>JAUCMO010000501.1:2717500-5435000 GCA_032399605.1 Melipona beecheii | reverse complement strand
AAGATTTTACGAATATTGCAAATCTATAACTGATATCGATACTTTTGTTTATCAGCTTATACTCGGCATGCTACCATATACCTTGTAACTTAATAATTTCACCAAAGTACATTTCAAATTCACTGCCTGTAACGTAAACTTTATTCGCCAGTAAAGATGCATGCTCGTCAGTATCGAGTAGAATAAAAAGATGAATCTCTCTCTGATAGATATCCCAAATTTACAGATGTTAACAAATGCGTTTTGTTCATTCATCTTGTTCAATGCTTAATACGAAAATCGTAATTTCCAATTTATATCGTATATTTATCGATGCATTGTATACTAGATATTAAGTATAGTCACGTAAGAAAGTAAATTTCACTGACGAATATTCCCAATTCGCAATTTCCAACACTACCCTTGTCCACCCTATATTAAGTATGACATTACATACTTAACATAGACGTAATCGATACCTCTATTGGTCAGTGAATATTTACGAATAGACGGCGGATTTTTATGCGTTCGAAAACTTGAACGTTCAAAAGTACACGCAACGTGTGAAAAATAGAAAAAAGAAAAGGCATAAAAATCTGGCCGATCTATTGTTTAGTGTTAAGTAGGCTAAGAGACTGAATTGCACAATGGTAAAGTCGAGGTATCAATTAGTATTTCCCTTCGCAGGTGACGGACACGAGGCTGACGCCGAGGACGGTATCGAGAATCCTGGCGCAGGAGGGTGGCGGCTCGCAAGGCGGCAGCGAGAGTCCACCGCCTCCACCACCACCGAGATCGTATCATCCGCCACCGCCGATGCTGCCAGTGTCCCTGCCGACCAGCGTTGCGATACCGAACCCGAGTCTTCACGAAAGCCAAGTGTTCTCGCCGTATTCGCCGTTCTTCAATCCTCACGCGGGTCATCCGGGCCAAGTACCACCACCGGGGCCGCATCACTTGCCAGCAAGTCCTCCTGGCGGAGGTGTAGACGTCAGGGACTCGCCTCCACTGCCCCACCCGCCATCCATACTGCATCCTGCCTTATTGGCGGCTGCCCAGCATGGCAGTCCAGACTACGGACATCTCAGGATGGACAGCAACGAGCGGCCCAACGACTGTAACTCCGACGACATCAGCTACGACGGGATTCAGCCTACAATATCCTTTTCTAATACAACGTTCGAGGTCGCGAAAGAGAAAGACCGGTGGAAAAAAAAAACGAGAAGAAAGACGAGAGTAGAACGGTAGAGTTGGAGAGAGTTGGAGAACGTCCAGAACGACGTGGCCCGAAACACGAGGGGCGCGCGTCGTTTGTGTAATAGTTAGGCGAGTTGTCGAAGTTTCCGCTCGAAAACGGATATCTCTCTGTTTGTCGGGAGCAACAACAACACGCGCGGGATCTCTGTCGACTTTGTAACTCTCCTCCGGTAATATCGCGAAGGGACAGTGAGTCTGAACGTTCTCCAAAGAAAGTACGTAGGAACTTTCGATATTAAATCGGGGAAATAGCGTGCGCGAGCCAGAGCTTCAAACGAGCGTAGAGAAAAAAGAAAAAAGAAAAAAGGAAAAAGAAAGAGAAAGCGGTAGCAAAGTGGTAGCTAGAGAGGAAAGGAACGATGACGATGCTTAGGAATGTGCATTTTCGTTTCTTCTTTTCTCCGTGTTTCTTTTTCTCTTTTTTTTCATTCTTCTTCTCTTCTGCCCACGTAGAAGGAAACGAGAGAGCGTGAGCGAGCGAGGCGTAGAGATAGAGAGGGAGAGAGAGAGAGAGAGAGAGATTTGGAAAACTTTGGAAAACAACGGCGAGTTCTACGAGAGAAAAAGCCAGAGTCTGCGCCAACAACGAGAAGGAAATCGGCAGGTAGTCGGAGGAAGAGTAGGCGGCCACGAGGAGGGTGGAAGCTCGGACGAATGTTAGATTAGTTTGCCACGGAGTTAGGCTAATGTTGGCTGCACCTACGAGTAGAGTTTGTCCGGCAACAACGCGCGAGGTCGAAAGTTCTTTGCCTACTCGGCCCACCCCTCGGCCTCGAGTCTCACCCAACTTCGCAAGCCAATAATCTGTCCCGCAATTTCGGAATTTAACCGCGGAAACGAGAAAGAGAGAGAGAGAGAGAGAGAGAGAGAGAGAGGAGGCGAACTTCCCTTCGCTAACGTCTCCTCGACTTATCGTAGATAAGCCACTTCTACTACTTCTCCAGTCTCGTATGAGAGAATCCACCCTAGGAACTCCGTTTCTACAGGGTCAACTTGTCCGCCAACTATATTCCTTACGCTAGACCGTCCAATATCGAAATTGTCCATTAAAACGATATATATTTTCTCTCTCCCTCCCCCCCTTTCATCCAATCGAATCGATTATTTGTCGCAAATGTTCTTCGAATTCTGTTCTTTCCAATTCTCTTCGTCTTCGTCCCTCTGTTTTTCTGTTCTATCGATCATCGTCATCGACGACAGAATCGATGTCACACACCCGGCGAAGTACAAGAGAGTGAAACACTCTCTTGAACTCCCTCCGGTGGATAATCCGTGGAAAACAGAACCGGAGACGAGCACCCATTCGCAGAAGCATCGGGGAGCCATCTGTTGACCTCGTAGTACGCTTTAACTTCGTAAAAATAGCCGGCGAACGGACGAAGTTAAGACACGATCGTTCTCGACGATCGTCTGAAAGCGTGATCAACAGGCGCGAAAAGTTCAGCAGCTGGATTTATCACGCATGACTCGCGGCCGGGTGAGGTAGTTCTCCGCGGTGGTGGTCGCCATCGGCAGCAGCTGGCCTCTCACACTTACCACCCGAAAGCACTCGCAAATATATCGAGAGGGATCTCTCTCTCTCCCTCCCTCTCTCTCTCTCTCTCTCTCTCTCTCTCGCTGAAGCAGGAAAAAAAGACGTGTGTCGCGCGGGGGCGTGCGGTGAACGCGTCGGCAACGATGCAACGTCGCTGGAACTGCATCGGCGTGTGTTGGTCCGGGTCGTTCGATCGGCAGCGCGGCGTTCTTTGCCGCCTTTTTAGTCGGCCTTTGATGTAAAATCAATGGCGCATTTTTTTTCACTCCCTCCTCTTGGGGTAGGTCGAGCGCATGACCGCGGCGCAACCTGCTGTTCACCAACTCACCTCTGGATTCACCCTTGTGTCTGTTGCCGCTGTTCCTACCAGCCTTCGACGTATCCAAATATGCTTTTCACGCTGCTCAACTTTCCTTCTTCGGGCGAGCTGCGTTCACGGGCGAACGTGTTGGTGAACGTCGGTGACGCTCGCGTCGACCCAAGGGGGTGCCGAGAACGCGACAACATAGGCCAGACGAGTGTTTCGGCGCCAGCCTTCGGCGCTAGACCGCTGCAAGACATCACTCGCTGCTGGTTTTCGTTTCTCAGAAAATTAACGTATCACACACGATCGTTATTTTACATGATTTTCCACTTCTTTCGATAAAGTTCACACTTTGGTGTCATTCATTTGTTGAATATTTCATTACGATATGATTGCGTTTCGATTGTTCAAATTTGTTTATTTGTCTATTTTACTTTCAAAGTTGATAAAATCAATAAACTGCAAGGAGTTGGAACTGAATCTTCCGATTAACGAGATGACGAGTAAAGTAAACGTTGCTATTGTTGTTTTCGCAAAATACGCACTTCTTTACATTTTCTCATAGCACCCAGTACGTGCGTACGCAGTTCCAGCGCATTTCTATCGAACAATTCACAGCCATTTACACGCAGCGAGAAAGAATTTCATGACTCATTTCGTGGTTCTTCTTTCGATAAAGAACGATCGGTAGCTTAATCGTCACGTAGTATGATTACAGAGAATGTACTACCAGCGAACGCCATATCGCCGGTTCTCTTTCTCCTTTTCTCTTTCCGGCGTGTCGAGGTGTGCCGATTACGCAGCATAATAAGCACGAGACACGTAGGCGCGGGCCGCGCGTTAAGAGGGTACGAGGAAGGACCAGCTCGATAATCCAGGGGTGGCTGCACGCCGGAATAACCCTTATTACTGTCTGGCATCTCGTTATCGCCCATCGACGTTACCGCGAGCGCAAAATGCGACGCGCGCCGCGCGTGCAACGTTTGATACGAACGCCTACACTCGTCGACCCGTTCGCTCGTGAACGAAACGGCCTCGCTTGTGCGGGCTGGAGAGTTCGCGCGCTGACAGTAACACCGATGACGACAGGCGTTCGCGAAAAATTGTAAACGTCCCCGCGCGGAATTAGATGGCTTTCAGCGGATCGAGTGCCCGGAGAAAAATCGTCGCTCTCTCCCGGAATAAAATTATTCTGCATTACACATAGAATCGTTCGTAGAACTGCCTGCTCGTAGAGAATTGGTTTCCAGCGTCTTCAGAACTTCAGACACTGTCTCCAAGGCGAATTCATTCGAATGAATTTCTGAGAAACGTAAAGTTAAAACTACCCCACGTGGTTGTAAAGAAATCCTCCTTCGTGGAGAATTCTTTCTCCGGTACTGAATTCTTTGTCTCGTTCAGTGTCTAGAACAAATTTATTCGAATTGGATCTAGCCGAAGAACGCGAGAGAAATTTTCTAGTTTGCTATGAACTCGCTTTCGAGAGGAACGAAATCCTTGGAGAAGCGTGCCTCAAGGCACAGACGAACGACGGCAGATTGAACACACGGATTAACCGAATAAGAATGCGATGAAACCACATGAGGAGATCCTATTACCGATAAGAAGTCGGTAAGGCTTCCGTTGAGGATACGGCCAATCGTGGGCCAACCTCGGCGAGAACGTTCAGCCCTCGCGACACCCACAGCTTGTACGATTTCTAATCCAATTTGGTACGAAGGAAACACGATTAAGTTTGAGATATTTGCGTACACAGAAATAGACTGCCGGTCACGGAACGTCCTTTCCTCCGATCGACGACATTACTTGTTCGCGCACTTTGCTACAATTAGCCTGCGCTTTCTTCTTTCTCTTGACAGAAAAGTGGAAAGCCACTTGTGAAAATTGAGGTACATTTGGGATAAGAATTTGCGATTTGCAACTTTGCTGCAATTACACTGCGGAAGAATGCAGAGAATGTATATATATATATATATATATAAAAAGAGAAAATAGTACATATACTATACTTGTACACGCCAAATATTTCGCAACAGAAATCAATGTTTGTCTCTGAAATTTGTCGCACGAAATTTCGCAGTCTATGTTTAACAAAGCAAAAGAGTATTTCCTTAACCACGGTGAACTCGTCGATGCTGACGCCGATACACCTGAGGAAGGCGAAGCTGATGTTCTTCTGGGTCAGGTACCCATCCTCGTCCATCCTCAAGATGTACTTCCCCGACATCAGGTTCAATAAGAACAACACCGCGCAGCTGGTCAAGTGGTTCTCCAACTTCCGGTGAGTACAACGACATTGTACGGAGAATTTATGGTTAACCACGGGAGTCGAAGGATCGTTACAAAGTGCGTGCAACACTTTGTTGCACGATGATTCCACAACGCATATTACGACGGATATTTCCTTTATCTTTTCGACGGTGCAAGCGGACAGATTTATTCAGACAGAAATTTCAAACAGAGAAATTAATTAAATTTCATTAACATCCGATCTGTAAGCAGATTAAATATTAAGACTCTTACACGCACGAGAGAATTCTTACGTAAGAATGGCATTTCAATTATAATTGTTCTGCTTTAATTAGCAAGTTTGCAAGGATGTTGCAGTATCGGTTAATTAAATTTATCTACATCTGCATGCGCGCTAGCTGAGGTTCGTTTTATAAAACGCGATTTGGAACAACACTGCGATTTTCTTTTCAATGTTCTCAGACTTAGTTGGTACATCAATTACTGTAACTTAGTACGTCACGAGTACGTCGGATGTAAAATATCGAAACATCAGATAGCACAGGTATTAATCTTTCGCTTGAAAAATTCAGAAATTAAAGTTCAAGTCGCTTCTTTTTCAAATCAAAACCACATAATTTACACTACAACGAAACGAGAAATTTCCTCGTCAAATTTCCTCAAAGTTGCTGCACGGTAATAATCCTTCGATCGCCGATCGCATGCTCGGTATTTACCTTAAAAAAAGATTCGATCGTCCGAATTTGCATAACATTCCCCAACGACGGGAACCACCGTTCGACAGAACGGAGTCGATCGTCGATATGAGATATGAGTCGTCTCGGAGCTCGTGAATCCCGAAATCGACGAGGGACGTCGTCGTCGTCGTTCCTCACGTTGACAATCGTGTCGCCACTCCCCAGCTACCAGGAAGTTTCCGTGTCCGCGGCCGGGGAAAAGAAAACGCGATCGTTGGAGGATGTTTCTGGTACGCGAGTCCCCCGGTTCCCTGTATGCAAACGAGAACGAGCTTTTCAAGGGATCGGCCACTCCCTCGCGTAGAAGCGGTCAGAGCCCAAGAGACGAGAGTCACGATGGGTGTGTCCGAATCTTAATTACCCTCTCTTCGGCACGGGAGTAAGTAACAGCGGCTACACTGCGGCCAGGTAGGCGAAGAGCGTAGGAGTTGGAGCGCGCCGGCTACTGGCACGTTACCGGCCAACACCGGGCATTAGGCTGATTATAATTAGGCTGAGTACAGTATCCAGATCCGAGATATAAGGCGATGGAGAAACGCGTGCCCCCGTGTCCCTAAACGTTATTGCCGCTTTCTTATCGTCCAGAGACGCCCATCTCCTCCTCGAGGACCGTAAGTTTTCGCACGACCTCTGACATTCGACGCATTCGCGGCTCTGTCGCCGCGGAAGGGTTGCTCGTTTCGCGCCTCACCCCACGGGGCGAGGCGACGTTCGACTCTGACTCTTGATCGTTTTTCGTGAAATTTTGGTTGTACAGTGGTGGATAGAAGAAAGTTTAAGAGTAAACGGTAACTACTGTACGTCTCGAAATAGAATATATTGGTAAAAAAAAGTAACTTATAACTAGCGCAAAGTTACTGAAGTTACAAATTAATATTATGGAAAAGTTGTCAATTCACATGTACATTTTCTCGATATTAAACGACTGTCAATTTCAAACTTTCTTTCGTCTGTCACCGTAAAATAAAATGATTCGCTGTATCTCTAGTACGTTATAAGATCGAAACAAGCAATTATTTTTATACCTCTAGGAAAATCACTGTCAAAGTTAAGTTCCTTCAAATCTACGACACACACGTATAGTGTCAAAAGTTGCATTTGTAATCGTCAAATCTTTGGTTTTTTTAATCTCTACATTTCTACACGGAGTCGTATGAAAAGAATTTCTCCAAATCGATGAAAAGGCCACAGCGATCAATTCAAACAGCGATACGCGCGAATACGCGAAGCAGAACGTAGATAAATTGTTATGAATGAATTTTTCTCTTACACGGGTAACGACGATGAATCGGTTGAATTCCATTGAAATTAGCAATGAAAATGTTCACGTACGCCTAGACGCTTTAAAATACGCCGGCGTTCAATTTCATCATCGACATCCAATGTGTCCATCATCGCGCATCGTTTCGCCGATCTCGTACGAAATATTCGAGGCACTCGAGCGAACGGGGGAGACCAGCCGCGAAATTTAATTAACGCAGGAAAAGGTCCATTAAAAAAGCTGGTCCCGTGGAAATGAGGAAAGGCTACACTTAAAATTCCGTCGGGGAAAATGAGCGACAAAAAAAGAAAAAAAGAAAAAAAAAGAAAGGAAAAAAGGAGAACTGTTCGAAATTTTATTCAGCGCAAAATATGCGGTCGAATCGCCGCTCTTCGTCGGAAACGCGAGCGCGAACTACTGATCAGAAAACGACGTCTCGGCGATTTGAAACGTGTGAAACTAGTGGATCTAATCTCGTGACATTCTAAATTCTGTAGCTACGTCTAATGGATGGACGAAAAAGTACGCATTTGAGTCACAATTTGACAAATTCCAGTCGACATTTCCAAAGAAAAGTTACATCGACGTGCGTCATCAATTTTCACGAATCAAAATCCAACAGCTGATTATAAACGTAACTCCAAATTTAAATACTATAAATACCTTCCTGCAAATCAATAATTCCGATACCCGCTCATCAGAAGGTAGTTAATCATTAATTGAAATCGATTCGGAACAATCTCGAACAACGTAAATAAATCCACAGGCCCGGCAAGAAATGAATCTCGAGGCAGGAGAGGAAAAAGAAAGAAAGAAAGAAAAAAAAGTCGCGGCCGCGTCAAAAAAGAGAAGAAAAAAGAAAAAATGAAAAAGAGAAACAGAAAAGGGCACAGCGGAATCACGATTGCACCGAGGAGGCTGTCCCTCGTGCTCTTGTGCTCGGCGCGCCCCTCCGAGCTCCTTCCCCCTTCTGGCCCTGTTTCTCCTTCTGCCGAAACATTTTCATCGAAGCCAGCGAGAAAGAGAATCGGTTTAGAGTGGTTGATAAGAGAGAACTCGGGCGGGCACCGAGTGTGTTTACAAAAGTTTCAAACGTCCAGTAAAAAAATTGCATCGGCAGGCCGGCTTCCGCCGTTAAGCACAAAGCTAATTACCAGCTGAATATATTTCGGTACATTTTGTCGTGTCGGGGCCGGAGGGGTCTTTGGTCTCTCTCTTCTTCAACCTCTGCCTCACCCCTTTTCCTTCGTCGCTGTCTCGCGTAGTTGCCGCTGCCGGGCTCCCGATGACGAATCGAGACGAGGAACGAGCGAAACACGACAAGGGTTCTCTCGGAATCTCTTTCAACGACGATCGACGAAACCGAAAGCTATACTCCCCTGTCCACCTCTCTCTCTCTCTCTCTCTTTTTCATTTCGCTCAAATCAAAGAAGATCTGAATCTTGAACCTCGTCTCTTTCACGAGTATGTTTATATCAAGTACGTTTGGCAATGCCGCAAAATTTATCCTTAATAGCGGAGAGTTGCAAAAGAAAATTTCCGAGATCGATATTTCTTCGTCATCGCGTCGTCTTCTAGAATTTTCTAGAAATTCGCAGAAATCAAAGTGCTCGCAGCAGCATTGCGATCAATCGTAATACGGTCCTTGATGCCGGTTGAGCCGAAGCCGGATGATAAAATTAACGCGTTCGAGAGGCGGGCGGCGGTCCGCGGACAGATAAACTATCGTCGATCGACGCCGAGAGAATGAACCGCTAGGGAGAAAAAGATCCACCCCTCGAACGGTTATAATCTCAATGTTTCTAGCCTGGCCGTGTCCATAAATAATTACACCACCGAGCCTACCCCGACGCGGCCACCCTAACGATCGTGTGAAAGGGAGAAATTGACAACTTTCCTCTTGATAATCCTTGCATATTAGTTTCGTACAAGTTTCCCGTAAAATGGCGATTAAAGGACGACCACGAAGGTGCCAATCTCGCGGCTCATTAGGCACACTTTCACCCTACGGGCGACCCTCTCCTTTGACGACTAATCACGTAAGGGTTTACCCCGGACACTTTTTCCTCCTGGCTCTGCCGGCAGTCGTTGTCGAGCGTGCTCGATCTGATAGCCTAATGCACGGCTTCCTATGCGGAAATGCTTCGCCACATTATTCTACGGTGCTACGTGTGCTCCAACCACCCTCCGCCACCACCCTCCGCCGCCACCCTGCCGACGTTGTACTTTTGTCACGAGAACCGAGTCGAGTTCCGTTTGCGCCATCGTCCACGCTTCTTTTTTCTTTTTTTCAATCTTCTTGCCTGCGAAGCTCCGACCCCGGTTTTCATCGGGGAAACAGAACGCCCCGACACGATCCAAGGGGATAATGATCGATCGATCCTCCCTCCCTCCCCTACCCTACGTTCGATTCTTGACTGACTGAGTGAGTTATAGATAAGATCGAGATAAGAAGCTGTCGGCCTAATAAATTTTTGGCTCGGGCTCTGGTAAATAACAGGAGGGGGGAAACCTTCGAGAAATCGATCGACGAAATTTTAGTCGTGTTTTGTTTTTGCATTCGTTCGTAATTTTTTGGGCAATTGACGTCGGGAGATGGGAGAATTTCAGTTTACGTTGTTATTTAACTTTGAAACTTTTCATCTAACTTTTAATTTTACCGAGGTAGAATTTCAATCATCTAACGTAAATTAGTCACCTATTTATGGCCCAATAGTAGATAGAAGAATTGAAAATAGTAAACTCTATTCGTTCGAACGTGATAACGATAATCTTGTTTTCGATGCTCGAAAAAGAGGAAGTACAAACTCGTCGCGTGTATAAAAATTTTCCAATAATTCAAAAAACATGCAACATCCTCTTTATTAAATAACCAAATACCAACGCACGATAATCTCTTTTTCATTAATCAGCTGAAACGTTACAACCCCTCCGAAAAAAAAAAAAAAAAAAAAAAACAATCCGCACTCGTACATACGCTGAACCAACTACTTTCATCGACGAAACGTTTCGATTTTCCAACGCTGTGTCTATTAAAGTAATAATCAACTGACTGGCGGCACGTAAGTGTGTTTCCTTCGGATATTGTGGCGGGACGGGAGAATCGGTCTCGAAGCAGAAAGAAGAGCAAGAAGAGACGAAAAGAGAGAGGGGAGGATCCGGAGGTTGAGCGTCGTACGAAGCACGAGGGAAGGAGCGAAAGGAGATCAGGCGAGAAAGAGAGGGACGAGCCTTTCACAAAGCGATTCTTCGCACCCTATTTTCTCACGCGCACGTCGAATCGAAAGCACACGTCCGATATCTTACGGAGACTCGTTGACGTCGAGCGTACATCATCGGATCTGCTTATACCGACGACGATATTGACAGCCTTCGTTCGATGAAGCTTGCCCGGGGGGGATGATTGGGGTCGTCGATGACAGGGTTGCGAACGCCTGTGTGTACACCGCCAACGTGTATCGCGTTCGCGTTCCCTCTCTCTCTCTCTCTCGCTCCCTCTTTCTCTATATCTGGCTGCATCTCTGCCTCTCTTTCTCCGTGTTCGTCTGTTTGTGCGCGAAATAAGGGAGGGAGGAAAAAAAAAAAAAAAAAAAAAAAAAAAAAAAAAAAAAGGTAGACACTGACGACGAGAAAAAGAAAGGGTGAGAGATGCGCGCCGGACTCGGGGTTAGTTCGTTATCAGATCTCACGGTAGGACACGCGACTCGGTCCGAGAGATCTTATCGCACGGATGGAAGGAATTTTATGTCGTATAATGGACAACGCTCGCACACGACACAGAGGCCGGGCCGCCGCACGATGGATCCGCGCCGGTTTCTCGGTAGCGGAGTAAAAGGCCACCGCGATTCTTTCCTCTTGTTTCTTTTTATACCGGTAAACGTCTTTTTCCTCTCTCTCTCTCTCTCTCTCTCTTTTTGTCATGTTTTCATCGATCGCTTCGCCGGTTACGAACTAATTTAGAATTCGTAGAAGGAAGGGGTGAAAAATGGACAACGACGAGAGGGTATGCCTTGGAAATTTGATGTCGAGTCGCGACAATGTTAGAAGGACGTTTGTTTACGAGGATGATCCGAGACGTGATAATCGCCGAGAAACGGATTCCTTGGATTTTGACAATTCGCTGAATAAATTCTACTCGCGTTCACGTTGAAAACTTTTTTTTAGCCTCTTCTACGAGGTATACAAAGAGACGGCTCCTACAGACGGCTCGTTCTCAATCTCTCGGCGAATTAAAGCGGCTAATATCAATAGCGACACTCGTTAACTCTTCACGACACTCCGATCGAAAAACGAGACAAGACGAGACGAAGGGACGAAGACTTTCGGGGAGAAAGAGGCGCGAGCACGTGGCTGGATAAACATAAATTCCGGGAGGGGAGGGTTAACGATTAAGCCAGCAGAGTGTCTGGGAACGCGAGCAAAGTAATAAGAAGCGAAAGTGTTCGTTGTAAACGAAGAATCGAAAGCTCTCGAGCAGCGGAATAATGAAGTCGACGATGAATTTACCCAGTCACGCTTTCGAGGGGTTGCTTATCGTCTCGAAATCCTCAATAATTCTTCAACGAGGGTGCCCGTTCGGGCACCTCTCTTTCTAATTTCTCCTTCGCCTCGTTCTTATCAACCGACCATCATACTTCGTGCTGTGGACATTGCCAGCCGGTTCTCCACCCTGTCCCCGCTGACCACGGTGGTTGGGGTAATGACGTGGTAATTTTCTAAACAGGAATTTCCTTTTCCAACTCCTATCTGCCGGGCCGCACGAGCACGTGACCGGTCGTTAGCGACCACTTTTTTTTTTCGCCCCCGCCGGTCGTTCTTGCGAATTACGACGTTCTTCGATAGTCGTTGATTCAGTCGTTAACGAACAGGTTGGAATATTTATTTCGACTTTGAAAAAAACCACCGGTTAAACTGCAATTTCATCGATTGTGTTCAAAGTCGCCAAGGTGGTTCCGTCAAATCGTATTATTTCCGTTCGAACGAGTTAACGCCGGACTTTAATTGTTGTTTTTACGATATTCTCCTCGATTGATTTTCCCCGTCCTTTCACCCACCCTCCTCTCTCTTCGAGCTTCGCTTCGATCGAAGCAGATTATGCAACAACAAAAAATTGGTTTCTCGATTTCTCGATGGACGACCGATACAATGGTCGTATTCTTATAATAGGTCGTATAAAATCGGAACTTTTTCCTCTGGAAAATGATTACAGCTCTGATAGATCGCTCCGACGAATCGGCTGACACGAGATCATTGGTTTTTTATTATTATCGTGCTACCTGTCTCCGATGCGATCACCACCTTTAATCAGGTCCAACGTTGTTTCCTATTCAAGAATCAAGAATACGACGAAGTGGACAGTTACTCGATCGCTTTTGCACTGGCGACACGCGGGGTTTTTCTTTTTTTGCGTGAACCGTATGAATTTTTCTCGGACGACTAACTCGCCGTGTCAATTAATCGAGATTAAGCACGAGGCTAATTCTCGATTCTCAGCTATTTGCGCTATTTTACGTTCGAAAAAGAAATTCAGTCAATCTAAGCCGGGGTATCGATGACATCGTCGCACTCGAAAAAAAAAGGACACAGAAATACTTCTTCGATAAGAGCAGGTTTCGAACGATTATCGATTAATTGTATTAAAAAGAGAAGAAGAAACTTAAAAAAAAGACATTCAGGATCGTAAATATTTATTAACTCTATCGCTGGATTATAGACGTCCATACCAATTTACATTAGCTTACTTAACATTATTTTACAGTTCCTCGCGATAGAGATTAGCGGTTATTAGAAGTTAAACTCAATGAGAAAAATCCTATAACTATAAGTAATTCGGATGAAAACGATCGCACTGCAAATTAATAAATCGTGCATTTTCATGAAAAATTTCAAGGATTTCAAAATACGAAGATGGAACGTCGAAAGGAGAGTGTCGGTTGCACCGTCTACTAACAAAACTCTTTATGCCCGGAATTAAGTCACCTACGATTTTTCAAATTAAATTCTTGTATCGTTTGAAACGTAACTTTTGAAATCGGGAAGAGTAAAACGTAGTAAGTAGTACGCAAACATTCTCCTGCCATTTTCCAATGATTTTCAAATGTTCGTTTCACATATATATACTCTCTTGAGGGTCACGAATCCTTGTATAAAGGATCGTGGTAACGCGTAATTACACGACAAATTCATAGCCCAGTGAATTACGACGTTCGATTACGGTGCAGCGATATCGGTCAAAAGTTAAACGCGAGGAGGCGGTAATCCGTGTGTTGAACGACTACCGAAATCTCGACGACTGACAAACGGGCCGAGAGGCACTGACGAGCAAATCACCGGGCGCGGGACCACGCGCGTGCACGCTCCTCCTCGGCGGCTGCGGCGGCTTGCGTTTTAATCCCACAAGATTGTGCATGCCATCGTAGGAGGAGAGAATCGCGACGCGGGGGCTGACGGTGGTGCCGGAGTCGAGGGATAGGTTGGCAGTGGCAAGGCGTGCGTGGGCGGCCGCGTGGTAAACAGGCGAGAGCAGGCGAGGGCCATTTAGCGGGAAGGCTAGACACGAGCGTCGTCACGCGTGTTCTTACACGTATGTAGTACGCGTGTGCACCCATACGCGAACGATGACGACCGAGCCCCGGTTTTCTCTTATTGTGAAGAATAAGCTGGCTGCAACCGAGGGAAGAGAAAGAGGGTGGGTAGCCGGAGAAAATTCGAGCCTTGAGGTAGTAGACACACCACCGCGGGAACAGAGCGCTGCCATATATATAGAGAAAGAGAGAGAGAGAGAGAGAGAGAGAGAGAGGTAGGAACAGGTTGACAGAGAAAGATGGCAACCCATACGTCTCGTATGCAGACGTTCGTAGGTAGTAACGTGCAGGAGGCGAAGCGAACGCGTGCTTACGTTCGTAGGTAGTGGCCTGGCAGAGAGCACGCCGGGCTTCGGGGTAGAGCCGGAGGAACGCGAGCCTTGTAATTATTATGCTCTCGTAATCTTTTCTACTTCCACCTATGTGTCCCCACCCGGGCGCTTCTTCCGGCGTGTTCTTCTTTCAACTCGTTGCCTGGCTTCCCGTTTTGCTGTTTCGTTGTTTCACCAGCCTCTCTCGCTGGTCCTTTCCCGTTGGTCGGCCACGGTTTTTGGACACGCGACATGTGCGCGGCACGCGTGCACGTGTAGTGGTGTAGCGCACGATGCTCGTAATTGGGCTCGTTTCCTGGTTCGTCGAGTTTCCCAGCAAGACGAGATTTCGCCTGTTTTTTACATGAAACGCGTTACGTGGTTTTACCACGGGGGAAAAGAAGTTACCAGTGTAGAGGCCTTAATTTTTGAACGCTTGTTTCCAGTTTCGCTCTATTGTATCGTCGCTTCTCTTCTTTCCTCTGTCTTTCATTTTTCCCTTTTTTTTTTCTTGTTTCGTCCTCCGTTTCTCTCTCTCTCTCTCTCTCTCTCTCTCTCTGTGTCTGTCTCTCTTTCTTGTTTTCACTCGAGTTGAAGCAGCGAGAGTTGGTTTTCACAGTGAAAAACGATAAACGAGATACGAAGCGTCTGGCTCGTCCAAGAGAAACGAACCGTGTCTTGGAGATCGTTGACATCGGAGGTTTCAACTCCCGTCTCTTTCCTCCCTAAAGGAAATTCCGATTCGGCCCTCCGTGGAAAGTCCTCCTCTCTCGATTTCCTTCTCATCCCGCGTGCAGGAGTTTGGTCGTCGAGAGAAAGAAAGGATGCTCCGGTCGAAATGAGCAAGTACGAGTTCTTTGAGACAAAAGCCAGAGAGCAGAGAAGCAGACAGAAAAAGAGAAAGAGAGAGAGAGAGAGAGAGGGAGAGGGAGAGGGAGAGAGGAAGGTAGCAGTGGATAGGGCAGAGGTAATACATCGAACATGGAAAAAGGGTTGGGGGGCGGTAGAAACAGCAGCAACAGCAAGACACGGCGGGAGCCGTAGAAAAGGGAGGAAAAGGAGAAGACGATGACGAAGGGAGTAGTAGCGAGTGTAGTAGTAGGAAAAGAAAGGGGTAGGAAGAGACGGGAGAGAATGTATCGTGGCAGTTCCGTAGCCAGGACCCTCTAATGAAAAGAAGGAAACTTTGGTCTTTGACTTTCGGGCCGCGGCCTTGCTGACGGCTATACCTGCCTGGTTCCTCCGAAGGGTAGAAAACGAAGGAACGGAAAAGAAGAAGACGCCGGTGATCTTCTCTTCGGCCGCCGCGAGGCCCTTGAAGTCCACAAAGGAGCCCCCTCTCTCCGTCTTCTCTTCCGTATCTCTGCTGCTACACAGATGCACGCGCTCGTCCTGCACGCGCCCGTCTTTCGCCAAAGACGTATCTACACGCGCGGACGGGCAAACGAGTAGTGTATAGGTAGTCGAGCGAGATCTCGAGGAATTCGCGCCAGCTCCTTAATTAAAAACTCAGTGCACGGCACAATGGAGTGGCAACTCTTTCGGTATACCTCCTCTACTTGCTGCTACGGTATCACCGTTGCTGACGTTGGCCTTCTGTAAGGCAGGCATCTGCAATACCGACCTACCCCTAGACTACCTTTACTTCCTTCGCGAGGTAGCCAAGGTTGAATTCTTCCTGCCGAATAATAATCACTGGAACTGCTTAATTCGCTTGTATCCTGTATATTTATACGCATGTCATGCTTACTCCCTCAGACTCGAGTAATAATTCGTTCAAGGATATCACTTTCTTCTTCTTTTTTTCATTCATTCTTTCTTTCTTTCTTTCTTTCTTTCTTTCTCTCAACTCCAGCGTACAAATTGTGAATATTGCACGTTGGAATCGATTCGACGTTCTCGAATAAAATAATCGCTTTCCACGTCCACGCACAGCGAGCGCGCTGCTCGTCGCATCTTCGCACGGCAGAATAGACTTGTCGGCCGAATTCCCGCGAGGAAGCGAATTTTTCGGAAGAAGGGTAATCCGGCTTACGGCGGTGCAGCCGGGATGAAGCACCCTGCATCGAGTCGGCTTACCTCGTACGCGGTGGTTGTGCGCGTAAACGGCAGTCACTTAATTAAAAATTACTTAATTACGTTCTTGGCACTAATTAGTGGCGCTTGGCTCTCTCTCGCCCGTACGCTTCGACTACCTAGCCACCGCTGCCACCACCTTCTCCCTCTCTCTCTCCCTCTCTCTCTCTCTCTCTCTCTCTCTCTCTCTTTTCTCTCGCGCGGGCTCGGTCCGCCCATACCACGACCTCCTTCAACCCTCTCTCGCCTTCCTCGACCGTTAGCTGCCTCCTCCATCTCCTCTTACACCCTTCTTCTACACTCCGTTCACAACCAGCCGGCAGCGAAATCTCTGTCTTGGTTTGCATTCTTCTTCTCTTTTCCGCCGCTCGGCACCCGCCACCGACTCCCCGCACCTGCCTTTCCACCCGCCAACAATCCAACACCCTCGGCTCTCTCTCTTTCTTCTTTCAATTCTCTCTCCCTCTCTCTCTCTCTCTCTCACCCTCCACCCTTTTCTTTCCCTGCTCTCCGGAAGTCAGACTAGCAACGAGTTACCCGAAGCGCCGTAAACTTCCGGTTAACGTTATTTCTCTTCTTATTCGGTTTTCTTCGCGGTTTTCACGCACTGCCAACCCTCCGCCGCCCGTTCCCGCGCCCCGTGACCCGGCTTCCGCAGGGATTACCCCTTTGTTGCCGGGTACACGACTGCGGAGTCATCTTTGAAACTCGAATGCTATATATCTGCAAAGCAACCGGAGCTTCTGCTTCTTTTCTTCCTTTCCTCCTTTTTTTCTTTTTTCTCCTTTTTCTTGTCTCGTCGTTGGTACTGATAACTCGGCTGAACGAGAGGTGAAACCAAGTGGATTCGTTTGTTCGCGTCGTTCGGCGAATTTGAATTTTCGTCAACGATTATTGGTATATCTCTTCTGTGCGAAAGTTGCACAAAGTTGCTACGAAACTTCTTCCAAAATCGATCCATCTTCGATAGGGAAAAAAACCGAGTCCCCTTCTGGCGACACCTTCGCCACGTAGCGAAGGTATAATTTGCCACCCCCGTCCTGCCCCCGCGAACGATCAGAAAGAATGGGAGTCCTGATCAGACAGACAGAGGAAGAGAGCGAACGAGCTTACCACCCTCGCGAAATGTCAGTGCCGTAACATAAGGGGTTCCTGCTGGCGTTGCAGCAGGCAACCAGTCAGGCAGCAACCGTAGCAGTGGCAGTAGCAGTAGCAGCAGCAGCAGCAGCAGCAGCAGCAGCAGCAGCAGTAGCATCTCGTTCCTTTTCGAATTTTTTGATAATGAACACAAGTACGAGAAACACGACGGGTATTGGCTGGGCGGCAGACAATGCGGTGGCCGCAGGGTTATCGCGGGAGGAACAACGAAGGAGGCGGGGGCTGGCTGACGGGGTTTCGATGGGAGCGAGCCTCTGTGCGGGGAGAGAAAAGGAGGAGGAGCAGGAGGGAAAAGGGGGTGGCGGAGGGTGATGCCAGGGGACTTTATAGGGGATGTAAGCATCGCCACTGCAAGGCTAATCCGCCGCTATGAGCTGCTACTTGCAGCATGAGTACGGTACACTCCCTGCCAAAGATTCTTTTCCCTGTCACCCCTCCTCTAGCCTTCCTCCTTCCTCCTCCTCCTCCTCCTCCTCCTCCTCCACCCTTCTACAGCTCACGATGCCCCCTCGGGGAGTCATCTTCCCGGTTCTTCTTCTTGTTCGGACCGCGTTCGTTGACCCTGCCAACGGAGAAATCGCGCCAAAGGATTTCGTGGTCCTCGTTGTCTGTTCGTAAGACGCTGCTGCTTCTTTAATATCTTAGAAGCTCGAGCCAATGCGTCCAATAATTTCGTTTTAGATTTCGTCTTACACGAATGAATTGCAGTTAACGGGACGATACAAGTTTCTCTTCTCGAGAAACAAGACACTGACCGAAGGAGAAGGACCGAAGGAGAAGAAAGCAACGGAATATGTACGGCGGAACGGTATCCAATTATGATTCGATTCGACTGGCAAGATGTGAACTCTTGTCGATGTGAAAGTGGTGGGCCAGCTAGAACGATTGATTAGATCCGGGAGGGAGCGATGGGAACGTGGATATTGCACGGTGGCCTGATTACGTAAAGCCTCGTAGTGTCTCGTCGTTCCGCGGGTATTTAATATCTCGAGGAAAATGCTTGTGACGTTCTAAAAGAATTTTATTGTCCGGGGCCGTATGAGCCGGGTCCGAGGGCTCGTTATCCGTATTCCCCATTGTTCGCCGAGTGCATTCCTGCCGGGCGCAAATTACGCCGAAACATCTGCCGGCCGTGCCGGTACAATATCAGCCTCTCTGCCTAAGAAATATCGGAAATAGTTGGCCGATCCGCGAAGGAAACACTTGGCACGCTGCCTAGTTCCCTCTCGGCGGCTTTGCTCCGGTTGCGCTACTTGCCGATGCATTACTTAGCTGGCAAGTGCAAGCAAGCGGCCGAGAGCTTGCACCAGCAAGGAGACCTAGAAAATTCATCGTCCGCGATGAATGTGCCATTTCCAAATGCAGCCGGGTGCTTACTTTTTACCTTTCTTTCTTCCTTTCTCGTTTCTTTCTTTTGTTCGTTCTTTCTCCTTCTCTTTCCTCTTCCCTCTTCCCTCTTTCTTCTCTCTAGGCTCTGTTTCTTTGCAAACCGCGCAAACCGTGATCGCCTTCGCTCGTCGTTGACACACGGATATCCGGTACGCGCATCGTACACAAATACACACATACACACACACACACACACACACACACATATATATATATATAGAGAGAGAGAGAGAGAAAAGGGACGGAAAATCCGCGGAATTAAAATACGATATTGACCGCGTCCCGGGCTAACTAAATATTGATCGTTCTCCTTTGCGATCCCTTTTGTTTCGTTTGCGGCCGGGAGAGGCCAACTGACACGAATATCTTCTTTTCTTGCCTTAAGACGAGACTAGTGGAGTCATTAACGGGACGGCCTCGGTTTTCTCGCGACACTGATTCCACTCCTTGAACCCCTTTTCGCGTTCTTCTTTCTCCCGGCCCGTTTAAATACCACCACCCGCTCCGCCGGTAATTGTTTTCCCGTGGAGCCAGGCGGTCGCCGCGTGCTTTTCAGACGCGGCTAGAGAAGAGAGGAAGTTTTAGAAACTAAGGCTGAAGACCAAAGCAGCCCCGCCACCGGGGAAAATGAGCCTGTACACACGTTTTTAAGCGAATTAATTCCAGCGCGAGAACGTTAAGGCAACTGCAAGGCCACGTTCTCTCCCTTAAGTTGATTCCAGCGACTTGAATACCCTAAAACGATTTACTCTTGCAAACAACCGTTGTTACGTTGATTATAAAATTACGTCATTGCCGTCTGATCGATACGGCGTATCGGGAAAAAATCTAAGGAATATATCCATCTCGGAATCTTTCTCGTGTGTTGTGTGAAACAATTTCAAAATAATACGATTTAGGTGCTCGATCGATGGTATTCGACACTTATCGTAATTTTGTTACACCGCGTCGAATACCATCTTACAAAAGTACACGTAAAATTCCTCCAATTCTCCTTAAATTTCTCTCGAATCTCTTGCAAGTACAATCGGGCGAATTAGCTGAATTCTACGATCGAAATATTCCGAGAGAAGTCTGCCCGAGCATTAAAAATGGCGTGGGTGAGGTAATTCGTTATTCCGCGTGTCTCGGTAGTCACGTCACACGGTCCGGCTATCGAGCGTCATTTTCCATCCACGTTCGAAGGATTTCCACGGAAAAACGCGCGCACTCGTCCACGTCCACTCTCTCTGCTGCGCTGAGTACGCGCAGGATCTGGCGCACTCGCGCGTCAGCCGTCGAGATACCGGGCGCGCTCGTTGCCCGGAGATTCTCTCTCTCTCTCTCTCTCTCTCTCTCTCTCGTTTTTTCGGCTCCGCACGAAAAACGTGAAATGATAATGTAGCCGGTATCCCGCCCTAATCGGCTTTGTATCCGCCGTGATGGCTGGTGGACCGGGGGGCTGCGAGCCGGGCGGCACAGCCAGGGAACGAGGGAGGTGGCGCGGTTGGATCCTGGGGGCAGCTGGGAGAGATGCAAGCCTCCTCCGGTGCCTCCATGGAGGATTTAATTTACATCCACCGGCGAAAAAC
The DNA here is from genome assembly GCA_032399605.1 of Melipona beecheii. NCBI lineage: Eukaryota > Metazoa > Arthropoda > Insecta > Hymenoptera > Apidae > Melipona > Melipona beecheii. The sequence continues at coordinate 5,414,589 of JAUCMO010000501.1, read as the reverse complement.
GCGGAAAACAGTTTATCAAAAAAGTTACCGCGCAGGCTCCGACCAGACGCGCGCGCGCGAGAGAGAGAGAGAGAGAGAGAGAGAGAGAGAGGCAGAGAGATAGAACGATAGAAAGAGGGAAACGACGGAGCAGGAGGAAGGCGGGTGGAGGTGGAGGTGGAGGAGATGCCGGAGGAAAAGGGGGTGCGGGATAGAAAGAGGGTTCACGACGGCAGAAATGAAATTGTCCGTGCATGGATTACCGTCGACTTCGTTATACCCTCGAATTAGTCTCTCCCTCTGCCCTCCTGCTTCCCTCTTTCTCTCGGCTCGACATGTCCATTCTTCTACCTCTATCTCCGCGGCGCATCATTTATTCACCGCTCCTAAAACGGCACTTAAGTATTTTTTAATAAAACCTCTTAGCTCGTGCGAGTACTTATACCTCTGCCATTTATTACGCCACCGCTTTTTTCCGGCGGTTTCTTTTATTACTCAGTCAGGATAAACACCGACTTAATTTCCTACCTCTCTCGTGCTTGACCCCCCCCCCCTCTCCGATACGGAATCACCGGTGGTTCTTATCACTCTCGTGAAAACGCCTTCCGATCATTACATAGATATCCGCGTGTTTATTTCAGCTGCCAGTGCGATTCTCGAAACACCACTCTCGAAAAACGCCCCCCCTTTCTTCCTCCGTGTTCGAGCAATTGCGAACATCGAATTATCAAAGAGGCGGGAGAAGAGGTTCCGAGGAAATAACGCGCGCGTGACGCGACGCGACGCGCGTAAAACGATCGCCGGCTCGTTTCGCTGCAACTTTAAATTTCCCGCTAATCCCAGAGGGAATCGGTTCGATACCTCTTGTGGCGGTCCGTGGTCCAAAGCGAGTCGAGATTCGAAATCGGCGTGGACCGAGCGTAAAATTACTGTTTCGGCCAACATTTACCCCGGCACTCGCGGGGGTAACGTTCGACTGGACAGCGACTCTGAATTGATTTCGTTTGAAATCCCATCCCCCATCCTCCACGTCCGCCACTCACTCTTCCCCTTCCTCCCTCTCTCTCTCTCTCTCTCTCTCTCTTTCTCTCTCGTCCAGGATCGTTGTTCGCCACCCTCGCCTTTCTCTTCTCTCTCTCTTTCTCTCGTTTTCTCTGCTTGCATGGTCCTTTTCCTCTCCGTCTCTTTCTGTCTCGTTCTCCCGCTCCCTCTCCCTCTTCTCCTCCCTCCTCACTTCGTTTTCGAATCTCGTCCGGGTCTCTGACGCCTACGTATAGAGAGAAAGAGAGAAAAAGAGAGAGAGAGAGAGAGAGAGAGAGAGAGAGACCAGGGCGAAATGCATTTCGATCCGCGCCATTTTCTATCGGTCGCATCTGCGTGTCCGGCCTTCGAAATGGGGGTGGGGGGAGACGGGGAGAGAAAAAAGGTAAGCACCGATGCGAAGAGGCGGGGGAGGGTGGACGAGGCGAAGAAAAAAAAGAGAGAGGAGACTCATTAGCCAGGGGAACGCGACACGCGAGCAGGAGAAAGTGATGCCGCAATCAATAACCGGCAACGCTATTTCCCTGATGCGTGCCCCTTCGAAATTTCTGCAATTTCGTCACCGATTGCGAAACAATGCGCGCCACCGGCCACGATTTCGCCACCGCCGTCACGCGAACCGCCATAAGTCTCGCGCGCACGTTGTTTTTTCCACCGTGGCCGGAATAACGCGCCGCAACCCCCGGATGCTGCCGCCTCCCAGCCAACTAAACACCCCCCCGCCCCCACAACAACTTTTTCATTTAAAACAACGGGCACCGTCTCGCGTCGTTTCCTCCTACTTTCCCCCCGCCCGATTTTCCTTCCAATTTATTCTCGAACGAAACAGATGACATCGCGTTTCACCTCGATATATGTATGTAACAGATGAAAATTACACAGCCTCGAGAAGCTGTTTCCTTGCCGTTTCCTTTCAATCGATGATCAACTCGATATTCGTCGAAAGTCGATATCTAGACTGTGCGAATGTTTACGCGAGTCGAAATGGAAGAAACGATTGAACTTGAACGGATACTTTGGATATTTTCTGTGCTTTTTTATGTCGCATTGTAGGAAACTGATGATACATTATACGCGTGTATCAATTTCCTACAAATATGAATATATATATTACGGAAGACTGGTGATACTTGTTTCTGGAAATTAATTTGGAGTTGTTTAAAATGCTTCGAAGTTTCGTTACATTTCGTATCGTATTTTCAAAACTGAAAAAGATCTTTAGCAGCGAGTGCCTAATAATTCCGTGATAACGAATACACGAAAATATTGTGATAAATTTTTCTCGAAGCGTCGGGGAACAATGATTTCAATGGAAGCGCGTTCACGATAGCCAAGAATCGGCTGAAGTTCTCGCTATCGTTCATCATCCTCGCAATCGAGCTCGGGCAGGAAAGTTGGCTGGAAAGTTAGAAGCCGTCGATCATCGATATAATGTAAAACGCTACGACCAGCGGCACATCAAAAGAGCGAATTGCAAAATAATAGAGCAACGCGGTTAGTTCAAAATTCAACGAACCCCGTCGATGAAGGCTGGTAATCAATGAACCTTATGCGGAACAAAGAGATCAATGAACGCGAATGACTCGATGATACCGGCTAGAAGCAAAATAAACCGGGGGTTCGTGAAACTGGACGAGAGATGAAATGAAAAGCCTAGTTTAAAAACACCGAAAAAAGAAAAAAAAAAAAGGAAAACGAGGAAAAAGGGAAAATAAAGAGAAAGGAGAGAGGGGAGAGAAACGCGGGGGAGCGAGAAGGAGAGAGAGAGAGAGAGAGAAAGATTCGTAGGAAATTCAACAACGAGAACGGTCCGACCGATAATATCCGTCGTCCACTCGAAGATGGGGGTAGTAGAGGGTCGGTGTCACTGGTCCCGGCGCCACGTCATTCGATATTTTTGTCAGTAAAACGATATCAGGCAAATTGCATCTGTCCTTTACACGGTGGCTCCGAGCCAGATCAAACAGTGTTCGTCCCTGGATATTACTCTTCCCTCATCGGGGTAGCCCAAGCTGCACTTTCTCGTTCGTATCCGCGGCAGTCGCGGGCGTCGATGGAGTCTAGCGTCCTTCCGCGCTAGAAAGGGCGCGCGAGGACGCGCAATAAATTTAGAGAATAAACTCAGAGATCAGTTTCATCCGGTTGATCTATATATTGCAAAAACGACACCACGCACGTTTCGTCCTCGCCTCGAACTCGAATCGCAAACTCGACGCTTTCGTAACAGATCGATCTGGCTTCTCTCTGTCCGAACGTCTTTGCGCAGTTGGTCTGAAAATCTGAAAGCACGTTCGTTGACAAGTTTGTCTCCGATTTCGTGATCTCCTCCGAAAGAAACTCGTCGAAAGTGGGAGCGGTGGCCACGTGGAGCCTGGGCAATGGCCGCCGAACGGAACTCTTATTGGCGTCGTATGTAAATCGCCCATATGCCGAGTCAATTCTCTTGAGCACACGGCAAGCATGCGGGCAAACGAAGTACGCCAAGCACGACTATCTTACGACACGACATACGGGCGACAAGTAGGCCGGTGTCGTTAAAGGAGTAGCAACCTCGGTCGTGTCTACAAAGAAACATGGAGGTTTTGACCGCGTTCGTTTGCCGATCGCGATACATTCTTGGCTCGATGCAGGTACACGAACAAAAGCTATTTAATTTCACTCAGGATCTCGGTTTCGGCTAGACGAGCCGTGTATTTGATTTTATCGATGAATCGAACGCTTACTTATCCATAATATGTCAGCAATGAAATTAACAGATTCGTTTGAAATGTTAAATCTTGCGATTCACGGAGTCGGGTTCTAGAAAAATGAACACGAGAGTAAAAGAGTGAAAGATCCAATAAAATGGAAAATATTTTGTAAAAATATTTTGAGATAAATTCTGAGATGAATTGCCTGGTATTGATCGCAAGAATTACTCTCACGCTTGATTCTTGCCTAATAGAGTCTAATAATCGAGCGTTCATTTCGCGATGAAAGAAACAAAGAAGAAAGACGTCCTGTACCCGGTCTCAACGAGAACGGTGCCGTTTAAGAATCATAAACCTAAGCTGGTCGAATATATTTACGGTAGTTTCTCATATCCCCGGCGGTCGACAGTTGTCTAGTAAATCCTATTTACTGTTACCCAACGGTCTATGTGCACTAGAGATGCTGGGAGGGTGCCTATCACCCCTAACTAACCTACTGCCCTACTGCCATCAGTCTCACCCCTGAAAGAGTCTCTCGTATCTCTTTCTTTCTTTCATGGCCTTTCACACATATCTCTCTCTCTCTCTCTCTCTCTCTCTCTCTCTCTCTCTCTCTCTCTTCTCTCTTGTCTCGTGATAGAGCTCTCTTGCTTTTTTTCTCCAACTATCCCCGTGCCCCTTCGTGTTACGTCGTCATCTTTCATCGTACGCGTAACGGTCTTCCGTAGATCGGATCACGCGATGATCTCACGATATTCGCTACTTTTCTATGGAACGAACGGAAGGGCGGCTGTGTTTTTCAAGGTTTCTCGTACCCCGGAAACCGTCCCCTTTATCATCGACATACCCCTACCACACACAGCCCTCCGATTGCGCCTGGTAATCGTTTCGAATGCGAACCAACAAATACCAACTATCGATCAAAGCTCTTCGTTCAAGTGTCGGCTAATTTGTTGGCTGTCGACGCATCGAACTCTCTCCTTCTGCCGTTGGCATCGTTGGGATTCCTCTTCGTTCAGTTTCTTTGGAATTTGAGAAATTTCACTTTGCTTCCTGTTCAAAATTCATAATGAAACGTATCGACAGTTGCGTCAAGTGTCGTCAGGTGGAAACACTTGGAATTAATTACGAGTAATCTGGATATACTTCTGTCATAGATACGAAAGTACTTGCAATCTCTGCACGACGTATTTATTACGCGTGTCAAAGTATTTCGCCAAAGTTGCAACTCTGGTCGTTAAGGAAGACGATAAGAAGAAGGAAACGAGAACGCGGAGACGTTCCCCTGAATAACACGACCTAGACCCGTGGGTCTGTTCCGCGTTACAGCTCTTTCAGGCTGCGGAACCGTGCCCGTAATGTGGTTTAGCGTGGCATGACAGGAGGTAAAACTTGACGACAAAGAATTATTGATTTTTTTTGAGCGAGTTGAACGAGTTGCTGGGCGGCTGAAGCGGTCCCGGTAGGGTATTCGACAAAGGATGTTTTCCAAGTCCCTAACCTAGGTAACCCTTCTCCTACGCTTCTGTCGCGTGTGTACGTGTTTCCGTGTGCCACCCGGACTCTCCGTGGCTCCACTACTCTTGCCCCTGCGTCGACGTGTGTGCTAGGGGTTCATCCTACTCTCCTTCTCTCTCTCTCTCTCTCTCTCTCTCTCTCTCTCGGTTTTTTCTCCCCCTTCCGCTTGTCCTCTTTCCCCTCTTTTTCGTCTCTCGCTGCCCACACGCCGTGTGTACTCAGCCGATGCACCGAGGACTTAACTGCTTCATTGTCGTCCCAGCAGGCATCGGAGCTTCGGGACAGATGTGCAAAATTTAAGGTTAGAATACCAGAGAAATCGTCGCTAAATCGTCGGGATCCAGCCTTCGCGCAATCCTTTTGACGCTTCTCGCGGTGACGCTCTTCTCCTTGCATCTCTCTGACGGATGGAGAGTCGATGAGCCGCAAGTTCCTTTAGATCGAATCAATAAATATCAACGATTCCTGGTGGAAGAATCCTGGTCGGAAATTGTACGTAGTAAAATGACGAAGACTTCCGAATGACTTTATTCCCAAAATTCTTTACTCTCTTTTGATGTCACGTAGGTAAAAAGTTAAATGGTAATCGCAACGTATTGGTATTGAAATGATTCGACCAGTCTCGGTTCTAAACAATTCACACCGAAGGAAAATATATTCAGTGCGTCGACTATGTAAATTCAACCAGAAGACACAATGCGCTACAAAGCTTCACTCGTCGCTCGTAAGAAATACGATAAGATATCCAACTGTTTAATACCAATGAACTTTCGATACGTTACTATCGTCGATAACATCGTCAGATTGATTCGACACGTGGAGACCCGCATTGTAAGAGGTTTGCGATTATTCAGCAAAGAATCAGTTACATCGTACGATACAAGAAAACCGAAAAAGTACCGGTCGGTTCAACAACCGACGAACGAAAACTCAAAAATATCTTCCGACCGTGACACGTTCCTCCGTGGAAACGAGGTTCGCTGAAAAGTAACCGGACGAATCGCTGCACGTACACCAATCGAAGAACCACACTCGACGATTAACGCTCAGGCAAGCTTTCGAACATCGGCCAGTCGAAGAAAGGTCAAAGACCCTGGGCTCGAATTGCCCGCCGGAATGGATCCGGTGTTCCACGGTCAAGTAAGACGCTCAAGAATGCATCGTACCGGAACCCGGTAATTGAACCATTAAAAATTCGCTCGATCCCTTAATCAAAGAATACGTTTAAAGCAAAGTGATCGAACGGTATGGCTCTCCTTGTCTGACATCCCCTGCCCGTACGATCGTAGGTAGTAGGCCCCCGTCGTTGCAACAAGCCAACAACGGCAGCCGCCCCGTAGCAGTAAGCTACAGCACCAGCAGCAGTATCAGCACCAGCAGCACCAGCAGCACCAGCACCAGCAGCATTGGCGGCAGCAGTAGCTTGCCTGGCTGAAAGTGCATCCACGTTAGAGCTCGGTCTTTTTGGAACACCGTACACCCAAATAGTCTAGTCCAGCTTTCGCACCTTATGCACGCGAGGCTGCACATGCATAGTGCAACAGCGGCCGGTGCATCGGTGGCGGCGGCTCGGCCGCCAGGGAAAAATCGATCGAATAAAAAAATGCTTGGCCGATGCCGACGTATGACGAGGACGCGAATCGCGGCCGATAGCAGCCGGTGGAGGTGGAGGAGGACGAGGACGCCGGCGGGGTTGAAGGAGGGCAGGAGGGCGGCGGTGAAGGCGGACGGGGGCTTAGTACGGTAGCAGAAGGAGGGATAGTCCGGGACCATTGAAGAGTGAAACCGCTCAAAGCAGCTGCCCCCGCCCCCTCTCTCGGCCAACCTTTCACCCTCCGCTTCGCCCCTGATCCTCGCCCGCTTCGGCCTGTGCGCCCACCGATTCCAGAACCTCGACTCTCTCTTACTCCTCGTAGCTTTGAAAAACCACCCCTCTCGCCGCTCCAACGTATCGTACAGCCCTACACGCCGTCGCCACCTCTTCCCTTGCCCCCGCGCCGTTGTACCCGCTTTTCTTTTTCTCTTTCTCCTTCTCGTTCGCGCTCACCCTCGCTTCGCTCGCCCGCTCTCGCTTCTCGTTCGCCCGATCTCCCTTAAGGGAGAAGCCGAAAAACCTCGGCGCGCGCCAAGAGGCCCACCGTGTGGAAGCCGCCGCCGCCGCCGCCGCTGCAAGAAACCGGGTTAACGTTTCTCCGACTCGCCGTGTTTCCTTCGTTCGTGTTTTTCGGAGCAGGTCCGAGGCCGGTCGACGATTCGTCGTTTTTCAAGGTCGGTGCGCGGCTGCTTGTTGAACCGCGATTGCGGCCGCCATGAAACAACTTCCTGAACGAGAGACGGGGGGGGGGGGATCGCGCGGACCCCAGACCGGACAATTGCTTCGCATTCCCGCCGGTTAATACCCTCCGACGCGTTTCGTTTGATTGTTTTCTTGCCTCTGCGCGTCTACGGTACGCTTCGTACCGAGCGAAACAACTACCGTACATACGTGCCGATGCAACGTCGTTTTACCACACGAGCGAGCCAAAGATGCGGAATATAAAGGAGAGGAGAGGCTCGAGTATCGGTTACCGGGACACCGCTTACGAGAAAATATGCAAATACATCGATTTCAATGAACGGCGGCTCGCGCCGAGTCTTCTCGGTCGTTCTAATGCTCTTTGCATAATAAATTTGTCCCGACCGATTTACATTAGCCAAGCGCGTGTGTCACCGCTGGCCAAGCTGTCCGTCCATCCGTCTATCTGTCTGCTGTCGACACGCGGTGTTGATGCTCCCCGAGGCCGACGTTAAGAGAATGAAAACGAGTTACCGTGGAGAAAAAGGGCGAGGATCAGAGCGAGGGAACGGGGGTCTAAGGCAGCCAGATGCAAAAAAGAAAAGAGAAAAAGAGAGAGAGAGAGAGAGAGAGAGAGAAGCGAGAAGGGGAGTCGAAAAGCAAGGGGCACCACCAAGAGGAGCGTGCATTGTAAGATCGGCGCGTGCGGCACGCGGAGCCTTCGTTCGCCTAAGTCTGTGCCCTGTGTCGTAGAACCCCCGTGTTCAGAACCGAGTCCCCTTCTCCCTTCTGCCTTTTCGTGCCACCGTTTCTCGAGTTCCCTCTTTTATGAAGGGCGAGGGCCCAGAAGTTCATTGTCGGGGGCACATCTGCTGCGCGATCGCCCAACGATTGTCTCGCAAGCTTAGGAAACTTGCTCCTCGTCGAAAAAAGGTGGCTTAGCAGCCGGGCCGAGCGAGCACGCGGCCGCACGTATACACGACGCACGGTTCCCCCTCTTCGAGGGGATGACCAAGGGGGCCGCCTGTTTTCGCAGACGCGATGTAACTTTTGGCAAACGTCTATCTGCACGTTAATAATTCGACTGGTCGTCGTGTCTTGATTCGTCGAGAACGAGTCGTTCGACATGGTAGAATTATCGTTATTAACGACGGTGGATTCTGAACGATTCGAAGGATAATTGTTAACTCTTAATTTCTAACATTGTTTTTCTATCGGATTTACAAAGTTTGAGAAATTAATACGCGCGACTTTCAAACTGATTTCTTGAAATCAGAACAAGATTGAAACAATTCGAAGTTTACGACAGGATTCGCGACATCCATTAGGAATACATTTCTGTATCTTGCCGCATCGCATCGAGTCAAAATTAAAAGTACCTGACCTAAAAGTGATATACTCTACACTCTCACCACAAGAAACAACGCAGCTGGTCGCGGTAGTTTGCAGGATTTTCTACGACGTTCTGAAAGAAGCCGGTTTAATTACGTTTCCCTCCGATAATTTAAACGCGTGGCGCGCATCCCCGCGAGAAAACGATCCAACTCTCGGACGTTCCGTGGAAAAAAAAAAAATTCATCGTTCACGAGCCACGATCCGCCACAGCCCTTCCGAAGGTTGCACCGGGTATCACTCCGTCCCCCTGGCACCCATCAGTAAGCCCACAACAAACCGCCTCGTCGGTCGCAATCAACAAACACACGAGGACGACGACGACGACGACGACGACGCAGAGCGAGCGCGACCCTTAAGCCCTCGCGGAAACACGCAACGTGTCATACTTGGCTGAGTGGCCGTGACGGAACAGAATGAAGTAATCACTTGTTAACTTGTATTTTAATTACTTGATTTTCCGGGCTGCGATCGCGCCGTCGTCGACAACGACCACGACGAAGCCAGAACGCGACCAGCGGCGCGGAGTGAGAAAGACAGAGGAAGGAAGAGAGAGAGAAGCGCCTCGATGAGCGTCGTCGTCGCGTTTGCCGCTGCAAGTCTGAGTACAGATGGCGTTAAAGTGTTAATTACTAATTAAGAAGGGTGCACAGGGTGCAGCATCAAGACCCAGCGCGACACCTTTTTGAACGCGCCCTCTGAATGGACGCTTACGCCCTGACGGGCAAACGCGTGTACTCACCCATCCATCCGCGCTCATGAGCCACGCAACCACCCACACGTTCGTCTATCTACCTTCTCACGCACGTACACACGCCCCGCTACGCGATCTGTCCACGTGAGGAGAGAAAGAGAAAAAGTAAGGAGGAGGAAGGGAGACAGAGAGAGAGAGAGAGAGAGAGAGAGAGACAGGGAACGCACATCTGTGGAAGGTCTTCTCGGTTGCACGCGCGCCCGAGAGACGTGACTCGATGCGATGCGATGCGATGCGATGCGATGCGACGCGACCTTACCCCCATCGCCCTATACGCGAGCAAGACGAACGGAACCGGAACGCGCGCGCAAACACGTAAACAGGCGCGCGCGCCCAGTTACGAGCGCGCGCAGACGCTTAATGTTCTCTCGTTATATGCACTTTCACGCCTCGTGCCCGTTACCCGTGAGGATAAAGTAGCGCGTGGCACGACGTTCCTCTCGAATTCTTTGCGAGCTTCTTCCGCCGCACCCTCTCGTCTCGCGCGCGTCCGCGAGACGGTTTTTCCAGCATCTGACTGCGACGCCATCGGCCAACCGCGCAAAGCGGCTACGCGTGAATTTATCTCCGCTGATGGCGGCTGAATGCGCCAGCGACGTTCCTCTGGTAATTGTGCTGAACGCGCCGCTATTTTATAAATGGATCCGTTTCTGCCCGATGATAATTACAAGGTGAAAAGAAGGCTGCTAATAAGGAAACGTCCCTCTCCTCCCCCCGGGGGAGCTGACATTGTGCCCTTTTCATTGTGCCTGCCGGTTTAACACGGCCAAGTCGCCAAACTTTAGTTTAGTTTTTCGACGGACGGCACGCAAGGACGCGGTGAACTAGCCGTCCACGCGAAGATCAAGCCAACGAAATTTACCGTCCGCTTGTCCTGTAATGGGCCCGAAAGATTCCCGCGGGCAAACAGCCTTAAAAGTCTCTCTTGTTCAACTTTTCTCCCTTTCATAAAGAACGCACGCGTTACGAAATATTCGCTTTCAAAAGCGAAAATTTCAATTCAAAGTTGAAGTATTTCGACGCACTCGCGCTCTAGCGTGTTTCACACTAGGCAAAGTTGAAACTAGTACTTGAATCTCGGTTACGTTGGAACAGGCTTGCAATCGTGTCGTTATAACGTTATAACGTTAACTCCGTCGTAAAAATCTTTTAGCGCTGGCACCAGATTAGGATCATTAGATGTTTCGTGTTTTCAACTACAAATTGAATACAAACGTTTTTCAAACCGTTGCGTTACAACGATCGACGTACAAATTGGCTCGATAAACGGTCGGGTGTCGAAGTTCAGCCGAGGGGTAGGCAGATTCGGAAGGATGCGGAAAGTTTGCTCGATTCCAACCCAAGAACAGCTGTTTCACGGAAGGGACAAAAAGGTTCCACGAGGTGATCGAGCCCGCAGCCGACACTTCGCGAATCTTGGCGGATTGTCGGCCGTTCCTTAAGCGTCTTCTCCCCTTCGAAGAGGGAGTCGTGTCCGTGGGAAAGTTTCTGGCAAGAAAGCCGCGGCGAGGGGTTGAGAAGAGCAGAGACTTTCAGGGGTCAGCTCCGGTCTTGGGGAGCCGAGGTGTTCGGCATTGTCGAAGGTCGACCGACTTGGCATAACCGTTAAAAGGGAGCCGGTTGGCTGGCTTAAGAAGCGCGATTGAAGATCTTTGAATAGAGAGACGGCGGTCGAGGGGGAGGGGAACGGCGTAAGGCGAGAAGACGCTGGTCGTCGTTACGCCCCGAGTCACTTTGCCTGTCTGGAAACGCGCGGCCGATTTCTCGCCGCGCTTTTCCACGCCCCTAGTGTTTTCTACACCCCTGTTTGCCGAGTCGCGATGCAAATAAGGTTTTCTTTGGAGCAGCGACAAGAAAGTCATCTCGCGGCACGCTTACGTTTCGGAACGAAGCGGGACCTGAAGAAAGGAGAGACGAAAGAAAAGGTGAAGGGGGAAAGAGGCGATACAGTAAGACCCTCGTATTCACGAATGTAACATTCGCCGTTTGACCACGATTTTTATCTTTTATTTCGGATAAACTGTAAAATTTGTAGAACTTCTCAGCAATCCATATAAGCGTAGAACGTAACGTTTTCGATTGTATTACATTATGAAATGATCCTGCAAGCACGAGAATGTCGCTACTGCGTCAGAATCGATGAAAGTTCTCAACCAACTCGTAAAGATCTTTTCGCAACGGCGATTAGAATTCGAATGGTGGGTACGCTCGTTGTTTTTTCGTAATTCGACCAGACCGCGGTTAAAAAGTGGCGCGAAATTTAAAAAGAGAAAAAAAAGAAAATGAAAGAAAAAAGCATCAGGCAAGCGCTGATGTTCCCCCTTTTAATTGGTGCTCTTGCCTATATGGCGTTGCAACCCGGTTACAAAAGCAACGCGTCGAAACAGCAACCCGCGACGATGAAGATCACGTATGAAGGAGGCGTCACGTCGACAGCCATCATTGCCATTAAACGCCTCAATATGCGGCGCTTCTAAAGCTCGCATTGTCGCGTCACCTGTGCCACAATGCGCGCCACCGTTGCGAAAAAGGAATTGACGAATTTGCGTTTGTCGCGGTGCGCAACCCTGTTCCCCCTTTGTGCTCGATGGAAGCGCGGCTCGAAAGAATCGGCTGCGCGACTCGAGGAATCCTCCAGCGGCAGAGAAGCGTTTCATTCAAAGTGGCGAATGAACGCGAACGTTTCGAACGACCATGAAAGGAGATATTAAAATTAAAACAACAAAAAAAAAGAGAAAAAGAGCGACGTGGTCTTGACGCGCTCGCCAACGCGTGTACGCGTTTATAAATCGCGAGAACAAAGAAACACGAGGGTCAAAGTCTATTAAATCGCGCGTGTTGCGAACGAAGGACGGTTCGTTAAGGATGGAACAAATTACGGGAAAGGAGGATACTTCTGGAGATACTGCGGCTCTCTCTCTTCCTCGAGAGAGAATACCCGCTCGCGAGGCCAAGGATCGCGAAAAACGCGAGGTAACGATTTCCGTTCGCGGCAACGGCTAATTATTCTCTCCTCGAAGATACTCTGCATCTTCGCCTTCTTTCTAGCCTTCTCTATTGCCTCCTCTCCTCTCTCTCTCTCTCTCTCTCCCCGTCTCTTTTTTTTTCGGTGGCAAAGGCAGCTCGTAATTAGATGCTAATAATCAGCACCCTCCAGGAGGATCACGCTCTTTTCCTCTGTCTTCGTTCTTGTCTCTGTCTCGCACTGTCTCTCGTGCTCTGTTTCGGTCTCTCTCTCTCTCTCTCTCTCTCTCTCGACGTCGCCCCGTTGCAACGGGGCGCAAGAAAACCCAAGCCCCTGAAGAGCTTATTATTATCCTAATTATACAATACTATAATGAATGACTCCGCGGCTCACCCTCTAGCCCTTACTCTCACTATCTTCCTCACGATGGTGCCACACACACACACACACACACACACACACACTCTCTCTCTCTCTCTCTCTTCGTTTCTCGCGGTTCCTCCCTCTCGCTCCTTTTCCTTTCTTCTCGCTCACGGTTGCTCTTCTCCTCTGCACTTGGTGGTCGAAGAGTGGCAATTCTAGCACTCGGGCTTTTTGTCAAACCGACTACGGAACTAGTGCCGTCTCCCTCGCGCGCTTACACCCTATTATGCGACCAGCCTCGTCTCTCGTCCCGTTTTCTCTCTGTCTCCTGGTGTCTGTTTTAATTAGGCACTTCGCGGATATATATACGGTATCTACCATGCGGTATTACGTAGGTACATAAGCTCCCAGCCGGAGCCAAGCCCAGCCGAGACCTAGCCCAGTCTACCTACCAGTACGTATTCCAACCTATACTCGGCGATCCGACGAGCTTGAATGCGGTTGATGGGTGGTTGAGTAAGGATTATAGACGCAGGTGACACATACACGTTACCTCCGGAGAGGAGCTGAAGTCGGGGGTGGCTCGGCCCCGATGGGTGGGTGCTGGTGCCGGTGACGGTGACGGTGACGGTGACGGTGACGGTGACGGTGACGGTGACGGTGACGGTGACGGTGACGGTGACGGTGACGGTGACGGTGACGGTGACGGTTCAAGGAGACGGTTGAAATAGAGAGACGGAGCGCGAAATAGAGTGAGCAAGAGAGAAGGAGCGTCGCCGCGTGACACGTGAGAGCGTGCGAAAGGGAGAGCGGCCACGAAGGGAGAAAGTGAACGCGAGAAACCTCCCTCCCTGCCGTGCGGATGGAGAAGGGGGGAGGGGGAGGAGGCGCCGGGACACGATTCTGCAGAGACACACACTCCTCTTTCAATTCTCCTCTCTCGTGTGCGCAACCTTCTCTGACTGACTGCTGATAAGAGCGCGCGAAATTGTCTTAATTGGCGAGAGAGCCAATCTGGAGTGATCGAATGAGAAGAGGCTCTCGCCGCGTCTCCGCCACCTGACTCCGCCGCTCGCCCTTTCTTCTGGTCGCTAACCACAGATCGCGACACGCCACAAGGATCCCATTGTTTTCTTCGGTTGGTTCGAATCGCGTTCGATACGGACGAGCGTCGATCTTGTACTCCCCGAGAAATAACTCCATCTCGCGCTCGGCGGATCTTGTTCGTTATTTCGAGTGTTCGTTCGCTCGTACGTTTATCGGTCTTGTCGATGGTTCTGGTTACTTAAAAATTTACCCACTTGTCGAGCTTGCCAGACAGAGTTTTTGAACCATATAAAAGTTGAGAGAACAAGAAGAAGAGAAGACTGTAGTTATCATTTAGCAGTTGCTTGATACACCACCGCGATACCAACGAACGAAGCCTCGCCTTCGTCGAGTCGAGCCGAGTCGAGTCGATTCCGAAAGGTAAAAAAACTGTCGCGAAGAAGGAGAAAGGGTGAAGTGAAAACACCGCTTAATGAAATATTCCTAGATGCGCGCGTGTGCTTCGACGGAAACGAGACGGAGACGACGAGCGTGGAAAAATCCTCGGTCGATCTTCTGTTTCATGAGCCGCGTACGAGTCCGCCAGGCGGAAGCAATCTTAAAAATTGCTCCCAGAGGCACCGAGCGAAGACCAAGACCCGAAGGTTTTGAACCGGTTGCCTCACATTGTCGAGGCATTCAGGGACCTCGCGAGTTATACAAGCCGCGGTGGTGTAGCACTACCGACTCGTTGCTTTCCCGCTGAACCGTACTTCTTTGCATCCCCTCGGGATCCAAAGTGCAAGATCAACCTAACTGCCATTCTCGCTGCCATTCTGGCCTGCTACTCTAGGATACTTCCACCATCGGGAGAGCTCGTTTCTCCGTTTGTGTGCGTTTAAGGGTGAGGAGGATAGGGACCCCGGAAAGAAAGATCGAGAAAAGAATGGAAAAATATCCGGACAAGTAGCAACCTCCGCTTACCCTTACTTACTCACTCCTCCCTCCCTCTCCCTCCCTCCCTCTCCCTCCCTCTCTCTCTCTCTCTCTCTCTCTCTTCGCTCTCTTCGCTCTCTCGTTTTTTTCCCGCGATCGTTGCGTCAAGTCACTCTCGCATTTTCCTCGTTCGACTTGTTCCTCGGTGGTATCGAAGAGTTGCGAGCGTTGCTTTCTTCGTCGACGTCTTTCTCTCTCTTCTTTCATTTCCTTCCGACGACTCGATATTACTCCGTTTGATAAATGAAGACGATGCAAAGACACGTACACGTATCAGACGTCCGTTTGCAGAATTCTCGTATTTTCCTTATTTATTCGTTGGTAACGAGCACGGCTCTCTTCTTCGTTACCACTGACACCTCTCCCTCCCTTCTTTCATTTTCTTCCGTCTGTCCGCGACGATATTGTTCCGTTTAATAACTGAACGCGTGCGTGTACACGTAGATTGAAAGTTCTTCTTTTATTCGTCAATCGGTACTTTTCTTCTAAAATTCTCCTCAGACGTATTGCTGTTTGTTTAAATAAGTTAAGCGCGTTTCGCCAGCGACTAATTCCGATCTAAACCGATCGTCGCTATTCGCTGCACTACGAACGTCGAAGAAATCTATTTTCGAACTACGGTGCACAACACGTGGAACCCGCTCTATCCCTGACATTTACTTTGCCAACCGTCCCATGGATAGGAACATTTAACGCTTTACGATCGCCGGTTGCTTTCCCAAGACTTCACCGGAGCAACAAACAAACATTCACCTCCCTAACCAAACAGGTTGCAAAATTTCAAGTGTCGCAAAAGTGTCAAAGAAAGAGGTTCTGATTGGTGTCGTAGCCCGTAGTCGCATTGAAAACGCGACAAACGAGGCAAACGTCGCCGGGAGACTAACGAAAAGATAATTAAGTTCGGCTGAAAAAAATAATTAATTTCTTAATCAGCGGCAGTCGCATTGAAGCCGGTCGTCGCGCGAGCGCGTTAAAGACGTTGCACAAAGCGTCGGTTCGCCTCGCAAAGTCTGTTTCGCCTCTGTGTCGGCGTTACGCGTCGCAAACGTTCCTTTTCCCGGAGTTTTTCGGTGAGATCCAGCGAAGCGAGGCCACCCCTCGGTGACGCCCCTTCGCGATTCCTCCGCGCCCAAGGCTCGGGTCACTATTACTATACAAATTACCCGCCAATTAGTGACTTGTGCTTGTTTAACTGCGTTAATTAATGAACGTAAACGGCGAACTTGACGTCGGCGGCTCGATTTTTTCCTCTGCCGGTCGCGAGAAAAAGAAGAGAGAGAGAGAGAGAAGGAGAGAGAGAGGGAGAGGGAGGGGAGGAAAGCGACGGTATCGCGTGCGCGATCCCGCTCGTTCGTGCTTGTCTGTAAACGTCGGCGGTTGGCTTCTGCGAGAGGGTGTCGAGGTCTTCTTGGACGATACAGTGTAACACGTTCTTAATAGTCTCTTTGAACCGCGTCGCTTGCCAGCCGACGACGAGGAGTTGTACACACCTCTTTGCGACTCCCTCTCTCTCTCTCTCTCTCTCTCCCTCCCTCCCCTTCTTCCTTCTTCACCTTCTGCCGCTTGCGTCAGACCACTTTCAGTATCGACCCTTAATTAATTATCGGCAGTGCATTAGCATTCTCCGTTCCGCGAGAATCAACGTCGAGCATCGGCGCTCGCCAACTTTTCCAAGGAGAAAATATATTTTACTCGCTAGCAGCGAGTTGAGAGAATTTCTCGCATCTTAGGTTAGGTTACGAGTTGCGAGAACTTTGTCGAATTTCCCATTTCGATCCCACCACGATCCACGAGTGGGATAAGTATTCATCTGAATCGAGAAAAGAATTTTTAAATTTCTGTGATATATATATATATATATATATTGTCCTGGAGGCAACGATTCTTTCTTTGAAAATATAGAATTACTTTGCGCGAAATTAGGATAGATCGCGACGAATCTGCGCCGTGTATCTCATATCGATGTATCAGCCACATTTTTTAACTTAAACCCCGGTGAAAACACCGCGGATGAAGATTTCCTCGAAAAAGTCATTTTGAAGGAAGTAGAGAAGGAAACTGTAGTAATAAGAAATTGCTCAACGTACTGCTGTTGTTTCAGGGAGTTCTACTACATCCAGATGGAGAAATACGCGAGGCAAGCTGTTTCGGAAGGTGTAAAGAACGTGGATGACCTTCGAGTTGGAGGTGACTCGGAAATCTATCGAGTTCTCAACCTTCATTACAACAGAAATAACCATATTGAGGTAAATTAATCGTTACGTATGCCGTGCATAGAAGATTGGAAAAAAAAAAAAACTGAAACTGTGTCAACTCGTCAAACTCTCGACAATATAGCAAATATTGACATATAGAATATAGAAATATAGGAAATATAGAAATTAATTAAACGGTAGAGACAGTACTTTCTAAAAATGTACAAGGGACATTCACAATTATTTGTGACATCTTCAAAAAAAAAAAAGAAAAAATGAACGCTAATTACCGAGGTAAATTTCATTTGGATAACGAAGTTACAAAATTAAAAAGAAAAAAAAAAACGCTCGTCGACAACGGCTGCCCTAAAGTTCTCTCTCGCGGTTCCCTGACACGAGATAAATGTCGCAACGCTGGTAACGTCGTTAGAAAAATAAAGAGACGGTCGCCGATGCACGACCACCTGCGCGTCCTATGATTCGCCAATCAAATTCGTGACATGCCGGCCGGAATCGAGCTGTCAGGGTCGAAATTTCGATGGAAGCGACAAAATTGCCGGGCAGTCGGATCGTTTCCAGCACCGGGGACAGCCCCGGCGCGGCCGTGCAATTATTCGGCGGTCGGCCATGACCGCGCCGCGTTACCTCGTCTTTCTCATCTCGCGGAACGCTTTTAAACGAATTCGAACCGGTTTTCCACGGTGTGTATCCCGACGTTACACGCCGCGAGAGGCTCGTGTGTTGTCTGGCAAATCGCTCGTACGTCTCTACTTTCCCATTGTGGGGCGCAATTTACTTTCGCCACGGCATAACGACCGTTGATTGTATTTGCAACGCGGGCTGTGCAACGACGACGACGACAACGACGACAACGACGACGACGACGACAACGCACACGCGACAACTGCACAGCTATTTAATATTATTTAACGAGTCTCCTGGTGAAACCTAGAGGCTCCATTCTTCCGGCCCGGCCACAATTGCCGCCCGCTTGACGCGTAATTAATTACTCGTGTTCGTTAATAACCCAAACGTACTAATTATAAGTGGAAACTCTTAGGCAGGCGGCTCAGGGCTCGCGCTCGCTTCTCGCTCGTTAAGCGACACGCGCGTAACATCGCGTCGCTTTAATCCTTCGGATAACGCGCGGTTCCTTGCGGTGAACCGTAATGAGCGCCGCGAAATTATCTTTTTCTCGTTTCTCTTTTTTCTTTCTTTCTTTCTTTCTTTCTTTCTTTCTTTCCTTCTTTTTCATTTCTTCAGTCGTCTTAATCACGTTGGTAATTTATCGATTGACGCTTCGACGCGAACGCGGTTTCCAGTAGCGAACTCGCGAACGCGGCGCGTAAGCAAAGACGATACACGGTCGAGGACGACGAATAAAGAGTGATTGGTCGTGGTTGTTGAAACAAGTCGTTAACGTTGTCGTTGGACTTTCCAGGTGCCGAGCAACTTCAGGTTCGTCGTCGAGCAAACGCTGAAAGAGTTCTTCAAGGCGATTCAAAGCGGCAAGGACACCGAGCAGAGCTGGAAAAAGTCCATCTACAAAGTGATCTCGAGGCTGGACGACCCGGTGCCAGAGTACTTCAAGACCCCGAACTTCCTGCAACAGCTCGGTTAAATCAGGAGGTCGCGTGGCTCTTGCTCTTCGTGGTGCGCGGGCTCATCAGCGCTCGTCGGCTCCCGGTAAATAAACCAAGAAACCAGAAAAAATTATGTAAACGCGAAACGAAGACGAACGGTCAGCGAATGAAGGATCGCATCCGCCAGGAGGTACACGTCCTTCGCGTAAAGCGCGTTCAGGTATCCTTAAACTAACATATCGCAGAACGAGCGTGAGAGAGAACGTGAGAGGGAGAGAAAGAAAAAGAGAGAGAGAAAGAGAGAGAGAGAGAGAGAGAGAGAACTGAGAGAGTTAGGGAGATTAGTCGAAAGAGAGAGGAAGAGAGAAGGAGAGAGAAAGAGAGAAAAAGAGAGAGATTGTACACACACCACACATACACACACACACACACACACACACACACACACACATACACAGCGTTCAGGAAAGAACGAACGGAAACGAACGAAGGTACGCGACGGTACGGAGGCATCGATCATCAGCAGGAACGATGAGGAGTGCCGACGAAGGATCAGGCTGTGACCTAATCACGAGACAATGATCTACGCGCGAGACGGGTGGACAACTATTGACGCTTCGTGCCTTTAATTACCCCCCCCGGTCGGACGTGTCTCGCGATCGGGGCCGATCGCGAGTTACTAACGAGGCCACGAACTGTCCACCCTCTGCTCGCCGTGGACGAACAACCGATATCGAAACCGACGGTCTTTGGAGGAAGCGGAAGAGAGAAAAAGAAAACAAGGACGAAAGCGTGGTCAACGAACGGCAAGGAATTAGCACAACATACACATAGCTTCGAGCGTCTATTGAGAGTATATTGTTTCGATTTGTTGCGTAAACATAACACGCGGTTCCACCGATTGATATCGCCTAATTTTAAGACACTCGTTTCTCCGAGGTAGGCATTAAGGAGCGTAATAACTCGACTCGCGACGACGACCGACGGGTGGCTCTCGTTCGAACGAATACGTGCGACACGATGCGCGAAACGATGTGAGTAAACTATGTTTGTCCACGTTTCTAGAGAGAGAGAAATACCGATGATGATATTTATTATTGTCGACTGACGACGGTGGAGCGAGATCCGCTGGACGGATCCTCCGCAGCTTCCGGTTGAGAGGCAGAAGAGGAACCCTTCTCGTGGATCTTCCGGAAACGACTCGGGACGGACGGCTAGCGAAACCCTTCGTCTCGAGACGTTTCGAAAGGGAAAAAGGAAAAGAGAAAAAAAAGAAAAAGAAAAATGAAAAAAAAAGAAAAAAATAAAAAGAAACGCTACGGAAACAACGATGGCCAGTTTCACTCGGCATTCGTCACCACGCTGCGTACCTCGTGGTTTTCTTTTATTTCTTCTTTCATTGCGAACGGCGCCAAACATCTCGCTATTCGATCGAACGCACCACTGCTCCCCCCGTCGAGCGTCGTCCCGGTAGCATTAGTTTCTATAGCGCGATCACTGCAGCAAAACTGGCTCCAAGACGAGCGAGAGCCTGGACGATTTGTTGTTTCCAACGAGAATCCTAGGATGGCGATTCGTACCGAATCGACGAATGAAAAGGGGAACGAAAACCCGATGTTCTTTTCTCCAACTGACAAGTAACGTTAGAAAAATAGAGATGGCTCGAGTACACCGGGGGAAGGAGGATCCCTCCATCCCCGTGTACGACGGCTGTCCTTTCTCTTAAGTTGTACCGAGAGTAAGATTTTCGTCTGACAGTCAGTGCAAAAAAAAGAAAAACGAAAAATCGCAGAACGCTTTGAACTATTCGAAATTTTGAAAAAAAGTAGAGAGAGAAAGAGAAAAAAATAGAATTACATCCAACGGTAAATATTCCTAACCGGTGAAAGCCTCGAAAATATTCCATATTCGGACGAGCGTGACGCGCGAACGTGTCGGAAGAACTTCGAGCGGAAGGCGGACGCGATCCCGGCGATTGCTCGTGATCGCGAAGCAGACGTCGATTTAGCTTAGCAACTGGGGAAACAAAATTTTCTCTGTCGTTGTATTTTTCTCGGCTTCGAGGTTCGCTCTCGCCAGAACAGGAGAACGCGATCGTGAACGGAGAGAAGCGACGAACAACTCGCGTTGCTACTGAAAGGGGGGAAGAAAGAAAAAAAAAAAAAAAGAAGAAGAAGAAAAAGTTGAGAAACGATGCACGTATAATATTTCGCGTAAAACAAAAGTAAATTACATTAGAGATGTTTTTATTAACGATTAATTGATAGAGTATAAACGAGGTTAGGCTAGTCGCAGTGACAGGAGTACGAGTAACAGGGACGACAACAGGGAGGGGCGAATAAAACACGTGAAAACGCACGAGATAATATTTTAACGAAAAACCATTGATCCAGCACCGGCGACTTAACTTTTCTCAAAAAAAGAAAAAAAAAGTGATTAGAAACGTATTATAGGTATTATAGACATTTATAGATTCGGCAACGATTATATTCGAAGGAAGAGAGAAAAACTAACAAATTATCATCGAGTAAGAACGAGGAGGAGAGAGGAGGAGGAGGGGGGGGGGGCAAGATATAGATTAAAAGGAATACTAAAGAGAAAAAGAAACAATCGCACGCCGGTGCGTAAACTATATAAAAGTAGATTATATATTAAAGACGTATATATATACATATATATATACATATGTATAAATATATATATATATGAAAAAAAAATTAAAGTATAATATATATATATACATATATGTATAATTACGTAAAGTTATATGTATATATATTAGGCATATAAAAAACGAAAGACAGATGTTGGCGCGATTAAAATTGCGTAAGGAATGTATGACAGAGGGTATAGACACCCACGCCTCCCTTATTCCACTTGTATCCGACCTATCGCACACGACACTCGCGCGTGTACACATCCCACCACATGTATGTACACGTGCACATGATACACACACAACACACACACACACACACACACACACACGTTACACGGTGTATTAGGTACCCGCCGTCTTCACACGCTGTACAGATTATACATTATTCCCCGTACACACAAAGAGACAACAAGTGCGAGATTTTGACGCGAGAGTTCATCGCCGTGAAGTCTACGCAGGTTCTCTTATTTACGATTAGTTTTTAGTTTGTTTTCTTTTCCCCCTGATACAGACACGATTTTGTAGATAATTTTTCGTAACGATACGTAGCGTGTTATTATAGTTATACATACGTCTCGAGTGGTAGCGAGTTACTCGTATAAGTTAACCCAATTTATTTCCGCACCTTTACATTTACTACCACTATTATTCTCGCTATTATTATGTGCACTATTATTATTAAAATTATTATTATTACTGCTATTATACTTTATTATTATCATTATTATCAGTACTATTATTACTAGTTATGTTATGTATATTATGTAAAGATTTTTCTCTTGAATCAAGATTGTCGCGACACTTTGTGTTTACGACGATTTCATCGATTTTATTTGTTCGAAACTTTGATTTACTCCCTAGGTTCGAGCAACGTTCCCTGTTGGTAAATTCCTGTCCTCTTTGCGTTTCTCTCTCTCTCTCTCTCTCTCTCCCTTTCTTTACGTTAAGACGAAACCCTCCTACTCCCCCCCCCCCTTTACGCTCCTTCGCCTGCCCGCCTTTTTATTCAACGATGTTTTTCCGTCTACTTTCCGACATTTTTTTAGTTGCTATTGTGTATTCAGTTATTGTACCACGACGACTAATTATTCTCCATTATAATTATTACGATTACTAATTACAATTAAGCATGAGTTCACACGAGTGTACACGGAGAGCAAATAAAAGAAAAGAACAAAAAGAGAAAGAAGAGACACACGTAACACGTAATACATATATATATATATATATATATACACACACACACACACGCGCGCATACATACACACACACATATACACATACACACACACGTTTCTGTAAGCGGTGAGTCTTAACCTAGTCACGAGTCACTAATATTTTAATTTTAACGATCGATTTATTGATTATTATTTTATTTATTATTTACGACGAATAAAAACAACACGATTGGACTCTGAGTTTTGTCTTCCTTTACTTTATTTTGCCGTTTAACCGCGTTTCTTACGTTTTTGCGTTTCATCGTTTCTATCACGCAAACCGCCACCGTGTCACGCATCACGCGACACTCCCTCTTCCAATCCCACCTCTACGCCCCGCATCGAAATTCTAGATTCAAATGCGATACCCACGGCGAATTGTCTCCAACTCGGACATTTCGAACATATTCGACTGCCGCGTATCCCGGCCTACCTCCGATCCAAAAATCCGAACGAGTCTCGAGAAGAGCTAGCGCGACGATGTGGATCCTCGAGCCGGAGATCGCCGATCGTCGAGTCGAATCGCTAACTGGTTAACGAAAGAGGTTACGTTACACTAAAGTGCTGAATGGCAAGAAAAAAAGAAAAAAAAGAAAAAAGAAAAAAGAAAGAAAGTAACAAAGAGAAGGGGGAAAAAGTGAGATACAAATTTTATGAAAATTTTCGACTCTAAGATGCGACTAGACAGTGGCCTAAAAATTAAACGTAGCACATCTCTCCTTCGGCGTTGGCCTAAGATTTTGGTCTAAAGAAAAGAAAATGAAAAAAAAAAAAAAACGGTTTAGCGGATTATTTCGTTTTTAAGGGAGATCTTTCGAAACGGCGATCGCGTACCTGGCGATTCGAGATGGCGATTTCCGGCTGGACGATTCACCGTTGTCCTCGCACCGATTCCCCCGGTTCGATGCTCGTTCGGTGATCAGTTCCTACGTTCTCTACTCGCACCCACGATCAGCGACAACATCATCATTCGCCAGGGGAAATTTAGCAGTAAATCTCGAGGGAGATTTAATCTACCAATGCGCGAAGCGATCAACGCGGGATCGGCGAGCGCGCGTTTGCGCCTCGCAAACATTTGTCAATCCGTTGAAATTCGCCCGACAAAACTTTTCGTCGCACCGCTGTTTGATCGTTACACGTCTACAACACGATATCGTTTGCATTAACCAGGTATTAACTAACCACGTAACGACGATAATTTGAGGAAAAAAAAAAAAAAACGTTTATTAGGCAAAATGAAAGAAGAAACGATTAAGTTGATACGTATTCGCGTATAGCTGTTAGGTGAACTGATCGTATTACCGTACGATGGAGAGAAATTTATCGACACTTGGAAATTTTGAAAAGGATCCTGGAGATCGATTATTTTTTTACGAATTTATTTGACATTCTGTCCCTTATTGTACGCGTCCCAGATCAACGATTAACCGATCTTTTACGATCATCAACGACGGAGGGCACTCCGTCGGGACAATTTTTCCTATATATCGCAAAACGCATTCGTGGATTAAACTGAGCTCGTTACCGCGACATTCGCGGATACAGCGCTTTGCGCTCGCAAGTCGCAACGCGTCAACGTCTTTCTAACAAATAAAGAAACAAAAAAAAAAAACGAAAAAAAACTAAAAAAAAAAACGGAGCATTCTCCTCGTAGCCATTTAAAAGAAAAAGGAAATTAACTGCCACACACAAGTACACGTACATTTCATTAATTAAAAAGAATCAAAGGTAAAATTAACAAAATACTTTAAATACTCTATTATCGAACCGCGTAAAAGTGATAAGCAACCCTGATACTCCGCCATTATTGCGACAAACAACAACAGCCAACCAATAGAAAACTGATATCTCAAGGGAAACAGCAACAAACAATGATCAATAGCAGGTAATCCGTTGAAACAGCCGAAAACCGAACCTTGAAAGAAGCTTGAGTCTCGAGCGGAAGCTCGACGTACCTTCCAATCACACACACACGCGCACACGTACATACACACACATACATGCACACACACGAACGCGCACACACACACACACATGCTTGAAAACAGAGAGACAGAAGCATGCCAACAGTTGACCGACAGTTCGAAACCGGGACAAAATCCATTTCCGAAAAATAGAACAAAAAAAAGAAACGAGATAGAAAAATCCCGAGTCGTCCTTCTCATCGCAGACGGAGGCACGCTAGTTGGTTCGCGGGCCTTCTGCTTGTTACTGATGCAGTAATACACTACCACGTACGTAACAATACAAAAGCAGATAATTGATTGAACGAAGTTGAAAACAGGGGAAGAAATAAAACACACAGCGGGATACACAGAGCCACACAAAGAGCCGATACATCTCCGTTAACCGAGGAAAACACACTGATAAAGCCTAATTCTCGTGAGCGATAGCAGCTAAGCGATATTTCGATTTCTTTCTCCGTCGATCGAGGATCGAGGGTCCCGGCGCGAAGGACGAACCGACCACGGATCGCACGAACGAATCGCCAACACTCTGAAGCGCCCGAAACTCTCAAGACGAGGAACACTGAGCGCGACACGGAGCCGAACCAGTTCGCGTCCAGTTCCATTCTCGCCTCTCGCGACGAGTTCTTCCGCTCGAACGATCGAGAATCGCCGCCGTTGATCGTTCGTTGAAGAGGGATCGACGAGCGGTCGTGGATCAATTGAAAATCGCAACCTCGAAAGGGTTGGTCGATCGTTCGATCGTTCGAGACGACACGCATTAAGCCGTCGGACGACGTTGGACGAAGTTGGACGTTGTTGGACGTTGTTTGACGTTGTCGCGGAAGCTCGCCGAGAGACGAAGAATGAAAGAGAATCAACGCGGGCTCGACACTGGAGAGAACGGAAGGGTGGAAACTCCCTGCGACGATGACGCAGCTTCGTGGACGAGAGAGAGAGAGAGACAGAGAGAGAGAGAGAGCCCGCGCGATTCCTCTGTTCGAGGTTACGAATATGCGAATGACGAGACTGTGAGGAAAGAAAGAGAAACTGAGGGAAACAAAGACGGAGAATATACAAGAACGAAAGCCGATCGACTCGCCGTTATTACGTTTTGTGCAAGCGGGGCCGTAGCACGGAGAACGAGAAATACACGGAACGAAACGAGAGGATTCTCAGAGCACGAGAAGAAGGAGAAGAAGAAAGTGAGTAAAGGGGAAACGAAAGACGAAAGCGAGAAGGAAACGGGTGAATTGTTTTTTTTAATGAAAAACGAGAGAGAAATGGGGAGAAAAAAACGAGACGAACGGAAATGGAAATAATAAGCATACGTACACATACCTAAACGCGTAAGTTTTAAGGAACACGTGTAAGCAGAATTAAGTAATAGTATTTAACGTTAACACTTGCAAGCTATTAATTATTATATAAACGATTAAACTAACGGTAATTAATTGCGAAAAATAAGAAAACGTAAAATATTACTGAGAAAAAATGGAGAGAAAAGCCGAGCGGAAGGTCGTATCACGCTGCAGAGGAAGAGGATTGTGAGAGCCGCGCTCTGTGAAACGAGCGGGCGCGAAGCGATTAAAAAAAAAAAAACACTCAAAAAAAAAAGGGATACAGATTACACACACACACACTAATAAACTAATTATTATTATATGATTATATATTATTATTACGATTATTACCTATCGAGTTCGAGAATCGTCGTGATAACGAAAAAAAAAATGTGGAAAAAAATTATAAGAAACTAGGAGATAGCTGTGAGAGAGTGCGGGCTAAATCCGATTTCGTAAGAGAGAGAATGATCATTAACGAGAACGTTGGGTGTGCGTGTGCAAGAGAGAGAGAGAGAGAGAACGTCAGTGAGAAATGAACACCTCGAGAGAGATAGAACGACAGTGGGGACGTGAGAAAGAAAGAGAGAAAGAAAGAAAGAGAGAAAGAGAGAGAGAGAGAGAGAGAGAGGGAAAGCTGTGAATAACTTCAAAGTATGTTCATCGAGAATAAAATAATTCCTCAAAACTATTAGGAGCGTAATTAGGGTATATTTATTATAACGAAAAAACGCGTATCACGCAAGATTTACGTGACGCACGCGACACATAGAGTGAAAGAATGCATAGAGCGCGAGTAAGAGAGCAAAGAGAAAAAAAAAGAAAGAATAATAATGAGAAGATATATAGAATCATGTCGTTTTGTATTTTTCTTTTTTTTTGTTTCTTTTTTTTCTTTCCTCCGCGCCTTGGCGCGGATGCATATATTTTTTATATATATATATATATATATATATATATATATATATATATAGACACACGCGCGATATTAAAAATTAGTCTAGGAACGAAAGAAAACGAAAATTTCGTGCGGTCTTGTTTTTTTTACTTTTTCTCTTTTCCTTTTTTTAAGGGGGGTTGTTCTTTTTTCGAAGGGGGAAAAAAAAAGAAGCGTACGACTGAAATTAACACGAGAGCAAGAGAGAAAGAGAGAGAAAGAGACGTGGGAAAGAGACAGCGAGTGAAAACGCGGACAGAGTGATAGATTATTTAGCGACGCGAGAGAACGATGCTATATGTTTTTAAATGCGAGGGAGCGCGTGCGTAAGGAGACTAAAAGAGTAAAAAAAGAAAAAACGGAGAGAAGAAGTGAAAAAAGATTAGAGGAGAGAAAGAAGAAACGGAGGGAAAAGAGAAGAAGAAATTACTGATTGTTGACACCGAGTGAGCAAAACTTTCTGTGTGATAATCTCGTAGTACACGTAGCGCGTTAAGTCTACAATACGTTTCGGTAGAGGATTTTTAGGTGAGAGCGACTAAAACTTTTTTAAGAAAAAACGATTAAAAGAAAAAAAAACACATAAAAAAGACAAGTGAAAGGTCGGACGAAATGGGAAATTAACGCGAGGCGAAGGAGACGATAACGTCGAGCCCTAACGGTCGAGAATTTCGAGAGGTGTTGGCTCTTCCAAGACTTTCGTGACTCCTTTTTCGAGAGGAAAGAGGGAGAAAATGAAAAATTCGTCGGTGTGCTCGGCCACCGACTGTCGACATATCATCGCGCGTATCTTAATATCGATTCTCTGTCTGTCGATTGGTTACAGGGAACTCGACGAGCCCGTCGATTACTCCGGCTCGCCGAATTAACATAGGCAATCAGTTCTTTGATTTAGGGAGTAGACACGTGTAGACACACGCCGTGGAAAGTTCTTCTTCTTCGTTCGCGACAACGAGATGCGAGACCGTGTTCTTCTCGATTTCATTTACAGGACAGCGCCACGCGGGGCAGTCGATACTCCTGCCTCCGAGCCACCTCGAGACTCGATCCCTTGCAGGCTGCGAAAACACGTTAAAAACACGTGGTTCGGTTCTGCGTCGACGTAAGATCGGTTTCGCGCTTCTCGGTTCATGATTTCGCGTTAAATCGTACAATAGCCTGTGTTTCACCGCGGTAGAGAACGTTTCGCTCGTTTCCGACTCGGGGTTGTTTGTTCGAAGGGCGGCGACGGACAGATTCAACGTGAGAAATTTTGCAAAAAGAGAACAAGTGAAGAGAAAAAAATAAAAAAGATAAAAAAAAAAAAAGGGACTAAGACCGAGAAAATTAGTTTCTAATGTCTTTGGCGCAATTTTTGACAAATCTATTTCGTGGACAAGCGTGAAAGAGCGGGGAGAGAATGAGAGACGAAACGAGCGTGAGAGCGACGACGAGAGAGAGAGCGTGCGCGCGAAAGTGACGAACGAGCAAGTGTGATATGAAAAAAAAAAAAAAAAATTCGTAGAGGTAGCAAAAATTCTAAATTAAAGTTCCTATCGCTTCGCCTTCTAGCCTGAACGTCGACCGGGCAGCCTTTAAACAAACAACCCTCCGTCCCACGCGACTACATCAATTGCCGTTGAACTACCTCGAATTATAAAAACCACTGACGGCACTCCCCCAGCGACCTAAAACCGCGCCTGCAAGGGGTTGACTCGTCCCCGCGCAACCTAACTCTCTTCTTTCCGTTCTCCTCCAACGGAAACGAAGCAGCGCTCGCCTTTTTTTTTTTTTTTTTTTTTAAATCACACGCAGATCACCGAAGAACGAGAGGCTGTCGATACTCCAGCTCTCGTGACGGCGCCACAACCTCACGATTTTAATCCCACGGTCACGCGATTCCCCGCGAGTCTCGGATCCCGGTCCGGCTGTCGGCGGACGAAAAAAGATTTCCACGCGTCGTCGGATCGATCAGTTTCTCGAGCATCTGGGCCTCGACGTCTCGAGGTCTGGCTATTTTGTATACGTACGCAGACGCCGTTTGAGGAACGCCTCGAAGAAGCGAAGGAACCTCTCGGAATTCCTCGCGCCGGATCATCGGAGGATCCGTTCGAGCTGGGGTGGGTGGGTGGGTGGGTTTTATTTGGGGTCAAGGGTGATCAGGGATGGGGACTTAAGGGTGATAATAAAGAGACGAAGACCGACGAAATATGGATAACGGTGTAGAAGCGTGTAGGGAGCCAAGTGTCCTTGATGCGACCGTCGTTGAAGCCACGAAATCTCGCGATCTCAACAGGTGATTTTTTTTCGGGAAAGTTCGGAACAGATTGAAAGAGAGAGAGAGAGAGAGAGAGAGAGAGAGAGAAGAAGCGGAAGAGAGAAAAAGAGGAAGAAAAGAGATGGAAACGGGCAAGGCACGACCAGGAGTTGACAGCAGGCGTCGAGAAATGGAAAAAGATCAAGGGGATACGAGAGGGAGAAAAGAAAAAAAAAAAAAGTCACGCCTGAGAAGAAATCCATGCGAATTGCGATTTCGGAACTGAGTTCGGAGCCACGGGCGATAGACGTTCGGCGCAAACCGATCCTAGTTGAGCAAGAGAGCAAGAGAGAAAGAGAGAACGGGAGAGAGAAAGAGAACGAGCGAGTGAGCAAGATCGAGAGAAAGGGAGAGAATGGGTGACGGGCGACAGGAAAGCGAACGAAAGGAGAATCGAGCGGATGCGACGGGTGACCGTGACGATTCGAGTGTGAATGCGTTGAAGAAAAATTGAAAAGAGAGAGAGAGAGAGAGAGAGAGAGAGAAAGATGAAGAAAAAAATTATACAGAGAGCGCCGACCTCCTTGCCTACCGGGAGGTCCGCATATATATAAAAGACTAGTAAATGATAAAGAGGAAAAAGAAGAAGAGTGAAAAAGAGGAGGAGAGTAGAGGAGAAATTATTAGACCAGTTGTAAGTGTAAGTTAAACGAGGAATATTCTCCCCCCTCCCCCCATCCTTTCGTGCACGATACTTTTGGCAAATTCTTTCGCTAGCGAAAGTGCGATCGAGAAACAGTCGTGTCATGTGTGAGTAGGTGAAATTACATGCGTTTACGTGCGAATAGATGAAGAGAGCGGAAAGATGTAAAAAAGAAAGGAAGAGAGAGAGAGAAAGAGAGAGAGAGAGAGAGAGAATGCGAGTGACAGAGAGTGATCTCTTTAGAAAGAACGAAAACAAAAAAAGAAGTGAAAAGAGAAAGAAAGGAATGAAAAGAAAAGAAGTAAAAGAGGAAGGAGAAAGGACAGGATTAAATGGCCCATTATAGGTCCGTCGTCCGACTCAGTAGCGCTATCGAGGAGGATATATAATCGATTGCAAAGAGGCAGGCAATACACACAGAGCATCAAGAATGGCAGGTATTAAAAGTGTCACGATCCAACCCCTTCAGCCACCGAGTGCGAGAGTAACGAGTAACTAGCGGGAAAGTGTGAGTCTTAAGCAGTTCTTGCTTGCCCCCCGCGCCCGATGGAACGCACCGACCCCCTCCGTTTATAATTTCGTTCGCGAAACGTATTTTTCGAGATGTCAATTACCCCCCATCTATCGAACAAGCGTCGATCAGCAACGGAATACATAATAGTAGTACAAGCTTGTACAAACCTGATTTTCAAATCGTTCGGCAGAAAGCGAAGAAAGAAGGAAAAAAAATTGAACAATAAAAATCATTCGAAGAAGAATTTGATTTCTCGTCTACAGTTGCAACAAATATACGCTTCGCCGACCGAAGCGATTTCACACAGTTCCGTTGCGAGAAATTCTTTTCCCCCCTCCGCGACTTTCATCGCTGACTTATCCCGAGTTTGTCCAGCGATCTTCCGGTAGTAGCAAACGAAAACACGATAAAAGAGAAAGAAGAGAAAACGTATGGAAGAAGAGGAGAAAAAAAAAGAAAGAAAGAATAGAAACCCGACGTTACGTCCCGAAACTTCCAATTTATCGTTGCGTCTGAATATCCTTCGTCTGTGAATGAGTCGAGCAGCCGGATGAGGGTGATTGAATGAATATACGTGCGTGTACCCGAGAAGAGCACACACGAGATTGATGAGTAGATGAGAAATTGTGTTTTAGAAATGTGTCTGTAATTCCTGGCATGTATCACTTGCGCATACGTCTCAGCCAGCAAGTCGTGTTAGGTTATAAACGTATTATCGTAGTAGGGAATCGTAGGTGTATTAAAGTAAACATTAACATAAACATTAACAAAACAAATAAACATTAACAGAACAAAACTAAACAGAACAGAAAAAGTATGAGAATACAGAATCACGAACAATACGAAGAGGATGAATTAATAGGACAAACAAAGGAAAACAGACAAAAAAAAAAAAAAAAAAAAGAGAAAGAAAACGAATAAACAAACGCAAACGAAGAAAAAAAAATAGGAAAAAGATGGAGCAAGAAAGAGGTGAAACTCTTTCATTCAACGATGGAACAGAAGCAGAAGACAAGCAGTAGCCAGCGAAGCAAACAGGAAAAACAAAGCAAAGCAAAGCAAAGCAAAATAAAATAAAATAAAGTAAAATAAAGTAAAATAAAATAAATAAATAAATAAATAAAAAAAAAAAAAACCTACGTTGATGTGTGAGGATGTGAGCTAGATCGCCGCGTTGAGTCCAATGAAGTCCTCAGAGATAATATATAGAAGCGCAGACCCTCCACAGATTGAGGTGAAACACAAAGGGACGCGAAACTGGGCATCGCGTTAGCCATCGTTCGTCGATCCGCGACGTGCATCAGGGGTTTATATAGTCTTTAAAGTATCACGCCAAAGACAGACAATACTTTGATAAAAATAAATGTTAGTCGTTAAAAAAAAAAAAAAAACTTTCGTCGAAGCCTGAATCGATCGCGGACGCGGCAACGCGCGCCCCGGAGGAAACAAACTTTCGAGCAGAAATATTTTTTTCGAAAGGTGTATCCGATAGTCGACAACAGGGGAAAAAGGAGAAGAAGAAGAAGAAGAAGAAGAAGAAGAAGAAGAAGAAAAATAAATAAATAAATAAATAAATCGAAAAACGCGGGACGACGAACGACGACGCCGACCGTGCCTGGTCAGCTGGAACGTCTTGTAAAGAATATTGTGGGAATTGTTTTTCTGCGCTCCGGCACGAGCTCGAGATTATCGAGCCGAGTCGAGGCAACCTGCTCACGCAAGTACATTTTATGCTTGGCACCTCTGTCTCTGTTCTCTTCTTAAAGATTTCCACGCGACGTAGGTTCTTTACCTACGCTGACCACGGATCACTGATCTTCCCTTCGTTCAAGATCACTTGCAAGATCTTCACGGGATTTTGTTTGACGCCGAGCGATTTGATCGTTGATCTTTAACTTTTTTTTTTTTTTTTTTTTAGGAAGACGTTACATCAGACATTTCCACACTTTGAAATCTTTGAAATTGAAAGTATCGGACGTTGTCCAAATTCTAAAACGGCAGTTGACATATTCTTGAAACTTTTTCGCAAATGTAACGTGAAATTCGTTCGAAAGTAAATTACAGAACTTCTACAAAGTTGAAAGATGACAAATTCAGAGGATTTCAGAAATTGCTCGATTACGTCGCTCGACTACCAGTTGTTACGACTGCTTTCGGTTACAATAGCATCGTCGATGGTCGTGCAGACTCCGACCTCGCCAGACTCTCGCCAGAGAGATCAGAAATAGAGAGACAGAGGTTCCAGCACGCCAACCTGTCTACTTTCACGCATTCACGATGTTTGATGACTATATACCACTTTCGACACGAGGACATTCCTTTCGTACATTTTACCGGCGTTTTACTAAGTTCGCTTTCGACACGAGAAGTTTCGGATTGATTCATTGCTGTCCTAGGTTGCGCACAAGACGACACACAAAGACGTGGCGCGGAGGAACGTCCCTGTCGTTCCACGCTCGACGATCGTCTCGAGTGATCGAGAAGAGCGCTGGTAAACGGGAGCAGGACGTTTCGCCGCGACAGCAAAGCAAAAGGAAATTCCGTTTTTCGGCAAACACCAAAAAGAAAAACTCAAGCTCGAATTGCTGGCGGGCGCGCGCGTGCAACGAGAAGCGTACGCACGAGCGTCCCCGCGGCCAATTCGGACCACACGACAACAATAAAGTGTTCGTCAAGGCGGCGTTTACGTCGATCGCCTAGCGGCACACCCACACACACGCGTACAACGACACACCGTGCACACGGACGTTAGAGGGACACACACATACGCACGCACACACGTACAACACTCGCGGGACACACACACGACGCGTACACTGCAACACCCGACACACGTACACACGCAGTTTCGGCCAGAATCTAAAAGACACATCAAGGAAAAAAGTACAAGTTTATCACGTTGCGCCTTAATGTTAAAATTAAAAGTTGATCAAAAGAGTGGAAGATGAAAGAAAGAGAGAAAAAAAAAAAATAATGCGAAGCGTATTCTTAACCAAAATCGGCCTTAGTATATACATTTTTTCCGGGGCCAGCCGACGACGAACGACAAGCGACCCTCTCACTCGTCCTGACCCCCTTTAACAAATCCCCCTCCCCAATTTCTCTAGATTATAAGATTTCTCTAGATTATATCTATAAAAATGATATATTATAAATATATGTATACATATAGTATATATCCGCCGGCGGCGGGACGTTTCGAAACCTCGCAGCTAACTCAGCAAACCACCGAAAAAAAAAAAAAAAGGACTATCGAAAGATTTAGAAAAGAATTGACGAGAGAAAAAAAAAAAAAAAAAAAAAAGACAAAAAGAGAGAGGGAGAGAGAGGAAAAAAAAAAAAGGAAAGGAGAAAAATGACGAAGAAACAAATAGTCTTTTCAGTTCCCGCCGCGTCCGGCCGGATTCGAAATTCTTACGGTTCGCGTGCACGTTGGACGTGGCAGTGGTCGCAAACGCGGTGGACACGCCGGAAGCGAATCACCGCGAGGCGTGAGCCACCGGAGTGACCAAAGTGCGACGTGGACGTGAAACCTGTCTTTCAAAGTCCCTCCTCGAACGCCGGAAGGTCGCCAGTCGATCGTCTCGCGGCCCGAACAACCCCTGCTCCAGCAAACCCCGCAAACATTTGTCCATCCATCAACCCTCTTTGCATCCACGAACCTCCCCAGAAGATGAAAACTCGCAGCATCCTCCTTAAAAAAAGTCCAATCCTTATCCGCTCGAGAATTGAAGAGCACGAGAAGTGAGAGTGGAAACACACGGTGAAAAAAAAAAAAAAGAAACATCCATTCGTCAGGCGAGAAAAAGCGAATAAGAGAGAGAGAGAAAGAGAGAGAGAGAGAGAGAGAGAGATAGGCGTTTCCTTTCTCGCGTCAAAAGAAGAAAAACACTTCCTGCATGTGTGAAGCTAAGCGACGACGCGAGTGGACGGGTCACCCGAAAAATTATTCTAAGGACTCTCGTCTTCGGGCGGGAACGCAGGTGGATTGACGAGGACAAAAAAGAAAAAGGATAACGAATAACGATGATAAGGAGAAGCGAGAGGAGACGAACGGAAGGGAACGAAGTCGGAAGACGAGTAAATAGAATAATTACCAACGGGAGAGAGATCAACGAGATCGCAATTCGGAAAACGTTTCGATGGACTCGATTGTCGACTCGCTGTTTCCCGCGGCCGGGACGAGGGAAAGTTCGCCGAAAATCCGAAAGAATCGAAAAGCCTGCGATAAACAAGAGAGAAAGAGAGAGAGAGAGAGAGAGAGAAAGAGAGAAAGAGAGAGAGAGGGAGGGAGAGAAAGGTTTCAGAGAGAAAGGAAGAAAGAATGAACGAGAGAGAGAGAGAGAGAGAGAGAGAGAACGAAAGGAAAAGGAATATAAAAAGAGATTTCAGGTTGTTAAGGAGGGATCGACCACGTTTTATCTCGTCGCGTAGATCCGCGGTATTCTTTGCCATCCGTTTTCATTTTTCATGAATCGTATCGTATATATATATATATATATGTATATATATATACGAGAGTATGTATATCTCCGAGAGACTCGACCACGACCCGAAAGAAACGAAGAAAAGAAAAGGAAAAAGAAGAAAAAAAGGAGAAATGAAAAAAAGAGGGGCGAGGATCATTTCGTGTAGACTGGTGCCTGTTCTGGGTGAATTCGAACACGCGATGCTACGCATCGGTGGACGGCTGAGCTCGCGACACTGGGTGCAACAACTTTAGGCACGAACGAGACGAAAGATGGACGAGTATCAAGAAGGATTTAGTTCAGTTCGATCGACCGGAACATTGTGGATCAATTATGTGTTCCTTTTTTATATAAGTTCAATATACACGACGTATAACTCTTTGGACGATAGAAATTAAGAGAAAAAGATGATGTATTGTATATATATATATATATATACGCACATATATACACACGTAGAAAAAAAGAAAGTTTCCATCAAATAGCGAATATTCAGGATTACCGCAGAAGCTGAAGCAGAGAGGAGAAATTCAAAATTCCTGTATTTCGATTCACGAGTGAAAGATCGATCAAAACAAACGCCCAAGACGTAGCTAAGACGCGTAGATTAAAATTAAATATCTCAGCTTGTATCCCCGTGTTCGTTTGCAGTCACCTTACTCGGCCGATCTCATCGGTCACGTCGCATTTGCGCATTTTGGGCCAGCTCGTCTAACTCACGTAAACCTATTCGTTCGCGAGAATCAACGGCGACCGAGCCGAGAAATTCAAAGCAAAAAGAAAAAAAAGCGAAAGAGAGCGAGAAGAAGCGAGAAGAGAGGAGAGAAAGACAAGTGTCAAGGAACGATCGTTTCGGCAGACTTCTGGAAAAACGTTTAAAAATTCGTCACGGATGCAAGTACGCGCCGCTCCACCGACGCGTGCGTACCGACGATACGATATACGAGAGTAACACAAGAAACCCGCCTTCAACCCTCTGTAGAACACGCGACGATCCAACTGACCCGGTCCAATCCGACAGATATGCAAACGCAGAAAAAAGCCGTTCGAAGGAATCAACGCTGGACACACGAGATAGTAATTTTTTTTTTATTTTTTACCGCGACAGCCGCAACGAGCATTAACGAGCATCAAACGTTGCAATTTAACGATAGACAACGCATCCGCATGCATCATCATACAGCCTTACACACCGTGCGTCGCAATTGAAAACAGTCAAACCACCACCACCGTGACAACGTTCAAACGTTCAAACGTTCTAGGAGAATGCGATCAGCCTCGACGAGGCGTAATGCCCCGCAACATGAAAAAAAAAAAAAAAAAAAAAAGAAAAAAGCGAAAGAAGAGAATAAATAGCGTAGAGCGTCTCGGGATCTCCCTTCGATAACACACACAAACATATACACACATGCGCGCGCGCGCGCGCGCACACACAGCAGCAGATATGTTAAAAGTTAAGAGACAAAGTAATAAGAAAAATGAAAAAAAAAAATAAATAATTAAATAATTAAATAATATAACGATAAAGAAGTTAACGAGGATACGAAAACTCGATCTTCTTCGATTAGTCTTCAGTGTACATAGTAACGATATCACCGGTAGATAATAATTCAGGCAGGCGATAATCGCAGCGACAATTATTGCTCGTTCGTCCGATTCGTCGAAAACGTTGGACGAGGAATAATCATTGTAAGGAGCGATAATAACGGCGTACCGACGGTTAATTACCGAGAACGATGGTGTCGGATGCGAATGCTCCCCGACGCCGGTCGATAAAGGCAGCTTGATATTTCGTCGATACCTTATAACTGCAAGATTATATCTCAAGAAACTTGTTGATTTCCGTTCCCACAGTTTCACGTATATTTCACTCGCCCACCCACGCACGCACACACACACACACACACACACACATACACACGCACACGTACATACTCACACAGGCGTGTGAAGAAATTCCTCGCCGATCGTTTGCAGGTAACAGGTAACACGTCGAACAGACAGATCGACGCCGATTTTCCTTTCCCTCGGCAACAAACGTCTCTAGACACGTTCATTCTGTACTTCAACACACTTGGTTGCAACACACTTTTCACGTTCGAAACGTTGTTGCGACATCCAACGCCTACGTTTGTGAGCGTCAACACAGAGAAGATGAGTAACGATTTCCGATCGAACGTTTTTTTAAGTTGATTCGCAACCAGATAATTTACAGACAGACACGTCGAACCCAAACTCACGATTCGACACCGGTTTTCATTTGCCCAACTGGAACCCACCGCCGCGCTGTGCTCTCGAATACAAGGGGGAACAGTGCTCGTTGTAAAACGATTTCATTAACAATTTTATCGAGATTTTTTCATTTCCTTTCGAACGAACGCGACAACGATTCAACATTTTCCCGCGGTACCACAGAAATGCAGCAGATCGAACGAGAGAATACGTTCCGATCGTCGAATCCGGCACAGACGCACAGAGAAACGAAAATGATCATCCCAGCAATCAAACAGGATACCGAAGCTTAACGATGTTAATCTTCAAACATAGCCTCGAATAGAATTCTAGCTACGCACCGCTGAAATATACGGCATTTCTCACACGACTCTCAATTCCGACGGGACAGCATTACGAATCGAAGCGGCGAGCATCGTACTTCCGGCGATCGATCCGCGATCAGGAAGCCGTGAATACTAAAACGAGACGCCCCGTGAACCAGAGGATCATTATCAGGAACGAAGAGTGGAGCCACGTGGAAGAAGACAAAGTCGCTGGCCCGGTATGCGGGCAAACGTCGACTAGCACGACACCGAATTCTCGCTTGAACGAGAAGAAGAAGCCAAACCTACTGTCACTACTGTCACCACTTACCACTACTACCACTACTGGAAGCAAAGCGAATCCATCGAGCATGCACACAAACACACACGTACACGTCGACAAACACGTAGCACACGAAAACGCAGAGAAGCGAAAAAAGAGAAAGTGAGAAAAAGGAAAGAAACACGCGAAGAATAGGAATCAAACCAGGAAAGAGACCAGAGCGAAAGAAAGGAAACAAAAGGATGAGAACAAAATGCACGACAGATTTTTTTTATACGAAATACTCGACATAACCGCCAGAAACAGAAACAGGTAGAGAAAGAAGTGTCAAAGAGAATAAGGGATCGAACGGACGCGGGAGACGAGCGTTCTCCGCGCCGCCGATTCGAGGCTATAACTTGCTGATAATAATAAGAAGAAGAAGAAACGTGAAACGAATTATACCCGAGAAACCTTGCCACTTGCAATTCGTTGAAAACGCGACGCGTTCTAAGCAATTCGCATAATCGCATAGTAAAGGAAAGCAACAAAACTGTGAAAAGAAAAGAAGAAAACGAAACGAAAAAAAAAACTACTGCGAAAAAAGTGGGAGCGTGTGTGTTTGAGAGAGAACGAGAGCGGGAGGGAGAGAGAGAGAGGATCGCGCGCGAGGGAGAGAGAGAGAGAGAGAGAGAGAGAGAGAGAGAGAAAGTGAACGAAAGAGAGAAAAAATAAAATGGATAACGAACGGGAAGGAGAAAGCTTTTTTTCATAGATAGGTGGACAGAGAGCGAGGTGGGGAGAAAGAGAGAGAGAGAGAGAGAGAAAAAGAAAGAAAGAAAGAACGGAATGCGTGATTTTTTAAGGATAAACGGAACCGACCAACAAGAGGAAAAAAAAAAGCCAACCGAGTAGAACACAAAGCAACCAAAAACGAAAAAAAGAAAACAAAGAAGACAAAAGACGAAAGAAGAGAGAGCAAGCTAGAAACGCAAGAAAGCAAACAGCGGAGAAAGAAAATGTGAAAAAAAAGAAGAAGAAACGAAGAAAGGAAAGAAACGCAAAAATTTCACGGAATCACTGAAGATTCGCTATTCGACTTTCTGATTTTTCGCAGATTTTCGCGCGGGACAACAGGTGCGTCCCCTCCGAGATCCCATCCCGCCCCCGTAACCACCGCTGTACAAGATAAACAAGATAAGAGCCACCACCTTCCACCCCCTCGGTAAATCCTTCCCAAACAGGAATAAGGTTTGCTTCCAAAAAAAATAAGATTAATAATAATAATAATAATAATAATATTAATAATAATATTAATAATAATAATAATAATAATGATAATGATAACGATAACGATAATGATATTGATATTAATATTAATAATAATAATAATAATAATAATAATAATAATAATAATAATAATAATCCGTACGCGTTATCGAAACCTAATAAAAAAAAAAAAAAAAACTATAAACTACCTAACAATAATTATTAAACGATAAAGGGGTTAAGAGTATTGATTAATTGAATTATACCTAACGATTAATTAAAATAATTAATGACTAATAATACTTAATAACGATAATACGATATAATGATATATAGTATAAAACGGTACGAGGACAACCCGATAAAACATGGCGGCTAACAAACAATCCACCAAGACGAAGCGATCCGGCCTAGAAATCGGTCGCCTAGAATGGGGCGGTGCCGATCGAGCGTGACGTTTTTTTATTTCTCTCAAAGAAACAAAAGAAGCAAAAGAGAACAAAGGGACAAAACAAACAAACAAGCAAACAAGCAAATAAACAAACTAACAAACAAACTAACTAACTAACTAACTAACTAACTAACAAACAAACAAATAAAACACAATGCGAAACAAAGCGAAAGAAACGAACGAACAAAACGAATGAGCAAATACGAAGTCTTTCCTTCGAACGATCGCGTGTTTCTTCGACTCGGGACAAGGCCGATGCCGCGACGCCTTCCCCGACGTCGGCGTCGCGTTCCCTCACGTCGGATTCCCTCTCGTCGAGGTGGTCGTTTCTTACCCATCATTTATACGCTAGCTTGTAACTTGAGACTTAAGTATAATTGAGAAAAAGACGAGGTGAGAGAAAGAGAGAGAAAAAGAGAATACACACAAGAGGATACACACTCGGAACACGTACACACATTGAACAAGCATTAATGATACCTAATGATATAATTATATTATTGATATAACTTACGATTATGAACTATCCTAGTGGTATTATATGACGACATAGTTGATTGATCTGTTTAATATTGAATGTCTGTAGATCACGGAGCGTTTGGAACTCTATGCTACCCGTCGAAGCACCCCGGATACGATCCAGCTTTGCTCTCCCTTTCCCATACCGACACCCTCGTATTCCACTCCCTCCCCCCGTCCCTCCTTCACAGATCCAACCGCCACGCATACCGATCACCACCAATCTAATCCAAGTGAGAAAGAAGGGAAAAAAAGAAACGATGAAAAACCGCGTATCACTTGAAACAATCGTCGACCAAATCGTGTCAATCGCGTTTACATTCTCGAATCACGTACGATTGGATGCTATCTATCACTACACCGTGAATTGAAAAAAAAAAAAAAAACAGAAAAAAGAAAACCGCAAAATTTTCCCAAATAAAACGCGAGAACGAAGTTTAAAATTAATCGAAATTCGATTGTCGAAGGACGAAGGGAATCCCTTTCGTCTAAGTGTGGACAACGGGATAGCCATCTCGAGCTATGTCGCGCAAACGAGGCTAAACCGTCACACACGCTGTTGTCTGTACGCAAGGGAAAAAAGGAAGAATGTTCGATTCGTACGAAGCAAGAGAAGAACCCTTCGAGGATTTCCGGAACGATTCACGTCGATTGTTGCAATTTTATTGGGGGTGCGAATGTTTCATGGAAGGATGCGCAGAAGGCGACTCTGCTCTTACAACCGGATTTCAGTTTCATATCTTTTGTACCGATATCTCGGTGCGAGACCACGCACCGCTCACCACGCAATAATAGCAAATACATCTCGAGGACAACTGGTTTTAAG
Source organism: Melipona beecheii (assembly GCA_032399605.1). Classification (NCBI taxonomy): domain Eukaryota; kingdom Metazoa; phylum Arthropoda; class Insecta; order Hymenoptera; family Apidae; genus Melipona; species Melipona beecheii. The sequence goes on along the minus strand of JAUCMO010000501.1, from coordinate 5,373,924 downwards.
TTTCGAATCGAACAGGACGACGCAAGTAACGCAGTTTTGACGAGCGCAATAGCAAACCGAGAGGACCGCACAGCGTCTTCTCGCCTACGTACACTTATAGCCTTCGTATAGAGCACATCCACGTGGAAACGACAGATCGACACCCGACGTTCAAACGATCGAGAATCGAAGGATAACGAAGAAATTCGACGAGAATTCGACGTGTCAATTAGGGTGGGGAAAAAAAAAGGAGAAACGACGAAGAAAAGAAAAGAAAAGCTAAGAATCAACGGAAAATTCGACGAAACGTAGTTGAAAAATTGATAGAATTCGGAAATCAACAGAGGTTGGAAATCCTCCACAGCGCGATCACGTATCGTCCAATGAAGTATGAAAGAAAGCGAGGCCTAGAAAGGAAACACATTTCGTGAGAAACACCTCCAAGCCCTCTGCCTCTGTTTTTTAGAGCACGCGTGCCACGCGACGTCCACCGAGAAGAAGAATCGCGTGTGCTTTCGTTTCGAACGAAAGCCATTCCTCCAGGTTCTTCTCGATCGACGTCTCCGTCTCAATAGGATTGTTGTGTTTAAGTTTTTCTAGCAAGTAACTTCTCTTAGTGCTGGACGATCGTGCGTGATCCCAACTACGCGCGTCATCTTCGACCACGCGAACGTCTGCTTCAATGTCTCTGGAGGGGTCTCGTCATCTTTTCCCTCTAGAAAAGGACAATGAAATGCCCGTTCGAACGGCAGCAAGATGGCACGCGAGTCGACTCGTCGATCGTCTCGATTCTTTGTACATTTACCGGTATGTTACCTCTTTGACGATCGAACGATGTGTTTTTTCTTATTATTGACAACGTTTTTTATTGCTAATTCTTGTAAGTCATTTCGCAGACGGCCGTCGTCTACGCCCAACTTTTACACCGGTTCGCGAGAGAAGCACGGACCACGAAGATCGCGACCACGAGCCCCCCAGTTATGTAGGTGATAAAATAGTTACGTTCTGCTGTTTACCTCGATTGATTACTTCGACTGTTGACTCGTTAAACCGATACAGAGGCGAGGTCTCGCGATCGCGATCGTCGGTCCGAAAAGGGATTCGATCGTTCGAACCGGAATCGGGCGCAACGACGACCGCGAACCGGATTCCGCGTTACGTCGCGGAATTCCCAGTCCATCGCGGATGTTATTTGTGATTGAATTCGAACCGTTATCAGAGGGTGATACGGACAGTTTTTTGGGGATACGAAAGCGAAACGAGTCCAGGGACCTCTAGGAGCCGCGCTAGGTTACTCGTGGAACCGTCTTGCGAACGCATTCGATCGTTCACAGCCAATTTCGCGATTTCGTTTCGTCAGATTGACTCTCGCGCGGCGCGTCGTCAGGCGCCGGCCAATGATCGTTTTCGATTCGATTGATCCGACGCAGACCGGCGACGGTTTCAGTCACGGTAACGATACTTGATCACGGTGAATTCTAACGTAACGTGCGGTCGCTTTGCAGACGTGCGGCCGGGAACGCGAGGCCCCGTCTCCTCGCGTTCCGCGGTTCCCTCTATTCGATCCAATGTAACGTGAACTTGATTCTAGACCGATCGAAGGGTTCCTGTCGGTTCTATGTGCTTCCGCACTAGTGAGCAATGTTTCCCTCTCCGACGAAATTTCGCAAAGTTCAGAGAATGATAGAGAAACACGTAACACACACACACACACACACACACACGTACACACGCACGCACGCACGCACGCACGCGCGCGCGAGCGAGCTGCTACACGCGAGATTACACGCAGACTCTTCTCGTTATGACTCCCGTGCTTGAAGTCCATGTCAGAATGGCCTGTCTCGACTATTCGGCGAAGACCACGTCGGACGATCGACGCCACTTCTCTGCTTGTCGAAAAAAAAAAAAAAAAAAAAAAGAAAAGAAAAAGAAATCGCAGGCAATCGTCAACTCGGACTTGAGTTTCAACCCGATCGAAGATCGAACGGAGACAACAGTCGTTTCTTTAAGGTACCTCGCGATCGTCGTCGATACTCCGACTGATCGCGTCAACTGTCTAAATCAAACAGGTTTTTACTTTCCGCTACAGACGAGACAGTACAGTATTTGCCGATGTTACGATCGATTTGGTACGTCGTACCGATTCGATGGTTTCGCACAGCCACCGGATCGATCTTCGATCGCCAGATCGTTTCGACTCGAATTATCCACGAAGCCTCCATAGCGGCGAGACGCTCCTCGATCAGCCTCGGGCGGCTGACTCGGCATCCCCCGGACGTAAACGGTTTTTCGTTTTCGAAAACGCGTTCAGATCAGAACCGCGATCGACGGCGCGTTCGTCGTCTTCGCGCGGATCGCGGATCCACGGCCGTACCACATGTGACTTGAAGCACAAACCACCCTAGAGAGAGTTTGAGTTTCGCCTTGGGCAAGGTCAGGCGAGCGTCGGGCCGGCTCTCAATTTTGAAATAGCCATTTCGACGAAAAGCGAAAAAAGTGAACAGACCCCCAAAACCCGACGCAATAGAGGAAGGCAACCGGATCAAAATAACCGCCACACGAATCAACAGTTTCTCGCGCGGGGCCCGGCCGCGGCGGCCACCAAAGATGATATTTCCGCTTTAGACAAATGAGAAAGAAGAAATTAAGAGGTTATCCTTGTGACCCTCGTCCCTCTCCCACCCCCACCCACCCTCGCGCCCGCTTTCTCCCTCTCCCTGATATATCTCGTCTAACGAGCTCTGCGAGCCTCGAAGGAATGGAGAAGAAGAAGAAGGAGAGGAAAAAAAAAAAGAGAACCCCAGAGGATATCCAGATAATTTTATTAGGTGCGGCAGCCCGTTAGTTTAGAAGGGGGTAGGTGCATAATGCCACCCTTCGGGTCCGCGATAAAGAGGAAAAAAAAAAAAAAAGGAAAAGAAATGATAAAGAGATAAAGAAAACGCGATACTACGCCAGGTTTGCCGCGGTCACGTGAGCGCGTGGAAGCGGGTCCCGCGCCCAATCTCATTCACAGCACACACTGGGCCGACTCGTCCGATAGAATGTGCCTTCAGTGTTGATTTTATACGAAAAAAATACTAAAATTATACAAAGGGGCCCGACATAGACCGAACGCCCACCCAAAGCCTGACTGATGCTCGCCCGCTGCCCGTTTTCTCATCCTAATACCGGTCTCAAAAGTGCATACAGTTTACAATTACAGACACACACACACGCACAAGCACACGCACACGCACACGCACACACACACACACACACAGAATAACATCCCAATAACGCCCAACGCTAATCGTTGGTCTGAAAGCGGAGGAATCGTCCAGTCCAAAATCTGTGAATCGTTGGTCGTTTAACGTTTTTCTAACGCGACAGGTCGAGACGATGGAAGGACAGTCTCCTCGGTGTTGTAAAATTCTACCGTATCTGTCAACGTTGTCAACATTCGTTTGAAATCGGCGGATCGCGTTCGCTTTGCCAACAAGAGAAGAATCGCTTTCGCAACTGGTGCTCAAATTCGAACTATTATTTCGGGGAAGAGGATTCGAGCCAACTGCCTGAGAAACGCGCGATCGCCAATCTCCTCGAGACTACTCAAACTATATACAACGCGGGTATAACTTTCTCTTCGATTTCATTTCCACGCGTTTTTGATAAATCTACGATTTAACACTCGCATCTGGGACCACGTTCAAAAAGTGACGTTATATATTCCTCTAGCGTTAGATTTATCGTTTGTCGGGCAATCTCGTTGTCGTTGAGCGTGCACAGAATTGAGCGCAATATATATTACGGAACACAATTAGCACCTCTGTGTTGCGACGATAATCAAACGTTGCATATTATAATATATACACACCTGACGCGAAAAGCTTTCGATGTTTTTCTCGAATCGGTTCTTCGCTCGTGTACGTTCGATACGGTAGATCCAACAAGATCGAGACAACGACCGAGATTCTTGCAGCGTCGAGCGAAACGTCCAAGAGAAACGTTAAAACCTCCGGCGACAACTCTAAGGTGAGAAATGCGCGTTTCCTCCGGAGACGAAGATCAAGGGATACGCCTCGGGCACGAAATACGCGGATCGACACACTCACAGCAACACGAACGTGCCCGGGGATGCGAAACACACGCACCTACACTGATACACGCTCGCAATATATCCAACAACATCCCAAGAAAAAGAAAAAAAATATATTTTGGTTGATGCAAGGAGTTCGGAACGCTGCTATGCACCGATAACACACGTATATTGATTAAATGCAATTACTATGCGATAAGTATACTTACATAATATATATGTGTACTATGGTCTCTCCCACTTCCCAATTAGAAAAAAATGAACCCGAGCTGTCGCGCGCCGATCGAGCGGACAATCGTTGACTCGCGAGCGCACGCGCGACCCTCGACCGGTGACCGGAGAGCGATTTCCTGCGAAGTCGCATCTCGAAACGAACCGCGAGGGAGAAAGACTCGGCGACGAGTGGACGCGAACCAAGTTCGGCGTCGCACTCGCGATCGTTTGTCAACACTTGGATCGGTGCGCGGCTTCGCCCACACTCTCCAATTTCCCCGGGGAAACATCCCACGAAGGAAAATATACCGTGAACCCGAAGAAAAATATCCCCCCTCCCCGTCCCCCTCCCCCTCGCCCCTTCCCCGAGTACCCCGTCGCTCCCGAACGAAACCCCCCCAACCCCGGAAAACCCCTCAGAAATACAAGCGTAGAATTTAACCGCACTAACTATGAATGACGAGAAGCTACGTAAGAAGCTAACTAACTAACTACAATTAAACTTACTTAATTATTAACAATTAAACAAGCAGTAAAGCAGTATAAACAGTAAACGCCCAGTAATCATTGAATTGTGTGTCGACAACTACATACTAACTACCTACCGTATATTGAAGTAATAGCCGTATGTAAAACGAATGAAAAAAAAAATACTTGTATTCTACCAGTTGTATCAGCCAGTCCAGTTCTAATAAGCAAGCGATTAAAAGTAACCCAATGCCCGGTTTTAATGACCTCCCTTTCTACCCCTACCCCTACCCCTACCCCGGCCCTCCATCCCCGTACCACCGAGATTCCGCCTCGTCACCCCTTTCTTTCACCCCGGTACGTATCCCTCTTACAGCATCCCTGCCCACCGGATCAACCAATTACTTAACTCTCCGTTCCACCGATAATCATCCCGACCTAATTACCAATCTATCCGTCTCCTTCGACGTAAGTAACCCAGCAGAATGTAACCCGGTGTCCCCCTCATCGACGTTCCCTCCCCAGGCTCTCCACCTTCCCCCCCCCCCTGTTTTCGATCCACCCGGAACCCCTGACCCATCGTCGTTCCACCACCCGGCCAACCTCCTCCTCCTCTGCCTCCCCGTCGTATTTCCCCCTTCCCCCTCATCACCCACCTCGTCACCTCTACGATAAATCCTCCGAGTAAACAACCGTGCAGTATAACCCAGTCAGTATAAACATGATCCGCCGGATAACAGAATAAAAAACATGATATTTACCATTAGTGTTTTTTCGTAGACAGACGTAATAAAGAATGGAAACAAAGACTTCGTTTTACGATTATACGCACACGTGTGGGGAGACCATGTAACTTTAGCTCCGCCGCTCATCGAGCCGGCCGCGCTTCGCGATCGATCGATCGATCGTTCCGCGCGTTCGCCGCAACGGAGGATCCGGAGCCGCGAGTCCCCGGCAGCGAGATCGATCCTGTGGATCGACGGATCATCTGTCCGATCGCAGATCGGCGCCCGGTTCCTCGTGGCGCGGAACGCCGCCACGACCAAGTGGATCGTGCGAGCGCGGACGCGCGAATAAAAAAAAAAAGCCCCGAAACAACAAGCACAGCTGGTATTAGCAGCTAGCGCCCTTTTCGATTCCCCGTAACCAGTGTCCCTCGACATCCTCTCCACCCTCTCTACCCCGGAACCCAAAGTCGAAAGAAGAAGAAGAAGAAAAAAAAAAGAAAAAAGAAAGACGTCAAGCCAACCCGAAAACCCTATCCACGCCTCCGCAACCCTCGATTCCCTACGTGTTGTATTATCCGTTATTTTCGATATAATATTATATATAGTATACTAATGATATTTAATGATAATACGACGACGATAAGGTATGGGAGACGTTTGGTCACACACAAAATGTAGGACACTACACGGATTACGCCATCCTCACACGACCATTTTTTCTGATCGACACAGCGACGAGACTCGTAATGATCGGATATACATACATTTCAAAAGTATTGAAAAAAAAAAAAAAAAAACAAAAACGACACTGAAAGAACAAACACATTCACCCACACGCACACGTACACGGAGACACGCATACGCATATACCATACACACGTTCCTACACACACACACACACACACACACACACACGTTACACAGGTTACATTGGGACACACGAACACAGGACCACTAAAACTTAACTACACACGCAGTATACACACGGTGACAGGATAATACGTACACACGCAGCTACACACGCATACGGCCACGCACTTCTACAGATACCAGCAGTAATAGAACAGACGTAACAGGAAACAAAAATAAATAAAAAACAAAAAAAACGTAAGAAAATGAATAACAGAAACACTAGTTGCCGTGCAGTTTGTGAAGAAAATAATAATAATAAAAAAAAAAAATGCAGTAATGATAACCACCGACCTACCCGCGGGTCCGCTTCGTTCTGGCCCCGCGAGACTGAGCCGCGCGTTCTCGCGAACGGCGAACGAACATCTCCACGGCAGCCGGGATGATCTTCTGTTTTTTCTTAATCTTTGCCGAAAGATTCGGCACAACACCGGCTGCGTCGCGTGCCGAAATCGTGGCGTTGCCTCTTGCTAATACGTCACGCAAGCGCATCGACACGACGACGACGCCGAATAACCGCAACGGTAACGAATAACGTAAGCGGGAGGACTCGCGCGGCTCAGGGTTCGCGACAGGGGCTGAATCTGCCTCAAGCGTAGCTAAACGTTTTTGTACAGGATTAAACAATGATGCATAAACTGGATGTAAAATCTTGAGTTACAGAGCAGCACTATACATACCACACAGATGATGTATATATTTTTACGTTACAGAATATGCCTGCGCTACAGTCAGGCGCCATAAGACTGGTTCTCATTTCCCACGAATACAATGCGTATATACATGCCACATAAACTTTAACGAGGAAAGCAAAATGACCGATATATTGTAATGTAAAACTTAATGATATTTGTATACAGTATACCGCCTGGTACCACAACACGGGGGTTAAAACAAAACACGCCATGGTCAAACTGAGACTGGGGCTGCCCGCTCGCAACGACGCGGATGATCGGTCGGGAATCGAGATTCGAGAGGTCGTCGAGTGAAATACGTACGAAATACGAGTCAGAAGTACAACCACGCGTGTGTACAACAGGATACTCGGAGAGAGAAACGAACACTTTCGACGCGTGAATTATTTGTTAATCGTTGACGAAACAAACAATAGGGGGGAGGGGAGGGGAGGGGAGGGGAGGGGGAGGAGACATTAAAAAGCAGGAGGCAATCTAGAAAGGGTTTCACGGAAACGCCTCTCGGATCTCGAACGAAATGGGTAGAAAAGCCGCCGCGGCTTGACGAAAAAAAAAAAAACACAAAGAAAAAGAAACGAAGGTGACTAACGAATTGGCAAACGAATTCGCGAACAGACCCGTGCGTTTTAAACACCGTGGAAATTACCATCCTGATTTTCTCATTAGGCCGTTATGCCCATCGAGCTCCATTCAAACTCGTGTCCAAAAAACATAAACCGGAACGAATGATAACCAAGCGAGAAAACTGAAAATCAAAAGTGGAAGGAGTGTGACAACAACCAGATCCGTCGTCGACTGCGATCAACGAGAACCGCGATCGCAGAAGGGGGAACGAGCGAGGATCTCACGCGTCCTTGCTCGGTTCCTCCTCGAAGGGGGGGTGACGTGTTGCTTGCGGGTACCCCGACAGAAGCATAACGCGGGTAGGAGTTTCTAAACATTGAATTCCCGGCGTGCTCGAGTAGCCTTGCGATTCGAGTCGCGGGAAGGTCCTAATTTCCGAAAATAAAAAAAAAAAATTAATAATAATAAACACTAAATCCGCACTCGGGATCCGTTGGTCGCGAGCAGATCGATCGACACGCGATCGACGTGAGACAGTCCGTCCGTTTCATCCGGGACGGGGTCGCGACGAGGGAAGGAAAACGAAAACGCGTGCGGGACAATGTCAGGGGGAGGGGGGGGGGGGGGAAAAACGAAAAATGGAAAAACGCGAAACGCGGTGACACGAATGGGCCTAAAACGACGCGAGCGAAGGGGAACGCGAGTCGTCGATCGAAACTGTCTGCGTCGCCACTGACGGACCCGGAGACCTTCATGACACACATTTGAGTTGCAGTGCAAGCGAACATCTGTAGAGCCATATACGTATAGTATGTTGTTGTATCTTTAAAATGAGAAGAGGAAAAAATTTTTGAACAATTGACGACAATTTAAGCAGTAGTAAGTGTACATTTTTATAAAAAGCGACAAGAAAACGAATTCTACGAAAGAGTGTAAAATGGTCGCGGTTGCATTTCGATGAAAAAAGTTCGATGCGGCAAAAATACGAAACGAAAAACGGAGAAAAAAAAAGAGAAAAAAAAAAGAAAAGATTGTAAAAATCATAACGACACGGAAACTTAACGAAACAAACTAAACAGGCAAACACACAAACAGATAAAAAAAAGATATATTAAAGATGCGAAAAAAAAAAAATATATGGGGCGGCACAGATTCGTAGCGAGAAATCACGATAATAAGCAAAACGGTATAATAAAAATAAAAAAAGAAAAATTCGAAAAATACGAAAACAAGAAAGAAAAACGGCGTGAGAGAAAGAGGACGTAAAAATGTTAGAGCGACAGGTGCGAAAGAGAGAGAGAGAACGCGTGCACGGTATGCGATCGAAATGCGTGAATGTGGTAAGAATTAAAAACGTAAACATTGCGAAAGAATGTAGGGGTGTGAATGTATGCGTGTGAACAACAACAACAACAACATCAACAACAAGAACAACAGAAAAAAAAAAACGAAAACAAAAAGAGTATAATAAAAAAGAAAACCAAAAAAAAAAAAAAAAAAAAAAAAAAAAAAAAAAGAAAAGACGAAACGCCAGCGAAGGTTGCACGCTAGAATCGCGATTGGCGACTTGGTCACCGGCGGCCCCGTCCGTAACGGGTGCAAGTTAACTTTAGGTGTATAAAAAAGAAAAACGAAATCGCGTGAAGTGGTCGAAAAGAGAAAAAAAGATATAAATTTTACCTTACACTCTCGTGGTTTTTAGGGTGTTCTAAAAAAAGAAAAAAAATTATTGTAAAAAAAAAAGGAGGAACGGAGAAAAAGCGGAACGAAAGAGTGAGTGAACGAGAAAAATTAACGAAAGATCTATTATAAGAAGCGACGACGAGCTTCAATGTCGGCTCGTTTGCGCACACGGCGAATGTTGTATGAAGCGAAATTGCGTAAACTACGAGTACGTAGGACTCGAGTGGAGTGCGTGCGCGGGAATTTCGATAGACGCGTGTGAATGAAACTTTTAGCGTACGTGTGTTAAGTGTATGCGAGTAAAGATGTTAACGGGGCAAAAAGAAAAAAAAGAAAGAATAATTGAGGGAGGAAGATAGAGAGAGAGAGAGAGAGAGAGAGCGAGAGAGAGAGAGCGAGAGAGAGCGAGAGAGAGCGAGAAAGAAAGAGAAAAGAGACAAAATTTATTGTAAATTTCATGGGGGTGATTCGGTCGCCCGGTGACCGCGCCCCGATCTCGATACGAGCTCGAAATTTCATGGGCGCCGGATACATGGGGTGCACGGAGAAAAATATCGACGATCAAGCGTGCGCGTAGGTGGATCGATCGGTGTACTACATTTCGTAACTCGATCGCGAATTTACTTGTCTGTAAATATTTTTCTCCGTGCCGCGTTCAATGACCGAAAAAAATTAGTTTCCTTCTTCTTCCTGGCTCAAAACGTGGAGAGAAAAAAAAAGTACATAGATAAAGGTACGCCTGAAGGAAGCGACTAACTAAAAAGAGAGAGAGAGAGAGAGAGAGAAAAAAGAGAGGTATATACATATATTTTCGGAGGATTTCGGCTAAACTCGAGGCAGATGAAAATAATAGAAAAAGAAAAAAAAAGAAAAAAAGTAGAGACAAAAAGCGACTAGTAAAGTAAAGTAAAAAAATGTTTAGAGAGCAAAGAAAAGAAAAAAATCGTTTCCAAGATCACGCGATTCGGCGTCCCCGCCTATTTCGACCGGAGCACGCTTGTTTCGATTTCGAAAAAAAAAAAAATGTCGATTATGGGTTTTTTATATATTTTTGGCAACGATATCTCGATACTATTTAAGGTTTAAGCTTAACGAACAAAAAAAGAAAATGAAAAAAAAAAAACTGAGAAAACGGGGAAAAAATGTTGAACGAGGCGGAGCGTAGGAGATTGATAAACGACGAAAGAACGACGGAGACGAAGGCGCATCGCTGTCGTGTTTTTGTAAAAAAAAAAAAAAAAAAATTTTTGGACACAAAGAATGCCGAGTGAGAGAGTGAGACGCAGAGAGAGAGAGAGAGAGAGAGAGAGAGAATGAGAGAGAGAGAGAGAGAGAGAGAATGGGCGAAATTATTTGGTGTGCGTGCGAGAGGAAAAGCTAGACGAAAAAGCGAGCAAGAGATAACGAGAGAATGCGAGCGAAAGCGGTAGGAAGAGAGAAAAAGAAATGGTGGTAAAGTAATATTTAAATATTCGTATCAAAAAGATAAAAAAAAAATGTGTAGGGCCTCGAAAAACACTGGCGACCGAATGGGACAAGGGAGACAAGAAAAGTTGTGAAATGAAGAAAAAAAAAGAAAAGATGAAACTACTTAGCGAAGGCGAGATAGAGGCCGAACTATTAAAAAAAATATTTATAATATATGGCTACAAGTACAAATTACTTCGACTACTGAGCGTAGGTGTATTGATGTGTGAACAAAATTTGGTTGGCCGATGACCGTTTTTGAAACCATCATACTGCGTATCAAAGTATGTAAAATTTATTGAATAAACGCTAGCGTATTATGATATAATGTAATCTAATAATGTAATATTGTAATGACGAGTCTAAATGATGATGTTAACTTGAAGTTTAGGAGCGCGCGTGAGAGAATTGTGCACGTGAATGATTTAAAGAGAAAACAAAAAAAATGAAACAAAGAATAAAAGAGGACAAAAAAAAGAGGTTATTGTGCATACGAAAAACATAAAAAAAGAGAGAGAGAGAGAGAGAGAGAGAGAGAAAAAATGAAAAATTGCATCTTTATAACGATTATCATTACGATTACTATTTATTATTATTGCGATTTACGATTGTCAGTCACCCATCACTTGTCATTATTGCGAAAAGAAGAGAAAAAAAAATACGACAAAAGAAAGAGACAAAAATTGTAAACCGTTTCTCCATGGAATCGGTATTATTCGTCCCTCCTTCTTCTTAGTAATGTTGATTTCTTATCATTGATCTATCCGCGAGGAAAAAGAAAAAAAAGAAAAAAAAAGAAACCAAGAGGCAAACGAGAAACAAAAAAGAAAAAAAAAGAAAAAAATGAACATATGGATGTGCGACGATTGTAACCGTTATTATGATTATCATTACTCCTATGATTATCATTATGATTATTATTACTACGGCGATTAATGGTATTCTGATTGTCATTATTATCGTTATTATTGTACGTATTACCATTGTAAACGACAGCGAAAACCGACTCAGTTGTTCACAATTTTGAGACACATATATATATATATATATATATATATATATATATATATATATATACGTTCTTGGGAAAACTCTACAAAAAATCAGATGGATGAGATCAGAGGAGAAAGACAGAAAGGAAGAACGAAAGAAAGAGAAAGATGCGAAACGTGAAGAGAGAGAGAGAGAGATCGACTCGAGCGTTTAACTGAACTTTGCGTGACTGCGAATCGTGCGAATGCGTTTAAGAACCGGACAAAACGGAATGAACGTGGTGAATCGAGTACGCGAGAGAATCGAGTTCGAGCGATTGATAACCGGATGCAAGGATGCAAGACGAGAGCGTGAGGGCGAGAACGAAGAGAGCGAGAATGAGGATTTTGCGTTGTGATAAGTGGAGGACGTAAAAGATAGAGACGTAAAAGATGATGAAAGGATGCGGCGTACGAGAGTGCCTGTATGTGTAAAAGAGTATATACGTATAGAAATTAACGAGGAGGATTCTCACACGCTAAATTAACTTGCACGGGGATGATTAGAACGAATCGGCGATCGGCGCGAGACGGTGGACGTCGCAGCTTGTAGACGATGTTTCACGGTTCTTCCGCTAAAAAAAAAAAACGGAGGGGCGACGAAGAAGGAAATGAAAAATTCCGCAAAACGGCGCACCGTTAGCGTTCTTTTCGGCGACACACGTTAAAAGAAACAAAAGGGAGTGGGGGTTCGCGCCGTGTCACGGGGCTGCTACTTTCTTTCGGAATCGTTCGACATGACAAAAGAAAAAAAAAAAGAAAAAAGAGAAACTAAACGAAGCGAAACGAAAGGTAAAGACGGAGACGAGAAACGGAAAAAGAACAGAAAAAAGAGAAAAAAAAAAAAAAAGAAAAGGAAAGGAAAAGACACGAAACAAAGAGCGAAAAAAAATTCCTAATGAACTCGCCCGCGCCCGGCAGCGACGCACTTTCGGCGCCTCGCAAAATTCTATTTTTGTAAGCATATTTCTATAAAGGTATACTAACGATACGGCAAAATTTATTATTCCTAGTGTGGTGAAAATGAAAATTGAACGTTTAGATTTCGTTAGTATAGTGTAAAGATGATGATGATGATGATGATGAAAAAATTAACGATGTCTAGGTCCTATTCGTGTATTTAAAGGCGAACTATAAGAAAATAAAAAAAATTATATCGTCGGCGGCGTCGTAGGTTGTAAAATTGTACATAAATTATTGCAAGAGGAGGCGCGGACGGTTGCATCGCTGGCATCGCGGCACGTGGCTAGTTTTCCTCATATATATGTATGTATGTATGTATGTATGTATGTATGTATATCTTTGGCGCTGTATAGAAAAAAAAAAAAAAACGAAGATTAAAGCAAGAAAATACGGGGAGAGGGGTTTGGGGGGGGACGACGCGGAAGGTTCGAAGGGTGAAACGCGGTAGAATTTAAGGGATACACACACACACGCACACAACGCACACCTCTTTCGGCTACAAGGAAAATGTCAAAATTTCACGTCTTCCTCGATGTTTCCAACGCCGCCGCGCGTGTGATCGCCGATCGAGAACCCCGTACGTTCCTACGATGTGTCACGATACCGCAGAAAACAAAAAAAGAAAAGAGTAATGGGAAAGAACGAGAGAATGTGTTTTAAAAAGTGATACAAATGAGTGAGAGGGAAAGAGAGTAAGTAAGAGAAGCAAAGAGAGAGAGAGAGAGAGAGAGAGAGCGAAAGAGAGCGAGAGCCGAGAGAGAGAGAGAAGGAATTTCATGGAGAAAATCACAGAGTGCATTTTTAGACTGTCTCGTCGCGAAACGAAGATGAATGAAGAAATTTTTAGAAAATAACGGAACAACAACAAAAAAGAAAAAAAAAAAAGAAACGGGAAAGAATGAAAACGATCGCCCTCCCTTCTCATGGCCCGAGGAGTAAATTCGACGACGATGCACTGCCGCTTTTTTTGAAGTAAAACAAAAAGAAAAAAAAAGGAAACGAAATAATATATATATAAATATATAAATATATTATATATATATATATAGATAGATAGATAAATAAATAGAGGCACCAAAAAATATGGCAGAACGGAAATCGTGCGAAATTCTGCGCGCGGCTGACTGAATCGCGGAGGGCGCCTCGTGGATTATCGAGTCACTTACGTTTACTCTCAGGATGATTATGTTCGCCGGTGCACGCGGCTGGTATCTTCTCTTATTGCCCGTTTTTCATTTTCCGCAAGAACGACGAGCGCCGCCTATTTCTCTAGACGTTACATCGCGATTTACCACAGATCGTACACGATACGCGTCACACAGTATGTCTTTTCTTTTATCGGTTCTCTCCTCGCGGTGTTACCGCGGGGCATTTCCGGTGACGATTCACGACAAAAAAGAGACAATGAAGGAGCGAGTGAGATCGAGTGACTGCGAGACAGAGCAACGAAAGATCGAGAGAAAGAAAGACTGTAAGAAACCAACAGAGGATATCAGCGAAGGGAGAAATTGAGTACGAGGGGTGACGATTCGAACGAGAAACACTCGGTACCGGGCAAATCTCGTTCGACATCGCGCTTCCTTTTCCATCAGCACGCGTCTAACTTTGAATTCTTCCGTGGATTTTTCGCGATTTCCACGCGCGCGACGTCTTTTCGTCGAAAAGATCCGCCGCGTCTTGGAAATTTGTCGAACATGAGAAACTGAATTTCTCCAGAATGTTTTTACCATCGGCAAAGCAGAGTGGCAAGAGCGCACGAAATGTGGAAACGTGAGAAATGGGTGAGAGAAAGGGATAGAATGCGAGCGAGCGAGCGAGCGAGTGAGTGAGTGAGTGAGTGAGTGAGTGAGTGAGAGAGAGAGAGAGAGAAAGGGAGATTAAAAGAAAGGCGAGAAAGATCGTGAGGAAGAAGAGCGAACGAGCGAAAGAAAGAAATCGAGAGAGGAGACACAAGAGTATCGTAGTACACGGAGACACACGCATTCATGACACTTGGAAGAGTACATGTACATGCAACCTACATACACCCACAGGGACATACACACACATATATATACACGTACACGTATTTGCGGACACAAAACACCCACAAGTGCATCCACATGGACATATACTGACACACAGGGACACGCAATATTATATATATACGACTCCATAGATGATGGCGCGGCACACTCACATAGTGTCTCTCGGATTGTTCCACAAAACTTTTCATTCGAGTTTGCTTCAAGAAACCTTCTGTTTTCTAATGTATGACGTGTTGTTGTCGATATATAAAATAAACTTAATAAAAAAATACATCATGCGGTGTAAATCTGTCTTCCCCATCGACCATTCGAGTTTTAACGCTAGAGAAACTGATTCGACTGTTCTGATTATTTTTTATTCCTTCTTCTTTGTTACGAATATAAATGTAATTATTCGTGAAAACAACGAGTTTCTTTATACGCCTCATTTAAAGTACATCTTTAACGAAATAAAGAGAATATTTAAAAAAGGAAGAGACATTGTGGTTTTTCTAGTGTTGACATCAATCCGTATGCCAGTGCTCATTATTCCGATTTATCAAATTTAGATCGAAGGGCAGAAAAAATAATTTACAATATAAGCCATTCTGTTAATCTGTTTGATGTAAAAAAATAAAAAAAAATGTAACGGCATTTTAAAAACGATATAGATTTAATTCAAAAAAAAAATAGCAGTAATAATTGTTTGCATGTAGTACTAATACAAAATTAGCAAATTGGAAATAGAAGAAACCTACAAATGGATAAGAAGAAATCGATACCAATATACTAACAAAGTTCATTGTGTCGACATGGAACATGACGGAAAGTAATTTAGAGAATTATCTTTATATGGAAACACTGTTTAGGGTATCTGTAAAGATATTTAAAACCCAGGATGCTGCTGGAAGGACTGAAGGAGTGTGTGAAAGGAAGTGAGAAGAAAGGCGATTGCGTTTCGTCTCGGAGTCACTGCCTAGACTCATCATCAGTGGGGCTGATGGCAGCGACTCCTTACCCCAGACGCTTGTTGTTATAATTACCCCGCTAGGCTGGGCCCGGCCCGGATCACCCTCCTAGCGGGGTTCCGCATGCTGCTTGCTTAACATCGGAGATCGGTAGGACCTCGACGCTAGGCGCGCAGCCACTTGCGGCTTGTGCAAGTCGAGTGTTCGAAACTCGTAGTGGAGGAATCGTAGGGCCGCTACACACTGAATCAAATCAAAATGTTCTCTAAAGAAATCTCAAAAGATATTTATTATTAGTATATTAAATCTCGAAAGACATTTATTATTACGAAGCGTACAAAATTAGTATTTATACCGTGATTTAAATGAATCTTTAAATATTTCACAAACTAGTCAATTAATTCAGTTCCCAAAACGTCGTGCGATAAATAAAAAGGACGGAAGAGATGATGAGAAGAATGAGCGAGCAAAGAGGAAGATCAATTAAGGGTAAGTAAAATTATTATATTTAAAAACACGTAAATGCACGATCGAGGATTATCGATCGCAGAGAAAAAAAAAAATATATATCTCCTCTTTGAAACACTTTTCCAAGAGTGTTGTTCAACCTGTTGTTGTTTAACAAGCAATTTTTTGACGATTTTATAATATTATTCGCGTTCGTAATTTGACAATGATGAAAACAAAATATCACTTCTCTGAACGAAAATAATTTTTATCGAACAAAGTTGAGGACATTATGACAGATTTACAAGTTTGTCCAATAAATATGTTACAGAGACCGCTTCTCGCGAAAATTGAAAATAAACGTATTAGTAAAAAAAAAAAAAACATTAAACATGGCAGGTAGTCCGTCAACTTTTCCACTACGGTGGAGACCGGTGGAAAAGCGCCGAAAAGTAACCGTCAAACCATCAAATTTCGGCCTATTAATACTCTGCCTGCGGGTAATTAAACGTAGCCAACTTGTATCGTCAAATAACACGGTAACGACATCGTTATAAACCGGATATAATTATTTCGTAATATGTAATATGTTTATAAAAAAGCTCGTGCAGGGTTTGGTCAACCATGCAGCAAGCAACTTTCGTCTCGAGTACGAATTCGTTACATCAATTTAATGATAAACGAACAGTTTTAACATCGAAATGCAATCTCGACGAAACGCAAGTTGAGAAAATAATATTTTCTTTGTGTAAATCTCGATGTATAAATGTTGCGCACACAAAAGAAACCTATATATAAAAGCCAACTGAAACGAATATGAATACAACTAACGTAGTTCAGTACAACTAACGAGTCGATTTTGAAACGGTTCGTGCAACGCGAACAAAGCTAAAGTCGCCTTTTCTCGTATCGGACGTTCCTTACGTCAACACGTAAAATGGCAAACGAGCCAACAACGGCGATAAATCGTTCTATAAAAATGTCAGAAGAAAAAATCCGTTTTAATTAAGCGTTGCTTGCAAGTTGCACTTGCTTCAAAAATATCCGCGTTGGCATCTCTCGCGCTGCTGCTGCTGCTGCTGCTCGCGTTGCATTATTCTTCTATTTTCTTTAACGCGTAGACTAATTTGAAGGATTGTACGAACCGGCGTGACGGATTAACACAGACTGGCGCGCCGGACGAAAACGACGGGCGGCGGAACCGTCGCGCGAAAACCGGCAATTGAACGAATTATTATTAAAAAAAAATAGAGGTCGACGGAATCAAGGAAACACTCGACACAACGCGCGTTTCACCGGTGGAACAGGCCTCGAAAAGGGAATGCAGTTTATTTACTACGATCGCCACGTTACAATCTTATTCACGTCTCGCAGCAATTAATGTTCATTAGCGTTGAAATCCGTATTCTTCCATTCAGCGGCGCGGCTCGCCGAGCGGCGTTCTTAAGTTACCCCGTTCTCGTCGCTTCGTTCGTGGGCGCGTTAACACGGTGAAATTAAATTTCCATTTTTCTCCCGATCCCTCTTCTCCCTCCGACACCCTCTCGTCCCGCGAGGTTCACGAGAGGTCAGGGGGTTGAACACGAGACGACGAGAGCCGGCAGGCGCTTAGAACATCGCCAAGTCGACTAATTCCGACGTCGGCGTGCGGAGAAAACGGCGCCGCGCTCCTCGTTGATTCGGCGCGCGGCGGCCTGCCTCGCGACACCCAACGCCTTTACACGGGCAACGGCGCGTAAAGCTCAATACAAAAACTTCTGGAAGTGTAATTAGAGCGGCAGTACATCTTAGATCGTTATTTTGAGAATATGTTAATGACGGAAAGTTAATGAAACGGATGAATGAGGGGTCTCTCTTTCTCTTCTCCGCCGGGCGAAAAGGACGTTCTGGCTGAAAACCCCGGGAGCACAGGCTCCGATCTTCCAAGTGACGGCGTACAGAAGAACCACCCTGAAGCATGTAAATTCGCTTACGCATCTCTAAGGGCCATCCACCCTCGAACAAACATCCAGCACGGCGGAGACCTGGCTGAGTGTCCGAGCGAGAGAGACGACGATACCTTACGCGGTGTGCTTCATTAGACCCTTAATGAAATTTCAACACTTTAACGCCCCGACGCCCCGGGAAATATATAACCAATGAACTCGTTTTCACACCAGACTGCCCCGCATCTTCGTCGCCGGCATGGTCGGTCCTTCGAGCTCTCTTACCCTCCACAGGGTTGCGTCTCGAAAGGAAAACAGGGGTAGGATTCACCCTCGGAAAAGACGCTCGAGTGTAACCGCGCGCCGTGGACCGACCGCACCGTGGTTTCGTATTTATACGAAACGCGATCCTTCAGTCAATTCACCGAAACTGCACTCCGAATGCAGTCAGGTCGGTAAACGAGAATTCTGCGAAACCGATGAGGTACTAGGGACATCGAGGGAGGATTTAGTGTACGTTCATTCGCTGCAGTTCTGTTCCGTAAGTTTTCACCTGCAGCGAATACGATCTCTTCACGATTGATGTCGGTAAATGAAAGAAGAAAATGGAATCATTGACTAAGGATGAAAAGACAATCTGAAATACCGACTTCGATAAAATTAATGTATTCACAGAAGAGATATATGAATAGACCAAATCACAGATGAGGCGAACAGACTTTGCACCTTACGGGTTTCGTGACCGGGAATCTGAAATACCGACAAACTAAAAAAAAATCACTGGATTTTTAGCGCACTCTACGTTTAAAGAACGGTGAATTGGGGAACTACGTCAAGCAAAAAGATCGAAGTTGATAAAATAGTGAATGCGTCAGATATATGATTTTTGAAATCCATTACAGTGTTGTCCAGTTTTCGATATCAAAATGTGAAACTGATAATTAACCAAAGTCATTCTACTATATATCACAAAGAGGCCTATCCATGTTTTACGGAATTACGATGGTCTTTTTTCTTTTTTACATAGTGAATTAAAATTCCAAAGTTATTAATAAAATATTAAAAAATCTATCAGCTCAAATAAATTTTATCAAAAGTTTAATGTAATATGAGAGAAATTAAAGAGAAGAAGAAAGAACAATCTTCTCATTTATCGGTATGATCATTGCACAAGAATAAATAATCAATCCTGAACTTTCTAAAATATTCTTGTACGAAAAAATATATAAATTTAGATGAAATATTTTCCATAAATCTAGAAATTAGTTACCCATACGTCAAAACTATATATTATTTATTTTTCGTCAATCTAATGGATATGTACATTTACACAAACATCTATACATTTTTAATTTATAATAAAATTCAGCACTCTAAAACTCGTAACAAAGTCACAGTTAATAAAAATATATATATTTTTAGCAGTATTTTCAATAATGCAGTGGTAAGGGGTGTTGAAAAAGAAAACCTAACGCAGTAACCAGAAGGGCCACTGAAAAAGAAAACCTAAAACAGTAGTCAGAAGGACTGCTGAAAAAGAAATCGCGATACAGTAGCCAGAAGGACTACTGTACAGTTATTTACATCCGACATAAACTCGAGCAAAAAACCGTATCTTTTTTCGCAACACTAATTCACTAGCACTAATGAAATAAAAAATTTTCAAAATCAGACACGAAGAGTGCTTTATCATACTTAATACTTCCGAAAGTATGTAGTTGCGCAACGCTATTAATCTATGCATTCATCTTTAGAAATACACAACACTAAAATGCTATTAATCTATGCACTCATCTTCAGAAATACGCAACACTAATTGCGACGCGTCCAGAGCAACCTAGAGGTTGCTGATGAACAACCACCTCTTTACAGCTCTTGCAGCTGCATTAGGTGATCCAAGAGCAGGAACAGCCTTTCACCAATTCAGTGAAAGAATTTGGGCATTTTGTAAACGCAACGCTACTTCAAGAAACGCGGTCATTTGTTATCACAACACTAAGAAAAAAAAATAATCGCGATGGAACAATAACGCAACACTACGAGTGTAAAGTAATTGGAAATCGCGATCAAATAATGTCGTAATACTAACTCTAACCAAATTCAATGAAAAAATTACTATTAACAATACAAAAGCTGCTGTATGAACGAAACTACTTCAAATATTTCACTCTAAAATTAAATAAAAGCCATAACACTATAATCTAATTTTAGGAACCAAGATAAATTTTATTATATATAATTCTAAAACAATATCAGAAATTCACAACCAAAAAATTGTTAAAACTCTAAAGTAAACACAATTATCATTTCTTCGCAATTACAGTTTAAACCGTAATCAATTTATCGTAATGCTAATAAACGGACGCGAAACTATTTCGTAACTCTAATTCAACCCGTAATCGATTTCTCGCAACACTAACAAAAAGAACGCGATTTGCCCAAGAGGATGGTGGGCCGACAAGCATGTCGGCCAAGAAATAAAGTACAACTACCACTGCTACACTACAAATACTAAAAGCGAGCATAGTGACAAAATAGTAACAAGAATGACTACCCATGCTCTGGATTATCCAGAGGATGGGAAGCCATTAGTAGTTGCCCTCTTCCATGGCAGTTTGCCGGGTCTCTTCGGCTTAAAGCCTCTTCTTTCTTCGGGCGCGATGCCCGCTGAAACTTAAATCTATGCTCGAGATTGTCTGAACGCCAATTAAATGAGTGAACAGAAAGACAAATCGCTGAAGCTGATTCAATTGCACACGAAAGATCATAATGATCGTTGCACATGTGCATGCTCGAGCAATACCTAGATAAACGTTCGTTTCGGAACCTACTCGCGACCTATCCACGACCGCGACCGCGATATTAAATTCGAAAAATCGAAGAGTAAAACCAGAAACAAGTGGCATGCTTCATTTGTGTCAATTTTACTGTCGATTTTTCAAATTAGATTTCCAGAAACAGGTTGGACACGCGAAAAGGAGACACGAGACCAGAGACTGTGCCAACCTGCCCGGCCCTACCTACTTATAATTAAACACAGGCACACCAGAAAGTAAGCTACCTATCCTAATCAATCGTCCTATATTTAAAAAATGGCAAAACAGGCACACCAACACACTCGCTTCACGATTCTCACGCATACCACTCGGGCGCAGACCTAAACTAGAGAGGACATCCCGGGACGCCTCCGACACCCGAGTTTAACACACAACTTCACATTCTAATTTATGTACCATTTTCCTGAAATCGACTGATGATCGCTAGCGACCATTGCGTAACATGTAACAAAAGTATATATATGCATATACGTTGATTTTAATTAAATATATTGCAAATTCAATTTTAATACTTTTCATTGTAACGTCATTCGTAAGATTGATAATGTTCATATTTATAATCATAATGTATTTGTGGTCGTATAAAGAATATTGCAAAGTTTATTAACATTTGAATTTGATATAATGCTTTGACGTTTCGATTTAATTATAATGATTGCATTAATGGCAAAAAAAACGACGCAATTCCACAGCCTAACACACACACACATAAAATGTGGAAAATACGTCGTGCACGATACGCTAATGCATCATCAGTCGCTGAGAAGTTATTAAGCTTATGAACTATGGTCATCATGCACATTGCCTTTCTTCCATCCAACTAGCGCCTGGGCACGTGAATGAGATCCTGGCAATGAACACGGAAAGGATTAAATCTGAAAATCCTGATCTAAAATGATGATTAATACATCTATTTAACGGGCTGATAAAGTTCTTAATTTTGTATTTGCTCAATTTATTTTTTGTATATGTATTGTATTTTACTTTCTCAATGACTATAGTTTAATTTACTGTATTATAGAAACAATAAACGTGAACTAAAGGAATTAAAATATTTCAACAATATTTATCGAGATACAGATTGAAATGCAAGTAGCATTGAAGGAGTAACAATAGACTCTAATTTTAAACGAAATATTAATGGAGATACTCTCAGGCGATTTCTTCATCAAAGCAGATCTCTCAAAATACGAAAATAATTCATTTCTTTGACTCTAAAATCTGCCTGTCGCGAAATGTTTTCTTGCACATGAAATTTTATACATTTGTGGGCGATAAAATTAAACTTTATACATTATAGATTATACGTTATACATATGCAAAAAATCATATGGAATAATACTTTGATATATAATAATTTTATATCATAATATTGTACTCATCAGTTACTAATGCATTATTATTAACATTCATAAACGCAATGTGCAAGAAAACCTATCCTGAACTAATAAATAAAATATAGACAAAATGTTACTATTCACAGGTATAATAAATGCCCGCGGTCACTATGCTCGTCAAAATTTCTACGAATACAACCAGTCACCCGTGCCGATTTGGACCTTTCATCCTATGACATGATTGAATGACCGGAGGAACATAAATGCATGCGACTCACGGGATAGATGTGAAGAATGTTATCATCGATGCTGTACTGGAGCAGGGAAAGTTGTGAAGACTCTTATCAAGTAGATACCATTAAGAATCCTATAGCAGAAGTGAAAAATTTCTTAAAGAACATAAAACATTTCGTTTCTAAATACACATTGTTACTTGTGAAAATTTAAATTTTAATAATGATAAAAATTGGGACTAATAATTTGAAATATTTTTATTTTATAATTATAATTTTACATTCGACTTCAATACAGAAAGAACTATAAAAAATAGAATTTAAATAACTTACATTTTTAGTTTTTAAAGCATCGTAAGATTCTTGGAGGATTGAGGGAAATGCAGACTCTAGAACAAAACATCAAACATTAGAATTTGTATTTAAAAGCAAAGCAAAATCTTAAGTTGGAGATAATGAAAAAATCTTACATTCTTGGCTTTAGAGTCATCTTGCATTTTCCCCAAAAAATGCAAAAAGTTGATGTGAAGCGTCTGTAACAAACATCAAACATTATATTTATACGGCTTATTTTATTTGAAAAATGAGAATATATGCAGTATATTATATTAAGCAGTAAAATTTATTTTAATTGTTAAATACATACATTCTTAACGAACTATCGTTGAATTTAGTATTAAAATTGTTAAAAATTAGACAGCATGAAATTAAAGAACCAAAAAATGAGTATAAAGTGTTATAATAGAAATGTATGTGTAAAAGCATATAAAAAAATACGTATGAGTTAATCAATTACAAAGTTGCAATATTTATACTAGTTAGAATTGAAATTAAATTTTGGTATAAAATTATAAATAACTTTTAGCACAATATGTTCTATTTAATGTTTATATGCTATTATTTCTTTAATTGTTGAAAATTATATGTAACAATTATTTGGTTAAATCTTACCTTGAATTGAAACCTAAAATGCACGTTTTATCATAAAAATACACAACACAAACACAAATCTAACAACTATTAATTTAAATTTTTACCTGAGAACTTCTGCATGACACTTCTTTCTGAATGATTTTTCTCGATAAACTTTCCTTTTTACAAGCTAGATGTGTTTCCTCCCGCCACGTTTGCCGCTTAAAATTTGATTATGAGAAATATCGATATATTCGAGAATTGTAGGAAATGTATTCCGTATATCACCGTTGGCGGTGATATATAATTTTTAATTAATTTAAACCCAATACGCGCACGTTTTGCGCGAAACTTAAAATAAAAAATAAAAAATGCTAGTCTAAATCAAATAGACAAAATTCATGAGAAATTCGTAAAAAAGAAGGAAAAGAGTATCGAAATGACGCTATCGATAAGTTAGAAGAGCCTAAGGTGACATAATGCGTCTAGTTGTCACGAAATTCGACAGTCGAATGACTATATTCGTGTATAATGATTAAAGCTAGAAAAATTTAAAATTTCATCCATGACAATATCTATTTCCGAAAAAAATGTAAATCATTCAAAAAATCATTTAAACACTGTAATGGCTTTCAAAAATCATATTTCTGGCACATTCACTACTTGACCAACTTAGATCGTTTTACTTGATGTAATTCCTCAATTCACCGTTGTTTAAACGTAGAGTGCGCTAAAAAACCAGTTGTTTACTATGTCGGTATTTCAGATCGCGAGCCACGAAACCCCGTAAGATACTTGGTCTACTCATATACTTTGTCTGTGACTAAGGGAAAAGAACCATTTTCCATAACATATATTTATAGAAGTCGTATCGACTGCTTCATATTCTCTGTTCAAATGATTGCTATATAGAATGCGCTCGAGTACTGTTCGCTTTCACTTATTGCAGATTAAAATTTGCAATACAAATTTTCAGTATTCCAACTTTTATTAAATTTAAATTATATAATTTTATAATTTAGAAACAATGAAAATCAATGTTACTTACTATGAAAAACGAATTAAGAAGGATATACTTTTTATTATTTTTATTATTATTAGTATATATATTTATTATTATTAGTTATATTAGTGTAACTCTTACAGAAATTCACAAAAAATAGAAATATCAAGCGTATATCCTCCGAAATCGTCCACTAACTCTCAAGCTACTTGAAGACGTTTTATTTTTGACGATCAGTCGGCAAATATAATCATAATACTTGCCAGATTTGATTCACCTAAAGAGCCATCCGTGTTTACATTCTACGTTTTACGATCATGCCAAACATGATGTGAAATTTATTACAGGAATTCTCTGTAATTTCTATATTATAACGTTAACCGACATCTATAAATATCTTTAATATTGCCTCTCGGATCTTTGATACTACAATCAACGAACTCAAATTTGTTCTCCCTATATAATTAAAAAAAATCCAGAACTCCCAGCAAACAAATCTTCAATGAGTCAAATGTAATGTAACTGAATTAAAAATTTTTTTCTGTTTAATTTGTTATCGTGAGTAAAGTTATAATTTCAGTATGGAAGCTAAAGCAATGTATGAAATACGAGCGTAAAGTTGCAGTTTGATCGGTCAATTAATTTTTTGTCGTTTCAAGGGTCAACGGAACAAAGATTATGCAAAGATTGAAAAATCGCGATATTTTTTTCCACAAGAGATTTTGTTACCACGAAGGATTGTTGATTGCGCGAAAGAACTTACTTGGTTAAAAAATCTGGGACGAGGTTATTGATATCAAAAAAGTGCATTATGATCTGTCAGGCTCGGCTGCAAGTAGTCCATCATTAGCTGAAACCAGTTTTTTCGGCCACCCTCGGACCGCTCGAGTTGCTATCCATTGCGTATTTGTAATCTCGTATCGGTGACCTCTGATTGATTTTTATCGTTTTCTTTTATCTCGTAATTATCATCCTGCGCAAAGGGTGTTTTTATCACGAAGATCGTACTTCCAGCAAGCTGACGTATCCACCGATGCATTGGTCGGACACCTTCCTCGCATTCCAAGCAAATTGTATTTGCACCGCGAGAATATTTATCTTCCATCCTTGAAGGCTGACGACTGCTGGGACAAGATTTTAATTTTTCGTTTAACTCTGGAAAGAAAATAAGATACGGTACAAACATTAACGAACAACGAATATCATATTTCATATATATACATACACACATACATACGTATAGAAAAATTATTGTACGTAAATAACAGTTAATTTCATAGTAGTAGACAGGAGATATGGAGTTTGTAAAATAAAATACGCAAGAAATGCAAATTAAGTAACAAATTTTTATACCTCTCTGACGTTAATTATAAGCAAAAATAGTAAAAGTAATCCTATATGCAATGCCGTACAGTTTGAAAAAAGTAGGAATTAAATTTACAAATTTCTTGCTATTTACTTTTTGTTACCTTCCTTTTCTTAATTGCTCAATTAATCAAATTCATCTAATTGGCAAGCTATAAATGAAACATGAGCAATTCATTGCTTTAATGGTACAAGATCCATATCATTATCAATTACATCACATTTGATTCTCAATGCAGCTATGTAATATGTCTTTCGAAAGAAACTTATTTACAACAGTCCGAAAACATTAATTTTAATAATTGTGCAATGTTTAACTTTTCTCGTATAGATTCAAACTGCCTCAGTAAAAAAAAATCCCATTCATCGTACGTATATGCAACATAATAAGTTACATAAAGTTCGTACACCATTATAATATTCAATTCGTTACAAAGGTATCTGATTAAGACCAAGCAATTTTATCTTTATACAAAAATACAACATTGAGAAATAATCAAGCAATAATCAAACAATAATCTCAAGATTAACTTTAGTACTCAATATACTAACTAATACACTGCTTAAAATTGATGTAAGCATAAAACGTTTATGTACAATTCGTTTCGTTATGTAATCTAGAACTGATTTAGAAAAAAAAATGAATTTCTCCACTTTCACGCGATTAATACAATTTACTGGAATAAATTAAATTAACGAACTGTTATTATTGGATTATAAATTAAGTTCCTTTCAAATATAAAAATGCTTTATCGCGTAAATAATAAAGCTCAAAATCTAAAACATTTCAGAATCATATATAATATTTAACAAAAACTCTTCTGTATCACCTCCAATCCTAAACTATAAATTCAGACCTAATGATATCAACTCACCCCTACTCCACATTTGCTTTCGACATGACAATGTACCTAAAAACAGATACGTGCAGTCGGCCAAAATTCCACGTGCTTTCAATAACACACGACGCCCCGGTATCTAGTTGCGACATCCAAAATAACGCACGCCTCCGACAACCAAAAAGATAGATGTCGCACTAATGTTCAGACGACCTGTCATATCTTTGTGTCTGGTGCGTGGAGAATACAGTGACAAGGTATGAGAAACGAAGAAAGTAACCGCATGACATTAGCATAGTTCGTGGACGTTGTATTCGTGCGAAGAAACGCGTGCTATATTGGCGCCCGATCCTGCGAAAGGCATAATCCCCACGGTATAAACAGGATCATCAACTGATGCTACACCACGAGTCTGGTGAAACATTTTTAGCATATGCACACACCGGGTGCCTCGGAGAAGACGTGCATGTCAGTAAGAAATGACCCTCATCGGTAAGAAAAGACTGAAGACCACTGAAAATAACCAAGCAATGGAAGACCCTTCGTTAACAGCCAGTCAGCCGTTAGATGCAACTGTACCAGGAATTATGAGTACGTGAATTGCTAGTATCTTCTCCGGAAGCCACAGCCGTGGAAGATCAAATTTAGGGGGCCGATCATCTTCTTCCATCCCCAGATATCCAATTTATTTGACCCTTCACCCGCGTCCCGTACCATTTAAATTTCCGCTGGCAAACTTCCCTCCAAAATATCGCCACACGATGATTGATAAACGAGCCTAAAGTGATTTGGCACTTTGAACTGACTGTAATCAATTTGGATTCGAGACCGCGATGGGAAAGTATGGATTTCGAAGAACGTGCGATCAGAGTCTACGTGTGTACATTTTAAGCGGGAATAAATTAAACACAGGATAGCTGAAGTTTCAAAATTTGTGTCCGAATTTTTGTAACTCTCGAAACTCTCGGATAATCAATCAATAAATTGATAATTCAATTAAATCAACTTTGATCTTTGGGCAAACACTTTATCTTTCAATCGTGTTTCAGAAGCAAATTTCATTTCATTTTATATTGAAGATAAATATATACCTAAACTATAAAAATAGATATTGAATATTGTTATAAAATATATCTTTCAAGGACAAAGAGCGTTGTCATTCGCTTATTTATATTTATGTTTATATTTATATATATTTGTATATATATATTTCATTTCGCAACAATATTGGAGATATCTCAAAAGAACAGAGATACAACGGAAAATCGCTCGAATTTTGGAAATACGAGCACACCGTACCAAATTGTTCTATTTGAAATGATTAAACTGGAGGTCTAACCTAACCTAAACCTAACCTAAACCAAGCGAGAAGTTCTTGAATAACCAACGAATGAAGCGATTCATTATAATATCCGCGAAAGCTATTTCCAAAATAAAAAACGAAGAAAAAGGTGGATAGTGACTGATTGCAGGCTGAAACAAAGAAGAAGTCGACCGCGACGTCAGAAACTGGTTTATCGACGTAAAAAGCTTTTCTCCGCAATGGTGTTTCGGAACAACGATCCGTTTCGATTATAGTGTCATTGGTATCGGTGGCGAGCAACGATGAAGGAGGAAAGAAAGGCGGGAAAGAAGGGAGGACAGAAAACGAATGTGAAAGAACGATATTTTCCCAAGTATGAAATACACGCATAAAAGAACGAAGCAAATCGACGAAAAATCCTTTCGTGAGTCGCCAATAATGCCGCTGCTGTTAACCCTTACTCACCAGCCAATCGACGGAAGATTATCATGCAGTGGAACCAGAAAGGGGGAACCGGTGCATAGTCTTGGTTAACCGATCGCAAACGAAATATAAAAGCAAATTATAGTTACAATGTCGCATGTACAATTCCGGACAAATGATATTCTTGGTTGATCACTCAAATGTACTAATTTCCATGTCATGTAAACTATGTCATAAATTGAACGTACTCCATAAAATGACTCCAGAAAAGAACGTACAAATTGGAGGAGAATTTAATTTTTATTCTCTTGAATATTTAATCGAATTACGTTCGCATTTAGAAAACGCAGTTGACTGATATCAATTAATTGGGTTTTTCAATTGTAACCATTACAAATTCGAATCTAATGTCATATTGTAATGTACGATATAGATCAACGATTTGATAAACGAATTTGCTTTACGAATGAAAAGTTTCATTTCGACGTTACTTCAATTATAGGATTCCGCAATCCTAGATAATGTACAAGACACCGAGCAAATTAGTGTAATGTTCAATCTAAATTCTAAAAACTTACGTTCTTATTTTTTTATCTTCCTTGTGATTATATTAGAATATCGACTACCATCTTATAATCTTCTGTTCTACTATTTGCACGAAAGTGCGTTTATATTTCTTACCTCTGTAATTATACCGTAGAAAAGATGAAGAAAAGGCCACGGAATTCTTATCCAGCAAAATCTGCTCGATCGATCCAGTTTCTTTTTACACTTACAACGTCGTAAATGAAGGCAACGTAGTAATCTCTGCAATCTCAATATCGTCGATCTGATCCCCAACGAATCGATCGGTCGTGGCTGTATCGTGGCTAGATCTGGGTATTCGAACGTTTCGCGGTTTTTTCGAAGATGAAGCTGCCGCATAAGAAATTGCGGTTACACAAACGGTATGCAACGCGTTCGAAATAAGCTGGGATAAGTTGATACACGGGCAAATTGATGTGTAAAAAATTTTTCAACGCTGATCGTTGGATATCTGACAATACAAATTATTGGAGCTATCGAAAAGACGTTTGAATTTTTGTTATCATTGGAAAGTGTACCAAAATTAATAGGATTATGATAGTACAGTAGAAATTATTAAATGTAAAGATATTGTGATCGACAAAAATATGCTGGTGAAATTTAATCGCAAAAAGCTATCGACAACAGCGGACAATGTGTGGCGCGATTCGTCACGACAATGCACACGCGTTGACACTTGATAGGCTCGAGACTACGCCGAGGAATTCCTTTTCTTCAGTTACTCATAAAAACTGGAGATGTAGTTGCGGTTTCATTCATTGCATTGTTTGATTTAGACAAGCGTAGCTAGTAATACTATTTGGAATCACGGTACCAAGTTTCAACTGCAAAGAGGGAGACTTTATAAAAAAAGAAAGCACGTATGTAGATATATCGTCAATGTATACTATTTACAATCGAAAATTGAAAAACAATAGATTCGATTAAATTCGATTCTGAGATGAAGAAAAGTGAAAGATGTTACATTTAAAAACAATGTTTTGGAAGTTAAAAATTGTAAAAATTATTTCAGAGATTTTGCCTATCAACTTATAAATATAATGCTTTAGAAAAACGACGAGTATGACAAAGAATATTCTTAAAATGTTATTTCGTCATTTCTCGCTTACAATTTGTCACTGCTCCAACACCCAATAAAAGTTAACAGAAACTACTGCCTACGCCAATGCTCGGTATCCTTGTCTAACTATAATCTTGAATAGAGAGTTTAGCTTCGAGGAAGATGAATGGCATGGAATAAATTCGAATGCAACATTGCTACTTTGTCGGTGAGGAGATGAACGATGTGGAAGCACTCGACCTGACGGCGAGAGAACAAATTAGGCTCGACTCACAACGTACCTCGTACGCACAACCAACTTGGTAGTTTCTAGTCCCTCACGATGATATTGCAATCTATCTGGAGGATACAATCGATCTGTAATTTCTGGAAGATGAAATTTCCCAGTCGGCTTGAAATTTCTGTCGCGTTGTCGATTTCAACTAGCGTTGTTTGTTATATGAACAAATCTTAAGATGCCTGCAGAAACGACGTAGAAGAGGCGGGACGAAGAAGAAGAAATATGCAACGACCAATGCTATGCGACCATTGGCGTAACAAACGTTCAATCGTCTTTACGGACAGGTATAACACGCTCACTTTGGTGTGCGGTAAAAGATCAGCTTCAAGTTTGATGCATCAAATGGCGATTACCATTTACAATGTGTACAAGACAGGGATCTGCTAAAGCCAAGATCCAGACATCGAACAACTTATTGTACTTTTTTCTCGTGTTTCGTTCAACCGGCTTCCTCGCCAACGTGCTCTCCCTCTCCCCCCTCTCTCTCTCTCTCTGTTTCTGGCACACCGTTCCTCTCACCTTCAGCTCGCGTTCCATCTTTGCAATATCTTTTTCTCTGGCTTTTTTACTTTGCCGAGTGCGCACGTAAGCCAAGCCTCTTGCTCTCTCGCGTACCCAAATGCTGTTCCGCCTTGCAAAAATGATGGTGCACAGCGGTTGACCGCTTGTCTCGGTTGGTATGTCGTTGCACTTGCATCCTGAGATCGGCTTCATTGCTTCTCAAACTTTGATCGTATGAATGCATCGTATGAATGCATTCAGTATCACTGGATCATCGGACATTCGACAGCCATTGCTATTTACACTGTCGCGTGACTGAAATTTGGATTTTAATTTTTAATTTTTAATTCTCTTACTGACCTCTATCAGGGAGAAAATTTTCTACTATGAGTTCAACTGTGGAAAAAGAAACTCTATCTTCCAAGTCGAATATTACCATTTCTCTTATTACGTTGTCCCTGTTTTCTCGAGTCGATTGCTCGAAATTTCATGATTTCAAATTCGTTTGGCAGTGTATCTTGCGGCGATCAGTCGTTTGTAATTGTGCTGTTAGAAATAGCGAAGCTCCAAGCGCTCAAAATGGTCACTTAATTACGTTGTAGGACGCAGGAAGAGAAAGTGAGGAATATTAGAGAGTGTCATAAATTAAATCCTTCTTACAAGAGCAGTTAGTAGTACTCCGTCAACCAGGAAGATCTATTACTTCGTAGCTGCGTATATTGTGGAATCATTGACGTTGACATCCAAAATAATCTCTAAATATCAAAGTCTTTTACATCTTTGGAGAAACAATCATGAGAGTAATAATATCGTGACAAACGGCCGAGACTCTAGTAATTTCTCGTCACTATTTTCATCTGTTCCTAGAACTTAATATAGTTAATATAATTTTAAAGATACATAATGTATTATACCTAAAGTGATTCGCAAAGATATTTAAACACTTACAGGTAGAAATGAAGGAGTAATATACGTACGTTATTTTGAAGGATATATGCAAAGAAGGATGTATACAAAAAGATGTTTGTAACAGATTCTACAAAATCAAAATTTAAAAACATGGAAAGAAGTATTAAAGATTAGAAATTGATTGGTACTCAAACAGAGAATCTGAAAACATAAGCAAAAGTTACAAGATATTTATTGAAAATGCAAATTTTATATAAATCACCAACACTGATTCATACATTGGAAAAAGCGCGTTATTTTGCTCGTGCTACAGTACAAATTATTTTTCTCATCATTTCGTGAAATTATCAAGAGATTACTACGTTATCGCTAAAAGATTTCTCTTACGTTTTTTCGAAACTTTATTCCCTAATCGTTTCCTTTCTTCTTCGTGAGGAGGGAAAAATGCGCATTCGCATTGCATGTATGGCGATCCAATTAAAAAAAAAAAAAAAGTTCCTCCACGCCATCAATTCCGCACGAAACTGCTGCGCGTTACTTCAGGCGATATTTTTTTTCTTACCTGCCAACTACAAAATCTCGGAAATTATACATTCGATTTCCTTTGAATTTTGAAAGAACGTCCTCTATATACCATATTTTAAAATGGAATAGGATTCTTTTTCATGTTGCAATTATTATTTTCTTTTTTTTTAGAAACGTTTAAAATTGACTTTCTTCCAAGCTGCTGCCACTTTTACGACCATTAAAAT
The DNA here is from genome assembly GCA_032399605.1 of Melipona beecheii. Classification (NCBI taxonomy): domain Eukaryota; kingdom Metazoa; phylum Arthropoda; class Insecta; order Hymenoptera; family Apidae; genus Melipona; species Melipona beecheii. Next base: position 5,341,458 of record JAUCMO010000501.1, on the reverse strand, counting down.
TTTCAAAAAATCCGACACTACATTTTAGATAATAGAGTAATAAGATAATAGATAGGTATTAGGTAATAGGTTCTAATTTATGAAATCAAAAAGAATTTCCCATTTTAAACGTTTCAATACTCGTATTCTAGTCGAAAACATTTCAAATATAGCGAATTCTCTTTAAAAAAAAATGTTTTCTTAAAAAAGAAAAATTAAAAGTAGAGCTAAAAAAACTATATCATATTAATATAAGATTCAATAATTATAAGAGTCAATGTACCGCGAGACGGATGAGAACGAAATACCGGAATCGTGAGGGTAGACGCGCGAACAAGCGCTGAAAAAAGGATTAAAAAGAGGCGCAGAGAAGAAGAAATACCGGTAGAATTTGTAACCTAAGCCAGTGGCAACACCGGTAAAAACCTCAACATGAACGTACAAACCGCAGCGAAGTATTTTGTTCCAGAGCACACAACAATTTACAATGTTGCATGCGTGTTTTAGTGGTAATCGCGAGATCGTCGTGTGAAAGTCTATTGCACGAGAAATGCAACGATCGAGTTCTATGTCTATCATTTGGTTGTCATTGAAAGTACGATCGAATAATTTTTTTTTGTTCAGCTGTTCATTAAAAAATCGGTAAATTCGCTTAGCGTTCTTTCATTTATATTGGGATCTGCATGTAAAATTTATATTGCTTATTATTAGATGATCACTGATCGATTAAGTCAATGATAAGAGTCCCTTAATTTTCCTTTTAATACAGAATTATAGAAAATTCTGTAAAATTGCTGGTTGTAAAATGCAAAATTTTACAATTTCCACGTAAGAAGTCGATTTCAACCTGACAATAGCAGTTATGGCTACAGTCAGAATAAATTAATACATTTGTTTGTATCCAAATCATGAATCAGTTTCTTCGAAGAGAACATAATCACCTTTTCATGCCGAATTATCAATGTTTGGATTATCAGAAATATCAGTGAGAAGGATGTAACATTAAACTTTGGATATACACCGATAGGAAGTAATTAGCATTATCGCTTCCTGCGTCTCTGATAAGACGTGTGTTCTCGTTTGTATTATTACGAAACGTAATATCAATATCGTTTAGTTAAGCTATTTATTAAATTATGTACGTTACGTAGAACTTGTATAAAGATTATCGACAAGTGTGACATGCTTCACACTAAAATTATTAACATTAAAATTACTCCGATAATTTTAATTAATTCGTTCCATAATTGTGAAAAGTTTCAAGATTATGGAACCATTTGAGAAAAAGTTACACTTATACTACGTTTGTATGAGTTTTGTCAAAGGGTAAATAGTTCGTGTAATTAATATAATCTCGAATATCGAATTTCGAATCTAGAATGTAGAATTTAGCGTCTAAGAATTTGGAATCCTGTGATAAAGAATCTAGAATTTAGATTCTTGGAGAAGCTTTCGATCTAATTGCTGTGCGTTAATAATCTGGAGAGAGAGAGAGAGAGAGAGAGAGAGAGAAAAAGAGAGAGACTATCTAGATATACTATGATTCTTTTTCAAATAGGTACATTATATGTATATTATATTAATTGATCGGTTGTATATATAATAATATATCAATGCTATTAATAAGTTAGTTCCGCAAATGTAAAATGATCAAATTTACTGATAATTCCCTACGAGAACTGATTGTAAGAACCTTAAATTAATAAAGAAAAGAAAAAAGAAAGTAATGTTTGTTTCTGCGGTAAAGGAACATGTTCCATTTGGAGCGCGCATATTTCGCGTGCTCCAAAATAGTTCATGAGACGTGTGCTGTCGTTGCATGACGTTTACGCACTTTGTGACGATCCACGCACGTTGCGTTCCCCTATGCGTGCAATGAGCCTGTATGCATAAGCTACGTTGAAACGAAATCACATACAATGTTTGTATTACAAACCAATTGGTCGGCGTGCTATTTCTGTCGGTACAGTCGTCGATAAAACGCGACCAACATCCGAAGTGATCATGAGCCAGTCTATGTTGACTCATTTTCAAGCTATCTTTCACTCACGTTCACGATTCTCGTTCACTTTACAGAAAGAACTGTAACCGAAGCAAAGATCAGTGATCTACGCTCGTTCGCGGCCATTTACGATTTGCATAAATGTCTATGTGTGCGTGTGCGTGTGAAGCTAAGTGTGTGGCATCGATTCGAATTGCGAGGAATGGTCGCGAAGGAAAGAACGAGAATGAAAAGAGAAGAAAACGGAAGATTCAAATGATATCACTGACTCCATTGCCTCCCTTCGAATATGATTATGAATATGACAATAAATTGGTAATGAACTATGAATAATAAATTTTCTAAGTTTTTAGTTTCTTCAGATTCTGCTCATAAATATATAAATTTAGGTACATAGATGTAACTACCGAGAACATATATAAATGAAGTTTAAACTTTATACTTGAAACTTATTATTGAAACTTAATAGTAAGTGACTATATAGTCATAGATATTGTGCGGGTATTATAAATAACACACGCACTATAAAATAATAAAATCTCCAAAGTGACGAATAAGTACCTATGTATTAATGTTCAAGAAGAAAATACTAATTTATTACTTCTATAACATAGGTTTAATTAGAATTTGCTTGTAAAAAAATCACGCATTTCTATAAATATCTTCTAACTTCTTTTCTAAAACATGATAACTTAAAATCTTTCATTTTACCTTACATATCGTATCATCGTTCAAGTGACGAATGTGCATTCCTCAAGCTGTAACTTTATATAACAGGAAGCGCGTGGCTTCGAAAAGTCAACACGAAGAGGAATAGATAAATAATTGAAGATGTACCAATTGTTCTGGCAACGAAGTATTCCACTCTTTCATTATATGTATATTAACTGCACTAAAAATAATACACAAATATAACAAAAATAACATACAAAAACACAAGTGACATAATTAATACAACTGAATGTATCAAACCGGATGAACAGGTGCCAGATACAGTTGCCAAGTACAGGTTAAGACAGTGTATAAACTTGTTGAGTCTGATACAGTGTTTAAACTTGGTTTGTGGCATAGTTAGATGCCTAGCTAGTGCATTTTCAGATCGTTACGTAATTTTATTTATCACTATAGAAATATAATCCAATCGTTAATTGCCTTTTTTCTTTGATTCTGCTTCTTTCTTCAGTATAATGTATTAAGCACAATATTAGTAGCAGTCTCGTTAATTTTATCTTATTTTTCATATTGTTTTATTAACGACTGAGTCGTACATTTAAATTTTGCCATGAATTCGTAGAGTCACAAGTTCTTTGCTTTCAAAATATCTTTCTATGTATTCATGCTTATTTCTTCTGTCTTTGACAATCATTGTTAAAGTACATTAGACAAATTATGCACATCACTTCCACAAGTACAGGTAGCTTTAATATTTATCATAATATTTATTAAAATACTCAATGCCTAAAAATATTACTAATATGTAACAAACAACAAATACAGAGTCACTTATTTTTAACTTATTCGTGATGTTTAAAATTTAACTAGAAGCTATTATAAAATGAATGCGCTTCATATTGCGATTTTTATCGTAATATAATAGTTTACAGAAATAAAATAATTCTGTTTTATGAAAATACAAAAAATAGCACGACTGTCAAAGTGTTAAAAATTACGAGTTATTCAGTAAAAAAAAAAAAAAACAACATACTTGGAAACTATAGACTATATTTAACATGCTGCTCGTTTTCGATTAGTTAGTATTCTAGAGATACTTAGAATTAACAATAATTCGAATGCGTGGCAGCGATCGTCTAAAAGTCGATTTAGTATTGACAGGAGTACATGTAAGATGGCATCTCTACCACGTAACCAATCCACGTTAATCTACAGGACTTCGACCCTGATTTGTATAGATTCTGCAGAAAATAAACGCTGCCCACACGATGCCTTCGTACTTGTCCACTTTCTTTTTTTCTCTCCAAACGTCGTTTATGGAGATAAAACCAGACAAGACATCGCGTCGCAGAAGAATACATTCCGCTGGAAAATACAATTGATCGAATGGCGACATATTTTGTTACGTGCAACGTGCAACACATTCACGTGTATACACTGAATGTGAATTGTTTCATTCCAAGAAAACGTGAGAGAAAAAGTTTCGTACGATATGGTATTTCTCTTCTATATAGTATTTCTAACAACATCAAGTTAAATATGGGATTGATTAAGTCGAAAATTAGTGTTAATACATAAATACAAACCTAACTAAAATAACTTCAATACAAGTTTATAAATGATGGTAATATAAAACTCCGCATTGTTTTACTTAAAATTTGAATGTATAAATATTCAATTTAAAAAAAATGAAATACATATTCAAGCATCAGACATTGTATATGAAATAAAAAAAGGAGCATACTATTATACTCTATTTTTATACATAATTTATACGTCCGCAAAAATACATCCACTATAAATTACATATAATTCAAAGGGACGCAAGAAGAAAAATTGAAATAAATCGAAATTGCACTGATACAAAAATGCACCTTTTAAACGTTTTTGCGTGCACATGCACATGCATACGTGAACTCGTATAATATATAATACTAGGCATGTACGTGTTGCGTCTTTTCGAGTAATGAAAATGCAAAAGGCAGTAAAACAAAGTTACCGGAAGAAGGAAAACATGTAAATACCGACAAATACCGTGTGAGAGTCGAAAGAAATGAATAAAAAGGAAAGAATAAGAAACAGCATTTTCAAGACAAACATCAAGTTAAGTATAAAATCAGAGGATATAAGTAAAAAAAAGAAAAAAAAATGAATGAAACAAACACAAAAGATATGAAATGGAATGTGAAATTTAACGATGACCGTAATCCTTCCACAAGAATTTGACCAATATAAAATTCTAAGAAAGACTGCAGCGCAGAGAATACGAATAATGCCTACGTGAAAGGTATTTTATATACATTGCAATCGTTTCTTTTACAAATCCAATTCTTGGTAGTGAAAAATTATAAAAATTTAAATTCATAAATTTCAAAGAAATTACGAATAGGGCTATAATATCTTTTATGCCAAACTAATGTGTAGAAAGTAGCAGGAAGAGAATAAAAATTATTACAAGAGATAATTGCAGAAACTTTCATTCTAATAATCGTGCAAAATCAAATCTAATCAGTAAGAGAGATTTACGATCTATGGGAATAATTGGGAATAATTGGGAATAATTGGGAATAATTCGACGTAGATGCTCTGCGTAAAGATTTTCGTTAATGAATGCGTAAAATTTGTTTCTACTGTAATGACAATTGTCGTGGGTCAATCAGCCGCAAGTAAAATACTTCTGGAATATCTTGTCGTTGACTATCATCCGATGAATCCACTCTGAGAACGTTTTACGACTGTCATTTCACTCCAACTACCAATCCTTACCTCATCTAAATTCGACGTCCATCCTTGCAACGATCCCCGGAACTATTTTCCTCATTAAAGTTTAAGAACATTTGTTTTCCTACCTCGGTTACATACAGATAACAAACGTCGTGATGGATTCTGAATCGAAAAAAAATAATATCTGCATAATATTGTGATAATTTAAAATAATTATATAAAATAAAATTCTGCACATTACGAATTCATATTGAATAATGCATTTGTGGAAAATCAAGTTTCCATAAAATTAACATAAGAGATAACAATTTTGTAAAAATGTGTGCGTGGATACGTGTATTAATTGTACAGGTTCAGATAATAAGAATACAGATTTATGCTGAAATTTGTAGAGATATTTATCTCTTTTGATGGTAGAAAGTAGAGAAATATTTGCTTGAAGATCTATAAACCGAGAGAAAGATGTATAAAATATTTTATTTCACATTGAACGATTGCTATAAGCACCTCAGTTATCTATAAACGGGAGACGCTTTATAGAAGGTCCCCTGCATCCAAGACAAGGAATACAAGGCATCGTTTATGTAAAATGAAGGAAAGAGGGATATTAGATACAAAGCTCATATACAAATAATTTTTGTCTAGAGAGATTTATTTTATAGGTTGCAGCTTATTTGCAATCGCACATGCACGCACACATTCTGTTTTTAGATTTGTAGCCTTAATTGATTGCCTAAAGTTGCATAAATTGTGTCGTTAAAATGCACATCTTGTCAATCACAACTGATCTGAACGATAAAAAGAAAATTCATTATTTGATTTACACACGATGTGAAATGCTGCAAATAGATATGCAATATCTATGCATATTGCATGCATTTATACGTACATGTGCTGTTTATATAAGCAGAAATATTATCTACAGTGTGTTTCTTTTTAAATTAAAGTATTAAAACTTGCATTATACAAACATGATACTTCATCGTGTTGCATTTATCTTATTTCAATTTATTACCACGTTTTTTTTTCTTTTGCTACATATCCAAAAATACTTTTAAATAATTTCTTTTTAATTCGCGAAGATTCAAAAGAACTTCATGTTATCATTTGCAGAAGTTTGGAAACAAAATATTTAAACAAAATTATGATTTATATATCATTTGTAACTATTTTATTCAATGTTTAATGAATATTTAATTATCTAATAATTAAAATAAGGAATATCTAATATTTAAGAAAATAACATTTCCATAGAAATGTCATTTTGAATTTTAAATAACCTCTGTACAAATATAAATAGCGAATTACGAATTGAATTGAATACGAATAAGCACTTTTACTTATTTACTTACTTATTTTCACCTTTGACATACGTAATTGCGCAAAGTTTCAAACATCTAATAATGCACAGCATTTTTAAAAAGTAAATTATCGCACCATTCCATTAATTTTACATCTCTCAAGGCGGCCATTATAATATTACTCGACGAACGCATATTACCAACTGAATGTGCATATATATAAATTACTTCACGCCATTGGTAGTTATATTACATTTACTAATGAAGTGTGTTGGCAACGAATCTATTAGTGACAGAGTACATACTATTCAATAATTTATTCCTTTTATAGAATCGTCTGATTTAATACGTGTTATATATACCATATTTCTTCGAAGTTTCGTTCTCCAAGTAACGATGGGGAAATTCATTTGCGTTACCAAGCTGATTTGGCGGCGTTCGATCGATCATCGAGATCATTCGCTGGTGATAAATGATGCACTCGAAAGTGCAACACTCTCTTCGCATTGGCGAGCTTCTCTACTGACAACACTGTATGCACGTAGGTAGAATTTACACATTAGTCTGATATTCAATCGTAAAAGCTTGACGTTCATCTAAACTCATGTGCCACCTCCATCCATCCAACCACCACTCTCCGACGAAAGACCCCTCGCTCTCCTGACAGCCGAGTGCCTGACGTGTCTCCTCCCCGTGCCAGAGACGTGCCCCCTCCCATCCTGTGCCCGCAGGCCATCGTGCACCTCGTCGGCGTGCCGTTGCTACCAGCACTGTTAGTGAGTTATGGACCGCATGCAAGTGCGCATCAGATGTATCGGTGGTGTTTCGTATTCGTTTCACTCGCAGCTCTTTCACGTTTCACCATCCCGGTGTACATATCTTTCTATACGTCACTTCACTCTGTGAGTGAAGTACGTTAGTCAAAAGTTGATCACATTGTCCGTTGTTTCCTAACATTTCTTTGATATAACGTTAGGAATGAGGTTTTTCGAGGCGAAAGGAGAATTCGCGTGAAACGAAATACGAAGAATTTCCTGGAAGAACGCAAATTAATGGTTCTACGGAGATACATCGCAAAACGAGTCAACGTGTGCGCCGTGACGTTTTTCAACAGAGAGGAAAGATAAAAAGTAGGAAGAGGATAGAGACGCTGCGACACGGGAAAGACGAGCGCGACAGAAGACAATTGAAGTGCGCGTGTGCAGGAGTGCGTGGCGCGCCGGCGGAAGCTCGATGTATGTTGTTATGTTTTTTGCAGAACTGGATACGCGAGCTGGTTACTTACCGTGGATTTTTCCATCTCCTGAATTGGTTCTGGGACCGGCGCATAGTTCGAACGTAACGAAATTGTGATCTTCGTTCGAATTACGAATCATTCGAATGGACAGAGTGAGAAAAGATAGTCAGACGGGACTCTAGAAAGAGCGATAGACGAACGAGAGAGTGCAACAGTGACAATTGTAAAAGTAAAAGGTGACAGAAGAGGAAAAAGAATATTTTCCAACGATCCAGTGACTGCCTGTCGTATTGCATAGTTTCACCGTTGTCGTATAGTGGCCGTAATGTGCTTGCCTGCAACGTGCACGTGAACGAAAAGGATAATATAGAAACATGGGCTATCTGCGCGCGCGCGTGGTTCTCCCGCGAAAATGCGATACGCGAGGTTAGTACTTGTCGCGTGATTCCAAGTAGTGTGCGTTCACTTACCATTAAGTAACGTGTAACGCGGCAATTTCTCAAATATCTCTGTGAAACCGTGTAATACGATGGACATATAAAATTGTAATTCGAAGTTGTGTGCAATATGCTGTTGGTTATCTGTGTCAACTAATTGCTGAGAATCTAAAAGAATATAACGGACAGTCTTCAGTAGGAAGCAGATTTTTATTTCAATAATATCACGGTAAGATCACATACAGTGCCTTGTGTTTCATTTTCATACTTTTTTATTCTTAATAATCTGTTGGGCATATCTCAAAATAGCTATCAACTTCGCGGCCATTCATTTGAACACACATATTTCTTAAATTGTCGGTTTCCATAGATGGTAAGCGAGTCGGAGTTCTCGTGTATGTTTTATATATAATGCCGGATACATTTCATTTGTGCTAACTTTCTTAAGAACAATGTGTCGCAACAGTTTGTTTCGTTCTTGATTTATCGTCAGCTTTTGAAAAAACGCTTATATCATTGTAGCTGTGCACGAATTCGAATTGATTCTCTCCTTCATTTGTACTGTACGTCCCGCGACAATTACATTTGAATAATTAATTGAATTACCTACGTTTGATTAATTCCCCCTTATTTGTAACATTGTAGTTTACGTAGTAACATTTAATCTGTAAATGTAGTTCCAAGAAGTTGTACGATTATAACTTAAGCATGTTTAATTAATTTTCTTGCAATACTCTATATAAGTAGTAGTATTTTGTCTCATTACGGTAGATTAAAAATGTTGGCAAATAATATTATACTACATGTTATATTGTATAGTGTACTATGCTATGATAATATTATTTGACAAATAATATTATTGTATTTGCATTTCTATGAGATAGATAGTTACACACAGAGAATCATGGCATGTTTAATTCTTGCATTATTTATTATTCAACTGTAGTTTCGAATATCTATCCTACTAATCACATGGTACTACTTCTGCAAGAAACGTTCTGATAATAATTGATACATGTATGCTTTATCATAAATTACGTACATACATAAATACATACGTACATAAATGCGTATTGTATCATCATACATAAGTCCACTGAATGTATGTGCATAAAAATATAAATTGCATTAACCATATATGCAAAATACTGCGTCATTTTTGCACTTTGTCGCGCAGACAGTTTCAGTGTACGTGCATACTTGTAACAAAGTTAGTCACTGAATAAACAAAATTCATTTGTGGCAAAATCATTGCTCATGATATGTTTCCCCGATCTGAGTGTTTAGTTAGAAATTTTTACAATCGCGAAATTGAAAGTAGCAAAGATAAATAAACTTATGCTGACAGACTTGTTGCTAAGCGACGTCAAGTGTCAGTTTAGAAAGCGTTGCTTCTTTTTCGTTTCCCAAATTATTTGGCCAAAATATAATAGCGTCATCACTGTTATTTGCAAATAGCAAATTAATTGCATAACCGAAACGAATCGATCTTCAATCGATTTCAGTATTGGCAATCACAAGTTGATATATGACTTATAAAAATGAAACAATATATTTCAAAATAAAGTTATCGAGGAGCTTTTTGAAAGAAAGGATTATAGGATTATATGTTTCCTGTTCCATAAAATGCTGGTGAACATTTTTCTTATTGTTCATGTCGCATTGAACACACTAAACGTTATTAAAAGCACAGCTAAAAGAATGATTAATCACGGTCTTGCCGAAACGAAGCGAGAATCTGCAAAATGAGTGCCCGACATGGTGCAGCATTTTATTTCTTGGGTCTGAGCAAGTGAGAATGCGATCTTTCGATAGTGTTCGATTTTCACGATGAAGGTCCACTTGGAGGGAAAAGGAAAGAGGGAAGAAAAAAGCGAAAGAATTAAATTGGTCGAAAGGAAGAAAACGAAGAAACAAAGTATCAGACTCGCATTTCGTTCGAAATTGGCCGATACGGTTTGACGTTGCGAAAGGAATCAAAAAGAAGCGAACATAGTCGAAATGAGAAGACAGAAAACACGTTTTCGCTAAACGTGCATTAATTTGTGTTAGTGTGTTTTGATAATGTAAAATCTACGATATATTTATAGATAATAACACAGACATAGCTGTTTGTTGTTCCAGTTAGAATTTATTCTTCGATAAGAATTATTTTCGATAATTTATATCCTCCCATAGGCAAGAAATTATTATATGTTCCAAGCTATAAATGCGTGGAAAACCAGAGTACGAGCAGCTAAAATGAAATCTCTAGAGCTGGACGGAAATATCTCGTTGCACATCTATATACAAGTTTAATCTTTAATGTAATTCAGTTTATCAGTTTACTAGCGTGACTTTTTTTTTTAATGAAAGCGATAACGTAGAAAGGAGTGAACGATTAACGATTGACTTTTACAGACGAGTGTAGAATGTATGCGAGTAAAGTAATCAATACAATACATCTTTATCAAACGAACACGCTCGTGCTAAAAGTTCTAGAAATTTCAAACTAACGTAACACATGATTTTCTAAAATCAAATTCACGTAACTGGATTGAAATTTTGCACTCTTAAATATGCAAATAGGCTTTAACTTGCACATATGCCAGTAGTTATCGATCCATATATAGAGGAAAGCATGACTAACTTGGCTACACTCTGTTACTTCGTCCAATATGCGATAAAATAATATTTGATTTCGTTATTGAGAAGAATTTTTACGTCAAACGTTAACTGTAGTCACGGAGTCGAGAGAAAATGAAAATTTAAATTGGAAGCTAACTTGTGAGCTTGAACGTAATCTACAGTTAGTCGATATAATCATCGCCTTGATGATTTCGCGATTTCCTTTGAAACATCTGGTTTGCTCCAGAAAGATAGGTGAAGGCAAAAAATAAAAACACGTTGGTCGTTTTAATACTTTAATGTAAACTGGTTTTAAACGAAATTGTAAAATGTAAAATATACGCCAATGATGCAATGACGTCAATAAATTTTAAAATTATTAAATACGGATTATTGAGTCATCTTGAAAGATTGGTTGGCAAAGTGCAGAGTAAATATCAGATTAAATAACTATCTCGTTTAATCGTTTTAGAACCGACGATCATGTACTCTGTAAGTGTTCTAGTCAAAACTTTGATGTAACTTGACACTTGACTACGTGAGATAAATTTTTTCTTATACTTAAAACTAAATAGTTAATAGTGCAACATTTATGTATAATAGTACAGCTATTTATTAAAAAAAGTAAATAGTTAATAGAACAACATTTGCTTACGTTATGTTAGACGAGACTTGAATTTAAAAAAAGAGAAATTTATTCGCTTAAATATCTTAATTTTTATCGTATTAATCGTGATTTTCATATTTATAGATAGCAAGTCCAAAGTTCTTCTCACTTTTGTTATAATTATATAAAGTAGCCAATGTTTAGCTATAAAATATCTCTCTATATAGTTTACGTTTCGTTTTGAATCGTTTTGAAACCCCATTTTCACTGAAACAACAGTGAGGAACTTTGTTACTGAATGTTTCCAGCAAATAAATACCAATTTCTAGAAACTTTTTGTCCGCACTGAAGCAACACATAACATCTGAAACATTTCGATTTCCAACAGTTTATCTATGCGTTTTACGCTCTGCGTCGGATGACGAACCTTGCAGATTAGAGGGGCATTTGTTTCTATTGTCACATATTTCTTAATCCCCCTAATATTTATCTAGCAATTTTTCTGTCTAGAATCTAGAAAAGAATTACAAAGTATTGTTGCAGGAACGAAACATTTCTTTTCACAAATATTTTGCTATAAAAACTCATTTTAAGAAATAAGATGTCGTTACGAAAAGTTGAAATATCGATTCGAGATATCTTTGGCAGAAATTACGGAGCCAAATATATTGGCTCTTAAATACTAACACGGTTAATTTATTTTTACTGGTTCGGATGGGAACAGACGCCATTTGTTACTGATAACAGAAATACGAAGAAATCTGGGGGAACGTTCGATAATAAGAGACACAAAACACCAATGAAATGTTCCTCAACGAGGATACGGCAAGAACTCGTTTATCTGCTCTTAATATCCAGCCGGTCTTAATATCTCAGATTTCAGCCAAAGATTCCATCAAACTCACCGCGATCAGCTCTCTACTTAATAATTGTTCGGCTGTATAACATTAGCCCTAATTTCACTTCCTACCCTTTGATATCCCTTTGATAAATCACTGCCTGTCGTTTCCATTTATCGTTCATAAATTCTGGCAACAAATTCTTATTAAGCGTTGAGTTTAGTGTTTGGTCTTTTCCTGTATATCTTGCCACTCATTTGTCGTCTCAAAATGAATTTTTCTTGTTTTGTTCTCAAACGAACAGTGTGACCAATGTCTGTGGAAGAACGTCGCTTCTCAGAAGTCACCGTTTTAAAATTGATCATCGAACAGCGAAACAAAAGAAAGCAGTGCAAAAGTGAAATAAAATCAGATTGCATGACAAATCACAGGTAGTCTATTTCACAAACTTGTAATTTTGTTGGAAGAATTTTGGAGTGAAGTTAAAAATACAGCAGTTCTTTGGGAGAAGAGTCTGTAGCACAAAATAAAATTTATTAGTTTCAAGTACTAATTCTTTAATGCTGATTTTGTTTGAATTGCTAGTTATGATGGCTCCAAAGTAGCTTTGTTTTATATCTATAAACCATTGAATGATAAATAATTAATGAATTTGAGAATGACTTCTCACAAGAATTATAGAAAGATATAAAGTCTAAAAGGCTTTCAAAGGCTTTTATTTTCATTCAGTATTAATATTTATAAAATATGTCTCTGTATAGCGTTTTCATTTTTATAATGTTATAATTTTCTCATATGGAAGCAAAATTATTTCACTAGTTTGTAGAACCTCCTGGTTAGCAGTTAGAGTTGGCATAGGTACACAACAGAACGACAGATTTTCTCGTGTCAGGTTTTCAGTTCATCTTCAATGGTGGATTTTATTTTAATAGTTAGCTTCGATAGCTTGAAATAAAGATAGCTTGTACACGTACATAGTACGCACATGGTATGGATAATAAGACATTTAGATAGTACAGACAATGGATATTCCGATAACGAAATTTTTACTATATTTGAACAACGTATGTCATGATTAATTCGAGTAATCAGCGTTCTGTTATTAATAAAAATTTCCTGGCAATTCAATTGCACATTTAGCTGTATGTGGTAAAAATGGAACGAATTACTTATAATTACTCATACTACCCTTCTTGGTTAAAGTTAGTTGAATCGTAATTACACACGGAAGTGCGGTTAGAGTGACGAAGCGTATTGAAGGTATCTTTCAGACAAGCGTATTGAAGGTATAATAATTCAGTAAAAGAGTATTACTGAAAGCAATATGAAAAAAATATAAACGAGCAAGGAAATTTGATATTTAACCGAACGACGTTTAATCGAAGTTTGCAGAATTTTCTTTCATCCGACACATGGCTGTTATTAAACAAAGACAATATTGCTGAGGTTCGAATGTAAAAGAAACCCCATGCGTTTAATGTGTGTAAAATTTTGATCGAACGTTTCGCTTAAGTATATACTTTATCGGAGTTTTTATCATTATCAGATATTTCAGTGAAAAGTTGTCCAATTAAACGATCTTCCAGTTATCTCGGATCGAGTACATCGATGTAGTTGGAAAAAAAATTCTTCTCGATAGCAATATTTCCCATCGTCTTTGAATCTGAATCTTTGACCTGAATCTTTGGTCAATGAAACAGATTTAGCGTAATCCGCTGATAGATTAGCAACCAGCTATCACGCACGTTTGTGCATAAATATCGAAACTGTTATTATTTGATTGAATCAAAAGTTGTAGTTTTAAATATGAAATCTTTAAAAACCTAAAGATGGACTTTCAGTCAATTAATATTATTAAATACGCAGTTTAAAGTATACGAAATTTCTCAAGTCCTTTTTCGTCAAATGGTTCATAAATGTACTTAATGTATCTCTCTAGTTAGCAAAATATTAATTTGACGTTTCGCTGTCTATACTGTTTCAGATAATTACCACTTATCCGAAGCTTTAGTGCTTCATGAAGCCATCTCACTTATTTACAAGGCATTTTTCTTTTCCGTGTTGCAGAGCGTGAAACTCGCGTTGGATGGGAGAAAACGGTGCCGAGGATCGGTCCTCCGCGCCTCGAAACAACACGACGCATCATTTCGACTAAGCACGAGATACTGGATAGTCAGCGAAGTGAAAATCGGATATCCCAGCGCAGAGTCACACATTAAAATGGCTCTCTGAAGATTATTCTTTGTGACGACAAGGCTCCGAATCGAAGCTCATCTATGTACCGCGAAGAGGGCGAGCAAAACAAAACCGCGAATCCGGCTGTCCAACGGTCAAGTGACACGCACACGTTTGAGCACCAGGATCATTCGCAAGACAGCATGGAGAACGGCGGGGACGAGGCGAGCTCCAAACGTATGCAAACGGATGCGTCCTCGTCCACGAACGACACGCCGAAGCCACGTGCACCGCGGAATTGTCAACGATGTCGCAATCATCGCCTGAAGATCACTGTAAAGTCGCACAAAAGGTACTGCAAGTACCGATTCTGCGAGTGCGACAGGTGTAAGGTCACGGCCGATAAACAAAGGGTGACCGCGATGCAGGCAAAGCTGAGACGACAACTGGCGCAGGACGAAGTCAAAGTTAGAGTGGCAGACGAGGTTAGTTCTTCTCTTGCTCTTTTTACAAGTAGCGAACATGTATGTGAAAACATTTTATTATTAATTAACATTCGCGTGAAATATAGGTTGCTCGTTTCTAAATTAATTAATCATCCAGTGTTGGATCAAAGGAATTCACGAGCGCGTTGCTATCAGCTAAAGTTGTTGTCAGTTGTTATTCATTCGTACGCTGGAGGGTTAATATCATATTATTTTGTGTGAAATATCTTCTTTATTTTTTCGTGTTTTATGTTTTATTTTTTCTATATCCTTTATATTCTTCTATTAATAGAAATGTAACTGTTTTGTGATTCTACTGTTGCGTGTGTTGTATAATTATATGAATATATGAATAGATGTGTACAACATATAAATATGCAATACACAAGTAGGTATCGATATGTTAAAAACCTATATTTCGTTCTTACAATTTGCACGAAATGTCTACGTTAATATCATTACACACTGTGAAATGAAATATCCGCAATTCTGTTTTTCAATTTTACGTAAGATATCTTTTTCGTGAATTTTATAAATTCTATAAATATGTATTGATATTTGTGAATTTGTGTCTGACAAAATTTTCGATACGTAAGGTTACTTCAACATTCGTGAGTTTTACTCACTTTAGAGTTGAATGTACCTAATGGCTATCAGAATTTTCTAAAGTTCGTTTCTTAGAATTTTAGATCTTTCATTACGCAGAATCGCATTGACGCTCATGTACTTCAATGTTTTGTGTGTTATTAAATTGTAGAAAATGAAGAAGACGAAAGTTTGCAGATCATATGAAACGGTAGATATATTTTTTCATTTAAATATTAATATTACACATACTGGATTTTATATTTACAATATCATTTAAGATAGACGATAGATTTCAATTTTGTATCTGCTTTCTACAATATAATACATGCAATTTAAATTTACTCGGTACATGAATGTATTCATGAAATGCAATAAATTCGAAATATTTTCAATTATAACTGTGATAAAATTAATTGGAGTTCCGTTAATAAGATTTAATTAATTGTAGTGTAGTATATATAATGCCTGAAATAAGAAAGTGTAATCATATAAAATTATTAATATGTACCGAGTATTTTCGTGCAATGTTTTCTAATAATCGAATAAAGATAATCAAATCTGTATTTCATTACTATCCACTTCTCACGTTGTTTGCAAAATGTTTCTAAATTTCGCAAGCGAGTTTCAAAATTGTCATTGCCATTTTACTCCGTGCGTAATAAAATTCAAGACTGGTAGAACGTGGCGATCGGATCGCATTCTTATTTCATTCCTTATCGACGGAAAACGCATCGTCTGATTACGGATCATATACATATAGTATCATCGATGGCTTGTACCTTGATTCGTAATCGATGATATTGCAACTGCACGGATAAAATCGCGAAAAGCTATGATTATTTCGCGTTTCATCAAGCGCGTAACACTGGGTTAGGATACTTGTAATGAAAGGTAAATTGCTGTTTTATGTTTCCTGTGCAGCTTGCAGCTGTCGCGATTTCAAATAGACCGCCTTTATCTTGCCAATCTCCTGATCGTGATTGAACTTTTCGTAATAGGTGGATCCACTGCCATTCGGCGTAGAGAACGAGCGAGTTTCGTCTATCCCTCCAGCCAGAAGTATCGAGGGTAGCTACGATAGCAGCAGTGGCGATTCACCGGCCAGCAGCCATGGTAGCAACGGCATACACACAGGCTTCGGCGGCATCATCAGTATTCCTCCTTCCAGAAAATTGCCCTCGTTGCAGCCGCATATTGGCCACTTACCGCAGCCACTAACCAGTGAGTAATAACAATCTTCGTTCTATTATTATTCAATTTTTACTCCGTATGTCGAGCGTGCATATTAGCGTTAGACGCAACGAATCCAATTTTCATACGAAAGAGATCGGTACTTGATACTAAATTTTATTCGATGAGCAGTTAACGATCACGGATGTCGAGTTCGTTTGCACGTCAGAATATTTCCAGTTGCGAGAGAATAAATTATTATCTCTGAAATTTGAGGTCATCCATTAGTACGACGTAGTACACTGTTTGGGAGCTACAGTACGATTAATGATGTTAATGTGCATGCTCGTCCCTATTTACTCCGATGTACTATTTGCCTTTTGATGAACGTACATGCATGTAATATACATGTTGAAAACCGGTTGCGGCCAATTACCTACCTGTTGCGTGCTTCGACTTTTAGTCACCCCTCTGCTTCACCTACGAAACTCACCCTCCGTACTTAGAACAGCATCCATCACTCTCCGTCTCGAGATCGATAATAAAGTTGATAACATTTCTATCGCGAATCTCATTCTATGATCTCACGTGTCACATCTATACACGAGTGTACAGTAATAACAACGACGGATTGCAAGTTTCAATTATTTTATTACAACTTGCTGTGATATTACATATCCTTCAATTTCTCGAAGAGTATGTACCATCTCGTTAATAAGTTTTCGACGCACGTTATTACTTCAAAGTTATTACAAATCAGATTGTTTCTGCATATTTCTTGTATTACGGCTAATTGTATTCTCACGTTCTTGTTAGTTGCGTAACTGTTGTTTTAATTTCGTTCCTAACATTCGCTGATGAAAGGGAAAATAATTAAACACGTGTACGAAAGGAATCATGAATTCCATTTGCATCTTACGCCCGTGATAATTTTTTATTTTAATTCAATTATTTCGTAGAAAGTATCGCGAAGAAGTAATGAAGATATATTACAGGAGATGCCCGAAAAATTTGAATTATTCGTTCAAAGGAACGTTAACAAGCGCATAATGTTACTTTCACATATTTGCATGACATGATTAACCCCTTAACCTACGGATACGTGTGAGACTCGTACTCTTGTATTCGGGCCAAAACGTATTACTACGTAGTACATCGTTCGGGTCAAATGTAAATATTACGGGCATGGTCCCCGGTACAATGATCGGGCCAAATGTAAATATCACGGGCATGACCTTTCGTGCGGCGGTCGCGGCTCGTGTTAGATTCTTATTATCTCTTTGTATCACAGTCAGTTACATGTTATTCTCGGTCACGTTCGCACGTTGAAATATATTTTCTTAAATATTAGAGAAGAATCCCCAAAAGATGTTTTCAAAAAGAAGATTTTGCTACCGAAAGTGACAATAGTGACATTACACGTTCTGTGCGAAAAAAATGCAAGCGGTTATCGATGATATCTCTGACGAAGATCAACTACCAGAGCCCTGGATTTGGAAAGAAATAAGAAATAGTCGAAAAATCTGGAACTGTACGATGACTCCTGACGTAAAAATTTTCGTACGGAGATATACCGGAGAGACTGCACGCTCATTTTCCTAAACATATTGACCCAATAGCATCAAAATTAAGGCCATCAAGACCTTGTAAAGTTTGCACGAAAAATAAAAAACGCAGTGAAACAACGTGTGAGTGCAAGAGGTGCAAAGTTCCTATTACATGCACTAGTATATTTCGAACGATATCATACCATTGAAGATTATTAATTTTTTGTTATTGATTTTTTTATGCTAATTACGTGAACTGGTAATTTATTCAGCTTTAGTGGTATATCTACAACAATTGTTACATGAGGTTGTAATTACTTATCAAATATTTCACAAAATTAAACCAGTTGTATCCTACACGTGTATTTACATTCTGTAAGTCGTGCGCGTTTAGTGCAACTTAGGACCGACTTGCCGAGCCGTCGAGTGGCCCGAAGGCTGCGCGATCCTGTTTACGTTTTCGGCCCAGACTGTTGGAACGTAGCTTGTAGATCAAGGGATTAATACTTCATTTCATCGTTTCACGTTCGGAGTGTTAGTCTACTGGAGCGATTAGTCTACAAAGCACTCTGAACGAGTTTTTCCTTCTCGTAGCCTCAACGCGTGAGTTTTCAATAATCTTGAAACAAGCGTTAAAACGAAATTATGGCAAAAAGAAATTTATAACGATCAGATAAGGGTGGCCTCTCTTGTGAAGAGAGTTTAAAACAATGGTCACTATTCAGTGAGGTGGTCGTCGTCAGGAGACTATTATTTAGCTGTGCACGCATACACGGGCCATTATATCGATTGCAATTACCGTATAAAATGTTATTTGAAGAAGTTCAGTTAATCAAAGATCATTATTCTTCCCGGACACAATTCGAGCACTGTATTCTGGTTCCACGAATCGAACGTTTGTTAGGTACTGATTACCTATAGCTTTCGCGTCTTACGACTTTCGACCGTCGTCGTAACGACGGGCGACATAAAACGAACCAGTTGAAGGAAGAATATTCCTATTCTTATGGATCGGCTAATCCCATCTTCAGCTGTAAATTGAAGAATCGCGTTTACAGCTTTTAAATTGGAGAATTCGTAACAAAAATATGTTAATAATATTTTAGTATCTTTCTCGCGATAATAAGAAGGCAACCCCGATATTTAAATTGTTCAGAAAGAAGGAAAGTATAGATTTCATATCCAAAGATTCCACGTTCAGAAGTTTATTATTATTATTGAATTTCAAAAGAAGCAGATTTCAAAAGAAATGATAAAACAGCTATCCGTATTGTATATATACTTTTTTATTAGCGTATATTTGCAATATATTTGTATTTTGCATAGATACAGATACTTTTAAATTTGTTTCAAAATCTAACCTTGGAATTATAATCGTCTGATCACATTGCCAAGAAAATCTTAAAAAGTTTCACCCGTTTTTGAATTCTAAGACGTATTTTTCTTGAAAAAAAAAAAAAAAAAATTGACAAATTTGTCAAGAGTCACTTCCATCGAGATACGAGAGTATAACACGCTCATGTGCGACGATAAAAAGTTGAGAAATTTATGATCAAAGCGTTATGAACTTCGTAGATCCGACCCGTGGGCTCTAATTTGAACAAAAGCCTCAGAACAGAACGCCCGATATAATCGGACGAATGTGCTTATAACGTCGTTCACAATAATCCCAACGAAATTCAAGCTACTCTTTTACTTGACAACCCGACCGAATGTTAACCCTAGGTTTACGAGCGTCCCCATTGGCCGGCGAGTCGTTTGAAGCTGGCTAATATAATACGAACTTATAACCAAAGCCGAAACCTGGGAGCTCACTCTTGCTTTTACGATCTGGCTCGTTTTTAAAAGTTATCGTTATTTTGCTCGCTTTCGGATGAAATAGTTTGTTTCACGAACGTAAACGATTCGAAGGAGGCCAAAGTCTGTGCCTGCGTGTGCGGGCGAACCACGCTAAACTCGAATCGGCGCGTTCTGTTTGGCCAGATCTTTCAGCACGCGTGCTCTCGTAACATCTCAAACGAGATAACACACATCGACATGACACTCAAATTTTTTACGAGTCCGAAACAACAATCGCCCACTCGTGACTGAATTATTTCCACCCGATGTTGCGAGAGGAAACTATACAGGATGGGAGATATATTTTTCGCTTTCATTGATCGAGAAGTTGGAGCAGAAGCAATTTTTCTCCTGTAATTTATTCACCTTTTCAGCGAATTAAAAAATTTTTTTCAAATTTAATTTTTGAGATTTTTGGAAATTTTTGTGGTTTTGAGTTCAAATTGGAGCAAGAAAGTTTAAAGTAGACGACTCCTATTACACATTTAAAATACATTTAAATATTCGAATACTAAATATTGAAATTGTTATAATTTTGTAAAAAAAAAAATTGTACGATGATAAACTCGGGCTCATTTTTCTCTACTTTCGAAATACATTGTTCGTTTTATTCCAAAAATATTCTTCTATCGTGTAACAGGCGAGTAAGTAAGGACGCTTTTCTTTTTACAAAATTGGACGGTTTGAATATTTAATGAATATTGATGGGATTCACCTACGGCTGTAGACAATTCTCTCCCTATATTTTATCGCAAGTGGAAATTTTAAAAGTCTCCCTATAACGAATATCCGAACACTTTCCGCTGTATATAAATAAAAGATTCATCTGATAATCGAAATCGATCGATAACGAAATTCTTCTTTGATGTCTATTCCTGTTCACGGTACCGATCCAACTTTTAGGATGGTCGTTCCTTGTCGTAAACTTGGTAAAATTGATTTACAATCGGCACGTGGATCCACGGATCCGCGATGATGGAATTAATACAATAGCTGACATAAAGGGAGGACGACGTCTCTCTTGATCACAGTTAATAATGGAAAAATAGCGCGATATCCAACGATATCGTTGGAAACTGGAGTGGAAACGAACAGAGAGAACTATTTCCTTCTCGGCGAAAGGGTGATTATTGCGGGTATATGGAGTTGTAAAGTCGGTTTTTACGAGCTTGCACTTCGAAGGTATCGAGCACCAGGCTTTTAATGATGCGCTTCGTTGTTATGCCGACCGAAAGGTATGCTTAGTGAAAACGTCAATTTCGGCCAACGGCTTTATGCACACGAAGGACATGCCGCGTTGCCATTTTGAATCCTGTGTGAAGCTGCGCGTGTCGGCCATCTGACGCGTGACACTTACAACTGTTCGTTCTCACAACTTCTTTCCTTTTTTTTTCTTCTTTTTTTTTAGATCATTCGTAAACACAAATTCTTGCCTTTCCACCTTGGTACATGTACCTTGTCAAGCGAAGGAACATTTGGTAAAAACAGTTGGTGAAAATCATCGCGTCTTGCCGTGCCAAGTAACTTTTTCGCGTTTCGTGCTCTGTTCTTTCTCCGAAAGATTAATTTTCTTCTTCTTCTTCTTCTGCTCCAGTTAAAAAATCCAAGTGTTAAAAAAACATTTTACAAAGAACGTAACTACTTCGAAATTTTATGAGCGAACTTTTGTTTCGAAATGAAAGAATTATCGATTTTGTTGCTTTTTGCTTTTTTGTCACTAGCTACGTAGAACCACAAGCAATTTTATGATTCATCGAAAGATGAAGGGGCTTCTATCGATCGGTATGAATGAAACAATGTTTCAGTATCTCGATTATATTTTATGTAAATATTCAAGTCCATTATACAATTAGTTTACATTACTGTATGTAATTTATGCGTAATAGACAGGTAGCAAAGAGGGGAAAAAATAATAGTTCCTAGACTGCGAGTAATTGAAGCTAAAAAATGCACGCAATGGACATAGGAAATGGACAAACGTACAAAGAAACAAATATCTGCTATGTAAAAGTGCAATTTAACAATTCGTACAAGTAAATTTTGCCTATCAAATCTGCTCTTATCAAAACTTTGCTTTTCTCGGTATCGTGGACTGTGGATTGGCCGACACGACGCGGAACGTCAAATATTTCAAGTTCCGAGTTTTAAGTAGAATTTATTTGCTCGTGACAGTGCTGCATAAGCAAGACTTTTGTAGCGAGTAATTAGTAGTTCTGTGCATGCAAACGCATTTTGGTGTGAAATTCTAGAGGGAAAAGGAACGGGCACGATCTTCGTGGGTAGCCAGGCCAAGTTTATTCTGTCAATAAAATCAGAGCATGGTTCTTAACGTGCAGCAAGCGTTTGATCGGTTGTAAAGATAAATGTTCATCGTGCAAGAGATCTAGCCGATGGCTTAGCACAAGAAATATTAATTCTTCGAATAACGTGCATGACTCAAACAAAAATAACACGCACGATAACAGAATGGATTTAGTGTTTCTTTCTTTCTTTCTTTCTTTTTTTTTTCTTTTTTTTTTTTTTAAACACTTCCGTCTTCGTGTACATGCTTCTTTTCCAGCATGTTCCAACGGCTATAATCGCGCGATGCTGTCGATCATGCACCATGTTGGAACAATGCAATTAGAAGGCTATAATGTACGTATGATGCATGTTTACGTGCGTGTATGTATACATAGCTGTTACATCAATCACACGCGCGTAGTTCGGCGAACGAGGAATATTTCAAAGCGAACGCAAAAGTGATTTTATGCCTTGAAGCAGGACGAAAATCGAGAGTAACGAGATTACTTCGAAGATTCCCTTTCGGAGAAATCGATAACAAAGGATAAAAAGAGTTGAGCAAAAATTGCAAATCTTTCTGACTTTGTTCGTATTGCCCTATAATTTACAGTCCCCCTAATATTTAATGTGGAGAACGCTGAACACGTGTTTACGCTCGAGTTATCACCGTTCCGGGAACGCGAACGGGGGTATAGAAATATAGAAAATATCGAAAGGCGATTCGTTTCGCCCGAAAGAGATTTTCATCTTTTGTCACGCGGAACTCTCGAAATGTTTACGACTTTCGGGACCGTCAGGATCGTAATAATAGTCACCCTCTCGAGATTCTAACTCGTAAATCTCCAAATCCGACCGCAGTCGGCTCACTTTCTTCTCCTTTTCGGCTACCGCGATCGATGACCTACGCATTGACAGGTAGCCCACTTACAAAATCTCATCAGTTGCCCTTTTACGGGCCCTTTGTGCGTCCAGCTAAACGCTGGAGAAGTAAAACCCTCTCTTGTTACACGAAACGACTGGTACAGTGTTTTCGAGAGTCGCGTGGCATTCTGGGGTGGCATTTACGACTTCCTTCAGTTACCGTTTTGGTGTATGGTGTCAGGGATATATCGGAGGGTAGGTCAGGACGTGGAAATCCCTCTCCCCCTCCCCCTCTCAACACTTTGATCATCTTCTCGTTTTACTCGAACGTTCGAACGATCGAGGTTGGTTTTCGTTGCAAGCCTGTGAGTGGTTTAGGTTAGGGTTAGATTTACCATTTACAATTACCGGACTGCGAATTCCTTGCAAATTTGTATTTTTAAGAACGAAAGTAACAAACTTCTGAGAGTTAATTTTATGAGATGCCAATAAAAATTCTCAGTCCGACAATTACATTTAATAATTGCGCAACAGCTCTCCTATTTCTTTGAGAACTTTGTCAACCTCTCGGAGAACATTTATACGAGCAGAACAGGTTCTATATTGAAATTCCAATTCTAGCAGTGGAACAAGTTACTCGTCTATACTTTGTTTCTTGCGTGAGCGAAGAACGTGTAAAATAAATTTATGATTTCGTTACGTAAACAATGAACTTATAATTAGATAATGACGCGGTGAATAATGACTGTTCTTCCTCTCCCATCACGCGTACTGGTATATAAAAACGGGACGTAATACGTGTGATTAACAATTCTGTGATGCAATTAATTTGCGATACGATCTTTGCATAAATTATTTACAATTATCGAACAGTTTAATAAGCATTTTGTCATAAAATCTCTTTCACTGTGCCTTGTTTATTTCTGCAACCGTAGTTCCATTTTGGCGCTTCAATTGTACAAATTTCTGAAATTTTTATTATTTGATTCTCTTTTTCCTTGTGCGCATCATTACGAAATAGCAATGTATAGCATGTTTAGAATATTTAATATGGAATAATCGCATAATATCAGTATGATTGAAATAATTGTATAATACCAATAATATTCCTATCTCTGACAAACAAAAGCCATACGAAAGTATAATGTTTCGTTCGTACGGTAACAAATCGATTGCCTATGAAATTTTTATGCAAGCGTGATGCTATTGTATCATCTTATCATTTCGTGCTTGCTGCGATCAATATCGATTGTAACTAATCGTACCTAGTCTGGTTAATGTGTGGAACGATTTGATATCAAAGCAGTCAGGAAACAGCGCTAATAAGTGAGGAAATTGACGATTGAAATTGAAAACTGAATGTTAAAATGAAATGCAAATGTTCGGAATTGTTAGATATATATATATATATATTTTTTTTTTCTAATGTCGTTTCAATTTTCGCAGTCTAAGATTCTTAACATCGTGATCATCTTTTTGGTCAAATAATTTCTCCTTTCTTAATTACTCTTTCAATAAATTAGAAAGTGTAAACCTGACTAACTTGGAAAAGTTAATGTCAGGTACGATTTCACAACGTTCGATTTACAGTATAAAATTTATTTCACCAAATGATTATATGTAACTGTCTTCTTTTAATCTCATATTAAATAAATTTAACATGTTCATATAATCGGGTTTACAAATCGAGGTATGCTTCTTTTCTGTATAAAAATATCGTGTATATTTAATAAATCGTTAACAAGTTTCATCGCGCACAATTATTTATTTATTATAATTTATTTACATAAGAGATTCGAAAATTAAATTACGGAATTTAGTGCTATTAGAATATTAATCACGTGTGTATGTGTATTCGTAAAAGAATTTATATATCAATATATCATACATGTGCGTTACACGTTATAAATTTTATAAAACTCCAAAGCATCACCGATGAGAACGATGATTTTCATTTTACTTCTGCCAATATAGAAACGTAATGAAAAATCGTAAACTGATTGTGAGATTGCGAAGCTCGAAACACAAACGCCGCCTGATCAAGTTTTCTCGTTAACGTTGGCACACTATCTCTACGAATATCAAAGAAATTATTCGTTGCCGCGTATATTGCATCTCTGTGACGTTTAAGTTCAATAGAAAGTTCTTGTACACCGAAACGACCTGTTTTAATGCTTAGACTTCCAGCGGATTTAACTCTTCGTCCCAGGAAGACGTTCGACTTCTAACCCGAGCTATCCCAAGAATTCAGTTTATAACCGGATTTTATGATGTCTCTTTCTTTCTCTCTCTCTCTCTCTCTTTCTCTTTCTTTCTCGACTCTTTTATATGATCTTTCCACTATTCGTCGGAAAGCTAATGTGTTTTATTGGCAATTACAGCTAAAGGACAAACTCGTGGCGATGATTTATCCCATGTTAATCCTTTTAAGATTGAATCTGTTTAGCGTAGAAATAAATTTTTACGTACTAATCTTGTTCAGTGGTTTTCTAAGAAAGACACGCTGCCGGAATTTGACACTAGCTTTGTCGGAAACAAACACGTTATTAATTAATGTTTTAGAAAGTATGATAAAACGTGTTTGTGTTTGTGTGTGTATGTATACTTCCAGTTATCTATTTGTCTCTTTTTCTCACTGTGTCTACAACTGCTTGTAGGCAAGTACTTGTCAAAAATTTCGATAAAAAAAAAACTGAAGAATTAGAAGACGTTCAAACGAAAGTTTATATATTTTTTTTTCTTTTTTTCGAAATTTTGTATTCGCCTAACTAATGATGGACAAGTACTTGTCTACGAGCTGTTGGCACAGTGAAGAAAAGAGACAAATAGATAACTGGAAGTATTTAAATGTAAATGAAAGAGCAAAGCAGGTCGAAGTTAACTACAGTTGCACAATGAACACCGCATTGCATATGTGTCGCTATAGTTTGTTCTAGATACAAGCTCGGTAAATGCTCGTATTCGCTTAAAACCTGTGAATAAGTAGTTCGCTTATTTCGGTAATAAACGTAACAAAGAATTTACAATTCTATTGACAAATCTGTATAATTTAATGTTCACAAATTATGTCAAACTGTATCAAAATATTATTAAAAATAGGAAAGAGCAGGAATGTGTGTGACAAATGCCTATACATCGTAGGTACGTGTTACTAATATCTTTCAGAAAATTTTTCTACTTTTTAAAAGTTTCTTCTCAACTTGTAATTCGATGACAATTTGATGACAAATCGACTGCTGAAACAATATTCTTCGTTTTTGATATTTTGTTTCATTGCGGCTTATTTGAATCGAATTATTTTGTAACACATAGTCTCCGATTCTCGTAAAACGTTTCTCGTAAAACAACGTCGTCGTTTTCGACATCGCGTGCTCGGCAGAATCGATCGATTATTACTGAAAATACGTATCTACATCGATGCTTAACTGTTCTGTAATTAAACACTATAGGTTATTCTTAATTATTTACACGTCACGGGAGATAAAAGATTCATACGACTTTCTCTCAATGCATATTTTAATACAATGTATGTATGTAATTTGTGTAATAATAGATATTACACGATATACAAAGAAGGGGAACATAAATACTTTGGGATTCGTGGACTGTTATAGTTTATTTTGAGCAAATCAGCACGACGAAGCGTTCACGTTTCCAACAATTTTAATTAAATAATTTTGTTCGCAAACTTTCTTTGATCCGCGTTAATATTCGTAGAATATTGTTGTTATAATTTGCTGCTAATAACAAGATAGGCACAATTTTTAATACTTTCGTTGGTAAAGAACTAAAATCGCACAAAGTTCGAAGCTCGACGTACGCCGTTCGAAGGTGACTTTAAAATTTTAATGATTTCACAACTTTGACTAAATATAGTGTAGTTTGATATTCCTAGATTGATACTGTAACGTGCACTTAAAACTTTACACTTAGATCTACTTTTTATTCAAACATTTCACCATTTGAATATAGGGGATTATTGAGCCTGTTATTAAAGTTATGTGTATCTTGAAATAAACTTTCTACCGATTATGCTTTATATTCTCGTATGAGAAATGTCAAATTAACAAAAGTCAAACTTATAATTCAAAGAGGCAAAGAATTCGTACGAAGCATTTAATTCCAACGCTAAAATTTCGTAATTCTTTTCTCAGAATGGAGAAATATTTTACAGTTGTACCCGTTGAATCGATAAGAGAATTAACTTTCTTCGTCATTGTCGCAAGTTGTATGAAACGGAACGTGTTACGCTTAGAAACACTATCGATCCCTGAAACGAAGTGATGCTTCTGTTTGCACACTTACGATAATGTCACACTTATTAACGTCCGATTTTTCAGGAATGTCTGATAAATTTTAAGTTTCGTAATTCGAACAGATGAATGAGTAAACCAAGGGTTATGCAAGTTGGTATTTTTATGAACGCAGTTCATAAGATCTCTGTGAAAAATTGTTTCATTTCCTCTATTAAAATGCACGTAATTCCGTGTTAGACTATTACTTTGATAGCAATACTCTAATGCATATAATTTTATGTATTTCTAAATTCTCAAATTTTTCACAAACGCACGAAAATTCGTAGTGCATTAGTAAGAAACACCGTTCAATTAACATAGTCGTGCAGATTTTTCATTGCCAATCGGAAGATCGTAAAGGTGGTAAAAGTATTCAGAAGTCACGTTAATACTAATAATTGAAAAATGCAGCACAGTAATTGATACCATAATTGATACCATAGTTATAAATACCATTTTTCAAATTTATTTCAGAATTTATGTCATTTTCATAGAATGAATAATCTCTCATGAAAGTAAGTCATTTGTTTCTTGATCCTGTAGCTGAAGTGAATCTGATCAGTCTGACTTCTGAAATATTCGGCAGTCTATTGCGTACCTTTCGTCCTGTTTCAAACTATGAATCTTAGATTAACGTCTTGAAGGTATGACTGTACGTCGCGTAGGTTTGTTTGAAGGAAGGGTGGATAATAAAGTTGGTCACAGTCTAGTGACTCGAACCGGATCTCTTTTACGAGACATCGGGGTTAAATGATCTGTCACTTTCACCCTCACCGTATCTGCACACAGCAGCATTGCAAGAGTGACATAAAATATTATAGCTTTCGTCGATGATAGCGACTTACGCTTGCACATCGAGCAAATAACTTATGACTCCGTCCTCTCGCGCTATCGCTGTTTCTTTTCCAGAAATGTACCTAGAAATTTGATAAAACTGTACACTCACGCTTGTTAGTTTTGCATTCAGCGATATTTTAATTCGGTGATTTATAAAAAGATATTTCTACTTGAAAGTAAGTATACAGTATGGTGACCTAATATTTTCGTATACTATCTTTAGGATTTAGTATTTTTATTCACATCTTTTTTTACGCCATCGTGAAAGTAATTTTATTTCTCTGTGAACACAATTACACGAATAGAAATTTCCATCAAAAATCTATTCCGCTTTAGATATTGCGTATAATGTATAAACTCGAGTGATCTTGTACAAACTGGTGATTACTCCAATATTTTGATACTAATTGAAAATCCTATAATACCTGTTTCTTGGCAACATGTGAAAGCAAAATATAATTTATTTCTTTGTAGTCGTTGGCAAACACTTTTCCAGCTCGAGCTTCCCAGTCCAGAATTTTTAATGACAGGATATAAAGTGATTCGAGGCAAGTCCGAAATTTACGAAATTTACGAAATTTTAAAGCCTCTCCGAGGAAATGTGTGTTATCTGCCTCGTAAAATTTTAATCTCGAAACGTAAGTCCATATATTATGATTTTGGGCGTAATCTCAACTTTGATGTCCTTGCTTCGCCGTAACGTCAGATCAATTCAACTGGTAAGCTAAAAGTATGAAAATCGTATGATTGT
Source organism: Melipona beecheii (assembly GCA_032399605.1). Classification (NCBI taxonomy): domain Eukaryota; kingdom Metazoa; phylum Arthropoda; class Insecta; order Hymenoptera; family Apidae; genus Melipona; species Melipona beecheii. Next base: position 5,312,222 of record JAUCMO010000501.1, on the reverse strand, counting down.
CTCAACTCGAGGTTGATATATTTTTAAGACTTCAAGATCAGCAAGATCCGACCATTTCGATACACTCGCACACTCGTGTAATTTCAAACTTCAATATAATTTATTCTGCAACGAACGTTTTACGTATTAAAAATAACTTTTTTGCTTGCAGCTAAACAAAATTTTAACTGCATCCACTCGCTACAAGAAACCCAACATTGATTTAATAACTTGACACAAAATTCGTAAATCGTTAAAAATCGAATTGGTTTTCTGTCCTCCCTCTTTCTTTCTCTTCTCAATCTTTCTTACGTACACCGTCTCTTTAATTAGGTAATATACTCGTTTTCAACCACAATGGAAAATCTATCTGTGCCAAATATTATGGACCAAATAATAACCGTTAATGTCGGTAGAAGTTACTAACGAGATTGCACCAAATTAGACATCTGAGTGCTAATTACAGTGGCCGATTCTGCCACACTTGTCATTCATTACACTGGAAAATCAAATCCAATCTCAAGAACGCTCTCGTTTCTTCCCGATCGTACAGTGAAATCACGGATCAGCGGAAAATTAGCAGGAGAGTTGATGTCTGCGTAAGATAGGCGGGACAGATCGGTTGATCTTCATTGCGCGGAGCAGCCAACATCTGGCCTCGTGTGTCCAAAGAGTCCTAAAATCTTTACGGCCTTCTAGTTCTACCGTGCACTCGGAGGGCAACGTTCTTCGCGGCATTTCGGACTGCCTTCTTCGAGGGTGTTTATGGTCTCTTCGATCCCTCGGCCGACGTTGTACATCAGACGCGCAGTATGCATTGTACGTCCGCGCGTAAGATCGCAGTTTTAACGTCGCGGCGTAGCACGTTGATTAGGGTTGCGTCGTGTGACGTCATCGTTTCCATTTGGCGAGACGGTTAATCCAACCGCGATAGTATACGGTTACTCATTGTTAGGCGTGTTATCGCGTGTGAATTGTTCGACATTGGAGTCGATCGATTCTCGACGTCGTAGCACCGCTGCACGTTCAAAGTATCGCATAATTATTTGTATCCATGCTCGCTGAGAACTTTGCGCACACGTACGAAGTGGCAGGGATCGTCAGATGTTGCAGAGTTTTTATACAGGAAGATTTGGAAGTGGATTGAGCCTTGCCACTCGGGGCAACGTCTCTCGCGCAATTTCCAATTGAGAAAAAAAAATCCTGCCAGACCCTGTGCAAGCTTTGACGTAATTGTTTTCCATTCTGTTGAATCGTTGGACTTGGTTTGGAATTTTTATATGACTATTTATTTTTTACGTTGCTGTTAATTTAAATTACAATATACACGATATAACAATGGAAGAAAAATTATAAAAATTATTAAAGAATACTCGTAGAAAAAATACTATTGTTTCTAATGGTGTTTTAAAGAGACGTTAAAAATTATAACCCGAATAATAATTTGGAAATAAAGTGGAATAAAATATGCTAACAAGAGTTGCATCACAACAAATGTTGGTTGTGCAACGAATCTAAATAAGTCAAACGATTAAGCAACAAAATAAGAATTATTTCATAAATCAATGAAAGAAAAAAAATCCAAAGACGCGAGTCGCACGACAAATGCGAAACAATGGAAGAATAAACGATAAAAGAAACGTTACGGCAGTAAAAATCACTTTACAAGCTTTGTTAAAGAGAATATGCTTACCATTACGCGCAGCCGAACCAAACTTGCCTCGAATGTTGTAGACGCAAGTGTGCACAGTGTGTGTATCGCGATTGATTTTTTTAACACGAACGAAGGAACGAAGGAACGATCGTCCGTTTGCAAGTAAGAAAAGGCTGAAAGCGAGGACTTTATGCGAGCGCTTGACAGGATAGAATTTTACTGCTTCCGAAATGTCGTGTCTCGTAAAAGCTGCCGCGTTCACGACCATTCCTTCATTTCCTGGCTATTTCCGCTGGAACTTATTGCGATTTCACATGGACTATTTTTATAGACGGAGAAGAACTGTTGCAAAGGTTTCGGTTATAACGTTTTTATTGAAATAGACGTAAAACGTCAAGCACGAAGTTCTCCCTGGTGCGGCGGAGGGGTTGCGTTGGCCGAAACGTCTGCAACTTTCCTTCGAGCTTTCCGTGTCTTTCGAACGACGGCGATATAGATATCGAAAAAGTTTCTGAGTAGGAAGGTTTTATTACAAACAAAACGAATATGTAAGTTCTCGTACAGATTTGTTAGCATTGGGCCACCGAACGATTTTGATAGAGGCTCGTTTATAATTGAACTTTCCAAAAGCCGAGCTGATCGATTATTCGTTATTTATGAAATTCTCAGTTTTGGTACGCAGATGGTAATTAATATTCGTTGTTTATTAATTTACTTACTTTCGTCGATTTATTTGTTATAGCGAGATAGTATAAATCGCGTGGATTCCGAAAGTAAGATCTTTGAAATCTCAACGTTTACAGTGGTCATTTTCCTTTGAATCTCAAATTATCGAGTTGATCGGTGCGACTTTTGAACCCACTTCAAAGTGCTGTAAAATGACGCAGAAAAGGATAGGATGCACGCGATATATATAAAATATATAAAATATTCGTTATAATATTCCTTTCTTATAAACAGTATAATTCAACGAACTCTGTATCGTTCAAATCTTCAGAAGACTATACTCTCAAGAATACGCGCACCTCTCGATTCAAACTCCCAGTTCTACTTTTCACTCACATTTGTTTATCCTATCCGGAAATATTTAATCACTTTTGTATGAAACGGTGCGGAAATAATTTTTTTTTCACTTCAAACGAAATAAAAAAGTGATCTCTTTTTCTTCTTCTACTTTGGAAACACGATCAGAAGAGTGGCAAAAATCTGAAAGGTTTTGTTGCTCCGGCTAGCTAGAGAACGTAACATCCAGTCCTGCGAATGATAGCCAGGCGCGTCGTGTTGTCTCTTGTCATCGAAACGACCCCTCGTCAGCATATAAGCCGGGGTTTCAATTACGCGGGCGATACAACGGTATCATTGCTACAAAGCTCGTTTCTAAACCATCCCCTGTGAAAGCTATGCGTGCCGCAGCATATGTCCATCGAACGCACACGGCCCCAACGGTCGCAAGCTAGAAAGAAGGATGGTTCTGCGTTCCTCTATGTAACACGAGATCCTCAACCCAGGTTCATCAAGCCGTGGGGAAATTCGCGAATTCGCACGTCTACCGCGGCGCGTGCAAGCGCGGATCACAGGTAAAATTCTAGCTCGCGTCGTCGGCCATCGCTGACGTGTGGGCGTTTGTGTGTCGGTTTAAATAAAAATCCTTTTTGCGAGATATTTTTTTCCGTTCCGTATCTGGCGCGTCTCGCGCTTTGAGATATCGAGTAAACCGGTAACGTGGATTATGGTTTACGGGTCGAGAACGATGAACGAACGGGATTTTTGTGACAATTGATAAAATATCGAGAGTAGAGTGTTTATCATAACATTCAGTTCAGAAGAAAAATCTTCTATTTAGGTTTCATTTTTTTAATCGCGTAAAAATATGAAGTTGACTTCTCTAAAAATCCCGAAAAATTTTTCGATTCGACCAAGTTATTACAATTAATCAAATATTACTTTTAATAGAATCGACGAGTGTTATAGTAGCTGCTACACATTTGCCATTATCTTGCATAAATACCTAATTCTAAACGTTCCATTTGATCAACTGAGAATCGCTAATAATTTTTATTTTTATCTCCGTTTCAATTTACTTGGACTCAATGCGATTTACGTAACGATACTTGGGAAACGTACTCCTCAAACATTTTTATTGATGTCAAAAGTTAACTCCTTAACCTATGGATACGTGTGAGACTCGTACTCTTGTATTCGGGCCAAAACGTATTACTACGTAGTACATCGTTCGGGCCAAATGTAAATATTACGGGCATGACCTTTCGTGCGGCGGTCGCGGCTCGTGTTATATTCTTATTATCTCTTTGTATCACAGTCAGTTACATGTTATTCTCGGTCACGTTCGCACGTTGAAATATATTTTCTTAAATATTAGAGAAAAATTCCCAAAAGATGTTTTCAAAAAGAAGATTTTGCTACCGAAAGTGACAATAGTGACATTACACGTTCTGTGCGAAAAAAATGCAAGCGGTTATCGATGATATCTCTGACGAAGATCAACTACCAGAGCCCTGGATTTGGAAAGAAATAAGAAATAGTCGAAAAATCTGGAACTGTACGATGACTCCTGACGTAAAAATTTTCGTACGGAGATATACCAGAGAGACTGCACGCGAAACATTGGGCTCATTTTCCTAAACATATTGACCCAATAGCATCAAAATTAAGGCCATCAAGACCTTGTAAAGTTTGCACGAAAAATAAAAAACGTAGTGAAACAACGTGGGAGTGCAAGAGGTGCAAAGTACTAGTATATTTCGAACGATATCGTACCATTGAAGATTATTAATTTTTTGTTATTGATTTTTTTATGCTAATTACGTGAACTGGTAATTTATTCAGCTTTAGTGGTATATCTACAACAATTATTACACGAGGTTGTAATTACTTATCAAATATTCCACAAAATTAAACCAGTTGTATCCTACACGTGTATTTACATTCTGTAAGTCGTGCGCGTTTAGTGCAACTTAGGACCGACTTGCCGAGCCGTCGAGTGGCCCGAAGGCTGCGCGATCCTGTTTACGTTTTCGGCCCAGACTGTTGGAACGTAGCTAGGTTTAGAGGTTAAGTGAGTTCATTGTGCAATTTGTTTGGAATTTCTAACAATGTCACGTATGAAGCTTTCGTTGTATAATAGCTGGATCGCTAGAAGAGACACCGAGTTAACGACCAATGTGAAACGCATATCTATAAAACAATGCAATCGTATTCACACTGTTGGGATTGTTCTGGACGAAAGATCTACGCTTCCTTCTTGGTCATTCTCGTCGTTGATGCTGTTCCATTTCTGACATTGTTCGTAACAATTTTTATTAACATTACCATTTTCATTTCTTACGGTGATCGTTTGATGAAACATATTATTCATCTTGATACGGTTGATCCTTTCTTGGAAAATACGACTGCAAAATAATTCTTGTATTTAACTGTTGTATTTAAATCAATGATTGTTCTATTAGTGACACAAAAATTTTATCAACATTATGATGCTAATTTGTATTTTCTCATATATAACTAATTATAGATAATGAAATATTCACAATATTTTTCACACATATTCTAAAAATTCTTGATTTTCTTTTTTTCCACTATTTATCGTTTGTATCTGTATCGTTAGAAATTGCAGGATATTTTCGTCGAATATTATCAGTCGGCGTACTTGGCTTGCATGCATAGGGACACATAATTCGCGGTCTCGTATCAAAGTTTCTGTTATTGAATATGATTATAAACGTCTCTTCCTTTTTCTTTTATTCTTCTCTCAGTCTTCTCATATTGTACTGGTGTGTTTCTTTTACGTAATGTACATAGGTTACATATACATATGCATATACGTATATCTCTTTCGCATGGAATGTGATAATAAAATGATTTCAGGCGCGAAGTCGACGAGAAACAGAGTGATACAAATATATTTCGTAATTACGATATTTAAAAATCAACGTATTTTTATTCGTTTGCTTTTACTTGCTTTTATTTTTTCAACTTTCGTTGTGTTCTCTCTCTCGGTGTCCAATATGAACATTTAAAAACAAATCTGTCGACAAATTATATTAAAATATAATGTAATTAAAATTTAAAATAATATAAAATAAAATTCATAAGAGACAATGGTCACTTAATTCTTTAAGATAAAAAACTTCTTTATTTAGATGCAGTGAATACTGAGTTTTCTTTTTGATCGTGCAACGAAACATGCAATCTAGTCTAAATGTAGAATGAAATAATTATAGAGCTCCTTCACCTCGTAAATAAGTAAAAATATACACATAATGTTTCCAACTTCTTGCAAGAATAAGTATCAACAATCACGTTATGTATCGTGACGACGCCAAATGTAAAATTATATCTCTATTTTGAAAACTTTGCATCGCGTGTACGCGTGATGTTACTTACGCAACTACGAACAAAGTTCCAAATTGTTTCTAAATTAGTATTTATATGATTATAAGAAAACTTTACATTGTTAATAAAGTTTCTAAAATTTTTCTATCGCACAACGTGTTCGTAATAATATTCTACGGTAAATAATACTTTCGTGAGTTATTGCATAGAAGATAATGCCCCAGACGAGTGACAGGTTTAAAGAAGATGCGCCATTGATCATTGTTTGGACTATTATCTATGTCATTGTCTAGTATCGTTATCAGTGATAACTTTCACTTGCGTTGCGCGTGTCGCGTTGAAACTTACACACGTGCCAGGTGTGTAACAATTCATTGATACAACCTAATAAAAATCATTATATGTTTCGTATAAAACAGCTGGACGATTCGACGGTTAATCAACAATAAAATTAATTACTCCTCCATGTTCAACGAAGGAATCACGTTTTATTTCTTCCTAAACTTATTATCTGCGCGCATTTGTGTTATAAGCAGTTGGAATACACGTGTTTCCTCCTATCGTACCAGCACCATCTAATAGCTTGTTTCATAATCATTTTGCGTAGCAGTTAACGAAGATAAATCGAAATTCTTATCGAGGCGATAGATTACATTTTTCCCCCTCTCCCGTTCAAGTGCAAAGAAAAGTTGCTTGCAATTATCGTAATAGTACCAGTTTTAAGAGAGCGGTTCCGATAAGCGCGCAACATTGATAAATGTTGCTTTAGCAAACATTCGTCTTCTGTCGATAACGATACATTTGTCTAAAGTTATTTGTTTAATGTTATTGCACATATGTACACTTCGAGCGTAAGTCAAGATACTAAATTCCTGAATAAACAGACAGTCCATTTCTTTTTCGCGCTACTACAGTCTTTTTCAGCGATACCATAAAACTACTAGATATTACTATCGCATTTTTTGCGAGATAACGACATCAATTTATTGAGTTTTCCCTCAGTACGCCGGCAAGGACAGAAGATGCAATATTTTTATAACATTCTATTTTATTTACATAATATTCATTTATGCGAAATTGACAGAAGTCGTTAATGCAAACAAGTGGCTGAATTAATGTGACTCACAGTTACTGAAATTTTAAACGATTTTGTTAACGCAAATGGCGCGCGAAGAATTCACGACTCTGAATGAAGTTGAATAGTCAGCGAAATTAAAATTTCAATAAATGTTTATGTAATTTTATATCTGCGTTTTACATTTTATTTCTTTCTTAACAGACGTAACGCTGTGTGATCTTATGATTTTTCAAGATGTCTCTTCACGCTTTAACGGTTTCCATATAAAATTATATGGACTACATTTAATACCTACATTTGAGTGGTAATATTGTTGCAAATTTGGAGCTGAGTAGAGATGAAAATAGCATAACAATTATCAGCAATTTATCTTTATTTTTCAAACAGATACGCTTCTGGAAATTCTATAAAATATATCTGTAAAATTCATATTTGAAAGATTAAAATATAAGAGGAATAGGGAAAAAAAAATTACCACATTTTACAAATTGAATGAATCTACGTAAATTAATAAGTTTACAAACAAAATATTTGTCTAATCGAGAACATTTTTTGAAATTTTGAGTGCATGTGAACAAAGGCTCTCTTTTCCCCTTACGTATTTTTCTTATACTTTTTGTTTTAATTTCCTTGATTGCAAGGTTTATACCTTTAGTTATCGATAATTTTAATGATAAATCATGTAATACAAGGCGAGGAATGTTTTGGCTCGACAGATTGACTGTCGCAGACCACAGTCTCACAGTAACTGGAGCATGATTAAATACCGTGATGATAGACAATATGCCATTTTATAAGCTCTCTTCCATCGCTACGTGTTGGAGAATGTTTATCCTGCAGCGAAGGATTCTTGGTAGCGATTTGATCGGGACTGCCTTGTTAGAGTTTTACTCATATTGATTCTCGACCACCAGACTATTTATTTATCGTTTGCTCAGGAACAATTATTTGTAAAAGGTGAGTGGATCGAATAACTTGAAATCTTTCACGACTGTTGTAGAAACAGTGTGTATTTGTACGATGGCATATGCATCTTTTCCAACCGTAAGTGTGCCAACTCGTTGGTGTATGACTTGTGACATAAAATTACGCAGTGTCAATCACTTTCAGTATTTTCAATTGCATTTGTTTCAGACTCAGGATTTTATCTTGGTAAGGATGATTAAGCTTCGTAATACTTTATGTATTTCATTACTTTTCATATGCAGAGTACATTCCGTTATTACAGTGCGTAATTTTAGTTTTTTTATTGTTATAAACTTTCTAGAAAATATTAAAAAATACTGAGATATCTGTCCACGTGTTTCTACTATATTGCACACCTGATTAATTATTATCATTTATTACAGCAGACAGTGGAGTAAAGATGAAAAAAAAATACAGAACGATAGAGTAAAAGTTAAAAAGAGGGAAATAAAAGCGTAATGGCATTGATTCTTTTATAATATTTGTCTCTTTAATAAATCAGTATATATTTTAAATTATGATTTTTAAATTAATACGATTAATAACAAACGTATATCGATTCAGCATGAAAGTAATATTAATGAATTCACCAAAGGATTGTAATAATTAATAATTTTTTCAGAAAAAATAGTTTAACAAAGTATCGGAAAGATTAAATTCTAATCGATTTCAGCATTCGAATATCATCTCATTTTTAATGAGAAACACCACGAAATTAGGGCTATTTATTTTACCTTATTAAGAATTTTTGAATGGCGCGTTTGACTGTCTTTTTCATCGATTTATGTATGCAACATATCGATTGATCGTGCTTTCTCTTTATCGACATTTGCCTCGCCCATTATGCATCACAAGTCTGTAGGTATGTTTCGCAATCGCGCGAAATGATTCAAAGACAAACCCTCTTGTGACGGCGAACAATGAAACGTTAAGTGTAATATTCTTTTTAGCTGTTTCACTTTTTACTGTGCACACGAGCCGTTGCATTGTCTTAACAAGGTTTGGATCGCAAAAAAGAAAGTCTTTGGCATTTGCTAAACATAGCCACGAGATGGAACTCTGAACGTTAAAAAATAATTGACTCGTTCGTAATAGGTGTCTATCCGTCAGTAGATTTTTTTCATTGAGTTTCATATAATTGCGTAAAACTATAAAAATGAGCGACTTAATAGCCAATAAAATGACAAAAGTCGGTTAATTAAACTAACGAAATATATTTTAAATTAATGTCTGTGCAAATTTATGTTTGTATGAAAACAATTAAAAAATTAGTACTTAGGTAAAAATTTATTTCAGTTCTTCTCTATATTAGCGAAGTGTAGCTTCCATGTAACACGCGTACTCTTCTTGTGTATAGATCGTGCGTCATCGACGTTATGAACAAAATGGCGGTGAACGGTGAAAGGCTCTAATTCATTTTTTGTAAAAAAAAGAAAAGTTGGGAAGAGAGAGAAGGAGCAGAGGAGAATGGCAGCACAACGGTGGAAATGTATTCGCGTTTCAAAGTCTATTATACGAGAAAATAGATAATCTAGTCTGTTAGAAAGTACTTTGTCGAAGTCGTGCAAAACTTTTATTTTTGCACGACTTCGACAGAGTCGTACGTACAAAAAGATGTCTCCCTTCTTTCGTTACGAAAGTTTATGCTTCTAGAACTGTAGCTACTTGACTGTATACTCGTTTGTCTAACTTGACACTATAATAACCGTATTTTCGATAGTATCATTTTTACCACAGTGTTTTCTACGTATAAAGGAATAATCAGTAATCATGGAAATGTACAAACATGAACGTTTAAATTTATTACGACACATTTCTTTTACGACCCTAGCCACTGAAAATCAGTAACATCACGAGTCTTATAATTGTACAGTGTTAAAAGAGTATTGGCGAGAAGTTGTGATTAACCCCTAACGTGATTCAGGGATTCGAAAAGGTTGATTCAGTGAAAAGACAGGATGGTTGAACTTCCATTTCGGAGCAACTGTATCTCTAAAGAGCTCCGGAACCAACGAGAGTAAGTAGACGAAAAAAATGGAGCGAGTCGATTTTCCAGAGAATCAAAACGACCCCGACACTCCGACTTTTACCTGGCGTCGTTAGACCAGCCCTTCTCCGGTCAGAGGGCAGCTCCGCCGCCTCTTTCTCTCTCCGTGTCTCTCTTCCTGGAGAATTTCATTCTCTCCCACTCCCGCGGTTGCGTTCTCCACACACATACACGCACAGTGTCTCGCTGTCTAACGGAGCCCAACATGCCACTTCCAAAGAGAATGAACACGCATACGCAGCGGGTACGGAGGACGTGGTTGGCCGGGTTCACCTGTGTATACAGAAAAGGAGGGAACCAACGCTTAGCGTCTCGGTGACGCGGCGGCACCTGTAGTTCGCGTCGTTGGTGTCTATCCGATAGAACGTCGGGGGGGGGCGACGTGGTGACGGCGAGGGAGGGGAGGGAAGGGAGGGAAGGGGTTCGGTTTGCCTGGAAAAAGCGACGGGCAGTGTTGTACAGTAGAAGGGGAGACAAGCAACGGAACAAGAGAGAAAGGTAGCGCCGTGGCGGCAGTGCGGCAGGAGGGGAGGATTATTTCCGCCTTTTAAAAACGATTCAAAAGGCCTCTTATAGGCGGAGCTGCAGCCAGCGGGCGCGCTACTATTGGCTGCCTCAATATCTAATATATCATGTCATGACGGCTGGAGAATTGTTGTCCTTGTTCATGTTCATCAACGTTCGATGCTGCGGTTCCATTTCCCTTGCTGGGAACCAACCGACCGCCCTTCTGTTTTCCCACCCCTTGTACGCAACGGGTTACACCAACCGGAGCAACGGGAGTGGTGCTGGTCGCACATTCTTTAAAATCGATATTTACATGCAGGTTACTGGTCGGTTACGCATGCGCGTCTCGCGTGTGTCGGTGGTTTCCGGTCGCTGTGACGCGAATCCAACATCCACGTGGAGTGCTGTGAATGAAGGACGAGAGGGGATAAATGTTCGGAGATGTCGATGGCTGTGGAGTTGCGACTGAATTCGGCATGTTCGCGCATTTGGGGGGATTTAAAAAGGTGTATGGAATTCGTAGAATATTATCAGAAGGTACAATGATATATTCAGAGTTGATATATGGAGTGGAAGAGAGGATGGAAATGTGAGATGTATTTATTGTAGGTTTTAATTTTGTAATTTGGAGAGTCTCGGGAGAAGCTAAGAAGAATTAGATGAATAACTTTAGGGAATTTTGCCTGAAATCTGCTCTATTGAGCTATCGAACTTGTAAACTTTTTACTTTTTCGTAAATTGTTTTTGATTTTACTTCTTATCATTACATCAAAATTGGAGATTCCATCGTTGTTAGAAAGTTCCGAGACAGTTTCGAGGAGTTAAGAGTTTGTAGCAGAAACACTTTGTTAACTTTCAACTCGTTGAATGATATATTTATAATAATTCCAATTTTTTCAATTTTCAGATACGCGTAATTTTACTATTGACATTTATTCTAACAATGTATTATTTTTTTGATTGCAGGTGAAAGTGTAGAACTCCTGCTGGAGCATAGTACCAAGCTCGTAGAACTTTTCCAGTACCCTTGGGAAGCGATATTGTTGATGTACATCAATTTGAAATATGCAGGAGCTAATCCCGAGGAAGTAGTGAGGCGCATGGTTGACGGTAACGTACATTACTCTCGCCTTCCCTTTGTATTTTTGCTATAAACGTTTTAAGCCAGGGAGGTATTTTCGAAAACAAAAAAATCATACATGAATAGAAGAAAAAATTTCGCTGTAATAGAAACAGAATTTTGCTATTATTATACAATTATATTTCCGTTTAATATACATCGATCGAAGAGTATAATTCGATCTTTTTTTTCCCTTCTAGCTTCGATAGTCTTCTGTCCGAAAAATTTCACTTGGGATTCGATTTTACGTAAAATTCTTTCGTTTATTGTAAATTTATCGCCTGCTTGAACGTGCGTAGGACGCGTTCGTTTGAAAATTTCGGGAAGTATTTTGAAAATCGTATCGGTGAAACAAAAGTTCTTTCAGAAATTCGTTCCCGTGGTTTCTTGTGCTTTCTTTGATAAAGTGGCGAAGTTTAGTATGATTGTGGTGGTTCTACGATTGGAAGACGTGTTTTTTTTTTTTTTTTTTTATGGATAGTTGGCGAACGAGTGGATGTTGCAACGTAATGAAATTGGCAACATTTAAACACACGTAGAAAGATGATCCACTTCCTTGACTATTCTGATGTTGAACCACGCCAAAAACATATTTCCGTACATTTTGTATCTCACAGTGTTTAAAAGGATAATTAAAAGAATTTGAAAGGCACGATCGTTTCAAAAATATTCGATGAAACCAGTGAAAATTGGTGGACCAGTGGACTTTGGATGATTAAGAAACAAAATTCAATATTCATAAAATTTATAACAAGATTCGTTCAATATTGGCCTCTAGCCCGATAAAAGTTGAATAAAACGAAATAAACTTTTCCAAATCGTATTATAAAACTCGGCAATTACGTTGCTTCGAAGATTCAACCATTGCTATTTTGTAGCTAAATGTAAGATCGGTATAAATTTGTAGTTTGTTGAGTTCTTCAGAAAGCAATTTAGATTCGGAGATACGGACGTTTCAAATTGTTACAATAAAGAAATATTCCTGGTTCAGACAGGATGAGTAATCTAATTTGGCGTCGTTTGACGAGTAGGGTGATTTACTGGGACAATCTGCTGGTGCTTGGTGCCAATTTCGTTGTGTTCGCGGCTCTCCACATTTTTGCTAATAAGAGTACATTTCACGTCTCGTTAGTATTTAACTACGCGTAATCGTCGTGATCGAAGATCCTTCGGAATTGAAAGTGATGCTTGGATGTTGTTTGGTTTAACACCCGAAGATTCGTTCGTGCGTGTAATTTTGGTCTACACAGGAAGATTTGGTTTATAATGACGTCGACAGCGGGATCACTGCATTGAAACAAAACGTATTGATCCGCGAATAAGATAGTCGAAGAATTTTTGAAGGTACGTATATCCGCTCGAAATCATTGTAAGATATTTTTACAATTATTATGTAATTGTTGTCGTGATGAACTGTGCCGGCATGTATTAATGTACACGACCGTGGAAGGCTGCCAACTTCAAAACTTATGCATTTAGCTCGCTCGAATCATTATCTAGTTTCCCGAGAATATCTAATGTTGAAATTCGACTTGATTAAAACATGAATAAGCACACATACAGATACGGTATACAGCAAGCAGATAGGTACGATTTTTTCGCGATTCATTTATCTACAGTGCGACTTTACTTAAATACAACTTTAGTAATTTGTATGTATTCCACGTGCCTTGATCAATCAGTGATTCTAAATACAATTTGAACTAGAAATAACTGATCTGTGCAGATTGGTTACTTCACAATTACTTCATATTAAGCAGAAATTAAGAACATCCAGTTCGAAATGGTTTGGAATAGTTTGAAGATAAAAGCAACGAGAAATCTGCAGTTTCAATTTTTTTGCTAGTTCTGCTGTTAAGTGTGCTTAAAAATAATATCGCCTCTATTGAAATACGTTTCGTTAGTCGAAAATATGCGCGTCGATCGGTTGAACACCCATAAATTTTTCAAATAACGCCGATTATGATATTACATATATTAAATGTGATGTAATGACCGATCGACCATCGTCTGTCATCTTCAGTCTGCAGGAGTAGAAATCACAATGATGGTCAAGCGTGCATAAAAACGTGAACGGGTAATTTATTAAGTGATTTACCTTGATTAATGTTTACACAAGTCGATCGTTATAAATCGTTTAAATCTCTGCTGGCTACAGCTTGGTCAATCAACCTTAATGCTGGCGTTACTTACGGTAGTCTCAGGCATCTATCATCGTTGATCATCTTGCATCTCTCCGTTGTGCTACCTTCTCTTCTGAATGAGTTACAAACATACTGACCACTTTATTATTCATTAAAGTAATATATATGCCTTGATGAACGAAGGGAGACTTTCGCTTACCTGATGTGAATTAGGTTCACGCTCGGATAAATTGCCATTCATAAAGCGCGTCATCAACTCGAGCAGAAATGACGAGTGATTAATTCTTTTTAGCTGGATTTCTTTTAGAAGTTCATCCATTTGCCGCGGTTTAAGCACCGAGACGCATGAAAATTTTAGGTTGTGGAAAATGACTCCTCTTTTTTTTAATTCTTATTTATAATAGGTACTTGTGGTAGGTACGTATTAAGTGCTTACGTTAGGCTATTAGAGATACGAAAGAACGAAGAAATTATACGGAAGTGTAAATTACAACGTACGGCAGGGCAACTCAATTTTTTAATTTAAATTCAACGTTCTAATTTGTAAAACGTTTCTTGGACATTTCTGAGCAGTACGTTGAGGATTTTTCCAATCAGTTAGTCATCGTCCAGCTAGGATAAAATATTCAGAGACATAAATAATCATGAGTAATTCCTAATAAAAATTTATTGACATGTCTAATAATCGTATAAGTGCATAATCAGTCGATTCGATTTGTAATTTAAATTCAACATCTTTGTAAAATATTTCACATTTGGTATCTGTTTGTTAGTCATCTGCTTAGTATTCACATACGTAATAAGAAAAGGAATAATTGTAAAATGATTGTTACGTTTCTATTACACTAACAAGATCGAGATTTATCGAGTCTCGACGTTGTTGCGATACCTATTACGCACAGATTATTATCTTTCCAACTTCGTTAGCAATTATATATTACGACACGTCGTTACGGTTTTCTTGATTAATTATATCTCCATTTTCGATAATTCTGTTTGATTCAGTTCGTTTTTCAGTTTAATTTTTAACAAATGGAGACATACAGTCAGGCAAGATCTTTTCACACTTTTTAAAGAAGTAAACTTGTTTCTTATTTTCTATTTTAACGACTAAAGTCGAATACTCATAGTCACCGATCGACAACTGTCACACGTTCATCAAATTGAATGAATTACAATTTTATTTAGCCACGTAAATACACGGAGCAAAAATAGTTTTTCAATTTTCGACTTAAAAGTCCATTCGTTAGTTAGTGCGTTAAAACTGATCAATAAAAACCTCACCTTGTCATTTATTACTTCGTTCAAAGTAAGCACGCGTTAAGTTTCCTCTTCTGCGACGCTAAAGAAACGAGTGTCAAAGAGAGAAGTTACGAACAAAGTCTCGCCTCAGTAACGTAATCACCTCAGCGGAAAGAAAAATGGATACTACGGTAGCTGAGAATAGATTGTAGCTCTGTTAATTCGCCATTCGAGGGGAAGGAGCGAAGACGTCGTCTTTCATGCGTGCCAGCATCGTTTCAGAATACACGCTAGAGATGGGATCGAGTATCTCGCAAGTAGGTTCGAATCTTCATTCATTGAATTCGATTTTACAAATATTTTCAATGATACTTCCAAGTATCTGATGTAACATTGGAAGTTTATTTGTCACAATTTCTCTTTGGGATTTTCTATAATTATAATAAATTACACCTATCTCTTGCAACTTGATCTGACAGTTGATAAAGATACTTAGAAACAATTGATAATATATCTTTTGGTTCATGAAATTCATCTAACAGATGGGTAACTTTTATCCAAGAAAAAACTTGCTTCTCCATAGATACAAACACGTTTAACGTCTAAAGTTATAGAAAATCCTAAACTTGATCACTGTATCCATGAGAAATAGGAGATTCTTCGAAATTCTGACTTTCAAGATTCGAGTGCTACTTGTGAAAATTTTAAATCTTACAAATATCAAGTTTTTTCTTTTTTTATCACTGAAAGTGATTTTAGCGGGGATAACCCAGAAAATCGGGCCTCTTCGGGTGCAACGCTGATGCAACGAAAATTAGCGATTGGTTGATTTGGGTCAGAGTAGGAGTGGCGTTGTCCGGTACTGAGCAATCGTGTCTGTAATTTGTTTCGTATCGATTCAAATGTTTGCATATCGATAAAAGTCTTCATTTCCTAATTGAGAACAGTTGCTTCTGGGCCTTTCAGTGAGACGAATCGTACCGGGGTACAAGTCGTGCAGTGTTTTTTTTAAATCTATAGTACAACTTGTACATAATAACTGCATAAATGGTCTCATCCAT
Source organism: Melipona beecheii (assembly GCA_032399605.1). Lineage (NCBI taxonomy): Eukaryota > Metazoa > Arthropoda > Insecta > Hymenoptera > Apidae > Melipona > Melipona beecheii. The sequence continues at coordinate 5,296,071 of JAUCMO010000501.1, read as the reverse complement.
TCATCAGAATGAAACGAAATTTTGTAGAAGCGTAAGAAAGAGGTAGTCTTTATCAGTTTCTGAGGTATTAATAAAAAAACTTTGAAAGGATCATACTGTCCAATGTTCAATCAAAATACATTGTAGAAATTTATACAGTGGACGACTATTATTATATAAAACGAATATATTGCAAGTACTTTGATATTAAACTTGACTCGTAATTAATTAAACATGTATTGGACTTGATCCCATCTTCAATACGCTACACATACTCGCGTGCAATCGGAGCCTGTTGGTCGAGTCGAATACTTTTAAGTACATGGCACACACCGAAGCCTCTTTGGCGAACAGGTAAACGATCTACGATTATTAAGTCGCAGCTAGTGGATAGATACACCGTTGCTAAACACGTTGTACGAACTACTCTTGAAACGTGTCAGCTCTTTAAATTGCGTTCACATCGGAATTAGTTAGTTTATTGATCGCAATTGGATATGTGATTGTGTTTATTGGTTAGAGGAGGAATCACGGAAGAGTAACCAAGTGGTTTTTGTCAAAGAAACAGAATTTAGATCACTTTCATTCCTCAAATCAAATTACGTGTACCTTTCAATATTTGCGATATCGATTTATGTATGACAGCGTCAAATATAAATACATAAATTGTGGTGTGATTTCATTTAAATGAGTATTAATCGAAGTGGCAGGAAAGAAAAAGTTTACGAAATTGGCGTTATTGCTGTAAATTACAAGAATGTGATAAAATCAACTGACAGAAACACGCGAGAAGATTGCATCAACACCCCAATAATCATTTTGCCCAAAAGGAGCAACGTCCGGTGACTTACGGACCGGGTTTGTGCCTAACTATCGACTCGACCATCTCACCTTCTCGCAGCTAGAAATAACATATATCGGTTATTACGCGTTCCTTTTGCTACCTTTTGCTACCATATATTCCCGTGAGTTTGTTCAATCGTCAATTGGCCACGCATGTGCGTAAAACGCACGACTCGCGTGCAGTTTGGAACAAGCCTGAATAGCGAATCTTTACACCTACCCACTTGAGGCAGAGATTAATGATACCCGGTAAAAAGAAAAATGTTGTTGCCGGCCGAAGGAACGCCGTTTGCGGTCAGCCTTGAGCAAATAATAATGCGCGTGTAACGTCGGTGTACACAAGTTATACCTTAATTATCTCCCCAGACATTACCGCGACTAATGCCTTTAAAGAGAAGAGAAAAGTGACGTTTGTCAGAGGCCGCTGTCTCGCTGCGCGCCGCCGGAAATGTTTTGCTCGTCGCTTCGTTCCGTTCTCCTCTGTTAACGAGAGAGTATGCGAGAATATGGGGTATCGAACTTTACTTTCGCTCGTTCGAAAGGAACCAATCGTAGCTCGAGCGCTACTAAAGAATTTTTGACAAAGCTCGGATCTTATTTAGGCCAGGAGCGTTTTACGTCGAATTCTAGGCCTTTTTTTTCTGTTTTTGTTTGGTCGAACGATCTCTTACGGTAATTGCTTAAAGCTGAGTTTCGTGTGCTAGAGTGATCTCGTGAATTTTTACACCGAAGAATTTTGTATGAAAATTAGAAGTAATTTTATTACGCCTTTTTGTCGAAGCGATCAGAGATCAATTACGTAAATTTTTTCCAACACGCGAGGTTATTCTCAATATAAATAAATAATTGCTTTTAGTCATTATAAAAATACACGTTCGTGCAATTGAAGTTGACTGAAGTTGAAGTTGAGCAACAGAAACTCAACTAGTCAGCTTAAATGAATGAAAACTCGTTTTACCAGTCAAATAGTATACAGACGATCAACCAATCATGCGGTGGTAGAAAAAGCAAACACCTTTTTTTCCTTCAATTAGAGAAACACCCGTTTTTTCTTCAATTTTTTTTCTACTTCCTTCTAATTGAAGTCGGAATTGTTTCAATAATTGATTCGTTCTATCAGTATTTATTATGCCTTGATTCAACATTACCAATGCAAATGTATAAACGATAGTCGTACTTTTGTACTATTATCTTGCGCGCATCTAATGGTAGATTTATAACCAGCACGGAAAGGTAATACACGTTGATTCGACGTTGAGCTAATTTTCTATACGTGAAACATGCAGATATGTCGCATACATACTGGGTCGTATACATGTTGATTAGCTACATTTAAATGAAGGTGTAACGTGGCAGGTTGCTATTTTGCCTTTCATTTATCAATTCTAAAAGACTGTCTCGATCTCGGTCGTACCTGTTTCACGCAGAATAAATTCACGTTTCAAGTGGCAAAAGAGATTTGGTAGAAGATCAAAGAAATGAAATATACCAGATATATATTGCATAATTCTTACCACGGATAGCGTGTAATTTATCAAATCGTGCGTTAGAAAGTTCCATTTCAAGTTTCAGTTCATTCTTAAATATTCTTAAATATCAAGTGTGTTGTCATTTTTCTCTCTCAATAAATACTCTGAGCACGTTAATTGCAAGAATGAATGTTCTGGTCACCTTTTTTATTGCGTTGTATGTAAAAAAAAATTCAAATGGCACAAACGTCAATCTAAAGTGAAACGAAAGGTATGAAAATTATCAGTAGGAGAAAGAAAAAAATTTTCTTTATGCTACTTGACTCGGATATTTCTTCTTTCTCTATATTTATCGACGATTGCGAGCCAACGCCGACCATTATTCTACAGCAGGCACGAAAATTAATTCGCAACTTGCACGTGCTGTTTTGCGTAATTGATTTAATTAAGTGCACGTGTGTAATTTGGCTTTGCCTACTTTTACGGAGATCGAACAATGCACCCATTAGAATTCTCTTCTTCAAACATAGTATACTGGCGGAATAAAGTAAGGCTGGCTTGCGTTTAATAACGCAAAATGCAACAGTGCAAAGTCGTCGGTGCTTGTAATCATGAGTAACACACGCTCGTAATTTCTTCTACGTCGAGAGGGATCAGTTCTGCTCGGGTAATTTTGTGCTCTCAACAAGAAAATTGAGCTATTTCTTTTTTCCTTTCTTTTCTTTTTAATTCGTTGATTGAGACCAACCAGTGTACTCTGCATGATGTTGTTTTAATTATCAACGTGAGACGTAGGTATATTATTTCCAGGGGAGAGACTTTAACGCCGCGAGATGGAACAACTTGGGGTAATTTAGAACAAAGTTGGAAATTATTCGTTTCTCACGATGATTCATGTAGAAGGATGTTTACGTCTCGGAATTGAAGAATCTATTAATTTAAATTCTCGTTTGAAAATTAACTTTTGACAACGAAATTAACTTCCACAGTTCAAAGATGACTGTAAAGAAACTCTCTCGACTAGGTAAAATAAATATAAAACAGTTTTTTATTTAATTCTTACTTCGTCGTCATAATTTCGGTTGTTTGAAAGACAGCCGTCAAATTCACATCTTCCGCGATCAAGACTGTTGATCCCAGAATTTCTATACGACACGATGTAAGAAATTTTATTAATTTTTATCGATATGTCGATACGAACCAACAAATCTCGAAAGTACATTTTAAAATGCATGGAAAATATTTATTGCAATTTATTTACTTTAAAAGTGTTTAGTTTCATTGTATCATGTTATAATTTTACATATAATGTCTGGAGATAGCTATCAGTTCTACTAGATTTCAAAAACACATTAAAATTGAAATATCAGGAATGTAACAAATTACCTTGTGCACGTATCTATCGTATAAAATTGATCGAAACGTGATTGATGTAGTAAACTAAATACATTTAAACTATCATATCGTTGCAACTATATTTAACGTCACGTGTTAACGTTCAGTAGAATTTATACTATTACATTACGTTGGATTATAAACTGTACTAAACTCTCGGATGTTTAATTAACTTTAATTTATGTATCTTCCCGACAGAGATCAAGTCAGATTTAGAATCTCAAAATTAGACAATTTAACTGTAAATTGTTACGGTCTCCAGTGGTTTGTTGAAACCAGTTAACAACCGATTAGACTTCTAAACTATCAATTTGCTTAATAAACGAAACAACTAAAGAGCAAAGTTAAAATAGCTGTCCGTATCTCTTCCAACGATGAAGCCATTCATTTAAATGATCCTCCAATTATCTCGATCTCGAAGGCTGAAGCATCAAAATTGCGTTTCGCGCTCCCTATTGCGGTTTTCGCAATAGGGAGCGCGAAAAAAGAAAGTCGATGTCAAAATGCTCTTTTGCCGATGTAATTGCACGTCAGTAAAAAGAATGTTTCATCTGTACGCGAGGCGATTATTTTCTTGTTTCTCTCTTTAAAGTTTGGACGTTTTTCAAAGAAATTCGCTTCGTTTGTTAATTATTTCTATATTTCTCTGTGAATGTGCGTCGTGAGACTTCCAAATAATCCAATTAAAAGAGCTCTCGCGACTCAACTACATCGTTGCAAAAATTTGTTTGTTTGTAAAAATTCGTAGTTTGTGGCCTTACGGAATGTGAGATTACACGCATGCTAGGCAGACTCGTTCTTTCTTTGCTCCGCAGCGTCGTTCTCTGCGCTCTTAATATGCATGAAACGTATGCTAACATGTTGGAAGTAACTCCGAGATAATTATTTTACGAGGAACCAGTGAGTCGGGTTTTTGCTTTTGGTTTTCTTGGTTGTTGGTCGCCGTATATGATCGTACCCTTCATTTTTTGAATTCGTGGTAGCCCGACGTATCTGGAAAGTGATTGCACGTGCACGTGTATTATAAAGTTGATTGTACTTTTAACCTGAGGGACAACTAAATACGGGTTGATGATAAAACGAAGAAGATCGTGACTTTTCTCCTAGCGAGTTAATTTCACTATTTTTATAGCGATGAAATCTTAATTAGTCGTACGACATTATGATATTATTTCTTAGAAAGATACAAGGGGAAATCTGTTTCGTTCGAAAAAGATGAAATCTCCAAAGTTTCAAGAAAGTTATTAAAATTTTTGACATAGGTTATTTTAGAGTACATTTATACGATACCAATGAAATTTTTAAACGAGGTAGAAGTAAATACTTTACTCCCTGGGTAAATACTTTAATGAGCTGTCGCCCGTGATATTTATTTATGCAGAACAAGAAAGAAGGTGAAATTTAAATGATAATGATCGAACAAGTCAGCAAGAAATGTGCAGGAATTTTTGAAATATCGGTGCTCGACGTTGCCGCATGATATACATGCATACGGCGAACTGTACACGAATGCAGCCGCGCGTGTAGACTTCCACCAATATTAACACGGGGGAAGCTCGTTCTCCAGACGATTATGACTGATGGCGTTTCGTAAGCGTGAACAACTGCATCAGCGATAATGCTTCGTGTCTGTTTAAAGTCACTCTTATCGACGGTTATTGCAAGCATTGATACACATTCTATCGTCCGCAAGTCACACCGGACTTGACGCATCTAGGATTGGGACAAGTGACGTTTGCAGCCGGGAAAAAAATACCAAGTCGTACACTCATTGTATATTTTGCCAATCGTGATAGATAATGGAAATTGAACATATAAATAGAATCGAACGAAGAGACTTTCAATTCGTGAGAGAAGTGTTTAATTAAGCTGGTGTTCCAATACTTCGACATCCCACGGTGTGTCTCGCGTCGTTAGCTCGTGATAATTATACGAACAAGTTGTTCCCTTCTCGAAATATTGCCAGCACGGTCCCACGTCACACCCGATTAATACTTTGTCGCGAATTTTCGCTCACTCGAGCGAAGAAACGGATTTTTCTCAACGGTATATATATCGTGCACGCCGAGGACAGCGGCCAAAACCTGAAATCGACATGGAATTTCGCATTGGCACGAAAGGGCGCTGCACCGAAAACCTGTTTACCACGCGACAGGTGTCTGCTTATGATTTATCGAGATGCTTTTCTTTTCTTTTTTCTCTCTCTCTCTCTCTCTCTCTCTCTCCCACTCTCTCCTTCCCTTTTCTCTCTCTCTCTTTTCACGACAACCAGAGCATACCCGGTTGTTCCGTCTTTAATGAATCACCATATCGGGGCCTTGTAATAATTAATTAGGGGTTGTTGCAGCAATATCGTATTTCGTGAAACGAGGTTGAAAATTAAATTGGTGGCTCGTTTCAAAAGAACGAGGAATGCTTCCTCTCAGCCCGATAAACGTTTCAGCGTTATCGTGGTATGCGCGTATTTAAAGTATCGTCTAAAGATATATTTTCTTAACGATTCCATTATATTATTTTGTGTAAAAATATATCATCTCCTCCCTGGAGAAGAAAAGCGGACTATACTATTTTTACAAAAATTAAAGCGAGCATATCTGTTGATTGAGAAGTATATAATCCGTATTTATAACGTAAATACATATTTAAAACTAAATGTATATTTAGTTGTGGGAAAATCATTACAATTGTACGTAGTTGCAACAACAGAACTTTTCCTAGAATTGTCTCAAGACATCTCTATTTTTAGAGTCAACGCAGTGCTGCAAATTATATATAAAATATTAGACACGAATTAAATTGATTCCAATTGCGCCGGGGCGTGTTTTCGTGGTGTTTTCACGCATGAATTGATTTAATAACTCGACGGTGTATTTAGTCGCATGCAGTCTCACGAGTTATCATCACATGTTCGTGAGACTGACGTATCTTCGATTATTGAAATATGAATTATGCGATGGTGCAATATCAGATTGCATTTTACACGCACCTGTTTTAAAGTCACGCGTCGTACCATGCATCGCAGATTTGCCGTCAACGTGCTTGATTGTTCTTTCATAAAATTTTCAACCGTTTGTCAGTCAGTCGACTGACTATAAGCAAGTAGGAATTTATTAATCTTCATTCAATATCACAACTGCTAGCTATAATTTTTTCAGTTTTGATTCAGATTTAATCGCACCACGATTGTGCAATATCTCAATGTTACTTTGCAAATTTAAATTACAACTCATTGCGAGAAAATGCGTGCAAATTTTATTCTTCGATCGCTTTTATTCTTTGCTAAATAACGCGAAGTTGATTAATAAGTAATTTATACGTACAAAGGAAGGGATACATTCATCGCGACAAGGAGATAAGTGTTATGTACTTTTAGCACTTAATTAGTCATTAATGTCAACACTTTAACAATAATATTAATAACGCGACACCCGCGAGTGACATAATTTCTTGAGACACCTTTTTCCACAATTTTTGTGAAATTTCATAAAAATTCTTCCTGCATAATTGGGTCGTCAGTCATCATCGTGAATGGTTTCCTTTCCCTGCTTTGGAGACGCAGTGTCATTGATATGAAAATCATCTGCATAAATTTTCAATGATAATGAGAACCGCGTTATTTACAATACATCGATAAACAAATGAAGCTTTCGTCAAGAGTTTCAATTGCACGAGTCGATTCCTTCGTAATACGAAGTTTTGGAATTTATCTATGAAAATTTTGCACGTGGCAAGTGCGACGGCAATATTTTAATGAATCACACTTGTCGAACGATAAACAAAATCATTTGTTAGTATTGGCGATTGTGTCATGGAGATTTCTTTGAAATAAAGTTGAAATAAACGTTGCTCGAAATTTTTTTTCGATAAAATACGTCTTGGCGAAGTCAGTTGTCAAGAGTCGAGTTGTTCAATGTTTAAATATCAAAAAATTCTGTCAGTCGTTTAAAAGAGACTAACATTTAAAATTTCGTAATTTCGTAATTGATGTATAAAGTATAAAGCACACGTAGAATAAAATTTAATTTCCGAATAATTTTAAATGAATATTTTGTGCCGGTAGAGTGACAAGTAAAAGCTTGGTTCGAGATTCCTGGAATATTTCCATTATACCCATAATGTCACATGTTTCGTAATCTTGGTTTTACACATTTTCACCATTTTTACTCGAGAGAGAAACAAGTTTGAAAGGATACTCTGCGGAATTACAGATGTGTTATATAGTTACCTATGTACAAAGTGTGCAGCGGCTGACAGAAGGAAATTTGAAAGACAAATATTTGCCATATCTTCGCAATATTTTGTACATTAATACTTTAATAACATGAGAAAACGTAAGAATTTAGAGATATATCAACTCGGAATATTTTTTCTTTAATAATAAAACATCGACAACGTTGTTACAGAGAATTCTGTCTAGAATAATTGAATGCAAAGTTCGTAACGCAATTTGTTAATCGTTGTTCTGCGAGAATTAATTACCCGAAGAAGAGAGCTCGTGTGATAATTCAAAATAATAGTCACGCGTTGGTCATAACTTTAGTTATTTTCTTGGAAAAGACATTTCCAAGATACAGTGTATTGCGTAAAAGAATATTTTTGCCATAACTACTCGACAGCTCAATATTATTAATATATCTATTCGTTACGAGCTCGTGCAACGTTTGTCAAAGTATCGTGGTGTTTGGTACAACGTGGCTTATTTGTTTATCGGGAATGATTGACCAATTCGAAACGTAGATAATACGCGGTAATGATTTTCTACAGCGAAATGACATTATGTATGTACGATCGCGTTGCAACTAATTGTAGTTGCTACTGCATGTATAATAATTATACCAATGCCAAGAAGAATGCTGGGCCAAGGTAGCGGTACCGTGTGAACTCGACACTAACACTGATAAATAGCTTTATTTTATTTTAAACGTTCAAATATTTATTTTTTCTTTTTTTTTTTTTTTTTTTTGTTTTTGTTTTAACTTGAGTAATGTAATTTACGGCATTTTATCTATTTTTTTTTTTTTTTATTCCTCTGACGATATATAGTCATTATATTGTCGATGATGTATGTTGCAAGTAAGTAGTGTAAAAACTGACGACAGAGGTATTGATTAAATATTGAAACACGTTGAAAGAGAGTTTAAGATAAATTACAAAGTAATTTTCCCTGACGCGTGAAGAAAACGTGGTAGGAAAAATACAAGTAAATTTGCAATGAGACGAAGATGACTACTTCGCGCTGTTCGTTGAGAATTTTCAGGCTTTCGTGTTGACTTGACGCTGAAATTTTCAATTTAGTTGAATTTTATTACCAGATTGCGGATTCTTTATGGACGTAACTGAAGAGATTAATAAAAGAGAAAAAAATTTGTTTATTTTATACACGGTGTGCATTTTGTAGATTTCTAGAATCTTACAATTGCCAAAAATTTCAAAGTTAAGCGATGTAAAAGTCTAAATTGCTAATTGGTTTCCAACGATACTAAGGGCCAAACTACTTTGCTCCAATAAGTTTATTTTTTATTTGACTGACTAAGGGTTCCTTCCATCAGATTACGAAATAGAAGCAACTTAACGAAATCTTTTTTTGTTAGATACGTTTCAAGGAATTGGAGACGCTTTAAAATCTGTCACCGTCACTGCAGTAATATGTGTCAGTTACTATCCACGATACAAAGCGAGAGATCATTCGACGAGCTAGCCGTCTAGAAGACTAAAGTAAAAGTTTTCATTTTTCCTCAATTATATACGACTTAAGTACGGACTTAATTCGTGGACTGTACCACGAATTTCAAAGGCTCAAGAATTAGTTGGTACTTTGAGACACAGAACGTTTAAGACGAAGACCAACAACTGTCTCTTTTCGGGCAGTGAAATGTCACCGAAACAGTTTTATTTTGATCGTCTGAAATACGAAACTTTACGATCAAACAGTTGTCCCAAAATCGCCGTGTTAAAATCGTAATTCAACTAACATCGTGAATTGAACAATAACCGTAATAACAGCAGCGTGCGCGTAGTCGGTCGAGTTGGTAATCAATCCGACTTACTTGAAAAATTTTTTCGCGAACGTCAGAAACCGCTTGGTTGGTGTCTGTGTACACTGTGCACACGGTGGTGTAGGATGGAAGCTAACACGAGCGTCCCCGTCGCGTCGCCACAAAAAGATGATAGGTTTGCGTGTCGATTGATCTAGACGGTTCGCGACGCGTGTACAGTCCTCGCTGCCTGGCAAGTCATCAACGCCACCTAACTATCTGATTCATCTTTTAACGCACTCACGTCGCGGATTTTTGCACACAGTGTGCGAAAGTTACATTGAGAGAATCCGGATAAAAGTGAACTCTCATTGAGTACCGTCGGGCGAGAAAGTCCGCGGCCGAGTCTAATTTCGTCAATGACGGCTGACTAGAGCATGGGAACCGTCGTGGAGATACGTCGTGGGAAGTGACATAATGAACTCATCGATTCGTCGGTGTTTCGACGAAGGGACAAAAATTGAACGGCTTTTCTGTAGGTTATTGATTACTGTTGTTTCGAGAAAGGGACATGCTGGCGTGTCGTGCGTGCAACTATTCTTGCAGAGAGGGAGGTCTTTTGGAACGTCCAAGCGAAACTTTTGAGACTCGTCCACAGTGGACATTGAAACGGCTTGTAGCGCAAGAATGGTTAGAAATGAGACGCAGTTTACTTCGAATTGCGTGATTGATTTTTTAATTTTCATACTAATTTTCGCTCTAATTTCTCCGACTCTGTTTTTGACTCTAACTTCGTCGCCGAGGGGGAGTATTTTAACGTGGGCGGGCAATGACTCGCGAAAGTATTTCGGTATTTATGGTTTACATTTTCGTTAAGACTGTAACGAGAAACGACTATCGTGACTGGTTTGCGTATTGATAAAGTTTGAAACCAGTATAAAAATATAGAGGTTGCAAGATATTTATTCGTATGATATAACAGTACATATTAGTACGTAATTAGCGACCTTGTTGAATCTTTTATTTCAAATATTTAAAATTCGGAAATTTGAAACTGCAGAAATACGCGCAGTTTACGTAGAAATATGAAATATCCGAAATAGAGCGATTTAGAATTCAATAAACAGAACCATCAAATTCCATATTCGAGTTTCCATAAATATCCAACATTATTAAAATTATCTCTCCGCATATATTCGAAAACTTGAATTCCAAAAATATTCCGTACCACGTTGCTCTGTAAATATTCAGTCTGTGACAAACGCGGCCGATAAAATCTAAAATCAAGTCTGGTATCTGCATCGCGTACTCGCACGTCTACACGTGGTAATTGAATAGTTAATTTCTAGCTTGAATAGCTCGATTTTCGAGATCGATCATAGATCTGTAACGCAACGTGTCTTACATTCGTCTAATTCTGGCGAACAATCGCGCTCACATGCCGCACGTTAGACGGACATTGTCCTCCCAGTTTCGTTGCGAGTCGACGGGGTCTATAACGGTAGTGGCAAATTGAATTTATCTTGACACTGCACCTTTCTGCGCAATTTCTACAGAACTGGCCGAGTCGAGACAGCCAAGAAGAGAAATTCCGTGTTTCTAACAGAAGCAAATGAAACATGGCCGTATGCACAAATAGATATGATGAGGAGAGATTGAAAGCGAAAGCGAGACAGAGGAACAGTTATAATGTGAAAACAGTGTACGTGAGACGTTTCAAGAGTGGACGAGGAACGGTACTCCTCGGTGGTATTAAAAACGAGGAGCGTACATGAGCTTTCAATGAAACGAAAAAACGAATAGTGTCTTATGACGAAAGAATTATTAACATCAAATGAGAGAAAGGAAAGGTTGTTTAAAGTTGTCTTTGAATTTTCATTCAGTGGTTAGCGTTTCATTAGGAAAAGCTGCAATTGGAATTTGATTTGTCTTCCAGTGTAATTCTAGTTGAATAAACAGTAGTAACGTCGAATTATTTGAGATATTCTTGCAAGAAGAACATATGTACTAATAAATTCAGTCTAAATTCAAATTCTAAATCTAAATTCTCTATTTATTAACAAATGGATAAATAAATGAAACCAATCTTTGTGAATAAATTTTAGAGTTTTCATTTCAAATTGCAATTGTTTTAATCGAGTATACGAATACTTTCTACACTCACTTATATTACTTACATTAAATATCCTCTAATTTCTGTTTAATTACACTTTTAAATTTGTTTTAGCTTCGATTAATACAATCGCGATATATATAGTTGAGTCTCACTACAGTGTTCGTGAAATGCCGTAATGAATTTTTCAATTCATAAAATATTTTTACAAAGTGTTTGAATTGAAAAGTTTCGCGAACGACTGTCTGACAGTGTACGTCTAACTCGCCTGCAACGTTGCCTTTAGTTCTTCTTCTCTACCATTAGATTTCGCGTATTAGGAAGTCGTGGCTCACATACACGAGAAATTCTTGTGCAATTCGTACGCAATCGCTGCGGCTTGTCAATCAGTCAATCAGTTATGCGACATATTTTTAATCAAAATGTATTAGGAATTTAATTGCACGCATAGGTGGGTAGCACGTACATGTATGACCATTGCTGGTTCGCGATCGGCTCATAACCGGTTCGCGTATATGCAACTAGCGATAGTATATGCAACTAGCGATGGTATCAAGCTCAGTATTCGCTTAGGCTCGTTAATTTTTTGAGAAAAAAGCCTATGGTTGCAAAATACTCGGATGTTTTACAGTTTAATTGGAGAATTGGACCACTAAAAATTACACTCTAGTGTTTTGTCTACTTAAAATATTCTACTTCCTGTTGTATGTATTTTGATACTTGAGAAAATAAAGCTCTTGTTATTCTTTTTACACAGTTTTCAATGTGTATTTTTTTTAACTTTATATCAAATTTAAATTTAATCTCAAAAAATTTTGACTATCAACTTCTCAAAATGAAAAATGAAAGTCTTGGAAAATGAAAAATATCTCGAGAAAGTCTAAATTACATACCATTTGGAAATCCTCGTCTGTTTTGTCTTTCAAGCAAACGTAAAAGTCGAGCAAAGTTAAAAATATTTAAAATCGAAAGAATAATGTAGTCTCTGTTCCGAAAGGTATTGCTGAAAAAGCAAACACTTGTTCCTTTTTTGTCAAAAAATAAATAAGTTTGAAACTCGAAATTGACCTGGAGACTCTCAAACTATTTGGAGTACAGCACTCAGTTCCATCGCTGAGTCCAACACGCGCACCCGCCGCGGCTCGGATTTTCACTTATGCAATGTCATCTGCGACTCACACGATACGCGAATGCTGCACTTTGATACGCTGACAACCGTCGGGCAAGCCGCGCGTTCAGACGCTCGCTTTTCTATTTTAGGACGTTGTATGTTCTACACTGAGTACATAGTTACACGCCGAGACGCAACGAATTATCTAACCGATGATTATTTTCACGGTCATGTAATCAACTTAATAAGCGCATTGAAGCTTCGTGGATGAAACGAAACGGAGGAAAAGAAAGACGTGCAGAGACACGCCGCACGCACATCGATGAATCGGTCGTACGAATTTTGCTGAATTATACGAAACGATAACAGACATTACCCACCTCTAATCATTGATTTGTCGTTTATTATCAACATGTGTTTCATTTCATCGCAAAGGATAAAGAAAGTTTGACGTGTTTGCTAACTTTAATGTGTTAATTTTTGTGCTTTGTCAAAGCAATATTTTTAAATGTCACGTTACGTAATATATTTTTATATATATTTTTATTCTTATTATTTATATATTTTGTTCAACGTTACTTGCTTCTGAAATTTTCTTTTAAGATTGTAAAAAATTCTCTTTCTTACGCTCTTTCTTACGAAATTATAATAACTCTCGAGTTAAGTTCACACTTATCTTATGAAATGAAAAAAGAAAAAAAAAACTGTATACACCACCGGAAGATGTATCATTTCGAACGACAGTGACCGTGCGTTCATACACCGAAATTAGCGCGATTCGTTCCACGGGCTCGTTGGTTTTTTTTTGTTCGTTTTGGAGGTGAATTAATCCTCGACGGAAGCATCAGCCAAATTTGCATGCCGCCACTCGAGTATGTTCGACGTTTCTCGCTTGTAATGTAAAGACCACGAAAGATATTCATCGAATACCAAGGGGAATGGTCTCCCTACCCCTGTCAGAATTTTTTATGTTGTCTCGCAATGCCCGTCTTCGTTCCTCTTCCATGTGTCTCTTTGCGCGCGTTTACTCGCGCGCTGCTATTTCTGCGCCTCGAAGATATAGATCAGTTGGCATTTTCTTGCCTTTCTTGCTGCAACTCACCGCGGTCCAGGTACGTTTTATGATATACGAAGGGGAACTACTAATAAGCGCGCTGTCTGTGTGCAAGGCGTGCAACAGTTTGAACGTGTGACGAGACGAGAATTTTAAGTATCTTCGCACGTATATTTCTGTTGTAAGCTTGAAGACGCCTATTCCGTAGGACAGGGGTAAAGTAAATTGTAGCGACATTTGTCGATGGGACAATGAACGCTGAATGAAATATGCAGATGTAGGTATAGTTTTTAAACGATTCGATTTTGATGTCTCAGTGCAGTTTCACTAACTTCGTAACATTTCTATAAATATACTGTTGCAGGAATTTGACTGTGAAATTTTCGTTTCCCTCGCACAACCTCTTTACAGTGCATTGTCGAATGTGTCATCTTAAAGAAACACACGTGCACTACGTGTGTTTACTGAAGAAATAGAAAAGAACACGTGATAATAACTTTTATCAGTGCGTTCTTCAACGTAAAATTTTACCCTTACAAATTCCAAGTGTTTCGAAAATGGTATAACAATTGTTTGTTAGTGTATGAGATTCAACCAGCTGGAATACACTTGCTACAATAATAAATGTTCAATGATGCAGTAGCTTGTTTATGGCTATATAGAAGCTTTTCTTTGAAGCTATTCTGGTTGATGAGTATTACCAAGTATTTTGTAGCTGGTGCAACTATTTCCGTAACAATAGAAGAGATTTCCAATCTTGTATCAAATCCAAGGGAAATATGCGGCGTGCTTTCGAAACAAACACACGTTTTTGAAGAATTTTCTCCACTGTGAGAAAGTGTAAAGTTTTTTTTACATGATACAGTAAAACTTTACGATACTTGATTCTAAATTTTAATGCAACATGGAATCTTACAGCAGAATAGAATAGTTTTCTTTGATTAATTATTTCTTCCAAGTGTATCAATCACTACGATATTACACATAATCGAAACCATCGTTTCTATATAAAGACAAATCTGTCGTAAAAATTAATTGGGATTTTCCAAATTATTCTCTTGTGGGAAAGAGAAATTAATATTTAATAAAATAAATAATATAAATAAATTTGTGCGACTTGTCGTGAGTCTTTTAAAAATTACTGTCTGCCGTTTTTACTCCGTGAAATGAATGAAAGTGGCATCAAATTAACAAATACGTAACAAATTTCAATGAGTCGGAAATAAATAATCTTGCGGAGCATTCGTTCGCGCGTTGAATGTGAAACGAATGAAAATAGTTTAAAATAATTATGAGATAGCGATGTTAATAATCAATCTGCCTTGTCAGAAGAAAATTCCAAGCCTCGCCGAGTAATTGGACTAGTTTGTCAACGGGGTTATATGTGAACTGACATCATATTGCGATAGTTAATGCCCCCTGTCAACGTTAATACCTGCCATTTTTCTCGAATTTTTCGTACAAATTCTAGGCTGAGGTAGCGAAGTGAAATATTGCGTCTGGTTCAATGAAAAACATATACCATCGAACGTGTTTCATTACTATGGTGACTGTCACAAAGTGTTCAAGCTGTTTCGAGGACAACGACTCTGCCATCGAATCGCGCACAATATGCAAAAATAAAGAACCGCCCCACGAATGGTGGGTAGTCTTGTTTCTCTTCTTGAAAACGCCGTGCCTTGCTTTAATCGTTTCGAAATGTTGTACTCGTTTTTTCGCAACGGGTGTACGTTGTCCGAGGCGTTCCTTCGATTTCGCGATTGTCTTACATTGATAGAAAAACCTCGTGTTACAAGCACGGTTCGCATCATTTTTCTTCTTGGTTTAATCGACGAAATGATGGATCGTTTCTCAGTTAGAAATTTTCGTTTAGTCACGATGGATAGTGGCGCACGTACCGGTTTCGAACGCTCGCAAACGCGTTACGCTTTAGCTGAAAAGTTTGCAGTGCTCTTTACTCTTTGGTCGCGAGAAATTGTCTCCTGAGCAACAAGAGTATTGTAATCACGTAACTCTGACTTTTAATTTTGGAATCGTGTCGTCTACGACACGATTTAGAAATTTCTAAAATTACTAAAAAGAAGAATCACTGTCAATCACTGATAATTTACCGAAATACTTAATTTTTTATTTTGTACCTTACATCCGCCGTGACAGAAATTAGAAATGAAAAAATTTCAGTTTCAAGAAAATTAATCATAAATTTTTACAATTCTCGATGATAGGTCCAATGATAGTTAAAATTTTAATTTTAACTCGGAGTGTAAGTGCGATGCATGAAAATAACGAGCAGGTGTTGGGATTGATTGTAGGTTGAAAATATCGGACGCTGGCGCGGAAATAATATTTTTGTAGATTATACTTAATGTTCAGAGTACTTGAAGAATTTTCAAAATTTGATGGAATTATACCGAAACGAGTAGTTAATTACAAACGATGCCAATTTCCTTTACCTATCGCCGGTGTATTTAAGATCATATCGTTTTACTGCCTTCTTTTGAACTAATTAGTAAGGTGGTAGATCGTTTCTTAATTGGATTTTCATTTAGTCACGAGTCGTTTAATACGGCAAATATAATAAACAGACTGTCGATTATTTATATATTCGCAAAGCCACATGCTATACACATACACGAACATGCATTCTCATACATCAAATTTTTCTCGAAAATAATATCGTGCTGTACAATTTATTTATTTCATAAAATGGCGCATAAGCCAAACGAATGCGTGCATCCGACTTTTCTCGAAAAACGAAAAATCCCGAATAATACATTTTCGCGTGGAAAAAATTTCCCCTTAATCACAAATTACGCTTTAGTCGGTATCGCAATGGAATCGCGACGAAGGATATAATCATCGGACATACGCAGTCCGACGATTATACCCTGAAATTAGTACATTGACATCGACATAAAAAAAAGGCAAACAAACGTTAACATAAAATTCGCGATGGGATGTTTCATGGGCTTAAGATCAAAAGTTACTCCGGAAAAAAGAAGGAAAGAAGAAACGAAAGAACGCCGCCTCTGAATGGAAACGTTTTAACTTCGCCGAAGAAACTGCCCGAACGACTTAATTTCCATCTAAGCTGCCGATCGTTACATTAAATCATCAGGCGCTGTTCTGTCTCTCGTTCTCTCTCTCTCTCTCTCTTTCTCTCTCGAGAGAGAAAGACGAGCATGAGAAAGGGGCAGAAAGATTATACGGCAGTTTAATACAATCAACATTATAATTACAAAGTCGTTCATTACGGTCGGTCGTACGGAGAAGCGATTCGCGCGTTGGAATTCGGTGGAATTGCTTCGCAGCTGACACACGGTGACTTTGATCCGCGCCGCCCCGAAATTTTTCGTACCTTGCCCCCTCCTCTCCCCTTTCGGCGAAGCCGCAGAGAAAAATCCAACCCGTTTTACTACTTTGTTTATACTTGTCGCGGTTCCCGTGTTGATCGGCGCTCGGTTACCGATCGTTGTTCCGAGAATACAAGCGATTCTGAATGCAAATAGCTCGATCACTCGAGAGCCAGTAGCGTGAGTGCGTAGTATCTCGATGGAATTTCTCTCGATCTGTTGGCTGAATCCCGGATCGTTCAATCCCGCTCGCCGACGGAAACATCGTGTAGTTCAAGTTCGGTGAAGAAAGCTTTCCCGAAGAATCTGCAGTCGCAAAGACTGGAAAATCGTCGGTGAAACTTTTTATTAGATAACTTACATTCGTAATTGACTGAATTCGTAAAACGATAATTTTTTTGTCATGAAAACTTGCCAAAATAATTTTCAATGACTGCAGGAGACAAGAAATATATTTTTGTATATCAAAATATTTCTTTGTTATATTGGTATAGTTATCTATTCTGAGGTATCTGCTTCTTACATCTATTCAGTGCTCCTGTCAAAATGCGCTGTATTTCCTTGTCGTTTATCTCTTAAATTTCCTCTTATCCGAGGACAAAGAATTCTTTTCTTCGAATTACAAAATATAGTCCCATTTTGTCATTATATTACATTTTAGCTTTTAAACATCGAAACACACGTATGAGAATTCTTATTCCCGAGTGAAATTCTTCATTCATTCATTCATTCAGTCATTCGTTGGTGTTTCTTCATCTATCGTTTCGAGAAAAACGTAGCCGGTTGAAACGAAGGCCAATTAAAACTAGATCGGATAAATAGATGTCTACCGTGCGATGCAACATACCGCTCATAAAAAATGAGCACCTTATTATAGACGCACGAGAAAAAGTAAAAAATATTGATAATTCTGATGACAAGTTGCTTTTTGAAAGTTAATAGGTTGGAAACGAACTGGTTGTACGTTATTCATCCGTATCGATACTGTACGAAGCACTTGCAGCGCAGCAATTTTCTACAACTTGGAAATATGTCCTCTTTTCACGCGTATTTCCAGATCCTGTTCTTACTTCACAAGGTTTCATCGTTGTAAATTATTAGTATCGCTTGGGATTATTAATTATTTAGTCCAAATTGTTTGTTTGTATTTCGGAATCTAAAATATTACCGTAACATGCAATTAATTACATGTAACTTTCTTTATAATTCCTCGTGTAGAAAACAGATGTAGAATTTTTTATTAATCGAGCAAAGTCATATTAACTGCTTGTGCATTTAGTTTAGGAAATTTGAGAATGCAAAATTCCACGGAATGTGAATTGATATGTACATTGTATTCCCCAAAATCAGCGATTGCAGATTTGCACAAGAATCTGCAATCCACTGACAACAAATTAAGTTTTGCATCGTTTAGTTTTAAAATTTTTAATTCGATTTGAATCTCTATCCAGGGGAACGTGAAGTACAAAAATTTTTCATAATCCAACGTAAATTATTATAGTAACTCTACGATACTATTTGACAATTAAAGAGATAATTGAATATCAAACAACAAACATATTTCATGCGTAATGTACACAGAAGTTACAAAGATACGTATATGTCATTGGTGAATTATCACTTTGCTTCGACGGAAGGAAAACGTTCGTTAATATTCCACGTGTATTTCAATGTACCTACACGCGCTCATTACCATTTCATTACAATGTTCTACAAATCGAAGAAAGTACAATTAAAAGTCTGTGCGTCACGTCTGATGATGTTTCTCTCGTGAGAAACACATTGTTAAAAGCCAAGAACACGTGCATAAGCGAACCTGTATACCTAGAGGAAACAGAATCCGCATGTGATAACAGGGATGACACGTGACAACAGGCTCCAGCCGCTGTAATTACTGAATAAATAGCATAATTCTCATCGAAAAACTTGAATTAACGTTTTTTTCAATCGGATATGTGAAAAAGACAATTGTATTGTGCAAGAAACGGTCTCAAGACGTACATTGATCTATATTTCATATTATTCTCCTGTGCTATAGTATATGATGTATTATTTCGTACCATTGTATATTAAGTATATTTGTATCAATACTTAGACTACGTGTTTTTATACGAACGTTCTTCCTTTTAGAACTGTAATGAACAAAGTCTTTTGAATCGTGAAAAATCATTTTACGTAGCAAATATTTTGAAAATACTATATTTCACATATTTCACTTTATATCTAATTTACGCAATTTTGCGCTTAAAACATTTTCCATTAAATGCATGAATATTCACAGTCTGCTAATACGTGTCTCAAATTGTGCTGATGAAACGAAATTCAGAAAAAACACGAATGTCTTCAATATTGCGAGGAATCTCGCAACAACTCCGCTGGATATTTTACACTATTTTATCGTAAGCAGTCTTCGCTTTTAAATTTAACTAACTTCTGCCAGTGAGGCGTTTCTTGCATTTTTCTCGGGTAAATCAGCGACTGCAGGAAGAGATAGTAGCAGAAAACTGGATAGTAACGGCAATCTTCGAACGGCCAAGACGTAATCTGGCTGAGAATTGGCAACGCTTACATAACCGAGAGATTAAGAGCGAACGAAGACGAGTAATAAAACAAGACGCATGTATGTCGCATCGCGTCAGAAAAGGATACCACGAACGATCGTCGCGTCGGTGTATTGCACGAGTGATGGCTACTTGCTGCGCGAGATTTGAGCAACGTGATGGAAAATTTCGTTTCAATTGCTTCGTTGCTAATGCAACGAAAATTAGCGATTGGTTGATTTGGATCACGTGACTCGTGAGGGGGCGTAGACCTCGAGTAGGAGTGGCGTTGTCTGGTACTGAGCGATTGTGCAGTTTTTCTTTGGAGCTTGCTTCTCGTCCTACAACATGACAAAATGTTGCAAATTAAATAATGAAATTAACGAAGTTTAACAAGTAAGATTTGTAAGTTAGATTATTAAAAATTAATTTCTCAATTTGATGAACAACGTAACGAAGAAGGAAACTTGATTACTCTGTTTGATTACTCTGTCAATATTGTTAGAAGTGCGTAATGGAAGAATATAATTTAAAATCTGTCATTTATTTTTGCGGAATATTCGTTTCTTTATCGAGTGGATCCCAACAACATTTACTGTTTATTCAAACAGGCTCTTGAATAACATTCTCAATTTGCAGAATCCACTATAAATCTTGTTCCTTTCCTTTAACGTTTATTATCGTTGAAAGAATAAAATTTAGATAAATAACGCCATGTGCAACAAATTTCTTCTAATATATACAAATAGTATGGTATCATGGATCCAATGTGCCTAAGGATCGACTTTATTCTATAATAGTAGATCCAATGTTCTGCTTAAACATATTTTATCCCGGTAGATCCATCGTGAAAATGAACAGAGATCCACTAGAATAACTATTTAAACATAATTATAAATCGCAGAGGATTAATCCTCGGTTAAAATATAAGAATCAGTCGATTTGTTAACAATAAGGAAAATTTTGATCTCGATCGCAGCGATCGATCACGGTGATCATCCCCATCGCTACGTACTATACGGCGTACTATTTCCTCGAGGCGATCACGCCTCGTGATAGCGCTTATGTATAGAAGAAACGAGTCGAGTTTCCTTGACATTAGTCGTTACAATGTACGTTGCAGTCACTTATCGCGAATGCATTCGCGGCTAACAGCAGCGTGCAGGCGCGCACTTGCCCGAGAGAAGGATTCAATCGTCGCGTCGGACCCACACAGTTTCGAATACTTTGTCTGATTCTTATCGATGTCGCTCTATGAATCGTGCGCACCTTTCGCGATACGATTGATCGAGCTTACGTAATGAGTGTCACGATCATCGTTCGCTCATTTCCACGGAGTTTCCAATTGACTGCTGCTGGAATTTTACACGCGAACGAAACAATTACGGCCCACACTAGTTTCGTGTGCAGAAATTTTAGTTTTCCAAAGCAACGTAGGCTAACGTACGTCTCGATTGACACTTGCCTACGTTGGGGATTTTGAGAAAAATGCATTTGTAGAAAATCTTAAACGTGCGTAATATACAAAAAATGTACAAAGTATTCTATGATATAAAAAGTTGTAGTGTTTGATAGGTGAAACAATTTCCCACCTAGGTTTCATTATCCGTATTCCAATCATCGCACACGTGGAAATGGAATTCCAGTAGTTGTAACAATGTAAATTTTGTAATTATAAATCAGTACATTCGTTGCTACATTAGTGTAATTTTTTTAAAACATTGGATATTTTTTGACTGAATTTTATTTACATCTGTGTTTGAACAACGACGATTAATGAACGAAAGAAATAACACAAATTTTCTCTTTGTTCTTTTACTTAACTCGTGACGAAAAAGGAACATTTGCTCGGCCTGTGTGCGAAATTGTTTTGCTATACAGATTTGCTTGATTGCTAACACGTTGTCGATAAACTCGTTTATGGGTGGGATTAGAATTTACTCACATGCGAGGTATGTAAAAGTGCAAATGCAGGACGCGCGTAATACGAAAAAATGTATGAAATATGCAAAGCATGGTGATCGTTGGTGACATTTGAGAAAGAAATTGCCATCCTAGACACTGTTTTTTCCTTAGCAATATTCATAAAAATACGGATTTGCATAGACGTTCGCGGTATAATAATACAAGTCACGGATATCGACGCGAACATTCTTCCAAGTATGATATTTTGCTCGTTGCGTTTTGTAAGACAGTATATTACCCATTCCTGAGTTGTAGCGTGATTCACACACCATTTCGTGTCTGCATGCGTGCATCGGCGCAGTTTGCGTAATAAAGCAGAGATTATGCAAAGATAAAACGCCCCATGTATCAGTTGCTACAATGTAACCACTTTGTATCAACTTGAGATCTGTTTACTCGTCTGCAAATTGCACCAATAAGTTCTTACAAATGATAGAAATTTACAAATGACTATTCCGTCTTTTCTTTTTTACGGTTTTTTATGTTTATGTTTTTCAATGATACTTTGACATTTTATACAATTATAGTTTGCTCTATTATAAAAAAAGGCAATGCAGTGACTCTAACACGAGAGTTAAATGCCATTCAAATATATATATATATATATATCGTCCTGAGATATAAAGTGAAATTTTTTGCAAAAGATTTTACTTTATTTCGTAAAATAAACTTTTGGTAAAATTTTGTTCTTTTCGTCACTTCTTCGATTCTTATTTCTTCTTCTTCTTCAAAAAATTTTACTTGTTGATACAGATTAGATAAGATTTATCTCAACACTTTACGAGCGCTTTTTCGCTTGTTCTTCACGTGCAGAAATGACTAATTTAAGATTGGCTTCCACTATATCTTGCGGCGTGCAAGAATTTACTCCGCACGACATAGCCGGTAATTACACACGGCATGACTTATTAAATCGCACAACATCCGATCTCGTGATTTCCGGAACAATAGACTCTTTTGCTAAAAAATCGTAAACCTCGTATCACGAGCAATAATTGCATTATATTATGGAAATATACGGGAATCTCGTTACGCCTTGTACTTGATTTTTTTCTACTTGTTATATTTATTAAATTTTTATAATATTTGAAGATCTTTTTTTTTTTTTTTTCTTGAAGGATGCAATATCGAACGTATCTTTGTACGATGTTATACCAGTAATCGTGATACTGTAACGTCGTATGATTTCCAGTGATTAATTCTATTGAAATTCTAATGAAA
The DNA here is from genome assembly GCA_032399605.1 of Melipona beecheii. Lineage (NCBI taxonomy): Eukaryota > Metazoa > Arthropoda > Insecta > Hymenoptera > Apidae > Melipona > Melipona beecheii. The sequence goes on along the minus strand of JAUCMO010000501.1, from coordinate 5,273,053 downwards.
ATTATTGTGGAAAGTAATCGGTTATCACAGAGTTAAAATTCAATATTTCTCGTCTACAGCACAAACTTCAATTTAACTCCGATATCTTGTTGAAAAAGTTGCAATTTTCTATTCGAAATTTGCTAGAATTCTCTCATAAATTTTCTTTATACATTTCTCTTCAATTTTTCTATTGAATATTCAGATAGAAAGACTGCTTGTTTAGTTTTTATTCGACATTCCATTTTTAAGAGCCTATTTCCCAGTCGTATCAAATACACATCAGTTTTTAATACGGATCGTTAGAAATAAGATTTTGCAAAAAGTTTCGTTTCAAAACATTTCGATACGATACGATTTCGATAAAGTGTGCTTCCTCTCTGGGGAAATGATGCAAAAATTGCGTTTTTAAGTCTCCTCTTGGAATCTCCTTCCCAGCAGAATCCATTTCCCTTGCGCAGGTAGGCTTGATTTATTGAATAATTATACTACGATTATCTTGTTATGAATTTCTCGTGTTAATTAACGATTATTATCATGGAAAATAGGACGTGCCAACTAAAGCGTGACCATTTCTCTTTAATAGGATTCTCTTAAAAGAGAAATGGAACGATCTATCTCCTTATTAAATCGTTTGAAATATATCGAAAAACATTTTGATGTAACATTTTCTTCTTTTCTTCTTTTTCTCTTTGAATACTAATTTCTACGTTCCGCTGATTTATTTATTATTACGATACATATATCATCGAACGAGATGTTTTGCACAGCGCGGAGAATAATCATAATTATAATAATTTATGATGCCAATTAAGCAAGCTGTTTCTCCATCGTTCAAAGTTTTCTCAAGTAGCGTGCATAGATTTTTGCTCCTCATTTATTCAGCGAGTATCTCAGTATCATAAGCATGGTAGTACTGATTCACGTATACTCATTATGGTTGTGCATTTAATAAAGCAACGCTACTTAATATTATTATCTGCAAATTGGAAAGTTGCAGATGTTATTTAATTGCAAATTTGTTAACATGTCTTTTTATATCTTTTCTACAATTTCAATATCTTTCAATATATTTTATACATTTTTGCGTATTGTGTTTGCATCCTGTAAATTGTTACAGTAATTTGTATCATTCAATGAGATTCAAAATTTCTAAACTAAATAACATAACTCTAAATTGTTACAGTCATCGATTCAGTCAAGTCGAGACACAAAGCGAGCGAGTCGGTCCAAATCGTCCAAAAATGCATAAACATTCGCGATCCATTTATCACGCAGACTTCTCCCGTTACTTGCGCGTAATTTCCTGCACACTTCTCTACGTCGATCGTTTATTTGCTCGATGTGCAGATCAGGTGTTTCTTCAATAAGCGCCACTAATTAATCGATATCTACATATGGTTCGTTATAGTTTTTTTTCTTGAGGCCGCGTGTACGCGAAACCCGTAACGATACGTGTTTTATCCATCTTCCGTGAACATTGTATTATACGATGTATTAGGAAATAATGATTCCTGCCAGCGCTGCATGCGCACCTACCGATAATGATCGACGCGTCTACTGAATACTAACTAATTTCGGCTTTTATTTCGTGCCGTGTGTACGTGGCGTTGCTCGCAATTAAAGACAAAAAACTTGCCCTCCCGAATGTTAAATATGTTAATTATGTCTTTTCAGTATAACTGGTTCATCTGTTAAAGAAAACTTCTGTTTTTTTTTTTTTTTTTTTTATTTCTTTCGTATATTAACCACGTAAGGTTGTAAATTTCGCGCGTACTAAATTTTCCGTTCTTTTTTTTTCCTTTTTTGTTAATTTATAGTGCCGACGAGAAGTTTCGATTACTTAGGATTAATCTGATACATTTCGCTTAAAAACACTTTATACTATATTCAAGAATACTCTGTTTTAGAAAATCTATGTATTTGACACAGATTTACAGAACGTATGCTTTTGATCAATGTGAATCACAGATTCGAGCCGAAGTTTCAAGATCATTTGGTAATAGCTTTATTATTATCGAGTATCCTAGGTGGTAGTTCTCTTGATCTTCATATAGGTTATAATAAAACATTAATGATAATTAAATTCAAGTGTATTGCGCCTCTTACGACGTGCAGTTGATATTTTTCGTGATATATTTAAATAAAACGATCGTAAAATTAAATTGGTATGTCGCTAATGAACCCTATCTAGTTGGATTACAAGTGGCTGAAAGAATTTGGTTTACTCTGAAATTATACAGAAGAATTCATATTACGTATGAATTTGACGTTGTCAAGTTTATTTCCACTGCAAAATGATCTTTTCGGTGTCGGATATTTGTCGGACTTTCGTCGATGTTTAAATATTTAAGAAACATTCATAACGATATTGCAAGTAATATTATAAACGAGTGAACTGAATATGTTATTCGTTTCTTAAAAAAATATTTTTTCGTCCGACGACCAATACGATTTTCGATGATTTTCGATATCTTAGTAAACTTTGCGTGATCACCATTGGAGACCGTACGTTATTAAAGGTGAGTTAAGTATCGTCGAATAATCGTTTTATACAACGGACGACTATAGTTACGCGTCGTTGAACGTTCGCCGTGATCGAAGATCGGTCGTAGCCGGCCCATCGAAATTTCTTCATACAGCAATTTTTTGCTATCTTTCATAAAAGACATGAGCTTCGAGCTGTTGAGATTCTCTTGCGTCGAGTTGTTCGGTAAATTGCGAAAAAACAAGGTGCGCACGTTGTCCCGTCGTAAAATGAGTCTTCAAGGGAACAATAACGGCGTATGATACGCCGAGATAAGAAAAAAAACCATCTTTTCTGAAACTGAACGGACGTTGTTCAACGCCCGTGCAAGAGTGAATATTACCATATCCTTCTTTTGTTGTTGCTTGCGACACAGGAAATGCGAATGGAAAGACTAAATTTTATTTTATTAAATTGTTATTAATTCGCTTTTAAATTCATTTTAAATTCTGTTCATTTTAAAACCATTGCCCACAGATGTGACGAACTTAGACAGCTGTGAGTGCATTAACTTCGGTACCATTTTTCTTTAACGTGACTTTGGAATTATGTCTCTTTCTTTGTGATAAACGGACTTGTAAAAGAGAGTAATTAATCGAATAAAGTCACGACGAATAAACTGAGAAGTAGGGCTCAGGTAGAAATTTGTGTGTTTCCAAGAGTACCAGTTTGTTAAAAGGAGTAGCTTTTGGCAGAGTTCAATATTCATTCTCAACAATTCATAAAGTAATACACTTATGAATTGAAAGATATCCCGTTTAATCATTTTGAAGATACACGATGGCTTGTACTAAAAAAAGAAAAAAAAATCTCTCCTCTCGATGCCAAGGAGACTCGATGGAGATTCGTGGCAGCGAAAGAAGGGCAAACGGAGGAGCACAGTGACGAAACGTAGGAGAGAGAAAGCTTAAATGACCCGAAGGTCATAAAGTGGTAAACGGGCCTTTGCACGCCGGAGACATAACAGTAGGCGAGCCGATTTATATACATTCTTTAGCTCGTGCACGCACTTTACGATATGTAAAACTAAAGGGGGTCGGTATTGTGCGGCGGCGAGTACGCTGTCGTAAAGTGGCCATTTGAACCGCTTCAACTTTGAAAGGGACTTTCGAATAATATTACAAGTTTTCAGCCATTTCCAGCCGACTTTGCTGGTGTGACTCAATCACTGCTACTTCTACTTGTATTTTTTTTTTTTCGATTTTACAATTTTGTAGCGTTGTTCGATCGTGAAGTAACTGCGCGTGACTCTTCTAGGGCTTTGCGAATTGACGCGCGTGACGATAACCGGTAAGCTAGTTAAGCAAACAGTAAAGCGAACAAAGGGAAAGAGGGGGGGAAAATCGGCGTTTATCGATACATTATATTTGGAATGGTGTTGCCGTTCACGACGAATCGTACTTCAGCAACGTCACGCGATTGTTAGCAGTACCGGAAGTTATGGCAGTTACTGCAAGCCGCGGCGAACGCGGCCGCAGCTGCGAATCCTATTTTTGAAAGCGCTCAGCAATATTTCTACGCTCTTTTTCGGCCGTAGGTACAGTAGGTACGAGCGGATCAGCAGAAATTCGTTCAATGATAGTTTTCGTTTAGATAGATAAACACGAATATTTTGCTCGTTGTCAACCCTCCATTAATTAGTTTCAGCTGTTCCATCCAATTGAAAGTCTGGCAATGATGGATCTGCGAGTTAGTAATTGGAATAAATTGTTCCTTCGATCGTGTATCGTTGAATAGGAAAACGACAAGTGCGCAAAATAAAGTTCTCTTTGCACGATGTTGTTACGAAATATCAAACAACAATATCACTGACAAATGATGAGAGATCTACAAGTATCGAAGGGCTATATCCCATAACACGTAATTAGGGTGCACATGTTAGAATTACGATTCTCTCTGACGACGTTGAATCATGAACACCGAACGGGTTCCGGTCAATAATTTTTCTTCGAGGACTAAATTATGAATTATCGTTGCCGGAGCACGTATTGAATCGAATGACGAACGATAAGAGCGCGACAGTCGCGAAGAGAACGGATTCAACCAGCGATCGTGCATGCGAAGCCACGCTATTAAATATAATTTACGAGTGGAGCAGCGTTTTTATGCCCGGTTTTCCAGCTGAATTCGAGTTGAATTCATCTGTCTGACTGGAGCCTTGAATAAATCATACGATATCGAATGAAGTACCGGTGCACGTAACGGGGAAGAAAGGACGAGCAAGAAGAAAACGAAGCTTTGTCTCTCGAACCCTCTTCATCGACGAAATGGAATTTTGTTATTCTTGCGAGGGGAGTTTGACAAACGGAAAGTTGAAAAAAATTGGAGGCTTTGCACAAATGTAGTTTCTGATAGTTATATATTCACGACAATGATAATGCAATGTTTCTTTTCTCTGCTGAAAACCAACTCCTGGGGTGAAGAATTTGTCGCACTATCGCGAATGCCTTGGAAATTGTGTTTGAGATACAGAAAAGAAATTGAATTAAAAATCACGTTCCTTGTCCTTTACGCTTTGCACTGTTGCGATGGTGAAAGTGATTTTTTGCAAAAGGAAAGAAGTTTTTGAAAAAAATTTTCCATCACCGTGAAATGCACACAAGTTTTATATCGTCAGTTGTGTCTTGACTATCATTGCGAATTAAGGCGTGTGGTCAGTTATCTTTGGAAATAATTTTCTGCTTCTCCCGTAAAGCGTGCTTTTTGGAATTGTGTCACTTTCGCCCCAAATACACGATATAATTTGCGTTAATATTCATTGATCACCTTATTAAGAACAACAGGGAAGGAAAGGAGGACATCAATTATTCCGATCAGACGTCACAGTTACGATGTCGTCGGTATCACTTCGATTCGTGTTTCCGTTTAAATGTTTACGGAAGCAATAATAAGGTCGGTGAAAGTTTCTGTAATTGCTCGACAATTTGGTTCAATTGGAATAAAAAGCGTGCGTACGTACAGATTGTACAAACGACGAAATTCTCTGCGATTGCGTAAAAATTTGTGTAAAACTCAAAACTTCTCTGTTGGAATTCACGCAGTGTTCTTCGTGCTTGCAGCGAAGAGAAAAATTAATACACAAAAATTATTAATATTTTGATTATATTTATTTATACGTATTTTATTCGAACAAAAGTTATTTGTCCTCGTTGAAAAATACAATTATGGAATTTTGGCAATTTATGGAATTAATTTAAGAAAGAATTTTTATTGTTACGATAAATTTCGTAACGTATCCTGCGCGATCATTAACTCGAATGATTTATTATTTGTGTTCTTTCCACGTGAGGTACTACATTATAAAGGTTAATTGTTCTGCATTAACCCATGTTTTTCATTAACCATAAATTACAGTGGTATTAATAACAGGTGTTTTGATATTAATTTTTATTCCGAATTTTACAATTTTCTTCGCTTTAAGAAACGAACCACCGAACGTAACGTATGATAAACGTAAAGTACAACGTGAGTTATAAAAAGAAAAAAAAAGATAGAATAAGTGAAACGCATTTATTGCCAGAGTTAATGATTATAAATGGATTTATGAAACGAATAATCAAAGACCATAAGCTTTCTCTTTTGTGCAATAAATTCCACACAATTTTTAATACCGATTGCATTTGCCACGCTATCTCAGCTGGATTTCAATCCACACTTTAGTCTGTAGTAGCTGACGAGTGATCTTCTTCGAAGCAATAATTACAAAGCGTTATATTCTTTCGATGCGAAGATACATATCGTACGCCTGGATGATACATTTGAAATGTAAATTTCCTTACTCGTGCAGTGCACGTTAACGTGTACGGCCAGTATCTTAATTTGATATCTCAAGTGCACATATTGTAAAGCCAGTTACAGTGCAAAGTAAAGTAACAGAATATTCTTGGCTAATGGCATTGGGAGAAAGTTTTCGACGGATAAATACGTCGAATGTAATTACCATGGACATTTGTGATTCTTATTACTGTACTCGTGTTAGGTGTAATTATAATTGGAACCGACTCACTTTATACATGGCATTTGCATGTGGATTTTATGGTTTACGATGATCGCGAGTTATATTCAGAATAAAGAAACGCGTTCGAAAGTCTGTAAATTGCAAAGAAATTTTGTTTGGTTTACTGTTCGCTATTCATTTATCTTATTTCTCGCATTTGTTGTACAAACTTGATCGAACTCGGTCGATGTAAAATTAGAAAGCGAAGAATCGAGCCAACGAAATTCTCTGCAAAGCCGTGCAAATAGCCAATATTCTTTGGAGAAAAATTTTTGCAACAGAGTAAAAAACGGAGGGAGAAAATCGTTCGCGGCGTGATGTTAACACGAGGGTCTCGGGTCTCGACAAAATTTAACGATCGACAAAAAAAATTGATTCGATCGATTTCACCGAAGCATCGTAATCTACCGGAAATGTTGAAATCTGACAGAAAGCTCGAGGTCCATCGAGGTCCACCGCTAACCGCAGGACCTTGAGAAATGTACAAAAATAAAGAAACGCATCTCCGATATTCGAGACCTCGCATCGTGCTCAATATTTTTCGTCTTTCGCAAATGCTCAGTACTTGTTACGATCTACTACCTCCTACCTAACGCGACCAAAGCGGCGAATAATCGCGCCAATCGTTCGTTCCATTAACAAAAGGATAAGCGAAGATCGGATAACCGTGCACTACAGTTTGCAGATATCTGTCAGTGTTGAATGTCGATTAAATATTTTAATTCCATCGACAAATTCGTAAGTGCAATGCAAAATTGGAGACACGGAGCCAAGTTGTTACAATCGAAAAGTAAAGTAGGTGACAATTTATCAGGCAGTTGTAAATCACTCAAATTATAATAGTAATGAAAATTAAGAAATTAAAAACCAAAGCACGATCCAATGGCCTGCAAACGTCTTTTCCAGCAAAGGATTTTCGTAAAGAATTTCTGTCGCAAGTTACAAGTTCAAATGTCAATTACTTCGTTCAAAGTCTAAAGGATCCTTCGTAGGATGCGTTTACCCCTTATCATTGTTTCTCACGTCGGAACGGGCCATAAAACATAGTGGGAGCGCAAGGGCGGTGTTAATTAACACGGCCGACGCGGTAGTGGCAACAATTAAAAAAAGATGACGGCAGTTAAACGATGGGAGCGCAAAACTCCGAGCAAATTGGCATCGTGGTTGTATCGCGCCTCCACCGTAGAGTGATACAGGGCCCTTCAAAGTTTCTCTGTGTACGTTGCCCGTTGTGAAAACCACGCCTCGAAGGTTCGGCCATCTTGATGCATGAACGGGTGAATTCCTATTGGCTATAACTCGTCTGAATTCAGGGTGTTCCGTTCTTAGAATCCCCTTTCGGATCGTCTCTCCTTGCCTAAATTCCATTGTCCGGAGAACAACTTGATTTATGAAAAGCGGACCGATGAACGTTCCCCCACCCGTTTCCACGTCGATTTCGTTCTCTCATCGTTTTGGCCATTTTATCGGCAATACGTACGTGCCATGTAGCACACGTGTGACATCGATCGCCCGTTTGATATTCGAGTACCAGGATTGTTGAGGAATTTTCATTCAGTCGGCGTCTTTGGTACTTCGTACTTTCGCAGGTGTCTAGAAATCTATTTTCCGTGTAGACTGTGGATTTTCATTGCAAATTTTCGCGAGCACAGTTAAAATAATTGAGCTCAAGTCCGTGGATCTGACAGTCTGTAATTTCTTCAACTTTGCGAAATGTGACGATTTATTGTGAACGACTTATTTTCTCATCCTGAAGGTATAAAGTGTAGAAAATAGCCACAGTCATTAGGAATCTAGGAAACAAGATACAAAAAGTGTAGAATGTGGGATGCAGAATATTTCTTTGCTCCAGGAATAAATTTGACAATCAATGCGTATAAATTGCTTCGTGAATTTTAAGTTGCCAGTTGCGTAAGTTAAATAAAAGTAAGAGAAGTAAGACATGGAAGTTAGTAAACTAGTTGAACATGTATTTTAAACATAATTAACACAGTAACCGCTAATATTTTATAATATACTTATCTCGCGGTGAACATATTGGTCATTCTTTTAAAATATTGCATTTTATTGGGATTTTGCATAGCTACCTAGTAAATTCAAGGAAATAAAGACACTCTTTTCCGTATTTGGGCAAAGTAACTTTTTCTTGTTACGAGCCCCATGATCAAAATGGACCATCGAATGAAATTTATCACATGATACTTTCCATTACATTTGTAATTATAGGTGAAGTAAAAAAACTGATGATAACGAGAGGTTAAGTAAAAGAAAACGCAGGGACACGTACACGCCAAACAGAGAAAGATCGTCAAATATGGTTATGATCTGGTTACTTTGTATAGTAGTATCTGCTATTAGTGTATAATTTATGTCAACGAGAAAGTTACACAAGAACAACTATCTTCTCTCAAGATCGAGGGTTTTGCCAAAACGTATTAGCTATAAAATTACATTTTATCTTGGAGAAAAGTGGGAACAATTTTTATTTTAAAATTATCTAGTGTACGAAGGAAATAAAAAATAAGTACAAAGTTGTACGGAAGTAAAATAAATTCATGTACTATATTCTTATTAAATAGCAGATTTGTTGATAATAATTCTTAGATTATCAATCAGATCAATGATTGTTTTTTTGAAACAATAGCTCTGAAAGTATTATTATTATCCAATAAGCATATTCATGAAACTGTACATTATGTAATTTCTACGTAACTTGGTATCGTTTCTACTTTCTCTTTAATCTCGCTATGATTTTAAAGTAATCGTGTCTTAATTTCACACTCGTTCCATAGGGTTTAATATTGATTTTTTCTTTTTCTTTTTTTTTTTTACAGCCAGCAACGAAATTCGGAATATGCACTTTTTGAAGACAGTGAGAATGACCCAACCTAGTCGACCGTATCGTTGCACCGCGGCATGCGCTGCACCCACGGGACTGCCAACAGGGCCGCCAACTTACGAGGGTCACGTGCCCTACATAGGGGTTGTACCACCTCCGAATCCTGTCCACTACAGGCCGTTTTTGCAGCCTGAGAATGCTCATATACCAGGTACCAGAATACCGTCCAGCCCAGATGGTCCTCCAGAACATTCTACGTAGCCTCGGTGAGTTTTCCCGTTCGATTGAACTTTGACGTCTCGACAGAAATTTTCATATTTCATATTTTTCAAACGTAATCGAAAGGAGGAAAGAAAAAACTGGAAGTTGAATGGAGATTTGCTTTGGTTACTAAAAAATACGTATAACGTAGGAATAGATCACTTATTTTATACATACACAGTACTACATTATCCATTTACGCATCACTCTATATTAGATATTTCATTACTTTTGTATATTATTTGCATTCTGTAGATTTTCAAAATACATAAACACTTGCAGTCTGTTAATGTTGATTAAAAATTTAATTGCGAGACAGTCGATCTTAGAAATGTTCATACACGAAGGTATGATACTTTTTGTATATGAATATGAACACTCATCGCACCTTTCATAAATGTATTATATTTTCTGAAATTTTATTAGCTAGGGCAGAATGCAAGTGTCATATCGTTTGGAAATGAAATACATACGTGTATTGCCAAACTGAATTGAAAATCTTCTAAATAAATAAATTGCATCGATGAAATCGTCGTTGGGGAGGGTTGTCAAACGGTGACGGAACCTAAAGAATAAAAGTAATACGAATTTCCGGCGGAAACCTGGAGAGGGATTAGTTTTCGTTTTAGAACGTAAAACGTTGTTCGTCTTGCTCTTGCTCTATTCTCTCTGACACCCCTCTTTCGTTTGGAACGTTCGAAGCCAAAGTCATAATCGCAAATCCGGCACGCATAAAACCGATTCTAAAATGCCCTTTCGTTCGAGAGCCAACCAGACTGCTGCATCGCTTAGACCAGCAAAGTATTTCTCGGTCCCTTTATGTTTCCTTCTTCCGTTTCTTTCTGCCTCTTCTTTCTCGTTTTACGTTCAATCGTACATACTAACTTACTAACTTTCAACTAACAATTTTCACGATCGTCTATAAAAAAAACTCCCTCACTTTGTTTTATTACATCCTTTGAATTTCGATAAATTCCATAGAATATTACAGTCCAATTTGTTACGTTTAAGACTTCAGACAAAAATTATAAACGTTTTTTTATATCAGAAATAGAGAAAGTTCTTGATCAACGTGAATATTTCCATAACACGAAGCTAGTTTATATTTTTTAAAATTTAAGATTTTGTTATATTAAGATGCGTCGAAAATGAGATATTTCATTTTAATTTCTCTGCACAATTTCAACTTTCGAGAAGGTTGTTTTTTTTTCCAACGGAAATAATGAGAGGTAATAATTATCTCGAATAAATAATTCAACGCTGGTGTACTAATAAAGTATATACTAACGCGGTATATAATAATTGTTACGTTAATGAAATTGAATGTAATAATAATAAAATATTGAAGTAACGATAAAATTACATACACGCACCGCGACGTGTGCTACGGAATTTAATGCAACATTTAGTACAGAATTAAATTAATTGCACGCCGTAAAAAGGAGATCGAATTCTTTTTCTCGGATTCTGTTTCTTCTTGAAATTCAACGAAAATAGCGTCGTGTAATCGGATTTTATCAAGACCCGAGGTAAAGCGATCGTGAAAAGAATGAAATAAGACCGGATCCTGAGGAAATCGTGCGTGTGTGTATCGTGTTCATTCGTAGCGAGAGATGTTCGAGCTGGCACGATTCCTGTGACCAACTTCATCAAAGCGACCGCTCTAAATGAACCTTTGCCATACGCGGGAACCTACTGATGCGGACACGCTCTTTACGATGACAACACAATAAAGAATCGAATTTACGAGTATTCTTGGCTACCCCACTTTCCTCGGATTCTTGACGTTGATCGTTCTTCTTTCGTGAATGCATATCGCAGGAATGTTTTTTTTCATGGTGCACGACGGGGGTGGGAGGTACGATACTGTCAATTGCAAAATTGGAATAAGCTTGGACTCTAGGTTTTTAATTAAATTCTTATTAGAATATGCGAATCTGCACGAATGTCCGCAATTCGTTGTTTGCTCAATAATCTTTACATTAATCCAAATCCTGTTTCATCGTCAAAAGCAGAACGCATTGTGTTATTTTACTGCGTGTTTCATCTACTTTCGTTTTTGTTGAAAGTTCGGAGCTTGATTCAACTCTGTTCACTTCGAGAGGAAGGCGAAAGTATTTTTCAATTGTCGGGTTCGCGATGTGAAAAAGTTATTAATTCAGTTTTAGATTGTGCTACCGTGAAATAGCAAAAGGTATCACACGAGAAAGATGACGATGACGTATTCGCCATAAAATGGTGAATCACGTCCACTAGACGAGAGTATTCCTGGACGGTGGCCAAGCTCGGAGCTTTAACAGCTCTGCTTCACCGAAAAGATTTCACAGGGAGCTACGACGGGTCAACCTCGTCTCGTTTATGCATGACAGTGATGCTTTGTTTCAAACGGGGATCAGAACGAAATAGAGCCGATGTAATGTAAAGAAGGCGGAGATGTAAAGTCGCAATTGAAAAATAAAAGCAGGTCTCTCTTCATGTATCCGCCGATAATATCGAATTCAGAGCAAACTTTTGTTTCTTCTTCCATGGAAATGCTAGTTACGAGTTTAGCCTATTAACTTTTTACAAATGACACAGAATAGATTGTTGTAGATGTACAATCTTTTGGAAAAATATCAGAAGGAAAATTTTTAAGAAATTTTCGTAATATAAAAATGTTAGTAATAGCGTCAAACAGAGAGATAACTGGAAGAAATACTCCAAGCGTAAATATAAATATATTGTTGACAAACATAGTAAAAAGACATAGTGAACATTTTTGGTTTTTCTGCAAAATCAAATATCTGATCTAGGAACACTCGATTCTAGCAGTTGCGACGTTGGCAAGTTGAAATCAATCACATGGCACGTCGAAGTTGTCTACCATAAGAGAGGTAACGATAAAACATAAAGTATTTTCTATAGATACAATTCTTCTCAATAATAAATAAAGTAATCTTGCGATGCGTTTGAATGCAATTACAGTCCAATAAAATCAAGCTTTATAAATAGTTCAAACTTGGCCAACTTTCTTCTTCTTACCGAAAACTTTTGATATTTGGCACCTATTGCGCTATTTTTACACTATTTGGCACTTGGTAGAACTCTTCAATTCTTCCGCGGCGCATTCGACGCTGGTTCGAAGCATTTACGACTTCGCGGATTTCGGCGCGCGTCCCCGAAGCGAAGATCGTCGCTGCTCGTCGTTTCGTGATTTGCGAGATAATTTTCACGTTTCTGTTGTGTGTTTGCCGCGTAAACTCTAGTTAGTTTATTGCCAGTTTATTATTATTAGTTTTCGGAGTAAAATAGTAAAATAGTAAAATAGTAAAATAAGTCAAGATTTATCAAGGACACGTGCGTCCTCGCTTACGACCTGGCGATGATGGATGAAAGGAAAAGAATAAAAGACGACAGACAGAAGAAGCGAGGCACGAGGAGAAAATGAGGGGGTAAAAAAAAAAATGTCGCGAGTTATAAAGCAACCGTGAAAGACCTGTTCGATAACATTGACGCTGTCAGCAGAAAATAGAGGTAAATCCTCTCTGTCCGCGATATTTACAATTCGATCGAATACGTTGATCCAGGTGTCTCATATATTGTCATTATTGACACGAGGGGCGAGTCACGTAAATTTTTAAATTCCTCGGTCGCTGTCGAAAGTAGAGGAAAAAGAAAAATGCGTTCGATTAAAGTTGTTTAATGTTGAGAGCCGTTTGTTTGACGGCAACAATTTTTTATAAATGAATAAGTAGCAGACGTAGGAAAACGAAACTGCTGGTTATTTTAAATGGAATTATGTAATTGAATGCAATTAGCGTCATACATTGATGTGCTGTAATTACATGTTAAAATTTTATAATTTAAAAAAAGTGTTATTAATCAGTTTGTAACGCAAGTACCTAAGAATTTATTTGCTCTTTTCAATTGGCTAATTTTTCTTGGAAAATTTAAATTTAAGTTAAATCAATGAAGAATTATAAAGAGAATACGGAGAATATTTTATGAGAAACGAAGGCCACAGTGATACATTTAATCAATGAATAATCAATGGTTTCGATTGAAATATTTTCCCGCTAATAGCGATCGACGATGAAATTTTTATTCAGTTGATCTGCGATTGCATTTAGAGATTAAATTATTTGTTTCAGCGGCTAACGTGCAAATCAATTATTTTATCAGTCGAATCACTAAATTGATTACTAAGGGACCTATATCAATCAGTGCAGAAGGGTTGAAAGATTATAAAAGTCAAGTGAAGTAAAATAAAATATTCTATCTGTTGTCGTTTAATAATAATCAATAATAACATCGCGAAGAGATTGAACAATTCTGAAAAATGCACGATTCTCGACGCTGTTCTATCAAGATCAGCACAATCTGTCGATTTTTCATGAGAATCGAGACAGATGAATGGCAACTGAAAACAGAACGATAATATTGATTTCGACGAAGGGGAACTTTATTGGCCACATAAATTTTCTGCTATAATTTAAACAAGCACGTACAACATTTACAGCTTTGTCGTGTAGAAAATATCCTGCTTTATTATGCTGCGGTCGTTATAACGACTTACATATTTTACCCGGCATGTGTACGCGACAATAAAGACCTGATGGTTTTGCGTAGTATGTTACAAGATAATGCCGCCGTGGCTGCAGACGAAAATTCTTCTTTCGTCTGCAAATCGTAAAAACGCGTAGATTTATGCCCGCGATCGTTGACAAATACCTTCCACGTTGCAAAAATATTTTCATTACGACGGCTGGTGTACCTTGGAATCGATTTTTAATTTGATATACGACTGCGCGTTAAATTTCCTTGTTCGGTCGTGTCGTGTTCTTTCGATCGGAAAAATGCGAGAGGGTTGGGCGTTATATTGCGAACGCTCGTTGAAGATCGAGCTGGGAAAGAGGAATTGTGGCTCTTGAAAATTGCACGGATGGAATTCGAACGTGGATTTTCGAGTTTGAGATTTTTCGCGAGATTTCTTGCGAAATGGCAGCATTGCGGATATTTCTGCGTTGATGGGAAATTTGATCTTTCAGCTTGCAAAGTGTTCACACTTTAATCCTGTTGGCGTTCAACATTCTTTGGTGACTGATTCATGCTGACAAGCTAAATTTATAATTTGGCCAGAGTTTCACACAAGGATAAATAACATACATAAGGATACGATATTTTTATATATGTCCACGTTGATGCGTTGTACATTATCATTATTATGTCTTATATATGAAATTATATTTTAGATTAATTTACATTGTAATTAAATTTTGGCGCGAAAGATTTATTTTGTGTACGTAACAAAGAAAGTAGAATATGAGTTTAATTTAGAAAGCTACGTTTGATTGATCTTTAATCAATCTTTCTAGTCTTTGATAGTTGGGGAAAGTCTTCGAAAAAGACTTTTTTGTATACAGACCACACTATGCATTGTTTCGTATTACGTGCAGTCTGCTTTATTTTCAAAGTTTCCTAGAAACGCATAAAAATCCGCAGTCTAATTAAAATGATCCTTCCTCCTCGCGTCCAACAGAATTAACCACTCCACATTCCGAGAGGAACTCTAGCCACCTCGAATCAAAAAAAAAAAAAAAGGCAAAGTTATCTAAATGGACCAACAAATTCAGCGAAAGGGCGAACGAGACGGTGGTGGTGGTCCGGTAATAAAAGACAAATCTGAAAATAGTACTCAACGCGCTGAAAGTAATTAACGTTGAGCAACGTGGAAGAAAGGGGTTAGGTGGATATCAAGGAAGGAACGAGAGAGGCGAACATTGTGAGACCTTGACGGCGATCGTCGGCCCTATTCTTTACGAATGAAGGCGCAATTCCCAAGACAAAGCAATAATTAACAGCAGAGGTAAGTGCGTGAGCCGACGCCGGTTCTTCTTCATCCTCATCATCGTCGTGTCTTCTACGTACGCCGTGCCAAGAAGCAGGCAACGTTAAGCAGCGTAACAGACCCTCAGACTCTGGCTGGCAAAAGGAGTTTTACTACTTTCTAACCACAGTCGCGGGCTACAATTAAACCCCCATAAAACCCTGTCGTAACTTTTTTAAAAGCGACCGACCGTTCTCTCGCGTGTATCCGCAGCCTCCTTTCGTTTACTCGGCGCAAAAAACTACGTTATATTGCATTCTTAATGAAGCCCCCGAGACGTTGCGGGTACCCAGCGTCTTCTGATTGGTCAACCCTAAAACGTTGGTCTACGTTGTTTCGGCTTCGAAGCCCACCCGATCCGGGTCTCGAATTTTCGATAGAAAAGTGAATTTCTGCGAAAGCTTTCGTAAGCGATTTCGAAGCTAACTGACATAAATAGGTTGTAGATGTTTAGTTGTTTCAGTTGGAAATGTAGCGCAGGATTTTCAATTTTAATTTACAATTATTTTAGTTGGAAAATATATAGCACACTGGATCAGCGATGGAAATCTTTGGGGAATAGAAAATTAAAGGAATTTTTCCATGTCAATTTCAAATTTTGTCGCGTTGCTGATTTTCGTTTCGTGGAGTCGCTGCACGTGTTTTTATAAAAACACGCTAAATTCCAGGGTAGTCGGCAATGTCTCTCGACTTTAAAATAGTAACGGTGTTTACGACGCTGCACTTCGGTGTGTTTAGAAATGATTTATTTTATCGATCCTAAAGTTGAACGATTTACTCTTGTGCCATTCGTACGAGTCTAGGAAGCTGTCTTCATCCTCTCTTTACGACACTACCCGAATATCGTTGTGCTGCACCAAGAAAATTCTTTCGTGATTCTTAATTGTAACGTGAATTTACGATTTTGTATTGATCGATTTGACAATTTATCCCTATGTTGGAATAAAAACAACAATGAAACAACAACCTCCGCAGCTCCAGTTTGTACCTCGCCCGAAACAAAGAACCTGTCAACTCGTTCTCAGCTCCAAGAGCCCGGCGTTGCGCCCGGCGCATTTACATCCAAGGTTGATTCGATGGCTACGTGATTCGTCGACACGTTGCACGGTTAAATAAACCGGCAGATGCGAACTGAATCGCGGGATGTAACGCCACGAAATCAGCCACCCTCGAGGACGAGGCCGAGGATGCGAGGGAAAAAGGAGAAAAAAGGGGGGGGGGAAAAGGAGAGGAGAGAAGCCGTTCGAAAACCGGACGATTTCTCGGGATCTCGAAGCGGCAGACAGCGGTGTGCTGAACACGGTGGCGCGACTTTGGCACGAGGGGGCGAGAGGGAGGACGATGTAAGCAGCCGAGGAAGAAGGTTAAAGAAGGAACCTGACAAGCAGCCGTACGGGGCTTTACCGACGACTGACGTTTACGGCTCGGAGCGGTTCGACCTAGCGTCAGTAAAACTTGAGAAGAAATACAAGCGAAGTCCGCATCGACAGTTAAAGTCATACGCGCGAAAATACAGCCGGGCTTCTATGAAATACGACGTCCGTCGAGCTCGCCTACCTTTGGCCAGCGAACCAAGTCACATCCAGCCAGTGGTCCACTCGAGGTACGCGTATCTCGTTAATGAAAAGAACACACCGGCCATCCCCCTTCCCTGATCCGCCTCGATGATCCTCTCTCACGGACGATAATCGAGTTTCATGACCGAACGAAAACCGAATGGCCACCCGCGATCGTTGCCGATTTTCATCGTCGAAACGATGAAAAAAGGCGAGACCGCGCTCCTCTCTCGTCCTCGGTTTTTAAGGTTTTGGTCTGTGAGGCGTCGGGGGCGGAGGGGGGTAGGGATCGATCGCGAGAGTGAGAGGAATGCACGATTTGCGTGCAGATTCGTGTCCGCGCCGTGCGAAGATAGAACCGAAGGGAATTCGAGCAGAGCCAGTGGTTGATCGCTTCCTCGAGGCTATCTCCTTACTTCGTCGTTCGGGATTTCAAAAGAGACCACGTGGAAAATTGAACGCTCCTCTCGGGCACTTCTCGCAGCAAGTACGCTGGTATTAGTTTTGATCGTCGGTTGTCGGGGATCGCCATTGTGTTGATTCGACGCGTTTAATTAATGATTACGGAGTGTCTCTGTAACTGCGATCGACCACCGAGGGTGGAAATAAATTGCAGAGAAAGAAACATTTCTTTTTTCGTTTTTTTTCTTTTCAAGAAAGAAGACGTTGGTACATCGAATAACATATTATAGATATATTAAACTCTAAAAATTTGGATGTATTTCAGAAAGAAGCCCCTCTTTTCGTTTCAACGATTACATTCATTCGTGCAAAGTACTATTTTTCAACAAAATAGTTGAGACTAGGGTGAACCTTAAGGTTAAGCGTTGATCGAATATTTTTACACAATTTTTCTGCGTCGTTAAATTTCCTCTAAATGCACGAGTATTTGTCGCTGATTCATTGCAAAAAGCAAACGAGGAACGCGACGAAAAAGTGATCGATTTGTGGCTGGAGCAATCGATGCCACGAGCTTGTACGACAGGGTACGTATTATTTGAAGCATTCGTAGTGATTTTATGGTCTTCGTGTCCCCCCTCATGGGCGACGCGAACAGGATAGAAGTGAGAATTCACGAAGCATTTACCTGCAGACGATAAATACCTCTATTCACCGGCTCCGCAACCACTGTAGCCCGTTTCCATCTCAGCTCTGTGCTCTTAAACGTGTCTTCTTCTCTTTAGATCTTCTTTATGACCTTTCGAACCGTCTTCTCTTCGCACTGACATCTACCTTGATCTATTCGTCGAATGAAAGTCTTTATCGGAAAATCGTCCAGTTTGCGAGCCTCTTCTCATTTGTTTAAATGTATTTAAATTCTGACTTAAATTCTGACCTCGAGAAACATTCCAATTTTTTCATTCGTTCAAATTTCTCGCCAAAGTCTCGAAATGACGGCTGAAAAGAGGAATAATCTACAGGACGTCTGAGGTATCACATGGTTGGGTAAGGAGATTGGGAGGGAGCATAGTTATAATTTATACTTTTATGAGACATCTCATGGCCAATCACGAGGGAGGGCCACTTTTCAAACGAATGGAACGTGAGGAGCGAAACAACAGCGACGTATAATCGTAGGCTGTCTCGGTCGCTCTGTCCCACCGTGTAATCCCGTCTTTCTTTTATCGTCGTTCGGTGTTTCTTGTGGCTTAGCCGTTTCATCTCAACCCGCGGACGTCGATCGAGCTTTTACGACTTTGTAATTACGAGTCGGCTCCGATGTTAAAACCCCATAAGAAGTTGAATCAACCGTATCTTTTTCTTTCTTTAAATCGATACCAAGATTATTCGCTCGTCTGACGCGTCTAACTGCTCGCGGCTTTCCCCTACGCGGTGTGTAATTGAGAGGTCTTTTTTTCGCAATCGTTATGCCGATTAATCTAACGACGCGTTAGGAAAATGAAAGCTATTCAATTATTTAACACTTCGAGGGAGAACGTTCTTACTTGTTCAGGGACGCATTCCCTTCGGGTAATTACGAAACTACAGTGACCGACTCTTGTAAGTCTCGTCGAAGGAATCGAACGAAAGCAGCCTCTTTCTAATTTTCTAAAATCGTTTCAAACTCAAGTTTGTTTCACGCGAATGGCGAACGAAAGTTATTTACACGTGCGTACATTGGCTCACAAAAAGTATTTGACAAGTCCGTAGACCTATAGATTCAAAACTTTTGACCACACTGTCAATCTTGGATGGAACCAGAAAATTTTGTTTCTTGACAGACAAGATTATCTGATTGATATTCGTGTCATTCGCAAGTTATATTTTATATATTATAACTTGCGTGACACGAGATTTACGCATTCGTTCGTAATACGCTGTTTGAGCATAAAAGTAGGCCCAATTTACTCTATTCTATCTCTGAAGTTATAGAAGCTGTTTAAATAATCCATAAATGAAATTGGAATTTCATTTAAAAAGGATGCCGAATTAATTTTGCACACCTCGTACGTTCACCGCGCGTCCCGTTTTTAACCCACGGACTTGTCCCGTGGCTTTACGATTCGTTTTTATGACTTTCCGGTGCAACGAGATACGCGAAATCCTCCTTCCGTTTCGTTTTCACCCCCTATTCTCTTCTCTACACAGCGATGAAGCACTGGAGATACTATAATCGATTTTCTTTCAAAACACTTAGTCTCACTCTTTCTTTCTTCCCTTCTTTGCTCTCCCCCGTTCCGCCCCTCCTCTCCACATGTTTTGAAGCAGTTTTATTAAGACACGCGTTCCGCGAAGAAACATACGAGCAAAGGGCTGCATAATTTATTTTCCTTAACGACGTATCGTTAAAGGCGTTGTTTAAAAACAACGACACAGTATTTAATACTAACGAGATTGTGTGTCGTATTTCTTCGCCGGTGTGCATAGAAAGAGGGCAACGTGTGTGCAAAATACTCGTGTCGATTGATGCTCGCGAAGTTGAACGTCGTTGAAAAATTTTTTTCTCCATTATACGATCGATGATATTTCAGAAAGATTCGAATTTCATTCATTCTTTTTTTTTTTTTTTTTTTTTTTTTTACCATTTCACACTTTGCTCGTAATTTTTTTCCCATCGACTGTTAATTCTAAATTTCACCATTGGTATTATTTTAAAATTCTCCAAAGTGTAGAGCGAAATGCGTCGTAAGTAGCAATCATCGCTTAAACTGCAAGTTTCAAACTATAATACAATGTCGTAGTTTCGCACAACGTTCAAGATAAATAATACATGCATGAGACTTACGACGAAAATATAACCTGCATAACCGCAATCACCACGACGCCAATCATAACGCTTGCCGAAACACACGCGGAGAACGAGTTAAATAAGGGGTGAACACCTTACGCGTCAGATTTTGAGATTTTTTACGAGGCACAGCGGCCAGCCCACTTCTTCAAAAAACGCGGCACGTTTTTCTGGTGTCAGCAAGTTCCAAGAAGGATTCTAAGAATCGTTCAACGAAAAAGAAGGTAGTTAACGGCGTATCTTGCGCTTCGCATATTCATTTTCGGCGTTTTTATGCTCGATCACGGATCGGTTTTAAAGGTTTCGCGTTTGACCACGGTTCGATTGTCGGAGGACGATTAAAAACGACTCTTTAAAGGCAAAAGGAAAGTTGGACAAGAAAAACGTCGACGAAAATCCTTGAAATCCGTCCGTTTCGTCGATCCGTCCAATAGAGGGTGGTCTTTATCGCTGCGATGCTTTCCCAGGCGTACGTTATACGTCGACGAGACTCGTTTTACGACGCGGCCAAGTTTTAGTGCCAAGCGAGATTCCGTTTCGCTACGATTCTCTGTCTTTCGTCTTTTAGTCTATTCTTTCGCCGTATACGCCGAATTCTCGCGAATACGTCCTTGTCTATTTTAATATAGTTCGTGACAGAAATATTGAAGATAATTGTTACGTGTGATTTCTTGTTGCGACGAACGTGTGTGAAAGGGATTCGATCGCGCGGATCGCTGACGTTGTTTTTTCATTGCACTCTGCGGATTTTCGAAACGTTAAATTTCGTTAAGAAGCGTAAAATCTGCAGTAATTGTACATAGTAATAGTCTAGTTATGATCTAGTAATTTTTTAGGGGAATATTTCATAAATCTGATATTACTTGACAAATTATCTTGAAAACATTTTGAGGAAAATTTAACGCTAAATTTAACAGGTTCGTTTGTACAAACTCTTTCATAAATTATTTTACCATCGCTAGATCTCTCGTTTACCTTCAATGCTGCTATTCCACAGCGATTGCTCCAATAAAAAGGAATTAAGAGCAATTTCGTACAAAATTTCAGCCAACTTGTAAAAGTGTAACTTTTCACAAACTTGAAGAACCAGAACAAATATTCAAAAAAAAAAAAAAGCCACCCTGAAAAAGTTTCTTAATTTTTGCGATCCAGCCAGCCGCTGATCATTGCTACCCTCCCCGTCGATTCGACGCGATGTGTCATACACGTCGAGGAGGAACCAACATGTCTAGACTACCGAAAAAGTCAGCCACGATCCTCCCTCTCGGACGGTGTGTGGAACGGAGCAGGAAACCAGGTCTGGCCTCTGGCCGGGTGGGTGAATAGGTGGGTGGCGGGTGCACGTATGAAAACTAAGTCCCGGTTTCATTTGACTGGCTTTACGAGGGAGACATAAAATGGATTTTACTGTCGGCTAGTTCGCCAGTTCTCGAGTTGGTAACATTGCTTTAGCAAGCATAATATAGCCTTCCCCCGATACCTTCGTTTCTCTCCTTCTCTCTCTCTCTCTCTCTCTCTCTCTCTCTTCCATCGGTTCTTCCTCTTTCCTCGTCAGGACGCACCACGTCCCTTTCGTTGTCGTTTCAGCGTTCTACTCTTTTCTCCCTTTTTCTTTCCTGTCCTCTTCTTGCCGGGTCCGTTTCTTCCTCTCCTCTCTTTCTGCTGCCGCTCTGTTTCGTCTCTGTCCTGTCCGTGGGTTGCGGCCGTGCGCGCTCGTCGATGGGTTGCGACCAGTCGACTTTTTGAAAGTCATGTTTCGTGGTAGGTTTCCGCCCTATGTTCGCCGTGCAAAGTTTTCGCATAAGAAATGTCTCGCCGGTGAATTTAATATCCGCTGGATAAGACCACGGCATCGCTGCTCTTAAGTTAAAAAAAAAAAAAGGAAACTTAATTTCGAATTCATTTCCTACTCTGTTTCGGACATGATTAAAGGATCCTTAGGAACAAGGGCGCGTTCTGCTACCTTTCGTTCGATTAGCAGACGCCATTGTCGCTGCTTTCTGATTCTGCGGACGACGTTTAATGGCCGCGTATTTGGCCGATGATACGTTGATTCGTTGTTTAATTGTTCTTTGATTATCTTCCATTCGTCCTCGTTACGAAAATTCCTATGATACGACTGTAACAAACGTTTCTTCCTTCGGAGCATAAGGATTTTGAGTGAAAAAGATTTTTATTTGACGATACTTTTATTGTAACATTGGAAAGTACGCGTATGATCTGAACTCCATAAAATGTTATTTTATGATGCTTACGTTTGAGAATGTACTTCAACTTTCATTCCTTGCCTTCTTCCTTTCTATCTAATCAATACTGAACGAACGTGTTGGATAATTATTCGTTATTTACAACATCGTAATAAAGTTATTATTATCAAGTGAACATGTCAATATTAATTTATAGAATGAAAATAATTAAAAGTAATCGCGAAATAATTCAATTGCTTCTAAAATACGTTGCTCATTTTATAAAAACAAATCAAATGGATAGATCATTAATATTTCGGGCGTTTATGGAAAATTTATGGAATATTCGTTAGTGGAAAGTCTGCATGTTTCATTTAATGTCATATAATTTCATTAATAATAATATCTCTGCACATTAATATTTATGTTATCGATATAACATCACGGTATGCTAATTGGCTAGGACAATCTAGCTGCGTTTTATTTCTGTTAAATCTTCCATAAACAGAGTTGGATTTTTATCGTCACTATTTAATAATTAATAATTAAAGAACAGCGAGTTACATTCAATAATTAGAAGACTAAATCTCTCTCCAAAGTTCTCTTCCTAGAACATGTCAGCGTACAAAGATACCCTACTACGAACAATTTTTTTTATTGAGATATTTCTATAAAATAAGAAAGATTCTTATATTCTTGTTACTTTGATCAAGATGTATTTGAATTGAAAACATTTCAATCAAATGACTAAAGTTTTAAAAGCCAATGTGCAACGATAAAATTAGCGCGTGTGTTGTGTAGTTATCAAATCTCATACGAGATTGTACATCAAATTGTACGATTGATGAACCATTTATTTTCTGACCTTTTGATTACTGAATTAGATTCAGATGCCTCGTTTCAACCGATAGAGATACTTGCAACATTAATGCAGGCAATGATATTTAAATAGTAAAATTCATTATTCATGCCACGTCCAAAGTAGAACACTCGTTGTAATTTTTAACTGGTCAAAAATATGTTTGCGTTTAAATTTTTTACTTCGTTGATTGTGGCATTTATAAAAATATAAGTTCAGAATTGAAACGTCCATCGTATCGCACGATCTGTTAACAACAGCTTAGAACGATCGGTTCGATATGGTTTACCGAAGGCGAGCATAGAATGTTCCTCCACTTTGGCGATTCACGAGCGATCCGGTGCGCTGAAACGTAACACATCGCTAACTCCGGTTGAATCTTTTTTTTCTGATTTCAGATCGATTACCGACCAGTCAGTGAAGTAAAACGTTTGGAAGAACAGGTCGAACCCAAAGAGAAATGACTATGGCGAGGAGGAAGAAAAAGAGTAAGAAGAGTAAGAAGAAGAAGAAGAAGAAGAAGAAGAAGAAGAAGAAGAAGCGTGTTGCGTAGAGAATCTTTTTAAGGAGGGAAGCAACGAGCACGGAGAACGTTCTCTGTTCCATGAGCATTCTCCCATCAGTCCGCTCAGACGTTGCATCATCGAACGACTAAAATTCACCAGTCAATCGAGATAATCTGTGTTGTAATTGTCAGACGCATTTACGTAACGTCGATTTAATGGACAAGCATATCAAGCGCGAATGCAACACTTTCGATTCGTCGATCTAGAAAAATAGAAATATGCTTCGTCCTATCGAAAATATCTGACATTTACAGAACGCCAACAGTGGAAAATCTCAGTGTTACTACGAAGAGCTCAGAAATCAATCAGCGTAAGTCACTTCTCACGAGACAAAGACAACTTGATATGCTTTTGTTATCAACACGCCGACATATTATCGCATTGATATTTATTTCGTTTTTTTATCTTTTTCGTCGGTTTTTTACTAATGTAAAATAAGATTTTTTTTTTTTAATCGAAGAGTTAAAATAATAATTTTAGCGTTTCTTGTATCGAGGATAAATTTTTTCATACTAAGCTACGTCTTTGAGAAGCTGTTCTATCGTTGGTTGGGGTGGAGACGCAAGTTCCTGCTTGGCGGTCAACGTGTTGGAACTATTAATCGATAGAACAGTTTGGTTATTGTAACAGTGACAATTATATTATAACGATCGTATAATAACGACTGAACTACTTTGTCAACGATTACACAGTAGTATGTACGAGTAACTTACGTTGATTATAGTTTCTGAGTCGTCTGTATCTCCGACAACTGCAAGGAAATCGCAAGTCGAAATTTTAGTCGTCAACGTAATGTAAATCGTCGCTTCGAGACAATTAAATTTTGTTGCCGTTTCGACACACCGAGGAAAGAAATAAGTACGAGAGCCACACACCGACTGATAAAGGAGGATGCGGCGTATCGTTCACGGACGATCGACGAAGAGAATCGATGCTCCATAGTCCCTTGACGCTGTTCGGACAACAGCGTTGCGATTCGAGCCTCGTGTTTCGAACGCAAAAGGGATCCAACCGCAAGCAAAATCCATAGAGCGAGAGAAAAAAAAAAGAACGAGAAAAAAAGAATACGCGTTGTGTTCCGCGGGTTTCTTTTCGTTATTGTTTTCCTTTTCTTTCCTTTTTCCTTTCACGTTGAGCGAGAGAGCAAGAAAGTCATGAAGTTTTTGCGAGCGGATCGTAAGATGCCAGGGTTCATGGACAATGAACACCTCGGGCATCCTTCGTCCTTGCATGTCCTTCGATTCGTCGATCCTCTTCTCACCTCCCGTGTTCCGTTTTCTCTTTCCGTTTTTATCTTTTATCTTTCAATTTGTTCCTTTCGATAAATATTTCCCCACCTCCTCCACCCCCTTCTTTTCCTCACCTCTTCTCTCTCTCTCTCTCTCTCTCTCGTAGTTTTCTCACTCTGTCGGTCCGGAATAATAACACATTGTACAGACTCGAAACGCACGTTGGAGCTCGTTCGTACGATTATGAGAGACGATGGTCACCGACCGGTTGCCGATGCTCAGTCGTCCGTGAACGAGATCGTTCGACATATTTTCGACGATCAAGTAACATCGTGTGCTGTAAAACCTGCCAATCTACGACCAACCAACCTCTCCTCCGGCTACATTGAAGTTTCTCGTTCTTTTGCCTCTTGGCTCGTCGTTTCTGTCCTTTCCAATTAAACGTGCTTTCGTTCCGTTCGCGACGGATGACAAGTATCGGCGATCACTGTTCTTTATCTCGATATACACGTATACACGATGACACAATTTTACTCGCGAAGGATAGTATCTTCTCACGTTCGCCGATTCGCGACGCGAATGTTGCACGATCTCGAAACAAATTCCTTCGATGATCGTGCCAACCTCGCACGCTTCGCGCGATAATTGAGCTACGCGCGCATATTCGAGAAAGCTAATACGAGTTATGGTGTTCATTGAAAGAGAACATGGGGACAAGAAGAACGTGTTAGAAGATTCGTAACGATCATACCTGTTTGCTTAAGCTCCGGCAAATCGGGAGTTGGAATTGCAAATATCCTCTGGAGTGAGGATAGGTGACGATTTTGTTCCAACTCTGGTAATCTCGAATCCCTCGGCAAGGGAAATGGAATGGATTAAGAACGGGGAAGAAACTATTCAGTTGTTTCACACTGACAGCATTAGATTGCGCTGAATTTCAGATCGATTGCAACGTGACCGGGTGCAACTGGATGATTTCAGTTTTTACCAATTCTGTCGATTGTTAAAAGAACAAAGATGGGAAAGAGTAAGATCGGCGAAGTGTAAGAATTCGCGTGCTTCACGCGATCCGCACCAGTTTGTCGACGAATCCTCCGATCTCGCCGAGCAATTTTCATTCGATCAATGATCGTCGACGAATTCTTCCGGTAACTGCACACTTGGTCGGGAACTGAGACGAAAGATCAGTTCCCGACAGAGGATCTTGAGGGGTGATGTTGAGGATTGACGAAACAAACGACGCGATCGTACTTTGCTCGTTTCGATAGAAACGCACGAGTTTTTAGTAAGTCGTTTTCGTGTCACGCACGATCGGTGCAAGGCGGTTGCTTCACGCGGAATAGTAGAGCTCGTGACGCATTTTCTACGAAGCAGTCTACGGGAAACAATTATCACACGCGTCGGACACGGGTGAAAAGGATACTCAAAATCGAGAAGAAATCGACTGACGTGTTAGTTACTGGGGCGCAAGGATGCAGCAAAATGTCCGCTGAAAAACTGGTCGTTCTATCTCTCGGCAAATTAATTTTCAAATAAGAACACCGGGGCCTGTCTCCTCAATATGCTGTTTCATTCTTGCATCCTTCTTCCCCCCTCCTTGCGCCGCCTCTTAGTTTCTTGTGCCGGGAACACACAGCCTGGTTTCTCTATCTTTCTCTTCTTTCTCTCGTGCTTCACTCTTTTTCTCTTTCTTTCTTTTTTTTTTTTGTTTTGATTTTTCTTACGTGTATATTCGTACCGCGGGGAACACGTTCCGAGCAAAAATCCAATGTCCAAACCTAACTGGTTCTTGCGAGGAGCTTAATGATTCTCCCCGTTTAAACAAATTTGCGGTTCTGTAACGAGCATGCGTGCCACCGATGCTTACCACTCACCTATCAGCAACGTTGGCCTGTGCGTCTCATTTACACGCCGGCGTCTACAGAGTAGTTTCTCTTCTTTTTGTTTTCTCTTTTCCTTTCCTTTCCTTTCCTTTCTTTTTTTTCTCGATCCGCCCCCCTGGAATGTATAATTGCATCAGTGGAGAGAGAGAGAGAGAGAGAGAGAAGAATTCGATCGAAGAAACTGCCTACGGACAGATTGAGCTTGAATAATTATCGAGAAGCCAGGCGGAAGAAGGAAGGTTGATCTTAATATATTTTTTCCTTCCTCGATCCACAAAAGACGTGTTCGATCGATCTGTTCGCGGATAGATTGCTGTTTAATTAGTATCGAGAAGGTAGGCGGAAGTTGGTTTCTTTTTCTCTTTTTCAATCCATTATCGAACACACCCTTGGGCAGAAGACAAATTCGATGGAAGAAATTGTCCGTGAATAAATCGCGTTCGATAACGTATTCTATTGTAGGAATTTAATTATCGAGAGGTTGGTAGGCGAAAGTTGAACGCGATAGTTGGCGATTGAATATATGTATTTTTATATCGGCTGAAAGGAACAACGCAGGACGATGATACTGAAAACGAGGACATTCGATACGCATTAACGACGCGAGGAGAGATAGATTGATCGTGGCGGGTAGCGGTCGTTTTTGCGAACTTGCGTTTCCAAATTGCGCCATCGAATTAAAAGAAAAATGGCGCGATACGTGACTGGCGTGGCTGAAATTGGCACGGTCGCACGCTCGAAGTGAAACGAACGGATCTATCCGACTGTTTCTCTCTCGCGAATGAATCGTGGCGGTTAAAATATCGCGGCAACGACTGCGGTTAAAATATCGTGTGTGGTCGATGTGTCGAAAGGGAATATCTTAATTTTGCCATTTTCTTTCCTTCTTTTCCTTTCCCCCGCCCCCTCTTTTCTCTTTATTTTCTGCTTCTTTTTTTTCCAATAAAGAAATCAATAGGTGGAAGTCGCTGGCGTGCAGGATGTTATTCAATGGATTTTGTGGTCGATTTGTAAGACGTCGGTATATTACTGTTTGCTTGCGGCACTTCTAGATGATTTCTCATCTTTAACGTAAGAAGAATTTTGTTTGACAGGATAGTTGACTGAAATGAATTGTTTGAAAGGTTAAATTTAAACTTGTGTAACAGATCTTACTCGACTTGAAATTCTCCAAGATAATAATCTGTAGATAATAACCTACACGTCGTCTTGATCTGTAAATTATAAATAGCGTTGAATTCAATGCTGGAAAAATGATTTTTACGCCGAATTTACGTTCCCTCGCGTAAATTGTAATGTTCTCTGTTTACGATGATAATTTTCTATTTGTAATATTTTCTGTTTTCTGTAATAATATAGGACTTGAAAAGTGAAGTTTAAGTTTTTGTATTTACCGTGTGCTGTTGTAAGTGTAAATTTTTACAAAGTTTGCGAGAAAAGTGCAGTTCTGCGCAAGAACTCTAAATTATGCGATCCGATATTCGTTGACCTCGAAGATTGTAGCTGAAGAGTTACGTCTTTGACATCGAAAATTTATCGTTCGTTAGATCGATTCGAGAGCCAAGTGTAATTTGTCCGGGACAGATACTTTGTATTACTTGAAATTAATCCTACTCGAAGAGAGGAAATTCGCGATATTACTTGAATTAAATTTCCTCCAGATTCGCTTAATTATATTTATAATTACGTACGTTTATTTGTTATGATTTCACGTTAATAAAACTATCGCGTAAACGTAATGCGTATGTGCGTAATGCGTTAACGAAGCTATTAAAAATATTGTTCTCGCTATGTATAGATAAAAGAACGTTTCTCCAATTACTTTCGAATTACATTATTGCCTGTAACAGGGAAAAAGAAGAAGAGACCGAAAAATACTTGAGACTACAAACTGCAAGTATAAAACGAGATACGCGTTTACGTCTACGCCATGATCCATTAATCTATTAATCTATTAACCTATTCTCGCGCGAGAAACTACCCCCGGTAAGTTGTGTCATGGCGACGAGCTATCCGAACATTTTACGCGCCAGCGTTCAGTAGATGAACACCGCGGTTTGTACATCTATATATCTGTATTTCTGAATAAACGCATACTCACGGGTAGAACTTGATGCACCCCGCACGTTGCAATTCCACAGACCCTGCTATTTGTCGCTTACAAAGCTTCTTGTATCTAATAGCATGTCAGGTGTTTCATGCATATCCGAGTAATATTTATCATAAACGATCGGGACGATCGAGACGAAGAGAGGACGGTTTAATGCCTTGTAATTTCGTACTTCCGACAGTTCGTTGCGCAAAACCTTTAATTTCAATGGAAAACTTTTGGCTTCGGCGCGCGGTTGCAGATGTCGGGTACTGATGAAAGATGTTTCGTGACGTTTGCCAACGATTTGCGTGCGAACTTCCCGGTCGCTTCGATCGTTGGAAACACGGATCGTGTGGAAATTGCACGGTGAATGAAATTCGTCGGAGCGCGCTCGACGATGGAACCGGAAATGCGCTTTGCGTTTCCGCTAGGAAGTTTTCGCGAATTGCCGACGAAAAGGAATTTCTCACGTTGCGCGACACGGAACAGCGCCCGCGTAACAATCGCGTGTATTAAAAACGTGGTAGCTGCAGACTGAATTACGAAGGTAATGTGGAAATTTGACAGAGAAAAAGAAACACGTTGCGAAGGGATGTTATTTAACATACTACATAGGATACTATTTAATACTATATTACCATTAAAGAAAAAAAAGAAAAATAAGGAATATGAAAGTGTAAAGGAATTTCTCTTCAGGAATATTTAGTTTGTTAAGGAATACACTTGACCTCGTTATGCGGGATAAGAGAAACTCATACGTCCACTCAATCTGCTTTTTTTCTTTCTTTAACACGTAAAATGTGCTTTCGTTTAATTTTCTTTCAAATTAAGTAAGGTGGACTGTTTGAGCTTTTCTTTTTTTTTTTTTTTTGTAAATAGGCTATTTAATTAAAGGTCTCTCGATACATATCTTTTTCTTCTTTTTTGTGTGCGTGTGTGCGTGTTTGCGTTATTTTTATAATTCCCGTTGTCGACAGGATTTTCAGTTCTTTCATTGAAACGGCTATATCTTTATATTCTATTATAATTCAATTTCTATGGTATCAATAACGAGTATCTGAATGTACCATATACTAAAAGAACTAATTTCCAAACGTCATCGTCGTTCATTCGTCCGAAATTGTTCGTCCATCTTTCCAAGGGATTTACGAATCATTTCCCTTATGCCATAAATCGTTTCAATTTCAATCAGATTTCCAACGCCTCGGTCTAGCGAAAAATCCCTTAGAATGTACTCACATTTTACTTACAATTAGAATCAGAGATCGTAAGAATAATTTATCGCTGAAATATTGTTCGTTAAAAAAGGGGAATAACGAACAAGCTCGCAGATATCCGAACCATATTTAATTCCTAATTGACCGAGCGTCGTTAATAGAACAGATATAGGTTCTATTTGATAGTCGTTATAAATCATGTAAGCTCTGTCGTTGCTGTGCGCGCTAGTCTGGACTATTTTCTCTCTTGGAACGCGAGTCCAAGTTGCAATGGCCGCGCAAATTTTCCGCTCGAAACACAGCGAGACGAACTTTGTTTCGCAAGGTTCATCCAAATTTGAACACGCCCTAATTCCTACACTTTGGACAAACTTACTTAATTCTGCTTATAATCCGAAATTTTTCTTCTTTCTTTATTTTTTACTAAATAGGGATGGAAACGATCTTGTTATTACTACACGCCTACATTTCTGTTTAAAAATTTTGGAGCACTCTTCACTTTTTGGATAAAACAAATTCGTACATTCTCCTGGGGAATAAGAATATTAAATATCATTAATCCTCAAGTAGTATTACTGGGAGTGATAGTATAGATGATTATAGCAATTTAAGTTGAGTTATAGTTGACGGGATATTTAATTTTATTTTGGATATTGTTATTCAGTTACATGAAAGATTTCTGAATTAAGTAATTTGTCCTTAAATTTTTACTTTTTATGATCTTCCAATATAAAATAAACTTCATTTTACTGTGAGAAATCGAAATATCGGCTCAAAGTGTTTACGACAAAAGTTACGAAGCCAATAATATTGAGTTTTGGATAACGAAATTAAGCAATAAAAAGAACTGCTTTCTACACCTGACATTTCCATGTTGTACTTTCAGATCGAGTTCTTCGATATTTTTAAATTTAAAATTTGCCTTGAATTTAAGTTCGCCAAAGATGCAAGATTCAACGATTTTGAAAAACATCGAATTAGATATCGGTGTTTCGTCAGTATCGACATCTCTGTCTGAAGTGGAATTATACTTGGAAACATCGACTACAAGCATCGATCGTACGATCTCTGGACATTCCAGAAACTTCAAGGATAGTCATTTGAAATATGTTATCCCTTTCTTTCGTTTTGTATAAATGAACAGACAGACTGATCTTTGCGTTTAGATGTAGTCGTTACAGAGATTTCGACGTAATTGTAAATTTAAATTTTTTAGGGAGAGTATCGGTCATCTGCACAAAGTATTTATGTACATAAATTGATCGTAAATATAAATATTATTTCCCTTTATAAAAATTTATATTCTTAGCTGTTAAATCGTTAAGACAATGTTTGACAATAATTGCTTTCCTTTTCTCTCACGAACAGATAAACGAGGGGATAATGTAAAACTCATTTTTTAAAGGCGACACGTTCTTTATTTTTTTACATCGATATGCACGATGAAATGGTACTACAATCACATATTAGGAAGACCATCGTTGATCAATACTGCATTATTGTAAGAATATCGAGGCGATACTAATCCAGTTGGCGATTAATTCACTTCGATTTAACGTGTAGCATTATATCGTAGTATTACGCTAATATGAATTGTTTATGTACTATTTACCAATACTGCATTGCGATAATAATACGTTAACGATAATTTACAGTCGTTTGAGGGGAAAAACGTTCTGCTGCGACATACCCTTATATTTCGATAGCCTTTACCAGTGTTTAATATTTCTTTCATACGTCGAAGAGAAAAAAAGATCGTGTTGGTGTGCAACCCTTTCGTTACTATCGATAACTACAGTCATTCGTCGCTGTGCGTTCGTTACTATGTTCACGATCGTAGATTAATCGACAAGATTCGCAATGTTTTATTATGAGTTGTAACACTTATTTTTATTATACGCCGACTGCAAATGGTTATCTTTGTAAGTAGCATGTAATTATAAATAAAATTTCACGAGGAAAGTCACGAAGTCCTTTCTTTTTTTGAAAATAAATCGAATCGACGAACTTTAGTGTCGATGATTCGCCAATGTTTCGTCGCGTGTGCATACGAGGAGTTCATGTTGAAGCATGCACCTCTCCCGAACAGCTATATAATTATTCCCGTAGCGAAAGGGTTAATGGTGTATACCGTCAATGCAATTAATGTGATGATAATTGCATCCGATTAACAGCAGTTTCGTTATTTGTCAGAGAGACGAAAAGATAATGGTTTCACACGATTGCAACGGAGAGAGTTTGTTTCAACAAAGTGCAACAAAATGTCTCTCCTTTACTTGTTAAAATTTTATTATTAGTCCAGATAAAATACACGCTAAAAGTCATAAACTTTTTTCAAGATTCAAAGGGAAGAAAAATTATATGCCCCTGAATGTCGAACAAAATTACGACGATATTACGACAATGTGTGTTATAAGAAGCATAGAACGCAATTTTATGTTACGTGATATTTCGACAAAACTGTCAAACCCTCTACCAGTAGAATTTCGTTCGAATTTACAAAAGAAAAGAATTATTAATTATATTAATCGTATGTATACATTAAGATCAAATCTTCAGGACGTGAATACACAGGCGCGTAACTTTCAAATTAGACACGACGTTAAATTGTAGAATTTCAATCGGACGAAGAAACCGGAAGACGACAGAGCAATCATTAAGAAATAAACGTCATTGAGAGAGAGAGAGAGAGAGCAAAGATAAAATTCCATCTCCCCCGGATGACTCTAAACGGTATTTGACATGATATTTCAGCCAAGAAGGACGAACAGGTATAAGAAGAATAAAATTGCACGAATCATCGGAATAAACGTGTTCACGGTTCTAGCGTGAAACACTCGCGTGAAACCCGAAAGAAAAAGCCGACGAGCACATTCCTCATTATGTATCAAATCGTTCCCGGAAGGGGAAATTGTAATTGCGGGTTGTAACGCGCGACAGCCGCAATTTCAAAGCGTGTTATCGACGATTTTTCACCATCCGTCCTTTCCAATCTCTCGTCCCAACCCCTCGTCCTGTTTTTAGATACAAACGACGGCGTGCACGAGTGGATGAACGAATAACGACGATTTTACAACATCGTAGCCGGTGACACTTTCATTTTTACAGCTTGTAAGTTATCGCGTAAAAAACGATGGCCGGAACGATGACCGTGCGGAGTGGCGTGGCAAAGGAATGAAACGCGACCAAAAGAGAGGAAAAAAAAGAAAGAGAGAGAGAGAGAGAGAGGAGAGAGATAATAGCCAAAGAGCCATACAACGTCCGCTTTATCGCGATTTATCTACTCGTATCAATCAATCCGACGATCCATAAACGAAACGAGCGTTATGTATGGGAGCTTTTACGATCGCGTTTCGATAGATCGGGAAAAGGGCACGGTCGAGGCACGGTCGAATTTTAAGCACGTACACGCTAACGGGGACATTGCGAACCATGACGTTCGATAAAAAGGAGAAAAAAAGAAGGGAATAAGAAAATCCGCAGCACGCAGATAAATTCAGTGTGTTCAGCGTATCTTTGATTGTTATATCGTGCGTCTTTGTTTATTCGTGTTCTTGTAACGAAATCTTTTCGTGGAGATCTGAAAAAATTAAATCGTCTTAATAATAAACGAAAAATTAAAATATAAAGAAAATAAAAGAGAAAGATAAATATTTGCATTATTCAAATCTTTATAAACAATATTATGTGGAATATATCTTATTGAAAATATATATTCTACGGATAATTATTAATACTTTATTGTGGATCCGTTTGTCATGCATGGTCGACAACTACGATGCAAAAGTCCGGTTTACCATAGCAGATGTAACGGTTTAAAACTGAGCAGACGATTGGAGAGATTGAAATCATTTTGCCATCCGTTGAACATGTTCGCCTTTTTTAATTTTATTTATTCGTTACATGCTGTGAAAGGAAAAGATCGCTAAAGGAACCAGAACGACGCTGTACAAGCTGTGCTAAAATTTAAAATACAGTTAAAAAACTTGTCGAATAACGTGGATATATTTTGTACGAATGTACGAAAAATAGAAATAACGAAATAACGATTAAAATATTTCGAATTTTAGCGTAAACTATATAAAACGAATTCTCTTAAAATAATAAATTTATCACACAACATTTATACTAAATACGAACTGAGAAAAGAACGAAATTGGAAGTAAATATGTTCGTATGTTCAACAATTTGCAAATAGAATTTTATAAAATTTTAACATGTCAATTATAAAAAAGTATTTTTAATATGTTCGTACTTATAACTTAAAGGACAGTTTGAACAAAATTATCGTTGCATTCGCAGCAAATGTGTCGGAGCGACAAATTGTTAAAAGTTAAAAGTCTGTATTTATAGAGTTGGTATCGTCAAAATGTTCTACTTTCGACGTGGTTCAAGGGAAAGGACGAACAAAGTAGAATAAGCGAATATTTTGCTGGTTGACAAAGAAGATGGCGCGAGTCGAAGAACATCGGCTAATTGTACAACTTATGCAGATTGCTCGAGACACACCGGATTTAGTATCGTACTTGTTACAAGTTGAAGAACTCGTCTTTTTTTTCTGTCGACTGCTTGTCAGCCACTTGTCAATCGTTGCATTCCAGTATATTTAAGGCATGAGTTGATTTGTAATTAATCAGTTTGCCCGGCGATATTCCCTTTTCGTATTAATTAATACATTTTTAATTATTAGATAGTATTTCATTAAGAGACTACAGTAAATTATTCAGCGTATCGTGGTTTGAATTTTAGATTAAAATAAACACACAGACTACAAATTACAGTTCAGGTCTACTGTGTCGAGCAATGTAATTATTACAAGAATATTATATTGCATTCATCTAAAATGCAAATGTCTGTATAATAATAATACAAGTATTTCAAACTACAAGTAACATCAATTTTAATGTAACGTAACTTCGTTCATTACTTGTACAAAATTACCACTAGATGCTCGTTCATTTAAGATTAGATATCACATACCGAAATTCAACAGTGAATCGTCAATTAAGTTAAAACTTTAATACCTTCCAACCATTTAATGAGCTCTATCACTCTCTCACGATCGTCTGTTTATTCTCGTTTCGTTTCCTTCGCTTCCAAGTCCTTCTTAATGAACTCTCATTTCCATTAACAAATCATAATTTTCCGTTAATATCTCACTTAACTCCGCGTTAGCGATTATTTTTTCCAGTACGTAATTCATCGCGTGTGTTGTGTAAATTACAATGATGTGCAATTTCTCAAAAATCCCGCGCACCAATTGTTCGCAAAACGATGTCCCACCTGTTTTTCGATTCGTCCACCGAATTTACAGATGTTCCGCGAACAATGTTTTTCTATGTTAAGAATCGCGCGCTAAACCCTCTACTAAATGCAAGCTCCACGGCCTTAAATATCACACCCGTTATTATAGGAACGACTTGAACATTCCTCGACTCCTTTCGCACACGCGATCGATTCCTTTTAATTCGTTTCTTCGAAAAACGAGAGGTCACTCTTTGTCAAGCTAGCTCCGACATTCGCGTGCACCGGCGTTATTTGCGAGTAACGTGCGCGAAGATCGCTATAATTTATTTAAATATAACAAATTTGCGTGAACGGAACTAGATCTCTCCGTTTCTCAGCCCTTTGGAGCGAAAGCTTCGAACGTCCATTGTGCTTTTTTCTTCTTCTTTTCTCTCTCTCTCTCTCTGTCCCTTTTTCTCAGACTCGAGAAAAAGTTAGTTCATTTTTTCTTGTTACAGACCGGACGTAATTTCCAAGATTTCATCAAGTTCGAAGAGGAGTTGTATTATTTATTAGACCGCACCTGTTTGAGAGAAGACTCGACATTGAAGCATTTGTGTGAAAGGAACTTTCTGGAAGATGGTTAAGTCGAATAAGTACAAACACAGAAAAATTCCAAAGTTCAGTATTTAACGTGTATTAAATACAATAAATCTCTGAGTAGATTTCATTTCTTCAGTTGTATCCACAAATTTTAAAGACGTTCGTGGTTTAATAATAATTATTTTTTTTTTTTTTTTTTCAATTCAAACAGTGGAAGTCTTTATTGTACTTTTAATTTTTGTATTCATACCCCTGTAAAATATCCGTGGCAGTAACACGTTTCCTGTGGCTCGAACAAACATTGTTTTTGGAAATTCTAATTATCAAGTAGATACCATCGTTTCATTCCTACTAATTTATGATGTTAATCGTACACGTTGGAAAAAAGTGCGTCATTTTATATACTTTATTACATTCACGTCGTACGTATTATATTCTACTTTATACACATACATATATGCATGAGTAGTTACACATTATCAGAGCTCATGCATAAACAGTTACACATTAATATTAAATTATAATATGGTAATTTAAATTGCATACGCTGATTGTAATTTGTTCGGATTAACTTCACGACTCTAATTATAGGGATAATAGTTAAGCATACCTGTTTAACATGCTTTTGTATCAACTAGAGCTGCGGATACCAGCAGCTTGATTGAGTCTCGAACAATCAGAAATTTCCTTTTGAAAATCACTTGTTTACCAACGGAAATAAAAAATAATATGTTTCGTCTTTTGAAGAATTTTGTTTGTTCATCGAAGTAATTGAAATTTTCGCGAATATATTAATTTGCAGTACGTTGATCGTAAAATTAACTTATTCTGCTACATTTTTTCTAAACGTTCCAAAGTATTTTTCAGTGCGTATATAGATGAAACTTCTCCTCCAAGGCTACTTTCTTCTCTCTTAGCAATATGAGGTGCGGTTAAGCACTGTCATGGTGAAGGGTAAACCTGTTGCAGTTTATCAAATACCTATACAGACGATCGCCTCTTTCAATTGAACAACCGGATATATTTTAGTTGCAGTTATTTGTTAAAAATGAAATTTATCGTTTCATTTGGTTATTTGATACGTCCAATGAAACATCTGAAAATAGTTCGCGATATATCTGTATTGGAAAATTAATTCTCGTAACAAATTTATAAAATATCTTCAAGCTATTCGAGTTATGTATTGAGTAATAATTGCTCTGAATTAATTATTCGAATTAATTATCCAATTATTATCAAGTTATACGAGTGATATTTATAGATTTCTCACCTCTTCTCAGACATATATAACGTTCGATATTGTCGTCTAACAAAAATTCAATACGAAGCATAATTTAACTCCGCATTTACGAATGAAATTGTCAAGCTTCGCGTCTCGCCATGCAACGTTGATCATAAAATATATGGGCTTTTCATTTATGAACGTGAACCGTTTCATATACTGTGAAGAAACAAATGCAAATTCGCTTACAGAAACAAAATATTTTCATCAATTTAACGTTGCCAATATTCCCTTGCGAAATCACTTTTATTCGAATCATTGGACGGAATGTCTAGAGTTATAATAGAAAGATATACGACGTATCTCGTTAAGAGCATCACGCAAACGACGTTGCACTTCGTTGCATTGCAATAGGTATCTCGTTCGAAACGTCCCATCGCGGATATTTTGCCCGCGTATACGTACACGAAGGAATTGGAATATTTCATTTTACAACACGTCTTGCATCTTCACGAGTGAATTTTCGCGGTGGAATTTTCAACGAGCCGGTATTTACAAACAGGTATTCGCCATTGACGAACACGCTGTACGAAAACTAAATAGATAATCTGCACACAGAAATAGAGTTATGGCACCTCCACCTCAGACGAGAATAACGAACAAAGAGCAGGCTGACGACAGAAAGAAAGGTGGACAGCGAGAAATGAACAAAGCGAGAAATAAGAAAATCTCAGGCGTAGGAAAAGCACGAGGGCCGACCAGTCGGTCCGAGACATATAAAAGCGTTGCATCGCCTTAGCCGCGGTATATTTCTGCATTATATAAGCAATATAGTCCTTAGTTTATGCCCGGGACGCCGCAGTTAAACGTTGCGAGGGTTTTTATAGGCCTATACGTGAATATTCTCGTACTTATGTCGGTTACGACGCCCGGCGTGTTTCCACTCGGACTCGCGTCCTCGCGTCGTCGTCGTCGTCGTCGTCGTTTCTTCGCTTGGCTCCAACGCAATGGGAAACGCATTCGCCGCGAGATGAATGATTGCTCTCGGTGTCGGATAACGAAGTGTTAACCCTTAACCGGTAGCGCGTGTTTTTTTTTTGCAACGCTCAAAGCCTCGAATTCCCGCGTTGTTATCTCGGCGAAGATTCCTTCGGCTCCCCCCTTCGGTTTCCCAGACCAGTCGAAGGGGAACAAATTGGGCTGAATAGCGGAATAATTGCGAGGAAGCCGGGGCAATCAGTGGGGAATGATTTTTTGAAAGAAACCTTCAGATTGGTCTATTGACGCGCAAGTAGTGCCATTAGATAACAATTTATGCCAAATTATGAAAATTTCGGGTATTTGAGTTTCGCAACGGAGACTCGTAATAAATGAAAAATTCCCAAAATTAATTCGTTCAATCCTTGGCACAAAGTTTGAAATTAGTGAACTGAGTGAAAAAAAAGAAAAAATTGTGTTTGACTGCTTGCGCGATTCCACTTGTCACGATGTGGATCAATCCCAAGTTGTTATGATTGTTTCGTTCAACAAGAATAATTCAGCAAAATCACGTTTAATACTATTATTTGTGCTTTGTACTAATCTTTCGTAGTACTTTTTTCCAAATTTGAAGTCGTCATAAGAAAATCACACGAATATTTTAATCATTGGAATCTTCCTAACATTCGTGCAATTTGTCTCAAAGTTTTAGAAATTAGAACAGGACAGAATTAGTAATTTCTAGCAACCAGATTCTTGTTAAACGTTACATTCAGATCTTGTTAAATGTATAAATTCCATTTTATAAAAATCATAGATCGTGTCGTGCCGTTCATCTTTTAAACTTTAAACTACCGTCTGTTCATTGTAAGTACCTACTTCCGAACAGGCTGCAATTAGTCTTACAGTGGCATTACTTTTTCCGCAGTGTCACTTTTGCATTTTATACGAATTAATCAAATATTAATGAGTTTTTGTGTAATGTTAAGTCATTAACTGGTTTTGCCTTTTTCAGCTTGTCCGCGAAAGTGACAAGGACTGTTATCTGTCATCTATTTTGCCTGTCATGCGATATCTGGATGGTAATTAATTGACTTCTGGATCCGTGGTTATAAATATAAATTTTTATCAAACTTCTGTGCATAATGTGCCGCGATATTCCACCAGATACGTGACAAGTACACCAGAAAAGTGCATGGTCTTTCGATTCTTGAAGACTGAATTAAAAATTGGAAAGTATAATTGGATAGTTATACTAATTATCAATTTCAAGCGTGACTCTTATACTTGCAACGAATTCCTTTCGTTATTTAATTTATCGTATTCTTGCATCTAGTATAGTATACAATATTATTATACGCAGCTGTTACAATAACTTTTGATATTATAGTAAAACTTTAATTGGTTGATCGTGCCATTTTGAGAAGCACGAATATATTCACCACTCATCGCATTAAACATAAACATAAATTCGATAATAACGTCTGTAAATCGGTTTATCTAATATAAATATTCTTTTAATATTAATAAATTATTGAATTCTTATGAACATAACTAAAACAGACGAACGTAGTAGAGTATTTTTATACATTGCATAAATCCTACAATATGTAATATATAATATTTATGAAAATTTAAATTTCATTCGAGTTATTACAATCGTCAGAGCAAATAAATTCACGCAACAACTTATGAACTAACAACGTTAGCGAATTGACTGTGACACATTGCAATTAACAAACACGGTTGTTCTACTACATCTCGAATTCTACAATTGCATTACTCAAAATCGCAATCGTTTGTATAATCTAAAATTTCGTGACTTGTTCACACTTGATAATAGGCCTGTAAAACGGATTATTAATCCATTCATCCAACGTAAGTCGAATGTAAGTGCTAGTTGAAGAAAAATTGAAAGTAAAGTCGTTGCGAATGTCGTTGAAACGATAAAGATTACTCATTCTCTAGGTATAAATTATTTTCAATTGGTCAAAAAATGTAATTGACAAGCGAGTAATTAAAGATACGTCGGTACATGACATCATCGCTACGGTAACGTGCCATTACGTTCTAAAGAGAAAAAGAAAGGTATTAAATCGCCATTTCATACTCTTAAACGATCGTGTGATCTCAAAAAAAAAAAATAGCTAGTTCGACCTGATAATTACCTCAATTTCGTTTCGATTTTTTGTTACTCGGAATTTACAATTACGTCGCTCCATGCTCATCCCCAATACAACTGTTAATGTTCTACCTAATGTAACTGTCACAGACATGTTACTAATTCATACAAGCATAAAGTAGCCATTGAAAATGGTGGACACATCCATTTATTAAAATTTGATATCTCGCTCTTAGATATATCGACAATTTCGAAATTAATAAATTTTGTATAACAACTTGAGTTTTGTTGCTGTGTATTATGGTTCGCCCTATAGTTTGTTCAATAGGATGTTTTAAAACGTCTATGTAGCATATCATTTAGTCGACCTTCATTCTCGATATCGTCAATAAAATGCTTCATTCTTTCGCTATTGTGAGTATCTCGAAATTGAATATAATATGCGCATTATTTGAAAAGGAAACAGCAATCTCACCACGATGCAGCATGAATATTATTTGTCATGCTGGTAAATTGTTTCGTAAATTAATTAACTTACCTATAGGCCGTTTAATTGGCCTTTGGAGCAGAACTCACAACAGACGTTTTGTTGTGAATACTAAATTATTATCCTTACATCATATATATTAGGCTATTTTGCTTTTTTTCTTCAACGCACGATTATGCTCGAATCTATTCAAAATTTGACGATAATTTTAACGCTTATGGAGCAAAAGTCTAACATTATTGTGTAATTTCGTAGATAAAATCTAATTTATCTAATTTATACAAAGAAATGTTATTTTAGAACTAGAAAGATGATAAAATTATTAAAAGTAAAATACTTTGAAGAGAGAATTACTACACATTTCTTTGATATGTTTAGTTGCTCAATTTAAACAGTAAAATAATAAGTATATCATAATTTTCAATACGAAGAGATTAGAACTTATTTAGCGCTTCATTAAATAAATAAATTAAACAAATATATCAAATATTGCTTTGAATCCAACGAAGTAGTTCAATATAAAAAATTTATTTAATCAGTGGTTCAAAACATGAAATAATTTTAACTTACAATTTTAACTTTATTCCGTAAACCTGTACGATTTAATAATTTTGTAATTCCGTAATTCTATAATTTAAAATTCCTAATTTTACAATTCAGATCAATATCGTTACTATGTAGTTTAGAAACTCATTAATTTTTCATTGAATTATTTCGTCAACTCTGCATTGCAATTTCACATTCACCCTAGACACAGGAAGAACTTCTATAGCACATTACAACAGTCCTTGGACGAATTTCTAATTCTGCGGATATTTTGAAATTCTACTACGTATTATTGCCCTGTATAATGAATACAGAAAAGTTTTTCTTCATTAGAACAAAAAATACCTAAAAATACACTGATACTTAAAACGTTTAATTTTACGTTCATTCTACGTTCTGTCTACAATCTGAGTTCTGTCTACCTATTTATTTATCGTAACAAATATGTCATCAAATTTCGTTTCTTCGCTTTACATTTTGCTCACGAATCGGGGTTGTACCTTACCGAAACAGTGCATATGCAGTTCCTCGATACTGGATCGTAGTCAGCATAAATCGGATATGGAAATGAACAGCTTTTTTCATTGCGGAAACATAGCATTTTCTAAATTGCTGGTTACGGGAATTATCTGCACGTGACTGAATTCACTCTACGGTCAGATGAGCAAAGGTAAACGTGATCGCAACGCGACCACCGTCAGCTATGTTAATTTACGTCACGTGTTGTCGCACAATAATATCACACGGCTTGATAATATCTGTTGTGCTTGTGAATTATCGAATTATCGAATCAATTAATGAAATACTAACGTAATTCCTGTAATGAGTGCTCGTCTTTGCAGACCAAATCTACATTATTAAACCATTTCGATGATTTTCTAACGATTCTTTTGTCTTCAGACTCGAAAAGCAATGTGATATATATCCAACAAATTTAATTATTATCGCACAAAATTGTTTACTTGAATATCACACGATTTGCAAATATTCGTAATATATACCATATAATGCAAAATAATCTTCAACTACTTGAATAAAAAAAAATTTAGTTATATAGGAAGAGCTACACTTCATAGGAATAATATGACTTTTAGTCAAGAAATTTTGATCTATTGTAATGTATTTTCAAATATTTATAAAACGTGGTATAGAGTTTGTTATTATACAAAAAGTACAATTCGAACTTCGACAACGAGCATTTAAAATTTCATTCTCGCGAACGTTTACAATATTGCTACTTTTATAATTATAATTGTAAAATAATATATTTTGAAGTATAGAAGGATATATTAAAGTCGACAAATAATATTTTAATCAAATTTGCATTTCAATGTTTGACGACGTTTTTCGTTTTACTTGATGTAATTGTTCAATTCACCGTCATTCTGCGTAGAGTGCGTTAAAAATCATTGACCATACTATGTCGGTATTTCAGAGTATAAACATTGACAGAATAGAATAGATTGAACGTCAAACGTCCCATCTTTGACTAAGAATTGCAATGTCTATTCATAAAGCTCGTCGTGAGACACGGAAAAGGACTGGTTGTTCAATTTATTCCAATTAGTTAATGGTCAGTGTTGTAAAATTGATTTTTCTTTCAAGCTTAAATTTTCATTTTTGAAATCTGTTTTACCAGTGGAGTCTGCAAGAGTTCCCAATAGCTTCCGCTAGAAGCATATTTGGCGCATTTTCATGAGCGTGTAATTAGACGTGCTTTAAAAATAATGTAATAGTGTATTTTATTTACTGATTGAAATCATTTACATAATTTTTGTGCTCTTAGTTTGTGAGACATTTGATAGAAAGCACTGCATTGGATAATTTAATATATGATTGCTTAAAATGCTAAAATAGAAGTTGTCAGTTTGTTATGTTTTACGTTAACCTCAATAATTGCTGACGTTTTATTTCTGAATAAGATGAATTGGTTGCAGTGACCATTGTGAAAGAATTTATTATTTGAATTTACTTACGGTAAGTGTATCTAATAATAAATTGTACTTGTTCATAATAATATTATATGTTATAGAATATTCTAATAGTTACCATAACCTATTTTCACTATTCAATTTTTCTGATTTTATCAAGTTTGTAGCAACATAGAAAGAAATTGAACCATTTTTATAATTTTTATGTTACCCAGGCTACTTGATTATGAATCCCGATATTCAGAGAAAGATTCTCAAATTTGAAACATTTGTCAATGATGTGTTGAAAGAGGATCTTGCACAATTAGAGCAGAAACTTGATGTTAAAAATGCAGATATTGCAGAATTTCTTCAGTTGAAGGCCACGATAACTACCTTTAAAAATAATGGCCTTGATAAAAATGGCTTTAAAACTCAAGTAGATATCGGGCAAAATTTCTTTATGGAAGCACAAGTTCCAGATGCTTCTACAATTCTGTTGGATATTGGTTTAGGACATTATTTGGAACTTTCTATAGACGATGCTGTGGCTGTTATAAACGTTCGAGTTAAACTTCTAGAACAACAGATCAAACACTTTCGTAAGGAAATCGCCAGAACAAATGCTCACATCAAATTAATTCTCCTAGGCATTAGGCAGTTGCAAGGATTTGACGACAAAATGTAATTTTGTAATTTTGTAATTTTTTTATGTGTACATATTTTTCTGCTAAATTTTGTACATATGTACTAGAGCTTTCAATAAATGTTAAACGACATTGAAACTCTGACTTCATTTTCTGAAACTCTTCATTTTCAAGATCAATGACGCTAGCCAATTTCGACCTTGTTCAACGTATTCGCGCGTTTAACACAATGCAAATCATTCGCTATGCCACATCAATTTGCTACCTCGCTTTTGTTTCCTCGTTAAGCGCAATTGCGTAAATTTATGAGGACCTTGTACCTCGCTTATATATGGCAGAGGTCAATCGCGAGCAAATCAGTGCGTTTTTCGCTTCAACGTGTTACTTTGGCATATTTTTTTTTTTTTTTTTTGACGCGAAGCGTTCATTTTAATGTCGGACTGGCGGAGCATACCATGCGTCGAAAGGCACAAAGAATTTCTCGAGAATCTTATCGCGATCTTGATCGATTGCACCTTCGAAAGTGTGTCCCGTGAAAATCCTGTATTGAGATGGAGAGAACCGGGCTATCTGCAGGATATTATAAATTTTAATTTGCAGGAAGGGCCCCGTACTCAGGACAGTCTCCTGGAAATCGCCACTAAAGTTTTTAAGTACAGCGTTAAGACAGGGCATCCTTATTTTATGAATCAGTTATTTTCTGGGTGAGATATTGATAAATACATGAGTCTTGTTTAGAATAATCTTCATTGCAAAAATTATTTACAATTTGCAAGCAACTGACTTGATCATATACTCCGAAAAGCTTAGATTAAGTTGACAAGTATTGTATTTGGCAAGGCAAAAATTTACAGTGCGTTTCCAGCCAGATAAA
This sequence comes from Melipona beecheii, assembly GCA_032399605.1. Taxonomy (NCBI): domain Eukaryota; kingdom Metazoa; phylum Arthropoda; class Insecta; order Hymenoptera; family Apidae; genus Melipona; species Melipona beecheii. The sequence goes on along the minus strand of JAUCMO010000501.1, from coordinate 5,228,152 downwards.
TTTATCACTTTCTATTCCAAAAACAATATTTAAAATAATTCTGATTAATGATTGCAAATAAGAGAAAACAGTCCAACAAATAATCCAACTTCTCGGAGTAGTTTCTATTAATTGCACTTTATATTTTATTACGAAATTTATTATACTTTAAAGTGCCGATTGAGAATTATAATCATCTTCGTTATTTTAGATCTGAGAGAATTTATGAGCCAGATTTAAATAAACAAAATCTAACACTTTTTTGCAAAATGTTAAATATTATTTTTAAATTATATTTGTGAAGTTTTTTTTTCTTAATGAAAATTCAGCTGTAAATAATTTGTTAAATTTTATTACAATTCTTAATTACACTGCACATGTAGAGAGTTAGTTATTTAGAGTTTACTTTCATGTTGCACGTGCTTTTTTTAATATTCGTAAAAGCACGTAACAAGTTGATGTATTGAATGTAAAACAGTTTTATGTACTTCAACATCAATTTGTGATTCGATCTAAATATGATTAGAAATTTAAGTTATTGAAACGACATTTGCGTTTAACAATTTTGAATGTGACTAATATAATATATGCGCGTTATATTGGACAAAAATTGATTTAGATTGGATCCGTACGGTTTAGCCGGACAATGGCTCACCGACGTGTTAAACTGTTCACTCTATACTTACGAAGTGGCACCGGTTTTGACATTAATGGAAAGCACCGTAATTACAAAATTATTAAACATGTTTTACAAAGAAGAAAATGGTGCTAATATCGGAGATGGTCTCTTCTGTCCAGGAGGTTCCTTCGCTAATGGTACCGCGATAAACTTGGCACGATTTTGGTTCAGAAAGAGGGTTCAAAGTGTGAGTAATTACTTTAATAAATAGTTTTCTCATAATCAGAATCGTTTATAGGTGCAGATTATTATCATAAAATTGTATGATAAGATGGAACAAGTAGAACAGATTTTTCGATGTTCACGTCACTCTTAAAAAATGTAATTTCATCTTATTTAGATTTACGTATCTTCCTCTTCTCCGTCTAATTTTTTTCTCCAAAATTATACATTTATCAGACATCTATTGTACAATTTAGAATCGTTACTTTTATTAAATATGTACAGTAATGCGTTTGATAAATATAACGAATGGTTTTAATAGAATAAAAAGGAAATATCCTACAACTAGGATAGGGAATTAGGCTTTGTATCTAATATTTTAGATTTAATAACTAATACTATATAATAGCTAATTTTTTAATTCCTTATTTTTTTTTGTTTTTTAGAATAAAACTATACCATCTACGAACCTGGTGCTTTTCACATCTGAAGATGCGCATTACTCAGTCTCAAAGTGGGGAAACGTTTGCGATATAGAGATTGTTCTCGTAAAAACTGATGAGTATGGCAGAATGGATATTAACGATTTGAAAGTTAATATACTGGAGGAACAAAAAAAAGGAAATTATCCGTTTTGTATTACTGCTACAGCAGGTTTGTTGAGCGATCCAGTAGTAATAACGATGATATAAGCACGTAAGCTTAATCGTTATTGTACATTTATTTTTTAGGAACAACGGTTCTGGGCGCGTTCGATCTTTTGATTGAGATTGCGGATATTTGTCAAGAATTCGATATGTGGTTGCACGTAGATGCAGCTTGGGGAGGCGGTTTGATATTTAGTAAAAAGCACAGTGTTCTTTTGAGAGGAATACAAAGGGCAGATTCTATTCTATTTAATCCACACAAATTGCTGGCCGTTCCTCAACAATGCTCTCTACTTTTAACTAAACACAAGAACATTTTTAAAGAAGCACATTCTAAACAGGCGCCTTATCTCTTTCAAAAAGACAAATTTTACTCTAGAGATCTAGATGTGGGGGATAAGTATTTGCAATGCGGACGTAGACCAGATGTGTTGAAATTCTGGTTCATGTGGCAGGCTAAGGTAATTTTATAAATGAAATATCCAATTTAACTCATCTTTGCTTGTGTAAAATCATTTAATTTATCTCTGACGAAAAATATTCTCTGTTCAGAAATACTCTTTCCTTAAGCTTCATGCAAGGTTTCACATGCTTCCAACACAAGATAAGTCCTACTTGTATGATACATAGGTTCCTCTTCTTCCCTTATTAATCTTTAAGTGTTAACCACTTATGCAAATATGTGAAAAACTAGCCTTGGTAGCACTTTTTCCCCTGATCTTCTTTTAATTGTGCATCTTGTACTTTGTGATTTAAGCAAGTGCAGCAATGTACCACGTATGAGATAAGGGTCTGTATGCTATGTTTCAAGTGTTTACCAGTATACTTATGCATATATTAACTTCCCCTGTTAGAAGCAAAGAATGTTCATATTGCATCTATCTCAGTGCATTTTCAAGATCATAAAGGAATCTTCTGAAATTCTCAAGGGGGTTTGACGATAGCAATGGTTTCAAACCAGTAACTTTCAAAGTAACTTTCATGCCTCATTCGTACATTTACATATTATATTATTCTTCACATATTAAGGATCTGTACAATAATTCTAAATATTTACATTTGAAAAATGCTTGGAAAATACTATTGCTGCTATGTATCAATTCGGGATTCATTCTCTTAAATAGGTACATCAAATTTAGGAAGTTTCGAAACCAATACCGGGGTAAAATTAAGAATTAGTTTACTTCAGAGTAGTAGAGTTTCAAGTATTAATATCTTGTAATTATTCTTAAACGAAATTATTTTATGCTGTCTAAACCGTAGACTCTTATGACACTCGCGTTCATGTCAATAGAGTGAGTAATGTCTATCTATATTCTCAGTTCCTTTTATTTAGAAACGTATTATATTAAATTATATTATTATTTGTTATATTTATTAACAGAATTTTGCTAGCAATAATCACTGGAAAATTGAATAATTTTATTTAAAAATATTTCATTTCGTTAGTTAGTGAAGTACGGAAGCATGATGTCTTTCTTTTAACACATCGCTGCTATTACAGATATTACGGATATTACATGACAAATATCTTTATTTAATGCATGAATCTGAAATTTGTTGCCAAAATTTCATAGTGCTTGTGTTATATAGATTAGGTTATAAGAATTTGTAAATTACGAATTAAGATACTTCATTTCCGTCACAGTTTAAAGAGAGAGGTACTATTTAAAAATTATTCTCTTTTAATACAGGCGAGGAAAAACTTTAAATTAATTTAATTCTAATTATTGTTATTTTACACATCATCGATCAAAATAATTTCTATAAAGATCTATAAAGAATTAAATAGACTAAAATTAAATCAATTTTAGGGTACTTCGGGATTTGAAAAGCATGTCGATCATTTAATGAGATTTTCGACTCTTTTCAAAGAAGAAGTTGAGAAAAGAGATGGCTTTGAATTAGTGACAGAACCGTGTTTTATAAATGTATGTTTTTGGTTTGTTCCACCGTCTTTAAGAGTACAAAATACATTGTATGATTACAAGAAACGGTTGAATGAGGTAAGTTGAATAAATTTTTTATATTTTGATTGTAATAGTCGTAGAGTAATAAAATATATTTTAAAGCAGTGAAATATTCAAATATAATACACGGAAAATTGTTATCTTATATACATATGTATATACATGTATTTGTAATATATGTATATAAACGAGTTTTTAAATTAAAATATATTATATTTAATGTTTCAAGAATGCTTAGAATTATTTTAAATGCAATTAGTTTTTTGTTTCTCTTTTATAATACATTAATTAATATAAATTAACTTATTAATTCTAAGTCATACCGATAAGCTTCATCAGTTAAAAATATATAAGAATCGAGCTTTAAAATTTTATACTTAATCACGATTTAGAAAATGGAATTCATTTTTGTTTATATGTATTTTATTGAAAATATGTTTATAAACCGTAATGTAATAGTTAAATTACATTATATCAGTATGATATGTATTTTATCTATATGATATTATTATGCATTTTTACAAGTTAATTAAAAAATACTACATCGAGGATAGACAGGACAGAAATCTAGATATCCTATCGTAGGTATTAAAATTTTTTCATATTTTATCGATAGTAGATTAAAAATTCAGTCAATAATATAGATTTCTCTTTTATTAGCAGTTAGTACATCTCGTTAATTTGAAAAATATCTATTGTTGGTAACTATTTCTGTAAAAAAATATTTATTCTTGAAAAGAAGTTAATATTAAATGATATTAGAAAATAATATAGTGAAAAAATGTACTCATTAAGAATTTGCTTACTTTAATAGGTTGCACCAAAGTTAAAGGAGAAAATGACCAAAAGGGGTAGTTTAATGATCAATTATCAACCACTCCACGAAAAACCAAATTTCTTCCGGTTTGTTACTCAGAATTCAGGCGTGGATATGCAAGATATTCTTTACGTCTTCGATGAATTGGAAAACCTCGGAGAATCTATGTGATCTACATATATATTATGCATATAAGTGAAAAACGTTGTTCTTAATTTTTAAATAGTTGTTTAATTTATAAATTCTTATTTAATTACATTACAACCAAAGCAAAGAATAGCGGCATCAAATTCTCATTTGCATCTCATTTTATTTGCATTTTATAATTCATTATTGTGTTAAAAAATTGGTGCACTGTACGCTTTAATTAAAAGTTTTTTTCTCTGTGTTTGGCACGAATTCCGACGTCGGTCTCGAATCTTTATCGGTTCTCTTTCAAAAGAATAAATGAATTCCGCCCACGAAAATCAATTCGTTCCGATTAAATAGGTGAGACCTAGCAGTTCGTCGATTTGATTAGGAAACGGGCCGCCAGTAAATTTCTAATGTCAAGGTACGAAGTTAATTCGCGATTGCCTTCGTTGTAGATCGTGGTGTCGCAACGTACCGGTTGACTAATCCTGATTCAAGTGACAGCATATAGAGAAGCCCTATGTATATCTATAGGACTAAGTTCGTACTATGTGGAGCATAATAATTTGCAACCACACGGTTTTCCGTTTGAAACTAAGAGAATCCTTTGACGCTTATCCTCGATTTAGAATTTCAAAGTAGAATTTAGTATCTTTATTATTATTGACGACAGCGCATGCATATTTTACTCCCATTGATGCGTAAATTGTATCAGAAAAAATAAAAAATTATAATATTTGTGCGCTTTTGATTGAAAAGCATTTGACTGAAAATGATTTTCTGAATTCACTTTGAAAGATAATGGATTAAAGTAATGTCTATATTTAAACCGATTGAAAATTGATGCATTGAATTAAATCGATTGAAATTTCATGAGTTCTTAATTGAACTGTTGAATAATTTTATTTGCTGTTCAGTTTAACCCTGATATTTTATATTTATCTTAATCTTTCTGCAATATATTATAAAAAGTATTAATGAAATATGAAATCATTCCACTGTATTGGTCAACTTTGCGACTATTGCTGAAATTTATGTGATTGTAGTATTAATTTATTTATATTAATATTCATTTAAAATAGTAAAATAATTTTTTTTTCTAAATAATTTTTCATTCACATTATGCAGTCAATAAATTTCGGCTGTGTATTATATACGTAGAATATATTAAGTAGATAGATTTACGTTTATGAACATTTTGATTTACGTAACGTGACTTCTTGGTAATAATAGCAACGAGAAATTAACGTTTCAAACTTTTTTTTTTCATGAATTCATCAAAATCGTTTCTTCAAAGTAGGTCCTTAGATGTTTAGATTTGCAATAAAAGTTTTAATGATCCAGTGAGCTAGTCTATCTATGATGCGTAATTGTTACCGCTCTATGTATTTTAATTAAAATATATGTCAGAATAATTGGTGCATGAAATTTGTGGTGAAAATTTGAAAATATTTAAGAGTTAATTAACCTGGGCAATACGTGTTTACATCCAATTAAATTTGATCAAAAAATTTAATACATTTTCGAATGACAAAATGCGAATTCGTAAAAGTTTTCGTATGATTATATTTAATATCTCGTGTAATTGTCACTGATTTTTCTGCAGAAATTTGATTATTTTATTTTGATTTTTATTCTGCATATGTAATTTTTCTAAAAGATTTTTCAAAATTATTTTTCAGCAGTAATTGCTATTTATCGAGATAATTGTCATTATTAATATCAATAAGATTAAACACGCTTTCGCTGTTATTTCAAAATTTTTCCAATGATTTCTATCATTTAAACTTTTTAATGTGCATACATGTAATGTCCAGAAATGTCGAATATACTCGAATATATAATAAATACAAATTATAAATATATAAACATCCACAGTCTGCTAATAAGAGACGCACGATTAGACTCAATTCACGATCGATATGCAAGCAATATGCCTCGTTATACTAGTCTTGAACGAGTTTCTTTATTGTATTAAAATAGTGTGTGCGAGAAACCCTTTACAGGGAACTGTGCTTGTGTGTTACGTTCCTGTTCCCGAGTCACTGCTAGGGGTGCTTGCCCTGCGGATGAACTTAGATAGTAGGTTGCCGCCACGAAAGACGGTGTTAACGTCGATAGTCACCATTCGAATCGCAGAGTAACCCGAATGTCAGTCGATATCTTCAAACTCGATGGCCAGGATGGGAAGGCTCTCCCAATTCACGTGCCACAGGTATTCCTTTTTTCCTTGCATCTTTTAAATTTAATTGACAATTTGAAGTAACTGAAGTCATTTTTGGATAAAAGTTGTACGCACAGAATATAAAATCAATCGTTTGAACAGTAATTGTAAATTGGATAAAAAATTTGGGTTTGCGAAAAACTCGCGAATAGTTGTAAATTTGACTATCGGTATTGTTAGAAACAAGAGATATTTGTTTCTGACTATTTTTATTTATTTAAAGATTTTAATTTTATATCAAATCCAGAGAAAATATCTTTATAGTTTCTCGCAGACGTGAAGGATAAGTTTAATTCGATATGATTAATTTAATATGGTGATGGTAGTAGTTATTTGACCGTTGTAAGAGTTTGCACGTATTTGTTGTTTGTCTCTTATTTTCGTAAGTTGATTGCTCCTGTATAAAATTTCTTTCCACCTTGTGATTTTATGTTTAATATTTTATTTTTAACATTTGTGAGATCGTTTGGGATACTTTCTTTGCTATTTGCAGAATGTGGGATTCTGGGAAACGTATCGTTACGTCATGGAAGATGCAGCAGGTTAGCTTTCTTCGCTATCAATTTAATTTATATCAATTACACAGAGTAATTTAAATATAACGTTTCTATTCCGAGAATCGAGGCCACAAATGACAGAAAATTTGAGTGTGAATATATTGTGTATGTGTATGTGTATGTGTATGTGTATGTGTACAAAACACTTTCAGTGACAAAGAGACACTCCTACCGTGATTATAAAAGTTGCAGAACATTTATTGTGAACATACATTTAATAAAAAAATTAGCATATGGACAATTGTCTTAAGCATACATATAAAAATCATACGGAGAAGACATGATAAATCTATTTTTGCTAATTGTGTGACTTTTGGTATTTTTCGATTTAATGACTAAGAAGAAGCATGGAGGGCTTTACTGTGCTTTCGCGAGTCGCTATAGTATCAACTGAAAATTTCATATATATTTTACAATATACACAACAGTTTATAATTAAGTGATAATACAGAATTGTGTTTTATAATTTATTTATTCCTCTAATTCTTTATTCTAGATTCCAGAGTAGCAGATTGGTTTTTAATGAGCAGTCCTTTTCCATTGCTAGGAATTATATGTCTTTATCTACTCTTCGTTCTTCGTCTTGGCCCTTTTTGTATGAAAAATCGAAAACCATTCAATCTAAATAAACTTATGATTTGTTATAACATTTCTATGGCAACCGCGAGCGGAACTGTATTTTACGGGGTGAGTTCATTCAATATAACTAGTTAAGTTACCATAAAAGTAATTTATTATCATACAAACTATCAGTTAGTAGTTTTAAAAAAAAGTCAACAATTATATAGACAACAAGATTTAAAATTACAGCAGTCTCAAATTAAATTTCATCTGTTTTTTAGAACTGAATAATTATTAAATGTCTGAATCAATCGAATTAGTACCAAACCTTTTTCATTTTTTATTATTAGTAACAAATTTTAACAAATTTCATAATATTTATTGTGATCTCCAACTGAAACTGATATTTTTAACATCTTATTGTTAGTATCTGTTCTTTAAACAATGACTAATGTACTTTTATGTTTGAAGTTACTTACGTCAGGCTTCACTACAAAATTTTCTTTGGGATGCGAGACTCACGTAGTTTCGAACGATCCTGAATCTTATCGTGTAAGTGCTAAAAGCATTAGAGAAACGTGAATTTCGATATTACGAGAATTACGTCGTACTTAATAGATGGCTCGATGGGTGTGGAGGCTCTTAATGTTGAAAATCCTCGAGTTGAGCGACACCGTCATCTTCATTCTGAGGAAAAAATACAACCAAGCGTCTTTCCTCCACATTTATCATCACACGTCCACCGCTCTTCTTTCGTGGATCGCGTGCAAATTTGTTCCAGGTAAATCTTCGGACATTCGTGCAAATTTACTCTTAATTTTAATCTGATACTGGCAATTAATGCATTCCTATATTTGATTCATCGTGTTACCTACGACTAGAATAATTCATTCAATTAAATCACTAGAACTTAGTGCGTTTGATTTTATTTGTTTATCGTATTGCTCTTCGTGAGAGAAATCCGCGAAGTGAGGTAAAATTCAATTAAATCAAAATCGAATAATTTAATCCTAAATTCTAACGATTTTTAATGGCCAAATGATACCGCGAATAAAACTGAATCTTTCCAAATAATTCGCATCGACCATATCGTTCCAACAATCGTCAACGTATCCCGATTAACTTCCAAACACACACCTCTCCTCCGAAGCAAAATGGGGGGGAAAAAAAAGAAGAGAACCCGCATGGAACTTCGTGCAAAATTAAATTGCACCGCGATGTATCAAATTACCCCGATACAAAATGATCACGGTACAAAACACACAGAGGAACGCGAATTTCCAACAGTCGTAAATAAAATCTCCCGTTGCCAAAAATCCATTGCTCGGCCTCCCCTCGTGTAACTTTGTTCGTTCCAACCTCCGAACTATTTCCACCGATCCTCTCTCTTTCGGCGTGTGTTCAATGGTCGTTGTTATTTACAGGCGGCATGTGGACGTTCACGATTATGCCAAACTGCATCGTGCACGTGATTATGTACACCTATTATCTGCTCGCCTGCTTGGGCCCAGAAGTGCAAAAGAGGATCGCGCCTTGGAAACAATACATTACCGGGTTACAAATGGTACGTTCCCATTTTCTATCTGACTCCGCTATCTGCCACGTTGCACACACACACACACAGACACGCACATACACCACCGTTCGGAATGCATATATTGTCGAGCGTGGGTCTGTGTTTCGCTGCGCCCGTTGAATTGCCGTGCTGGGAGCGTTATTCGCTCATTTCACCGTGCACCGTCGCGTATCGCGTAATCACAAAATTACATTGCCTGTCCTGCAGCGAATTTTTTTCTCCAACGTGAAATTGCTATTGACGTTTCGGGCCGGTCAGCGCGGCCGGTTATACGCGACCGGCTAAGTAAATTAATCTATATAAGCGAATAACGCGTAGAAAATACCGGAGCCGATCTGCGGTGGCTGTTCGGCCGATCGTTTGGCGAAACTGTTTGCGAAACTGGCCGATTGGATAATGGTAATAGCGCAGGATGTTGCGCGGATGTGACGGTGTGTCGGTGTGAGGAGGCGGGCGGAATTTACGGGCTACGTCCGTATAATTTGAGAGATTTTATAATTGATGGTATGACTTTTTTGGTGGAAGCGACAGTGAAGTGTACGATCTCAATATCGGTTGTCGGAAATATTATTTTTAATTATCTGATGGATCATGAGCTGAGTCTCGATTGGAGAGTTGAAGATTTATTGGGAATATACGTCACTTTTCCGCAAAAATATATTATTTGTTACGGGTTCGTGTAGTAAATCCAACTTTTCACGTCGAAGATTTTGCTCATTTGTCTTCTCTGCTTGTCCATTATTCCTTACGATTGCGGTATAAATGTTCTTGTACAACGTAAATTTTCTAATCACATCGATCGAGAAAGTTTCAAATAATATTTTCTACGATCCATTTGCATCAATTTCGCTTGCACCTACGTCAGGCTCGTTCACAGAATTTTATTTTCTTGCGGTTTCTTGATAAGATATCAGGTTCGTTAGCACCAGTGATTACTGGAGGTTTTCTGATACTCCGATTATCGATACATTTCAATAATGAATTGGCAAATCATATTTTCTTTTAGATAATATCTTTTATACTGCACGCAGTCTTAGCAAATTTGATTTTCAATCGTACGATGTTTCATTTTTACAGATCAAGTCCAAATAATTTTATTGTTTTATATAGAACAATTTTACTAAAATAATAATCAAAGACTTATCAAAATAATTAGAAAGTTTCATTAATATCATATTAATTTTATTACGTTTTATTGCGTAAGAAGACTTCAGCTACGAATTTCTTATAAATATTCTGTATTTCGAAATTCCTACTTAATACGAAAATCTCAATATCACTCAATATCGTAACGGAGTTACAAAAGTTAGAAAAATTCCTAGACATCTCGCAAGTGGAATTGTCGGTGGAACAGTATCGGCAGTCAAACATCGTGCATCGGAACTGGTATGCTCTTAGCCACAGTGACTACGTGAAATTGAAAATTTCATTCGAATCGCCAATCAAGCTAGGAATCGTGAGAAAAAATGAATAAAAACTGCATGAGTTTCGTTCGAGCACTTGGGGAAACAATGAAATACGGTCACGCCTTCGATCACCGGATCTCCATCGTGCAATATGTTTTCGCGAACAAGTATGGAAAAGCATATAGACGTTCATTGCGATCAGGCTGCTTCAATCAGGTACAGGGTGTATAAAAATAGTTGAGCGGAAAATTGGATACGTCAGATGTAAAAAATGATCGCTATAGATTACTATATTACTATATTATCAACGACTAAAATATTTACATCGAAAAGATAAAAATTTAAAAGTACGAGGTACTCGTAAAATTGTAAAATTGTTACGGAAAATTACAATCAGTCTTAATGAAATTATAACTTCGAGAGTTTTAACGTGTCAAAGAGACAGAAACTAAAAACACACGAGAAACATTTTACAACGTATTCTCGCACGTTAACCGTTATTGCGTTATTTAAATAAATTATAAATTAAAATTATAAAATTAATATTAAAGTCGGATTTAAATTGGTATTAATATAAATTGAGGTTAATATTATGTAAGCAAATATTATCACAGATAAATTATAAATTGACACGAAGGAATTACAAATTAAAATTGTGGAATTAATATGAAAATTAAAGAGCAACAGTTTCGGTGATAAAAATTCTGTCCGACGTTTTTGACGCGTCCTGTACACACACGTTTTACGTTTAACGTGCACATATTGGCTCGCATTTGGCCCTGTCTAACTCGATAACCGGGTTTTTGCACAGGGAGGTTGAAAGGGTCGTAAGTGCCCGATGCGGAATTACACGTGTACTAGCGGTGATTCGATTTACGTTTCGAGTTTCGACAGAAAACAACGGGTTAGGCGGACGAGAAAGGCAGCGACTGCTGCCGCTTTTTAATTAAATAATCCGTCGTCGGGCAACTTTTATTCCTCCGTTGGATATCTACGGGGCGATTTATCGGGTTACGCGGTCGTTTAATTTCGAGTTTTAAACCGTTTCACGCTGCGACGAGTGGAACTGCAGCTTCGGGTGAAGAGTGCCACGACAGGCTAGAGTGTCATTTTACCTACAACACGGAGAGAGGCCTTATTAAGCTCCGTTGTGCGTGAACAACGTTGTTTTCGTTTCGCGCTTCTCCTTCGGAGCGACTCGCTCTTTTCGCATTTCTCTTGCATTTTTCTTCCCCCTCTTTCCCATTCTCTTTTACTCTCTGGGAAATTTTATTTTCTTTCACTTTTATGGAAAATTTTCAGAAAACGGAGCATTTTCATCGGTGATAAATTCTGAAATATCGTATCACAACACGAGCTCTTATTTACGTATTTGCAGAATACGGATAGAAGAAAGTTGCAAGGTAGAGCGGGTCACAGAAATTTCAGAATTCTTTTTTTTATATCGAAACTTAATTGATACGAATCTTTGGAATTTATCTGTAAAAAGGTATAAATCGTTCGCAATTGCTAAAAGATGCTACGAATATTTTTGTGAGTTATTGTACTTACTGTACAATAACACGTGACAATCTATAATTTTCTGATTAAGCAGAACAACGAATACATGATTAATATTATTATGAACATTAGTAAAATAGTATATTCAAGTTTTTCTAACAAATATTTGAAACTTTTTTTAACAATTATTATAACAATTTTCTAACAATTATAATTCTAACAATTATTTGAAACTTCTTTTTCCCAACATTGCATCTCACATGATTTATTTCGACGAAAAACAAGGTTTGTTCGTCGCATCAAAAATAAAATGTGTCTTCTTTTATGATTTCAGTTCCAGTTTATAATCATGATATGTCACACGTTCCAAACTTTGTTGCCTGCTTGCGAACCAAATCGAAAACCAATAGCTTATATCTACATGTCGCAGATTCTTATCATGTTCTACATGTTTTGCGACTACTACAAGAAATCGTATCACAGAAAAAAGGCGGAGTAAAGATTTAAAGTGTCGTAAAAACTGTAAGTAAACATCATAATCGGTCTTATTTCGTCCTGCCCAAAGAATCGTTTTTACATTCACATTTTCCGAGTCAATAAATTATCGGACATCCGCGTAAATTTTGTGCATATATCCTACTTCCAACGAGATTATTTCGGTAATTGCACGAAAATAGGATTTCAATCAAATATTCTTAATTAAGCAGAAACATATTTATATTAGTCACTCTTTGTTTCACCTGCCAATATTGCGACTCAATTAAACATAGAATTGTAATTATTCGAAAATGATATTCCGATATTCCTTTATTTTGGTAATAAATTTCCTCCAAATTTACCAATTATCGTTCCGTGTATCGACTATCCTGTAACTTTTACAATTATTTCATTATGGCCGGGCGATATCGATTACGCTGTTTTAATTTCGCCTGGAATATCAATTCGGCGTAAATTAATCATCGTGATAAATTTATACGCAAATATTACAATGATCGTCTCGTTTCAATAGCCGTTTTTTGTATCGACAGGTGATTCCGGATTACACGCTGTACGAACGCTGCTTTGAAAATCGTAGAAATCCTGCTGTATCGGCCAGTTACTGTTCGCTGTTCCATTCTCGAAGAGGCGTGTCTACACGAGGCGGTGACAATTTCGTGGAAAATCATGTTAGGACGAATGTGGATCAGGAACGTTCAATGTATCGCATCATTAGAAAGACATGCGTCAGAAAACAGGCACACGACACGACATCAGATCAAAGTTGACGTGTACGCATCAGAGTTGGGTGAAATTTTACTTGCAAATCCAAAATTTTATTCCACAAAGGGGAAATATTGATTTTATTGAGTAACTAGCACTATAAAGATCGGATGCTTTGCTAGTAATTTTTATCGGATATTGCTGAGTGTTGTTAAGAATCTACAAAATTTGATTTTTGTTACTTACAAAGAAAACGTGAAAATAAATCTGTAAAAAGTACGAAGATGAAAGCATCAAATGAGAAAATAAATGAATATAGATGGAAATATATAAATATTTAAATTTATCGTAATTGTTTGATGATCACTAACTGCTGAAATAATACACGAAATTACAATAACGTCATTGATTATCTAAAAATTGCATGACAGTGATCGTTATAGTGCTAATGAACAACTGATCAAATCGAATAAGAATTTATTATGGGAATTTAGTTGCTGTTATATCGACTTTTACAATTATCTTTAATGAACAATTATAATAATTTTTCATCGATACGAATTAAGATAGTTTATTTAATTATTTTTTATTCAACAAAATATTCGACTAAAATGAATATATTTAAATAATTATCTGTTTTAAACAATACCCAACTCTGGTTTGGATTTTCCTCGCAAGAGGAAAGTGCACGTTCGCTCGAATTTTTCTTTCTCCTCTGCTTTCTCTTCTTCTTTCTTTCTTTTGTTGTTTTGTCTTTTGCCAGTGAGCTAGAGGTCAAAATACATTAGATTTTATTTCGCTTAATACCGAGACAGTGGTAACACTTTCGACACCGTAGTGGTGATTCTAATTTTATTAAAATCCAGCATTTTATTAAAATCCGGCGGATCGACATTAACGTTCGTTGAATACTTTTGGAGTGTAGTGGCGCTCGTTCGTAGCTTCTTTTTTTATTCTCTGTATCGCGATTACGCAGGACGTTGGATATTAAATATTTTTGCTTTTAGCGGTTAATTTCAACTGAATAGATCCGCGTTAGATAAACTTCCGCATCGAAGAAACTTGAAAGAAGTTAATTATAGTTCTAGTTGTATGAACCATGTAAGTTTTGAAATTATACAACGAACGTGTATTTTACAAATGTATCGGAAATGACAAATTGAAATGTATGTAATAAAGAATATTAAGTTCAAGTATTTGAGTGTTGTACATTCATTATTCGTCAATTAAGAGACTTATTAGTCTTTTTAGGAGTATTAGTGCACAGCCAGACCAGTGCAGACTAAATACAATACAAACAGACACGAGTGTATAATACATTTATTAGACTTTGAAGTTCCATGCAAATTTTTATTTTCGAGAACATAATTAAAAAATAGAATTAATTAAAATTGTACAAAAATACTTTGAATATTTGGATATATTATAGACACTTGTTCACGTTACGTGCATTCTGCGCAAGATGTTATTTCATTATAATTCATAAAATGATACGATAATAATATAACGTATAAATCATGTAATCAAATATATGAATGAAATAAAAATATTTTTATGGAACTAAACAAATCTTGCTTTGCCGATACCTGGATGAATATACTACTAAACTGCTCGCTACATTAATTATGATTAAAAAATATGGATGAATATACATTTCGAATTAGTTGTTCAGCATTTAAAAATATAATGAAATAATAAAATGTATAAACGAAAAGAAATTGAAATATAGAAATTGTTAATTTTTCATATACACTGCGATACAATTTTATGTATTTTTTATTAATTTATTAGTGATTTGCTTCAAATTAAGTAAGCGGACGAACGTTTAGAATTAAATAATTCATCAAAGAGCAGAAAGTATTAGTCAACTTGTATTAAAGTGCCAGACAAAGACGCAATATAGGCGAGCAAGTAGACACAGACTACCAATTGTCAGAAGTAAAATGTAATCAAATAACAGGGGCTACAACTTCTCAAGTTTTAACAAGCCAAACGAGCTGAACGGGTATTTCGATTAAAAGTTACTCAATGAAATAGGAAAATATAAAATTTCTCGGTAACAACGTTATGTAAATTGCATTTATACATTCTGATTAGCTTTTTATACATTCTGTTGCTCTCTTTACCATTTCTAGATACTTAACGACTCCTTTGAAAATCTGAATTATCAGGAGCACAACTTGATCCAGAGTTTCGGCGTGCCACCTCCTCGGACTTCATGTTACAAAATTTCATATTTCAGCCAGAACGAGCTCCTGATTCTCATGATATTCGCGCTTAAACATTCTTTCAAAATGCGAATCATCAGGAGCAAAGCTGATGCAAGGGATATGGCGTGCCACATCTTTGGACGTCATGTTCTCCTCATACAAAACCTAAAATTTCAGCCAGAACGAGCTCCTCGCTCTTAAACTTTCATTGAAAATTTGAATTATCAGGGGTACAGCTGATTTCAGGATACTGGCGTGCCACCTCCTTGGACCTGATGTTCTCCCGATACAAAACCTAAAATTTCAGCCAAATCGAGATCCTGGTTCTCATGATATTCGCGCTTAAGCTTTCATTGAAAATTTGAATTATCAGGGGTACAGCTGATTCCAGGCTTATGGCGTGCCACCTCCTTGGACATCATGTTCTCCCGATACAAAACCTAAAATTTCAACCAAATCGAGCTTCTGGTTCTCAAGATATTCGCACTTAAACTTTCTCTGCAAACGTGAATTATCAGCAGCACAGCTAGTTCCACGGTTTTCGCGTGCCACCTCCTTGGACATCATGTTCTCCTGAGATAAAACATAAAATTTCAGCCAGAACGAGCTGCTGGTTCTCATGATATTCGCGCTTAAACTTTCTTTGAAAATTTGAATTATCAGGAGTACAGCTGATTCCAGGGTTATGGCGTGCCACCTCCTTGGACATCATGTTCTCCCGATACAGAACCTAAAATTTCAGCCATATCGATCTTCTGGTTCTCATGATACTCGCGCTTAACTTTTCATTGAAAATTTGAATTATCAGGAGCACAGCTGGTTGCAGAATTTCGTCGTGCCACCTCCTTGTACCTCATATTCTTCTGATGCAGAATCTCAAATTTCAGCCGGATCGAGTTCCTGGATTTCACGATATTCTTTTTAGCGACTTAGCTTTCTAATTAGCTTTTTTATATTCTGTAGCTCTCTTTATCCTTTGTAGTCATTTAAATATTTCTCCATGCCACTGGAACATGTTGGAACAGTAAATCCACTATTACCAATTTGTAAATATATTTTACGGTGGAATCTATTATATAACATTTTGTATCGTTTCTTATTTATTCTTAATGCTTAATTCCTAACACTATTATCACTTAGTAGTGTTAAGTATTTCTAATTATAGGAATAAATTGTCATAATTATGTTTAATTGTTTAATAAAATTTATGGGATTCATTGATCTCTAAAATTAAACAATCTATGGTATCTCTCAAACTTATTTCAGAAAAAATTCAAAAAGTTGTGTTAATAAATGAAAACTGAATACACAATCTTTTCAATTATGTTTATTTAAGTTTATTAATTCAGAATACAAGTAATTGGAAATAATAACTCATTTTCGATGCTTTTCGTTGACTAAAATTTCCTACGATAATTCACACATTCCTTCCTAAATGTGGGACATGGTAGTATTTGAATATCACATCCTCTCTTGCGAGTACATAGTTATAGGAATCATTCTTGTATATGGCTGCGTTCCCTCTCACGGACACGCGTGTCTAAAAGGGTAATATTAAAGCTGTCGTTTTCCTGGTCGCCCAAAATTAGCATAGAGGATTAACGCGTCTGTGGTTTAAAGTCGACACGCATGGTTGGACGCCGATAAGAGTTTATTAACGCCGGCTCTATTTATCTAGCAATTTTGACCGACACGGAATCCTTCACTCTCTTCCTGTGTCGAAATTCAAAGTGAATTGGTTCACGTACGAAGCTCCTCGGCTTCATCACCTCATGTTTGAGAGGATTACGAAAATGAAATTTACAAGATGACAAATAAATGACAGACATTCTCATTAACGATGCAACTTTTCTTTGTTCAACATCTGTTAGAAAGTTGTAACAGTATAAAAGGAATAACACTTTGTCCTTTAACATCATCCCCAACTTTACTTTTTTTTACTAGCTTTTGAGGTCTTTTACAATGCCTTTGTACATTTAAATTATAACTATAACATTCAAAGAAATATTAATAGGAGGCAGAGTGAACTGATACAATATTGACAAAATTTGGTTACTAACATAAAAAATGTAGAAAAGTATTTTATTTTCGTAAAATAAAACTGTAGTGGTCAAATCGGACAATTTTAACGTCGTATTAATGTCACAAATAAAGGTATGTTTTTTTTTCCTCGTTCTATAGTGCTTTCCTATGCTTTAACAGAGGATCGTTCTTCCTTTTACTGAATTAGTGATATTAAAGAGGCCGTGAATGCATTACTTCCGCCGTGAAGTATTAAACGAGGATGCTGGCGTCCTTCGCGGTCGCATGCAATACTTATGCCTGGGAAAGAAAAAGAGAAAAAGCGGATCCTTTCGTCCGAAATGTATGACCGTGCAACCAGCTGCCTCGCCTTTACTCGGCGAATTCATTTTTTAGACTTGGCGAGGTTTGTTCATGCCCGACACTGTGAAGTTTTTGTCGTGCCACAACTTCTGCGATTTGCAAATTTCAAGCAGAAGCCACCTTTTTGTAGCTTCTGTGACTTCTCCTGTTCTTCTCCTATACTCTCCATATATTGTTCACGGCGATGTACTATCATTTACAACAACTCAAAATTGCTTGTAAATTTGTTGTAAGTTTTTACGACGAACAGTTTTAAATAAACTTGTGAAAAGTATTTTACAAATCATTCGTGATGATAAATTGTACTACAAGTGAACACAAATGAATTTCTAAATTAAAGTTAATAAAATCATTATTAAATTGATCAAATATTTATTGCATTTAAAATTTTTATTGAAAGAATTTCTATTAAAAATAGATTATTGCGATATTCGGTGCGTGAAACGAATTTCTATTTAGATTCAGTTTCTTCAATTACGTTTATAAAAACATAAAATTATGTGAACATCTAAAATTTATTAGTTTGCCATTTATTATTTTATTTAAAAGCGCGTCTCCCTGTTTTTTACATGATTTCAACGATTTCGAAAAGTTTCATTTTTACTACGTTTGAAAGAGGAATATTTGCATGGTTCTTGCTTACCACGAAACTAAACACGAAACCTGGATAGACTTTCTCATTTTTGCATTAGCCGAGTCTCTCGATTATTGCGGTGTTTTTTCATTTGGAAAGAGAGAAGCTTTCAAGCTTAATGTTAGTTAGTTGTTTGCATCGTACAAATCCCAGTGCCATTTAGTATTTACATTAAAAGTCCACTGCGTATCTGTTTGAAATTTTCGTTTCAAATTTTAAAATTCAGTCTAGAATATTTATTCTTCTAATATTTGTATTTATATGCGTACGTATATTTATAGCAAAATTTTATGCTACCGATACATTCACTACGATAGTTTTGATAAAGATTTTAAATTCAGCGATGGCAAACTGTTATTAGCTACCGCGTAATTTCGGAAAAGATAGACTTCGCTTAAAAAGAAAAAGAAAAAATATCTCAAACTTGAAAATTTAAAATTTTTTCAATGCTGAAACTACCAACGAGTAAAATACAAAATTTATATTAAAGAAGTTCAAGTGGAAGGTACATATACGAAAACACAAAT
Source organism: Melipona beecheii (assembly GCA_032399605.1). Taxonomy (NCBI): domain Eukaryota; kingdom Metazoa; phylum Arthropoda; class Insecta; order Hymenoptera; family Apidae; genus Melipona; species Melipona beecheii. The sequence goes on along the minus strand of JAUCMO010000501.1, from coordinate 5,208,986 downwards.
AATACGAGGAGAAAATAAACTTATCTTTATACTTTGAAAAGAGTTAGTTAAACCATTTAAATGTAATCTGTCTGCAATCAATTTATAAAATTTCTTTCTGAAATTACTTTTATTGTAATAAAGTGTAATAGAGTGTCTCTAGTGAAATAGATAAAAGTTTCAAAGTCCCACTGTTTTATTAAACTGATTTACTTATCAATTCAACAGCAATTCAGCACCAATTCAGCACTGATTTAAGTATAATTTACAATACGATATAATAAAATAAAATATAAAGTTTGAAATTAAATTTAAAATATAAAATTTATGCTTTCTGATCCTCATCTATGGCACTTCATGCAAAATCCTTAAACAATCTTCATACCTTACGGAATTAATATTCATTTTTACAGGCGTGCTACATATTTTAGTCCGCAGGTGTTGCCCCTACACTTACAAACTTATGTACATATACATATATGGCTAAAATAAGTAATATGCCATTTATTTTCTGAAAGTGACGTCACCCACACAAGTGACCTCCATTTCTTTTCAGATATTCGCATCTGCTATGCGCTTTATGCATGAGATGCAGTATATCTTTAGGAATATTACAAATTTCTAAGTTCTTCTGCGTCGGTGTGAGTTATATTTCAGAATTTTATTCTTTTTTCTTAAAAAACGACATATTAGTAACAAGAGATTCTAATGACGCAATTTTTGTTGAAAATCTTGATGTATTTATATAGAAAACACCTCTAAAATAATATTTCAAAAAATATTTACTATTTTCTTCTCTCTTGTGCTTTAAATTTTATTTTATCTTACACAATCAAGCTAAAAGCTAATATTCTCATAAAACAGTGTGTATAATTTCTTTCCGTGTGATAATTCCTTCGCAAATTCGAAAGCCTCGCGTTAAAAGTATCAATCTCTCGATTTCCTATCTCATTTCATTTCATTTCTAATAAATCCACTTCGCTAAAAATATCATCATCGCCACCATAAGAGTTACACGTTTGTCACTCGCTAATTTCTCGCGGAATATGAATTGTCTCACGACCAGGCCAGCTGCTGTGCAATTGCATCGGCCAGTCTACGAACGACGCCGTTTTTCATCCTTCGAAAATTTTAATCCTCTTTTCGGACTCATTACCGGCGGGACACGCGTGGCCGTGATTCTTTTTTTTACAGCCGGGGCCAATATCGTGAAATTTATAAGACAGTGCACGCTGCTCCCATATTGCGCAGCCACGCTGCACGACGTAACTGCTTGCTTAAATACCGGCCAAACGCATACACACGTCTGGCGGATACAACCGAGTCGCAGAGAACGCGGCCAACTTCCGGCTCTTTGGCACGATACGACGATTCGAAAGCTCGTTCGAATCGCCCGCCGTAATCGTATGTCTTCCACCGTGCCAGACCGCCACTCGCACACTTGCGATAATTATGGCGTAGTCTCGCGAAGCAAGTTTTTGTTGTCTATATATATATATATATTACGATAAAATATATTCTTTCTTTGTTTGTAATATCGTTTCTTTCAAACGATGGTCACAAAGTACGTGAATAATTAAATACTTTATCCTTGATGGAACGTACGATGGCTTTAAAAAGTACTTGCACGCTGTTGCATCTATCATGCCATTTGTATAATTAATATGTAAGTATTTAATATCAATTAGTAGTACTTTCGTGTATTATGAAAATAAAAAGCAGGCAGAACTTAATGAAAAGATTGGGAGATGATACTTTCTGTAGTCACTGTGATATATTTATAAAATTACGAATAGAGAGATTCAAGTTGTTAATATTGTTAGGGGATATTGCGATATTACTTCCATTTGTTAAAATTTATTTTTAAATAATTTTATTCTGATAAATTTCTTTTAACAACCATTTCGCATACTTAAGGGTGATTAAACCTGCAAACAGTCCTTTTAATCGGCTTTTACGACAAGCAGGAATTAGCCAGTGCCCGAGAGAGTTTATTTTTAAGTATTTTTATTTTAACAAAATTTATTTCTAGATATTTCTAGTTAAATTTCAATTTAAATTTACGGCATAAAACGATAGTGTGTATGTATTTTATTTTAATTGCCAATAATTTACATATACTATCAAGTTTATCAAGTTTTCCTAGTCGTTAAGAGAGTTCAAATAATATTTTATTTAAGCACTTCGGAACGTTGAAATAATTAATTTACGCTCATAATCCATTGATATTGCTTAACGCTACAACAGGGAGAGAGAGTGAAGAATTTTAAGCACTACTTATATATTAACATTGTTTATAAGACGACGAATTTTAAATATATTGTTAACAAAATAAAATAAAATTACAATTTTCTTTGCTCACTATTACTGTACGTTCTTTCTCAAATACTCATTAATTTTCTTCCTCAAACTCTCACACCTGTTTAATTAAATCCACGCACTTAATCCTATTAAATTATCCTCGTACAGTACCCATTTAACAAAGAAATTGACAGAAAATACACATATTCCTTGCTCATAAGTATTAACAAATATCTTGATTCTATAAAAGACAATTAACTGTTTAATAATTGAATATCAATGAAACGATTGATCAATTAAAAAATTTTTCCACGTAAGACAACGATTTAAAAATTCATAAAAGGTGAGAAAGGTTTCTATGACTTTCAAGAGAATCAGTCAGAGAAGTCTATGTACATCTGTCGAATTTCAAACATCTTCAATTTCAAACGGAAAAGAAGTATTTTGAATATTTTCTGGGAACCAAAAATAGAAAAATGAGTAATATGAACGAACGTGAATGTAAACGAGAAAGAATTTGACTTTTAATCTTTTTATTTTAATAAAAAGTAAAATATCCGAGATTTTACAATGGGTATGACTTTTGGGAAAAGTTACACCCAGTCATGTTACACCCTGATCTCACTTTTCGTCTAGAAAGATTAATCTCATTTTGATATCAAGGAACACAGTACCGCGGCTCGAAGGTTTTCGAAAAGTAAGTTATAAGCGAAACGTAATAAACTAGACTTGTGACATTTACGACAGGATACGAAGACCATAGGTTGTAGCGATGCTAGTTCGTACAAAAGTGTACTTGGTGATGGCATGCTGAAATTTAATAACCACCGAGCACCGACTTGAATCCGTTTAGAATTTAATACTAATTTAAAAGAGATTAGTTCCGTATCCGGCTCTAGACAAGGATCTGACTACCCTCTCAGTCGACCCCCTGCCTTCGTTCCGGGGTGAATTTCAGGGGCCAGCAACCGGGCACAGAAGCCCTGTTCCCATGGGGGAAGCGGCTTAATTAATTGAGCTTAATTTAAATTTAATTTAATTTCCCCTACACTCTCCTCTAACCTCCTTCGTTCTACTCATAGACACACGTGGATCTTTTCTCGCCTTTGAAAATTTTTCGTATAAATAGAGACGACGTTCAACGCAGAAAAAACTGCACGCATTAAGATCGACGAATATTTATAAAAAAGAAAAAAGAATTACTAGGATAGAATTAATTATATTATCGTATCGTCTTGGTTCAAGATCTTTTTGATCATTAACCCTTATATACGTATTGTTTCTATGATCTGTGTGATAAAAATTTATATATCACGAAATTGTGAAATAACAGGCAATTTTAAAAATCTTTCATACTACACATTTTTCTTTCAGATTCAGCAATTCAGCAAAATTTAAACTTCCTAGCGTTCGCGAACGATAACATCCCTGTAACTGCAATTACTCTTCTTTAAACTTTCAAATTGGAATTGCTTGCTGGTGAGTTCGAGCTTGTAATAGGAGCTTGTAGTAGGGCATTTATTGATTCAAATGATCGTGGCTTTCGACGATTAAAATTAAAATCGAGAAAGATATCGATTGTCTTGATTTCCATTTTTAAATATTATTTCCATTGAGAAGATAGAACTCTAATATGCATATTAGATATTGAAGAAACAATCGTTAAAATAAATACAAATACGAAGAGTGCACGTATCTTGAGAAGAGTGGTGGAAAATTCAAATACATATACAAAAGTATACAGAATTCACGTAACAGGCAAAAATATGCAAAGTGTTATGTAACTGATGGCAGAACCGAGTAGAAACTCTTTCTACGCGCAAAAATAAGTCGAAAGGAAAGAATAAAATATTCTTGAACAAAAAGATCATCCTCTATCTTCCATAGTCAAATATTCAAAATATAGTTCATTATAACAATATATTTTTTATAACATTCTTGCGATACAATATAATATAATACAATGCAATACAAAACGATAAATAAATTTTAATATTCATATTCATGGAATATATTCTATAATCACTCGTAGTCGAATAATCATTCGTTGCGGAAAAATAGTTTTCCACAATGGAATTCTCCGTTATAAAATCTCGCGATAGGTTTCACCCTACGGGAGTTTTACACTTCCGAGCGTCGAAGGTACGCGTCCAAGGGAAAGTTCGAGGCGCCTCTAACGTCGAATGATTTACTCGCGATGTAAATCATTTCGTGCGGCGGCACACGGCGCACCTCGAACGTTGCCGCGTGCCGCCGCGTGAATTTCCCGAAACGATTCGTATCTCGTTCGTTCCACTTAGCTCGTCGGGATATCGGAGACCCTCCCTCGAACGAACTTTTTCCTCATTTTTCCCAGCTCGCCCTCTCCCTTTTTTTTTCCACGCGGAGGAATTCATCTCGGTGGAAAACTTTCGGTTTTGTTCTTCCCTCTGGCGCGCGTTCCTCCGCGTGATTGCTCGTCCGCGGGGAAGAAGGAAACGGGAGAACCGATTCCAAAGAAAACTTTGAATATTTACAGATAGGGCGCGTTCCGACATTCTCGAGGGCGCCGTTTAAAATTTATTAGCGAATATCGATGAAATTCCAGCACGATTTAAGATGAGACTGGAACGACAGAGAGAGAAGAGAGAGAGAGAGAGAGAGAGAGAGGAGATGAATGTTGGATGTGAACGCGTGCGGTTAGAAAAATCTCACTATGGAGTATTTTCTTTTTTTTTTTTTTTTGCCGAGAAAAGGATCGCACTGGATAACAGAAGTTTATTAAACGTAAAGGAAGAACGTAAGGGTTGGTTCTTGGGAAATTCAGATGAAAAGAAGATTTTTTAACAAATGAAATTTATTGTGAAGTTACAAGATATTTAATTTACATTACGAACTTAAATATTCAATATATACCTGACCGTAATTGTCTAATTATTATTGTTCTAATTATTAATGTTAATGAAATTTCAAAATGTCGCATTATATTGTACGTACGTTATGCTGTATTATATATATACATACTGTAGGAAGATCAAAAAGAAAATCACATTTCTCGATCAAAACTTTCCCCCATTAAACGAACGAATTCGACTAATTCGAGTCTTCTTTGACATCAGCATTTCATTAAATTCGTTTCAAAAGTACGCGGGACCATACCTTCAGCTCGGGAGAACTCGAACTCGGAATTATCGAAAGTTTTCATCTTACGCACAATATTCCTAATTTCATATCCGATCCATCTTCCTCGAAGCGATATCGGCCACGCTCTCTGACAAAGTAGAGAGGCTCTTCGTTTGTCAGAGGTACCGGGTAACAATATTACCTTATCAAAGTTTATCCGAGGCTCCGAGTGAAGACCGAAACTTTGAACCGAAAGAGAGGAACATCGTAACGAAGTCGGCTTCGTCCACTTCTTGCAGATTGAACTTTCTCATCGTACTTTACTGATGAATATTCAGGGCCCTGTGTGTAAAAGTCGACCGAGGAGGGGGGGGGGTGAGGGTGAGGAAAAAAATGTGAGAGGGAAGTTCGCCTAACCGAATGATGTTTTATTCCGCCGCATATTAAAAGGACAATGTGTCTGTTTCTAGCAGCGAGGGACTACGGCAGAGATAGAGAGAGAGGGAGAGAAAACCGGCCGAGGCTGCTGCATGAAAGAATTAATGCCATGTTTGTGTTCGTTAGAATTACAAAACCGGCTCCGTATAAACTGTACACAATCTGCATAAGAAACTGAAGAATCTTTCCTCTTTGCGTTCCAGCGAATTTAATTTCGAATTTTTCTACCTCTTTGCGATTTCTGACTCAATTTCCTTAATTCCAACTTTCCTCTGGAATTGTAAGTCAATGCTTATGGCTTTTAAGAAATAGATAAAAACAGGATGCAGGATTGTTGGTAGTTTGGTAACAGTTGTGCTTCTTGTTGGTTGAATTGCTTGACGAATCTTCGTCGTAACCAATTTTATTTTTTATTTCATAAACACATATTTAGTAAAAGAAATTAGTGACAGGACGGAAGAATCATCTTAGTCATGGGTGTTAAAGTTGGTTTCATCGAATGTATCGAGTTTAAATACCTTTGCGATTCCATGTACGCTCAAAGCTACTTGAATTAAATACCTTATAATTGTTTGAAACCTGACCAACATAATCGCGACAGTCGAATCTCTAACATCTACGATATTAATAAAAGTTTCCTGATTTTTTGCGGTCATCTAAAGAGACGAATTAAATAAACTGCGAAGTTCAATCCGCATGGTAATAATTCAAACAACCAAACGCTATTATCAAGAATATTTGCCTCTTTACTCTCCAAATAAAGGTTAGTGGCATACTGTTAAAACGCACCATCTGACCAAACACTGTTTATTATCCAACAGTTGAATTACAACGTAACAACTCGTCCGCGCGATAAACGGATTGCAAGCGCCTACGTGCGTCGAACCGAAATTAATTTGCCAAGAATGGAGCAAGAGCAACAGCGACTTGCAAGTGGCGTACAAGAGGCAGAAAAAGAGAGAGAGAGAGAGAGAGAGAGAGAGAGAGAAGGAGGAACGGGAGTGGAAAGGGAGAAAGATTTCCGCCTTATCCGCGGCGTTGTTGGCTGTTTGCAACGGGCGACCGGTCTGAAAATGGGAAAAGAGGTGGAAGGAAGTGTCGCTGATGGGGTAGCTAATGAGGAAGAGCCAGGATAATGTCGTTATAATAAGTAGCTGCGCGGTAGATGGTAAGGTAGTGTTTTATAACTCGAATGGTCCGCGCGTTTAAGGACTTTAAATGTCCTTGCAGACGTTAAGTGACTCGGAGTGGAAGTCAGATAGCGGTTTATTGCCATCAGCCAGCGTTGGGTTCCCCTGGACCAATGTCGTTTCCCCTTCGCCGCCGCTAGACCGCAGCTACTTATTCTGTTGCCGCAGCACATGGCCGCGCCCTCTTTTCGTCTTCCGTCACTCGGATCCGACATGAACTCCAAAATCAAATGGACATTTTAATTTAATGGCAGGAAATTTTCGGTAGATGAATGTTTCTATTGGTGGAAAAATTTTAAAAAATGGTGGACAGAAGATGGTTTAAAATTGTCTGTGATATGTACAATTAGTCATTAGATTAATACAACATTAATAACAATCATTGTCCTTTTATAATTTTATAAAATTGTTCGTGCAAAGTTTTAAAACTTTCTTCTGTCCGCTGCTGCATGTATAAAGGAACAATCGGCAACTATGAATTTCTAAAAGTATGAATGTGTAGATAAGTGAATGCAAATAAACATATATACTTAAATTTATTGTAATCCTCTACTTATTTCGTTCATTTCTATCGCGTCATTGTTGCATCGCATTACGTTGAATTTTTAGACTACCTAAACAGCAAGGAACGTTCCGTTTTTCAAATTTCATGTCTTGAGAGTTAAGATGTTTCCTTGTTTTAACTTTCTTCATATTGCAGTCAATATTTTGTACACGTACAATATAAAAATCGTCCGCGAGGATTAATAGTGTCGTCGATCAGACAAGTACCACATTTCCTAATTTCACTTCTAAATTATCGTTGTTGCTTACACGTTTTATCACTCGTAAACTGAGCGATAGGCTTTTTCTAATATCGTCATTCTCCTCGAAGTATCAGCTTCGCCCTACACGCACAATGTCTACGTATTTTACCATCCATTAAGCTAAAGCAATACGTTTCGTTTAATAAAACCGGAATAATAATCGGCAGCAATGACTAGAGTGTGAAAGAATAGCCGGTAGAGTTGCTTGCAACGGAAATTCTTTGGATGAATATGCATGCGTCGCGCGTGTGTGTGTGCGACTGTGGAAACATTGCTGGGAACGGCACGATCCCCCGTTGCATTCTAACTCGATGATTTGTTCCTGCGTTTTACGATGAAAAATTTCCAAAGGCCATAACCTCCTTCTCATAAATTCACCAACCCCCTCCCGGCCGAAAGAAGAAAGAAAAATCACCCGGAATATTTGCCTCCCTGTAGATTTTTTTGTCTGCTCGCGAAAGCTTTACGATTTTAAGCCTGTAGATTTCCCGGAGTGTATCATTTACGACAACGCGCGACGAAAATCCATTCTTGCTGTCCGTCTAACGATCGCGAAGAACGAAATACATACGCAATGTCTGACTTATTTCACTTTGTTTCTACTTGTTATTCACCTGATGTTGCGTTTGATATTTAGAGGTGTATAACTTTTTCACAATTACCCAATATTCACATTTACTTGTAGTTCTCGCGAAAATATTACTTGCGAATAATTTTTGGATATCAGTGGATTCTCTACGTAGTGTGTCCGATTGAACTGATTGAATTTACGATAATGTAAGACAACGTGAAATAATATTTACAACAACGTAAGAATCGCATTTCAACACAGCCACAAACATAACGCAGCTATTCCTTATCATATCGTACACTTTTCCCCATTCCTTGCGAGTTTCGTACTTCAGTCGTCGGTGGTTCTAGCGTTAATAGATTTCTCGGAGAATGTCGTTTACGATAACACGGGAATCCGTCCGTTTCTCCGAACGCGACCGACGTTTCTCGCGAGATATTAATTCCCTCACGTCGAAGAATGCTTCGTCCCCGTTTCGTATTGTACACTTTTCCCGTCTATTTTCCAGCGACGTTCCAAAGGTACGACGCGCCAGGCCAGTTTAACTATCATCCGCAAAGGAATGCACTTGAGAAATCGAGCCAGTCAATTTCTCATTCAACGTTGCACGGAATGCGGCTTCGCGAACACAATAGCCGCTACGTCACTCTCTCTCTCTCTCTCTCTCTCTCTCTCTCTCTCTCTCTCTCTTTCTGTTCCATTAAATTCAATACTTCTGTCGAGTGTGGCGCGTTCTTGTTGAAAACGTTAGCCGTCTGCCGGGTTGGTAATCTTCTGGGAAAAAATTCAGCGCGCGACGCGCGATCGGAAAATGCGGCACGACGATCGGTGGATCGTGAGTTCACATGTGTGGGCGATCAATCGCTCTCAGGACCGTGGGAAAGCAACTTTTCCCGTCACGCGGCGCAAGAAAAATCGCCGGAGCTGTATTCTGCAGCCCGATTGAAGCAGCCTGGTCCTTTCAAAAGGGACGTTCCGCGTTTGTTTGAAATTTTTATCCGCCCCCGTAACCCGGAATTCGTAATCGCTGCTTGGCAACAATTTCACGATACCGCTGCGAACGACTTTTTATACATTGGACGATGTGCGTTGTTGTATGCTGGGAAACTGTTTCCTATTAACAGTAGAATTTTGTGGATTTCAAGAAAGTTGAAGATTATTTCGATCGTATTGTCCTTGTAGGAAATTTTTCAATTAATTTAAATTACCAAGAAAGTGGTTCAATCTGAATTTCGCATCTGTGTGAAAGTACGACGAGTAACGATCTTCTTCTCTTGGAAATAAGCGATGGTCTTGTTGTGTTAAACGTGGAAGTAGAAAAATCAATCTTTTTCCCTCCTCAGCTACACAAACTTAACTTCATTAAACTAAATTATTCGTAACATTTCCCATTTAATTTCTCAATCCTTTCAATTTACATTCGTCTAATCGCGAAACTAGTGGGGAATAACTGGATGGGCAGATTTTTTCGCGACACCGGACAGGTCTAGCTTAAAGCGCTTTGGAACACGTAATATAATAGAAAACGGAAGGAGGCTGCGACGAATTGCTGTAACTGAGGCGAACAGAGGGGTCGAAGAGTGGTACAGGCCATCCAGTTTCTCTATTCCCTCTTCGTCATTTCGCGGCTTGCCAGAGACAGCTGCAGAAACTTGAGAATTTATAGCTCTGCGGCTTGCGGATTTTCGTTTTCTACCGAACGAACTCGTCGTTGAGAATTCCGCGTCCTCGTACGACGACACCAATGGAGACTCAATTAATATTTATGGGGACGCCACGATCTCGCCCCTCCCGCCAGTCCGGTCCCTTTCGTTTCGTGGAACGTGTCGGTTGGAGCTCCGCGGGACAAAAAGGAATATCGCCTCACGATCAGCCGCACGTTTAACATTGATTTTAACCGGCAGCTTTTGCGGTAGCCGCTTCTTTTCACCGAGCTTCACCGATCAGACCTGGAATTTATCGCGCTGCGGGAAACTACGTTGCGCACGAGTGGAAATTTCCACCGAGCGGTGAAAATGAGCAATTGCGGTGGATTTTCGTGCGAAATTTTGTTGGATTTACAACGATGCACTTTTGGAAGCTTAAATGACAAGTTTTGGAGAGTATAATAACTAAAATACATCGAACACAAATACGATAACTAAATCGTTTGAATTTATAATTTTTCAACATTTCATGTGACGAAATGATAAATAACAATTTGGGGGGAAAATGAAATTTTAGTAGAACAAGAATATTTGTATTCAACTAGCCGTGTATACACACGCGTAATGTAATTCAGTGTGTTTTCTGCTTCGCAGAAACGTTAAATAAAATAAATTCAAGAAAATTATTCATATCGATTTCATTTCATTACCCATGTGATACTGTGATTTAACCCCAGCGTTTAAATAAATCCCCTACTTAAAGTTGTCATGTACGTTTCATTGCGTTTTTAAATTCGAAAAATAATTGGACACGGATTAAACACCGCGGCGACCTGGAATCTTTAATTCCATTTAAATCCTCATCTTTGAAACGATCGTCTTCTTTAAAATGTTACAAATATCGTTTCGCCGACAACTTTTAAAATTTTCGCTCGATAAGAGTAAAGCGTACGCTTTAAGGAGGTAGAAAAGCTCATAAACAAAAGCCTTTTCACAGGCTTTTATTTCACGTTTCAACAGTGTCTTTCTTTTTTTTTTCTTTTTCTTCGTTGCTCGTTGGTCAGCGAGCGGCTCGTTTACGTCGCTGAACGATTCAATTCATAAAATGGCGAAGGTCCGAGTAAAGACGAGAGAAAATAGACGACAGAAACGTGGTAGTTTAAGTTTACCAGGTTAGCCGGAACTCGAGTGTCCTCGACAAGGATCTCATCGAAACATAGTTGAACAAACTATGCTCGCCTTTGCATAAACTTTCGCTTCTTTTACGATGAGGTTCTTGATGAACTTATGCTCCGTTCTTGGAAAAAAGCAGCTTATAAATATTGCTTGGACCGTAAATGACTGTCCTGTCTAGACGCGAGAAGTTTTTTTTAAAAAAAAGTCATGCGACAAAAGAAAAATACTGTGATAATAGTCATTTCGCTGAAAATGAAATGAGCTTAGATTTAGAATTATTTCACTTGTTCAAATGAAAGTCATTCCTCTTTAAATTCTATTTTTTTAATTTAAAGGCAACAAAAGATATGCTAGTTATCCAAGTATAGAATATTTCTCCTTTAATTACAGCGAAAGTAATGATTTGAGTTTGATGTTTGTGCTTAAATTTTTAATAATTTGTATGTCAAGTCTAGAGAGTCAAGACTAATGTAATTTAATGACTAATGTTAATTTATAATGTCTAAATATGCCATGAAATGTCATACATGAACAATCAATCGAGATGCACACACGTATATGTAACACATTTTAATCTCAATGAAAAAAATTTCATTAATTTTTCCAGTAATGGCAATATTTTCTTAGTGATTCTGATAGTGAAATAATTTTTGAAAAATTGTTAGATTCAACCGAAGGAAAGAAATTAATACCTGGAAACTACATTTTCTCTTTATTCTTCGAGTGATACTGCACGGTGCGTTTCTTTTACACTTTATTCGCAATCTCTTCGGTAATCTGCTCGAAACTACCTTTAAAGTTTCCTTTTTCTTTTCTTTTCTTCTTTTCTTTTTTTTTTATTGATCAAATCGTACACTCGGTATTCTATAAATCTGGCGGCGATTGCGTTCGCCGCGATGAAATTGAGAATAAAAACAACGGGTGGTCGAGTGGCGGATCTGTGAAAAGACTCTTTTTCCGGTCGGAGGTCGCGAGAACGAAAATTCCCTTGGCGGAAATAAAAGTAAATTAAAGCGCACGCGGCCGGTTGTTTAAAATGTAACAGCCAATTACTGACCTTCTGGCATTGCTCTAGTCTCGCCGATCGTACCGATGCTCCTTTCTTTCTTTTCCACCGATAATTCTCCATCTTGGTTCTCTGCAAGCTTCTTCGTGTGTCGCACGAACGAGTTTCATGAAAAAATGTCTTTATCTCAATAATGTTTCAATATCAATTATTGACATTATTTGCTAGATGTGATTCATGACTCGTTAACGTGCGTAGAAGAAATTGAAAGTAAAGAGAAAATAAAATATTCAGATTTTATTTAGGAGTACAGTTATTTACGGAACTATTTGAACATTTACAGCAAGCTATTTATGAATTCGGTACATGAGTTCAACATTTATTATACGCTTAGGACAGTTATTCAAGTTATACGATTATCTTTAACTTCATTCCATTTAGCTCCAGATTGGTTTCAGAGTTCACCAATGTGATCATAACGATCATTTCTCATTTCTTATAACAAGTTCCAATTTCGTTAGCCAAAATCAGCCATTACCCATTTCATTGTTCAAATTTGGCTTTATTGATTTTCCAATTCCGATACGAAATTTCTAGCTGAAAGAAAGAGGTTTAATACTGGAGAAAATGGAACACGCTTCTAAGTTTGAAATTACAAGTCGAATATAAATTCGCGAACCCTGGTTGAAACCCTATCTAAATAGAATCACTGTATTTATCTAAAGCAATTCTTAAATCATTGTACGCTAATGCTTCTGTTTTACTTTGCCAAGACCTCCAGTAAAAAGGATTTGAGAAGCAAACAAGCAAACCATCGTTGAACGTGTCACGTAAATGTTTTTACGACTCGTTTCGTCGTGACCGGATTTGCTGGTATAGAGAGACAAGCCAAGAAGCAAAATCACAGCTACCTCTTCGCTTCGGATCCGGACACACAACATTAAATCTTTATTGTTAGCAACAAAGGCTTTCTCTCCTCTCTTTCCCTTATCACCTTTCCTCCTCTCTTCATTCTTTCCTTTTTTCCCTTTTTTTTATTTTTCCTCCGTTTTTTTTTTCGTCCGCATCGCCGTCACTGTCCTCCCCGTAAGAGGATCATTCTCGCGTAGTTTTTATCTCCTATTTTGTGCTCATCCCTTACGCCCCTTTTAAACCAGCCAATTCGCCTCTCGAACGAGAAAGTGGTCTGGGACGAAATGCAGGAAGAGCGTGGAATTATCCGGTTTCTAGCGGATAGCCAGTTATCCAAGCTACGATTACGCTCGAGTTATGCCCGGATGTCCTGCCGACGTCGAGCTCCGCCGCTATCGTCTCTTTTTGCGCTCGCTGGCCGCGGCAGCGAGGAAATTGTTTCGTTCACGGCCACTCCTCGGTACACCCAAGGACAGACGATAATCCGAAATTTCATTTTTCGTTCTTTCCCTTGATCGTTTCGTTGGTCGGTGTCGGATTATATCCGGCCCGAGTGAAAACGCCCCGCCGCTGGTCAGACTGTGCACGATTAGCAGATCTTGCGTGTTAGATACTTTTCTTTTTTTTTAAAGTAGAAGTGATTTTGATTCGAGTATGTAGCACGGATATTGGATTAGAATTTAATCTCTTTGACATTTCTAAATGTGACTGTTCCCAAGTGTATGTCACGTTAGTGATGCTGCAAGTAGTATATATCGCGTTCAGTCGGGCATTAGAATTCAATGTTTAATGACATCGATCCACAAGATCTTGGTATTTTTAATTATAACTATATACTAGTGTAAATTACATTACGATATATTAGTAATATATACTGCAACTAGAATACATCGTGTTTGGTCAGACATTAGAATTTCATTGATTTATTTTCAATGATTTTTCAATGTTCAATACGCTCAACTGCATTCAGTGACAGTTTCTATAGAGAAATGAATAACTTGTTCATCTATCTGTCTTCTGTCGATAAATGTATCATAATTTTATTTCTCTGCTCAAGCGATCAAATCAATTTTAACGCGAAAGAAAATTTTCTTTCTCTTAACTTCTCTCAAAAAATATTAACCCTTCCCTAGCAATGTTGTAATCAATTGCCTCTACATAGTACATTGCGGCATCGTTGAATTAATCAGACTTCTTTTTTCATCTCGAAGACAATCTTTCTCAAACACGATTGTCTGAACGTTTGTTTACTTTTCAATAGATCGACAGAAGATCGACGTCGTTACCAGTTCTTTTTTTCCGTTCTTCTTTTAACTTATCGTCTTCTGGCAACGCGCATTACGAAGATGGCCGGAGAGGATGAATGTTCGAGTCGATGGCCCTCGATGTTGAAGTGGATGAAGGCCTGCGGTACATAAGCCTGGTCCATTAATCAGCTGGCAAACGGCATTTCGCAAGCTCAGAGCTTGCGACTCTAGCTCCCGGTATTGGCTAGTCTACCTTTTCAGAATTTATAGAGGCCTGACGAACGTTGATCTTCTTACGATAAGATACCGTGTCCCCGAAATGTAGTCATTTTTTCTATCGACTCTTCGTTATTGATGTTCGAAGAAATATTACGCTCCCCGCTCTCGGCTCGGCTATTTATCGGCTTTTATCCGCCATTTCCGCGTTGCAGGAACTAAATAAACTCGATAAACGAGTTGGAAAAGACAGAGAGAAGTGAGTTACAGAGTCGTTGCGATGAAACTGGTACGTGGGATTTTTCAATTTACTACAGTTTTAAGAAACGTTCCAGTATAAATGTGTCGGATCTCGATGAAAAATTGTTGTAAGAAATTAGAAGATGCGGAAACGTGATTGTTAATCATTACTGTCACTGTATAAATCTGACATAACTTATCGCACGTTTTCATTATTTTAACAGATATCTTTGTTTGCTCAAAGACGCGTGTTAGTCAAATGTCAGTATCAATCCGACTCTTATCGAAACTTTTTCCATTACTTTTTCCATTGTTACCAAGAAGACAAATTTCGCTTAATCTGCGAGCTCGATTGCGAAGTCCTTTCGCTGTCCAAGACGATATTCCTTCTTTCTTTCATCGATGAGACAACTTCGGGCGGAGCTCTGCACCGATTACTCGATTTTGAGGGAGCATAGGCACCTCTCCGGTTCGGCTCGGCTGTTTCGCAGCGCGGCCCAATACCAGCCTGGATCCCCGGAATTATACGAAGAACGGAGAGAGGGGGGAGAGGAACTATTTATCAAGCACGTACACCAGGACAGGCGTTCTCTGCCTAATCCAACAGGGAACGCGCGGGCAGAAGCGGACAAGTTGCCATTGTTCCAACAGCTGGAAACTCCGCGAAATTCGTGAATCTCCGGCTCCCCGTTTGCAGTCATCGTCCTTCTATTCCCTCTCTTTCCCGTCGGCTTTGCCTGGTACCATTGTGTTCCGTTTCCCGAATGGCAGGACCAATAGACTGAGATGCAGGGCCGCCGTACGAGCCGCTTGACACGACCAGTCGAAACGGAAGCAAAGACCGCGAATCTAGCTGATGTTCTTGTTTCGAGGCCACCGCTGCATGAATACCGCCACTTTGCGCGCTTAATCGCGGTCTTCGTCTTCATATTGTCTCTACGTAAATGACAGAATCCGCTGGTAAATCTTCGAAATGCCACGCAATTCGCGATGCCAGATATGCCGGTCGACTTCGACGGTTATGACGATAAATCGCGTAATTGTCTTTTTGAAGGGAGGAGGAGCAATCTCGTGGCGGAACAACGACGGATTCGCTTGGCCCGCGAAGGAATTTTGGGGTCACAAGCCGCTTCCGTTTTGCCGTTTCGAGCAGACTAATAATGTTGTCGGAGTAGCTGCTGGCATTGGTCGAGTTGGTGGCTGTCAATCTTCCTGTCGGCATTCGTTCGCAGACGGAGGAAAGATTAATTTCGTTGAATTATTTACATCTTGTCCGTTCGACGGATACAAACACTCGGTTGATCAAGGACCAATTAAGGACCAACGTTGCGTTTTATTTTCTGTCATCTCGAAAGAGTAAATCTCAACAATTTTCGTCGAACAGAAAAGCAACACACAGACCTCAGGTTGCACAATTTTAATGAATGATCGTGCGCAACCTGTGATTCGAAAGGCATTTAACAGATGAAAACTGCCTCAATTGTAAGTACGGCTATATCAATGCTTGTCGTCGCTTGACACGTTAATTTACCACCGTGTTACGTATCGGCTTCGTCGGCGCTATACTTACTAATTACACGCTCGGAATGGTAGCAATGCCTGCTGTGAAATGAAGTTGTTTCACACGTAGCACCGTGAGCGTTCACGTTGGAGCATATTTGTAAAAACGTATTCCCCACGGGTCGAGCGAAACCTTTTCACGCGAAAGCTTTTTTCCCGCATTAATTGTTTCGAACGCAGGTTCTCGCGCTGTTTCGCGAATATACGCGTTATACGTGATAAAGCGTAACATTTCCATCGTGTCGGTCCCCATGTCGAATGCATGCACTATCGTTAGCCCGACAAAGTGATCGTGAACGCGAACACACACTTTTATTGTTCGTACCAAAGCGAACGCGGCAAGCCCCGGTGTGATTCCCAAAGGTCTGAGGCTTTCGGCTAACGAATACCTGAACTTTGCTAGTAGGGTAATGAGAAACGTCAGGGTAACGGAGCTTTGTCGAACCGACCTCTACCTTCTCTGGTCTTAACGTTCGGCAAATCGAAGTCGAATCCTGGTGACGTTAATAGATATTTCGGTGGCTATGTTCCAATGACGAGTATGGAAACGTCTGAACGAAAAGTATTTCTCTTTAAATCGGGACTGTATGTATTTTTTAAATAGTAGACTGTAATTTTCTTTAGCCTGTAGTGTAAGTAACATAGAGACAAACTCTAATAGAATCTGAATTGATCGACGATAACGGATTGTTCAGATTTTGAAGTGCGATCTCTAAATATTAATTTTCATTATTTTCAAAAATTGTGGGAGATCAGCAGTATTTCATTAACTGAGGGAAAACTATCAATCTCAAGTATCGTGCAGTAGTGTTAATAAACTGCGCGATAAAATTTATATTTCATTTTCATTTTGGAAATTAAAAATTGCGGAAGATTAACGATATTTCATTTATAGGAAGGAAAAAGTTAAACGAAAGCATTATGCAGATTCTGTGTGATATCGGGGCCGATTGTTGTCGTTGAATTATACGCTTTCATTATTTCGAAAAGCTTAGGAAATGTACGTTTGCTTTGATTCAATTAATTACGACAAGAGATTTCGCAGATAAGGCTGGAAGAACTGTATGGGATCGAGAAACTTCGAGTACGACTGGGAAGAAACTTTTGCCGTGAGAATAATTGATCTTGGCTAGACGTGGAAGACGAATGATCGTCGAAGTCCTACTATTGAAAAACCTGAAAAAAAAACGCCGACGAAAGAGAGGAATTTTTCAATGAAATTTAATTAATCCGACAACTCGGAAATATCTTCGCAGTTCTTTTGCTTACGAAAGCTACAAAATGTTCCAACAGTGGGATTTGTTTTAAGCGATAGACAACATATTTGATGAAAAAATTATTATTTTAATTTTGTATTTTCTGAACAATGCTGAACTTTCTTAAACGGATTCCAGTCCTGAATTTCTTCTTAGATAGTTCTCGTTTTGGCAAGCAAAATTACGTTAATGCTTCAATAGAATATCAGCAACAATTCTTTCATGTTTTGTTTAAAGTACAATTGGATTGATAGAATGGAAAGAGTGCAATCTTGAATTAGTCTAACAGACTGATCTCCGTGACTCGAAATGAAAATTTTATTTATAAACAGACAGCTCTTAAATGTTTGATTTCAATTTAGCATTTCAATTTCATTTAGTATCAACGTAATATTTAACATCTGCGAATAAGTTATTTCATTTGATGACAGAAATAATTCGTAGAAGAAACCCCCGTTTGTACGAAGTGAAAGCGAGAAGAATAGCAGGATTAAAGTAATTAAATTTCGTAAAAAGAAACGACACAATTAATGTCCCAAATAGAAAACTGGAACGTTTCTTCAATTTGCTAATTTATTCACGCCATAATGAATAAAACTTCCCGCGATCCCTTATCGTTCGAGTGAAACGATAAAGCAGTAGGGTCGTATTATTATTACGCTGCGAAACTTGTCTCGGAGGAATAATCGATCCAAAGTGGAAGATGGTGCTGCGACGTTACGAGGTCGAGATCGCGGAAAATTATTCCACGTAGCGTCTGCCGAGACGAAAGACATTTCAAGCAAGACGGCCGCGAGAGTCTTGAACAAGTTTTTCAATTACGAAATACACGTGTCTGGGAGGTGCACGGAAGAGATATATATATAATTGAAGGAAGAACAGGCTGGACGAAATGATCGATCATCGCGCGTTGTTGAGCAACCGTTGCTCACTCCAACGGTCCCCAATTACATCTTTATCGGTCGGAGCCACACGTACGCGCCACCGCGATACATCATCTCCCCGCTGGTAGCTCATAAGACGAAGTTTCGAGGTCGAGCAAAGATTTATGCCGGCTAGCTTGAGAGATGGAACGAACTCGCACATGTTTCCTCCTTTCCGAGTTTCCTCCTTCCTCCAGTTGAGTATCCTGCCGAGTTCGTCGAAGAAATCATTCCTCGCGCAGTTGTTGGATGAATAGCCTCTCCTTGGGACCATCAACTATTTTTCGTTAGATGTTTTTTCGTCCAGGAACAAGTCAAGGATTGTTCGAGTTATTTCATTTTCTTCTTTTCTTTCTTTTGTATTTCGACTTTTATTTCTTACTTCCTTCTCGGCGCGATAACTAGCAGGTAGGGAATCTTTGTGCATTTGTGGGAAATTTTTAAACATGAAGTTGGACGTGCGATACAAAGATGATGGCATTCGATATGTAAAACGGTTCAATTTTCGGTTTTTGAAGAAATGTGATTTAAAAAAATGAAGGGAGATTGATT
This sequence comes from Melipona beecheii, assembly GCA_032399605.1. Classification (NCBI taxonomy): domain Eukaryota; kingdom Metazoa; phylum Arthropoda; class Insecta; order Hymenoptera; family Apidae; genus Melipona; species Melipona beecheii. The sequence continues at coordinate 5,189,865 of JAUCMO010000501.1, read as the reverse complement.
TAAATTAGATACGATAGTAGAGTTGTTTTGTTGTTGGGTATGGTTTTTATCTCGTCTGCGTTTTATCTGTCCATGGTACGAAATTCTTCCTTCCCTTTGCGCTGACAAAATACATCACCAGCAAGATGTTCGTTCAGGAATTTGATAGATGCGAAATGTACGAGCAACGAGAGTCAACAAAGAAGCATCTCGCTTCTAGTTTTATTTCACGACGAATTCTCGACGAAATCTCTTTACGATTGTGATTTTAGCACAAGGAGAATTCTAAAAATTCATCGCAGGGGATATGAATTACGAAAAACCAAGTACATTATTTTGGAGCCTTAAATCTTTTCATAATTGCACATAACCGTCCAACAGTAATAAACAATAAAAATTTTAATCAATCTCTTCATTCGTAATTGTCTATAACCATTCCTTGACATTTTATATATTTTTGCATATCATCTGCATTTTCCACATTATTGTATTTCTAAATTTCTCACGGATGCATAAAAATCCACAATCCAATAACAAAATGATAAAATTGACTATTCTTCTTTTACATCCATAATTTTTTTTATAAGAAATAAGAAAACAAATTCACGACACATTTCTTCATATCGTCCACTGATTGCTATAACACCAAATGTTACAAAACCACTCTTTATCATCCGACCAAAGTTCCCCAGCAAACTCTTTCGATTGAAACACCCCGGTGAATTCTTACTGTCGCCGCAAAACTGTCAACGATGCTAATTGCCGTGCGATTCAACGGGAGCGACGTTGGTTCACGCGTTCGCTGAACCGCGTCGAATCCGCGAAGAGAGTAGATCAAACGAACGGGGCTATCGCGCCATTTTGAGTCCGTCCAGATGCATGCATTTCAGATTATGCACTCGACTGCAGCGCTGCCAGCGATCGTCGACACAGAGGTGCTTCCGGTCACTCATCTTCAACCGGCGTGCAAGACATTCGCCGCGGCCTCTATCCACCTGGACAATACGGCGGATACGCGTGAGCACCGCTGAGGTAATCTAGACTCTATTGCCACTATCAGGCCCGACGATCAGGGGTTGCTTGTTTCTCTTTGAACCAACCGGGTCAACTGGTTGCAGTGTCAACACGCCGGAAGTGCTCCTATAACGGTCCCCTTCACGAGCCTCAGACTCTCTCCTCCGCGTCATCCTGCTCTCGCAATCTCCTTTTCTTCATCCTACCGCGCCTATAGTTGGTCAACGTCGAGCCATCATCGTTACACACAGACGAACCTTTTCTCTCCTTTATTTTTTTTTTTTTTTCGTCGGAAGTTCTCTTTCCCAACGAACCGCGGTACGTCTTAGCTTGGCATGAATTTTCAGTAAGCGCGTTAGGCCTTTTCGGTTAGCCTGCATGAAACTCGAGCTTCTGCGTGTTCCGTGCTTCAATCTATGCAATTTTTCAAAGTATATATCTATTATATTAACACACTCGAGTTTTATTCCGTATGATTATTAATCCATGATAAGTGCATGAAATATTTACGTACGTAATTTTCGAAAGAAGTTGGTTATATAAAAATTTTGAAGTATTGGAAATATTGTACCCGGTACCAATACAAAAAGGAACCGGTTGCTACCAGGAAATGTCATTTTATTAATATCAAGGCAAACGATTGATTAAATTTTATCTAAAATTATATTGTTTTTCTGTTTTTATCTGCAATTTAAAACAATATACATTCGTTTCGAAGATTACGCGTATAAATGTATCTACCTATTCTTACGTATCAATAATTACACTTAAACTTGAATATGTTAATACACCTGTACCATATATGATATTTTAAAATTATATAGATTAAAACACAGATGTATCGCACCTTTAATAACATAATCTCTAGTATATATTATGTATTATATATATATACATATTGATTCACGAAAATATTTGATTCGAACGAACACTATAACGACATACAGTTGTCATAATTGTACTAGGAAAAATAAAAACCAACCCGTAAATGTGCGTAGAAATTCGTTTCGATATGCACATTAGAAATGTCTCTTACATAATAAAGATGCACACGGAAAAATGACGTACGATGAATAATTATTTGCCAACACTCGCAGGGCAACTCGTTAAGGTTAAGAACACCTCAAACCTTTCGTTGGAAGGCGTTGAAAAATTTACGGGCCGGAAGATTAATGCTCGCATAAAAGGGAAAAAGGAGAAGGCGGAAGACGCGCTTGTATCGCGATACGAGGTATTTTATCAAGTTGTACGCTTCTGAACAAAGGATGAGCAACCGGAGAACTCGTAGTAAGCTCTGCGAGCCTGAACGATTCGCCTGCAAGTTTTCTCAACTATCTCGATTCCCAGTCTCGCGAGACAAGCGATTTGACTCCTCCTGAAAGTAAATTCCCCAACAATCGGATGAATCGGCAAGTTAAAATTGGCTACATCTATGATTGGATTGCACCGGCGAGTCAACCTGGAATCCTATTTCTATAGTGTTGTCTTACAGATTGATCGCAGTCGATCTGAAGTTGTGTTGAAACATATAAGCAATTGACAGCAATAAGTGTATCGTTGAAGTTAGATTGTATTTTCTTGTTTTAACCGAACGTAGTAATTAATAAAATAAATATGCAGGTTTAATAGTAAATTTTTATAACGTGTGACTTTTGTACGATCACCTTACGGGTTAGTATATTTATGTATTTATAGGAAATTTGAAGATACAAAACGGTTTTCGGTTTTTCAACCAAATTTCACTTTTTTTGTAAACTGCAAAAATGCAGATTATCAAGCAGTGTTCAATAAATACCTTATTGACAAATTAAGTTTTCTTTTTCTCATAATAATTATTTTTCATGTATTCTCTCATCTCCTTTCGTTTAATAAACAATTTTCCACGGTGCAATGGCAAACGATCTCAAAGAACGCCGCTTGATTTAAGCAAAAATTTAAAGTTTCTTCCTCTCTGTAATCGCGAATTGCTTGTTAAAATTACGTTCACTGTGAGAGAGGAGTTAAAGTTTAGCTCAGCCATGCGAAATAGAAACCGTAAGTATCTTGTTAATGTTTCTTTTCCGAGCGCCCCTCGCTCGAATTTCTTATTTCTTTTCTATTACCAGGTGTTCTTTTCCAGAAGGATCTGTATGCAAATAGGAAACAGAACGAGTTATATTCTTTGGACTTGGTTCTAACTTCTTGTGGTTCTTCCATTAATTGCTTATTCCTTCCTTCTTCGTTCCGCTTTGCTTCGCGTTCTACGCAAGAACATTTCTTTTATATTTAAAAATTGTAAATATCGAAGTTTACAAAGCTGTTGTCCGCACAATGAAAAACATTATTTTATAGGTATACATTTTACACAATACCAGCGCTCTTCACACGATGCTACTAGCTTTCCTTGATCCTTTCTAAACGATCTTGCTAAATATCTTTCAGAAAAATATAGTTTCTGTTCAAAGGTTTCAAACTCACTAACGCACATAGACTTTCGTGTCATAACGTCTCACTGTCAGTCTACCTACGTCGTTATTATTCAATCGCGCAAATTATATCGACTCCTTTTACCCGCGATTCGAGCACGTTGAATCGTAGCCAGGATAGCCAGTTGGTAATTCGTTTGCCTGGTTTTTGGAAACCTCTCGGCTACCCGCGACGAAGGCTCGAGGCCTCGACCAACGTCCAACCAACCAACCAACCAATCATCTTTCCACCTAGAGATAGCCGCTAGTTAGCCGGATGTTCAGTGCTCGCCTGGTTATTCATAGAATGAGTAATTCCACGGGCAGTCCCGCGGACGATTCAACGCTCGGACGTTTGTCCATCATTTGGTTTGCTCGTCCAAGAAAGCTGGGAGGCCCCTCTCTGCTCACCTGGCTGGCCAACTTCGAATGGAAGCTTGTCGTATTTGCCATCTCTCTTTGTGACGTTTGCCCCGCTTCATTTCCCACTTTGTTGAACTACGAAGACGACGACGCGAGAGCGAAAAGCTAGAAGCAGCACGAGGCTGCTGAACGCTGCGAGGAGGAGACATCGCCAGCTGGTCCAGCGGAACGAGCACAGGAGCCCGGGGTTCACTTTCAAAGAAAATGAGGCTAGCATTTTAATGAGACACCACTGGCGGGGAGCGTGGCTGCCGAGAGGCCGGCAAATAGATTCGCTGATATCCTTCTTTTTCCCGGAAACCTCTCTGCCAACCTTCAAATGCCTGGGTTTTCATAAACCGTGGACACGTGGAATCGCGTGAATCGCACCGACCTTCTCTCTCCTTCGTTCATTCTACTCACCCTCCCCCCCCTCTCTCTCTCTCTTCCTTTCTTTGCCATCTATCGCGCCATGCCATTTCCTCCGAGTCTTTCAACGCGTTTCTTAAATGCACGCCCTTCCACTTCTATGCCGAACGCGAACGAACGGACGCCTCGTATTCACATGTCTTCTCGTGCGCCCCACCGAATGCTTTTCCGCTGGTGCACCGCTAATGATTAATGCGAATTCGTGGATATGTTCTGAAGGGAGTGGCAGCATGTGTGGGAACCGAAGAGAAATCGCGCGTGGATGCTTCAACTTTGATTCGAAAGCCGCCCCGCGAAAGAGCCGAGCATCCCCTCTGAGAGATCGTTTCCTTTCTCTCGATCCCCTGTTTATCTGCTGCCGATCCGGAATGCGCGAGATCGATGGAGTGTATATCTCTACGGTGTGTACGTTTCACGGTGGCTCGCTTAAAGTGAGTTTCGAAGTGATTACTTTTCGTTTCATATAGGTGAAAGAATCCCTCGAACGCGAGCGTGTAGAAAGAGCTAATTTGAAAGGATTCTGAGATCTCTTCGGTCCTTTATTCGTTATATTGATTAATAATTGGTGGATATAGTCCATCTTCTGAGAAATTATTATTTCGACGATTAATATACGTGGTAATAATATTTATTATCTTCGTATGATACTAGCCGTTAGAAAACTTGAGTATACGTTTTCTTAAACATTGTTTCTAATCTGATTGAAAATATTTGAAACGTATCTTGAGAAAAATCAGATGACGAGAAATCCTGATTTACAACGATTGTAATTAATATTCGCCAATTTTATCGCCTAATGCCTTTTATCTGGTCACGTCGCACGAAGAATTAGAGAAACTTCCGAAACTCTACACTTCGACGATAATATTTGCTACAGTCGAGCTAAAAGGAACACGTAAGCAAAACCAGTAAAAAAAAAAAAAAAGAAAAGAAAAGAAAAAGGAAAAAAAGTCTAAACAGGAAATTCCTGCACGATAAATGAGCTGAAAAAATGGAAAAACTTTCTCGAACGGATAAATGTAATCGTGGTGCTGTTGCTACAACGTGCACGGGCAAATAACTCATTCTACAACGAGCTGAAAACTCGGTTGTGATTGCGTTATACGAACAAGCCCAACCGGGGGCTTTTCGCCGACGGAGAAAACTGAATGGAATTAATTCAACGGAATCGGGATCGTTAAAGAGGATTAAATCGTTTTCACGGCGGCAACGACGACGAATCCATTCCATAATCTCGGTAATGGTCGATGTCGCGATTTATTTGATAAATCAATGGAGTGGTTCCTAAATTGTTCGTTCACCTCGATTTAGGTGGCTGTGAAGCAATTAAGAATCATGATTAACGACCGTCCCTCTAAGTCCCGGGGAAGTTTTCGTCTGGCCAACGTTTCGTTCAACGTTGACGATGCTTCATTCCATTAACTCACACTAGTAACTATTACAGTCGCAGAGATTGTAGAATATATGCGACGAATTTTTAATTGTATACTATGCTTTTGATTCGTGTAAATGAAAAAAAAAGAAAAAGAATTAATTGATCAATGCTAGAACGATCAGTTACTCACGTGTATTTATAGTAATGATTAAAATGATGTCACTGAAGTAAACATATTTTGGTATTGATAATTATCTAATTGCATTGCAGTATCATGCCGATTAATTACTTTTCGGTGACTCTGTTACGAATTTACAACTGCTGAAGATTACACAACACTACAGTCACGTAATCGAACACTAAGCGCTGAAAATTATGTGATGCGGTCACTGAGCGCTAAAAAATTACACGACGTTATAGTCACGTCATGGGTCATTAACCGCTGAAAATTACATGACGCTAGAGTCACGTCACCGATCATTAAACGCTGAAAATTAACAGTCCTCATTAGTTAGTCTTCGTGGTATCTGAAATTCGAAATTCCACTTTAAACTTCACTTACTTCTTATTATTATGTCTGCAAGGAACTTCGAAGTCTGATTTTACTATCCAAATAATTTTTATAAAAATGTATATATATATATATATAGAAATGTTTCTGTACTGCTTAAAATTAGTTATTTTGTTAATATTTATACTACATAATTTAATTTATTATATTACATGATAAAATAAATACTAAAATTCACTCGATTTTTTCCTCGTTCACTCAACATTTTGAACTTTCGAAATTAAATTTACCCAGCTTTTTACTCAAAAACGTATAAATGAATATTTATGTCACACAATCACAAAACTCTGATTTATTTATAACAGTTCAAGTAATTCTAATCGGGACAGACACGTACGAAGGCATTATCATCTCGTTTAAGTCGAACTGCTCAACTAACCCAGTTGAGTTATACTATCAGCATTCCAGGTCGTTAATAACATTTCATGGGTAATTAGTTCGCTCAAGGTGTCTCACGACCGTTTTAATGGCCGCTAATTAAGTATTTGGGAAAGCCATTACAAAGTTAACAACGTTCGAGATGTCGACGGCGACAAAGACCGCTGCGAAAACCAGAAAATGATTCAGTTTGGAATTTCATTGGTCTGGAAAGCGACCGGCCGATCGAAACAGTGGTACTTGTCGTGAAACAAATCGAAATTTACTGTCGGTTTATCGCTGAGCTAACGAAATCTACCGTGAAAATTTTATCCATTTTTGAACGACTTAAGACGAGAGACAGCAAGATACAAAGTTCATTTAGCGAACTGGATCCATATGGATCCTCCTAGAGACGATACGAATATACAGCTTAATTTATTTAATTGTACCGATTAAAGTTAATAATAATAAAAGTTAATAAAAGTTAATAAAATTAAGTTAATAATAAATATTAACGTTACTTATGTCGAAAAAAATAAGTAAAAAAATTTTCCTCTTCAACTGTCATACATGAGAAATAACTTAAAAAAACTATTCTTAAAAATATTCCACGAAAGAAAAATCCAATGTAAAAGTTCTGTCGGTGATAGGAACGCGCCATAAAATTATTTTTGGGCCAATTTCGAGGAATATTTGAAAATTGCATCGCATCAAAGAGCGATGGTTCAGGCGCAATGCTCGGAGGCTAATACACTCGAGACTAAAACCATCAGTAAATACTCCCCTTTCCGACGAGTATTCCCTTTCTTATCAGATGTTGCAGCTTCCTTTAAACGTTGTATGACTCCGCTCTATCTCGAATCATAATTCCCAGCCTCAGATGAAGTTGAAGAAGCGCTCTCCCCTCCCCTTTTGCAGATGGAATAAAGATGGGGGAAGCCATTCGGCAAACAGGAAATGTCTGCGTTCCCGAGAGTTTCTATGACTTCTCATTCGAGTCTGCTTCCGGCAGGCAAACGGTCTCTGATATCTTCATCTTTGTTAACAAACCATTAAAGTTGTGCCGCGGTTTGCTCTTGCTCATTAAGTGAACCCGTTCTTCTTCACCCTTTTCTAATCTTTCATCTACCTTCGCTGTGTTTGACACGCTTAACGACAATCCCACGGCCCTTCATGAAAAGAAAGGACCACGATCTCGATTACAGTTCTCGGTTAACAGCTCGTGTATCAAGTTTCTGATCCTGTGGCGACAATCAATTATTGGTTTCAATCTAGCTGGTTCGACGAATCTCTTGATAATCTCTTAAGATTTGTCGCCAAACACATTTCATTTGAAGTTGTCGCGATACTGGTCTGCGCGAGAGGAGTTTGTTGTGTTATTGATTATTTATTTTTAATATACACTATACTATGTAACAATGCTGTTATCCTTCGAATTTAATATACCATCCTTTCATTCCTGAATAAAATAAAATTAAAGACTCGTCGGTTGATTCATTGACTTGTACTACTGGCAGTGTGTTCAGTGTAAAGTCCAAAATCAAATTGCTTGTAAAATCACAATTTTGCATATGAACTTTCTTTCATTATTCTGATGTTTATATATATATATATATTATTTTATGTGTTCTTATATTTTACAATTATTTCGCGAAACATAATCACTATCAATTGCACCATGAGGACTACATATCATCTTAAATATAATGCATTAAATTATAATCATTTTCAATATCACTTGTATTTACAACATATCAAAAATTTAAGAAAAGCAACACAAAGAGTTCCAATAGTCCACGATGTTATTTGATGACCACGATGCTTCCATTAGTCAATGGTCATTTTATTATACTGTCCGAAGAGTAATCCTAAGAGAAACTATTCGAAACTCGCATAATAGTCCACGACTAATTATCATGGTAACTAGGTGACCAGAAGAGAGCATGTGCAAAAGGCCATGGAGCAAAAGGAGGTCGATACAGTTAAACAGTGGCGAAGTTTTCAGCAGCAGGAGCCACCGAGGCCACCCTTTTTGGTTCAGCGCCCCGGAATTCAATAAGCCGCTTATTCCGGCACGTAATGCGGTAAGCCACGCGGAAAAGTTTACGGCGCCCGCTAGTTTCGGTGCGGTAGTGCCTTAAAAGTAACGTAGGATACAGGGAGTGGTTCTCCAATGTGCACCGCCACCCCTTTACGATGCACCCCTGTAGCAGTTGATAATATCTGGTAAGCCATTACTTCCGTTTTCCGGGCGGACCCTGTACCTTATCTTAAACTGCGAAGGCGGACGAGGAACCATCCGGGAGATTTAAAGTAAACTGCAGTCGGCTATGAGCCAGAGCACAGCCGCCGCTTTTCCTTCTGTCTTCCCTTCTATCGTTTCGCCTTTTTGTTCTCAGTGTCTGTCGTTCTTCTCTCTCTCTCTCTCTCTCTCTCTCTCCACGCTCTTTCTCCTTCCTCTCCGTGTCATCCCACTTCTACCATCTTTTGTGATTTGCCATGGTTCTGATAGTGGTTGTACGCGGTAGGATAGTAGCTGAAATAACCTCTTTTTGTCTGTTTGAATCTCCTTCTTGTTCAGATGCCAGTGATTTTATTAGACTAATGGCAGAGTTGTCAAACCAAAATAACCATTTTGGGTATTTTCGGTCTAATTGATTGTCTATTAGGGTAACAGTAGAATTACCGGAATGATTATTTTTAGTCATCACATAAATGAGATATTTCAGTGTTTTCGTTGATTTTTCAACTTTGCCCTATGGGTTCAGCTCTTTTGCAAAAGTCAAAGACGATTTTGACCATTCGAGCAAGGAAATGCCTTTTGTGACTGCTTTTGAGTTTGTTTCACATAGGAAAATCTGGTTCCTCATACTAGACTCTCTTTTTTTATCCGTTCAATGGGTAGATTTTATTTTACGAATATATAGAAGAATACGGAAGAATTGGGAAATTTTTATTTGATAATTTATTATTTCCTCTTTCAATTCTTCATCTTTGAAAGAATAAATAAATGCACTGGAAAAATATAATTGTTACAAGTGACGTTCAGCGATACGAGGGTGTGACGAAACTTTAGCAGTTTGTCCGTGGAATGCTCGGCGGATGTTCGGCGATTCTTCAAGTCTAGTTACAAAAGACGACACGAGACATTCTGAGGGTTGTCCGACTTAACAAACGGATGGAATTCGTAACGGAGTCGTGGTGAAAATAGTATCGACAGGGACGCTTCACAGTGGGGTGAGTCTCTGGAGATTCAAGGACCTCCCTCTTGACATGGATCACCAAGAGCGAAACGCCCACTTCCTTCAACAGGAACAGGAGTTATTGGGTAAATAGTATCTGAATTGGTGAGTCACTGCTGTGATTCATCGTTGGAAAGCCAACAGAAGGATTCCACGTTATTTGAGTTTCTCTATTTGCGAGTATGGTCCGACGAAGAGCACTAATTTCTTCTCTCGAGTGGTAAAGTATTTTTATTTAATAACACGCGAATTTGAAGATGCAGATAACAGCAGATATTTTTCCATCGTTGATTGACTGTTATGATTATCAGCTGTTGAATTATTAATTATTAATTTTGTTTACATGTTCGATGATCTGGATTGAATTGAATACATTGCACAATACATTGTACAACACATATTCTTATACACTTAATGTAACGAAACGTAAATATGTACAGAATAAATTAAGTCGAGTATACAAATGAAATTGTCAAAGAGACAAGTGAGATATACGTATAAATAATTAATGCAAATGAATTTATTGACTGAATAATTAATTCCAAGTACGAAAATACAAATATGAACCAAGTCATACATTCAGGTGATCTTTGGAAAAATATGTTAGAAGTATATTGTGGATATTTACGTATTTTTGAGAAAACTTAAGCTACTGTATTTCTCACCACAAGTAGCTCCTTGTAAAAATTTCCATATACATATTTCTTCTTGAACAGAACGAATCTTCTATAACTGCAGAAAGCATTTTACAAATTTGAAACCTTAGTTTAATATCATTATCCTTTATGATTCATACTGACTATAGATTTTGTCTAATTTTTGTCGTTAACTGTCGGTCGTGATTAATATCCATCAGGAATGCGTCTGAAGTCGAAATTCTGATAAGCGTTCGATCCTTAGGATAAACGTACAGAGGAATCTCTTCTTGTCACTACCTCATTTGTGATCTTGCCCTATCTCTGGTCAAAGTTCATTATTTGCATAACTAAACTGTTTCAGCAACAGTGGCTGCTGTTGGCGCTGTTTAGCACGGATGCGAGCGCTTTCTCAGCCTGGTCACAAAGTCACTGGTACGTGCACATGGATACAGGTGCACACGGGGCCATGTAAAGTCCCGACAGTTCAGACTTCCTCTCCCTTTACCTGCGTCATATCCCCTATGTACCTTTCTTCTTTATGGTATTGCCGTGGTAAATTGCACGATAAACATTTAGTTCGGCAATACGCGTATTAAACGTGCGATTTATCGGTATGTGACGTAATATGTGAAACGTAAAATGTCTGACACAATAAACTCACTGCTTTTAACAAATGCAGTTTTGTTAACAAAATACTGTTTACGTTACGATCCGATACATTTATATACATATCTGTTCATAAGTACTTGCAACGATCTAAAGTATATAATAAAATTTGACAAAAGTCATTTTCAAGAATTATAAAAAAGGTGATGAATTAATAAAAGAATTTCACAACTGAAAGGAACATAATTATTGACAATCGATGAGAATTATAAAATTAAACATATGGGCTTTTTACAAGGTAAATGAATGAAATAATTTGTTAAAGACTTTATGTGACTTTTCTGATTATTTATCTCATTTAAACTTCTTTTTTTTTCATTACTTCATTTTTCATGTGAACGAGGTAAACTTCGTTAATTGCTTCTTTTAATATATTGGAGATATTTATTCCAATATACCTGATATGTTTTAATACTTGATAAGATTTAATAAATTTAATAACAATAAATAAGGAATTATTTCAAAAAGAAGCATAATATATCTATGAATGTACATTTTTTTTATACTCTTGATGAACCACGATCGCGAAGTTATTAGTCATCTCTGAAAGTTTCCTGGATTGGAAACCAATTACCTTGAAAATTAGTTTGAAATCCTATTCTATTAAATCCTAAAAAATGCGCTCAATAACCTCGAAGAATTATTTTATACGAGGAACGAAACCGTTCCATAAAGAGCCAATCTACCCGATAAGGATTGGCCTTATAATAACTCCGTAATTAAATATTCAAATTCCCATAAGGCTGCTTGCATTACCATAATTTCCAACGCGAACGTTCACGTATTACAGCGTGCGACACGCTGATCGATTAAGTGGACATGTCAAATTTAAACGCGTCGCCCCTCCGCAACCTCGTGGCTTCGATCGATTTCCAGCGAAATAAAATCAGCGAGAAAAGAACAATGACAGAATTGATTAATTTTGCAAATTATTTTAGAACACGATTCCGCAGGTTTAAAAAAATTCGAAACGCGTAATTGTTTACTCCGTAGATGATGGGAGAGTGGTAAGAAACAAATGTGAATTTCGGAATATCGTAAAACTTACTGATTTCTTCTGCAGATGATAATGTATTGACATGGCAATGATTCGGAAAATTATCGTGGAAGTAACAATTGACGATTTGTTCACAGCCAATGTTTAAATGAAATATTCACCAGAATATTAAAGACTAATAGAGTATTAAAAAATATTTAACATTCGAATTTATTCTGAAGATTCAAGTTGTAATTCTCGGAATTTCATTAGTTTTTAATCATTGGGAGATTGCAAAACTGTGAAGAAACAGCTTCTGTTTTAAATATCAATTTATTATGACTGACGCGAAGAAGAACATCTCTCAAGTTATTCAACGTAATCAAGGAAAACAATGTCGGATATTGCAATATCAATTTCCTTCCCATTCCACTTCCTCAAACTTCTTGCAACTTCAGCCAGTCTTCAGCGTAGAACGTTGAACAAATGACGAAAGAGTAGATAACGGATGCTTTGCAGTTGATCGTTTGCTAAGAACTGATAATGAAGGGTGAGAATGTGCTAAAAAATTGTGACGAGACTGATATGATATCAAATTTCTACCGATTCACTGTTTCTTAAACTACGTAAAAATTAAATTTGAAAACATTATTTCACGACACAAGTGGATTTTAATACGAGGAGAAAAATTGTTTCTTTTACGAACAGAAACTATCTGTAAAGAAATAGTTCAGTCTGTGAGAAGATTTACGAACAATTGTATCTTTCTATGAAATTCTTTCCGAAATATTCATTACCCTCTTTTTCAAACTGCAAGTATTACAATTTTACGTGTCGTGCAAACGTACTTTTTTCTCAAAACTAACAAATTACAGAAAATATCGCATTGAATTCTACTTTAAAACAGGAATCAAACCAGAAATTCGCAGAACAGATCACCGTGTGTGTATTTATATATTACGTCTGATAATTATGCGTATTATACAGAACGCACGTTCCCGCCGAATCGTTTGACGCAATATCTTGTCGGGCCTGTTTCGCGAATATTTCGAGATAAGTGAAACACAATAAAGATGCACGGGACTTATCGCCTATCCTCGGGGAGTTAAATTGCTTGGACTGAAACAGTGGGAAAACGGGTTTGGCAGACAGAGAAAGAGGGAAAGAGAGAGAAACGCCGGTGAAAATGAATGGTAATTGGAGCATTTTAAAACTCATCACCATCATTTCCTGCAGCTCGTCCATTGTGGCCGTGGCTTGTTTGTTTTATCCGGGCCATTCGTACTAATGAACGACTCGGATCCTGGTTAAATTCGTTTTAAATACCTGATAGCCGTGGCTTTCGCTCGGCTAGAGCTCAAAACAACAATGTTAACACGCCTCGGTCGACATGTGACGACACAAAAAGGTCAGGTGGTTTTGGAACAATCGCGTTTCTGGCCATTTCACGCATAGTGTTTTTTTCCTTTCTCCTCTCTCTCTCTCTCTTTTTCCTAAAATGTTTCGATACCGCCCAATTAGCATTCATTCAATCCACGAAACAATCCGCGTCACCGCGAACAATAACAACGTTAAAGTTACAATGGCTTTCATTGAAAAGCACGAGGGTTTTGCCCATTTTCAATCAAATCCTAATATCAGTACGAATTTTTCCAATCTTTTCGGTGTTCGTGCTTTTTTCTCGTTTTCTTTCGCAAGTGTTTGCTCTCTGTTAAAACAAGCGACGAGTTTTGTTGATTTCCAGTAAGGAAAATGTTTCCAAGTAATGAAAAATATTTTAAATATTTTTATTCATTTTCTACGTGTCTGGGCGTTTGTGCATTTAATACCATGATTCTTTCTTCATCTATTTCTTGATTGATTAACGCTCTTAGACTCCATATATTTTCTATCGATATTTTTTCGCGTGCTGTAGCTACGAAAAAAATTACGAGATACTAAGAGGATTAATACCCTCTTGCAGAGAATTTTTGATCCTTAGAGTCTATATAAAGTTATCTTAGTTTGCTTTTTGTCCGCATATATAGTTTAATCTATCCTAAAACGAATTTCGAATTTATATACGTCGCAATATAATTTAATTTTCAAGAAGATTTTCAAATTACTTCATCAGATCTTAAATTTTGAGCTTTAAGTGTCACAAGATTCATACATTACGAGTTCCAAATTTCGTCGTTGCAGTAGAACACTTATACTAAAAAGCTTCGTTTATTTGAACTAAATTCTAGTCTCCGTATGCATATGTTTCATTTGAACTAGAAACACCATGCAAAAGAACTTGTATCCATTTCACAACTTCACCTGCACGAAGCGCAAATAGATTAAATCGGCTTACGTTGATTTATAAAATGCTCAACGTGACATCGAAGTTTCGAGATTCACCATTCCGAGCTATCGTTCTCCATTCTGCCATCGACTAGCAAGATCTATCGGTTGGGATTGTTTAAAAGCAACATTATTTCGCCTGGGCCAATGGCGATCTAATTTCTCACCTGACAATGGACATCGGACTCGATCGAGGCATGGTCCTACCATTTCGACCTTATTCCACTTTACTCCACGGAAAACATTCCAACTTGGACGAGCGTGTACTTAGATAGTACGCGATTGCTGTTATGTGAATCAAAAGAAGAAAAGAGATGACTGACTTGGAATTGAAATAATTGAACGGACGTTCAGAAGAAGATTGTGTCACATGCTATAAAATTTACAGGAAAAACAGTATTGTTCACTGCAGCGGTTAAAAAAGAAGCTGGTGTAATTCTGAAAAACAAAAATAAGAGTAGAACAAAGGCTTTGTTATGATTCACCAGCTGCTTTCCGAATTATTACAGTGAATTGTTTTTAAGCAAATCTTCCTATATATTTTATAAAATAAAATACATTCTTCTATTGTTACAGCTAATATTCTAAATTATGATAGAATATAGAAAAGAATATTCCATGTGGATGGCTGTGATTTTGTTTCTTGATAAATTTTATTTCACAAAGAAGTAAAGCGAAGAAATAAAGCGAATTGAAAGACAAAATATTTTTAACGATAAAGCAACGCCAATTTCAAACACTTGATAAAACTAAGATAAAATTTCTCTCTAAATTTCATCCATTGCTCTCGACGAATATTGAGATGCAAACACATGACGCTGGATTCTGGATAGAACTTATTGTCAGTGTGTTGCACATGTGTGAATTTCGCGACTCTACGATCTCGTTGTTCGTATCGACGTACGAACAGTTTTCGATTTTAATTCCAATTTCAAACTTAAATCTGCAGGAACGTTTCACGAAATCATAAAACTCCGAGCGACCGTCGTAAATTTAATACGAAAGTTCCATAAAGCATAAACATAAACGCGGCCAGGGTTGCGCCACGAGAGGGACGAGGTTTGGCGTGCAATCGTCGAAGGAGGAGCGTGGAACGGAAGTTCCAAAGGGGTGGAGGATAGCCGACCTTCTCGAGTGAGGCGACAAGTGACAACAGCAGGCCAACGAGGTTAAAACGGTGTTCGTAGTTAGCGGATGGAACAGAAAGAGAGACGGACCGTAGATGGTTGACCGGTGAAAAGTTGCTTTGAAAATAAAAATTCGACCAACAAGCGATTATCGTGTGAAATTTCGTGCAGCGAGCGAAATCTGAAACACACTGGCTCGTCGGAAAATATATCAAAAAAAAACAAGAAACAACTTTCACGTGCACTCTTTACATGTATATATTACAGTACTTTAAAATTTCATTAGCGAGACATCATGATTTTTCCAAATTATCATTAATCACGTAATAGAAGTTTATGTCGAATCCTTAAATTTTGATGAAAATTTAATTCAAATAAATAGAGTTCATATATAACTTTGACTTTTTTTTATGTACGAGTGTAATCAACACACTGGCCGTTACGCGAAATTTCTGCATTTCATGAGACAGAATATTTAATTGAATATCAAATATCACGTTGCAACAAAAGTGCAACGAAAGCACACTCTCAATTTATAGTATTATTCGTGATATTCCACCGTCGTAGTTAATGCGTTAATTAAAGCTTGAGAAAAATATATAATACAAAATATTATAAATTAACAACGTTACTATGCGCAAAATACTTGTGTATTTGAAGAAGCTGTTATGTATAAATTATAAATTCTGTGTAGATATATATATACATATAGTATAATATTATATATATAATTTGATAAATTTTTAAGCGGGAGTGTATGAACATCCACAAAAGGTAGTATACATCTACGAGTGTTCGAATAATTTCACGACCCCATGTGTGGAAGTGCGATATATCTATATCTACGTCACGCAAGTATCATCGTCGTGATCCTCCGAAGTGTGTCGTAATACCACGCAGCTATAGCCTATTCGCACAGCTTGCAACTACCACGTTTCCAGCCCAGCAACGATAAAAAAAAAAAAGGAAAAAAAGAAAGAAATCGCTGACGGTGCTAAGGCACTGGGGATCGAATGGATAACAATTACCGATAGATTTTTGGGCAGCGCGATCGAACCGTGAAAATGCACGGGCGCCCGATCGCTCGTTAATCCGTCAGTTGTATCCGATTAACGGTCGTTTATATCTGCATACATTTTCGAACGCGAGAAAATCAGATTTCGCACGAGCAGCGCGATTGTTTAGAAACGACAGGGCGCGATTGTTGCAAATAATTCCGGGATACGCTGCTCGGATAATGAAGCTCTTTTCCGTGTGCAACGATTAGATTCGAACGGCATGAATAGCGATTAATTGGGTAACGCAATGCTATGGACGAAAAGGGATGGCGGGGGGGGGTTTGGACGAATTTGCGGAAAAGTTTCGAAAATCGATCGAAATTCACTGAACGAAAGATTCTATTGTCTGTTCCGTGATCATAATGTTACGGACGAACTGGAAACAATCGTTTATTTGATGATAAAATGAAACTGTTATTACGAGCGTTATATTGGTCGTGAACGATATAACTGGGGTGTTGTATTATTTTCTCGTTTAGCGTGTGATTAACCTTTGAATAACAGAGAAATTTCATATTCGTACGCGCGAATTGCGGTAACTCGATCGTATTTGATTCGGGAACAGGTGTATTTCTTTTCCTACGTGTCTGGTGACAGATTTTACGTTAGACGTTTCCTTTCATTAAATATTTCATCATTTTTAAATTAGGTATTTGTGTGATACTTTTAGTTAGTTAGGTTAGGTACAATTCCTTCTATAGAAGGAATAATTATCAGAAGTGATTATTTCTTTTTACTGGTCACCGCAATCTGAGGAAATTGATTCTAAGATTTCAGAAATCTTGAGAATTTTGTGAAATAAAAAGGAAGAAAAATGTTACAATTTATGTGCATAAACAGTGCTTAATATATATACATATATATGTAAGTTATATCATCAGCTTGATACGACGATAGTCGAAAATTTATTTAATGAAAAGAATAATTATTTATACTATGCATTATACTGTATATCGCTACACATATATTATTATATCAAGCGACTTATTGAATCATTATAAATAATTAAATTAAACATTTCTACAAAGAGCTGTTTGAACGTTGATCTATTTAAACAGAAAACTATTACTACGTATTTATTAATCACGTGAAAGCTATCGTACGCATGACCTCGTGTGTTTCGTGATCCACGAGGAAACGTAATTTCGGGTAAAACGTAACGGAACCTGTAAAATAAATATCTCTCGCAGGATAACATTTCCTCCTGGACGTTGGGAAATGATTTTCTTTAAAGATAGAAGAATCGTCGGCGCCGCTTCGAGTGCAAGGAAACACAATTCTTATCGTGGCGAAGCTTCAAAGGGCTTAACGAGTTTCCAAGATTATCTTCTTCCAACCGGACTTCGTGCACGTGTGTCAATCCATTTCTCCGTTCTCGTTATAGTTTTCCCTTTGTATGGGGAACCAGTTTTCTTTCAAAGTGTTCGTACCACCACGTAATTGTGAGTTCCTTTCGCGGTGAAACGTCTCTCCTCTTTCTCTCTCTCTCTCTTCCTCACGGATATACATCATCTTCGCTAACGAGTCGGTACGTTGCGTTGCAAGCGCGTTTGTATCGAAGTCGCGTTGAAAAATTGACGATAATCCTTGGTGAAAAAGTACCGGCAATTTTTTGACATACATGCGCGCAAGTCACACGCCATCGGTTTTTCCCGTCTCCCTCTTTTTCTCTATTTCTCTCTGTCGCTCTTTTTTTCGCTACCGGGAATCCCAGCGAGTTCGGTTGGACGAGAAGTGGGTCATCGGATCGCAGTACATTCAACTCCATCGACAAAAATTGGCAAAAACATAGGAAAAAGTGAATTAAATTTAACGAATTGTGTTACACGGTGGCGACGTTACGTAACATTGGATTATTTGTTACGCCTCGACGCAGGAATTTTTGGGTTTATTTCGAAATATCTCTCTGAACGAGGAAATCCTAGGGGACTGTGAGGCTAGGTTAGAACAAAATTCTACAAAATTTGAAAAATCGGAAAACGTGGATTTGATATTAAATATCAAAATTGCACGATACGTTCAAAGTGAGTCTCACGCGTCATGATATTTGTTATATTTACATTTAGTCGACGAAGCAAATTTTTACTCAGCTCGAATTTTCCAAGTTACATGCTGCAAAAAACTGCAAATTTGCACGAAGATTTGCGTCATTATCACTAATGGAAGCTTAATTAATTAATTTCTGTGAACGTAATTTCGAAAATGTCAGCGAGATAAAAATCTCGTCGATTGATATAAATATCTTACATTTGACCTATCGTGTAATTTCAAACATTATACGTGCGCTCGTAATAAAATTTTCACGTCTTTGAATTTTATATAAATGCATAAAAGCTGTCCAGTGATGATGTCACAACAAAAAAGTGCAATCTTTCCATCGTTTAATCGTAACTCCAAAATTTTTTAAACTTTTTTTTTTGAGACCATCGCAGATGTTATCTGTTTCAATGAAATAATTTAAATTTATATTAAACAAGTCGGCTGGACTCGATGTATCGCCTTCTACGAGGAGAAAAATCCTCGAGTCGTGCCTCGCGACAGGAGCACAAATTTCATGAAATTTCTTCGTCGTTTAAGCTAGCTCTCTATAGTTATAAAATATGTTCAGAGTTCCTTTGCGAGCGTTGTTGCGTCGACTGACTCTGTCAGGGACGCTTTTCTCCAAAGAGTCGCGCGTTTTAACGAGGTGAAAATCTAAACGTTGACGCGAGAGCGATAGAAAGCAGTTAAGAGACTAACTTTAACACGTTCACGATGTCAAGATGTGATATAAATTTTTGTTACTTCTGTGATATAAATTACACAGAAGTAATTTAACGTACCTGTTATATAAAACAGTTACATTGTAATAAGAGATGAATATTGATTATGTTGTATAAAATATACATGAAATTTATTTGTATCTCCTCTTATGCAAAGGCTTATTGATATAAAAATTTAAATACTTTTCTGATCACTACGAAATATATAATTATTCGTATCAAATATCTTGCAATTTCTATGTATACATTTTTGGATTTGTTGCAAACTTGACGATCCTGTCACATTATACTACAATATGCCATATTATGTTGGCAAAATTTCAAACTAATTTATATGACACGCGTGTTCAGATACATCCATCGAACGAATAAATGTCTAAATAAGTAGATATGCATGTAATACGCGAGCAACGAGTATGTAAAATTACAAAAAACGTGAAAAAAGAAAAATTCAAAACTCACCCTGTACGAGCTTTTTCCTTAACGACGAAC
The DNA here is from genome assembly GCA_032399605.1 of Melipona beecheii. Classification (NCBI taxonomy): domain Eukaryota; kingdom Metazoa; phylum Arthropoda; class Insecta; order Hymenoptera; family Apidae; genus Melipona; species Melipona beecheii. The sequence goes on along the minus strand of JAUCMO010000501.1, from coordinate 5,170,005 downwards.
GCGTCAAGACGTAGAAATGAGAGGGACTGTCGACGCGTGTACGCAACAACGAATCTTTACGTGTGTACCGAAATGTCAACCTGTTTAACGCCACGTGAAACCAGCCGTGGAAAACAGACGCTGCGAGTTAATTCCCTCGCGTGTCATTCTGCCTCGTTTTCCCTGATTTCCCTCTTCCACCCTGCCTCTCTTCTTCGCCATTCCTCATCGTTCGTACCTTCCTCCTGTTTTTCTTCTCTCTGTCATTCGTTTCACCTCGTTTTTTCCTTTTTTGTCCTTAATCCACAACGAGAATTATTCCGAGTCGGTGAACGCGCGCAGAGATAATCGGATTTATCGACCGAGACAATGAAGAATACACCTGGAAATAGCGGTGTCCACTTTCCATTCGGCTCGCTCGCTCGCCCGTACTCGATTTGGTTTACGTTTATGCCTGGCATCCCCGTGGCCCGACTTTTTGCGTCGAATCGCACAATGTGGCCAAAGAATCCAGTCGATGCGGTCTCTAAAACCACCTATTATATCGTTCCACGGAGAACGTCGATGCTTGTCCCATCAGATGCTCGTTATTTTTGACATTCGATGTTCGAATTCACGAAATCAGGAAACCGTGGAATTTTGTTTACTCGATCCTCAAATGGATTCTCGATTTATTACTCACTCGTTTGAGTTTAACCGTTACAGAACTGGTTATTCTGTCGAATACTGTAAATTTTAATAATAAACACCGTACTAACAAATACCAAATTCTTTAATATATTTTATATATATTGTTCAATTGCTTGTCTATGTGGTACGTTTTGTTACCACTTATCTCTTAAACTTTCGTTTATCCGCCACTGTAGAACTCTCAGATCGAGCAACTATTACGAACTTTGCAACGAGCAAAGTCATTTTTATTTTTATCGAGCACATTTATCAAATTTCCTCATGAAAAGTTCAGTTTCCCAAATAATGTAGTATCCTTAACAGAGGCAATATTCCCTCTCATATTTCACTTCGTAATTGGTACATTTCGTTACTTCGTTCACACCAAAATGCCATGCATTTCAGAAATGTTTTTATTTTATGACCATTTCGAGAGTACATTACACGTATTTTCTACATTTACGCGCACACGCGTACCGGGGCATTTCGATATCCCGAAATATTCCAGCAAATACCCGCTAAAGCCTATTTCAAACAGACCGAAGTGGTGTCATTTTCCATTGTGCCTTTCGATGCAAATAATCTGCGTCGGATTTCACTTTATTTATCGCGAATAAAATGAAGCGTAATCCGTGTGATACGCAAAACGAGTGTGACAGAGAGAGAGAGAGAGAGAGAGAGAGAGAGAGAGAGAGAGAGAGAGAGAGCTTTGACGTTTGTTTGGCGCGCAGGAGTATGTAGAAAAGAGACGGGAAAAAATTGGAAAAGTCAGAAAGGAAACGGCTATCGATCCACAATTGCAAACAGAAAGATCTCGATAGTCCATTGGAGTTCGTGATCGTTATGGGAACGCTGGGGATAACGCGTTTGCAAATACCAACGGACACGGTGTACCTATTCGAATAAACTGCTTCTCGTCCTAGATAATTTGTCACTGCGAAATCCGCAGGGATTATTTGTCGAGCTAATAATGTGGGTCCACTGTCCCTGCCCGCTGCGCAAACGACAAAATCAGCGAAAATGCGCCGGCAACGAGTAATTGCACGTGCAAGTATCCATGGCTCGCATCTTCCTGTATAATTATCAATGAAAATCAACGTAATTATAACGGCCGGTAACGTATGCGCGTCCGTACATTCTGACATTTATCGTTCGTCTTCGTTTTCGATTGTTTCTCTTTTTGTCGCGCGAAACAACAACAGACCGCGTGTACGCGCCCGTGTGGGCGTCGTTGAAGTCTCGGTACAACAGACTAATTCTAAGAGAAAGCAGACTATATCTGCAGAAAGGATTTTCCAAGAGAAAACTGAATTTGGAATAATTAATTCTTGAAGAACGCAAGAAATTTTCACAGAAATTTGCACTCGTAGCTCGCTGTGAAATTTAAATAGCTCTAATTTCGTTTCAATTCAGCTACGATCCTCAGCTACGATCATCAACTATTTATCATCTCGTGAAGCGTGTCTATAATTGGAAATTCACGGATCGCGGATCACTTTTACCTACAATATTTCGACACTGGTGTATTAATAACAATGACCGAAACCCTCGAACAGTGTATCAGCCGAGCGACAAACCGGGATAATTACACTTTGTCGGTTTCCGCGTTATTACCGCCGATAATGTCGAACTATTCTGTTGACTGAATCGGATTATTTAAATATGTTATTCATGTTTTAGGGCCGCAGCGATCGCGGCACGGGAATTCCAACACACTCGGATATAGATACCGAGGTAACACGATTGTGTAATTCATGCTGATTCGAGATTACGCCGATTATGCTCGTGTTACCCTTTATGCCAAGACACACGATCGCATAAAGTTTCGCATTAAACGGCACGACTGACCCGAATCAAACATCGTTTATTCAATGCGGCCCGATCATTGCCGCGTGATTGATCGAACGAAGATGAAACAAGAGGAAAAAACAGAAGGAAGGGAAAACTGTGAAACACCAAGGCAACTGTTTCGCTGCGAATCTGACTTTTCACTGACTGAGTTGTAAATCGTGACTTCCCTTCTCAGGAATGTATTTAAATATTTCAACGTTCAGTTTGCATGCACAGGACAAAAATTTGCTTAATTCGTCGCTTTTTTCTCACCTCTGTTTCGATTATTTTCAACGACACGTTCGTCAATTTGTTCGAAGGGTAGGAAGCAATTTTGTTGCGTCAATATTGTACACGATGTTTCTCATGTACAGCTATCGATCAATTGTTGTCCAGTGAAATTTTGTTCATCCGATCATTTAGAAAATTTAGTTAATTCTTATCGAACAAACTATGTATAACAATTATAAGATAAAGACAGAACAAAGATTATTCGAATGATAATATTCCACGAAATAAATTGAAAATCTATAATGAAACCAAGTTGTCGTTTGGGCACAAAATAAAATTACAAATAAATTCGCGCCGTAGTTTCTTGTAGGTAATGGAATTATTGAATTGTCGTGCGAATTTTATATCTGTAACAGTAAATTGCGCGCGAGAGAAGAACGATGATATAATCTGCTTCGTTAAGTCGATCAAGGAAAATGAATACGTTAAAATGAATGCGTTAATTAAAGCGGGAATAATCAATTTTAAACAATTAAACAAATCGCTAATTAAATTTGTACGCTTACACAAGTTGTAATTCTGAAAGGATAAATACGGATCACGTTTATCGAGACCATGACGCGGAATATTTTCCAACATTTGTAATTGTTCGTAAAATAAATCTTCTATAAACTTTGCGGACTTTGTTCACGTTCGAAGCAAAATCCAGGAATTATTGCAAATGACGTAAATCGGCTCTATGGCGCTCTATGTTATATTTTACACTGCACTTTCTTCTATTGTTAATATTTTTCAAACTCTTCCTACTATTTCCAGCATATTCCAGGGTTACTTTATTTTTATTGCTTTATTATTATGTAGCTGATGACACACGTACCAACAGTTTTATTATTATTCGTATCGCTGTTTAAACGACCATTTAGTTAAAATCATTTATTCGTTACCGATAATGTAATATTCTTTCCAGTACTTTCACATTCGTACTGAATATTAAGCGATCTTCGATTCATTTCATAAAATACCGTAGCGTATTCTCGAAATTCATGACATACTTTTCATCCGGAATTCCATTCGAACGGTATTTCTCATTAAATGTGTAACGATGTATAACGCCACGTATTATGCACACATAATTGTCTCTAGTTGCACAACTGTTTTCACGCGAAGGCGTACGAAAAACTATTCCCGTTATTTCAGCATGATTTCCAGCGCTTGTATGTCGCTGTACACCCTGCACCCACTTCTACTACCATCGTTAAAATGATAAATAGTGGACGAGAAAAGTTATCGCGCGGCATCCATACACGAGGCGGTCGTTGATCGATATCACAGGTCAGGTGTGCTCTCTGAATTGTGTACCGTGGGACCAAATGGGAGTGAGTTTGATGGTGATGATACGGGAAAGGATTACTGCGAGCACTGCTAGCCATGTTATACTAACTGTACGTGCCAAGTTAATTTTTTTCAAAAATTGAAGTCATGTTTTCTGTATTTTGCGTCGATTGATTGCAACGGAGATAGGTGTATCGTTTCTTCTTTTTTTTTTCTTTTTTTCCTTCAGTGAACGTCAGTTATGAGAATTTTGAATCAACAAATGTGTGTATGTAACGGACGAATTGTTTGCATCGACACTTCAGCTTTTAGAGAAAAATGAAACAGCTATTTTCTAACAATTGAAAACGAGAAAAGGGGGTAAGTAAGATGCGACAATTCTTTGACAGAAATAAAACATTGAACAAAAATGTATGGAATAATTAACCACCCTCCGGTGGTGGCGATGGGTTGACTCTACTGTGCGTAGAAGAAAAATTGTATATTGTTCAGAAAAATGGAATGATATTTCTAAATATCTACGTGAATCAAGATCAAAAGATGTTGATTCATTTTTCACTGATGTAGATACGTTATTGCTTTCTTCGTCCGCTTAACATTCTTCACCTTGCCATTTCCCAGCGTGGACACACCGGAACATCTCGGCCATCGGCGTTTATTCGCTTAAAAAATTGATTGTACAGCACGCGTTGAGTCAAACTCGAGTGGCCAATAGTTGGTCTAGTGCTTTCCAGCCTCTCGCTAAGTTTCCTACCTTCTGCCTTCTCCTTTCTTTGTCTCGTACTCAACCTGCTTTCGACCACTCCAACCGGCTCCGGCTTCTTTCTTTCACCGATTAAGATTACTCACGTAAACACACTCGACGGAGGGAGGGGTGGATGCGAATAGCTTGTGTATGTAGTGAGAAGTATTAACTGCATTCACTTGACCTTTCGTCGAGTGTCGATCGGGCGAAGCTGAGCCCTCCGTTTTGTCGACCGGAGTAAATTGTCTTTACGGAATTAACACGGAGACACACAAACCCCTTCTCGAGGCGAGGGGTGGGAAAAAGGGACGAGAAGGAAGAACGAGAAAGAAAGAAATGAGAAGGAGATCGATGCCGAAAGCTCTGCCCTAATTTCTTGCTCGTTCGCTGCTTGTCGAAGTGGACGACAACCGAAGAAACGGGATTAAATTCTTCTCAACGATCGTTACCGGAAAATGTTACCTAGCTCCGTGCGAGGACTCCGCCCGTCGTCTCGCTTTCAGCGCGAGAAACCCTCGCGCGCAATGAGAATGCGTTAATTCAATTGTATCTCTTTCTCCGGCCATTCTTCCCGCGTTTTTTGCTCCATCGTCGTTCGATTAATCTTCGCTCGAATCCCGATGTTACTATCGCCTCTAAGAACCGTTCTTGATAATATCTAGTTCTGGACGTTTCTTCGAGATGGAAGAAGAGGAGGCAATGGCAATAGGATAAGTTCGTGCTTTCAGGATAATTGTCTGTATGTTAGATGCGCTGCGATCGCGATGTTGTATGTTTCCAATTAAGTTTTCTCCTCGCTGAGGGATGTTTTTCGTCAAGATTGATGGGCAGTAGCGTAACTTTTAGCAAATTGTACACGTTGAATTAGACAGACGCTTTGTAGATAATTAGACTGATAGTTTTCCAGTTATTAGACAGTGTTGTACTCGTTGCAAGTAATAACATTGCGGTTATTATATAGTTTACAAGTTATATTATTGTAAGTTTATTTCTTTCGTGTCCTTTTCTATATCGTGTTATTGTGCTCGGTGTTGAAACATCTCATCTCTGACACAGATCTATGCAATTTTAACGAATATTGTAATTTTCTTCTATAGTTTATACCAATCTCCAACTCACAAATTATATCCGCTTCGCGTCATATTTTTATTTGAAAGATAAAGCAGAGTACACTTTTGTACACGCAGTCGCTCGTATTAAGAGCAATACTCTATCAGTAGTACGAAAGAGTGCAACAGACCATAAATAAATAAAAGTTTTACCGCTATCTGTGACGGTCTCGGAAAAAATGGCTTGTAATACTTCAACGAGAATATCGTGCACGAATATGCCAGTTGTTTGTGCTCTCCTAGATTTCATAATTCACTCTGGCGCATATAATCCTGCACAGTTCGTGTTTGTCTTCGTTCCATTAATTTTGACGCGCAACATCCGAATCCTGTATTTAACACGTATTTTTCGATACCAGTTCTTTTCCCCAGTAAGTGATCTCACGACGAATTTTATAAGTTCCATCCTTGTCCAAGACAGGTCTCAGAGGTTTCTCAGTTTCATTAAAAAATGAAACATCGTCAATTGTCGCGATATAAATTACTGTCGTTCATAATCCAACGACAGTAATCGAGGGTTAACTATCCAAAGCTTCTACGACATTAGACGAACTATAAACGTCGGAGAACGAAATGACAAGACAATTTTCCCCCAACAATCACATCGCACTTAAATCTATTATGCGTGAAATGACACGGCATTTTTACACGCGAGCTGTCATCGTTGCGGCGCGAATTTTATCACATGCCAGAAGAATCAGGGTGGAAGTAATGGCGGTGACGGAACGCAGCGGGAACCTGCTTGGTCGCACTATTATTAAGCATTTTGCGTAATCACCCCCTAACGTCGTCGGTGGCTGACTACGGAGTTTCCTTTGTCCCTGGCCGGTAGGATTCCCACGTGCGCGATCGTGGTCGTGGTCGTCATAAGTACGGTGGACAGGCACGGTTTGTCAGAAGACATTAAGCTCTCGTCCTTCTCATTAATTACGTGCTCCTCCGCTCCCTACCAGAAATAAACGCATTCCTCTTATTAATTCCGGCGTCGACAATTAATCTTGCACGACAATTAAATTGTTTACGGGCAGAGGAGATGCACGCTCGCTGCCACAGCCTTCGCGGAAATAAATGGACAAATGCTTCGTTCGAAAATAGGGAGAAAAAGTGAGAAAGAGAAGAGGAGGGAGAATGAGAGAGAGAGAGAGAGAGAGAGAGATAAAAGAGATTTGGTTTCAACACCGCGACTCTTCTTTTTCTTTTGACGAAATTATAGCGACGGACACTCGATCGTAATGCTACCCCCCATCGCTGCTCGGATCTTAATGCATCCTTTCTGGGTTTATGTTTCGAGAGGCGGGGGCTCGTCCCTTCCGTCGTGTTTACTCTTGTAAGAACCTACGTTATATACGTATGCCCGCTCGCTTTTAAAATATTAAATACGACCGAGGGGGAGATGGAACTTTTGAAATCGGGCGCGGTTTTAGGGATGAATAATTTTCACGTTGTTTGCTTCCTGTTCGCTGCTTTCTGAATGTTCCAAGTGATTTCTCTACCTTTGGAAACAATTTTGTCACATTTATGAGCTGACGCGGAATTGCCGGGGGAATTGAATTTGAAACAGGGTGGCTTGGACATTATAAGTGATTTTTACAAATTGCGTTATACTCGGGAGTAGACACAATGGCTGCGCTTGAAGGAATCGACTGGACGTTGTAGATGATCCTTGTATTTTTCGAAAAAGTGTACTTGTTTAAAATACGGAGTGTGAAATATAAAATAAATAATTTTTCGTTTTCGTGGCTTACTTTTATATCTGAAGGCATTGTATGATACTTTATAACGTCTGAAGTATTGGAAATACTTATTTATACCGTCACCTTCGTGCATTATTTACGCGTTATAGCGATTCGCGCGATAAAAATAAAGCGTTTCGCAATTTGGAATTAGTGACAGATATGTAGTTCGACATTTTCTTATATATAATTAGAAGCGTTAATTACTATAGATACAAAGCAGGGATCTGTTTCCTCGAATAATTGGATACGTAGCACGAGCTTGTTGCGGAGAATCCTAATTAACTCCTTGATGGCACGAATGCGCAGCGAAAACCGAATTTTGTCGTCGCTAGAAATACAACTAATTATGAAATCATTAGTACTAATAAAACGATGTTGTTCGTAATTAGCTTTCGGTAAGTATAAAAGAGCGAAGCCGAACAAGCTTGTACGTAAGACGAACATTTACGAGAAGTGGATACGTGAAATTTTCTGTAAAAAAATAAAGAAAATTTAACGTCCTGCATTTACAAACTATTAGTATCTGATTGAAAATTGTCCGAAACGATGATATGATAATTTGATTATGTGTGATTCACTATTTTGTTGATATGTGTTATTCGTTGACTTTTGTTCACGATTTTACAAGAATAATGAACTTTGCTCGTCAGTTATATTTTATACTCGATCGATTTCTCAGACATACTTTTTCCATAAAAAAAAACACGTTCTCCTGTAACAACTTAATTCTACTCGATTCTCTCACCAAAATATCCCCACAGTTATTAGCATCACTTTCTTCGAGTATCGAGCGACGAAATCGCCTGGCAACTAGACTAGAATATACTGTAGAATGTCAACACGGAGTCCTTGCCAAGCACGTATATCCTGATTTCGCTTTATGATGCTACCCGCTCGATTCCGAAGAACCCCTCTAAAATCTTTCAACCTCATAAACCGCGGCAACGTTACCAAATACCTTCGTTCCATTTCCAACGAACGTTCCATCTCCACCATTTCTCGTCCTCTGTGATCCACGCTCACTCATTCCCACTCTCGGAGTCACAAATACTCGCCTGATAACCGATGGTGCATCTTCCCAGCGAAAAATCGTCCGGAGACATAAGTAACAACAACGTCCGTGGAACTGGAAGCTGAAAGAACTGAAGAACCAGCCGAACTTTGCCAACTTTGCCAACTTTCTTTCGGTCGAAATTGCTCGGTAGCACCCTACGAATGGCTCGCGAAATAAATGCAGATGGCGAGAGTTACGGGGGATGAAAAGGGATGGAGTACCAAGCGGCGAAGAAAAAAAATTCGTGGATTGGTTATAGACAAGCGAGAGGAGGGTCTGTCAGTTGCAGTTTTAGCTCGTTGCTGTCGGGGATGGGATCGAGTGCCTCACGAGGTTCGAATCTTTTAAGGCGGGATTCGAAGCGTCAGTGTTGCGACGTGTGTGTCAGAGATTTCTGGTTGGGCGATTCTGAAACGTCACGTTCGCGTCAGACGAGCTTCTTTTTTTAAATCTGATCTAATTTTACAAACCAAAATTTTTAATAATTTAACAGACATCTATAAATCGACTGTCACTACAGTTACAACTGTATTTGAAGATTTTTTTTATAAACCAAAGTATTTACAGTGGCTAAAGAAAGTATTTGCAGTACTTGACACTTCAAATTGCTGTAACTTTACAAGGAAAAATCGTACAACGATCTATCTAGATCCAATCCAAACCGCGAAACTTCTGCTTTCGCGATACCAATTGTAAGTCTTTCGTTTCTCTCAAGAATGTTTTCACATCAGTTTGAAAAGCCGCGTTGACATTTCTTTTTCTCGGAAAATTTGCAAATATAAACGTTTTCACGAGCACTGAATTTTTTCATACTCAGTCACGATCGTAAAGATCAAAGTCCGTGGAATGTAAAATATTTCCGATCGAAAGAAGAAATACTTTCCGTAACCACAATACGAACGAGGGTTCTAAGCTAAGAACAATTTGGTGCGTTCACTTCGAGGAATATTGAGACACCGCGTTTGACGACCAGTGAAACGTAAACAAGAGGCCAGGGTGAAAAGTGATAGCTCAAACGGGGGAATATTTTACGATGAAAAAAAAAAAAAGTTGCCAAGTGTTGCCACAACAAGCGTAAAAGAGGGCGGCGAAAAGATAGCTGGGGATTATGAGAGGAAAAACTTTCATAAAACATACTTTGCAAGACTAGTTCGGTCGACTTGCGACCATTCTGAGCGCCTGCTCGGCGAGAATTTGAAAGCGGAGGACAGTAAGGATAGGTGGGTCGATAAGTGGATATTACACGAGTTTGGGGACAGCCGTCCCCTTGCGAATTACGCTCTTGGCTGTTCAACTTTTAACTGCTCCGGCAGAAGAAAGGGCCGTTCGCCGAGTAAAGAGATCGACGCGGTTTCAGGCCAAATCGCCGCAAGTTAATTTTCCAATATCACGCAAATGGAATGACGTTTCGAGCGATGCGTTACAAATTTTTACTGTATGATATATTCCGTTGAAATATATTTATGAAAATATGAAATACCAAGTATTTTTCCCTTTGCAGTGATCCTATTCGAACTATAACGAAATAAGACAGTGTTAGGTAAATTTCCAAATAACGCCAACGCGTAAAATAATTATTAATTCAAAGTTAGATGAAACCGCAACAGTCTTAACAGCCCACTTAAGGGTTAAATTCGTAATTGAAGGTTTAATGTATACTTAATTATACTATGCGCGAGTGGTTAAAGTGTAATCAAGTTACTAAGCTTTAACGTGTACTTAAATACACCAAGTGATTACAGTAACAAGTTACGACACAGTAACTAGATGATTATGTGATTAGTGCCACGTGTATCTGTATTCTTGATTAGATTTCTTTCTTAGTGAAAAGGCAATATTAATTTTTGCAAAAATATCTATCCATTTCTAGCTTCAACCGAGTCGCGAAAAAAGAAAGAAAGAAAGGAAAAATTATTCGTTCTGATAAAATGCTGAAAACTTCTTTCAGCCGCTTCTCCGCTTCATTTCGAAAATATTACCGGCATAAAAGTTTCCCGATAAAAAGGATCCGCGCGAGGATCGTTTGATCAACTTAGGACGAATGAAATTTTTATTGTGGAGAAAGTTTCGCCGAAGATCGAGGCGAACGTCGAAGGGATGTAGCCGCCGAAATTTCTTTCATACACCCATTCGACGTTGATTGTAAGAACCGCGAGAGACGTCGAGTCGGAAGAACGGCGGCGAAAGGAGAAAAAAATCCGCGGTTTTCTTCGAGAATAAACTCGAAAAATGTATATCTCCGATCGCCGTGAATGAAACGCGTCGTACGATTTTCCTGGTCGAATTAAAGAAGATCGACACGCGTTTACTCGAGGTCGAATCCGATTCGAACAGGGGGAACATCCGCGGTCCGTGAAGCGAGAGTGACTGGAATCGAAATTCCAATGGCAAATTCCAACCGCTTTCCCGAAATCGACGCGAATACGAAATAGCCACGTATATCGAATTTGTCATTTTCGATTTCCCGAAATCTTCGCGATGTGTACGAGGTGTGACGTGTTCGTGTACGTCTCTCAGGTTGCCGGTTGGCCGACGATTTTCCGTTGGATTCCGACCGGCGCGAAGATTGATCGCCGAACGTCAAAGATCCCGACTGGCAAAAAAGATTCAATTCGCTGGAAACGTCCGGATCCAATTTATTGTGATACCCTGGAATTAGATTGTAATCTCGGTCAGCCGATTTTAATTTCTCTGATCGGCGACGCCAGACTTTTTTAATCGCTTTAAATAATCTGGGCCGGAACTCTCTTACGAGCGGATCCAACGTGAAACGTATTGAAACCTGATTTGCTCAGAGCAGTTGAAGGGTATGTGCAATCTTTTTGAATTGAGAAATATCGACAATTCTCTTGCACAATATAGTAATATTTAAAATATCTTTGAAAAATATTGTTCGATTACTGCTCTGGTTAACTGATGATGTTTAACACTTATTACGCCGCACGTTGTCGTCATTTGTTCGGTTTTAACGTTGAGGATGTTGACAATTTTCTCAAGTAACGTGGTGTTCTTAAGCAATAGTCAGTTCGATTCTCAGCTTTTTCTTCACGCCAATTTGATCCTCTTGATCTCCTTCCTCTTCGCTCGCTCTAGACTTGGCTGGCCATCTGTTCAGATTCGCCATTTTCCGATAACGATCCCGAGAGGCACCCCACTCAACCACCCCTTTCGTACCGAACTGAGGAACTCTGATATTCCCTGTGCCAGTTTTCTCCTTTACTAGTTTTTTCTTCCACGATTGTTTTCGTATTCCGTTTCATTCCACTCACGATATTGCGGTAAGGACCATCATACTAGGTTTGAAGGTTCCGACCTAACCTAAACCTAACCTAAACCTGTAACTTTGTCCGTTTATTCCATTATTTAAACGTATATTTAAACATAAAGTTACTCTTTCGCATCCTGTGTCATAGGATCCCGGGGAGCACCGCGAGGAGATGAGATGAGTGGCGTCTTTGACCAGAGACAGCCCACCAACTTCACCGAAATCGTCCCGCCGAGCATGGCGCGCCACAGCTCTTTAGAGAGATATCAGTTCCATCGGAGTTTTTGACTCGGCACCGAGTGTTCCGAAGAACACGACGGTCGAGAAAACCATTTCCAGTCTCTGCTCCCCATATATAAAACAACCCTTTCGCGCAGCTAAATTTTGTTCAACGACGTACCAACGCCTCAGTTACGAAACTGAGTTAAACCTTCCGGTCTGATCCAAATATCGAAAATGGAAACACATTTTTCCACGTACGTGTTTGAACAAACTGAGTTCGAACTGCTTAGAACTATCGCTGACCGCGATATTTTTGGTCGGTTCTCGAACACACGCGACAGCCTGCCAATTTGTTGCCCCCTAACTGGCGCATAAATATTCCATAAGGTGGATCGGTTCTGGCACGAACAACGGTTAAAAACAGTGGCCGTACTCACGAAGGACGGAACGAAACAAATTGCACCTCGCGCGGCACTCGGCGAGATATTTTCCCCTCAGCGGGTCGAATGTAAATTTTCAGCTGTATTCTGCAACCACGTGTCGCGAGAGACTCTGCGAAGAAAAAGACGCGAGCAAGATTCTAAGCGGGAGAGAGAGAGAGCGCGCGGAAAGTAAAGAGAAAGAGAGAAGAGGATGGAGAAAACAGTGAGAAGCGGCGGGAGAATCGAGAAAGACAAACACTTGACGACAACGCGGAGGACGCGAGTTAGACGAGGAAAAAGACGGGGCCAGAGTTAGAGGGTTGAAGTTAAGGTAACGGGGCTCGGCCTGGGGTATGAGGTATCCGGAGAGTTATGTGGCGACAAGCCGACAACCCCTTAGCACCGAGTGACAAATACGAGGCGCGCCGTGCCTTTCCTGCCTTTTCGCGAGACTACGCTCGCTTGTCCGTGGAAAGCGAAAGAAAGAACGGTGGAACACGTTCGCTTTTCCCTGTTTTTTTTCTCCTTCCTCTGCGTTCTCGTGCGGCGAGTCACTCGCGATCAACAGTAATGACTAGGGATGGAATCAAGTACAGCGAGGAGCACGAGTGAAGCGACAACGATGAAAAATTGTTGAATCGATATTTTAAACTGTTGCAACTTTGTTGTAAACAAAAAAAGAAGAAAAAATATCGAACCATCTGGTCCCGTTTCAAAGAGCGGGAACCTCTATTTTGACAATCCTGGGACTGTTTTTTTCTCGCAATGTTTTTACATCATGCGCGAAGAAGTAAAAATATTGTTATTCTTGAAAATTGTGAAAATTCAAATGTCTCTGAAAATATTGAAAAATTGTTTTCGTGACTGGATCCACTACGGTCTTGATGACTTTGGCAACTGATCCCTTAAAATTTGTTCCATAAAATTACACGACACCCTGTATTAGCCCGACACCCTTTTAAGCACTCTGTATATATTTTTAAGTAACGTTTATATGTATATTTTTAGATTTGTTTCGAACTGAAAATTGTTGGCAACGAAATATCGTTGCCAGATTAGATCCATCTGTTCAATCGAAATTCATAAGAACGATGTGCGAGCGCAGCTTAATTCGCGAGGTTCCGCAGATTCGAAGAAATCTGGCGAGCAACGGCTCGATTCTATAAAGGGAGAAGCAGTTGCATGCAACCCCTTCCGAGAGGAAAGAAAATACGAGGTACTTGAGCACCTAGTTGGCCTAGCGATCTTCTTTCGAGATCGCTAAAATATTGACCGTCTTTCCCTTATATGGACTCTTACACACATTTTCTATTTTCAACCGGAAAGGAAATTCAAAACTATGTTTGAAGTTAAACATTTCTCGGAAATAGTTCGCATGACGTAACTCACCGTATTATTTCCAGAATAGTGAAAGAAATGGAACGCGTTCCCTTAAGCTCGATGCTCCTCCCTGAAACGAATGTCTGTGCACACTTCTGCCCGAGGCTATCCTTCCTTGCGAAACTTTTCATCTCAAGATATCGCGAATTTCTCGAAACGATAATTGGATATTTTCAGTTGTCGTAAAAATTGTCGATCAAGCTTACGTCCTCGCGATAAATGCAAATTCGAATGTTTCTACGAACGCTGAAGAATTTTTCTTCAGTGACTAAATCCACCGTGATTCTGAAGATCAAAGCCTCCCCTTCGCAATGATCCTTTGAAACTTGCCGTCTTTGTTAAAAAATTATTTCGATTATCGAGATACCATTGCTTTAATTTACATCGCTGTTGTAGACTATTGATATCGATTACCATTTAACACGTAGAATACAAATTAAAATAAAGTTATCTTTTTTTCAAAATTCAAGCTGTTGCAAAGCTTCATCCGTAAATCGTAAAAGCCGGAACACTTTTAACTAAATTCGTGCAAGTTCACGTTCTAAGGCAGTAGAATTTTTTATAAATAAAAATACTCTGCTTTCGATGTTTTCATACGTGCGTTCTGTGGACTCTGCGCAAACATTCATGCCAACTGAGGATTATGAATTCGTTTGTTCTGCACAACTGATCTGACAGAACGTACTGTGAATGAAAATGATCCGCAATGATCCAGCGAGCGTCAAAAGTATTCTCGTCGGATAATCCCGTGCTCGTTTTAATTCATTAAGCGCGCGATCGATTGCTGTTTTCGCGACGGCTATGAAAGAAGAGTCGTTGCTTGTAATTTCATTAAATTCTTCGTTGCCTGCTTCGAGACTCGCTTGCGCAACGAACGATTGATCAAGGCGTGGCTCTCGCGATTGTCGTATTAATTTTAATTAAAGGAAACCTTCTTCGTTACCATCCACTATAACTTATTGTACTTCTTCTCTACGGCGAGTGTTTCTTTCGAACTCGCGAGAAATCGATTAGAATTCGTTTGCACGATCGTGGAAGAAATTTATCAAGAATTTCGTTTAACGAAGAAGCTCTTCGAGACGTTTTGTTGATTCAATATGCACACATAACTGCGTAACTGTTCCCATTAATACGAATTACACGAAAGAGCTTGTAAAAGTAAAAAGGAAAAATCATTTCTGTAACGGACGCTGTATTTTTATTTTCAATTAAATTCTTCTGCATAATTTGTTTTCAACGCTGGAGCGTACGAAAGAAGCAAATTCCAAATAGCCAAGGTTTGTTTTATTCATTAAGAATTACGATAAATATCTCGTATTTGAATAGTTTATATATCTTCGCATATTATGTGCATCTTTCTACAAATGTTTCATAAATTATAAACATTCATATTTTATACAGATAATTTTAGGCATTTTCTTGGATACTACTGCATTTTTAATTTTTTAATAGCTGAAAATAAAGAATGGTGTGATAAGAATAGAATATAGCAAAGAGAAATTTGACAAAGTTCTACTTAAAGCTTCATATTTCTACGTTTGCGTGAAATATTTCACCTATTACGTCTCGTATAGATGAAGAATTCAAATAATAATCTATTTGCTAAGAACAAAGATTAACGCGATCTTCGAAACTAAAAACTAAGAAAGAATAATCTGTTATTCGTATCAGTGACTACGCGATTACAATAAATAATAGAAATGCAACAATGACACGCGATCAGTATGCAGGTATTAATGTTTCGTTTTCGTTTCATAAATATGCGAAAGCAGATCGCGTTCTCGCGGCGATATTATGAAGAGCAGATACGATTTCGGAGCGGTGTTTCAAACATGGATGAAAAATATTCCCGAAGATTTATTTCATTCGATCGCGAACGTTGTTTAATAATGGAACATAGTTTATCGTCGGCACTGTAAGCAACGTATACCTAATTCATCAACAGTATCGCATTGGGAATTTTTGAGAATAATGTACATTTACTCGGTTCGCACAATCAACAGAGAATAAATTCTCCACGTTTTCCATTCAATATTTTTCGTATCATTTCGTACGAATCTCTTTCACGTTTCTGTTTTGTTTGCAATTTCGTATTTACGGCGCATCGAGATATTTATCGGAAATCGCTTAAATTACAGGGGGAAAAAAGATCATGTCGTTTCAATTTTTTCTGCGCTTGAAATATTTCTGAAACAAGTTTTTCGTAGGAATATCGCGTTGTGGATAGATTTTTGCTAAATAATGTCAAATAAAATCATGAGAGGTGTAGACATTAAACTTCCATGTTCGAACTATTGAATAATTTAATCATCTTTATTCGTCTGCATAATTTAATCCTTCAAAGGATTAGTTTAATTCTCTTGGACGTGCAAAAAAACATATATACACATATACAACACCGATCTTTTACGAATTTTTATCATTTTTATCATGCTGTCCGATGAATATTTCTCAAATAAAAATAAAAATATTTCCTGTCTTTTCGTCTACGCGAAATTTTAATTTGTACAATGTAATAAAATACACACGATACATTCTTTGGTAGATGGACGAAAGAGTGCAAGTCAGAATTATTAATTGTGCAAAGAGGCACTTACATCCAATACCTAAGACGAGATATTAATTTTTAGACCTGAAACAAAGTAATGTACATTTTACCGCATTGAATTTAAAAAAACATCAGGAACGTTCTTTCTTCTTGGAAATGACACGACTCGTATCACCTTGACAGAAATTGGACTTGTATTTTTTTGGAATTCTTGTCCCACTTGAATGTATATTTGAAAATTGAATACTCGAAAGATTTTCCGCGGCAAGTGTTCAAATATCTCTGCGAGCCCCACTTCCATTCATTTATTTCGAAGCGCCAAGGCTTGACTCGAAGAAAAATCATCTGAAACTTTTACTTTTTACCGCGACGTCTGGTCTCAATTTTTAAAGAGAGCGTAATTTATGGATCGGGGATCAGTGAAACGATGCATAGACGAGCATATCAAAAAAAACAGCGAACAGGAAAGAAAGAGAGACGACTGGTGTAAAAAGCGAAATTCCACGAGCAGTATTAAACATCGACCGCGATACTATATACCGCATCGTTATCTCGTTTTTCTTGGACGAAAAGTCAGTGACGCTGCAAAAACGCGGTAAAGTCAGAGCTTGACGACGACGTCTGGTTGCTGAAAGGTTTTCCACCTGGATACGTTCGTCGGTGGAGTTCTCTCTTTTTTTTCTAAATACGAGAGAACGTTGGCATCGTGTATCGTCGAGGGAAGAGAGGGAAAGAGATTTTCAGATTTTCCCGAATTTTTCATTATAATCGGTCGTCGACAAATTTCCGATATCTTAAACTCTCATTAATTTCGAAAATAAGAATCGTACGACAAATTTTACGGGGACGTTGTGGAAGGAGGACTTTAATCTTGAAGATGGAAAAATTCTTTTAATATCTGTGACAATACGTTCGAATTTGCAAAATTTTTCAAAGGAAAAGGTATCTTTGCTTGAAAACATTTTTGAAAGAAATGAATTCCACTGTGCGAAAACAGAAATATTTCACATTCTAAAATTGATTCGCAATTTTTTCTTCTGGCAGTCTAAAATATTGATCTCGACTCCTTAACAGTATTTATACGCTCGACGAAAAATGAACGATAAATAAACATAGACAGTAATAAAAAATACAAAAATATTATATACTGTAATTAAATTAAACTATTGATTGAACTGTCTCCCAATTCGTTAAACAACGATAAAAGAAATAAAAACGAATTCGACAGCAAATATTTGTTCGAAATTAAAGAATGCGTGTATCACCGAGAAAGATTGCTATCGCTTAATCCTCTTTTAGCACGTCTGTCGATGTACAACCCAGCTAAACTACTGCAACTGAACTTGGTTTTGTCTGCAAGTTAAACCGTATAAAACAGAATAAACCTCGAGGGGTAATAACTGTACAGGAATTACGAAGGAAATATTTCGGAAGTTTCCGGAGGACGCTCGGTGCTAAGTAAAGCCGCTTAACGTTACCTTGAAATGAACGCACTTGGAGGATATCCGCATAAAGATTCGTTGGAAGAACAATACGTGTTGTGAAATTTTTGCACGTTCGAAATGACTTGGAAAATTAACTAACGTAACGGATGAACTGCTAAGTGTTGTTAATCGTCGTAACGAGTAATAATTAAATATTACTCTTTGGAGTAATAATCGGATATTTATATCTGCAGCATACTTCTGCATCGTAAATATATTCGCTTCTCTTTAATAATTGTGTCGTGATGATAAAAGAATAAAAAATGTGATATTTAATAGGTGTAATACAGATAATTTCCATGAGTAAATAAAGCTTGGACACTAAAAAGAACGCACTAAAAATTTGAGATTATTATTATGTTGTATTTAATATACCTAATATCCTTTTTTAAAACTGCATGACTTGTTCCCCATTACGATTCGTCTCATTGAAAGGCCCAGAAGCAACTGTTCTGACGACATTTTTGCCGTAAAATTTTATCGATATGCAAATATTTGAATCAATAGAAAACAAATTATAGGCGCGATCGCTCAGTACCAGACAACGCCACTCCTACTCCAGGTCTATGCGACGCCCCCTCACGAATCACGTGACTCAAACCAACCAATCGCTAATTTTCGTTGCATTAGCGTTGCACCTGAAGAGGTCCGATTTTCTGGGTTGCCCCCGCTAAAATCACTTTCAGTGATAATATATGATACAGAAGTATCAACATATTCTGAAAGAACGATACTACAAAAAAGGTATTTAACAACATCGGTAATCGATGATCAATATAATTAGTAAAAAAATAAATTTCGAAGAGATCTCGATTTTCGATATTCATAAAATGTAAGTCTCTCGTCAGTGAGCTTCGTACAGGAAAGAAAAACAAGCAGCACTAATTACCGCGGCATCGTAGGAGTATTGTCAAACTGAAACAACGAAGCAGCAAGCATCGTATCGAACTTGGAGATTCTGTTTAATCACGGCTGGATCGCGAGCGAAACTCCGAGGCTCGCGAAAGAAATCGTTCGGAAAGTTTCTCCGACGTTCTGCATTGCTAAACGAGCAGCGGAGAATTCAGCGAAGCTGGACGACCGAGAAGTATTGGTCTCTCGAAGATCGTTAAGCGAGCAGCTGCTTAGGGTAATAGACTGAAAATACCAGTAGGCGACTTTTGTCGCATTGAAATAACTTCTTTAGCCGTAGCGCGACGCTTCGTCGTCAAAAATAACAGCAACTTGCGCTAACGATATTTCGTTAACTTTGCTCCAACGTAATGTCTTTGAGTCAAACTTGGATAAATCTCACTTGAGAATTTCATTTTGTAAATGGTGGAAAAACGACTTGAAATTGCCAGTTATAAGAGTATGTTTAATAGGTGAGATGGTCATATCGAATTTATCTGATTTAGATCAACTTTGGTATATACTATTTGAAATTATTCCAACATATCATATTTGAATTGATCATCACATTAACTAATCCCGATATTGAAGTCAGACGTATATTAGAAGCTCTTGAATTTTTCTTGCTTAACACTAATGTTCAAAGTTCAATGAAATCATGAAAACCATGTATGTTTTAAGTCGTTATTTATCTCTTCATTTATCTATCATTAATCTATCGTTATTTATATCTTCAAAACTGTAGTGGATCTGGTCGTGAAAGGAATTTTTCAATACTTTTAGAAGTGTTTAAATTTTTACAATTCTTTAGAATAAAAACTAAAAATTTTAAGTTTTGAAAATGAGACTAAGCGGATTGTTACGTGATTTCTTTACGAAGTTGCAACAGTTTAAAATATCGACAATTGTCCACCGTTGGTGATATCTACTTATATTTCTTATATTTTAATTTACTTATATTTCTTAGTGCCATTTTTATGCCAGACAAGAATCGTAAAATTACATAACATTTGCAAATTTCATTCTAAAAGCTCTAATTTTCAAGTAGAATAAGTTGTAAAGAAAGTGAACACACACACACACACACACACACATGGTGAACGAGTAATTTGAAGTCGATTGTTACATGGAAAACGATTATACGAACTTATCCTTTTGAAGCCACGTCCTGGAATCTCGTCGCTAACGTTATTAAAACTTAAATAAGCCATTGTATAAGCGACCGTTTGGTGAAAGGCCTTGGCTTCTGAAACGCATGCTCCTTTGCGTTACAACCTGTCGTGTTTTTTAATTTACCACGGTGATGTGACAAAGAAAACAAAAAAAAACAAAAAAAAGAAGAATGAAAAAAAGGCGCAGAGTGAAAGAGGTATTAGATTTTAAAGCATGTTTGATATTCGATAAAGTATTTTATTACCGGCCCAGCGGAAGCTGATTTTCAAAAGGCTGTTTCGTGGCCTTTGTAACTTTAGCTCGTACAGAATATGTCGTACGCGGAACGTTCATACTACGCGTGTTTTTAACGCGGTAATATAGATCTCGTGCAATGATAATTAACTCTCGAAAGATGTTCGTTTATATAAAAAAAGTTACACTTTGTGTAATCAACTGCAACAAAAAGATCTCTCAATTTAAATGATATGACGCTTAGTTTTATCCATGTATTTCTTACTACACTTTGAGTCCTATTTATACGAAATGTATAAAATAGAACATTGGTATTCTCCAGGGTGCAAAAAGATCATACAAATTGCTTTTTCTGTACAAATGAAATACCTAAGATCTGAAAAGTCTTACATTAAACATTTTTTTTTTTTTTTTGATCATGAGAAACGAATGGATACAATTGAATTTCTCTGTACATTATTTAAACCAAATTGGAAAATGTATGAATTGTTTTAAAAATTTATTCATTCTGAAAGTACTATTAATTTTAATACATTCACGTTCGATTAATATTTGAGAAATGTTGTACTTATTATACTTTAATGCTTGCTATACGCAATACCAAAAAGTAGAGTTAGAAAAGTACTTTTATCGCGAATCGTTAACTTTTAATGGCAGTTTTCGTCTTATAGGACCTATACAGGCGAAACACAGTATCGAGTTTAGTTAAAGATTGTCAAAGTTTCCCAGTCGTTTCATTATTGTACCTGCAACGTCTATTGTCTTATCAGAGTAGAGTATGATTATGCAGAACATTTTACAATTACACGAAGTGAAACTATCAAAGCATTTCCTACGTATCTAAATACTGATCATGTTAGAATATCATCCTTACAGAAGCAATAATAATTCCTTGTAGAAGGAATAATTATCTATGGATTAATTTTATCGTGATCTGCCTATATAATTAGATATATACAGAATTTCATGAATATATACATGAAAAATCTTAGAACAAGTACCATATTTGTTTCAAACTTAAGTGTGCTGATATATTAGCAATAGTATCATAAAACTGGAATTTTTACTGTAACAATAAATCTGTGCTTGCCTACAATTTTAATCTGTTATGTAAGATATAATATAAAAATATTTCAAAATACAAATTAAATCGGCTAGACAACAATACGAAGTGTTTCTCAAAGCTGTTGCAAATTCACACAAGCTTCCTGATATTCATAAAAAATATTATACATCATACACATCATGTAATACGAAATCATTATCCAATTATTCAATAATATTAGTACCTGTAAAGACGAAGAGAACAGCTGCTTGACACGAAGGCATCTTCGACCCGTCTGCAGCTCTCGTAAATCGGCTAACACGTGCAGCTTACTGCGAGAAAATCGTTGTAGCGCTTGGCTGTCGTGTGTCACGGACGTTTATGACTTTTAGACTACTTTAACTGTGACATACCGTTGCATTCGCCACAGACGTAAACGTAGCAGTGTACACACTCTCGTTCGCAAGTAACATCCATATATATTTTCAGATTTGTTTCAAATTTTCCCAACGCAATCATAATACTCGTGTTTCATTGTTAGACTGTAGATTTTTAAACATTTGTAGCAAAGTTGCACATAATATAGAAGCATGCACGTTATCTTAAAATATCCAAACTATAATTCTTCTTTTCTGTAGAAATTTAGTAGGTAAAATAATTTTCTGTCAAGGTTCTATTTTAATTAATATTCTAGAATACACGGCGCGTAATATATTCACAAAAATTTTATAAAAATATCCAAATGAGACTTCAGTTCCGAGTGTATAAACGATCCTGTGCATTATCCGCGCGAATGTAAAATTCTTATCTGTTCATTTCGATAATTAAGTAACAGTACTGCGCTGATACAACATTTCATTTGCAATTCTTTCCGCAATCTGTTTGCTCTTCGAGCAAAACTGATATTACGAAAGAAAAGTTCCAAAGATTCGTTCAATGCTTTTCCGCTGTTATGTCTTCCTATATTTATTTAATTTTATGAAATTGCAGTCTTTACGGTGTTGTAATATATTATTGCTCGATCCTAAATTGTCGCGTGTCGTATAAAACCAGCAGGTGTTCAAATACTTACGATGGAGAGTGTACACGGGCGAGACGTGCGTGGACAATCACACGTCCTAGAAACTCCTGTAACGAGACGTGCGTCGTATCTTCTTACACCGGCTGGGACATTTCTACGAGGAGAAATAAGTTGAAATTTAAAGAGCGTGACCAAGGTATTGCTTTTTTACGAGCGTCCTTTAGGAAGACGTCGTAGCGAACTAGCATTTCTCGCTACGTGCTCTGAAAGCGACCGGAGCTTTTAAATTTCGCTCGTTTAATTGTTTCCCAAGCTGCAGGGTAATTGAAAGAAATTTTTTTTTTACCGGGACTCTTGGCTTTCTGGCTTTGACTTTTCTTTGACAATTCCTCGTGTTGAAATTTTTAATCTCAAGTTTCGCTTGAAATGATCGACGATTGTTTTCGTTAATCGATCAAATCAACAGCCGATTTTTCGACGATTAGTTCTGCCAATCGTGAGCACAAATGAGTCAAGCTGTATGAATTTTGATCGATCGATGCGCAATCAGACTAAAAATACAACGTGTAACAAACCTGTTGGTTCGACAAGACGGTCAAAATCATTCATCGAGCGTTAATATTATATGTCGATCCCGTGAAAAGCAGAGAGTGTAAAGAATGCAAAGAAGGTTGACCTATAAATTGCGCGACTGCCTATACCATCCATTACGTTACGTGCTAGAAATAATTCAAGGGGCTTTTTTCTTAGTAACTGTTAACGATACGTAGTCACGACTATAGGTAGCAACTTTTAACCGGCAATTATCGGTTTTCGCGTAACGCGTTTAAACAGATTACCGAGCCGGCTGTTTCCGAATTCCGCGTACAATCTCGATTATATTGTCAAAATTCGTGGAATTAATAGCGACCCGCGGAGTAACAATTTACAAAATTCAAATATGAATTCCACGGTAGGAGCAATTAGCCAGCGAGGCTAATTTCGCGAGTTCGACGAAAGTGAAATCAACGAACGTGTTCAGTTGAGAATTAAATATCCTCGAGTAATATATTGTTCTGCTTTCACCTACTTTGGTGGTTCGTACGTCTTTAATATAATTTCGTACGAATATTTGCATTACAGTCTACAATATTATATACATTTGAACCTACAGTGTAGACATTGATATAGACATTATAGCTACATCCAGATATTATCACTGAAAGTGATTTTAGGGGAAACGCTAAAATCGGACCTCTTCAGGTGCAACGCTAATGCAACGAAAATTAGCGATTGGTTAATTTGGGTCACGTGATTCGTGAAGGGGCGTGGGGTAGATCTCGAGTAGGAGTGGCGTTGCCTGATACTGAGCGATCGCGCCTATAATTTGTTTTCTATTGATTCAAATATTTGCATATCGATAAAATTTTACGGCAAAAATGTCGTCAGAACAGTTGCTTCTGGGCCTTTCATTGAGACGAATCGTACTGGGGTACAAGTCGTGCAGTTTTTATGTAAAGTGGTATTTTTACCAATAGAATAAAGGAATTGGAACCCAGCCAAAGAAACCCTTTACAGAAAGTAGCAGAAATCAAGTCAACGACGGGTTGCTCTCTTGACGTTGCACGTCGTTTCAAGCGGAAGGGAAGACACGGTGAAAGAAAAGCAAGGAAACAAAGCACCAATTTTTCCACTCCGGCTCACCCTCCGAGTAATCGTGCGTGCGCTACCGCGATCAACGGGACGTCATTCGTGATCGTCAAGCGTGTAAGATCGGCGAAAATCGGGAGACGTCGTTTCGAGAGTGATACAGACAAAAAACGAGCTGCGAACAGGAGCTGCTAATTTCCCCCGGAGAGGGATTAACCTCTCGTGGACGGTGGAACAGTCCGTGGAGAAGCGTAAACGTGGCAGAGAACCGACACGATGGAGGGAAGGAGAAACGAAGAGGAGAAGATCTTACGGAAGAGGCTCTTACCAGTGGTAGGTACACGTAAGAAGAGCTTGTGGTCTTGAGAGGCCAAAGATGGTGGCGGTGGAGAAGAGCCCCGGCTGGTTGAGAAATAGCCGGCGTACAGCTCCTCTCTTCTGCCAACGTTCGCCCGACTAGCTATCAGCTGCTTTGCATTTCGTTGTTATTCAGAAATAGTCACAAACCCGTGGCCGCCTAGCGAATCGACCGCCTCTCTGCTGTACCTCTCTTTTCGTTTCTTTGTATCTTTCTTGTCCGCCCTCTTTGCCACCCCTTTTTCCACGGAACTTCTTACCCAACGAGATGTTTTATTAATGAAAATGAAGAAGCTTTCTATATTTTCCTTGATCCCGCCGCTCCTCTACCTTTTACCACTCTTACCGCTGCTGCCTCGTCGCGATTCCCCTTTATCCTTTATTTTCTATCGTCCAGTGTCGTCTTTCCATCCACACCTGACGTCGAGTCGGTTCTTCCAAACGGAATACTCTCGTTCTCCGAGATATTCTCATCAATCGCCGATATACAAATTCATTTCAGTGGTTAGTCAGTGGAGAGTTTAATCTGTATATTACACCGTTTTCTATTCCACTTGCATTATTTATATTTATTTATGTAACGTATTAATTAACCCCCTTGGTACCTTGCAATTTTTCTGAGTATATTATTTAGATTTACACAGCTTTGCTGCAGGAATGCAATATGTAAAATTCTTCGTGTTTAGCTCTCTAATAAATTAATCACACCTCTTAATAATTTACAATTTTTCTACGTACTTGTTAGAAGAAATTATTTTACAACAAATATTCAAACATCCTCAACGATATATTTCTTTAAGACTTTCCGAAAAGTTACTTTTGTTGATTCCAAATCGTCAAATCTTTCGTACCCTGTTTCTTTGACTCGTTGCTCACTTTGTCCACTTTTTCCCTTTCGTTATTTCGCCCCGCCATCCTTCGTAACGTCACTTCCTCCGAGCTGCGAGCAACGATATTACCTTCCGCGCGAGGGTGGTAGTCCGACCTCCGGGGAATGCGACAACAAGCTATGCGCGAAATTAATTCAGCAACAAGCACACCTTGGTAAACCGTCGCGAAACTCGCGAGAAAGAGGCATGGCCGTTTTAATGCCTAAGCAGACGTAATAAGCACACGGACCCGTTTCCTCGTCTTTAATTTTATGACCAGTGTGACACGAACGTATCTCGAGTTATTGATGGACAGAAACTTTTTCATGAAAAATAATTGATTTTTTATGTATACATAATCGTTTTCACGAAAGTACAACATTTCGAACACTTGTAAGAACTTCTCATAAATATCTTATGAGCGTTATGTAGAATATTTTGATATTTTATGAACACTGTAGACACGACTATCATCGTTACATTGAAACAACTGAGAGTATGTATAGAAATTGAATACAAGTATTATATTTCGCGAGAGGTTATAAAAGTATTTATCAAGCAACAATTGGTGACTATGATTCTGTAAGAACATTCGTGATACCTGTCTCATGACCTATCTTGTTATCAATGACAGTATGTGACGATACCTACTGGAGGAAGAAGAGATTCTCTTGTATATTGGATGTGTCAACATTTGGAACGAACACCGTAAAGACAGGAACGTGCTTCAGAACAACTAAGCAACGACAGAATACATATGGTTGGATGTGTCGTCGATGAGTATGTGCCCCAACACGATTGCGGCATTTGGAAAGAGCCGTGCAGAAGGAACAGCGAGGGAGGATTTCCATAGTTTAAATAACGAACGTTTAAATATGGACTAACGAGGATATACCTCACATTCAATTTGCGTTTCAACGATAATTAACGCAGGAATTCAACTATAAACTGTGAGAATAAAGTTACTTGCGTGTATCAATATATCAGCTTCAAGAAAAATGATACAAAATAAAGATAATTATTTGTTATATTACACCGTGATATTTTAGCTGTTATTCTTCTTCATTATATTTTGCTATTAAGTATACATGTATACATGATTTGATGTAATTGAGAAAACACGGAATTCTTTGTGTAACTAATAACACGTTAAAAAGAATGAAATACTGTGTATTCTATACATTTAATTATATCACTATTGCTCAACCTTAGTTTCTGAAAAACTACGAAAAGAATCTTTGACACCACACAGTGCGATATAGGTTTGGAAGACTCGAGTACTATTCCAATATCTATTCCCAACTCTGATACCTCAGATATAATTTGTAATGTTTCAAATCTTCTGTAAGCGCAGCATTGAACATTGAACATTTTTATACATAAAAATAAATGTAAGAAGAACGTTAAAAGAAATAAAAATGAAAAAAACAGTGTGTTCCCCTCCTTCTCGCAGAATGAATTCAGCAAAACACCTCCGACAATCGAGAGATAACCTCGTTTTGTCCTGACACCCGAAACTTTCTCAACAATGCCGACCGGTCGCGTTCTGAACGAACGTTTATCACTGGTGAAACGCACGAGATCACACCTAAATCAGCCGTTCTCACGGAACCCCGACTGAAACACACTTTTCCGAATAGTAGTCCCTCCTTGGTAGCGTGGGGTGGTAACGGCGCGCATTTATGGCGCGGAAGAGCAGTTCGAAGCGGATGACCGATGAAACCTGATGATGGCGGACGGAAGGCGAACGCGGAGAGAGACCGGCTGCTGGTTTCGAGCTTGGACGTGGCTGCATAAATGCACAGTCGAGCGAGCAGAACGTTGGCGGTCCGGTTTGGTGGCGCAGTTTGTCGGGATGTCGTGTAGAAGCAGGGTCTCCGGTTGTACGCGGAAATGGGAGGTTCGTCCTGTTTCAACCTTTGGACGCCGACTGTCCCCCCCTCCTCGTTTCTCCTCTCTGTCCCTTTTAGGTGGTGGCGGTTCTCTGTTCCGACGCCAGCCCACTCGCGAATCGCGGTTTCGTACGCTAATGTACCGGAGCCCATTGCTTTATCGGATTATAACAGATTGAACGATTCGTTAGAATCATTAGAGTTCGACAACCAAGTTATTGGCTCTCGTTCTCTCGCGTCCGAGGAATGCGATTGATCAAGGACTGAACGACGTGAGAGAATTTTGCTTTTGCGGGAACGTAATTAAATCTCGGAATTATTGATCCTGATTGTTCAATGTGGCAACAATATAAAGTTAATTCCTTTGAGAGGTGTGTATACATATAATAGGATCGGATGTTTCGACTGACGAATGTTTGAACAATCGAAACGTTCTCTCGGTCGTTTAAAATTAATTGATCCACCTTGATAATTTAGAAATAAAATTCTACCGCCCTCAAATGACAGAACTTTGAAGAAAATTCCAATGATTCAACGTCGTTTCTGTTTCTCGTCGTTGGACAATAGGATCCCATAATGCTACAGAGCACGCTGTTGCTATTCAGCGCAGTTACGCGACTTCGGAACGCGAATTACAACTCATACAAACACCGTGGGTCTGTGTTGTGCAACAGATCTTCAACACGGCGAATAATTTAATCTTGGAAAAGACGTGTTCTCGGATAGCGTTGGTCACCGTTTACATCAACAGTTCTGTGCTCAATGAAATTGCAGCCCCAACAAAGGACAAGGGGTAACTGCGGCGCGGCCACAGAGGAAATTAAATTTAGGTATTAAATGTACGCCCAATAACACGGCTATGAGTTGACACTGCGCCGGAATAATAGACTCTGCTGCCGTAATTAACCCGTTACAAAACAGGAGAGACAAACGCTATTTGTGGCCACGCGCTCTTTGACCGCAACAATTACGATTAGCCGAGATTTATTGGGCCGCTCGACAAGATTATCTTTCGTTTCCCGAAAAAATATCCTCCGGTAAACGAAACGTTTATTACACGGGGAATTACGATCGCGTCTCGATTGATCATCTCGTCATCAACGACGATCCGCGATTTAATTACCCGTGAGCGTGTATACGCGGTACATCGGATTGCACGGTCGAAATATTGCTTCCAATGTACACTAAAAGTAATTGATCGGTTTGAAATAAAGGGCGGCGAGTTTTGTTCCGGGACGGGTGCACGTGTTATTTACGTTGATGGTCAGTGTTGTGTATTAATTACATTACGGCCCACGAAATCCTTTACGAACTGCATTTGTACGGCGGAGCTAAAGTTAACGATTAATCAACGAATTAATCATTATCGTTCCGAGATACGTAAAATAATAAATATGCACGAAAAAGAGACGGAAAACATAAAATAAAGTAAAAAACGAACAAAACAGGAAATTATTCCCTAACAGACGAACACACGTAGAATAAAACTTCACATCCTCGCGTCGTACTTATCACAACCTTATCGATTAGGGCGGAAACGTGGCATAAAAAGTGCCGCCGGTTTGCTAAAACCGCGTATTCAGCTGAAAACGAAAGAGCACGCGCCGCGCCACGGAGGTACGCGGAGCAACTTAAGCGGTCACGATCGCTGGCAAGTAGTAACGGACGCCGCGAGTCAGCCAAACATTTTAACGATCCCTATAACCCGCTGACTTTACAACAACTCGCTCGCGCACCACTACCCTCGGCTCGCTGTCTGAGACTTATACACACCGTGAGCAGCACATCCGCGAGCTCCTCCGTGCGTCGGTTTAAAGCATGAAAGTATAACAGCACGATAAACCTGCCCCGTTTTCAAGCCACGCCGCCGTTCCCCTTCTCGTTACCCACTTTCGCCCGTCTTCTCTGTCTGCGTAATAAGCCCCGAACGTTGCACGTTCACCGCCAGCTACGCTTCGCCAATCTCGGCCAACCTCCTCTCGGTTCCATCTCACGTTGCACATGCGCCCACCACGCGAGCTCCCCAAGAGTTTCTCCGAATCGGTGCATAAATTCGTTTGCCAAAAGTTTATCAAGGATTAGTCGCCCGCACTGTGCTCCGGTTTCGGCCCGTAAGAAACGAGCCGTGGAGAAGATGGAGGATAAGCATCGCCGGTAGGTGAGTACACAGGTGGAAGCAGCAGCAGCAGCAACAGCAGCAGCAGCAACAGCAGAGGTGGAAGGTGGCTCGAGTACACCGAGGGTGTCTACCCACTCGGCTACACACTCATCCTCTCTTCTCCACAGCCGAGCTCCTGCACGTTCCAGCGAGTTCAACGAGGCAACTGCTTATGGGCGTCATAACCAAGCTTGCGAAATGCTCGTCGTCGTTGTTGTCGTCGTCGTCGTTGTCGTCGTCGTCGTCGTCGTCGTCGTGGACGGTGATGTCGCACCGGTTTCACGTCGGGCCAGATTCTAGAGCTCGGGGCTCGGCTCCTAGAAGTCGGTTAGACCCCGGTTGAAGTCGCTTGATTCCACTCTAGAGCCGGTGCACGCTCCCCGCGCAGGGTCAGCCGAGCGTGCACCGGCATGAAGACGTTTACGTGGGTAAACCTCGACGCCTTCAACGAATTTTCCGCGACGATTCGAGCACGCCGTTGCTTGAACACACGCTGCTGCTCCGCGGCGTATCTTCTGTGTGCTCCATCGCGTCGCGAACTGTCTGCTGCAGCGGTAGGCGAGGAGTTTTGCGATTTTAAAGCTCGGTAATGTGAAAACCGGTTCTGACGCAGAGTCGCACGAGGCAGAGAGATACTGTTTGCCGAGTGAGACGCAACGTGCCGGAAGTCGTTTACGGGAGAAATGATACTGGTTGGTAGCGTTTCGTCGATTTTCGGGGACAACTTTGTCTAACGGGGTACCAGTTGGTACGCGTTGATGGATTTTACGTTACCAAGGAATTTCGTTGCGCGCGGCGAATTGAAAATGATTAAATTTTGGGAGAACGAAAGATTAAATTACTTTGGAAAATGTTTCGTTGAATTCTATAAGGGATGAGTTTCGTTCGAAACTTTCAGTTGCAATTAAACCGAGAATTTTTAGAGTACGAGAAGATGATTTGAGATTAATGAATAATCATGTAACACGCCAAATGATAAATTTCACAAAATGTACGAATAAAGATAGTACACGAAAATAGAATGTAATTTTTCCTCAAAAGTCTAAAGAATATTTCCAAAGAATTTTATCAAACAAATAGAGCACAGATTTGGCATTTCGAAACATATTTTGCGTTTAATTTCGACCAGCAATTGTTGCTAGAAAAATAACAAGTTCGCCGTGAGGAATCCAGGGTCCTCGAGACAACGTAATCACGAAAGCTGCTAGAGGATTTGCCAACTCCGGAGTGTATCGTGCCGTGAAAGTTTTCTCATGTTGAATTCAGAAAGCCATTCTTTGGTTTGAAAAAACGAACACCAGCTGGATACTCCGTTTCAGATTTAATTCAACGACTTTGTCCCTCTGACTATCTGAAAGCGTAATAATCTCGACGTTTAATAAAACACGAGTGAAATGCAATTACTGTGAGATAGGGTGACGCGAACGTGAATTCGTAACGCTTGAATGCCCATTCCGCCTTTAATTACTTAATAAAAATTTCAAATTTCAGCAGTTCGCTTGATCTATGGCCTGATGACGTATTAAATCTATGGAATTTAGACTTTCATTAGACACGTGCATACCCCTGACTGGGCTCGGCTTCACGTCTGTTTCGGAAGTCGTACGTTTACACTACTCACTCACGCTCGTAAGTTTCGTATTGTAAAATACAACAGCGTGTCAACGTTTAACATTTCAATCTGAAGTTAATTTAATCTCAAGTTGATAACTATTGGAAATTATCAACGTAAGATCGAAACATATGTTTCTTTTTGTATCGAAGTTGTAAGAAATTCCAAACTTTTAATTGACTAATTAAATTTGGATTTTATGCTTTTTAAAGTTTACATACTCTCTGCGCTCGTGTAATTTCACCCCGCTACGAAAGTTCCTACGAGTGCGTTAAAAATGATATCTCGAAATTTTACAACAGCACGGTCATTCAAACTTTGCTCTCTCGATAAGTCCACAGAAACTACGGACTAACAACGAAGCTAAACGTACTATCAAAATTTACGAGCGTTTCATTGAAAACCGATTCGATTTGAGGAGAATCAACGGAAGGAGGGTAGTTGGAGTGTCGAAAGAATTATCCTCGCCATCTTAAGACACGTGGAATAATGCAAACGTCGTTACTGTAACGGAATAAATTCAGAAGAAGGGTTGGCGGAGAGGCACAGTTACCGAGAACGAAACGAAGCGTATTCGTTGAATGTTCGATAAAGCGGAGAACGCTGACGATATATTATTCAAAGGACCTTTATCTTCAAAAGTAGATTCTGTCCTTATTTCGGACGCGAGTTCTTGCTTCTATTTACCGCTGCTTAGGTCGAATGGTACACGGGTTTAATTAAATGAGCAGTGGCTCGATAAAAATAAATTTGTCGTTTCGTGAAATCTTCCATTATGTACGCATGATTCTTGTCTCGTTTTTTCTTTGTCATCGCGTGTCGTGGATTTTTTGTCACGTACGAGAGTTCATCATTTCGAAGTGGAAAACTCACTGGCAGATGCAACGGCAAATAAACGTATGGAGATTCAGTCGAGCAGACCACGCGATGACGTATAAAAGTTTTCTCATGCAGCATTCAGACAGTCGTTGGGATACATTTGTGTATTATTTACACGATTAACGTTATTTACTCTTGGGAATAATCAAGAAAAATATACTCGCAAAGAAAATATACTCGTGATGCGAAGAAGAGTTCATTAACTTTATAAAATTTGGAAGGTTTTAATTTTTGATGATGATTCGATTATTATAATAGTATTTAACTAGTAATATTAGAAATTTAATACTTATATATTTTTATATTTTAACACAACACAATAACGTATATGTAATATATATGCAGGATCTGTTTTACAGGAAGTAAAAGTGTTTCGAACTGTACATCGATGGTTCTTGGTACGGCGCAAGTTCAAGCTTGGCACGAGGCTAAGCCACATTGCACAGCTGCAAAGTACCGCATTTTCTAAATCCCACGGGTCGAAAGACGCAAAATTCCTTCTGACGAGTATACGGAGAGATACATTGAACGACTGAGAAAAACCACGAAACGCTTATACGAGTGAAAAGTATTCCTTTAATGCATTTAACAATTGAACGATTCAGCATTTTATTGTTCGTTCAAAGTCGAAGACTAAAGGTTCTATTTTGTTAAAAGAGGATAAATTAAGTTAAGACAAATCGTATAAAGTACTAATAAACAAAACAGAAACAAACTACTGTGTATGTTTAGGGAACTGTAAAGAATATTAAAAGACCCTGGGATACTTGCTGGGAAGGAGAGAAGGAGTGTGTGAATTTGCGTTTCGTCTCGGAGTCACTGCGCCTAAGACTCATCCAGTGATGGCAGTGAGACTCCTTACCCCAGAACGCTTTAGTTGTTGTAACTACCCGCTAAGGCTGGGCCCGAACCCCTCCTAGCAGGGTCCGCATGCTGCTCTGCTTAACATCGGAGATCGGTGGGACCTCGACGCTAGGCGCGCAGCCACTTGCGGTTTGTGCTAGTCGAGTGTTCGAAACTCGTAATCGAGGAATCGTAGGGCCGCTACATATGTATCTACACTCTTGTGTAAAAGTCTTAAGACAGTTGTTGCATTTGTTCGAAAACTAGGAAAAGAACGTGGATTGTTATTTATATTTATATTAAATTTATATTTTATACGGCAAAGAAGATAAAATTTATAATTAAAGTATACAAATTAAAGTTAAAATTTATTTATAGCTCGATACGTAATGAGTAAAGTAAAAGCACACCAGAGAATAATCCCAATAATATAAATAAACGAGTGACGCTTCTATATGTGGAAATATCATTCAATATTTTTTTGGTATTCTTTCTTCAAACGTTCGCTCGAAAAAATCTATCGTTGGATTTTCTGTTCGTTATGCTCACTATATTCTGCTTTCACAATGCAGCGGCCGTACTCAATAATCCTCTCATCCCTACGTACGCAGAAATACGTGAGAGGATTTTATTTTCTACGAACTTTTACCGCATTCAATGCTTGAAAAATATTTGTATATCGGCGTTTAATTCAACCTTGTATTAATATTTAATATCAAAAATTCTTTCAAATATAAAAATTATCCTTTTTTTTTCGATATTTGTATTTATATTCACCTCCAATTTGAAAGTATTTGTTCATATGTGATTAATTATATTTGGAAATATAAATATTTCGTTCATATTTCCATCTGACGTAAGAAAATATTACTTAATATGTAAAAGATAGCATCAAAATTATTTTATAGAAATTATCATCGTAGAAATTCACTCGAGAAAATATGAACAATCACTTCGTAATTAAACCGAACATGTTTCGTGAATTTCCACCCATACGGGTGGAACAACCGATATATTCCAGAAAACACTCGAGCAAGAGAGCAATACAAAGATGAGCAGTTTCATGCAGTTTCCCTGATGATTCGACCGGTGGAATTTCCAGAACGTTGATTCAGAGAAGGAAATAAGCTTCTGTTCGAGTACCACTTACGTCTAAGTAGTTCTGGTAACTTGCAGTAAACTAATTATGCTACATGCACATCGTACGATCGCAAGTATCGCGGTATATATATATATATCGCGCCAAGCGTTCTACGCGCGCAACAAGCTATCGGCGCGTGGTAAAATCACGAAGTGTCCCGTAGATTGACACAGTTAATGCCACCGCTTGCTGACAGCTTTCTCAAGGATCAACGAATCGGTTGTTAATTACCACGGCAACGTAAACGTTCACCCCGATTTAATTACGGCCCTCGAGAAATTACGCTGAACCGATCGATCCAGCGAACAAACGAAAGACAAATCGTTAACCGGCTTGTTTTAACCCTTTCTGTTGTTCTATGAAGAACATCCTTGAAAAATAGACGATCATACGCAGGAAACTGTTCGATTACGCTTGGTGTAGAAATTTTAAAATTTCATCAACACTGCAATAAGACCGATCGAGTTTGAAATAAATCTGAAAATGTATATAGAAGTTGCATGTACATATTATATCGTAGATGTTACAAACACCTATAACTCGTTGTATTAATATTCAGTGATCGGTATAATCACGGGTATAATAATCGAGCTTCACTACTAGTGATGATATTTTGTCACAAGCGGTCGACAGCGAGGGGCTTAATCCACCCTTCGTGAGAGCATCGCCAATTTCCCCGTTTGTCAACCATTCACATCATCAACTACAACAATAATTCCAAACCATCTCGCACGAATATAAAAAGACAAAAAAGAAAAACCATCACTCCTCTCGTTATTTCGCCGAGCGTATTTCTATCGGTTAAGGGGGTTGGAATTTTTTCCCTCGAACGCGAATCATCATCACCCCCTTGGCTCTGCAGTTCGCTTCTTCACGGGATTAAACAGGCGGGATTAATTAAAGGTGAAATTCATCGGCGCTGAACGTACCGTGGGTGCGTAATAAACGTTCGCCGTTCGAGAAAGAAAAGCGGGCGGAAGAAGAAACGCGGATAAGAGAGAGAGAGAAAAGAGAAAGAGACGGCGCACGGTTGCCGGTGTGGTTGATTTATGAACGAAAATAATGATGCACGCTCGAACGGCTTCGTAGGTTAATCAACAAATGATTTTTCTCTCTGTCTCTCGACTTTCTTTTTTACCGTGGGTGCAAGCGGTACCCCGCTGGGAGATGGAACACGAGACGCTCCAGTGGCTCGCGAGAAACGAGCAGTAGAAAGGGCCGTAAGGATAATAGGGTCCCGGGTACAATAACGTGTGATCAAAGGGAGAGTGTCTAGTTATCCGAGTGCAACGGCACAAAACACACGGAGAATCGCGAATCGATAGAGGTGAAATCGTGTTGGCGAGGGTGCAATGCGGCAACGGCTCACCCTCCCCTTCCTCTCCACCCACCCTTCCTCTCCTTTTGCCATTCCCTTTCTCTTTCTCCTTCTGTCTCAATATTTGTATCTATCTTTCTTCTTGCCTCTTTCTTTTCCTCTCTCGCGCACACACTGTCACCGCCGTCTTCCTCTTGCCCTTTTCAATCCATCTTCTTTTTTCTCGCCTCTCTCGCGGCGTATCCTCGCGGATTTTCCACCCTTTTCTCTCTTTTTCTTTCCTCCCCTTCCGTACAAAGTCTTTCGTTTAGCCACTCGACACTCTTCGTTTCTCTCTCTTTCTTTCTACCACGGTCCATCGTGGTGTCCGCTGGTAGAAATCAGTAGACATTCCTTCTACCAGAACACTGATTCCGTCTCAGACCTCCACAAGAGACCACTAGTTAGTGTTCACGGTGAGATTCTCCCTTTTTACGTTTCTTCCGCGGAACCTTTTGGTTTAATCAAGAATCTTGACGGAGTCACTCGATGACCACGATTACATCGAACGGTTACTTTGCAATCGATGCAGATTAGATAATGGAGAGATGCCAGATAACACGGTCTCTTGATTTGGATCAATCTTGAACAAACGTGTACCCAAGAAATTTTTAATACTTAATTTCTCTTTCTTCCTTCCCTTTAATATCTTTGCGACTTTCTTTCTTTTGGCGTCTTTGCATTTTTCTTCATCTTCGCAGAGATTAAGAAATAGAAGGATATATCGCATCGTGTGCTATATTTTCATCTAAATAGCACAAAATATTCGAGCTCTTTCTAGTCCGCATCGTATACGTTGCTCCATTTCCACTAATCCATTTACCTACTTGTGGCTGTATTTCTCAATTTCATGATATTCGCAGAAATTCTACTTACCAAACACATTTAACCAAAGCAAAATGTACGCAAGCGTTACCATTCTTGATTCAAAATTGCACCGTGATTTAAAATTGTACGTAATGTCCAATTATACTTCGCGCAAAGGAACCCTAGGATCTGAATATAAAAGAAGAATATTGTGCAATTACATTGTACAATATTATACCATACAATTACAAAGTAAATATGCATGAATTTGATTTTTGATTAAGCGCATCGATTGAAACGTATTCTCCTTGCTATCGTCTTGATAAATACACAGATTCTAGGTTCCAACGTCTGAGATTTATTTCATTTGAAATAATTCACAATATTTATAAATATATTACGCTACAGTTAGCAAAGAGACTAAAATATTCAACAAAAGAAAAATCTAACATATTTAAGATAATATCTAAAATCTACCAAGTTTCAACATTTAAATCTAACACATTTCTCTGGTATTTAATATTCGATTAAAACTTGCTTTCGGATTCATCGCACAGGTATGAAACTGCTTACAGATTTGAAAAGAAAATCGATCGCCGCTCTTTCCCAAAAATTACAAAGGACCATCGTTTGTTACGTCTCGAAACGTCCTGAAAAATCAATCTGATCTCTTGAATGCAACGCGAGTACGATCGATGGCGACGCGGTTCGCGCAGCGGAAACCGGAAGGAGGGGTCCTCCTCCTTCGGAGCTGCGAGACACATCCTTGGCGAGGCGGCGAAGACAATGGGATATTGGATAGCAGTCAATGACGTGATTTGCCACGGGGGAAGGATTTTGGCCAGCCATTTCGCGTAATTACTGCGGTATCCGGGAGACGCTTAATCCCGTTTACGAAGCATTGCCAGTTAATGGATATGTCGGGTTACGGACTCGCGGTGCAGCAACGATGTTCAAAGTTAGGCCACTCGATAGAGGCCGCGGGGAGTCATTGAAATTGAATATACATCCGCGTTCGTTCCCACACGCGACCGTAACGAAAAGAGCCTAGGTCTGCTAGCAACCGGTAAACAGGGTAGCGCGAGATGTAAATACATCTATCTAGCTGAGTTTCAAGAGCGAAATACGGTCAACTGTGAAACGGAGTTTCGGCCATGGTTTACCCGCGAAGTTGTCGCGGGTTCCGATTGTTCCTGAAACGTTCTTGCTCGAGTGACAAATGTCTTAGTGCGTTAAAAAGCGGGCCTGGTCGTCTTTCAACCGATCGACAATGATGAAAGGAATGAAAGTTTGATGATTTTGTGTAGCGTTGCGTCTGAGGTACTACACGGTTACTCGAAAGTACTTGAACAGTTATAGGATAGCATTAAAAGCCAGTAAGAGGTTAAAAGTTAAACAGTTACGTTGATAAACCCTGTATTCAGAATAATGTTGAGAGAATCACTCAATATGTTATATATTAGATTATATTATATTCTTTTTTTCTAAATACATTTCTATATACCCTTTTTTTTGATTGGTTTCAAATTTTACCAATATAGTCAGCATTAATAAAATTTCAAAATTAAATGATAATTAAATGTTCAAATACTTTTGTGAGTCACTGTATGATCTTCATAGTATTTCTCATAATGTTATATTATTATGTATTTTAATACGTTTAATTATCGTTCTATTCTCTATTATTATTATTTTAATTTCGGTAACGTTCAATTTTTGATGTTACCCAAATATAATATAATTAAGCTCTATTTTCAACGTTCAGTACTACGCAATCCCATTTGTTTTTAATTAACTTTCATTCAATTTTTATAGATTATGTTCCTCGCGTTTAATCTAATTTCCAAGTATTCAAGATTCCAAGTGGGTCTCTTTTCTACATACAT
Source organism: Melipona beecheii (assembly GCA_032399605.1). Classification (NCBI taxonomy): domain Eukaryota; kingdom Metazoa; phylum Arthropoda; class Insecta; order Hymenoptera; family Apidae; genus Melipona; species Melipona beecheii. The sequence continues at coordinate 5,132,205 of JAUCMO010000501.1, read as the reverse complement.
CCATTATTTAATAGCATTAAATCTATTTTCACTAGATTATAACTCTAAAAGAAGGTAGGCCAAAAATTCTACAAACTACTTTCATCTTTGGAACCTTTCATTGAAAGTAGGTCGAGATGGACTTTATTCTCGCAAACACAGTTATTCTCAACGCATATTTCTTAATCTCGCTTTTCTCCTATTCTCAAGACACATTCATTACTTACATTATTCTCTTACAATGCCCCATTCCACGATAATTTAACGATCGCCCGAATTACACGGATCAATTTCTCCCATAGGGTTTAACAGGATCGAGCCCCGAAATCCTTGACAAGATTCCAGGCAGCAGAGAAGGGAACTTGTCTAATGGTTGTTCACGATCGCCGTCGCCGTCTAGATCATCGTCTCAGGTCCGTCATTTGCGGACGCTGTGGAAACTTGGCCTCGTAAAATCAAACGGTCAAACTTGGACCCGTCCGAGGTAGCACGGGATCAGCCCCAGTGCCGTATAAAATAGCGTAATGCCCGGGGTACGTCGATCGGAATCAGGTGCAGCCAATTTGGCCAGCGTCCAAAACCCTTGGCATGTAAATCCAGTTTGGGAGGCATCGATGCTGATGGAGATCGAGCAGAATGGCTCGCTCTCTCGACGGTCAGGGCCGATCAACCCCCGTGCTGCCACACAGACTTGTTTTTCGTTCGCTTCGCGTACAACAACCAGGTCGAACCTTGAAAAATTTCATGTTGCACTAGTTGCTGCTAGTTTCGGTGAAATTTTCGCGATCGAACGATAACGACAGGATTTAACTGACGATTTAAGCGTTATGCACTCGGAGGATGACTGTTTAAGTATTATACAATTAGAATTAGGGTTTATGGAACTACTTGCCTGATAATAAAATAAACGAAATATCTACAGTTAGTCATAAAAACGTCTACTGACGTGTCCCTCGCGACATCAATATCAAGATCAATTTCATCGTCTCCATTTAGCAAATCATATCACTTCGTTCGGAGGAAGATTTTCAATTATATGCCTGATGTCCTCAATGTTTTCTTGCCTTGCAAAATTCAATCTGATCCGAAGTATTCTGCACGACGAGACGCATCAAAGGCACGACAGGGACAAAAGATTATCACGACTGCGGGATCGAAATCAGAGCAGCAAGTTCAAGCAGCAGCTGCCGATTGTTCGCAGCCGAGTGGCGCGATAATGATATCAAAGCGCGCGCTCAGACGCGCGTCGACGTTCAGTTTTATTTTTCATCGCATTTTCTGCGAGCTTCGTTGCGTGCAATCACCCCTCCTCCCCCTCCCCACTGTCTTATGTAACTTTCTCTCTCGTCGCTCCTCGCTACTTCTGTTCCCTCTTTCGTTCTCGCGCCGTGACAAACGGTTTCTTTTTATTAGCCTTCGGCGACGGCGGCGGCAACGACGAACACGTCGGACGTATTCGTTTATTTTCCGGCCGAGGCCTGACGCGTATTTCCATATCGAGGCATTAGCGACGGAAGTGCAAGCTGCTCAACGTCGGCGATGAAAGTAAACGTCTCGAGGAAAGTACCGTGCGAACCTCATCGGCGACGAGCACGCGATCTCTTTGCCCGAGTGTGCACAACGGAGCAATGTGCTTGTTGCTTCACCTGTGTGTGTGTGTGTGTGTGTGTGTGTGTGTGTGTGCATCGTTTATAGATGGCACAGGAACACGTGACGTTCCCAAAGGACGAACTCGTTTGGGCGAGTATAAATACGCCCGTACTTTTCTCTCGGGTCTTTGAATGATCGGAAAGAACGTGATGCGAGGAGTACGAGATTTTGAGGAGAATCCAGAACTGATGAATTTTAGGTGAAAGAAATTGAAGAATTTTGTCAGTAGATTCCCCGATTTCTGGGTAAATTGAGGTTCAATTACAGATTTGATTCGTAATTTAACATCAGAACTACCGACGTTTTGACGAAGCTATTTCTACCAAGACCAGTCAAAATGAAGGAGGAAATTGGTTAATTCGGTTGCATTATGCAGTTAATCAGATCCTTTTGCACTTCGATAAATGCCAGTCATTTTGACTGGTATTGGTATAAGTAGACACGATACAAAGTTATTTTGACAAAAAAAAATAAAATTCATTATATTATTTTTTTTAGTTATTGTTGCAAAAGTCAATACATCATTGCGGTCAAAAAGTGTAACATGAAGTAGAAATTTTAAGATAAAATTGTCAAACCAATCATTTTGATTGGCGTGGTAACATTCCAGTGTTAAACATTTAGTAAAACGTATAGATGTATGATCTGACACGATATACTTTTATCTGATACTTCCTTCTTCAAATATAAAGTTGCATCGGAAGATGCAAAAAAGTCATCACTACATCCTCTTGCTCGTTAGCTGACAAGAATAAAATGATAATATAAAAAGAAACATTGAAACATGATGTAATATTATATTGCGAATCTAACAACTGATTTCCACAAGCGTGCAAATACCTCGTTATGCACAAGGTAAACATGCATAAATTATTCTGTTTGCCGTAGACTCAAAGTTCCATGAACCTTCGTGTTTTCGGGGCCCTGCGCTACTTTTAGAGTCACCGACACCTTTAATCAGTGGCAAAACGCTGAATTACTCGCAGCACGAGCGGCCGGAGCCTCCTCTTTTTCCCCTCTGGGTGTTCTCATCGAGCGCGCCAACCCTCGCACAATGACACTTGCACACGTGTCAGCAGCTAGCTCGACCGGGAGGAAACTCGGTGTAAACTATATCACGACGGTGAATAGCTCCGAGCTGAAGCTAACGATGCTTCAACACTCCCTTCCACGAAACCGCGGCATCGGCCTTCAACCCCTCGGTGTTTATTAACCCCGGCCTAAGCGAAGCAGCTTCTGCTTTGGTCACGACCCTCTTTGTCGAACCTGCGCCACTGTGTCAACCCACCTGCGTTCCACGTATTCCTGGCCTACATCGAACGTTTCTCCTCGTCACTCTCGTTGACGAAGAAATAAGAGAAATAAGAGAAATTGTTCGAGACATGTAACGACGAAGAACGTGTATCAATTTATTTATTCGTTTCGTTTGATGGATCTAATTTTGAAGTGAGATAGATGTGATATACATCTCACGAAAGTTTTTGGACGTTTTAGAATATATTGTCAGGACAGAAAAAAAGTTTGAAAATACACAAATGTGTAAAGTACAAGATATTTAATACAAGCGTATATTAAGTTTATATAAGATCAAAAACGCTAAACATCCACTCTGCATTGTGTCAATATACCTCAATGTTCAATGTATTGCTTTTTATAAATATACGTTTCAAATTTTAACAATAATATGACAGTCGAGCGTCATGACAACAATAATTTTGTATACAACACACGTAACGAGATATATTCGAAAAGAAGTGACCTACTGAAAGGATGAACTTATTGTCTGTACAATTTGCTCGAAAGTAGATATATCAGAAAGTCAGTAAAATGTGGGTTCGTTTACTTTCACGAACTTCTGAGGAAAAGTTGTTAGAGGGAATAAAGTTTTACAACTTTTTTGACTTCTTAAAGAATGGAGCGCCTGATAATCGCTGAAGCAATTGAGTTTAGTAAAATTTATCTGCACACATGCGACAGTTTAATAACGCACGTACAATTAATGTGAAAATAAATTACTGTTTTCTATCTTTTATATCTATATCTATATGTATGTAGATAGTAGATTGATCAAAAAGCTCCTTTAGATTCATCAAATTCATTCGCGAGAAAATTGATATTCATAAAAGAAAAGAAACAAATACTTGAAGAAATTTATTTTTAGCGTCTAGCCAAGTTTCCTTCTTACAATCAGTGATCTTCGACTCAACTTTAACAAGATTTTCAAAATACCGTTGCAATTATGATTAAGGCCAAAAATCAATTTTAAAGGGTTCCGACGTGCAATTAAACCGTCAACTACCCAATCGAGACAAATCGAAATTAACCGGCGCCGAATGCCAAACTGCATTCAGCAGTCCGTTTGCTATTTCGCTGATTTCTACCGACTGCCGACAATTTATTCCCAATCAACAAACTTCCGCTCAAGCAACGTCGACTCTTCTTCACTCGGCTTGACGCCGAAACTTTCCACCAACTTTCCGAATCCCCCTGTTAAACCCAAAGATTCCGAGAACCATCTCTTTCCAAGAATTTCCTAGAAATTCTGGCTATACATATCTCTTCCGCTAAAGGCTTGTTGAAAATCGTCGCGCTTGTTTACGGAACAAGCCAGATAGAGAGAGAGAGAGAAAGAGGAGAAAGAGGAGAAAAATTCCAAACATTTGCGCCGCCGAAAATAACAGACCCTAATCTCTTCCAAAGCTGCTGGTGTTGCGTTGCCCTGTATTTACCAAACGATGCGCCAAACCACGGAAACCAAAATCTTCCAGCACGAAAACAACCGTGGTCGTGCGATCGTGTCGCATATCCAAGCTACCACAATTTCCGCGAGGGGATGCGTTGTCATGCACACATAGCGGAAGTCAGGGCATCGACAAAAGTTGCCTTGCATCGAGCATTCATTGAAGCTGTTGCGGTCCACGGGATCGCGGACATCGGTGCAGAGGCAACCTGGTGTGTACGTACTTATCAGCACGTCCGTGAAATACCTTTCCCCGTACTTACACACCGCGCCCACGGTCCTATGGAACTTTAAACACGCGGGCCAAGCCACGTACGGACAGAATGGTCCGAGATTAGAAGCGGCTCGTTATTGCGAATTGCCACATAGTTGAAATTGTACGAACCTCTGGAATTAGGGCGTCCTTCTATATCTACATATAGTACATGATCGTTGACAGTGCCTTTTTTTTGGCGACGTAGATATTTACTCGACGAGAATTTCTTGGGAAATCTATATGTATATGTGATATTCTTAATGATTTAACGGAGGAGTGACGAGATGTGTCGTTAGTGAGAAATTGGAAAATTTTCAAGAATCGATAAGAAGCGTTTTACAATGGCGAGTTGAAGAGTTAAGCAAGATGTAGGAAATAAAGAAAGTAGTGAAAACAATACGACTATATCAATTTTTGTATATTTGTTTTACTAAAATAAAAATATATTAAAAATCAGATATTTTCTCTTTCTTTTGCGATTTTCAAACATTACACTTAATGGATATGCGTTATTCACGTTGCTTCTAATTAAATTGCGAACGTTCATGCCATCTAAATTTTTATGAGTATCAACAAAGAAACAGAGTTTAAATAAAGACGAGAAATATATCAAACATGTAACAATACATGTAGAACAGTTTAGTACTACAGGATATCTACTACTAAATATGCTGTTCAGAACGAATAAAACTTTCAAACATTAAAATATTGGGATTATATTAATCGTTAATCGTTCATAAGTCATAATTGTGCTAAATAACACTGAAGAACGGAATGAAGTTTCACTAATTACACGTAAAATGAAATACAATTTAGATTGGATTTAAAACTATTTTAGACTGTATTACTATCGATTACAAAACTCGAACGACCAAATTTTAAACTACATCTAGAGCAATAAATGAACGGCCAAGGGAATAATTTCAAGGGAATAAAAAAAAAAAGAAGAAAGTTCTAGCGCACGTATCGAATCACCAGATTGGAGATTTCACATTTTAATTCTACGTTTTATTCGTTCTTATTCGAAGCAACGAAAACGACGCAAGTTTAGAACACTATAGTAACCAATTAAATATATATAGACTGAATCCCGAAATTCAGCAGTATTAATATTTCTGTCCCTTTTCGCGTGGCATAAACGCGGTTTAATAAAAAAATCTCCAAAGTGTATTATGTTTATGTTATGGGGCGCGAATAGCCGCAGGATCTTTCAACGAGCAGATCTGACTAAATTAGGCTATTCAATTTAATGAACACCGCGAAACGTTCCTGTTCTGTTTTAAATTAAGCTTCTCAAGTTCGATTCAAAAATAGATGAAGTTTGCAAAAATTTTTTTTCACAAATGAGAAATCCCAATTTCTCCGAGATGTACAAGTGTGACTTTCGAGTTTATATTTCGAGTTATATTTTGAGTTACAATGTTAAATCTTATTTTGCTGGCCGCCATCGTTGTAGAAAGTGAAGAATTTCTATCGATCTACACATAAGAACGTTATTACTTAGCAAATGACTCTCCGATGTTTCAATTGTTTAACTTTTCAGAAAGCATAAAAAATTGATCTTTGTTGGTAAAAACAGGTTCTTCTGTTGCTATTTCTATAATAATTGAATTTGCTACATAATAAAAATTCGTACGCTACAGTTTAGGTAACGCGTTTTTGTCTGTACATCGTCGGTAGAAATTTTTCACTTCAGTATTCTTGATACTCTACTACTACGAGACAATTAATAATTAAAATAATGTTTCCAACATTTCTCCAAACACGTTTTCGAAGTTTCTCTATTTGTTTCCACTGGTCAAGTCACATACGGTCGTTTCGATCCACTTCTATCCAAGCACCTTCAAACCATCAATTATATCTAGAAAATCACGAGATTAAATCGCAAAATAACGCGTCGCGGCGAAGAATACGAAACGAATTGAATACGGTCGAGATCGTGGAAAAATTGGCCGTATTTTCACCGCCGTAAATGGTTGATATCCAATTCGGGGATAAAAGCGGTGCGGCCGCGTTTCATTAATAAATTCCTCGCGGGGTGTTCTTTGTTTCGCGGTTGGATCGTTTAAATTTTTTACCCGCGCGCGCATAGTAAAAACCTCCGTGCGCGGAGGTGGTTGGCTTTAAATTATTTTCTAACGGCGTTTAAGGGTTGCGCGTAGTTCCGGCTCGAGATCGATGGAGCCCTCGCTTTGTAGACACAATTAGAAATGAAATTAACAGCGGAAATCCCAGCCGCGCGATAGTCGGGTTAAAGAATAACTGTCTCTTTTTTCTCGTCTTTTCTTCCTCACCGTCTGTCTCGTTTATACGTTTCTTGCCGCGGGAACGATAGTTCTCTGAAGGAAGTTATTATTGTTTCCTCTGACGTCGTCGATGGAAGAAAGAAAAACGTAGATTATATATACGTACGCTTGTAACGTAACACGTGCTTGTTTTCATTCCGTGAAATGGATTAAACGCGCGAAACAGATTTTCCGACGTGTGCTGGCGAGGAGGGAAAATGTGGAAGGAAGATAAGAGGAAAGATGTTACGTTCAGTGAGATATTAAAAACGAAAATACACGTCGGTTACAATAAATAAATGTCAGAAGTTTTTCCCTTTCTAAAACGCATGAGAAAAGAACATTTTTATTCTACAAGAAAATTAAACAAATTATTAATGGTCATACGTATGTGTCTGTGGAATCACAAATAAATACACGTTTCATCATTATACTCATCGAAAATTAATTTTGTGTCTCTCATGTATCTACGGTACACGTAGAATTATGTATAAAAAAGGAAAGGAAGGAAAAATTTCTCACTTATCAATCAATAAATTATTCCCGTGAAATTAATATTAAATGAATAAAAAACATGTCAACTGTCCTGCGGGACGTCATTTATCATTTCAACTATCTTGAGAGTAATTAATTTTGAAATTTCCTTAAAACGGTATCAAAAATTGAATATTAGTCAAGGCGAGCTGTTTTTATGAAGAGTAACGCGTAATTAATTATGCAGAGTCTCCATGTAGAAGTTTCATGTAGCTTTCAAGCTGGCTTTACGTGTTTCTCTTTTTATCCTCTGTCCAACTTGTCTGATACTGAAATTAACTTTGTAATTTGATTACAAAGGAAATTTGATTACGCGAAGAAAGAAAAAGGAAACGTGAAAGGTAGGATTGTATACTTTTACTTTTTCTATGTCTGAGAAGCGAATGAAAATTATTATGAACGCCAAACAATAAATTTAATTTCTACGTACTTTACGCGGTTTATTGACGTGACTAAAGAAATGAAATCTACACAGAAATATTTGTTCACCTAACAAATATAATACCAAATAATTATATTTGGCATATTTTATTTTTTTCGCATATTGTAGTGCATATTTTGCAGTCTGTTGCATATAAATGTATAAACATTCACAATCTAATGATAGTAGCAAATATTTTGTGCGTATATAATGGCAAAATCTGCTTGTCATTAAATTATTCAAAATAAGTTAAATTTAAGCAAATCGTTCGAAAATCGTTACTTGAAACAATCACGTACTAATTTATCACGCCACATTAACAATATACTACAACGCAAATTCGTCAGAATTATTTCGCAGATCTACTACCTTTATCCAAGTGTCCATTCAATGATTTCATCAAAAGAGAGACTAGAGTCTATGTGACTCCTTCACATAAGGAAAAAGAAAAAAAAACACCCTCGCAGAAGATCGAGTTCGTCCTACATATATAATATTCCTGTCCCTTCGAAACAGAAAGGGAACATGTTCCACAATGTCTAATATACGCGCGAACCCCAAACGTAAGAATATATATTGCACTCGGCAGCGCATAAATATTTATATATGGCCGCGTATTTAGCATCAACGGTGTCATATATCTATGACAACGTCAGGCACGCCAAGATCTTTTCTCCATGTTAATTTTATTCTTACGGATGCCGTTGGTTCCGGGCGGCGGCGGCGGCGGCGGCGGCGGCGGCGGCAGCGGCGGTCTTCCCGGATTATTAATAAAAATTTTCCTCGTTTTATTCTTTTCTAGACCATCCCTCGTAAACCGACGACTCATGGCGAGCTGGCTCCACCTCCGGCCTTTCCTTTTCCGTTGTCTCTTTATGACCACCATTCCTCCCCACCCCTTCCTCCATTTTCGTCGTTGCTTTTCTTCTTTCACCCCTTTATTCAACCAACCTCTCTTTCTTCTTCATCTTTTCTATACAGTTCCATCGCCTACCCAACCCGCCTTCGCCTCGGTTTATGTCTCTTTTTTCCTCTTTGTTCAGATTCCATCTTCCGCGTTTTCCTTCCTTTGATCATCCTCTCTCGTTCCAAGTTTTCCTCCCCCTTTCTCTCTCTCTCTCTCTCTCTCTCTCTCTCTCACTCTCTTTCTCTCGCGTCTGTGATTTTCATGCCAACGTCCCGCGTCCCTTATTGCCGTTCTCACGATCTCACCAAAAGCTAATACTCTCCCCTCTTCTCTATCCTCGCCATTCACAAACGCCAGTCTCGAACGCCGCAGCGATGTAAGTGCAGCAAAAATTCGGCTCGCGAGTATCGCAAAACCGGCGCCATTAATTTTAAATCCGAGTAAGTCACCCCTGCGGAGGACAGTGACTAATGACTCATGTAATCGGCGAACACCAGCGGCAGACGGTCCGGCGCGTCTCTTTAAGCCGCGAAGAAGCGGCGAGAGGGTGAGTTTGGAACGGGAGGGTGTGCTTCGCGATTCATAAAGTCTAACTTTTCTCACACCACGAGAGTCGAGATGAATCTCTCTGCTGCTTAGGTGACGTTCGCAGTGACTGATTATCATCCGCACGAGCGAGAACCGTGCTCCAACGGGCTTCTTGATTGACAAATAATTTTGGGGGATTTTTTTCTTTTAATTTAATTTGTTTCAGCGTATCTTTTGCGACTTTGGAAGAACTAAGCGAGGGAGACTGTTTTAGATCGCATTGACTGCTTGCGAAGAATCGGCTCCTTAATGATATTCTTAATTGACAAATAATTTTCTTCTGTGATTTCAAAAGAAGAATCTTCGGCATTGAATTGGAAAAGTTCATTCATTTCTATTGTTTAAATTTTCTACACTTTAGAAATTTACACGAAGACTGTACGTGATACTGTACTGAATCAAGTGCTTTATTTCTCGCGTATAAACATTCATGACAACAATTCTTCACGATATTCGAAAAGACACCTGAAGTAATGCATTAAATTATTCTAAAATTCATTTTCATATTCCAGAAATTCAGATTTAACAACACGAAAATTCAATCAAAAAAGTTGCAACTCGTCGTTGGAAGAATGATACTTCCCAGTTTCTCAATGCTTCAGTTACATCGCCTCTAGAAAGTCCTGACGCCTGCTACCATATTCACGGGGTCTTCCCTCACGACGTTCAACATCCAACATTTCCTCGTGATTATAAACGAAAATTATTTCGACTCGTAGGAGCCGCTGTAACGCGATAAGCCGGCTTGTCCACGCCCGGCCAAGGATGAGGGCAGAAGAGCTTGATGTTTATTGTCGGCCGTAAAAACGTAAAAGCCGCAAGTACAGCTTAGGCCGGCGTAGTTTCCGGCATCAGTCGTGAAACTCGCCGACCAAGGAAGCAACGACTGCGTAACTGTTGGCCGCAAATCAACTTAAACTAAGCGGACCGGTTTTATCTCGCGTGGAACGGCCCGACTCTGCCTCGCCTCGTGTATCTCTCAAGCTCTGCGGAAAATCCGCCTCTACTGAGAAAGAGAGCAAAAAGAGAGAGAGAGAGAGAGAGAGAGGGAGAAGTATGCATGGCTCACGATGCCATTTGGATGCAAGTTCGCGTATTTAATTGTCCATCCTTCCGTGTGATACACAGCTTCGTATCGCTTCCACTTCGCGTCACTTTGGTCCGAAAGTGGGATTTCTTATACGCGCGTGACGCACGTTTAGCACGATCGGACGCGGCATTTGCACGCAGCTACAAAGCTATTGTACAAGCTATTGTAGAGGCGTCTGAACGCCACTTTGAGTATTTTTAATACAACGTGTGGGGACGTCCAAGTATTTTCGATAGATCTTCGTAGATCTGCGAAAAGAAATAAAGTCATGATATTTCATGAGGAAGAGAATTTTTGTCAAAGTGACTTTTTTAACAATCGGGCACTTTTTACTCTGAATGTAAAAGTATTTCCATTCAAGGTATTTGCATTTTGAGTTGAACGTATGAAGGAAGTTTGACAAAGTTTTAAACAGCATCTTGTCATAATATTCTTAAACTATCTGTTTAATCAAACGAATTATATGTTTTTCAGATACACATACTTAAATAATAAGGTATCTTTACTGACTGCACGTTGTAATTGGATCTTAACATTATTTCTGTCATTGCGTAATCACGTTCGAATAGTAACAATAACCAGTCAGTCTGAAATACGAAGAGGACTGATTTGGCGTGGTGAATTTAGCTTCGACAATGGTCGAAAACGCAAATATTGCTGTCCGTAGTTTCATAAACGCGTGCAGACTCGTACAAGAAATCGAAACCTCGTCTTATCTTCGGGCAAGTCGGCGAACGGTCCTCTCCGATAAGTCGCAAGAACTACGTGGATAATCCTTCGGCTTGAGTTCCCCCCGTGTCGACGAGTTCCGCGCGAGAACTTATCCATCGAACGACGACGTTATCGAATTTGCATGAATCCATTGCTCGACCTCCCCCGGATAAGAGCTGTCCTCCGCGAGTCGCGGGTGCAGTTTGCTCGGTCGGGGCACACGCCGTCTGAATAAGGCGATCGAAGAAACACACGCGAACGGGCTGCGCGACGTAAGACCGCCATTTGCATGGAAAACGTTGCACGAGTACGGATCGTGATTTTATACCGCATGGCCCTCCTTCCTGTGAGAATATCTCCGCCATTCTTGACAATGTAACAACTTTGTCGTACGCCGCAGGCCGTTGTATATGTGTATACGAGAGTCTATCCCGCCAGCAGGAACTAGACGATTTTAGGCTGGGGTGCCGTTCATGGATTACGACGCAGATTATGAGGGAAATGACGACGAAGGGAGAAGAAATTTCTTTTGTTTTCAGGAGCGCGATAAGAAGAACTGTGGAGAGTTGCTTTTTATTGTCGTCGGCGGTGTATATTTTATGGAATCAAAGTATATCTCTGATCGTGGTATCAAAGGAACAATTCTATCATGGAAAAGTAAAAAGGAAAGAAAAAATAATTTTTTTCATGCTTCTTTTTTTTAGAAAACCAAGTTGGATAGGAGTGAATAATCTACGCGTGTGAAAATAAAAATTCCTTCACGAGTTTATCGAGTCTAATTTCAACGCTGAAACAGACGACTGAGGTATTAAATTCGTATCAGAGAGAAATGAAAGTGTAAGGAATTTATTAACGAATTTATCGAGAAAAATCATTGTTGTAAATTTGTAAAATCACAAGCTGTTTATTCTGATAATTTTAATACCTCTATATTTTAAATGCTGCGGAAATATTAATACAGTATTACGTTTGAACGAACGTGTTAATATGATATCATGCCACAAAACATCAATTCCAATGCATTAAGAAACAAACTTCAGCACATTGGGGATTCAATTGATCAATAAACCAGGATAAGGAAAGCTTTGAACTACGTTCAGTTCCTGAATGTTTCACGTGATCCTGGTGGTACGTTTATTAGGTGAATGTTAAATGACGCCGTGGAAAGGTATCGCTAATTACAGTAATTAGGTACTCATAGGCAACAATTGTCCCCTGGTATCTCGTCATTGTTTACCGCGAACATGATGAAACAATTACGCAGCGGTACGTACACTATTGGATACTTGAATATTCAATGAAATGTGCTATTAACTCCTTCTTGTGTCGCTTGACGTCATCAGATGGGCTGCCGACGAGTCACTCTTTGAACTATTCATCACGGGTTGACGCGCCAGAAACGAGCATGTCATACGATTTGCAAGCGTACGAAATTTCAGGAGTTACTCCTGTCGTTGGCCAATTAGTCAGAAGAAAACCTCATTCTGACAAGTTTGCGAACCTTTCGCATCTCTCTACTGATTTTTGACACTTCCAGTACTACCGGATGCATTTACAGTAGCTCATGAGAGCGATTGTTTTCGACAATGATATGTTTTTAGAAAATTATAATTGGAAATGTTATAAAAGGCGATCCTTTTTCAAAGCACTACTAATTCGTAACTTTCATAGAAATTTAGAACGTTGCACAAGTTTGGAAATTCTTTCCATTCTCCGTACTGTCATTTCTCTTTATTCCAAGTCTCTTTAGTCGTCTTGATAGTTCTGACGCTAATGAAATAAATAAAATAAATATTTCTAAACGTGTTCTTCTGCCCAACAATTCAGAAAGCTAAAATAAAAATCTGATATAAATAGTCGTTTCTTTAATTAGAATGACTTTCCAATCAGAAGAGTAGAAGAAATATAAAAACTGCCTGCTGTTCAAGTGTGTCAATTTAATAGCAACGGCATTCAACTAAGTAATAAATATCTCAATCCTGATAACAATCATTAACAAACTCGGATGCTTGCTTATCTAGAGAGATGTTAAAAACCCGACATTTAATAAAATGGAATATTGACAAATGCAGAAGCGTTGGAGCGCAGACGTGCAAAATCTTGAAAACACTTGGAAGGATGAAATATTTAATCTCTCCAGAGAGGCGGCATGGAAGTATTAACGTAATTATTCGTAGTTCTCCTTTGATTCGGTATCTGCTGGTCGCCACTCAAAGTCAAAGGTGAATCTTGTTACAGGCGAAAGGCTTAACCAAGAATTCAGGTTCAAAAGAGGAGCGCGAAAAATCAGTGGAACAGAGAGACTGGTTTCATTCTTCTCGGCTTCTGCTCTTCCACTCCGGTGCTATTCAATCGCATTAGCGAAAATTGTTCGGCGAAAGATTCGTAGGAAAACTATGTATATTTCAACTCTGCTTCAATATGATATAACAATCTACGAATTCTAAGCTGACACTCAATATATTGATTCATTATAACTTATCAAGTTTCAGCTAAAAATATTTTGTATTTCTTTTTCCAAAAATTTCCCGCAAAGATATCCTATTATCTGCTAAATTATTTCCGTAACAAATTCTATCTTCGCATTTGCCCTCCATTATTTCGCTCCAAAGTGCAAACCACGGCAAAGGAATACACCGCATAAACTCTAAAGAATCGTCAAATTGTTCGAGTAAAATTTCGCACCTTTATTCGTTCGCAAGTTTCTCCAATATTTCGCTCAACACCTTCCTTTAACACCTCCCCCTCGTCGAATTTCAGCGACCCAGCGACGGCTGGCAGAGCATCCATGAGAAGCAAGCATCCAAGTTGAAATTCCAAGCGATCCTGGCGATTCCGTTCTCGAGAAAGGAAAGTTCAGACTCCCGACGGGAGTCAGGTGACACTGAAATTCGTGGACGCTGTTAATAAAACCGAGTTATGAGTGTTCGGTGCAGCCCCATCCTCCTCTATAATTCCACTTTCCCTCGACTACGTGATTAACACGAGAAATACGCGACTACCATGCATACGATTGACTACCATGCATAGGTATGTACGCGGACACGTAGGTACGATAACGTCGAAATAAAAGTTAGGCGAGCGTGTGCGTTTGCGTGTTGCAAAGATAACGGGAAAGAAAATGGCAGGACGTAGCGGTGGTTTCAAATAATTGAACACTGTGCGGATTGATACACGTTACGCGCAATAACTGCGTTTACGATTTGAAGTTTATTTGATGTTTCAACCCTTGTCGAATTAATGCGAGAACGAATTCTTGGAAGTTTCATAATTACGGCGCAGTTTTGTTTCTTCTTTTGATTTGTTAATTAGAGAATTAAAACGAAGGAACGAGAGAATTAAAATATTAAACGCAACGCGTTTCTTGAAAATCTCCGTCAAATTAAATCTATTATTAATTTTATCTTTCATTTTGTTAATCGTAGAATCAGAGAGGGAACGAAAAATGTAAAACATCGAATTTAACGCGAGTCTTGTAAATTTCATTCCTCGTTATCTTTCAGTATATTAATTACACGATTGATAAATCATCTCACCTTTTATGGGAAACTACTGATAATATCCCACATTTTGTTCTATTAACTGCGAAATTGGAATGAAAGAATTCAATACTTCTCTCGGAAATTTCACCCCTGATGAAACACTATTCGCGATATCAGTTTTATTATAAAAAGAGAACGAAAGGGATGAAATATCAAATATAACGTATCCCTTGGAAATCTCACCCCTCGTGACGATATTAGTTGACCAATTTAATGAATTTTTATCTGTATGTTTGTTCTATTTAATACTCAATCTGTATATTATTTATTTATTTGTATTTTATTTACTTTTTACTCACTTGCGACCAACTTCTAGCTTCAACTTTTTTAACAATGTTATGTTTCCTTGTACGTACGAAATACTTGTGCCACGCGTACTCATACGTCCTGTGGACCGTAATTAAAAGCACTAGTCGTAAATCTACTCGGAGAAAGAGACAAGAACGTACAAAACAGATGTAAACCGCAAATGGTCGTACATGCAGTTGAACGTGTAAAAGTGAAGATAACTAGCTTTTGCGCCATAATCAAAATAAATGTGCAAGGATAAGTATTATTATATTCACGATACTATTATATTCATCGCTATTTTAACACCTCAAAAACTAAATACGCATTATTTATAAAACAACAATTAATTTGTCAGATAGTATTAAAATTTCTTGAACTAAAAATAAATTAGTCGATTATGAGTATCGAATGTGTCTTATATTGTGTTAATCAGTATAAAACAGTAATTCATTCAATGATAAAATAATTTCTTGAGTTAAGAAGTTTAAGAGAATAGTAGATCGTGAACACTGGGTGTTTGAAAACGTACATGCAATAACGTCTAACAACGTACGCGAAAATTTCCAAAGTACGTCCGTATATATGTCAGAAGGACGTTGAGTGACAGCATAAGTGAACATTCCGCGGTAAGAATATCTAAAAAATAGTGGCGCGTGCGGAGAAGAATTTTTTAAGTAGCGAATAAAGGAACGTGCAATAGCTTAGCGACTGAGGCATGTTTCGAGAGAAGGAATTTTCTTGTATTGTACTCGTCTTGTGCTATTCTTCTTATTAAATGCATAAATCTTTTTCTTTTTCTTTTTGAAATGAGATATCTAGGAGATATCCAGGAGAAGGTACCGATTATCTG
Organism: Melipona beecheii; assembly: GCA_032399605.1. Lineage (NCBI taxonomy): Eukaryota > Metazoa > Arthropoda > Insecta > Hymenoptera > Apidae > Melipona > Melipona beecheii. Next base: position 5,116,361 of record JAUCMO010000501.1, on the reverse strand, counting down.
CTCACTACCTACATCTTGCACTTAGTATTCGTAACTTCTTTTCTCATTTTGCATCTTTCTTGTTCTTCGATGAAGCAATGTCAAATTTATCGATAAAAGTGTAATCAGTTCAAGACGAATTTTTACTTGTACATATTATTAATATAAAGTTCTTATTGAATCTTATAAAAAGTATTACATTATAATACTTTGTATCTGTATAAAACTCTATATATGTGTCATTTACATTTCATTTTTCAACATATAACAATACGTGATGCTCTTGAATAAACGATGAATAGTGTTTATTTGCACTTTACATTTACAAGAGAGAGTCAAAGAATTTTACGGTGTCTTCACTTTTAAATTTAAATCTGTGCTTGATTAATTTTCCAACTTCTATATTTTATTCAACTTGCATGGCTCGCATCCAGAAGATATTCTTTAAATTAAATTGCGACTGTAATAATTTCCAGATATAACGAACCGAGTTCTTCAACTTCTTGAAGCGTCTTTTACGAAGTTTGTAAATTCATGTTATACATGTCATACATTGTTACAGCAATTCATCGTGATTCATACGTTTTAGGACATCTGAGCTCTTTTGCACAATAATTTGTATACCAACTAGTGATGTTGCTAAACTAACGACACACAAGTTACATATTTTCTTTTTACACTTGTAGAATTTTATGTCAAACTGGACAATTTATTATTTATCGTTAAATTAACTTACCATTAATTTACTGTTACATTCATTTCTTACCAACTTGCTGTTACGTTAGTGCTAAATTATCTTATCATTTTATTATTATTAAATTTATTATCAAGTTAATGTCATTTTTTAATACGTTTATAAATTCATAATATAAATTCTGATAAAGATTGATTAACCGTCGAATTTCAGCTCACGCAGAGATCTTACATATGTAAGCAAAGAATATGAAATAAAGAGTATGATTGTTCAATGCATATACGATATCAGCTTTCTTTCATTGTCAAAAATTCCTCGGATGCCGGAATATATTCTCATATTTTTCGAATCAGTTCCCTTTTACGACAAGACGTCGTCTTCTAAATTTCGTCGTTATTTGCGCTCTGCTTCGCTGTTTGAACGAAAGTTTGAACTGCCGGTTGAACAACCACTTTACATTCTCATCCGGGCATGATTTGGAACTTCAACGCCATTGGCGGAAATGTAACAGCTGACTGCGTGTCTTGTGAAATTCCTGCGATTCTATGAGACCAAGTTCCTCATCCTCCCCCCCTCCCCGCCCCCTTCCTTTAATATCAACGGAATTGAACGTTTCGCAGAAACGTGTTCTCATAAACAGTAATAAAACGTGATACACGTATGAAAATTTTGTCCTTGCATTCTTCCGTCTAATGAAAGACAAGTTTCTTCCGGAGAAATTTGAAACTCTATAATTTAGAAAGACGGAAGATTTTTGGAAGGTAGAATTAATTTTAGCTTTCTGGAATTATTAATTTCGGTTCTCTTAGAGTTCAGTATTTTTCGAGAGAAGAGGTTCATTTCACGATCATTTCACAGTGTAATGAATTGAATGACGTATTGATACGAATAATTTAATCAAGATCAATCAAGATTTTCATGTTTTAGTGGATTATATTTCCAATTTTTTGTAGAAAATACATACCAAGAGGTGCTGAAAATATACTGTTATAAAATATTCGTTGCAAAGTACAAGTAAACCTTGATTAAAAACTTTTCTTGTTACATAATTAAGAAAACATAATTTTCCCTTTTTTTTTGAATATTTAAAATAATCAGTAAAAACTTATTTTCATTTTCATCTATGTCTATTTAAAAATGTATACGCTTCAACATATATATATATATATATGTCGATTATTCTGAATCTACACGCTCACTCAAAAGTTTTGGAACCCGTTTTACTTTCAACGTTCAATATTTTTTGTAGATAAAATTCTTAAATTGTACGTCTATTGTGCATATTGTACATCATTAAGTCAATAAACGGACAAAAGAAAATTTTAAAAAATAAGTGGTAAAAAAATACACCACACATTTGAAATATAGAATTATATTCGAGAGCAATAAATAAATCTAAATAACATTTAAAAACAGATTACTGTTACCAACACAGCACAAATAATATAACATACAGATTTACACACTTGTGCAGCACCAATTCCAAACTTTCTACATCAACACTTTGCAAGTTCTTCGTTGCATCGTGAAATTTGTCCACTTTTCAGCGTAAACATAAATTCGGGGAACTGAGCAAAAATGTCGTGAGACAAAATAACGTTTTGCCCGAGACTGTACCTTGACCCAATCACCACTCCTAACATCGCGACCATTCGAGGGCCGAATCGAATCGCGCCGCGCCGGGCGCCTAATCTACTCGGTGGTTTCTGCCGAATCAGCGCGGCGCAGATGTCGTTTCGATAAAATGTCATAATTCATCGTTCGCGGGAGCACGTGGCCGGGTTAATACGGCGGCGTGCCAGCACGGTGGCTGTCAAAGTGCACTCAGCACCAGCGAAGCTCATGCATAATCATATATTTACAGTAGCCACTGTGTGCCCCCGAGCCCCTTGCCGCGTCGGGCCACCCCTTCGAGAGGGTAGTAGACGCGCGGACACAGCAGGCACGAGCACATATGCCGCCCGCCACTAGCGCTGCTTTAATTAAATATTTGCATGCAAGTACGCATACTTTCAGCGAGAGACGTAGAAGCCAGCCAGCCAGCGGCCAGGATGTGTACGTACGTATGCATGCACCGACACCGGCCGATTCCGCGAATGTGTTCTCCACCGTCTCTGTCTCGTGTATCGGTCTTCTCGAGAGATTAACCGCAAAGTCGGCATTTATAAGCATACATTTGTGACCTGAAGTTATATATATATTGGGGAATTCGTGTGGTGACGACGCCAGCCAGAGACACTACTTTTTCAGCAGCGATTAGCGAGTGGACGAACTCGAACGTCTGAGTAAATTGAAGAAGAGAATATTTTTACCTCCCCTACGACTAGAATTTCATTTATTCGCAAGGGAAGATTAGTAATAGCGATTTACAAACATTGTTTCTTCTCGTATAACGACACTATTACCGTTAACTTCGAGAAGAGTGTTTATCAGCAAGAAGAATTGAAAATTGTATGTACAGGAAGTATCAGGCTCAAAGAATAATTAAACTAAAGAAAGAGAATTTCAATGATGTTTCTTCCTGAATTTAAGCGAAACAACTTATTTCATAATAAATAAATATTAAGAAAAATAAATATTTCTATAATAAAATACTGGTTTTCTTAATTTTTACTTCTTGGCATGATGCTTTCCATAGTATGAAGAAAAAACGAAAAAACAAAATTTAATAAAGCAGCATTTATCAAAAATTTACTCAAAATAATCGATTTATGGAAAACTGATCGACAGCAATTTAACAAAATGATACATGATATTTGTAATTTTAATTTGATTTTAAAATAATGCATAATATGTACGATAGTATACAATATAATTTTAAAATGGTACTATTTGGTGAAATGAAAAATTATTATTATTATTACTCTTTTTAATAAATTAGTTATCGGTACTATGTTTATTAATACTATGTTATTAGACTCTGTTATTGGTACTATGTTCGTTTATATTCGTGAAATCTGAGGCGCAATGGTATCGGTACGTCATTACGGCCTACTAAATTCACGAAATTTACATGAATAATTTACGGGATCGGCAGCTCATTGAATTGTACGCGTGTTAATTGCAATCGGTGATTCAATTATAAGAGCGAAATACAATTTTTTCAAGCAATTAGTCGACGTGGTTATTCAAATTTCTCTCTAACGTGTCCATTTTCGAGGGAATTTCTAACAAGCCTATCATTTATTTATTATTTGTGAAATTGACCTGTCGGAAACTCAGTTATTGGACACGACAGTGCTCGTATGAAAAAAAAAAAGAAAATAAAAAATAAAATTTCATCTCACAACGAAATATTACGTGCCATAAATCGTATTTGCGTTTGCTTAATAAACCACTACGTTTATACGAACCGAATTTAAATTGATGACTAGAAAAAAAATTCTCCTGCTTCCTCTGAATTCTCTAAGCCCATAGTCATTTTATATTTTCTCAGTTCACGCCAGAAATCGAACGGGGCTTGAATAATCTATCAAATGGACAGAACACCAATAACCAGAGAACGGCGTCCGATGGCAAAATCACGTCGCGGAATGAGGTGTAACCATCGTCGATATTGCTTCGCGCAATCCTAACGGATTCCAATTTTCCTCCTTGACATTCTGAGCACAGTGGCGCGGCGTTACATATTCAATCCTCTCAAACTGCGGACAAGGCAATAGCATGTACCAAGCAGCGACATACCGTTGATATCACTACGCAACATACGTTACCATAATCGCATTAAAATAGTCACCGGTGCTCGAATACCAAACAACTCGTGTAGCATAATAATACATATATTTGTCAACGATACGAAACATCTTACGATTTTCTCGAAAACGACGTTTATAGCAAAGAAAGTGGAATTCCGCTATTATGGACGTAATAGTGACTAATGCAGCCCGAGTCTAATTCATGAGTGATTCACGTAGTGATAGGTTAGTATTACCTTCCTATAGTATTACCTACCTATCCAAACGGATAATATTCACTATCACCACATCTCATTCTTGTTCGTTTCAATGCTGAGAGATAGTGTACAAGGATAACAGATCAATTACGAGTTCGAACATCCAGGCATTAATTATTGGAGGGGTTCTGGGAAATTATGAATGAGTGGAACACTACCTTTTCATTTAAGATTTCGTTTTCTAGACAATTGAATTTCGATTAAATTTGCCTGATTTTGAACTTGAGCGGGAGTAAATAATAAATATACCTGTGAACACACGAGAAGCTTCGTTTTTTGGGAAAATTGAATTCGAAAGTTTGTCAAGTATCCTACTCCAAGAAGTTTACCATAAAAGAGCAACTTTTTAGCTTAATAAAGAAAAAAAGAAACAAAACGAAAGAGAAAAAAAAGGATGCCATTTATCGACACTTACACATCGACGTCGCGTCGGTTGAGCCAACGACTAAAAGCCGGCAATTCCTCTTTCCTTTCATAAAATAGCCGGCGAAGAGATGGAAAAGGAGGACGCGCGAGGGGTGTGCAACTCTTCTCTGGGTGGCGCACGCTATCCTCGAGGAGACAGGGAGAAGGATAAAAGAGGGGAAAGCGAGCGATGGAGACGGGGGGTAAATGGCGCTGGAGCACGGAGGGTGGCAAGGCAAACTAGAAATTTAAGTGGAACGCCATGCGAATGCGGGACACGGAATGCAAATGGACAATAAACCGGTCTCGTCCAGCGTCTACCAACGGTATATCACCGGTGACACCGGTAGTTTTAGTTTATGCTGCATGCATAAGTAGCGTTTCGCGTCACAGGTCCAGCGTCCGATGCGATTCTCGCTTTGCTGGACCCACCTTCGTTTAGATCAGTCCTGTTTCCTGTTTCTTCCTCGTCCCATCTCTTTCCTTTTTCCATCCTTCGCCGGCCAGATGAAGCTTCATACGGTTCTTTCGTCTACTTCCGTGACCAAATTGTTCTTGTTCTACACTTGGGCCCCCGGTTTAAGTAGTTTTAGGATTATTTAATCGAGAGTTGGTATGTCGACTTCGAATATACAGATACAGATGCAATTTGAAGATTGTATTACTCGCGATAACTATTGATTATTAAAAATAAAAATTGTTTTGAAACTTTTGAGCACATAAAGTGGAAAACCATTGAAGGAGGTTTTCATTCCCTGAAACAACTGTCTGTGCAATAAAAATAACTGTCCAAATCCTGAAGATCCTCATGGTGAAAAACGATCAACACCAAACATCAAAATTTAGACGTGAAACTTACTCGCGACTGGAAGGTTACTTCAGATAATTTTAAATTATCATTCGATATAATTGCACGTTTTTGATACTTCCTAGAAGAAGAAGAAGTCATTACAAGTCGTCCAGAACACTTCAACTGGCAGGTTTCGGAAAGTTTGTACGATTGATCTTGATGCGTTAATCGATCATTGTACAGTGCAATTTAATTGCAAGGAATATTTCACACTTTCTAAACTCAGCTCGCACGAAACGTAGCGAGTCTAACAAGTCCTTCCTATTGCAGATATCATATGTGGGAAATTACCATACGTTTGTACGTCGAAAGTTTCACGTAGGTGTGCAAGTATGTGTGCGCATAATGAACGAACCACGACTGATCCCTCATCGTTCCAATGATTGGCTCGATTTTATACCGTTCACGTATTCACACGAGTCGTACTCGTTGTCGCCTTTTCCGCGATAAACAAGATTCTATCGAATAGATCTGGTGCTTCTTAATTGAAGCACTTGTTGGCATTTTTTGCGACCAACATTGTTGGCCAGACGTTTCAACTTTCCTCGATGATCTCCGCTGTAAATCATTGATGAAAGTTAAATGAACTGCTATTTGTTGAATCCATTCGTTTGAACGTAAATTCCTACTACGCGAAAGAAAAATAATCAATAACGAGAAGACTATTTATCTTCTGACAAGGTTTAGGTTAGGTTTAGGTTCATTCGATTGGAATTCTATTGCACTCTATCCTAGCTTTAGCACATTTCACGCATTTAGCACATGTTCAATGACAAAGCAAATATTTTGCTTCCTATTTCAAAGTGCCGATACAGAGCACGACGGAATATTGATTCTCAGTATCACGTTAACATCATTCCTTTTCGGCATGTACCTCGAAGTTTGCTGTTTCACGTTCGCTATACTTTCGTAAAGAGAATGGTAATCGAAGTCTCGAGTCTCAAAAGACAGTAACGCGAATATCCCCAACGATTCGAGCAATTTAGCGGTCTCAGTGCTTCAAAGGGATCGCACATTCTCTAGGATCAGCGTTCTAGGAATACATGTCGGAACTATCAAGGGGATAAACTACTCGGAAGATTTAACGTCGACGTGGAACGTCTTAATGGCTTAATCCTCGATAAATATATGTATGTATTAGTTTAGCTCGACGGAGAAGGTTGGTTAAGTATGTACTCTCTTTACCTCGTTGTCCCTAGGGATCGAATTCGATACTACACGTGTCTACTTTTGTTAATCACAAGTATAAGAGAAATCAGTTCACAGACAGCAAAATCCTCCGTTTGTAACTTTCGCTTTTAACGATAGAATCACTTACCCATGTCCATCAACAGATGAAATTCGAAGGAAAGGCAAGAGGCAATCTATCTGGTACATTTAGCGTGGAAAAATAAAGTGCAAGCATCCAAGGCGTAATGGTTTTTTTCCTCGAAACGACGAGACGACGCTTTCCCTCGGTCGTAGACCCGCGTGATTTATCGCCGTGTTCATAAACTATAACGTGTTCGCGCAACTTCTCATTGCTTTACGACCGTCGAAGGCTCTTTTCTGATTTATCGACGCTTACACTTCCGGCTCGTGTACGTTTTAATTTTCCTATCTGCAGCGAGCGCGCGCGCGTACAATTAAAAAACTTGACCGTCGCCGGGTTACGAAATAAATTTACACGGCAAATTCCCCGTTGGGAAAATCGCGCCACGTACAGAAAAAAAAAAAAAAAAAAAAAAAAAGAAGAAAATCGTTGCCGTACAAGCGACTTTCACGTGTTAATCACCGAGCCGATAAGCATCGCGCGAAAACACGCGCCCCGAAACAAAAAGTATCTTCGTGACCGAACTGCCGGTCACGTTCGCGTGTTACCAGAGTTTTTGCCAGTTTTTCCCTTCGCTTTTACATTAAATCCGATAACTTGCCCCTTTTCGTTAACTATTTTCGCGGCTTTTGACACAAACGGCGTATACTCTTTTCCTTTTCTCTTCCGGGGCCTCATTTATTCTCATTTTATTCATTCTCTCTCTCTCTCTCTCTCTCTCTCCCTTTCCTCGCGATTTTCCGCTTTAAGCACTATCTTTTTCTCCTTCCATTTTGATTTTTATTTTCCGCTTTCACGTCTTCCTCTCTTTCGTTCTTGTTCCCTCTTGCCACCGATTCCTATCTTCTTTCTTCGCCCTTTCATCTCACCTTTATCTCCAACCCCTACGCCACATCTCTTCATTTGCTTCCTTACACACACACACACACACACAGTTCCTCTTTTTCTTGCTGGTCACACATCTCTCTGTCTTTCATTCACGTGAAAACCTCATCTTTATCTTTCGGTGTCTTTCTTCATTTTGACCAAACCTTCTTCCCTTTTTCTCCCAGGTTCTGTTCACTTTTTCTCCGATCGCGTCGCCCAGTTTTTTTTCGGGGAAGCATTTTCGCGTGTGACGCACCATTCGACGATAAAAGTGACGACTTCCGGCGTTCTCAGGCGACTCGGCACAAACAGACCTCGCGTGTACAGCGCCCGTGAAGCTTTCAAAGTGATGCTCTTCTTGGCTTTTGACGCTTCCTCTGTATCTTTCCGTTTAGTTTTTAATTTATGAAGTATCATCTAACAACGAATACGATTATCAGTGGCAATTCAAGATTGACTGTACTTATTTCACGATATTCAGAGACTGTGCTTACGTAGAGGTTTCAGTTTGTATCTTTTACTGTCCGTTAATATCCAAACTTTTTAGTTAATGAGTAGTTAAAAACTCACTGTCTTTCCACGGAAATCAGAGATAATAAAATATTTCACTATTTATTGAAAGCTTCTGTCATTCCTTCTTGTGAGTCAGGGATGAGAAAATTTTAGAAGATGAAGGGCGCATTAATTAATTAAAAGTCTCTGCCTTATTTGGCAATGAGAAACATGTATATGATATTTCATTATAACGTAGCTAACACGATTGTGCCACTTTGTCTCTCCTAAATTATACAATGTCCGTGGAAGCATTAAAGAACTCAAAATCTTTTCCTCTTCTTCTCTTTCCTTCCTTTCCACATCTTTCTTTGTGTTACACGTATTTATACCTTTAATCACAAAGTTACAGCTTGTTACAACGGATGCAGGACGAAGTTGTTATTGGTAGTACACATACATATATACGTGTATACGCTCGTACGGTTTCAGAAATTGATGCAATTCATCGAAACCGACGGCACGGTCCACCTAGCTGCTCGTAATTTTTCAGCGATTTATACGTGCGTCAGTCATTGTTTGCGCGGTGCCGTTCGACGTCACGAAGGTGCTTCCACACGATAGAAGAGGCAATATTGGCAGAATTGTACGGCTCTCTTTCGTCTATGTAAGTTCCAGCTCCAATGTGAATCGTATCGGTTACGTAAATTAATTGAACGGCTGCGTTGCACGAATAATTAAATCCTTGTGCTGCTTCCGCGAAGTGCCGTTGCAAAGCATTTTCTTGAGAAGCTTGAGAATGTGTTGCTGCTCCAAATTCCAAAATTTTTAAATTTAATTTTATCGTTCATCTCCGTCGCGGAACTCGAATATGGAACTCGAAGTAAAATTAACTTTCGAATGATACTGTCGTTGGGGTGATACAGGTGATTGTGATAATTTACGTTATTAAAATTTTGAGTACTTAGTTTTGGAATCAAAGTATGTTTAACTAGGATCTCTATTTTTCTTTGAAGTGTTAGCTGTTATTCTGTATCGTATCAATCTTTAATCGTTTTCAAACTGTTTTCCGACAGATTCGTATTTATTCTTTATAAGCACAAAATCATTTTCCAGGCAGATCGGAATTATTAAAATCGCTGTCTGTCAATTGCTATTCGGAAACAAAAATTTATTCAGGGGAAAGAAGAGTCTGTAATTTTGTCGTTTTAATAAATTACGAGAAGCTTGGCAATATACTTTTTAAATTACTTTTCTCAAGTGTTCCACTGTGAAATCGTTTATTTCTCTTATAGTCGTTGACTTCGAAAGAAAGAAAAATATATTTAAGAAACTAAAGTGAAAGAAGATTAATTAAATCATAATAAGGGAAAAGAAAAGAAGGAAATGGAAACGTCAATTACAGCGTAAAATTGATTTGCATATCGAAAGTACGGCGTGTTAATAGACGTGAATGGCATCGTACACGTGGGCAGTAGCGTATTTGAATAAAAATTAAGTAATATGTACCATTCAGAGTCAAGCGACTGAAAATGCTACACTTCCAACGATGTGGTTATAAACAGCAATTATTCGATTTTAATGTAGATATACGAGTTAATTTAATCCTTTCGTGTTCGTGCTAATAATAGCCTTGTTAGACCCATGATGGCGCATTTTTTTATGTCATGCGAAAATTGCGTTGAATTGTGCGCAAAGCTTTACGTCTTAATTAATTAAACTTTTCACTATTTACTCGGTGAAAGTGGGTAAGAATACGGTTGCTAATTCAAGTTTGTAGCACGAAAGAATTTATTTAATCTAAGAACTAATTAACGCTTTGCGTGTTAGGAAATTGACTCGATAGTCGTAAGACATGACAATAAAGACAGTTTTGTTAAAACAAAGGTACGTAATGTTTATAAGTTGCATTATAATCAGAATTCAACAATTACCGCGATAACTTAATTTATCTCGCTCGATAATCCAAATTATCAATTAGTCTTCTTCGATTGACAAAACGAAATTACATATACCTGCACGTGAAATTCTCGTTCTACAGTTTTAACACAATCGAGATCATTGAATCAGACCAGAGGCACGTGGTCCTCGAGAAAACGCTCAGTACGAACGCCTTATCTCCTCTCTGTGATCATTAGACTGGCTTCAACGGAACCCTTCATATTTTCCCGCGGTTGTGGGCGGATCAGTTTTAATCACCACACAGAGTAGAGGTTGTTGGCTTACGAATGAACGGCACGTGCTATCTCTCCGAAATAGAATTCGCAGAAGAACCACCAGCCAACCGAGATCTTTTCGTTCGAGCCGGCGGTCTTCGTGTTTTCACAGTTGCGCCATACGCCTCGTGTCTTACACGACGAAATAATTCTTTTTAACTGATATATATACCTTGTAACGCTAACAATCTGTCGACTGTATTTCTTTTTGATTCTCCTGAAAGTTATTTAAAGTTGAAGACACATATTGTAGATTCGGTCTGCGTGAATGTTACAACTTTCATTTAGCGAATACCACTGATGCAATTAAATGAAACACTGTTTAAAATCGTCGGTAATGAAATAATCAACGATTAATTAATTAATAATGACTAATATGTTTAAAAAATAATAATAATTAAGTAAAAATAATTGATAATAATTATTTAAAGAGTAGTGATAATTAAAAAATAAGTGGAAATTTTAATTTTAATATTAAGAAAAATAATAAAGAAATATTAATTAAAATTTCATAAGCTCTTTACAGTGGCTACAAGATACATCAAGATATTTAAATATTTAACTCACAAAGCTGCTGGAACGTTTTAAATCTAACCAATATCTTTCGTGAAGATGCAACGTTGTAGGAGCGAACGAAGCAATTATCTCGAAGAAGCAAAGATTGTCCGAGGTTAATGGCATTTGTAATTCCTTTGATCGTTTGACATTGGACGTTATCGATAATAATAGTGTCGCGTTTCACTGGGAAAACTTAAGTAATTTTAAGTAAGACTGACGTGGCCCGGGTATGGAGAGGTTAATCGTCGGGATTGCACACTACTGGACGCCTTGGCGAACAAATTGATTTCTTTTCTGAAAATATATCTTCAATGTCTCGTGTTGATTGTTTCATTCTGTTCATTGATGCGATCAACATTTTTCCCAGAAAAGTATTGTTGAATATCAAGTTTGAAAAGACTCCAAGAATGTACTGTATAGAAACTGCAAAGTATTTATGTATTTTGCAAAAGTATTTAAACAACAGCCACAATCAACAAACTTCAAAATTCAGTCTTTAACGTTTATATATTTCACACATATATTTATACATCAAGTTTGCAAGAAATATACCTTCAAATTGGTTTCTAATTTTACCAATACGATCATAATGAAATTTCACATAAAATACATCGTACATATGTATACGTGAAAAGTTCCTGCGTGGTAAGTGTCAAGTGTATGGAACGTCTGTTTCATAAGTTTGTTCGAGTCGTAATTTTCTTTCTGCTGAAATCATTCATCGCGGTTTCGTACTATTTGCTTAATAGTTCGCTTTTCCACACGCGAGCATTAACGCACAGCACGTGAATTACATCTATCGCATTTTTCATCTATTATTGATATTGCTAATTCTGTTTGCACCGATGGAAATTAAGTCGTCAGCCTTTCGATAACGTCTCTGTACCTCAAAGTGTTTCTAATTGTTGAAACTGCTGATGCATTTGTGCATTTATTGGAGAAAAGACGTAGAAGAACACACGCAACATCCGCAAAAAAAAAAAAAAATACAGAAAATATTTAAAGTAAAATAAATATTACAAAAAAGAACGTTACGTTCACGAACATACGAAATTGCATTGACTGAATTTACAATCATTCGTTGTCTTTCAAATTTACACTTAGCTGCCCGAAACTGTCTTCTCTTCAAATGTAAAATCTTGTTTCAATTTTAAAGACCTGAATTCTGACAAGCTGAATTTCCAAAGTATCAAGAGCAAGATTACGTCTAGTTCAATGCATTAGCGTGCAAAGTTATGTTAAAGCGGTGGTGGAGTTTTGTCGTCACAACGCCACTCGAGAGCCGTATCCACTTTCAACTCGACTTTGTACCTTCGATCTACTCCAGTTTCTCTATAATCCACAACGTGGCTGTCTACACAGGATGTGTCGGGTTATTGAACGTTTTAAAAAAAGAAGAAAGACAGCGCTTTGTATACTTTATTTTAAATATTGATTACTTTACTGTGACTTTACTCGTTGCTGTGAAGTTTCTGTACGCGCAGAAAGTAATTTTCGCGTTGGTTTTTGAAAATGGTACTCCCAACCGTTGAACGAGTGGTATTCTCCCGTTTTGAAAATGTTTGCATTCCGTCTGTTCTATTTTTACAGAATTTAGGGTGAATTTTCGGAACTATAAAAATCAGCTGTTTCCCAAAATATATTCCCCAGAATGTCTGGCAAACCGTAAAATATAGTCTAATGACGTGAATCTCTTTTTATGTAATCAAAGTCGAATAAATCGAAAAATAAAAATAAAAGCAGAGTAAAATAAACTCGAACTTCTTCGCGATACGTGTGAATGCTACAATTAAAAACGATTCAACATAATATAACGATGTAACGTGACGACAGTACTTATTTGTCATGTCGCGACGCTATGGCCGCAAGAAGAACCGATCCAGAGAGACACGACGAAATGCAAAATATATCGCACAGTCGGAGGCTGTGGCCAAAGACTCGCGGGACGATGAAATCTTACGGTTCTAAAATTAACCGCAACCGCTAGCCCGCTCTTTCGCACGGTTTAACTGCTCTTCTTCAACCGCGTGGAAGTTTATAGTAGCGCGGGAGTTCTCGATGAACAAAGCGTTTAACGTCCAGTCGGTTGCTGCTTTACTGAACTGTGTCGAGTCGACATGAAGAGGACTACTTTATTACTCCGAAGCTGTTTACAATGGCTCGTCGTTTGTTGCCTGTCGTCGAACGAAGGAGTTTCAGTTGTAAACTGCCAGTGGATTTAAATTATGTTCGCGGGGCTGTGCGTATTTGACGATGGTGATTCGAAGATCAAGAGTTCCTTGAATCTCAACGTTGATGAAAAGTGAAAGAGAGACCGTCGCTTTAATTGCTCGTTACTACCGAACAGGAGTAAAATACATCGGAAACGTACAACGAAGAGCAGAATTGAACCAATAAAGTCAAATTCTCTCGAGTTCGTTTCCTTCGAAGACATAGAAGATAGAAACGCAAAGATACTTCCATTCTCGAAAATTGTAAAAATACAAAGGTCGTTAGAAATGTCGAAAAATCTTTTTCACGATCGGATCCATCAACAACCCTATAATATAGTTGGTTTGTATGGTTATAATCTAGAGCCTACCATAATCTACTTTTAAATCTTGACACGCGATATTTTTTTCCCCCGTATCACTGAATTTCCTCAAATGAACAGTTTGAAGTTCAACGAACGTTCATTTTTATCTTTCTCACAGTGTGTGTATGTCACGGAAGAGCGTGAAGAAAAAAAACGGATTGCCGAATAAGAACGTGCAACTTATAGCGTTAAGGGGAAATTATTCCACCCTTCTCCTATATCGACTTTCACTATTGGGGTTTACCACGAGTTTTTGCCGGGAACAGAAAGAAAAGCCTCGGCACGCCCTTGCTTTCGGCCCCTCCTATTACACGCGCACTTGTCAGGATCATCATTGAGTTCGTAACCACTGCGAAATGCTCCCCCACGACCTTAATTCTTCGAGCTTTTGTTCTTCGCGCGTCGTTTACAACGACCTGTGGATTTTCATCCTAACCACCTCGAAATCGCCATTATTTTACTGCGAATTTATCGTTTTCTTTTATGGGACGTACAGATGTTCGTTCGTTTCCTACATTTCAACAAGTGGATACTCGCCCAAAAATTGTGGTTATTTATTATACATTAAAAAAATTTAAATCTCACACTTCAATTTATTTCTGGCGTTTGATTTTTCAATGTACCAATTACTAGATCGTTAATTATCAGACTTTTTTGAATAACCAAACTAAAAAATTTTCAATAATCAAATAAAACGTGTACAAGTGCAGTATAATGTTCGGCAAAACTGAAATGCGATGGTCATACTAATTTTTGTAGGATTTTTAAATTTTATATGAATCCACAATCTGTTGCAGTGCGATGAAAAAAAACATATAAACATCAACGTGTTGGACAAGAATTTTACAAACCGAAGATAAACGTTCTTCTTCATTGAGGGAAATCTCAAATAAAGTGACAAAGTTGTAAATAAAGTCACACAGGGAAAAACGAAATTGGCTTAATCGTGAAATGGTGGCTCTCTCGAACTCATTTTCAGCATTCGCCGGTGTGACACGTATAATGAGGCATAGCGAGGGCTTGACATCGAATATAACAACGACCATCAACACCGATGAGCGTGCTATACAGGCCTGCGAATGTAGAGCTCGGCTATTTGTCTTCATTCGGTCCCACGTGGCACCCAAGGGTGGCGACCCCTCATTATCACCTCACCATATCCATCCTGATTAGACCTAAACATCCGGTAAACTCTCTAGCCACACCCCAGCTATCCTTCAACCGGATCTATTCAGCAAATTAGCGGCAAAATATTTCGTCCCGTTTAATTACCGAGCCAATCAATTATACGTTTTAATATTTATGCTGTTTTACAGTTGGAACAATTAGGCGGGTACCAAATTAATTATTCACTTTTCAATGTTTGATTGAACGAATGAAAAATGTAACGTGCAAAGTTTTGGTCACTTCTGTCGCGTATTTCAAAGTATTCGGACGTTTCATCGAATTTGAATTGATACAAATACAAATTGGATTTATTTATATTTTTCGATAACCAAATTTGGCATACTGCAATTTACGGAAGTTAACAATTGTCAAGCTGTAAGAGGAGAAACAGAATTTCAATAGTACGTGAGCACTACAAGTAGAATAGGTAAAGCATTAGTTCTACTCGAATCTCACACTCTTCTTTTAAGCAGTTTTTTTTTAATTCCATTCCAAGTGTCCACGACAACTCGCATACATGTACATTAACGAATTAAGTTTCACCGTTTCAAATATGTTTTTATAATAATTCTTTATTAAAACTTGCAGTTAATAAATCAATAAAGAGAAATGAAAAGACACGATCAACTCCCATTTTAAATTCACCTTCTGTCACTTCAATGGCTACATTATTCGAGTAATTTCCATTTGAAACTAAAATTTCACTGTGAAACAAATAATAGAGTCGTGGATAACGTTCTACATCACCAACATAAAGTGACGTAAACAGCAATATAAATCGAAACGTTTCATTAACTAATTACCGGCGAAAGAAATTCGCAAACTTTGCCAATGTCCGAACGAGTCAGTGCCGATCCACGCCCGTTAACAAAAAGAATTCCCCCTCTTGGCAGAAAATTCCTCTGTCTGAAGGTCGTAGGATCAATAGAGCCGCAAGGAGCGGAATAGCCAACCGCTCTTTTTTCTCTGGCGTTGCAGCGTTCTTCAATTATGGTTGACCGCGTCCAATTAAAGAGGCGCTCGCGGCTTTTCCGATATACAGGGCGCAAACGTACAGCTTTGC
This sequence comes from Melipona beecheii, assembly GCA_032399605.1. Lineage (NCBI taxonomy): Eukaryota > Metazoa > Arthropoda > Insecta > Hymenoptera > Apidae > Melipona > Melipona beecheii. Next base: position 5,100,231 of record JAUCMO010000501.1, on the reverse strand, counting down.
AGAGAGGGCGGAGGGCCGGCTCGTTGCGGCATACCTTGCAAGAAAGTTCTAACAATATCGCGGGCCGTGCCAGAACTTCGATGCCACGAAGGGAGAGGCAGAGCTCGCCGCGGAGTTCCGTGCTGCTCCAACTCCCCGGGACCCTGAATACTCCGTTGCCCGTTTGAACTTTGAGAATTTTCCTAGAATACTCGACGCCAGACGGATTACAATAAATTCTCGACCCGGTTCCGATAGACGTGCGATCTTTCAGCTTCTTACAAAATGCCTTTCCGCAAGGATTTTGACGAGGTTTCCCTTTCGTTTCTTTCTATTTTCTAGTTTCCTCAGTTCTAATCGAGACATTGGAACAGGCATTTTGCATTTTGGAAATGTCACTAGTCATTGAATATATATTTTCTAGTTTTCTCGTTTCGTTCGTTTTAATATCCTTCCAATTTTTCTTCTAAACCAGCATTAATCAACCAAACAAAATTCGTATATTCGCAAAAGCGGAGTCTTCAAACGACACTTGTGCATCGGTGATTAATTGGTGAGACGCTTAAAATTCCTTTCAGATCGTCGGGTATTGTAAAAACGTCAACATTATCGTTGTTAGGAGAACGTACAATTTCGAAAGAGATTCCTTTTCAATCTAAACACGCTGAAACAACACGAATTTTTACTTCTTCCAATTTTCAAATGAATTATACTTCTGTAAATATTTCCACGTCTTTCGTGCGTCGCGTACATCGCCGATGGAATATTTAAACGGAGCGGAGAGCATACCATTCTCATATTCTGTTGATATTTTATTACATTGATTAAAAGTAGTTAATAAAATACGCAGCACAAATATTTGCATTTTTGACGAAAACTCATGAAAACCAAACACATTTGCAGCGTACTATCAGAATTTCTGCAATTCTCTTTTTTTATACATTCCATTGGCTCAGCAACGTGTAATACACAGTCGCAATAAAAATTCGCAATAAATCAGCGTAGATTACAATCGGATATACGTTGTTTATTGAAATTTTTACTAACCCAATGGTTTTTCCAGCAACACGTATCTATCGATGATTTTTCTCTCACGCTGCAGACGAAGCGATTCTAAATCACTATTTTTTTTTTTTTTTTTTAACGTTTCGTTTCTTTCTTTATCGAAGTGATTCGTAAAATCTGCAAAAACTATTCCAAGATTGTTTCGTCAATTTTTTTCTTACGATTATTTGTTCGTTTTCGACTATCAATACACGATGAAACGATGAACGATAGTATTGATATAAAGTAGCTTTCACTGTAAGATCCTAAATTTGTAAAGAGGAGAATTCTTTATAAATTTAAATCTGAATAGTTGTTACGAGAAACTGAGATTTCAATTGTAACTTTTGTATCGACTATTACATCGCCTTTGAATTATCTTTTTGATAACGTCACAATGCAATTTAGCATTTTGTGAAACTTTAGATAAATTATGAAAAAAGTTGTCGCTCGTGTACGTAACTTCTTCATTAAATTTAATACCAAAGTTTTCCCCGAAATATCAAAACATAGAATAAACGCAAAAAATCGAGGTCCACAGCAGAGATAAAAGCGATAAATTACAACAGATTTCAAATTTATATTCCACCAATGAAATTTTATAAAAAATGAAATATTCGCTCTCACGAGAAAATCTGATCCGCGCCAATACTTTTTGTTCATCGCTGTGTATGACACAAAATCCTTCGTCCTAATTTCACGGCAATTTTCTAACCTATCACGCGCGGAGGTGTGCGTTATTGAACTTTCAAACAATGCCTTTTTTCGTGCCTTTCGCATCGTTCTATTAATTCAGGCTGCCGGCCGCTGCTGTTGAACACACATGACAATCCTGCAATTTATTTTCACGGAAAAAAAATTTTCCTCATTTATTACGAACAAGGTCTTTATGCGGCGCCGCTTTCAAACGCGCTTTCCCGAACGTGAAAAATATACTAAACGAATAATTGCACGAGATTACATCATTGTCTTTGACATTCCTCTTCCACGTTGTGACGTTATGCTTATGATAAAAGAAAAAAAAGAAAAATCACTCCGCGACGCGTGTTTTAAACAACTGCTGGCTCGCGAAGGGAAAATAATTAGATACACGTTTTTCGATTCGTTTAATTACACGGACGTCCGTTTCGTAATAAAAATTTTCGCGAAGCAACGAACGCAGATTCAGATTCAATTTTTCCCCGAGTCTCGCGATATGAAATCTCACATTCATTAAAGCGAGTTGTACGTTTGACATGAAAGCTAATTTGATCTTAGCTATAAAAATTCCAGTTTTAAATTGTTAATGGATTACGTGACATTGGGGCAGCCCAAAAGCTATTTATTCTGTGAATATGAAGAGAAAGAACTTTGCGATAAAAATCACTGAAAATCTTCATCGCAAATGATTAATTGATAATCATTTATATAAAAGTTTATAAAAGTATTCAAATATCTTCTTCCACTTTCAGATATCCACGGGAGAGTAACTACTAATGTGAGATTCAATATCACGAATTCTTTTACTTTCCCGCGAATGCAGACATTCGCGCGATGTAATACAAGAATCGATGTCGTACCACCACTACCATCGAGAACACGTTCCTAATTTTATTATTGACACCATTTACGATCCGCACCGTTTGTAATACCGAGAACTGATAATTACATTATCGGATTTCTGACGATGATAATTAAATTCTTTAATAATACGAGCTCCTCAATCCCAGTAATGAAATCTTCGGGAACAGATAATTAATCGCACGTTAATTAAATAATTATTCCGCTTTGGTATAGTAATAATCAAAATAGAGGAAGAAAATCCGATAGCGATTGCAACTGAATCAGTGCAAATCCAAAATTTAAAACGTGTCATTAATAAGCAAAAATACACATCGAGACGAACAGTGGTGGAAATCGAATAGGTTTGCGTGCGTTCGTGATTAAAATTCAGTTTGCTGAATTCTGTCGAAATTCTTTTAAATACTTTAATACGTTGTTGACCGGCAACGAGTCAACACTTTCTTTCATACACAAATATTTAAAAATTACCGATCAACAACGCGTTGAATGTGGTTTTCGGACTCGCAACGTTAAATTAATTTGGAACACGCAGAGAGCAAACATCGTTGTTATGTGCTAAAAGATAGTCACTGACTACTCGGCATATAAACGATCCGCAAATAATACATCACGTTCCCATAGTTATAGCCATGAAGTTCCACGGAAGGAACAGAATTCTCTCGGTCGCTTCCACAGTACGTGCCTTGGTGAAATCACGGTGAATCAATTCTATTTGTGGTTATAACTATGAGGCAACCATTCGATTCCAAGATTCGTCAGGAGTTCCACACTACCGTATTATGTAATCACGCGGCTCTTCGTCCGAGGAATCATAATCGTTTCAGTTTGAATCGAAGAAGTAACGACGTTGCCTTTCAGAAGTGCCTGTATTCATTTTATTTGAAATGGAAAATAAGAAATCACGAATCATTTCAACTCTCTTTCTCTCTCTCTCTCTCGTTCTCTATTAATTTAAATTGCTCTATTGTCGCGTTGTGCGTGACATTCGAAAACAAACGACCGAATTGTAATGTAGATATGGCAAGATTTCAAATTCCAAGTCATAGATTTTGTAAATTTCTGTGGTGGAAAAAGTATCAAAATAATTAATAACGTTAACGAAAGAAACATTCAATTGCTACAACAAATAATTCATATTCTTCCGATCCGTGTACCCGACACAACCAATCCTCTCTGTTTTGAAATTTCAGACGTAATTCTGTGAGAAAAAAAAAAAAAAATAGAAGAACGACTAAACGTATCATTATCGAATTACTTTAACAAACAAATCAATTCTTCTAAATCTCACGAGAACAATTTCGCTTCGTGAGTTTCATTTGTATCGCGATAATATTTCACCAACAATATTTCCCACAGTCTTCCCTTCATTTTCAAATTTTCAGCGAAAAATAAAACGATCGACGATACAACACAAGTGCATCTTCATGCCACTGCAAATCTTTCAATTCCCTCTCCGCGGATTATCCCCGATCGGAATTTATCTGTACGATCTAAAAACGTTTCGCGAAATCGAGTCGTTGCCGTTATCAGAAATTTATCCACACGGCTCTATGCGAGACCGAACGAAGTTTCGCGGGACTGATTTCACGGATCGGAACGGTGAATCTCTAGCTGGTGGCTAGAAATCGTCCGGCCGTAACGAAATCGACCGATCGATCTCGGTTGGCCCGTTCGTTTTGTACTTAGCTTGGCTCGAGAGAGCGACGCGCGATGCATCATGGATTTTCATCGGAGGAGATAGCACTCGGCCGTCGGTAAACGTGAAAATCAACGGTCGCAGGGGCAAGAGGCGAAATGAGTTTCCGGAGGACGAGCGGCGAAAAACGGCTAATGACGTCAGGCAATCCTGTGGAATGACGTTAGTGGACCGTCGAAAAAACTCCATCACCCGAACCTTCCGTATTTAATAATGGTGTACATCATCCTCGTCGGCGCGCGAGGTGATGAATGTTCCTGGGTGCAATGGCGCCCCCGGTTCGCGCCAGATTAACAGACGACCGGCTAAAAAATTTCCTATTAAAATTTTTCCCATCGGAGCAGGAGAATTCGAGTGCCGCAATGGAACTGTCAGAGAATGATGAGCAGGAGGAAAGCCTTTGGCCTTCGATATTTTTCATTCCCGTTGGAGTGGACTGCGAATTTTTACGTGGAAACGATTGTACGAGGGAAAAGTGTTGCGCGTTCGATATTCTGAACTCTAGTAGACCGTGCAAATGTTTCATTGTCACGTGTGTCAAGAAATGATAGCGAAAGATAAATGTATTTGACGAATGATGATTCTCAGAACTAGCGCGCTAGTTATGAGAATATACTGAGAAACATGTTACACGAAGTGAATAAATATGAAGGAATGAAAGATGTTATGGAGAAACGTATGATGGAAGGACGGAAGAAGGTGTATGAGAGAGAACCGGTCATCCATCCTAGCTCCCCGCACTCTGCTTTGCTTAACGTCGGAGATCGGCAGGATCTCGACGATAGGCGCGCAGCCACTTGCGGCTTGTGCTAGTCAGTGTTCGAAACTCGTAGAAGAATCCTAGGCCGCTACAAATATTTGGTGTAAGAAATGCGAATCCACAAGTGATTACGATTTAATAATTAATTCAACGTAGTGTGAACGCATACTTTACAATCATTCGTCGAGCTTCACTTTGGTGGCAATTAAAATTCCCAAACACAAACAGAATGATAAAAATCGTAGAAAATCATTCCTCGATCGTCAAAGAGAATGATAAAAAAAAAAGACTATATAAAATTGATGAAATTCGCCTCAATCAATAAAAATTCTGACTCGATTCAATGGAATTGCGAAAACCTCGTTACACGTTAACAGCTACAAATTAATCGCTACGCTCGATTCATCCTCCATTCACAGAAGCAAATATCACTTTTACTGGTTGAAGGAGCGGAACGTTTTGCCGCACGCTTATAAAACGTAGCCACAAAAGAGGTCTAATGGCCGTGGAGGAAAAAAAAAACTCGTTATCACGAGGGTCAGATTGAGTTATTCGAGCTCGTCGGACTATCCAATGGTTATGGCGCGAGGTGTTGCCGCTGTAAGCGTGCGAAACACGAGCGACTCGCGCGTACGCGTGTTCGACACGCACACCTGCGTTCGCGTGTACCCACATGAGAGGCTGGTAAACCTCGTTGCGGGGTCGTACCAGTTAATATACTCGTGGACATAGGAAGCTAAAGGGTGGATGTTAATAAACCAGGTGGATACCACTGACGTAATTCCCACCGTATCAACCTCCTCCAGAATTTCTGCATTAGCTTCTGAACGTCAGATATGAGAGATAGATTGTCATTCTCGTTAACTCATTAAGGACTAAATAGTGGTTCGTGATGGTACGCGATGTTCGAAACGCATTTGGATCTCTTATTACGCGGTGAATGCGTGCTGTGTGAAAAATGTCAGCATTCAGAGGCGGATGAAACAGAAATCGACGTTTCATTGATCGTCGCTTTCCATTACGCAACTTTTACGAGTAGAATGTGGACGTTTATGCAAATTTCGATTTTTGTACGTGTTGACGAATGACAGCAATGGATTTGTGTTTCTGAAAATGTAACACATGTAGACACATATTTTTGTGTCATACTTTACTCTAATTTGTACACACTTTAGTTTCTTCAGTTCTTCGTTGTGTGAAAAAAGCCCGTGTAATTGCGAATAAAATAACACTAATCGATATTAAATGATTCTTTTCTATGAAACAATTTAATATGGCGACATTTAATATTGGTACATCCATCGATTACCTCCCTTCATTGTACTCAGAAGAGAAAAACGACAAAGAAAACGTAAAATATCACTGCGTTTACAATACCATTGGTCATACCGAAGTGGAGTAGCTTTGAGTAACCAGTGTCCAGTTACTGGTAAAGAATGGATTATGCGATGTCCGACGAAAAACTATTGGAAAATAGAAAAAATAGAAGCAAGAGAAAAAAACAAAAAGAAAACTGAAAGCATCATGTCGAGCTAGTACCTACGTGCCGTTCATACGTGAAACGATCCCGTAACTTGATCGTAAACGAAACGAAGCCGGAATTCTGGAAGAGTACAGGATACCGTCGATATAGTCCGACAGGAAGAGCCCCGAAGGAAGGGATCTCCGGTTCGCTGTCCTACTATGAGAGCATCCGATCTCACGAAACTGTCCCGAGGGACAACTGAACAGAAAGTCCGTGCTTCCGTGACGCCAGGTGCAACTGGATCTCATTGCTGGTTCAAGGGCTGACTTAAGAGTTTACACCTTCATCATTCGTTGCTGTTTGACACTAGGACCATCGACGACCGAACCGTGAAATTTGGATCGGAGAAGACAATATAAGTAACAAAACGAAGTTTGTAATATAATAAAGGACATAATGTTTCATTTTACAAAAAAATATTTGAATCTTTAAAAATGTATTATATAGTCTGATATCTTCTAGTGTTAAAGCTTCGAATATTTGGGATATTTGGCAAATTTATTATTTTGATCGTGAATTTTTATGTGATATTGATCTAAATGGGGTGTTAAAAAGAATTTATTCTTTCTTATATGCGTGTTCAATAAAAGGTCGACAGTTCTAGCGAGCACTCTAAAAATTATTTGAAGAGATTCATTGTCAAAACGGTCGAACAATTTCGAAAGGCGAAAGTCTTTCCGTGATTTTAATTATCACTACAAATTTATCGAATGATAATGATAATTTATGTTAATTAACGAATCAGATAGTTGGAGAAACAACGATTTTTTTTCCTTCAAGTGAAATGATTTACTTCACATGGTTAGAATACACAATCTCTGTACATAACAGCCGAAAAGAGAAAAATTGGAAATAGCCGCCTGTTATTGATTGATACTAGATACTTCCAATATTTACGGAAGGTATTACAGAATATTATATTCCTCGATGGCTGATGTTTTATTTGTACGGGAATCGATCACGCGTTAGGCAATAATTGGAAATGAATCGTACTGAACAGATCGCCCCTCTAATTGAAACTCTCGAGTACTGACGTAAGTTAAACAACGACGTTGATTTTATGCGCGGCAACGATGACTCTTTTCCTTTTTCCTCTTTTTTCTGTGATCGATCATTGTTGACCGGGAATTCTAATGGAAAAATGGGGATGTTAATTGACGAGTGTGCTTGACATATCGGATAACGTATGACATAGATAATTCTAAGAATACTTTCCAAATGTGTGTGCATCTATGCGCGTGTGTTATAATGACTTTGACGATCAGTGAATCGAAATATTTCATCTCATCATATATCGGTACTCGTTGATGTATGATAGTCTTCGTGAAGTAGATTTTACAGTTTACTGCACGAAGATACGAAATGTAAAATATAAATTGAACGCTTTAAAATCAAGTAATCTGGTTGAAATGTAAATATGTGTCCATAAATTATATTTATTTTCAATGAAACTGGTTTCGAGTGCTGTTATATCATGTCTATATTAATATTACGCGAATGTTGGGTTATTTCAAAGATTTGTAATGATAATTAAAAAACAGAGATTTGACGTGTAATCTTACGAGTCATCTTGAAAAATTCTTTGACCGTTTCGATAATGAACTATCAGAAAATTAGATACAGTGCCATACTTATGTTATGGCGTAAAGATATATAATCAGAAAATCATTATAAATTTGTGATTCAAAGTTGCAATTCAGATTCAATTTCACCTGTAACTTTACTTTATCATTCGCATCGTCTGTGAATTAAGTGAAGTATTGCAATCTTAAGCCTCGAAATGCGTGTTCATTTTCTGGATAACAACTACTTTGGAAACTTTAATGCCAATACTTCCTAGGAAACGATTGACGATAACTTGAGGATTAAATGTTTCGCGCAAACAACGCGAAATGCCTCTTATCCTTTGGAAATCCGCAAAAGACCGATTATTACGAGGCAAGTAGAGCTTCTCAGTTGACACGTTGTAATTTACACTTCTCCTCACTTTACACTCTTCATTCAAAGACTAATTTTTTTCTGAGAAAAAAAGTAATTTTCAGATATTAAAAAATGCCATTCTTGTTTGCAAAACCATTTTAAAATATGTTACGTTGTGATGACGATAACAGTATCAAATATAATTTCTCGGAAAAATATTAGTTTTTAAATAAAAAATTTAAAGCAACGAAAAGTACAAATTACGAAATATCAATTGAGAAATTCCCCTCTCCGAAATTAAAAATATATAAAATATTCTTTTAAAACATTTAAAATTTAAATAAAAAATTAATTTATAGCCAAGAAAATTATAGCCTTTAATTTTTATTGGATATTTCACAACGCGATGATCCATAAGATAACATATCTGTTCTACACTTTCTTTGTGACTAAATATCAAGTTCACTTTAATTTTACCTCGTCTCGTCTATGTCTCAATAAATAATTAAATAAAGGATCATTTCACAACTATTGATTTCATCGTGATGTTGACTCTATACTTGAATATAAGTCACGGAAAGTAAGTCGCTTTAATCTTTCTCGAAATCGGCATTTTAGAACACTAACAATAAGCCTCATGTGACGTCATATCTATTCCGCGCCTCGTCTGTGGTAACAGCGACGTGAATGCAATCAAGATGGCAATACCAAGTGAGTATCTCGTGTAACATTTCCCCAAGATAGCGCAACGTGAATGCAATTCGCTAGATCGTTTCACAGCGATAGACCGGAACATCGTTGTCAAGGATGATGCAAATTAGAAGACAAAGCATAGGCGTGCCTAATCATCGAGCAAACGATGTTGCAGAAGTCAAAGAAAAGGGGCTCTTTGACGACGTCTCTGCCACTTCGACGAAGGAAGTCGAAAACCACGAACAGCGTGGTTTCCAACAGTATTAAGTGACTATTGCATCGCATAAATAGAATATGAAAGGGAGAATATACCTACAGTCGACGCTATAGCGACAGCACTCCTCGATTTCCTTTGACATCGGCAATCGCTCTCTGCGCTGTTGCACTTCAATCACCGCCCTGTCCTTTCACCGATTCGAACGTATTCGTAACGTAACGTGATTTCCCATATGAAATAGTTTCCTGTATTTTTCTCTGTGCAGTATCGACGCACCTTCCACAGATCGTTTGCTCCTTCGCGCGAAACAAAGCGACAGATATTAGCATCGTTTCAGTTATGCTCTCCTCCTTTCTTTCGCTACAGCTTCTACCGCTTTTGATTAATCCGTGTCACGGTTATTCCGTTTATTCATGGTTATTCATGGAAAATTTGGTGGTATTTTATTCTAACATTTTTTAAATCTTCAGTTTCTTTCCCTTTTAATTATAATTATGTAATTACGTACTCTCTATATTATATAGTTTTTAAGAAAACGCAGAGTACATTTCAGATGATACAGCTCGAGACATTATTATTTAAATTAATTAGAGGTTGAAGTTGTTTATGCGCAAAAGTCCTATTGACAATACTAATAAGAAACGAAGTCAATCAACAACGTCGGTGACAATTTTCCATTCCAACAGTCAAAAATCATTTGAACGCTGGATACTGCGTTTATACGAGCGATTCTGAACAATTTAAAAATCAATCGATTCAATCGTCGAAAATTACACGAGACACAAACGAAACTATAGAAACAAAACTAAGCTAAACAAAATTTCTCACCAAAAGCACCGAACCAAAAATACTCTACCTTTCTTAAAAAAAAAAAAAGAAAAAATCCAGCCTATACGATCCCGAGGCACGGGCTAGTGAAATAAATTTCGCCGGTTGCACCCAGCGTTGTAGTAACGCAGCCGGCGTGCTCACATTGTCAACGACCTTCATCCTCGTATCTCCATATTGCATTTAAGGATTTCGCAAACAGTACTCGCGTTAGCGCGGCCGCGTTTCACTATTTCGAAAACGCGGCCCGATAATACCGTTATACGATAGTCGGTCTATCCCGTGTCTCGTTTCGGCCAGCACGCGTTGCCCGCGTAAGCTCGGTTATCCGACAAAGCCGTTTTGAGAATGAAAGTACTCATATCGGTGAACGTCATTCCTACCGCGTGACAGGATCAGCCTCGGGTAACGAATGAACCTGTACGTAGCGCGATAACGGCCCCGCGTTAAAATATTACTACGAACGTACGCACCGATGCTATTCAGCGCTGTATTAACAAAGGTGTTCGTTAATCAGAGCGACCGAAGCCGATTCCCGCGACGATTATTCAAATGTCGCGCGAATTTGCTCAAAACGCAGACGAGATACGTAAGTAGACATTGCGTTATACGAGGCTTCGTGAAACGCATGCTTTCAAATACATACTGACGTAGCAAAAGTGTCATGATTTTTCAATCCAGTCTACGCTTAAACAACGGAGACCTATGTCAAGTAAAACGATCAAAGTTGATCAAATACTGCAAGAATGCACGAGTTGACAAATTGTAGATGTGGCCAAACTTTGACAATAACAGCAAAACGATTGTGAAAAAAATCTCTGCGTCCCTTTTATTCTGACATAGAATTTTAATTGAGATGACAATCGATTCGTTGTGTTTGAAAGAGTCAAATGAACAATATCCTGCTCGTTACTCCATTCGAGTCAATACTTGAGAAACACAACAACAACTGCGCCAATATAATCAATCGAAAGTAGCTATTTTAATCCCCTTAATAGCACGATGCTGGTTAGTTCTCGTCGAATGCGAACTTGGCGATCGTGCGCATAGACAGATCGATCGTAATCTGACGACGAACTTCTGCATTCGCCGCATAAATCTAGCTTATCTACGAAGCCGCGGTAACCCAAACTATCCTTCTCGTAGCCCCGGAAGCATCGGCAAACTTGTTATTGTTATTAGCCTCTCGAAACTCATCAGGATCTTGCGCCGACGTAATTTTCACGACACGTCGGGTAGATACCCGCAATTTTGGCCGCTCGTACCGCCATTATCGCGCATTTACTTTGCGAATAGCTATTTCCGTATCGTTAACCGACACCCCCTCTTTATTTTGCAATCAACGTGTTCCGCCGTGTTCTCTTTATTTTCTAAAACGCCTACGGATCACAATTTCAGCTCGCCGACGATCCGGAGATATCGCCGCTTCGTGCACGCAATCTCTTTGTCGCTTTGACGACGAAACGATCCGCAGAGCTTTGCCCTTTTTCCGTTTCCTTCTCTCTTTTAATGGCACTGTTAGTTTTTTCGAAGGTGCTGTTTTGAAGGTTAACGAAGAAAAATGTTGACTGAGTTTATCGTGAAATTGGTTCAATTTACTGCAGATTAGCGTTTTAAATCTTTTGCTTCTAGACAAATAAAAATGTTAAGGATTTTATTACTTTTTTAAAATCTAACTCTGTTGTCTTTTAGATTCTTAAATACATGACATGAATATTTCTTACATAATATGAAATCTTCGTTTAATGAAAATTGAATTTGCAGATAAACACTCGTAATCCTTAATAGGGTTCTTACAACTCCCATTTTAACTTTTCATTAGTTAATTCTAATCTAATTTAATTTGTACCGTTAACGACCAAGAAAGGGTATATCACAATGTGATTTCAAAATATTCTGACATCCAGGTAGAAGGAACAGAAAATGTTATAAAAAGAATTGGGCAATGCGAATCGACTGAAAGAAAATTAGCTAATACGAAGAATTTAGTTTCATGGGCCACGCCAAAAGCCACAAATTGTTGATTAAACGAACGAAAATGAATTTTTTCCCTGTTCCATTGAAAATGGAACTTCACATCTGCCATTTATATCCTCCGCCATTTCAATTCCTAAATCATCTTCAACACTGGCTGAACAAATACGAAACGAAGAAAGAAACGGATCATTATACAACAGCTCACAAAACTGGGAGGAAGCAGGAGAGAGCACGGCAGTAATCGAGACCCGTTCCACGTTCATCTCCTCCGTTTCCATAGAGATCAAAGCTCGAGATGTTTCGCGGTGAAGTGAGCGTTACGATGCTCGAGCTTCTGTTCCTTTCACCAAATAGAAAGGAGACGAAGGCAGAGAAAAAGAGAGAGAGAGAGAGAGAGAGAGAGAGAGCAAGGGGTGTGAGTTGAAAGGGTGTCGTAACGAACCGAGCGGGCTGCTAATCGCCCGCACCGTTTTTTTCCACGCGATCACGAGGCGACTAAAAGAAACTACGCCGATTGTGCCGTTCTTTAAGTTGCACGAGCTGCGAATACAGGACAAAATAGTATTGCGATGATTGTAGCGAAGGATCGGAAAGGGAGGGAACGAGAACAGAAACGGCTGCAACGGCCCTCTTTAACCGTTTCCACTTCCTCGTGCAAATTTTAGTGAAATTGTCGTGCACTCGAAGCTCTTCCCTTCGAGATGGCGGCGAACGTATTCAGGCACCACTCGAAAAACATTCGAGTGCGCCATTATACGAGTACGTCCGTCTGTTCGAGATACTTTATCTCGTTGATGCACGTTCCCCCCACGCCGTTCCGTTGCTAGCTAATAAATGTCTAGATAAAACCACTCGCCTCGAGTATCGTGTTGTAACGAAGGTTGTAATCAGATCTCAGATAAAGTTAAATTCCACGTGGTTCCTGATAACAAATGGAAATTGGAAATTTATCGAATTATATTCCTCCGATTATTTCTATCCATGTTTGTTAAAAATATCATTCTACGTTCGTTAACCGGAACTGTTGTCTAACGCAGTGAACGTGTCAAGTAATGTCCTATTTCAACAGATTAGCAGATTACATTGGAAGATACTGTTACCGTTAGCGGACTACAGAGGAAAACCTGAGATCCATTTTTCGAAAGTAGCAATTGTTCCAACTATCACGCGCAGACGGATGACGAGGAAAGCAAATGAAAAAGAGGGAGAAAAGAAGGAGAAGATGAGGTTGACACGGAGAACGGAGGAAAAAAGTGAACGTCGGGCGAAACGTGCGACAGGTTGACAGAATGAGAAGGTGCGAAGAACAACCAAACGCTACGGGGGAGAGAAAGTTAAGGAAGAAAATAGGCGGACGAGAATAAAATGCGGGTAGGGAAAATCGCGCGTAAATTCTGCGGTTCCTGGTGAACGCACGCGACGTTGACAAGTGTTCGTAAGTGTCGTCGAAGAAAAGGGGTGAACGTAGCCGGTTAAAAACAAAAACTAGCCGAACGAGGAGGGGTTGGAGACGGCTCGGGGAAAGCCCGCGTCGTTTTTCGTTAAATGCTTGCCTAACGAATCCGCTGGCTCGTCCGGCTTTTGACGCGCTTGTTGTTCGTATCGTGAGCGAACAATTACCCCCGACTCGTCGAAGCACGGGAGCTGGAGAAAAAAAAAAAAACGAGGCAGCATCGAAAAACAGAATGATTAATTGTGGTGACGCGCGCGCGTGTGCTCTCGCTTCTAATCCTTTTGCTGGTGTAAAGCACGAAATTTAACAATACCGGAAAATGAAGATCCTCCGGTTACGGAATGTGGAGATATTCTTCCTGGCATTCGAAGAAGCTAACGTGATGACGATGATTAGGGAATAATGGTCAACGAGAGGTTGAAAGTTTTAAGGAGAAACGATTCGTTATTAACCCCTTCATATCGGAGAACAAAATATTGCATCGTGTAATATCGTTCATGTAATAACTTTGGCACGCTTCGAATTATTTCAAACAGCAGAGAAATAATCGATTCTGACAAACTCGCTTCATGTTCGAACTGTTCGAAATACGTTTATATATTTTTAAGCACACCATAATCCTAAAATGTAACGTGAAGATTAAAAAAGTTCGATGAGCTTAACAGAAAGAAATTAAATAGCAAGATTAAAGTACATCATTAAATTTCTGTGTGTTGCAACAACATACATAAGTGATTCTTTCTGACAACTCTCTCTTATCAATTGCTTAAGAAACAGTTTCTTCGTGTATGTACTCTAATTTTACGGAGCCTCGCTAATCTCGCCATCAGCATTTTTCAAAATCAACATAAAATAATCCCGTTCGTAAAATATGTATAACACGCGGAATGAATTTCATTATAATTTCGCTATAAATTGATATTTAAAGCTTTGATCGGTAATACATTCACTGATACCATCGCTGCGAGTAGCGCATTGCTGGCTTCCCTTTGAACCATATCTTTACTTTAATCATTGGCTGCGATACGATTCCATTTTCAAGCAAACGTGAGTGCATGATAGGAAACTGTAAATTGCTGCTTCCTGCTCCGCTGTTCCATTAAGTATAAGCGTTTCGAAATCGGATATCGTAAATCCAATGGCATAATGCATAATCAACTGGCCACACGTTTCACTGCTACGCCGATTTTTTAAAAATTCCTTCATTGGTGAAATTCTTGACTTCACCTCATTAATTTGCCAATCGAAGTATAAATAAAATGTGTCATATATTCTTTAATTTCGTTGATTGAAGTGAAACTATTTGACTAATTGAAACACGTGACATACATAAATTCGCGTTGCAGTCGTTGAGCAAATGAAAAATTAAATAAATGGAAATCTAATCGAGGAATAAAGTAATAAAAGATAAAACAGAATAAAAGATAAAATCCGTGACTGCATTCGTTACTTCGTCAAATTTATCAATCAGATTGTTCTTCGAGACATCGACATGCAAATTTTCCACTAACAATCAGATCGTGGCGACTATATTTCATCTGAAATTTTAAGTTGTTAATGTCAAAATACTTTTCATTAAAAGAATAGTTCTAAATTTAAACGCATGTACATCTATTTTATACGATTTCGCAGTAACGCGATATTTGTAACAGACTCGACGAATTCGAATTTCATATCATATTTCCAGAACGCTGTTCGGCAAATCACTCCATGAAGCCTTCATCGACCTTCATCGGGTGAATTTTCAAACTGCTTCAACATTTAATCGTCAATTAGATCAATTAATTTCGTTCGAGTGACCAATTGATTCTAAATTATTAAGGGGGCTATTGTTTTAATAGCTATCCAAATTTCATCGCCTCAAGCTTCGTCTGATTTACGTTGTACATACTGGTGGTATGGTATCCGATCACTGCGATCCACACACCCCCAAGCAGTTTCCTAGAATTTAATCGGCACCATTATACTGACAGTTAATCTTGTTGGACAATACTCTATAATACTCTCGGTCTGCTCGTAAATGTGTAATGCTATGATAGTCGGCTCTCTATGAAGATGCATTTCCGAGGGATTCAGATTTCCCTGGTTCTAATAACCGTAATGTATCTGATGAAACATCGATAGATAAATTTTTGTAGTATTTTACAACGTAATATAAAAATTAAGTTACTTTCAATTAACAATCTCCGATGTTACATCACAATATCAAATTTTATTGTTTTTAAAACTAAACTATCGTCAACGACGAGAAAACGGGAAATTTGTTATCAAAAGAATAGGTGTGTGAAAGTACATGAAAAAATATGTAAGGACAGAACACGTTAAAAAATTTATGTAAATATTATACTCTTTTGATGTGATATACCACCAAGAATGTAAATAATATTTATGTAAATACCATTTTAACGTAACGTACCACTTGAAATATAATTCGTCTATAGCCATTATATTGGAACTCTGCTTACAGTTCTTCATGCACTAGTATACAAGATTAGCAAAACAATTTTGCGAATTTCAGTATTATATCTATATATTAAAAGCCCTACGTGATCGCTTATTCAAATATTCATTGAAAAGTCTCATCTTCTCAAGGTACAATTATCCAATTATATTCGTACAGTGTACTCATCAGTTTTACATTACACTTGCGCACGCAACACTTTGCAGATGAGCCTTGTTTCATGATGGCTCCTTCTGGACTAGACCATCGTGACTTCCCAACATTTGCCGTAATTGTTCCTTCGGATCGCATATCATAACATTTCCACCGTCCAACTGCTTTTAAATTGAGTTATTTTATGCAATTCCTCTATATTGTTTAAATATTTCACGTTTAGAATTGCAATATATATAAGATATATATTTTGAGAGGTCTTGTTAATGACACAAAACACAATATTTGACGAGTTTAGAAAAAAAAAAATGATGCAACGATTTTTTATATATAAGATATAAGTATAAAGATACATTTAAATATTGCAGCGTACAGATATTCTTCTTAAATTTGAATTCTTACTTTAGAATTCTTACTTTGTACTTAATAGATGCGCTATACTGCGGATTTCTAGCGTTTATTGAAGGTGTACATATATGCAAGAGTATAAAAGACATCCAAAATAGATGAAAATAATATCTGTTTAGATTCCATTTCTTCACTTGCGATCACAAAAACATAAAAGTGCATAAAAGCATCTGCTGTCTGATGATCACACTCCGCTTTTCATTACAGTTTTCATTATATATCCTGAAATTACGCAAAGACGGTAAAAAATTACGCATACTGCGTTAATAGTCTCGTTGTGATCCCTAACGGAGTATAATTATTCGAATGTTGAACGTTATCAAGAAATTTTCTAGGCTCTTAGCAGTCGAATAATTTCGTTGGGAGAGGGAAACTTTCAGAACCGCGTATCAGCCAGAATTTCATAACAGTTTCCATTGCGACGGGAATATTGCGAAACAAGTTGCGCTGGGAACCGTGCGTAGGATTAGCACGGGTAAGTCCGGTGAGAATTTCTTTAGTTTTTCTGCCACTTCGTAAATGGAGTCTTGTTATTCCAGTGAAAATTGCAGCTGGCGGAAAATAAAAGGGGAAAAAGAAAAACAGTTCAATATGACTTTGTTCTTTTCGTTTGTGAAATCTATGCCTTGTGCTCCGACGAGAGGAAGGTCAGATTTGTTTTTGCACGATTTAATCCTTGAATCAACTTAGAAATTATCAAGCAAAGTCTGACAACGAATTTCTCGGTCAGATCTAACATTTACTAATTAAAACAATAATGACAATTTTACAATGTCTAAGGAAAATATAGGGAAAAACAGGCAGTTTGAAAAAAAAATCTGTGACAATCCCCAAATAAATTTCTAAATGATCAAACAAAATCTCGCGACGAAACAATTGTCTAATGTTTACTTTCGACAGTGCTGCAGTAACAACGTTCCAGAATATAAATCCACGTTGTCAAGCACTACTAAGCGCGAACATAGCAAAAAATGAAACGTTTTCCCTTTTAAAAAGCAGTGTTTGTTTCGCGTTGATACGAGCTTCCGTCTAACAAGATAAATCCTCGTTTCAAGAAAAATATCATTTTAAACACTTTTACTGTCCCTCTCTGGCTCGTACGGTCTCACTGACCGAGGTCAAGCTTCGCACCTGTGCGGTGGTCAGCCGCGGAAGCTGAGTCAACGACTACTTTTTTCACTACCACCGGTCGCAACGTGCGTATTTTCAAGAAAAATTTGGCTCACAGCGTTTCATTTACCATTCAACAATGGATTTTAAACGCTTCGCTTTGAGACTCTGTACACCTGTAGAGTCGAGTTAGCGATCGTTTCGTTAAGAGACTCTGTTTCCTAAAATAGGCGTATGTGATAGCGCGGGATTTTTTATTTGGATACATTTTACTTTCCGTTTTAACGTTACGTTTCAACGTCCACTGAATGAAATTCCGATGAAAGGTAGAAGGAGAAATATAGAAATCGTCACTTCTGCAAGTTTTAGAAATTTACTTTATACGTTATTAAATAATTTATGTAAATTTGTACTTTATTCCTGAATGTAATCGAGAAAGTAGAACCTAGACACAGATTTGTTATTATAAAAAATATTATGATAAACTTTTTTTAACGTTTCAAATATTCTTAATAATGTCGTAAACGTCAAATTCAATATTGACCCAATATTTTAATTCTCATCTGAAAACGTTGCTGAAAAATTCTTGAGTGATTTCTTAATATTTTCATCTAGTTTAAATTCAAACAAAAATAAATACTTCGCACATATCAATTTGCATACTTTCGAACAACCATATTTTTCTACGGGCAAAAAATATTTCACATTTGCAGAGAATGTAAAAAAAATAGTCACGTTTTGTAATTTTTTCGTCTCAGTTTCGTGTTAAACGAGTCACAGTATCTCAGGATCACAGTGCGAGCTTTAGTAATAGCTTTTATCAGATAATGTTTTGCAATGAAAAATTCCTGGCATAATATTTTAACGAGTGTTTAAATGCAAATAGCAAAAGAACGAAATTACCGTGTCTCGGTTTGCCTATTTTGACGTGTGAATAAGTGAGAATGTACAGCGTATCGTACTAAAAACTAAAAACAAAGCGTTGGTAGTAAAACTTTGTTTGCAACCCCTCCACGTGTTAGTGAACGTGTTCGGGTTACTTCCGTGTACGGGAACGTTGCGAATTTTTTGACCAGGGATTGAAACTGCAACGTTGAAAATAACTGTTGTATAAAAGTTCTTTGAAAAAAAGTTAGAAAGAATCCTTTATTCTGGATAACCGTTGTAAGTAAATCGCAGATTTTTACGCATTTGTGAAAAATTTGGACGTTAAAGTACTTACACAGATACGTGTACAACTGTATATAAACATATAGATATGTAATATATATAAATTTGAACGTTGAAAATACTTACATGGATACGTATACACCATCTCTATGAAATTAAGCAACGAAATTATGTTTCAATTACTGTCTAAATTGATTAGCCTTCTCAGTTACGCATCTCGGCATCTTCGCGCGATTTCTTTCCACGACTTTCGGCAATTCACTCCAATGAACCGCGCTGCGTGGAGTGCACGCGTGCTCGGATGCAGCCGAGCGAGCACACTCGAGAGAGATAAATTCACGTCGGCGAGAAAACGGTAGGCGATATTCAAATGCGAGAAACACGCGAGTGCAAATGTACACTGTAGCTGAAACTTTCCGCGGCTGCGCTTGCCGCCGCGTGGAAACTTTACGACGAGGAGTTCTCCGCTAGCCCCGAAAGAAGCTTACATTAGTTACGGTTATGGTTGCGTGGTTTCTTTTTTTCCTTTTTCTTTTTTCTTTTTTTCTTTCTCCATCCCCATCGCCACGCGATGGGAGAGAAACACTTTAAGATCAATAAAGCCGGTCGAACCGACGCAAAGTCGATGAAACTCGACGGGCCATGTTCAACATTCCCGTCACGTCATCCTCGCTGTGCCCGCCCCGCGCAAAGATAAAACGCGCGAAAGTAAAGGGGCATCCGCTCAAATGTCTGGAAGTACTGATTGCGATAAGCGTAAACTCGTTACGCGATAGGGCGTGTCGAGCTCGCGATATGTTTAGTTCAGCTTTTACCGTGTGCTGCTCTCTTTTCCTTTCGAGCCAACTGAATTAAATTGGAATATTTTCAGGCGAAGATCGTGAATTTTTTTTCATACAAATCGTAAAAAATATTCGAGCAGTTATCGTCGAAGAGTTTTTATATTTTTATCACGTGTGCTACGTGATAAAACATCTCGGTATTTGATTAATTTGCAATGAGAGATGAGGGTGTTGTGATTATATTGAATACATCTGTCGTACACGTACGTATCAATGACTTTTGAGATATCTACAAAGAAATAAATTACAAAAGCGACTTGTCCTGTGTACTGTGGAAGGATTTGAAATATATTTCCTAGAATATATCGTGTATTAGTACTTCAACATAAATAAGAAATTTTCACGTGTACTTTTTTAGATTTATTTCGAAACTGATCAATGTAATAATAATTCGCACTTCATGCGACTGTCATGTTAATAAAATTTCAACATGCCTTACACCTAACGCACTGATCGAGAGTGTTGCATTCCCATGAACGCTCGAATTTTCATGAGCAACTAATATTCTAATAGATTGCTCGTGTCGCGTTCTATGGTAGCAGAGGTGAAATACAGAGATTTCGATCCTTCCGAATTGAATGCTCGGTTAATGGAACGATACGATTGAATCGGTCGCCGCTATTGTTTGATTTTTGCTCAGACGCCAATGAACGAATTGACATGCAAATGTGCCAGCTCCTCCGACCGTCGCGCCGTTGTTTCTCGTCGCGTTATTCTTTTTTTTCCAGCTGCTCGGTCGGATTATCAAGACTCGTCGTGGCGTATTCGCTGCTACAATTATTCAACGATATTTATTGCCTTGACGTCGCCGTCGAGATAGGAAAGTTTATGCTGTCGTTTTGTCAACGATCATCGCGATCGTTCGTATCAGTTCCAAGCATCGCGATTTTTCGTCAAGATCGCGCCCGTTCTGTCCGCGAGTATTTCGGTATTTAAGTCGATGGAAAATTACACCTTGTTTCGTGACAATGTACTAATGTATTAATGATTGATGACAGCGTTACGCTTAAAACAAACTACTTTATAGTGGCATGTAACATTTGCACGTGTGCACATCACTAGAACGTTTATACACGATCAGTTTCTAATTTACACAGAGATTTGTACACATAAATTTGGCGTATCTTTTGAGAAATTTCAGTGACATTTTCTGAAAATATGCAAACAAAAGTTCGTATTCTGTTGCACTTGTCATCTCAGAAAATTTTCTCAGATACAAGATACACATACTATAATCATCGACAGTTCTAACGTGAACGTACGAATTTTACATACATACATATATGAGACACAAATAAGCGTTGTACGTTTTCGATATTTATAACGCATTAATATCTTTCCTCGGGGCCGTTCGATACTCCGTGTTGTCGATGGCCATTCCTGACCCCATTTTTTCATCCATCGATAAAAATGCTAGCCTTGTCCCGAAAAGCAGCTTACGCGGAGAAAAAGGGAAACCGCGGGATTGAAAACCTCACCGCGCGTCGCTTCGTTTATTTGAAAGGTCCACCACACGTAAGCAAGTGGCACGCCGAGATAAAGTTTAAATCTCCGGAGTAATAAAAACGAATACGGGGGACAATATATCTGGCGATGGAGTCTTTCTTTCTCCTGTGCCGGCTTGGCTTCCACTATGTATCGTCTGCCAAAGATTCTTCCATACACGTAATTTTTATCGCCTTCTCTTTCCTTTGTGAAATCAATATTTCTAAACACTATTTCCTCTTTCGCTTTATGGTTTGAGCCTCGATGGAATTATTTTTCTCGCCATCTGTCCATTTGTTTAGATTTTTACACTCGAAACGTTGAAAGTGCTGTTTAATGATCAAACGTTGACAACCTTTTTTAATAATCTACTTGTTATTTTTTTTGTTATTTTGAAAAAACAAAAGGAACTATAATTTACAACAATGTATTGAATATCGCTATGATATTTAACAAGTGAAACGATATCGTTTACTTAGACTTCTTAAAGTCTAAGTAATTGCATCCGAGTCTATTTCAATTGCATCTGTTACGTAAGAAAAGAACCTAAAACGGCCAACGCGAGTCCAATGTACTTGCCCCCACCCCCTCCCAGAAAATTCATTCCTAAACAGAGGCAACTCTCTTCAGAAACGATATTTCATACGCTTCCATTCTACGTTCGTGCACTGACCTACTCTCCGCGAAGCGTCAGCTTTCGAAAGCATCCAAGCTGACCGAATAAGCAACAGTTCTCGCCACTGTGCCCAAACTGTTCCCAAACCTCTTCCCTGTCGTCTCCTCTCCTCTCTCTCTCTCTCTCTCTCTCTTCACTTTGTTTCTCCGGGTGGCTCCTTGACAGTCCCGGGCGACAACAGTGTGGCAAATTAAATTAAATCCGCCTACAGGGCAACGCGATCGATAGATTTTCATTTGGCGTGGAAGCGTTTTCGATTGGAGCGAGCGGAACGTGCAAGGGAGAAGAGAGGAGCGAGGCGATGCAACGACGCCGTAGAGACGAAAAAGAGAACGAAAGAGCAAGGGCGAAGTGAAAATATTGCCTCGCGGCCCTTTCGTCCCCATCGGTCTCTCTGACGACCGTTCACCCTCTCCTCCGCGGGTGCCACCCATCCAACCCGCTCTATCTTTCTTTCTTTCTTTGTTCCTCTTTCTCCCTCTCTCTCTCTCTCTTTCTCTCTCTTTTCTGTTCTCTTTCAGTCTTCGTTTCTCGTTCGGTGCCGTAGCACCGCTCGAATTGCCAAAGATTAATCTGCCGATTTATTCAGCAATCACGCAGTCAGGCCTGAATTCTTTCTGCAGCCGGCACCACAGCGACACCGTATAATTAATAAACCAAACTAGAACACGCCAGAATCTTAGATTTCGCGCGACGAATTATTTAGTCGCCGGGATAGCGAAAACCGGCGGTCATCATGGTTATTGGATAAGTTGAGAGCCAGTTGAGCGCGGCACGTGCGGCTGTGTTTGTGTGAATGTCTGAACGTGTTTTTTAATGCGATTTTGGTATCGAAGAACTGAGACGCGCTAATGGGATGTCGAGATAATAAGTGAGTTGTGGATCGGTGAAAATTATTGGCCAGGAATATCTTAGTGTTCCCGAAAGGAACATTTCTTTAATAGACAGAAAATAGACGCAACGCACGTGTAAAATTGAAAAGTAGGTACAAGTAGCGATACCATTGTCGATACTTGAGTTCCTCCTTTATTTTGAATTCTTGGGAAAGTTAAAAAAAATTTCCTCCCAAGTTAAAAATGATCTCCTAATGATTCTCGCTTTCGGCACACGTGCACGTACATCTTTCGTTCGTTGTCTAATGTTCCTCGATCGATTTATCGAATGATTTATCGTGCCGAGTCAATCGCTTTAATTCAAACTGACTTTAACCCGAATAAGAAGTTTCCGCGTATTTCTTCCAATCTGCATAAATTTATATTCACCGCGCTATCAACAGAGATTTACAAGCTGTCGAAGAGGCTTTATTACAATATTCATGAAATAAGGATTCCACGATTTCTTGAGAACTCTCTTCGATCTTTCAATTTACAGCTGAAATGAAATAAAAAAAGAACTTCGAGATGATCCATCGATACGAACACGAGGAATTTGATCGATTTGTTAGGAAAATGGAACAGATACCGAGAAGGACAGGTCTTGAAGAAACGATAAGCAGGTCAAGCTGAAGCGATTTCGCTGTGACGATGTTATTAGTTTCGTTGACCGAGGAATGTTAATTGACGTTATTGATTTTCGTCGTCCAAGGAGATAACAGCATGATTAATACATGAAAGCGACGTCGTTAATAGCTCCAAAGAGCAAAGCTCTGCGACAATAAGCAATCGTTGATCGTTACGAAGCAAAGACGAAGCGAACGAAAGCGACTAACTCGCACCTAAAAGCGTCCGTGCAAAGAGTGATTAGCTGATTGAATTTTAGCAATAAATGGACGGAACCGTGCTCTCTGCTCATAAGTGGTGAACTATCCATACCGATCGATGAGGTTAAGTATCTGCATGGGTTTATTTCGAGCAGTTTCGATAGCAGAGTACTCCGCGCACACTGCCAGCCGAATAGTATTACGAGCAGCTATTAACCACTCGTTCTTTCGTTATCGATCGGTTTCTAAGCTTTATTTCGGCGCGCGTGTACGAGTAAATTATAATTCCGACGGGTTATTACGATGCAGGCAGTCCTAGTTTCCGCGATGGCATCGCTTGAAAATTTACCACCTATATTCCCCTGTATAATACAATAAGGAAAATTTTCAAACATCTCTATTTAAGCGCGAGGCGTCATGATATTGAAGAATTAATGCGGACGTGCTCCCCACGGAGGAAATCAGATATTCAATGAAAATCATTGACAAACACTTTTATAGATAATTTTCACATTGAGTTCCTAATCGTTTACGTTAAAAAATTCGTATCAGTTCCTCAATACAAAGTATTCCACGATATATCTATAGTGTGTCGTCTTTGTACGAGGCAATTAGCGACTAAACATAAAAATTATTTTAAATTATAAATTACGTTCATAATTAGAACTATAATATATATATATATATATTTGTTTTGCATAATTAATTTACAAATTTTAGAAAAAATAGTTGGCTCCTGCAGTCGTTTCATTTATTTGGACATCCGTTGTATTTTTTTACATTTTCTCTGATAAAATGAAATGAAATTAAAAATTCCAGGAATACAAGCTCAAATTATTGCGGCTTCCAACGTACAACGATACCAATCAAGAGTAAAGTGCAATTAATCAAAACTCCAGTAACATTAAAAACTGCACGACTTGTACCCCAGTACGATTCGTCTCACTGAAAGGCCCAGAAACAGAAGCAACTGTTCTGAATAGGAAATGAGGACGACTTTTTTGCTATAGAATTTTATCAATGTGCTAACATTTGAATCGATAGAAAACAAATTAGGCGCGATCGCTCAGTACCAGACAACGCCACTCCTACTCGCGAATCACGTGACCCAAATCAACCAATCGCTAATTTTCGTTGCATCAGCGTTGCATCTGAAGAGGCCCGAGTTTCTGGGTTACCTCTGCTCAAATCACTTTCAGTGATAAAAATAATACCGCGACACAACATTGTAAATGCTCGAATTGCAGTAAACTTGCTTCAAGAAAATTCCTCCTCGAGAGCTGTTTTCTACTGCGAATTTTCGCCAGACTGTATACTCTGCATGAAGAAACTAATTTCGAGAGAAGATTTTCGAAACTCGTACGACTAAATGCAACGGAACGCAACGCGGAGGTAAGCAAAGGGACGGACTTTCTTATCGCGAGACGTGTGTAATCTCTTGGTTACGCGAGAGTTTACATTCATACGGTTCCTCCTTTTCTCGGTATCGTGAAAAGGAATCTTGAACTCTCGGATCGAACCGCCGTCGAATAACGCGAAACGAAATTGCGAGAGGTGAATAACGTTATGCGCGAAGTGCTCGGGCGCGCAAGCAAGAAGAAAATTTTCCCCTTTTTCCCAATATGAGCTGCAAACGTCGAACGACCTGTGTAATCTAACTTTACAACCCAAGGAGATGTACACGTATAATATCCCCCCTCCACCCTCCTCAATATGTTCGCCCGAGGAAGATCTGATAAAAAGATCCTTCCGAATCTAATACTGAATTTGATAGAGAAAATTGATTTCGATATCAAACCGCTTCTACCGATGGATATTCGAGCATCCACGTTGCGAGGTAATCAAACGTAAAGTTTCTACGATTGCCTCAAGTTTCGGTAGGTTTGTACCGACACTTATTCTATTTATTCACGTCAATTTCTTTGTAATTGCTTGCAACTTTCAATTGAATAAACAATTGAACTTGTTTTGAATAAATTTACCAAGTGATTGAACTTGTTTCTCAATTAATTATACCAAGTTTTTTCCGTTAATTTAATTGGAGATTGGTCATATTTTGTTTTCATTTAATTTACGCTCTTGGATATAATCCAAGATTATAATAATCCTAATCAATCAATCCTAGCAAATATTATACAATCACAGAAGTTTAATTACACTTACAAATATCCAAAGTGGAGTATCATTTTTATTTTAATTCTAACTTATCTGGGATGAAAATTTTGTAAACGAAATAGAAGTTGGCAGATGGTCAGTAAGCCAAGTTAAATACGGAGAACAAATATCGTAATATTTAGTATAACACGAAACAAGAGGAAAGATTCGTTTATCCGAACGAATGATCGATGACGAAACCGTGGGATAAAACTAGTTGCTGGAGTTAAACAAAACGTATCTGCTAAACAGTACCTTGTTGCGATATCTGCTCGACAAACAAGGGTTACGCTTGTGCTTCCAAGTGACGTCGTAGTCTGTTCACTCTGTAACGGGTTCCGGGACTCGAGATTGTCAATCGAAACAGGAATTTCGACATGCTTGTTAGCACGTGACTTGTAAGCGTGTTCCAAGACGCCAGCGAAGACAGAGGGCAGAGGAGTGTGAGTTGGGAACTTTGAATCTTGCAAATAGCCTCGAGGACTTGTTCGTCAGGCTTCTGAAGACTAATAAAGCTACGAACTGCGTTCGCGAAGCGAATAGTAGAAACGGCGAGAAGCGATGGAACTGCGGGATGAGGATATGATCGAACGTATCTGCGTTTGAAAGTATTTGGATAGGTTGCAGGAAAGAAACTATAACGCTATATGCTATATTACGTTGTTGTCATTATTAACAATTGAATGTCGTTGTCGACAACCAAGTGTCACTTTCAGTGATTACTGACCGCCGAAAAAGAAATTATTTATATACTTTTTACTTTTTACAGTTATTAATCGTTTCTTTGTACGAAGAATTTTTTTTGAGATGCAGAAATATATGAAATAACAAATAATATGAAACAACGTTGAGTTACAATGATAATAAATAATTTTCTATCTTCAACGTACCATGATGGTTTGTAAAGAATTAATTTTATTAGCTTCACATTGTCCGCTGGAAGCTTTTTATTTCTCCTTAAAATCTTGTAGTAGTAGAGGAATAAAGTTATCGATTATTCTTGCCCTTTCTTTTATACACTGAACATAAAGAGATTTTTCTGCCCCAATTGCTCCATAGAAACTATAAATTCACTGGATTCCGGCACAATGAAATTTAAATTTGCTAAGCTTCGACTGATCGCGGCAATGTAAAATGCGTAATGTAATGTTCATTCTCGCGCAAACATAATAACCACATTGACGGCGTAAATTTATAAAATTACGAAATAATAGGATGCAGAATTAATTTAATTGTAATTATGCTTGACTGCGTCTCTTGTACTGTAAACTTGAATTACTGTTTTCTAACAATGTCACGATATTTGCTGACATTGTTCTATCGAATGTGGTCATCAAAAATTAATTGGTTTATCCTAAATTAAAAATTTTCTGGAAGTAAAATTAGTGATAGAGATAAATTTCCACGGAGCTTCTTACGTAAACGAAATATCGGTTAGCGAAAGTATCACGTTTCCTCTTTATAGTTCAAAAGTTGTTTAACAATGAATATTCACGATAATCGAAATTCTCAGTTTAATTATATTTCCGTTTCGTTAGAGAATTTCTTAAATTTCAAGAACATATAAAAAAAGGATGATTTCCTTGGAAAATTAAAAGTCTCCCCCGCGGTTGAAATTAAAGCGACTGGCGCGTCAAGTCAAGTTTCGAGAACTGCGGCAAAGTTGAAAAATTAAATTAAACGTACAAATATTTAAATATGGCGGGATTCACGTTTCGCGATGAAGAAGAGAATTATTTGTCCATTAACAACAACGCAATCAGAAATATTTAACATTCGATTTAATTACGTTAAACGCATTTCCATTACGTTTCGCACGAAATTCAATTCACGAGCCGTCACATTGTCTCTCTGAATAGCAATTCAATGCAAAAACAGAGAAATAATTCCCTAATTAGAAAATAGTGGCCGTCTCAAAACGTGCAATTAGATTTATCGACTTTCGCAGCCGGTTTGTAATTAATACAGCTCTCTTCGCAACGAAACCAGACATTCCTTTTAATAACTTCGTACGATTCTACGACCGACGTCTGGATCGGCCGGATTCAACGAGAGCGGCTTGAATCCCAAGGCTTCCCAAACTTATTACGTTTGCCCGGCGCTGAAAATAAACGACGAAGAACAGCAGACGGTAAAACCGGGAAATTTTTGTAAAACAAGTGGCTGCAAATCAGCTTGACGCCGTGGAAGCCGACTTTCGAGGTTGCATTAAGAGCTCCGCGCGGCAAAGTGTATTGTCAATAATTTAGATACCCTCCGATGAGGTTTTCTTTCCGAGCGAGCAGCAGACACCAGTGCGACGGTGATAAGACAAAAGAAAGAAAAGAAAGAAAAGAAAGACACACGTTGGGGATTCAAACGTTTGTTGCTGAATATAATTTTCCGAGGCAGAAATTCTTTAAAACGGGACACTTTTTTGTTGTTTCAACAAAGTGAGCATGTAACTATGAAGTCTTGTGTTATTAAACCATCAGTTTCGGTGAAAGAATTACGCATATCTGATGAACAATAAAATAGTAAATATCTCAACATTCACAATGTCTTCGACTATATACAAAGTCCTGGGATACTATCTCTAAATTCGTTTCAGAATTTCCGAATTCTTCGAAATTAGATGAAATAGATAGCAACACAAAGTATGAGAAAATCTTTTAATTTTCTAAACAGTTTCCTTCGAACGTTTTAAAAATAAAAGAGTACAACTAGGTCCGTATATTACACGATTGCTTCTAATAAACTTTATGTTAAAATATACAATTATTCAATAATAATAGAAATGCTTCGTGTTCACTGAAAAAGAACTAATTTTCGCTTTAATAATTCGGAAAGTGATAGGACTTCGTACAACCGAGAAATAATAGAATTTTCCACCTTTTTTCCTTTTTCATTGACCACTTTTAATACGAGGTGCAAGTTACTGATGCAAAATTAATTTATCGCGCGTCTAAATACTTCGATCACGCTCTTACGATTGTGCAAACGAGAACGAACACACGTATATGTTTTTTTTCCAATCGAATGGCTAGAAATTTAATTTTCACGCGCTCGATATTGTTTAAACAAGAGATAACAAATAAATCGAAACGGGGAACTTACGCGCACGGGAGCAATATTGATTTCTGTTTCGGTAAAATCGGCGTACACCGTAATTGTTTTATTACGAATAATATTTGTCAGAGGGGCTGTGGTAAAACCCTATCTCGCCGCGCGGATGTAGCCAGTAAACACATCCGTGGATGCGGTACAAATGCCCATGGAGCTCCGGATGGGGTTCGTTTCGCCCCGAAACTTCCTAACCACCGATGCAATCTCGTATCTCACGATGTAACGCTCACCCTTACCGCTATCGTTTGTCAAATTTAGTTTAGCCGGGTTAATTATTACGTATTCCCACTCGCTATATTGTTTTTCACTTGGCTACGATTACTATTCATATTCAATGCTGTTCGATGAAGTTACGTTACGATTATTATATCGTGTTGCGGCGTTCTTATCGTACGGTCCTATCCTCGTTCGTTTCAACGGTGATATGATATTTCTAAAAACCTATAATACATCGTATTATAAATTATAGACCTACAAAAATAAGAAAATGAAAAAAATAATGCAAGAACTTGTCTAAATTTGTTAGAGCAAATAATTCTATTGTCAGTACACGAATATCATTGAGCTGTTCTTTTGAATAATTTAATAAGTTTAATAAGTTCTGACATGACTGTTCGCTTCATGTATGGAATTTTAGTATGTACACTGCTGATAGGGCAACAAGGCATTTAATTTGACATTTAAATATCAGCTTTCACGCCGGATAATTCACGTAAAAGGATATATCCATACAAGTTTTCACGAAACATGTACCATCGTCTCCTGAAATATACTATCAACCCTAAATAAGTCCAACTTCATAGTAACGAACTAATTCGCTCTGACTCTTATTGCTGATAAATAGGAATAGTCAAAAATAAAAATACTTGCAAACTCTACAAGGAACACCCACACGACAAGAATCATCGTAGAACCGCGAAAGTACTTTTATCTGTCGTGAAAGTACCATCAAATTTCATTTCCCAAGTTTACGCCTTGGTCGAATTTTAATTGCCATCGTCGTGGCTGTTCCGATCGATACCGAGACGATCACAGAAAGAACGTTTCGAGTAATTGTTATTGCAGTTTCTAGTTTCCACGGGTTTCTTACTCCCCCCGCTCTGTCTCTCCCTCTCTTTTCTCCACTTTTTGAGTTTATTCGCGATACTCGCTCGTGGCAAGCTGGAACCAATGAAATCCAGCCATTTCCAGACGACCACTCGACCGGTGAATCTTAAAGCTGCTACCGCCGGATATTTGCAGCCGGATCGAACGTTCGCCCATCCGTGTCGAGTTTCCGTCGAATAAATTCGAATAGCCACGTGTGTCCTCCCCCTCACGATGCTCGTATACAAGGATTATTCAAATTTCCGGCAACCCGTTCCCCGGTGGAAAACCCGCGGTCGGAGACGTCCTCTGTGCTGGTCGAAGAGAGAGAAAGAGAGAGAGAGAGAGAGACTCGTTTGCTAGGAAATATAAAATAACGCGATTCTCGTGCAAAACGATTCAAAGAGATTCCGTAAGACAATGGCCTCTATTCAAAGAACTCGCTTAGGATGCAGAAAGATGTTTTCCCGGTCTCTGTTTGCTCTTTGTCCCGGGGAAAGTTCCTCCCCGGGCATAGTCCTTTCCCTGTCGCGGACGTTTTTAAGGGAATTGTTCAGGCTGAAAATGGAGCGCGATATTAAAACGGACGCATGCTCGCGGTGGGTCGACGTTGGAATTGTCGAAATCAGAACGCGGTGGAGTATTTCTTGGGAGTAATCTGACAGCATTAATTTATTAGAAATATTTCAAGCGTGGTAGATAGAAGAGAATTTAAAGGGAAGATAACTTTCAAACTTTGCAATTTTATGATTGATTTGTCAAATTTTCGATTTTTCAACGGCTGTGGCCATGTTTCATCTTAACATGAAAAAAGGGGACTGATCTAATGGATTCAAAAATATTATAAACCATCCGAATGCCAAAGATTTTCGATCGTTTCAGAATTTGCTACGAATAATTTATTTAATTTACCTCAGTTTAATTGAATGACTTGCACAAGTGACGTCAGTCTGTGTAATTTATATTTTGTAAATATTCAACAGAGTGGTGAAATCACTGATTAATTTACAGAACGTATAAAAAGAATAAATTCCGCTTCTGTTTTTCTATTAACACTATTTCCAATTTTGTTTAGCAGTGAATCGGAGAATCATACGAACGGTTGAATATGCTTCTACGTGAGTTATGACTCGCTTTGCCTGTTAACTGGAAGTAGTTAGTATTGTAATAATAATGTTGCCAAGTGTGTAAAGGACAATTTATCGAGACCTTTTGTGCGAGTGTTGTGTTATATTTCGCGAGTTTCGTAAGCGTTAAGAGTGAAACATAAGATTGTATCTCTTTCGCGCCGTGCAAATGCTACAAACGAAGCACACTCGTACATAGTGAATTAAAAAGTAAAGAATCTACACTCTCTGCTACGTGACGTAAATTATGTGCATTCCTATTTTTAATAATATGTAGTGCAAATATTTAGCTACTTGACTGATTGCTTAATCAGAATCACAAGAGATACAATTTTCATACGAGAAAAACATTGTTTTTTTATTTAAAAACTTGCAAACACTGTCTTTCATAACGTATCTTATCATCCACTATCGATTACTACAGTGATTCGAAATTAAAGTTGCTAATATCCTAATTTCTGTTTAAAGATCTCTTATCCTAAATGAAACTCTGTCAAATTCTGTCGTTTGCGCAACAATTAATTAATTATTCCCAATTTTTTAATAAATCACCAATCGATCATATTTACAACAAGATTCACTCACAGCAATGATTACGACAACCTTTCGAATCCACAGAGAATCTCACATCGATCGGCGATATCCCTCCGGGAAAATTTACAGAATCGCGACGTTAACGCAATACCGCCAGGAATTGGGACCATAATTACCAAACAATAATACATCCTCGTTTCGTCGTTTCGACCAATTGTCGAACTTCCACTCTGCGGAAGCAAGAAAAAACCTCGATGAAAGCAAAAACAGGAACCGAAAGGGAGAGGGAAAAGAAAGGGCAGGCATGCAGCTCCGTGCATCTCGCTCTTCTGAAATATTACCGTCCACGCAAGCTTCACACTCGCCGTTCGCTTTTAACGGCACCTAGACGGTGACACGGTTTGTATCTTGATACGATAGTCTAGGCCAGTTTGGTTGGTTCCTCGCGTAAACCTGTCGCAAACCGTTGCCAACCGGTCCCGACAAGCTACTGCTGCATTTTGTAGGTCAACGCCGGTTCCACCGTGAGGGTGGTTGACAGTTCCTGAACGGGTAGTGGAAGAAATAGGGGATGAGCGGCAAAGGGTGAGATAGTCGAGAGTCGACGCTCGGTTGTACGTGTCGCGAACAATAGCCCCGAGGGTACACGGCAACCTGATGTCACTTCCTGCGTTGGTGAAACTGCCCTAATTGTCCCCAACTGTACTCACAACGGCCACCCTCGCCTCCGCCCCCCGCCCCTCGCGGCGCGTCGAGCGTTGCGAATCGTTCTGTTACTCTGTCCACGTTGTACTTTCATTCAGAGACGATTTGCAATGGAAGGTAAGAAGAAGACAGAACCGAGAGGATTCAGATTATCGATGCGTTCGCTTTTGGTATTTTGCTACGTACGTGGTAGAGATTTTTATCTATTTTATTTAATTTATTTGCATCACGATTTAAATTCTAGGGCCTATTGTTTGTGTTGGCAACAATAAAACTCATAATTACCAAGATTTACGCTACTGACTATACACAGTTTGTCATATAATTTGCTTTGCATTAAATGAAATTAAAAGTAAAAGCTAAACACGAAATTACTAAATATGCTATAAGAAATGTTACTAAATACACGGTACAATGAATACGAAGAATAAGTGAAATTGATGGTGAACTGAAATTTTCTCTGAAACTGAAACAAAATTGAAAGTTGTGCCATGTTTAATATCATCGATCGTGAAATGTTCTGCCTCGCGATAGAAACATTTTTAAAAAGATACACATGACAGCCTGAAGGATTAAATACGTCACTTTCACTTGGAATCTCGAAACCAAACCAATTTAAGAATACATCAGACATCTCCTGTTTTACGTCACAAGCTCAAAATATTACTTCCAATTACGTTCGAAACAAAGGTTCAGGTTCACTTGGGCCATGGGCTTTCTCCATTTTGCTTTAACACTTACTCTCGCACTAGACAGTGAAACAGACAGTTCGCCTCTCTCTGTCACGTAGCACGATAAATGCTTTCCAGATAACAAGAAGCCTAATCAGGGAAGGACAATAGGGGTGGCCTATCTTGTGTGGAGGCGAATTTTGCTGCCGTTTCGTGCCATAATACGATATTCATGAGCCGATTATGACAGCACGTAGCCGTATAAGTAGGGCGCACTGATGAGTTATTAACTTCCATAATCTAGCAGACGAGCGTGCGACGATAGAGCGAGAGAAATAGAGAGAGGGGGGCGGGGAGGGAGTAGAAAGGGAGAAGGGATACCCGGTGATGCATTGTCAGTAGTCCTGAGCACGTCGATTACGGATTAGCATCCGCGATTCCCTCACAGAAGATTCGTAATTGCTTTGCCGCGGCTTCAACCAGCCTTTGGCCCCGACTTTTCATCAGCGATTCAATTATAATTTGCTTGATTGTTACTGGAGGGGGAGATCTCGAACGTGCTGTACGCGGTGCTAGAGGGAACGTCGTCAATGACGGTTCTCGAAATATGAGAGAGATTCGAAGTAATTAAATCAACTCTCTTCCGCAACGGAACTCGATCAGAAGTTTCCTTTCATTTATTTCGTTACGACTGACCGAAATTTTCTTGTGGCTCACCTATCCGGGTGAATGGAGATTCATTTTGTCGTACTACTTGTCACTCTTTTCTTTCTTCCCTTCTCTATGAATGTGAGAGTGCTTCGTCCGATGAATCGGATTGTCGCGAAAAGCTCGCGGCAAAATTTAATTAATTATCCGGGAAGTGAGATTTTCGTTGTTCCAGTTTTTTAGTGGTATGTAATTAACTCTCGAATGGTGTGATTGGACCATAACGAGTTTTCAGTTTAGTTGAATTCTGTCTTGTCAACGTCTGTCATGGAGAATGTAATAAAATTAAATGTAAAATAAAATAAATAATAATAATTTTAGCAATTTAACAGAAATTTCTATTCATAATTCCACTAATAATACCATTTGAAATTTACTTTATTCAATCCATTGGGAACCATTCAATTAGTAATAGGTTTATAAAATTATAGATTCTGAATGGAAGACACAATGATGAAGAAATAGAAAGCTAGCTCTTGGATTTTCTTTCGCAGTCTCAAACAAATTTTAATGATACAAATTGAATAAAAGACTGACAAGTTAATTCGATAAAAGTTTCGAACATTTAAAGTCTCTCTATCAACATTTTATTTATTTTACTTTTTAAATTAATGCCTATTGACCCATTTTAAATAATTTTAGCGTCTGTATTTCAGTATAACTAATAACGTGTGCGTTGAAAAATTTCCAAAAATGTAGCGTGAAGAAGTATGTATATGTGGAGTAAAAGGAGAGATACAGTAGTAGAGCGCAAGTAGTAGTAATCTATCATTAGTCAGACTAAAGATAGCAGGCAGTGTTAAACTTTCTACGTATAATTATCGTTCTAGAAACTTCTCGAGAGTTATTCATTTTAATCGATACTTTGAAAGTATGAACACATTTATTAGCGCAATGCTGCATAATAATTTAAAGAGCCTGTACTTGTGTACAATGTATTACGTTTCTTTGCACATGCACATAAATGCAGAACCCGTAAATGAAACTTGCACAGATATTCCAAAAATATTCGCATTTATTACTTATAGTTATAGTTATAGTTGTAAATAAGCGAAACGAACCTCTGCCTAGATTTTAATTTTTCTAGCTATACCTATAAAAATACGCGCGCGTGTTCTTTAATTCCGATTTGAAATTGCATTCGAATTTTCTCAGCATCTAAATAATTTGGCCGTTGTAGAGATGTAATTCAATCAAATTAAATCGAAATAAATGCGAATGAATGCTAATTGGCGCGCGATGCTCGGTTGCGAAGAAACAACGAAGAGCGAAGAATAAATATCCATCTGCAATGGAACGCTCGAATAATGAGAAAAGCCATATTCAGGCTGACGTGCCTCTTAATGACACATCGTGCGAACAGCGTCAAATCAACATCGACGCATTCGCACGATTATATGCAATTTAAATATAAATGCGTTCACTTCCATAACCGAGCAGCATCGACACTTCTCTCGTCTCAAAATAAATTCCTGCATTTCTCGTACGTGTACATTTTCGGTCAGCTAATATCACGATAAGTGCTCTATTTCGGATATTTCCGACATTTTCATGTATTGATAATATACATAAATATCCGCAGTTCATCTGTCAAACCAATGAAAATGAAACGAAAGGAGAATTTATTTACTTCGACGTACAATTCCACTCTGTATTTCGTTGAAATTTTGAAAATTTCATTTCTTTTCAGCTGGGAAAGATGTTTGTCATTTTTCAAGATCATTCTTACCGACTTGAAAAAGTTAAGATCTACAATTTCACGGAGAATATTCTGTCTAAGATTATGCGCGATTATTTTTGCCTAAAACTTTGAAAATAGCTCTCCTTCCGGAAAATCTACGATAAGCATTTATACACCATACTTCGCTACCCATCTTTTCCCCCCTAATGAAATACTCAAAGTGTTCTCAAAGGGTTATTTTCACTGGAGAAGAAAATTTCCATTTTTTCAAATTTGTTTGTTTGTTTTTCTCTCGCCTTTGTTTGCAGTACGTTCTTAACACAGCGAAACGAAATAAAAGTTTCTACTTTGTTCGCGGCTTAGCCGCGCGTATTCGCGTATGTATACACTGGCGTGTTGCGCATAATGCCCGTCTCGTATCATCAGTATGTATAACGTTAGCCGTGGAACAAAGGGATTTAAAGTGACGCAATTCAGAAGTCTCGAATGAATATTCCGAATGAGGGGAACCTGGTAGTGGGTGCTTGTAAAGTGCACGACCGTGGAAACTTAAGGGCCATTCATTATTTCGCAGCCCGTAGTAAGATTCGCTGAACGACCGGACGACCAGGATAATATTTAACGAAATGGGAAAAGGGCAGCTACACTGTTCCTTTTATTAAATCAAACAGAAATTGCCGGTGTTCGTTCCTTATACTTCTCTTTCTTTACTTTTGCCATTGTATTTCATTAAAAAAAAGAAAAAGAAAAAAAGGTTAAATCTCATCTTTGTTTCTCGAAATGCATAGAGAATAGAAGGATTTCGTTCTCTTTTGTTTCTTCTGTGTGTGCGTGAAATATTATATTAATAATTACGTGTACGAATTAGTACGAATGAGTTTTCAAAAAATTGATATTCAAGTATGAATGGTTTGGAAAAGAAAATTATGAATTGTTCGAGTATTTGGTGACAAAGTATATATATATATATATATATATGTACTGGTAAATATCTATTTTCTACTTAAGTTTTGTAAATAATTTTACAAAAAGAATCACGACTTTTTTATTACCTAACCTAACCTAACCAAGAAGGAACATCAAAATTCGTTTGCTTTAAATGTAGTAATTGTATATACATGTGTTTAACCAAGAGCCATAAAATAGTCTTTCAAAAGTCTTCCCTTTTCGTTTCAAGTGCCCGAACAAATGCACTGACAAATGCACGTAAATATCTGCGACTGATAGTATATTTGAGAAAAAGTTTAAAAGATTCAGTTAAAAAGCTTTCTTAATTAAAAACTCTGGGACGCATAGAAAGTTTCTCTTTCTATGCCCGAACGACGGTCTTTGGCTAAAGGTTAAAATGGTCATAAATCACGAATGGTAATTCACTGGAAATGCTCCAGTCCATTACGTAAGTTCCGTATAATCAGCTTATAGTGAGATTTACTTACATGTCTCTCAGCTAGCTTCCTTCCTTTTAACTACAGCCTCCCTGATTCACACTGTTTACTTTTCTGCTCTTGCTCTGCGGCCTGCGGCTACGGGAAGCTGTCAGCGAGGCTGGTTCGATAACGTGAAAGGCAATCGAGGCTTCTGGTCTCCGTTGGGTACAAGCTTTTCGATAATACTGAAACTGGAACGGCGAATGTAGCTTCAGAGAACATTCTACGTATTTATACATGTAATCCCCCCTAACCCTCAACAGGTATATAGTTAAGAAATGGCTGTGCACACTCGCTCAAAGTTCTAACAATGGTACGGCGTTTGCCTCGATCAAGTGTTAACGTAACAGCAACTGCGCTACAAAATGTACGTGCAATTTTAAAAAATTTTATCATCTACGACAAATACCGTGTACATGTCAAAAATGAAGTGTCTTGAAACTTTTGAGAGAGTGTGTTCATACGTTACTGTTTTGGTTGGTTACTGTTTCTAGAGGGCAGTAGCTAAATTTTGAGCAAACGACAAATTAATCAGAGAGCAGCGTGTTATCGCGTTTCTATTTGTAATTACAATATTCATTTTTCTCGCGAGAAGGTACGAAAGAATTTAATTCGTCGGGAAAAGGAGGATGCTCCAAATTTCTGAATTCAAAATTCAAGTGATAAGATAATTCGTTTTCCTCGGACAGTAAGTTGCAAGAGTTTTTTTTTATCACAGTTGCGTCATAATTAGCATTACGTATTTCCAGTCGTGCTTCAGCGTCACTTTAGCGCCAGAAATAATTAATTCGAAATCTTAGTACGTTCCGTTGCTGTACACTTTCCAAGCTATTTTTAACGCCGCTATTTAATTACAAGAACCTTTAATCGACGTGGTCACGCGACGGTCAAACAGAATGGAATCTATTTCAACAAACCTTCAACGAATCTCCTCCCGTACTGGCCGACTCTTATTCATCGTTTCTTATTCACCGGCGGAAGTCCCGATTTATTTAAATTTCAAAGCAGCTCGAACGATGGATATCAGTGGGATAATATTCGTAGACACTATCGATTCGTTGATTAAACAAGTCTGTCGGCAAAGCGAGCTAGACTGATTCGAAATTAGTCGAATGTAAGAAAGAAAAACGGGCCGGCGAAAGAAAAACAGAGGGATGAAATGCAAATACTCGTACTCGTTCAACTTGGGATTTTCGGGGCTGATCATTTTACCGTGGGTCGAAACAAGCTCGAAACGTCGCCGGAATGACGATCACGATCTCCCTGGCACGTTTAATTACTGTAAGTAAAGACTGCCTTTGTGTTCTCTCTCTCTCTCTCTCTCTCTCTCTCTGTTTTATTATTTTGGGAATACGTAGGGAGTTATCTGCTTTAATCGATACTTTGAAAGTCTAAATATTCATTAGTAATAAAGAACTATACCTGTATATATAAGTCAAACTTGTATAAATATTTTCACAATATTTATATTCATACATTTGCGCAAAAAGCACAGAACGTTTATTACCCCAGTATTGCGAAGCAATTAAAAGAGAATTGAAATATGGAAAATCCAGTTCGAGTTTTGACGTTGTAATTCTTAAAAAATTTTATCATTGTTTACAATTATCCGTATGTACAAGTATGACTAAACCAGAAAATGTTTGCTGAATTTCACGTATTATAATTTCATCGTATATATTATAGTATGAATCGACATAATCAATACACTTATGTATAATTAAGAGTTATATAATCTCGAATATAATTCCAATTCATTACGCGAACTTCGAGTTTTCAGATGGTTGTTTTTAATCGTGAATCTTCAACGCAAAAGGATCAAAAGAAAAACTGATCGCAATCTCCGTTTAATTATTGTAAGTAAAGACAAAACTTGTAGCATTTTTGTTTCTTCTCTACAATCCTTCCTTTACTCTACAATCTTTTAATTTTCCAACAAACACGAGTGTCTCTCAACAAATCTAGCTAAATTAGCTTTCCCTCTTTTTTTCGTTCCATTTAGAAATAGCGGCAGCGAAATAAATTGCATCACGATGATGTTGCAGCTCTGTTTCATTTCATTTCTCTTCACGTGCTTTTCTTTTATCACGCCATACGATTTTATGCACAGTACGGACGTACCGTCTGTCACAACTGAAACTCGCAGAAGCTTAATTCCCAAACGATGTAGCTGTTTTCTATGAAAACTTATACCATTCACCTAATGTACGAAGATGCATGTAGCTGACAAATAGCTCCATTCGTTAAGTGAATGTTTATTGCGAACGAGTTCAGTTCCATTAAATTATTCGAACTAATTCTTTCAAATTAAAAACAGTCCATCGTTAAACTGTCGATGTGTATCGAAATTCATATTTTCGCAAAAATATAAGTTTGCACGAAAATGTAAAACATACTCGTGAAAATTTTCACATTTTAGCGAAAGCGATTTTAGCGAGGGTAATCCAGAAAATCGGGCCTCCTCAGGTGCAACGCTAATGCAACGAAAATTAGCGATTGGTTGATTTGGATCACGTGGGGTAGATCTCGAGTAGGAATGGCGTTGTCTGGTACTGAGCGATCGCGCCTGTAATTTGTTTTGTATTCAAACGTTTGCATATCGATAAAATTTTATGGCAAAAAAGTCGTCTTCGTTTCCTAGTCGGAACAGTTGCTTCTAAATCTTTCAGTGAGACGAATCGTACTGGGGCACAAGTCGTGCAGTTTTTACTCCGCTTGTCTTCAGACGCTGTTACACGTCCTTTCTCGCTGCGTTACATTTTCCATCTTGAAATAGAATTACAGGAGGAACAGGTAACCGAATGGAGAGATATTGAATCTGGCGGGAATCGTGTCTACGCATTCGATGAAATAAAAGAGACGGCGAACGAAAGGAGCGGAGGGAAACGTTTCTTGTTCCACGGCAGGAAAATGTTTTGATTCCGCGACGTCAACAGATTTTTCTCCTTCTATTAGCTCTCGGGACCCGGGCAAATAACTTTAAGACGAGGCGAGCAGTGTGTATGTGACTTTCGACTCTCGACGTTTCACGTGGCACGGAGATATTGCTCCTGGCCGTTTAGACTTTTCCGAGCCGCGTCTCCCGAGTTAGAGGCAAACGAGTAACATTATTTGCGGATTCGACACAAGTGGCGAATATATTGGATTACTCTGGGAACTCGTAGTATCTCCTTAATAGTCGGTATACTGCCGCAATCGAGAAAACTACGACAAAACCGCTTTTCACTGAACGATTTTAATGTTTTTACAGGTTGTAAAAGCAATTTCATATATTTTCACAAATATAATTAAAGAATCTTAGAAAAGATCTCGAGTGCGCTATTTGACCGTTATACAAAAGTATTCGAATAGCATTGAAAATTTTCACGAATGTGTGCATTACGAATAGATTTTTATGCAAATTTATATTTTTGTGAAAATAATCAGAGATGCAATAATAAATTTATCCACGACGATTTCTTGGAACGGAGAAGATCAACTATTATTACTTTCGAGGAGCGATACTAAAAAATTTTCAGACTATTTCTGTAGCATTCTTTGGATCGTGCATGTTAGAGAGAGGCGAGCGAACTTGTTACTCGGCCCAATAATTTCTGTATATTCGCAGAAAAATTTCTGCAAGTGTGCAAATACTTCCAAGTGAGCGACTACGTTTCAATTCGCCTCTCGAGATTATTACGAACAGAGTGTTACGTGTAAATAAACCTCTCGAGACGATCGCGAAATTTTATCGTTAATGGTAGACCACGCTTCGCTCTAACAAGCCTGTGAATTATGGTCGAGTTAATAGGTTTCTATTAATATCGGTACACGAGCATGGCATATCACTTCAGCGCTACTCGAAGGCGCCCGACGTTAAGTGTTCAATTTTCGTAGCATCGACGAGGATAATACAGCTTCGAGTGTGATATTTTTAAGCTATCGACGTATTTCATCGTCCATTTTCTTCTCTTGTTATCATCTCTCTAGGTTTGATTCGCTTTATTAGTTCGATCTCTGTAACTGTGAACTATAATACACGAAACAAAAGAGAAAATAAAAATTTCACCGTTATACAATTATAAATTCAATTTCTGTATCGTGGAATAACTTGAGAAAATAAAATATTAAATTGAAAAGAACTTTATTATTTCAACGTTATTTCATATTATTTTAAACTTACTTAAAATACACGTATTGTCCCGCACGCAGTTGAAAAACTCGATGCGATTCACGCGCTTATATTAATATAAAAAG
The DNA here is from genome assembly GCA_032399605.1 of Melipona beecheii. NCBI lineage: Eukaryota > Metazoa > Arthropoda > Insecta > Hymenoptera > Apidae > Melipona > Melipona beecheii. Next base: position 5,059,138 of record JAUCMO010000501.1, on the reverse strand, counting down.
TTTCTCTTAATTAAATTTCCTCCTTTTCATACCCAAACTTTTTTACTTTAATCTTTTGATCAAGAATTTTCAACACGTCCATGTTCTGTCCCAACAGTGCTATCTACAAAAACTGAGTCACCCAATGAGTCGCGAACCCTCGGCCAATAGACACGCCCCTTTAATTAGCTTCTGTTAAGATTGAATCTATTCAGATTTAAAGAATTTAAAATTCCAAAAATCTACACAAAATGCAAAGATGTTCAAAGTAGTTTGCTCATTATGATATTTAATTGACAATTAGATTTCCACGCAAAACTCTGATCGCAAATTAAAATGTTAACTTCTTCGCACAATTTTGTAAAAATGAAATTTGCAAAATTTACGATTACGAATTTACACGTACAACTTGCATTAAGCAAACACAAGTCAGATTCCGTTTCTTGAATTTCACAAAAATTTAAAATTATGAAAACGCCTGCCAGATTAGTCAACGACTCTGTTTCAATCGTCATTCGCGAACTAAGTGACTGTAAAGAAGTTCGGTTCAACGAGCCTCCATTTCCTCCGCAAACTCAAACAGCTCATCGTTCTAACGAGTGATAAAACCTAGAGAGGGACGTTGTACTGCACGTGTAGATATGTATCGCGGTACGATCCTCGAAATGGCCTGTTTTATGTAGAAACGTTAGAAAGACGCATTTGACGTGGACGTTGTAACAGCGTTGCTGGCCAGAGTGTCGCAAATTCGGTTACAAGGTTTTGCCGGGCACGGTCTGCTGTCGCGGACCTTTAAAAAAGCATCTTTAAGCTCGCCGCACAGCCACGACGGAAACGTGCGAAACGCGGATGGATAAGGTCATCTCGGAAACGAAAATCGACGCGAAAGCCGTACGTCGTTTGGTTCAGCGAAATGCGATTGAAAATAAAAAGAGCTTTGAGGCAACTTTCTTTTCGCTTCACCCTTTTAAGGTTTTAAGGTTGCTAGCAGGAATTTTCATTTTTATATTATTCGTAGGTGTGATTAGCCTAACTGCAAGGATCTTTGTGCAATCTTGTATTTTTCTTGTAATGCAACTATTTCTTCACTGTCGTTAAACATTGTAATATTCGAAATGAGAATTATATTTATTATGTCGTGTATATATAATTGCACATGAACATTGTTGTAATGCTTAATGAATTCCCTCCCATTTTGATTCATTTTCGACCTTCCTCTTATTAAATTTATTTTTTAAATTCCGTAAATTGTATTCGTTAGCTGCTTAGAAACGTGAAATTTCGTAAAAATCCGCAGTCCAATAATGGACGTGGCATGATCTAAATAAAAGGCTAGCTGCTGTTTCTCTTTTTGTCAATTCTTAATTATAACGTACAATTTACCGTGAATATTATATATAGAATTACTATATAATGGTCTCATATGCACAGAGTCGATAATAGCAGTTTAATTGTACATAGTTAATAATAGTTAATTAATTATGTTATTATAATTAACGTGTCAGAGGTGCATTTGCATCTGTGGGGAGAATTAATAATTAAATCACATTGTTGCGACTTGATTAAATTGTTATAATAATATTTAACAGTGTAGTATAACGATTAATTGCCTGGTCATTGATGCTGACTGACATCGACGCTGCATCAGCGCACACTACGCTGTTACAAAATAGTACATTCGAATTTGCTATTTGCTGTATCGACGATGAACTTTTCATTGCTTAATGAATAAGAGAAAGAAGATATTAAATATATATACGAGTCTACAACGAAGCAATGAAATTTATCGTACAGACAACTTGTTTATTTTAAATTACACCAACCAATTTCACGAGTAATATTAGCTTCATTAAACCTGAGAATCCAAATGTTTCATTCGTTAAAACACACTGCACTGCAACACAGAGGAACACCTCAGTCGTCACATTTCTGTTTATGCTTTATTCCCTCAAATAAGAAAAAAAAAGAACCAATCCTTTTGTCTGCAATTTCGATTCACTCGACGTGAAGTGAACTCTAATCGTTCCCTATCTCTAATCGTTTGTCATTCGACGTAATTAATATCTGCGATCGATTGCACATCACGACTGAAATCGCGAGAAGCACGCTCCGTTCCAAATTTTTCCACGATCGAGCCAGATTACTCCGCTCGTGTTATCTTATATTATCTCAGCGGCGTTCGCGGCTGTGTAATCCGCGCTGGCATCGACACTCGCCTAATTCGCGTCATCAGTATGTATAACGTGGACGCGTAACAAAGGGATTTAAAACGCGCGCGCGCGTACGCGTGATACAAAAGTCCCGAATGAATATTCGGGACCAGGGGAGCAGGGTGGACGAGGGTGGACAGAACGACCGGCCAGCAGCCAGCGATGTCCACGGAACTCACAGCCGTGGAAACTCGGTGGCCATTCATTATTTCGCGCTCTGGCCGGACGCTGGCACCGGGAGATGCGACAGAGACGGCGCACGGCGGAGGAGGGCTGCTGAATTAGGGAAAACTGCGCGAGTCCGATTACCATCCTCCAATTTACTTGGCCCGTGTTTCGGTGCGTCCTCCAGAAGCCAGAGAGGAGACTAACCGGCAGCGAAACAAGGAACGTGGACGGTGACAGAGTGAAACGGAAAACAAAGAGAAACGGGGGCGAGTGAGGAAGGAGGGAGGAAGTTTTCCAGCGACATACGCAATCGCAACGCCGAATGGCATTCAGGCCCGGTAATTGGAAGCTTAGAGGGTTGAACGTGCGCGATCTTCTCGAGGAGAGATGGCAACTGGCTACACGCAATAATTTCAGCCGGAATTCGGCAGGCGAACGCGAAAATGGCGGGGAAGCGAGAAGGGAACAGTCCAGTTATCCGCTTAGCGCCGAAGTGCTTGTATCAAATCCCACTTTTCATCAATTTCCCAAGCCGGTACCTAGCCTCCGGTTCTCCGTACTCGGATTTCACTTTCAAGATCGGACTCGATCGACCGCGCACCGACTCGGCTTTCAGCTCCCGAACGTGTAATCATTGACTGAAGACAGAATAGAAACGGCACGTGAAAATGGAGACTTCGTGTCTCTCAGAGTCTGAAACACTAACCAGGAAAAAAATCACTGGTTTTTTTTTTTAGGTACTTTATGCTTAGGTAATTCACAACAGTGAATTGGAGAAGTAAATCAAATAAAATGATACGAAGAAAGACGAGGAGTCTGGAAGAAATTAAACTTGTTTAATTGTTACAAGCAAGCTAAATAATTGTCGAGTAATCTTCAAAAATATCGAACATAATTTAATTGTCATGAGTGAGTTGTATAAAATGACCGATCCAATTGTTGTAAATAAATAGATAAAATTACCAACTAACACACAGGAATATCATAGAAATGCAAACGTAATTTTACTTTGCAAAAAACATAGAAATTAAAATTCAATTAATGGAGGCTATAAAACAACAAAAATCTAAAAATGATTAATTATTGATTAATCAATGAATGATCAATAATGTTCGGATAATGAACAATTTACGATAAGATTATATTTTGTTGCAAGTGCGAGAAACAAAATATAATTTATAGCAAATGTTTTGCTCCAGTCCATTGCGATATCGTATATTTTCATTTGTTGAAAAATTTGTAACAAAAATGAAACATTGACAGATTTGTAAAAGGAAGAAAGAATTTTGCTTCTGCAACAGAGCTACTTCTTTAAGTTTGTTAATTTCTTCCACCAATGTCTTACGCTTGTGCGCCACTTCTACAATTAAACTTTCACGTCGTCTCGTTTCTCTCCGCGCACGAGGAAAAATTTCGTTCGTAATTTTTAGTTACACAACCATTCTGCACAACGACGCGTCCCGCCATTCCACTTCAACAGGTGAGCTCCAGTTGCATGACGTCTCGTGCATTTTTAAATCGTCTTCCTACGTTTTCGCTCCCGCTGTCGTCAGAAACTTGTAATTAGTTCCGTCACGAACAAAGCATCGCTTCCGGAGCGTAGTGCAAAAATTTGACGTTGTGATTACGAAATCCGTTTAGCGTTAATCCATTGTTTAATCAAAAGGGACGACTGATTAAAACTGAATTTAATAACGAGCTTTGTGGCGTACTCAAAAATTGGATATCGGATTGCACCGCTGTAATTAATTTAAAGTAGAAACAAACTTACTTAGGTGTTTTGAAATATTCGTTCGATATCTGTATTCTCTCTTCGTAGATCTAAAACTAGCTAAACGCTAAACTATCGGTATAATCGGTTCGAGATGCTTTCTTCTCTATTTCAAATATTCAGAATTCGACAGACATATATATATATATAGATTTCTACGACTGGCTATAACATTTTAAACAACGCAGTCATAAGTTACCTACGTAATTTTAAATTTACCTACAATTTCGAATTCTCGACTGTAAATTTCTTTTCATATATTTTTGTACTCGTAATCAGGAATAATCTAAAATTGTTCATACAGTTTTATATGTTATACAGCACAGATCTGGCTACAATGATTGCGAATGTCTAATTGCGTCTTTGTACAATGTATTAAAATGTGCAAATGTGAAATTGACTTTACTAGTTTCACGATTGTGAAAACATTTTTCTTCGGGTTCTCCAAGGGTTAAATTTTAGAGCAAACTTCTCTTGTTAGAACCACCGAACGATGGCTTTAACGCTTTCGATATTCACGTTCTGGCAATATCTCGTACCTCGTGTATATCAATTTTCATCCTGGTGAGTCCCAAATCGTCGCGTCGGTGGCAAAGGAAAGAAGCGCGAGATTAATTCTCGGGTCGAAGTTTGAACGGGCGATAACCTTTGATAATATCGGGTCACCTTTCTCATCGCGTAACAGAACTTTGATACGGAAATGGACGGATAACGGGCGAGAAAAGGGGTTGGAAAGAGTGAGTGTGAGAGAGAGAGAAACGCCGGCTGCGTTCAGAAACTCGAGAAACGCGAGCCGAGCAACTATAACTTAGCCTCAGCCAGGGTTAATCGTCGTAATGCCGTGATTTAATACCCTGGCGAGACGAATATCCTCCATTTCTAGAATTAATGGCAGGATGCACTTCGCAATGACAAAAGAAAACGGAGCCGAGTTCGTGAGACATTCGTTCGTAATGCTTAATTTATTATACATTATCCGGCCGCATCGAATAGAAAGTCGACGTTCCTTAGACATTGAGATTACTCGTTGAATAATAGATGTATGTATAGCGGTATATGTATAATAGATATGTGTCAGCAGAGGAGAGGAAAATTTTATGGAGTAAAGTTGCCGACTTTAGTTCCAGCTGGATTTCAAATGATACGATATATTCCTTTTCATCGATATTAATGATGTTGAGTAACAGATGTTGACAACAGATTTTGATACTAATTGTTATGAACGTGACATAAAGATACACATCTACGTTTTAAATTTCAGTGTCTTACAGACAATTTTGAAATTGATTTTTATTGTAGCTGATGGACGACATTCGCGTTCAATTTTTATCAGTTTTGACTCGTTCATTGATCATTTCAGAGATAGAAGAAAGAAAAGCGATAAAGTCCATTCAGATCTTACCACGCGGTAATTATTACACGTACGTGTATGGTATTCCAATTTCACAGGTACGCGGCGAATATTTCTTTCAATATGAACAAACCCGTAATTTTATTACAACGTTCGATCGAACATTACTGAAGTTCATGCCGTTTCCTTCAGTTCAGTTCCCCCGGTTCCACGAAACTAATTACAGTCGGCAGCGATGCACGATCGTAGAGATTAGAAACGCGGCCAATCATTATTCAGAAGTTTGATCAAGCTCTTACGTGCACTCGAACCGGAAACGGATCTTAATAAATGGCTACGCCAGGCCGGCCAATCGTTTCCGAGATGTATAATAGAGGCAGGAAACAATGTGCTCCCTATGTGCCAGAGGCATTATCCTTTCATTCTCCTTGCGGCTTGGAATCTATTCGGCGATCCGTAGTTCGAGAACCGTCGAGTTTTATCTGCGTTAATATCTGCGGAAGATTGTTTGACCATGGCCGCGCGCGCGCAGAATGCGCTAGAATCTACAATACATAACCCCTGCTTCACTGATGGTTTTAGCTACCTCCGATGGAAATCGATTTCACGAAACAGTTCCACACTCGCTCGATATTTGGCGTAGAAATAATTTGTAAATAATAGAAGACGATACAGACGGATTGTCCTGGTTTTATTTTGAAAAATATTCTACGGATTCTATTCACACGGATCTAAGTGTGAATCTTCCGAAATTTCTATTGATAGATAACAAACGACATTCAACGTAATGAGAGCTAAAAAAAATGTGCTTCAGCCGATGGAAATTTTGCTAAGACATTTGAATCGATACAAAACAAATTACAGGTGCGAACGCTACTCCTACTCGAGCTCTATCCCACGCCCTCTCACGAATCACGTGACTCAAATCAACCAATCGCTAATTTTCGTTGCACTAGCGTTGTCTGCCCGCTAAAGTCACTTTCAGTAATAAAAAGCGGACGAGAAACAGTTGAATCCAGTGAAAGATAGAAATACACGTGCGCGAATATCATCGATCACTCGCGTAATTTGCGACCGATACGTGGCCCGCCACAATCTTCATACATTTCCTCTCGTAAGGCACTCGGCTTCAACCTTTAATTTAACTTGCGTTCAAGCCGAAATATGTTACCGCCGGTAAGTTGTATAGTCCACCGCCGCGGTGGCAATATCTCGGGGGCGTTTATGCGAGGATCATACTTTCCGTTGCGGTGGCCGTACAAGGTAAAATATGCTGGCGATAATTTAACGAAACGTGCGAAGAAAATAAGCGATATCACCGGAGGTATCGCTGGATCGTTTCGCCGGAAAGTGTTTCCACAGTCATTTTTTTTCCTTTTTTCAGAAAGTTCCTCTTTTTTTCTGTTACTCTTCCTTCGTTGTTGTTGTTTTTTTTTTTTTTTAGCAACGTATCCGGCGCTGACAAGAAATATAGGGTATCGTGATTTTAATCCAGATCCGACCGGAAATGGAAGTAGTCACCGAATGTATCGACGCGTCAACTTGTCAAAACGATCCTTTCGGCCGTTTATTTGCCGGCGAGCGGCGGCCAACGTTTGTCACTTTTTTCACCCCTTGTGCGACCGCAGGGGATGGAGTTATTAGGTTCACCCTCTTTGCATCGGCGTGAAAAACTCGTTAAAATTTGGGGAAAATTTTTTTCTAAAATTAATAATGGCTTCATGACGAGAATGACACTGTGCGGTTAACCATTGAGTACCGTAGATGTTGAAATTTGTACAAGTATCACAGAAGGTCCAACAAATTGCCAACATTTATTGTGTTGTTACCGTTACTGCGGATTTTTATAGAAATTGATCATAACAACTTAGAATTTTGAATCACTAAATTTTTGAATTTTTAGTCCAATTTCATTACTAATTTCTGCCGGGACGAATGCGAAATATGGGATAAAGACAAAAATATCAAAAATTAATAATATCGATAATAACTAATTATTATATCTGTATCGGCGATATTATATTTATAATCGATTAAGCTGTTTTAGCGTATTAGATATATCTTTCATTGAATTTTATATTCTGCCAGTCACATAAATTTTATGACATTCACACTGAAGATAAACACGGAACAGTATCTGCAAAAGCACTTTTCTCTTTTAACGGCCCTATTCTTGCTACGAAATGGATCGTTCAAACGATTAAAATTATCGAACGAAACGTCAAGAGATTCATTCTCACGGAACGATACGCGTCGAAACGTTTACCAAAGTATATTTCACCGCTCGTTGTAAAACCAATAACGTCGCTCGTGCGAAACTTTTCCACATCGCTCGCACCCGATTGAAAAAACCAGACAGATAGACCAACGTGTGTCACCGCGTCAATGACGTTTCCGAGACGAAGAAACGGATCGCGAGGCACGTAAGAACTCGAAACAAACTTGCCAAAGGTACAAAACTTCTCGCGGCTACTCAACCTGGATCGAGCTCCCACGGGGTTTGCATAATTAATTTGCGAAACCGAGTTTCCCTCGCGTATCTCTCTGTCTCTTTGGATCCCCCTGTGCACGGGGAATTGCAACTTCTGTCGGTATTCCTGTCCTCACTCGTCCCTGTCTGCGCGCGTACATGTAAAGCCGAAGACACTGTATCGTAATTATATTTATTTCATTGGCCAGCGTTCGCCGTCGTGCTTTTTAAAAGAAACCGGCGAGGCCTAGAGGTTTTTCACGAATCTCCTCTTTCTTTCTTTTTCTTTCTCTTTTTCTTTTCTTTTTTCTCCCTCGTCGAGCCACGGCCATCGTCTTTGTCGAATCCACTCGGAGCTTTCGTTTCCCGTCGCAGTCTCAGCGGTCGTTATTAAAACCCGCGAATAGGGACGATGCGGCACCGTGCCGTGAATAAGAAATTAATTTTCTTTTCCTGCATCCGGATTCCGGCGTCTCTGGCCTCCCACTCGATCCACCTTGTCATCCATTCCGTCCTTCTCTTTTCCTCGTTATCTCTCCCCGTTACGACCCTCCTCCTTCCCTCTCGCAGACTAATCCAATCGCTAATAGGCAAGGAAGCCGCTCTCAACTTTATAGTTACAAGCGTAAACTTCATCAGCAGCTTCCAATTACTTTTCTTTTCCCTTCTTGGCCGCTTCTCTCGGACTCGGCGGCTCCTTATCGTCGTCGGGCGCGCCCCGGACGCATTATCCCGGTCCTGCGCAGGGGATGAAAGGACGCTTCCGTTTCAACGTAACGCAACGGCGGCGCCTGTGTCGAACGGCCTTTCGTTCGCGCGTTGTCGAAAAGAACGTTGCCCACTTAGCGTGATTATAGCGAAATTGAATCAACGCCGTTAGCAAGAAGCATATTCCTTTCTTTCTCTCTTTGGTAATCCAACGAGGAAATTACTCGTTACGGATTTGACTTATGTCTGAAGAGGTAATTCAAGAATGTGATTAAAGACAGTGCATTTTTGCTTGGAGAGTGCATCGTAATTTCTGTTTGCTCTTTTTCTCTGCGAGAACTGATATCGCGAGTGGAACTTGCAACTATTCATGTCAGCTTCTTGCTGCGAATGAACAAATTTTTCGAGAACGGAAAAACGTTAACCCGTGTATTTGCACTTGTATCAATCCTGAGATTTACGTAGGAGTAGAAGGTAAAATTTTACCGTGAGTTTTAATCGTAAGTTCAAGCTGATTCTTGCGCGTATTGCAAAGAGAACCGTAACATTCCTTTCTGCTTCTTTCATCGCGATTGCACACGCAACCGAATGGATACGTTCCGCCGACGTATGGCCAATATGCGAAAGGATTTACGAGTTCGATGAACGTCGTCGATTGTGTCTGGGGTTGAATTATTTAATAAAAATGAAAAAGTATCGCGTGTCAGCTTGCAGTTCCGTTTGAACTTCCGGCAGATGTGTTACTACCTTTTTTTCTCTGGTGTTGTTGACTCGCGTCTGAGAAAGGCGGTTGGGGAAAAAAAGAACTAGCAACGAGAACGGTTCGCGGTAAAATTATTACGAAATAATTAGAATATCCATTAGTCATGTGTCGCTTGATGACTGATCGATGATACGGAAATTGAGTTATCAAGCGGCATTCCGTGTTGGATGGCATTGCCAAGATCGTATGATATGTATGAAAATATCGATCGTTCCTTTATCACGAAACGATCTTCCAAAGCTGACATGACGCAATCGATAAATACCACGTTGGGTGTAATAAACTTTTGGTTTTTCAAATGTTGCAAATTTTCACCGACATAGTACGTCCTGTTCAATATTGGAATTAAACTCCATAATATCGCTAATTGCAACATTTAATTACTTTTCTTTCTCTAAGATCATAACTTTATAAATGTTGCGAGATGCAGAATACAATTAAAAGTGTATTTAATGTAGTAATTTAAAAATTGAATATTTTGATATTTCTATAAATCTCACATGACAGCCAACAAGTATCAAAGAAATCAGTGTGAAGGATACGAAAGGTAAGAGGAATTTAAAATTTTAAATTTGCATACTTTTAAACGTATTTACGTTCTATCTTAATATCGATTAAAGTTTTACTAAAATTTCCTTCTTTCGTTTTAAAACTTCCACAGCGTAGCGACGTAGTAAAACATGAAGTTCAATTTTCAAGAAACATAAAAGACTCGTTACTGCAGCGACAACAGCTAACCTCATATTTCTCTTTTTCCCCATGCAAGAATACCATCAATAACGGTGCAATAACGGTGCAATAACGGTGCATGCACGGAAACACGCGTAACCATTACTGTTACATTTGTTTCGTACTTTGTTCTGTTATTTATTACAATCTGTGATGTTGTAAGTACCCTCTTAAGATCATGCTAAATTTTTTAATCATATTTTTCACCACGTTTGCTCTAAAAAGAGAAACTTTAAACATACGCGTTTATTAGCGAATTTGGAAAACGTTTATTATTATGCGAATAACGTGAAATAAAAGGTCGCAATTAATAATTCACTAGAAACTTTCAAAGTTCATTCATCTTATGTATTGACAAGAATAAAAATGGCAAGGATTAAAAATGTACCGTCGCAAATCTATAAAATTTCTACGAAACGTAATTGTAAATGTATGTAATTGCACGTGTGTGTGTGTATCATTACACACACACGCTCCAATTGAACATCACAATTTATAAAATGTTACAATTGTCAATTACGTTGTACATATTATGAAGAATAATTTATTTATTATTTTCAAAATTATTAACTCGGAGAATCGTAGAAAACAGCAACCGCAGAAAAACCACGTGTTCACCAACCACAGCGATCAACCTTACTTGCGACACGCAAAAAGCCAGCCTTTATTAATCATATAGCCCTATCGAGGTTTGCTTAGAAAAAAAAAAAAAGTTGCGAATCGATAAGACGTAACCTTCGGTTGGAGTGACTCTCGAGTTTTTCACGCGATTTCGTCCCTTGGGGAGGGGTCCGGTGACGTCCAATGGATCGTCCCGCAGTATTTTTCGTTCGCGTTGAAACTCGGACTGCCTGAGGCGATAGATAAAGACATTAAGGACGGCCACGATCCCGATTCGATCCCCCTTTTCCCGAGAATTCGACGACTGGTCAACGACGACGTCGAAATTTATACGCATCACTTTTCGCGGTGATCGTTTCAATTTCCAGCCGCGAAATTGGCCTGAATTTCGAAGAATTTCTTTTTCTTAACTCGACACCTCGATACTTTTATTTTCTGAAGAGATTTCATTAGTGTAGCGGAATTTCGATTTTCTTAAACAACTTGATCCTCTGCTTCTATTTTTATGCAGATGTCCTTCATTTTGATTGAATTAATTAGTTAAATGAAAATCAGATGCTGAACTCTTTCGAATTCGGATAACTAAAATTGAAAGGAATAATTAAATCTACGTCTACGTATAGAAACCGTAAATAACACCCTATACTCTCTGACCTACATTGCTTAATTTTCTGAATCTGACTTTAAAGGTTCCAGTACAGTTTGAAACATATTTAATGACGAAAGCAAGTAAAGATGCAACTTTCTCATTCCCGCTAGCAATCTAGCTGCTGGAATTTCCCAACTCCTTTTTAAGAAAGTGAAAAGTGTTTCGTCACGAGTAATACATTTGTAAAGTATCTCTATGGAAGTACTTTCGTGTATAAATTTTTGACAGATCTGGAAGATTTTTCTTTGTTCAAAATTCAGCGTTCAGAAAATCGAGATTCTAGCGGCAACACTTGAATAAAACTGTCGCCGCTTGTCAATGGGTTTTATTGGATCAGGGTTTGACTCGACAGTAATTGATTAAAATTCGACAGACATTAGATTGTTGAAAGCGGGTTGGGCTGAAGTATCGATTGTTAAGCTGTTGAGAGGATTCAATTAACGACGTCGTTTCAACGAGGCTGTGTTGTCGCGGCTTGTAAGATTGATAGTTTCGGACGAATTAGCGTAAGAAGGTGAATCGATAAAATAATGATTAATGAGAGGATACCCTCGGCGCGTGACTCGTGAACGCAACACGAACATAACACGATAGTTGCTGTTTGCGTATTTCAAACGCGAATGAAGTTTCAATTAAACGAATTTTACTCTTCACGCATCGTGTTTTCATTCTTCATTCTCGATGATAAATGATTCTGAATCTCTAATGCTGTATTTGAACACTTGTACTTTGTATGCACAATATAAGTTCAGATTTGCAACTTGAATTTTTCTCAACGTTATAATGAAATTTGTGTTTTTTATTTAAATACACACACACACACACACACGTGTATATATTTATAAACATATGCGCGCAACCTTTTTATTTATCGTATTTTCATTAATTGTAAACATAGTATACATCTCAAATATATCATTAACTGCAAACACAGTACGATTCGTTTTAACCTCATTTCGAATAGTTGATTCGTAGTTGGTGTTTGGTTTCAAAATCACGTTGTCCGAAACAAGACATTGAACACGAGTTAATTAACGTTGAGTTACATGTGATAACATTATACATATATAATTCAATTTTCAACCTGACAAATTAATTATCATCAAATTTCACTTCTGGACATTCGATTTCAATTCTGTCAAGAAATTTTGCAATAAACTGACTGCCAATTTTACCATCGACTACAATCGTTCAAAGTTTATCGTTAATTTTGGAAATTTCTGTATCTATTTCTGTTCGAGCATGTGTACTTTCCTACTTGATACTTGATTCCTACCGCCGTCAAACCATCCTCATTTCAACAATCCCTCACCCGTTCAGACGAACGTGTCGAACCATCGAAACTGAAGCGATCGCCGAGTAGACAATCGTCGCACGGCTCGTTTCCATCAGCACTCGGTAATGGCGCGTTGCAATTAGCCGTATCTCCTGCATAATGAGCCAAACTCCGTCGCTGCGTCGCGCGACGTATCACGCGGCTGTGCCGTGTGCCGGTGTCGTTGCAAAATTAACCGTTTCGTCGAACGGCGAACGGTGCGCGGAGCACCCCCTCAAACATCGTCGCTCGTTTCGCCAACGAGACTTCGCCGGAGCGTTCGCCTAAGAACCCAGTCAGAGCGAAACTAAAGCTAACTTGTAACCTTGTTCGCTGTGTAACTGCGTCGCAGAGCGCCACTTGTATAAATTAACTGGAATCTCAAGAAGTAAAGTGGCCGAAAAGCAACGCGCCGGTTGACTTGTTAATTCCATTTACTGGCGCGCCTCGCCCTTCCACGTGTGCGTGCGTGCGTGTGCGCGTTCGTCGATCGCGTCTACGGCAACTCGAGTCGCAGCTAGCTGAGCTCAACCGAGTGGTATTTGACGCGCGATGGAAGCGGCAGAGCGAGATTATAAATTGAGATATTTAATATAAGTTGTCGTGCAAATTATCCGGCGTAGTTCACAACGTTTAATGAAACGTTGAAACATTTGCGTAAATTCATTTCTTCACAATTGAAAAACATGAAACCTGAACAGAGAGATTCGGTTCATCCGCGAGTATCATTCCGTGGAATTGAGTTTGATTGTAGATTCGTAGGAATTTACAATTTAGTGACGATACTCGTTGTTATGAGCTAAACTTAGTAGCACGTATGTACATATATGCAAAAATCTTTCACCCAATACATATAATATAAAACATTTTTTCATCCTAATACATATGATACGCGTACAACATGCGATACGCCAAACACGTAACTATGCAGGTAAATTTACGACGTTTTTACTTCTATCTGGCACATTGATCGAAAACGAACGAGCTTTTCGACTAACCTGCGAAACCGAGTACCTCACGAGTACCAAAGTGCCTAGCTAATTGTTATCAACTACAGTGTCTCGCCAGGTACGCGAAGTGTATCCCGTAAATCAACAGCACTAAACCTAAGCACCCGGCTGGAAATTGTTCTTCGGAGACAGCCGGCGTCCAGTTCCGCGCACCTTCTCCCTCTAATTTCCCAGCGACGACCACCACGTCCACGCGACATCAAAGTCAGCCTTTCTCTTCCAGCCATCTGGATGAAATTCTCCGCGCGATGTCCTGTATTAACATCCTGGAAAATGAATGGCTCGTTGCCGACTCGTCCGGTCGAAAGGGCCCCTTCTCTCTCCCTCACTCTCTCTTCATAAACTTTCCAGGTTACACGTGACCGTCTCCGTGTCAGTTTTAGGACCTAGTTTTTTCTCGTCCTTTTCCGTTCTCTTTGTCAGTTTGTCGTTCCCACTTTCGTATTTGATTTCGCCACTCTGTCGCTAAAGAACGTGCTTTTTCCCCTCCACTCCAGATTCGTTTCGTAGCTCGGGCCACACAGGAGAACCGTGCACGTTCGCTGTGGCTTTGTGACTGATTGTGAACGGTGAGTCGGTGACTTGTTCAAGGGTCACGTGGATTATAACCCACGAGGTTCGACACCTCGGTTTGTTTTCAAATATTGTTTGACAAGTTAATTTTTATGCCCGTGGCTTGCGCGGTGATGATAAGACAAGTTTTAATTTTATAAAGAATCGCATACGTTTGTTTTAAAATTGGAGGGAATTAAATAATAGTTTGTACAAGGAGAAATTTAGTAAGTGTTCGCATGTTAATAATTATGAAATATATACGAAGTTTGAAAATTTTATTATTTACCGGATATTGAAAATAGGAAATGTCTTAAAATCATCCTTTGTGTGAGAGTGTCAGTAGTTTTCATACAAATGTTCGTTGTTCATTTATGATGTTAGTAGTGACTTTTCTATTTCGAATATTTACATTGCGCACATGTCTACCATTGCGAGTGTAAATATTCGAAAAATAACAGGAATTAAACTAAGTATATTGTGGATGTACCTAAACTGTTAATCGATAGCAGTGTAAGTTTTTGTAGTGATAACTTTTGTATATTAGAAACGAAAATACTGAAAAATATTATGCAAAGAAATTCATTTTTAAAAACGAAGGGGTGGAAAGTTAGCTGACAAGGAAATAACACGAAACGAAGAATATTCCTCCCGTGCAATTATTTTAGATTGATCGTGTAATGTGGTCGTGAAAAAATATTTGAATATCTGTAGTGGCGTGTTACGAAAGAAAATTTTCACCGCGTTAAGTTTTGTTTTTCGTCGAAACAAATATCTAGCCGGAACGCTAGAAATACAGACGCGTAAATTCGACATTATTTGCACAGCTACTTTTAAACTTCGAAAGTGGATTTAACCCTTTAATCGTGCTATTAAAAGGTATTTCACGACTTTTTGCGATGAGGCGTACTTTGAGCGATAAAACAGTGCGAACAAAAACATGTAAGATCAATCGCTCTCATTCGATCAATATTTCCACTAAGTTAATTTCGATACGTTCAGAAGGAGATTAAACTTTTTAAAAAATTTAGTTAGTCAATCAGTCAAAAACCAAGTTAAAATTTTGTTGAATTTATATGTTGAACACTATTTATCTAATTAACATAAATATACTACTTTGTAATAATACTTTATAACAAATATAGTTTGACTTTGCAAACATAATTTAACTGATAATATTAGTGAATTAGTAAGTGAAAAATTCTAAATAAACTTTTCTTTTATTAAACAGAGAATGATCAATTTCTATAATAGGTTATAGTAATAGTACCACTGGTGTTTAATTTTTACGCCTGACCACTATGTATAATAATTTCACAATTTTTAAGCAAAGTTTTTGCTATAACTGTCTCGATGCCGAATTTTAAGACTGGCTCGGAAAAGTTTCATCGACGTTCGATAGGCGAATCGCTTTTTCGCATCGGGTTTGAGAGAAGCACGCATCAATCGAGAACTGTCTGAAATGAAAATCGCGTACGTAGCAATTTGTTTCGCTCAACTGCCGTGCAATCAATTCTCATGTTATTGACTTACTTGCCAATCGTTAATTGAAATTGCCAATGAATTGTAAATTTATGACAGTTGGTTGAATCAGAAAATTGAGTTAATGAAATTGTAGACTTCGATTATAAAGTATTTCTTTAAAAAAATTATTTTTTTTCCTGTCAAACGATTGATTTACACGTACAAAAGAGTTAATCTTATAGCAAAATTGTCATCAATGAAGATTTACTGAAAACGTAGAATAAAAAATGGAAGGAACTTTAGTCGCTGTATTTCAATTTAAAAAATAATTATTATCGAGGATTATTTTTCTCGTTAAACGTTATAAAGAGGATCCTCTACTTTAGGTGCGTTACGTTGTTTTGTAATTATTTTTATGTATTCTACGTAATCTTTGCATCTTCAAATTGTCCCATGTGTTTCAGTATCAAATTCTGTCAGAACCGCTGAATAATTATGAAACATAATAATTCCTAATTGATCGAAAGACGGACCTCGACTACTTAACGACCAAAAGAGGGAACTTTTCGATAAGCTACTCTTGCGACTATTCTCCCCGATTAAGTCTAACTTCCGCGAAACTTTCCCATTGACGCCTCGAAGCGTTTATAATCGAGCTCGGAGCGTTATCCTGATAGACGTTCATAAATTTGTCAGCTTTAAGCCTTTCGTACATAGTTAACGATGCTCAGAGGCGATTTGATCAATTAGTCAGTCAATTAAATTCGAGTTCTATCAGCCGGGAATCAGTAACGATCAGGCCACTGATTTTTATAGTTCGTAAATTTTGAATGACCAACGCAACATAGACATTCGTGAAATTGAGCGGCTTCTTAAACTGTTGGACAATCAATGCAATAACATGGAATCACGGAGTTGAATTTGATTCGATTTTCCCAAGAAACAGAGGTTCGAATGTGATACCCTAGAAAACCGGGTGCAACGAAAATTAGTGATTGGTTGATTCGGGTCACGTGATTCGTGAAGGGGCGTGGAGTAGACCTCGTTGCCTGGTACTGAGCGATCGCGCCTGTAATTTGTTTTCTATCGATATTCAAACGTTTGCATATCAATAAAATTTTATGGCAAAAGAGTCGTCTTCGTTTCCTAGTCGGAACAGTTGCTTCTGGGCCTTTCAGTGAGACGAATCGTACCGGGGGTATAAAAGTCGTGCAGTTTTTTTATACATTCGAAATTTGTTTCATCTGCTACGTGTCACAATAGAGTGTTCATTTCGTACATTTTGTATGTTTCAATGCTATAGAAAAAAATTCGCAATCTGTTTGTAAGTACACGATTGAAAGAATGAAATCTGAATAGAAATTGGTTTCATCTACTAACTGTCATACATAACGCTAGCTGTATCTTGAATTTTTATCCACTTTGAGAATATTTCATGTTATTTCAAAGATTCTTAATTTCCTGAAACTATATAGACGTCTCTATCGTCGTTCGAATACTTTCGCCAGCAACCGTACCACTCTGTCGATGTACACAGTGTATTCCACCGGCGTTTCAACGGCTCGTTTGGTTAACATGTGCCGTCTCGGAAACGTGGAACACACTCAGCGCAAAGGAAATGAATCCTTTGCGCTGGCGCTTTCGCGCGTATACGTAAATTGCACGACGCGGTGTTATCGAGGCTGAGAGTCGGGACAACGTAATTCCATCGGTTCGATTCGTACTCATCGGCCGTTAATTACATATTAATTGACTCGCTGCCAAATTTTCGAACCTCGTTATCGCCTGATAACGTAAGAAATTGCGTTCGTTCCGAGTGGGTGTCGTTACAGAACCTGACAGCAGCGAACTCACGACTCACCACCACGTCTTCTTGCAACACCCGCGCTCCAAAGTATCGTAATTGTTTGTCACGTTTCCGACAACCGATGTGAAACAATATGCAATCACAATCGGTAGAATGGTTAGGCAAGGAACGAAGAATTTTGAAACTACAAAGAAGAAGTTGACAGCGTTTCAGAAAAATGTTGGAACATTTGTGGAAATTTTTCTTCGTTTGACATTAAATTGAAGACAAGTTTCTTTCTGTCGCAGCGTAAAAATCTAAATATCTAAAAAATCTAACAATAAGATTTTATCTTTAGAATTTCTACTTCTTCTGATATCGCCATCAGCGAAACTGAACGTTTTCACATCCGACAACACCCATCGAAGCCAATAAAATTCGTAATCTCGCGATTCCATCTCTCGAAGACAGAAACGGTTAACTTATCGGCGCCGTGCATCACGCTAGCACTTCACTCCTTCGTTCATCGTCGATAATATTCCATCGATCCGCGCGATCACGACTGCAGGGATCCATTGCGTTCCCGACGATTCTTCCGTCACGTGCGTGTCGACAGTTCGCTAAAATCCTCTCCTCGGCGCAATCTGACCGTGGAAAATTACTCGAGGAACGACGACGCTGGTAGTTGTTACCGCGGATTGCTACGATGCGAGTGACAGTGCTTAACTTTTCATTCGCGCGGAAACTTCAATCTAAACTTTTCCATCCCCCTTTCCGTCTCCATCTTGGTAACCCATCACTCTTCGCGCGAAATGTTCGCGAAAGACGGCAGATGCACATTTTCGGCGAGTTTCGCCGCGACTGATTTCCACTCGTCGCCGCTTTCGTCGATTGAAACTTAGGGCGCCCGCGATCGTTGAGAACTCGACGAGTGTTGGATCACTGGTGAATTTGTTTGAAATCGTGGGCTATAGTGGATCTTTCGTTTCTTGTAATTTCAACGACCTACGCTTTATGGATCGAGCAAGTCTATGCATGATTTCGAATATCTAAAATAGAAGAGGGATCGTTTCCGGTATTTTGTTGTTTCTCGATTGTCGGTATTCCAAACTCCCGTAAGTTCGCTCAATTTTATGGGAGACTTCAATCTTCGAGGAAACATCGAATTTAGTTGTGAGAAAAATTTTCCAGCGTCCATAAAGACACACGGTTTGGATTTGCAAAATTTTCAAGAGGGAAAGTATCTTCGCTTCAAAATGGGAAGAGGTAGATTTATTCTTTTACTCTTCTACTCGACAATTTTTCACTGAAAAATATACTATATCGAATAGAAATATTGTCGATATTTTAAAGTATTGTGAGAAAAATTCGTAAAACGATCCATCGTAGACAATAATTAATTAAAAGAATACATTTATATTATGTAATTATAATTTACAAAGTATAATTAATAGATTTTCTTTGTAATTTTAACAATCTAAGATCAACAATCATATTGAGCCAGAACGCGTTTTAACCTACCCAAATAAAATGAGTTCGAGAATAAATTCAGTGGTCAGAGTCAGACTTTAATCCTACGCACACCTCAATCCTGTAGATGTACAACGGAAAATTAATGTCGAAATTTATCCCAGATTCATATTTCAATTTTCTCGCGACGAGTCTTTCTTCGATGGCTGGTTTCCGCTGGTCGTCGCTTCCGTCGATCGAAACTTCGAGCGCCCACTCGTTGCGAACCCTCGACCGACTAGAAGGGCGGTTCGACGGAGAGCGAGGGACGGGTGGATCGACGAGTGGCTATGCTGCACGCCGGATGAATTCTGGACAACGAGTAGCTCGTAAAAAATGATCGTAGGCCGCTCGTAAAAATGGAACGAGGCAGTGGAGCTGGTTCGCGTTGCGTTGTGCGCGGGTAAACGCCTGCGGCTGATTTTCTTTCGAACAGCGGATGAGGGATGTAAGCAACGAGAAAAGGGAAAGTAATGAAGCTACCGTGCGGTGGATGGATGACGTTGTTCTAGAGTGGATTTAAAAAAATACGGTTCCAGTGGATTCTGTTTATATAGATAGTAAGTGGGGAATTTCTAGAAATATGAGAAATGTGAAATTGCGTGCGGATACGCGTATGTAGAATAGGGAAAAAATGAAGACGACTTTTTTGCCGTAAAATTTTATCGTTATGCAAACATTTGAATCGATACGAAACAAATTAGAGGCGCGATTGCCCAATACCAGACAACGCCACTCCTACTCGAGGTCTACCCCACGCCCCCTCGCAAATCACGTGACCCAAATCAACCAATCGCTAATTTTCGTTGCATTAGCGTTGCATCTGAAGAGGCCCGATTTTCAGTGTTAACCCCCGCCAAAATCAATTTCAGTGATAATATGTAAAATGTCTGAAACGTGTTTTATAAACAATTCATTATTGAGATACTTTTTCTCAGTTTCTATTAATTATAAAAATATTCGTTTGATTTGAAAGTGAATTACATTTGTCACAATCAAATTCGGATAATTGTTATAGATCGTGGAATAATATTCGCCAAAGAAATATAATGGGAAAAAATCGTAGAAAAATTTAGATTGAGCTTTAAGATATTGATTGACAAATTTAAAGTGTCTTGAACATTGATCTTTTTATGGTACAAAAAATATTCCACGAAGATAACACTTTATCATACTTAGAACTGCGAACGCGTCAATTTCTTTAAACGTTGTGAAATTAAAATGAAATAATTCCTCGAAACTCCGTTTCACGGCCGCGGTATTAAAAAAACAAAATTCAACCACGTAAACAGACTGAAAAAAAGGAACGTTGCAAACGCTATATTAACGCCACGTTTGCTCTAAATTATGCGGAACGCGTCAGTCCATTCGCAAGTATAATAAAATTCATAATGAAGACATGTGTACGCAAACAGCAGCGTAACAGCTAACTCTTATGGCCGTGTAATTTCTTCGAGTTTCTAAAAGTTTTGTCTAATTTTATCGTATGTAATAACTGTACGTTTGTTCACAACGCGATAAACTGAATTCGTAATTTCGATTCCCCTATCTGTCACGTTGAATTTAACGAGATATGTTGAGACTCGACGCAGACAGTACCAGACACATTTAAACGCATTATTTGATGTAAGACGCTGCTACAGTATGCCGCCTGATAATTATACGAGACAAACTCTGTGTCATTGTGTACGAGAGGTGGCGTTATTGTGCCAGATCTTCGAGTCAACCAGACAGTCTAGAGGGAACGAAGAATCGTTGGAGACGCGCTAACAGGATGAACGTGCTTGCAGTAGGATGCAACGGAAGTGTATTGCCTGTATGCATCTCGCGTTCAATACAATCGACGATTTCCTGATTATTTATGCGTAGATTATTTTCAGAATTGTCTTTGTAAAATGCTATAGCTTCCTTTCTTTCAGTCACTTTAAAATAATATTCTTTCGACACATTTCCGACTCATTAAAAAATTAATATATTTAACATATTATTATACGTTAATTTGATCGACTCTTTCTAAATACAGACTGCGCATTTGGCAATGAAGGAAAAAATATTAATCCCTGCTTTGAACAGAGAATTACAGATATTGAGATTTTTGATTCGAAATATTTCGTAATTAATGTTTGCAATAATTAATAAGTCTTTAATTCGTGTAAATAAATAAATAAAAAAGAAAGTTACATGTTATAAATGTCGTACACGCGAAAAAATATCCCAATCACTTTTTGCAGAGCATAGAATTTGAAAAAAGGATTATAAAACGTACGAATGTTTAATAAAAAATTTACAGCGCTTGGTTTAATTAAAATAATCATGGGCGTATCGAACGTACGCGAGAAGTGCTCGATGAAAAATATTTTTCGTTATATAAAGTTTGTTTCATTTTCCGCTGCCCGGAAAGTTGGTAGCTAAAATTGATTTTGTTCTTCATATTATTGAAATCGATAGTTTATTTTATACGTTCGAGCTCGTAACTATACTTTCGATAACTTTTGCCTTCTCTCAATTAATTGATCGTTGATTCCGATAACTTCAAATGTACGGCTTATGGTTTCTAAAATCAATAGTTGACGTTACAGCTACACCACTACGTGTTTCTTGCTAATTACTTTAAGTACAAAAATTCGTCGTTTGAAAATTTAAACGCGTATCTAAAATGTCTCTGATAAAAGACAAAAGAATTGCGAGATTTCAATTAATCGGAAAAACAATAAAATTATAATTAGAAATAATTTAGATATTGTATTCATTGCCGCCAACGACAGTTTATATTCTTTATCATATTTTGAACTATATTTCAAATATAATTCTGTCACTCTGTATTCACGTTGATAAATATCGTTAAATCGCATGTTACCTACAAGTTATTTTCAGACTGGACTAACAATAACTGACTTGATCTTAAAACTCATTCCAATTTAGTCTAATTCTCGTCAATACTCCAGGGTCTTCTAACCGACTAAAATTAGGAAACCTTCAAACTAATTATTTACAATCCGTTCAATTCTTCAAGTAATTATTTACGATACCTGCTAAGGATTAAGAATTTCGCTGCTTGAAACAAAAACATAGAGAAGTGTATCAAAACAATTTTATCGAATCTCTCATTACCTCGACAACTTGACGGAACAATTGAAGTTAATCAACTTCTGGAACGCACGTACGACATTGTACATTCGTATAAATTACTTTCACGATATTTCCAACGTGAAAGCCAGTTAGACCGATAAAGAAATATCGACGGAAGCGAAACAGCTCATCTTCTCGTGTTCGCGAGAGACGCAGGTACGCTTTTACGAGAACGAAGCCGGGTGACATCGTAAAACGGATGATCCACAACGTTTGACGAGATATTCGACCGTCGATTTCACTTCTTCGACAGGACGATCGATGAAAACGGCCGTGACACACGCAATCGGCGCCGTTCGCCTTCCAAACTTCCATCCGATACGCTCGATGCCCCCGTCTCTTTCAACATTCACGGCATATCCACAGCGACCATCGGCCGTTTCCACGTGTCACTTTGCAGCCATCGATCCGCGATTATTTACGTGCCACTCCGGACATCAGACAGCGTCGATTATCCCCCGCTCGAGTTGGCAACCTCCCTGGAATCGTATGCGGCACGCGGGCACATTTCGTATGCGTTGCATGTTCATCCGCGCATCTCGAGACTGGAAGGCTACTTTTTCCCTGTCGGTCGCCGGGGAAAAATGGCGGCTCCGCATAGAGAAACATCGGGCCAACTGGCGAATTTTTGATCGAGTTCAATCTCGACCTAGCGGCCGAGTCGCGGATGACGATTACGATGTTCGGTTACTATATTATTGTTATTGTTATTATTATTAGGTGCCCCTAGGAGGGACAATTAGAGGTCCCTGGCTCTAATGTGTACTGCATTTGTATTTTGTAATTTAATACTTATTGCTTGTTTCTTGAATATTAGCTACCACAGAACGCGTATGTAGCTCTCTGATAGCTGATATTTAAACATGCATGCATAGTTGAATATAGTTGAATGGTCATCTGTGAATCCTTGGATCTCTTTTCGACAATTGCTAGAAGTAATAAATTTCTCGACTGTATCATGGTTTAGGTTAGGTTTAGGTTCTTGAATACGTGATTCACGAATATTTAATTTGCCAATACATGCATGCCCCACGTGTATTTTAGCTTTCAAATTATTTATTTATTTATTCATTTTCACAGATGACGTACGTATTAGTCCAAAAAGTGATGACAACTATAACAATTTAAATGTTATGAGGTATGAGATTGAGTGAGCAATTACAAGGGGATACTAAGTGACTAATGAGCGTTTAAATGATTGAAATGAATGGTTAAAAACATCGATCGAACAATGTGCGTTATTAGCGTTAATAAGTTTAGTGCAACGACTTTCGTTTGAAACACAATAATGATAATTTGTCCATCATTCGGGGCCACAGTATCTTATCGAGAAGAATGTCTATAAACAAACTTGAAGAAGATTAATTATTAACCAACGTACGAGCTGATAAGGGCTTGAATTCGTCACAAATATCCGAGATAGTTTTGATAATCGTAGAATTATAACTCTTGGTCTTACTTACGACGATAACAGATCAGTTTAAGTAGCGTGCAACGTTTAAAGTTCTATTTCAAACAGTACGACAGACTATATCTTTCATTTCGTTGTTAATTTTTTATTTCAAATTGCGCCGCTGGTTTCCTCTATGTACCTAATTACAATTTTAACCTGTCGTCCCTTATCGACTCTTGCAGCCCTTTATCTGATGACAACACGGCATATCGCGTTATTCATAGATATCAACACTGTCTATCTTTACGTCGTCGCAAGTTTGTTAAAAACTTCTAGACAAGAGGGACGGAGCAATATAAACGTGCACGTAGAAGGATGTTTAGGCCATTTGTTGATACAAAAATTCACACACATTTGCACGAGTAAAGTTGTAAAGTTCAAAATATTATAAATTGTTCCTACTAATTTTTCTCTGAATAAAATACATCAGATGTGCAAATTACTAAAAAATAGTTAGAAAAGAAATAATACGTAGAATAATGAATATATCAGTGTCAAACGTTTTAAAATTAAAATTAAAAGTTAAAAATTATGAAGTGCAACGGCATGAAACGACAATTGAAAGAATTTGCTTAGCCAGAAAATTACTATAGTTATGTATAATGCCCTAAATATTAAAACCTAAAAGCTCAAAACTGATTGGATTGTATAATTTTCATTCAACAAAGATATTTGACAATGGAGCCTGTGAGTTTAGAATTGAATTATAAAAATGTCAGAGAATTTTTTATATTATACGCTCTCGTATCGTCCGTGGACGAGTAAATTAAACTTATTTTTATCACATAGTTCTAACTTCAAATAGACAATTCACGATAATTCTGCAAAGTCGGAGAACCGAATCTTGGATAATATTAATTAAATAAATTTGTTTCGTAAATAAATTAACTGAAGAGGATAATCAAATCGATTCTGGCCAAATAATTTCGCACGGAATCCCTGTTTCATTATTCCCAATTTGTTAGACGAATTGTGAAACAGTTAGCCGGAAAGTTTGCTAAAGCTAATCGTTAATTGAATCAGTGTGCCGGTAGGTCTTACTTCGGTCCAATACTCGGTGGATATTTTGGCTAATTCGCTGGTACGATAGCATCAAGCCTATTCCAGTGAGTATATTTGACTTTAAGCTTGGAAGACAAATATGAGACAACAGACATCAAAGCAAAGGGAATTACTCTGCGAGGCAATTGCCGGAGATAATTGAAAGCTACAGTTTCAATTACACTGATATATTTAACAGCGTCGTAACGTTATTCATGGAAGAGATATACAAAAATTAATTGAAAGAAACATAATTAATAAATTAATTTATATTTATAATTATTTTTATTTATATTTAAGATATTATTATTAAGAAATAAAAGTGGAAACTAAAATATGTATTTAAATGTATATAATTAAAAATATATGCAATTGCAACTTCACTGTTATCGCAACTGCTAAAAGTGGTGTAAGACACGTCGTATGCTATTTATTATATGATGAATAAATAGTGTAATTAATACTGTGTGTGTGTGTGTGTGACAGTAATGTGCAATGTAACGTATGTATCTTTCCTCGTGATTCATTTCAAACTAATTTCTCCCAATTTACTGAATAAAACAACTAAAAAGATGCATATATCACAAAGGCTTCGTTGACTAAATTATTTATTAAACTATTTATCAATACGAATGTTGCACATATCCATCCAAATTGCGGCTCTGTTAAACAAATATTATTAATCGAACAATCAGTATTTTTAGCGACATCATCAAAATCACTCGCGTGTGAAATTTTGCTCGGTGAGCCGACGAAGGGTTAAATAAATTCCATTCAAAAGCAAAGTTTAAATTTCCCGACGTTGTAAATGAATGCTTCCTGTAAATCAAATTAAAATTAGAACCAGTCAAAAGCATTTACCACGATTGTTGCTTTGTTCTCCGCGGTAAAAAAGATTTACGCCGAGAAATATGCCAAGGGCAGCCAGAGACGATTGCAAGAAATGCCTGAGCGTGTAATTGGGAGTCCGGGCGAGCGTTTAAACAAAGCGTACAAATCAGGCTAAAGCCGATACTTATGCGCCGGACGTACGTTGTTCATATCGATCACAACAGGCTGTGCTTAAAATAATACACGTTTCTGTGTAGATTTAATGGGCGGTTTAGGGCCGGTAAGTGCAGTAATTTAGACTACGATTCCACGACCATACCACCAGCTCGTTAATTATTACAGAACGATACCCGTCCAGGGATATCGAACACTTTACAGAGCGTTGCGCGTTTGCATAGAGCTCGCGTTTCCACGTCGGGAGGCCGTATCGGGAACATCTCCGGAGATATTTTTCACGTTCTCGAAATAACGCGATACCCGTTCGGCTGTTTTGTCAGGAGATACGAAATAGCGATCGGTCCCCGTGGAAATTTGCTCGCGCATTAAAACGACGCCCTCGTCGGGCAGAAGAGGGCGAACGTTCGCCGTTATGTCAGAACAACGCGAGAATAATATTTTACCAGCTGTTGCACCGTTGCTAATACCTCAAGCATGTCGTTCGTTGTTTCGATGGAATTTGGAAGAGTTTGAATTATATTTGGATGTTCCGTGGATTGATTGCTGCGGATTAATTTTGACGATTAATTACTCACTCGTAGTCGCAATTTTGTTATATTACTTTGATTGAAGGCCTTCTTTCGTTTTTCAACAATCAAATTTCTATGGAATGTAGGTCATGATTTTTAACGTACACATAGATATCTGCAATATTTTCGCATTTGCAAGGAATACTTATTATCACTGAAAGTGATTTTAGCGGGGGTAATTCAGAAAATCGGGCCTCTTCAGGTGCAACGCTAATGCAACGAAAATTAGCGATTGGTTGATTCGGGTCACGTGATTCGCGAGGGGGCGTGGGGTAGACCTCGAGTAGGAGTGGCGTTGTCTGGTACCGAGCGATCGCGTCTGTAATTTGTTTTGTATCGATTCAAATATTTGCGTATCGATAAAATTTTATGACAAAAATGTCGTCTTCATTTCCTAGTCGGGACAGTTGCTCAGTGGGCCTTTCAGTGAGACGAATCGTACTGGGGTACAAGTCGTGCAGTTTTTCCTTGAAAATCTTGACAACCTTCCTGGTTTCTGTTCCAAGTGTATTACATCTTTATTAAAAAAAAATTGTGATAAATTACTGCTTCGTTCCCAGCTTTCGCTCCGACTCCGAAAGATCCCCACTGTAAAATCTACACGTCCGCTCCAGAAATCTGAATCGTGCGAACGAGATTTTCCACTTCTCGTCTTCCACGACTCCTCGCTCTACGTCGCGCTTCATTATGAACGGCATCCGTCTTCGTTCGCGTCGCTTAACACGTTCTCTGCGGCGGCAAACAAATCACGTCCTCAAATTAACAACAAGCAGCAGTTAGTCTTGCAAAGGCAGCCGACGGGGGGGAACCGGAAACTCACAGAGTCAAGACCAACTCTCGAAAATAGCAATTAGGACAGGCACAAAGATCCCTTGCCCGTCCCAAACGAGCCATCGAAGCAAAATCAACGGCCCTCCGGTTGTCCAAGCGCGAAGCATGCGTGCGTCGCATAGTCAATCGAAAATTCGAGGGACCAATTACACGTCGACAAGACGTACACACGCCGCGCTGATGGAGCAACGACGATCACGAGTGTTCGTCACATCTGTATCCGCTACAAAATCATCGGATTACAATGCTCGGATGAATCGTAATTACACAGTGTATTCACGAGAGTGGAAGGGTGACAGTTGGAGGCGTGGTGTGAACGCGGCTTGAACGTTAGGTGTGGAGAGAGTCGACAGAGAGAGAGAGAGAGAGAGAGAGAGGGAGGGGTCGTCTTAACAGCCCCAGAGACACAGGCTGGCACATAGAATAATAGGGTTCGTCGGTGGTGCCTGGGTTGGTCCCTGTTAGCAAGACCGAAGGTGCACAATGTATGCAAACACCGTCGCGCCACGGGATTCTCGAATTAATGCGCCTGGTCCAATAGGGCGCGCTTCTCTCCCTCTCTCTCTCTCTCTCTTTCTCTCTTTCATTCTTCAGTTGGTTTTCGCAGATACTCGTTTTGGAAAACTAATCTCTATCCGGGAAATTTAGTTATCTGTGACTTGTTAAGTTCTTGTGTCATTGGATCTTTGTGAGTTTTGGAATATCGTGAACGTGAGAAAGCTAAAAATTCACTCGAAAGCTAACGTCGATGACACGACGGTTATTCGTTTTTTTCCTTGAGCCAATTGTCTGTGACAAATTCTTCGGCGACTAGATTATTTCAATTCTTCAATTTATTCAATAAACTAGTTGCTTGAGAAAATGGCGCAATAATTTATGAACGTGAAATTGCACTTACCTTGGTAAGATCCCACTTGCAATCTTTAATCTACAAATCGAGCATTAATTTATACGTTTGATCAGGCAAACTTTTCGCTGCTTTGGTGAATACATTGTTGGCCAAGGTGTGAGATCCGAGTTCAGTTGCAGTCAAATTTCAGTTTTGTCGTTTGATGAGAATTTAGTCGATTTAATATTGACGTGTTAATTGGAAGATTAAAGTGAAAAACTGTCCTTAGTACAGATTACACATGTTAATCTGTCTGTTAGAACCTGAAAATATAATTATTCATCAGTTGTACGTTTCAGAATCTACTTTACAAAAAAAAGATAAATGAGAAAATATTTGGAAACACGCGCGCTACTGATCAAAAGTTCCGAAATCACCTCTTCAATCGTATGTATACTGAATATCCACTTATATCCAATTTTGTCGTGTATCCAAAATTAATGTTACATCGTGTAGATAAAGTATAGCGACTCTGAACTCTTGATCCGTAATACGCGTGTCCAGTGATTCTATACGGTTCTTGTATCTTTCAGAATCACGTTTGAATTAAACACAAACTAAACGTACACGTATCCGTCAGCCAATATCCGTCAAGAGATTAAACGATCGATATCAATACGTGCGCGGATTGATCACACAGATTGATTACACGTATATGCATAATTCAGATCTCGTACTTTTGCCGTAACAATGCGCATCGCAGTGAGCAAGAATCAAAGGTGGAGTGTCCACGAAGCAAATC
Source organism: Melipona beecheii (assembly GCA_032399605.1). Classification (NCBI taxonomy): domain Eukaryota; kingdom Metazoa; phylum Arthropoda; class Insecta; order Hymenoptera; family Apidae; genus Melipona; species Melipona beecheii. The sequence goes on along the minus strand of JAUCMO010000501.1, from coordinate 5,030,421 downwards.
GTAAAAATCAAACAAGACAAATGGCGAAATGAAATTTTATATTGAAGAAGCGGTATAATACACAAAACATATCGGCTTAACATTCACTTACAAGTGACGACAATGCCAACGAAAATTAATCCAAACGATACATCGAGCTTCGTTTGAAACGAAAAATAAGGAAAATGAAGGCTTACACGGTATTTTGATAAAACAAAATGTGTGTCGTTAAACTAAAACGATCCGAAGCAAGAGCATAATAACTAGACTGTGAATTTTTACGCGTTTACCTGGAAAATCGGAAATTGCAGAAATGCAACTCGTGCAACGCGTAAAAATGTATTAAATATCCAAGGTTGTGTATTTATCGCAATGTACATAAATTGTTTAACGTAGCAGTGATGCAAGCGAAAACATTTAATTTCTGAATAACGAATGATAAATTCTGAACTTTAAAGTTATATTTCATGCCTTATTTTCACACAGTTGAACGAAGATTGATCCTAGGATTCCTGAGCTTCAAGCTGGGATTCACAATTCACGACAGGAATAGGTGATATACGAATATCCCGTTTTCCTCATATGCGCTAACAAACTTAAATAACGATGAACCGAGATTAAACGATTTTTAGCAACAGAATGTCAAATTAAAAAATTATCAAACAATTATCCAAAGTTGCTTTGGAAATGTAACGTTAAACGAAACAACCAAAAGATCGACCATTTTCACATTAAACTTACACCACTTTCACATTAAACGATTCGCGAAACAATTTCCGTTTCTTCTAGTTGCGCGGATAAAAATTCGCAGTCCGATGACAGCGCATGAACGTAAAAGATTAAAAGGTTATACTGAGAAACTGATGAAGTTAATCGCGTGTTAATCGTCGTCGAAAATTCCAACCAGAGTTCGAATCGTCGTTCGATACGGTCGTCGGACGATATCCGACGACGTTTGGGGTGATTCCCTTATCAGATTTTCATGGGACTTTCACCTCTCGCGGATGCGTACGGTGTGCTAAGATCTCCTTCGCATCCGGAAGAGCAGAGAACTCTGGCCAGCGAGAGGAAATCGCGGGCACGCGATTCGGCTCACGTGCGACCGAAATTTCGGCCGCTCGTTCGGCCACGTTCTCTCCTCTCTTAATCGAGAAGATAAAGAGGGCCAGGGAAAGGCTCGGATGGGACGACGAAGTGGGCGAAGGCTGGTTTTCTGTAAAACAGACGAAACGTATTCTCTTTATTTCGTATGCCATCGAGTATTTATCTTACGTGACCGAACAATCCTCTTCCCCCCACCGCTTTACACGTGACTTTTTTAGCGAATGAAATTCGGACATCGGTGACTAATCCAACTAGGGCCAGGCGGTCTCGCCTATTTACAATAGATCTTTGTACAAAAACTAATCTCATATAAACAGTAAAACGCACGATTCCAAAACTCTCGTGCACCTGCGTGAACCAGAACGAAGATCGTCTCCGGGATATCCGTTTCCTCGTCAAAGCCTCTGCACACGTTGCCACGCACGCATTGGCAATCTGCGTCAGTTTCAAGTCGCTCGTGCGACTGCAAGTATTTCCACATTGCCGGTTTTCCTCAGCTGGTCGCGTGAGACGCAGGGATCGAAAACAATTAATGGAGCTTTTCAGACGCTACTTGGAGGTTCTACTTAAAAAACACTGATCGTCGAATATTTTTAAAGAAACGTTAAACAAAAAACGAGCAAAGAAATGGTCAATTAAAAAAAAAAAAAAAAAAAGAACAGATTTTCTAGCGTCACGTTGTTAAAAGAGCCGGTGAAACAAGTATATCCTGGCGATCGTACGAACGATTCTGCCTTTCCGCGATTATTCGACGAAATTCGATAAACTCGAAGGCTTGGGAAACGAGCTGTGTTCATTAACCAAGACGAGATTCTGAACGATTCCATCGCATCGGTACGAGTTGTTTCTGATTTGTCGATACGTTGTAACGCGTACCACGGAACTTAAGTGCCGACGCCATGCATGGCAACGTGTTTCAACGGATACAGAAGCCTTCACGAACCGTGTGCGTTCGGCGAATTCAACCATGCTGGCCGCTCGTCAAATTGGACTTGGGCTCTTATCGAGCTCCGTTTCCCTCGTACTCTCCGCCCTTCTGTCCTCGTTTTACTCGCGAACGTGGCCCAACTCTATTATAAAAATCTGCAGGTAGAAAAAGAATGCACGATTCGATATACGTGGATCCTATCACGATCCAATACACACACACACACACGCGCGCGCGCGCGCGCGCGCGTGTGAAGCATAGAGTTCCTGTCTAATCATCGACGTTTCATTAACCCGGGCGAGTAACTGGATATCCACTCGTCGAATCTCATCGTGCACGCGACTAAAAATCGCTCTGAAAGGTCCGTATAGCTCGGACGCGAGTCCTCGTCCCGGTCACGACCGTCTCGGAATTTCCTCTCGTCGGTTTTTCCTCTCTTTTTCTCGCGTTGTCTCTTCTCTTTTTCTCTTTTGTACAGCGAATTGCTCGCAATTGTTCGTCGTCGAAGACGCTTGGAAATTTCGCACGTCACGATCGCAGGAAGACGGAACGCTGCGACAGACACGAGGCTCGCGAGGATTTCGACTCCGTTTCACGATTTCGCGCACTTTGTAACTGTCATAGCTCTTCGCACGGAGTTCCGAGAGAGTTCTTTCCATCGCGAGAGTCTCGTCGCGAGTTTTATATACAACTCTCTTGTATTCGATTCGAGCGTGTCACCACCTCCGGCTGATGGAACTTCCCCTGCGCGGAGACCGACGAGGAGACGGGCCTCTGCGGCATCGACGACAACCCCTTGCCTGACCTCTGGAGACTGTAGTACATCTGCAATCAATCGAACACGGTTCTTCGTTTTCGAGCGATAAATTCTCGCCGATTATTGAAATTTGTTGGATGTATCGGACCTACTCGGAAGCGCAACCCTCCGTTGTCAGAGCGCAGTGAGTTTAACTTAAACTCAAGATGACAAACGCAAAACATTTCTGACAATTGCACAATTTTCTAATAATCGCAACAGAATGGGACGACGAGTTGCAGCGTTTTTATTTTTAACTCGCATCAATGGAACTTGTGTGAAAATGCCTCTCCATTCTCCAGTTCTCCAACGACGACTGAACTCGTCATCTCCGGTTCAGCCAATCTTTATTTTTCTATCTTTTGGACCTTCAATTTTCCATCTCCTGATATTGTTCCAAGAGACAGAGGTTCTATTCATAACGTGTTTAGATATGCAAAAGAATTTTGTGTTTATTCTCTCAATTCTCTTCTGTTACATTTTCTACTCCGATATTGTATAAACTTTGTACACATAAACGCGTAACTCGTCGTAGAAAGAAAATTAACACTAAAGGAACCGCTGTGAATAAATATGTAACGAAATGTAGATAAATAAATGTAAGGAAATTATTTGTGACGAACAAGTACGAATACGAATAATGAAACGAATAATGAAAAATTAGATAAATATTTTAAAAAACATTTAAGTGCACGTTTTAATGAAATTGAACAAAGATCGTTATTTAGAGAGTAGAAAGACAGAAAGTTTTTCATACGAGTAACAATTATGCAATTACGAGTCTGAATGGTTATTCAGTTTGGCAGAAATTAGCGCTTAACCGGTTTACGATGCCGGGCAGAGAGCGAGAGAAAGAGAGAGAGATTAATTATCTCCTTTAACACTTTCCGAAGGATGTAAACATTCTCTAAAATTGAGTTTCAGTTAATTGCGTCGAGAACGTAAAACGTTAAACGCTTTAACGGAAGGTTAGCCGGCGCGTCCTTAGAAACTTTTCTGAAAGGTAAATGTGCTTTTTCTAACTTGTTTTTTCAATGTTAATTGAGTTTGCACGTTTTCATATTGCAGCGACGCGCTCTATTTTCTTTTAATATATCAAAGCCATTCCGGGGCGGCGTTGAAATTGAAAGCAAATGAATTTAATTTTTATAAATTGCTACTTAATAACGCATCGCGATCTTTTTACGAGAAAACGCGCTCTTTATATTTCCGCGAGATTAAGCAATATTCGAGAACGATAACCAAACGAAACTTAATCTTCCCGTTTGATGTTGATTTAAAATATTTTTCTATTTTATAGACAAATTTCAGTAAAATTCTTACCATTGTCGAGTGTATAATACAATAATTGAGTAAGCTTACGTTCTGTAATTTATAAGGAAAAGTAGGTGTCGGAAGATACGACTGTCACGAGTGATTCAATAACTGACTGAACGAAGGGTGTCTTTTCCAACCACTATATGAAGACCAAGTAGGCAGTTTCACTTTTTACGATAATAATTACGATTTTTTATTCTAAATAATAATAACATAGTAATAAAATAAATGGTAATTAACTGTATAATATGATAACATAATAATAAAGTAAATAATAATTAACTGAATTCCGAATAATTTTACAGATTTGTAAAATTGGTCACTTTGTACGCAACAGTTCAACACTTCTGTCGGTAAACGGTGCAAGACAAATAAATAATTGCATGCACTTGCACGTCTTAAATGCAAATCGATCAACCACATTAGTAACATACTTGCACCAGTAATAAATTCCAATCGTTCGAATAAAATATCAATTAGACGATGTCGCGTTAATGCAAATTTTCATTTTTCACGGTCGAATTCAGATTACCAAATTCTGTTTCTCGGCGTCGCGACCGCGAAAGAGAATTACCGATCGTTGTTAAATTTTTATTTGCCGAATTCATCTATCTGGACGTGAATCCCTGTTGCACGAACAAAAAGGAATGATAAATGAACAAATGGAGAGAACTACGCGAACTTTATTACATAAAATAAAGTATTTCACCGACAATTTAACGTACAGATAGATTTGTACCGTACGTTTTATTAATCTGCACAATCGCGTATCCTATCAGGCAATGAATTGGCCCTCCTCGTTTTGTAATTGTACTTACAATCTGACAAATTCACTTGAAAATTCCAATTCCTCGATACGAGCGACATTAACAATATGGGATTTACATTTACCGCGAGCGTGCAATTTAGCCAACGCTTTAAAACCGAGTTGTTCGCGGAAAAATCGCGAACGCGCGCGCGCAGCGATCGATATTGCAGTCTATATCGTATTCCAGAAGCTGCATAAACTGTTCGCTCGGAAAATAACCGAAACGTCCGATTTACGATACGGCGCGAAACGGCCGGGCAGCGAGAAAGAGGGAAAAAGGAGAATGGTAAATGCAAATGCATCGATACTTGTGAAAATTGCAAATTCGGGGTCGGAATTAATAATGGAACAGCCGAGCGAGCGAGCGAGCGAGCGAGGCGCGGCGAACGACGTCGAAAATAATCGAAAACCGCGCGGCCGGGGCTGGGTTACGTAATCCCGAGGAAAACAAAAACAGCGGCAACGGGAACGTTCCGGGAGGAATATCCACAGATAGGATCGAATCGAGGCACGTCGCGTAAGTAGGTTCGAACCTTTGGCCATTGAATTCGAACCCGAATCACGGAGATACTTCCGAGTGTCCTCGAGTATCGGTGGTCGTCCGTTAAAGTATAAAATTCATAAGTAACGTCGTCCTCTAATCATCGAATTTGTATCGGCTTGTCCGGAAAGTTCGTGCCGATTTTTCGTAGGTGGTATATAATTTAATTAAAAAAAAAAATCGGCTTTTGAAGGAAAATTGAAACGCAGAAGATTTAAATTTTAGTATACACTTATTAAATTATATTAACGCCACCTACCAAAAATCGGCACAAACTTTCCGGACAACCCGATATAATAGAATCCCGGGACTTTGAGCGCTGTTTGCAAAAGTTTCGAAGCTACTTACGAAAACAGCTTGTACAAAACGAGTACACACCGTACTGAAACGAATTTTCCTACGTTATTTATATATATATATATATATATATGCAAGAGTACGAATGCGAGTGCGAGTGTTGCTCGTCGAAACGGTTTTACTTTCGAGCACAATGCTCGGAAACTTAAACTCGTCGAACTTGACTCGGATTCGTGAGTACATATTGGACTTGATCCCATTCCTCGGAGTATCTGATTCGGTTAATGAAGAGAACGACCGGAGTAGTCGCTGTCGGGGACGGACGAGTCGAGCAGGTATTAAAATTATTCAGACGCTCGAAAGGCGGGCCCAGCGTGAGGAAGAGAAACGGAAGTCGAGCCGAAGACCGAGTTACGCGCATCGGGACTGGCCCTCTCCAGAATTATCGAGGAAACTTCGACGTAATTAAACCGGCGGAAGCGTAGATAACCCAAGGCTTTGCTAAACAGGAAAAGTTAAAGTAGAAGGCCGCCGCCGCATATCCCTCTTTCTCTTGGCTCGCGTCCCGAAACTTCGAATATTTAAAACAACCATGTCGACTCGGTTGCGCGAGATCGTGGAGAAAGGAGAGACCGCACGAAAGAGATAAAGAAGAGGAATCGAGGATCGATTGTATTACTTCCCCGTGACGAAAAAAAAGGGGAGGGGGGGACGCGATCTGCCCTGTTGAATATTGTATCACGTTTTATCGATCGTTCCGTTCGGTAATTCCGGTGCTTCCTCCCCCACTACGAGCCCGCCATCGTCCACCACCGCTCCTCCCTCTTTCTCTCCGACTCTCTTCCGCGGCCGAGGGAAAGCGTTAATTGCTTCTCATTAATCAAACGGCTTCGACTAAATACACTCTATTAGATATCGCTAAAAAAGAGACCCGATTAAATTTACAGACCGTAATGAGTTTACGGGGCTAATTGTCGGAATGATTTATACGGCCGATCGATTAGTTCCGCTTCCGGGGTATCGGGCTTCCCGGAACTCAACATTTTTGTCATTTCTCCGCGCGTCGGAATGCGAACGTGAACAGCGGAAACGACGGGAATGAAATCTGTGCGATATCTACTTCTTCGATTGGTGCATTCTGTTATGTTTTTCCCTCCATTTTTTTTTTAATTGTATCGCAGGTACGATAATTCTCGCATCGAAGGAAGTGGCCTGTATGGTCGGATCAACTCGGGAAGGGAATTTAATTTCGAATCGAGCAAATCTCTGCATTTTTAATGAAACTCACTGTCACAATTGCAGGGTTAACGTCAACGCGAAAGTTAGCTACGAGATACGTTTATTCCCGTTTCCATTAGATGTTTAACTTCCCCCGGTACTTTTCGCGTATAAATATAACTTACAACGAAATTAATTTCATACGGAATAAATTTTAATTTTACGAACGACATAAAATATCGTTCCGTTACTGTTTGACATTGGCAAATGAACGGTACGCATTAAACTCGATATTCGACAACTGAGGTATTTTTTGTAACGCGCGTGCTGAATATCGTAAGAACCGTTGAATTTTATTACAAGTATGCTCTGCAGATTTTTATACGTACGAAAATAATATACGAAATGTATTACTATTTATCTGATAGAATGGTTGTTTGGTAAATAATATTTGGTAGACGAAACAAATTTCTGTTTAGAAATTGCATTCTTTTAATTGCGTTTGTAAATTTATAGAAATCTGTGTAAAACTGCAAAATATTCAATAACTCCAGCATGTGAGAATTTTGTTTCGCGTCAATAGAAAGAAAGAATGTAGATACTATTATATTCGGTCAAATCTGATCCAATATGATCCGCTGTGCATACATATTATTATTATTAAATTATTACACACGAAACGATCAATTTCACAAGCGTACAATGTCATTTGGAATTCAGTGATTGAAGACCAATGCCTCGCTTCAGATTTCGTAATTTTCCATCAATCTATACACAACCAAATTCTAATTTTTATTAGCTCTACCTATATAAAGAGAAATTTCAACGATTCATCTACTATTCTCTACATCTCCCATCCAGATTCTGTAGTTTTACAAAATTTCAAGAAATATCGACGACTTGTCGATCCTCAACGAGTTTATCCAACCTTTTCGTCCAAAATATATCCACAATTTTCCGATTATAACGAAGAAAAAAAGAAGAAAAACTCACGAAAGACTTACGTTTTGGTTGTTTCGCTGATTGTAAGCGTCCATTGCCATCTGCTTGAAGTCCGCCATGGTGGGTGGATTGCTGTAAGCGTTCGCTTGGGATACGTGATTCTGAGGATAGTTTATGGTTGGCGTCGGCAGACAATCGGCCAACATTGGATCCGGCGGTAGATCTAAACCGTGCTGCACAATCGGCCTTTTCTCCGGCGAGATCGCCTCGTCTATAACGCGATCCTTCTTTCTTCGTTGCGGCGGTGTCTTATATATCGGAGTGTACGTTAGAGGTCTTCTCTCTGCGAACAGATTCGAACGAAGCCGTGTAAAGTTGCGCCCGCTAAGCAGATTAGTCGATTAAATCTAGACGAGAAACGGTCTCTCCGCGCACGATACAATACGGTGCAATACGACGGAAGTTTACAACTAGCGCCAGCTTTATTATCACTGAAAGTGATTTTAGCGGGGGTAACCCAGAAAATCGGGCCTCTTCGGGTGCAACGCTGATGCAACGAAAATTATCGATTGGTTGATTTGAGTCACGTGATTCGTGAAGGGGCGGGGAGTAGACTTAGAGTAGGAGTGGCGTTGTCTGGTACCGAGCGATCGCGCCTGTCATTTGTTTTCTATCGATTCGAATGTTTGCATATCGATAAAATTTTACGGCAAAAAGGTCGTCTTCATTTCCTTTAGCCAGAACAGTTGCTTCTAAATCTTTCAGTGAGACGAATCGCACTGGGGTACAAGTCATGCAGTTTTTTGATATACCATCGGCATACCGCAGCGCGAATTTCAAAAAATTTTCGAAAAGAAATTTCGCTGGTGAATGGCTGGCGAAGCGAAATTCACGTTTCTCTTTGAAGGCTGTCGCGTACAAATTTCATCAAACAGCGAGATAGTACATTAATATAAATATTAAACGCGAAGAATGCAAATGGAGTGACAGATCTCTCGTAAAGATATATTATAAAATTTATGATACGGATACAGAGGTGCGAGAGGACATTGTAAGTAGGTTTGGAATTTTTAAACGTACGTACATATATGGAAAATTGCAATATTGCACAGATTACACAGTTACAAGAGAGACATTTCTCACAATTTCTATTCCTGCGATTCTACTTGTTTAATTCTTATGGATATGGAAATTTGGATAAAGATTCATCAAATGTAAATTTGTAACTAAAATATTTTATCAAAACTGTGGTATTTATATAAAAGGAAAAAGACAATGACAAAAGAAATTTTGAATCACAATCTCGAATAACAGAGTTAAAAAAAAACACAAACGAACCGGGAAATGTTGAAAATGAAACGTTGCGTCAACCGCGAAACGTGTTAACGTTTTAAACGCACGCGGAATAAATCAAAGAAATTTCGTTGAAAAATGTTGGAGGTTCAATCTTCAAACTCCGATTGAAATAAAGAGAGAAACATCTTTGGAATATCACGTTTCAAGGGGAATGGAAAATTCTCTCGTGTCATTTCGTTTTTTTCTTTCGACGAGGTATTGCACGTCAAAGCTTTCGACGAGCAGTGCGTTTGCGTTCGCCCGCGTTAATGCTGAGATAATAATGTAGAAGTTTGATGAGCACACATTGATCACTATTCACTGTGGATAAAGGCATCGCATTTCCGATCTATCAATGTGTATTGAAGCGTATCAATTTAACCTGACAATGCATTTCGAAATTCATTGCTACGCGACGCGGAAATATCTTTGATGGAAAAAGAACGGATGGAAAAAGCATTCGCTATTAACATTCGGGGGATTTCAACGAAAGAACACGGCAATACCCTATCGATTTTTCTCTCTCGTTCTTGTTCAAAGAAAATTTAAATATTTCTTCAAAATTGAATCTATCATAATGTCGAGTTAATTTTAAGTGTACTATTGTATTACACTTAATCCAAGAGCGTATTTATTTTAATGACACCTGATAATAACATAATACTGAATAACAATACACTGTGAAGACACCAGTGTCTCTGTCGTTGTTGATAACTGACATTGTTGAAAAGGAAAAACAGAAAATATGATAAATATATTATTTAAAATATTCGTCATAATATTAATAATATATAAAATATTTTGTTTGAACAGTGACCAAGTCTGATTTAAATATATTAGTATCAGTTATATTGTTTTGGGAGTATAAAGTATTAATTACTTTAAAAAAATTCCACGTTAGATATTTTAAGAAAATAGAAAATACTGTCCGTCCGTTCTACTATTTCCAGATCTTCCAATTTTCCTTTCAATATTATATTAAGTTACTTGACAGATGACATGCAACTTCATAAATGTTTTGTAACCGATAAACTGCGTCCGAAACGAACAGACCGCAGGATTTCCACTCTCAATCAAACCATGTAACGAGAAAAGAGCGCACGGTATTTCAAAACCAATAACGATTCTACGGAACAATAATAATCTGTCAAGGACAATCATCTCGTAGAAAATCTTTCTATTTTTCTAAAAATGTTCATTTGATCCAAAGACTGTCGTGGTGAGAAAACGTTACGCGACGATGTATCGTCAAATTTACATTCTTGCGCAAAATGTAGCTGTCAAAATAGTCGAAAATGGTTTCGTTCCTTTAAAATAACAAAGTTAAAATATTATTTAAAATTAAACTGTACCACTTAAAGTATATATTAACTACAGAGATGTGAAATAATAAAAGTTGGATAATTCTGTTTGACGTGACAACACACTGTATGTACATACGTATGTGTGATTCAACGTTCTACAATTTGACTGCTCATTAGAAATTAAACATTTCCAATTCCATTCCTTTATATTTAAATTTAATGTATCCTAATTAAATTTGACATATTTCTCTATTCCTTTCCTCTATTAAAATTCACTGATATAAAAGTTTTAATCATTTCCATCACCTGATTTGCATCCTCAAATCTCGCGATTGAAAAAACTCACCATTTCCTTTTTAAATTTATATAAGAGAAGAACTTACGTTTTCTAATAATCAGTTATTTAAAAAAAAGAAAAGAAAAAGTAGTCGATGAATCGAGAAATACTGCGATTGTTCCACTTGCGCGAATCGTGGCTGCCGATCGCCGCGTACAATTAAACAACCGGATAAAGTCGTAAATAATAAACGAAAAGAATTAAAATATCGTGTGTGTTGCACAGCATGCTGTACGCAATTTGTACATATATGTTATACATTATCTTTCAAAAATTTGAAATTATTCGTTCGTTCGGTGAAAAAACCCTTTTTATTTGATCAAAAAATCATAAATGATTATTGATTGAAAGAAAAATCCGATATTTTTAAACAGTTAAACACACCAATCGAGGCGATTTTGAATTTTGTATATATACCGTCACCGAGAAAATATGCAGGCAGTTTTGGCAAAATTAATATTGACTTTCATCGGGATGGAATTTTATATATTTATGGGAAATTTAAACGTGCAAATACACGGATTACGCACAGTATGCAGAAATATTTAAATACGCAAAGTATTAAATTGGTTATAAAATCAAAATGGTTTGAACGCACTCCTGTTTTCTAGTCAAACGGATGTACGTCAGTTCGATCGGTTAAAACAAACTTGCGTTTCCACCAATTCACGAAAGAAGAATTATTTTTCTAACTGTATTTTTCGAAAAGCGATTTGCTTGAATTTTATATACGTATACGCGTGTTGTTCTTCTTCTCGCTTTTTAGGCTGAGAGGAAGGAAGGAAATTGTGCAAGGAACGTATTCATCTTTGCGACACAAATCGAATCTGTGTTTTCAATTTTGGACATTTCCAATAACGCAATGTTTTCTAACAATATTGGAATTTTACATTCACAATTTTTGTTCTGATGCAATAATGGATGAACGAAAGTTTAAAATTGGTATTTATCTATGACAATATACATATATCGTGGATGAGAATTAGTAATTTTAATACTAGACATTTTTTTATTTATCAACGAAACTAATATTTACTTATTTTAATGTGATCTATCCACTGTTAAGACTATTATGTTGTCAATTTTTACATCCAAAATTTACATTCATTGTCCTCCATTTCAAATACTACCTAGTATAGTATGTGAAACTAAATTAGCCAACTTTGCGTACGTTTTGTACCTCTGTCAAAAAAAAAAAAAAAAAATTCAATTTTCTCCAATATTTCTTTCTACACGAGGAATCACCTTCTCTCCGATAAATAAATCTCTCTGTCATTCAGCCCGGTACAAGTATCGCAACTGTGCGCGCACGTACGTAGGTAGCCCGTAATTCGGCCGAACATTTCAAACAATCGGAAAGCCGTAGACTCACCGTACTCGTTGGGTATGATGTCCGGATCGATGTCATCGACCGCCTGCTTGGTCTGCGGGTGTACCGGAGTAGTTGCACCTGCATTAGGTGGCTCGCACACGATGGGAGCGTGCTTTGGACTTCCTGGCCGGCCGTTCGAGTGCTTCCGGTAGAGCGCCGCCAGGATTCCAGCTACGGCCAGGGCCAAAAGGGTCGCTGTTGTTGCCAGGCCCAGCAGCAACGGGCTCAGCATCGATGCGTCCGTGTTCCCTGTCATGGCAGCAATGCAAAATTGCTCGATCAACCGGAACTTCCATCGGGCTACCTATCTGCTCTCCCTTCCTCTGCTTTGTCCCTGATTCCCGATTATTGCGGCAAGTATTATATATATTTTTGCATCGCGGTGTACGTCCGACGCTCTTCGCTTTCTCCAACTCCGTTCGCGCCGCCATTTCGTTTTCGAGCGAAATCGACTTTTGTCGTTAAATTTATGTCGTTTCGCCGGTATCGCAGGTTTGTGAGAAAGTATTCGAACGCTTTTGGAAACGCCACGTACGATACGAAACAACCTCAAATTTCACCAGCTTTCGAAGATCGTTAGACTATAAGTATCTTAATATCTCACGAGTGCAATTAGAATGCTGGGAGCTAATAGAAATACATTTTACATCTATTAAATATTGTAACGAGTGAATTTTAAATTTCCTAAGAACGCAATTAAGTATCCGCATGTCAATTTCGAAGAAAATGTACAGTCGAGAGTCCTGATCTCTTTAAAAAGTTTGCAAATTTTTTCATAAATAATTGTCAAACTGTGGACTTTTATGCACGTTCGTATTTCTGGGGATAAAATTAGGAAAATGGAACCACGATGGAAGATTGCTCTACTTAATAGTTATTATAAAAACTACTATGCTCTCGTATCATTTACTACGCAATTTTGGATTTTATACATTTCCATAAATGCATAAAAGGTAATCATTAAATTTTTCGGGATCTAATATAAATGTAACTTTTGCCTATATTTCATTCGTTTTTAAGTCAAAATGGCGGATTTCGCTAATAAAATATATAAAGATTCCGATAATAAATAAAATAAAAAAAATAATATAACGCAGTCGAACGAGAAAATCTTTCTAAACGATCTACGTGAAATTGCCATGTTATCCATGCATGCTTGTAGCACAATCTCCTATTTTCAACCGCATCATTATCCCCACTCGCGCTCTTTCCGGGGTAGCTCAGCTTAATAAGCTGGACGATAATTAACGGAGGTATGTCAATTATACGTTGCTATTACAGTTCGACTGTGGTATACACACAGAATGTCCTACTTTAATTATTCCACTTCGATCATTTTCGAACTTTGCCTCTCGAGAAAAATTCATCTCTTTTATTTCAGTCGAAAATTCTCTAAAATTCGAGTTCAGGAAAAAGACTTATTAGAAATCGTCGTGATAAAAAATCTGAGATCAGAGATTGGATCATTCTGCGATTCTATTCCAAATTCCCGGCACTGAAAATGAGATATAAACGTAACAAGGAATTTTGGAATTGGTAAAAATTATTCAAGTGTCGATCGATTTTAATGTAATAAACAATTCTAAAGGTATCCCGAGGTATTTAGATCTGACAATTTCCAAAACATTTTCTAACGAAGCAACGTCTCTCAAAGGTACAAAATGCCGCTGATCCTCAGAAATATTACAAGAATTAAAATAAATTTTTCAGATGACGTGACGTAAATCCTTGCGTCAAGTTCTCTCGAAGCACGATGTAACTCATTCCGTTAAAGCGGAACACTATTCGCAATCAGATGACAAAGTGTCATCCTAATGTCCACTTCTCGAAATACAGTTCAACTTTGGAAGTGTCACAAGAATCAAGACGAATGTTTCTGCATTGCAACTAAACGTTTCTCTTAACGCACAGTGTCATTTATTTCCGACAATGGCAATTCGAGACAAGCAAGTTTCTATGAAACATAATTGAACTTTGAGAGCATCGTAAAATACGATGCGAATTCTTTTGGACGATGAGAGAGAACAGAAATTCTCCGATCGACATTATACAGCGCACAATGGAACTGCTTTTTGTATTTGTTGTCGATAACAGTAGGAAGGAACAAAGTAACATTTTCTTGCCGATTTTTCTTGATACACAGAGAAAATCTTTTCCAAAGGCCATTAAATTTATCCAGGTATGGTTGATTTTTAGGAAAACTAGTTGTAAAAACCTAGACCAACTTCTCTGTTGGAACATTACAGAAAATAAATTTTCGAGTAAACTTCTTGTAAAGTGTACGTCAAATAATACAGAAGAATCCTCTTAAATGTAAAACACTCTTGATCAAGAAATTATTGATCGACAAACTCAAACATTAACGATTGACACCAATGTACTCGTTAATGTCTTTTTCAAAATCCTAAATTTTAAGAGAAAAAGAACTACCTTGATTCTTTATCTCTGTCTGGAATTAATGAATTAAAGTTCAAATATATTTGATAAATTCTCGAAAACGAAGAATGCACGCTACGGGACAAAATAAAATTAAGTGAAATAATCCCCCATTAATAAATTTAAATTCCGCTTAAAGCCAATCTCCAGAAACAGAAAATCCCTTCAAAAGTAATAAAATTCTCTCAAAGACGAGCTCTCCCTCTTTAATTTATCTTCCAACGCAAAATCAACGAGTTGCCTTTTCTGCCACGATTACTGACATACACGTATTGAAATATATATGCATAGGGTGGCCACTGAGAAACTGCAGGGTTTGAAAAGTTCATAAAAAAAAAAATTTTAATTTATAAAAATTCACACAGACTACTGAAAAAAATCCGTTAATTGTATTTCCAAATAAAATAATAAAAAATTAATTATTAAATAATAAAATAACAAAGAAACACGTGTTTTCAAGGGTGTTATTTTTCTTTTATGTCATTCACCCTGCATTTCGGTGGCCACTCCATATAAGTCAAAAAAACATGCAACGAGGCGAAATTCTTACGTGTCGACTTCCTTCGATGCACAACGCGGCTCGTAATCAGCATCCAGCTTTGGAACGCGCGCGATACGTGCGTGTGCACGCGTCACTGCAGGGGGCTGAATCGTAAATCAGCCGTTAGGGGCCGCAGTCGCTTCGGGCTTTAATCGGGCTAAAGCTAGTCGCGCCGGTGTCGCGTGTTGTAAATTTTGTCCCGGCGCGCGTAATCGTTGTGAATTATTAAACGGCCGGCGTTGGTTTCGCACGAGTAGTGCCCGCTCGCGCTCCTCGTGGTCCTTTTCCGCGAATTTTTCCTGTTGCTATTTTCCACTCCCCGCGCGTCTTCTACCACTAGCACGCTATCGCGTCTGCTAATTGGTGTTTGCGCCGAAAATATTTGCCAGCCGGGTATTAATAAGGTTGTTTGATTTCGTTAGGCGGCCTGTTTGCTCGCTGTCAGGCGAACGGATTATTCGTTTGCTATTAATTGGCTGGTATGCAGAGGCGTCGGTTGCGCTGTGTCGTTGGCCAAAAAATGACCGTCCTTCCTGTTAATTTCACGATGAGAACGTTTTGATCGATTTTTAGACAGACTGCGGATTTTTGTGTAATAGATTATCTGAAGATGTGAATATGCACACAATACAACATTTATAAAATATAAATTTGTATAAACATCTGTAGTCTGTTACTTTTCCTGACAGGGCAGGATATATTAATCATTATCGAGATTTGTTATTTCTTTGCGTGAGACCTTGTTGATTTTTGCAGAAAATAATATGAAAAATGTATGACTGTACAATAAAAAAAAAAATCCACATTCATTCATTCATACAGATATCTAAAGAATGTGTAACATTAAAATATTTGCAATCTGCAAATACTTGTTTTTTTTTTTATCACTGAAAGTGATTTTAGCGGGGGTAAGCCAAAAAATCGGGCCTCTTCAGGTGCAAGGCTAATGCAACGAAAATTAGCGATTGGTTGATTTGAGTCACGTGATTCGTGAGGGGGCGGGGAGTAGACTTAGAGTAGGAGTGGCGTTGTCTAAGCGATCGCGCCTGTAATTTGTTTTGTATCGATTCAAATGTTTGCATATCGATAAAATTTTATGGTAAAAATGTCGTCTTCTTTCAGTGAGACGAATCGTGCTGGGGTACAAGTCGTGCAGTTTTTTTTGTACTATTCCTATCTTTGTATCGGATTAAAACCACGTTCGTTTCATTTTCATGAAAATTTCGCGTTCATTCTGCCTGTTTCATTCGGGAAAATCGATTTGGAAACTTCACGAAATGAAATCGATGAATTAGCGTTGGGAACGAGAACGAAAATAGTTGTAAATAAAGAGTCGCGAAACGTGCGGTGTAAAGTTCAACGACTACTCGAATTTCAGCTCCCGGGTCTTTGACACGAAAAGGAAAATTTCAAAGGACAGTTTCGAATATTTCGAATCACCTATTTTCAATATGTCAAACATCCAGTGCAAACGCGCTAGTCAGAGCAAATATTAACAAGTACGTATTTTTTCAATTCGAACGGACTTCAAAAGCAGAAATCGTAATTCGGTAATATTAAAAAACAGAACGTTGCAACATCGCCGGTGCAATATTACTTGTATCACTTTATATTTATTGAACATCTACGAATTTTTTTTTCATTTCCAGACCAAACGTAGAATCAAACGTGGATACGTCACCAGAGTTTCCAAGTTTATTGTTCTTAAATTGTATTTAAAGTAATTATTCAAAAAGCTTAACTCTATAATTTGTTTTAACCTTTAAATTCGTTGAACTGTTAAAAAATCGAGCTTTCAAACTTGCTGGAAAATACTCGCATACACGAGCGGATGAAAAGATCAAAGTAAAAAAATTCTGAAATGCTTCTCCGTAAGAATTCTCCACGGATTAATAAGCTGTTTATTGTTTCGCATTCAGAATGCGCTGCTCGATGAATTGATCTAGCATTTTTTTGTCTGTGTCAGGGATTGAACTCGAGAGAATTCGATGAACTTCGGCATTCGAATATCGGCAGTTTCTTGTGCGTTGAAATTTTAAACACGAAGAGAAAAGTCGAAACAGACAAGAAGAGAGAAACTATGATTCGTAAACAAGTTACGAATTAAATTCTTCAATAGCTTTTCCAAATGTATTTTAATATGTGTATATTCCAGACGAAAATTTCATTTTTACACTCGAATATTGTTTCATTTGCAACGGAACAAAATTGACATAGACGTATTAAATACTGCAATAATACACTGGAAAATCTTCGAAAATTTTATACGAGGAATTAATATAACCGCAATAATGAATGAATATTTTAATTGATTAATTTTATCTGTCATTTAAATATAGTTCTACAAAGGATTCCATATTAATTGAATTTAATTAAAGCCGCACGGCGAGACTGCTTGATTTAAATTTAAATCCCAAGATAAACCTACTGATAAAATTAACGTAGGTTATTGTTCAGAACATATTCAGAATATTCTCTGAAAATAATCGAATTTCACGGTACAAATATTAAATACTATTCCATTAACGGTAGTTAATAATTTCCTTCATTAATCTACCGTTGTCGTAACTAATTGATAACAATGTTATACTTTTAAAAATTATGCGATCGAATTCTCCCTAAAAATCTGATATAGGTAATTATATAGAAAAATTTGCAGAGTTCAGAATTTCTTCTGTTCTTTTTAACTACGATGGAGTAAAATTTATTTAGAATTCTTAATATTGAACAATTCTTTAATAAACAATACTGTATTTAGTAGTTCAATTTGGAAAGAAAGAGAGGAGTAAATAGCCAACAATATTATTATTTTTAATATCTTGTAATAAACTATTCTTTCACTTCATTCATAAATGTTTTGTGTTACACGATCGATTTATATTGCAACAGCGACAACTAAATAACGATTAAAATGTACAAATTAATGACGAAATAATTTAATGACAGCCAATGCCATAATTACCATCTTCATGCGAAATCAATATATCATGAATTTAAATTGTGCATTAAATGGTTCATTAGTAGAGCTGTTAGCTTTAGATGCGCTACTTGAATTAATCGCCTTTTACATGAATTTCATCAATTCAAAAGAATTCTTCCCTCGCGCTTGCAATCTAAAAATGAAACTCAATTGCGAGTGAAAGAGGAAATAACGCAAAGGCGAAGCTCCACAAGGTGTATTATTACAATTACGCGCGTGGTTCGTTTTTAAAAATTGAATTTTAAAACCGCGTCGCGCGACTATAATAATAACAGCGTGTTAAACCTTGACAACTTTCTTCTAATCTAAAATCTCTCGATTAAATTACACACTGTCAGAAGCGAGAAAACGTTCAGCTACTTATTCTTGACACGGTGTAATTTCACTTTAAAATTATAGTGGTTTAATCGTTACATCTTGCACGTATAATATAACATCCTCCGACGCGATAGAATCGTTTAAAAATCGTCAACGTGTAACAACAAAATTAACGTTTTCGCAACTTTATACGAAACTTACTACCTTCAGATAATTTTCAGATTATCGGTTCGATAAACCGAGAATCTTTCCAAATTGCCACGATTAATTCTTAATTCTTAATAACTGTGAGTGCGAGCGTATGAGTAAATCCTACATTTGATTGCAACGAAATAGAGTAATGAACGACTGTCGTCTTCTTGACGGATTATCGCATTTTACTGTGACGATCACCACCAAATGATGAATAATTCACGACTTATTGAGAATTTGCGCAGCATTGTTATGCAGAGCGGAAACTTGAGAATTTGAACGAGAATTTTACACTGTGATTGAAATATTTCGATGGAATTATGTATGAAATTGATCAAGTCGCGAAAATTACCAATATTACGTCAGTGTCTTTTCAAGAAATTTCTGTCACTTGCGTCGACGACGAATAATTTTATTTCCTGTTCGATCGCAAACAGAGTGTACAAACATATACATATGTGTAATTATTCGTTACTTAATATTCACGATACAATGCGAGAGTCCTTTGTAATAAAAGCTAGAAGATAACAAACATGTGTATGAATTTTCGTCTAAAGATGAAAGATTACGATGAGCAATTTATCATCGTAAAAAGTCGCAAAGATTCAAAATCGATATGCAAACATTTGAATCAATGCAAAACAAATTACAGACGCAATCGCTCGGTACCAGACAACGCCACTCCTACTCGAGGTCTATCCCACGCCCCCTCGCGAATCACGTGACCCAAATCAACCAATCGCCAATTTTCGTTGCATCAGCGTTGCACCTGAAGAGGCTCGATTTTCTGGGTTA
This sequence comes from Melipona beecheii, assembly GCA_032399605.1. Classification (NCBI taxonomy): domain Eukaryota; kingdom Metazoa; phylum Arthropoda; class Insecta; order Hymenoptera; family Apidae; genus Melipona; species Melipona beecheii. Next base: position 5,010,881 of record JAUCMO010000501.1, on the reverse strand, counting down.
CCCCCGCTACTAAAATCACTCACAGTGATAAAAGAAAACCTGCGTTCGGTAAAAATTTTCAATCGAGAAGAAATTCAACGCGTTTCGTTTAATCGTGGCGAAGCAGACGCGCGTAATCTGCCTGGAAAGGGGGGAAAAAAGTCCGATCGGTAGAATTTAATTCAGCCGTGTGCGTCTGTCCATATTCGGACGGTGTCGACTGATGGGTTGAAATTTTTATAAAAGAGCCATAAATCCAGCGTGACTCTTGCCGAGCGTGCGCGCCACTGTCGCGGATCGTGTCGCGCATCCACGTCGGATTCCCGTGGCGGACGGGATCGTCCAGGGAGCGTTCGTGATACTCGTTAAAGTTTGATTAGACTTTGATTGCCGACAGAAAGCGGACCAATTTAAACTCTACCCGACGCGAACGAACATCGAGCGGTGTGTGCAGAGGGATAAAAAAAAGAAGAGACGCGACGCCGTCTCGTAAAAAGGTGGAACGATAACGAAACGACATCCGGTGATCAAGCGAGCGTCGCGCGCCACCATCGAGCAAAAATTCACCTGCAGAGAAGCAACCGGCAAAGGACACCGACTGTCTTTCCCTGCCGTGTGTTACACAGACGTGTTTACACCGGAATATGTCGCCAGCCGTTTCTCTGTAATTAAACTTTTTCCGCCGCGAAATTGGTTGCTCGCCGCTCCTCTCCCGCCGGAAACCCGCTGCTCGACGGCGGATTAATCGATTGCCGTGGAAAATGGCAACAGCGAGAATTGCTCGGACGTGTACGCGTCCGAGAAGAATGCGCTCTAATGCCGGCGATTTTTCGAACGGGTCCTCCAGTTGATAATGCGAATGGTGGAAAGAAAGAAACAGGAGGGCAATTTCGTGGCGCTGCAAGAAAGTCAATTTCGAGTGACACGTCGCTGGAGAGTTTGACAGGTTGGCAGGTAATTTGTACTTTGCTTCGAAACTCAATCGCTAATTAATCGCCACTGTCGTCGATCTCGAGCTTCGAAACTTGCGTTGTAGAAGGATATCCGAATATTCGGAAACCGGATGGTACGAGAATGGTACTTCGATTTCTTCAAAAACCTGCCTTAAATCATTATTTACGCTGCCTGCGTAAGAGAGATTGCGCGTTGAAACTGTCTAAATGAGCCTCAAGTTCAACGGTAGAGTAGGAGCCGCAAGACTTGGCCGTCTCAACTATCCCCCATTGGCGGGCCAAACACACTCAACTGGCTTAAATACGTTTCCCTGGACTGTTTGCGTTGAAACTCGTAGAAACAAGAGCAAATAATGAAGCAACCAAGGGGGAATAGGAACCGCCACGTCAACTGTTGCCAAATATTGATATACCTGCTGCTAGGTTGCAGTAACGACTGTTGCAAGTTACTACAACCGCCGCGGTGGTGCAACAACAATAGCAACAACGGGCAACGACAATGCGCGTTACTGCCGGGCTCTGCCTTTTACAAGGGAAATAACCGGCTGAACATGCACGAAATTCTTCGGATAGGAACCACCCTCCCGTTATAATATCCACCGGCAAACTGTGTAGCTTTCCGCATCGCGTCCCTTGAATATTTAAACAGCTACTTTCCGAGAGTATTCCTTAATAATGAACCGAGGCGCCTTTTCACGTGCAACCAGCGGGGAAAATCAGCTGCAGATCGCGGATGTCTCGGATGTACGTACGTACGTGTGTGTCTTAATGTTTGTCGATTTCTACGACGCTGCTTTACCAGCGTCGGATGTTTTTTTTTCCGTGGAGAATCGGTTTGGTTTCGACGCGCTTGTTCGGCGTTTCAGGATGTTGGAGTATCGATTGTTAGAAGAAACAGCGTAGAAATTTCTAAGATTTTGCAAATGTCCGTCAGAGAATGAATATATCTGCTGTTTAACAAATTTAATCATTTTTGTTATGTTGTCGGGATAGTATAGTATAGTCTTACTTTTCTACTTTGTTTCAAATTCTGATTTGATGATTCGTTCAACTATTTTTGCTACCGATGAGTTTGTCGCGTTTGTCACAAACATCTAGCATTATTATTGTAAAACGATCTTTACTCGTGAGTTAAATTAAATTAAATCGTCGCACGATAGTTGGAAAATAATTGCAAAATAATTTGAATTGACTATTCTCGAAGAAAAAAGAGCGAATATTCTCTAAATCTCCAACTGTCCATAATTTTCAAGCGTCCAACTCCAATTGTAACAAGAGACAAAAATTTTTCAACGATAATTTTGCAAGTATCAATTTTAAATTAATTGAAAACCATTTAAGTACCTATGAACTGTAGTATCTTGCATTGATTTACACTCCATCTTCGTCTTATTAATTAGCCTGTCGTCGTTTCGATAAAGTCGAGTTACCGTTTCTGTGTATCATCTGGCATCTTCTCTCCGTTTCGTTCTCTGATAATGCAGCCAATTATTCGGAACCCTCCCTCGGGTTTCACCCACCCTGATAATTCCACTAACTGACGCTTGTTATCATCCAGAACGAAAGACCTCGTTGCACGAATCGTCGGGCTCTATATATTTTTCTGAATAGTATCCCCCGCTCGTAGGAGCAGCGGCAATTTTAAACGAACATGCTCGCAAAGTGCTTTACGATCCCGCGGCATTTATTTCGGGATAAGAGGCACCGGGCGAAAAAAAGAGAGGGAGATTATGGGACCACATTTCCTCCGGCAATTCGTGTTTCAGTTTTCGTACGTTTCACGGAGGAATAACCATCCCCGTGTATGAGAAGAATTTTTTTTATTCATTCTCTTTTCACGTTTCTTTCATTAAGAGATAAACGATAAGAAAGGCTTTCGCGTGCGTTGAGGATTTTTAGTGCTCGAAAGTAATTCGTTGAGAGACGAAGAAGATTCTTGTGCAAATTTCTACGAATATGGCTGAAAAGATTCGCGATGCGGATTCACTTGCGTATTAATATTCCTTAAACGAAGCAACCACCATCGAACGAGTTAAAACACCCAATTCCCGACGAGTTTAGTCAGAGATGATCAAAAGAGCGCCAATCTCGACCGATAAAAAAAAGAGAGGGAGAGAGAAAGAGTAACAGCAAGTAAGGTCGAAAATGTCTAAGAATTTCAAGTGGACAGCTTCTCGAGTTCGTTGACGAGCGTCAACTTCTTCAAGATGGAATTCGAACGCACTTAAAACGCTCGCCCCGTCGTAACTTCGTATTGACCATCCACTTTGTCCCGTCTGCACAAACAACGCAGCCGCGACACGCCGCGACGAAGGAAAACGCGCGGGCAACCAGTTTCGTCGATAGCTACCGCGCAAGTGCATGCACTTGGAAATCATTATGCAACCCGTCCCGCGAGCTGACAGGTGCCAACTGTCACCCGAGCTATCTGTCAACACTTCTGCGGGAAAGAGAATTTCTCTGGCGGATGCTTTCGGTATGCCGGCGCACGCCCCGACAATCAAAAGGCACGAAGAAAAATGGGAACTCGACGCGGCAGCCTGCTTCCGTTTTACCGTCGCGCTTGCATTTAAACCGACGCGATCGACGATCGTCAAGTCGTAGTATATCCCGGAAAGACGTTCGGCGGACGTCTCGTCACAGCCGAACTAAACTCTCTTTATTGAACGATATTCCAATATCTGTCGCTGTTCGTAAGCAGCGAACGCGATAATTGACGACTCGTTCAACGAAATACTCATTTCATCGAAGAAGATGAAACGAGTTTGGTTGGATTCGAGATTGACGAGAACAATTGTTCCGTACAATACTCGACATTCCTCTGTGTATGTTTCATAAATTCGAGCTTCAAACTTTCCGTATATACGCGCATATTCGCACTGAGAAGTTTTGAGAACAAAATGACGCGCAGTCGTCAACAAACCAGTTACGCTCTCTCTCTCTCTCTCTCTCTCTCTCTCCCGTCATTTCCAAATCACTCTTGTTTGAATTGAAGGCAACGCGCGCGAGAAACCGTCCGCGAAATCGGGCACATCGGCTCGCTGATTGAAAGAATAAGAAGACGAGGGAACCGGAATACCTCTGGGGCCGTTTCCCTGTTCTTGACTTGGCGAGATATCTACCTCGACCGCGAACTCTCCTCGACAAGTTCCGGGGCACTCGCCCGGATCGACGTTCCGATCGTATGCCCGCTCGGGAGCCAGCACGTGGATGGTTTTAGAATGCAATTCTTTCGAAATTGGTTTCGGGTTTCCCCGAGATTGCTTCGATTTCGAATGAATTGTCTAGGCTGCCTTAAGGTCGCACGCTCGCCCCGTCCTCGAACACTTTCGGCCAGCTTAGAAACGCGGGAAAAAGTTCCGACGAACTCGACGAGACCCCGGGAAACTTTTCCCGCGAGAGCATCCTCGAGAGGATCCTCCACGGCGGAAGCGGAAGCGACATCTTGTTCCTTTCCCGTTCCCCTCGCCGTGTTTATCCTACGAGAAGCGAACGCGAAACAAGGTGCAGGAAAGAAGCTTAAGTCGATGCACCATCTTGTCGCGGCAGGATTACCGCTCCAGTTCTAAGATCTCATTTCTGAGAAGTATTTAAACTTTAACGCTCGCAGAGCAGACAGACGTCGCGAAGGTATTTCGATACCTTCGAAATAGAGTTCTGAGTAGGAATGAACGGAGAATCAGTTGCCGATGTCTAGCGTCTGATACTTTTTGCGTGTTTTTCGAGACAGATGGCTCTTCCTCTCGATTGATTCTTATTTTCGTACTGGTGGGATAAATTCGAAACTGGTGGATTTTGGAAAGACTATAATCAGTGATCGACAACGTTTCATCACTGAAAGTGATTTTAGCGAGCTAAGTCGGAAAATCGGGCCTCTTCAGATGCAACGCTAATGCAACGAAAATTAGCGATTGGTTGATTTGGGTCACGTGATCCGTGAGGGGCCGTGAGTAGGAGTGGCGTTGTCTGGTACCTGAGCGATCGCGCCTGTAATTTGTTTTTGAGACGAATGTGAGACGAATCGTATTGGGGTACAAGTCGTGTTTTTTCTCTTTATCTCAATATAGAGTCCACAATCAATATTTCAATCTGCAAATTGACATTTGATCGTTGACGCATTTCGTCAAAATTTCATTATATTAAACGTGAAATTGGTAGTCTGATATATTGACAAACTTTTTCTTCGCTACATCATGTCCGTTCGTTCTAACTTTTGGAAGTTAGTTCCCGCGAAGCGTATTTTAAGACACTTAGAAAATTGAATTGGATGCTGGCCTCGAAGGCAGGATTTGAACCCCTCCCCGTCAAAGTAATATACTTTTAATTTTTAAAAGTTGAACGATTAAAAGTTGCGAGGAGTTGCAGATGAGTTTTGAAAAATAAAGCGCAGTCCTCTCCCTTTGAAATTTAAGAACCTCATCGAACTTTCTTTCTCTTCGACATTAGGTAAGTAGGTGTACCTCGTGCTACGATTCCTCAAAGCCGTGGAAACTTTCGTGGAAAATCTTCGTTTGAAATTTTTAAACGAAGAAAGATCGATGTTGCGAAATGTAGTGGAAAGTCCTCGACACAACAGATCATATTAATTTTAATAAAAACCACGAATTTATCGAATTTTAATATAAACTACAATCGATGTACTATATCTTGCTGGTCCGATCCAATCTTTATACTGTGACATTTGAGATGTTCGGCAAAATCTTCAGACTTTTTCATCCACATTTCTGCGATTTTTGCGGAAGACTACCGAGAGTAAAAAGTAATCTACGAATTGAATTTTCGTGGTTGTGGAGGATTCTTTCTCAATGCTGTCCGTTTTTTTTTTTAGCAAAAACGTAGAAGTCTTTTGTGAAGTGATGTGAAAGTACTTTCGAAATTTTCTGAAGCTCGGATAAGTGGATTGTGCATGATGCCCTACGGGTCTCCACTGGTGTTCAGCTTCGGCTAGACAATGTGACGTTACTTGCATTCAATGAAGAAGTTAGCAGCTGCAGGATAGATTTCAATTTCAATTTTCAACGCGTTAAATTCAAATCCGTCGTTTCTTTTAAATTCGCAGTGGCTATCATTTCCCCCAATTTTGATTTTTAACAAAACCCGTGAATATTACGTTATTATCACAAATAATTTCAGTTCCACGTTACGATCATAATTTTTGTAATTCCAGTGCTGCGACTCTTTAATTTCAATATTTTCATTTCAATCTGATTTCCAATTGTTATTCGGGTTTTACTCAAAGTGAAATTTCAGCAAAATTTAAACGGAATTGAAGGAGATTGTACAAATACGAAATTAGTATTTTTCACGTGAAATTAAGAGCAATTGATCATTTGTACCATGGAAAATTGCTGTGTAATTTCGAATATTTTAATGAGAGTTCGAAGAGTACGCGAATTACATTTTTTCAAAATACTTTAGGACATTAACAAAAACCGCGTAATACGATTCTTTAGACATGCGAAAATATAGATAAATTTAGTTCTATCTAGAAATGCGTGCCTAGAAACACGTAGTTCTGCTCGAAAGTAATTTGCTTCGAAAACAATTTGCCAATATTTAACTTTCCTTCCACCAAACCAGAAAGCAGAACATTCAAATCGAAAGCAAGCAATTAAAATAAAATTCCCAACGGAAAGAAAAATAACACATTGCACAAAAATCATAGATCCAATTACAATTTCCAAAGTGTAGATTTAAAAAATAACAAAGAAAAAGAAACAAAAGAACAGGGAAAAGCAATCATAAAAATTGCCGGTTACTGACTGAAAAACGAGTGTTCATCTAAAGAATTATCGACATAGTACGTTTATGAATGAAACGAATTTTAATTGCAAACCTGCATCATTGCTTTTTTGACGTTCGTTCAATATTTACGTAATGACATTACATTTATAAAAGGCAATGAAATTCTAGTCTCCCTCGTCGAGACTCGTTTGAGTCTCTTTTTACAATGTTCGATTTGAATGTATTTCCAAAACAGTTGCAACACTGTCAACTTCGAAGACAGTGATCTGATTGACAATTTCACTCGAAGTGTCTTGGACATTCTCGCTGCATCCAACAGTTACATTGTTCCCGACACGAAGGAGAACGTATGGTTCTCAAAAAAAAGAAAGAAAAAAAAAAAAAAAAAGAACAGAAGACGGAGGGAAGAATAACTATTTATCACGTTGCTTTCGCCCCCCCCCCCATCTCCCGATATCTTATCCGTTTCTTTCATTCTCTGGCTGCCACGCTACCTTCTCTTCTTCCTCCTCGCTATCTTTTTCCCAACCGGCGAAGCACGGCTGCGTACTTAAAGAATAGACGGCCTTATTTCTTATTCCATGATCCGCGTTGCAGGCTAACAAAGAGGCAGCGGAGGACACGTTACTCCGTCAGGAATAAGGAAAAGCCCTGTCCCCACGCTTAATTTTCCTAATGGATTAGCCGGAGCTAGTTCAACAGCCACCGCGAGATGGAAAGGATTCTGTTCGCGGATTTCATTCTCCGCGCTCGTTTTCTTGCAACGTCGCGCCATCATCGCCAGCAACCAGGGGCTCTGCTCGCTCAGTTTTTCCCTAACCCGGGGGAGGAACCGTGGCTCCTTTTCGCCGATACCTGAGAAACTGCTCGTCCACCCACTCCGTTGTCTTTGTTCGCTGACGGAGACAAGAGCCGTCTCTCCTCTCGGATCTGTTCGCGTTTCTCAACACGTCTCGGCGGTTTACGTTGTTACCCCGAATTGGGAGAAAGGGAGAGAAAGAGAAAGATAGGAACGGGAACACGTTCCGACCGCCATTTATGTTTCCACCCTACGAATTGCGCTTCTTTTTTGTTTCTTTTTCCTCTCCTTTTTTTTTTTTTTTTGTCTTTACGTCCTTTCGGGCCTCCAGTCAGAAGGATTTCGAAGCTCGTTGAATGAACTTCAACCGAGGTATCTTTTCGAATTGGTTTTGAACTGGATCGACTGATGGCGCTAATTGAGATAATCACGAAGTGAGAAATATCGCAAAAACGTGTGAAATGCACGTGATATGCAAACACACGTAGATAACACGAGTATCACAACATCTGGATTGTACTTTTTGAATAATACGAATTTCCATAAATGTCTACAGCTTGTTGATGGATTCAGTATAAGCAGAGTGCCGTAGAATTTGCTCGTTTACTCGTAGATCGTAGTTAGTAGTCCAATTACCGTGCAAACGGCGTTTCGATAAGAGGACGACGATAATGTAGCATACGCGCAGATTATAGAATCGTATTTTATAATATGCGGAGAATTGGTCTATCTTGTTACTCATTCCGGTGGCTTGCGCTGGTTCTTGTAAACAACCCCTTAGGGGATTATGAGGATTCATGAATTGCAGATTTCCAGGGCAAAATCTTCCTGGATTGTTCTTTATCTGACGTGCTATTAACACGTTTAAGACATTTACCTTCTGTAAATGTAAAATATTGTTATTCATCGTCCGAGAGGGATCTGGCGTGAAGCGTAATAAGAGAAACGGCAGAGGGAAAGAAACATTTCGGTACAGCGAAAACTCTGAGAAGTTCATTAATTCGAAATTCGTGACTTTTTATGTATATTATATGTTATAAATTCAGAATTCAATCGAATTGAACCTTCACGCGTGTTATTTACATATTAGTGAAACGTAAATATTTTATTAGATAGGGGTAGTTAATTTTAAGTGAAAGTGTACGAGATGACCGCGTTATTATCGTTACTGTTAAAAAAAAAGTTTTCATTTAATTTTCCGATTCAAATAATCTGCTATCTAAAATCCTGATTATTAGAAATTGTAATACTTTCCTTTTGTGACACTCTCAACCTCGGTCTTGAGACGAAGACCGAGTGGAAATGCTGTTGATGACGGAAGATGACGTCGCGACGTCTTTCTTGACGAGCTGACCTTCGATGACGTCCGATGGCGTTCCATCAAACGAGGACAAAGCAGAGGCCGCAAATTGGCTGCGACGGGCCACAGACGTCGTTCGGACAAATCAGCGCCGCGGGCTTACGGTCGTCAAATCAATATTTGCAGCTCGCCACCCTCGCGCACACGGACACGGGTGCAAAGTCAGGCGTGTCGGAATTAGGCGAAGGAGAGGCGAACGACGAAGAAGGAGAAGAGGCGAATCGGACACGGTAGTCGGTCGTTCACACACACACACACACACACACACACACACACACACACACACATCGAACACCGCCGGTCGAACTGAATTAACTTTCGCACGGCAGATCGTCTACCAACCGACCGCACGAAATCTGGGTCCGTTCCGATCCATAAGTTCCGACTTATGCCGTAGAAAATGGTTTCTTCGATGTAGATTGTTATTTTCAGTTCAGTCAATTGTTTTTGGTTTCCGTTCGTTGCATTTGGCAAAGTGCGTTCTCTCGAACTTCACGAATACTACAAACATATTTAGGATATGTGCTGTTGTTAGACTGCTCCGTGTCTTTCGCTCGAATTTTCCACAAATACAAACGAGAGAAACGAAGATTAGATGAATCTATATAGATGATAGAATTGTGGAATTTATGAACGAGCGAACTTTAATCTGAACTACGTAGGATTATGAACAATATTTACGTTAGTTACGTGAAATTTGCTTAATAATATTCAAAAGATTCAATCGTTCATCTTCGTGAATTCAGATCGTACAAAAATATGTAATTCCGCGTAATTTGATATCTCACTCAATGTTACGTTTTGCAAAACGTCGCTCTACTAGCAAACGAAGAAGAAAACGTGGCGAAAAATTTACCAAAATGTTCCAAGATGTCGACGTTTTATATTGTTTATACAAACGGGACGAAATGGATCCAGGATCCGTCGGGTGAGAGTTGACACCGTTGTTGGCAAAAGACTTTCCGTTACGTCGCACGAGCTGCGTCAGGGGTAAAGTCGATTATAACGGAGACGCCTGTGGCGCGAAAGGAATCCGCCGCGAGCAATTTCGCGCAAACATACAATCGCCCGATATCGTGGACCAGCGACGTCTTTGTCGGTGATTCCCGTGGGGCGCCGGAAACCGCGCCACGAATTCGCGCTCGCTCCGACCAATTTCCTTGCGAACGGGCACGCGATAAATTTGATCGTTGGGGAAACATGACGTGTAATGGGAAACATGGTAAATACGAGCGACTGGAATATACGCGTGTGTGCAACTGAATCATCGTGACGGTTCGATGAATTTCATTGTCAACTCGGTCGAAACGATCCGCTTTGATAACATCGATTTAAGCGCGAGTGGAGGGAAAATATTTTCCTTCGCGAATATCGTACAGACGTGAGGAAGCGGGTGCTGATAAGTTGGAGAAACACTTAGCGCTATCGATTTACGAACTAAGCTGGCCAGCTCGACTCGAGTTACGTTGACTGTACTTCGCGTGCTTTCCGTTGAACGATCGCCGCGAATTTTATTACTATTTTCACGCGACGAATGATAACTTAAGAAACGAATATGAATTATTCGATAAAATATACATGTACTTTTTTTTCTTTTTTCTTTAGGTCCTATGCATTTTCTGAAACTTCTTCTTGGAAACGTCATTCACATTCCCAGTCCCGCATTCCCTGTCAAATATATTCAACCGCAAAATACTCTCCGCCAATTCCACCAAATTCTCGGCAAAATCCACTATCAAATCGTTGCCTATCGCTTGCCCCATCGCATCAATTGCTTCGTCACCCCCCGTTACCATGACAAGCGTTCGCTCGCTACGAACGGCGGCACGTCGAAACTTCGATATCGCGCGCTCACCTCGCGCGATCCTTTCTCGTCAGATGCATAGCAACACCATGGTAGCAGACCCTACCATCTGAAACTAATTCGGCAAACGATCGCGGCAGAAACGGATGCGCCGTTATCGACCAGAGGAAGATGCGCCGACCAACTGGGGGATTCCGGTATTTATCATAGAAAGAGAGAGAGAGAGAGAGAGAGAGAGAGAGAGAGAGAGAGAGAGAGAGAGAGACGGCTGCGTTCACGTTCAGAAGGCATCGGCGGAAGGCCAGTGAAAACCGTTGTAACGGTTCTGACACACGGACACCGGTGGAGATATAGGTGTTCGTTGATTGAGTGTAATCTGTTTTGTTAATTGCAAGGTCCGCAGAGTCCGATACCTGCGGTTGCATTCTGCTGTGTTCAGCGCCGGCGAAACGGCCTCTGTTCCACCCTTCTCTCGTCTCTCTCTCTCTCTCTCTCTCCTTTGGAGCTGTTTCTATGTATCTGCGACGTGGCCAGCAACGAGCCAGACCACAGTCAGGCTGCCTTATGGGGTCCATGGTGGGCAGAGATGGGACCGAACATCTCGCAAGTAGGTCTGAATCTTTCGCCGTTGAATACGAATTCTTTGCAAATATCCAATACACGCGATACCGTGATATCTCTGCAACTTCATCTGACAATCAAGAAGTGGATGCTGATTGTGACAGACAATTGACAACGTGTATCCTAGAGTTCAGCGAATTCACGAACGAATTCTAATTTCTTAGCTCGAACTTCTCACGAATACGTTCTCAAATCATCTGAAGGTGCTCATTCAATGCATCTCAAGTGCATTCATTGAGGTATTTTATCACTGAAAGTGATTTTAGCGGGTCTCTTCAGGTGCAACGCTGATGCAACGAAAATTAGCGATTGGTTGATTTGGGTCACGTGATTCGCGAGGGGGCGTGAGCAGGAGTGGCGTTGTCTGGTACTGAGCGATCGCGCCTGTAATTTGTTTCGTATCGATTCAAATGTTCGCATATCGATAAAATTTTATGGCAAAAAAGTCGTCTTCATTTCCTAGTCGGAACAGTTGCTTCTGGGCCTTTCAGTCAGACGAATCGTACTGTGCTACAAGTCGCGCAGTTCTTTACTTTATCCGAGAGAGTATCGGAGTTTATACAAGTTTATACGTTCGTTAATAGGTACATACGTGTAAACTTTGATCCCATCGCTAATTGGCGATGAGCCGAGTTTGATAGGGCGTTAGGTTAAACGACTAATTGCAACAATGCGCGCGTCTCGACGATTTGCGGAATTGCGATCATATCCGGCGTCATTGTATCGGCTATCGCGAGCATAATAGGCCACGTGCGAGCGCAAATGGAGCGTCGAAAGCGGAGTTCAGCGTTTTTCCGGGGAGGGTGGCCGACAGTCATTTTCAAAAGCCACCCTCCGCCGGAATCGGCGCGCAGTCATTCGCCGTCGCGACAGCGGCTGTTGCCATTGGCGACTCTCGCGTTTTTCTTTCTTTCCTCTCTCCCTATTTTTTCACGATTTTTTTTTTGTATTTTTCTTTTTTATTTATATCTCCTGGTGCCTCCTGGTGCCGGTGTCGTTCCATCGTGAGTCAGTTTCGGCGTGAAAAACGAGCGCGCTGAATTTATGGGGGAGCTTTGTGCGCCGTTTTATACCACGAAACCTTTCATGCGACTTCGACGAACGATCTGTGGGTTTTTGCTCCCGACTCTTGGCCAATTACGACTGAAAAATATCGACGGCCGAAGGCCCCGTGATCGCAAAGGAACGATGAGGGTACTAAATTTCTGGGTGGTTTAACGCGGTTCCGCGATATTGACACTCTAAAACCACTGTGTGTCTTTGTTTGACGGTTCCGAGAGGCTTTATTGCGAGATTTTCTTCGTCGTTGTAGCAAGTGTCTTTCGTTCAATATCCTTCTAAATAGCGGTCCTCGTAGAGATATTTGTTGCAGGTCGAAAGATTGACTTACGTATTCAGTATTATTAGCGAACTGGCAATGTACAAATTGTAGATGATTTTAATTTCTACGATGGCATTTATCAAGGGATTTGGTATTTGCCGAAAATTCACGATGGTAATTAATTTAAAAGTTTAATTAAAAGAAACAAAATTAGTACCCATCATTGTGGAATCAGGTTCGACGATCCGTGATGATACATCCACGTAGTAATTTGATACAAGTACAAAGTAGAAAGTAAGAGAATTATGCCAGTACGAGACGGATAAATAAAGTTTAGAAAGTTCATTCATTCAATCATCGGCTAATACCAAATCCCTTGATAAATATAAAACTAATTAGTTTCTTACAAGGCGCTTTTCAAAGTTCGTCTTTGAACGCGCAGCACATTAAAGAGCGCCCTTTATTCAAGAGACTTCGAGTACTTTTGAAGTTAATAATAAAATGTTACAAAGAGTCTGCGAAAGTTATACTTTGCAAAGAGAAGAGGGAGTGTCGAAGGAAGAAAATTCGGATCTAAACTAGGGAATGTTCGATCGACTCTTACTGCTCTTTCGCGTATATTTATTTCAATAACAACGATAGAAATATTTTCTCCGTTACCAAACGAAAAAAATACTTAAAAATGTACGTAACTGTACATTATACGCAAAGATTAATCTGCAAAATAGAATTAAATATATGAATCTTTCAGAATCAATTCATTTTTCGTAAATTTTTTAACTTTATCACTTACCGGTTACTTCTAGAAGCTTATTTGTTATAAATAAATTCGATTGATCGACTTCCGAACAACTCGTAATTAAAACACGTTTAACAATACGGAAACCGGGTATTTCTCTTCTCATTCCTGCATTTTAATTGTAGGACTGCACTTTTTTGTTTCTCGTTGCACGTCGCAGGAGGTTTTAATATCAAGCCAGTCGTTTTTCAAACGTTGGCAACATCCAACGTTCATGAATTATATCGAGATCCATAAATGCTTGATAGCACTCGCGCACTCGCGTCGCGTATTAAAAACGACAATTACGATCAAAATTTGCGTTGCAACGGGATATGACAGTTGCGGACGTCAACGATTTGATTAATGCTGATTACATACGTTTCCAAACGTCGCGATGCGCGTATTTTTCCCTTTTTTTTCCTTTTTTTCCTTTTTTTTTGCAAATTGAAACGAAATCACGGTGGACTCGCACTCTTGTCTATTTTTTCACGTTTTCGCGCGTTTACCTTTAGATTAAAATTTTTATGAACCTCCGCACGTGTCGATGATAATTCTCACGTTTGAAAAATATTCAACGTTGAAACAGACATGGCGACAATGTCATGCGAATTCGCGTTTTTCGTTTTTTTTTTTTTTTTTCCTGTGTCGAATGTCGAATCACCGGTGAACTTGCATTTTTTTGTCCACTTTTTTTGTCATGCTTTCACGCGTTTAACACTGCATTAAAATTTTTACGAATCTCTGACTGCGTCGATACAAATTTTTGTGCTAAAAAAAGGCACTCGCCATTGAAACGTATATAATCGTGGAATAAATGAAAATAATTTCTTTGTGAAAATAATACAATTCGCTGTGTTTAACAAACTTCCTCTCGTGCAACGTAACCGCAACGTTAAATCGCGGATTTTTATGTATTTTCACGGATTTTTTATTTTTAATGGATTCGTTTCATCTACTTTATACGTAACGAATATTTGGATATTTTGTAGATTTCTGTAAATATCATACAATTTTTAAAATCTACAATAATGATCTTTTACTCGGATTATATTCCTGGAAAACTACACTTCAACAACAGTACGGGTCGACAGTACTATGTTATAATAACTGGTCACGTACGTCAAATGTCACATTAATTGTCGATAGACTATCAGATCTGATATAAATTGTTTATTAATAGGATTAATTACAATTTTGTAAATCACAGATCTAAACACTCGACACTCGATTGTCGTAGGATCGTCGATCAACGCATTTCTATGAAAATTAAAATTATTGAATTGTTTAAATTAGAATTTTCGAATTTTTAATTCAATTTCAATCTATTCCCAACCTCGAAATCAGAATATTACCCTGAATATTGACAATCTAAAATGAATTATCGTCATACATCGAAGCTTCACAAGTCAGAAATTTAACGAGACACGACGTTTTCGATGTAAGAGTACAAAATATAGAGTCACTCACAAAGAGAGCCGTCTGAAGCAGAACTTTTGCCACGGTACTGTACATTAATCAATACGAAATCATTGCCTAACGAGTATCGCGACACATTTTTCCATCGGGACAAAGAACAACGATAACGATCACCCAATACTGCTTTCCGGTTAAAGTAGGATCTCGAAAGAGTGTATCTAAATTCGATATCCGATATTCGAAAAGACCTGGATACCATCTCCAATTATACCTCTTCCAATTTATAGTCTAGTTTCGATCATTTTCCTGGTCGTTAATCGCGCCGTGCCACCGTTTCGAGAACAGCCCTCCCCGACCCGGCCAGGGACTTCAAATTTACCGGACGTTCTCGTTTTCTTTCAACTTCTCGTTTTGTCAAACGGCAAGAAGTTCGTTCGCCGAGAAGCGTCCCAGTTTCACTTGGCTTCCGTTCTCCTATCCTCGCAGATAATGCGAAAATAATCATCGCCGGTAACGAGAAAACTTCTCGACGTTTTACTGAACTCGATAATGTAAATACACCCACCCCTCGCCCCCTGTCTCACGGCCGAATAAGAGAATCGCGCAATACGCGTGTCCAGCTGAGTTTCTGCTCGCTGCTGTTCTTGCGAGAACTCGCGCTACGCAACGCATCGCGAATTATGTTTTGCGCAGTCGAATTCACGTTATCGATAGACTGGGAATTTTTGTAATATAAATAAAGAAATATAAATGTTTATATTTTTATTAATACATATTAGAGCCCGTAATAAAAATTTGTTTTTGCTACTTTGCTATCCTACTTACTTTCGACATTACGTACGTCTTTGCGCATACTCTCTGCAGTTTTAATTAATGACGGAGATCCGCAGTTCGTACGTGATGAATTCGTATCTTTTCTTTCACAGTTTAACAAACATTTCCTAGATTTTATTAAATTTTACGACGAGAGTATTGTAACTGGATACTTTGTGTACCGTTCTACGTTACAACTCGTTTGATTTCATTTCGGCTGAAAGTCCTCCGACGATACAGAAGGGTACAACAATTTTCCCCAGAAGCTGAATTTTCAAATCTCGTATCGATCGAAGAAGAGTCGAAAGAAATTTTTCTGAATGATAATCGTCACCGAGATCGAAACGAGGGAAAGAACGATTAATTCGAACCGACGCATTCACACACGTTCTTTGATTGAAAACGTTCTTTAAAAAAAAAAAAAAAAAAAATAATTAACTTTTCTTACGCATCTGTAATTACCGAGCACAACCGCCATGGAATTATTCTCTCTCTCTCTCTATATATATATACATATACATATCATCACTATCGAAATAACAATCGAACAAGCAGTAATTGCATCCTTGATCGCTTATCGTCGAGGAACAACTCTCGTTTAATTGTTTCTGCTTCGAGTGATTGCGTGATTGCCAGTTGTTGTGATTAATACTCGAAACGAACAGAACGAAAGTCACTGCACGATCGATCGACGGGTGTAAAGATTTAAACGGCGATCCTCAAAGCGTGGCTGTTTCGTATGCAATTCGAGAACCAGCTTGGCGATATTTATTACCGTCTTACTCGATATTTATTGCCTTTGTAATTACGTGGCTTCGCGTGACATTACCATCTGCGATTATGGCGATACCGTCGAACCGTCGAAGAAGTTCGTGCCGAGGTTTCGTTTCACGACGAATTTCTTTCGATAATTCAGCTGCTCATTGACCGTGGATTGAGTCGTTTCGTGCGCGCCGTTGTACTCGCACTGTTCGATCTGTACGAAGTATTATTTCGTTTCATGCTGAAATTCTGAATGCGAAATTCAAACGTCACGAAGGACGTTGGTACGGTTGCAGATGCGAAACGAAGGAAGAAAGAAGACAATTAATTTCTTCCGCGAGCAAACGAAATCCTACAAGCAAACTTTCTGACGAAGGGACGAACAAGAAGATGTCCAACTCCATTAACGATTGACCAACGAAAAAGTTATACTTGAAATTCAATCTTAGTAAATCAGTTAAACTGATTATACAATTCAGTTGATCCATAAAGTTCAAATTCGTTTAGATTACAAATTTGTCGTCGTTACTTTGGTAATTCCAGTAAGTCGATGCTATAGTCGTGTAATTGAAAAATATTATAACGAGAAACGTACAAAGAGCGAATGCAGAATGTAGAACGCGTTAACTTTCCAAAAGTTGTCAAATTATTTTTACGTGCTCCTGACCCAACGACAAATTGCGCGAACACGTACACGTGAAGTACACTGAACGTCGCACGGAACCGCTGAACGTTTCGGCGCGAAGAAATCAATTTGACATCTGTCACACGGCCGCGATACGATATTAGAAAGTCAATGCACTCACCGGTCGTGTACATGGCGACGCCCTTCAGGGTCACTGGCTCGAGTATGGCAGGCTCGCTCCTCCCCTTTGCATTAATCGCGTACAGAAAAAGTCGATAACTCCTTCCTGTCGTTAGGCCTGTCACCTCGAAAGTCGGCCCGTTCGGGCTTGCAGGCACGGTTTTGTTCAATAAGATCGGCCCACCGTCCTCGTCCGCCACCACTTCCAGCTGGTAGCTGTGGATCGGCAGGCCACCGTCGTAACCCTCCAAGCAGCGAACGATCAGTCCTGTCCCGGACTTGGCGTTCAGTTCCTCCGCGTCCAAAGGCGCCGACATTTCCGTCGTGCTGCAGTTATGCAGAGCGTACGGACGTCCTGCGGCTATCACCTGGAAAATATGGCCGTCCGTGTCTCGGCGATGGATGTTTGTGTACGCTCGAATCCGATCGAGTTCGCGAAAAGCGCTCCCCAATTGGATAAAAAAGTTTCGATTTCATTTCGCAAAGTTTCACGGCTCGCGCGCCGTGATCTTTAGAAATTGAGAAAATTCAAAACAATTTCGACGTGTGAAGTTGGACCCAATTTTTAACGTGACAGAAACGATAGAGATTTGATCCATTAAGGGAACGCGGCAGAATTCTTTTGATTCTCTTTTCAATCTCACGTGCGTGTATGTGATTTTTTGGCGAGGTTGCAATAACAAAAGTACTACTTGACTTTACAAAATTATTTCGAATTTTATGATAGAAATTATTTTCTGAAAAAGAAGAACGTGGCGTGTGTGTAGATCTTTTAACCAATTGTGACTTACGTAATTTCAATTAATTACGGATATTCCAAGTTTTCAGAAAATTTTTGCTCCAACAATTGGCGTATTCTTATCGTTTGAAATTATTCAAAAATCATACGTCACGGCTGTACAACAAAAATTTAAATAAATTAAAAGTTGCTGAACGAGAGTAAAACATCTTTTATTAAAATGGATGGAAACTTTAAACAAGCGTTTGGAAATTAATCAGAAATCTTGGGATCTTTAGGACAACAACATCAAACAAACACCACCTCGTTTCACCCGTATTTTATTTTATAACCCGATTAACGAACATCTTTTTCAAAAAACGAGTAAGAGCTCTCGACAGATATGTACCATTTTCATTCATCTGCCTATCACGTTCGACGCATGTCAGTCGACGAGTGTACGAAGTTTCGCAGACATTTCAGACAGATCGAACATTTTCAATTTTCGAAGAAATTCGATTCCGAGCCATTAAAAGCAATTCTGTGTTTGCACGTTCAATGCGCAATACGCTGGTCGCGTACAAATACGTATCGGCGCATTTCTCTCTGATAGACTCAACTTTTGCAGCAGATTTTTTCGATCATCGACGTATCTCGCCTTCTAAGATTTTTTTCTTCTTTTCTTTCTCGCGGAAAAACCACACGTTTTACCAAAGAATTCAATTCGTTAATCGAATCAATCGATAACTTTGCCAATATTACGTGCGTTCTATGAATTTCTGAAAAGTGTGGAAAAATCTGTGTCTAGCGGAGTCGAATTAAATTTAAATGTTGAAAATTGAACGATTCGGAGCAAAGGAATAATTTCTCTTTCGCAAATTTCGCAAATTTCGTAAAAAGTAACTCGCGCACCGGACATAACATCGAAAATGGTCAAATCGTGTTCCAGCTCAAAACGCGAAGTTGTGTCGAGAAGTCGAAGTCGAATTTTTTACTGCGTCTCCGCGTCGGGTAAACGATGTCAAGGATAAAACGAAAAATACACGGACCAAAATAGAAACTACGGCGACTCGCAAAAACCCAGTGTATCCATAGTGGAAAAGAAAATACTTTTCCCCTTCGCTCTATAACATTTCCAATACTTTTCTAAAATTCTTTACTCTGCTCGAATTTATTTTATTTCGCGAGTCGTTGCTATCTTCTAAAAAAATTACACCGTCGAAATACAAGAAAGAAGCATCAACGAAAATATAAAATAATTCAAGTTTTCGAAAATGAATTTCACTTTGTTCCAGCGTAATAATAACACACGCGTGCGCGTAAAAAGAAAGAGTCGTTCTAACGCAGCATCGCGTTTCAAATAACAACGACGCGATGAACAATCGCGAAAACTGCGAGCTACCGGCGCCACGTAAGAGAAACGAGAGAAGTGCATTTACCTGAAAGAGGCACGGCGTTCGTTGCTTGCCAACCTGGTTGCTCGCCCAGCACGCCACCGTGCCGTAGTCCATTTCCGTTGCGGGCGTGTAGTTCAGCCTGGACCCGTGGAACTGTGGATACTCCTTCAGGCTTTCGGCAACGGACGGAGTGCCGACCGAAGACGCCGCCATGTGAGAGTAACGAGAATGAGGGACCTCCACCAACTCGCCGGAATTATTGAATGTCCAGTGGAAAATCAAGGGGGCCGGGTGGCTCTCCACGGAACAAACCAACGATACGGTTTCCTGCTTCAGCGCGCCAACGACCACCTCGCTTCTGCCCTCCTTGCAGACTGGCGTGTCTGTGAAAGAAAGTCACGTCCTTTCCTGTTACAAGTTTCGAGGAAACAGAGGACACGACGCAGATATAATGTTTCACCTAAACAGAGGATTATCACGTTCGTGGAAACAGAGGACGCGTCGCAGATATAACGTTTAACGTAAACAGAGGATTATCACGGACAACGGTTCAACGTCAGGTAAATTCGTTTCGTGGAGACGAACGTTTTTCAATACATAGAAATGAAACGATTGAAGTTTCTGTTGAAACGATTTTAGTTTTTTAGGAGTGGAGATGGGCAATCGTGCGAACCTTTAACGTTCGATGAATATTTCAGCATTATATTCAGATATTCATTCAGTTGGTTTCTAGCTCGCGTACGTTGACTTATTTCTGAAATTTACTTTAGCGATTTTTAGGAAGATCGTTGAGATACTTTTGTATAAATCAGGGAGAGAGATCTTACGTGCAAATTAAGTCGAGAAGAGAGAATAATATTTCTTTTTTATTCAAGTATTCAGGTATATTGGATTTTTACACTAATTTACCATAATTGTTGCAATACCAAAAACACATTATTATCACTGAAAGTGATTTTAGTGGGGGGACTCGACTACTCAGAAAATCGGGCCTTTTCAGGTTCAACGCTAATGCAACGAAAATTAGCGATTGGTTGATTTGGGTCGCGTGACAAAAAAGTCGTCTTCATTTCCTAGTCGGAACAGTTGCTTTTAGTGAAACAATTATTGTTATTATTATGTTGTAATATATATTAATTTATTTGACCATTGAATTTTAAGTGACACGAATGATCTGAGAAAGAAGAAATTACACGAGTTCAGGTGGCTCCATTATAAACTGACCTCTTTCGTTTACGAAAAAAACTTTGCTGTATCAAAGACTAACTGTCTCGCCATGATATCGCACAATATAAATTCCGCATTGAATTTAAAAATGATCCTGCCCCGTTACGTCCGCGAAGAAAAATTAGACAAGTTTAAATCTACTGGTGCGAATCGGTCTCTCGTGTCAGCGATCCATACTCCGTGGGTGAAAGAGTCCGATCGATGCTCCCCTTAATTCGCTCCTTCGAGGAGATATGGAAGAGCGTAGAGAGAAGACGCCGCTCGTGGGAGCGTTTAATATCCAAATGTGAGAAGACGTTGGCGCGTGAAATGGATGAAGAAGACGGCCCAACGCCGTCGAACAGCAGCGATCGGGTTCGATCGATCGCCTAATAGGAAATTCCCTTGACATCGGTATCTGCAATAGGCCACGGCGCACGGAAATTCCAAATGGCACGAGAGATGATTTATTACGGAAGTACGGGATCAGCAGACGGCTCAGTTTCAATCTGATGTGTTTGATGCACTGGCGAATTAATTACTAATACGAGAAGTCGACGATACTGGATGCACGACGTATCACCGGCACTGCATTTGTCGAGCGAAACGCACGGCGCACCGGTTGCTGATTACCACGCATTACCAGTCGCTTCATGTTAATCGAGACGCGTATAATGTTGTCTTACGTAAAGCTCTCCGTACGGTTGTATATTATGAGGAGGAATTTACTTCTCGAATTATCCGCAAGATCAATTGCGACGGACTCTTGCAGAGGCTGCAAACGAGCAACGATGTTCCGAAGTAATGTATTATGCCTTATTACATGTTCTGTTTCTTAGATTGAATATCTTAGATTCAATCAATATTTCATCCTTTCAACATTTCATTCGTTTATATATATTATCATAGTTCTCGGTATATCAAATATTTACGACAAAGGAAATGGACAAAGTTGGTCAAAACTTTATTCACTAAACGTAGAATGTTCGTGTTATCAAGAATGTACAATATGCTGCATCTTTCAGTTATGCAGTGATAGTTTAGTTCATCGATAAATCAATTTGTGAAGTAATTCAGTTTCTTTAACTAACCCACCAACCCAATTTTTATATTCGTACGCGAAATCACGTATACTCAATATTGTTATCATTAGAGTTCAAGAGTGGAAATACCAAATCGTCACCCGCCAAAATTAACAGAACACGATTCGAGGGTCGTGATCAAAGTTCGTCGACCCTCGGGGAACAACCCGAGGAATTCTTCATCGACTCGACTGCCAAGGACCAATGTCAACGGTGGAGAGACGGCGGCGCGTGACAGGGTAAGTCTCAAAACATCGGGATAAATTCGTGGTTCCCTTTAACTCGTCGCGCGCGGGCCTGGCTTAGCAGATTGCCAGGCTGCGTTCACCCACACATGAATATTCAGTCGCGCTTTACATACACTGAATATGCATCGCAGTCCTTCCTTCCCTCTTAGGTCATTTACAAGATGCAGATACGCCGAGCTACCAGCCATTCTAATAGAATAACTCGCGCTGTGTGTTTTACAGAAAACTATCCCACCCCGTCCTCGTCCTACCTGAATCGCCGTCGCTCCATCGTCCTCGTCGCCTTCCGCCCTCCCCCCCCCCCACTTTACGCTCTCTTTCACACCGATTCCCTCTCACCGAGGCGACGAAGGGCGCGCTCCCTTTTCCGATTCTCCGACTACGGGCTGGCCCGTAACTCGGCCACGCTACTTGCCATCGATTAAGTAATTATCGAGCGAGCCGCCGCGAGAACTGGCAAATTAGAGAATCGCCGAGAGAATATCAAGCCCGAAGCGGCGATTCTATCGGCGACCCCTTCCGTTGTTCTTGTGATTAACGAGTGCCACCGAGAGCTCGAGATCAGACCAATGGAACGCGCCTTTGTGCTCGCGGATGGTAGGTAGGTAGGTAGGTAGGTAGGAAGGAAGGAAGGAAGGAAGGAAGGGAGTACGGTGTTGCTCATTGTTTGAACGAATTCTGACGCGGATCGTTGTTTCAATGAAGTTTCGTTGGTTGATTGCTCGGGGATGTTCGTTTATCCGCGAAGATAATCGCGGATCGATCACTTGGAAATTAAGTATAAGAGAGGTTGCCTCGTCTGTATTTTTCTTTAGAGAGATGCAAACTTTCAATGTTATTTTCTTAAGAATTTCAAAACCAATTTTTACTTTTTCTATTTTTAGAAAGGAAGTTTTAAACGAGAACATTTTATTCTTCTTCTCGACTTACTTTTTCACGTAGATTCATCCCTTTATCACTAACGAGTGGCAAACGTTCTGTTTAATTTTCTAGGTAAAGTTAAATCATTACTGAAATACAGTGACAATGTTTCTTAAATTTTTCCGCGAAAATGCGTACGTGTAGCGGCCCTACGATTCCTCGACTACGAGTTTCGAACACTCGACTAGCACAAGCCGCAAGTGGCTGCGCGCCTAGCGTCGAGGTCCTACCGATCTCCGATGTTAAGCAAGCAGCATGCGGAACCCAGCTAGGAGGATGATCCGGGCCCAGTGTCTAACTATAGCGGGGGTAGTTTATAACAACAAGCGTCTGGGGTAAGGAGTCGCTGCCATCTCAGCCCCACTGATGATGAGTCTAGGCAGTGACTCCGAGACGAAACGGAGTCCCCTTCAGTCCTTCCAGCAGCATCCTGGGTCTCAAAATTCTTTACAGATCCCTAAAGTACGTATATATAGAATATATTTGCTCGGAGGAAACTCACACATTATTTGAAGAGTCACCGGGTTACTGGCAGTTTTCCCTTCGCTGTTGGCAACAAGACAAGTGTAATCACCTGCCGAGTATCGAGTTATACGCTGAAGGACCAGAGAATGATCGCTGAGAACGATACCTGCCGTGGCATTGTTTTTCAGCTCCTTGCCCTGCAACAAACAACTCCATTTCGTTCCAAGACATAGGATTAAGGGCGTATTACGTAGAAACATACGTCTTTGAACCAGGCAAGCTTGTACACTTTCGGATTGGCCCTAACCGAGCACTCGAAGTAGACGTCGTCACCCTCTTTGATATCATCGGGATTCAAGGTCTTGCCCATCTTCAAAGTGACTACCGGCTGATACTGCACGTCCAGTCTCCACTTGTCCTCCAAAGCGCTGCCAGGAATAGCAAGATTCTCCGCCCGACAAGTTAAGTATTTGCCATCGTCGTCGATGCTTGGCACGAAACTCAGCACGCTCAGGCTCTCGTTATTTTCCAGCGGGTACTGCCAATGAAAACCAGCCCCCCCTCCCACTTTAGCTACGATCGTGGAAAAAACCATCGAACGCTCTCGTGCACGCGTGGAATACGAACGAGAAAGCGAGTGTGTATTAATTACGGAATGTGAATAACGACTTGTGTGTTCGTTTCGATATATTTACTTTTTACGTGTAAAATGAAATCGTTCGAACTGGTTCGTGCATATTTTTCGACGTTCAACTTCGATTTGATACTTTACAAGTTATTTCTACGCCTAACGCGTGCAACGAGCAGCTTCGTGCACAGATCACGCGCGTAATCTGTAAAACATTTTGACACTTTATTAACATTTTAGTGTCGCGTCGCATTCGTAGAATTACACTCGTATACGCAAAAATGGCTCGCCGGCTCGTTCATGCTACTCGCGACATGCAAGTTACAAGGAAAATGTAGAAGAAAATAGAGAAGAAAAACCAGATTATAATAAAAATCGGACATACCGGGCCACAAAGGGTTAATAAACAGAAATCTCGCAGAGACACTGCCCACTCCTCTCATCTCTCCCTCGCGCCCCTCGCCCAGCAGGGCAAACGAAAGCATCCGAGCGATTTGTCACTGGTTTAATATGAAAATCCATTCGGCAGCGGCGAGGGAAACGAGAGAAACGAGGAAATAAAGGTGCGCCACGGTGGCGAGAGGCCGGGGGTTGAAAAAGAGATTAACGATTTTTCAGAATTTACGATGCAGCCGCGCGGAATTGAGGAAAATGTAGCGGGTGGCGAGGCTAGTAGTAGGGCGAATAGGTGGCAGGTCGATGACTGTCTCTCCCCGGCTGGATTTCAGCTTTCCGCTTCTCTTACAACGCGTTCGCGTAACCTTCCGCGTTTCGCCGCGATGTCATTTTAATGACAACGCCACCAGGCACACGGTATCGAGCCGCAAGCCTCGCGTACGAACATCGCGCGAGCACGATGAATGGGACTAGCTTCGCGAGCTACCACTACGTCTCTCTCTCTCTCTCTCTCTCTCTCTTTTTATTTTTTCTTCCATTCATTCTGACCAACAGCTTCCATTCTCCGTTCATTTCGCTGGTTTTACGTGACGTTCGCGTTTTTTTCCCCGACGCAAGCTTCGTCTCCTGCTTGCCGCGCGATCGACGAGGACAGCCGAGCAGCGAGAGCGTCGATATATCTCGCAGGGAGGATACGCGCCAACGGCGAAACTTACCCGCGCAGAAATTGCGGACACCTCCCGCGTGAACGATGCAAAATAAATCAGATCTTTCGCGGATTTCCCTTCGCTTCCGGCCGGCAACAGCTGACGCTTCGAGCCGGTTATGGAGTCTGACCGAATAATTTATCAACCGGCCGTTCGTTCTTTGTCGATGACCGAATGCATGGGTGAAAATGTCGGCCAGTATAACCGGGCGTAAGTCAAAAATGCAAGACGTTTCTCGGCGATCGATTTGTCGACTCTGATTTTTACTTTACGAGTATTTTTCTTTCAAATTTTCAAACCGAAACTGAGTTCTGTTTCGAGAACGTGATACATTCAGAGATTAAAATATTTGAGAAACGAAAGTTTGAGTAAAGGGGAATTTCATTGTCACTCGTCTCTAGATTTCATCCAAACAGAATGTGATTCTTCAGTTGGACATTCTGTTTGTGACAACATAATATATTCTACTCTAACTCGTTTTAACATGTATTATTAGTTGGTAGTATTTACGCAAATTTATATCGAAGAAATAAAGATATTTTCAATAAAAAAAAAAAAGAAATTGATTCACTTACCGAATATAGTACCCAGTACTATGTTTCGGATATTCTACAGATTACTTTCGTCGATTATATATATAAAACTAAAATGCATGATTGCGATGAATGTAAACGCAAACCTGCATACGCGATGGACATGATATGGCGACTGTAAATTAAACGAGGAATGACTAGCGCGAATTAATGCAAGAAAATGTCAGATAAGCCGTAGCGTTCTATCTAACGTCACAGATAAGTACTGTAATGAACAATCGAAGAATTGAACACGAGTGGAAGTACATTACGTAGATCAGAAAGTGTATAAAAATACATCATCTTTCTGTTTACAATAGGCGACAGTAGAAATCGATCAAAATAAAGCTGCACGACTTGTACCCCGAAAGTACGATTCGTCTCACTGAAAGGCCCAGAAGCAACTGTTCCGACTAGGAAATGAAGACGACTTTTTTGCCACGCCCCCTCGCGAATCACGTGTCCCAAATTAACCAATCGCTAATTTTCGTTGCATCAGCGTTGCACCTGAAGAGGCCCGATTTTCTGGGTTACCCCCGCTATAATCACTTTCAGTGATAAAAATTCTAAAACTGTTATTAACAATCGCCCAGGAAGTTAAGGAAGAAAAAGTGTTTTATTTCTTCTAATATTTTCTCCACTAACATTACACTTCCCATTGAAACGATTCGATTTGAAAATCTCAGTGATGCTCAGTTTCATGGTACAAACTTGTACGTATCGACAATGAACAAAAATTTCTTCCGTTCAAATCTCAACTCACGTGCGCCCATTGTTCACGCGAGAAAAACCCCGTTTCGTATTTCCCGCGCAGGGAACGCAGCGAAATCCGAGAACTGACCGAAAACTTTCGAGGAGGAAGGAATTTCTGCACCGAGACACAGGGAAACCAGAGATTCGGTTTTCAGTTCGTGCGATTACGAGGGAGGAAAAGTCCCGTTGCAAATAAGAAACGAAGGTAAGGTCTTCCGTAATTTATCGAGGGGCGTGGTGCGGGGTCGCAGGAGAAAGATGGGAGGCGGTACAGAGAGTATCCAGTGGATTTGAACTTTTACCTCGGTCGGTTTTCATGGAAGGTGTCGAGTCAACTCGAAAGAAAAAGAGAAACAGAGAGAGAGAGAGAGAGAGAATGAAGAAGCAGACCGGTTGTTGGAAAAACGAAATAACTTCATTGCTGCAACTTGCTGATGAATCGTCGCGAACCGGAGAAACTCCCGTCGATTTCGCGAATTCTCCTTAAAATCGCGTCACGATCCACGCTGGCACGCCCGTAACTCCCGCAACTTGAAACGCTAACGTGGCCGATTCGATTGGTGACTTTCGCGATTTGCTGATTCCGTGTGCCACGCGGTTTTTCCCCATCGCGTTCCCTCCCACCGATTTGCATCGTAGACGTTGCTGTCGAAGCTTGCTGCTTATTTCAGAAACGACGTCGATACTGTTTAAACTCTGTGAAACAGTTTTATGGTACATACGTAGCACCGAGGAAATTCTCAGCGAATAGATCGAGCTCACGGTTTCTCGCATATCGAGTGAGATTAGAGATACGAACAAGGTGTAATCTAAGGTTACTCGAGTGATTGAAACTGATAAATTGCGATTAGTTTGCTGCAAATTCATATTTTCATGAACATAGTTAAGAAAAAGATTGAAATCTACGAGTACAACAGTTTTGTTTTGTCTACTTTGTGCCTTTCAAATAGAATAAGTAGTCGAGATCGACCTGTGTTACTGAAACACACTACTTAAAATCAATCGCTACTACGGACAAAATATTCCATTTGCGAGTTGGTGAATTTCAATATGAAAATAAAGCATATTGTCAGACTAATGATTGATCTCATCTACTTGTCTCTATTTGAACGGTGCAAAATTTTTGACATGCAATTTTTTCTTCGTGATACTATTGATACCTACTGCCTTCAGAAAATTCTAGTCAATTGTACAATAGCAAATTCATCGCGTCATGCATATGCAACATGAATATAAATATATAGAAAGAACGTATTACGTATTGTAATATTTACGAGGTAGTTTCACTTCTACGTGGAAAGAGATACGAATTTGCACAAACATCATTGCGTCCGTTGTCTATCAACGACTTTCAATAAAATTTTAATGCCCATACGAGCCCTTTCGAGTTTCTTTCCTACAGTAAAAGGTATTTTAAATATTTCAATTCACGTGCACGTGAAAGATTTAATTTCCATTGCTTTTGTTCGTGCAAAAGTTGCTCGAGCAGTTTTTTTTTTTTTTTTTTAAAGAAGAGAAATAAACAATCTCGCGAGGACAGCAAGACCACAATCAGAGAATATCGGTCAAGAGAAATTGCATTAACGACAAAACGACGTGCGCCATTGGATTTTGCAAAATTCCAATTATCGGCGACTGAACATTTTTAATTATAGCGAATTACGTTGCACATTGTTTTTAATATCGATGCATGCACTCTCTCTCTCTCTCTCTCTCTTTCTCTCGCCGGGCATTGTAATCTGGTCGTCCGAACGATAAAATTACAACGTGAATAAAGAACGAGGCAATTTTCGTCGGCAACGCAACCAATATTTCCATAATAAATCCATTATGAAATAAATGTGCGCTCTCGCATCGGCTGTTGCCTCGTTGGAAATTGTTGGGAATTTATCCTCGACAAAGCTTACGTTTTGCGTCATTTTCTTAATCTGCTTTTCCGCCTTCCACCAAGTAATTACTGCTTCTGGTCTGGAACCACTTGTCCTGCACTCCACATCGTAGTTCTTGTCAGCGGAAACTCGAGGCTCCTTCGTCAAAATCTGCACGACCAGTGGCTTCACTGAAAGAAAAGAATAAAAAGAACGCAAAGTGTCAGTATAAGAATTTTGGCTTGTCGAATTTCAAGCACGTTGGATCATCCCTCGAACGTTTTAAGAATGTAAATGAACCTACTTGCAAGTTGAGCTAATGTAACGACCGATTACCAGTATTATTCAATTTTCACGAAGCTATTTCTCTTCAATCAATAAGTGACGAGCGAAGAAAGCAGTAAAACTTTTCTCTGAATTTCTATAAATATCCCATTCTTTGCTTACACGAGTACATTAATTTTAACGATGATACTTTCAGTCTTTTTCTTTTTTTCTAAATTCGATGTAACTTTTTGTATTTCGTTTTGTATTAGTTACTCATTGAAAAGTGGTGCTAAATACTGAATATGAATGTCGAGCCGCTTTCAGGCTAACAAGAAAACTTCGCCTCCTTCAAAATTCAGATTGTCCCGAAACTTTGTAAAATTTTGACACCGGGTAATTTCTATTTCCAGCCAGTTTTCGGTTCGTTCGCCGAGAACTTGATATAAACAGAGCGCTCGATTCGAACTCTCTTGCAAATATATTTGATGATATATTTGATTCAAGTGGAATCTATTTCTCGCACTTTCGCGTTATTTACATTTGAAACGTTTGTCAAACAGCGACGTATTTATACTTCTTCGAATAATTTCTACTAAATTGCAGAGTTCGATTAACAACTTGCTGCGATGTAAAGATACTCCAATGTTTAAATCTCTCAAACTCTTAAATCAAACTCGACTAAACTCGTTAAGGACGCATATTAAATTTTTAACTGTGTTACTATGCCGAGAAGTCAAACCTCAGTTTAGCGCGTTTACCGTCGATCAGATTTTATATACGTAAAATAAAAAACCCCGACGATGTAATCTGACGTACAATTGCGCTAGTATATACCCCCAAAACCCCAATGTAGGTCTGAATACTAATTATCCAACGTGTTTCGCCAATATTCGGTACAACGCTGCGACAATTTTTTTTAACAATTCTTGACAAATCTACCGATATTCTAAACAACTTGAAACAAACGTTCAAGTTTCCAAAAGCAATTCGATCCTTTCTCTTCTCGAATTTATATGTCCCGGTGTCATCAAAAATCCCTCGTTTCGCACGATTTAACCCCCGCGCGTGTAATAACCAGCGACACGAAATAAAGTTCTTCGGCGAAGAAGGAAAGATTCCTAACTAGACACGGCTTGTTCCGAAGCGCGTTATACAACCAACTCTCACCTAGTTGCAAAAACAAATTTCCTCTTTGAACAGTTTAACTTTAACCAACTTATGCGAGCGCCACCACTTTCCGAACTTATCCCCTTCGCTCTGCCGTTCGTGAAAACTGCAAATTATTCTGGTGTCCCATTTTCGTCGTGTTTCACGCGTCCGGATAACGCGAGAGAATCCGAGGGGATGGCGAGACTGAAATGCCTAGTTTCGGCAGGTATTAGGAGACACGGCTTTTTCTAAACTTTTCGCCGCCTTGCAATTTTTTGAACCTCAAAAATTACGACGTATATTATACGCGCGATACGTCAATGTCTATCGCGTTAATAATATTATGTCAATGTATACCAGTGATACATTTGTGTGTATCATAATACATAGATGCGTGCTTCGCTGGCAATAAAATATTTCTCGTTCGACTCAATAATCGAACAATGCGTGCAGGACAGTAACAACAGGTAATAATAATATTCGTAAATACGCTTTTACTACAATTATTACTACACTGTGAATTCCTGTGTATTCGATCGTGTATGAGAAAATTCAAACGCAAATAAATGAAAGAACGACATTACAGTGTGATTAACACGGTGAGGCAATTAGCTCCGTTCTCGGGAAATCTCGTTTCTTAAAAATCCGCGATCTAAACGAACGAAAATATTCGACGAGGGGAAGAGCTTTGCACGAGGAATTTGCACGAAGAAAGAAATACGCGTGACACCGCTCGCTCAGCGAATTACGGATGAAATATACTTTGCGGTTCAATATACATTCCATACGCTGGGAAATTGTCGAAACGTTCAACATTTAACGACAATTCGCGGCAAGTACGCGATAATACCCGACACCGAGAAAGTTGGAACGACGTAACTTCAGAAGTAGCGTCCTCGAAATTACAGAAACGAAGGAGGAACGTGGAAGCCGCATGCGTCTTGCGAGAGTATCACGTTGCTTAGGGTTAAGGAGAGCCTTTCAAGACGTTTATGGCCGCGTAAACGAGCGAAAGGGGCTCGAAGGAGGCCGTATTACACGGTGAAAGAACCTCTTAAAATCCTGTCGCCGCGGCATTACGATACATCTCAATTATTTAATTTCTTGCTTGTGTCAACAGCCACCGTTTCACTCGTGCTTTGCGCGAATAATTCGAGGGAACGGTGGCCTCCGGAGGAAGCGAGGAATAATCACGGGAGAGTGAAATTTTTCTATCGAAAGAAAACGGCGAAAACTCACATTTTTCTAACGTTGAAAGGTTTTTTTTTCACGTTAAAAAAGAATGTGAGAGACATTTCTCGAAACATTGCAAATTACTTTTATTTGTCAAATTGAGTTAATGGAATTTTCGAACGACGAACAAAGATGAAGAAAATTGCCAGGTTGTTTCGATATTTAAGAATGTCTCGAAATATTTGGACAGGGTTCGATTTCAAATACATGCAAAACGAAATGAAATTCGGGGGTTTCTTGAACGACAAATAGAAATACGCCACGCAGTATTCTCCGAATTAAAAGTATTTAATTCCGTTCCTGTCGCTCTCGAGCCTGTTCAATCACTCGAGTTTAATTATTAAAGTAGTTCGTTTGGAGAGTGTAAAAACTTCCCACACTCTGAGAGCTTTAATCTTCGCGGCAAGTTCCACGTCTCTGGAATATTAAATTTCGCAACACACTTTGAAAAATGATAGTAATTTCGGCGCATGGACGTTTCAACAATACGGATTCTTAAAGCAAAGATTTATCGCAGACAGAGAATGAAATTTTTAACAATGTCATCGTGAAGCTCTACAGTTCTTACGTTCTCACGTCTGCTCTTAATAGCTGTAAGAAGAAAGAATTTTACGAACGTAAAATTTTTAAGTTGAGAATTTCATTTTAAATGTTTATGTCACAGAGTGATGTAATTGTTATAATTGAAGATTTTATCTTAATATTTGATAATACAAAGCTCACTCAAAGGAGTGAGTCTATTTTTAATAGTTAACTTAATCACGGCGCCCGAGGACAAAAATTATTATGCAGTTTTTAATCGAAATCTGTATCGCGCACTTGTTTTATTTTACCACGTATTAAAGCACGTAGAAGGCTGAACGGTGTTTATTTTTCATCAAACATGCACCTGGCCAGGTACCACGTACGTAGATTTTATAACGCGTGCAAATGCGTTCCGTTGCAATTATCGGCGGCTACTTATATCCGAGCGATTTTGCAGGACGAACGATAGTGAATATTGAATTTCCTATTAACGTCATCGCTTGCGCGTTGCCTGCGGAAATTCATAGGTTGGAACGTATACATCTGTCACGGTAAATGCATATATGTACCGCCTGTCCATTTCCATCAACGATAAATCTTGGAACGTCTATTGATTGCAATTATTGCATGCAATATTGGATCGCCTTAATCACGCAGAATAAGGCATGTCTGACGGCAACGAGCCGCTGCAACATTCTGTTTCGGATAATTGTTTCGTCGCTTTAACGTTGTTTCGTCCGAATTGAATCGACCAATTGCGACGCGTCCGGTTTTATCGATTTAAGTAAGATATTCATATATGTATATTAAATTGAACAAGAGGGAACAACAAATCGTTCCACAGTACCAAGACGCTCTCATATATATATATATATATATCGTTAAATTATAGATTATAAACTAGGAATAAAATAAAATCTTTACTTTATTTTATTTATTATTTTTAGTTATTCTTAATTAAATTGAACAAAAAGGAACAACAAATCGCTCTTATATATATATAAGTTGTTAAGTATATAAGTTGTTCCCTCTTGTTCGATTTAATTAAGAACAACTAAAGATAATAAATAAAACGAGGTAAAGATTTTATTTCATTCTTAGTTTATAATCTATAATTTAACGATAGATACTTATGTTTAAACTAATGTACTTTGCCTTTGAATTGAAAGAACAAGAATTAAGATAAATAACACCGCCACGCAAGAATTAAATGGAACTCGGATTATTTTTAAATCCCGTAAGAAAATAGGTTTGTTTCATCGTTATTTGTGTCACTTTCTTAAACGTCTCGCGTCCCACGAGGTGTTTATCGACTGGTCGCATCTCGTCGGCCGTTCTTCGGACGAAATTTAATAACGATCGAGACCGAAAACAAAAGGCCAGTCGTACCCAGCGCGATCCATAATATCACGTTGCCCATCGCGCGGTCTGCCTCGTAAATTCCAGCGCACGCTTATGCGCTGCCGCAACCAGCCACTCGTACAACCCCTAATTGCCATTAGCCGGTAGCCACTTCTCTGAAATTGGTTCCTCCGTTCCGTTTCGTGGCTTCTCTGCTACTCTGTGTGCGATGGCGATCCTTCTCGTCGCTCGGCCAACCCTCCCATTTCGCCCCCCTCCCTCCCCCATAGACAGATACATACGTTCGCGTCTCTACAGATCTTCATTCCGGGCGATTTCTCCGTCGATTTATTGGCAAATAAACACCGTTCATTTAAGTTCGTTTGTATCACCACGATGGAACGAATAATTATTTATTTTCAATTATTCATCGATGAAAGTGATCACGATCGAGCGCGTAGTTTCGTTTGATAATTGGTTTCATTCCCGGATGATTTGTATAATATATTCAAAGAGAATCTGCCAGCGTCTGACTATTTTAAGGTAAACTCCACTCGTCGAGTAATCTAGCGTGTAGTTTCATTTGTAAACTTTGTTTTAGTAGATTTGCTTGCATAATTACTCGTACGTTCGTTGTTCCTGTAAGAACGATGTCTGGTCGAATTTCTCAAGGTTACTCTACTTGTCGAATAATCGAGCCTGTACTTTGTATGCGTCTGACTCTTTTAAGGTTACTCCACTTGTTGGACTATTTCACCGAAATTACCAACTGAACTTCGTTTTCACTTTTCGGACACAGGATTTTTAAGCAGAGATATTTAAGAACGTTCAATGATGTTCTTAACCTTGTACTTTTGTACGTCATTGAGTTCTCCGCAACGCGTGCAAGATTCTTCAACATTCGAAGGTTGATATTACAAACGTCGAAACGTTGACAATTTCTTTTCGCTAAGTATAAACATCCAAAGACTGAACGAATTAACGTCGAGAGTGGTAATTTCAACTTTCAATTAGACCGTGATGTTTGGAAAATCGCGGACAAGAATCGCGAAAGTTCGTTTCGTGCGAAACATGTCAGGAACACGTATCAAGCATCGATAAGAATGGCAAAGCTGAAATCAAAGGCTGTATCGTTTGGCGCACGAAGCATCGCGTGTTGTTGCATCGCGATCACGCTTTCCAGTCTTTCAAGAAACAAGGGAGAGTCGATTGTACTTTTTGCCATCAATTAGGAAAAAAATCTACCGCGGGCACTTCGTCGGTGATTGCGTTGCTTGAAAATGTTCAACGAAACTTCCGATTTCTACTCTTTCTGTTGCGCCGCACTTCGTTCGACGATCTCTTTGATCTTACATTTCGGAACAGTCAATATGAAAAATGCGAAGCGACATATATTTTTTAGAGAGCGTGAAACGTGCAAGCTTTCGATTCATACATTTTATGAAAAATCGTTCGAATCTCTGACAACGCAATGTGCAGAATGTCTAACAACAATCGCAAATTTATCATTTTACGATTGAAATTTAAGTACAACGGATGATCTAATATTTATCGCGAATAAAGTTTCAACAAGAATTTAAAATCGTAAAGCAAAAACAAAATCAAACAGAAGTACAAAATAACGCAGGCTGGGCAACAGCTGGATCTCAAATTGGCCGAATAAGAATTGATTGATCAATCTGACGTTTCCTCCGTAATTCATTTTTCCGATATCGCAACGGCGCCGTAATTTGAAAAGTGAATGTTCAAGTCGGCGAACGCGGGGCGAATTCAAGGAAACGGAAGCCCCGCGTTAAAGCCCCCTTCCGAGAAAACGCAACGTTCCACATTCGACGCGACACGCACGCGTCTGAACTTTGAGTATGTGACAAATAACGCGCCGTAAATTAAAAAATTAGAACGAACAACGGCAAGCAACGTTGAGGGCACTCGCGTTGTCGCGCACAATTAACGCTATTTTCCACTAGCGGACATAAGTCGGCGACGGTATTTACACTCGCGCCGTTATCATTAATCCGACTGCGAGTTGAAACGTGCAAGCCTCGAACGCACGTTCTATTGACTCGCCGATGCGTTTGTCCATCGTTTACGTAGATGTACGCTGACTATCGAAATCGTGAGTTAACACCTGCACAACCTGGCGTTGCACGATCTACCTTAATGTCGGTCACCACGCGTGTTTACTATGACGTTATCGCTTTCTGTTTGAGTAATTCTCTTGGGAGTCGACCACTCGTTACACGCTTATCTACTACGTTCCTGCAGCCGAGCACGCTGTTTTCGATGCAACTCGCGTTACGTTTTATAGATTGATTCGAAGCTACGAAGACCTGCGAAAATATTGCAACATATTATAAACGTACAAAACGTTTCAACGCTGTAGCGTTGACAGGACTGTCACATATTGGTAAGTTTAAGAAACGAGTTTAAGAATAAATTTAAAAGTGTGCTAGATATATGTCAAATATTTTATATACATTTACAGATTGATTTCAAACTTGATCGACATAATCATCTTTCGCTACAATGTTAATTTTATCGAATATGTTTCAATATGTTTTATAGAACACAGGTTCTTCATTCGAATAGTTTTCTGAGCTAATTGACAAATAAATTTCTCGATCAATCGTCAAGTTACTCGATATTCTATAAATAAACTGAAAATGCGTGTTGAGACTCATTAACGTCCCTCCGAGTTTGCTACATTTTGTAATTACGAAATCTTTTTAATAAAGTACGTAGAAGAGTGTCTCGATGAGGAATACAATCTTTCTACATTATGCTCCGGCATGAAAGAGTTTCTCATTGATCAATCTAAAGTTTCAATATTGATTTGCTGTCACATCTGCCGCCCTCGTATTACATTTTGAAACTCTCCCCTAGCGAGGAACGCGCGGATCCTCGAGAAAGGAAGAAGCCTAATTTTTCAGGCAAATTTGCCAACTCTAAAATGCGCTGCATCTCGCAGCCAAAAGTTGCGAACCTCGAAACACCTTTTAATCATTGATTCCACATTTGTAAGCTTCCAACTCACAGCATTGCGTTTATGAGTGTAGTTCGAAACATATTATCCTTCATAAAAATTTCAATTTGAAAAGAAAGAAGGGTGTAGTCATTTTTAAATTTAAAGCAAACATAAATTTTGCTCTGCCACTTTCGTGTATTCTGATAAATATTTCAGAATATTTAAAATTTTTAAATTGGCGAGAAATTTCGAATGGCATAAATAATATATTACGATTAGTCGATTCGTCTCACCAGAAAGGCCCAGAAGCAACTGTTCCGACTAGGAAGACGACTTTTTTGCCATGAAATTTCATTGATACGCAAACATTTGAATCGATAGAAAACAAATTACAGGCACGATCGCTCAGTACCAGACAACGCCACTCCTACTCGAGGTCTACCCCACGCCACCTCGCGAATCACGTGACCCAGATCAACCAATCGCTAATTTTCGTTGCATTAACGTTGCACCCGAAGAGGCCCGATTTTCTGGGTTACCCCAGCTAAAATTACTTTCAGTGATAAAAAACACGATTTCACTTTAATATCTACAATGTATAATACCGTGTAAAACTGATACAATACATTGTATTTATCGTATCTAATGAGCACATTTGAAAAATTTCGCCGGGAAAGAATTACGTTTCGTGATTAAAAAAAAAAAAAAAATGATAAGATAATTTCTCGCGGACAAGTAGAATCATTTGGTCAAGAAAAAGGGACACGGTGGCGCGTCACATCGGGTCCATTATTAATTATTATCCCGCTAACAGTTCCGACACGCGCGGGTAAATATTGCCAGCGAATGTGGCTGGGGTGTATCTGCACAGTCACGGACAGCCGCGTACAAGCACATGTTTCATGCGAGCATTCAGATCAACCGGATATGAATTAGCGGCGATCAGAGCGATGCCTATCAATAATACGACGGCCGTTTATGCTAGTCTTTAAACCTTAATTAGCAGCGTATTGCGCAAATTGCCTGCTACTTAGGCACTTAAAGGGTAATTATCTGTTGAACTTCTCTGACAGAATTAACACGTGCAAGTAATTAAGCCAACTATTTGCTTAGATTAGAATATTAGGGCGCTTCTTTGTCTTGATAATAAGTCTTCATTGCTCATGTTTGTAGTAATATCAATTGCACGTTAGTATTTTGTGAGAAGAAAAATTTCTTTTTGATCCTGATGTTTGAATTTAAATGATTATAAATACGTAAAAAGTTAACATGTTGTGGCTAATGCATTTTTGGCAACGTTTCATTAATTTATTATAGTGGACTATAAAATAAATTTCGAAATTAATCAATAAAATTCACGAAGGCTTATTAGATGTTATACTTGTTTCAAAATATAGTAAGAAATTTGTATCTACGTGGAAATAATGTTAAAACCTATCTACAATAACTGTATACATTTCCACAATTTATAGAGTATCATATATAATATATAACAAATGAAACAAACGTTTGTGAAACTATGAGTTTGCAATCTACTCGTAAGAGACACAACAATTTCACGTATCTAATGTATCTACAATGTAATTGGAATACTTTCATGAATCTACGTAACTCGAACTGTTGTAGTTATTCAGAATTTCAGGATATCATTTCAGGATTAACATTAGTTAGCACAAGTGCACCTTTCTACATAGTCAGTACCTTTGCAATGAAATTGAGCAGGTTGTAGACAATTGACAGTTATTTCTTGATATCGCTTATCGACGTGTCTTACAGTTCCACTTTCCCTTCTACGTATCGTGTAGGTTTCCTTAGAAATCTAGCCACAGTCATAGGATACAAATATAATCTATGATTATACGCCTGCATGTACCACTTTCGTTTCTCTGAGGAAACCTCCATTTCATTCACAGAACCACAAGATACAAACAAAGGAATACAAATATGAATTTAAGAAATGGAAACTGTTCAAACTCAAATTTTTTAAGGAATTTTGAAGATCTTCACAGACTTGACAAAAATCCTGTGCAGCTGCAAACTCCAAATTTGAGACGCTACGATTAATACATAGAATAGATAGATAGATATAAATAGATATAATAGATCCAAATTTGAGAAATTACAATTAACAAGGAGATGAGTAAATTGTGACTTTTTAAGCGAGGTATGTAATTAGTTAAATTTCAAATGCAGGATATATGAAATTACTGAAATATTGGAACGTCGATTATTTCAATATTCGATCGCGGGTAATTATCGAGTAATTCCAAGAATGCGAAAATACAGTTATCTGAAAACTTTCATAAAATATAAAGGGTGATCAAATAATAGTCCAACTATAAAGAAAAATAGAATGAAATATCTTATATATTTTACTAACATTCGATCGCCACATTCGCAATACTGCGTCATACTAGAAAAATTGCAACGATCCCTCAACTGAATGGTCTTCCTGAAAGTTGCACAGAGACATTGAAATCAATGATCCACGTAATCTCAAGGAACCAAAGAAGACCCGCGTAGATAAACCAAAATGAACGATCGCTGCTATTTCTCCCTTGAAACAATAGAGAAGATTTTAATCGTACGAATTATCAATTACCCGGCAATTTATCGTTCTCCCTCGCCTTCTCTGTATTAATGACCGCCATACGTAACGCCGAAGCCATAAAAGATGAGATACGTTCGGGCACGGGCTCCGTCATCGAGCGAAATTCGAAGTTGGTCGCAGAGGAGAGAAACGCCACGACTGACCCGAGGCCGTTTTAATGAAAAAACTGCACGACTTTTACCCAGTGCGATTCGTCTCACTGAAAGGCCCAGAAGCGACTGTTCCGGCTAGAAAACGAAGACAACTTTTTTGCCATAAAATTTTATTGTTACGCAAATATTTGAATCGATAGAGAACAAATTACAGGCGCGATCGCTCGGTACCAGACAACGCCACTCCTACTCGAGGTCTATCCCACGCCCCCTCGCGAATCACGTGACCCAAATCAATCAATCGCTAATTTTCGTTGCATCAGCGTTGCGCCTGAAGAGGCCCGATTTTCCTGGTTACCCTCGTTAAAATCACTCTCAGTGATAAAACGATAAACTTCCCCCGTCGTGGAACGTGCCCGGGAAAGGAACCCAAGGGTGAAAATCGGGAAAAGCAGCGAAGGAAAATCGCGGAGCAAACAGTTTCTTGTCGCTTATGGACGTTTAATGGCGATCGAATCGACAACGCTAGTGCCAGACTGACCAATTAAGAGAGAAATTTATAGACGGGCAAACTAGCCGGAACCGCAAACGCGAATGCTTATTATTATACTACGTATGTAGCATTGAATGAAACTTGCTACGGGCCTGGCTGGCAATGCTTCGAATTAATAGCTATCACCCGAGGGGATATACATGAAATTATACGCGGTTGTGTACTTTCCTCTGTATCCATTGGGCCGCAACAGCATCATCGAGATCTACACCGGCCGCAAACAGGCCGTGTTTCGTACGTCTAAATTTATTTGCAGCCGTTCTTCGGCGCGGGCTAATCAAATGGCGCCAGGCCTCTGTCGAGTCGTGCGCGCGCGGTGCGAGTTACGTTTGTCAATTAGGAATTTAGGGGATCGCTGCTGCTCTCTGTGAAACGGGATAATTGATTCCTGCAATGCGCGTTTCCTACAGCCGAAGGAATTCCGACTCCTTTGATTATAATATACGGCAATTTATCAGCCGAATCTCGCGATGTTCGATTATTGTCTCACTGCCGTGTGCAAATGAGCACGAATTTATACGAATCGTGGAAACTTTGGACGAGAAAATGAACGATGGATTGACATTTATTGACGTGATGAAAAGATTCATTTGTCAAATATTACAACGTACCGCAGTGTAAAATAAGGAATAGTATGAGAAGTGACCGTGTCTTTCTTTTGAGCGATTGAAAAAGAATTTCGGTACTTTCGTCTTAAGGGCAGCATGCGAAACGTAATTGTAAAGATGAGATAAATCATTTGCGAGTGATTTTTCATTTGGTCACGGATTGACAAATTCGAACCAATTTATTATTTTTACCAGCTATTTTTCAAATATTTTACTGAAGTGATGCTTGAGGCCGATTAGTTTATTTACAAATTTCGATGTATGTTTTTCATTTCGCAAATTCTACTTTAGTAAAATTGATTTTTCTACTTTATTTACAAAATGTGCACTTTGTATTTAATTTTCCGGTGTCAAAAATCCGTGTTTGAGAATCCAAGTTTCATTAATGCTTCCATTTCGCACTTTCAATTCACTTAGAAGATAAACAAATTATTCAAATTTATTGAAACGAAAGTACATTAATGCATCCGATCCAAAATAAAAGTATCATTTGACTTCAATTGAAACAAAACTGCATCAAAATATATTAAAGCGTCAAGAGCTACAGTTATTACAGAGATGCGTGTTTCGTATTGAGTTGCTCTGTTGCTTTCGATTAAACGGAAAACAATAATTTGTCTTCATTTTCAATTCGTATCGTTTCCCTCTCCTACAATAAAATTTAACACTTTCATCTCTGATCAAAATTTCAATATCAATGAAAGATAAAATGCAATTCTTTTAAAGTGCATTTCCTACCGAAGTCGTTCTTCGTACAGTCTCACAGAAAGAAAGAATAGATCAAGAACATTACGCAGAACATTCGATCGGCGAGATCAGATAACGAGGATCGAGTAGAAAGCACGAAACTTAGACCTAAACCCGAACTAATCGTTTTACGCGTGTTTGCATTAACGTTATCGTCCGGTTTCAATAGTTTTACCCCTCGTAACAATTACGATTCCCCAGCCCTAAGTCCAACTCTGGCTCTAACTCCTGGAAGTAAGGCAGCGGTTCTACGTTCTCAGGGAGTGAGTGAGAACACCTTCAGCCACCGCTCGAACAATATATCTTGTCACCCCAAATGGTTCGTTCGTTGCTTGCGAACACCTAAACGCTTGCACCAGCGCGCGTTTCTTCGATGCGAATACAGAGGTTACATGTTTCGTCGTGACTTTTCTTCTTTTTTTTTCATCAGGTATTGTCGTTTAGATTTGATCAGCTACAAGTTTCAAACGAGTTGTTTTGAGGAAGCAAACGATCTGCCAGACAATACGACAAATTCACGTGGAAATTAGAAATTAGGAACAATTTGAAATTTATCAAATTGTATCTACAAAAGGTAGATAGGATCTCTCAGTGACATTTGTTATACAAATAGTTTCGTAATACCAAATTTTTGTAGTCGTACGATTCCTTTTTGTGGAAAATTCAATATCGATATGATTATTCTGTCATCATCGTTTGAAGATTTTCACTTCTTTATAGAAAAACTATGTGAAATGAAACTTTATCATATATAGACGATGACTATAAATGATACTGTGTATTCAAAAAAATTATTCTTCAATTTAATCAATTAAAATTTAAGAAAAGAAATTATCATTATATATATATATATATAAAATTTCTCAAAATAATAAAATCAAATAAATGATAAAATAAAATATCAAATTTGAAAATCTTATTTTCTGATGACCAAATTCATAATTTATTCTAATTAATGATAATAATAATCCTGAAATACCTTCACATACTATAAATATTAAAAATATTTTAAAAAAATCATAAACTTTTTACAAATATAATTATAACAATAATGAACAAAATAAAAATAATAATAATTAATTCTTTAATTACGAATTACGCAGATTCAGTTGTTGATTCAATGGAAAGAATCGACAAGACTTTTCAATATTCCTTCCGGTGGTAGAAATAACTCTGCTCTCTCGGTTGCCCAATATTTCCAATCCGTCTAACACCCGGTGTAACACACACGCGAAACGACGAGAGACTACGGCACACGACGACGACGACGACGACGACGACGACGACGACGTCCCGTCAGAGGTATCGACCAGCAATGTCTGAACACGCCAAGAGTTCTCGCGGTAGGAGAACACGGAATCGAAGCCGCGGTCCCAGAAGGCACGCGATCCACTGATCCGTCTTGCGAGAGGCGTTACTGTTATCTTCACCGGCCAATCTCCAGCGGACGACTAATAGGTTCAGCGCGTGAACACCTTGTCCTGGCAGGACCACGTGAAAAGGCGTTCGGTAGCCAAGGGGGGTTCGGTAACGTAACGTCGGCTCGGCTCAGGTCCGAGAAATCGTCGTGGAGAATTGTTTAACCGCGATGGTAGATAGGGACGATAACCGGGGCAGAGGCCGATCAAGCGCCTCGGGGTCAGCTGGCGCCCGCGCCCAGAGAGAATATTACTTTGAAGCGTTTATCGCCGGAATCTAGCACGCTGGATTTTCCTCCGATTCCCTTTCAGATTACCCGGAATTGGACTTTAATTCCGATAGCCGTGCGAGGATCATACCGCTGGTAGTTTCTCTTTCTTTCGTGACACGAACGCGTGCCCGCCTTTCGAGAGACGAAGCCTTCGAAAGGTTTTTTTTTCTTCCTCGAACGAGGATGAAATTAATCGACGTTCACGTTACGGGGAGTTACGGGCTGGTTCGAATTCCAGCGTGATTTTCTTTTTCTTTTTCTTTTTCTTTTTTTTTTTTCATTTTTACGCGCGAAAGGAAATTGATCACGTACGGATGTTATATTATACGCGCGTGTTTTGCAGTGGCAGATTTGTTGGAAGTTGTTACAATAACCAATTGTGTTCATTAGTAATATTAGTCGCATTATTCATCGCGATTAATTTGCCGTTGAGAGTACAATAAAGCTGCAGGGAATATTTCAAGTTGCTTCGCTCGTAACTCCTCTGATTTATCTTTGTTCCTCCTTCGTCGAATGTCTCTGGAAACGACGTAAAAATGTAACAACGTCGCTGTAAAATGTACACTCAAATGCGAATTGTAGCGCAAAATGAATTGAGATGATGGAAAAGAACAACATTAAAAACTATTTCATTGTCGAGATCGAGCTAATTCGTCGTTTCGTTAAAATCTACAATACGTTATATTCGTCGAAATCAATCGTACTTGCTGCTTCGTGAGACAACCTGCAGCCAATTGATGTTCAATCCGAGAACAATCTAACCAACGTCCTTCGAGAATTTTTTCCTTCACTCAATATTGTAATATACATATTTTATACATTTTTATGGATAAAAGTGCATTCTGCTTTTCATGAATGAATAAATATCTATTCCGCGAATAAGTAAAATATTTCTGTAATTCTGTACTAGTCTTTTGAAAAAAAGAAAAAAAAAAAAATTAAAGAAATCATCCAGATAATTTTTTAACGCGTAAATTATTTTTAAGGAAATTCTAAAACCGATGATATTTCTACAATTTTACGAAAAAGAGAAAAGTAACGTTTCGTGTAAGTTGACCTAATAATAATTATCCGTTACGTAGAGAAATTTTCATGAATACACACACGTTTCATTGCGCTTGATATCTTGTTTCTTGCGAAAGCGAACGAGAG
Source organism: Melipona beecheii (assembly GCA_032399605.1). Lineage (NCBI taxonomy): Eukaryota > Metazoa > Arthropoda > Insecta > Hymenoptera > Apidae > Melipona > Melipona beecheii. The sequence goes on along the minus strand of JAUCMO010000501.1, from coordinate 4,967,828 downwards.
AAAAATCTACTCGCGCAGCACGAGAGTTCCAATGATTCAATATCGCGATACGAGTTCTCGAACGGGCGAGAGAAATATTTCTTAATCGGTCTTCTTCGGCTCAGTTGCCACGTATCCTCGTTCGAAACCATAGAAAGCCAGACTGTCTGCCACGAGTCAAGCGTGTAAGTCGCGTGACCCGTGCGTTAATCCGACGCACGAGCAACTGGTTTCTGCATAATTTCGTTGTGAAAGTTCCGACAACGCGAGCCAAAGATCGCAAGAAACGCTGCCTGCGTTAATGCTTTCCAACTGTCATTGGTGTTGCGATTCTATCTACTACAATCGTATATTTAACCTGGCATTCACGCCACGATAATTGCAACACGGTGTTCGTATTCGTGATTTAGGAAAACTGACAGTATTGTAAAACTTTATTAAACTTCATTATCTTCGATACTTTTTATTTTGTAAATTGTATTTATAATCTGAAAACTTTGTTGAATACCGAATATTGAAAATAAAAAGCTTCCTAAAAGCAGAAGTATACGTAGAGAAAAATGGACAAGGACGAGGAAAGAGAGAAGAACTGCCAAAAATATATACATAAATTGAAAGATCTTTCTCACAGACAATGCCTAATTTTCTCCAATTAACTGTTGTCATCTTTTTCCATCTACACGTCTCATCGGAACATTCCTTTGTTCGAAAAGGACATTTTAGCCTCTCTTCGTGTCAAGCCTTTCGGCGGTCACTGATGTCACTGATGAAACAACGAACATTTTGAAACGGTTAGAATATTTGCCAGAAACTCATCAAGCTGTCCAGAGTTTCCACAGACCCTACACCACGGACCCCACTCTCCGTTCCAAGCGAACTCAACTACCCTCGCGCTAAATGGCTAAAATCCAACGACAGAGAACTTAATAACACCGCAAATAAGATTCAGCAACTTACGATTCACGTCGAGGATCACCAGCCTGGTCTGCGGCGGCACGAGGTTGGTGTTGCTGGCCTCGCAAATTAGACGAGCCTTGAGGTGTTGCCTTCCAACTTTAGGATAGGACAAGCGGTTAACCGTGAGGCCAGACTCGGCGTTGTAGTGATAGGACTCGTCTATCACGGTGTTGTCGAGGTACCACGTCAGCTTCGGGAGCGGCCTGCCACCTCGTACCTCGCAAATCAGGTTCACGTCACTCCCCTCGTTGTACGGTTCCTCTAACCTCGAGATGTCCCTCGTCGTCCCGTCCAGTATCACCGGCTTCGACGGAGGTACTGCGCGAAACACACACGTATATACACACACACGCGCACACGGTACACACAGAGGGAAGCATGATTGAATCAGCGGAAATGCGGATTGATTATTTGTCCGCCGCTTGAGAATGGCTGATCTATCGCGCTGCCTGCGTGCCGGCGTGATTTACTCGTGAAAGATTGATTAGGGCCAATTGAGTTCCGCTGATGCGAGTGATTTACCATTCGGTGAATACTCTTTTGTCGACGATTACGCGGAAACCGGGGAAACGAACGGGGTAAAAAGCAGCCGGGGCCGGTGCATAGCGTTCGAATTTGCGCGAGCGTGAAAACGGTAAATTGCCCGGGTCTCGCTCGTCCCAGTGATTTATTTATGTCCGTCGGTGGATATTTAATTGTTCTTCTCGTCGCTAGAAATAGCGGAACGATTTCGCGGAGCGATGGATTGGCCACTGGTGATCGGTGCCGGATTTTTACGCGTGGGATTTAATTTGTGGAAAATTTAGAGAAGTGAAGATGTTTCACCCCGTAGTTGAGTGTTGCGCAATTGGAACTCAATTGGCATTGAAAAATCATTATTGCGGATGCTAATGAACTTTCTTCATAAATTACTCGTCGCTGAAATACAGATCTGCACTGCCGGATTTATAAGATCTTGGACGTAATTTCTGACAAGTGAAAGGCACGCTACCACTCACCTATAACAGTCAGATTCATCTTCTGCTTCCTCGTCGGCGAATTCTTAAAGTCCACTCGACACCGATAGATCCCTTCGTCCTTAGTCTCTAGCCGATCGATGCTGAGGTGAGCAGGATTCGACGCTGCGATAAAAAAAGCTCTTGGTCCCAGTGCCTTCGGCGACGACCAGAGGAGAGCGTTGTTGAACTGGCGACGACCACGGACGTCGAAGCTGAAACCATCGGTTCCTTTGTAGTAAACGATTACTTCTTACTACACGATACTTTCGAAAACAACAATTTTTCAAATTTAACTATTGGAATTGTTCAAATTTATCGATAGGAGCTCGTTGAATTTTAGAGGGCCGTGCCCTCAAAAAGAAACAGCTTTTGATATCCAGTGAAATCTTATACATTAAACAAAGTTTCCAAATTTGTACGAAATTTGTTAGACGTACATAGTTAGTTCGACGTATTGAATTATAATATTAGTTAAACGCAATGATTATTGAAAACAAGAATATTAAATATATTCTGTGTATAATATTTTCAATAAAATTGAAATTTGCTGTGCTGGCTATATCACAGAGGTTGGACATTCAGTCCAACTTTAGATTTTGCAATTACCGATTTAGGTACATCAGGTTGTTGCTCTTTGAGTAAATTAACGATATAATAACCAGGAGATAAGACTTTGACACTTAATATTCGCACGATTATAGTTGGAAACGTCATTTTCCGGAACGAAAGCTCCCCATCGTGCTCAATTAGACCGAGAAGACAAGATTATCCACTTTATAATCGCGTTCCCAATGATTTCAAGATTCGTAACAAGATCGAAGGCGGAATCGTCGGGGATTTGAGGAGCGATAAGCTCGTGCAAGCATGTTCTCAAGTTCGCACGTTACACCAACTAAAGTCTACGACGCGAGACGACTCGAAGACCGTTGTCGACTGTCGGATCTTCGGAGATTACAAGTGCTTGTTCCATGAAAATTCTCGTTCCAGTCTCACGGGATTTTGGTATTAACTCGTATCTGGCAGAAACATTCTCGCACAAGGAACATGGACCTCTTAAAAATCTCTTTTCGCGATACATTTGAACGCCATTCCTCTGCTAAACTGTCCTTTGGAGAGTTTTTAATAAAAGAGAAAGCACGTATCGTAGAATGAAACTACCAACGAATCGTGCTGTGCAATTAAATTAGCAACGACGTTCCAATTTACGCTCAAGAGTATCTTTGAATAATTTCGTAGAATATTTATATAAACGCTTATTATATTTGCTGTCTTTACCGCATTGTAAACTTTCCATTACCAGAACTGACCAAGTATCCAGTCTAGTGTTGACACATCAAAGTCACGTTAACTCGTTTGTTTCACGTATGCCAGGAAAGCGTTCAGATCCAACGCCGTCGTCGTCGTCGATCCTCGGCGAGAGAAGCGTAACGAAATTATAATTCGAAGATGATTGCATATGAAACATCCAGGACCGACGAGAAGCGATTAAACGTAAGGAGAGCCACGTGGAGAGCCAGGAGATCTCGCAAATGCAACGAGAGAGAATGGAAGTTTCGAAAGGACGGAAACGAACAACGTTAAACGTTTATCCCTTCCGCTCGTCATCCCTAGGTACCTGTTCCCTGTCAAAAGACAATGTGTGTGTGTTTGCCTGTGTGTGTGTGTGTGTGAGAGAGAGAGAGAGAGAAGATGAAAGAAGAGGAAACCGAGGTAGAAGGCCGAGGAGCATGAAAACCGACGGTTCCTCACGAGCGACTAAAAGTTAAATTGCGTTCCACGACTGCACAGGAGTTCGGATTTCCGCTCGTGACTGAGTATTCCCAAAGCTATCCCACTCTGCTGGCTGCTTCCGCGGCATTGACGTTGAAATACGATTTAATTCTTCCACTTCGCACTTCCAGCAGACGAGGAAAGCGCTTCCGTGACGTGCCGCTGCCGTCCGGACGTCCGTATGGTTGCTTGCCCTGGGGCCGCAGCGCCGGCCCCTTAGGACTCCTCCACATCGATGCAACGCACTGATACCTACTGCACGCGCAACACGGATGTACAGGGTCTTTCCATTCGAGATCGCCAATTTTTTGGCCATTTATCGCGTTATTACTGCAGATCAAAGGATTCGAAATCTTTTTTTTTTTAGGATAGCGTAAGTGTACGTTTGACACAGTACAACGCATTTTATGACAATGATTTGCACGATTATGAACATTGAATTCACTTTCTCGATTTCTTTTTTATGTGATTTTAGCAGGGGCAACCCAGAAATTCGGGCCTCTTCAGGTGCAACGCTGATGCAACGAAAATTAGCGATTGGTTGATTTGGGTCACGTGATTCGCGAGGGGGCGTCGCGAAAAAGTCGTCTTCATTTCCTAGTCGGAACAGTTGCTTCTGGGCCTTTCAGTGAGACGAATCGTACTGGGATACAAGTCGCGCTGTTTCTCTTTTTTCCCCTCTTTCAAACGAGTACGAAACAGTAAAAATTGTACCGATGGAAGAAAAAATATTTGGACGATATCAAGGGATCAACATCCTGTACACAACTATATACATTTTCCCGTTACATCGTGCAATTGAGAAAGAAATGCGTTTTTTAAATAAATCTTGGATGCCGAAAATTGAAACTTCTAAATAAACTTGATTGAACATTTATACATACTCATCTCTGTTCATTTAAGAGCGAGGCCACCCTGTGCATACCCATTCATACGTGGGTTTCAACATATTCCCTCGTTCTCGCCTCTTTTCAGAAAATCACCAGCTTTCCATCGATGCTGAAACGATTCACAGATATAACGCGCTTCTTTCGACGAGCGATAACCCTGCAAAGCGATTCCTAGCTATCAGTCTTCCGGCTGCCGGCTGAATCTTTCGGATCGATCGGTCGGTCCTTCGCGTGCCTCGTCGATCACCCCCGGCTGATTCGCGGAGATTTTACGAAAGAAGAATCGCCGATCGAACGTTCACGAACGCGGCGTTGCATGGAAATCGAGGCAGGCGATCCTCCCTGAGAACACCACCCTCTTTGCTCGGCGGTTTTTATTGGAAATCACGGGAGCGTCGGGGATTCGAGAATCGAAGCACTTGGAAATGGTGGCGCGGCATCGCAAGAACTGGCCTACCTCTTCCTGATGGCCTGTGCGCTCCGCGGTACGCGTGCTCTTTGATATTTCATCTCCGCGATTATTCCCGACCATCTACGACCGTTCGTCTCTCGTTTCGTGCTTGAAAATTTTGTTAGAAACTAGCAAGTTGGCAATTATTAATTTATATCGCTTTGAAAATGTAGGAGAACGAGGGAGAATTTGGAAATAATTATCTCTTGTTGTTGTTACAATGTTAAAAAACGAGATTTTCTCAGAGTGTAAAATCTAAAAACTAAATAATTGACAACTGTATTTTGACAATATGGACTGAAATATAACATCGGTTTCATCCATTGACATCCAATTGCGTTGAATTTCATTGGTTCGTATCGCTATCTATTTATTGATATTTACTTTGTTCTTGGATCAAATCGAAACGAGCGACGAAACGCGAAAGGAAAGAATGAACCTTTCAAAGTGAAATAACCTTTCATTTTTACACACACGTAGAAAAGAAGTACACGATTAAATAGTGTAAGTACATGAAAAAACAAACATAATACATACATATAAATTTAATCAAAAGGAAACTTCATTATTTAGTCGATTAAATGGATTCTTTCCGGCTGAACTTTTACCATGGACAAAAAATCAGCAAAGCAGAGTAGTCGGCGGGTCAATGGACTAATTTAAACAAATGGAGTCAATTTAAGTAAATGGAATTCTATTTTACTGATTGACTTTTTTTTTTTAATTACACGCGTTGTAAAAAGAATTTACATCTTGTTATTTTTCTCTCAACATTTTTCCCAAAACGTGTTCCCATCTTTTTTTTTTTTTTTGCATCTCCGACAGCAAGCGATTAACCCTTTTCGCGGGAGGACGACGCTACGACGGTGTCATTCGTATAATACGCGCGATTTAAGTGTTTCTGGAGGGGAACGGCGAACGAAATTGGACAGATTCAATTCTATGGAACGATGTCCCTTAAGAGCAATTCCGCGTCGCTGTTCCAAGATCTCGCAAATATTACGGAAAATTTCATAAAACGCTGATGGCGGCTTAAGTCGAAAGAAAATAACGAGGAGAAGCCGAGGAACGAAGGAAAATGGCGGACGACGAGAAGGAGAGAGAACGTAGAAATATAAAAACGAGTGGATGAATCGATAATTCGTGAGAATCGAATGAACCAGCCCCGTCTTACCAGGGGGGCTGGTCAAGTGACCGAATAAATCAGTGTAATGGGATTACGAGTCGGATTAAGTGGCAACTACGCGACACGGATAACACGGACGAGGTAAGGAAAAGGATCGAGGTTGAAGAAAAGGAAAAAACGACTCGTACCCCAGTACGATTCGTTTCACTAAAAGATCCAGAAGTAACTGTTCCGACTAGGAAATGAAGGTGACATTTTTGCCATAAAATTTTATCGATGTGCAAAGACAACGCCACTCCTACTCGAGGTCTATCCCACGCCCCCTCGCGAATCACGTGATCCAAATCAACCAATCGCCAATTTTCGTTGCATTAGCGTTTCATTTGAAGAGGCCCGATTTTTTGGATTACCTCCGCTAAAAAAAATCACTTTCACAGTGATAAGAAAAAAAAAAAAAAAAAAAGAAAAAAGTGTTAACAACTCAGTCAATTTAACCAGACAGGAAGGAAAACAAGAAGAGACTCCAAATATAATATCGTAATTCGTGCAAGTTTTACGACGCAGAGAGGAGTGGATTTACATATAAAACAAGCCAGGCGCTTATCTCGGGGGGGCGACATGGGTTTGCCCGAGGGCGGTGGAGCCGCTTCGTTTCGTTGGATTAGTCAAAAAATTACCCCTGTTTATCAGGCGTAACAGTGCTTAGTCATAATCACGAGTGGTGTCTGCGTTCTCTTTAGAATGCACGTATTCATTATGCCGGCATTAATTTACGAAATCTCAGGGGCTATTACTCCCACCGTATTATACGAACCAACGAATAAATTCGGTGTGCATTGATAAACGCAAGGTGTTGCGCAAACCGCGTGAAAGGGATGTGCAGTTGCTCGCCAAGATATTCTTGGCAACGTGGTAAACCAATTTTTGCGCGTTTGTTGAAAGTCAAAGACTGAAAAAGTACACGGGACGCGTGTGATAATATATGTAAATAGAATAGCGATGTAAAGTAGCAGGTGTAACGTTGCAAAAATTTAAACTTTCATGGATACGTAAATACGAGAGAATACAAATATGACAAATTATAAATAATAAATATATAGACGTACATTATGTATGAAGTGATTTGACGTTTCGTTACACACCGTAACAACAGATTATTAAGATTAAGGGAGATCATACATAATCAGGCGGATTATTAATCGAATTATTGCGCTACGTTGGAAACCAAAAGCACCTCTGATGTGTGAAATGAAATAATTGGCCTACTCTGGTGTGTTTATACGCGAAATATTTTGATATCTCGCGTAATTAATTCGCAAGTAATTTACAACCGTTTGAAAATGATCACATGCGAGCTAGACTTGTATTTCTGAAACGTAATGCTTCAAATTCTTCCAGCTAAATTATTGTAATTCGGTATTCCTTGCACGCGCAAAGTATCTTTATACCTTGTATTCTTTTCTACTCTGTTTGCTTATAAAATTCGAAAGATCTCGAAAGAACAGAGAGGAAAGGAAAATTCCTAAATAAGCAAAATTTTCAAATATCCTAGAAAGACTCGTCGTCTGCACGAAGAACAGACAGGGAGACGGAAGGAAAAGTCGAGGGAAAACCGAAGAAACGATATTCGCAATTTCGCGTCTTTAACAGCCTGGCGCATGCATGATAAGCGAGCCAGGGCGTCGCGTAATAAATATTTTACTGCTTCAGCGCGAGGAAACGGCGGGGGCGGGGAGGGACAGGAAGGAAAGCTCGTCGAGTAGGATACAAGGGGTGTCTGTCTGCCTCTAAATTTAAAGTTCCCCCTCGCGCGGCGAGGATTAAACTGACTTTACAACAGGCGACGAACCGTACCCCCGACCATCCGATTCACCCCTCTCTGCGTATAGACCTAGCTCTGCTTCCTCCGCAACAGAGAAGGAGGAGGGAACGCGAGATGGTGGGAGAAGCGCGAGACGAAGCATCGCCACTCCTGGCACATATCTTACACCTTATTACATTTCTTAAATATGACCCGACGGGCAGCGACGTCGACTACCACCTCCCCCACCTAAACCTCTACCCACCCTCTTTGGATAAAGAGCGTCGCGCCTCCTCGTCGCGGAGGCGACGAGCTTCGAAGGTTTGCGGGCCAAGCACCATTCTATATGCAAAATTTCACGGGTCGCGGAAGCGAAATAGCGAACTCGCGCCGGGCAAATGAAGTTCACCGTGGAAAATAACGTCGAGGAATTTCTGGACCGTCCCCTTCTTCCACCCACCCACCCACTCTCTCCGACCCACCGCCGCGGCACTCGCTGCCTGTTTTATTTCTTCCAGGCAATTTATATTCCCGGATTATCGGGTCTCGGGATGAATTTTCAGACGACGCGTAACCCGCCCGGCGATATCTTTGTAATCGTTGCCTGGTTTTATAAAGGCTTCTGACGAATTCAGCGGGTGAAGAGGGGGGAGGGGGGAGGGAAGAGAGGAGCTTTTACAACGATTCCGGATTACAGTGGATTTTTATCGGCGGATAGAAGTAGTTTTACCGGATGAATGTAGTTCTCTCTCGTGTTTCCTCGTTATTCAAGCTGGTTTTTTGAGGATTTTTCTTTTTCGATTTTCCACCGGTGTGTTTTCGTGTTGTTTGCTGGCGTGGATTATTGGGCGTATATCGCTTCGACGTAGGAAAATTGTTTTCCGCGCAGGTGATGTATGCAGCTCCGTTAGGGAATCGTTGAAACATTCGACGCTTTTAGTCCCACTACTTTTCGATTAAGATTAATACAAATAACGTTAAAGTTAATTCCTGCCATTTCAGCCAAAATTGCCATTTTTCTGTTTCTGCACTACAATTACTCGATGTACGTCGCGAGCTCACCTGTAAATTGGCTCGCCGGCACCCTCCTTGTACCAGAACACCATGCTGACCTCGTCGTTGTCGCTGGAACGAATATCACACGGAAGATGCACTTTGTTCCCTACGACTCCGCTGATAGTGATTACCGGAACTGTAAACGAAAAAGACGAAACGTTGTTAGCGAATCGTTCCGTGACGTAATAAAAATAATAATATATTAAGAACGATGGGAATTATAATTAAATTCGAAAGTTTTATCATACTTTCGCAGGTATTCCTTCGGAGTAGTTTTAATTAAAACAACATCAAAGCAATTATGAGTTCAAGCGATGATTAGCAGACGTTTCCCGATGTAATGTTTAATTTAAAAGTTTGTTTCATCAAAGGTTCGAGAGAGTTTGAAAGCTTTAATATCGTGTTTAATTGTACATTGTAAACGTAATGCTCCTTCCATGGAATATTTTACGAGATAATTTTAATATATTAATTAATTTTTTTTGAAAAGTTATTGCATCTTTATTTTATCCAATTGTCGATACCTATCGTGAATTAATGTTTGTAATGTCTAAGAAGAGCGAAAGTGAAATGGAAACGTGCCTCGTGAAATTCGATAATTAATTACACTCGAAACAAATCTGTCCTTTGATTAATCATGCGCTGGGATACTTTTGTTAACCAATTTTTTCGCAACTGAGCCAATAGTTTAATCAAGGCGACATCAATCACGCTGAGAGTATAGGCGAGAGCTTCTTTCGAGATCGACGAACTTACGCCAGCGACGCCTCGACGTGTCTAATCTCTCATCGTTAATCAATCTTATCGATTTGCCATACAACCCGAAGGTCTTCTTTATAAATGCGTACGCGGCATTCGTAAGTATGAATTAAAAAAAATGAAAACTTTTCGCTTTCGCATCTTTAAACGTTCCGTAAACGCGCGAAAGTTTACAACGAACTCTAACGAACTCTAACTCTTTACGTGTCACACATTTACTCTCGAAATTTACAAAATATTTACAAATAGTATCATTTTATTTCTCCATATAATTTTCGCATACATAAATAAGCATTCAGTCATTTTTCCGTAAAAAGATTCAAAGATGCAAAAATGTACAAAATTTTTAATACATCTCATGTCCAGATCCGTTGATAAAGGCACGAAATTGCATTTAAAGAGAGAGAGAGAGAGAGCAGTCTAATTATCACTCCACGTGAAAAGAGCTTCCTAGAGTAACCGCACACCGTGGAAAAAGTATTCGCCGGAATTATATCTAAAAATCACGTTAATTCCCAGTTGCGCGATTACACGAGCAAACCGTCTCAAATATGCACGCGCGCGTAGGATAATTAACCGCGTTCGTTTGGCGGATGGGTAGGATGGTTTTACAAGGTAATAGAAACCCGGTGAGAGGCAGGGCCAAGGTGGTGCACGCGAGTTACGAAGACATCCTTTGGGATTAGGTCTCATTACACGAGAATTCTGCGGTGACGTACGCGCTGACGGTTGAGGTCGTGGTTTTCCGACCGAACTTAACACGGGGCCAAGTCGTCGTCTTGCTGGTTGACGACGCACGCCGCGCTTAACGGAGGTTTGATGTCCTCGTCGCGCGATGTCTACCCGATTAGATTTACATGCAGATGGAATTATCACCGTTTTAACGAGCTGCGCGGCGACGTACACACCAAGAACACGAGCCTCTCATCTCCTTCCCTCCCTGCCTTGTTCGATTAATCATCGATCGATCGGACAGCAGCATGACAGTGTTCAAACACAGCAGCTGTCGCGTCTGACTAACTAATCAAAGTTGCTTCTTTCTTGTTAAAAAAAGAAAAAAGACACGGTACGTCTTCCACTTTTTCCACTTCTGTCGCGACAGTAACTTCGTCTCCAATCAAGACACGGATCGGCCACGTTTGTCGATCGAAAATTAACGATTCCGCTGAATGGATTCGCGAGAATCTCGTGGATCAACGACACTCGCTTGTTCCGCTCGCTTGTTCCGCGGGCCGATCGTAAAAGGCTCTTACGTGGATTTGCATCTTGGGTCACGAGGCGCTGATAGCTCTCTGCAAGTTCGGAAACATAACCGCGAAAGTCGAGAAACCGACTGAGATAGAGGGAAGATAGGCGAATGAGTGTCTAGAGATGAACCGTTGGAAACTTCTGACTGAATATCGTTGGCCGGGTAAGTTTCCGTGAGTTCCGTTGTCAAATTGAACTTTGCGACTGGTGGCGGGGGTGGCGGAGATCATTTTGTTTCGGCTGTATCCAGCTGCAGTGGCTACGAAAATTCTTTGCACAAGTCTCGCGTAACCCGACAAGTTCGAGTCCGTCTGTTATGTTGGGTTGTCCGGAAAATTTGTGCCGATTTAATATTAAATTAAATTCGATATTTAATAAATGTATACCAAAATTTAAATCTTCCGCGTTTCAATTTTCCTTCAAAATCGGCACGAACTTCCCTGCCAACCATCATATTTTATCGATCGTTTATTTTCAAACAAAGTTTTGCGCAAATTCGCGTATTCGAGGATACCCACGATCAAACTTTGATAGAAAATTGGTCTTACATAACCAAGATTACACGTTGAATATTCTGTGAAATTTTGCATCTTCGAGTTTCTTACGTTAAAGTCCAATTCTTAATTCTCGGGAATGAAATTAGGACACACCTTCTGGCGAAGGCGAGGTGTTAGTCAAGCTATGAAAAATAATAATTTTAACCATCTCGTAACGATATCGTTTCCTGGAACATCCGTTGTCTTTTGGCAAGGATTCCTTGAATAGAATTAATGGCTCGAATTGGTATTGGTTTTCGATTAGACAGATTTAGAGCTATTGTTACGCATGCATATATCCGAGAGGATTTCTTCCGATTCATTGGAACTCGGAATAAAGCTTACAGTAACAATAATTTGAAATATAGGTACACGTATCGGTTATTCGACAACTTGGATTCTTCGTTTCTCGTCGCATAAAGAGAATTCGTAATTATCCGTATAATTATTCATCCAATTCTAAATTCGAAACAGATTGTCGATTTTGAACTTTTCGCGTAAGAACAAATTGTAAAACAAATTACTAAAAAAAAAAGAAGATGAAATTAATAAATTTAATCAGACAACTAATTCCTCCGAGACGAAACACTTATTCTCTCCACCGATCGATCCGATCGAATCTTGCATCGACATCTGATAATTTTTAAATTAAAAGCAGAATGAAATGAAAAATGAAAGGACGACACACTTTGCTAAGCGTCAAGCGCAATCTTACGACAAAGTTCGTTCAACTCGTGACACGGACCAGGTAGACGAAGTGACAGGTACCAGGCTCGGTAGAGCAATTTCATTTGTCGCGAGAAGAATGCCGAGACTAAGCTCCACGGATCATACAGGAGTGACCATACATTTCCTAGGGATCGCGAGCTAGAAGGAAAAAGTTCGTGAAATAAAAGACACTGTCTGGCTACTGTTGACTGAATCGTTTTCTCTCTTCCTCGTCGTTACGCGAAGTACGTCAACGCATGTAAATACCATTATCCTGTTATGCAGTTTAGCAGACTCGAGACGCGAAACTCGTGTCGCTACGTCGCGGTAAGATTCCAATAATTGAAACTGGCTCGACCACCGCACTCCGTGTCCGGTCGATCGAGTATCGAGTATCGGGGGCAACCTAACTTCCGCCGGTGGTTAGGGTGGACTGATCTTAATTACTTTTGCCGAAAGTTTATCGGCTGAAAGTGAAACTACTGCCGAGACTTGTAAACGCAATCGAGCAGCTCGTTGATCCTTTTCTTCTTTTGTAAAATTTAATTAAAAAATTTTTGTTGTCTGTAGCGCGCGTAGGTATCTGCATTGTACGCTCTTTTTACGTTTCGCGTCGTGATTGTTCGAAATTGTGCGTGCTGCGAAATGACGAAAATGGAGGATCACTTTCAGTAAACAGAATGCCTGAATCCAATTGACCTCGGTCAAACTACCCCGTTCGATTTTATACATCATCGCGCGAAGCGGGAAATTCAAATCCCCGCATACGTCAGAAATATACGCCACACAGCGTCCCCGTCGAGCATCGACACAACTCAACGAAAACTGGGATACCTGCGCACGCTGGAATCGCTGGAATCGAGAGCACGCAAGACGAAAGCAAAGACTCTTGTTGTCGTTGACTTACGGCCTCTCTCGATGTATACGCTCGGGACTGCGTGAAAGATATCGCCGCGCGCGCCGATAAATTACCGAAAGATCCCGCGCTAAAAGGGAAGGAGGCAGCGACGCGCGGAACGCAAGGAGCAGAAGCGGATACGCGGCGTGCCGGTAGAATAACGTTATATTTCATTTCGGGGAAAGGAACGAGAAACGCCAGGGAAAAATAAGGCCGGCGAAATTTACGCGTTTCCAACGGAAAAAAGAAAATAAACGCGAGAGACGTGGGTATCCTGGCGATCATCCTTGAGATTCAAGACACCGCGTGTTCGTGGAAACGTGGAAGGTTACTTCACTTAGGGGAGGTACCCCACCCCCGAAACCAGCCGCGAGCAGATGGAAAAAGATGGCGGCCACGGTGTCTTGCGTTTGATGTTGGTACCACGAGAAGTTGGCTAGTTAAGAAGCGAGAGGTCCGTTGATGGATTCGTTTTCCGGGTAGAAGGGTTATTTATGAACCGCGCGAGTCGCCGCATCGATCGGTACCGGGAACGACGTGGGCGTTCGAGGATCCTACGGCAACGGGAACGAAATTACGATGCACGCTACACACCGCAGCGCCGAGGCTGCGAACTAGACAGACCGCTGGAATTTTTGGTCGAGGTCGAGGAACTCGACACGATATTTCCTATCTGACAATGGGAGTTTCAGCTTCTTCGTGGGGGAACGAACGAAGGGTTCGGGAACTAATCGGCGTAAGTCGTCTTGTACTTTCGTTTCTGTCAATGGACCAGGTTGGTTGCGTTGCGGTGATTTTATTTTTACAAATTATTTTTAACGAGAAATAACCGATTAATCCCCGAGTTTCGCTGATTCTCGATTGACGAGTTTAGGACACGAGTGATATAAAATTGATTCTGGAGATTCGGAATGAAACTGCTCGATGTACCTTAAATCATTCTGTACTGTCTGTACTCTCTGGCCAAATGAGAACTTTAATTTTTAAATAGCGACTGTTTTTCAAAAAATTGTTCATTTGTCGTTAGAGTCTCGTTTTCTTGGGTCAGGTGAGAAAAGAAGTATTTTTACGATGCTTAATACCAGCATTAAATGATAAATATAAAGAAAGTGTAGGTTCACCTATAAAAAATTGAAGGTCACTTTGAGTGTAATCATATTGAACACCTCAGTGAACGTTATTTTATTAAAAAGAAAATTCTTTTCAATCGATCCGTCAACAACGAGGTAACGTCAAGTGTTAAGTACACTATACGTCAAACAAATATCTTCACCTTTGAGCCATCCTCTGCACATATAAATGTCTGCAGTGTAGTCATCTGGACAATTCAACAGTCATTCAAAAATAACTCAAAGAACGATAACGACCGAAGCTTTCAGAGTTCGAGACGTGACAATCCTCGCGTCACCCGTAATAGAATCATATTCTCCGGTCTCTCGTTTTAAAGTTGAAAGCAAGACAAATTATCTCGCATCGAGGTAATTAAGACTCGACCCGACTCGGAGGATCGCGGAATAAAAACGTCAAACGATTCATAAGTCTCGCTCGCCCCCACGCCGTAGGCGCGTAATCTAGACTCGCACGGTGATAGATTTCGTTTTCATGTTAATTATTTCCCCGAGTGGTCGTTTGACATATAGAACCGTTTCGCGATAATGGCGGAATCTATTAAGATAAACTAACCGAGTAATGCTCGAGCGTCGTTGGTTATCCTCGCCAGTGGTACTGGACGCGGCTACGAAGGGGCTAGCGTTAACCGAAAGGGGTGAAAATGTCGAAGTTCACAGTCGTAAAGTAATAAGAGTAACATTGTTTCTGCGTGGATTTACCCCTCTCTCCGAGGAATTAACGTCGTTGAATCATAAGCTGTAAGGCGTTTGAAACATTTGTAATAGCTGGCGATTAAATTCTCCGTAATCGTTTCTTAATTGCTCGCTGCGGAAGAGACGTATTTGACGTAACTTTTACGTGTTTCAAATCGCAATTGCAAATAATGACACGTCGATCGATATCGCAAAGAGTCGATGCTTTACATTTGCATCTTATCTCACGAAGAATCTGTATTTCATTCGAAAGTTTGAACAGCGTTCGATTTTGAAGCAAGCGCGATCATCTGATGGAGAAACTTTATTTCTTTTGTTCGTAAACAACGTCGCTCTTCGATCAAATAATTCGTCCATTTAGAGAGCAGCGAAAGTACATAGAACGAAGGTAAACATTCGAAACAGAACTATTATTAATTATTCCGAATGTTCCTGCGTTGCAGCGCAGTTAACCATCGGCCAAATCCTTTAACTAGAGTCGACAGATGGAACTAGATTGGCTGATTGTTTATTAAATGCTGCCAAATTATTGATGCTAATAAGTCACGGTTTGCCGAGCACGTGTTCGAACGAAGCCAAATAAGCGACGCTCGGCTGTCGAAAATATCTGGCAGTGACGCATGTGGGCAGCTATATGACGCCCGCCGATCAAAATTATTGTAATATCCGTAATACACGGCCGTGACTTGAAAACGCCGACACCGTCCATAAGTACCTAATGAAACGAGAATTTACGTTAAAGGGTTTTAATAGTGTTGGCCGCACAGTTCAACGACGAGGTGCAACGTTACCAACGACGAATTAATTAGACGTCATCGTTCGATTTTATCAATTTCCGTAAATTTGTACACGTTGTGTCTGTGCCAATGCGCGTCAATTTCGACGTCACTCTTTGCAATTTCCAGTCGAAACTCCGAGGTTTCAGAATATATCCAACAAATTTTAATATTTCTTATTTTCAAATCTGTCGCCAAACATGGCCAAACATAACCAAGACGATCATCACCTCTCGTTAATGAAACGTTCTTGAAAGAAAGAAATGTCAAAACACTTCCATCAATCTTCTCATCGTCGAACAATCGCACACCTGTCGTCCAACTTCGAAAAGCCCTCTCGAGCGAGCAAACGCGAGGATGAAACAAATTGCAGAAGACACGGGGGAAACGGTGGCGGCCTGTTTCTAACGTCCTCCTTTGCAGCCGGAGGAAGAACTATTAAAATGGCGACGGTGGTCCCTCGAAGAAAAATTCCCCTGACAGCGGGGGACGACTCCACTGTTAAGTCCAGATGTATTGTGGACCGCAGCGTAGCGGGTAGATTAATGGTTTCTACCGGTGCTCGGGAGAGCTTTTTATGGCGAAAGGTGGCGGCCCGCGCCCCCTGGCCCGGGATAGAGTGCCGCGACCGGCACAGTTCGGGTTCCGCTCAGCCAGTAAAACTTGTAATTACTGTAAATCGCGATGTAATTGCCGTAGTAATTACCGTGGAGCAAAGTAGGCAGCCGGCTCGCGTAAATAAAGCTGTGCCTGCGAGCTTAACCCGCAACCCCCGTAAATTTCAATCGTGAATGTTTCATTTGTTATGGAACCGCTTTTAATCGTCCACCCCTGTTCTCTCGGTTCTATTAACTCCTCTGTACCGGCGGACGTCGTTTCTCCTGGTTACCGATTTCGTTTTTTCTTCTTTTAATTCCGCTAATAACGAAGATCGTTTTCGGTCGTTTTTGGGAAACCACGGCGTCCCGGCAAACGTTGTGACTTCTTCGAGAGGGGGATTTGCACGATTCGTATCGTTTATTCGCGCGAATTTACGCGCTGCGTCGTTCGTTCGTGCGCTTCCTCCGTTCTCGCTCGTGCCGACAATATTTTCCAATCGTTGGATTATTTACGGGAGGTGTTTAGTTTTTCATCTCGTGGAAGATTAGAATTTTCTCAGCGTACAAAGGATACCAATTTATCGAAATCAGAACGAGAATGACGTTCCAACGAGGATGTTCGTCGAATGATATCGAGGCTAAATGCAGTGCGCGTGCATTTTCTAATCAGACAGACAGCAAGTTAATTAAATTCATCGAACGTTAATAAAACGTTTCGTTTAATCTTCGTTAATATACTGTTCTTAACTGGGTACTAATAATTTACCGTAACATTATACATTTACAAATTTGCAACGCGTCATGCAGAGCTCGAACAAACGAGCAAATTATAGTTATTGATAATTAATCGGGTGTGCTTTTAGCTGCTTCGAATAGATGATTAAACGAATTGCGAGAAATCAATCGCACGTGTCGTTGTACGACTTCCACCTAATTGTCTCCAAAAAATTTATCCAACTTTTCCGGGGCATCGTTTGACGACAACGTCTGCCAAAAATATACACAACGATTAGAAAATTACGCGCCGAATGTACTTTTTGGTAATTCGACGTAAGCAATTAGTAATCAGTGACAAGCAATTGACAACAGTGATCGAATACTCGTTGCGATTCCAGCGCTGGAATTAGCACGAGGTTACATTTGTATTTGCATCATTAATTGCTAAATTCACTCCGATGACAACGGTCGTAAAAACAGCCGGAATTAGCGTTTGAATCGCAAAGTGTCTGAAAATTCATAGACTGGGTTACTTTCCATGAATTTCTAGCTGGCGATCACCTCGCGAAGTTCAGAGACACCCTACGCGGTCGCAGTTGTCGCGATTTTATGGATTCCCTTTGACGATCCCCATCCCGAAATGAGATTATGTATATCTCCGATTTACTTTGCTAACTACGCAAAGCCGATTTACCATGCAGCGAGCTACCCGTGAATGCGCACGCGTGTCTCTCTCTTTTACAATCGGTTCGAAAGCATCGTCTGCTTAATCGCTACGGTGTTACTTTAAAAGTTTGGAAAATACTTTCAAGCGCGCAACGACGGCCGTCGGATCGTGCGGCAAATTCTTTCAAGATTTCGACACTGGTCTGCTCGATCTTTTCAGTCGCGGATGAGAAGAAGATGGGAAATTATTTTTTCGCGGCGAGATTTTAAGAAATTTCATTTGTACCTTCTCGTCGTAAACTATTCCTTCAAAAATGTAAAACGAGCTCGTCTGACACTTTGATCAATTTTGATCAATGAGCCGTTATTTCATCTGTTGGTCGTATGTTTCTTTTACATATCCGTCGTGAGTAAATCTCGCAGAGATTTTTCTTTTCAAAATACCAAGAGTAGATCGAGCCAAAATTTAGCTCAGATAGAGGTCAAAAGTTTCAAAGTATTAAATATCTCAATTAATTTTTTAAACAAACGAATAATTTACTTCAACGACATTTTCCTTTCATAAGAAAGTACGTTATGTGTACAATGTAATGAGACATTGATATTTTACAAAAAATTATGTTCTCACAGGGCTGAATTAGCTTTTATGAATCTATTACGCTGAAACCACTACGGTATCGGTATGTGACCTAATACAAAATTATTGAATTAATTAATAGCCAATTACGTATGCTTTAACAAATAATATATCACAAAATGACGCAGGAGATAATTGATTGTTCCTCTTTATTATTCGCTAATTAGTTTAAGGATTACGTCAATGCAAACGATTGAATTAATAATAACTTTGCCTCCGTTTAATTTTCTATCAAGTCGATTAATAATCTCACGTCGAGTTGTTACTACGTATATATATATATATATACATAGAATACAAGTTTCAGTATAAAACTGTTTGTCCCTAGAACAGAAAACTTAAAAGTAAGGAAATATCTGTTGTATCAGAACTAATTGAAAATTTCAACAGTTTCATTCAAGCCCTGATATAAAGCAACAATTGTGCCTCGCGACAATTTTCGTTCAAACATCCCCCTTTTAAACACATCATCGACAGCTCTAATTTAAACATTCTCCCACCCACAGCACGCAATTCACGAGCGCGTATAAAACTCGAGAAAGCACGAGCCCTCGTTCAAACGACCCAATAAAGGGAAGGCAAAGAAACGGGAAAAACCGAAAGAAAATAAAAAAAGGAGAAAGAAAGGAAGAAAGAAAAGAAGGAAAAACAGAAAAGAGAAAAAAAAATCAAATAACGGGATGAAAACAGCCGTCTATTATCCCCTGTTGGCCGCTTTATTCACGTAGAGCGTATTCGGAAACGATTTCCCTCTACCCCCTCCCTCCCTCTATTCACGCAGAGCTATCAATAAGAAAGAAAAGCCGAATTTCCCGTAGAAACGGCAAAAGGCGGCCTGAATACCCAAAAGCTGCTCTTTACGACGTTCCACAGTCGCATCACGATCCCCGACTCAGTTTCCTCGAGCCGAGTAACAGCTTTCGCTACAGAACAGAACAGTTTCTGTAGCGAAGCTTTACAGTTCTCCAGTTCCGCCGGAGACATTAATCTCCCTTATGAGTTACGACGTGTGCGCGCCGTGCCTCTGCACACACATACACACGTACAACCTCCTCCACGTGAGATCCGAGCATTCTCCGCTCGCACGCGCTCGATATTTATACAAGTATATATTTATACGCGTGACGCAAGGGTTTCGCAATCGCTATGGTGGATGGTATCGAAGAAGCACGAGCCATAAAACGGCACGTGCTCGCGCGAAACGGAAAATACGAAAACGAGAGGAAATGGAAGCAAAGGAAAGGAGAAATTAAAATCCGACTCGTAATATAAAATTTTCTATCCTGTAGATCGATTGATCGGAAGAAACGAGGGAAATGAATTTCTGCTTGAATTTCAAGCTACAACCCAAATAGTTTCCAAATAGAGTTCCAAGAATTTCCCAAATAGGTTCTTGCTGTGACTCCAATTGATAATGGAATTCAAACTCGAAACAACAATAGCCTGGCGCTCGTCTAAGAAAGATTGAAAAGGAAATTCATAGAGCGAGGGCACTCGATCCATGAAACGGCACGCGCAAGAGGAAGCGGAGAAACACAGAAGCGAAAGAGTGGGGGAAAAAAGAGGGGAAGAAGAAGAGAAAAGGGATTAGTATCGTAGCTACAGGAAAATAAAAACTGCACGACTTGTACCTCCGATTAGGAAATGAAGACGACTTTTTTGCCACGCCCCCTCACCAATCACGCGACCCAAATCAACCAATCGCTAATTTTCGTTGCATCAGCGTTGCATCTGGGTTACCGCCGCTAAAATCACCTTCAGTGATAAAACGAGGACCCGTAACGTCAACGCTGCTCCTCCATCGACACGTTAAGTCGCCTCGTAATTCATGGTTTACGAGCGGCCTGCGCTCGCTCGCTCTCCTCGTATCCATTCGTCCCGCGCCGGGACGTTTTATCGAATTTAATTAAGTCGCCGCGCGTCTTCGGATTCCTGAACGCCAGCAGGAAAGTTGCCACGGTGAAGTTCGCTAAATTACGGCAGCTCGCGCTCCCTCCCCTCTACGCTTACGGGGAGAACTTTCGCGGGAAAGCTCGCGAACAAACGCGCGTGTTGTTTCTGTTCGAGAAGCTGACACTCGGGATTTTTGGTTTCAGCGATCGATAGAGGTGGATCAAACCCTTGCGAAGCGAGTGACAGACCAATCGGAAGCGATCCTATGGGGGATCCCGTTCTGGTATGAAATTCGACGTGATGTTTCGTTTCTGGAAACTTTCATGCAAGATTTTGTGAACGCAGCGAAGAGACATCCAATATCTGCTTTCGATAACCTCGATGGATCAATGATGTCGGCGAATGAAGTTTGACGAAGTTTGATAATGACGTTTCGTTTTTGCAAACGACAGATGACTCGCGACTAGATTGCAGTTTTATATTTTTACGAGCGCAGCGGAGACCTCGATTTCCAGCACATTCAATTTTTAGTTTCAATGATTGGTGTCGGCCATTGTGCAAAGTTTGATGGCGATGACATGGCGAGAAAAATTTTCGAGGGATTGAATCGTGAAACAATGCTCCGTTTTTGTATATGCAAACTGCAGTGACTGTACAGTGATTAGATTGCGAATTTTTCTGCATTTTTATGTTTTTGCGAACGTAATTAAAAAAAAAATAAAACGCAATTAAAGCAACAAATGTTTTTTCACCTCTTGCGTACTTGTGACGTTTCTATTGTTCGGAGCATATGTAAGTGCACATGTGTCCCAATAGTGGCGAACAAGTTTGATATTGATCGATAAAAACCGAGTTGGACGTAAACTTCCCTCCATAAGTCGTAATATTTTCATTTGAATACTTGCTACGTCGCTCACAGTTGTTTGCAAGATGTATCGATTTTCTTTTATGGTACCATAAAAAGTTCGATGATGCCTATTGAAGTTACAACCTTCCCTCTATCTGGCTTTTACGACGGAAACACAAGGTAGTCAGTCAGCCCTTAGATAAGTATCCAATCTACATATCCCGTTTTCCTTCTCCGTTAAACAAGTTACTTTATATTTAATAATTAGTTTTAGCTTTGTGCGTTTCGGCTCTTGGAAGATCTCAATTTTAAGTTCAAGGTTAAAAAGTTTAGAAATAAAACGTTTAGAAAGCTTGGGAAAATTCTTGAAAAAAAAAAAAAAAAAAAGGAAAAACATACTTTATAGCGTCGCGTTCATTCAAACTGAAACTCGTGGGTGAAAGGGCGACGACAAATTCGGAATACTCCAGGTTCCAAATAGTTTGCAGCGCTAACGGTCAAAGTTGCCAGAAGCGTGACTGTCGCCGCTTTTACGAACAAGTGATTTCAAATATCGATACTATTCGACGCCCCGTTTTGGAACTGAAGCGTTGCATTGTTCAAAATAAAAAGAGGGGTAGGGAAAAAAAGAGAAGCTAGAAACTGTTTGCGGGGTGAAATCTATACCTGAATCAAAAAAAAAAAAAGTTTCGAACTCACGGGAGAAACGAATATATATTCAGGATAGGATCCCCCCTCTATAAAACTGACAATGTTTGACTGGTTCGATTTCTTTAGAAATTAGAGAAAATCCTATCTGTCGATATTTAATTTTCATTTAATTTTCGTTTCAATTTTATTTCGACCAAAGGAATGGAACCTGAATAGAAATTCGATGTTTCTCAACGATGGAAACGAGAGATGCGAAAATAAATAATTTTCTGTTTTACAAATAATGTAAATTTAGAAATTATTATGCGTTATACGACAAACTACTTTGAACATTTTATATATTTCCAATTTTAATCTTAATCAAAATGCATAAAAATCCGCAGTTCATTTCACCTACAACGGGATATCTCCCTTTTCTTCTTCTCTTTTCGTTACCTGACACTAAGAGCGTTACAATTTAAAAAATCATTGTTACCCGAATATTATCGACCACTCGTTGACTCGTGGTCAATTCGTGGCCAGCGAATAAAACCATCCTCCACTCCTGAATAAACGCTGCTCCTTCGGGCCTGATGCGGGGTTTCGTCGTTGTGCGTGCCGTGATTTATCGATCAATGGCAATCTCCAATCTGCGTCGTCTTTCTTTTCACCAGCGGAGAGACGAAGAAGCACGCGACAGGGTTTCGCAATCACGTCGTCTCGGACGTAGCGCAATTATCAGCAGGTTTGGAGTTGATTATCGAGAGGGAAGTCGAAGTCAGTTCGTTGGTAGCTCGAGAATGGTGGCTAATAATTACGGGTCGGAAAAGACGAAGATGATTGCGGTCGCGATCGCGGGACGAGACCCGACTGACGCTCGATGAAGATCGATGGTCTTTGCA
Source organism: Melipona beecheii (assembly GCA_032399605.1). Classification (NCBI taxonomy): domain Eukaryota; kingdom Metazoa; phylum Arthropoda; class Insecta; order Hymenoptera; family Apidae; genus Melipona; species Melipona beecheii. The sequence goes on along the minus strand of JAUCMO010000501.1, from coordinate 4,945,161 downwards.
CATGCGACGTGGAACTTTTGCAAAATGAACGTGACGTTCAAAGTAAAACATTATTACGATGCCTGACAGATGAAAGAAATTTCCATTTCGTTCGAACATGTTTGGGTGTTGATTAAATAACAAATATTTAAACCAAACATTTAAGCCGAAAATGGTTATTTTGCGAAAATGTTTGAACAATCGTACATTTCAATATTCAGTGCGTTCGTATTTGTCACTCGTTTCTTTTTTTACCAAAAATATGTTTAAAAATATGAATGTGTCAACGAATACGCGTAATGTACACGTAAAGCTCCTAGCATGGTGAGTGCTTGAACACTTTCGCGGCTGATTCTCTCGGTGCGTGGTCGGTTACCGAACACTTTCCTGCCGATTAGGTTTCTTTCGCCTGTATAAAAATTGCGCTTTGATCGTGAAAGTATACGCGAGAGGTGACTCGCGCGGAAATTGCAGGGGAGCTTCTTCACGGAGGAGAAAAAAGTGATTTAACGAAGGCTCCACCAGCTTAATACGCAGCACTGACGGCGCGATGGAAAAGTCGAACGTTGAACCGGGGAAATGGACACTTCGAGTGTATTCGAATATATTTATCGATGTTATCGTATCTTCTCCATCGATTGACTCTACATCGGGGAAGCTTGCATACGTCGAGTTTCGAATATTTTCAAACACCAAATCCCTAATCTGTCTCTGAATTTAAAATATGAAATTATAATTATATTTTTATAATATGAAAACTTTTAAAACACACTATCCTTTTTATAATTTTTCATATATTGCAGATAGTCGCTGCATGCAAGAGAATAATGTTTATTAACTATTGCAGATATTATCTGTTGCAATTATTTATTCCTCAAAATTGTTGAAATCGTTCGACCCTTTTCATCACTGGCTCGGATAATTGCACCGACGCTGAAAAGGCGGTAATCGAACGGTATAACATGAAATTACCCTTAAAACTTCTTGAAATTTCCAATCAAAATCTTGATGGAATATCACGGTTCTTCGATTCGCTAGAAACTGCCCGTTAACTTATAACGCGTTGAATGAAAATAACCGTTATAATCTCGCGATATCGACGAGCCTGCTTACTTTCTCACTTCGAGATTATTTCTGAAATTTTAATCGAGATCAAAGTGCTTTTGAAATATTTAAAATAGCTCCGAATCACGAAAACTGTGAAAATTGAACAGAGAGATACAATTATATTTAAAAATATGCGGAAACGATTACATACAATGAAAGTCAAACTTGATTACAAAGTAAAGAGCTTCGATTTCCAATAATTTGAATTATTGGTCAGACAATCTTCCCGTTAAAAAAGACAGACAACGTCGATTTTACTTCTCGTAATAACGTCAGAGGCGAGCAAAATTGGGCGCATGACATTTTTCCAACTTTTTTTGGACAATCATGCACAGATATACACTCATCGCAGCACATTTTACTTTCTCAACAAGCGTCCCGCGCATTAAACGAAAGCGCAGCACGAACGTGATACGGGTTTAAAGCCTCCAGTGACAACAACGAAGTCGCATCGCCACTGAAATCGATATTTTTGTTATCGAACGAGCTATTAATCAAACGACACGGCGAGTGTTTCGTAAAATACAAGGTACTTCATCGTAGTAAAGATGGATAATCGGCTGATATCAATTTTCACCGAGTTTGTGAATTATATCCTGACCGCGTGAAACCAAAGACATCGATAAAATTGGAGAGGGAATTCAGACAATTAAACGAAACGTAATATAATTCAAGTCGTGACTCGTGACGGATGGTAATAATGAGGCTAATTGTTTGTTGCGGAGTAAGGACGATCGTTTGGAGAAAAATGAGAAAACGCTTTTGAAATTGTAATTAAATTAAGTGTCGGGGAAGAATCGAGGACAATTGAATGAATTTTGTAACAACATCCTAATTATAAATTTCACTTCCGAATATAATTATGCAATCACTTGAAAGTATTACCAGAAATAAATCAAATATTTCAGTATTTCAGTATTTTTCAATTATATTTTATATTTTATATTTTTACATTTATCAAATATTTTATACCTGCTTTACTTAAGGAAGATTTCTTCCGAGATTCTAACATGCCCTGAACTTTTCATAGCGTATAGTGTATTAGCTAAATTTTAGATAGCACGTTTCATAATATACCAGATGAATTATTGGGAAGCTTAAAGTTCAAATAACACGACCTTACCTCACCGTAATTTTTGCTCGCGTTAAAACAAGTTACCGACCCGCCAACATTATTACTTCATTATCATATTTTCCGCGAGCAGCCATCATCCCCTAAATTTTGTTATCGCTTCGATCTCAATGTAAATCCTTTCTATGAAAAAACTTGACGTTGCATCAAACGCGCAATTGCTCGCGAAACTACGCTTACATACACATGCTGTGTGACAAAACACTTTGAAACATCATTATACCGATCTGAAACAAATTTGAAAATTACAAGATGCATTCCTCGATAGTTGACGGAACTGTTCACGATGAAAATGCTGAATACACGTTCGCCAGTTTCAAATTTTCGTTGGAACGTTGACGAAACTTCGATACGTTTCACACGACAGACATCCTGCTGTGATAAGTATACTTTCACGAACGGTGAAGTGTGTAACGAGTGTGTCTATCTTATTTCAACTCAAGAACAATTAAGTCTCACCCTCGAATCCACGAGGAACTCCCTCGCAATTAACCTGCCTTTTATCAAAGATTCAGTAACCTGTTAAACGAGCATCGAATACTCGCGGGCCTCGCCGCAGTTTCGATTTTTGTTTCCATTTCCCGCTGGGAATCCAAGTATGTGCCCAGGACCGTGAAAGCCGTGTGCAGAATAGCATTTGGTGTCTACTCCGGCAGGTTTTAACGGCTTGGTCCCGTATGCCAGACGCGTGCCAACTTCATCCCCCCCTCCCCCCATCCTTCGCATCTTTTCGTCTGTCTGCGCGTTTATCTTTCACCCCGGAAAAGAAGAAGCCGAGGGAACAGCCAGCTACTATTTTCCCTCCGCAGCCATTCTCCATCTTGCCCCAAACCCTCTCCAACGCTGCTACAGTTAATAGACACAGGGTGCCTCGTCTGTTCGACTGGTTGGCATTCATCGCGCTGCATGGCACAACATGGACGACAAATTGTACGGAAATTTCGAATTTTGGAAGCAAGTTCAAATATTTGTACAAACACACCCGCGATGACGTTAAATTTCGTAGCGCGATGCGCGATTGAGTTTCGACCATGCCGAGTGCGGTTTCTCTTCGCGACGACAGGAAGTATCCCGAAGATGTCTACACAACGACAAACAGCATGCTTGAAAATTGCAATTTCGATGCGTTCGAGGGACGGCAGTCTATCCGAGGATCAAATTTGCGTAGGACAAATGGCGCTTGTATCGAATGCATAAAGAGAGAGGACCGATTGCCTCGGTTCCATCGTTGGAAGCCACGAACGGCGCTCGAACAATTCTCAACAGGAACGTCTCTCTTCCGCTTTTATCCGTGCCTCGAAGGAAGTCGGGCACTCTGGTTCCTGCAGGATTTCCGGGGACAAGCGTCCTTCCGCTTCGAATGTACGCCGTGGGTCAAACTGGCGTGCTCGCACTGAGAAAGTGCATATTTCGTTGTCCCCGAATTGTCCCCGAACAGAAAACGATTTTCCATTTTTCCCCGGCTTTTGACGCCTCGCTCTTTCCCGAGCTTATCTCGGAGAAATAGCGGTACCACGCGACGTTGAAATTTTTTGAAATGACTTTTCGATTTAATTCTCGAGTTAACTCAATATCGTCTACTCCGACGAAGTTTTATCGCAGTTTTTGCAGCTTATTCAGCGACAAAAGTACGTACAATCAAGGATCAAACATACAACAACTCAAACTTCCCCTATCGTACGCCGATTTTTATTCACCGGCTTTTATTCCTGATTTCTTTCAACCGTAATTCTAATCCATTTATCGAGCGTATTGTACGCCACCGTCGCAAGGTACACGCAGAGCGCTATCGTATCCGATTACTTATTCGTTCCCGGCGAAAGACGTCCGGGATCAAAAGGTAAGGCCACTGACTCTTGGGAAACTCGGAGGAATACTATCTACTTACATCGTCTATCTTCCAAAGATCTCTCTTTCATACTTGGACCACCCGCAACACTCGTTTTACCACGGACTTCAACAGTTTCTCTCGCATATCAAGCTTTCTCCCGGCGAATCAACGAGTTAAAATGCGTGCGAGTTTCAAGCGAGAGGAGAAACCTCTCGTTTCGCGCCATTATCAGACATCTCGAGATATCAAAACATGTCCATGTTTGCTCGGAGATGTGTCGAAAGGCGGATATTCGCACAAATTTGTACTTTTGTTTAAAGAACGAAGCTAAACGTTGGACAAGTTTCCCTGAAAGATAATTTCTCAAACTGAGAAAATGTATTATAAATTTTGCACGAAAATCGACATTTTGTAGCAATAAAAAGTCTTCTCGCGAAACGAAATTGCATCGCTTCGGAAATTTCGAAAACAGTCCGTAACGTTTCACGTCCAGAAGGAAATATCACGTTAATATTTCACCCCTCATCCTCCCTCTCAAATATCCCCGACGTCGACTGAAAATCGGAAAACGCGCGGATAACGTGGATGAAAGAAAGCCGTTATTACACGCGATACGAATTCGTCAATAATGCCTCGCTAATAACGACGCGCGATATTTCTCGCTAATATACGTTGTTATAACACACAGACGAACAATTACATTGGCCGTGCAATTAATTTGCAATTCGTTCGACCGAGTTTTTGTCGTTTCGCCGGAACGTTGTACGTGCGCAATTTGTACGTCCGCCGTAAAGAACGAAGTTTCACGGACGAAATGGCGGGCGGGCGCGTGAAAACACGGTCGACTTGCAAATTTAAAAACTGCGTGGCGATAAACTCTTCCGGTCGCAAGCTCATTCGTCCAAATCCAGAAAATGGACGCCGCGCGGCGCGCGACGCAATATCGCCTTTCGTTGCGAAAAATAAAACGGATGAAACGACTCTTTCCCCGGGGCGATTGTGTCATTTTATTCAACGTGATTTACGGTTTACGACGTTAAGATGTTTGAGAAGCAGGTTTATGACGACGAGGAGCGCCCGAGCACTTGGAGATTGAAAATTTATCCAGTAGAAGTGGATGTTTCTTTTTTTAACGAAAACCACATTTTGTTTCAATTCAAAACACCGACTTGTACGGACCGAATGGTTGCGATTGCAGTAATAATTTCGCAAACGTGAATTTCGGAATCTAGTGACAATTTAAACCTCAAAGTTCATTTTATCGTAGAGGATTCGAGTGAAAGCAAATCTAAACCTAACCTGAACCTAAACCCAACATAAACCCAACCTAAACCTTCGTGTAACGTGGTAAGAAGTGATTATAACATTGACATTGTACGCTTGATACACTTTCAGCCACCGAGAGATGGTCAGAGTCCTTTGAAGATCATCCTCGAAAATCGAGAATTATCGAACGCTTTTCGTAACAGCCTTCGAGAGTTTCACCTCCGGTTGGTGCTTCAAAAATCGGGTCACCTAATTAATGACCGTCTCTCGCGCAGCTTTCTTCGCCTCTCGTTGATTACTCTTTGATCGGGAGCGTGGGAAAATTTTTCCGCGTCTTCCTTCTGATTTCAAGTATCTTTCATCATCGAGCAGTAAATTACACGAATCTACAGAGATAAGCGAAAGCAACGTACGTATTTGTATTTAGTGTTAGAAGTTAATATCTTCCGTTGAAAGTGCTTTACTTGGAACTAACGTGCAAAATGTTCGTCGTTAATTGGCGTGATCGTCGGGATCTACAGGTGATTAGTAGGAGGCAATAGATTTTGACGATAACTTCAACCGACGTGTGTCGTTTACATCCAAGAAAATCCACTCCACTTTATGCAATCATCGCGACGAATTTGGAAAACGATTTCCAAATTCATTTGTATATTAATTAGAAGTGAATGTAACTTCTAGGATAATGAGTACGTGCAGAAATATAGAGAGTGCATCACTATTCAACGATAAATAAAGATTGCGAATCGTTTCCACGGAGAAGTTCCAAATTTTTCAAACGTGCAAACACTCGGCTTCGCGTTTCAATTTCTCTTTAAATCGAGGTACAATATTTTAAGAAAACAAAGAATTACGAATCACGCGCAGTTAGAAACGTCACAAAAAGTAGGAACATGAATTACAACAACTGAGCAATTTAATTTTAACTTTTCAATCACTGGAACCAACCAACTTTCCTTATTTTCGAAAATTGAGAGACTTCCCAACGTCTCAAGAGGAGAATGACCCAAAAGCGTCGCAGTGTGTCGCGGTTGTCGCGAAATAATTTGCAAGAAGGTAGCCACGCGGGTGGATCGTTGCGCTGGAAGTAGCGCGAGGAAAATTGCCCGGGATTGAACGGCGTCCGGCATCGATCAAAGTCGCGGCGAGTTGCGCGAGGAAAAGTTCAAACCGAAATCGATGGCAAGAAAAACGGGCGAGAAGACTGAAGAGAGGGAGGAAAGAAAGGAAAGATTCGTCGGAACGGAAACCGCGAAGTTGCTGGAAAAAGGGAGGGGAGAAAAAGAATGGCAAGAAGCGGACGAGATAAAGGTGAAAAGAAAAGGCTGACGTGAAGCTGCCAACCGTGGAGAACCTTAATACTTTCGCGATCGATAAACAAAAAGGAGGAGGAAGAAAAGGGAAAAAATAGCATTACGTCCCTTTGTTTGTAAAACTTGAGAATCCCCTGAAACCTTTGAAACGCGGCGGCGTCTTTTGTTGCGTGTTTCATCCCCGGGAAGAACGGCTAAGACGAGGGATGTTGGCTACCGCTGTTTTCGCATCTGCAATATTTAATAGCTTCATTTTTCTCCCGCTGCTCTTAGAGATGAAGCGTACGAAAATTCACGGCTACAAGCAAAGTACCGTACGTGTGTGTGTGTGTGTGTGTGTGTGTGTGTGTATGTTGGCATGGACGAGCTTTCCGGGTTTTTATCGATATTTCATCTGAATCTCGCTTGCTCGCAACGATAAGAAGACAAATGTTGCGGTATCGTTACCGTAAACATTCTCACGACTGAAATCAAGAATACAGACGAACCGTGCAACCTCCTCTAGTTAAACAAACTACTAAAATCGTCTGATGAAACAATCTGATCGACTCTCGCCACTCGGCGCACAAAAGGGACGTCAACCGAGTCAACTCAAACAGACCACTTACGTAGCAAACTGGCGGAGGCGAACCGCGCGCGAGCGTAAAACACACGCAAGAGGACCCGAAGAATACCCAACGACAAACACCCAGCGAACACGACGAAACGAGGGCAGCTCGGTAAACGCTCGGAGAACGCTCGAAAGAAAGGCAGGAAGGCAGGAAGGAAGGAAAAGGAGCTTCGGCGTCTGGAAACAGAGGCTCCGAAACGAAACAAGTATAAAAAAGAAAAGAAAAGAAAAGAAAAAGAAAAAGAAAAAGAAAAAAGGAGGAGGAGGAGGAGGAGGAGGAGAAGAAGAAGAAGAAGCAAAGAGCGAAGGCAAACGAGGAAGGAGGAAAGTTAAACGAGCTGGAGGAAGGGCTAAATAGCCCGTTACCGTCGCTCGTGTGTAACTTCCGGGGCTTGACTTACTCCTCTATTAGTCGGCGAGCCGGCAGCTCTTCGTCTCGAAACTTCGTTTTAATACGCTCGCATCGAAGAAATACGCCGGAGCGAGGAAAGGAAAGCCGGCGTCTCCCCGCAATGGGAGAACATACCGACGAGCGCGTACAACCTTAAGCCTCCTCGGTTTCGTCTGCTCTCCCACACGGCTTCCTCTCCGCCTAACTTTCGCCCCGAAGTTCCGGGACGAGCGCGATCGTCTCGTCGCGAAAACCGACCAGAGAGAAAGCGAGAGAGAGAGAGTTGGGGGAGAGAGGACGAGTGAAAGACTTTCGAATCGCGAATAGATCCGCCTCGCGTAATCCCCTCTTGCCTCGATGCCCCGAGAACAACAGGGGCTTCGTCCAACCACCCCCTCCTCTCGCCCTTCTCCCCCGGCTCCCGCTACTTCCCCCGTCGTCCGTCGAAATTTTGGCTCCTTTATTCAATGGAGGTAATAATACGCAGATTAAAAGTTACCGCGAGGCGAATTCCTACCTCTGCGCGCGGGGATTAATCGCATCGGGGGATTCGTGGATCGTGCGTTGGTATAATTAAACCGGCAGATTTCGGGGAGATTTGATAGGGACGGTTGCTCGTTGGGCCGAGCGCCGAGGAAATTTTGAGGGCGATGGAGGTAATCGAAGCTGTGCTTATTGGGATTTTAATGGGCTTGTCGCGTGGGAATGCGAGGTGTTTGAAACGTGAGAGGAAATTGAGAAATTTACGAGGCGATTTGTAACGAAGGTGCGGGATGTTTAACGAGTAGTTGAAAAGAAAGGAAAAAGGCGAAGAGAAACTTGTCGAAGTAAATTTGTGAACAGAGAAAATGGAATTGCAACGAACGGTTGTTAATTAATATTTTATTTATACCATGTACTGCATCGCGTTACGTGTATTTTGTGCATTTTCGCAGTTGCAAATTTTCCATGAATAATCGCAGTCGCGTAATAAACATGCAAAATAGGATTTTTTTCAATTTTTGACGTTGGACACACGCGAAATTCAAATTTGATACATTTCCATGGATATTACCGAACGTATATATTAAGGGATGCACCGGTAATTCGTTTCTTACTAATTTCGACTAATCGAAACGATATCTCCCACAATATTTTCACAAATTTCTCCTTCGTTCTCTCCGTGGAATTCCATGCAGTATAATTCGAACAACCAGGTCAGATTATATCTTACTTTCAAATGAGGCACTTTAGAAGAAAAAAAAGTAACAGTGGTAGAGGAAAATCTTGCTCGTTTTAATAATCAAATTTGTCCAACTGCGTTGAATTTTACCTCCACGGCTATCTCCCGTAGCTTCGTTTAGCGCAGAGATCGATAATTTCCCAAGACAAATCTCGTTTCGTATCAAGTGACGTCTTTTCATTATGTCTCTTTCGATCGAAATGCAATCACGGGAAACACGAATTATCCGCGGTGGAACAGTTTGATGAATCGTGACAATCTTTTTTTCTTTTCAGTAACGTCCATTAATATTCTACGCGATTGGCAGAGGATGTACGTGGTAAAGGAAATTACGATTAAAAACTCGCAGATAACGATTAACTGAGCAGAAGAACGCGGCTGAGCAGAAAGCCAACTAACAAAGCAACTAAAGCCTCGCGATGGACGTAACTTTTTCGCGTAACGTGGTCAAGACAGCGAGGCAGCAAAGTTACTCGTTGCAAGTTTGCCACACTTGCTTCAACTCTGGAGATATAAAAGGAAAAAGAAAAATAACGATAAGAGAAATTTAGATTGGATCGATCAAACGGCGATTTATCGCAACAACCTCGGATCAATTAAATTCCACAAAATTGCAGCGAGTATTGGCCGAGCCTTGGCGTTTTCTTTCGTACCTGTAATATCAAGAAACGAAATAAAATTCCAACCGAAGGCGAATTTCGACGTTGGAATTTAATTCAATTATTCCGATATAATAAAGTATCTCCGTGGAGAAATTCTTTTTCTCGAATCGGATCGCAGTCGAGAAGGAGGAATACCCGAAAGTATTCTGCAATTGAGCAACGGGTGAAATTTCGCGGTGGATAAAGTTTCGCCAGTGGTAAAGGTATGCGAGACGTGCAACTCGCCAAATTGTCTTGCCTCTATTATTTCGGGCTCGTATCACCGAGCACGTTCCACGGTTTATCCGGTTCCGATGTAGCTGAAGAGACACAATCCTCGGATACCCGTCTCGCTTCTATCGACCAATCTCATCAGCGCGATCACGAGGATATAAATAAAGGTCACGCCTTCGGCTTCGGCATCCTTTCGACGAGATGTTCTCTTTTAACTAGGCTGCAGCTTCTCTCCGCTGCGAATCCAATTTGGCAAATTGCTTCACAATCGTCCAAAGTCACCGGCAGCCACTGAATGCATACGTATGTGTGCTTGAATTTGGCTTGAAAGTTTCAAAAAGAAGGAAAGAAAACAAGTAAACAACGATATTCGTAATATCGTCATCGTAACTTCTCTGTAAATTGTAATTATTATACAATATTCTTGTATCTCTACGTAATTCAGAGATTCTGTATTCTGCATTTCTCTTTGTAAACCATATTCAACTAGAGTTTTTAAAAATTATTTCTTTCATGCAACAGAAACGTGTTATATTGTACACGTGCGTCGAACACGTGTCAGACGAAAGTTTATCTCGGCTCACTCGGCATTGGCCGCGAAATAACAGTACGATACTACTGAGGAGGAGTATGACGGAAAGGCATACACGAATACGGCATAGCATCGCGAAATAGTATTCAAGGTCTCTTTTCTCTCGTTCGTTGTCCACATCGACGTTCTGCTCGGCAAAGGAACTTTGGCCAACTTTGCTGACCAATCTCTGACACGCGGCTGGAATTTCCGCGTAACGTCGTACTGTTCCGACTGCCTGCCTCTAGATTACATTCACTGGCAAAGTAACTTTGCGTCCGGAACGCCTCGGTTTAGAATCGAAGTTCTACCTAAGTGATTCGAACCTAAAGTAACCTGCAACCTTCATTGCATCCACGGACAGGGTATAATCCGAGAAATCTCGGACGAAGTATTTATTAACATCCTCAGTTAGTTAAAAATTATCGACGAAACTCGATATGGGGCGATACGCGACAGGGTTTGGTTGATTGACGAATAATTTTGAAAAATTATTTCGGAGAAATACGAAGAGAAAGACATTGAATGAGAGAATGGATAATTTGATGATTCACCGAATACGAAGTATCTATTATTTCTAATATCTTAATTGATCATTTTATTACCAAGTTCGTTTCTTATTTTTATTGAAAATAATTAACAGCGGTCCTTTTTAAATAGTTACTCAACTCGGAATCCTTTCTATCAAAGTAATAAGTTTGACAATAATCAGAGAAACACGATTTTTACACGAAACTCTATACGTACAGAACCACGACTTCCAGCAACAAGTATTAGTAGTTTTTAGGGATCTGTAAAGATATTTAAAGACCCGGGATGCTGCTGGAAGGACTGAAGGAGTGAGAGAGAGAAGTGAGAAGAAAGGGCGATTGCGTTTCGTCTCGGAGTCACTGCCTAGACTCATCATCAGTGGGGCTGATGGCAGCGACTCTTTACCCCAGACGCTTGTTGTTATAACTACCCGCTAGGCTGGGCCCGGATGATCACCCCTCCTAGCGGGGTTCCGCATGCTGCTTGCTTAACATCGGAGATCGGTAGGACCTCGACGCTAGGCGCGCAGCCACTTGCGGCTTGTGCAAGTCGAGTGTTCGAAACTCGTAGTCGAGGAATCGTAGGGCCGCTACAAGTTCTTCGCGCCTAATGTAATCTTAATACTTGTTGCCACTTCATTGTTTCACAATTCCAATGATCTCTAAATCCAACATCTAACATCTCGTCAAAGTAGAAATAGCACGAGCGAGACAAAATTCGTCTAAATTTTCCAAATACGAACCAACCACGAAGCAAAATCCTAAATGACAGAAAATTTGTCTGTGCTTTCCGAGCCGACCAGCGTATATCGGTGGATATTTCTGGCACGCATTTTTCGCAGAATATTTGCACATTCCCAGCGCATAGATGTCACACGCGGTTCTTGCATGTTTAACGCGCATAAACATCCGCAGTCCACTTACGAGTAATGGCACACGCGAATATTTCCATCAGCGTCTGTGAGCGATTACGCGCGCGCGCGCTCGCTCGCCACCGTCACGGTAAATATTTTATTCAACTTATTTGATGGCGCGTCGGTTGCCGGAAGTGGCGACAAATCGCCGGTGAGAAAAGTCGCCGGAATCGAATTTGAGCTTTTCACGCGACGAAGCACGGGAGAATTTCACGCCAGCGAGTAGAGACGCTCGCACGCCCCGATTTCCACGAGAGTAATACGTCTCGCGATATTTGCTCGAATCACTTTCCCCGCTTTTCAAAGCAACCTTCCTCCCTCCTCGTCCCGTTTCGTGATTCGCGGCACTCGAGACGATTCGGTTTCGATTCCCAACCGAACCACGCTTCCCAATACCCGTCGCCTTTCATACCGCTGCGCCTTGGAATATCTCACTATTTCCACATTATTTCAACGATAAATTCCCACGTGGAAAATGGCACGAAATCGTCGAAGGACAGGATCAGAGCTATTCACCAAGCAACGGGGAATTTATCGTCCGCGGAAAAAAGATGGTCAGGATATTACGACTGGCTCAATTCATTCCCATTATCGGTTTCTCCGCGTTTTCCTCTTTTTTCTCTTTCTTCTTCTTCTTCTTCTTCTTCTTCTTCTTCTTCTGGCTCCTCCTTGCGTAAGAAGTCGTGAATAATAGAATACGAGAAATATATTTCTGCGAGAATTTTTGATGGAATTGAAGATAGGAGAAGGAACTTTCAAGATGTACACTCGAATATATACGTAGTACGTATACTTTCTTATAGTAAATATGTTGCGTTTCTCTTGGAAAATGTTTCGAAAGTCTCTCGAACCTGTTTGAAAACAGGTTTTCTATTAGGCTGCGTCATCGTGTTTTGCAGTAAATAAATTTACGCGTTTTTTACTTAACTAACGAAACTGAGAGAGAAACGGAGTCGGTCGGTGTTGTTTCCAAGAACCACGCGCGTTGCATCTAAGGAAACTTAAGGAAAAAAACGTGTCAAAGCTAGCAAAGCAATTTTTCTTTCCAGCCTTCGTTTCTTCAATTACGTTCACCGCCGTTAAAGGGAAGAGAAAGAAAGAAAGAAGAAAAAACGCAACGCGAAAAACAAAAATCGACAGCGTGGTCCGCGAGAAAACGATCCGCAAGAGGGCACCGGCCGGGTGAATCGAAAATCAACGTTGCATCGACGACCTTTGTCCACGGGACGGGGAGAACACCTCAATTACTTCGGCTTTCGGGGCTTTGCTGATACACGTAAATTACAGACGTGACCGAGGCTCGCCCCCTCCCGCCCCCGGGGGGACAGCAAATTCGCATGGTCAGTGCTAAGGTGCAAGTACAATGGCAGCGCCGGCGAACAGAGAAATTGTACCACCAATGAAATATCCGCTGTCGTCCGGCATCGGCCGAAGATTTGTCAAACGGGAATTGATTTAGGTTCGAGGGCGAGGGAAGGGGGTGTCGGGGGGGAGGGGGGGGGCGTAATCCTCGAGGGAGCTGGCAGCAGCAGCTTGGTTTGCCTTGGAATTCGTTCGATCGCAACGCAGCCAGCCGGTGTTCTACGCAAATAAATCGAGACCCTTTATGTCGGTCAAAGGACGCAAGCCTCATGTTTTATTCCGTGCCGTTCCAAATCGTTGGAACGTATTGCCCGTTGCCCTCCGCTTTAATATTAATTCTCCGTGTACTTTCCCCTGGAAATTGTACCATCGTCGTTGCTACGATATTTTTTCTTTTTTCTCTTTTCTTTTTTATCAGTGAAAGTGGTTTGCAACGAAAATTAGCGATTGGTTGATTTAGGTCACGTGATTCGCGAGGGGGCGTGGGGTAGACCTCTGGTGCTGAGCGATCGCGCCTGCAATTTATTTTGTATCGATTCAAATGTTTGCATATCAATCAGTCAAAATAGTTGCTTCTGGGCCTTTCAGTGAGACAAATCGTACTGGGCTACAAGTCGTGCAATTTTTTTTTCTTTCCTTCGGTTGTTTTTATCCACTTGTAAGACGAATGCGTACTTTCGAAGGAGTGATGAAAATTGAACGAGATCATGGACGTTTCTACGTTAGCAAACTTTCACAAACTTTCACGCTCTTCTCTCGTTCATCGCAAAAATTTCAAAAAGTATACTTTCGAATTAGTGATTCCAAGCAAAAGTTACGTATTGAATCTGCCGAATTTATTATTTTCGCGCAATTGGTAATTGCAATTTTACCAATTCTTTGATAATTTCATTGTTAAAGATCTTAATTGCGATACGTTTTAGGACAATTTAATAAACGTATATTTTTTGCGTTTTCCGTGAAATGTGAATTTAATTACGTCATCTAGAAATCAGATTTACTCTAATCGAGATCCGAGTTGCGTCGCACCGAAGCGTTTCCTTAATTGGATTACGTAATAAAAATTATTATCATACCGTACACGGATTCCGGATTCCGGATTCCGGATTACGTGACGCGTTTTCTTTTCCTTCCTTTTCTTTAGGAGAACGTATCATAATGCTTGTACAGCTACGTAACGAGCAGCCCTAATTACACTGGAAGCCAGCTGTGCCATCGTTTGATGTCGCAAATGATCTGAAAAACAGCTGTGCTTGCAAAATATCCCACGTACGTTCCGAGAATTCTCGGCGAAAATCAAAACAAAAAGTTTTTTTCGGAAAATTTCTCGATACGATGCTCTTCATTTCTCTTCGTATTTTGATACCTCGAGTTGGCGATCCTTCGTCTCTCTCGACGCGAGTGCTAGTTTCTTCGAACGCTATGATACTATCCGCGTGACAACGATAAAACTGAGACGTTCAACAAGAAACAATAAAACAATCGATTAAAAATAACGATTGAAAACACTCGATAAGACATATTATGTTTATGTTATATCTCGGCTAACAATATGTTCGAGTATTTTCATCGCAACAAACACCTTTGCAAACGCAAACGACGTTACAAATTGTCAGACGAGCCACGAATGGTAAAACGATATCATCTCATCTCGGTAGAGATAGTCGGATCAAACTCATCCTTGGGGCACGATTCGTTCGTAATTTTAATAAACATTCGAACGAAGAAAATTGTCCGAGGCAGCCGAGTCCTTTTTATCCCGTGAAAGCCAATATCGTGAAAATGTTGCTCTCTCGTCATAGAAGTCCTCGGTTGTGCCATAAATAAAGGGAAACGCGATTTCCAGCTAACGTGCTCGTCGTTTCGTTCATCCTGCCCTCCATTAACCCTTCGTACGTGATAGGGGCCGCGATTCCCCTTGGAACCTCGGGTAAATACCTCTTGCTAATGGTCTCCCGAATGAGATCGGAAACAGTTACCGTGAAGCGCTTTGATACCTTGAGAATGACCACTAAAACAAACGCGTGTCTGCAAGCGCAATTATCACTCGCGCGTTTACAACGCTCGTCGAGCTCGTTCGAGGGATTCGCCGGTTCCTTGAAATATCGTTCGCCCGGTTGAAAGAGGCTAGCGAGCTGCCTTTCCTCTTTCCTCTCCCCCCGTGTCGATCTCTTCAACTCTCCGCGGGGGTAGAATTTCAATTTAGCGGAACGAAGTTGCGATCGGTGTTGGATCGAGCGAAACTTTGTCTGCTGAATTTGGTAGGTTTTTGCCAGACCTAATGAGTGATTTTATAAATCGCAATAGTACGGTCGTTCGTTGGTGTTCAGTCGATTCGCACAGTTCTCTGAATTATATATAAATTCGTCGCGATTTCGATTCGAAAAATTGTTCGAAGAACTCTCGGTTACTTTGGAGATGATCTGTTTTTAAAAGAAATTCTTACTCACTTCCGCGTCGTCTTTATCGTCGACCCGATTCACTTACACGCCACGAAGGAGCAGCTTCCAGTTTTGCCAAAACCATGGGAATTATTTTACTTTCAGAACGTCGTTCAATTATCAGACACAATCAGATCACTGATTGAAAGAGGAATTAACGCGATTCTCCAGTCACCTAAAAGTCCCGCGTTCGAGAAGTTCGATGTCGAAATCGGGGGAATTTGTATTCCTTAAAAGCAACGGTGATAATCACTGAGAGAGAGAGAGAGAGAGAGAGAGAGAGAGAGAGAGGGAGCATAACGGCGCAATGCATAGCAACGAATGCAAATTTTCTCGCTGGCGACAAAATCAAATTCGCGAAACAGCGAAACGAAATTAATATTGCCGGCATCGTGCCCGTTTCGCGCATCTGTTTTCCTCTTCGAGCGTCGAACAATCGACGCCCGCGAGTTTCGAGAGTATCTCCGACTAGCCCGAAACGAACGAAGCTCGAGAAGAAGACGAGAACGAGCAATTCTCGTTCGATGATTCATCGCGTTAATAGATATCCGGATTGTACAATTTCGAATCGGCCGTGCAAAAGGCACCCGGGGAAATCCTCATTTCGCGGTGAATGCTCGCGGCGAACGTTCTTACCGCGGGAAATCGATAACTGTTACGAACCGAACTGCTGCACGTGTCTTCGAAACAGTTTCGCAGAATTAACAACAACGTAATCGCGGCCTTTACAATCCACTTGCAAATGAGATGGTAGCACAAACAGCTTCGACAGTTCGTACGAACGATCCGTTTAACAATGCCGCGAAACTCTATTTTCCGTGAAACTCTCTTCTCACGATGACTTTTTCTTACAAATTTCAGAGGGAAGCTTTGCCTCGCTGTTCGAAACGAAATACTTCGATTGTTTAATCTCGTGTTTGAACGTGTCGAAATGTACTGTAGCGATTGGTTACCCCAGTACGATTCGTCTCACTGAAAGCCCCAGAAGCAACTGTTTTACTAGGAAACGAAGACGATCTTTTTGCCATAAAATTTTATCGACATGCAAACATTCGAATCGATACAAAACAAATTACAGGCGCGATCGCTCGGTACCAGACAACGCCACTCCTACTCGAGGTCTAGCCCACGCCCCCTCACGAGTCACGTGGCCCAAATCAACCAATCGCTAATTTTCGTTGCATCACCGTTGCATCCGAAGTGATAAGATACTCGAGATATTTTTAACGAAACCGGTCAGCGCAACGATTCTCGATAGAATCAATCGGATAAATCGCTTGCATCGCTTGCTCGAACCGGACGAAGACCATAAATCTCCATTTCTCCATAACGCGAAGTTAACGCCATCAAATTTTCAGCGGGCTGCGCCTCGACTCTCCGCTCGGCGTCGGGAAGCAATCCGCCGATATCGCGGCCAGCATCGACGAACGCGCGGCCGCGAGAGCTCGATTTCCCTAGATAACGATACGCGAGGCGGTCGAACGCGCGCACCGCTCGAACATTAATCCAACTGTCCTCTCCTAGACGAGCGTCATAAATTACGGGATTCCAATTTCCAGACGGTCAGCCGTTGTACACTGTACCTCGTCGGATACAGAGTTAGAGAGAGAGAAAGAGAGAGAGAATGGAAACAAGCAGAGAGTGGCAACAGGAAACGTGACCGCGGGGTTAGAGGAAACGAGAGTCGCGCGTCGGTCATGGATGGAAGTTGCGTTTAATTATCCACGGTGCTAAAGACGCCGAAGAGGCGACAGGTATTGCATTTCCGCTGGATAGACACGACTGAAAATCCTGTTACAGTTTAATTGTTAATTTACCAAGTCGCCAACTGGGCCACGCCGGTAGCTCTCGGGCGCAAAACAATGGACCAAACCCTTCGGAAACTCGCACACGTACGGAGGAGGACCCGGCTGCGACGCGCCGCGCCGGGAGTTTGATCCCTGGTAAGTTCCTGGAACGAGGCGTGAAACTTGGCTGGCCGTGTCCGCAGGAATGAACGGGTGCGGGGTCCTCACTGGTCTCGGGAGAATCGACAGCTTACGAACGGGAATTTTAAGTTTAAATGATAAGTGGCAAAGATTGACGTTGACGTTGGACATCGACGGCTGCCATGTGTAATTTTTACAAGAATAATATCACATTTCAAATAAAATTGGAAATACCTTGATATTTCAATAAGAAAATAATCAACTTGAAAGTGTATTTCATTTGCGAAAACAAACATTACATTTAATTTCAACATCCTTCGATGGAGTCTCACAAATTCGAAACACCCAACCATTGTCTTCTAAAAGCACCAAACTTTCGCGTCATCTTGTCTCTGTCATCACGCTTCTCCGTCATTTTACGATCCTTTCAATTCCTGGCACTCGGCTTTAAAAGGCGAGGATCGTACGACTGTTCCTTCCGTCCCGATAACCACCATCAGAGCCGCCGATCTCGCAGATCGGCGCTGGCTAACGAAATGAAACAAAGGTGTGGCGATCGTTCGTAATCCCCCGCGTCCAGCACAAGAAACCAACCACGTGAAAGTGGATCGAGTTTCGCCATCGACACAAGAAAACCTATCCTTTCTCGTTTTAAGCTGCCACTTTTTCGCCGCCGAGCTTTCAGAGTTCAACGCCGAAAGTGTAAGACAGAGCTGCGTCTGCCAAAAGTCGGTCATCCTCGATCGAAAGTCGTTCACTTCCCGAATTACTCTTCTAATTTCCGTCGTTTCATTCAGAATGCCTCGACACTGGATCGTGCAGACGACAATTTTACGCTCTCAATGGTAATTTTGTCTGAGATTTTTAATTATCACTTTTATTCACTTGAAATCATCTTAGAAACTCGTATCGCAGGAATTAGAATGCAACGACTAGAAAGAAAAAGAATGTTCGTGATGAAGAACAGGGAACATTTGAAAAGAGAATGTTATTTAATTCTGACGTGAAAACTAGGACGAGAATTTTGGAATGAGACCGACGAAACATAGATTTTGAAATATGAATGTTGAACGATCAGCGACGGATAAATTGGAAATTTGAAAGGCGAGAATATCACATTTGATCAGAATCGCAGATTGAATCGAAAGAGCGTGTCGTGCTAATTTAACTATCGACGACGGAATTCGAGACACTTGGATTAACGCTAACAATTTGAATTTTGTCACGGCATTATTGTTGTTCGAATAATAATGATACAAGAAACAAATAAAATATTTTAAAAAAAGAGGAAATATATCGTGTTCAATTGCAAACAGAAAAGAAAAAAAAAGAAAAGAGAAAAGAGACCGGTCCAGAGTTAACCTTTGCTATTTTTCCATTTCACGCGGAAACGAATGAAATTTTCTTCGCTACCTCCGACCATCTGGTCTCTTTTCGCGATGGGATTGAGAGAGAGAGAAAAAAAAGAGATTGGTCCACTTGCATCTGGCAGCGATACTAACCGCACGAGGTACAGGTAAACATTTAATTAGTATGGAAGCGTACAGTTGACGCGTGGGATCGATACGGGTCAACGAGAACCTGGCACGTGTGCGTCCCTGTTTACATTTTCTCCATCTTTTTATTTGATAACGCGCGAGGTATGTCAATGTTAATACTTGGAGTTGACCTGACGATCGAGAGCGTGCAAATTAATAGGAAATTAATCAGTAGAAACGGAACGTGAATCATCGTGAATTGGGTGTGGTATATTGTTTCTCTTTTGATCTGTTAATTAATTCCGGTTAATTATTTAATTTGATATCTCTATACGTTTCGAATCCTTGTCGAACTGTCGTACGTAACTTGAACAAAGAAAGCGAATTTCATCGTTTAAGTTACGTAATTTCACTTGCTTCGAAACAAATATTCACAACTACTGATGTTACGCAAGCAAATTCTTTTATTGTTGTATTGAATTGTAAGTAACGTTATTATATATTATTACATATGATTAATACAGAGCGGATCACAAAGTTTTTATTAGCTTAGTGAAAACCTAATATCCACGTTCAACATTAAATTCGACATTTTCTAAAAAACAATTGCAATTACTTCCTTATATTCTCGAGATTAAATAACTCCAATTAGCATTTGACTCGACTAGTTTCCACAATTGCCATAAAAGAATTCCAAGAAAAGAACAAGCACAAGTTCGCTGTAAATTACGAACCTTAAATTAAAGATTCGTTGCACTCGTATCGGATAATCTTGCGCCTCCTAACTGTACAGAGACAAAGCAGTCGATCCTGCAACAAACTGGTTAACTCGGCCATAAGAAACGTCTTTAGTAAGTTGGCCGATGATCGCCGCGACAGGGTGATTGTTCTGGCGAATTGATTATGACGCGAGGCGTTTCTTCTTGCACGGGGTGAAATAAACGGGCAGCGCCCGAGATAAACGCATGCACGAAACAAGCTGTGGTAAAATGCAATGTCAGAGCTTGTTTCATTAAGGTGATTGATGATCGCGCGGCGAATCTTTGCCGCGAGCCGAGTGTTTTTCTCATTCCGGGCGCGGGCGCAATTTGAATTAAGGCAAATTCGTTTGCCTTAGGTGGACCAGAAGGTGGACGGTGTTCGCACCGATGCGTGCATTCGCCTTTGATAATGGGCGACCGGCTGAGCACTGTCCGTCAATCTCTCGCTGCCAGAATTGGCTAGCGGGCTTGTGGTCTCGTTATAAATCTTACTTGCTCGTAAAACGTCGCGAAATGAGTTTCACAAGTGCTAAAATGATATTAATGTCCGAATTTCGTCACGACGAAAATGTGACTGTATATTTACTGCACGTCTTGTAGTATAAAAAGCAATGATTTCGGTTGATATTTATTGGCTCTCGTACCTCGGAATTTTTAAATCCATCAGGTTGACACAAAGTATCCAGCGTGTAAATCTCTTCAAATATGCCGGAGTATCGTCCCTTACGATACAGCTCGTTTCGTACGAACCAATAATTTATCCACTACGCAACGTTGCTTGAATTATTATTTCTCGCGTGAATAAATTTTGAAAAAAGTTTCAATGAGACTGTTGTTCAAAAAAAAAAAAATTATTAGGACGCGTAATATAAAATATGATTCTAGTTAAAAGACACACATGTGTTCTTAACCTGGATACGGTATGCGCGTAGATCATCGTTCATCAAAAATTCTTTCTATTTACTCAAAAATCCCGAAGGAGAAAGAATGAAATTCCGTTATATGTACCTACTACTACCCGGAGCTTCTCCGTTAGGAGCGCAAACGGTCGAATAAAATTCCGCGAGAGAATGCGTATGTTAATGCCACGCCATCTTATTTCACTTTAAAATCCCCGCTGTCAAACCATATTTTCTCCCGATTCTTACCCACGTGTGTGGCTTGTTCTTTCCTTTTTCCTTTTTTTTTTCTTTTTTTTTGTCTTTTTCTCTTTTCGTTCGGATAGTCGACGGTAGGAAAACACGCTCGCCTAGAAGCTATACACCGACGGCTGAGCTCCTTCTTTAGATTCCACCGGATATCTGTTGGCGGTTAGTGAACCGTTACGCCAAAATTAATAGATCTCCGGCTTTGCTTCTCTTCCGGGAGGTGAAAGAGCCTTGATAAACAGCCCCGGTAGAGCAGTGTATCGGGCTGCTTTGGAATTTATGTCCGCACCGTAGACCGCGATCGCGCGCTGTGATTTTTCATTGGCTATTTCGCAACTGATGGCAACCGGAGGAAAACCGAAAATAGCCGGTCCTCGTGGAAACATTCTCTCACTGACGATACACTGACATCTTCGATTCTTTACGTCCAACAAAGAGAATTACGTTATATTTTGAAAATATTTCTTTTCATCGCTGAAAGTGATTTTAGCGGGCCTCTTCAGGTGCAACGCTGACGCAACGAAAATTAGCGATTGGTTGATTTGGGTCACGTGATGCGTAAAGGGGCGTGGGTAGGAGTGGCGTTGTTTGGTACCGAACGATCGCGCCTGTAATTTGCTTCGTATCGATTCAAATGTTTGCACGTCGATAAAATTTTATGGTAAAGATTTTTAGACCAGGAAATGTTTATGAAAGTTTTTTCATTTTGATCATTTGAGGGTGTTATTTGTTGATAAATATGATTACTGTCAAGTGTTGTTATATTTATTATTATTGCAACATGTTGTGAATATTATTTGCAATTATATCTAATAAGAGCAATTGGATAAATACAATATCTATGGACTGTTACTCATATTGATAAAAAAATGTTTGGTATAAAAATTATCAATTTTCACGTATTTTAATGCATATTAATATTTTTAACATTTTTAAATATGTGGAAATAAGAATGAAGTATGAAATCGAATAGTCAAAAAATTGAAAATAATTTCTCGTATTTGATAACTAAAGAAACAAAAGTTATTTCTTAAATATTATTTTCAAATATTTTTGTTCCAGTTTGCTCTTTATTACAATTATAATTTCCTATAATTGGTTCAAAAGATCACAGTATATCGTGTTGATTATCTTGCGTAATTAAATTCATATTACGTACGTCATATCCGCGTTTAATTTTGCTAATTTTCTTAATTACAATAATATTATTCATCCTTCTTTGCGTCAATATTATGACGGCAATATCACGTTACGATTGTTTACGTGCAAAATTTCCATAACTCCTGTATTTACGTAAGAGTTTCTGGACAACAATCAATTACGCCATGTATCTCTGAATGTACAAATTTTTATAATTATTAATTTAATAAATATTGAAACTTGATAAAGACAATATTTCTGAACGATTATTTATCTTCGTTATTTCCAATTTTTTGACGAAGCACGTGGAACGTGAAACATAACTAAACCGTTCACGAAGTCGAAAATAATGATATAATAATCTTTTAAAGTTATTTCATTTATCACATATATATAGTAAATAAAACAGTTCTGTTCAACTTCCATCTCTCTAAAAAAATTTTTATTCATAAAAATTTTAAAATGTGAAAAATCCATATTCAACTTATAGCAAATTATTCATTTCCTGATTCTAAATTGAAGTCTAAGTAACCACAAATAATTACTTAACTAATAATACCTTACTTTACTAGTTACTTTGCATAATTAATAGTAGGGTAGTAATCTTTAGAACAAGCAAATAACTAGTGATAATCACGTAAGTAAACGAAATTCTGGTTATAGAGGGTCAACACACGAACAGCGCCTCGCACTAAGTGAATTAAGAATGGTCAGTTAAGAGCAGACAATTTACGAGGAGACAACAGACGTAAGGCTGTTTCCTCTATAAATTTTCTTGATCTCAGTTTGACTGCGTGCAAAGTAGCTATTATTCTCCTGCCTCGCCTGAATTCAGGCCATGATATTTCGCACATTACGACGATTAACAAGATTGAAACTGTCAGTAGTGACCATATCTTTGGACATTCGTTTCTTTTTCTTTTCTGTTCCATTACTGATCTTTCTATGGCTCGAAAATATAAGCGAAATGAAAGAAGTTCTTCAGCAATACTATTTGCACATTAATGGTATCACTCACATTCTTTTCCAATCGTAAAAAGTCAAAGACAGTCAGAGAAAAACATTTAATCTCTGAATTTTATTACTCAGACAGAACATTTAATACACACGATTCAGACTAGAGCATTTGTTGTAATATTCGGTAGGTGAAATAAGTAAAGTACCAAATAGAATACAGTATATATTCCATAATAGAATTCTAACATATTGAAATAGTTTATACCAAATAAAATTAAATTAGAATAATTTAAAAAGCTTCTTTACTTCTTCGTACTTGGTATCAAATTCGTCTCAACAATCTTCGTGCATGCGAGTATAATTACAAGATAATTTTAACTTCTCTAGGCTCTGTCAGTCGCTAGAAAAAAAAAAAAAACATAACAAAATCTTCGACATCAATTTCAAAGACAATACTCTCGAGAATCATCGACTGAATTAAAATCCTGCGTGTACCACAAACCATAAATTTAACAGTAACCTTATTAACTCATTGAATTTTTAATCTCTAGATTCGCTCGTTTCCAACTCTCTTCCTCTTTACCTCCTTTTTTTTATTTCCTCCAACCAGCGAAACGTCAGCCACCGAGAGTCTGCGATCGCGCGCGAAGGGTGGTTCTAAGGGGCTGGCAGTTAGAAAGCCAAGGGTTTCCACGAGGCGCCAGGAGGGCCAGAAGGAGTTATCGGAGATGACGAAGCGCTCCCAGGATGGTCCTTACCCGTTTTCTACCAACCTACTACCTCATACTCGACCTCTCTGCGACAGGGAGAGCTGCAGGATACCTTATAATGGCCGACATTTGCAAGATCCGTCGTGAAAAATGAATTTTGACAGTTTGCAATTAGTCAGTCGGTTAATTAGTTGTCCGTTTCACGACAAAGGGAGAGACAGAGAGAGAGAGAGAGAGAGATGCAAAGTTGCTAATTGCGAAGAATGTAGCGCGTTGTTTTTGCAAATGAGAAGATGCTAAGGTTGTTACGGAACAGTGAGGGTTTCAAGTGGTCTGCGAGAGAAGTAGACGGCGGATATTTTATGCATTTCTGTCAAGAGTATGTAGTGTAAAAGAAATATGCAAAGCGTTCAGAGCGTTGCGAATCTTTATGCAAATTTATGAAAATGCAGTTCGAAAATTAACATTTTGATAGAAAATTGTTTCACGGACTGAACACTGTTCAAAGTTAACATTGGATATATAGGCTTTCTGTGAAATTTTTCGCAGTGAAAAATTAGTTATTTATTACACACAAAATTAGCCATAGAATATGAACTTTTGAGAATCATTGTACTCGTTTACTCAACTACTTTGACAAGGACGTCACAATGATGGAAGTAAAATTATTTCACTGACAGTTGATTGTGCAGAATTTTTCCTTCCTCCATTTTTTACACATTTACGAAATGTATTAACAAATCAAACAAAATTGTAATATATTATAATTAACAAAAAAGAATCCACAGAAATTGGCAATTACTTTCACGAAAAGAGTAGAAAATATTCTTGCTAAAATACTATCGTCATTTGTTTTGCGCATCGTACACTCTCGACATTTTTATTCGGAAATATTTAAAATATAATTGACTCGGCAATAATCCGCACGAAAGGAAAAAATTCGTTTATTTTGAACGTAAATATTTAGAGAATCGTTATTCAACGTTCAGTTTTGTTTGTTCGATCTTTTTTTATTTTTCATTTACCCGGGAATTAAAACGAAAAAGTATTTTTTTCACTAATTGTGCAACAAAACCGATATCAAAAAGCGAACGCTCTCGATTCGTATGAAATTTCGGCGAACGTATTGGTGGAAAAGCTGCGTCTAGTTTCGAAACGATTAACGAAATCGTTTAATTAACACACGCCGATGCTTCTGCTGGGATGCGGCAAATTGACGTACAATCGATATAAAATCGTTTCGGTATCAATGAAATCTCGACAGATGTCAGAATAATAAACAAATTTCCAAATTTCTACCCGGCTAATTGTCGCTGATTATTCGTCACCCGTCCAATTATCCTCTTGTGCGGTTTCGATGGCCTATGATTTCCGTCAAATGGAGCAAAAACTCGCTGAATTCCGTATATAGCGAACCGTTTCGCTCGCGCGTTGTACGAAATGAATCGTTGACATTTTTTGAAATTAGTGTTATCTTACGCGCAGTTCGTCGTGTTGCAAAGAATTTGTATATTTTTCGGTGCATTCCCTACATTTTACACGTTACACACTCAAGTACCGATGTAAAATTGAATCCCGTCGACGCATTCGAGTTTTCGAAATTTCAATTTATAACGCTGCGATTTTTACCCGTGTGCCGTACGGTTTAAAAATATGTGTGATATCATACAATTTTGCTTCGAATAAGTGTAATCAGCGGAGTGAAAGAAACCAAATGGGCCAATTTTTACAAAATTATCCAAATATGTGATTAATTTTGATCGCCTTACATTCACAGCGATTGATTCACTTATCACGAGGAGACAACATGAATCGCTACAAGTTCTAAGAAAAGTTTTAAAAATACGTTTGTTGAACTTGGTACTTTTAAGACGACCTATATATAATTGAAGAATACTTGCAAGAACCACTGCCAATGTTATTCATCTCGAACTGACTGCAGCGAAGCGAAAATAGTTACGCTATTCTTGTAAAGAACGTACGAATTGAAAATTAACGTTCGTCACTCGCTATTTTCTTCGCAGTTAGATTTAGACAATTGCTACTGTGTCTCAATGTCGGCATCTACTACGTTCTTCAAAAGGACACTCGCAGTAAATACCTCGACCTAAGAGATTAACAGCGTAGAAAATTATTTCAAATTCCCCGAATTGTTTATGTCGTTCAAAGTACGCAGGAAACACCAGATTATCCGCTCGGCGATGGTCAAAGACTCGCCGTCTTGTATTGCGCGACGTAAAATATATGCGAGTGAACGAAATATTTTTCGCCGCTAGAAAATCGAATTTTTCATCTTAACCATTTTAGTGCGAGGGGCCGTTTGAAAAACCGTGGAGCGATAGCCCTTGCTTGATGTAACTGCGAAAAATATACCAAGGAAGCAACGCAACAAAACTAAAATGATCAAGTCAGTTTTCTCTGAATGCTATTCTTCGACGACAAACGAATGAGAATCTGTCGACGTTGGCAATGCGTTTTCTGTACAAGAGCACTTCAACTACGTGAATAAATGAAATTTATTAAATTTCGACTATAAGTCGTGCGTTACTTACAGCGAAGATGATTCGAATTCCTCGTTCGACGTTGTTTGAAAGAGGCATCCGCTCGCGAGATGACGGTTAAGGGTTGCCGCAGATCCGATCGACCGAACGAACGAAATACATCCGAAAACGAGCGAGATATCCGTCACTAGAGAACGAGAGCAGAGCGTGGCTGTGCTGAAAACTGCGAGTGCCGAGGACTTACTGAAACGAAGAACGAGGTCGGACAACACGCGCCAGGCTTGCTTTCGTAGAATTCGTGGAATTCGCCTGACCTCGGATACCCTTGAAACACCGCGCTTCGTCGAACGTTCGGTATGTTTACGATTGCAGAACGCGCTCGTGAGTAGAATTCTCGCCCGGTCCACCGTTTGAGGAGAAAAAAACCGCACGTTTCTCGCTGATAAGCGGGCGAAAATTGTATCCGGCGAGAAATTTCAGGCGGCCATTGACACGGGTAACTGGCTACGTCCACACCTGCGTTGCTCCCTTGAAAGCTTTAGCATCGAATAAAAAGCACGGTTTAACCTTTTATTCGAACTTTTGCGCTACTTTCTCTCTCTCTCTCTCTCTCTCTCTCTCTTTATCCCCTCGTTTCATCGACCCATCGATATTTCTCTTTTCGACTGCCTCTGTGCGCGGGCATCAACGTGAACGTTGCCGCGCGATAGGTTTACTATCAGCGAATTCATATGCACGCGTTCGTTACCGTACGTCTGTTCGTGTATTTTTGACGCACCGACGCACCCGTTTCAGAACTGACCATAATTCGATTTTTCATCGGCTGTATTGTCGCCGATCGATGGATTCTTTTTTTTTTTTTTATCACTGAGAGTGATTTTAGCGGTAAACCAGAAAATCAGGCCTCTTCAGGTGCAACGCCAATGCAACGAAAATTAGCGATTGGTTGATTCGCGAGGGGGCGTGGCGTTGTCTGGTACTGAGCGATCGCGCCTGTAATTTGTTTTCTATCGATTCAAATGTTTGCATATCGATAAAATTTTATGGCAAAAAGGCTTCTGGGCATTTCAGTGAGACGAATCGTACCGTGGTTTTGGAAAGATCGAAGGGAGATGAATGAATTGAACGTAGCACGAAAGCACGTTTCGGATTTTGGATGAGATCTCGAGAATCAATCTACTAAATTGATCTACAAACTAGATGGGCGAACTGAATTGGTAAATTAATAAAATGAGAGTACGTATTGCACGATTTTCAATTCGGTAGCTTATCGAACCTTGATTGACTTTTATATTTTCGCGATTTTATTTCGTACGTGATCTATCAACATTTCAAATTTTCGAAAGTTTTTTTTTTTCATACGTTCAAAATGAATCTTTACTCTACTTTTAAATTTCGTTTCGATCCGTAAAATTGAGTTTTTTATAAACTCAGATACGTAGAATGTAGTAAGTGACAATTGAGAGGTATAATTGGAATAGTTGGACGAATACTGCCACAAATTGTGTGTTCACGTGCGATGATATTAACGTTGAACGTTGCAAAGCAGTTGAACACTTGTCTCTCGAATATTGAAATGAATAATCAAAAGAATTTAGAAGCTGACAATAAAAATTAGTTGACTATGAAATTCGACAAAGTTGAAAATGAAGATTGTACAGTCAACGCACCACTGAAATTCAGCTCGCGACGAGTTTCGGTCATCGTCAAACGTTTCGCCGGACTTTGTACGATTTCAGGGAAATTAGCAAAACCGAAAAGGAGATTATCCGCGAAATAAGATCTCGCGTTTTCGGTAGCGCTGCCCGTAAACAGAAACTCGGTAAAAAGCTTTATGGACGCGGAACGGTAACTCGGTCCTCGAAAAAGAGAAAAACGAAAGAAAAAGAGGAGAAAGGAACAGTAACGTCTGCATATGACGCGTAATTAAAAAAAGAAAAAAAGAAAAAAGAAAGGAAGACACGCACACGGGCACACGCAGCCGTACGAAAGGGGGGGGGGGAAAAATTCGTAGCCAGCGGTAAGTTAGTTTCTGGGAAAACTATTACGCTCTCGTTCCACGAAGAGAAAACGCAATTACTCGCGAAGCTTTTGCGCACGCACTTAGGCGAGTCTTTCCCGCCTCAAATGAACAGAGTCGCTCTAACGGCCAACAAAATGTTTCAACAAAATGTTTCCTGCGTTTCCAACAATAAACTTGTCCCGTTCTTAACCCTTCTCTCCCTCGCGAAGGTAATATTTAAACGCGTTGTTCGACCCGGTTTTTCGCGCTCTAATCGGCTCTCGGTCGTGCGCGCCTCGCTCAGCGCCGGGAAACGAAAACATATTTCGCAATTAACGCGGACATTTGTCCAAAAGTAGCATTAAATTAATTGTTTGGTCGTTGCCCCGCGCCGAGCACCACGGTTTATTGCGCGTAACCAAATGTTTTCGGTTTCAAACCTGTCACAACAGCGTCAACCCCGCCGACTTTAAACCGCGCCATTAACGCTTTCCTTTTCCGTTTTCCCCTTTTGTCCCCCCCTCCCCCGCAGCCGCGGCCACGGTTGAAAGATTTATGAGGGAATCCGGGGAGAAAATTCAATTTTGCCACGGCGTGTTTATCTCCTTTGGAATTGTACCTGAGAATTTCATTTGGATTTATCGGAAACTCGAAATAGAGGGAACGCTCCGGAAGTCGAGCAGAGTTTAGTTCGAGTTAATTAAGGTCCTTAAAACTCGAAATTACATTTGGAAATTAAAAATAATCGTGGCGTCTGAAGTTAAATTCTATTCTATTTCTTGTTTCTCTTTTTCTTTTCTAACGGAGTGTAATTTGAGGCTAGTTTAGGATTTTTAAAGTTTAAGACAACGAGACTGAATGAGAAGGAGAGAAAATTCAATACACATCCTCGCGTAAACTTCTTTTCTTTCCAATTAAATTTCGTCTCCCGCGACGACTCGCGTTACGGAAAATTCAATTTTCCGGCGAGGCATCCTCCTTCTTTATAATGGTTTCTTAAAATTGATTTACATCGATTAAGATTCTCGGGATGAAAAATTACATGTTGCAAGGAAGGAAGTTCCATCGAACATCCTATTTTTTAATAAAGTTTACTTCAGACTTTACTTTATTAGGATCTCTGTCTTTTGCTCCTTTTGGCTGAATTTTATCAATCTTATTATTATGCCTTTTATTATGCCATCATTGCGAACACATCTTGATAAGATGACAAGCGTATTACTTCAAGTTGCGTCTTTTTTTCTTGATTGACAAATTACTTTTTCATGCATTCGTCTGCATAATTTATTTTCGTTATTATCACTTATAATAAACGCGTAGAACGTCATAATATTTAACAGCTAAAACAAACGTCTGTCCAAGTTCTAATCTTCTATTGTTTGAAACATTTTCGCAAAAATGAATGATACAAACAAAAGAAAAAGTAACTTTAGTACGAACACACGTTTTTTCAATTTTTTATCATTTTATTTGGAAATATAATCAAAACTTTTTTTTTTATGAATTTTTCAATGCCTTCAGTTGCACGTGCCGCTGAAAACAAGGACGTCGCTTCACTCGCTCGCAATCAGAGCAGGATTCTATTGAAAATGGGCGAAGTTTCACGCGCCTAATGAGCAATAATTCAGAAAATGACAGAGCTACGTTATCGTCATAAACCACACCTCGAACAGACACGAATGGCCTGTAATTAATATCGACTTCCTATTTAAGGACGTGGAACACGCGGTGGGCCATACATCACGGGAAACTGTGTTAAGAGGGAATTCGTACTTTCACACGGCTCGCATTAAATATTAATGAACCGCCCTTGTTCCAACAGTTTACGTATCCCTTTGCGTATCTTTTTGTACTTTGTTATGCCCACACGAGCACGGTGCAGTCTGTCGCAATAACCGTCGATACGGCGCGATGAATAATGGTCCGTGAACTTCTTCTTTAAAGTTACTCTTCGCTCCCACGTAAAATATACGACGAGAGATTAATGCTGGTTTCTGACGGTAGAAATATACATGTCCGCGGTAGCTACCACGTGCTTTTCATTCATCAATTACACGACGAGCAACGGTGCTTCTTGCACGTGGGTTTGTCGCGGTTGGAGCTGGAAGGAAAGCACGCTCGCGTGCTTGGAGAAAATTTGGCGATAGACGGGAGCGTGACGCCAAATCTGAAGCTTTTTAATTCCAAAAGCCAAACCACAACGACGCTTCGCTTGAAATTTTTTTTTTTTTTTAATGACCGAAGAAAGAAATCTACAGCAGTGGAGGAGGGAAATTTTACAATTTATCAATTTACGTTGATGTCACGAATTTGGCAATCCACTGGAAACCTACGGTCTACGCAAAGATAAAAATCCTTGGAATTTCCTCCTATAACAGAAGGTGAAATTTCGATAAACGCCGCTTAACGCAAACACGGACGAAAAATCCGAATCCCGCGGAATTGAAACTTTATTTTTAATTCTTCGTTCGGTGAAATCGTCCGCGTGTCATATTTTTTTCTGCGCGAGTTATACATTCGCCCAGCCTGTATATCTCTTTCCCCGCATCGAGTGCCACTGTTTGCAGCTACTGTGACAAACAATCGGAAAAAAAAGAGAAACAAAAAAAAAAAAAACAAGCTAACAACACGCGAAACAGAACGAGCGCAGCTTACATTTTTCAAACAAATTCCACGGGGGCAGGGCAATGCGACGTATCGTTGCCGTGGATATATAAATGTTGCCACAACGCCAATCACGAGCTGCCGGTTAATTGTTTCCGCGCTAAGACAGCCAGCCGATCGATCAGCGTGAAATACGACGCTGGATAAAGGCGCAAGTGTGGGGAATACTTTGGCCGAGGCTCGCTGGAACGGGGGACAAAAATTCCAGCCTTCCATCATGCTCGGCAAATCCTTTTGAGGCCAGTCAGGCGAACAACCAGCCACCTCCGCCGCCTGCTTTCTTCGCGCGTCTCCGATGATTCGTCGTTTCTCACACGTCAACAAATTTACGAGGAATTTCCGTTTTCGGAAAATGAACAATTCCAGCAGTGCGGCGGGCGATCCTTCCCCCGGCACTCGAGTTCGGATATCACCGTTCCTACATTCCTATATATAAATGACATTTATAGGACTGGAAATTGGAGAGTTGATTCTGCATTTGAAGTTGTATATTAAAAACCGAAGTGGTTAACTGGAATTTCTGGGATCGAAAATTAGAAATTCCAAATGCGAAGGAAGATCTGATTAAATATTCCAATTGTTTTTCGACTGTTGGAGACTGATTTTAATCAAGTTTTAATGCTCCTCGAGTTTAAATATTTGAAACCGAAAGGAGGGAGATTTTATTTTTCGGTAGAGTTTCGTTTGAATTAATCGTTTGAATTTCCAGAATTTGAAGCTAGAATATCGGAAATTAGAAAGGGAGGAAATCCTACTGAATATTCCGCCGAGGTTTAATTTGAATTAATTAAGGATTTCTAAGATCTGAGGTTAAACGTTGGAAATTCGGAAAGAAAGGAAATTCGTAGTGAAGTTTCGTCCGCGTTAACAAAAATCTCCAAGATTCGAAACTAATTGAAAGATTAACAAATTCAGCCTTTCAGCTCTTGGTACGCAACCTCACTGAAACTTTTTCCTTTCCTGACGGAATTTTATCTTTCTAAATGCAACTTTTGTATCACTGAAGATTCAATTTTCCGACAACACGCACGATTCGCACGGCGTTTCTGAAACCTTGCGTTAATTTCAATTGCCAAGATGCAAAATTCCAGAAGAAGAACTCTAGTCTGTAACAAAGTTTCATTTTGTTGTTCAATCTTCTTCCAATTCATTTCGCCGCGTCTCGTCGCGAATTTTGTCCCGTCGTTGTGAAATCCTTCTCCTTTCGAGATCGATCAAAGCGAACAACCAGCCACTCCGATTGCGTATCTCCGACGATTGTCGTTCCTCGCTCGCACGTCAGATTTTCGTTCAAAGAAAATGAGAGCAATTCCAGCTTATGGCGCGCGGTGGAGGAACGACGAGATCGATACATGCAGCGGGCGATCTTTTTTCGATCTCCCGTTCGAACATTACCATCACCGCAATTTCCTTTCAGCCGTCGTCCACTCTGACGATTTTAGAACGTCGTTGTCAATCTCAGTTTTACTCGACTGCTGGAGCGCTTTGCTGTTTTATTCTTGAAAATCTTCTCAACGTTCCCCCGTTCGGGTATCGTTTCGTTGCTTATAATCGTCTCTCGTCGGTTTTATTTCGTTCGTTCCCCTTTGCCCGCCGTTCTTTTGCGTTGTTGAATAATACCTTTCTGCGTGGACGTTCAACTTGCTGGAGTTTAAAGGCGGAGGTTCGTCAACTTTTCACGAACAGTGACGATGTTTGTGAAACATTAATTAATTAATTAATTAATTAAGTGAGGTAGGGAAAAGAAAAACATGTAATCCTTTGAATAAATGTAACTAACAACGAATAAATACGTTCATTAATCAGTTCCGAGCAAGATTTCGATAAATTTTCCGGTCTCGTTTTGCAAGTGAAAATGAAAGAATACTTCTGGCTTTGAAAGGGCAAAGGGCAGTTTGTTGTCGACCAGAAAATGATTTTTAATTTAAATTAAAGCCAGGTGCAATTAACTTTTATGTATTTTAAAAGCCGGCACACGTTGGTAATTCCTTTCATTACACAGTTTCTCTTTGTCTCTCGATTTTTTGTTGAAAATTTATTGCACGCGCGTACAGTTATTTACCTTCTCGATAATCTTTTCACTCGAATATCAACCTGCCACTTCCAACTGCATTCAATGCGTTTAATTATTGTTCGCGATTTTTCGTTTAAAATTCAAAATATTTCTCAAACAGTATTTAAAAATGCTCTATTCATTATTATTCGTATCTGAGTATTGAGCAAAGTTTGTTATTAATCATTTGTCACGAATTTACTATTTTTTTACGTGTGCTTCTCACAGATAATTTAAATTTTTTAAACAAGTAAGTCTTTGAATATATTTTCAAACTCTTCCTCTTGCACCATCCCCAAACGATTACTGTTTCCGCGTATTTCTTACGTCAATTCGAACCTGCTTATTTCTTGCCATTGTCTCGTGCTTTCACTTCTTCCCTTCAACAGCCATTTATTGCACGAGCCCTTTCTTACTTCCGCTACATTCTCCACTTAGTGAATCTTATTTATTGTCAAAGCTTTGTCCGTTTCTCGCCAGTTTCAGTTTCATTTCACCGTACATGCTCGTCCTTTCCCGCCGTTTTACTATTACCTCGCTCGTATTAAATGTTACACGCTACTTAACTTACACTTCTCAACAACGATATTAAATTACAGATTAATCGACACGCATATAACACAATGTGCAAATTAGTTTCTCCATTACGGAGATATTGTGGAATATAAAAAATTGTTAAATTGTTGCGTGTTTGCGGATCGATATTCAAGCAAAGAGGCTGATTTTATAATTGGAACAAGAATTATTGACACGTCAGATTTAAAAGTACACAACTGCTTTCCAGCCGAGTGAAAATCAACTAAATGAAAAATTAAACTTGAAAATAATGAACAGCTCTCTAGTTGACGGCAGATTGTAAATGCCGAACATCAGAGGTACGCGAAAGAGTTAAGTGCTTGAAATTAAGGCATAAAAGAAGAGTACATGGCCACTCGAGGATATGAATGGACGCGAATATATTTTAATGGTTGTGTCCAGCGAAAGAAATAAAGAAACAAAGAAAGAAGGAACGTACACGCGCAAAGATAAATGGGTGAAGAGAATGCGTGCGCCGAAGGGTGAATCAGAACCAAAGGAAAGAATTAGAATCACGAGTCGAGAGACAATAGGAAGAAGAAATGTGTCGAGATGAAAAATATTGGCTAGATTTTACATGGGAAGTGGTAAATGATCAAAAATAACTTACAGTAACGTGATATGAAAACACTGTTGCTATAAAAGCAGCATTGCGATACACAAGTAGTATATAATTCTAATTTATCAATTCTTGATAGTTTCAAGTATCTTAAATTAATTTTAAATTTTTTTTTAGAGTACGTGACTGTACACCGTAGATGTTCATGATATTGCTATTTTGGATATTTTACATATTTTTATTAATATAACATTTGCGTCTCGTAGATTTTCGAAATCTTAAAATTTCCAACATGGCCTGACGACTTTTATGGAGATATTTTTTACAGATGCCGCTAAATGAATAGAATCTAAATAAAGATTCGTTTTGTCTGCTGGAGGTTGTAAAAAGTACCCCGTTTTTTTATATTTTATACACTTTCTTATTAATATTATATTAATATTATATTAATGTTTATAAACAACCAACCAGTTGTCCAAATTACTCTCAAAATAATACACTCGTGTCTATAGCGGAATGTCGTCTCTAATAATTCTTTAATTCGACTGCGATTAAACATCTTCGGACCGATACGACTTATGAATCCGCGATAACCACTCGCGGGACTAGATAATTCGTGCCGTTCTTAGCCGGACGTGCACTTTTGCGGCGAAATTTCAGTTCAGTGCAGCTTGAGACGTGCACCGGGGGTAACGAGGGTACGAACGTGACTTGTTTACCGCTGTTAGATGATGAATATGGCGTCGCACCTCTCTGTTCCCTCGTTCGTGGAACGGCAAACCGCGGAATAGTGTTCGAAACGTGTAATTGTTTTTGCTGAACGCGGCGCGTAATTGGGATATTTTGGAGTCGACGATAGATCTTGATGAATTACGCGTCAGGCTCGTTCGTGCGTTTCCAAGAGTGTGATATCGAGTCGTTGAGAGGTATTCGCTGGAGGTGTATTTCAGGCATTTGAAGAACGAAATGGTATTTAAACGATCAAAATGAATTGTCTCGAGTTTCATTACTTTGCTTCGCAACGAAAGGCAAATTTGCATTGGAATCTAGATTTCTTTCTGTCGAACACTTTGCCTTCCTCGACTGCACTGACTTGCGATGAAAATGTCTAAATTATAGGTCTGAACGATTCATAGATTCACCGGTAAACCACTAATACGGTGAAAAATGACAAATCATCCAGCTCGTTCGCTTATTGTTAAGCGCCGATATTAAACGCGAGCGAAGGAAAATGACCCGATTGTTGGAAAGGGGGCCGTTTTGCGGGAAACTGCACTCGCGGGTGTCATAGCAACAGATGCGTTGATTAGAAGCCGGCCTGGATACAGCCGGCGTAAAAATCGCGTCGCATAAATCACGCGACGACGATTTCGAACCGACCTGCACACCCGCACGCATCTCCATAATATTCCAATCGTGCCCTCCACGCTGCTACGCATCACAAAGAGACTCGTCGATTTTTCCCTCCTCGTCCTCCCCGGAAACGTCCACCGAAACGTTCGTCCCTGTATAATTATCGATCCGTTGTTGCTTGTGTCTTTCTCGGGATGAAGAAAGAAACGGGAAAAAACTGCACGACTTGTACCCCAGTACGATTCGTCCCACTGAAAGACCCGGAAGCAACTGTTCCGACTAGGAAATGAAGACGACGTCGTCAAATTTTACGCCTCCTCGCGAATCACGTGACTCAAATCAACCAATCGCTAATTTTCGTTGCATCAGCGTTGCTGGGTTACTCCCGCTAAAATATCCCCTTCAGTGATAAAAAAGGAGAGAAGGGAGGAAGAGAAACGTTCGCAGGGACTTGGGAAATTAAAAAACTTTTATATTTCTAGGATTCCACTGTTGCTCGTCAACAGTCTTGGGATTATTAAACCCGTACTTGTAATTACTTTGACATTATCGAATGTACTCAAAGTTTCAAAAGTATCAATCGCTCGAGTACGCCGTCTCAAATCTATTAAAGTTGCAAACTAAACGGAGAGCCTGTTGCTATCACACAGTTGCCGCAAACGCTAATTGTTTCTCCCTGTCAGAAACAAAGCGGAAGATCGAACAGAACAATCTTGGATACGTCACAGAGTAATTTAACTTGATAATTTTTATCTGTGAAAAGATTCAATGTTTAAAGGTTCAGTTACTTTGTTCTCTCGAGTAATTTTTCAGAGGTTCGAGCGTTGTTTCTATTATACCGACATCGATTGTGTTGTTTGGCGCGCAATTGATCCCACCGCCAGGTTCAACGAATGAGGATCGTTTCCAATGAGAACAGTTCATTCCCGTCCGAGGAATTCATCCGTGTCCCCCGGGGGTAGGGAAGGTGAATTTCGTCGAAACGGTTGGTAAGCTCGCGTTCGGCGCGGGGAACCTCAATTTGCTAGGAAAACAACCGCCTAAGTAGATTTAATTCCCAAATGGGGGCACGTGGAGAGACGCAGGAGCGTGCGAGTCGCAAGACGAGTGTGCGCGCAACTTCCGTGAACCAACGGTCTCGCGGGGCACGTTGCCTTTTTTCCGAGAGTGTGACAACGGTGGAGTAGCAACAGGGAAAGACTCGGGCTACACGTCATCCTGCACACCCCCGGTAACCACAAGTCAACTACCTTCACGACCGTACGCTACGTGACGTCGTTGGTTAGCTGCGACTCTGGCCATGCTTTGCTCGTTCGCGTCGGCCATTCTCTCAACATTCAAAACGACCAATTTCTAATTTATGTTTCCACGGATGAAACAGTGTACTTTTTCGACGATTTAAATGATTTTTCGTGAAATGTATAGACAAGAGCTTACGTATTCCATTGTATTACAAAGTTTCTCTCAATCGTCGTTAGGATCTGCGAACGTGTAATTTCATAATTTAAAAAGACGAATTTGATTTTGAAATTTTCCCTGTGTTCGTAGAAAAGTAACGTGTTCTCTCTAAACGACGTTTATAAATGACAGATGCCATCCATTTCGACGAAATTAAGGTACCAATAATGTATGCTGCCGCGAGTATTTAATTCTACACTTGAGTATTTTTTTTCTTACTTTCCTTGAACTTCAACCAACTATTAAATTCATCGCGAAAAATTCTTCTAGAAAGGATTTACGAGTTTTAGGTTAAGCAATCGTTTCGCGTGAATTTCTGAAAGAGAAACATTTGTTCTTCTCACAGCGGCAGAGTCTTCCAACGGTAAATGTATTTGGATGTCTGAAGGATTTGCATGTGTGACGTATTTCTTTTGTTCCTTGTCGAAACCGATGCTGTGGATACGTCTTGTCGCTCAATGAATAGAACACATCACGCTGCGCGGCTACGTACGGATTATAATACATAGTGAGAGTCGACGAAATAGGGGTTTGCGTCGGAATAAGAAAAGACGTCGCTGCATTATTCAGAATGTGATTGCATTACAATAGTAATTTCTCCGCGGTGTGCTTGCGAAATCGATTTTCTAAGCAAAAGTAGAGAGTAAACGCTGCACTGCGGATTTCTCCACGTACGAAGACAAACATGCAAATATACATTGTACAGAACGTATCTAATAAACATATCTATGTACATAAAATTTCGAGATATACAGTACAAGTTAAAAATTCACTGCGTTCCAAACAATTTGTTATTTAGGCTCCGTGTTTTAAATGAACGAACGAATTCATTCCGATAACTGACGCAGACGGAAAGTTCGCACTTTGAATTAAACGACCGCGTTCCTCTGTCTTCCAGTTACCACCAGAAACCATAAAATTCATCGTGCAACAACATCGATCGACTCGCCGTCGAAATGAAACCATGAAAATCACCCTCCCATCCACCCTCCTTCTGCCTCGGGTTTTGCCCGAAGCCGCAGTTATTGGGTCGCATAATCGAAGTAAGAAAGACCGTGGTATAAATCAGAAAGGTCTTTCCTCTCCTTTCGTCCTTTTTCAGGTCCCCTCCCCCGTCCTTCTCGCTCCATTCTCGCCACTTTCATCCAACCCTCCCCGGGAAGTCGTTCTACTGGGTAGTCGCGGTAATATCCGCGCGAGGGTGGCGTAAATACGCGGATTGGAGCGCGGTGTTGGCGAAATCCAAGTGGGGTGGCAATCTTCCTCCCCTCCGCCAGCGGGTAAGACTGATTCGGGATCGTATTCAGGACGATTCGACGCTCCTTTTGCCGGTCGCCGGTAGCGCGGAGAGCGCGTAAGCAGAGCCATTGTGTCGCGGTCCACTTTGAAACGTGGCGAAGCCCGAAACTCGACGAGAGGCAGAGAGAGAGACTCGATGAAAGGCAGGGAGAGAATCGTAAAAGGGAAGCTCAACCGCGCGCGCGATCGACGCGAGCTTTTACCTAACGCCGGCCGCAAAGCTCCTCAACCGACACCGCCAGGACCCTCCTGGCGAAGAGAAATCGATAGGCGATCGTCTAGAACAACGAGCCCCGCTGTTTCCACGTCGAACGAAGACAACGAGGTCGCGATTCACGTGGCCCGAATCACTTTCGTCCGCGAGAGAACTATTTCGTCAGACAATTTGGAATTATTAATCGCTCTGCTCGCGCTCGCGCTCGGGAATCGGAACGGTACGAATCGGTGGAGGAAATTCGTTCGAACTCGTTTCGTTCGTCAAATTTTCGATGATTTTTCTGTATCAATCATCGCTTCGATCGTTACTGCGAATTTTCCATTTCCGAGATAGTTTGTTCATGAACTGAAAAACTCGTTTGTCCAAAAGTAATTTTGTAATTATCGCCGTTGTAAGAGTCGATACTTGAAACAATTATTATTTTCGATTCGTTGTCTTCAACTTGTTTTATTGTAAAAGAAGCGGATCAACGTAGATACAAGTTTTAACTCGAGCGTAGCACGGTGAAAATGCTGCTTTCAGAAAAGTTACATTAAAAGAATCGACAATCTGCCGATAGTGTGAAAAATTTGTATTAAATTAACCGTGGACGATTTTACGTTCCGAGTATTCGAAAAAAAAAAAAAAAAAAAAAGACAGAAAATGAAACGATAAAAGATTGAAAACTATCAAAAATAGCAAAGTGAAGTGTTCAAATATTGGTAAAGACAGAAACGTTGAAAATTAAAGGAACGTTTAATTCTGTCAAGAATAAATAAAATATATTTGAACGTCGACGAAAATACATACAAAATACAACGCGTCTGATAAATCAATTAAGAGCAAAATGGAAAGCTACCCTAAAATTTGAATCGAATCTCTATCGAACCGAAACCCATTTCGCGATCAATTATGAAATACAATCGTGAGAACGAAAATAACCACGGAGGCAGAGCGAACAAAAAAAGTAAAGTTTGATTATTTAAATGCAAACCTAGCGACTGCAATGTTTTAAATATTAAAGTAAAATTTCATTGACAGCGAGAGGAGGAACGTTTCAATTTCGAAATTGAAACTGAATTGTTGATCGGATCTTCCTCGCCTAAAGCGTCAAATGGTGTCACATTTGCGATTTCCTCGTGCTCAAATTACATTTGCAGCGTTCGTTTGAAGCAAACTCCCGATTACAACGGGAGTAGTATGGCGAAGCAACCCTTCTCTGTCAGGGAATAACGTGGAAAGTATGATACTTCGTTCCGTCGATTAAT
This sequence comes from Melipona beecheii, assembly GCA_032399605.1. NCBI lineage: Eukaryota > Metazoa > Arthropoda > Insecta > Hymenoptera > Apidae > Melipona > Melipona beecheii. Next base: position 4,905,566 of record JAUCMO010000501.1, on the reverse strand, counting down.
TCGACATTTTTTTAAATCGCACTTGCCGAGTGATTAAATTACAATTGCAGAGAAATAAATCAAAAAAATATAAAAGATAAAAGGTAAACGCTGATGAAAACAACAAAATGTAAATTAAAATTTACTAAACGAAAATTGAGAAACTGATGCGCGTTACTGTATGCTACATCGTGGGTTGTATATTTTACGCGTCGCGTATTATTTTGCGTTATTCGAGCAAAGACAAATTACGCACGAAATAATTAATGAAAACAATTTGCAGAAAAGAAGACGCATTAATTTAAATGAGTAATTAAACGATGAGTTTGCCGTCGTATGTACGGAATGAGACGGAATACTGGTTGTTTAACATTTGAAAATATTTCATCGAATGGAAAGTTGATAACGAAGAAAATATTTCAATAAGCATTATTTGTGTCCAGATGGATTATTCAAATATGCACAAATTGATTGATAAAAAGGACGCACGAGCGCGTTTGTCTCGTGTCAATATAAACAAAATGAACGATACTCGCAATCTTAGTTCAATTTCAAATGAAATATCACGTATTTCTGAAAAATTTTCGGACGAATACCGATTGAAGTGTTGTTCATTCTGCATTTTTAATATGAATGCTAATCGACAAGCATCGAGCAAAAAGTATATCGTCGAGTCGATTGTTATAGAAACAAGTTTTTTTCTGATGAAAATTCAATCAAACAGTATACATTTTTGGTGCCAACAACGATTACGATTAAGAATATTCTCTGAAAGAAGATAAGTTGAGATGTTATTCGTCCAACGATTATTAATTAATATTTGGCAAACGTAGTAGAGTAAAATTAAAAAATGTTCTCTTCTTCTTTGTAAAAGTTCTTAACAGCGCGTTTAATCTCAGAAAATTCTCTGAATTGGAATATTGTTCGGCTTGCATTCAATATGTATATTAATGCTCGGCAGACGTTAAGTGAAAGGCAAAATAGGGACGCGTTGTTAATGCCAGCCAAATGCACGCAGTTTAACAAGTCGAAAGTTTACAAACAGGAGTCTCGTTCAAACTCTTGCATCACGGTCACAGTTCAACCCCCCGTTATGGTTACGGCGACTTGTCGAGATATTCAAGCTTCAGTTTGACTTCTCAGAAACGTTCCGCTTGCTACGAGTTGTTAAAACATTCAGGTTAGCGACTTGCAAAGGCTCTCTGATTCGCAAGTTTTAGTTCTAACTTTTGAAGTCAAACTGACGCTACTTTCACCGTGTCGGTCTTTCAAACTTGCACCTTAGGCAGAGGCGTAAATGTTTTAATAAATTTAAACGTGGAATAATCTCGCCCCGCGAAGCTCGAAGCTCGTACATGTAACGTTGCGAGTAATTTTTAAATCTGCATCGACTATTTTGAGAAAAAGATCGTTTCGACATGCGACAGACAATTGTTTCGCAAAAGGAAACGAGGAGTACAAGTACGTTTTCGATTAAATGAAAATCTAATATATAAAAATTTGTTTCTCAAAGAACACGCATAAAGATTACTTTCGAATGTTGAATGTTACGAGTGCATAAGTTCTACAGTAGAATAATAACTATACACTGATATACAGTTAGTAGAAAGCTAAAATATTCAACGAGAGGAACACCTGACATGGAACTTTGTGCGAACACCTTTGCAACAATTGCAAATACAAAACTCACGAGACTCTGTGGGAACGTTAGATGACGATGGATGCTGGAAGGACGAGTGGAATTTGGGATGGATGCGTTTCGTCTCGGAGTCACTGCCTAGACTCATCCCCAGTGGGGCTGACGGCAGCGACTCCTTACCCTAGACGCTTGTTGGCCCCGGTCACCCATCCTAGTTGCTTAACGTCGGAGACCGACGCTAGGCGCGCAGCCACTTGCGGCTTGTGCTAGCCAGTGTTCGAAACTCGTAGTTGAGGAATCCTAGGAATGCCGCTGCAACTCATCCGACAGATCATTCAGCTTTGAAAGAATTTTGCCACTTTGAAAAAAATCGAACGTAATTGGAAATTCGCTTGCGTCGTCTCCTTAATGCGATAGTCCATCCCCGATGATCACGAGCTGGTCTCTCCCGCGCGGTCCGGTGTATAAATCGTAAGCCGGTATAAATTTCAGTCAACGTCGCTTTCAGGCTTCCTTGGGCTTTTGCGTCACCGTGTCACGCCGGCCGAATGCAACTGTAAATACTGTCCACGGGGGAATTCGCGCGGCGTATTTCTCCAGACGTATCCCCGACTCGACCAATAACATTATCGCTGCTCCGAATCTGTCCGCATTAATCAGACGAGGCAGATAGTAATTTCTCTCGGATTTCTATGCCTCCCCGCTGTTTCCGAATTGTCCGACGATGAATAAAGAAAATTCGACACGAGCGAGAGAAGGGGTCGGAAAAAAGAAAGGCGGAACAACGAAACGCGACAATATCGATGGAATTGATGAGCGAGACGCGCGCACAACGCCGCGTTCCGATACTGTCCAATGGACGACGGCTGACAGAGAAACGAGAAGAAACGCGCTGACAGCTCGCTCGGACAGTGTAATTGCGAAATATCTTCGCCGTGAACACGCTGCTTTTTTGAAAAATGAAATACTTGACGGAGACGACAACTCGCTGGAAAATTGAGATATTGCATCGTTCAACGTAAGCAACGATTTTTACGGCGCTCCGGGAGATGTTACATTCTGTTGCACGTTGACACTGACGACGTTCCGCTGCGAGTAACGTTAAAGAGCCGTTGCTTCCGTCGAACAGCGAGCAGTGTTGAACGATTTTACGACATTTCTCAAAACGTTGTGTCATATCTCTGCTGCCAATGTATTGCGTTGTGGACGTTGTAAACGTGGATGTTTACAATTATATACAAATACATTACAAATATTTTAGTAAATATATTAATAAGTATATCACAAATATCACAATTGCAGTATCTTCGTGTAGTATCAGCAACAGTATGATGTAACAACTATGTATCCACATTGCAACGAAGAAATCTGAAACTATACGATAGTCGGCATTCGCAAGACTCTCCCTCAAGTAGCACGCAACACTTGATTTTCTTCAATTTTGAAAGAAATAGAACAATTGACCTAAATGTCGGGTTGTTTTGAGCAGAGGCAGAAGTGAAGCGGCGGTGGTTTCAGTATTTTTCGGAGAATTGGTCTTTGTGGTTTCAGGGGGACGAAAGCAGAGTATCAGAGAGACGTAGGTAAATGATTTTTCTCAAACGCAAGGCAGAAGATGTAACGGCGTTCCCGGTTGTAGCAAAAAGTTACAATACGGACAATAAATGCTTCGAAACGTTGCACGTGCTTCCAAAGAAAAGGAAGATAAGTTTCCGATTTTATTACGGTACCGCGAACTTGTGCTTTCATGTTCCAAGGCATAAAACTTGTAGAATGCGCAATACGTACTGAACAAAGAGTACAGGAACCAATACTTGCAGTAAAATTTTCACAGTCAAATGGATATCCGAGATAACTATTGCCAAACATGAGATACTTCTAATAATTTATTTCAACATTTCGAATAATTTCTTTTGTACCGCAAAGAGAGTCAGCGCGTTGAATGATCACGTACCAGTTATTCCGCCATAACTGTAAATTTACGTGTAATTAAGAAACTATTCCGCGTAGAATTTAACGAACTTTAAATTCTGCACAATTGTATTAATATCGTGAGTAAAATTTTGCATCACTCAGAAATTACGAGGTTGTAAATTCTGTTGGATAACGGTAATATAATACAACGGATGAAGTATATTAATATTTAATAAAACTTGTCAATTTCGTTCGAAAAGATTCTTCTTTTGAAAATGTTTTCGGTGCATCGACCAAGAAGAAGAACAAGTTCCACGAAGCGAGGGATCCCCTGCAACTCACACATAAATCACACGTAATCGAACTGGATTTCCAGCTTCGCCAATGCATCTTTCGGATCGATTTTTCCTTAACCGAGTCAATTAAACGTCACTCTTCTCGCAACTGGAATGGCGAGGAACGAACAATTTCGTCGCAACAACCTGTCGAAGCTCTTTATAACGCCGTGGTTTTGCGGCACGATTCCTCTATTCCAATTTTAGTGGAAGTGGAAAAGTCAGTGGCACGAGAAGACAAACGACCGACCCGAAACCGTAGATGCAATCACATCGAGGAACTCGAGGCTGAGTATTTCTTGTACGATTTTCTTACTAATAGCTTTTTTCTATCTGCTCTTCGAGGGTAAAGAAAAAGGCAAGTAGATTTTATATTTTGAGTGGCGCGTTGTGTTCGGTACAATTGTTCAAATCTGTCAAACTTGCCTGAAAAGCTAAAATCTAAGGACTTTTTACGAGACTTCGATAGTAAAATTACGAACATACATACATTGATTTACTGTAATATATAAATATAATATAGGGTAGTCACTGAAAGACTGAATGATATAAAACAAAAATAATTTTTACAAAGACATGTTTCATTAATTTTTTATTATTTTATTTGGAAATGTGATTAATGGATTTTAACCTAACCCTTCAGTCTTTCACTGACCACCCTTCTATCATACAATACAATATAATAATGTATCCTAATATATCCTACCCTAATATATCATAGAATGATCATATAATTGTAACTAGAATAACCGCCTATCAAGTCTGAAGCGTCCTGTCAATTTTGAGTAAAATCACGCTTCTTTGGTAAGTACGTACCACACGTTGCACGCACTATGTGTATTTCTTAGATACGAAACCGAGAGATGAACGCCTTTAGTTAATATATGCACGCGTATTGAATCCAGGACTCTGATCAAATCGAAGAATCTCGATTGAATTTCAAGTCAACCAACGACACGACGACGGTAGCGTCTATCCCCCTTCGACTTTGACAGCGACGGTCTACTACCCGTTATTTCTCCTCGCGACCGCGATTCACAGTAGCGTGTCTGAAACGCGAGTTCGATATTATCGCTCGTCGTGCAATTTTACCGGTGCAATCGTCGAGGGTGTGTATATATATATATATATATATGGCGATACGAAAATGGACTGACTCTGGCCCCTCTGGTTTCGATCGATTTCGTCCACGCGACGACGACGACGACGACGACGACGACGGCGACGAGGGGGCGAAACGCTCGCGATCGCGGCGGCATGTTAATTGGCTGACAGTAAATAATGCGTCCACCTGATGCAACCGCGAGCGCGACGCGACACGGCTGCAAGGATGGCCGGCGCGCGCGTTCGTGAAAATTAATTCCCCGCCATGCGGCTTAGCGCCGACAGGATGATCCTGCGAGCCCTAACCCTTCCAGCCGCCTTCCCGATTTTCCAACCCCCCAACAGATGCGGCGTCGCGATAACCACAAATTTCGGGCAGCGTTCGGGATTAGCCCGGAGTCGGAGATTTCTGCCAGCGCGAGGCACGGAGAACAACAGACGACGAAAGGTACGAGTGTAATTTGAAAAGACAAATTTGCACGTGAAAGAGAGATGTCTGCTGAGTGGCAAGTCGTGCATGCACTTGTGACCATTTTCAAATTCATATATATATATATATATTTTTTTTTTTGAAAATTACAAAATTGGGGTCACTAAAACCACCGTAACCTGTAAACTAATCGTCAGAATGTCATGAAATTTTGAAGGATGCTACATGTGTCAGACCGGAGACTTATCGAGTGATGTGATATATATATATATATCAGATTCAGCGAAATATTGTCTTCGATACTGTGCTGTATTTCTTTCCTTTTTCTTTTTTATATTTGATATTTTAGAAAAATAAAATAACAACTACCCTCTTTCCGAATGCAGTCGCGAGATTTCTTCTCGATCGTTGTTGATACGAATGATACGAATGAAGATCGACGAATGTACAATCGATTGCAATTTCTTTCGTGTCACGTGAAATTTCTGCCTCTGCGATAAATCTGAGTGGCGGAGCATGAATTTCTCCCGCGGGGAAAACATAGAAATTGCCGGCGACTGAAGGATCGATAGAAATTCGAGCTTCTTCGTGGCAGAGCGGAACAATTGGATGCCTAGAAACACTCAAAGCGTGTTATTAGCGCTCGTGACACGTATTCCGGCGTCAGATAGGACGTAGCCGATATTTTGCCGAAATCCGATTTGCATTGCAAACTTGGAAATCGTTCGTTCGAACGGGCAGCCCAACGAAGAACTTTGACCATCGGTGATTAATTGTTCCATTGTGTTTCACGAGTAGTTTAGCTTGTTATCAGCTTCAAGAGGGGCGCTATTATATATTTCCATTTGTTGATATCATAATCGCTGCCGTACCGGAACCGTTTCATAATCGCGATCGCTTCGTTTAACGATACGCATAAATCGGCGAATCGGCGCAGCGTGAAACGCACGGTCCCGAAATGCCAGCCGAATAATTGCTGAGGGCGTTACAAAATCAAAATTCAATATGCGCACCCCACCCCCATCCCGCCCACTTCCGTAATCCGTAATTTGCGCCGTTTAATATTAGCGGCAAACGGCGTTCGAAATAGTTGCATTATTAGCGTGCTTCGGGCAACATATTAACACGACCTGTTACTCGAAATACGTTGAAACGATAAACGAACAGTGGCTTGAACCGAAGAGGGTTGAAATTGATGGATTCTAAGATGTATGGAGTTGTACTCGGTCTAATTTCGAGGAAAGTACAAGTTTCTTCTTTTTTTCCAAATACGATAGAATTATTGTGAATGAAATTCCTGACTGTCGATACACGTACGTACGCAGAACGTTAAAGCTGGAATTTCTATTTTTGCAGAGAAATATTATGTATGTGCAAGATCGGTGGATAATTTCGCGCATCTCAGAACGGCAGGTTAGTTTCGATGTACGAAGATGTACAGAGCTTGCAATAACTTTCTCCTTTAGAAATTAAACGATTCGCGATATTTGCTGAAATAGCAAGTACGAGAAAATAAAAATTGCAGCGTGTGTTTCATTTTCAACGTCGCGATGATACTGAAAATTGATCGATTCTATGAATAACAATATTAGTTCAGAAATATCTGCGAAATAAGAAACAGAGAAACAACACCGCAAAAAGGAAGAACGGTTTCATTAAATAAATAAATATTCTAGAATCATATTTAAACGTCAAAATTAATTTCTGACAGGAAAGTGTACAAAGAAGAAGTTCGGTTCAAGAATCAATCTCCCAAAAGAGGAAGAAGAAAAAAAAAAGAAAAAGAAAAAGGAAGAAAGAAAAGGGAATTTCTCGAAACGGAGCTGACGATTCGAACCGTTTCGAGAAGATAATTGTTGGCAACGAACATTTCCAACGGCATCGATCCGTTTCACGATGCCGAATCGGAATAATTCAACAGCGTTCCCGGTGCACGCCGATCCTACATAATAATTTCCACGATGGTGCCGTACGCGTTCGTACGTTCGACAGTGTAATCAGGTTTTCGAAAAATTCGCCGACTATCACGGCCGCGCGAGTAGGCTAATGGATTCGCGGCGCCACGTTCAATTGAAACACCATTCCCGAAATTGCGCGTAATCTGATGAGAACGATGATTCACGGACTGTATACAAATTGAATAATCCTGTAAAATGTACACATTTTACTTTCCCGCCCCGTGGCGATATCCCTGTATTTGCGCGGATTAATCCTCAGTAGGTATCGTAAATTTTATTAAGCCTTCGCTATCGCGCGTCCCTGTAATTTATATCCCGCGAGAATGTTTGTAAACGTACTATTTTTTACTATTTTTACGAGTGATGAATCGATGGAGATAACAACGCGATTAAAAGTTCAAGTTCGTTGCGTTCGATTGGGAATTTTTAAACCGTGAGTAAGTAACTATTTCTGACGACATTAATCGCAGAAATCGCTAATTGCTTTAATACAGGATTTTTGTAAAATCATTTTGACTTGACTGGCACGTATGACAATCCAGTATTTTTGAGAAAGTAACTCGCCGCGAGTTATTTCGAAACTCGCTCGATGTCGATTGGCCAGCGCGAATCCTACTTTTGCTTGATTACAACGCACTTTGCTTTCAACGATGTCGTATCACGTATCCGCAATGTTGTAGAACGCGCTGTTCACGCGTGACAGAGAGAAAACAAGTTCCATTGTCGGACTCGGCAGCAATAAAAACTGATAGATTCAATTGCGTCCAACGGACGTTAAAAAAAAGTCCAATTGCATCGCCGTCCGCGACGTGTATCGCGTTGCGTTGCTTCCAACTAGAAACATTTTGATATATCGGACATTTTCTGTCAAATAGTTGCGGAACACTGCGTAAACCGTGTAAGATTTTTTTCACGAACCACCGCGTCCTCTTCCATTTTATATTTTATCGAACTGTACGACTTGTTCGTTGCTACACGTTTGTGAAAGTTTGTTCAATTGTTCAAGAGCGAAATACACACATAGTGCAAAATACTGCGCGACTCCTACCCCACGAATCACGTGACCCAAACCAACCAATCGCTAATTTTCGTTGCACCTGAAGAGGCCCGATTTTCTGGATTGCCCCCGCTAAAATCACTTTCAGCGATAAAATACCCAAAATACCATGTTTGATACACGAAACAATTACCGAAGTAAATTTTTGTTCGATTCGAAGAAGTTTTGCGCGGCGTGAGAATTCGATACCGATCGCTCGTTAAAAAATCAGCTTTCTCGCTAGTCATCGCTCAACTTGGCGCGCACAGAATGTGGAAGATAGTTAATCGATACTTTTCCATCGGGCTAACGGAACTTCCGCAAATATGTTCGTGATTGATGATACAAACTGATAAACTCATTTATTGCGGAAACATTCATTTGTTGATTAACGCGGTGTTTAGTTAGCAAAATACGATTTAAAATCACAATACATACATTTTTTCAACCAATTGTGACCCATAAAATTGACAGATGAAACTCGTTCGAAGCAACATACGAGGCAAGTTTACATAGCTCGGTTGTAAAAGAACCGCAACATAAAGCTAAATTTAACTTTCATTCGCAGCAATCTGGCAAGCATTGAAATGAAATTTGAACGTAAGTTTTAAAAGAGTACGTTGAACTCGAGTCGAATTGCCAAGACTCGTGGTTGCACGAAGATGACTGACATCTCTGACATAAAAAGAATTAATATACTCGTGGTAAGCACAACGTATATTTGTAATAATGTTGAAGCGATTAATTCTGCCGAATTCATCGCTTCGTGGAAAAGAAACACGAAATCTAAAAAAGTGAGATTCAATTTTGCGTTACAGTATCGTGAATTTATAACTCGCGATGTTATTTCGGAATGTTTCAACTCCGACAGTAATGGAATTGAAACCAGTTCTATAAAACGTAAAGTTGCTCGCGGTAGAGAAAGGATTGAAATATCCGCTTTTGAATTCCGAAACTGTGAAATCTATTCGAAACAAAAGTTTTGCACAGCAAATGTCGTTAATACCACACAAAATTATCAACGCGTGTCGTTTCGACTCGCTAAATACTCATACTGCAGATGTTTATGCAGATCCGTATTCTAATGTAACTAAGAAGCTGTAATAGAATCGTGGTAGAAAATTATTACAGACAAAAGACATTATACTTTGTATATTTCCACATAATTTGCGTTATATCCAATTGGGCATATTAAAATTTCCTACAAAAACGCAAAAATCTATACTTTATTCACAAACTGTTTTCCCAGAAATCTAATTAAAATCAATTAGCATTCTTCTTCGCAGAAGATATATCCACGACTCTGGTAATCGGTTCCTAATTTTATATAAAATTTCCTACAAATACGTAAAAATTCATACTCTACTCGCGAAACAGTTTTCCTCAGAAATCTATCGAATTAATTCGCAGTTCGAATAGCGGAGGATACAACCGAGACTCCAACAACCGGCTGGTGATTTTAAACATCGAGCGGCTACCGTAGATTACCGTAGATTACCGTAGATCGAACAAACGATCGACCGAGATCGGACGAAACTGTTGCTTGCAGGCAACGTGCTTACGCGCGCGTACGCGCGTAATCAGGTTTTCATAAAACGGTGGAATCGCGCGGATCCCGGGAGCACGAGATCGGTCTCACGCGCTTCTATCGTGAACGCGAATCGAACCGTTGTTTCCGAAATCATGCGTAATCTGATGCAAACGATGATTTAAGGCTCGTTGCTGCTGCTGCTGCTGGTCAGATCGTGTCGGCGAAAACGGGCTAGCGAGCTCGAATGGCACGCAGTGACGTTATGGCTGGCATTATTTTGCGTTTTGTTCGGCCGTCTGTGTCGTTTACAACGATGGAAAGGGTCGTTAATATTGATGAAAGCCGCCGTTGCTACCGCTGTCGAAACAGTCATGCTAGTTTCCACTCTCACCTGTCCGCCCCTAGTCACTCTTCATACCCTCTGTCAGTGCCCACCGATTTGTTGGTTCTTTTTGAACCAACTGCGCGAATCGCGACTGTTCTTGCATTCATCGACCGACTATTTGTAGCTTGCGTTGAAAGATTTTACAGAGGAAGGGAGAATAGCGTCGGGTTTCTATCACAGGATCAGGTCGTTTTTCGATCAAGTGGCTCAGTTCTTTGAAATGGAACAACTAATCAAGTGTATTTGAGTACTAGTAAATTAGTAAATTAAGTAAGTTTCTATTCTGATTGCGTTTTGTTCCCCACAAACGAAATCAGAATTATCAGTATAAAAGTTCAGAAAACAATTCTTGGAACAAGGCGGTCTGTTTCAATCAATTCGTCCGTTACGAAATTATCTAGGTGGAATTTCGAAGAAGCAAACACGATGAGTTCCATCAGTGATGAGTCTTTACCAAATCCCCCGATGTACGCTGGACAGAAAATCTTCCTTTTTTGGATTACTCACCTGTCGAGATATTCGATACTCAAGAATAACCGAGTCTTTCGAAACTCTTTTGAGACCAATTACAACTTTCAAGATGACAGATCATATTCAAGGCGCAGACCCAAATCCTCTGCTACGTACTCGAAACCCCGAAACATTGCAAAACCACGAAAAGCACACACAGGGAGACGAGTGATCGATGGAAGCTATCAGACAACCGAAGCACGATCGAATAAACATTTTCTTCACGTTCGAGCGATCAAAAAGAAAAAAAAAGAAAAGGGAGAGAAAGAAAAACAAAAAAGATCGATCGCGTATCACGGATGCACCGAGAAAAATCAGGGCTAGCGTGTCCGGCCGCCACCTTCCACGCGACATTCGCCACCCCGCCGTCGCAAATAAACAGAAAAAGTACTAACCCAATAATGCTAACGGCAGTGATTGATATCTGGCACGCAATAATACCGGGTGGCTGGATAAAAAGCTGCGCACAGCTGACGAAGGGACGACGCTGGATACAAAACGAGCGGACGACGAATTGGAAAAATTTCAACGTTAATGGTAGCGACACATCGACATTGGTCTCGTCGTATCGTCGCCGCCGCCATTTTCGTTTCGTTGAAATCCTCTTGCGAAATTCCCGAGCGCCGTACGACGAACTGAAAGCGATTTTAGCGGGGGTAACCCAGAGAATCGGGCCTCTTCAGGTGCAACGTTAATATGCAACGAAAATTAGCGATTGGTTGATTTGGATCACGTGATTCGCGAGGGGGCGTGGCGTAGACCTCGAGTAGGAGTGGCCTTGTCCGGCACTGAGCGAATCGCTTCTGTAATTTGTTTTGTATCGATTCAAATATTTGCGTATCGATAAAATTTTATGACAAAAATGTCGTCTTCGTTTCCTAGTCGGAACAGTTGCTCAGTGGGCCTTTCAGCGAGACGAATCGTACTGGGGTACAAGTCGTGCAGTTCTTCTCTTTTGTTTTTCTTTCTTTTGAACGTTCCTCTCCCTTCATCGTCATTATTTTCTCATGCATCTGTTCTTCCGATCGCGAAATCACTTTCGACCGAGTGTATTCCGCGACGCGAGCGTTTCGACCAAAAACTTTGTGCTTCGCGTGCTTTCTCACGAGAGATTGATCGTTCATTCCTTTTGTTTCTCTCGTTCCTTTGGTTCGTATTCCTGTTTTTTTTTCCTTTTTCTTTTTTTAGTACGAGGTTATGAATCGCGTTGCCCGCGTCGTTATTTTCGTAATCGAAACACACACGAGAGGGCGATGACTGGGAGTTTCGAATCAGTCGGATGAATTATATTCGTCACACGTCCGATAATATTCTCTGCACACTGACTTTCTTTTTTTTGTTTCGCGAAGGCATGAATGTGGCCTTTGTCTATTTATTACACGTGGCGTTGCACGGTGCCTTTTGAATTTTATCTCGATGTAAACGGCACACGTGATGTTTCTATAGTTAGATGACCGATTAAACTATGTACGTTCGGTGGATACTTTGTCTCTCGAGTCGTAACTTGTTGGACACTGTCTGCTACATTGTGCGTAGTTGGTGAAAATACGTAATACATTTCGTGTAGTTTCGTGTATTCTTTTGTCATGAATTTTTATTAAATGATGAAACGAAGAGAATCAGTTAGGTTTTGTCATATATACATTCGACAAATTTTAAATCATATTTTAAAAATGTTGATCTAGCTAACTTTTGTTACAGTAAATATTCCGTAAATCAAGGTCTGAAATTGTAGATCTGACTCGAAACTAAAATGACAGAATTTCGAAACTGTACGCTCATTTCTGTTCGCGATGATTAGTTAGCAAGAGCTCGACAGCTGGTTGAAACAGTCTCTAAGAAGAAAATGTGAATGACTTGCAGAAAAATTACGATTCGTTTCGCAACGGCTTGATTCAGGAAAAAGCAATATGTAGTTTGATGAATGAACGTTTCTTAAAAGTTCTACAATCAAGAAAATAACTTGTGTACTTTCTGTTAACAGTCTCACAGAGTCTCACAGTCGTGATTGGTGCGAGTTGATATTCCCAATAGCACCGAGTATTATCGAGAGTGCACTAGTGTTTTTTAATTCACTAATTTTTGTTACAAAGAACATATCGTGATATTTAAAATTACGAAACTGCGCGATTAATTAAATTACGTATTAATTAAAAAGTGGTACAGTAGTAATTCTGTTGAACACTCTTCTCGAAAACGTCAAGCATCGTTTGCATATTAACATCCTGTGGACTTTTTCAAAATTTTCTTTCATTCGGTAGATTTCTACGTATAAAATTTCAAATGCCACAGCTCAAAGGGCGATTTAAAGCATTCGCTGTACAAAAAGAAACGCGAGATGGCACGAAATCTCTGTTCGCAGTGTTAAAAGGCAATGGAACGCGTGTCACTTGCGATTATTGACACGCGAAACGCCATGGATTTTGTGCACAGTGAAATTTTCTGAATCGACGTGCGTTTCCTCGGTGCGAAAACGTCGCGTCGCGGCGATCTCATTCATTCCGATGAAATAATTATGCGGTCGCGTAAGAAGGAAACTCACCGTGGAACTCCCGCAATTCACTTCGAAAGTGAATCATCCGGCCGTGCTGAACCGATGGTTAGTTTCGTAACTTGGAACGCGCCTCGTCGAATATTTTATTTTAGCCAGACGACAGCGTGAAAAATCTCGAATTCTCCGGGGAGAATGAAAATTAATTTTACTCTCGAGGGTATCAAAGTTAAATTTGAATTCAAAGAACGTGCAAAGTATGATGGAAAATATAATGACAATGCAAGAGTATATAAAACATTCAAAGCAGAGTGTTCGTTCTAACGCGAGACAAAACAAACTCCTCGTCAGGTTTCGCTTATCAAATCCGACTGTTATTTCGTACTCGTGGAATAAATTTAAGGGGCGAGGTAAAAATTTGCGCAAAGACTCGTGAAATGTTCAGTGGAAGAGAAATAAAATCTAATGAAACAAATTTCTGGTTGCTTAGAGAAAGATTTTAGATGTTAGATCGAATCGAATCTGAATGTAAAATTCCGACGAGAATTATGGAACGGAAAAAACATCGAACGACATCGTAGATTTGCTAAAAATCGTCAATGTCTACGTGCTAAAATCGTCGATGACGTTGAGGACGCTTGAGAAATTTGCCTGCCGGATCGTCTCACGATCGACGTTGATTTCCAGTCAAAGGTAATCGACGCACGTTCGTTTACAGGTGAATTAACAAACTTAAATGGTCAAAGGTCGGATACGTAGTGCCCTCGACACCACACGTATGCGTGCAGGCGCAAGGGGCGGCTAGGTAAGAGAACGGACGTGTATGCGTGACGATGTCACGCTACGTTGTAATTGCCTATTAGGTTGGCCAGTGCAATGCACTTTACAACCGACATGCACCCTTTTAACACAACGCGCACGACGTCTGCCAGGAAAATTGCTATATCCGCGGCCAGTGATTCCTCTGCGTCGCCAGAAACATCGAGCGATTCGAAATCTCTGAAAAATAAACTGCGGGAACACGAGACCTACGAATGAAAATTACAAAGATATATGAAGAACGTGATAAGTCTTTTTTATCACTGAAAGTGATTTTAGCGGGGGGAACCCAGAAAATCGAGCCTCTTCAGATGCAACGTTAATGCAACGAAAATTAGCGATTGGTTGATTTGGGTCACGTGATTCGCGAGGGGGCGTGGCGTTGTCTGGTACTGAGCGATCGCGCCTCTAATTTGTTTCTTATCGATTCAAATGTTTGCATATTGATGCAAAATTTTATGGCAAAAAGTCGTACTGGGATACAAGTCGTGCAGTTTTTTATTTTTACAGAGGAGCAGTAACGTAAGCTGTAAATAAAAGTTATAAAGATAGCAATTTCTTACTTTTTTTCTCTTTTTGGAAAGAGAGGGTAGTTTTATCATAGACTGTCAATAAATTTTACATTATTAAATGTTCCCCTTTTCTTCCTGCGGGTTTTAAAATTCGAGGAAATGAAGTTTTGCATGTTTGCCAATTTATTCCTTTTATTTGATATAGGAAAGCTTTCTCCCCTTTTTTAGAATGTTAACAACTGTTTCATTCGACGTTACGTAACATCATCGACTATGAAAGGGTTCATTCTATACTTCTACTCTGTTACTTATTTTACATATACACGTTCTTTTATACAAGGAAATTTGTTACGACGCCAGGAGTATGTAAAACTATGCTGCTGCTTTCTTGTCAAGAATGCCAAAACATTACCATAAAGTTAAGCTGCATTTAACCTCACCAAGTATTCAAGAATTCCTCGTCTTAATCTCGCTAGATGAAACAACTCAACAAACTTCAAGAAAAGTTCAAGAATATATTTTAATTGAACAACGATTCCTCAAGATTCCTCAAAATTTATATACTTTCACCGCTGCGTAACATTTGTTGATTCAAGTGATTCCATCTTTTGTCAAACGTACGATAGAAATCAATTTCAAAAAAGAAAGGATGAAAGAGGAATTAACCGTAGATGTAAAATTCATTTATCTCTGCTGTATCAAAGAGTTCCCGGCCCCTCGGCATTGTGAAACCTTGTCGCATTCAAACGCTTAATACTCTTGGATAGCGTTAAGTAGTATAAATACGACGGGGGCACGCTTTGCTCTCAGGATTGTCCGGTATTATTTCAGACTTAATGCCAATGTTACCGTAATGTATTGTTACCGTACCTTGGCCGCTGTTATTTCACAAACCAGTCCCTTTTATCGTAGCATTGAAATATCGGAATACGATTTCGCGATCTTTAAACGAATATTTTAATACGTCTGGGTCGACGCAGTCTCTAGACTCTACGTGAGCGCACGTTCGACGTAAAACAGCAGATTATTGAAATATCTACAGGGCGATGTTTCTCGCTGGTATCGTATGGTAATTCTGATATTTATCGAATCCTCTTTCCTCCGTTGCCAGTAAAGTAAAGAAAGAAAACCATCGCGGGACTGTGCTTTTGCAAATCTTCCTTGTCCAGTCGATACATCTGTTACATTATTATACTTTGTACTGTGGCAAAATTATTGCGAAAACAAGCAATTTTGCATTATAATGTCTTTTGTTAACGCATATTGTACATACAACCGTGCTTCGTACGTATTATCTTAAACTTTCGTTCCGTGTTTCTCAGATTATTTGTTAAATGCAAATATTATATAAATCCTTCTCTGGGAATACGTTACAGTCCCGTTGCTTCTTCTCCAATTACTACGTTTCGTAAGAACATGGTAAATCTCTCGTGAAAATGAAGTATCATGTGCCAAGTATCTGCCTCACGTTTAATAAAATGAATCTTTATTCCAAACGCGGAGAATATTTTGCGAAAGTTGGAGAAACCGAAAGGCGCCGAAAGATTAGTGATTTTCTATCCTACCTGTAGTAGTCAATGATGAAACTTGGCAATAAAGAAAACACCTTACGCGCGTGTTCTTCGAAGTGAAGTTCTACTCGCAGTTGCGATTCAAAGTTAGCAACGCTCTGAGTTTGTAAGCTGATTTGACCATAGTTGCGATAAGAGAACTGTTATCAGTTCTCCAGAGTGTTGCGAACTTGCACATTCCCTAAATTACTAGGAACTGCGAAACTAATAATGCAAAACCATCCTAAATGTTTGCTCAGTTAATAATAAAAATCGCAACGCGATCTGCGAATTTTGTACACTTGTGGGAATTTTTAATTAAGTTAAGACGCGTGTGATATTTCTTACAATGTTTAATCAGTGGAACAATTTCTTCATCTGATTTCCATTTTTTCAATCGTATTTGTAAAAACAAATATCCACAGCTCGCTCGTTGGGGCTCCATGAACGTTGAACCGTGTCGTGAATGTTGATTTAGAAATAAATAAAACGTTACATTCGTTCGAAAATATAATCCGTGTTGTACAAATTGTATAAATTTATCAATAAATTATACATACATACATAAAGTCGTACAATTTAATAAAATCAGAATAGAGTTACGTAATGAAAGAATCAGCACGCGAACAACGCAAATTATTTACTTTTAAATTACAGATTACCGTATGAAAGCATCAAGATTAACAAATTTGTTCTCGCAAACTTGTGACTCTTCGAATTGTCGTTTCGTACGTAAAATCCACAAATTTTACTTCAATTTCGACAATAACTCCCGAAAGAACGTAAAAGCTTCTCGAAATTTAAAACTGGCGGTAAACAAGTGGAAACGGTCATTTCACTTCCGCTAAGCGGATTTATCGCGCGCGGAGCCGGACCAAACGGACAAGAGAGCGAGAAGCTCGCACGTTGTTGGGTCAGGCCTGTTAGCGAGTCGAGGCAACGTATTAAGTCAAAGCTCGAAGTTGCCGAGTAGTCTGGCACGGTATTGGTTAGGCTGGGAACGCGGCGGGGTCAAAAGTTCATGGAACTTGAGCGTTTTCGACTCTGGCGAAAGTTTTCACCGGCCCTCGGCCATTCATCCGGAAACGATTACACCGGCCCCGGGATTATTGCAAGCACTGTTTGCAGCTCTCGCGACATTTACAGTGATTCGAAGGATCAAGCGAGTTGATTAAGGGATGAAACTGTCTTAAGTCCGCGGTGCTTTCCCTTCAGCGGCAATTCCAGACAGGATTTCTAAATATTTGTACCTTTTGCTCGGCCGCTCCGAGCTTCGACGATAGTAGATTGACAAATAGCTAATCAAACTTTCAAGCGAACTTTCAACGCAGTTGTATCGTCGTTTAAGAGATAATTTATCGAGTACACCATACTCATTTACGGTGGTCAGATTTTACAACTGACGTGAAAAGTGTGTTGTTGGTTCAACTTTCCGAAGCAACTAATTTCACCGGATGTAGAGAATAAACTGAGTAAAAATAAAAACTGCACGACTTGTACCACAGTACGAAAGGCCCAGACTTATACCAGAGTATACTGAAAGATCCAGAAGCAACTGTTACGACTAGAAAATGAAGACGACTTTTTTGCCATAAAATTTTATCGAAAACAAATTACAGGCGCGATCGCTCAGTACCAGACAACGCCACTCCTGCTCCACGCCTCCTGACGAATCACGTGACTCAAATCAACCAATCGCTAATTTTCGCTGCACCTAATTAGCGTTGCAGCTGAAACAAATCACTTTCACAGTGATAAAATTGCGTAAAAATATAGGATGAAAGTATACTGAGAGAAAACATTGTACAGAGGATTGTTCAAAGTGTCAAAATTTCAAAAGCTCGTCCGTATTCACCACGTACGTAATATTTTCCCATGTAAGGGAGAGCAGAGCCATGCGTCATCGTCTGATTCCGACCGATTCGAATGTGAAATTCAAAACAGCGGGTCAGACGGTGGAAAACAAGGCCCGAACGATAGTATTACCTGGCTATCAGTTACAACGCGGGGCAACAACGCAACGACAGGCGAAGCTCTAATTAGGTGGCAACGTAATTCCCATATTTCAGAGAGAGCGAGCGTTGCCTGGATCAGAAGATACGTGCGTTCACGGGGGGGGGGATCCGTTATTAATTAGCGACTAATACGTCGCTTCGTTAGCGGATAAAGGGAAACGCGCGGAGAGGGAGACGTTCGTGACGGAGGGGGTCGCGAAGCGGACGTCAAACGCGAATCGGAGCAACGCACACGCCGGCTCCCTTCTGTTTATTAACAATTCGCGACTCTTCCTTTCTTTCCTTCTCTCTTCTTCGACCTCTTTCGCCGAAGGGGTCGTTGTCACGGGTGAACAATGACGCGACGACGAACAACCGACGCGTTGCAAGATGGCAAGAAGGTGGCCAACGACCCCCCGGCACAGATACCGAAAAGTCGGGGGCACTCGACTCGCTTCGAGATTAACGATCAAGCACAAACTCCCGGCGAACCATTTGGCATTGGTCCTCTCGCGCGTAACATTCGTCCAAGTTAGCTCGCTGTGAAACGAGTTTGCATTAGCATTGTCGCGCGCAGGGGGACGACGCTCTTGGACGCCGTTTGTTCGCCGGATTCTGCAATCTCGATTTTCGAACGGCGAAGTAGCGTGCCTTTCAATGCACGTTTCGGGACTCAACTCCCCGGTGTGTAATCTTGGAGTTGTAGGAACACGTTCTCTCTTCGAGGCCGAATTTCTCCGTTGACGAGACGAAGAAAATATTTGTACGCTCGACTCTGTGCGTAGTTCGAATAAAAAGATTCGCGCGATCAGGAAAGTGTAAAATTACGAAACCTGCACTGAAGATCCGCAATCTTAACTACGATAAAGTGTGGAACGTTGAATTCTCTACCTACATATTCCTAATCCTAATAAATTATTTTGCCACCGAATCCTTTCTTTCACGTCTACTTGCGACACTTGCGAACAATTTGCACAAATTCTCCGATCGTTATCCCTAGTGAATCGTCTGCTGGTACCACCGGATCGATTACTTATTACCACTGAAAGTGATTTTAGCGGAGGTAACCTAGAAAATCGGACCTCTTTAGGTGCAACGCTAATGCAACGAAAATTAGCGATTGGTTGATTCGGGTTACGTGATTCGTGAGGGGGCGTGGGATAGACCTCGAGTGGGAGTGGCGTTGTCTGTCAATAAAATTTTATGGCAAAAAAATCGTCTTCATTTCCTAGTCAGAACAAAGACCTCTGGGCCTTTCAGCGAGACGAATCGTACTGGGGTACAAGTGCAGTTTTTTGTACTACTTAAACTTTTACAAACAATTGGAAAAAATCTCTCTGTACCTCGAAAATGTACAATTCTAACCGATTAATCGTCTAGTTGCAACGCTTGCAAACAATTTCCCAATCATTATCTCGCTGGTGAATTACCCGCTTGTACCATCGAATCGTTTACTTATACTACTTAAACTCTTGAAATAACTGGGAAACGTCTCTCCGTTCTTCGAAAATATATATAATTCTAACCGACTAATCGTTTTCTCGACAGTATCAATGTTCTATAAAATAGCAGGTGTCCTCTCGTAAATCAATCGCTCGAGATGAGACATTATTCGCGCGTATCTCCGTAAACGTGCATAGCGAAACGCACTGTGGACGGATGAAGTCAATTCGCGTGATCAACGCCCACGAGCAGCGGATGGAATGCGAATAATATTAATCGGTGGGGCCGACAGGTGGGGTAGACACTCGATTAGAATCTGTTGGAACAGTTTTCTTCGTGGCTCGGAGAAAAACCGCCCGCTGCGAGAAATCGCGACTGACAACTCGATACGGATTCAGGCACCTGCAGAGAGATACCAGTCGGATAGACGTGTCTCTCAAGCATCCGTGATTTTCCTTCTTGTTTCTCTTCTAATCTCGTGTCTTCCAACTCTTGATCGCGATACGTTGTCGAGAAAAAGAAGGAGAGAGAGAGGGATTCCTTCGACTTTTTGTTGTCGGCAAGGACGAGAGCGAGGCTGAAAGCGAACCGTAATGGAACCGGAGATGTATCGTTCCCTCGCGAATAACGAGTTTTATATTTCTAGCTGGTCCGTAGAGCCCGTAACTCTTCTCCCGGCAACAAGATCGAGCCCGGCTGCCGACCCGCCCGGTAATTAGTTGCGTTCGAGTTATGTTACGTTTCGTAACCGATTTCGTTTTTAATTCGCTCGGTTGCCTGCTTGCGCCCAGTGCACAGCTCGCCTGGCTAACGAGCTTAAGTTCGGATTCGAAACTGGTATTTTCGCGATATCGCTGAAATTCCACGCGAAACTTTCCCCCCTTTCTCTCTCCCTCTCTAGCAACGCTTGGATTTCAACAGTCATCTCCGCGAAATCCACGTACGCGTGTATTATATAATAAACGACTGATGCAACGAAACGTTCAGCTTTAAGGGATGAAAGTTTTTCGGGGGGAGAGGGGTTCGTTAGACCGTCTGTTGCATCTCGATACACGCTACGCTGAATTTTTCATCGTTGGATTGCGACGTTGGATTTCAAGAAATTGGTTAAATGAAAATGAGACTCGATTTTTTTTTGCAATTTCTGATACTTTTTAGAAATTTTTTTCACTATTCATTAGTGAATTTTTTTTTAATTGTGATTTATACCATTACGGTTTACTTATTTACGTTGAAGCACCTATTATTTTCGATTTATGTCAGAGACCGGAGATTGTAAATTTTTCTTTATTCGAACGACACTTTTCTTTTAAAGATCATCGTACCTTTAACTACTGCAATTTTAAGCTGCAGAAATTTTGCAAAATGTAATTTTTAACCGGCAGGTAAAAGTAAAATAAAGTTTAATTTATTATCCGTTGTAATGGAAATAATCGGTGAAATGAACGAAGATATATTTTTTTTCAAAAGTATGGCGGTAAAACAATGCAATAGGAAGTAAGAAGATAAAGTATTAAAGAATGAAGGAAACTTCTGCTTGTAAAATGTCATTTCATGCTCCTAAAAAAAGCAACTGAGACAAATTAAAAAATGCAGTTTGACATTTCGCGTACGGTTTGAATACTGAAATAGATTACTTCTATTAAATTGGCCTCGAAGGAATGCATCTGTGAGGTCGATTGAATACTTGAGTGATCTACACTGTGCATCCCAGTATTTATAAATGGATCGAATCTAATTTTGCAGGATAAATGAATGAAATGTGTTCGACAAATGTGAACGCCAGTTGAATTATTGACGAATTTTTACTGAGAATTACATCTCTTGAAGTAATGATTCTCGAGCATAAAATACTGCAACGTCGACTATTCACAACACGCAAAATGTTCGCCGCTGTGTTTCACATTTTCAGCGTTGAAATTCGCAATCAATGCTGATTATTTGATATTCAATAGTAATTGTTTACATTGTATTACTGTTTCTGATAATTATTTGTACCCTGTTGGTGTTTTTATCGTCCAAATGTTCAAATGTAGCTCAATCACAGAGATCAACGTTAATTTGTCGGGTTTCAAATATTGAAACGGAGGGGAAAGAATTTTGGATACTTCAATCTTAATTAATTTGTTAAATAATTGATACATTGACAGCGTTTCGTATATTTCTGTAAAACGAATATAAATATGGAAATAATCTACATATACGCGTTTGTCATTTTTTCAGAATCTGTTATTAGATTTTATATTCTTAATTTTGCATAATACTGACTGTAATTTCGCGAGCCATTGTACGTCCAAATTTTTTTATTTTAAAATTTTCCATTCTTTGCATCTTAAACATAAATTTTTTATCCCATATCCTGCATCTATATTAAATTTACATTAAATTACATTTGTATTAAATACTTTATCCTGCTTCCTTTGTAAATCCTTTATAAATCTAAAGGATATCTGTAAAGAATTTTAAAAACCCAAGATGCTGCTGGAAGGACTGAAAGAAGTGTGTGAAAGGAGTGAGAAGAAAGGCGATTGCGCGTTTCGTCTCAGAGTCACTGCCTAGACTCATCATCAGTGGGGCTGATGGCAGCGACTCCTTACCCCAGACGCTTGTTGTTATAACTACCCGCTAGGCTGGGCCCGGATGATCACCCCTCCTAGCGGGGTTCCGCATGCTGCTTGCTTAACATCGGAGATCGGTAGGACCTCGACGCTAGGCGCGCAGCCACTTGCGGCTTGTGCAAGTCGAGTGTTCGAAACTCGTAGTCGAGGAATCGTAGGGCCGCTACAAATCCTTTATATATCTGGCATTTTAATCGTTGGTACTAGAGTTAATAAATTTGACAAAAGCTTCACATCGAGGTAACATCGAGTTTCCCTCGATTCAAAGAGGATTCTTGCACTACGATTTAACGAGCCACCGAGAATTCTTCTCGGGTCTAATCATTATTTATCCACGCCAACTTCTTCAATCAATGCGCCATGCATCCACTATCGAAAGCATCAGAAACCTTCGCTCCTCGGGGCGCGATTAAAATTAATACGACAGCAGCGGAGGAACGGCTGCTATAATTTTCCTCAAGTGGTCGATGTGTTATAGAAGTTACCATGTATCGGTGTTATAAAATCGCATCGACCTCTATTAGAAGCTCGTATGCACACGATCGACTCGTACGGTGGTAGCGCGGCGCCCCATTGACCCACAAGGAATGATATTGATCTAAACGCGGTTGACTTACACTAACGCGTGACTATTATTAGCCGCCCTCCTCCTCTCTCGGCGGAGGACTGGTCTCCCAGGCTAATTACAAAAACCAGGAAAAAGAGAGAGAGAGAGAGGAAAAAAAATACTTGAGATCTTATCGTCGGCTGTTCAACACGAGAGAACGAACAAAGCTCGAGCGAATGTCGTGGTAATTACAGTTCGGAAACGAAGCGAACGCTGTCGATCGTTGTGGAACGAGAATTTCCCTCTGTGCTGTTTTCATTAGTTCATTTCGTAAGTGGACGTCTTTTTGAATGATTACTCCTTTTTTCTTTTTCCTTTTTTCAAGTGTGTTAATTTTTATTGTTACGTGGAACGATAATGTTATAACTGGAAATGAACAATTCGCAATTTTTCAGGATCTACAATGTTTGATGTTTCTTTGGCGATTTTTTTGGTGATATTTTGCAAAATGTATCGATAAAAGAAATATATGTATTTAAACTTCGTATCTCGTCTTATATAATGCCGCGTGAATACTGGATCAAGTTCAACAAAACCAGGCTATGCACTTACTTGTTTCAACGTTCAACTATCTCTCTGATTGTAGTTCTAAATTTATTCAATTCTTCGCGAATCTTTGCGTGAAAGTAAATGAATAAAAATGAAAAAAAATAACGCTTTGTAAAAGAATAAAATTTTAGAATACTTTTTCTCCATATTTACTGATAAAAAACTGCACGACTTGTACCCCAGTACGATTCGTCTCACTGAAAGGCCCAGAAGCAACTGTCCCGACTAGGAAACGATGACGACTTTATTGAAAATTTTATTGACAAAAACAAATTACAGGCGCGATCGCTCAGTACCAGACAACGCCACGCCTCGAGATCCAAACCACGCCCCCTCACGGATCACGTGATCCATATCAACCAATCGCTAATTTTCGTTGCATTAGCGTTGCATCTGAAGAGGCCCGAGTTTCTAGATCACCCCCGCTAAAATCACTCTCAGTGATAATATAATCTTCTTCATCTTCATTTCAAAATACAAACGAATAAACTCAATCTCCTACTTTAAATGAAAAATCTTGCTTCCTTGTTTTATTCGGAACAAAGCATCGAATGAGAAAATTGATAAAGTTCCAAATCTTCAAACTGTCGAACGTGCACTTGTAATGTACAGATTTCGTTCTCACGTTGCTCGAGGCAAACGGAAACGTTTTAATCGACGCGTGAGAGGAAACTGAACGCGACGCAACATGATCAAGTCGCTGAATGAAAAGATTGAATCCGATCGAGCTTAGATAAACCAAGACTCGTCCGCGTTATCTGTGTCATCTGAGGGAAGCCGATTTTTGCAATCTCTTGAAGCCGAACGATTATCTCGGGTTCCAACGAATCCCCCTGGATGACAGATTAAAGGATAACGCGAATCCTCTGTTTTTCTTGATTTGTCTCGGATGCCGATTCAGTCGAAGGAAGCAGTTAATTGTAGAAAATGATAAGATGAAAACGACGGAGGTTGTTAATGAATATTATTCGGAAATTAGAGAGAGAAAGAGAAGATGAAGAAGTCATATTTTTTTATTTATTTTAAATTTTAGGACGTTCTCTCAGAATTTGAGAAATTTCTGAACTATCAGTGAATAATAATCTTTGTTGATTTGAAAACATTTTAGAACATTTCTTGTCAGGATATTCGGAATATTGAAATCTGGATTCGCGGGAAATTTAAAATTGCAGAAAATCGATTGATGTTCAATTGGAGAGATAAATTACTATAATAAAAAATACAAATATGTGTCGAAATTCAGCATCATCTTTGGGTCTTTGGTTAAATTCTTTTCTAGAATTTCACATTAAGATATTACTTATTCTAAGTCAGAAAATAAAACAAATTTTGTCATCAATGAAAACCCAGTCGTGTTTTCTCCTGCGGCATAAAAATGATAAAATAAAGATTAATAGATTGATAGTTTGACATTTTACATAAATTCTGTACGGAAAAATTAAGTCTCTCAAATATTACAAGCATAAAACATTGTACGAATTCGATCTGGCTGTTGTCCGACGTTAAAGTCTCGCGACTATCCAAACAGTTTCAGCCGAGGTGTGCATGTTTCGCAACTGTTCTCTCCGAAATTTGAAAATTTGCGTTAAAGCAGCATTACGTGGCTATAGGTACAATGAGTCGTCATAAGCAATTCATAAGTGACAATAATTCTGACCTGAACTGTACAGTGTAGCCTATAGACGATTACGGAGTGAGGTGAGTCGTGTTGCTATACAGTTAAAAGAGAAAATCGCAGAGAGGACGATTGGAAGAAGGTTTATTTTCCCACATATTACTGACATGGTATTATAGCCCTGTTCTTCTTCGTAAATCGACGTACGTACGTTCGAACTGTAATTTCGTCTTCCGTTATACATGGACTTGCATAATTTCCGATGCATACGTAACTTCTTTTTTTCTTTTCAAGTGCTATAGTATCGGAGCAGTTGTTTGTTTGCGCGACAGAGAAATGCCATTACAAGCGAACCCGTGAGAAATATTTTCAATACTTTAATCAATTTCGCGACTAGTGTGAAGGAACAAACGTTGCTTCGTTGGTGTTTATTTCGAGCAGTCGTTCAGTCTCCGTCACTTTTGAGAGATGAAGGATAATTGTAACAAGATGTTCTTTTGCTTCGTAAAGATACGTTCGTTAAAATTCCACGAGCAGGTGACGCGACGGTAATAGTCAAATGTGTCACGTCAACGAAATTTCTCTCGTTGCGCAATGAAATTTCTAATTACATATATATTTAACGCTGTTTCTCTCTCGGGCTATAAATCTCCACATGACGCAAAATTATCGCGAAATTATCACCCGCGTGAATTATTTCTTGCAGAAATAATTTTTGTCTGACGTTCAATTACATTCAATTGTTCGTCTCTCCCAATATTCAGTTGCGATATTGCGAAATTATTAAAATATCGTCGTAGAAATAAAAGGAAACGAACTTGGGGAAAAATGTTTCAGAAGTCACTGGAAACAAGGAGTTGGCACTTGTAAAATAAATGTCAACAATTATTATTAAAAGAGGATAAGTTTTCATTACGAAATGGATCAAAGAGAAAGCTGAAATGCTGAGGAAGAACGGCGACGCTCGAGAGGAGAAATTGTTCTCCGTAACGAACAATAAAAGAGGTAACGTTTCAAACGAAACTGAGCTACTCTATCATCGCTCGTCGCTTGATGCAAATAAGAAGAACGAAGGAACTGAACGGCGAGTAAAAATAAAAATAACTAGCGCTTCGTTTCGAAGAAACAGACAGGAATGATCGAAGTGCGAACCTACTTGCGAGATCGATGGATAACTCGAGGAACGTGTAACTCTCGTGCCAAGTGCGATGTGGCACTTATTCACAAAAAGTGTTATTTCGTGAATATTTACAGAAACTTTTAACAAATATATCATGTACGATTAGATACGAAATTTCGTTGACACTGTAAATCCGACTGCATCGATCAAGTTTGAAACAAATCCAGAAATCTCTGCAGAAACTGCAAGTTGCAAAGGTATTATCTACGTGTGGTACATTTAACACTTGTCACATTCCGCAACTTTTTACGAAATATATGTTCGCTCGTTACGAAATTTCGAAATGTTTTTAGATAACACACAATGTTCGAATACCTTCGCGAGTGGCTAAATCCGAAATTCAACGTGGAAAAATAATGTTTCGCGCGTTGGTCAACATCTGACAGTTCCGTAACTCTTAATTGCGTAATGAATCGAGTCCAGTGAAACGAAACGGAATAAAACAGCCAGCGGACAGTTGTACGCGCGTTTCAGTGATAATGGCCTATTTACAAACAGCAGCAGCAGCCCCCGGGTGGAAGAGGAAATATTTTCACAGGTGAGTACACGCGGAGTCGTTTTATATATCAATCGGTGAATGTTTACTCGTGGAGAAAAGATCGATCGGCCGAGAGGATCGAGAGGATCCCCGAGCGAAATACACTCGGAGGCTAAGCGACGCTTGCACCGTGAACCGCTCCTTTCCGTTGTTCTTCCAGTCGATCGTGGCCATTCTCGGTCAACTCGGTCGTGCTCGCGGGGAAAAACAACATCTCTGCTCTCCTTGCCGGTGGAATTTCCACCGACTTATTTTTCCCGTCGAGTCGACCGTTAAGACCGCGCACCGCGTTATTACGGCGCAATTGTTGAATCGTACCTTCGCGTCTCAAAAACGACGAGAGTCGCTGAAAATAACGTGAAATCAACTGAATCGTCAGAGAGCAATCCGATTACTCTCTCTCTCTCTCTCTCTCTCTCTAAACTGTTGATTATTTTTCGACGAGTTTCGATTTAAAATCACCGCATGTACGCCTCGTCGTAAAGTTGGCCAGGGTTGCGCGGTTATTGACAGATATCCTGCATTTTTCAAGCAACCGAGTGGCTTCACAGCCGCTTTATATTGTACAATATTCACGAGGGACCTCTCTGCCTGTAAAATGATCTCTCTCTCTCTCTCTCTCTCTCTCTCTCTGTTGCTCTTCTGCTCCACTTTACTCTTTCTCTTTTTCTCTCGGCGCTTTTTCACCAACCGGTCCCGAGAGCACCGGTATTCGTCATCCTTTTAAAACAGATTATTTCACGGTTAACTGATGGCGCTGACACCGGGGTTGCAAGCGCTCTATAAAAATGCAAGCGTACAACTTTTCGCTCGATGGTCTAAGCCGCGGCTTTTTCGACCGCAGAGTTTCGGCCGCACGCCGACCAATCGGGATACTGCACTCACAGTGTATTCACCCTCTGATCCAATCCGCCATGTATATTTTGGAATTGTTTGCACGTTCAACTCCCGTCGGAGTTTTTCTCAATTTGTAAAACGCGAGCGCGTCGAAACACGCGAACAAAGAGTTTATAATTGAACGGGAATTGATATTCCAGGAGATGCTAAGAATTCTCGTACATCTTGTTCAATTAATCTCCGCTCGTGTAAAGAAATTCCAATTCGAACACGAACAATCTTGCGACTGGGTGTCGAGAAATTTAATCGAGCTTGATTGTTTGTCCTTCGCGTTAGAATTAATTAATTGAGATAAGATGAACGATTCGAATGATTGGAATTGATATGAAATATAAAATATTCACTAGTCAATGCGATTTTGACTCAAACATTCGTCATCCAGTAATTATTGCCTGATCTTATCCTTTGACTCTGAGAAGAGATTGATTATTCTCACGGAGCAAAGTCATTTCTCTCCGTGACAGAAGTAACAAAAATTTGTTGCCACGATTTCGTGGATCGTCAGTCATATGTCCTTCTGACATATGGAGCATGTATCAACGTTCAATTGGAAATATCCACAGCTGAAATTGCTCTCAGGAACATAAAGAGGCTGGCGAGCATACGAAAATTAATTTGCAAGGTGCGGTCGTAACCACTTGGAGTGTTACACGGAGTCGATACAATTATGCGCGAACATGGTCGTTTCTCTCGACCAATTAATACTACACGTGAACGTTATCGAAACGAAACACGAAACTGTCCTACATTTCTGTTACTCCGTCCTCTAAGAAAAACCATAATTCTTCTGTAATTCTTTTGCAATTTAAAAATTTAAAAATATTTTCCCAAATACTACCATGGGAGTATATAAAATACACTTGTACATGGTGTAACAGTGTGACACTCTGTGCGTGTACGAAGAGAAATAATTTTCTACAAATTTTATTTTTCAAATTATATCCTCAAAAAAAATTCGCGGTCTGGTAAAAATAAGAGTGTCAGTGTCACGTGAGACACGCCAAGTGTACAATAAAGTCTCTTTAATCCAACTTCAATATTTAATTAAAATACCTTACTTTGTTATCGAGCCACAATCATGTTCAATTAGCACCGACGAAGAGAATGTTAAACGAAAGGCATTTTCTTCCTTCAATTTCAATTAA
Source organism: Melipona beecheii (assembly GCA_032399605.1). Taxonomy (NCBI): domain Eukaryota; kingdom Metazoa; phylum Arthropoda; class Insecta; order Hymenoptera; family Apidae; genus Melipona; species Melipona beecheii. Next base: position 4,876,787 of record JAUCMO010000501.1, on the reverse strand, counting down.
AATTCAAACGTCTTACTACCAGATATAATCCTCGTATTGCTGAAGCGTTTCTGCAATAAATAAGCAGCTAATATTTCGCCAGTGTCGTGAAACGCAATTTCATCACTGTGCGTCTCTGCCGCGTTGCATTCGGGTAATGGGAAGTTTTATACAACGCGCCGCTAATGAAACGAACGCAATTTCGCTCTTTAAATTTCCTTGAATAACGCACTCCGAACATTTGCTGCAAAGCTCTCTAACACTCGCCGCACTTACTCTCTCAAAAAACTTTCGGGATGCGCGTTTCATTCACCGGTATTCGCTAAACTCCGCTCTCACCACGCACTGACCACGGTTAAGAACCCACTCACCTCACACCCTAAGCACGTGCACACACACACACACACGCGCGCCAGTTTCCGCCATTCAGCAACACCGAACTAGGAGCATAATTTTGGGATTCTCGTCTCGAACCGTCGTGCTGAAAAATTCACACCTCCACTTGCGTACGAAACAATTTTCGCTCTTCAACCACCAGTGTTCAATCATCACGAAACCAATCATCTCGTCTGCCAGTTAAAATCTCGTCGATCAAGCGATTACCACTCCTACATTTTTTACTAATTTCAATTTAAAAAATTATCCATGATGGAGAATTCAAGAGGATCGTTTTACAAAAAGAGAATCCCCGCAATGCTAAAGTACGCGTTGTTGTCTCTCGCTGTAGCATCGTTGGCTACTAATAACTAAATTTCGTTGTTACAGATGACCGTAAAGTATAGAGTTTTGATAATGACAGAGGTGTGGACAATGGATATGGTGTGTACTCTTATAGCTACGAAATTAATTAATAAAGTAAATTTTAATTAGTTTTATGAATTTACTAATTCGTAATCGTATTTCCTACCTTGTGGTATCACTATCCAAGTATAAATTTTGTATATCGTGTCTCGTTAAGGACTTTGACAGTTTCAAAAATCCAGAAATCATCGTCCAACGCAATCGATATAACCACATTGATCAACTCCATAAATTGAGAAAGACTGTTTCTCAAATTTATCTCGAACCTTTGTACAATGACATCGAGAAATTAGTAAAAAGTAGAGTTGTATCGGTATCTGAGATCCGAGAAAGCTAATCACTTGTACCCCAGTACGATTCGTCTCGCTGAAAGGTCCAGAAGCAACTAGGAAATGAATCTATCCCACGCCCCCTCACGAATCGCGTGACCCAAATCAGCCAATCGCTAATTTTCGTTGCATCAGCGTTGCACCTGAAGAGATCCGATTTTCTGGATTACCCCCGCTAAAATCACTTTCAGTGATAAATTGCGTAAAAATTTAGGATGAAAGAAAGCATTGTACAGAGGATTGTTCAAAGTGTTCAAGAGTTCCTGAAGTACGTAAGAATCACACGCCAGAACGACAAATTGAAATTTTCGGCACTCTGCTGATAAATAAAGTTTCAGTGATAATATAACTAACATCCGCTACGCGTTTTTCATTGAGAGAAAGACAGAGATTCGCTGACGATCAGAGCGATTAAATTCCCAGGCAAAAGTTTCTTTCAGGAAACTTCACGGTAATATCGTCGTTAACTCACGCTCTCACGGAACTCATCACGATTATACGACTTATCGCCGTTTAAATAAATCACGTTCGCTTCGCGGGCAATTATTCCCGGCATGGCGGGACGAAAGAAATTTCAACGATTCAGTGTTACATGCCGTCGAAGAGGGAAGAATTCGAGAAAAGACGGGAAACGAGCGCACGGAGGAGAGGCAAAACGTCACCGAGAGCAACCTCGGGGCTCTCGTTTTTCCTACCACGGTGTCGTTCATTTATACTATTCCAGAGGTCCAATCGTAATCGCAAGTAGCTCGTTAACGCGCTCCCTGAACCGGTCGAGGGATAACTTTGGCCTCGATAAAAAGCTAATAACTCCGACCTTTAATAAGCGTCGACGTACAATTTACCTTCCAACTCGTTCCTGCACTTTCTCTCTCTCTCTCTCTCCCTTTTTCTCCTTTTTTTCTCTCTTCGTTTCTTTCACGCTTTTTGTCGTCTACATGCGCCGTTTCCGCGCTTTTTGACTATCCTCGAGGAGAAATAATTACCACGAGTTTTTGTTGAGCGTGTGTTACTTGGAAATTTGTCTGAGTAAATATGCGTGTAGAGAAGAGTTAACCCTCGGTTTTCCGATTTTCTTTCCGATTTTCTTAGACGAGAAAATGAGGGAGAATTATCGTCATTTCTTATTCGAATTCGAGAGTGACTCGACAATTATTGTACAAATGCATAGAAATCCACGATTATCTTGTCATGCGGTAAAAAAATTTCTCGCCAGGCGTGTTAAAAAGAAAAGATACCGTCTATAAAATTATTTCTCCCGGGTTAACCTTTGAATGGAAGGAAACCTTACAACGAACGTTAAGATTCAAATAAGAACGTGCGAATTTTTGAAATTGGCTTTGTCAGAATTGTCATTCCATTAGCTTGTGTCAACTTTTTATCAGATTGTGTAACGCCGACGATCAAATTTTCATTGATCTTAATGCTGTTGGTCGGTGCTCTTGTTATTTCTCTTCCTAGGAGCACCGCCGCTCTGAAATTTCCCCTTTCATCAAGCACTGTTCGCTCTCTTAAGGAGATTCGCCCCCGTTATACACACGGCGACGAACACACGTTCAGACCTGTTAGCCACGAGTGTCAGTTACACCGACACGTCGCTGCGATTCCAGCTCTGCAAACATCACCGACGCGCGTATCGCCCTTAAAAATTTTCGCTTCCAGGCTATTCACACTTTCGAGCCAGGAATTTTCGTTTATGTACCTATGTCATGAAAGCACGTCCGTAGCTACGATGCAATTTTCCAAGTCAATCTGCATACTTCGCGGATCTAAGTGATGCATGAATTTACGATTCGCAAGCCCCCTTGCGAACAACACGCGAACGATCGACTAGGATTCGGTCGTCGGATCGGGTAATTTTATATTCCGCTCGAACGGAATTCAACCGGACTGGATCGAAAAACGACTGTAGAGTTCGATTGTTGGGTTAAAGAATTTCAAGGAAATGGGAAATTTCTGCGTTTAACTGAATTCCCTAAATAAAAAATCGTCTTCAAAGTGACAATTTCAATTGAAAAATCATCCTACACAATCGTCAATAATTGTTAGTTGTAACTGTGCGTAGAAAGTCTCCTTTCATCTGAGTTTTCGCTTGCAGGATTTCATCTTAGTTGATAATTTCTGCAGAGAGGTTCGTAGAAACGAGTCACGCTTCAAAATTAATTTATCGAGCACACGAGTATCGTTTTTATCTGAACTCGATCCTCGAACGAATTGGATTGTATCTGGGAGGGAAAAAAATTGAAAGGAAAAAGAACTACCGTAACGTTACAGTTCACGGCAGCGGTACGTGGTTACGTGAATCGTTACGACTGAAAATTGCATCGTGTTCCCACGAGTGGAGGTATGTCAGAGACGTAATGTTGCACGGATATTTTGGCATCGATATAAAGACTAGATATTATTAACAAATAAATGTTAAATTTTGAGGTATTATTTATTATTCTAAACTATTTCGACTGTACAACTAGAGGTATTTTTTAAACTGTTTTCTGAGAAAAAGATAAAACTTTATTAAAAATGTGTAATATTTAAAAATATAAAAATTTTAACTATCAAATTTATTTAATAAATACAATAATGGTAAAAAGTACTAAAACTAAATTCTAAAAATTAAAATTATCATAATAATTTATCCGTTTGAATAATGATTTAAACTGAAAAATTCAAAAAACTATCCTTCAATTCAATCGATTAAATATCTGGTCGATCAATCTGTTCCAGTCGAAATGTTGTCTCGCTTCTGTAAATTGCGGAGACTTAAACCGTTCAAGACGTCAAGTTACAACCGATGCGGTATGCATACGTACGAACTAGAGCCTTTCTCCTCGATGTTACACGCAACGTGTTACAAGAAAACCGGAAAAGAGAAAAGATTCCGTCACGCTTTAATCATCACCGGACAATTTTCTCACGTTCGTCCGATGCGACAGCGTTCAGCGAATACGACAGTCGACGAAATTCCCTGCGAACGCCTACACGACCACACGGCTCCTCTGTGGCTCTCTCGGCTCTCATTAAGCGAAATGGAGAGATAAATCACTGTGAAAGGTAAATCAAAGTCGGTTGCAGCGCGGCCGGGCGCATTACGCAAAGGCAAAACCTTCGAAACGGAGCGGCGACCGCGCCCGCGGTGTGAAGTTCCAGACAAACTATCTATCCGGCTCTCGAGACGATCGAGACTGGCCCCGGATAGATAGATTATCTAATGTCGGATTATGACATTGGAAAATTGGGTCGTGCTACCCAGCTCGTACGATTCGTCACGCCGTTGGTCACGGTTGTAACGCCGCCCGTCCCACGAGTCTCTCTCTCTCTCTCTCTCTCTCTCTCTCCGCTAAGATCGGATAGCGGATACCCGGCCCAGCGGCTACGGCGTTAACCAACACGGCTGTCACACACCCTCGGGGGAAACGCGGGCAAGGATTACGGCGATATCGCGAGATCCTTCAACCTTCGTGTCGCTTACGAGGGCAACTTCGTTCTCTTTTGCCGGGCTCGCTTCGCTTTCACGGCGGGTGTTGATCAGGCTGCCGGATTTTTGAAGGATTTTGAAGGATCGTCTCGCGTTTCGATTCGCACGGCTTTGACATATTCTCGTTCGAAGATCTTGGAACAATGTTAATTCAGTATTTTGCATAAAAATTTGTAACTGTGTCGTGGAATTTAGAAATTTTACTATCTGCGAAAAATATAAATACTGATCGCTAGAAATAAGACTTTCGAGAGAAGGTGCACATTTACACCAACCTTCGGAAAAGTAAGTGAACAAGTGAGAATTTACAACACTGATCGTCCAGTATGAGTATGTCACAAGAAAATCCAATTTTTCCAAATACCCCTTAATACGCCTTATCTTTTGAAGCGAGCATCCGAGAACGTTCGATTTTTCAAAGAAAAAAAACCGAGCGTCGGCAGTTCGAGTTTCTTTTCAATTTCTTTTCCGGACAATTTCACGAGATTTGCTCTCCTTTGCCCCACGAACGAGCAGCAACAAAGCCCGGCGTTGCTTTAATTCTCGGTTCGCGAGAAACACGCTCCCCGTGGATAATCCTGCGATGCACCGCTCCGGCTCGATCTCGAGCTCAAGAATCGAAATCCAATTTAAAAAAGACTATCGGCGCGCCAGCAGTTTGCGCGGGCATTCGTCAGTGGATGAACCCCGGGCGTTTCGCCCGAGATTATCCGGCAAAACTCCGTGAAAATCTAAACGGGGAACGATGCCCCGGCCGGGCTGCTTAAAACCGATCCCATCGCGATTTTACGTTCTCTCATCTTCGGCGGGGGATATTGCAACGCTGGGGGATGTTCCTCAGCCAAGAAGGAGATTCTACGATTTTATTGACGTTCCCGCAGGTTGAACGTAAGACAAGTATCCTTCTGTGCCGGGTGTACGTACTTGCCGTGGCTGTTCCAATTTGTACAGTCAGTCACAGAAGCCTACATACACATCTGTCAAACCCACGAATGCCTCTTATCTCTTCCATGGTAAAAATTTAGTTTTTATCTACGAAGGGACGAGTATTTACGTCTATTTACTATAAATTCAAATCCAAGGCTGACAATTGTCACGAATGCACCCGTTCGTCGCTTCTCTAATATCCTATCGACGAAACAGTAAGTATCGTTTTAGGGTATCTGTAAAGATATTTAAAGACCCGGGATGCTGCTGGAAGGACTGAAAGAGTGAGAGAGAGAAAGTGAGAAGAAAGGCGATTGCGTTTCGTCTCGGAGTCACTGCCTAAAACTCATCAGTGGGGGGCTGATGGCAGCGACTCCTTACCCCAGACGCTTGTTGTTATAACTACCCGCTAGGCTGGGCCCGGATGATCACCCCTCCTAGCGGGGTTCCGCATGCTGCTTGCTTAAAACATCGGAGATCGGTAGGACCTCGACGCTAGGCGCGCAGCCACTTGCGGCTTGTGCAAGTCGAGTGTTCGAAACTCGTAGTCGAGGAATCGTAGAGCCGCTACATATCGCGTACGAAGTAAAATATTCGGTGCGGGGACGTGCAACTTTCACATTATTTGACGTGGTAGAGGATTAAGACAGAAAAGAGAGGATTTCGAATATTTCAAATGTAGATCCCAATTGATTAATTCGAATAATTCTATATTCCAGAATATAGACGATGTTTACACTAATAACAATTACACAAGCAAATAATGATAAAAACGCACTTCGTAATTTAAGACGATAAGATACGACGTATAATTCGATTTAATAAGACACGACTTTACGGCAATAAATAATAAACTGTGCGCTTCGACGTACCAACCGTAAATACTATAATTATTTATCTAGCTACATGTTTATAGCCGAGTTTCTATGAAAACATTTATCGTCTTAATCCAACGTAACGATATTCGATTCTCGAACGTTCCTCTGACAGTCCACGGGAGTCACCGTGTAACCATTCATCTCGCAGCAATAAACTCCGCGCAAACTCGTTCCTTTTATGTTCCGTGCCGGCGTATTGTGCAGTACCCGCTGGTGAAACAAGCAAATTGTGGTTTGTATGGCTGTCAAGCAATGCCTCCGATTTTTCACAGTTTCAGAATCTCGCGCCCGATCTACGTGCTTTATTCCAATAATTAAGATTCGTACAGATATACTTAATCCACTGGGGATTTACGAACTTGGAAACGCGAGTGTGTTCGATACTTTCACTTTCTCGCTGAGTCTTTCTCTACTATGCTTCGTTTAGAAATATGCTTGCGATGGGATGCTTCTCAGAAATCGGATATAATTGTGTTTTCACGATACGTTGGAACGCGCACGAGAGTAGTTAAACTAAATGGCCGTTTGACTGACAACGATTAACGTTAATCTCGTTGCAAATGTCATTTTGCCTTTCTGAACTTTCTTCGAAAACGTACAAAGTACGTTTCATTTCATTTTTATTCTCAACTTTTTACTCGTCGTCGTCGAAAATTTTACAATTTTGCTGTAATTTCTGCTTTCATTGTTCGTTCGTTCTCCTCGTACAACTTTGCCACGTGCGCGAGCTAATTACGGCAACCCACGTGCTTCTGTAAACGATCCACAACGAAACGAACCGATCGAGCGATATTTTAGAGCCATAAATGCCACGAACACGCGTCGTTAATTAGTAAGCGAAGATTTACGCCTACGTTCATTCGTCATCTTTACGAGAGACCATGTTTGCGACGTGATAACGATCCAGCGGTCTGAACCAGACTGGTTAAGCCGGCGTAACGGTCCTTTAAACTGGAAATCTAGCGGTGGAAACACGCGAAACTACATTATAATCCCTCTTAACGATAAGATTGCAAAGTGTAAGTGAAAGCGAACGACGTATCGTTGAAGCGATCGCCGAGAGTCTGCGCGGCATTGGACAAGTTTGTAAATCGCTCGCGTTTTCCAACTTGCCGGACGCTAATCGATTCGTGATAGATTTCAAATAATTAATGCCCCGACGGCGGGAAGAAACGTTTTCCTCGGTAACGCGTTCTTGACCGTTGTCTAACGCGCTCAACAACTTTTCTTTTTTTGTAATTTTCCAAAAGTGGAAATGAGTTGAAAAAGTTGCGTCGCGGGGTTTAATTGCGCGTGAATTCGCAGCAATCTCATTGGTTTATTATCACTGAAAGTGATTTTAGCGGGGGGAACCCAGAAAATCGGGCCTCTTCAGGTGCAACGCTGATGCAACGAAAATTAGCGATTGGTTGATTCGGGTCACGTGATTCGTGAGGGGGCGTGGTCTAGACCTCGAGTGGCAGTGGCGTTGTCTGGTACTGAGCGATCGCGCCTGTAATTTGTTTTCTATCGATTCAAATGTCCGCATATCGACAAAATTTTATGGCAAAAAGGTCGTCTTCATTTGCGCACTATGAAAATACGTGTTAAATGCGCGACCACCCTGTATCTTTATATTGTTTACGGTATTTTGTCTTTGAGAAAAAACGATATTGAATAGGTTAGCGCGTTGTTCGTGGGTGGTAACGTTTGTAATTTGCAATTGATCTGTTAAAGGTTTCTTCAATTGGTTTTGTTCGCTATTTTTGGAACGCGAGCAATAAAATGTAATGTTTTATGGGTGTTGAAGATCAATTTCTCCTTGGGAATCTATTGCAAATGACCAGGCATGGGAATATTTTTATCAGTAATGAACGCAGCGTTTATGCGTGAAAAAAACTCTTAAACGAGATTTCCAAGAGGAAAATTTCTTCTTTTTTCTTTAGAGAAATTTTCACAAAGTATGCTACTATTTCAAATTTTATATATGATGATTTGTTACAACTATTCTTGAAATTTTGAACTTGAAAAAGTACATTTCACGTTTTCCTCTCGATTCTTTTATATTTCCTCTTTCTATGCAGTTTGCGTTTGGAAATATTTAAATATATTCTCAGAATATATTTGTTAAAAGTATTCTGTTCTATCGTATCCTATCAGTAATAAAAGGTACTTAATCATTATAATTTATTAATCCGAAGCTGCCCACGAGTTCCTTTGATCCTTTTGAAAGTTCTTAAGCGGAGGAAGAGAAATTAAGAAAAAGAACAATCAGTTATAACGTAAAAGCGAACGGACAAAGCGGTTATTTCGTGCGCTTGTTTCGTTTCACTTTGTTTTGGTTACGGAAAAGACGGTAATACTGCACGAAGCATTTGAAAGAGTTACGTTTCGCGTAGACGCAGAGAAAAATATTTCGGACGAAAATCCTGCCGTGCGCTTTTCAATTTAAATAAATGGCACGGATGACGTAGAATTTATATTTGTAAAAAAAAAAAAAAAATTGATCATAATGTTTCATATTTTACAAGTCAGAAATAAATTTGACGTAAAGTTACTTCGATTGAATTTTTTACACGAGCGTGTAAAATTTTTAGCTTTACGGTGCTACAAAATCTAAAATTTATCTCGAATTTTAATTGAGAAATTCAGGAGGATATTTGCACGTAATTTACGTGAAAATCACGTTGCTCTAAACACACAGCCTCTAAAAGTTTGGAGACTCGTGACGGAATCCTCTGCGTAAATTCAGATGCTACGTACCGTCTCGCTTTTGTCTCGAATGCAATAAGTCTCGGAGAAACGTCGAATAATATTCGCACGTTATCGAAACCTAGTGATGTTTCGTTTCATAGCAGCGTAACCATTCCGTTAATATTTGCAGAATAGTAAGAGGAGCGACTTGTGTAAGCCATCAGAACGAGAAAAAGATTAAAATTCATTTCCTGAGACGTTCGCGGAACTCCCGATGTAAAAACACAAATATATCCTCTGGCAAGCAAATGGAGATGTCGCAGTGAAGAAGGTTAATGAGATTCTAAGTAGCTTTCAGTTTAAAGAGTTACGTAAATCAAAGTTTCAATCGTTCAAGAAGTCGTTCGTATAATGTTTCGTTAAATGAAGAGGTGCTCTAATAGGAATCGAGCAATTTATTCTATTGCAAAGTACATTCTACTTTGCCAGATTAGTACAATTTCAAAACGTCATTTGATAATTTTACTCGATCGAAATGATCAGTTATTGTAGGTACTTATATTTTCTGAAATATTTCCGCCAGGAATCGGAATGACTTGAAAACTTGGAAGACAAGAGTACATGCAGGATCAGACAAATATAGACGTCTGAATAAAATTTATATCGAGCATTTTTTCTGTATTAAACACTCACTCCGTTCCATTTCTTTTATCAATTGTGAAATTACGGCGACCTTTCAGGTTCTGTTCTTTAAATTTTCCTTTCATCGTCGCTATGCATTGTGCAAAAGTGGATTACGAATGTTTATGCATTTGTTAAGAAACTTGAATGCCTCAAAATACATACAAGATGTAAAAAAACTGCACGACTTGTACCCCAGTACGATTCTCACCAGAAGCAAGTGTTCCGACTAGGAAACGAAGACGACTTTTTTGCCATAAAGTTTTATCGATATGCAAACATTTGAATCGATAGAAAACAAATTACAGGCGCGATCGCTCGGTACCAGACAACGCCACTCCTACTCGAGGTCTACCCCACGCCCCCTCACGAATCACGTGACCCAAATCAACCAATCGCTAATTTTCGTTGCATCAGCGTTGCACGTGAAGAGGCCCCATTTTCTGGGTTACCCCCGCTAAAATTACGTTCAGTGACAATGATTGTTGCAACGACGTAAAGACATATTTGAAAGGTATTCATTGAAGATAAAATGTTAGTATAACGAGTGAAACGAATCGCCAGTTCTTCCGCGTCGTTTATACAAAACTCCGCGCTCCTAAAATGTCTACATGTTCAATGAAAAGAGTGAAATATATCATTCACACATAAAAGCAATTAAATAATCCACCTGACGTATATAATGAATTCCACCAGGACCTCATTCGAAATTCCGCCGATTAGTATTTCTTTTTGCGCGGTAACGCGACGAAGGTGCACATTCGACGAAATGGGAAATTTACTTTGTCGAAGTTCGTCGAACCTGTTTCGCGCCACCGCAATTGAACATCGTGGTCGCGTTCGTTGCTCGGAGGAGGAACAGAAGAGGGAGGCATCAATACCTGCTAGATAAATAGACGCAGATACGGAATAATATGTTCCACGGGAATCTCACTGTCGGAGAAGTTGCACGCGGCGAAACTTACGTAAAGCCGGGACGTTTTCGCGAAAAACGGGACAAAGACGCGATCGTTCCGGGGGTTGAGTCGCGCGTCTCGCGTGAGCGGAAGAGGCTGGCGCGGCACAATGAGACGAGTACCGATCGCTAAGCGGGGAATATCTTTCATTGAAATAATAAGGGAATTTCATTAGGGAAGACGTCGTCGAAACGTCGTCGGGTGAAAAAGGGTTGAGGGCTCCAGGAGCAGAGGAGGAGAGAGAGGAGGGGATGCGTGGAACGAAGAACGGGGTCGATAGTCGTGAGAGGAAATATTAGATTGTGGCACAGGTGAACTTTCTCAAAATTTACCTCTCGATATATAGATATATGTAGCTGTTTTTTTTTCTTTCTTTGACAAAGAATTAAGTATACAGGAATAAAAGGTATGATAAAAGGTATGAAAAAATGTTGAAAATTCATTAAAAATCGATCAATCAGCTTTTCCAGATGAAACGACGAGATTCGTGAATTTTCGAAACTTGTATCGATTTCGATTTACACATGACAAGTTTTCAAACTTCGAGTCAGCGTCTGAATAATTCCACGCGTCCGTGAAATACGCCGGTTTTCAACGCGATATTTTATAGAATAGAGGGACGAAAAAAAGGGCAGAGGACGACGGGGAAGAGGAGAAAGAACGTGACGCGGTAACTGGCAGCAGGCAGGAAAACCCGAGCGAGTATCTTTTCACCGGACGCCTCTTATTTTTTCCATCCCTTATTCCCCATCGTCGCGTGCATTTTTCTCTCGCCAGTCCGCTCGCAGGCCAGTTTTCTTTTTCTCGCCTCGCGATACCCGTGCCCGTACGTTTAATCCCTCGTTGACACGGATTAACGAGGATTCTTGACCGTTGTGCATCAATGCCCACTTTGTTCTATGGTAAATTAATGGATGTCGGCGTTTCGGATTCTTTCATCCGAGCCCGAGACGGAGAGCGAGGCGCGTTAACGGGCTGTTGTCGCTCTCCCGCGCGTCATCACGGTCCTCCTCTATCAAAGAGCCACGAGTTGACGAACCGTTTTCTCCGTTATTTTTTGCAAAGGGTCATGCAACGCCTCTTCACGCCACCATCTATCCGTGTGAAATATGAACGGATCGAGCAGAACGGTGTTCCGGGTGTACGACGCGACGCGGTTCGTTAGAAAAGTCCGTCGAACGACGACGTTTCTCTTCCGGTAAACCCGGCAATTTCGCGTCACAGTGGCCGCGAGTATCGTGAAAAATGTATCTGCATGTATTAGTGCTTTGATCCCGCTACGATCTTCTACGAAGAGAATCGCACGGGGACTCTTGACGTATCCACGTGAAATTAAAACCGAGAAATCGTGCACGCGAGAACTGCTACTTTACGAAAGATTTGAATTTCTCAAACGACGAGGAGAATATTCACGTATTTCGACACGAAGGTAAACTGGAGAATGTGGCAGGGTTGATATTTTGAAATTGGTTTCATTCCAGTCGGATTGTGGATATTTAAATTTTTACGAACGATAGTCATGTTTCCTGATAGATATCGTTACATTTTCGTACAATGTTGTACATTTTATCACTGAAAGTGATTTTAGCGGGCGTGATCTAGAAACTCGGGCCTCTTCAGGTGCAACGCTGATGCAACGAAAATTAGCGATTGGTTGATTTTGGGTCACGTGATCCGTGAGGGGGCGTGGGATAGACCTCGAGTAGGAGTGGCGTTGTCTGCTACTGAGCGATCGCGCCTGTAATTTGTTTTGCATCGATTCAAATGTTTGCATGTCGATAAAATTTTATGGCAAGATAAAATTTTCCGGATCTTTCAGTGAGACGAAGCGTACTGAGGCACAAGTCGTGCAGTTTTTTCGCTTACCTCTAAGCGATAGTTTGTCAATCACAATTTTCTATCTCCAAATAATTCTATATAGTTTCAAGAATCGCGATAACTCAAGTACACATAAATCTCGGTGAATTATTTTCCTACTTCCATCTGTAAAATTGACTATCCAAATTATCGTTTGATCGTCCGAATGCTTCTGAAGGTAACAGAAATCCAAAAGTCCAGATATCTGACTTTATATCCCGTTTCACGTTACGTTTGACAATTAAGATATACCTAATAAACCCGCGCTGGACATCATCACCCGCTCGACAAGCTCGTGAAATTTATTGCGTCAGGCGAATCTCCGTAAAATTTTGTGTAAAATTTTCATCAATTAACGAACGTCACGCGATGCAACGACTCGGGAAATTTTTCCAGATGAAACGACACCGCGAGGTCGCGCGCCGCGTAAAATATATCAGAAATTTTCGATTCCAGGCCGTATCAACGGTTAACTGGAAATACGAGACTTCCGCAGCGGTCTCTAATCCGGCTGGCAACCGATTCACCCCTGTCTACCGCTCATTTACACCACGCCACGGGTAATTCTACACCGAGAGCCCGAGCAAAACGAAGTAACCCCATTAAACGTTCGTTGCTCGTCAAGTGGCGAACGTTTAATCGGATAACCGGGACATTTCAAAAACGGTTGCCAACAAAATATTGTTCCTGGCGTTGAACAACTTCGAGCCTTCCGGGCTCGAGTAGATCTTGATGCTTGATAGTTGGACTTGACGTAGGGTTGTTTGAATCGATGTTTTAAAGCGCGTCTTGCGTTGTTTAAAGTAAAGATCGTTAATAGACTCCATTTTGATTCAGTCAACTGTTTAAAGACTGCGGATTTATGCCCAACATGTGCCTAAATTTGGTCATTTGTATCTTTCACCGTAACCTCGTCGTTAACATGGACAAACGGCAAATCGTACGGCAATTGAAAAATAATTAAAAAGCAACAAAAGATCTAACAGCAACATATAAATATTATAAAAGATTCTATGAAGCTGTCGTTACTCGATAATTAATTCAGCTACCTTTTTCACTGCTGGAACGTCAATTGGCCAGCAGCAGTCGAGGGAATCATGCGAGGGAAAGCTGATAGAAAAAAGGAAAAACGACGCACGTACACGAGACCTAACAAGTCGTTGGATCCACTGTATCTGTCTGTGCCGCGTTGTGAAAGTTCATCCCCACGGCTTGTACCAACGGCCTACGAACACCACGGGGAAATTCAACGACGTCGTCAGTGCGAATGGAAGTTCGTTTCGCCGCGGGCCGACATAGAGCGTGGTCAAACTTCTCTGTCTCTCGTTGAAAGCGTGTAACTGTTACCCGAACCCGAGGGATTACCGGTAATCTGCGGTAAGCTAAGCTACGTGAACAGGTACCGGCAACCTGTTTCAGATATTGTTACGAGTAGCCGGCAGCCATTTCGTCGAATCGTTCGAACTCAAGACAATTCGCCCTTATTTCCAACCGTTTCCAACCGATGCATCTTCCCGAGAGCGCTCTTTCTCCCTCACCACACTAGGCAAGCCTAGTTAGCGAACAGAAACGGCTATGATAATAGTTCCTCTGCAAATTAACTCGCAAAATTTCGAATACCGCCCGGTGAAAATCAGCCACCGATGCACGAATTACGTTAACTGGATGCCGGTTACCGTTTAACGCGCTAAAACTCCCAACTGCCAGTGGATATTTCCGTCAACTTTCTGAATTCCAGGCTGCCGTGTTACAACTACGCGTTGGCTAGTGACTGCATCGTTATCCAAATTAAATTCGTTCGATGAAGTTCAGGTGTTTGGTGCACAGGTGATTGTCAGGATTCTTTCAAATTAGATTCTTTCTAATCTCTGCAATTGTCTGCACTGGGACAGTTTCGACAATTCCAGATGTATATTTTACACGAATGCCAAGTTCCAACGTAATTGTTGATTGTTTGAAACAAATCTTGACAATCTGTATCATTCTACAGAAGATCGAAGAATTTGGGAAATTTGTCACTCTGCGTCATTAGGATGTAGACGATTAAATTTCATAAGTAAATCGTTCATAAATAAATCAAAACCAACTTTTAAAGTGACTTGTACTTTGAAAAGTAATCGAAACACTTTTATTAAAGAAAGTTTAAAGAACTCCACGCGTCCACGTTCCTTCTATTTTTTCCAATTTTGGAAATTTACGAAAAAACGAAACGAGTCATTTTGAAAAACTTCGTTGTCGCGGCCGGCGGTATATATCGGCGAGCAACCGGCGCGTTATCGATTACTCCGAGAGGGACGGCTTTCTTTCGTACAACCGGCATCGCGAGAACTTCCCGTTCCTCCGAATAAATCTAACAAACCTGGCTGGAAACAGCCAGCAGGCAAATTTTTGCGGAACTTTTGCTTCCAATAAGCGAGATGGAATTCCGGCCGAGGGAACGAATCGTGTCGAGTCGAGTCGAGTCGAATCGAATCGAATCGGATGGCGCGCGGAGGAATATCGATTCGCGGCGCGAGAACTAATTACCGTTAAACGAGAGCGACGAAACGAAAGGATGAAGGCAGGGGTCTGTGTCGCGCTCATTTAGGAGGAGAAACTGATTTTCAAATCGCTCGGCGGCTTTCGTGTTGATACAAAACTAGCGACCGCGCGTACGTGTAACGCATCTGTTAACGAGATCCGAATAAACAGATTGAATCTAATCAAATCGTCGAGAAACCGATGCGAGAGGACGAAGATTAATTAAAAATCTGCAAGTTATCGGCACTTGTCGACTTGGTAAATGTCGCTGCCTACGCGAGAAAAATGAGATGCGTAAACTGCGGGCTAAACTCACAGTGGCGGCGATCGGCAAACAAGTTGCTGTTTGCCGGCGAAATGTTTATTTTTTAAAAGTTGGGGAAAGCAGCGGCTCGGTTTCAGGTTTGTTCGAGTCCCTTCCTGATGAATTTTACGCGCAGCAGAAATAAATATTTGCGCAAGTTTGTAATTGTACGCAAGTTGGCGATGAATGTAATCAAGGCGAAAGTTGACGAGGTGCACCTCGGCTTGTTTGGAAAGAAGGAGAACGTGGAAACTGTATCACACCGCGCGGCACTTGTATTTATTCCAATTATTCCAAATGACAGAGAAACTTCAAATTTCATTGCGCGAGGCAAAGTCTTCGAAAGAAACAAGCCGATTGCGCTTGGCAAAATTCGAGAGACAAGCGTGAAAGTCAGAGAACCTTTGGAACGCTCGCAGAGACTGCAACGTTTCATTTCCAGTTCTCGTCGATCGAGCTTCGGGACTACGAAAAGAAGTTCCATTCGGCGGATTCGTTCAATTAACGCGTCGCTCCGTAACTTTGTGAAATTTCAAAAATGACGTGTTTGCAGTTTCATAAATTTTTCCCGTCGACGAGACAATCTTCTCGGCGCAAACACGGATTCGATCGAAGCGGAATACGAAATCCGCGCGATTACCGGGCAAATGGGGGGGGGGGGAAGCGTTTGACTTTTCACGGCGCACCGGAGAAAATTCCGTGAAAAATTCCGGCGTTGCCCGGATTACGAGTTCGACCAGGCAACGGCGAGACAGCCAAGTGGACATCCACTTGTTACCCGTATCCCAGTTTCGCGGAACGAGACCCGCGGGTCCGATAATCCGCGTTTTCGCCGTCGACCACGCGAAACGCGCAACGAATTACAATAATATAGAAACATATCTCGATCCTTGACACGTTTGTAACAGGGGGGCACCCCTCGTTACGAACAGCCACGACACGACGATTACGCGTAATTCGTGTAATTCCCGTAATTTGACAAACGTTTCGACGCACGCGTCGTGACTTAATTGAATAACTGTCTGCCACATTACGAAAACACGAGACGCGCGACTGTCGGCTGAAACATTTGCGGCGCTGCATCGTTGAGCGCTATTTACTTGAATATGCGAGACGGCTGCGAGAATGGCTGGGTTTTTCATTTCCGCAGTTGCGGATTGTTCACGAGGGGAGAAGCGTTTGTTTAACAAATTCTGTTTCGCGAAAGAGCAATTCTCGAGGTTTAATAGCGGTTAACGGTTTAATAAGTAAGTGCGCGAGGTGTGGAACGAATAAAAGTGGCAAACTCCGAAATTAAACCTAGGTGAATGCTTGTTTCGTCCATTGAATCATCTCACTCCGCTTTGTGTACGTGTTTCGCGTATTGTTTTTGCACGTTGAAAAGTGAGGATGTTCGTGCAATTTGCTCGCACTTTTACAAACAAGGCGCAAAGAAATCCTCACAGAGATTTAGAAACATCCTCGTCTCGAATTCGTCTCCTCGATCAAGCTCGTCTACATTTTCTTGTCAAGGAAATTCGGACAACGGGAGCGTAATTTCACCGAAATTCACCGCGAGTTTCAAAACAGCTTGCAAATTTGGCGGGAGAAAGCGTTCCGTCCTATCCGTCGTTCGCGCGGCGATCGGTTTGGGAGGTTAGGAAAGCGTAAATTCGTGACAATGGGGAGAGACGTTGCAGCGGTTTGTGTGCCCCGGTTTCTACGGGCGCATTCAAATTAAGAGCTCTCTAGGACGGGACGCACGCCATTCGATAAACAGAACACGCCGTGTCACTTGACCGCCCACTCGCGTTTCACGCTACAGGAATAGCGCGCGCTGTTTTCACAAAAACCTACATCAAACGACTCGTGCCGGCCAAGTCGCGTCGATTCGGCTTTTATTTTCGGGTTTCCCGTATCGACCGGCAGCCGCTGCGACGTTTAATCGCCGCTGTTAAAGCCAGGTTGGATTTCGAACGAGAGAAAGAGGGAGGAGGGGTAAAAAAATTTCCTCCGGAAAAAATTTCCTACGTCGCGTTTCTCTTCTCTTTTCCCCCGTGTGTACGACTCACGCGTACAACCTTTTTTTCTGCCTTTCTTTATCAATTATCGGCGCCATGTGCGCACGCCGGTGTGTTTCCATTAGCCAGTGTATCATTAGACGGAAATGTATGCGCCGAGTGCAACTAGCGTGTAAAGACCGCATAAATAGCACTAATCTGTGCTTTTTGCGTCGGTGAAGTTATCGGCGCCTGCTTCTAACTATCGCGATAGCTGCTATGCCGGCTGGCTGCCTGTAAAAGTTGTCGCGTTCGCCGAGAATACGGTGTGAAATCTCTCGACGCTAACGACTCGAGGATAATTATAATAAGATCGCAATTAGGATAGGATACGCAAACTGCACAACTAGCGTGACAAAGGAGTTTGCGATTCACGTCAGTTTTTACGTTCTGTGGAGACGAGTTTCCACCTTTCGAGCGATTTCGAACCACATTTTGTGATTTCTTGCGGCCAGGATTGTGCTCGAACGAGTATGCGAACGTTGACGTTCAAACTCAGCCACTGAAATCTACCATCGTTAGATCGCAGATAAAAGTATCAGCGCGTGGAACTAAAATGAGGCGAGCAACCGTGTGCCGGGCATAGTAAAATTCCTTCGTGTCCTGTTATTATTATAGAGGAATAACACGCGTCGAGAAAGGAAAACACGTGACTAGTTTTACGGTTTGTTCAAACTGGCTGAGTGAGGAGAGAGACGTGTACGAGAGTTTCTAAATACGGTGAGAGACCGAGACTCCATCCTAAATCCCAAGAAGGGACTCAAACCTAAACAAACCTCGTTCAAACTCGGCCAGTAAAATCTACCAACGTCGGATCGTCGGATAAAAACGCTGCAAGCAGCGCGTGTTTCGGAGGTAGAGGAGAAAAGGCTGCGTCATTTATCGGGTTCGAGGTTCGTGGACGAGAGACGTTGCTCGTGTTTTCATCAAGTCGTACACAGGTTGGAGGGGTGTGTCGTACGCCACGGCGAAGCGGGACGAAGCGAGACGATGTCGCGTGCAAATTATCGTCTCTCGTCAAGGATGTGCAAAAGGGTCACCACCCCGTAGAATCGACCTACGGTTCGCCTTTCGTTGCTCCTCGAATGACAAATGACCAGCTATTAGGCCGATTTCGTGATCACTGCGCTTCTGAGAGCCGCGCGCAAAAAATTAATTACCACGAGAGCGTGAGTTCGATGCGGCTTTCGAGTGTCTTCTTCGTCGCGAGTAGCTTCGCTTCCCTCGTGAGCGTGTTGAAGCGGAATTTATCACTCCGGCCGGAGGCCACGCGGCGATGAATACGTTCGAGAGCCAGTGACTGGCCTCTTCTGATATATAGTAACGCCGCGTGTGAGGCAGTGAAATTTCTGGGTGTGACCGAAAACTGATTATTAATTACACACTCGTGCATGGTGTTCACGCTGTTTTCTGAATGGAACTAAGCGTCGTGCTGGGTTCTATCACGGAGATACGTGACTTTTTTCTCTTGCGCGTGTATCTTCGATTTGCAGATTGCTTCTATTTCTATGCGCGATTCAACGTGTTGTGCCAATGACGAGTTTCGCATTTCCCACTGAATTCGCTTTTCTTTTTCAAATACTAAATTAGCGTGTTTCGAACGAATACTTGTTACTGAAACTCGATTTACAACACTTTAGTTTACACCCCAGAATGATCAACAATCGTATAATAAAATAGAAACGTACCGTGCACCTTCGTATCCGATCCATATCTCGCGAGTTCTCCGCAAACTCCACGTGCACGTTCTTAAAACAAAAGTTTTCTGGTAATGACAGATTCCGTATTCGACCCGAGCGCAAGAAAGAAAGATTGACTCTTGGATATGAAATCCTCCGGGTTTGAAATCTACATTCGTCGAAGTAGTAGTCGCACTTTTCACCGTTCGATCACGCTACCGTGCAAGAGCGCGCGTGCAAGAAAGAGAGAGAGAGAGAGAGAGAGAAATGGAACAGACGAAAGGAGAGGGAAAACCATCTGCACTTTTAATCCTCCATTTAGACCGTTCAAAACCGTTAGTAGTTCAGCGGCAAAGGAACCACAGATACGTTTTCTCTCGGTGGTTTTCGACATTAGATGGCCTTCAATGAAGGCGTTCAGGTGGCTGAGCCGCGGTTTTGCATGATACGCCGTTCTGAACGGAGATTTCTGTGCGTTTCACCGCGCGGCGGTCATGTAAAAGCCTCCAGCTAAAAGGAGGGAGGGGGCAGGGTTGGTATCTTTGAAAATCAGAGGCAAATATCGCGCGGGTGAAACTCGGTCGACGTGAAATAAGCGTTAATGGAAATGGATTGAAGCAACAGCGACCTTTGCTCCTCGAACAAGCAAAGAAAATCCAACCACTGAGCCGTTTGCGATCCTTTCCTTTGTATCGTTTCAATGTATCATTTCTTCCTTCTTTTTTTCTTTTCTTTTCTTTTCTCTTTTACGTATTATACCGACGAAGTAAAGATTGAGAACAGAAGAAGAGAGGCGATAATTAGCTCGTCCGAAATTAGCCGTCGGGCCGAGGGAAGAATGAAATTGTTTTCAAATCACGTGGAATTTATTACACGAAAACAAGTGACGTTCGCAATTGCACGTGCGTGTTTAACTGTTTTCGTCACTGTACTATCGCGTTTTCAAATTTGGAACCACAAAGAACTAATTTCTTTATATTTAGAAAATAACATCGAAACGTACGTCCTCTCTCTCTCTCTCTCTCTCTCTCTTTCTTTCTTTCCAAAATCCTCTTGTCAAAATTTTTCGAAACAATGTTCGTAGTTGTTCGACGCTTCAACCGTCCGCTGCTAATCGCCGCAAAGCAACGAATAATTGACGAGCATCGTGGCACCATTGGTTGTGTCTCTCAGCGTATCGGGCGAAAACGAAACACCGCCGGTGTTTTGAAAAGCAGCGCCGGATATCGCCCGGCGTAAAAACTATTAATTAACATGGCAGACGCACGAAAAAAGTTACCGCGCGTCCTGTTTTTCATCCCCCCCCCCCTTGCCAGCACCTGTTGAAACAAATGTTCAACAAACCCGGCCGAACCGCGGGTATAACGTTCGATTACACGGTCGCCGCGCAGTTTTGTAACTGGAACGCGGGCAGTCGCAATCGCATTTAACCGTTTTCGAATTCGCTACGAAGCCTGTGCTATTAACTCGCCCCGAGCAACGTTTGCTCGCCTATGGCCGAGTTGAAATTTCGCGTTTTGTTTTTCTTCTGTAATTCAATTTTATGGACGGGCATGAAATCCATTTCATCTGCGCGAGCGATACGTTCGAAAGCGACGAGGAGGTGAGAAAAAAAGGAAGGAGTAAGGATAATACGAAAAGTGAAATCTTTATTTCTATTTCCTTAATCATATTCTCCACTTATCGATGCAAACACTCTAATAATCAGACTGCGAGTATTTATGTTCCAATTTCATATTTTTGGAAACCTGATTTAGAAAAAGAAAGATGGACTTTCAGCTGAATGACTGACAAATTAGTGACAGTGTGATCTTAACGCTCAAAATTAAATAATTTCTATTGATACTTCTATCTTGGCAAAGGTAAGTGGTCCCTGTGTTGCCAAAAGTGCCCAAAATATGTCGCAACATCCTCCTGTGAATTTGACAAAAGTTTGACTCTTGAAACGATAAATCTTCGGTATGTATGATATATCTTGACGATACCTGTCGATGAAAGCGACGAAAGCACTTTCGAGAAGCGTGTATCGATGCGTTCACGGAAAGAATGGGGAGAGAACGCAATGATTAAAGGGTTCGCGGGGGAGGGAGGCCGTTTTAATAAATAGAGAACTTTTACAACGAAGTTTCGGAAGTTGCGAGACCGGTGCCACATTATTTTCCGTCTTACAGCTCAGAAAGCTGAACTTTGCTATTGAAATTCCAATTTCTTTTCCTTTTCTCTCTCTCTCTCTCTCTCTCTCTCTCTGTCTCCAGCCGCCTCCCATCTTTTTCTCGCAGTGGGCCGGGAATTTCTTTCCCTTTGTCATTCGACGATAAATTCAGAAGGGGCTTAGAACGGCGGTTTAATTAAACTAGTTTAACTGTCATTCCGTTCCTTCAACTTAACTTGTTCCACGCTGCCCGCTCCGAATCGATAACGCGGCTTTCGCTCTACATTTTTATTACCTCTGCGTACGTATTGTGAGCTTTAATATTAATTTCCCGTGACAAAGGAGAGCCTACTCCATTACGTACGGGAAACGACCAAGTATCCAGCTTTATTGGAAATTCTTATCCGACGTTGCGCGCCCCTCCGCCGATGGGACATTCGAAATGAAACTATTCACTGTGATATTAATGCTTTAAATTACGTTTCAGTGCTAAGGATACCCGGTTAGCTGGTAACATCGACATTTCTGTTAAATAAAAACTGAAGCAAAGTTAGCGCGCAGGAAAACGTAGGAAAATTTGCCTTTATTTGTTTTTATTTGATCCTCTAATTAACATTCAGAGTGCATGGATTTATTGACATGGTTATTTTTTTTCAAGTAACTACTTTTTAATCTGGATCTAAATTTTAGCCTTGTTCTGTGTGAAACACAGATTCTGTCTTTGCATCAATCTCATTTCAACAACGAGAGATTGGAATATCTGGCTGAAATAACTACAAATTTGTTTAATGATAATACAGAGCATTCTGTCCTGCTGTTTGCGAGTACATTTTAAAAGAAAAACATGTCGATTCAATCATCACAAATGTCCACTCCCTTTGTTGGACCTGTCAAGTTACAACTATGTATCGCCTGCAATAAGCTCGATTTCATTTATAATCCAGGTTCAACGTCGTCGATCAAAGGTCCTCGCATGTACGAGTTTCCGACACGTTTCACCTAACGCAAAATTGACCCGCGTTCGCGGAAGCATAAGCGCAAACCTGTCGGCAGTTTCCGAGAATCGTTCATCCTACTCTCGATTTCTTCCCGGACTTCAACGCAGGGAACAAGAGTTCACGCATGTTCGTGCAGGAAGATTGCGTAAAGCGCATTTATAACGTTGCTCGTCAATTAAAAAGTACCGTGGAGCTGCATTCTTTGCTCAACGCGTAACGAGAAATTTATTTCATCGGAGAATATAAATGTGACGTTCCTCAGCGTCGAATGCAATGTCGTCTTGCAACACGGTGAATCTTGCTTTTACGCAGTGATTTATGTTTAGGAGTGCCGCGTGTGATTTCCCGTTCAGTGAATATCCAAAGTGACAATTTTTTGACAGCAACAATATACGATGGTGTTCTAGAGAATCGGAGAATCCTTTCATTTAATTTCCCACGATTTTTGTCATCTTTTTTTCTAATTCTTTTGTCAATTTCTTGTACAATATAAACATAATCTTTGAATTATCCGTAGTGTGGCATTCTGAAAAATCTCTCCTCACTTTAAGGTCGTTTGCGCGTAATTTTATCGGAGTACCTTCGTGAATTTCACTGATCTCCGTCAAGATAGTAGCGTAAGATGCAAAATAAAATTAATAATCTAAATATAAATTACTGCAACTCAACGATATTACGCAAGAGTTGCAATTTGTAAAAAATGTTAACTAAATACAACAAAGTTTCTTCCTCGCTACGCGGAAGGGACGCATTTTCTTTCTACGACGCATGGGGTCGTTGACTTCTGTTCGTTTCAAGGTATTTCAAACAAACTTTTCACGAACGTTTACGAACTTGCAGTTAAAATTTTAACGAGACGCACAAACGGTAAGAACATTCTCAGATTGTAAAGATACTCGTTTTCGTAGTTGTAGAGAAATTAGAATGTTCGATGCTTTACTCTCGACGAAGAAAATACGATTGTTGCTTCTGCCACGCAAACAGGATCAAACAGTTGAGAAAACATGTTTCCATTGTTTTCTATTATAAGAGGGGACTTTGTACAGTAATTAACACGAACGTTCTTAATAAACATCAGACGTTGAGTAAACTTTCAAACGCGAAATCCAAACTTGTCCAAACATAAACTGCATCAATTATGCGCCTTTCGATGCCTGACATAACTCGATAATCAATATTGACTTTGGAATTAAGATTTCGTACGGTAACTTCGACGTAAGTATAATTCCGGAGGCGTATCAGAATTTGATCAGTCAGCAAAAGTTGGTCGTAATTAATACTCGTGACGTAATATCGTTAAAACTGAACGTTAAACTACAATACTCAACTGTTTAAACATTCTACCACAGACGCAGTGATTTTGACTATACGCTGCTTTTGCTCAAATGTAAATATTGCACGCTCTTTAACCTCAAGAAGAGGTCTTCCTTTTTTCAAACTTTGTGTCGAACGAACTGTCATAATTTCAGTAACAACAAAATTAAAAACATTAAAAACCACTTGGAACGAGAAAAAACACACGAGCTTTTTACAAAGCAAGGCATTAATCATTAAATATATTGAATCTTGTTGCACTACTTGATCGTCGATAAATCCTCAAACACGAGCCTACTTCCCCCAACGTTTTACACGAGTGACTCAAAAAATTGGCAACGAGAAGGGAAGCGTCAAAGATACAAATATGTAACAATAACCATGTTATGTGCAACTCACTCGGCTTATCCAAATCAGATATCTCCAGCTCCGAGTACACCGTGGCAATCCCCAACACGAACACCGTGGTCGTAGTCGCGACACACCACCAGCACCTCCACCACCACATTTTGTCTTCGTTTCGCGCACTCCTGGCACCACACACCCTCGGAACCAACACCCCGACCGACCCGGGGCCGTCCCCCGCGCGCGCTCGCCGCCCTTTCAGCGGTTAGCTAGTCTCACGGCCGTCGTGAACCGGCACTAATTGCAGCTGCTGTTGCTGCTGCCGGTGTAGTCGGTGTTCTCCTTCTTGTTGCCGATGTTGCCGCCGCTGCTGCATTGCGCCGCCGTCGTCGTCGTCGTCGTCGTCGTAGTCGTCGTCGTCGTCGACGACATTCTCTCGACGCGCCTTTCTGTCCTCCTCGGCGATCGCCGCTTTTGTCGCACGATCGGAAACCTCGACTCCAGGCTGATCGATGATTTCCACGCTCGACCACTCGTCGGTTCGATCCGACACGTTGCGCGACACAGCAAAGACGAGGCAAAGCTACCCCCTAGACGCCGCCGAAGTCTTTCCCACCCTCGAGTCTCTTTCTTCCCAATGATTCGACGCAACCAATTGATCCCCCACTCGCTCGTTCCAATTACCGGCAGCGAGAGATCACCCTCCAACCGAGTCTCAATCAATCCACTTGTAACCGAACGTTCGGAGGCGTTCGAACGTTGACGGCTTCTCGCGCGATCGTTAGGTACCCGGGGGAGTTTCCAGCAACTTTTCAAAACTGTTTGGCAAGTTTCGCCGGGTGTCGGGCTGAGGTCACAAAGAAAATTCTCACTGGAAAATGTGCGCAGCTTGTCGATGGCAGCTTGGAGTAAATATTACCATTCCTTGCGTTTCTAGGAATCCGACGCAGAGTCGCGACTCTGTGGACCCGCGTCCACGTTCGGTTCAATCGAGTAAATACGCGGCACGTCGATCGTAAAACCGACGAAATTGAAATGCGGCAGTGACGAGATTCGATGACGAACATTCGATAGAGAGAGCGGCAGTGTGATCCGTACCGGAGCGCGTCGAGTGTGAGACTGAAGGGACAGGTTCGACCCGATGGTGCACGGGAGCGTCAACTTCCGACAAACGACGACGACGTTGTCCACGAGCAGTTGTCCAGGCGCGGTTACGTCGGACTCGTGGATATTTTTCGCTTCGAGGCGACACTTGGAGGCGAGTACACACCACGACGAGAAAGCGAGACGGGGGTGAGGGCAGGGTGCGGAACAACGATCACGAGTTCGCCGAGAATTCAAAGTTCGAATTGCCGGTTTCGCGAGAATTGGTCGACGTCGAAACAGGTCGAACTGAACCGCAAGTAACGCTCCGGACACGGGTCTAGTTTACTGCACCACTAGCTCCGAATGAACTCGTCGGTTTGCCCCTATCTCACGGCTCGTTACTCGCACTCCGCTACTCGAAGGGCGCGTAACGTAACACGGAAGGACGTTCGCACGACGGAGGCATCCACCCAGGTCCCCCCGCGGTCGCCGTGATTAAATCACCGCGCATCGATATTAATCAGTCGATGAAATCGCGTCGACGAGACCGAGTTGCCAAATTAATCAAACCCAATCCGCGAACTCGTCGAACCTTCGACCTGGGCTCTCCCCAGACTCTACTTACGTTCTCTCACGTTTTCGCGATGAACGAAAGCGAATCAGGTGTCGAATCAATCTCGAGTCTCGACCCGTATTTCCCACTTACTTATCGGAGCGCGAGCACGTGTGCTCCTCCAAGTCTTCTCGAAGGTCGTCGAAAGAAATCGTCGCGCACAATCGGATTGTCTCCCACCACGCACGATTACCATCACCATTCACGTACGTACGTATTCACTCGCGCGAGGCGTGTGCATTTTAAAAAAAAAAAAAAAAAAAGAAAGGAAACGAAAGAAAAGAGAAATCGCGGTATCGCCTTCGTTGTCACTCTGTCGTTGCCATCGATCTCGCCGGACAGATCATCGATCGAGGATGACAGACGAGAGAGACGTGACGGCAACGCGCGGGAAGACTACCCGAGAGAAGATCACGCTGCCTCGGCACGAATTTTAATTCATGGATCGGACGGCGCCGTCGTGATCGTACTCGAAATACGAGTCTGCGAGTAATCCGCCACGTGATGGAACCACGTCGAGTCCTGACCCGTGGCGGCTCGGTACTGAAACCATTGAGTAGCGCGAAGGACCACCACGAGCCGGTTCGGATACCTTCGCGGCTATTCGGTGGAGCTCGGGCACGCTCGCGCTATTCTTCTCTGTCGCGCGTACCGGTCTGTCCTCGCCGGCGCGTCCACCTTTGCTTCTCTTCTCTCTTGATTCCCTACGACCTACGGACTCAACCTTCCTCTCGCGTTCTGCGCCACGCACGCCGCGCTATGATTTAGCGGCGGGGGCTAATGAGCCGCCATAATCGCGGCAGCGGCACACGCGGGGCACGCAACCGTCTTTCCGAGGATCGGCGAGCCGACGGGAGATTCGCACGGTCGATTTGCTCGGAAACGCGGAGAAAATCGGATCGAGCATAGTTTTCAATCTCAACGGCAAATCCTTTCGAACGTGTTCCGGATTTAAGAAGTTACTTCAGAATTATTTCTCGTTATTTCTCGTCCGTCGGACAGGACGATCTATTTGTTGTTTCATTAATTGCGATCTATCGTGGTATCGAGCTACGTTTTAATTTGTAATTAAGACACTCGAGAACGCACGAAATTGGCTATCAACCGAGATCATAATTTCTTTTTCAGCCACAGTTTGCAAGTTGGCTTGGAATGTTACAGTTGAAATTAGGCACGACCATCCGCGATTTTGTATGTAGAAAGCATTGATATTTTCAGGTGATACGTCGTCGTTGAAAATTTATGAAATTTTCGTGACAAGTTTTTCTGACGAAATTTCGGAAACGAGACAAATCTAACTTTTAATGGCTCTTTAACTACCACGAGTTCCAACGTACGAAATCGCATTCCAAATCAACGAGTAAAATTCCGCTCGTTTAGCGTGGATCATCTCCCGATAAGGATAGTTTTCTACCCTGGTGAAGGTCAAACTCGTAATAGCGAATAGTTCGTAACTAACAAAGATGCGAATTTTGTCCGCGTATTTAGGCAAATTGACCACTGTGCGCCGGTTGAAAGACAGCTCGGATACGCAGATTGAACGATGTTCTCCACCGTTGGCTTTTAATAAAGCTGGCAATATAGCGACGGGAACGTTCCGGCTGAATCATTTTCCGGGCGGGTTTTTATTGGAGGAACGGACGCGAGGCGAACGCGAGGCGAGTCGAAATTCTTGAAAATTGCCGCCGTTATATAAGACTCTGTAGCCAGAGGAGACCTCTCCTCGGCTTATATTCGACTTTAACTGCCTGCGAAATTAATACGTTTTACGAGCCGGGCGACCGCCGTAATAATTCTCTCGTCTTCGCAATATCACGCGAATTAGTTTAATATTCATGGTGTTTGGCGGATCGGATCTCGCTTTGGAGAATCTTCGATAAGCTAGATTATCGGCCATAAAATATGTACGCAGGTAGACCGAGAAGTGCGGAGTGTTCCGTCGTGTGTTGCTCGTGCGCTGTCCTTCCGGGAATATACGTCAATTTTGCCGATTAACGTTCGAGAGGCCTTTTGGCGCGATATACATCGATAAAGTTGGTACACGTCGATGATTTCTCATCATCTTTTACCATTCGCAAAGTTCTCCCGCTTTGTTGGAGATATTCTTCGACGACGAGACTTTGATAAAATGTTTAAAAATTTAACAAACTCGCCAACAGCAACAACATCGAATTAGATCGGATATTTTCTAACGTGGGTTTCTGACTTAATTACGGGTCAATACGTTCTAGAAGATGAGAACGAGTTTCGAGCGAATCACAACGCAAATAACTTGACAGATTTCACGCTGTAACGACGTTGAAAAACGTTCCGAATAATTACATTTGTAGACGATGAAAAATTGCATTGATGCAGCGAAAAATATGATTTCATTTAAAGTGAAACAATCGTAAATTCTACATTTAGCGATCTTTCGTCTAACTGAATATTGCACAAATTAATTGTCAAGTTTGCTTTTCAAATGCAAGTGAAATAAAATATCTTCAACTACCAGCGTAAATAACGTATTGTTGGATACGAATTCATAAATTATAATAGTTCACAGTCACATGCAGAGTACGATAACTTGAAAAGTTGTGACAATCTACGTATCATCAACAACGATGAATCGATGATTTCAATTATAACGTTCGCAAAATTGTTTTGCAATCGATTGGAACAAACTTTGATCGGAATTTGATTGATATAATTTTCAGAAAAACTCGCAATGAGAGAAACTTTGCATAGAAGTTTCTTCACTTCCGCGTGACATGTAAAGAGAATTGCGTAAAAAATTTTGTTTAAGGAATACGACGATCCGTCATACGAGAAAGGATGTCACGATTTTTCAAGCGAACTTTCATTTCCATGCGAAGCAGTAGAAAGAAGCGTCAAGTGCGTTTAGCTGTGTCACGAATGCATAAATCTTATTATGACCTCGCGCTGCTACTCATGTTTGTCTTTATAAACGAGTAGAGAATTATTAGTTTCCATTAATCTCTGTCGGTCTACGTCGAGTCATTGTAAAGGCAAGATATTGTCCACTGATGATACAGTGATACGAGCCTTAGTTTCATTGTCAGCGATACTACAAATTGTGGTTCTTTGGTACT
The DNA here is from genome assembly GCA_032399605.1 of Melipona beecheii. NCBI lineage: Eukaryota > Metazoa > Arthropoda > Insecta > Hymenoptera > Apidae > Melipona > Melipona beecheii. The sequence goes on along the minus strand of JAUCMO010000501.1, from coordinate 4,848,089 downwards.
GCTGCGCTTATTTTTATTCAAATTGTTTCTCATTTGTTGATTAATATCGCATCGACACGTGCAACTGTTTCTTTGTATCATTATCAATTTTTTTTTTTTTATGAAACAATTCGAAAACGCACAAGATAAAGTATTATTTAATAATCTCGAGTTTAAAATTAACCAAACAGGACATTGGAAACAATCTGTCAAGAATGATCCAGCAAGGATTTTGACTGTAACAACTCCAACTCTGTTTCACAGTGATAAAAATTGCACTATAAAAATATAAAAGTCGACACATTTTTTGATAAATGGACGTGATAAATAAATCATCGAATTCATTTTCATTACAGAGAACGAAATAATTAATTGAATAAACGATAAAGCGACAGCCTTAAAAATTTTGTTAAATAAACATGCTTGTGTAACGTAGCTCACGCATGAATCGTTTTACGACTGAAACAAATCGTCAAGATCTGTTTCGCGAAAATCCCAAAAGGGTAGATTGTTTTAAGCTAGGGGAGAGCTAGGAGAAATTACAAAAGATTTTTACTTTAATATACCCTAAAGAGGTGTTAGCGACGTAACGAACTCGCGTATAAGAGTCTCTCTCTCTAGTGAAATTCGTTCTTCCTAAATTTACTGGACGGACACTTCACTCTTCCACGCTTTATGAAAGCGCTGCCTCTCTTTCTAAAATTCTCATTCATCACATAGTCGCACGCGCGACTACCACCAACGCGCTTCAACGTCTGCACGCATTCTCAGGATTCTTGACTTTCACCCATCACACCTGGCTCCAATAAATTCTTTCGCTCTTGAAACATTAAATAATCGACTATTGAACAGTTTGTAAATTCTACGTACACTTTCAGATTTGTTTCAAGTTTCAACCAAAATAGTCGCGATGCATGATGCGTTCACATATATTCGTAAAAATGTTCCCAGTACACAAGTACATGTGTTTCTTTCGATTTGTTTCAAATTTGATCGGTAGGTGCACTAAAAAGTGTTTTACGCAACACATATACCTTGCAATTACAAAGTGTTGCGTACAATTGTTTAATTTACGATCGTTTCGGTAGTTTGGCAACTACGTTGCAAACTACCACCCATGAAACAGCACGTCGTCCTGTATGTCCTATAAATATTCACCATCCCCGTAAACGTGCGTCGAACTTTGAAAATTCCAATTGAAAATTAACCCGTGCAAATGAAACGCCCGGTTAATCTTCGTAACTCCGTGATAATCGCCAATCCGGCGCAAATCCGCTCGAAAGGAAGTGCGCGGGTTCGATGCACAAAACACATTTCACCGGCATGGCCGATGGTAACTTCGAGCATCGCCTCCCCCCCCACCTCGTTTGCAGATTTAAGCACGGCCAAGTCGGAACGAGGTTAATGAGCATCACGAAACATATGTTTCGATTGGGGAACAGTGGCGGGGTCAGAGGACGAGCGGGTGGGACGCTTATTTGCGTCATAAACATGTTCATGAAAACTGATAGTTCGTGCATAGGTGGTGCACGCGCGAGATAACACCCCTCGAAACTTCATGACTACGAGAACTCTCGGCGATCACGATAAATTCCGGCTTTCGTGTTTCCGTCGCTATCGGGAATCGCCTGCAAATCACTTCCTAATCCTCATCGAGTAGGTATCCGCGAAGGTACCTTTCCTAAATCCCCTTTGAACGTTTGAGAACATTCCCGGCTTAGTTACGTGTATCGTTGTTTTCCTACCGTTTCCACGATCCGTGACGCCCAGCTACGGGGCGAGATTTTTCCTCCTTGGCGATTCACGCGATTCACGATTCCGTTGCTCCTCGATGGAGAAACTGCACGAGAATTAAACGAGCACGCGTGTAACGTGTGGGTTACTGCAGAGGCACTTTGATTCTCTAAATAGGGAAGGATAAAATGGAACGGAACGTCGCGGACAAATTTATGGAATTTAGAGACACTTGGTAGAATTTTGCAGAAATTCAATGTAAAATTCTGTGGAATTTACGAAACGAAACTGGGAATAAAAATTATTTACCAATTGACAGTGTAATTAATCGTTGTTTTCTCTCTGAAAATTTAGCCCTGCTGCTTGTTATTGACAGAGAAAGTTTTTCAATGACAATTTTTCGTATCAATGATGAAGAAATTCTACACGTGAAGTGGAGAAATACGAATGTAGATAAAAATGTTCCGACTCGGAGCTGTCATACCAAGAACATTAGGTGTTAATGACTGTCATTAGTGAAGAATTAACAGTAGAGAATAGCCATTAAAATGCTGCCTCGAATTCTTTCTCATTTTCTTAATAGCGCAAGTTCATCGGTGTTACGTTCAGAAAAAAGAAACAGATTGAAAAGAATAAAAGTTGAAGAACAAGTAGGGCTGTCTCCAAATTATCCAAATATCCCAGTTTGTACACTTAAAGAATTCCCAAAACTACATTTAGCCATTCAACTACAACTTATATAATTTGACCGTATAAATACAATTTATAATTTTCATATCCTTGAATCAATAATTTCTTTTTATATGTAAATTAAATTGTACGCAGTTCATTTCCACGTGTGTATCTATTTTACTTTATAATTTACAAACACAGCGAAGAAATTTTCGTTATAATTTTGACTTGAGAAGTCTCCAATGTGAGTCTTTCAGGGTAACAGTTGTCAGTTGTATTGGACGACATAATTTCTAATTAATTTAAAAAAGGAATTATCAAGTGATTGCTAGTGCAGATTGAAAATAGTGGAACAAATTGAACTGTAATATGTTTGTAACAATCAGCTTATAATCAGGACATGCCTCGATTAATTATAAGCATTGCGCTTGAGTTGTAAATAATGATATTCACCTCGAGAGTAGATTTCAATTTTCAAAAAGACAGAAGCCGATTATTCTAATTTCGCACTCCATTTTTGTACGTTCGTAATTAAAATTGTCTGATTTCTTGCATGTCAAACGGAGATAAATGTCGAGTTTAATTTCATCTTATGAATTGCAAGTTTAATTACATTGCAAATCATGTAATAAATCCGGATGAAAATTAATTTCAGTTAGCAACGTGAAAGTTATTCAAGTTGTTAAATGTATAATGTAAATCGAATGCACTCACCCACTGTCACAGCCGTTGCTTGGAAAACTGGTCGCAATCAACATGTCCATGTTCGAGACTGCAAAAACATTAGGTACGAGCAAATTAGAACAGTATGCAAATATATTTAAAAAAATATTTTTCGTTTATCATTATTATTACTATCGTAAATACTCGTGTTTTTCTCTTAAATTCCCAGCATTTACAGTCCAAATAAGTATAACTTTCACGACGCGAGAGAACAACAACATTTTCAGCCTCTTATCGTTTCTACTTGTGTATCTCTGCGATTTTATCCGGATTTTTATCTCGACTTTCACTGTCGACGTGAAATTTTACGAGTTTCTCCGTTAACGATAACGGGCTTGGTTGTCATCCTCTCGAGGCAATTGGCTACGATACTGCGCATCGTACGCATCGTTAATTCAGACGCGTATCAGCCTGCGAGGAATCTCGAACGACTTTGAAAATCTCGTCTCGACTGTACGTGCACGCCAGCAGTGACAACTAATCGCGCTTTTTTAAAAAGTCTCCGATGCCTCGCTCGAGATCGAGAATTGTAATCAGAGACAACGATCGACGTGTGCCCGCGAGCCGATCGATACGTCAGGATCGACAATAATTTCTCTCACTTGCGTTTTTAATTTGCGCTCGGTTTCAATTTCCCTTTAAATTGGAAAGTTGTTTTCTCTCGTTGCCGGCAAAAAGCGAATAATTACCGCGGCTTGAAAAATTATCGCATCAAACTCGAATTAAATTACAGAAATATCGAAGATATCGCGCGTCCCTTTTACGGATTTTACTATTTTACCATGCTCCAACCGCGTAATTAAAACATTAGCAAAGCTGAATAGGGAAACTAAATAACTTTCAGCTGTTTGCTTGCCAAGAGTCTTTTTTACGAACAAAGGATGCAGCTTCTCGAGAAATATCTCATACAACAAAAACAAGGTTAATCCGCATCGAGCAGCCAATACGTCGGATAAGAGGGAATGAATCCACAAGTACTTCAAAGCACGAGACAAACACGAGAATCGTGTTTAAAAAGAACGAAAAAGTACTCGTGTTTCCCGGCGGAAGGATATTAATCGAGAAGACGGCGACCTATAACGAGGTGCTGATCCATTACCCAACACGCTGAACAGAGATCCTTCGCAATCCTTGCAAGCAACTCGCTGATGGATTATTCTGTCAGTCATTATTAATTTATTGTATTATGTAGAACTCGCGAATAACTGTAGCAGCAAAAATCAATTTATCACGGGGATCAGAAAGTTTGTATGAATTCCATTAATTCACAGCGCATACTACTGTCGGCTTATGGAGAAGTAAAAAGAAGATGATGAAAAAGAAAGGACTAGGAAGAGAAAAGGGTAAATTATCGTTATTAAGTAAGGAAGAATCATTGCTACTGCGATAGAAATCTTACGACGTGGAATAAATTTACTCGTATCTTTTTTCTCAACTAAGAATTGTAGATACATATGTAACAAGTATTTAATCAAGGTACATGAGTATAACTATAAGTAAGAATTGTTAGTATTTACACACAAGTAAGAATTGTAGATACACATATAACAAGTATTTAATCAAGGTACATGAGTATAACTATAAGTAAGAATTATTAGTATTTACACACAAGTAAGAATTGTGGATACATATGTAACAAGTATTTAATCAAGATACATGAGTATAACCATAAGTAAGAATTGTTAGTATTTACACACAAGTAAGAATTGTAGATACATATATAACAAGTATTTAATCAAGGTACATGAGTATAACCATAAGTAAGAATTGTTAGTATTTACACACAAGTAAGAATTGTAGATACATATATAACAAGTATTTAATCAAGATACACGAGTATAACTATAAGTAAGAATTGTTAGTATTTACACACAAGTAAGAATTGTGGATACATATGTAACAAGTATTTAATCAAGACACATGAGTATAACCATAAGTAAGAATTGTTAGTATTTACACACAAGTAAGAATTGTAGATACATATATAACAAGTATTTAATCAAGATACACGAGTATAACTATAAGTAAGAATTGTTAGTATTTACACACAGTAAGAATTGTGGATACATATATAACAAGTATTTAATCAAGATACATGAGTATAACTATAAGTAAGAATTGTTAGCATTTACACACAAGTAAGAATTGTAGATACACATATAACAAGTATTTAATCCAGATGCACAAGCTGTTGTCTTTAAATTATTTGACAACCAATCGTGGAAAAAATTTCCAGATGCTGAAACGATTGACAATATTCCAATATTACGTTCGATATCGTGTTTTTAAATATCGTGAATATCTAATGGAACTGTAATAATTTGATTCTGAAAAACATCTGTATAACCAATGAATGATACGATTGAACACTACAGAGGAAGAAGATGGTAATTCAATTTTAATTAATTCCACACGTGCATCGTACATCTTCCTTCCCTTTTTACAATTAAAGAATATCGCTGATTGATACCACCGTAAAAAATTAAAATATTTTATTTACTTTATATCTCTGACCGAACGTAATCCATTCCATATCTGTCTATTTTACATCGAGACATTCCTTTTCAATCAATAAAAGTCGGAACGTCAAACAAAGATACACGTAGTTACACTTTTCCCTGCGATTTTCAGTCGCGAGCAATATTTTTTATCCATCGCAGCCAACAACGAGTAACGACTTTGCGATAGTCTTCTATAAAATGAAACGCGGAATGGCAAACTAAACTAACGTGTCACGGAATCTAAACGGAAAGTTCTACGACCGAAACGTGATATCACGTTGTTGGAGCAAATTTGGTGTATTCTGCATGTAATGCAAGTCTGATTCGTCGATGCACTATCAGATTATGTTCAATCTCTGCTTCGAATATGCAATACACCTAATATCGTTGAAAATGTACGCGTGCGCTGTAAGGCATCTCAACTTTCGTTGCAAACGCGTGCCAATGCCTCGTCAATTCTATAGAAGCGATTGACAATGCCTATTCATCGCGCAGAATCCATTAGCTCTGGTACGAAGTTTTAATCCCTGGGTTAAACTCGTTGCGTAACGATACGCACAGACGCATTCTCTGTATTTACTACGATACGATATTCAAAGATCAACGTCGCTACTAGACATTTGAAATCGTGTATTTTTTTAAGAAAGGAAAAGAGAACGCGAAAAGTGTACACGTGAGCCCTCGTTTGAGAATCGATCATAGTCGAGTTAAATGTCGAGTCAAGGCTAGATATTTTCCTCCAGTTTTTGTTAAAAAGTGTTGAAGATTTCGTCGAATCTCGCGATATAAGCAATACAAACAAAGTGATACAAACAAAGTTCGTGTAAAAATATAATCGATGAAATACGATTTCTTTGCGAAGAAAAAAATTTGTTAACGATACACCTGGTGGAATGTATTCGCACGTGGCTAATGGAGCAGCTAATCGTGATACACGGGAATTAACGCAGCTGTTAAAAAGAGCAAAGGACATTCGGAGAAAAAAACTTTCCATTTCCAGCTCTCCAACTCTCCAACTTAACATCCTATGAATATGCATTGCTTAGATGACAGCAAGCTATAAAACCGTGACAAATTCCCTCCTTCGAATTATCATAAATATATTTCGTCGTAAATATATCTTTATCGCGAAATTCGAAGATCACAATTAGGAATCGTAATTTATAGCGCGCGCATTATGCAAAATATTCCGCGGCGATTCGTTCGAGCTATTAATTCGGGGATAATAATCTGTGATTTACACAGTAGAGATAAGATTGTTCGTTAATTTTTAACGAATGCAAAGTAATTGGATCCTCGCAACACGATTTAGTCGTGTTTCTCTGTAAACCAACGAAAATCTGTACCGCGTGAAAATAATTACTTTCTACCGTTCGATACACAGAATGTTACGTCGGAAACAAAGGGATAAAATGAAGAAACGTGGGAAGTGAAAAAAATATCGTAACTGAGAAAGTATAATGGAAATATTTTTACGTGTGAGAGATATTATCGTTGCAAGGTACTTTTGCGTGAAAATAATATCTAAGGCGATGGTAAATGCTAAAATTCGAAGAGATAACGTTGTCGTTACTTTTCGCAACAAAGAAATTTATAGAAATCAATCGTATATTCTTAGAATTGGAGCGTGATTAATTGGGCAATGAAGAAACCAACGGGCTCGTGTAAAACCTGTAGCACGTAATTTGATAAATTGTAGGTAGGAAGATGACGAATTACAAATCCCCGACAATTTTACATTTACCTTCGGAGATACGAATGGTACTATAAATCACGAAAGTGTTCGTGTCACTCTCTTGAAATTTCGACAAACAATTCGTATCCTCGCTACGGTACAAGTTGCAAAGTTCGCATGAATTGAAGGTGAAGCCTAATCGATTAAGCCGAATCATTTCGAAACACGCGTCGCTCGCTCGAAAATCGCATCGATCTTTCAAAGCCGGCAACCAGCACGAAGAGTGCACGCGCGTACGAACAATTAGCGAAGCTTTTCCTCTCTTCGTGGAACCGTAATCCAGCTTGGTAACTGGCAAAGCATAAACCATCCTTCGCGCAAACAATTCGTGTACCGTTCGGATTCGAAACGGGGGAGAGCATTAAAAAGTCGTTAAAGGCGGCCGTGTTTCAGATTATCGGGGATAAAGCCACTTGAATGCGGATTCGAAAGACTCGGACGCGCGTTGGTAATCGGCGGCCGCCATTCAGCGAGCCTGGAGCCCGCCGCTGGTGAACTGGTCAGAGCGTGTCTGGGTACTAGTCCCGGCCGCGTGCCGGATCAACGATATTTTACATCGAGCACAGAACCCGCTTTCATGGCATTCCCAGAGGATTGGAACCTGACACCACGTCATACATCATGGTACACCGTCGAACACCCAGGCTGTTAACCCGAAGCACAAGTTGGATACGATGTTGTAGGTTTCCCCTGGCCCGTTCTCCAACTTGTCGAATAAACTACGAAGCCTGTCAGTCACATCGTCTCCCCGTTCCCTGTCAATTTGTTGCTTTTACTTTTATTCCGTTATTATCATTTCAACGAATTGTTGCCTCTACGGTGGTCGCGAGCTTCGTATCGATCCCGCGTATCGTGTTTTTCCACTGCGATTCGACGATAGTAGTAGCATCTTCTAGTTGAACTACATTTCGATCAATGCTCGATCGACCACTTTAGCACGCTCAACTCTACTTTTTATTAATTATATTAATTTATATTTTTAGGTATCTGTAAAGATATTTAAAATCCAAGGATGCTGCTGGAAGGACTGAAGGAGTGTGTGAAAGGAAGTGAGAGGAAAGGCGATTGCGTTTCGTCTCGGAGTCACTGCCTAAGACTCATCATCAGTGGGGCTGATGGCAGCGACTCCTTACCCCAGACGCTTGTTGTTATAACTACCCGCTAGGCTGGGCCCGGATTCATCCTCCTAGCGGGGTTCCGCATGCTGCTTGCTTAACATCGGAGATCGGTAGGACTTCGACGCTAGGCGCGCAGCCACTTGCGGCTTGTGCAAGTCGAGTGTTCGAAACTCGTAGTCGAGGAATCGTAGGGCCGCTACAATATTGTTTTATACTTTTGATTATATACAAGTGTAAATTCTAAAGTAAATATTAAAAAGTACTCGTCACTTCTCCGTTTTTTCATTGACAGAGTCTCACTATATAGTCTCAAATGTCATATATTTACATATATTCTCATATCGTTGACGAGTAAAATTATCACGAAAGAGTTGAATAATCAGTGGACTCTCGTTACACGAACTCCAATCGTACAAACAATTGTGATTAATGCGCGTTTCAACATGCGTGAAACTCAAGCCTCCCGTTTTTATCTCGAACGCACGAGCTTCTGGTTTGCGTCAGCTAATTTTCATTGGCTAATTGACAACGCCACACTCTCTCCTCGCGTCTGCAAACTAAATTTCCACGGAGATGTTGCCTCTCTGATAACAGTGTCTTCCGTTCCCTCTTACCTACCACACTAAATCACAATAATTTCTTTCCTTCTCGCAGCAAATAGAGGAAACGTCGCGCGAACAAACCCCTCCTTCCTCTGACTTTTGCGCGCCGAGACAAAACAATTATTTCCCCCCGGCCGGCTCGATTAGAAGCGCGTTGTGTCAAGCACTTGACGAAAGCCTGCAGCGTCGTCAGCATCGTCGTCATTACCACCGAAATCGATCAGACAAATGGAAAACCGTGAGTTTGTTCCAGTCGAATGGGAGGGGTAGCCACGTTGAGCGAAGGGTGAGAACTGCTAGATGGTCCGTAACAGTTAACGGTAATTCAGTATGGTCAGGACGTAAATGTAAAAGGGGATGAAAGAGGACTGCGTGGAAATTTATGCCGGTGTTTACGCGGAATGGATAGCGCTTTCGGCGAAGCTCACGAGGAGAATAGTCATTACGATCACCGCACACCATACGGATTCCCATCCAAACTGCGAAAATCGTTCGTAGAGACGGCAATTTGGGAAACAAATTATTTATCGAACAACAATGAACAATAATTGAGAAATATGTCTCACCTATTAAATTACCCAGATTTGCTCCGTCTATTAAATATTACAGCAGCTACTGTACTTTGTAACATATTCATCGTACCCGTACGAAGCAGCAGTCTAGTAAGCTTTTGCACTTTTAAGTACGAAACGAACGAATCTCTTTTCTAATGAAAACAAATGGCTTCGAGTTGTTCAATCAGTGGAAGTAGTTCTAATTCTTAGAAAAATTATCTCGATTTCTGTGTTTCGCACGCATGCATACGCTGCTTACGAAGATAAAACATGAAAAACATTTTCTTCTCTCACCATTGTTTATTTTCTCAATTGTCCGCGACTTTGTTTCGCTCGCTCTTCAATTTTCTTTTTCATCCACTGACACGGTCCACGCGAGGTGCGGTAAGTTTCCGACAAGAAAAGAAACGTCGAGAGGTATAATTCTGAAATCTGACGTATAATTCGCGGTGCAAAAATAGACAAACCCACGCACCCTCTATTTATAATGTTGGCATAATTTATGCGCTCCCTCTCGCCGAGCCACGAGCCACTAATGGCTGATGCATTCAACCCAGCTACCGTATAAAAATCGCTTTTCAACGGCGGGAAATTATACCGAGTATACCTCGCAAGCTCTGACTCTGTTCGAACGCGTTAAATTATGTAAGAAATTTCATTTTCCCGTCTCGTTTCGTTCCGTGCGAACGCGCGCGAAACTTTTGCTTTTTAACCAATGAACTTTGAAGGCGTGAAACGAAAATATTTCTATTATTCGCGATATACGTTTATCAATCTCAGTTTGAAGTTTCGCGAAAGCCTTGCGAAAATTGTACGGATACAGCCTCCAAAGAGGCGTCGAGAGAATACCTGCAAGAGTGGCAGGAACTGTGAACGTATTAGCCAATAGAATCATTAGTACGATTCACATATCGCGGCAAAATAGAAAATTATTGGAACTCTTTTATATTTCAATTTTATAAAACTGTAAAACCATAGCGACGAATCCTATTATTTCAAACAAATCTCTCTCGAAAAAAGAAAACGTCAGTTTTTTTTTAATATGAAATATGTACCACGGTGTACGTACGTACGTACGTATTAATTTTCATAAATGCCATCGTTCAATTTAAATCTATCGTTGCTTTATTATTTACACGCAGCTTATCTTCGTTACGTTCAGTTTGTTATTTATTTGCGCTTGTTTTCACTCGCCGCGTCGCGACCTCGTTGTCGATATCTCAACTTGCGATTTTCAGGCGAATCGACGTGACGGATTCTCGCGCGCGTATTTTCGGCGAAGATGAAACGCCGCGCGGCGAGAGATCTGACGGAGGGGGGAATAAGAAGAACGACGCGCTTGAAAAACGTGTTCGAGCAACGATAATGGACGACAGGGCGTGCTACGAATGTCAGGGCGGTTCGCGCGAATCGTCCGCATCTGCGTTACACCTGCACACACGCCATGGGAACCCACGTATTATGCAGATGACTCGCGATCCGAGAAACGAGAGACTCCTCGCTCTGCGTCGCGCTGGTTCGCGCGAACAGCGAAAACGACCATCGTGTACGTACCGTAATAAGTCTCGGCGCGTCTGGGAACGCGCGGCTCCAGCAACTGGGAATTATATCACTTTTATCGAACGGAGGCATCTACGCGCGAATTCACCTCGCGATTTCGTGTAACCGAGCGCATCGCGCATCGAAGCGGCTCGACAAATTCGACGCTCTGTCGCGTGCTTTCGCGACAGGGGCGATTCGTAAATTTGTTGCTGCGAGTTTTCTGAAGATGAATGACACGGCCAAATTGTAAATTACCATTATTGATATTAAATGATCATTGTGATTTCAAGTGTGAGATGGGAAAATTGTAAATTACCATTATTAATAGTAAATTATGGTTGTGATTTCAAGTGTGAGATGGGCAAATTGTAAATTACCATCGTTAATATTAAATTACGGTTGTGATTTCAAGTGCGCGCGCATCGTTCGAAATTTTTCTTAACATCGGTGACTGTGGTTGATGTACTTTCGCTCTGGCACCTACCCCTCGTTTAGATATTCGAGAAATTTCAAAAATATCGAAGTGTTTGTGACACTGCGACGAATCCACGCAAATATAGTTAAGTCAGGTGGACTTGACTCAACATCTTGAAAATTTGCTGTATATTTCAAGACGTCATTAGTCTTCGACGTGACAGAAACGAAAGAGCGGGGGAAAGAAGGTGATTTCCTGTTTCGAACTGTACCCCAAAAAAAAAATGGAAAAATTAGAGACGTCGCGCCAACAAAAATCACGTCGCCGCGGAGCAACGCGTGATTGTTGCCTTTACGGCGCATCGCTCGGGCTTTTCGTATTGAAACGAGCGCGTAAGTCGACGGTATCTTATCGACGACGTATACGAGAGCAAGAGACAGGACGTGCGAGCGCTCGTTCGCCTCGAAGAATGGGGAAGGCTCGCAATATACTTGTAAAGTAGACAACATCCGCTGGATCAACATAATAAAGGCCAGAGGAAAAAGCACGAGTGGAAATAGAGTAGGAAAAGGGTAGAGACAAGAGGTGGAAACCTTCTCTTCGTTGCGGATACGGAGTTCACCGGTTGCTCGGAGAGGATACCCCCCTCCATCTCCCTCTTTCTCTCCCGAAGCTTTCCTTTTAACGAGGAACGACTTGTTCTCGTTACCCACGATCCACGCTCAGAAAACACAGATCCAAGGGAAAGGAAAAGGGAGAAAGATGTTTCTTTTGAACCGAAGGATTCCGCAGAGCCCTAGGGAGAATTAGTCTCGGTACAACGCGATACCTTGCGAGCGTCGCGCGTAGCGATCGTCGGCTTCGTCGTGTTCGATCCCGTGGACGAAAGGGAGCTTCGAGTCGACGATTCTTTGGATTTCACCTCGTCAATGCTGGAATTACCGACGACGTAACGTGTGAAACTTACGTCGGAGAAATTGGAGTGTCGAGGAAGAGGAGAAAGTTTGCAATGCGACGAAGAGGAGAAACTTTTATTTGTATACTTTGCTTGAGTCTACTCTGGAAAAGGCGTCGTTGCAAGCCTTGTATTTTTTCAGAGAGCCATCATTTATCGTGATGGTTTGCAGTTTCTTGATATTTTATATAACAAATGTAAAGTGGTAAAAAGACGTTGCACGAATTACTAATTTCTTGGTGCATTCAATGGAATTTGATCTTGTAAACTAAGATTGAGATTGAGAATATTTGTTCCGAACGGGTCAATAATTTCTGTGAATCGTACATGGCCACTCGTTTCCCTTATACTTGCAGAACAGAGTTTCAAGCGTCGGAAATGTAGTCGTTAACTGGAATTTTCAGGACGAGGATATTTAAAAGATTTAAAGTTAAAGTGAATCTTGCAAAATGAATGCGCTTTCTCTTTGTTTTCATCTCGAACAAACGTGACACAGAATAATACAGCAGCAAAGGTATTTAAACTTCTTAATGACAATAATCTACAAAGTTTCCTCATTAAGTGAATTATTTCCTCTGCGCAAAATGGAAATTAAGAGCATTAAAATGAGCAAATCTTGAAGTTTATTAATTGTAGTAGCACTTTATGATGCTTGTTAAGTTTCTTCAATATTAACTATAGTAAATGTTATTTCGTCGTGTCTAGTGTAATCGTCGTTGATTTTAAATTGGTCGGAAATTACGAAAAATTTGTTTGATTCGCTCGTCTGGTATTTTATTTTGAGATTAAACAATAAATACGTTCGTTTTTTACAAAACTGACGAGTGAAATAAGAAAAAAATCTATTGCCACTATCGATAATTTCGAAGAAAAATCTGTTTTGCGGTCCGAGAAACATCAGACGGTGAAAAAATTAAATGGACTCAAAATTATTTATATACCTATCTGTACATTTATACTGATTCGTGCAGCTTATTATTTCACACGCAATAAGACTTGTCAATTCTTCTATCACGAAAAGATGAAAATAATAATTAGCCGTGATAAATTTTTTTCAAGGACGACGCTAGCATCGTTTTCGACTACAGAACGAAAGGAACAAACGACAGAACGAAAATATAATTCATCGATGGAGCACAACACTGTCGTTGTCCTGATAATATCCTCTGCTATATTATTTATGAACGGCGCCTATTATTCGCGACAAGAAAAAGATAAATTTACTCGATTCGTATTCAACGAAGGTTCTGGTGATTGAGGAATCACGTACAGCTACGTGCCCAGACGTCAAAACGTTAACATTTGATGAATATGCCAATTGCGTTTGGCCGAGCGCTATGTACGCGCGAAAATATTACGATATGATTGCATTAGCAACACAGTAATTCTTGATATCGTAGAAAGAAAGAGGCGAATGGATAAATCAATGCCACGTGCAAGTCTGAGCGATTACTTTGTTTCACGACTAAAAATACTTGGATCATTTAACTACGTCTCTTGGGAAAAATTTCTAAATTTCTATTCCACGAAATTGCCATTAATCGAATAAACTAACAAAACATCAGATTCGTATTTTGAAGTAATTTTTAAGAAATGTAACTGTGTTCTATTGTCCGGAAATTTCTGCTTTTTGATATCACCAAGCTGAGTGTATATGTGTTCGATGATTAATATCGATCTCTACCACTTTATCTCGTAAATCTGGTGAACCGTCCCAAGAAGGAGTAAGGAAAATACCGTTCAAGAAACCTCTCTCGCTCGAACCATCGTGTTTTCTGAAAATTCCACATTTCGATCGAGTTGACTTCATGCAACGCATACATTGTGCGTTCTACCGCGATTTTCGTCTTACAGAAAGATGCAGAGAGGTGGTACATACCGAGAGAGAAAAAAAAAAAAAGAAAAAAGGCGAATCGGTGGACACTTGCCGAGTAAAGCGGGAAAGTTTGACCGGGTCGCGACGCGCGATGGCGCAACACATGAGTTACACCTGCTGGATGGCGGAAAACTCGGAACGAGGCGAGGGGAGAAATAAAGCGACCGGCGTGCGCCGGAGAAATGAGTTTGGAAAGAAGAGGACGCCGCTGGTTATTAAAAAGCAGCGGTAGTAAAATCGTCCGTCTCGTTATGCAAGCGTAACGCAGCCACACGTTTCGAGTATAATTTCACGTGGGTTCCTTCTCGCCAGCTTGCGATTCACGCAACCGGCGCCCATTTAAAAAGCAAGGAGGCATCCAGAGAGATTTTTACGAGTGGAATACCAAATGAAAGGTTCGCTGAAATTCCATGTTTATACCAAATTCTTCGTGGGATCGGTCTGGGATCGCGATACCCGAACATTCGCGCCGAACTCGATGGAAACATCGAGCGAAATATCGCGCTGAATTTTAAGTGGTAATTGATACACATCGCGATCACCGTTACGTGACGGAAATACGTTTAATCAATTTCTAAAGTTACGTGCTCCTTTGTATTATAGCACGACGAGATTATTTTATTTATTATTTATCATGCTGGCTATTCAAATTTCATCACTCGTTAAGATAAACTAAAATGAAGGTAAGACCTTTCAATTAAAGTACAAAATATTATTTCGTGACACGTGGTCGACATATTTTCCTTAATAAATCCCTCGTTTAAACGTCTTAGTTAATGACAATCTCATCTCATCGTACGAATGTAGATTCATTTTCATACCTAACAATCTAACAATGGAAATTGGAATAGCGAAAGGGTAATTAAACGAGATGAACGAACGAGTGCGAGTGAACGTGTTCTAAATTCCTTCTACTCCATTATTTCGAACGTCAACCGCATCTTTGTGAGATATTTTTCGAAAGCCCGCGTGACTCCCAGCCGACTATTATTATGCCGAGCATTTGAACATCAATATTCAGCTTGGCTGAAATAACAACGGCGGTGTAAGATCTGTTTTATAGGGGCCGATAAATCCTTTACAGCGATCAATATGGCACCGTCGGTCTACCATTAAATAACAATATTTACGATCAGACGTACCCTGACAATAAAGATTAAACAATCGGAAATAGGTAGTCCGAGCCTACCGGGCCTTTGTCACCGGGCCGAAATTTCAAAAGGTAAAATACAGAGCGCGCGCGCGCGCGCGTGCTATTAATGCGGCGTAGCTATATAATCTATAAATCGCACGTGTTTAATGAATTTTTCGTTAATATCTGCAATTCAATCTACAAGCGGCGACGGCGGCGGCCTGTTTTGTCGTGCTCTCGGCAATTGGAATTTATAACTGGCCAGGCACTTTGACGTATCGCGCTGCATCGGTTATTTGCACGCGTTGTTCAACGTTTGGCCAAACACACCATCGTGCAGGGCCATCGTGCTCTACCTGCAACCCCCTCGTTCGTCGTCCTTTCCATTACGCTACAGTCATAACCAGCGGAGCTTGACGTCGGGCTTTCACGACCGTTTCAACCGTGAGTTCCACCCTCCAACGATCGTTTAATTGCCTAAGTATTAAGTATTATTGTCTGGATGCATCGACTACTGACGAATACACGCCGACCGAAACTATCTCAAATAGGGCCGATTCTAAATTTAGTTTCACATCGCTCGCTAAAGTCGTGAAAAGTTTTAAAACTCTGGATAATTTCTTCAAACTTTAGAATTTCAATGTTCATTCGGAGGGTATTTACATTTCGTAAACTTTTCAACATTACTCGGACATTACACGTGTCATCCCAACTCTGACGAGCCACGTTCATCTTCCATCGTAATAACGACGGGAAAAGTAAAAATTAGTGTGAGAAACGTACGGTCGACTCTATTTTCCTTTAACTCGTATAGAGTCACAGTCTATTTCCCCAAATTTATATTTCTTGATATTAGAAAAAAAACTGTACGACTTGTCTCACTGAAAGGCCCAGCCGAAGCAACTGTTCCGACTAGGAAATGAAGAAGACTTTCTTGCCACGCCCTCTCACGAATCACGTGACCCAAATCAACCAATCGCTAATTTTCGTTGCATCAGCGTTGCACCCGATTTTCTGCCGGGTTACCCCCGCTAAAATCACTTTCAGTGACAAAAAGTTGCTCGTTGCTGCATAACGCATCGTCGCCACGCTACGCAATTTTCTCCGCGTATCCCTGAAAAGCACGCACCCGAAAAGGGTGTCAGGTTGGGAACCGCTAGCGTGAAAGAACGATGAGAAGATCTCATCAGCTTTTTCCATAGCCGCGGCTGCCGCGGTATTACCACGTTCACCGGGGGCGAAGAATTTTTCCACGCGGCGTAACATTTATCAACGTCTTAATAATGTTTTCAAATTCTCGCAGCCCCTAATTCGACTCTCGCCTCGCCTCTTCACTCCCCCCCATCACCGGTGCTGCCGTTGCGCTCGTGACAAATGTCACTGCAATTCCAAACTAACAAAGCGTTCTACGTAATAAACATTACGACGAAACCTTCCACCTCCTATTCCTTCTCCCCCTCCTCCTCCTCCTCCCGCCTCGTGGGCGAAATTCGCAGCGGACGGGGGTGGGATTACAAGAAATAAAGCATGCTGGTGCCGCGATACGGCGAGCAGTGGCAATCAGGCCGGCATTAAATCCGCCGCCGTTCTTTCAGAACGTTCTGCACGGAACTCGGGGTCAGAGGCAGTTTCGGGGGAGGAGGGGAGGGTGGTCGGAGGTTCGAAGCGAGCGCGCGACACGTTTCACCGCGTTCGCTGGTTGCACGTTTTATGCGGGCGCATGGTGTGCAGGAACGAATCAACGACGAATTTGCAAGCCCGTTTAGTCTCCTCGAAATCGACAGTGTTGAAAACGCCGATGATAATTTATTACAACGACCGGCGTTGCAGCTACTGCGTCACGTTTTACGATTTGCCGACTGCCGTGCCTGTATTTAGCGATGGAAGCGGCATCGTGTCGGTGGCATCGACTCGATTTTATCGTGCAACTTTCGATCGAGATGTAAGTTGTAAAAAGTGATCGATCGTTCTTTGGAACTCGTGTATACAAAGATACCTGTCTGAAAATGCCCGTTTAGCACTTTAAACCAGAAATCATTGTTCCGCAATTGCAGGAAAATATCAGTACCCAGTTGATAGTTACACGCAAATATCGATTGATGTCGCGATCGACGCGCTTGCTGTTTCTAAATTCACAAGGCAGACACGATGTTGTTAGAAAATTAATGAAATTCTTCTTGATCGAAATAAGACCAAACACGATATCGTTGCAAAACTTGACGATATCGATTGACTCGTGAGTCTTTTTCCTTCGCTTGATATTCTCTTCTACGTTCGTCGCTGTTGGCATTGAATACAAAGAACTTATCTGCAATTCCGTATCGAACAAATATCGGTGCTTTCGCAAGCTATTAAGCGAGTCCTGATTCGATATCAATCGAAGAAGAATAGCTATCCATAATTCATACCGGGTACTCGAAATTTCGATCCTTCGCACCGAGTATTTTAATATCGAACTTGTCGATAATATCGATATCTTGCGGCTCACTACCTCCTGTATCATCCCCAAAAGCCACACTCTCTTTTACTCTCTGTCTGAAAACACAAAACGCCAGCACCACCGTGAGCCATTATGGCGGCCACATAAATACGCGAGCCCTTTAATTACACTTTTATCTGATGCACGCCGTAACCGTGTTGCAAGTGCTCCGAACTGCGATGTGTAACGCGCGTCGATGCGTCTATACGAGCGTGCAGGGATGCGTGCGTACGCGCGCGAACGTGAACCGCACGACAGGTACTACACACGATGGTGCCGCGTCGCTTGCAGATTGATCGACGTGTCGGGGGGGGGGAGTAAGAAAAGGCTGGATGGCGATAATGCGGCGAATACAAGGGGTGATTTAGATCCCGGACAGAGATTATCGTCATTCAGGGGAGGCTGCGATGAATACGTTCCGAATAGATTTACCATGTACTCGGAAGTGAGTGCGAAGAGAGATTACGTTACGCGCTGCGATATCATCGAGACATCTCTTTGATGTACCACATCCTGGAATTAAATCCGTTCCACCTGATTTTCTGGACAGGTTCCGTCGTATCGCGATCACCGCCAATTAGGTGGCCGAGGTGGTTGAAGCTCCGAAAATTGCGGTGACAAGTTTTTCGCTCGATAAGAAAATTACGCGGCAAATGACAGGTTGCGTTACATTTTTTCTTCTTCAACCCATTCGTTACTGATTACGTTACTGATCACGTGCGTGATTGGAAATCTCTCGATTTTTTTCTTTTACTCGGAGTAATTAATTTGATTCTCAATCCTTTCTGAAGATGCAAAATCTTTTCGTTACGATGATATTTTCTGTGATAATCTACGTCAGCAGTAAGGAACACTTGAATTTTATTCGATGTTTGTTAAATTTCGAATGACAAGAGAGAAAGGATAATAGTGGGTTCGATGGTGAAAAAACGTTTTTTTACAATTTCCAAGAATAAAAGTATCGCTACGCGGTGTAGAAATATCTTTGAAAAGAGCAAACTCAAAATTTCCAATGTCGAGGCTGTGTACGACTCTTTTTGCAAAGTTATTACAGCTGTCTGGTCGTACATCGTACCGTCCAAAGTCAACGGAACAAGACCGCCGCTGCAGAAGATCCCGTCGAGCGTCTTGCTGACGGCCATCGTACATACAAGTCGACCTCTCTGAGAGATTTCGAGTCCCGAGTCACGTTCCTTAATTGTTTTAGCGCAATCAGTTACAGTTCGTCGACTGGTAATTACACGAGGCGCCCCCGTCGCGATCACCGAAAATTCAACCTTCTTACCAGAAAAGAACCATTCCCTATTTTCGCCGCTGTCCCGAGAAATTCGGACGACATTCGTTTCAACGGACCTTGCGGGGCACGACTGCCCTGCCATGATGAGTAAACATCCATTATCCAAGCGGAATCGAAGGGAGGAAAACGTCGTCGCGAAGAGAGAGAGAGAGAGAGAAAAGGTCTTGGACCCTGACGATTTGACCGTTTCAAAAGGAAGAGAAATCGATCTCGGTGACCTTTGGCCAACTCCTCGAGGAAAAAGCCAAACGTCGACGACCCCATGACTGGTTGCTTCCTCTACAGATATCTGCGAAAAGATATTACGATCTCTCGATTGGGTCCGATTGACCTTTTCACGAGACACTCTATTCGTTCAGGATTAAGGGGTAGGAATGATTTAAGGTTAATTTCCAACGGATTACTGCTCGCCTCGCCCCCTTTCCTTCCTCTTTCTCCTTTCTTCCTTCCTCGTCAGAGCCCTTTTCTTTCGAACATCTGCCTAGATATTTGCTCGCGGAGAGATATTGCCGGCGATGTCTCGGAAGAATAGCGAAGAGACACCGACGGTGTGCCGCCGGATTTTGTTGTAATATTAAATTTTTAATAAACCGAACGGGAACTCTGGAGAAACGGCGATCCCTTCTGAAAAGGTGTGGACCGGGAAATTTAATTTCGCTGTGTAACTGTCTGTGCGACTCGACAGTTAACGAGGCGATGCCCGGTATGTGTAACGATACGTTACGCTAATTGATCTCGCATTATGGCACAACGTCTTTCATAATTCATTTGTTTGACGCGTAGCACGGCGTGTAACAATCGCGAAACGAGAGATAATTGTAATAACGGAGATTTAATTGACCGGCTGTAATTATCCGAAATCTCGAAATGTTTGGCTCGACAAGTTCGTAACGCATCAAATGAACAGGCATTTCGAAGAATAATGGCAAAGAGGATTTATAATAATACTATATAAACGACGTTATGATAATAAACGATGTTATATTATTATATCCACGTGGATTTCGGCTTGTTCTTGTCATAAATTGTTATAAATTGTACGTTCATAAATTGAAATTGGACACGTAAAAATACCAACCAACGAAACAACGTACGAGAGCTTACAATTACGTATATAATTGCAACCAAAATTAACACAGCGAATTACAAATCGATAGCTTTGAAAAATTCGCAAACAAGAATCAAATACAATTACCGATTAGACGATAGATAGAACGCGGCAGAACTAAAAAACGTAACAATTGCTCCAATTAATTTAATTCCAATTCAAAAACTACAACGTCCACTGATTTGTCATTTCTCCGTGCAATAAAATAAATCACTAATTTGAAAAATTATTTGTACGTATCAGTTACACACGTAAGTAAAGTTGCTAAGATGACGAAACTTCCAAAGAAACGATCATTTGCAACAATCGTTTGAACAAATAAACCAGCGCAGACGCCGCTACTCCGAGAACAAACATTTTTGTTCAAACGATACCCGAGCGTGGATATTAACGCGCACGAACCATTAAACGCGGACCGATAGTCGACTGGTATTTAACAAACGTCAGCGAGCCGTAATCTGGGCAATAATGTTGCAAAGCTTAAGCTCCTCGCGAGAGGATAGGCAAAGGGCGGAGGGCGGAGGGCGGAGGGGGGAGGGGGGGTCCAAGTTCATTCGGAATTTACGAGCGGCGATAGTTAACCGAGATACACGAATCGGAAGTTCATCGTCGGAAGTTGCTCGGAGGCGACATTATCGGCACGTAACCGTGTCCAGTATCTGACCGAAGTAAAAGGAATCCCGGTATCCGAGGTGGCAGAGGGTTGAAACGGGTTAAAAGCCGAGCACTCGAGATGTCATTTGGTTGGACGTTCCTCTCTCAAGGTCTTAGGGTTGCCGCCGTCTACGTCGTGTATCTCTTCCGCTTCGAGGCATCGCGTCACGATAACCCACGACTACGCCAGCAACTACGAGAGAAGTTTCATTTCAGGATTACGAGCACTCGGCTCGCACTCGGCTGCTTCGGTCGATTCGCAGCCGGAAGACCTTGTATTACAAGACGAGACGAGCATCGTAATGAGGGATGAGAATCACAGGTCCAGGAGCTCTCGATGCGGTTCGCCACAAAGCTCTGTCCTCTCTCTCGTTGCGTTGCTCCACGGCCGGTCGCAATCATCGGCCTGTTATCGAATACGAAAAAACTTCTGCCTCAGACTGCGGCTGAGTTTCTTTTCAACTTTGCCCTCCCCCCTTCTCGTTCCCGATCTCTCCCGCCTCCAACTTCCAACGTCTCGCTCTTTGATCTTCCCACCGGGACTCGATAATGATTTTATGCGGAATATTTCGTGAATGGGGGAGAAAATGAGAAGACTGCGCGCGTATGTAGAGCGTAGGTACTTGAATGTTCGGCTTTCTTTTCCTTGGTGCATTGTGTACCTCGCGAGACTTTGAAAAATCTACGAGAATGCACGTAACGCGCACAAATAGAAGTCAAAATAGCTTGTTCCGATATTTAATTTTAGTGTTTTAAAGGCCTTCATCTTACACTAATAAAGATATATATAATAATAATAATAATACAGAGATTGCGTGAATGTACAAAGACAGGGTTTACGACGGTAATTATTTCTATTGTCTGTTTGACGCGAGGGCTGAGTAGACGACACAATCAGACTGCACACGCGGAAGGACTCACTAGGCGTGGACCACCTAGTACTAAATTGCGGACAACTGATTCTCTTGACCTTGGACTCTCACTATGTCCTTTCCCCTCAAGGAGTCGGAAAGCAGGCATTATTTGGCGGGTGTTTACGGTCAGGCCCATGAGAGGTTTTTGACGATTGCCTCGTGGCCCTGCCGATACCGTCTCACCTGGGTCCACGTCGTCAGAATGTTTATACCGCAGTCTGGGTTGTGTGTCCCCTACATTAACGAACGAAAGAAATTGCACGATTTAGGGAACCGTAAAGAGTATTAAAGACCCAGGATGCTGCTGGGAAGGAGAGAAGGAATTGTGTGAAAAAAAGTGAGAAGAAGAAAGGCGATTTTATTTGCGTTTCGTCTCGGAGTCACTGCCTAGACTCATCAGTGGGGCTCTGATGGCAGCTTGTTGTTGTAACTACCCCCGCCGCTAGGGGGGCCGGACACCCTCCTAGCGGGTTCCGCATGCTGCTTGCTTAACATCGGAGATCGGTAGGACCTCGACGCTAGGCGCGCAGCCACTTGCGGCTTGTCCTAGTCGAGTGTTCGAAACTCGTAGTCGAGGAATCGCAGTTCGCAGTCTAATAATGTTACGTTTATTATTAATTTAAATGTAATAATAAATGTTGGGATAATAGATTGATTTGTTGCTTGCGAAACTGATTTGCAAAATTCCACGAGTTTTGTTATAAAAATTGTTCCAATTACACGAGGAAATCAATTAGTGAACTTGCGCCTGCTGTAAAATTTCGTTGGACATATCAGTTTAATTATTGTGTAAAGGGATACTAGCGGAATCTGATCTGAAACTCTGTATTTTTTTTTTTTTTTATTATACGATGGATATTCGATTATTAAAATTCCAACTAATGGAACGATCGATTATCGGAGCATTAATTAATGGAAAATTTGCAGATGGTACATCGTGTGAAAGATTGCAAAAAGAATTAATAGGATTAGGCTTTCTCCCTTTTAATGTTTAAGTTGAGTTAAATTAGTTAACGCGTTAAGTACAATTAACAGTCAAAGTTGCACTGCATTTTTAAAGTTTCTCTTTCGTTGATTTTTTTGATCTCTCGTCATACCGAATTAAACTTATAATTAGTTCCGTGTACTTGACAAAAAAATCTAAAGTCGCGAAATTTTAGGATTAATTAAACTATCGTAAAACTAAAAATTTGGACAAGCTTCCCCGTTAACTTTCAGCACAGCCGAATGCTTTTTTTATTTATACTTGTTCCTTTCTTTTCGTTTCTTCTGTTTCGGAAGAATCATGCCGAGAAGTGAAAATTAAAAAAATCAATTTTTTAGTAAAACTCTCAATTTTATAATTAACATTTAAAATATATCTTACATATTTGTAGTAATTTGAAAGTGTTCGAACATTTATGGATGATGTTATATTCGATACTCAATAAGCAAAGATAGATCCGTAGGTCGATAATCTTAGTTCTCCTTTTGGAATCGTAATTGGAAGAAAGTAGACAGATATTTTGTGGAAGACACGATTCTGAGAAGATAATTAAATCTTTTATCTTTCACGTTACAATCTTCTATAGTTTCGTTGAAAGGCTTGCGACACGTTTTCTACCAACTCGTGAAATAACAACGATACAGTTATAGGTAGGTGTTTCGAATTTACGCGTCATAAAATAAAGGAGAACTTGCAGTGCAGATAATAAAACAACGCCTACTACAGATGCAATAAAAGAAGCTCTAAAGTCCAGTTCATTGTCTAATTGCCTACTGAAAGACTCGTAAAATTTTTAGGCGTTTCGACGTTTCTGATTTTATAGTGGCTAGCTTTGATTCTATCTGAGACAGCGGAGAAACTACTTACGACCTTAAAGTTGCATAATGTCTACGTAACTTTTGGTTTAAACTTGATACATTCCTGTCAATGTGTAGCAGTATGCATGTTTTCATATGTTATTCAGTGATAATTGGAATTCAACTGAAAACGAAATAACCAATGAATAGTCCTCTCTCGTCACGATGTTGACAAAATTTCAAAATATTTTATACAACACGCACAATGTATGCACATATATATATATATATGCATACAACTTTTTCTATGCTAGATATTCAAATATTTTCGTGAGTCACTGTACGCTTATCTCACTTTGACACAAACTTAATTACCATTAATTTGCAAATAGAGAAATTCGTCGGCCTCAAATATAAATTCTAAACCAACAAAGTCACGTGCGTGTACGACGTGCAATAAAATGCCTTCTCATCCAGATAGACGTGCACAGATATAATAAAATAGTCCAGGTCGTATTTAAGATGCTAAGGTAAGTATCCTCTAGCGTGTAACACGAAAGAATCCCATTGCTGGCGCCCCGACAGTCGTCTGTCAGCTTCAAATGTCCTTGATTTTAATACACGATTTGGCTCGTTTGCACGAGGTCACGTTACGAAACTTCGCAGCAGTACAGTTTCTGCAGCACAAAAGATTTCAAAACGAACCTGACACCTCAACAAGGTCTGCAATAGATGATGGAGAGGTGGCGAAGAAAAAAAAGCATGATCGTGGTAGAACGAAGAGGCACTCGTTCGCAAGGTGGTTATTTCGTCTCCTTTTGTCGAGCCGACGCGACAACGCAACTAGCAGAGAGATCGTCGATCGTGGCAGAAACTCATTCAACTCTGACATTTATCGTCACTCGCGACCACTTACCGAATCGAAATGCTTCTCGAATCGCCCTCTGTAATAAACGCGGGTCGTTTGCGGATCGAGAATAACGCGGAGTTTCGAAATGCACGGTCCACGATTGGATAGTTTGATTCTATCTCTTGATCAGATCGTGTTTTACATAATTATTAGACGCGGCTAGAGTTGATCGAGATATTTTACTTTAAACGAGTTTGAACCGAGCCATTTGATCATTCAGAAAAATTTATTTGAATAACTCCGATAAAAATCTAGTAAGAAAATTTTGTTCCGAGACAGTGAAGATAAATTGACACGAATCTATATTTTTATACTGAGAATTTTCTAGGAAATAAGAACGTTATAATTAAAATTTTAGTTTACAGCTATAAAAATGTAATAATATTTATTTAGTTTTAAAATTTATTTCTCTTCAGTTTTTCATTATTTAATATTTACTTCTCTTAAAATCTTAGCACGTATCAAATCATTCGGAGATTGAAAGGAATTAAACCTATGTCTATTTAGTCATCGAGACGTGCTTCTTGAGAACACTAACAATCACTTTAGTATTCTGAAACTGCTGAATAATAAATTCTAAGCTGCTAAAGAGACGTTCAATCAGCATGATAACCATGAAATAAACGTAACTGCACTCTCTCTTTCTCTCTCTCCATTGGTTCAATCTCATTATGGTTTCCAATCCCAAAATAGCAATTATTCGCCTATTCGGAGATATTCTGTCTCAACATCCACCTGATGTCACAGATTAAAAACATTGGAAACGGAGACTGACAATGCGATTTTGTCTTCTTCTAAAATAAGAACAATGGACGTGATCTCTGCAGAGAATATCGACCGATAATCTTCCAAGAGTGACTTCTGTGAAAAAGTTTGACGTGAAGTTATTGCAAGTATTAAAAACATTCCTTCTTTATGAATACAATCCAAGTTATGTGTTAACGTAGAACACTGCAGAATACCACGTTCTGTACATAGAATATAATTTCATACATAATGCAAGTGTCCTGGTAGGTGCCAGAAGAATCCAAGGAAGCTCAGATCCTTTTCCAACAAAATGCTCATTAGTATTCTATACTAGTATATATATCATATGTATAGACTGTATGATATAAAGAATACTCTAGCACGGAATACTAATATATATTTCACTCGGAAAAGGTTTCTCCCGCGTCAGATTTTCGTCTCATTTTCACCAATCGAATCTCCCTGACGATGCTCGGTGTCACAAATTGAAGGGAACACGTCCTATTGGAAGGGTAGAGACGGCGTCGACATAGTTTCTAATAAATCCAAAGTCACTGTCCTGTCCCCTCTAATAGCGCACGTACGTACGCTCGGTTCGACGATCGATTCTTCGGGATCCGCGCGGAGAACCGTGGTATCGGCGCCATACATTATTTGGAATGTCGAAATTACTTTTGCCGTATCGGTCTGAGTGCCAGGATTCGGACGAGAAGCTCGGCTCGTTACCGGATGTCCCGTTTAATCCAACGGCGCGCGGCCAGCTTCCTAAATCTCGTACCAACTTTGCCACTAACTTATGCACCGTTCGCTACGTTCCGACGTTACGACTGACGTGACCGTTGCATTGTCGGAATGCATTACCGGTGTCGTATATCACTCACTTCGCGACGATGTTCGTACTCGTATTGGCGTTTGAAAAACCGCAAACTGCCACTCCGACGCTGCGTAATTTCGTGCATCGAGGTGGAATTTAAACGGCAAGCGGACAACCATGGCCACGCGTCGACAGTCGAGATTTTTCCTTCGGGATACACACAGCGATGATATAGCGATTAATTCTTGGGCCACGAGTTTTATGCTCGGTAGCTTTACGTTCGGTGATAGTTGGAATTATCACTGAAAGTGATTTTAGTGGGGATAATTCAGAAAATCGGGCCTCTTCAGGTGCAACGCTAATGCAATGAAAATTAGCGATTGGTTGATTTGGGTCACGTGATTCGTGAGGGGGTTTGGGGTAGTCCTCAAGTAGGAGTGACGTTGCCTGGGTCGATTCAAATGTTTGCATATCGATAAAATTTACACTTTCTAGTCAGAACAGTTGCTTCTGGGCATTTCAATGAGACGAATCGTACTAGGGTACAAATTGTGTAGTTTTTTATTGTTTCTGTATAACTGAAAGCAAATTTCTAAGTTTAAGGCTTTCTTTCACTGGGATGTCTCAGCTTTCGCGTTTGAAAGGAATTTATTATTATAAGCGCAAGTGTGCGTCAAAGTAAATTACGGTATTCAGAAATCTTGGATTGTTGCGCTTAAAATTGAAAATATTTATTTAATAATTGCACGATAAATATTTATTTATAATAATTAACGTCTGAGTGTTAATTGTCAGATTGGAAGTCATTTTTGTCACAAGTGTTTTACTTTTACTGTTACAGTTCCACTGTTTTATCAGTTCTGAAATGTTTTATCGTGATATACGTAGGATTATAAAATTGATAAAAGATGGATAGATGTGCTGAAAAATGGACGTTAAAAGTTGTTGTGCTTGGTTTTTATTTTAAAATAGAAATAAATTTTAATATATATTGTATAGTCGTTCCGGGACTGGTATGACGACTGTTCTATATTGGCCACTGTGGATCTACGTAGTATGTATATACTGAACACACGTCCTACTGTTCTCTTCTACATACATATACAACCTCTGATCTGGTCTCTGCTATTCCGGCGCCTAAGGTATTTACAAGCCTGTTAGGTAAGCTTACTGAGTTCACTAGCAGGTCCCGGACTAAACGCTCTTTCCCTTCCATCCCTTCCTCTTCCGTTCTTTACCTTTCTTGCCTTTTTTGTACTATCGTACTGACTTTATACACTGGTACTGAATAATCAAAAATAACATTTGTATTGAAATATTTTTCCAAAAGCTCTTTCTTCCTTCTGTTTCTACAGTCTATAAAATACCATTGACGAATTAAATTTTTCAATATATTATCCATGCATGGTGTAACATTGAACAATTGACGCTATTTGAACGCTTTTACGTTGGTATTGTATGTGTATATGAAATATTTAGAAAGCACTAAATAGACTGTCAAAATTGTACTGAAAATAAATGAAACAGATATGTATAGTAAATTTATATGTATGTGTGTACGTATGTAGAAATTACAAGATATTAATCGCAACGACATTGCTTGTATCCCAGTACGATTCGTCTCACTGAAAGGCTCAGAAGCAACTGTTCTGACTAGGAAATGAAGACGACCTTTTTGCCATAAAATTTTATCGATATGCAAACATTTGAATCGATAGAAAACAAATTACAGGCGCGATCGCGCCTCAGTACCAGACAACGCCACTCGAGGTCTACCCCACGTCCCCTCACGAATCACGTGACCCAAACAACCAATCGCTAATTTTCGTTGCATTAGCGTTGCACCTGAAGAGGCCCGATTTTCTAGGTTATTCCCGATAAAATCACTCTCAATGATAATCCCGTGTATATATCTGTACCAAATATCGTATGTACATTTTCAAATATGTTTCACATTACCAGCATAATCACGATCGAGTGGAATTTCATTATGGTGTTTGACGGAAATTTCACAAAATATTTCACAATATATTCGTAATAAATAGATGACCACAAGTATCGCCGATACTTTCACGAACCCTCTCTGCGCGTTTCGTTTCACTCTTTGCTTCGCCAATTAATTTTCCACCCCATTGTCCCGAGCAATTCGCACGTATCCGCATTGTCACGCCGACAAAACACAGAATTTGCACCGCCGTATCCGCGAACAGCTCGGCGCTTGATATCCATGTTAATAAGGTATTACATATTATTACGGCGCGTGCGGAATCGCGTATGAGATGTCACGGTGTATACAGAATAGCATAATTGAGATGCATTGCTTGCGGCGAACTTTCGAGGAACGCGCAGCTGCGGCTCTCGTGCGCGAGATATCTCGACGAAACTTTCCGACGGTACGATTTAAGCCTACGCCCGATAGTTTTACCAGACGGAGCAGCTTCTTCCCTCCTCCGAAGATTTATGCATCAGCCGCGAATATATCGACATCGTGGCTAATACGTCGCCGCCGCTGGCCAAATATATTGCCCCCATCATACATCACTTTGCGCTCTGGATATAGCACGCTGGATGGATGTGCACGTTGCCCGCGCGTACCTACGTACACGTGAATATACGAGCCCTAATAATGCCGGAAAAATATGATCAATCTCGCTGATTTATCTGGCTGATTCATTGAAAATTACAGCCGGTTTGCGTACTATTTGTTCCGCGTGCGTGTTAAGCACGCGTACGTTTTCCCACTGATTTGTGGCTTTCTCCAACTATCTGTGTCTCGCCAAAGTACGAAGTAATTGTAAGAATTATAACTTGGGTTAAAACAAGATTTATAGGAAATATAGGTAATTGACTCTGGTTGACTGAGTCTGTTAAATCGATAAGATCAAGCAGAGATCGAACACGAGAAAGAATGGTCGTCGATGGCAGCGACAAAGTTTATTGCCCTGGTCATTTCGAACAGGACGTATAAAATCTCCCCCAGGCTTTACGTTTTTAACTTTAATAAATCTGTCACGGTGGATAACTCTGTAAATACGAGTTGCGTTCCCGCAGACCTCCCCGGCGCAGTGAGTCGTCGGAGTCGTCGAAACTTCTTTCGCCGTCTTCTTACTTCGCTGACTCTTCCGGTTTCTGTTCCTCAATCGATCTCATTGTATCGGACGTACATATCCGTGCGTGCGTGCGTTAATTGGGTATCACGGGCAACATATGACTCGTGAAAGGTTTTCGAGGTTTCTTCGGAACAGATACTATCGTTCCTGGAATGACACTGACATACTGTAATTACCATTCGGAGTAAGAAGTTACGAAACGCGACGGTTTTCCCGACTCGCCGTCGTCGCTGAATCTCCTCTCCGTGATTTATTGAAACACACGTCGTAGCCCTGTCCAATAATCTTTCGTTGATGGAGCACGCGGAATTTTACGACGTACAAGCGTATGATAAATTATTGCTCGATCCTTCGCCCCGCGAACAACGGGAACAACTTTCCGCTTCTAATTCTGCAGGATCTTTCTAGCTTGCTAGCACGCTGGAATATACACGTGACTCGTTTCTCTTTGATTACTGGAAGGGTGTTTTAATATAAAGCCGAACCTTTTCAAAAAATGCACGAGCGAACGAGTAGACGAGTATGTAGGTATAACTTACCTACCGCGCTAGATCAATAGGATTCTGGCCTGTCTTTGTCCTTTTAGGAGCACCAGCCAAGTATTTGCAAATTGCCTTCGTTATTTTTAATAATTCGAGCGTGTCGCTGTCGCGTTTCTCGAACAGGATCATTGAACTCGTCGACACAGCGTTATTAATGTTTTAAAGATTTCCATCAGAATCGAATCTGTTATTCATCTCTTTGCCGAATCATCAAGCAGCCTTTAAACATTACCTTTTTGAAAACCTTTGTATCAAAGATTAAATGAACGAAGAGTTCAACGAATCCACAAAGCATAAGGTATGATTCGAGGAATGATCCGAAGCAGAGTTTTTTTCGTGGAGAAACAAGTAGAAAGTTTGAAGTAATATTTTTCACTAAATTAATCCTTCTGTACGAATTTGTCTTCATGTTCGTTAGATGCAACGCGTATTTGACAATGTAACAAAGTATTAATGACATTTTTCTTACGCCATAGGTACGCTAATTATTCGATTTTTGTTATTTAGTTTAATACACGATTAATTGTAACATGCTATATATTTTTCACTTATTTTTAACTTTCATACACTACAGTTTATCATTTATATTCGTTATGGCCTCGCGTGTTAAATATGAATCTAACATCCGAGCAAAATTTCCTAATCAAAAATCTCGATTTCGTTTAATTTATCTCAATGCTAGTCAGTTTAATTCTGCACAAATTTGTTAGTTGGTGTTTAAGTGGACCACACAGAGCGTTACAAGTTTCTGCGTAAAATATTTTCGTGAAAGCTATTAGCGACAGCTACAAAATATTTTCTTGACACTTAATGGTTCACTGGACTTCGTTGTAGAATAAATGAGATATGCAAATTGCCCAAGAGAAATATGCCGTTGCTGACTTTTCTAGGAGATTGAGAGCCTATCGAAGAGAACATTTCAAAATCAGCCTACTTGGATACATTTCTTTCCTATTATTTCGTATTCAATTTAATTTCTATTTTCATTCTATTACGTTTAACTGTTGTAACATTGTACAAAATAATTTAAAAACACTCTAATGCCACTATTTTGCGAAATTATGCTATAATTATCGGAGCCATTTGTACAGCAGAATTCAACTCACGACTCACAGTTTCTGATGAACAAATGAGCAAATTTATAGTAGAATCGAAAAATGTTATTAATATCAATAACGAAATTAATCAGCATTAATCAGTACTTTTTTTAACAATCCTCTCATAGCACGTAGAAACTCAATAGTTCGATGATCAACCGACTTGTGATTTAATTTTATATTTAAATGTAAATGAATGCAAATGAACGTGAAACGTGGGATAGTATTTGTTTTATTAACGCTGTCGGCCAGAAGAATTTATCACGAAATGTTAATCTGTAATAGAACAACTTGTAATGTATAGATTGTACATTAATAGCATTGTCCAGATTATATGTGAAACCGAATTTCAAATGTCCGTTCTAACACGTAGCGATTTACCGAGGATAAAAAGGAGCACAAAGGCATAAAAGGCATAGGGCTCCTAAAGAACAATGATGCGTTAACTCGATATCGATGTTAACGTAGCAGATTCGCCTTATCGAGTGAAATAACCCGCACTCAGTCAGTTTATCGTTCCATTCATTTATTGTGTGTGTCTCACGCGATAGGTGGAAGCGTAGTAAAGTAAATTCACCATAAGCAAAGCATTCGCCGTTGGAAAAGAAGAGAAACGCGTACTTAAAGATGAGGAAACGCGTGTTCGAAGAAAAGTTCTCATAGGCCAGCACCAATGTTGCCTCGAGTGAAATATCGAGTAAAAGTTTTTTTTCTTTCGTCGTCTAACCTGTTTGATTATTGATTTTATCACATTTGATGATGAACGGCGAAGGCTTGATATTATTGTTCACTGTATTTATCTGCATGATTGAGTTTCAACTTTGCACATTTTATTTCGTCGTTCTAGTAAGTAAAACAAATATAATATTTTATAAAAAAAAGAGAAAAAAATAGGAGCAATCTCGAAATGTGCAAAAATATGTACTGACGTGTCTTAAAGATAGTTTGTAAGAATTTAGAGTAGTCTAAAGATGAGCCGTTGTGTTGAAAATAAATTTTATCTACAAAAAATACAGACTCGCGTACTGCCGTGCTCTTTGAAATATTCGTATATTCGTAATTTGCCATATTCAAATTCCCCGTGGAAATTAATATTTCTATGTATCATTAACGGAGAATCGAAAATCCATCCGGACACTTGTAACATTTAATGTGACATTTTACACGGTACACACGGTACGTACATCGCTTCTGCTACGTGTTCACGCAATAAATGTTTTGATACGTTGCTAGAAGTTGTAAAATCATTTACGTGAAAATTCGGCGATAGCTGAGTTTTCGATGTTATCGCGACGCAAGGGCATGATCGAAGCAGATGCATCTCGCAGTAATGTCTCGATTGTGACAACAATTTCTCAGTCGTGAATTTGAATTTTCCATTTGTAGCGAGTCAACGAACTGTGAAGTAAACACGACACGTACAATAAATCACGTTGTGACGTCGAAAGATTTTTAATAGTTGCCTGTCTTATGTAAGACAGGCTTTTCGAAAGTGGTAATGATACTACGACCAACAATCTGACAGACAGAAAAAATGTGATCAATTAGGTGGAAAATTTCTTTCAACGAGTGATAAATTGAAAGAATATCCAAATGTTCTCAGCTTTAATTTACGACGTGATCCGTATGTTGCCGAACAAATTTCATAAATCACAAGGTAAAATATGTTCCACTCTGAAATAGTTCCTTCCTGTTGATTCAAATTATCTCGGTAAAGAGGAGAAAAAAATGAAAAGTTTTAGGAAGACATATTGCTGTTAATTAGTCGATTTCGAAGCACAAGGGGGAAAAAGATGGAAGGAGAAGGGAAATAAATATTCTTTAGAACCCTATCTGTGACTGGCTACCTTGATCATTCTTATCTGCCGGGGTCACGAGGGTCAGCTTCAGAATACAATTAACACGGGTCTGATCCCAAATAAAGATTAATAGGTAGCTGCAGATAAAAGAAATGTAAATCACCATTCGTACACGAGAATGCGAAATTTAAAAAATTTAAATATTTCCAGATGAATTCGTGTAAATTTGAAATTTATAATCTCTAAATTCCACTCTTCTTCTCAGCAATTCGGTAAAATCAAGATATTTAAGAAAAAGGAATAGACGATAATTGGCATTGAAGTTACTTTCCTTTTTCCATCTCTCGCGGACGTTCTTTCAAACGCGTCGCTAAATGATTAATTAATTTAATGCATGGGCGGACAATCGTTATCGTTGTACTTGCTGATTGTGCGTGATTGACACGAGCACGTGAATATATAACGAGCTGCACGCGTGTACTCTCGAAACTAAAATCGATATCGCAGGATTAGAGATAAAAGTTTCCGAATTTCAATTGCTTCAGCGGTGGAATTCGACCATTACAGCAAAGTTAAAAACATCGCTTTCGACGTTTATTCTATCCTCAAACTAACGTTTTATCCATCTAACGAGTTGATATGAACTATGCAATGTAAAGTGCCTCGACAGATGGTAACGATAGTTAATCGATTTCGGTACATTCTCACACGTTCAACGATCTTTGTCGAACGAATTACTTTAATTGGACAATCGATGAACTTTGGAAATTTTCTAGGACAAATCGTTACAATTAACGCCGCTAATTACTGTCAAGATTCGACAATGATCGATATTGTAATTCCTCTCTGAATACAGAGATTCACTTCATATCGATGACACGCGAATAACAAATAAAAACTTTTCCAGTTTCGTTTAAAATGTTGAAAATGAAATACTGATAACGCACAGTCGCCCACGAAAATTGACAAACGTTTAGATGTTTGAAGGAATACAAATATTTTACTTCAAACAATTGTTAATTAAAGTTGTGTAGATTTTGAGAAAACAACGACGTTGAAATCGCAAGTAAATGGGAGCAAAAATTCAATCGATTTACCACTTTATAATTATTTTTATTTTCTGTTTCAAACGTTTGATATTTTTCAGACTTGACACAAAAATCTTCTCCAAGTATGTACGTCGTTTCTTTCGAAAATATCGATCTTAAAATAAATCTAATTTCATATCTAAACCTAATTTTATATATCGTGTATTCTCAGAGGCATTATTCGAATTCGAAAGAGTGATTTAAAAACATTGTTCGGAAATTGTACTACATAAATTGACGTTAACATTAATAATGTGTTCTGAATATCAATTAGAGCGATCCATACAGACGATCAATTTTTAATGAATTTATCTCATTTTGTGCGACGCTTTTGCATATTGTAGATTGTACAGCTGATATTCCGCACAACGATAAATTTGCTCGTATAATTGATTCGCAGCGAGAAACAACAGCGTTTAATTTTCAATTTTGCCACGATGCTACGCGTGTAATTTCAAAAAGAAACCAAGCGAAATTTCCCCGAAATGTTATCGTATTTTCTGTTGTTTAAAAATCGCTTCCCCATATAATTATACACGGTGTGTACGCAACCACGATATGCTGACCAACTTCGTTGGAGACCTTAATTATTCGGATAGCTTCTTAATTTAATTGCTTTAATTAGCATACTACTTCAACTGTGGTTTTGGCCACGCTGAACCGTTCATTCGTTCCTGTCTTGATTTCTTTGAGTTCGAAAGCAACATTCTGCGAATCGTTTGTATAATGTATTTGCTGATTGCGTGAAAATTCGGCGAGAATAGTAAAATAGTGGTGCTTTTGTATAAACAGCAAAATAAATTATCTTTCGAGCACAGGCGCACGAACTTGGTTTAACTGAAGTTCTCTGACAATGAACAGAAAACAAATTTTTATTGTTGTTCATGAGCTACATAATTTTCACGCGAGATTTTGGTTTTAGAGAAACCATCCAAAACTCGAAACGCAAAAGAGCATTGTAATATTTATTGAGAATCTTCTCAATAATGATGATGATTAAAGTAAAAATTTAGATGCACAGGACATTATAAAAAATATTCAAATTATCCAGTGCGATGTTTAACAAATAAAATAATTTTTTACCTAGATTCTGTTTAAAAAATTCTTCTGAAAATACAAATCTACATAAAAATCCACAGTCTAGCGAAAATATTTATTTTCGAGAGTACAATTGAAAAAATACGTAGAAAATTGTTTTGCCGAGCGCCAAGCTTCGTAGAAAACACAATACCTCGAACATTTTATAAACTTGGTCAAATTAATACAGCAAAATCGTTTATTACTGAATGTAACCACGTACCAAAAGAAAGAAAGAAAAAAAAAATCACAACTAACTGACATAACCTAACAATAAAGAACCAAAACTAACATATGAAACTATGATCGCAGAGTATAGAAAAACACAGACTGGTAAATAAAATATTCAAACTATGGGTTCCCGCAATAGGCGCCCTTCAACCTATAGTAGTTTCTATCTCAGCCTATAAATTCCAAAGTTACGGCAACCACGTAAATATAGAGAAATAGACGTCCTGTCGGGCGACGCGCGCCCCGACGCACACACTCGGAGACCCGCAGGTAAAATAAACTCCCGTGCGAGAGTAATTAAGCACTCGCTGCCGGGAATTACATTGGGATCGGCGAAAACAACTCTTCGAGCACGTCCACTCGAGCGCCGGGACCTCTCCGCATAATTAAGCCCTTAACATTCCTCTGCTCTTGGCTGCCACTCAGCAAGCGCGAAGGAATGCAGTTTCGTTTGGACGTTGCGTTTGGTGCGCGTCGTAGACAAGCCGAGGGCCCCGTCCATTCGCGCGTATAACGCCGCGAATCCTCCTTTTTCGTTTCTTCGACAGCCTGGCGACACCGCTCGACTTCTTGCACCCGTCCCTACCACTTTTTCTCCGCA
Organism: Melipona beecheii; assembly: GCA_032399605.1. Classification (NCBI taxonomy): domain Eukaryota; kingdom Metazoa; phylum Arthropoda; class Insecta; order Hymenoptera; family Apidae; genus Melipona; species Melipona beecheii. The sequence continues at coordinate 4,812,301 of JAUCMO010000501.1, read as the reverse complement.
ACCACGAATAAGAGAGAGAGAGAAATAGAAAGATCGATTGTCGCGAGGAATTTCTGACGAAGCGGGGGGAAAAAAAGAGCATACGAGATATGGAGGATTGTGTGTCATTGTAGCGACAGGTATTGTATCGTCGACAAAAACGAGCAGGGCGAGTGTCCGTCTTTTTTCTTCGTTCGGTGGCTCCGCGTGCGTGTAAACCAGCCCGCACACGAACAACGTGCCGAGGGAAGTTTCGGCAAATCGAGGAATAAAAAATTAAAATATACTCTGGCCGCTGCTTCTCCAGCGAATCCGCAGAAGCCAAACTGATCAGTTTCACTGTTTCGTTGATTTCTTGGTTATTTGGGGTACGGTTTCAGACAGAAAACGAAAAAAAAATTGCACGCAAACATTTGAATCGATACAAAACAAATTAGGGGCGCGATTGCTCAGTACCAGACAACGCCACTCCTACTCAAGGTCTATGCCACGCCTCCTCGTGAATCAACGTGACCTAATCAACCAATCGCTAATTTTCGTTGCATCACCCCCGCTAAAATCACTTTCGGTCACCCTTATTTGCGACGTGTTCCTCAGCATTGCTCGTCGCTTTTCAAATTGTGCGCTACGAGAAAGTTGCGGATCGTGTGCAGACTCCTTAAAAAGGGATCCAGGTGGTCTTGCTCCGTGAGTCCGATCGAATTCGGCGCGCCGATCTCGAAAATAGGAGCCAATTAACGACGGTAAACGTCGAATGAATTCCGAGATAGATTGTTAAGATGTAAGCCGGTGTCGTAATTTCAGTCGCCCTGTCGTGGGAATCCTTCCAGTTCGTGTAACAGAGATTTCGGTTCAGTTTCGGCCGGGGCTTGATGAAACCAACGCGTTTAATCAGGTCGCGCGGCACGAAATTCTTTATCGTTCCCGCGTCACTACGCCGTAACGAGTGTACACTGCGACGGTCTTTGAGATCTCTGAAATCTCTCATTTCAACGTAACCTTATCGTGCAATTATCGAGACGGTCGCACTGTAATCTACGAGCATCTTGCGAGACGTTGAGTCGAAAAGTCTCGTAGACAGCGGTAAATAGAGTTACGCCACGACGTGAACGAACAAGGAAATCGAGATCGAAAGATCAACGTTGTCGAACATCCGGAAAAGCGAACTGTGAGTGTGTGTGTGTGTGTGTGTGTGGATTCGAGATTAGACGCTGTATCTGCAGCGAACGAAACGCGACTGGCTCGGGAACGGACTTGCAATTGAAATTGATCGTAGGATGTGGAACGAAGATAAGTTCCGTACAAAGGATAACCGAGGAACGTAGACCGAGGGAGACCGAGATTGATAAGCTGACGTAGAATTTTTATGTGCATTATGTGAAATATTCTGAAATTTTATATTTGATATTAAACGAGAGAGGGCCAGTATGACTATGTTACATTAAAATTATTTTATTTTTAAAATTCATGCGGAATTGTTGAATTTAGCGACGATATTTTACTTTATGAGAATAAAATTGTGAAAATGAAGACGAAAAAAATTCGTAATAGATCTGCTTCCTTTTTACAAATACTGCTCCAATTATATCTCTTTGTTTCCCCGACTTTGTAAATGTAAACTCAAATATTATTATCTTCTCTATTGCTCGAATAACGTCTGAAAATTTAAAGAACGCTCGTGAATATATAGCATTCGTGCGAAGGAAAGAATAGAATCAATCAACTAGCTCGCTCGAGTGTAATTCAAACACAATTCAATTACTAGGAAAATCAAGCTGCATCAGTCGAGCAATCCAAGTTATAATAATTTGTACCTCTCTGAGGAAATCAATATCCTAAAATGTAGGTATTGTTAAATTTCTATGAACCGTAACTAGATATAAATCAATTGAAATTTCTTTCAACAAAATATCCTGTATTGTACGATCAAATCTCCATTGTCAGAGGCAAATTAAAGCGAAACGTACAAAACGGAAGCATTATCCTCTCGGTGTGCCAAACAGCGGGTTTTCTATCCCACTGTCAATTCTAGCCGCTTCTATTTCTCTTAGACTGTTTAAATCGTGAGGCAGGTTCGGTCTACGACGGTAAACACTTCGTGGTGGTCCGTACTGACAAAGAGACTGCAGTTAATTCGGTTGGTGCCGTACTAGCGAGGTTGTGAAAACAATTTTAGGATAGACTGGTCGAATAAATTACAAGGGATCGTACGTTATACAGACCCACGCAGTATTTTATGAGAAAATTTCCATTTCCGTACATACCTAAATGAAAGTTTCTCGCATAATAATGCATAGAAATCGAGAAGATTCACAGCTGTATATATATATATATATATATTTTTAATGGATAAAGTAAATTTTTGTTTAGCTTTTACTGTTGTTCAGTAAAGTCCACAGTCTATTTATCGTTATACCACTCTTTTTTCAATAAAAAATTTTTTTTTATCAAGTACCATTAAACAAGTGAAAAATAAAATTATATTGTTATGATATAAACGATATTATTAAATGATACAAAAATTAATATATATCAACCCAATAATAAATAAAAAAACAGTGCTCTGAAGATATATCGATTTAAATATAACACGAATTAAAAATGAAACCATTTCATAAAATTGAGAGTTCACGAGTCTCAGATTTGCAAAGGGGAAAGATTTAGAACTGTCTTGGGTGCAAATTTTAACTACGCTCGTAAGATCTTATTACGAGATTAAGATTATGTTAATTAATTGTAAATACCGAGCAGTATTTACAGGTATATTACGTGTTTCGCTGGTTGCTGTGGATGTTGAAAATTTGAAGAAATTTATATCTGGCGGTTAACTTGGTGAAACTTAAGTAGTCGTAGTAACGAGTGTGCCAACTTTCGGATTTAACTTTGGATTAAAGTTCCAGTGCCTGATTTGTCTCGTGGCCGAAAAATAAATTTACACAGGAACGAAAAAATTAAAGTTAGTTCAATTAAAACAAAGTTGTGAAAAATCAGAATTCTATTTATTAAAAGAGATTGCACGTTCTATACAAAGAATACTATATTAGAATATATTAAAAGCTTCTATATCAGTTGTTCGAGCGTATGATGATTCTCAATTTTATTTATATGTTTTCGAATCTAATTAATTTATTTAAAACGAAAAAGACCTTTCGTTTCATATAATTATCATTAATTATTGTTTTTCATTTTTAGTAAAATAGTAAAGTGTAAAAGAATAATGGAGTATTCAAATAATGAGGGTACAATACTGAAAAATATTAAAGAAACAAGTATCCTTTGCATACTTTTTCCAACTACACGCTACGCAGATACAATTTCCAGAAACGGAAATAAATCCTCATTTAAACATAGAAGATCAAATTCCTCCAATTATTCCACCATGGGTCGTTGATCCCAATCAACACGTGCGTAGTCTATCAGGAACAAATGGAACGAACCGGGATCTGAAATAGCACGGTAGCAACGCGCGCCGTTTGTAACTCGCGAATAACGACAAATTAATAACGAAATCTCGGTTTAGGCACTCGGTGGTTACCGTGCGAGTTGGTTTCCCGATCGATAACCGAACGAAGAAAAATTTCGACGATACGACTGAGTGTATGTACATATATAATGTTATCGATGACAAAGAGATATCAATCACGAAGATATAACGCGGGATTCCTGAATCCTCGGGAATCTCGCGTACAGGCGATGGATTGGATATTCAGGTGACCGCGTTCAAAGCTATCGATTACAATCAACGCAGCAGAATCGGTCTGGGAGCGAAATTCACACCGCGTGCGAAAACCAGTCCTCATACGATATCTTGATGATTACTGGCAAGAAAAAATTCCACGGATGGTAGCAACGGGCCCGATGATTGCGGGTATTTTCCACGCGGCGTTTGGCCATGGAATACGAGAGGAGAGAATTTTATACGTGGCTGTGTGTGCGCGCGCGCGTATCGTGTACGAGGGTGTTCGAGAGAAAGAGAAAGAGAGGATAAAGCAATAACGAAAGAGGGGAACAAAAACAACAACTAAAAGAGGACAACGACAGGGGAAAAGAGGAAGTACATACAGGGTGTTCGTAACGATTGTCACGATTTTCCGACAGAAAAATGGAAGAAATTTACATGTATGTATTTCGGAAAAAACGAAAATTGCTGAGAGTTTTTTTATCGCTGAAAGTAGATTTTAGCGGGGGTGACCCAGAAAATCGGGCCTCTTCAGGTGCAACGCTAATGCAGCGAAAATCAGCGATTGGTTGACTTGGGTCACGTGACTCGTGAGGGGACGTGGGGTAGACTTCGAGTAGGAGTGGCATCGTCCGGCATCGTACTGAGCGTAATATGTATTTTTTCACTAGTTTCGGAGTTAAAAAACATTTTAAATTTTCACGAATTTCAAATAAACTTACACTATCTAGGCGACACGAAATGTTACTTTCTATCAATCTTGTCTTCTCGTCAGTTAACAAATTTAATTGACATTTCTTCGTATACACTTATCGCTATAAATAAATGTTTCTGCATTATACAGATTTATTAATACAGAAAATATTTCTCTTCTTATTTCTACGTTTTAACGAATCGAATTTCGTTTCTCGCCGTTCGATGCGCCTCGAAGTTCGAACCGAAATTTTCGAAACACCCGGTATAGGGGCGAGGCGACAGAGAGGGAAATGCGGTATCAGTCGTGCATCAGGAATGATGAAAATAAATAGAAAGAAATATATAGATATCGGTATATGCCGAAGCTGTGAGTTGCGTATTTGGGTCAAGCTCGTTGAAAATCGACATTCTCTGATCCGTGCGCTACCTACGTGCACGCGTATCAGATTTTCCCCGCGAGGAATTCTCTGCGCTGTCCGAAATGTTCAGCGAAACGTTCGGCCACGTATTGGACGAGGTGTATTTTCCCGGTGTGATCGCGATTAGATCCAACGAATTGATATTCGTGAAAAATCGTGAAAGTTATTTTGCGACGTACTGCGCACCCGTTTGATTGATTAACTGTATTGTATTTCTTTGCCGCGGCTGTTTGCACAACGTGTGCAATTTTCATTGAATTTGTACGGCGCCAGCGTAAACAGTGCGTCACGCGCCTTTCCGAAAACACCGATTTTTATTTGAAAACAATGGAGAATGAGTGCGCGGTTTTGCTTTTCGTATTTTGCATCGTGTAAGAAATATTTTGTCTTTTGCTTTTCCGATCGATCCCGTGGAACGTACTAGACGTGGAGAAACAATTCCGTGCTTTTGTACATTTCGTTTATTGTCGTTCCTCAAATTCTCAAATAGCGTTTAATTTTTGAAATAGCGACGCGTCATTTAGCATCTTGATTGCGGTGTAATTAAAAAAACAAAAATCAACTGTGAGTGTACACGTAGTACACTAGTCCAAATTGAATAAAAATGGATGGATGCGAGAAAATAGAGAAAATGTCAGAAACGTGTCGTGTAAATATTTCGATTTACTATGAATTGATTGTGTGTGAGGTACGTTCAATCAATTAGTCATTAGACTAATATATATTACTACTGATTGGTGGATAATTCAAAAATCCGCAAAACCGATCATTAAGTTTCAAGTATGTACGCGTATCTAAAGTTATTAGCACGTAACAACGTGCTTCACGCAACGTGTAGCGTAATTATGTGAAAAATGCGCCACACAGTGAAATGTATAATGACGGGAATAAATGTACGATTGATCGTTGTCTCAACATTGCGAAACCGCGATGGACAGTTTCAGTCTATCGTTAGAAATTCGCGCGAAAATCGCACAGGGATTTTAATTCAAAAAAGATTCAACAGCACATGAAGTTTAAAAACTGAAGGTCTGTGACAATTTAACCTTGTCGTTTCTTACCCGGAATAATTATAACTTTCACGTTGATTACGCGTTTTCAGATATTTTCTTCTCGCGCCATGCTAACTAATTACGTCCGGTATGTTTACACGCGACTCTTTCTTTGAATTGTTTCTTTGAAACAAAAAGAAAAAATATTAAAATATTTTTCGTAAACGAACGATGCAAAAATATAACTATAAAAACTCTTTCTTCGATAATAAGCGGCGCACAAAACAATATTTCATAAAAGACTGAAAACTGCGAGAGAGAAAAAAAAGAGCCCTTTCAATTTTAAACAATTTTCTAATTTTCTACGCAGTTTCAAACCAATTTTCTCAAAAATTCATTTTCTTCGTTTTTTTCTTTTTTTCCCCCTCCCTTGTTACCCTTCCAACGAATTGATTACATGCATTGACAGGCTAGGAGAATAGCCTTCCGACCCATACGAACGTTCATATCTCGCGTTAAGTGCTAAAATACAAGCTTTTAGGTCGAAATCCTTCTCTCCGATCACCGACGTATAACTTCTTTAATTACTAGGCGCTTCGCCCCTATCGATCCCTCGCTTTTCTCCACCGTCCAATTATCCCCAGTCACGTTTCGACCGGCTGATTTTTAAAGATCACGCGGCAGATTCGAAAACTTCAGATTCGGTCGCTGTAACAGCGACGAGCAAAAGGGAGCAAAAACAGAGGGGCGAGGAGCGGCACCGCTGTCTGTTGCGCTATCGGCAGAAACGATTATCGAGCGAAAAAGTGTGCACGTGTGGCCTCGGGGTGTATCGTCGGAAAGGAGCAACCGGTGCATCGAGCAACCGATTAGTTTGCCAGTCAGGCATTTATATTGTTAGTCGGTGGTAACTGCCTACCTGCGGGATCGTTTCACGCTGGGCAAACCTGTCGGTTTGGTCTGACACGTCTCATAATGCAGGACCGAGTGTCGATACGAACTCGTTCACGGCTTCGAGTTCGAGTCTGTTCCTTTCAGTCGACCCAAACGCGTGGAATCGGGTCCTGATCAAATAACGCAGCGTTATTATCTCACCGCGCTGCTTCTTGAGATCCATTCAATGGTCTTTTGCTCCTTCGGCAGTTAGTGACGTGTTACTTTTATTTCGCAGAAGGAAAGAGAGAGAGAGAGTACAAAGTTGATTAAAATTACGCCTTTCGAGGTTCGTATTGAATTCATTTTGTACCGGGTGTGAGAAGTTTACGGTGAAGCGAATGAACAATTTGTCGCAGCGAACAGAGAGGCGTTTGAAACTTTTATTTTAATCCCTGCTGCCGTAATGTGACTATAAACATTTTGTTGAAATGCCCCCATTTCACAGAGTTAGTCAAAGTTAGAATTTTTTAGAATCATATCGGGCACAGAGTAGCATGAACGAGTGAAATAATCTTTATTACGCAAATTAAACTTTGAACGAGACACCGTTAGTTTTGACGTTTACAGTGAAGTCGATCGAACACGTTGCAAACTTCCATATTGGCAACAACTACGAAGGACAGTAACACCCTCTAGCAACAATTTAATGGAGCCGTACGCTTGAAAGTTGCAGTTTCGTCGCAAGATTGTTGCAACAACGTAACTACACGTGACACTTTAATCGAGCCGTCGTCAATTCACCATTTACATCCTGTATTCGCGTTACATCACGCGTTAACGTGATCAAATGCCCGAGGTCTTCTTCTTAGCCGGCTCTAACATCTCTCTTTGAATGGGGACGGAATTTTATTACCATGCCCGAGAAGAATGTGGCCGCGCTGTTTCACAACACGTAATTACAGCAGCGACGTAAAACGTGTGAATTTTAGAACCTGTAATTATGTCAACAGCGGTAACAGGTGCCCATGGGTTGATTTGAATTCCTGTATCTGAAGAAGGACGTGACTACCGTCATGAAACATGAACTTATCGTGACAGAAATTTCACGTAGGCGGCAATTTTAAAACTGGAAATATCTCGTTTATGATTTCAGTATCGTATAATTACGGTAACGGTGCAAAGTAGGGGAATGTGAAAAGCTGGAATTACATGTATCAGCGGTGATAGCCTGTATTTGAATAGGAAATTATTCGGATCATACCGTGTTAATGGAAACGAGGTAATACAACCGATATAATTGAACGTTATAGAAATTTATTTCTATGTGAATTCAATTGAAAACGACATGTTGCACCAGTGAAATCAAAAGTAATTTACATTTTCAAGATGAAATATTAACGTTCGATCACGTTTTCAAGTAGCGAAGGACTAAATTAAACAAACAATTTCTTTTTTTAACCATGTATGTACGTGGATTTATGGAAAATAAATCTTCATCTCAGATTCCACATTTTCACATATATTTATAAAAATAAGAAATTAACACTTGCACTCTTATCTTAACAGTTTGCAACCGAGTTTGTCCTTCTTCTAAATATTGTGATCAAATTGAAGAAAATAACGCGTTTGTGATAGGTGATACGAAGATTCGCATTGTTTTAGCAAAAAGAAAGCTACGTTCGTTATATTTTTAATACCACGTTGGACATGGAGAGAGGAGATCGTTTGCCACTAGAGAACCCGAAACAAATGAATTTTGGTTATCCTTGAAGTCGCAAAGCAGGTGCTAATCGGATTCTCGTTGCAAATGGGGATGTCGCGGGATGATTTAACGTAGCAGCTTGAAAGCAGAAGCTCCATTTACAACCTAAGCCTTTAGTTTGCATCGAAATTCCCTGTTCTTGGACCAATCGCGCGATACTCTCAATTTCAAAATGACAACTACAGTTCATTACTTATTGCATCGTACAATTATTGTCGAATTTTTTAAATCAGAAACTCTCCGTGAGAGCTGATAAATTAAAGGAAAAGATTTTAACTTCTGTGTGCAAATTAAGAAGAAGATAAATACCTGTCCTTCAAAAGAAATATATTACTACGTACTATACAGATGACACTTTTTATACCACTCGCCATTTTTTTATGACATATTCTTTTAATTATAACCAGACGAAAATGCATGAATCGTCATGATGCAAACCGTGATAAATGACGAATTAAATAAATAATTAAATAAAAATGCATCGTCAGACGAAAGGTTCATCCTCAATCGTGGAATAAAGGAGAAGACGAATTGACTTAAGCGGCGCAAACCGGAACCGGACTGTAAACGTAACTGTTGGAACGATCAATGACAACCGCTACGACGCCACCAAGTGGTTGCAGCTGTCACAACAGCCAGACAATGAAAAAAAAAGCGTTCCCGTTTCTTTAATAAGAACCACGTTACAAACGAGACGACGTTCTTTCCACGGTCTTTCTCAGATTTGTATCGGAGATTAAGATAAACGCAAACACGTGTTTCACTGTCACGGAGTATTAAAAGAGCGTTAAATTATGGTGCATGCGAGCAATAGTAAGTTTAAAAAGTAAAGATATTACACACGTGGTGTAAGATCATGGCATATTTCTTTGGCGAAGAAGAAAAAACTGTGATTGGATTAACATGGTAATTAAAATAGCGAAGAAAGAAATTACTGTCCCATTGCTCGTGCACAGTTGCAATTGATCCAAGTCTGAAAGAAATGTTTAACGCTGAAAATTCCTCGAGATATCTTTCTCCTATCATTGACAAATATCAAGATACACTGTTTTCAATAATTCTCAATCCTTGTTAAAATCTATATTGAAAAGTACAATGTACTCTATTTCCAATTTACGATCATTTCATCAACTGTTTGTATTCGTTCAACTACTTATAATTATTAAGAGAACCGCGCTGAAAGATCTTCGAAAATGTTCTTTAAAACACGCGAAACACACTCACTCGGGAATTTCGTGAACCAGCGCAAAGTGCGAAACCATGTAAAACGTTTGTTTCCGTGTTTCCATGTTTAAGAAGAAAACCCCGAGTTAATTTTCACGTGAAATTTACAAAAGCGATAACGTATTGTTTCAACACACGTCCTACAGATCGTATCGTCGTCGTCGAGCGTATTCATCGTCGCGCGACTTAACGCTTATTTGTACGATCTTTTTTACGCGGTGGCTATTCGCACTTTCAAATGGAACCAAAGGTACGAAAGGCAGACCGCGTGAGAGAGTCTCGTGGCGCGCTTTTCACCGTCCTTTTTCTTTTAAATAAACAGTACGCCTCTGGTCTACCTTTCGTCCATCCACACCGGCTTCCTTTATTCCGTGGTCCTTCTTTCAGCCCAGCCACGGTGAATAATGGTTGCGTCCGACCCTCAGCGAGAGGAAGCCTCATGCTGAGTGGACCAGGACGACTTGCACGCCCTTTTTTTATTTTTTTTTTTTTTTTTTTTTTTTATTCTAAGGACGCCAACTGCAGCCAACTGCGATATTGTTTTTAAGAGCAGCTGAGAATATTGCCCTCGAATATAACGGGTAGCGGAGCGCGGCGTTCGCTGCTTCCCAACAGGGTTTACGCGAAATTTGAATTGGTTAATTAAAGTTTAATTAGAAGTTGGTTAGAATCGACGTAAGGTGCCAATTACCGATGAATTTTATGACGGCTCGTTTTCTCCGGGTGTTTTTAAAAATTACAAAATTATTGCTCTCCTCCGCTCATTGGAAAAACCTCTCCGAGAGCATGAAATCCATATAATATAATTTTTAAATATAGTATTTCCTTCTTCGTTTCCTGTTTCCTGACAAAAGTCGAAACTCGTTTCTTTCGACGGACGGACAGACGTTCCAGCCCTCCACCACGCACCTCTATCAGGTGTGCTGCATTAGACTAATGATCACGACGCATTAATATTCCAGCTGGTCTCTCTGACGACCACCAGCGTCATTCAAAGCGTCCTCCTTCAATCTGTCTTGCTCCATTAATTACTTCGGCTTTTTGTGCCCGGCCGCGGTATATCCAGTCGGCAGTTCCACTCTTCGGGAAAATAATTTCCTTCCTCGCGTCATCGTCCCCAAGCGGCGACTGGTTTAATTGCCGCACACTCCAGAACTCGCCCGCTACGAAATCTACTTGCTCGTTTCCCCGGTGGACTCGAATGCTCCTCCCATTATATCCTAATGGCATAATAATCTGTATATCCCGCGATATGGTTTCCAATTTCAAGCGCTGATGCAGTCGGGACGCCAGCGTGTATACCTATAACAGCTGGTTTCCTGGACCGCGCCGGTGAGTTACGATTGCCACCAAGTAATGGCCACGTGGATGTTTCGCCCAGGTTTGGTACAACTCTGGCCGCGCTTATTCCCCAAACCCAGGCTCGCCACCCTCCGCCGACAAGAGCTACCCGTTCAAGATCGTTTCTCAATCCAACCGAGGAAAATGTAATTCCGCATTTTCCTTGAGTGGATTTTGAACGAATACCGCGGCTAATGGGGCCTCCCCCTGCCCCTCCCCCCCCCCCACGCGCTCGCTCCCGATACCACCGATTCGAGAAATTGTTCGTAAATGCGCTGTTCCTGCCTGATTGAATTTAAGTATTCGATAAACCGCTTTCACGTTTGCTTCATTTGTCGTCTGATTTGAATTGCAAACTGAATGCGAAGGGTACACTCTGTCCCGCGTGCACCGTTCCATTTACCTGTCTATTATCCTACAAATTTCCTCCGTCGGCGAGTTTTTCCAGCTAATCCCGCTGTTTTTGTTTCGCGTGTTTCACGTCGTTCGACGCTGTTTTGAATATTTGCTTGTAGATGCTTTTATGGATGTAAAATATGAACGGGAAATTTTTTAGGATGTGCTCGTGTGTAGTGTACGTACGTAAAGTTGCAAGCGCGTGCGCAATTCGCTCGATAAGATTCAGTGTCTCAGTTTCTCCTAACCAAAATTTCGTTTGCTCGTTGAAGAAAGGATCGGTTGATCGTAGCTATTTACTTCGATTTAAAATGTTGTTGCAAATAATCGTGGTATTTCCGTAATGACGTACTGATGGAATATAACAAGAATGAGCGAAGCAACAAATACTCAAAATACAAATGTACGAATGTATAATCACACTGCTTGACCAAACCATCGGAAAAGTTACTGGAATATTGCGGCGCAAATATCCTTTCTTGTTAAAAAAAATTATTAAAGAATTATTCTACGACCAAAAATTTCCGGATTCGACCTTTGACTTTACGCGCCGTTTACGGGAATTGGAAATATTTTGCGTGGCAACGTAAGGGGCCATTTGTTCTTCGAAGGGTGTCTCGCTAATGAGACATCCAAACCGGGCCCTGCGTCGCGAGGCTGATCGTGAACTTCTACAGCTCGTAAACGTCCGGCTTTACGCGGCGGATCGTGTCAGCGTCGCTGTCACGGTAAATTTGCAACAAATAGAAACTGTGAAACAGCGAGTGTATACGTGTTTCGCAACTAGGAGGTTTCTTTAATAATGCATGCTTGCCGTCGAACGTATAAGGGCCGTACTGCACCGTCTGACACGGCCGGCACTGTTTTATCTTCCAACAATGTGCACGTGATAATACGCCGGCCTGTAGATATTCGCGATAAACGGTGTGCTTGCAAATATTGTTCTTTTCGTCGGTGGGTTCAAAAATTCATTCGTTCGCCTCTTATCACGCTTCTGTCGACTTTCCATTGTGCCGTGGAAACGCTGGCAACTCAATTTTCTCCCCGATATTTGTAACTTGTACCTATTATAACATTTGGAAGACGTTGAAATATATTTCAAGATTAATTTACCGATCTGCCAATAAGTCCAACAGAATAAATTCACGAATAAACTGCGGCTCCATTTTCCTCTCTGGAAGCGAAAATTTCATTTTCCCCTTCTGATATTTTACTAACGCGAGAAAAATTGAACCGGCAATTGAAATTTTTCTCCGATGTTTGTAATTGAAGTAAGATTGACTCGAAAATATTCTGGATGAGCAGGAAATGCTCATTTGCGACGTGTTGTATTTGTAAATGTTCCTCTCGCGGACGCGTTCGAAAATTCATTGTACGTCTTTCATTACGCTTCGTAAGCTGTATCGTACGTGTCAATGTTAAAAGTGCCGGCGATTGAGTTTTTTTCTCTGATGTTTATAACGCGGAAATTTGAAAATTCACCGATATGAAAAACCTTTTTTTTCTTTTTTCTCTTTTCACTTAATACCAATGTACAGCGCGTTTGAACAAGGAAACCATCGCGCCGCAGCATTCAACTGTCGATTGTCACTCCAACTGGCACGAATACTGACACGGGAACGAGAAATAATTAAACGCTCGTTTCGCTACATACCCCCTAAACGCACGTTTTACGGGAAAACAAGTTAAAATGAATCACCTAAATGTCGTTCGCTGCCGTGTGACTCGGAGCATCGACCCGCTAATTTGTGGACGCGATGCCGCAACTTCGAAACGACAATCGTTAATCGACCTTTTGGCGATCGTAAATTTTTAATTTCCGGAATCGTCCAATAAAACTAAATCAGAGGGAATTCTTTGAAGTTTCATCGTTTCAATGAAACTTTTTAGTAGATCGTGCAATATGAATACAATAAGTTCAATCGCGTTTCATGGTCACACGTATACAACAAACTTTCAAAACATTATTACGAAATTGTTGTTTCTCAATGATGATTTTCCTACTGTTCCAAATCATGAATTTATAATTTAAGTGAGCGAGGTTCTAAGAAAACTCTCCAAATTTTGTCTTTTAAATGAAATCTAATACTCTAATCCTCATAAAATAATGAACAAAAATATCAAATATCAAATGTAGATTAAATTCTCTTTCAAGATCCTGATGAAAACTGATTGTACTGTCAATTTTTACCGGCAAATTCGAGATAATGTATTAATAAAAAAAAAAAATTTTTCATATTTGATAATTACGTTAAAATACCATTTTATACTCTAAAAAAGCGTGTCATTTACAAACAGGCGATAATATGCAAACGTTGCGGTAATTAAATAAGGTTATTAATCATAAATTAGCTGGACGCATCTTTGCACCTTCACTTATCTCGGCACGTTGTCAAAGAAATGCACAGTGCCGTCGCGTCCCTGTGGAAACTAATGTTGTGTGTCCAGCACGTTAATCGTCGGTCTTTGGTAATGAATTATTACCCTACACCTTCGCGTTCCAGACAAGTGGCGGTACGACAGCCAGTCAATCAGTCAGTGCAGTTAATCGCGACGTTGACGAAGAGCGAGTGGCTAAGAGCGACACGGGAATTTTTATGTTGCTCCTCGAGCAAACGTCAACCTCGTCGGCCGATTTCTATCATTGTAAATGTCCGACTACAGAAACAAAAATAGAGAATGTGTATTCGCGTTACAAAAGCGATAACGCACTCTTTATTCGTAATGAACGGAAAAATTCCCGCCTTTGCCGTAGCTATTTTATTGGCCTTGCAAATATAGGTATTATTTAAAACAATGCAACAGACGCGTTTCTTCTTTTTTTTTATAAGTGATGAGCAGAGGGGAAATATTAATTGCATTAAACATGTATCGAAAATTTCAATATGAAAGAGGAGTACATTTAATATTGGTACAAAATGGTATTTGATTACGAAGGAAAAATATGAATTATTGTTGCATAAGATATACAACGTGAAACAGAGTAAATAAGTTTAGCGTTAAAAGATCTTTATTTCACTAATAAAATAATTACAGGCCAACAAAGTAGTAACAATAAAAGTAAATCGATAATCACGATGATACCGCGATCGCTTGGAATATACAAGTATACTACAGTAATTGTAACTCTTGACTTGAGTTATGTGGGAAACGCAATCAACTGCACACTGACCGACGTGGACTATTTAACGCACTAGACCTTCAGGGAACTGAGAGCTTAACCAGTCAAAGTCAGTTCTTTTATACTACGGGTCTATGCATGTCCTTTTTCCTCAAGAGATTGGAAAGCGGACATTGTCTATAGTCAGGCCCATGTGAGGCTATTTGACAATTACCACATGGCCCTGCCGATACTACGAACTTGGGTCCACGTCGTGGGGTGCTTCTTGCAGTCTGGACTGTGTCCCCTACAATAAGTAAAATTAATAAGTTAATGGATAAATTAACGTGATAAAATAATTGCTTTGCATGAAGACATATTTTGTCTCCAAACAAAAAATAAATTTCGAAAATGGAAGAACACATCTGTATTTAAATTTGTTAATACACGTAATATACTGTAAAATCTTTCAATTAAGATTGAACTAGTTAACATTAAATTTTACAAGGTAGACTAAAAATCTGCTATAAATTTTGCCAGAAGAGATTAAAATTAACAAGTAGCAGATACATCTCAAATTTTACAGAAAAAATTAACACAGAAACTGTAGTTATATTCACAACAGTTATAGAAATATTCCGGTAAATAAATTCTATCTTTTAAACAACGCGCCACTGTATCAAACGATAAATTGTGCAAAGTTGACGGCAAAAAATTCGTCGATTAAATATTCAGAATCAGTTTCGACAAGTTTGGATTTTCTATTCACCAGCGGCAAACTCGCTCGCAACGCATTTACACTTCTAAATGCGGTAGATACTATCAGTCGCGAGAACGACTACAATCCCGATAGTCGAAAGGCAGCCGCGAGTACGGCAAGACTATTCCGTAAAAGTTCACTACCTCTGTCTTATCATTCGTGCTCAAAACTTGTACGTTTATGCTTTCCACTTACCGGAACGTGATGAGAAATCCAGAGGAGAGGTCCTGACCATGTGTACAGCAGCTGGTTGGAGGTGTTTCTTACACTGGCGACAGCCCACCTGCCCATTGCACTTCGCGCGACATCTGCGCTGGATTCACGTGTGTTCGCGATATGTTCACGGTTATGACATCATTTATTCGAGGAACATGAAATTTACACGACGCGGAGAGCTGCACGTTGCAAGCGCCTGAAAGAAAATCGACACGATTTATTCAACTGACTTTCCCAGTCTTTCCCGGAGACTTTAAAGTGAAGCTTATTCTCTAATTGCGGATTAAATGAACTACAGTCGACGCTATGTCGATTGTATGTACTGTCGATACTCCCACCACTTAGCAATAACGATGATTGGAGTCTAAAATATCAAATATTCTATATCCTATCTTTAACTATCGATCATACGTAAAATATCGTAAAATATCAAAAAAATATCACTATGTCATGTACTTGGTCGACTGAATACGATTTAGAAATCGTATCATTCGTCTGTTAAATGATTCGATTAAACAGGTTATGTTTTACGTATGTATTATCTTTTACGTGTGTATTAATTGTTATAATACAACCATATAATACGTAATAACGTTTAACATCAAAATACATAATACACAGCAATAGAATTAACATAGTATTTCTTATTAAAAATGAATAATAATTGAAAAATGCCATTACTCACGATTTAGAAATACCGGAGACCTCAAACTGAAGCTTGTTCTCTAATGGCGGCTGTAATGAACTATAATCGATACTATGTCGATTGCATGTACTGTCGATACCCCCACCACTTAGCAATAACGATGGTTGGAGTCTAAAATATCAAATATTCTATATCCTATTTTTAACTATCATACTATCGATTATACGTAAAATATCGTAAAATATCAAAAAATATTACTATATAATGAAATACTGCCGAATAATGAAAACGTTATTAACAATAAAATGTTATTAATGTTATGTACTTAGTCGATTTAGAAATCGTATCATTCATTAAATGATTCGATTAAACTGTCTATTATACAACGTTATAATACGTTTAATGTTATAATGCACAGTAATATAATTAATATAGTGTTTCTTAAATAAAAAAATAAATAATAACTGAGAAATATTCTTATTGTCACGATTCGAAATCAGCTTTTACGTTTCAGCGCGCCAGCGACGCTAACGACTCTGGTGGAAGCAATTGTTACTACAGTTTAGTAGCAATTGTGCGGTTAGATGGACGTTTCTGCGTCTCAAAATAATTAATTTATCGACATTTATATTTTGAATGCATAATTTGATTCTGGAAATTTACGTTGCACGTTACAAATACGAGTACTGTATATCCAGATTGATGTAAAAATACATGTAGGTAAGTATATATTATATACGTATTTTGTAATAATACGTACCTTTGAAATGTAATATTCTACGTACAGTGTTAGGTTAAAGGAATAATTGTATGTTTGTAATTGATGTTTCTTGATATTTAACCATTCAAAACAATTGCAGGGATAGTTTTGATACGAGTGAACGAAAAATGAACATTCAAAGTGAATAGAAACAAAATCCTACAAACTTGATTACCAACGCATTCGTTAAATGCAATCAATCAATGCGCAGGCGCAGAGTGAGTTTAAACTTTCAAGTGACAATGGAAAACAAAATTTCTATTTGTGTATTTACGTGGTTCGTTTCGAATAATTGAATTGTTTAAAAATAATTGCAACAATTCAAATAAGAATAATTTAAAAGGTTTGTATGACATACACTTAAAATTATCTCATTGTAATAATGATATAATTTACAATTTTTTCTTTGATTTCAACATTAGGTTATGTTTAATTGCAAATGACTGATTTACATTATATTTTTTATCATCGAATTTAAATCGAATTATTTCGTATACGCTACGAATTAATGGTAAGTTTATTCTGAACTATTTTTATTTATTCAAGTATTAGAATATTTGTAATGATACAAGGTAGATATCTTCAGTATAGTAAAAATTTTACTCTAAAAGTTTTATTTGACAATTTTCTAATTTGTCTTCTCAATCGTTATGCTCTTGAATTAAATTTAAAATCGTATTGAATTATATTCAAGATAGTTTGTTTTCCTAAACATAACACGAACCAATAGTTTATGAAAATGATTTATAAATTTATTTTTGCGAAAGTTTCTTTATGCTCTATTAACATCTATCTTAAAGTAAATTTAGAGGCGCTTAAAGTTACAGAATAACTCTCTCGATTTATCAGGATTATCGATATTTTAAGGATATAAAGACAGTTTTATGGTCGCCGATACTTTGGCCATTATTTATGGATAATCGATTGTAACATCTGTACTTCATAGCAGTAGTGTAGCGTATATCAATATTTATTTTATCGAAACGTTTCGTCGAAATATTGCGCTTCTATGCCCTTACATCTTTATTAAATGATAATGTTGTAAATAATGGTTCTGAATTCCTTGGTAAAGTTCAAAGTAATATTCTTCATTAATATAAAAAAAAAAATTAAATTGAATTAATAATAAGTATAAATATAGAAGATGAATGTATGTTTATACTTACACATATACATGACGAACATGATAAAATATGATAAAATAAATAAAGTTACAGGAAATGAATGCTAGATAGGTAAACTTTAGATAGATAAATATATAGATTGTCACAGAGTTTAATAAATTCAGCTTACTAGTGTATTAGATCATTTACAGATTTTATCACCTTATGTATTAGGTTGTGTTTTAAATAGGAATTTTTAAAATTAATTAAAAATTTTACAAACTAAATTAAATAAGCTAAAATTTTTTAAATTTAGTCCCTGCAAATCCAAATATAATATAATTTATATTTTTACAGAAATGAAATGAAAAAGACACCAGAATTCAAGAGATCCCTACATAAAGAATTCTTACTTCAAAGGTAAGAAATTATATCATTTTTATATTGTTTATTTTATATTGGATGATATTTTTGACTGTGGCTTTGGAACAAAATATGATATATTTTTAAATACATAATATACAATACGTAAATATATACTTATTTCAGTGTTTGGAGTTTGATGCTACAACGAATAGATAATTTATAATTACTTACACGGATATGCATCATTTAAAATTTTAAAATTTTATTACACAATCATACATTATGATGTAAATCAATGTAAATCTTTTAAATTATCTATTTATCTATTGTCACAGTAAAGTACTTTGAGATATAGTACTTTGAGAAATTTACATAAAATTTGATTTTATTTAAAGTTTTTTTATTTAAAAAAGTTTTGAAGTTTGTTTGAACTCTTCTGTTGTAATATAGCTATATATAAATGAAATTGAAGAATGAATAATTTTATCTCCGAGATGTTAGTATTGTATTATATTTATGAAGCCCATTCACGGTTTAAATATCCGAACAATTATGAAACTTCTCGTACTTCTATCTCAGGATTGACCGTTTTCAACCCTTTTAACCATTGGGTCGATTCCACTTACCGTGAATCGGGTTCACCTACCTTATTACGTTCCGTGATAATCGATAGTGATGTTATTTCAGAAACGATAGGCACCTTAAAGCACGATAGTTTCATATAACTTATGACTTGTAGGTACTTTTTCATCGATGCTATTCCCAAAATCGATTTGTAACGAGGACATTCAACGAGTTAGAATTAGTTATTGGAAGATATACTAGAATCTCTTGATTTTTTTGTACAATTGTACTAGAATTATTTACAAAGTCATAAACTGTGACCAACAAGTGTTTTTCCACAGTCAAAATAAGTTCGATCAAACCAAACTATACAGTATTTACAAGAATTATAGTAGAAGAAAAAATTAACAATTGTGTTGTCTTCTGATTTAAATTTCTCATTGAAGAAATTTGAATCTAAATTAGGAGAGAAATTTAGTTACACATAAAGGAGCATCGAATACACGAGTTAAAAATTATGATTATTCAGATTCGCTTGTCTTTTCAAGTTCCTTCATATGTATACAATCCATCTACTGAGGGTAGCCTTTGAACAAATCAATAATTAACGGAATTAGCAAAATGAATAATGCGAGTACATAGGTAAATAAATGACATAAATGAGAAAGAAATTTAGTACAATTACACATATCTACATGTATGTTATCAACGGATAATTGCTCAAGATTTATCTTGATGATCTTGACATCTTGATAACATCTATTTATATTTGCATCTGCATCGATACACGTGACAAAAGAAATAAACCGCGATGGAGAGTTATTTTTATTGGAACGAAAGGACCACACTGGTAGACCACCGCATGGCGGTTCGTCGTTGCAAAGTGGAAGATATCAGCAGCGAGTATCTCGGGCTTTTGTCCTTTAACGGGGCTGCAGAGAGCACCGAAGAACCAGTGGTTTGCGTGCACGATGCGATAGGCTAATTAATTAGATTCCTCTGGAAAGGCATAGCGGCAGCCGGTAGAAGGAATCGGGCGACGTGGATGACACGGGAGATAGGTTATGTATTCTAATCCAGCTAGGCAGAGATACTTGCACATTCCCCCGGTGTGGCACGAGTTCGCATTTCAATGAGAGATCCGTTCGTAAGACGTTAGATCGTCGTCGTCGTTCCCCCTGTTTAGCTCTCTTTATCTTCCATCGAGTTTCCTCTTTCTCCTACATGCCTGTTCGCGGGCTAACCCGATCCAAAGGATACGTTTAACCCCTATTGCGGGACGTCTATCTTTGGCGGATGGTTTGTAGTTGGCCCCAACAACTCGGAAACTGCTCATATCGAGCATATATCCGCGTATGAAACCACCATCACTTTGAAACTGAACTGTATGTGTGTGTGTGTGTGTGTGTGTGTGTGTGGAGCTACTGGCGTCGTTCGAGACGCTTAGTTGGAGGGTTGTACCCTCGGTGTTGTACCCTCTTTCACGTATGGAAGTTAGTTCGACCGCAGTCGCTCCGTCAAGACTTGCGCTGTTCCGTCTAACAAGACACTCGAGATCGTTTCTCGGCCTTCGGCTGAAGAACGGATACGTGTGCGTGCGGAATGACAAGTGGCCGGGGAAGCTACGGGGACCTCCCTTGGAATTCGGCTTCTCCACAAAACGCCAGAGAGACGCTTCGTGGATCTGGTTTTTGTTAACGATAACAGGCCACTTTAACTAGCCCGGTGCCAGGCGATGAACTTGTTTCTCGGAGCAGATCGGAGCAGATCGCGATAATGCGCGTCGACTTGTTCGCCTCGAGTGTATCTCGTACTTTCCGGTGTTTCTCGGTGGGTCTCGAGCGTTCGGCACCTTTGATGAACTGAAACTTTGAAGTTTAGAAGTGGTTTGATTAATTCGCTTCGAAAGTTGTTTTGTGGGATTTTGTTCTGGGAGCTGCGTTATCGTAGAATTATTATCGCTCACTGCGAAGGCAATTTTCGAGTTAATTGTGGATTTAGCGTTAAGAAATGAGAACAGATGTTTCGTATTTGCGAATCTGGAAGGAAATGAAATTGGACGTTGCGTGAGAAAGTTCAAAATTCAAACTTCAAACATTTATAATTCGCAACACAGGCACTTACAAAATTATGCAAAAATTGTCTATATAATTATACAGAGAATAGCCAAAAGGTTGAGTCAAAAAATCGACGATGAAATCGCTGTTTCTGAAATATATTACAATATTTTTGACTTGTTCGCTTGTTTCCTTTAATAACGGAAAATAACAAAAATTTTATCACTTTGGTTAATGCAACGCAGCATTGTTTTACTTAACCACGTAGCACGAACTTAATTATTTGGAGAAGTAGTTCTCTCCGCTCGCGATATTTAACAATTAATCTTGCTTGTTGGTAAACTCTGAGAGGATTTCACCGACTTTCTAACGAAGGTTCTAACAGCAGTACATAAAAATTTACTCGAAGTCGAGTATTTTTAAGCGGCAACTCGCGAGAGTTACATCTCGTGAATTACGTCAAGAACAGGGTAGGACTCTCCTAGAGCGGGCTTAATTTGCGAATTACGTCGGGTACACGAGAGAAGTGCAATGTCTCTTGCAACGAGACAGTCCTCCGCAGCTTTCAGACGGTTTATGCTCCGCTCTGTTGAAAAACGAGTCGAGGGCCGCAATAGCTCGAAACGTCCCGTGAATAATTTTCGCCAGCGTATTTATGCACTCGCTACCGCAGCGCGATAATTATCGGCCCGTTAAGTATCAATCCGGCACGAATTCCCCCGCAATGAGATGAAGATGGGTCACGAGAAAATTTTTCGGTGAGCCGAGCCAGTTTTTCTTTCTGGCGAGGGCGTTGCTGGCTTATCGGATCGTGGAAGTATCGGCGATCAAGGCAAAACGACGACTTCCTGCAGTTCTGCCTCGCGAATTACGTTGGCAGCAAAGTATCGCGAAAGTTGACTGAATCGAATCGTGGCAGGCTCTCGCTGCCTTTCTGGTGACTTATCGTCCTCGTCGACAGGAATTACGAGCGCCGACGTGGAGAGACGAGGGGACACGCGAGCCTCCGTGAAGACGGGACGGATCGATCGATCGATCGATCCGTGGAGCAACAAAACCATTATCTGCTTCAGGCGTTCAAGCACAAAGTAAACTGTTTCTCCTCGTTGTAGTAGGACTGTTCTGTCGGAAGTCGCAGGGGGGTCACTGGCTGCTTCTCGACGTTGCGGCAAGACGTGCACCCTCCTCCTCCGTTCTATCTGTTAGTCGTTTCCAAACCATCGAGATCGATTTAAAGTTCGCGTCCCAGCGATGAAAAGACAATATCGACCGTTTCGCCGGTTTTAGCGTATGTACGTACGTATTGCGCACTTGCGGCAAAGGCCAGACAACTGGAAAGGGGACGAGCAAAAGCAGCTCTTGGATATACAATACTCGGATACAGTCTTCTCATTTGTTCACTGTAACAGGATGAAACTTATAACAAGAAGCGCTTATTTCTTGGCAGACCCACGTGAATCAGCTCTCCATCGACCAAATTGCAAAGATAAATTAACAATATATATATTTCAAATTTCATACGTTTCAACGCTCCATCTCATAAACGTACGTAAACTCATTGTCCAACTCGATTGTTGAAATGAAAGGTAAGTATGTCAATGAAAGTAAATTAATTTGATCATAATTTAATGAAAAATTTTTTATTATAAAAATTGTTACAATAAAATTTAAAGATCCAAGAATAGATGAAATTCCAGTTATATGAATAGAAAAAAATTGTAAATAAAATCAACAGATGGTGAAGGATGATATAAATAAGATGATAACGGAGGATAAATCGTTCGTCCTGTTTTCCTGAACTTGGAAAAAATATATTTCTTAATAATGATAAAATTAATGATGGTGGTAATAATCGAAATCTAATATTATTTATTCGTGGAAATGCTATATCAGGAGACCCTGATATTAATGGAATTAAAAAATTTCCAAATCCTCCAATTAAAAATGGTACAACCATAGAAGAAATTATTAAAAATGCATGACTTGTAACAATTGAATTGGACACAACTCGATGTTAATGGAACTTTAATTTTCCAATAATCGAGCTTTTATCAGTCAACGCGCAAGTACTTTCGCTTCGTTTGCACCAACGACTTCTCAATAACGTTTCACAGCCTCTCAATCGATATGTCGCATTTCTCAATCCTGGTTCAAGTTTGTTTCAACGAAAGGAATAATTTAACTTTCTGCCAGGGTTTTATAGAGGCAAGATTCATTTAAAGACGATAAACAACGGACGATTGTTTTCGAGGGAAGTTTCAGCATAATATTTAGATTGGCGTAGCTTCCAACTGGAATCGTCGGTGTCTTTTCTTAATTTCAGCCTGCCTCTTCTCATGAATACCGCGGTTTACCGAGGGCGACACGCTGACGTGGAGCTAAGAAAAGGATTACAATGATTATTTGTACAGGCCGATTCCGGCAGCGCTTTGCATCTGCCGTGGGAAATAGAGCATTGAACTCGGGCGCAGACACATATTTTCCACTTTCTTACCACGAACACCGCTTCCATGAATTGATTCTTAATTCCTCGGGAATAGATTCAATCGATACACGCGTAAGAAATTTTGGAAACTCTCATCTATAGGAGGAAGGAAATTATATGTAAAATTTCAGATTTAAATTCTAAATCTTGATATCGACCGATTTAAGAATTATTAAATACGCCAAATATATTTTGGCAGAGATGCTTAATATTTCAGGATGTTGTAAATGTGTGAAGAAATTCAATTGTAATAAAAGTAGATTCCTCAGAAAGAGACGTTGGCTATCTGTATTTTTAAGAAAAAATGGTCTTGGTCTTTGGAACAATTGAAATAATTTAAACGAGAATAATTAATTTTGTTTTATACTGCGTTTTGAACGTGTATCCACACGTGTTTCATTTATTAATGGAACAAAGAATACTCTGTTCTTCTTTCACAAAAAGAGACGAACAGAAAGAAAAGAAATTAAAAATCAAGGGATATGATTCTCAAATTGTTTAAATTTCCGTCGAGTTTTAAAACCACTGTCCAATTAAACCACAGAAATGTGTAGAAAGAGAACGATGTCATAAGTGGATAGTCATTGAAACAGCAAATATGACTTGAAAGATTGACATTCAACCTTCCATATAATTATTTCCATCTCTGTGAGACAAATTTAGCAAAATAACGAACGTTTCGTTGAAATTTTTACCCATTTTATCGAAATGTATAAAGTCTCTGATTGAAATACTCGCCAAGAATTCCCGACGTAATTATTTTCAACGTGGAAAATATTCGAGGGAAAATAAATCGCAATGTTGTTACATTTCTATCGAAATTTTTGACGCAAAAATGTTTACTTTTTATTAAAAACGAAACTCAGGAAGTATTAATAATACGAAGTGGAATATTTGTTAATTTTTCAGACATTAAAAATGTACAAAAACGCCTGCAATTTGTCAAAAATTTCATTTAATTTCATTCAATTTCTCGCAATGATCGATCGTAATTTAATCTTGAAATTGAAAAATTTAATACACGAATGCAATCAATTGGCAATTTTTCGATACTTTAAATCGTCTAAGGTGTACATTTTTTTCAGTGCATTTATGGCGAATTTTTCTGCCAAAATAATTTAATTAATTGCAATTGCGAAAAAAAAAAAAAATGCCATACGTGTGTTTTCTTGTGTTGTATTTGTACTCTCAGACTGTATTCAATTATGGATATTTACAAATTTATGAATACGATTAAAAGAGTAGGACTTCAACAAAGATTTTAAAATTTTTCTTACTCATTAAATATTATGCTGGTAACCTAAACCTTTTTACACTCTTTGCATATTACGTTCCACGTTGTATTTTTGTATGTTTAAACTTTTAAAATCTGCCTTTAAATAAATGCACGAGAACAGTGGAACAAATCTTTCTCTTGCGTGGGATGGGAATTTCATGTAAACGGGCATAAGAAACATTAACGCGAGTCAAGGTTGAAATGTTTCAACGCCGTTAGTATGTAAATTTCATTGCAAAAGTGTGTTCGATTTTTATCGAGAGGTTGAAAGGACGGTGTTAGAAGTGATCAAGTGGGTTGACCCGCGAGGCGTTTCACGATTTCGCCAGTCGTGCAAAACGTCCGTATGACGTGCACGATTATGCGACGTTATGCCGCAATCAGCCATACGTTTTTTGTCGATTTGACCTATCAATTTCGAGGATTAGAGGCTCCTGAACCCTTTGGTCAATTAGGTTTCTACTATGCAGGTTGACTCGAGGTTATCAGATCTTGTAAGTGGTAGGAAATTTACGAACAGCCAGCACTTGCTAATGCTCTGATATGTATCCAAGGCCTTTCCAAACGCTTTCTTACCTTTGTTTCCTTTCTTCTGATCGATAGGTTCTAGGTTTGTCCATTTCTGTTCTTCGAAAAGAAAGAAACCGTCTTAATTCAAATATTTTTATTCGTTAATCCCTCTTGCAACATCATCCTCAGTGGAAATATTTTCTTCTTTCTTAATGATTTAACTGGTCGTTACTCGAGATATTGATCTACCTATTTGAAATTAACTTCTTTGTCGATTACGACGGTTCGTCAGAACGGCGATATGCTACGTATCTGACAATAGAGATCGTTGAAAGCGTACCTTCGCCGCCTGCTGCGGATAGGATTGTGCGTTATTGTCGATGAATAATGTATACAGCCCGTAACGCGTGTTCTTACGAAGAAAACCCTATTCTGTTCTCTAACGCATATGCGTGTGGTTGCATATGCGTTCGTGTAAAAAGTGCGCCAAGGGTGGTAAGAATTCTGTTTAAAAACGCCGTCAACGTTTCTTCTCCGTTATTATTTTCTTTAACATTCCTCCCCTTTGCGTTCAACTTGTCCATAAATTTGATCGTACTACTATCACTTTCAATGGTTTCTTCCTCCCCTTTTTTTTTTTTTTGCCATACATTATTCGACAATTAATACACGTTACTTATTATTAGTGAATAAGTAATGCGATTCCAAAATTCTGAATCGAATATGATAATGCTACAGTGAATAAGTAATGCGACTCTGAGTCGAATCGACACTAATCACTTTTGAAACTACTTTGGATCAATCGGAAATTTCAGACTCTAAAATTGATCACTGAAAATTTGAAAGCAAAGAAATTCTGACTGAATAATTCATTCTTTAATGGACTTTGATTTGGATTTCTATTTTTCTCACTTCCTGATTTATACAAAAACATCGGGCTCAATTTCAATGCATGTACGTCCTACTACCGCATATTTTTCTGAACATTTATATTTCTAACGACATAATTTAAGAAGGTAGAATCTCTAGGTAAAAAATTGGTTTTACATGTCAAACATTAGAGAAAGAATATTTTCATGTTACATGAAACCCATGCAATTTTGGATTATTAAAATTTTTTATAAAAATCCGCAGCCCAATTATGAGTTTTGTCCTGACTACCGTCATGAACAAACGTTATATCATATTTTGATTCGCCTGGTTTTTCACTTCTTCTGGGAAGACTTTTCCAAAATAAGTAGAATTTGAACATTTTGAAGTGACGAATCAGAGAATATCCTCAAGTATCGCGGATCCGTTTCAGATAAATACGAGGAATGTCATTCTTCGAACTCAAATAGCCAATATAGACGCGTGCACCACGTATGCGTGTACATATGTCAACGTGTAAATTCCTGTACACGAATAATTTCAGTAAATTATGGCATGTAATCGCCGCGGACCTTTAGTTGTAACAAATTATGCATTCTCGCGGCTGCGACAGCTGTTGTTTACTTTACGTGCTATCGGCATGCGTTTATTTGCCTATTGGCGTCATTAGTCACGTTCGCATGCTTGTTTCGTGCTCTTTCACGCTTCTAAGCTCTACAGCCGACTTTGACAGATTCCCTCACGATCCTCTAACAAGCCTGACATCCGTTGCTAAACGACAACAGAATTCGATATTTTAGTGTTATTTCGTGATTTCGTTGCGTGATCAACAGTCGTCAATTTTCCTTGAAAACACACGAAGAATACAGATACGTCAAGACAGTAGAAAACAATGTTTGTTGGGTTTTCAGAAAATTTATAAAATTCGCTTACAGCGTTTCTAATTTATACCGTGACAGTTGTCTTTGAGTTTAGAGATTCTTTTTATAAAATTTAATCGAACAAAAATTTTCGACAGTCGATTCCTTCCCAGTGTCAAGGAGAGTAATTTC
The DNA here is from genome assembly GCA_032399605.1 of Melipona beecheii. Taxonomy (NCBI): domain Eukaryota; kingdom Metazoa; phylum Arthropoda; class Insecta; order Hymenoptera; family Apidae; genus Melipona; species Melipona beecheii. The sequence continues at coordinate 4,785,172 of JAUCMO010000501.1, read as the reverse complement.
TATAACTTTTTTAGGCGTGAAATTGTACTTTTAATTCAGGAATACGAAATTGTTCGAGTCACGGATCAAGAGATCAAGTTTATTATTAAACGATGTACACGTAAAAATAATAAGTACAATGATGATAAACAGTTTCACTAATACAAAAATACGAAAAACAGTTTATGACGGTACAACGGCTATTGTCATAAATCTACAATGTGACATAATCTTCATGACAAATAGTCATATCACGGTGTTGGAATACTTCAATTTCTCAGAATTCAATAATATTATTACCAACGCAGGTAATATTATTCGAAATTATTGAAATTGACTCGACGCGCGAGTAAATAAATAAATAAATGTTACGAAATTTCTTTTCAAATCGTGTTCTGTACGACCGACGAATGTCCGTCTTATTTCATTCGAAAACGATTCGTTTCGGATTGGCTTCCCCCTTGGACCGAGTATTTTCTTCGACAGCCGGTCTCTGATATTTCAAGCGCGTCGACGGAAACGTAAGAAGTGATATCTTTACGAGAGTGCTTTTTTCCCGCCGTTCTCCAACGAACTCCTCGTGTTTTTCTTCGAGCTTGCCCGACTGCACCGGTGGTCGTATACCGAACGACAACCCTGCGATGAGGGATCGAAACGAGGGTAGGAAGTGACTCACTTCCCAAGCATTCTCAACAGACGCAACACTTGCATCGAACGAGCTTCCATTGTTTTCCTTCTCCCCATCGGATTTTGACGTATCTCAAATACGATCCGATTTTGATCAGCACCCGATCGCTTGGCAAGGCAGGAAGATCGGTACGGAGGAATTTAACACTTTGGAAGTGCAATGATTTTTTTCTTTATTATTAGTCCTCTAGAAAATTGGTTGTAACTTAAAAATTAAAATATATTAAAAAATATATACATGTTTACATTTTACTAGGACGAACAGACATTACGTATCTTTTCACGTTGAAACGTCTTTATAATTTTAATCATTTTTTAAAAAGAACATTGTATTAGAACTTGTGCTAATACCTTTACAGAGAATTATATCACTGATCTCGTAGCTCTTCATAGAATTACAGTGACAGAAATTTAAGATTAATATTTCATAGGTGACTTGTATTTATATCAAGCGCTAATGGTTATCTGTTCCAGGGCAAATATCATGTATTCATTGTACGTTGATGATGATTTATTCGTCGCTGTATCTCAACTGTTACACGGTCGAAACGATTTGTGCTTCTCCTTGAGGCACGGGGAAGGATTCAGGGTATTTAATTGATAGCGAGAAAAACATAGAAATCAAGTTCCTCTCGAATAGATTATAATCTGAAACGAACTCGCGTAACAGTGTCCCATTCATTTTTTCTTTTCGGCCGACAGTTCAAACGGGATCCTCCGCGAACAACGCGTTTCACATTTGCATTTGCGCTGGTAATTGTAACTTCCCGAATGAATGTAATCTTTCTCGAGCCGCGAGTTTTTGTTAAAAGGAACTAGGATGACGTTTCCAACGTTATGAAGGAAACATTCGCGTTTCCCGAAAGGAAGGAAAGTGACTTTGTCCCGTTTCTTTCGCGACAGATTGGCATATTAATGGGAAAAAATACCGAAAAAAGTGTGAAACGGACTTAAAACGATGCTGCGCCACTCTTGTTTGTGTAAGGTCGTCTTGTTGTTGCTCGTTTCGCGAGGGAAATTCTTGTCACGTTGAAAAAAAACACGGCCAAGAATTTTACAAAAATTATATACCAATTGAATTTTCAATCGTTGCGTTTGTCTCATCTCTCGTTTAATTTCAATTTGCCTTCCTTTTTGTTGTTTTACGACGTTTATTCCTTTATCCTGTGTTCGTTTTTAAAACAAAAGATAGCACGTCATAGACCTGTAAATATATAATTTAGTCAACTATATAAAATTACGCTATAGTATCTATAAAATATCTATGTGAATATTTAAAATTGAACAAGAATTATTTTGATATAGGTGGAAAATATAAGTGTATGATTCTCTATTAAAATAATTCTTGTTCAATTTCAAAGGTAACGGAGGTTACGCAATGAAAGTTAATACATAAAACAAACTGCAGACGAAAAAAGACGACTTTTTTTCCATAAAATTTTATCGACACAACAAACATTTGACTCGATAGAAAACAAATTACACGCGCGATCGCTTAATACCAGACAACGCCGCTTCTACTCGAGGTAGAACCCCATCGGCCCCCTCGCGAATCACGTGACCCAAATCAACCAATCGCTAATTTTCGTTGCATTGGCGTTGCACCCGGTTTTCTGGGTTACCCCAGCTAAAATTATTTTCAGCGATGATATAACAAAGAAGCTATAACTTTTGTTCAATTTTGTGATATTATACCGTATCGTCTACCTATTAAGATCCCTTCGTAAAAGTCACGCGTACACTCAGACGTCAATTTTTGATCAGCCCTGTTCAATTTCGTTCGTTTATAAAGCAAACTATCATTTTTATCAGCTAAATTACTTGAGATCGTTCTCTCCGCGGAAGATTAAATTTTGTTTGTTCTCTATAACGGGCTTCACGAGAGCTTTCATCTTACAAAGTGGCAAACTGCGGCTCGACGTAATGCGATTGCTCGCTACCTTTCTTCTGCCTTTCCTTTCACCATCATTCGCGTCTGCACGCTTACGACAACTCGTTTACGCGTTTTAGGCTGACCGAGTCGTTTTCACGTCCATTACAGACGACCTCTTACATACAGTTTAGCAGTTTAGCGTAGTATGCACACGCGTTAGATACTACTAAGATTAGTACGACGATTAAACGAAAGTTGCACAAACGAGAAAGCGTCTGTTTCATACTCTGTGCAACTGAAATACTGTCATGACTGTCACGCGGCGGCTCCACCGATGCATTATGCTGTTTCACGCGTGGAGCGTGTAAATCTCTCTACAAACAACGACTGCGAGCGTTTTCCTTCGTTTTTACTCATTGAGGCACGTGGTCGATATTCCGAAAGCCAGGTTGATGTCGTTTTAACCCCTTAACCTACAAGCTACGTTCCAACAGTCTGGGCCCAAAACTTAAACAGGATCGCGCAGCCTTCGGGCCACTCGACGGCTCGGCAAGTCGGTTCTAAGTTTTAAATACACGTGTAGGATACAACTGGTTTAATTTTGTGGAATAGTTGACAAGCAATTACAACCCGATGTAATAATTGTTGTAGATATACCACTAACATAACATAACATAAATCAATAACATTTATCTGCAATTCCTGAATAAATTAGCAGTTCACGTAATTAGCATCAAAAAATCAATAACAAAAAACATCTCGTGGGGATTCTTCTCTAATATTTAAGAAGATATATTTCAACGTGCGAACGTGACCGAGAATAACACGTAACTGATATTTACATTTGGCCCGATCATTGTACCGGGGCCATGCCCGTAGTAATACGTTTTGGCCCGAATACAAGAGTACGGGTCTCACACGTATCCATAGGTTAAGGGGTTAAGCAAAAGAAACCTCGACTCGAGTAGTCGAGCACTCTATGAAAATATTTTTTATTCCGCGGTTGATCGACATTGCTGGTAGATCAAAAGTTTCGTAAATATCGTAAGTTGAATCAATTTCAAAGTGAACGTGATACACTAAATATCTTGTTACGTGCGAAAGTGTTAAAAAATAAATTTTGCATTTTCGTCATGTATTTTTTTCTTGATCAAATTACTCTATAAATAGCCATTGATTAAATTCCATATACGTTATTATAAAATGATAGTTCCAAGTCGTTGGAATTTATAGTATTCGCTTTTTCTGAAATTTAGTTTCGTGGTTGTGAGTAATCGAAGCATTTACGTTTCTTGGCTTACGTAAGATCCGCATCTCGATGGTTACAAAATCTTTTTTCTCACGAGGGAGAAAAGGTACAGAGAGAATCTTCCTATCACTTGATAATTCATATAAATAATATTCGTACACTATATCGAATCTCTCCCGAATTATGACAATTTACGCTTGTTCAAATTTTACATCGGTACACGCGAATTACGTTATTTAGCTTAATTTTCAACTTAATTGCGCAGGTTGAGAATCAGACCCACGTACCACGCGTTTAAACCGATAAATAAATTTCTACGCACAGACGTTCGTTAATTAAACATTGAAATGTCACATTCGACGAGTAAAAAGCGATCGAGAGAGAGCGTCCGCAGTCGCACACGTTTTTTGTTTCTCCTTTTTAAATTATCGATAGGAATTTGCGGTCCAACTTAATAATAATAACAAGTAACGACGATGGAAACAACGTGTGCGAAATTAATTGAAAAATACCCGGTTTTGCAATCACGAGAAATCGAGAGAGAACGAAATGGAAACATTGTGCGTATTTCGTTGTTCAATTAATAGATGTTTTAAGCGTTTCTTAATTAATCCGTACGTACGCATAACTCGCGTAACGGCGGATATTTGTTTCAGCCGGATCGGTAATCAGTTTACAGGATTTTGCTCAAAAATCATCGGCAGACAGATAATGGAATTAAAAACCAATCCGTTTTAATCAAACGCTGCCCGATGAATATTCACGCCGCTGTCGCGCAAGATTATACGCGTGTAATCCGATTCGCACTTACTTATTAGTATGAATTACTTCTGTCAGAGTGTTTTAACGTCGTGCGTCGGTTAATTAATACAAACTGTCTGTAACGGTTGATTCATCGGCCGATCGCCAGACCTCCAAAGGATAATTTTTTATTGGAGGTAATTTACCAGAGACGCGCGAACAAAAGTGTAATAAATAGCGCGAAGGGCTATAAATCGCGCGGGACGCGTGTCATACGTTGAAAAATGCAAGGGATAAACAATGCAAGAGAATAATTTCGACGTTGCAACGAAAACCAAAGTGCAGAATTTTATTGATTCAACAAAATGTCTGCCACTGTTTCGCTGGTTTCCGCATCGATCGCGATAAATAATACTTCACTTTAAACATCACTCGTTTCGTTTTTTCGTTTTATTGAATCAAACTTTGTCGACCTTTGGTCACGCTTGAAAAAAAAAAAAAAACGAACGACAACTCAGTAAAAATTTCGTGAAATATCGTAAATTAATTTAACGATTAACCGTAATTCGTTTATGCTAGAAAGATGCAATAAGCGTAAAATGTTCGTAGTTGTATTTTTATACATGACGTTTTACATTTCGTATCAAGGCTATAACGTAATATGAAATACTAGAACTTGCAATTTCAATTTAAATATAGAATATGAATGCGTTATGCGTGTTCAAACTTTTGATCGATGGTATAAGTGCATAAACCAGACTCGTGAATATTTATGCAAATGCTTATATTTATGGAAAATTGATAATAATGCAAGACCTAGATGGAAACTCGTTCTCCCTTTAGGCGATTGAAACCTGGTATTACGCATTTTGCATATTTTATGCCTTATCTATATTTTTCGCAAAGTTTGAATTTATGATATTTGCTTTGCAAAATCTACCGAGTACTATTTACTCGATACGAACAATACGAATTGTGTAATCGTGAATATTTACTCCACAAATTAGAGGAATATTGCAATTTCGCAGGTATTGATCGTTGATTCGCGATCTTTCTGAAAAATTTCGTTATCCTCGTATTTCGACGTAGTCGGACACAATTGAATTTCTCAAAAGCACGATATTATATTCTTTGATTGCATTTCTGAAATCCATACGTATGGATCTGCAGTCTAGCAATCGGCATACGGTTCAACGTTACATTTTTAAATTTTATTTTCTCGAAAACGTTTAATTAAATGTAACTCACGTACTCGGTCATTATTAAGGCGCCTTTCATACTCGAGCAGGGGATAATTTTGTACTCGCATGCACGGTGAAATTCGATTCGGTACTACATTTAGTACATTTCTATTTTTACGTACCCGGAAGTTTCGCATCGCATTTTTCACAGATAAATTTCAGAATTCAGAAAATTCCGCGTGTTTTCGAACATTCAAACATATTACTGCGTTACTTCCGAACTCGTTAGCGTCTGGAAACTCCTATTAAAATTTCCCGAATAAATTTGAGAAGCGTTTAATCGAGTTTAGATTCGAACGATTGAAATTTCAGGCGTTGGTTTCAAAACTGTTCTGACGTATAATCGAACGGGGAAGGGGGGGGGGGAAGGAATATCTGCGAAAAATTTACATGTTACTTTACGAATCTACAATTTCGTTTCAATCGAAAACTGCATGAATCCTTCGACGCTTGAATAACTTTGTTCGAAAGAACTGTAAACGCGGCGTTCGCCGTGTAGTAATTGTAAATAAATTGGGGACGGTGACTCGACGCGAGATTTACATTTTTACGAGGGCTTATTTTTCCATTTCTATTTCCTCGAAGAGGAAAGGGAAGAGGTCGATATCGCGTGGCAACGGCGGTGTCGTAGATTCTAAGGTAAATGCAGATCCGGAAGAAACGCGTACGATGGTAAGAGCAATATTATCGTTGAGAGGGAATGATAACACCTGGTTGCATACGTTACTCCGCGCTGATACAAGTGTTCCTCTTCTCTTTGGAACACTGATATACTTCCTGCGGGCACGCTTGAACCAATACCGCGAGCGGACGTAAGAGTGTTTTAAAAGAGAGGCAAACGTACCGCGAACGTACCGTGTACATACGTAAGAGAGCTTCGTCCCGAGCCGAAGGAACGATCGCTTTGAAGGTGATACCGGCGCTACATGTATATCGACCTATCGAAACACGAAGCAGCTAGGCGAATTTGATCGTTTAGGCGCGCCTGAGTTTCAGTAATTTGCATTAAACCCCTGTAATTCGCTCGTAAGACGACTACAGACGACAGGCGATTAAACCAACACGCGGAACGTTCAAGTAGCACAATTTACTCGCTCGAGATGTTTTCGATTTTTAACACTGCAGCTACCAACCAACAATACAACCAGAGTTACAATAAGATTTACATCGAGGGAAATTAAATTACTGCGAGCGTTATTTTAAAATTACTTCGTCGCAACTGTATCGCAACAATACCAAGTTATTACGTAGACTTTTACGGAAGGAATCGAAGTGCGTAATTTCTGTTTAATTTCTTGCGTTTAATCCAGTGAAAACGAACGACCAAATGAGAAAGATGAAATTTTTTCCTCGTTTACAGCAAAAATTTGACCATGTTGTAAAATAATTAATCACAACTTATAAACTTGCTTTCGTATTTCCTTATTTAGGACTTGCTCGTCAATTTGTCACAAACGCAAATATTTATCGCGAGAGGGAAGAAACGCTTCGTAATACGCGATAGTTGATCCTCCCAACTCGTCGGCTGTTAATACAGAAGCGCCGAAATTCCAGGAACGAGCATGGAAAAACGAAGGGAACATCAGCTGCGATAAAGTGGTGCAAAAGAAAATTTAACGAAGGCACTTTATACTTGATTCAGGCTGGCAAGACGGAAGAGAGAGAGAGGGAGAGAGAGCAGCACCGCGATCGAGAATATGCATAGGCAGCCGGATCGTTAGAACTCCATTTCACTTTATTGTAATTCCATTTTTCTCGTCTGCAAATAAACGCTCGGCCGGTTACGTACATTGCGTTAACCGCGAGCGGTGGAAAAGTTTCGGTTCGGTTCGAGGGTTAAATAGCCCTCTTTCCTCTTTGCCGTCTCGCTTCTCCACCCTTCCTCGACTTCGCCCCTGTTCCTCCACCTTCGCCGAGTCTTCACCCGTCACTCTCTATTACCATCGTATTTTTCGTGCCGCTTCCTTTCCCGCGCTGGGCTCTCTCGCCTTATTTCGTTCTTCTTATTTTATTAGCCGGCGATTGTGCCTATTTACCGTTGAATATTTCGCTCTTTCTTCCATTTTGCCACAATTTCTCTCGAGCCTTTATCGCATCCCCTCTGTCTCGTTGTTCACCGTTCACCAGGCCGCTTTGATCATCGGCTCTTCCCCCCCCCCTCCCCCCTCCCTTTTTTCTCCCTCAACTCCTCTTATAACGCCTGAAATGATTTTTTTTTATGCACCCCTATATCTGCTATCCTCCCGTCGTGTGTTTCCGCACTTTCTTTAGTCGCTCTTTTGTCGCGACAGGAATTACCGTTATATCCATAGTTTTCCCTTCTGCCGCTTCGCGCCTCGTCGTTTTCCCACCTTCGTCCTGCGATTTGTCCTTTGCACTCTCTTTCGCGATCGTTCTTCTTCGATCGCGCGACTCGTGCCATCTGCAAGATGACCGATAATGTCAACCATTCGCAGCAATCACCGAATATGTACTTCTCTGCTTTGCGGAAGATAATATCTTCGTTGTATCTGGAGCTACTACTCGTTCGTCCTTGCTACTTTACCAAGCATTTTGTTTTATCATTGAAGGTGATTTTAGCGGGGATAAATTAGAAAATCTTCAGGTGCAACGCTGTGATGCAACGAAAATTGGCGATTGGTTGATTATTTGGGTCACGTGATTCGCGAGGGGGCGTGGCAAAAAGTCGTCTTCATTTCCTAGTCGGAACAGTTGCTTCAGTGAGACGAATCGTACTGAGGTACAAGTTTCTTTCCTTTTTTACGTTCATCGAGAAACTTTCGTCTTCGTAATTTACAAAGTGTTAATAAGATTTCCGTGTCTCGTAATTCCGACAACGTTCTTATGACTATTGCAGCTAGGTAAGAGGATTTGTTACTTTTCACGTTTCGCTGAAAAGTTCTCGCGTTTACGATTCACGTCTAGTTGAAAATACTTCGAGCTCCGTCTCTTGGCCGAGCGATATTTTTATTTCTAATCAATCGCCGGCGAAAATTTCGATCATCTTTTAATAGTTATAATGGAACCGGTCGAAACAGCTTTTAACGTTTTCCGATATCGTTGCTGCAGCATGCTAAAAGTGTCTGCATTATTCGTTTTCTCGCTAAAAATGTAACGTCGAACGTGAAAGCGTAAAGTGACAGACTTCCCCCTCCCCTCCTGCCCTGCTCGTACGTTTTCGTGAAATTCGTCGAACTGCTTCGAGAAACGGGAGGCAGTTTCGTTTCTTTCGTTACCTCGTCGGACCACGGACTAAATTCCAGACGATCGATAGCAAAATGAACGCGTACGATCCGCGGCTGTGAGCTGATAATTAAATAGAATCGGCACTTCGTAATCGAAACAAGCAAGCGTAAAACTGCGAGCTTCTCCGGGGGTAAATTTCAAATCGAGCCGCCAGAGGCGTCTTTGTTTTTCTCAGCGTGCACGCAAACGGAATTCCACGTTTAGCCGGAATCGCGTTTTAATCAATCCCGTTACTCAAAATTATATTTGCGCTGCGAGATTTAAAAAAATACTCCGTATCGCGCCGCGTGATATTTCATTCTCCCGGCAACGATCCTCCTTCGATTTTTACTATTTTTTCCCCTCTCTCTTTCCTGTCTCTCTTCCCTGTCCCACGTACGACAGTATTTTGCTCTCGCGCGGAGAAGAGAAACGAGGCTGTCCCATTTTTTATTCGCAAATAGCGACGAAAAAGCAAAAACGTTCCGTCCGTGCAGATAAAGTCGCCGTTCGGACATCGTTAAGTATTATTCAAAGATACGCGCGCGGTGCACGCGCGTGTTTCAGCTCGTTTGTTCGAATCTGCGGGATGATAAAATAGTCGCGCGCTTGAGCGGGATGAAAAGACAAATATACAAAATGAATGGAACGGTCGCGCGGATCGAGACGAGAATGGAGTGGACGGAAATAGTGGTCTGTTCCGTCGATTTCCGAAACAGGTATCCGTAAAAGCGAGATACGAAAATACATGCTTGCCCGATGCATGTTCCAGGAGTTAACGAGTCGTACGCGCGGTTTATCTTCAATCTTATTATAAATATTTGGTAGAGACTGACGTTGAAAGAGCTCGCTGCCAGGGAGGGATACTTCGTCCAGATGGCACTGTCGGCCTTTTTTTTGCTTCGATAGTGTTTTCATAAGGCCGGGAAAACGTTATCTCGTCCACTCTCTTTGAATATTTAGGCAGCACACGTGTAGATACCATCGTGACTGTACTTACGGTTTGCCACGATGCGTATGTGCGTGTACACATACGTGGTGCATGCTTCCAGTAAAGTGGTTGTCGTATCGATCCGCATTTGCGGTTTGCGCGCAATTTTGAAGTGAAACGGTCGATATTTATTTGGAAAAAAAGTGAATTCTTTGGCTGCTCGAGATTTTGCTTTTTCAACTGGATGGTATGCAAGTTTGTTTCGTGCAATTAGTTGGCGTTTCTAACTTGATGTATGAAAATCGTTAGAGCTGCAAGGAGTTGTTTGCGTAATCTCCAAGTAAGGAGCTGCACGGTATATAATTTTCTTAATTATTTATTACGCAATTAAACGTGTGTAATGTAGTTGATGACCCAGATATCTGAAGATTGTCACACTATATGCCCGTCTTCGTACATTTAAAAGTCGCTTTTAATCCAACGAAAAATAAGGAAAAATAATTTCTTTCTCTTCTACGGAAGCAAAGTTCTGTGTTGTTTAAGTCTAGTCAACGTTATCGAATTATTTCAAGTTAGTCTATGATTGAATAGTTTTCCACATAGTTATTGTTTCAACTTTTTAAATTTCTCCAATACGTGACAATTGGAGGACAGAGATACATTTGGAAAGGTTATTATTTCATTTTTATTAATATAGTTATTAATTTATGCAATCCAATTTTGTTCTACAATTACTACAGTCACAACCGTTCGAGGATTAAACTTAATAATATCCACACGTGTGCCAGAACAAGTTCATTGTTCGCAGTTTCGTTCGATAAAATCGTTTCAAAATTATCCGGCATTTTTGTGTATCCATTCGAGTTTCACCGCTACTTTGCCGCAAGCAACGCTCGCTTTGTGTCTAAATTCAGCGGTTTGTTCTTCGTGTAACGTCAAACCGCGCAGCCAGGGCCGCGCTCCATACATTCGTCATTTCGCAATTGCAACGGTATGACTCGCGTTCGATCAATTCGTCCCCCGTTCCCTGGTGAACGCTTCTGTTTTGTCGATGTTTCGAACAGTCCTTAACGAGTCATTGTGAACGTGACCGGTCGGATATTATTTATGCGCGGCGTGGCGCATCCGTGATAAAAGCCAGATTCCGAGGCCCTTTCGGTCAGTCGGGATGAAAGATCGGCCGTATGCCAAATGAGTTGTAAAGGATGGCTCGTAAAGGAATTTCTGTCAGCTCGGTTTTACGATTTTCGAGATTTAGAGGTGGCCACGGTCACGCCGTGTTGAAAACGCGACCGCCGCGACCCTGTTACAGTCGGCGGTGAATGGCTTTAAAGTAAATTAGAAACGACGATCTCTCCTTTAACTTTGTAAGTTCAAAATGTAAGTTCAAAAATTTTATCAAAGTGATTTTAGGGATAACCCAGAGAATCGAGCCTCTTCGAGTGCAACACTGATGCAACGAAAATTAGCGATTGGTTGATTTGGGTCACGTGATTCGTGAGGGGGCGTAGGGTAGACCACGAGTGGGAGTGGCGTTGTCCGGTACTCAGCGATCGCGCCTGTAATTTGTTTTCTATCGACTCGAAAGTTTGCTTATCGATAAAATTTTATGGCAAAAAAGTCGTCTTTGTTTCCTAGTCGGAACAGTTGCTTCTGGACCTTTCAGTGAGACGAATCGTTCTGGGATACAAGTCGTGCAGTTTTTTCTTTTTTCTTTGAAAAAGAAATTTGTGAATTAACACATCGGTGATTTATACAAATTTATGTTACTGGATAATATTGTTGTTATATCTGATGAACGACGAATGAAAACTTTTCGTGATCAAATATGAGCGAATCAATCATTTAATTTATTTTCAAATAATATACACATTCGAGTATGTGTAGAGTTTCATTTTATACCAAAATTACAATGTGAAACTTGGTTCGTAAATATTGCAATCCTACAATCGTATCGTTCATCGTTGGTCAAAGGTAAGAATTACATTCAAATTTTAAACAATACACCCCATTCAGACTCATACGTCATTTCTGCTTGAATGATAACTTTACAAAGAAGGTATTACTCCATTCTCGATCTAACATGGAACGAAAATCAGGATCAGAATTGCTGATGTGGATATCTCTCCGCTATCCTTCGTTAATATCATTTTCGACGAAATGTTAGCTTTGAAGATCTCACGTTGTACGGAAGCATCGATCTCGGCGGTTCGTATGAAAGAGACGAAACGTATCTTGAACGTGATCGAACGGATGAGCTTTAATCGAAAGAGGAACGGGTTCCATAATCTCGGAAAGTGGACTCGATTCCCTCTATTTCTCTGGCAAAATTATCCCTCTTCCGATATTCGAATCCTTCGGCCGATTTGATGCAAGAGCGCCGGACGACGACAACCGCGAGCGGACTTTTTACTCTCATTGAATTATTATGCAAAGTAGCAATTAACCTCTCTATTCGGATAATGTTGCCGAGAGACTTTCGTATAAGATGTCGTCGATGAATATTTAAATATTACGCGGTCGAAACGCGGTGGGAACCGATTGAACCGGTTCCTTTTGCTTCAGAAATGAAGCCTTTCTCCTATTCTCCGTCGCCGGCCGGATAAAACGTGATTTCAGCTTCACCTCGCTCTCGTCAAACGAACGCTTCGAAGGCGTCTGTGCATGCAGAGGAATATTTTAATCTCCCGATGAAAAGTATATCTCTGCGGTAGTATTTCTGTTTAATGAGATCGTTCCGATCGTTTCGCGCTCTCCACGGAACGTCGAATTCCATACTAAAAAAGTTAACCTGCGAGAGCGACAGAGACGAGCAGTTTTCTATTTTTCTCCAACATCGTGCAAGTTCACAGACAGAGTTTCAGCTTCGGTCGGGTTTGAGTTTCAGTTTCAATTTTCATTTCCGTCACGTTCACTCCAAATCAGCAATTTGACCAAAGCGGTCGTAACGAGTGACACCTCGTACTTTCATAAATTCATAAATTCACGGCGCGTCGTCGGAGGGTTCAATAATTTTTCGTAAAATACTCGTACGAACGAAAGCTCGCGTCATAAACTCTCTATTCCTCGGGTTTCAATTTCTCTGATACAAATCTTTCGCTTTAGCCATCGGGGCATAGTTACCAGTGTCAAGGTATCGGGCGATATTTCGCGTTACGGACACGAGTCAATTATTTGATAAACCCCCGAACGTTCCACGCGATCGGCGAACAAACGTCCGAGAGTGAATCTAATAGCCGGTGCAAGTTTTATAGCATCGAGATCCGTAACGCGCGTGCTCGCCATTTATTTTATTTCGCGTTTACACGGGTGTAAAAATTCCGAGTTCAATCACTTTGCATCACGTGACAAACAGTCGATCTTCTCAAAAGAGTCCGCCTCGGACATAGCTCGTTTCGCTTCGTCTAAACATCGCGCGCCAGACGTCGCCAGAGCGGCTTCACCTCGTAATTGCCAACGTAATTACCGTCGTTGTACGAGAACAAACTGCTCCAGCCGCGAATATGCTCGCGCCGGGGACGTAGGCTTTTGGTGCGCTTTGCTTTAAATTTAGACAGGGTGCGAGGCTGAGTTCCGTTCCCGGCGGTCTCTCCGGTGGGCCTCTGCCGTGTTGTGATGCGCTCGCAAATTCGAACGACGCACGGAGAACAAGGCTGGACGTGCCGTGACGATGATTGCCGAGTCGCAATGCAGTCGCGCATTATGTCGCACGCATAATGACGAGCTCGCACGAATGCATTGCATTTTCGGGAGGTTCACGCCGATTCGAGTGCCGACAAAGGCCGAAATTGGGCCGAACCTGTGCCCAAGCTACCCCTAGCTGTCTGTCCGGTCGTCTGTCTCTTTCGGCTCGTTGCCCCGCTCTTCAACGCGCTTTCACACTGCCTTTCTCTTGTAATTTCCTTGTCCACCCCCCCCCCCCGCTCTCCCTCTCTCTCTGGCTGCTTTTCTTTGTAGCCTTCTCGCATGGCTACGAAACAATGACGTTCAATGAATGGTGTACCTTCATTACGGAAGAAAGAGGCCTGAACTTTGACCTCTGAACGTATTACTCGGAATATTTATAGAGCGAGACCGGTGGAAATTATTCGTTTACAGTTAATCTTCTATACAGGAATTCTTGTGTTAATGCGTTATACGTGTTGCGTGAAACACTTTGACGTTCGAGATTCGATTATGTCGAAGCAAGATATTGTTCGTGATAAATTATTTTTGCAAAACATCGATTCATTGTGTTGAAATAAAATTTGCTATCTGTTGCCTTGACAATTACATCCTCCAGATTCGACAACGAGTATACGCGTGCTTGCAATAAATATTAATTTTCAATTTTGCAATCGCAAAATTCGCATCTCGTTACGGTGTTAATGAAATTTCAAAGTGTTTCGTGTAATGCATGTAATTAATTGCCCAAACTGGCCATAAATATATCATTTTACATTTTATGGCATTATACACGGTATCCTTGACACTCGCAACCTACTCCTCACGACGCTTAAATTAATTCAGTGTGAATTCGGTAGAAATTGTACGTTCGATCTTCTCGAATGTACCATTTAAATAATTAGCCGCTCTTCGTTACTCTCGCGTACGTTCATCGGAGAAATTACAAAAGCTTGCAATTATGTGTTGTGTCACTGATGCAATTAACCGGTATAAAATCTTATAATCGATTTACACTTAAACTAATGAACTGCCGCTCCTTCTCATCTCCGTCATCAATGCACGGACACACAGTCCTCCGTACGGGAGAAGGATAAATCGCTGAATTTCCATAATTAATTTCACCACCGAAAGGGTTATTATCTGTCGTTCGAGTTTTCGTTAACGCGTAATCGCATTACAGCGAGCAAGGTGGACGGAGGGGGGATAGGGAGGAAGAAAAGTCGCGGGCGAAGGCGGATGGGTGACTCATCTCCGAACGCGGGCAATTCGATTACTTAATTCGCGAACAGATACGTCGCGTCGCGTCGCGTCGCGTCGGGTTGAAAAGCAGAGGAAGGATGTATATTTGGCGGTGAAGGTACGACGCAAACTCCGTAATCCAATTAACGCGGTGAAAGGCAAGATTGACGGTGAGACGACGGAGTTTCGAGGGGTCTGTGCAATCGATTCGAATCGCGGAGGGGGGGGGGCGGATCTCGTGGACCGGGATCGATCGTCGGGACGCAAACCAGTCAAACTGTACTCTTGGGAGTGGAGGTTGCATTACGATCGACCTATCAGTCGCGCGCGTTCGCACGATTAACGCATTCCAAAGCGTCTGTTCATCGATGCTCCTGTGTCCGAGCAGAGATAAGTCGATTTGTGGCCCGTTCACGACGGTCGCATCGTGTTGTTCGCACATCTGCTGCGATCGACGTTTGGAATACCATATCGCCGTCCGCGAGAAGAGAGCAAACGTCGATCGTCGATCGTTCCCTTGACAGTCCGTTTCTCCGTCCCTTACGCCTGATTGTCTGTTTGTCTTCGACGATTTCATTTTAGAAAAGCTATCGCGTAGAAGCACGAATTAGAAATTAGCACTACGGATCCGAGTGAAATTAAACGTGAGAATTTAGAATTGAAGATATTCTTTTTTTCCCTTTTTTTCTTTCAAACCCATGTTACGTTGTAATTGAGTTGAGAAACGGTAATTACGAGCGAGATCAATAAAAATGTTTCAACAAATAAAATATTTCCTTTCTGCGTTCGTTGCATCCAAGAAGTTTCTTAATCAAGCGACATTTATTGTCAGACGTCGGCGCAACGGCGAAATACTAATCAGTATCTCACGATCAATCAGAAATCGATATCGATCAACGAACGTTTTAACGCTCTAACGCGAATTCAATAATTAATCAGTTGCCGCGAGTATCGGAAAAGAATTTTCATAAACGCGAACTTTCATTACCGAGGCACTGTTCTCGAGCCTTCAATCATTTTCAGATTTCTCGCCGGGTGAAGCGCGCTCATTTTCTCCGTTTTCTTCGCCGAAACTTTCACGGCGCGGCGTGAATTTCAAGTTCCGCACGGGAACACAAAATATTCTCCCGGATACGGCGCGCGGTAAGCGTGCGTTGGCCAAAAAATCAAAGTGATAGCTTTTTCGAGTTATCCAATCATCGAACGTTTGATCGAAATTGTGGACAAAATTAATATTGGAAACTTGAGATGGCTCGTTGAAATAAATCTCAGTAGTGTACGACTATAAGAAGATACTTAATAACGTATACCTTTTTCATACAAAGTATTAAATTTGTCTTTGTATAAACGTTGCACTTGAGGATAGAAATAATATTTATTTAATAGCAATTACTACAAATACAACATTCTATCAAGTGCGCGTACAGCTGTTATAATACTTACAAAAATGCAAAATCCTAAGAACCAAAAATCAATTTTATCGAAAAGATATGCTCCGAAAGTTGCTCAAGACGAATGAAATAGTTTATATAGATCTCGCTAAAATTAAAAAAAAAAAAAGAAGAATTTCATTTTTATCGACGATTTCGGGCAAATTCAGCAGTGCGGTGGTTCGCAACCCCTTCGTTTCGCGCGAAGCGTGCCCTGCCGGCTGCTGCCATCTACACAGCGGTACGAAATGCTCACTTACGTAAATCCACGTGGGTCTCTGACGACCCAACACACGCGCGCTGGCACACAGAGAGGCGAGGATCGCGCACAAACGTATCGACGTGTCTCTTTATAACTGATTGCAACGGAGTAGTAGTCGGAGAGAAGGTGGGTAGAAGCTTTTCATTCGATCGCCTTCCTTCCTTCCTTCCTTCCTTCCTTCCCTCCCTCCTTTCCTCCATTCCTCGTACCCTTCTCTCCTCCTCCTTCTTTCGCACAGCACCGACACACCGACCTCCCATTCTTCGCGCGATCGTCGTTCTCAGCCTTCGCTCGCATTTCTATCCTTCGCTTCACTCCGCTCGCGCGCAGCCTCCTTCTCTTGATTTCCTTCCCTTCGTCACGCTCCTTCTCAGCGACGCTGCCCGACCAAAGGGAAGTCTATAAATTTACCGGGAGAAATTGTCACAAGAAATATGGAATATTGAGTGCGAGGGGAGTTCTCCGGTTTCGCCGCAGCGCGCCGGATGCTGAAAAAGGAGGAGAGATTTGCCAGCCGGGGTAACATCGGTTCGCGCGTCACCCTTCTTCGCGCTTACCCCCGTACAAGGTCCGAATCAGTTGCCTCTATTTCTTCCTCTTTCTTTCCTTTTCTTTCTCTTCTTTCTCTCTTTTCCGCCTCTTTATTTATTTGCTACCCGAGCATCGCGAACAGTGCCGCGATCGACAGCTCCGAGTTTGTCAGATTCCAACGTCGCTCGCGGCAACTTTTACGGGAAAGTTTCGAAAAAATATTTCGAACTTAATTTTCGAGCATAAACGAAAGAATTAAGTTTTCTCATTGAACGCAAGTTCTGTGGAAAGAATTCGTTTTATCACTGAAAGTGATTTTAGCGGGGATAACCCAGAAAATCGG
Source organism: Melipona beecheii (assembly GCA_032399605.1). Lineage (NCBI taxonomy): Eukaryota > Metazoa > Arthropoda > Insecta > Hymenoptera > Apidae > Melipona > Melipona beecheii. The sequence continues at coordinate 4,767,775 of JAUCMO010000501.1, read as the reverse complement.
GCCTCTTCAGGTGCAACGCTGATGCAACGAAAATTAGCGATTGGTTGATTTGGTTGATCACGTGATTCGCGAGGGGGCGTGGCGTTGTCTGATACAGGAGCGATCGCGCCTGTAATTTGTTTTCTATCGATTCAAATGTTTGCATATCGATAAAATTTTATGGCAAAAGAGTCGTCTTCGTCTCCTAGTCGGAAGTGAGACGAATCGTATACTGGAGTATAAGTTTTTTTCTGAGAATGATTTAAATTTGAAATTTGAAAACGAAAACAAATATCTGGATATTTGGATCATTGTGCAGGTCAGAGGACAAGTATCAAACGTTAGATATTTTTGAATTTTTAGATTTTTCGACCATTGAATAACCCAAAATTTTTCAAATTTCCCAGTTGCCGAACTTTCTGTGTCGAGATACGTTCATCTCGCTGACTGTCATCGATAACGAGAGTCGCGATGATTTTGCAAAGCGCGTTTAGTATTTTTCGGTGGAATTTCCACGCACGATGGTGCACTACTGTCATCGTGGCTGCTGTTTATTCATCGGGGACGATTAAAAATCGCGAATCTCCGTGTTTTCAGCACCGTGGAGAGCTGGGGAAGGTGGGGGGAGAGAGAGTGCTTTCGTTCAATTAACCGATGGGGGATTCGGGGATGTAATTTTTCGAAACGATGCTCGTTAGATTGGCCATCGAGACGAACGAGCGCTCGAGAACGCTTGTCGAACTTTGTTCGATTGCACGTTATTTATTCGAGGCAACGAGAGAGCGCAGCCCGGCGTACGTTTCGTGTATTCGACGCGAGGCCTCGTTTTATTCGATTCTTGGGCAGAGCGACCGTTGAACTTTCGATCGCACGCTTCCCGCGCGCGCTAGTTTTTCTCCAACGTAAATTTCTGACTAATTATTTGCGAAAAGCTTTTGTTCAAATGGAATAGGAGAGCGAGCCTGTGCGGCAATTATCATTAAACAAAAGTTTCCAACTTTGCGGTAGTGTGGATTTTGGTGAAAAGCTTCTGCCAGTAATTGAAATATTTACCGTGAAATTTTGGTACACAAATTTAGAAATAATTTTCATTAGTTGAAAGCAGCGTGGCGAGAATAGTTGTACGTTGTATGAAAAATTGCAGAAAGAAAACTTTGCTGTGAAATTTTGTCGCTTTGTTTCCTAGGAAATCGAATTTGAAAACTTGTCGAGTACGCACGTACCGCGTCAATTTTTAATTTAATCTATTCAAATTCCACCCTTTCAAAAACGAAGATCTGAATGGAAAAGTTCTATCACTTTCCTATCGATTATTTGCTTTCTGTCCGAAACTATCCAAGTTCGAGCGTACTTGATAAATTTTCAAATTCAAATAAATACAACAAAATATCAATTTCGTAATAAAATCCACGATCCATAATGTATTCAGTTTCCATATTTTTTTTTTTTATTTTCCCGCGTCACTTTTTCATCGACAATGAAAACTACTTCGTCCGTTATTTATTACCAATAAAATTGCAAATTCTACCGAAAATTTGTTTTGCTCGCCGTTGTAAGCACTCGAGTGCTTAATGCTCGACGGTAGCTATCTTTGCACGTAAGCTAAGTACAGGCTAGCTACTGTCACGTAATAAAGATATGCGAAGTGTGGCAGCTGTCGAATTTCAGATCTCGCGATCGAATACCGATAGCGCTGAAAATGCTTTTGACGAAAAGAATGTCAACGATGTCCTTTGCGGATCGAATGATGAGTCTGAATATACTCGCCACGTTCCATCCTGTACGAATCGATAGACAGTTTTGAATATCGCGTAAGTGAATAGACGATGCGGGCAAAGAGACGTCGGATACGTCCATATTTTTTCGAAAAAGAATACGAATTTTCGTATTTTTTCTTTTCTCCCTCGTTCTTCTTCGAGGTGCGTAGAATATCTTTGTTATTTGTTGCCAGCTTGATATTTATTGACAAAAGTGACACTTTTGCGAAATTTTATAGTGCAATTTTTTTAGACAAAGTGTCAAAAGTAAACTAGTCACACTCGTGAATTCGCTTACTTTAGGTAAAGTATTTTCTTTTAAATTGTCAGACGCTGTCAAAGTTACTTACATTAAATCTATAATTGTTCAATTCTAAAAATAATAAGTGATATCTGCGCAATGGTGATTCTAAACTTTTATTTTATAGGCATATTTATATTCTAACAATTCCATTTCTTCTTTCTACTCTTGCAGTATACTACAAGCAATTATTTCAATTATTCCGATTCTTTCGCTGCAATCTGGACGGAATTCTCACCACAGAAAAAGGAAAGAAAAATACTCTTTGCTCTTTTGACGGAAAACAACGCTGTTGTTTATCGTTCTTCGATAAGTTTGGCCGATCAAAGCCAAATTATTGCTGCTCAATTACCCGTAGTATCGATGTTCCCGTGCCATACAAAATGTTACATAATATTGCACGTGTATATCCGTTATCCGAATTATAATGCGTGTATTATGCGAAACTTCGTTGACGTGTATTCGCCAGAAGATCCGTGTATGCGCAACGATTTGAGGAAGAGCACGACGACAGGGATGGCGAGACACGGGCTAACGGGATGGGGGGTGGACCATCCATCATACGGCGGAAACCAACCGGCACATTGCCGGAAGTGACGTCATGCTTGAAATATCGACTAATAATTTATACGCAGACGTTAGCGCCCGCTTCGCGTTTTGCAGGGTTACCTATCCGTAATAACAAACTAACGCCTCCCTGTATTTGTGGCCGGCGAGCGTGCACGCGACGTGTGAACACACATTCGACGATCGCGGCTTTCCGACTCCCCGAGAGAGCCACCCGTCTGCTGCTTTCGGAATCATTTTTAACGTAACACCAAGTTGCAAGACGACAACTGGAGGAACTTGAGTTGTTTTCATTAACGCGATTCTAAAAGTTACAGACTGTTTATCGCGAGCATACGTTATGAAATAAATGAAACAAATGAAATATTCTTAGCGTACGTCTTCGACACTGCTAAGAATTTCATCGGTATTCAACAGCAGTGCAATAGCAGTGACGTTTCAAAGTACACCTGATATATATTCACAAAAGTGTAGTTCCATCGACAGTATCGCCACTATGTGTTACGATACAACGTGTTTAATGTAAAAAATACTTTGGCAAAACGTCGTACTTCGAATTGTACGTTGAGCAACAAACCTGGCCAGTATCTACGGATTGCAACCTGTAAGTCGAGCAGTTTCCGCTTTCCAACGAACAGGGTTGTTTGTGTAAAGAAACCGGAGAGGTGATGCCTGGAGAATTCTCTGGTTGGCTGTTGCCATTGCTGTTGGAATTTCAGGTCGTCGATAAATAAGACGACGGGGTTATTAGATATCATGGCCGCGGATCAAATTCCAATTTCACCGTCAGAGAGCAAAGGGTTTCTTCGCCGGTGGATCAAGCTCAAAGGGGTCGAATCAGTGTCTATCCGGGCGCCAAAGGATCCAAGCCCGATGCCCTAACTGGAACCTCTGCGTTCGGTCATTTGCAACGTTTACGCTTTATCTGTTGCAACGATACTCGAAAGCTCAGTCGATCGCTCGACGTAATTTATCCTAATCTTTGGTTTCATTGCCTCTCGTCCCTCCAGAAATTTCTGTGGAAAGAAAGAAAATGTGGAATTGTTCGCGTTCGTTCGCTTGAAACGTTTATGCTTAATTTGTCACGACGATCTTCGAGAAAGTCGATCGAGGTAACAGCTCGACGTAACTTCGCAGTCTCGCAGAAATTCGTACTTTTATTACAATGAGGAAAGTTTGTCTTCGAAAGATAGTTCGGTGTATTTTATTCGAAGTTGAACGAGGAGTTATACTTCGTTCGCTCGGAACGTTTACGCTTCATCTATTACGAACGATACCTGGAAGTTGATTAATCGTTTGATCGAAGTCGGCTAACGTGATTTCGCTCGTCGTTTCTCGTCCTTGTGGGAATTCGTATTTTTAATTACAACGGAGAAATTGTCTGTCGATATTTTCAGAAATTTTACGATTTTACAATTTGTTTCAATTTTGAACCATGTACATTTATGCGTGCTAGTATTCAGCACAAGATTGCTAAACAAAACAAAAAAAAAAAAACAAAAGATTTTGTATCGCTTCGTATTATATTTTTTTCCCTCGTACACTTCCCAGCAGGTATTTACATCCAGCGAAATTCGGATTCATTTCGTTTTACAAGTCGAATCAACCGCTCAACACAAACAAAAAAAATCAGCCTCTTCCACTTCCGCTCGGGTCCAGGGTTTATCGCGCTTTTGCGCGAAATCTCCAAACGCGCGACGAAAGCGGAAAATATTAGTTTAGGGTTCCTCGCGCAACCCGCGTGACAAATAACGTATTCCCCCTGGTCTCGTGCCACGGAATGTAGGTCGATCTTTGTGATTTACTTGACACGGTTTCCCTCTTTCCCCACCGGCGGCCGCGCATTTAAAACTCGGCGTTCCGCGCGGAATCGAATTTATCTGACCAAGGTGATTGCCGACGTTCGTTACGCGGCGTTCGTTCTGCTCGCGACAGTCCTGACAACGCGACGAGATTGCATAATTTTTCAGACCGGTTTCGGACACGTCGATAAGTTATGGGATTTATCTGCGACCGTTTAATGGTAAGTTACAGAGCCGCGCCGCGAGAAGAACGGTTCCGCGTCAGCAGGATGCAGACGTTCGATCGTAATCACCGGTGATGAATCTCGGTCCGCGCTCCGCGATTCGTTATGCGTTTCGCGTGCCACTCGTTTCTGGATCACGGTTTACGGCGTGTCCGAGTTTTGGATCGGCGTAACCCGATTTTATAAACTGGAAATGCAATTTACGTATATATTCTTTCATTCGCGTTGCAACGGCAAAATTAATCCGCTGACACGTAACTTTAACGTGTAAATAAAATGCGACTCGTCGACCATTTAACACAGCTTGACTGAAAGTTATGCAAATCGTGTAAGAATATTTACGTTGTTATCGCGAAGCAGAGTTAACCCTCTCGGTCGTTTGCGCCTTCGATGAAAATTTTACTTGTAAATTTCGTCGAAGCAAATTTCTATCCTTGTTGAAAAATCTTTTAGAAACTTGACTTAAACATTGTTGTGCACAGTCTCGTGAAAATTTCATTAACGCGAAATTTATTTATACTTTTCGAAAACTCGGTTCTCTTATCGGATAATGTATACAACAATGTAGAGGCTTGATGAATGATAATTAAATAAAAAATTGGTAACTCAATGTTCCCCTTAATATTCGTTTTACGGGGATACCAAAAACGAATGCAAAGTAATTAGTCTACAATTTTAAGAATAATTTCAATCTCCAATAACTGACATTTGAAATAAATAAAACAATGTGTTGTACGTCGAGAAAGTAAAAAACTGCACGACCCAGTACGATTCTCACTGAAAGGCCCAGAAGCAACTAGAAAACGAAGACGACTCTTTTGCCATGAAGTTTTATCGATACGCAAACATTTGAATCGATAGAAAACAAATTACAGGCGCGATCGCTCAATACCAGACAACGCCACTCCTACTCGTGGTCTATCCCACGCCCCCTCGCGAATCACGTGACCCAAATCAACCAATCGCTAATTTTCGTTGCATCAGCGTTGCACGATTTTGAAGAGACCCGATTTTCTGGGTTGCCCCGCTAAAATCACTTTCATTGATAAAAGAAACCAACATTACATCAACGTAACATTTCGTTTGTAATTTAAAACTTATTGTCATCGAATTCCATCTATTAAATAACGTTGCGGCCGTGAAAAGAAATTCCAATTACAAATTGAAAGCAACGTGCCAGTCGTTCAGAATTGCCTCATTATTCGTGCAAATCCTTTTGAATGCTGATCTCCGGTAACGAAAATGTTCCGCGTGCACAATTCACGCAATATTTAGTAGTCCAAACAGAAAGTAGAGCGGAGATTGCGGTGAACCACACTAACTCCTCCACTCAGTGTAAGTTGTTAATTTAAACTTTCCGCGTTGAAAATGCAACAATTCTGTTGTCGAGAAGTTGGCAACCGAGTCGCTGCTTGCACGTGACTTTGCTTTCGTGCCTCCTTTCGTCTCTTTCTTGTCCTCCATGATTCAACCTTTTCGTTACGTGAACGACAATGCACGTATGTGCAACGTGGCTCGCTCTGAATAAAACTCACTTTACGAGACATTGTACTCTTAGCTTTTTTTTTTTAAATTGATCTGTAGCATCGCACCAACTGTAATTATACGAGATTACCGAAGATACATTAAATTTTCTTTAATTGATATTGTTAATTTAACGTTGTACTAAATTACAAGATTATTAGCGACAGATTGAAAGAACATACTATGTGAGAAATGTTAACCTGTATTAATTTCCTTGATAAACGTCAAAGAATCTTTTTGTCGGTCGTTGATTTTTCAAAAATGTACGATGCAGTGACATTTGATATCAGTTTTGTTATCTTTAATTTATTTGCCATCAAAATCAGCGTTTGGCTAATTGACTTGTGCAATTTTTAATACTCTTGTCACTTCTGTTAACGAATCATAACATTCGATACCTTCGCTGCCCTCTCGTCAACGAACGATCCCGCGCGTAGTAGTTCAGAAAGTAAAAACATTTCTTACGACGAGATACCGTTCAAAGTCAAACATCATCCCCTCTCCTCTACCTTTCGGTTCGACGCGATTCAGTCAACGAACGGCTATTTTCGCCAGTCACAGCCAGTGTCCTCTCTCTCTTCTCGCGGCCTTTTTTCCAACCGGCCGGAACTCTGTTAGCCGATTCACAAAGGCAAAGCGGCAGAAAACGAGCGGCGCGCGCGTATAATCGATTCGAAACAAAGCCGCGAAAAATGATTTCGCGGGGTTGCCAGGGGGTGGGGGCGCGACGCGAGGCGGTGTCCATCAGGTGCAACGCGCGTCCTGATGACGCATAGAGCTGGCCGATGTAATACAGGCCGGTTCAAAGAACGGAGCTCGCCCGTAGAGAGCTCGGCGTGCGGTGACCGATGTGAGCCGGTTCGTTAGGCCGGCGTTTGCGTTTTCCTGGTCTGGCCGAAAACCGCCATCAAGCCGGCCGATTCACCCTCCAGCTCGTTCCAGTTTCAATGGCAGATAAAATAGCGCGGTGTCCAGCCTCCGCCAACAGCAGCGACTCTACCAGCAGCCACCCTCCCGAATCCTCTCCTCCCAGCCGGTCAATAGCGGACGACGCGCGGCACCGTCGATGTGCCGCTGGCATTTTTAACCGTTTTTACGTATACGTGCGCACACCCCCGTTCATAAGTACCAGAAAACCGGTGGCAAAGTCAGTGTGCTTCAATTCAATCGATTCTATTTACGTTTGTTTTAATTAAACAGACCGCGCGAAGCTGCACGCTTTTAACAAATCGCGAAACAAATCGCAGGTACTTGTTTGTTTTTGCAATAGAGATTTGCAATAGAACTCGCGAGTTCGAGCGGGATGAAATGAGATGTCGAACGTCTTCGAGGGATGCGTATGAAGTAACTAAAGAAAAGTAGAATTACTCGAGTATAGTGAAATGAGCTCGAGTGCATAATATATATAATTATATAATATAAATTGGGGATGGAATGGAATTGACTGCCTTCGACAGAAACAGAATTTGAATGTTCAAACATAGAGATGAAGAATAAAATTATAATATATAATGTACAAGTGTCTTGTACGTTGTTCACTCGCTGTAACGACTGGTGACGCTACAGTAACGTGGTGATTCTTGGCGTTGATAACCGATGACGCTACTGTAACATCAAGCGCGATTTTCAGCGGATTATTTTCATTTTTTCATTCGCTGACCGCCAAAAGATCGAACGACAGTTCACGAGTGATAGGCTTCGGGACCCATTTACGCGTCTTGATCTTATTTCGTACGATTGGTCTTTGTTTAAACACAATCTGTTGGACATGGAAGACAAACATGGACAGGGATCTAAGAAAAACAATGATCGAGTCAATTTATCCATCGATTTTCAAACTGTGTATTGAATTAATTACGAAATTGAATTTCATTCAATGACGCGCGAGGTTCGTTTGAACAATTCTTGAATCTTAAATCTCACTTCGCTTTTTACGAACTCCATTCCAATACTCAGAAACAGGCGTGTACATTCCACGTCTTCTCCTCCGTTATTTTCGTCTGACTTGGTTTTGTCGTCGCTCTTACACGCTGCATTCACCCTTTTATTTGCCGCCGTCGTTCCTCGTCCTCGCTTCCACGTTTTCTACCCACATTTCCATTGTTCTTTCCGCGATCTGTCGTGCACTCGGCTCCCTTTTCTCTCCGTTTTTTCGTTTCACGCTCACTCCTTTCGCTGACTCTTCTGGCCGATCCTCGTTCTTGTCATTCTCTCTCCACACTGTTTCTCGCTGTTCCTGTTGCGCGACGTTCGCCCGCGGTAAATTTTTTTTGGTATTTTAATTTCGTCATTTCCCCTCTATTTTAATTAATTCTCGTCCGCGGGCCACTTCACCAGCCTCGTCTGGTCGAGTGGTCCGATATGACGATATGACGGTTTGTGCTCCTTTATTTGTACCGCCGCTCGCAAGTACGCAGATACTTGCTTATTTCTCTCTCTCTCTCTCTCTCTCTCTCTTCTTTTTCCGACAAAATATAATTTAGCTAGGAAATTATGAACAAGAATTACGATACGATAAGAATAAGAAGAATTGGTGAATTTTACATATTGCAGAGCTATTTCATTATTTGACGAACTAACTCTTCATTGGGAAATGAATTTTAGAAGATTTCGTTGTCGAGTTGGAGAACATTGTGTTCAAGATAGATTTCCGAGACTTAATCCTCGGAGTATCGATAATTCAACATCATAAATTTTTCTCCGTTACTATTTATTTACAAGTAAATATGTCTCGTCCCAAATTCAAAATTCAATAATATATCGCCAAAACCTAATACTGGAATTATCCACAGCTGAAATATAAATCTTTCCACATCTCACAAGGATTTGTTTGAATTTCTAAAACCGTCCGTGAATCTATAAAATCGTAAACTCACAACTCACTTAAATATATGTAAAAAAGAGAAAATTTCGATGAAAAATTACAAATTGCCCGAAAAATAATGGATTCCGAATGTTCGAATTTCCGAAATCGAAAATATACTAGCATTTGCTTTTTTTTTTTTCTTTTTGGTCGGTGTATTCGAATCGAAAAGAATAGACCGGCGAAGTCTTTTTTTCCGTAGCCGGTCCGCTGGCAGAAACGAACCGAGAGCGAAAGTACAGCCGAATGCGCCTATAGGAAAAATCGTCCGCGAAAAATCGGAATGTAGTTACCAATCTGCAATGCAAACTCGCGGTTTCGCGGCAGTTATGTACTCGATTCCGACGAGCGGGCAAAAACGCCGGTGGAAGGGATACGGATATGTAGCATACTGACGCGAAACGGAGGAGGATGATCGTGCTCGTCCCGTTTTTTCTCCAGATTCGTGAACGTCCCGCGTTCACCAGTTCTTCACGATACTAATTAAATTCCCGCGTTTCGTCTGCGATTATTCTGCCTCTCGTCGCTCTGATTTCAAGTCCCCTTTCTATTTTTGCCAAAAGAGAGAGAGAGAGAGAGAGAGAGAGAGAGAGGGAGCCACGAAAAATCCTGGAAACGTTCACAGTCAACAACGCGACGTGTTTTTTGGGATTTCACTCTTTTCGCCGACCTAATTTTCGCTATACACATTTCGCTGTTTTCCCCTTCGAACGAATATTTTCCAGTGTTCCTTTCCCTCTTTTCCCTTTTTCGATTTTCTGTTTTACGCGCAGAGATAAAATAAAAATGATTGGTCTTACACACGTGACGAAATGATAAAATTGTTTTGTCTGTCAATAATTATATATTAATACATATCATATTTAAAGATGAATACATTCTCTAATTTGTTACACGCTGTATCGAGATTTAGGAGTTTAATAATTTCAAGCGCTCGGGAGGTTAAAATAACCATTGAATAATATTTCAAAAGATATTTTACGGGCAACGGATCCGATTAGCAAGATTACAACGGCACAGTTGCACGCGAAAGAAATAAAAAAAGCCGAGATATGAGTCGCGATCAATGAAACATTTTTCCACGGTGTTTACTAAGAAGGACAGGGCCGATACAATCAACGGAGGGACGATTCTCGTTCTATTCTTGTAAAAAAAAGGAGGTCGGGCAGTCGAGTGTCTTTTGCAATCGATTAACAGACTTATGTTGAGAGATTAGCTGACGTCGAGCGTCGAACGTACATTTGTTTCGATCGATTCTTCGTAAGTAAGTATTCGACTTTTGAAATTCTAAATCCGATCTCTTCTCGAAAAGAAAGTTTCTTAATTCCTGAGAAACGTTTCTTAGTGCAACGCAGACCAAGAGTGAACGTGAAGAATATTCGCTTCCATCTTGATTTATAAAACGAAAGGGGGGATAGAGGAATTAGTCAGAGTTACACGTTGGAATGCTTGATAATCGTCCAAAATTGTGTAATATTTACATGATATATGTAACACACTGTTACACTTACATGATATATATATATATATATATATGTTATAGTTTGAAACTATACTCGTCGGGGTTTGAAAATTAGCTCTGGTATTGTACTACGTTCAAGTTGGTTTATCTTTCAGCAGGTTCATTCGAGGATTCCGTTAAATTTATCTTATGAACACGCGACGGCTTTAATTGGCCTTATAAACGTTCGTCTCATTTCTGCACGGTGTATACTAATTAATATCGTCATATTAAAGCGAACAAGTGCTAACTCCACTCCAAGAATAATTGTGGCGACACTCGGTGACCCTTAAAGTACCTGTTTATCAAATAGATCGCGTAATTCATTCAGTTGTACCAAGCTGTTAAGAATCATAAATATTTCAATATTCTTTCCGTCTTGTAAAATTACAGATTACGAGAGGAAAAAGTGAGTTTCCTTTCTTTACTCTTAATATCAAAAATCAGGGTTTGGCAACGCAAAAAAAAAAAAAAAAATTGATTAAGAAAAATTTAATTAGAATTAAACGTTGTTACAAAAATAATAAAATGACGGAGGAATAAAGGAATAATGTTCATAGATGTAATAAATTTTTTGGAATTGCTGGATCATTGTAAATAAAGTGACTCGTTGATATTCCTGATGAAACTCTCAGCTTTACCACGAAAGCAACGTTCGTCGAATTATAACTCGTCAGATTTAACACGCGATCCCCAATCACGAATTAATGAATTCACTGCCACTCGATTTTACTTCACTTGCGAAGGTATTGAGAAGAATCGGATTTACCTCCGATATCGATTGACTGAAGCTGATATTGAAGCAAATTCCGATATAAATACAATTACGGGATTTTAAGTAATCCCCGTTAATTCAAACGTGGAATATTTAAAGCACGCTGTTGGAATATTTTGACACAGATCTGCGCAATAATTAGGAACGCGACTCTTTCCTCAGAATACGACACGATCGGTGCAATTGGGATTCCCGTTTGCTCCAGTCGCAGGCGTGTAGTCGATTCCTGAAGCGAGTGCATGAAAATTTGCAACGAGAGGTCGCACAGTGAAATGTTTAAACGCGTTGAAGGAAGGGAATCGAGGAAACCAGTTGCGCGTAGTTTGTGAATTCACAAAGAACGATTTGCGTGGACTCGTTTAGATAATTTAATTCTCGAGTACTATGGATCATTTACGAGATTTATCTTCGATTGTATTTCAATGCGATATTTCTAATTATACTGTGTTTCTCAGATTTGTTTGAAAGAACGTATAGATAAATCGAGAACATTTGTTCGTGCGGAAGCTACTACAATTTCTTCTTTACTTTTCAACATCTTCTTGGCACAAAGTCCACATAAAACTTTGCTAATTGATATTTGAATAATCCATACTTTACCTGTTGCACTTTTCATCGATGAATTATTCCCAAGCCGAGATGCTTAATCATCGACTGCGTAATTTTCACATAAATTTCGTTTTTATTCTCTGTCATCCCCGCTGTGCGATCGAAATGAAATATATTACGAATAAATACAATAAGTTGATGACCGTAATGTCATTTTAAATGTATAAAGTTAATGTAACCCGCTCATTATACAAAATATTTACTGCGTTAAATTTAATGTGTCGCGAAAAACTATATACATCAAATAAATTAATAGCCCTTCTGACTACTGTGCCGTGATTTCCTTTTCAGTGACTCTTTTGGTTGTTTTGTCACAATATCTTTTTCAGTAGGGGATTCCTTCTGACTGCTGCTTTAGAATTTCTTTGGTCACTGCGTTAGGTTTTTCTTTCAGCACCCTTTGCTACAGCGTTTGTTACTGCTAATAAAATGCTGCTAAAAAGGCTGAATAAAGAAAAGGTTGTATCCTTTCTTCTTCCCTTTAATTCCTCTCATATTCTGTCGAACTTTTGAAATTAAAATTTATTTGAGCTGATAGGTTAGTAACAACACCGTAAGAGTAGATTTACACGTTCTCATAAAAATTCGAATCGATCTTTCCGTTATCACGGGGATAATTTTTCAAGCGACGATATCTGGTTTAAATTACGATACAACTGGTTTATTTGTCACGAAAGAAGGATGACGCATAATGGAAAAAAGCAATCGTAGAATTATTCCCAAAGGCCCCGACTTCCGACTTAACGTCCCGATCCCCCAAAAATCGTTCGCCAGCAGAGGAGCAAAACCGCGAAAACAGATCCCGGCAGCGTAGCCCTCGTTGCGGGTACATAGCCATGAAGATTAATCACCGACGGCCGGCGGCGGGCGTAATAATTTTACACAGGGTAAAATTTCGTCGATCACCTAACCGCAGCTTCCGCTCGGAACGCGAACCTTTCGGTGCTGGACGTTGGCTTCAATCTGACCGTCACGTGACACACGGCAGTTAAACCGGAGGGTTAATTTTCTCGCGCAATTCCCTGGATTCGTCGCCTGCAAAACCCTCGGAACCACCGCCATCCCCTACTCTTTCCCACAGAAGCCGACCTAACCCCTTTCAGCAATCGCGATCTGATCGACAATTCCCGCGTCTGACCGAGTGCGCGTCCGGGCAAACGTTGGGCGGCATTACGTAGTACAGGCAGGAGTTGCAACGACAGCGCGAGTCACGTAAGTCACGAGTCTATCACCCACGATAACAGCGAGCCCACGCTATCGAGTACGATAATTAAACCGCGTGTGTCTTATTATCACTGAAAGTGATTTTAACGGGGGGACAAACCTAACCCAGACAATCGGGCCCCTTCAGGTGCAACGCTAATGCAACGAAAATTAGCGATTGGTTGATTCGGGTCACGTGATTCGTGAGGGGGCGTAGACTTCGAGGATGTTCGAAACGGAGAATCTACCGCATCAACTAATTAAGATGTTCGAAAAGCACGCGCTGGAAAAGAGAGGAAGGAGAGAAAAGGTAGCAGAAGCACACAATATTCGCGGTTGAAATCCCAAGATATTTTCGCGGTTGGTAACATTGCCGTCACGTGCACCCGCTATCACCGCGGGGGAATTTATCCGAGATGCAGGCTGGGTATATTTATATTCAGCGGTCTCCACCGCCTGAAGATACATTATCGTTTCATTCCTCCTCTACCACCGACCTGCCGATGAGCAAATTTTGCGCTTCTTGCGGCAAACGGGAAGGAATATGCGCAGCGGAGGGAGGAAGATTCGCGCGTGGAGAGCACGGAAGAGTAAGATTACCGAGTAGAACGGAAAGCAAAAGGTAGAACGTGCCTCCGCGCGCCGCTCGGAGGAGAAAAGAAGCGGACCGATTTAAAATGCCGCCCACGATGGGTCATACCCCATTGTCTCGATGTTTGCAACGAATTTGCCTACGTGCTCGAATGCGGGCACAGTCGTTTTTCGGCTGTTTTGCTCGCTCTGTGTCGCAGTTTATATACGCGCCAGGAATAAACGTCTCTTGCGCTGTTACTGCCACCGCAAAAACTCCGCGCCGTTTGCCCGGCCACGTTTTAACGTCCCGACACTTGTCCAGCAAATGAAAACGCTTTCCCTTTCTCTTTTTTTTTTTTCTTACTTTTATCGTTTAAGCTTCAAACGCTGACAGTGTTCACGCTCGCTTTCGAAACGATGCAGGGGGTGGATGTTCCCATGTGTGACGATAGATGATGTCGACAGCTCAGAGGGAATTTAGCTCAGGCAATTTTGAATTTGTGTGATCCTTTCTTTTTATCACTGAAATAATTTTAGCGCGGATAACCCAGGAAATCGGGCCTCTTCAGGTGCAACGCTAATGCAGCGAAAATTAGCGATTGGTTGATTTGGATCACGTGATTCACGAGGGGGCGTGGGGTAGACCTCGAGTAGGAGTGGCGTTGTCTGATACTGAGCGATCGCGCTTGTAATTTGCATATCGATAAAATTTTATGGCAAAAAAGTCGCCTTCATTTCCTAGTCAAAACAGTTGCTTCTGGGCCTTTCAGTGAGACGAATCGTACTGGGGTACAAGTCTTGCAGTTTTTATTTTCTTACGAAAGATAGATGATTTTGTAACGTAAGTTTCCATTTATACATTTTGCGAAAACGTCATCGAAAGTTCATTGTCAATCTTGCAAATATAAGAAACGGTCATTTTGATTGTTCTAATAGTTTGCAACTAGTTTTTTTTTGAAAGTAACTTTACCCGAAAATGAAGTAGTGTTGTTATAAGTTATATTTCTCAAATGTATCTGAAAGTGATGTTAATTTATTAGAATTAAAAACTATCGTGAAAGTGCTTTGAATTTCGCATGATCTTGGATATTTGTACAATTCAATTTGTAGACGTGACATCTCTAATCAATAATGAAGACTCGCTATTATCTGTCATTAAACGAGATGAACTCACAAATTCGTAATTATAAATTATAAAATGACGGCACTTGCCATTTTCGATTTCACATAAATTATTAACAGTTACGTTTGAGAGGAACGATGCGCAGAGTAAGTCAGCAAGACAGTTGAATTATTATACATTTCAACATGGAATCGATGTGTTTCAGAAATTAAAAGTGGAAAGCAGAAAATGGTTGATTGATCCGATTCTAAATTCACTCTCTAGAAGGTAAAGTAGGGAATAAAATCTTATGGAATTACATAATAGACAGATAGAACAACGACAATTTTCTCAATAGACAAATAAGTACAACATTTGTTAAAAGTTTCAATACAATTGAAAAAAATTTTTAAGTCCGAGGAATTAACCATTTCTCGAGGAATTACAGATGTAGAGAAGAGAAATTATAGACATTTAATTGTATAGTGAAAGGATATATTGAAAGGAGCGTGCATGTGTTTGAGAAAACGGCGTTTAACAGCGTTGTTTGGACGTAGATTTAGATTCGATGTATTTGGCAATTTACTGCGGTAGTTTGGTAGATTGGTTTGTTCGCAGGAATTAATCTGCCGGGTGAGGAAACGGAGATATCAGTATTCAGGAGGCAATAGGTACCATCTATACGAGAAACACTTCTGATTGAGAGAGGGTCCAGTTAACAGGTTAACTAGTTTATTCGGGCGGAATAATTTATTTGAGTGCAGTGCTATTGAGTGTACGTATTAAATGAAATTGTTTGCTGGAATAATTTCGCCTCGACTCTTATTGTCCGGCTGCTCTTCCCATTATTTCATACGTTTGGGCTGAGTTTTCGTACAACGAGAGACAAACGTGTTCGTGCGATTGGAACGTAGGAAAATAAAAAGAAAAATAGTTTCTTCGTTTCTATATGTGATTGTTGTTACGTTGTACTCTGTATTATTGAGTATTATTCTCTTTGACAATGTTAATATTTTATTTTTAACTTTCTTTCTCGCGATTAATCGCACACAATCTGTCGTTAGTTTAGTTTCTAACAAAATCTTGTTCTACGTTTTCAGAATCTATTTTAAATAGTAATTTCGAGATGGTCTTTTGACTCTGCGTGCCATGTTTGAATATATTTCGTATTACAAGAACCATTTCTCTTTAATATAATTTTCCACAATATCCGTACATAATATATTATGTACATTGTTATCATATTACATACGAATACTTTTGTCTTTCGCTGTCTGTTTCTAATTCTAACAAAGCACTCGTCATGAACTCGCGATTAGACGCATTTCAACTGCGTAATTTCTGAAGTAGCCAATATTCAACATCTTCGTCCCCCGCGTTAACGAAATACAAAATGTTACCTCTCGATGAAGACTTCAAGAACCGAGCAGCAGCGCGATAAAGCGAGAGCGAGAATAGCCGAGAAAAGCAAAGCAGCGCGTACGTTGCTTCTCCTCGTCGTCAATGTTGTTCGGCGATGGGAACGTGTAGTAGCAGAAACCAAGCAGTCGCGCCGCAAAACATGCGAACGAGCCTTTAAATAGCAGCAGTGACAGGCTGCCTATGTACGTATATAATGCACCAGTTGTGTGTGATTGCGAATAATTATTTAATCCCAGTCAATTCCCTGAACGCCGTTTCTGTTGGGCGGTGCATCGGAGCCAGGGATTCATACTGTCCACTCGTAAATCACGTTTCTCGATAGTCGCTCGTATGTATAAAGCTATTGAGACTGCATATTGGCCCGTGTTACCTGCAAACCCTTTCTGACCTCTACTCCCATCTTGTTTGCCGGAGTGTATAAGCTATAATATTTAACGCGGGATTAAAATTCGAATCTCGCGCCGGGTTTGCGCTGTTAATTAAGAAATTACGATTACATGAATTATGTCGGCGCGAATAAACAGCCGCGCTGGCCGTGTTTGACCATCGTGATCGTTCGTTCGTTCGTTCGTTCGTTCGTTCGTCGAACTCGTTGAATATACGTGCCGGGGAGGGAATTATTCCTACGTAGTCACGAGAGAGTTTTCAAGACGTTCAAATTAGTACGAGCTGATTGGAACGTCGACGCGATTGAAATTGCTGCGAATGTTGTGAGTGACAGGTTCGTACAGATTACGCTTAGATTTTGTTACGTTGGATAATTAACGTTTAACGTGTCTGATTCTGATTCTGATTCTGATTCGCACTTTGTATTCTTCTTAGAAAGATAGAAATTAGTAACAAATGGAGAAATTTAGAAAATTTACAAGAAATTCCTAAACACTTAATTTCTAAATTTAGAAAATTTATTATTCTTATTGTAGCGGCCCTACGATTCCTCGACTACGAGTTTCGAACACTCGACTAGCACAAGCCGCAAGTGGCTGCACGCCTAGCGTCGAGGTCCTACCGATCTCCTCCGATGTTAAGCAAGCAGCATGCGGAACCCCGCTAGGAGGGTGTCATCCGGGCCCAGCCTAGCGGGTGGGTAGTTATAACAACAAGCGTCTGGGGTAAGGAGTCGCTGCCATCAGCCCCACTGATGATGATGAGTCCTAGGCAGTGACTCCGAGACGAAACGCAAATTCTCGCTTTCCCTCTCTCCTTCCAAGCAGCAGCATCATCCTGTCTCCTTAAATATTCTTTACAGTGCCTAAACTTTATTAGAATTTAGAAAATTTACAAGAAATTTCTAGATACTTGAAAATTGCACGAAGATCCATAGTCTAGCAATAAAATTAAAGTTGTCATTAAATTAAGTAATTCGATTGAAAATTATTCAAACGACCGAATGACACCAATTAAGAATTAAAATTACAAGCATTGCGTTTCAGCTCTGCAAATTTCGTGACGTCGTTGTTTGCAGTTGGATCTTTCACTTTACATACGTAAGTGAGATTTACATACGTAAGATCCGTCTATACGTATGCATGGATTAGTTTGTGAAATTAATTTACAACGTAGATTCCGTTGCTGACCTCGCGCAACAACTGATAAAACAACGAATATTCTTTCATTATTTCAAAAATTTGAGGTTTCTCGACTCTTCTGTAGATTAGAAATCTTGATTCGGCTATTCGCGGGCAAGAAAATTCCATTTTCTAATTAGGACCCAAGCCACGGAAAGTGGGACTTGGAATAAGGTCTATTAGATTGCGGCCAGTTCCCAAGAGTGTATACAACGCATCTGCATCGCACGCCGCATCTAGCGAACTTCCTCAGCGCGCGTATGCAAAATTCGATGGTGTATGACCTCGTCTTTGCCCGGACATTTCGAAAAACAAGAGGACGGTATGATTCGACGTGGTCGCATTTCTGACATCTTACACTTTTCAACTGACGATTGAAAAGTTTTCAAACGTCGGATATTTTTGAACCACATTTTCTTAAATACAGAATGGAGTTCTCCTTCGGTATGATACGACAGTTCGGACTGAATGACAGTGCAAACGAGCCGTTAAAAATTGCCTCGTCTGTGTGAAATTGTGTCATTCGCACGGAGAAAGGAAGAATTATTCTCGATAATTTGTTCAATATCGGTCGACGATATCGCGGATTTTTAAGTGGAAAATTGCGCAAAATGCAGATGCTACAAAAATAAATATATATATATATGTATAAATAGGGATTGACAGTCTACAAAGAATCTCTGCTTTTTATTGCTTTCGAGTTTTCCACGTTACCTCCAGCGACAGTGCCTATTTAAACGCCATCATTACAGCGAGATTTATGGACAGCTTGCTTACAGAGTAATTCCCAACGAGAGGGAGCTGAAGGTACTATATTTCAAACTTAAATTGTCAGATTCAATGGCGAAGGCGGTCTCCGCGATTGATCATTGTTTTCCGTCCTTTCTCTATGTTTGCACTTCAACGTTCCTCGATCTTTATCATTGTTTCAGTCTGTCAAGCAAATACAGACAAATTCTGTCAAATTTTTTCAATGTTTAAAAAAAAGGAAGAATATCGAACATTTTCTGTACCTGAATCAATTTGATTCTTAAGATTGGATCGTTTTTAAAACGTCGACAATGTTTCTTACGTTTGTTTGAGAGATCGTACGAATGAATCGAGTTTGAAATATCTTGAAATTTTATCAACATTATCGTAATACGTTTTATGATGGCTGACTTTGAAACAAATAGAAACTATAGATCATTTGATACGAGTAGATGCACATTTCGTAGACGTCACATTCGTTACATCAATAAGTCTCAATAGCAGGACCGTATTTAATACTTACTGTGTGTTTAAGATCGTCGAACATTCATCTCTCGCTAATCTCTTGGATGAATTTCTTGTAACTTCTACATACACTTTTGGATTGGCTTCAAACTTTACCAGTACGATCAGAATCGTCGTGTTAACTTTGAAATGTTCTACGCCACGCTTTTATAATAAATATCATACGTACGTACGTATTTAAAAGATTTTCTACGCCAAGCGTGTCCGAGTACCTTCGCGAATCACAAGACCAAGATCGTCCCTGTGAAAAGATCCTGACAAAAGTTAGACGATATTAATTGGTCAAACAGATAATTACCGAACGGAACAGTGGCCTGTTTGTTATCACGATGTGCATTCACCTCGATGCGTGTTCTCGTGCAATCCGCGCGTTTCTCCCGGATAATGCTAGACCTCACTGACTGGTCGAATCCTCGCGTTTACTTAACGAGCAGAAAATCGCGAATTCGCGCGGTTAACGAGCCAACGTTTTCGCGTTCATTTGCCTTATTCCTTTTCGCCCCGAAACTCTATACCTGCACAGCTGCGCCGAGCCGTGTGGAGCGATCGAATCGTCCTCGTGCCGAGAATAATTGTTTCTTAACGCTAATTGCGATAGAATCGAACGCAACGGACGGATATAGACGATAGTTTCCTTTGATTGGCTCGCTGATTGCCGTTCTTCAAGTCGCGGAATTAATTGTGTCAAAACTAACGTTACAAATAGACGCGCGTGAATATTCTATTCTATAATTGAGAAACGCGCCGACAAAGACTACGGTTAAAACGACGGTTAGCGAATCGATAAATTTGATAAAGGCGTCGTCGGTATTTTAGACGTGGTTCAACTTTCATTAACAAATTAATTAAAATCTATAAAACGTCCGAAACATTCCAGAGTAACGTAATATTAACAGTTCGTGCTCTTGCGTCCTACCATAAAATTAAATTTCGTTCCTAAAGTTTGTGTTTCTTGAGTTTCTGCTCTTTTGTTACAAATTCGGTTTGTAAGGAATTCTCTCAACTTTCGAGAGTAATATTTCGAATTAATTAGTAATTAATTAAACCGCAAGTTTTTGTGCGTTCATGAAAAATTTGGAGATGCAATGAGTACGTGCAATGCAAAAAACTGCACGACTTGTACCCCAGTACGATTCGTTTCGGAGGAAATGAAGACGACCTTTTTGATATGCAAACATTTGAATCGATAGAAAACAAATTACAAGCGCGATCGCTCAGTACCAGACAACGCCACTCCTACTCGAGGTTTATCCCACGCCCCCTCACGAATCACGTGACCCGAATCAACCAATCGCTAATTTTCGTTGCATTAGCGTTGTACCCGAGGAGGCCCGATTTCTTATAACGTTCTCATTTTCGAAATATAACGTTAATTCGCAATTAATATTTCAATTACAAATACAGATAAAATATTATTTCAACAATAGTACTTCAAGTATTCGAATCCTGCAGTACACGTATGTAAACTGCCCGACGACTGGAACTCCAACAGATCTATTTCCACAAACGTTTTGCGTCTTCGACCAAGTCCCCGACGTTTCAATTCGAAAGACCAGAAGCGAAAAACCACCATGAGCTTACACCACCGCGTAATTAACTCCGTTTCTCTCTCGAAATAATCCACCATTAACCTCGTTCCAGTCGCATGTTCCTCCATGTTATTACTTCTCACATTACGTTTGTACTTGTAAATCAATATTATCACGCCAACTTTGAAACATTCCTCCGTTCAAGCTCCGCACTCCATTTCGCTGTTCACCCACGCGAAGCGTCGACACGTTCACACAATCGAACGTTCCGGTGAGAGGAGCACGTTCCCATTCTATGCCCGAGCGTGTCGTTTCCCTATCCCCGAAGAAACTTTACGGATAGCTCCCTTTTCGAAAGCGTCGAACGTTGCCCGGGTAGATCACCGGTGGAAGCCGTGTCAGAGGGATTTTTCAAGCGGTTCGCGAATGTTTGGTCGGCCGAAGCAATTATGCGAATTCCGTGGAAGATGGATATCCGTTTTGTCGGGCGTGCACCGACGGTTCTCCGCCGCTCGCCCCTCGCGCCTATCCCTCATTAGGGAAGTGCAAGTAACACGAGGGTAGACGAAATTCCGTAAATAATTGCAGGGTGTCCGCGTCCTGGCCCGCTCTTTTCATATCGGACGAAATCTTTAGACTGCAAACCTCACCGCCGCTGGCTGCTACGTTAGTTTGACGAGAGCGTGTTCGAACGACTTTCTTCTTCGTTGTACCCTGTTTTCAGATTGCGGATTTTCTTTTTTTTCTCTTTTTTGAAATTCGATTGGTTTCAACGCGATTTTTATTAACAACGGAAGTAACGAAGCGGACAAAGCGACCAGTTCGAACAGAAATTTCATGGATTTAGAAACAGTTGGTAAATAAAAGCCCCTTGCTCTTAAGTTTTGGCGAAAAATAATTTAACAAAAGTGTAAAATATATTTCAAACTTTGCAGTACGCGACATGTACAGAAAGATCTTTGCTACTCGAACATGGAATATCAAATTTCCGATCGTGCCCTCGTTCTAAACTAGAATGAAAGCTGTAGACACGTAACAAATATGTTTCAAAAGAAAGGTATAAAGTACGGAATATGCAACACGTACCTACACTCAGACCTGTTTTCAACCAGGAATACTGCAATTTCGTCCAAAGTACATTTTTACGAGCACAAAGTGCTACTAAGAAACGGACTACGAATTCCAAGATCCAAATCTCCTTCATCATAAACAAGTTGAGCCGAAAGTACCATGGAAACTCTTAAAACCGGCGTGTAACGAAGGATTTACGTGCAGAAGAACTGCCTATTTCTGCCGCAAACAACCGCGCTTAGCTTTGGAAATGCGCTTTACGGGTGGACGTATAATGCCGTTGCAGGCCGAGCGAAACGCTGGCCGATGTTGCAAACATCGCATTTGGAAACAAGGAAAAACATTTGCAGCGAGTTACCGTAATGCGTAATGAATGCCGCTAGATTTGTCACTCTGCGCGGAGCTTCCCGGCGCAGCTAATCCGAAAATGACGGGGCACGTTCGTCGCGTAGTGTGTCGAGAAGAAGCAATGCGCGTCGTTATCGATTGAGCGAATCGCTCAATCGGACGAAAGATTTATAGATGTATTTGTGTCTGAACTTTATTCGGAAAGTGTTAGATTTGTTGGAAAGGCCTCTGTGTACTCTTTCGAGTGGGAAGCAAGTACTAATTTTGATACTATTGAAAAAAATATTATATTATTTAATACTCGTCAAATCAATTTAATATTTATCGTTGCGTGTTGCTAGAAATAGTTTACTTTAGTTTCATAAAATTGTAGAGAACCCAAATGATTCTAAAGCATTATGTCGAACTTTGAAATTTTTCAAGAACTTGTGTGTAAATTCACCACACAGTAATAATTTTCGTGCCTATTTTACGTAGAAAATGATCATGTCTGCCATTATAGACAGATTCTTCTTGGTAGTTTTAACTTTTACTCGGTAAACGTTTCATCACGATTATCACAAACAAATTGAACATTAGAGGGAATGTGAGAGATTTGAAATATCAGAAACGAGAGCCTTTTACGCTTCATTTCCCCGAAAACTCTCGCAGGTTTCTTCTGCTGTTCGCCGTTACGCTAATTATGCGTCCAGTCGGGTAAATACAACACCGTGTCTATTTCGTCACCTTTCGCGAGTAAACAGTTTTCCACGCATAGGCAAAGTCGTCTCATTCCGCCGGCCTAGAAAATCTGACTGACAACGAGATGCTCCCACAATGCAAATAGGTGGATGCGTTATTCAGTAGGGCAGAGGTTCGCGAAGCCGCGGCCGAGTCGATTTGTATTCGTCGAGAAGACCCCCATGCTCGAAACTCCAAGGTGTTCCCCGTTGAATCTACAATTCTTTATTGTTTTCAGCTTTTAGAGTCAGTGCTCGGTAAGCAATTTTCCACGTAGCGGCGGAATTTTCATCTCGTGCCCCGAACGAATGGCGCGATTCGTCGGGGAAAATTGTACAGTCTGTTTCTGCCTGTAAAATACCAAGCGAGCATGATGTTGCCGGACCCCTTTAATATCATATATTCAGATATATGACAAACATTTAAAAATATCTCAATTGCGAGTGGAGCTTGTCGTAATCATATCCTCAACACTGTTGTAACGTTGGCCATTTGCTACACGAAAGAAAGCAAATCATCAGTTGATTTAGTGTTTTAAGGCCTTCATTTTCACTAACAAAGATATATACAATAATAACAACAGTGATTGCGTCTAAATATGAGACAGTGTACGAAAGTAATTGTTACTGTTTAACGCGAGAGCTAAGTAGAAGACACTGTTGGAGACCGCACACTCGCAAGACGTGGACCATCGGACGCTAAACTGCGGATAACTGATCTTTTAACGCATTGGAGTCAGTTCTTTCATACCCTGACTCTCACTATGTCCTTTCCCCTCAAGGGGTCGGAAAGCGGCTTTTGACGATTGCCTCATGGCCCTGCCGATACTGTAAGTGGGAATGTTTATACCGCAGTCTGGGTTGTGTCCCCTACAGTTGGACAATTAATAAACGTTACAAGTTATAAAGAATTAAACTCATAGACTTGGCTGACACTTGGGCAATTCAAGTTGCGAATAATTCAGTGGACTCAACCGTATCACCTCCATCTGCTGTGTATCGTATTTTCTCCAGACACGAACGACTGCGTGTAAGCGCGTGTAAGGGTGAACGTGGTAATAGAAAGCGAGCTTTTAAAAGCGAGGGAGGGGGGGGGGAGGAAAGATAGAGTGACACCATCGGTGGAACGCGTGAAAGCACGGATCCAAGTAAAAACGGATACCTATCGGGGTTAGGAAAATCAACAATGGACAGGAGAAAGGACGACGCGACAATCCGATTGAAATAAAAACAGCGAGAAATTTCGATGTACGTACGTGGAGTCCCTCCTGATGGAGGGAACGGCCAAGTGGACTCGAACGATGGCGGGAAAATGGCGGGAAACAATGGGGAACGGATATACACGTCGCGAAATTAAAACGGAAAGGAAACGAGTAAAGCGTTGGAGTAAATGGCGAACGATTACGCGATCGTCGATTGAAGCGTCGGGGGAGGGAAAAAAATCGAAGGAGAGAACGCTCGCGGAGGGGTAAAGCGTAAAAAAGTGCGTGCAGGCAATGGAAAAAGGGAAAGGAAATCGATGGCCGAGCTTATTGACGGACGCGCAGAGATGGCGCTCGCGGGCAAGTGGAGGCGGTCACGATCCAGATTGAAGGGAAGGGAAGAAATCCTCCAGAATTGAAAAGCAAAGGACTGGATTTAAAAGCGAGAGATTAGGGTACGGCGCACTATCGATTTCTACGGGGAGAGTTGAGAATTTTTTGAACAACGTCATTGGACACAACCCATTCATTGGAGGGTCCCATTCGTATGTGGCTCACAATCGGGAAGATTTGAAAAGAACTTTCGGCGAGGAAACGATGGATGCAGGAAATAATCGAAGCGATTGAGAGATCATTTATTGACTCTTGAAGTGTCGAAGGTTTAACGATCTCGCTGATGATTAATGGATCGCGATTAACCCTTCGATTTCCATGCAAATTTCCATCGAACGCAGGTAGCAATTCGAACCGGCAGAAAGTCGCAAAAGTCAGTTCGTCGAAACTTTCGAAACTAATTGCACGAAACGAATTTCTACGACTATACCGGCGCTATAGAAATAATTCCTCCGTTATAAAAGAAGCCCGCTACGCAGAAGGGGTCCGTACCGACCGTCCCGTGCAAGATTAGACAAGAGGTTGCATCGAAGGAAAAAGAGTTGTTCGAAACGATGCAAATGGAAGGAGCACTTGTCGTTGATAACGAGAAGCGTAAAAGCTAAGAAGAGAAGAAAGTGTCGCAGTTTAGGAAATAGAAAGTGTTGCGAGATCCAGTGAGATCGAGAGAGCAAAATAGGAAACAGGATGTGGCATCAAATCTAGCGAAAGGGAGAGAGAGAGTGAGAGAAATGGTGTAAAAAATGGAAAGTGGTGTGGGAGCTGGTGGTCAGAGCGAGAGAGAGGAAGGCAGAGTAGTGACTTTACTCGATCGTCGGAAACGGACGTGGGCGGACGGTAAACGCGGGACACGCCGGCAATGCGATGGAGGAAGCTGATTCTAGCGGGGGTCGCCCGAGTATCGAGGGCCAATAAATTCCGACAAATTGTATTATCCGCGTTATATACTGTCGCGCGTGAAGTCAAACGGCCCGTATTCTCCACCCTGCAGCCGCAAGGATCTCCTCGCCGCAACGTACCTACGTAAACCTCACGACGACAACGGCGGTGTGTCATTGGTTATTGCGACCGACACACGCGCGCGCGCGCGCTCTGTGCGAAACGAAAATTCCTGCAATTCCTGCCTTATAACGTTGTCTCTGTTCCTTTTTTATTCTGCTTCGAGGTATTCTTTCAGCTTTCGGCTTCTTTGCGTAAAAACCGGAGCGGATATAACAAGTTGGCGGAATATAGGTTTTTTTTTGTTTCGAAATTCTGCTGTCGGAAGCAAAATTAGTTTCACCACTGCTGTACGGAAATCGTCAAACTAAACGAGAGAAAATCTGGACGAGTAGCTTGTTTGTTCTCCATTTTAACTAAATTCGCGGTTTTATTTGAATCTACCACGCTAAATGAGCGTACTCGTTTGATCACCGATGAAACGGAGCGTTTGTCTACGTTTTCTGCCGTTTAGCTTGATGTTTCTCACATAGTAAAAAGTGGTTTTGATCTTCTGAGAGGTATTGCAACGAGTTTTGTAGAATATGATCTAAAATGTCAATCTTGCTAGGTTGCGAAATAATTGAACAGATTTGAACAGCAGTGATTTGAAACGAATTGTGACTGAAAAATCACAGTGACGCGAATCAGTGCTTTAAAAGTTCCAATTCAATCGTGCATTTCGAGTTCTAGAAATATGATTCATCTTTTGTAATGTAATTCTCTGCTAGAACCAATGTTTCAAAAAATATCTTACTTTTAACTCCGCGAAACAAAGAAATAGAAAATAAACTGACGAATTTATTAAATTTTATAATTTCTAATTACTAAATTTTACAACATCGCTCGTCAATTAACAATCTTAAGCCCACCGAACATAGAATACAATTTCATATTTCCAGTTGTTCCAAATAGTTTGAACAAGACACCCAAATTGTTTCGTCGTAAATTACAAAACAAACCGCGAACACTTCGATATCTCAGAGATATCAGCGCGAATCGACTATAAATCGCGTCGCCATCGAACGCGAATCGTTCGTTTGTTCGTTCGCGATTGATAATTAGCGATCGTCTCTCTCGTTTGAGTCTGTATAATAAATGTCGCGTCCCTCCCTCGTCTCGCGAGGGGAAAGACTGGCCGATTGCCAGAGTGTTCGGCGAGGTTCTGCGGCAACAGCCGGGACCGAAGCACTAGCAGCATCGCTGATGGAATGAATTAACGCTACACCGAGCGAAGTCGACGAACGGCTCTTGTCGTAGGCTCCTACTGACAACCGGCAGTTGAATAATTAGCGGAGACTCGAGTCGATCTTCGGGATGTGGCGTGGCTCGTTGCGCTCGATTCAGCGTCGTTTGTTTCCAGTCAGATTCGTCTTTTTCGCTTCCTTCCTTCCTTCTGCTGTACTCGCGTCTTTTCTCTCGTCGCGTCGATGCTTGGATGAAACACGCCAAACGCATACATTCCAGCTCAGAAGTTTAGCGCAACGTTTCTTTCTTTTTTTTACGTGAAATCAATTCTTTCGTAGAGTAGAATAAGCGTGATTGATCAATTAGCACTGAAACTGTAATTTATTACACTTGGAACAGAATTTAGTATTTGTTTCCCTATACGCAAACACGCGTGAAGGAATCGTTACGTTATCTTTCGAGACGCCGATACCAATACTAGCTTCTCAGCGGGAGTGTACACGCGGAATCGTCGCACGAGCGCGGAACGCGGCGCTTTTGTGAATTGATCGTCGTTGCGGCGGAGGAGGTGCGTGCATGCAAGTACGAGCGTGCACCTGAATCCGCGTGCACCTGCATAGCTCGGTGGCGCGCATTTCCATGTAGATCCGAAGCTCTTCCGGGCTGGTTAAGCCAGCAATAAGGCAACGTTGTCGAGACCGCACTCGCGAGGAGGAAAAGAAGGACGACAAAACAACGACAAAGAAAAGAAGCGAGCGAGCGAGAGAGACAGAGAGAGAGAGAGAGAGAGGGAAAAGAAGAAAAGCAGATATGGTTTATCGACCCTGGGGACCGGTTTCCCGACGGAGGCGAAATTGGAGGAGTAAAATGTGCAAGCTGTTACGGATGGGAGATAAAGCAACTAATAAGATAACGTCTAATTTGCATGATTGGGTCAGCCGTCCTGGGGATCGAACGCGGAATTTAAAAGAAGCTGCCCGAGTAACGCGGCGTTGACAAGGCGGGGGGGGGAGGGGGGGCGTGTCGTCGTCGCCCCGTTTCTCAAGGAATATTTATCCACCGTGGTCGCTCCACGGCGAGCCAGCCCTCGCCCGCGTTAATTCAATTATCGTCCGGCTGCTTTCCACGTCTTCGCGATCAAGACGATACCACCGCGCCGCGCCACATTCGTACCGTAGTTGCCGAGCTCGCCAGCCACTTTCGAGTTCCTTTCAAATTTCGTTGTACGCGCAGCCGACCCCTTTTCACCATCGCCAGAGTCGAGTCGCCCTGCTGGCGACGAAACTGCCGCGACGAAGGGTTTAACGAACAATTACAGAAGCAGCGGGCAGGAGGACGAGGAGGAGGAGGAGGAGGAGGTGGAGGTGGAGGTGGAGGAGGAGCAGGCCCGTGCAATTAACTGTATAATTACGAACGAGAAGGCGAAAAAGGAGCGATTGCGAGGGAGGCTGGGGACACGGGTAAAGAGATACATCCTGCTGAATGTAAGGGTGAAATGAGTGTGTGCGAGAGAGGGGAGGGAAGGACGTACTCGTGCCGTAAGCGTCCCTCCGCGTTCATCTACTCCGATGCGTCGCTTACGAACGCAGACCGAGCCGCGCATAAACCTAGGCAGGACTCGGCTGGCTGCCACAGCTACGAGGGAAACTACCCCTTGGCACGCGAGAATAGCGTATACCGACCATTACGTTCTACCTTAACCGCCTCGCGCCGCCTCCTACCTCGGCTCCCACCACCTCGCGCTCCCGTGGTAAAACGGGGTATGTGGGGCCGACGGGGGTACGTGCACGACGCCAATGGAGAGGAAACGTGCGAGAGGGTGAAAGCAGTTTTGGGGAAGGGCGCGCAGTCACGTAGCCCCCGCGGGCAAAGAATGGTTAATTGTTTGTAATTAATATATTACACGGCGACTAGCGAGTCTCGAGTGCTGGTGCATTAAGCGATAGCCATCGCTTATTTACGAGCATGGCTGGGACTCGTGCGTCCTGCAATTGACTCTGCAGCGGAACGCACACGTAGTACTCGTGCAGCCGGGAACGCGTATTGAGACACGTCGCGCACCGATCCGATCGTCGAACGTCAGTCGAATCGATCCATGCACGTTCAGAGATTCTACAATTTGAACAAGAGTGAACGTGGTTTTTGATGAATTTTCGTTAGAATTTGGGTCAATCACTTTGACACGAACGATTCTGGATGGATAAAATTGTTACTGTATACGTGATTTTGACCACTAATTTCAGTGAGTCGAAGCGATGGTATACTTTTAAAAATTCTAGTTTGAGGATTGACTATTGATCTTGAATTAATTGCTTCGGCGTGGACCTATTTTTCAATTGACTTTGCACGATTTCTTTATTCTGTATAGGATAGTTGATGTAAATGTTGGAAATTGTAAGTAAATATTTCCTTGTTTCTAGGAAAAAATATTTTAGAAGAATAAACGTACAGTGGGATCGTGACAACTCCCTAATTTTAAAAGTTAAATTGAAAGATTGTAGAAAATTATTTTTGAAATTACATCCAGCTAGAAATTTTAGCCAGCTAGTCGAATTTTCGCTGATCGAATTTATTTCTAAAAGTTAATTGGCTGGACTGAGTTCAGACAAAAGTCGGATTTAAACTGTGATAAATTCGAACAAAGTTTCAACATCTGCTGCTTATATTTTCACACGTTAAGTGGTACTCTGTTTGAGTTCAGTACGGATTGAAATAGCAAAATTTGTACTTTTTACAGAATATTAGAAGTAAAAAGTGTTTGTACGATCACGCTAGATAATGTCAAATGAATAAAAGCAAGGAATTTTCATTCAAGTGCGTACTTTAACAAATTAACAATTACTCGTCGAGAATTCATACGTTATTCTACAATTTTATCCACCTGGAATCGAAACATGAACGGCAGTGTAAGTATCACGAACGTGTTAAGAACGCGTAAGAAGAAAAGAATTGTTTCGCAAAGTTTTTCTTTACAGTAGAGAATACTTTAAACTCGTAATTATTTATTACCGTATGTAAGTGCTCGATACGCGTTCGGGGCAGAGAGACGAGCGCTCGCTGGGAAGGGATAAAACATCGGTTGTAACGTTGCATTCCTGCATGGCGCACGAAAGTGTAGATCGGCGGAGACAGCGACGGGGGGCAAAGGGAGCTGGAAGTAGGGCTGGAAAGGCGTCCGGTAAATTCCTAGCGGTTTGCTTGAACCACATCCCCCTTTACACGTCACTATGCACTTAAGTGCGATTCTACCTCGCGAAGGATATACGTCGAGACATAGTGCGCCACGTCCGACCACTGTCGTAAAATCGTTTCCTTGGTCGTTCCGAGGAAGGAACGTTCACTCGCGTGCGAATATTTCGTCCGATGGCGAAATTCGACGTGTAACGTTGATCGCACACCCTGTTAAACTTTCCGCGAAACGGTTGACTCGTCACTCGAATTACCAATTGTCGTGCCGGGACACGGTATTTCTCGTATTACACAAAGCTTTTGCAAATTGACACCGTCGCAGGTAACAATTTGACGTTCAACCGGGCAAAAAGTAAATTAATTAACATTGAATCGTAGTTTAAGCTGCGAAATTGTTTTCAATTCTGGTTAAAACGAGTTTGACGGTTAACGGATTAAAGCGATTAACGAAATAATTGATATAACGCAACATGCGATGCACTAATGAAACTGATGTTCGTTCGAAAGGAATATTTAGGAAAAATGTCTTTATCTGTTTCGAGAAAATATTGATAACATGAAACAAAAATATTTTTGCAGAGAATCATTTTTCTTTTGCATTTAGCAGCAGTACTAATCATCAACGCGTTACAACAATATACAACCTACGTTTAACACCAACGGACTTCTTACTCTCATTCGTACAATTCACACCATTTACACGAGGCGTTATTCGAAAACTGTTCCCGAAACGCGGGGCAAGGAATAACGACAGAAATTTCGCTGCATAGTAGAAGGAGCGCGAGTAAAAACTTTGCAGCGCGAAAACTTCGCTCAAAGGCGAACACACAGGAGTTACTATGTTTTTCCCGCTAAATATTCATCGCCGGCTAAGTAATTCCTCTCGATGCATATACTCTTTTCGAGCGTAGCACAGTTTCTCCTCTCGATCTTCGTTCGTCACCAACGCGGCCGCCACTGTCCTCCTCCACTTCCTCCTCGCGCCACCCTCTGTTCGGACGAATTTCCATAAAATTACGCGATAGCGCTCCGAGCGGCTTGATAATCACTCTCGATCGTAACTATGGTAATGAGGCGACTAATTATAAAAAGGAATTACAAGCATTACGCTTGAGGGAAGCGCGAGGAGGAAGGGGAAGTTCCACCTCGTGGGTGGAAACGTCCAGGAGGTCGCTCGAGCAACTACTTTCACGATGACTAACTACTTTCAACGAACAGCCGCGAACGTTTAGCGAATAGAAAACGGCCCTCTCGTTTTATTCTTAAAAGACTGCTGCTCTTTCGGGATCTGTGAACCAGCGTCGGTGAACCAGCGTCGTCTTTTTGGCGGGGAACGTAGTCTTCGAGTCTTTGGAGAGTAAAGTGCAAAGAAGGAACGACGAGTCTGGAATTGTTTTCGTAGGTGACTTTAAAGTGGCGAACATTTTTGGTGAACGTTTACAGTCTAATCGGATAACGTTGAAGAGGTTATTGCTCTTTTACAATTATAATTATACAAATATAATTACAAATTGCGTTCCTCTGTTTGCCTGCGATAGTGTTACTTAATGTGGGAATTTAAAGTCGTATAAAATTCGGAAATTGAACATTATGCCAAGTTCGTAAAAATTTATGTTTTCACCAATTACAATGAATAACACAATTGTAAGCGAATTAAAATTTAAATAAGAGTCATCGTACGTGAATGCCAGCAGTCATAGTTGTACTTATAATTTTCAATTCCTGAAAAACTGCACGACTTGTGCCCCAGTACGATTCGTCTCACACAAAGGCCCAGAAGCAACTGTTTTGACTAGGAAATGAAGGCGACTTTTTTGCCATAAAATTTCATCGATGTGCAAACATTTGAATCGATAGAAAACAAATTACAGGTGCGATCGCTCAGTACCAGACAACGCCACTCCTACTCGAGGTCTGCTCCACGCCCCCTCACGAATCACGTGACCCAAATCAACCAATCGTTAATTTTCGTTGCACCTGAAGAGGCCCGATTTTCTGGATTACCCCCGCTAAAATCATTTTCAGTGATAATACATACGTACTTCCAAGTGCAGAAAATTATCTTGCTAAGTATATTGATTGCGTCTAATGCTTGGATTTTCCACAAAACAAGTGAAGTTTCCTACAAATATTTACGAGGATTTTCTCTCTACTTGTTTAATACTCCCTGGTGTCTATGAAGTATTCTCATTGAATCGTGGCGTTTGGCTGCAGTCGAGAAAGGGAGTGCTTTAAATTCGCGGTACATACATTGGTGAGAAACGAGATGCCTTTTGATCGCTAACGGTCATTCGATTTTCGATCGGCGAATGATATTCTTATATTTATCATGGAAATATCGCATCACCGTCGCCCGAAAGATTGCAGCAGCTTGTCAATTTTGAATAAAACCACATCTTTCCAACGTTATCGAAGATGCTGATATTCGTTACAATTTAAATTACAACAAACGTATCGACTCTTCCCCTGTTAAAGATGTTTTGACGTGCCTCGACAGACTAGGAATTATTCATCGCTTCGAAACCGACCGCTCGATTTCCAATTTATCCAATCGGTCCTCCTAACTGCAACTCTTAATCCGAAGAACGTTTAAACAAATCGCGGGGATCGATGTTATTAATAGACGCGTTCGAACGTAAGTAAGAATAATCGCTCTCGGCGAGTCGTCCCGAGGGGAATAATCTTACACGCGTTCTTGAATCCTCGTCGTCGGTACGGTGGCGTCGGATGAAACGAAAATCGATGGAGCGTTGGCAAAACGACGAAAACTGGTCGGTAACGGGTCAGATAGCCGGTGCTCCTGGTAATAAAATTTTCCCCCCTTCCCCCCCCCGGTATGATTTGTTAGCAATGAACTGCGCGCACACGGCCGGACGCGCGGCGGGAGATACATCTCCCGCGAGCGGCAATTTTCCGCGATCTCTGTTTCTTTCAAATCAACGTTAACAGCTCTTCCGCTTTCCGCCGCTTCCTGCGTGTCAGCCGCCGGTGATATACGAACGGCGCAACGTTTAAATGAGTTTTTTAAGGCTGGCCAAAGGCGTGCGCGCGAGATCCGCGAAAGAGGAATAGAAGAGCGCCGGGCGTTATTCGTTTGCTCCTCTCCCTCCCGCTCGCCGAAATATCGCGCGATTACAAGGGAAAACATCGCTCTCACTTCCCTGGTTTCTCTCGTTTTCTTCTTACGGTGTAAATCTACGTTTCTTGCGTAATTTTGCGCGATTAACCGGGGAGAGGGAGAGGGGGGGGGGGCTAGTGATAAATTAACGAATGCAATTTCACCCGATATCGAAGGGCAATTTATCGACGACGCGTTTCAATTATTTACAGACGAATAATTTCTTTGACTGGACAAAGTCTCTCACGTCTGAGTAATCAGCGGAACGACGTTGTTGAAGAACGTGAAGAATTGCGCGGCAGGAGACACCGACAAAGAAATTATTCCGCGTCTTGTTGCCGTGCGGAGAAAAATGGCCGCGCATTACCGCGGCAACAAGATCTAAATTAAAAATCGTAGACGACTCCGACGTGCTCGCGCGCAATAACTTCGAGCCTGCTGCTCGTTAGGAGTCGTTGTGAGTGTGTAATGAGTTTCGGTGACAAAGTTCACCAGGGGCTCTTATAAATCCAAGGTTGGATGTCTGTTAGGCGCGTGATCGTTCATATCCTCGCGTGAACTCGCGTCCGCGAAGCGATCATGTTCGATAGCGCCGGGGAAGAATCGTGCAATCGTGGTGGCGATGTTTGTCGACAGAATGAAGTGCAAAAGGTTAGTTTTATTTTTAGTATCGTTCATTTTTGTATTATTAACTCGTAAATGAAGTGTGGATTTTCGCAATCTATCTACAAGAATATTTAACATTTGTAAATATAATTGCACTGTTACAAGGCAGTGAATTATTAAAATTCTCGTTGCTATATTAAATCGATATAGATGACCGATCACGTAAACTTTGGGTTTATTAATTATAATTAATCGAAAGAATGTATACAAAAAAGAATACAGCAATTTTCAGCAAAGTTTAAGTAACGATTATATACGAGGCAAGAAAAATATACACACTTTCATCACGAAATATTTTTCAAGATCATCCTGTTTAAAACTGCGTCACGAAGAAAAATGTTTACCGATTCCTTTGTTTTCTTACTATTGAAATGTGCTGTACTTTGCACCTACGCTTGTGAATAAGATTCTTCCTTATAAAAGTGTTTGTTACAGTCGCATATCAACTTTGAATGAAAAATATTTATTTTACGTTCTTTTCTGGATATTCGAAATTTGACGAAACTTTTCACACTGAACACTTTTAAAAAATAGAGCCTCTACATTTGTACAGTCAGTCACAGAAATCTATATACACCTTTCCAATTTCAAATATTTCAAATATTCGATGCAAGTTTAAATATTTCACGAATTATAGAACTAGAGTTGGATAGTAGTGTCTCTAAAATACTGACGATATTAAAATTCATGTATGCAGTATGTGAAGTAAATGAAACTTCTTCTAACAATAATAATAATAATAATAACGAGGGAAACATGAAGAATACATTTTTTACATTTTGATATATTCATGACAAATGTGTAATATACTTTTTTAACAAATATATTCGAATCTCCTTCTGGGAATCTCTAGAACTTCAACTGACAAATAAATTAGTGCTCGTAAAATGTCAGAGATCCCCGTTTCTTGTTAAATATTTAAAATTTCGCCAGTACGTAGACTTTCGTGACTGACTGGTATCTGATAAAGGAAAACGAGAGAGGACACGTGTGTACGTTCACGTTTTGTGATCACGATGTTCGACGGAACATGGGGACGATCGACCAGCGTTTCGTCGTTCACGTTTTTAACCTTCTTCAGTCTCTTTTCGTTCATTCTTTATGCTGGTCTCCATCTGGGCTTGTCCGTACAAAATACAAACAATCGAGCACGTAACGTTGTATCGTCTTATGTTATTTCCTAGATCCAGGTTCTACGGTTCGAGTTCTAAACGGTATTCGAAATATTCATAGAATTCACGAGGCACGTTTTGCGAATTGTAACAATCGAAGAGCGGTATACGTATTTACATATTTGTTACATAATAGTGGAAGGCAAGAATTTGTTAACAGAGGAACAAAACTATTTAATCGAAAGCAGCAATGTTAATTACAATTTTCTCTTGCTGAGTTATGTCTCGCGTGCAGACTTTTATGATCGATAGACGAAAAAGAAAAAAACTGCACGACTTGTAGAAGCAACTGTTTTTGCCATAAAATTTTATTGATATCCAAACATTTGAATCGATGGAAAACAAATTACAGGCGCGATCGTTCAGTGCCAGACAAGTGCCACTCCTACTCGAGGTATTCCCCACGCCCCCTCACGAATCACGTGATCCAAATCAACCAATCGCTAATTTTCGTTGCATCAGCGTTGCACCTGAAGAGGCCCGATTTTCTGGGTTACCCATCCACTTTCAGTGATAAAAATATCTCAACACGAATAATTTCTCTTTCACTTTCGGAACTGTAATTTACTGTTGTGACACGTTCGTTCTTGATCGAGCAAAATATCTGCCTCGATCAGAAAAGAACAATGAATTATTGAGAAAGTGGAAAGTGACTTTTCGTTACTGAAACTGAAAACACTTTCGTATACTATCCATTGTCTCAACAAAAATATCGTGCAATTAATGCGCCGCGACGATCATTACGCGGCGAGATATCTCATTCGTCGATCGCGGAGGATTTACATTATGAGATTGGCATTCAAATTTGTTGCGTTCGAAAATACGATTGGAAATTCAGCTCCGATTCGCAACCGCGATTAAGGTCTTCATTATATCGGAAAATGATCGCCGCGATATAATTCAGTTGTTCATTTCGTTCGATAGAAAATAAACGTTCGTAAGCCTTGGAGGGATACGTTTAAACCTGGACATGTTTATAACATAACTGCAACTCCATTGAACTATAAGCACATACGCGGCGAAATGCACTCGCACTCGCACTCGCGTGTTCCGAGAACACGTGAAATCAAGTTTTAATCCTGAGTGTGGCGGGGCGAAATGCTTGTTGTTGTATAACAATTCCGTCGAGCTCGATTTAATTCCAAATGGAGAAACAGATTGAATGCGTGTTCCATTAAAATAAACATGTTATTACGTTTTCACTCATATTTCCGCTACATTAATTTATTTATTGAATCGTAAAGTTTCCAAACCGCTGGTATAAAAAAAGGCCGCGTTTCGTAGATTTTCGTAATTGAACGCGCCGAAGTATGCTTTGAAGTATCTGACAATAACTTAATGAAACGATATATTGTAATACGAGTTCGTCTGTTACGATTGCTTGATTTTGCGTTTGAAGTATCCAGTAATTGAACAATTATACTTTATCGATAATAAGGCCGTGATAAATCATCGAGACATCCCTGTTGTTTCAAATATTTCAGAATATCTATAGTTATTCATTGTAGCGGCCCTACGATTCCTCGACTACGAGTTTCGAACACTCGACTAGCACAAGCCGCAAGTGGCTGCGCGCCTAGCGTCGAGGTCCTACCGATCTCCGATGTTAAGCAAGCAGCATGCGGAACCCCGCTAGGGAGGAGGGTGCTGCCGGGCCCAGCCTAACTAGCGGGTAGTTATAACAACAACCGTCTGGGGTAAGGAGTCGCTGCCATCATCAGCGCCACTGATGATGAGTCTAGGCAGTGGTGTGACTCCGAGACGAAACGCAATCGCCTTTCTTCTCACTTTCTCACCTTCTCTCTCCTTCCCAGCAACATCCCTAAATTCATTAACAATCTTGTAAAAAAAAATAACATTTGACTAATTTTAACTTGTGATTTATACAACATTTAAATACTTGCGAACCTTCTATTCTACGCTATTCAGCAAATTAAGAAAAAGGGGAAAAGGAGAGAATTTCAGATTAGTAAATTTTGCTAGATACATAAATAAAGGTATACATCTTCCGGTTAGGTATAGTTAGATTCTGGAATGAAAGCAAGTGTAACATTTTCAACTCGAGTGGTCGTAATTATGTATAGTTGGAAGCCCAACATTGAAATGGAAGTATACGAACCAACAATAAATAAAGCAAGGGGTGATCTTCCAGAGTGGCTGCCAAAAGTTTCTGGCGAAAATGTACCTTTTATTATGTCGTGCCGAGACAAAAAGTTCCCAAAACTAAAAGTTCCCTGTCGCACAAACGTAACACGTAATAGCTGCAGTTCATACGATATCAAGAAGTTTATCACATTAAGGATATTTAAGGCACAAAAGAAAATTTGCTGTCGAATCTTAGTTTGCAAGTTAATTTAAATTTTTACTCAGATTTATCAAATCGAAAGCTTTTGACAGCGAGCGAATAATAATACCAATGGAAACAAAGCTGAAACACACGTATTGAAAGGGAAATAAAGTTTTCCACGGGTGAGTTATTTTTTACGTTACTTTGCTATTAATATCGCTTCAACAACTTCGAGCTAATCTGTATATTTAATTTGGCGAAAGTTTCACGCGCGAAGGTTCGAAGCATGGGATGTTTATTATGATATATGATAGTTGGCGCGCTGTTCGACCCGCGTCCCATTTTTATCAGAAAACTAATTTGAAATTTCCCTCCCGGTGAATTTATTTTTTGCCTGAACTTGAAACATTTCATTTCCGCTGCTATTTCTCTGTCCGTGTCGTATTTTCTCTTTTTATGAAACCGTGTGTTACGTTGTTGCGATAGTTGGCGCAACAAAACCGAAACAGTTTTTCACAACTTCAGCGGAATGAAATTATATCGAAGCGCGTTTATTAATCTGCGTCGCTGTTTACACTTTAATAGAAAAAAAAAAAAAAAAGAAATGGATCGTTCGTTTTATATTTTATGTAAAACGAAACGAAGTTTGCCCGTTTGAAACTTTTTTCTTTTTAATCCTTTTTCTCCGTATGTACATTCACAAATTTTCATAAATGATCGTAATCGTTTAACGACTGAGACAAAAATTTTCAAAATTTGCGATTGCCAATGTTAATATTTGCTATGAATGTAAACAACGAACACATCTGTTGCCGATTAATTGTTACGACTAACGTATTTTTCTCTTTTAGAGTTGAATTTCCCAACCTTTTCATTTAATACAAACAAACGTGTGTACGTGTTTCTCTTTTTTTCTAGAAATTAAAATAGAAAATTTGAAATCACAGATTGTTGAAATACACGTACATTGGACAAATTAAAATAGAACTCCATTTATTGGAACGAAGTTTTAATCAATGCTCGATTAACTGCACTTTTGCTGACTGAATTCATTTATCTGGACGAAAGATAGGGAGAAACTGATCAATTCCTGCTCCAATTATACAAACTGTTTGTCATTCGACTTCCGTTCACGTAAATGGAATTCTACTAAATTTGCATACCCTCGTCAATGCTGTTAAGTTAAATTCGAAGATCTATGGTACGAACCGTTGGATGAAAGTTT
This sequence comes from Melipona beecheii, assembly GCA_032399605.1. NCBI lineage: Eukaryota > Metazoa > Arthropoda > Insecta > Hymenoptera > Apidae > Melipona > Melipona beecheii. The sequence continues at coordinate 4,729,645 of JAUCMO010000501.1, read as the reverse complement.
TAGGAAGGAAAGGGAGCAGGAAACGCAAAACGTGTAACAAGATAAATTTGCAAAGATGGTAAATTGCGCGATGTCTGCAAGATCATCGTGTACCCGATCGAGTCATTACAGCTCACTTAGAACGGGCCGCATTTCCTCGTAATCCGATACACTCCGATCACATTGTAACTCAGAAACCATTATCTTATCTCGTGTCTGGTACGATTAGTCTCGGTATTCCCGTCAAGGATTAGCAAGGATACGATAATTAGGACAACACCGATGTTAGGCCAAACAGGGGGGCGTAACACGCGTGGTCAATAATATTCATAGCGCGTCGTGTCGATAGTATTCTGGCCTTTCACTTATTAATCATCGCGCGTTTGCTAACGTTCTGAGCGGCCACTGCTATCGACTGACAATAAGTCATGCTATCAAACGTGTTAATTTACGATGCAGAGAAGAAATATCGCGATAACTTCTTTTTCTCAATGGTGTTTCAATCGTTTCGTTTCTCCACCGTTCTAAAATATTCAGAATAGAAACCTTTAGAAATAAAAGTGCTAATTATTTCGTAACTGTGCGGTTATTCTCTTTCTATGATCAAACGAAACGAGATGCTCCAAAAATTTGATCGAGGATGAAAACCGTTCGACAAAGTCCATTCGGCGAGAAAGTGAAAGCGAGATGCAAATAGAATGATGGCGGGCTAGGAATTTGAGAATAACAGAGAGGAAGGCGAGGGGAAGGGAGAGGCGAATTAGATTAAGTTTTAATCTAGGTTCTTCTTCTTCTTCTTCTTCTTTTTTTTTCTTTCTTCTTTTTTTTTTCACTCTCCCGTGTTCCCAGATGGAGCGGCACTCCACGCGACAGAACACCACGTACTAACCTGCCTGCGAGCTAATTCTTTTAAGGTCTTAATTTTTTAATTTCTCGACTCTCGGCACGGGTATCGCAGCCGCGTTACCAAGTTACCGAGCTAATCCAGTTACCGTTTCCGGTAAGCACACCGCAACGGTTGTCGTTGTATTTGTCAACGTTACTTCCACGTAACTGGAACTCCTCCGTCAGGCTAATTAACTCAGTCGAGCAGCTTGTTTCTTTTTTTTTTTTTTTGTCTCCATTCAATCTGTTCATTTCGATAGAGAGAGAGAGAGAGAGAGAGAGAAAATCTCCGACTGACTAATGGCGATGGGATCAAGTTCTTAATTGATTCCGGACGTGAATGTTATCGGTGTACGAATTAATAGGAATTTAACGACGCGGTTATTTGAGTGTAATTATACACAGCGCATTCGTAAATATTACATTATTTTATGTACACTTGTACTATTGTATTAATTATATTATATTGCGTAGTATTGACAGACAATGGAAATTTACTTTTGAGGGAATTGAAAGATGCGAAGGATGCGAGGTAGTTGTGAAAGAGAGAAAGCGAAGGTTGCGCTTATAGAAAATGCGTTTTCGTCTCGGAGTCACTGCCTAGACTCATCAGTGGGGCCTGATGGCAGCGCCACCTCAGACACGCTTGGTTGTTGTAACTACCCGCTAGGCTGGACGGTCATCCATCCTAGCGGTGTTCCGCACACTGCTTTACTTAACGACGAAGATCGGCAGGACCTCGACGCTAGGCGCGCAGCCACTAGGCCGCTACACTTTTTTTCTTTCTTTATTTCGATGCACGACGGTCTAGTTTTATTTTTCAATTATAGAATATGAGAAAGTGCACGCAGTAAAGTACACACAGATACATTTTTAAATCACCAATTATTATTATATCCAATGTATTATAAAACCAAGATTATCACGCATGACACCATCTCACCTGCCATAAGAATTGCTTACAGCACAACCATTTCTCCCATTTTTATTCCTTCATTCCTTTACTCTACTGCATTACATCGCTCATAGTGTGCTGTGCACACGTCTTCCCTTAAATACACTTTCGTCTAGAACACTACGTTTTACCCAAGTGTCAGGTGGGAAAAGCTTCTACTTTCTCCATTGACCCAGAAACACACTTTTGTTTTCTACGCGTCTTAATCTTCTAAAACTCGAAAGCACAAAGTTTCACGGACAATAACGGGCTAAAGTAGGATTGAATCTAAACGAGAAATCGAAGAAACGAACAACGAAGAAAAAGGGTAAAAGCCTCAAAATAAAATCGTTTCGTATCTAGTTATGATACATGTTTCTGTTTAGATAATTTACCCACCTGTAACAATAGTTTGGATCGTTGAATATTATAGTAATAATAATATAGGATTATCCATATAATCATACGCAAGTGCTTGGAACTGTGCGCAATCAATCGCGGTTGAAACTGTGTCGATTGAAAGCCAGTTTAATTCTGTCGTTGGGTATGAATGTCCAATTAATGAATCATGAGTTTATTCAACCAAACGTAGTCATCTACCAACGTAGAAAATATTTGAGACAATTAAAGATTCTCTGAAATATTTAATCGATCCATTGAAGACAAGTAAGCGCCAATAGACACTGAAACGAGATTAAACAAAACAAAATGTTTCCTTTCGTTATTAATAAAATTTTTTCAAAGTTTTTTTTTTGTAAAGTGTAATTACAAAATTGTTTAATCGAATGATTTTACTCCAAAATACATTTTTAAAAAAGTTTTTCTAATCGTTTCGCAGATGTATAGCTTTTAATCGTGGAATAGCAAATTTCAAATAAATATTAACAATTCAACTATGAAAGTTTACAAAAATAAAAAAAAGTTGACATTTCCTCTCTGTTCTCAATTTAATTAAAAAAGAAAAAAAAAATAGAAACAGATCGATGCTTGTAGTACCTGATTCGCCCTCTTGAAAACGAATCAGCGATTGGAAAACTTTTTCAATAAATTGTTTTTAATTAATCGTCATTGGTATCCAGCTGTACAATCGAATTCGCGTAACATGCGCGTGACTCATGTCCACACGTGTGAATATTTAGATAACAAAAGCTATCAACGATCAAAGATAATATTCCGAGAAATATAACATTTGAAAAAAAAAAGATAAAATTAATACGCATTTTACTTAATTCTGTTATTGGAACATTTTAAAATCACTTTCTTTCCTAAAATGAAAAATAAGAGGAAAATGGAAAAAAAAAGTCTGAACGTCAGGGACAACGTAAAATTGTTCGGTTAATTTTCAGAAATTAATTAACTTCGTTGTCTAACGTAACGACGAACGTGATAGGGGGAAGGTAATTGCGCGAACGAAACTTTGCACGGAACTTCGCGAAACGAGCGTTGTTGCAAAATTGACTGCAAATCATCTTTATATCACTTAGCAGTTCGCAGGCGCGGTTTAAACAAATGAAATCATTGAAACACGATATAATACGCGACGCTCTGCGGGGACGTTTTAAAATTTCATCCACCTGGCCGTAATGGTAATTCTATTTGACGCAGAAAATACCTTTGGAAAGATACCTCCGAGGGATGAAAGCGTCGCGGCCTATTCCCAAACGACGATTCTATTCTAGCCACGTTGGTTATCTTATTATCTCCACTCTCCTCCGCTGATTCTGAATTGTACACGTAATTCTGAAACCCGCATTTTCATCCTTGAGCACTTCATCCCACGAGACATCCGCCACCAAACAATGGACCCACGACCGGGAGTGCCATTACTCGGCCAGTTCTCCTCCGAACAATTTAACGAAATTACGCGAAAAACGATCGCGACAATTGACGCTGAAAAATTCCGCGTTTAAGGATCTCGAGGGCCGAGCAGTCTTCTCACCGGAATTCTCATCGATCATTTCCCAATTAAAAGGATTATCCATATTTAAATGGAACGCTCGCGATCGTCCACGGATTTATTTTGAGAAACGTCATCTGAGACGTACGTTTCACGATTCCTCCATCGTCTCTTTTTAAATTTTAATCTTTCAATTAACTTCGCTCAAATGGATCCGTCCAGATAAAATAAACGTGCAAAATAAATTAAAACAGCGTAAGTCAGCGTCAATAAATCAGTTGTAAGCTAGAAGTTTCCAACAAAACTCGAATGAAATTATCTGCTTCTGCGAATAAAGAAATACACCTGCCACTTGGAGAATCGAATTCAGAATTTTAGCTTAATCCGCCGACTGCGAGTTAAAAATGATCTAAATTTGAAAAACAGTTCCGTTTGTCGTTGCAGCGTTCTGTCTATCTCTGAATAATTTGCAGAGAAGAAGTATTCAGGTAAAATCGGAAATCAGATCTCCGGCGGCATACAGGACGATATCATCGATATATATAGGTGGAGGGGAGGGGGATAGAAAATTTCAAACGGATTTCGCGAACCAGGTCGAGCACGGATCGTCGACGTTGCTTACCAGTGATCTCCCACGAGGTCCTCAGAAGTGGGCCTTCGACGATTTGCATTTAATCGCGATCCACGGGCAACGTACACGGGCCGCGTGTGTACCAAGTAGATACGAATTCATAGTTTACACCGAACCGGCCTCTGGTTCATATACGCAAACTAATTGTACCGGCGGTAAATTACAGCGCTTGTACGCCGGCAACGGCAGCTGCGGTGCCGCATGTGCGCCGTGCACTACAAGCCCGGGTCCCGTGATGCACGCGTACATTTCGCCGCTCTCTATCTGCTGCCCGGTAAAAAGTAGGAAGCACAGTTGCCTAGAATAAAAAGAGAAATTTTTTTGTGTGAAAAAAGAAATAATTTGGTTCAAATTTGTCTCAGAAGATGGTTAGAAGAAGAAGAAGAAGAAGAAGTTGTGCCGAAAGATTTCAAGTTTAAGTCGACGTTAGATCCATCAAGGTCTAGGCAATTGAGATTGGAGGTTCGTATGTATTACGGTTATTCGAAATTTCATAAAATTCCATGGGAAAAGACTACGGTGACGGAGAAATCTTGGAATTTGCATTTGTAGCTCGGAATATTGATACTGGGACTATTTAGGATTATTACGAATATTGTAATATTGGATACGGATTATACAGTAGTAATTATATTATTATTAGTGCTGGAATTAATGCAGCGTTAATCCGTTGCTGATCCTTAATGGGTTAAGCTATTTGAAAACTTTGATAATTTAATGACGTTGATTTGTTAATTAAGAATCTTATTGAAGTAATTATTTTTGAGATGATAATGACTAGACTGCATATTTTCACGTGTTTTGTCGACGAATTCGCATAACAGGGACAGAATTCCTTTTGACGCATACATACGTTAAATATTCGCAATTTCATTAATCATTTCACTTGGTATAGTTCTCCGATTCATCGTTGCTTGAGCGTAGAGTATGCTAAACTAAAAGCATTGATTTTTATTACTGAAAGTTATTTTAACGGGGGTAATCCAGAAAATCGGGCCTCTTCAGGTGCAACGCTAATATGCAACGAAAATTAGCGATTGGTTGATTTGGGTCACGTGATTCGTGAGGGAGCGTGGGATAGACCTCGAGCAGGAGTGGCGTTGTCTGGTACTGAGCGATCGCGCCTGTCATTTGTTTTGTATCGATAAAATTTGATGGCAAAAAAAGTCGTTCTCATTTCCTAGTCAGAACAGTCGCTTCTGGGCCTTTCAGTGAGACGAATCGTACTGGGCTACAAGTCGTGCAATTTTTTTTACCGATCGGTATTTCAGACACTGAGACACAAAGTCCCATTTAATGTTCGGTATATCCTAGCTTTTGTCGATGGATTCTACAACGTCCACTTGTTTTCCAGCGTCGATAACAATTATATACAATCGGATCGCGCCGCGCAAACGTAACAAATCCCGAAAGCTGATGTCCCCCGGTGCCGCGTGTACAACCGTGATCCACCCTCCTTTACACAGATTACCGTTTACGAAAAACCGTAAACCGCCAATTATCGTCGCGGCAATCAAAATGCAAATGAGCATTAATCGAGTGCCGTGCTGGTTGATCGCTCGAGTCCCGTGTCCCAACTTTTTAAACCCCTATCTCTTTTAAAATCTCTCACTCTCTCTGCCCATCTCTACCATGCGTTTTATCCTTTGATTCCGCTCGTGTGTTCTCTCTCTCTCTCTCTCTCTCTCTTTTTTTTATCCGCCTCTTGTTACCCTATTTTGCAATTCGTTTTATGGCGGAGATTACTCGATTCGGTTGTTTGCCGTTTGCGGTGATTCCCGCGTTTACGCGTAATTTGCGCGAAACAAACGCGTCGATGCGTCGGCCGTGTCGCGATCATTAATTCGATCGATGGACGTTTAAAAAATTTTGGTGCCGATCATGGTTGAAAAACAGGGAGGATTTCGCGGGCTGGATGTTTGTGATACACGCTGCGCGATTTGTGAAAGATTGCGAGTCAATAGGGAGAAAGAAACATGACGCGAAATTTGGTTGAAACGCAAGTGTGGAAGGATTTAAAACTTAGTTACATCGAGATTTAATCGTGGATTGAAAAATTTGAAATGTACACGTTTCCTGTGAAATTGACGAAAAGGAAAGTAACTTGATATTTAGCTAAATCGTTATAATGTTACTGTAATATTCATTGTTCAGGGATTGAAGGTAAAATAGAATGTGTACATGGAAGGACAACTGCCTTTTAAAAAGTAAATGCGAAATATTTAAATGGTTGGATAGTTTAGTATCGTACTAGTAAATCGTGTCGTGAGTAATACGGTTTGTCTAAAAGAAATATTTATATATTTATAAGAAATTTTAACGTTCAAGAATGAATTTTCCAAAATAAATTTTTCGCTATAACATTTAAACAATAATATTTAATATTAGAACGACGCTAAGGATATTATTGTTTTCGATTCATCTCTTATTATTCTCCTGTTTATTCAGAGATATTTCATGCACTATACATACGCCGTCTGTTTCGTACATAATTTTTTAACGAAATTCTTCTCCAAATTTTCACCTTCACTTCACTTTCACTTGTAACGAATTCTCCTTGCTCTATTTTTCTTTGCCCTCCATATTTCATCCGCAACCTCTTGTTCAGAATTTTTAATTAAGACCTTGACACGGATCTTGTAGGCACGATGAAAGTTGGAAAAATTAACGAACGTGCATAATTTATGGAATGTTTAAAAGAGCATTATGCGTTATCACAAAAGAATTTAATCTAGAATTTTGTAGATCTACGATCAATCATCTCCACAGCAACTTGACAAACCTTTCTAATTCATAATTGCATCGCACGGTGACAGAGAAAGAAAGCTGAATAGAATGAAATAAAAAGGAGGAACAATAAATGATAATATAAAATAATAAAAAGTTCTGACGTAACGCGAAGCATCGTCGGTGGTGCTCCAAATCCAGATCGCTTTTGTATCCACCGGCAATGTTTTTCCCGTCTATTCTTCAAAACTAATTGTTTCAATCGGCAAATTTATCTCAATCACCGACAGAAATGTTTTCACCCATGGTTGAACAACAAAGTCTCCGATGACGAGACAATGGCGCAAACTTTTTAATCGGACAACTTGATCGATTCAGAGTTATCGTCCGACCGAAAATTATCTAATAACGAATACAGCTTCATTCGTCGTGTGTTCTCTTTCGTTCGACGATCTCCATTCTTCCGCGTTCCTTCCACGGGAATTTATAACGCGAGTAAATCGGAAATTGCGGGCTTCGTTTCGAGCGAGTATATATTTTTGCACGGCTCGATGACAGAGAGTGTACCCGGTGCGCCGAGTGGATGTCAATTTTCCAGTCCAGAGCACTCGTAATTATGGGATGAAGATTCGAATCCTGTCGGTTTCCGATTGGAGACAACTTCAAAGGGCTCTTTCATTGAAGTTTACAACACTTCGGAGAACGAGAGAGAGAGAGAGAGAGAGAGAGAGAGGGAATGAGCGTAGGATAGGCCAAAACGACTCCTAGTGGATTTCCATTTTTTTCACTCGTACCTTCTGCACAAGCTTCCTACCGCTCGCTCTCCTCCTATTTCAGTGGCTTTTCGAAATGTTCGAAGCGTAAAATTGCTGCCTGGAATCGCGTTAAAGCTAAGGTTTGACCGCCACCTGAGATCTGGGAATCTCACGATGGTGTTCCACCGCAGAGCTGAAACGTCGCTATAAACGAAATTCGCGATAATTTTCTTTCGAATTTAATCTAACGTTGGATTGAATTGTTGCAAGCGGAGTCACGAATTGCAAAACAGGTGCAGTTCATCAGTCGATATTTGGAGGAAGTTAATTTTATCACAAAAGTGATTTTAGTGAGGATAACCCAGAAAATCGGGCTTCTTCGGGTGCAACGCTGATACAACGAAAATTAGCGATTGGTTGATTTGGATCACGTGATTCGCGAGGGGGCGTGGGACAGATCTCGAGTAGGAGTGGCGTTGTCTGTCAATAAAATTTTATGGCAGAAAAGTCGTCTTGGGGTACAAGTCGTGCAATTTTTTGTTATCTATCTTTTTGTCTGTTTTCATCTGTTATTAGCTTTGACAATCAATCTCTCGAAACGCGAGAACGCGTTTCCCGTACTCTGGTCGAGAGGAAGATTGCCCGCATATTCGGTGATCGCGATAAAAGCCGAGACGTCGGTGGAAAGACGTAAGAATTCAGCGGACGGTCTCGCGGGTAAGAGTCGGGGAGGGGAGAGAGATGACGAGCAGACGAAATCGGAAAACAGGAAAAAAAAAACGAAGCGCCATTCTCCGTGTGTGGGGAATCTTTTCTTTTTCTTCTTCTTCTTCTTCTTCTTCTTCTTTTTCTTCGGGCTCTCGATATCGCCACCAAGGGTGGACATATGAAGTTAGCCAACGTGCCAACTTGCCCATTTCCTACTTATCGAGTTTTCTTGGCAGCCTGCTACGGAACGGCGGGAAGGAATGAAACTGAGAAGATACCACTGGGTGGAGAAAGAAGGTTGAAGAAAAGGCCAAGAAACGAGACGTACGAAACGGAGGTATTCTCTGGGCGAAGGGGAAACTCTGGAACGAAGGAAGGAGAGAGAGAGAAAGAGGCGACGCTCGCCGAGGTTCCCTTCTAATTTCTCCAACTTGATTAAAAGTTGTTCGGTATGAAAATTAAGTTTTGTCTCGAGTATCTCGTTACCACTCTTTATCCTCTTGTTCGACCGTCATTCGCCAACGCTATAAACTTGAAAGATGAAGAACCGGGCACGACAATTGCGATCGGTCTGTACCGTGTATCGATTCAGGTGTTTTCGCAATTTAGGACGAAAGTAGAATTTTATATTGACAATTACACTGCTGGATACAAGAAGGATCTTAGGAGAAGTAGGTTCTTTTTGAACAAAATGGTCAATTCTAGATTCTTTCTTTCTTCGTCTTTTTTAAATTGCTGTATTTTGTATTTTTTATTTTCTTTCTCTCGTTTGATAGAATTGCAGAAAATTTACGTAACTTTGGTTGATTGATTCGATTGATTAGGAATTGGAAAGTAGGTACAAATTTATGACAATTTGGTTGTGATTGTACTGCAATATTTGATCACCACATTATCTTAATATTATATATTTTTTGCGTGTCATTTTGTGCATTCATCAATGTATTGCATTATATTACACAACTCTAGAAAATACACGTAATATATAAAGGAAATAATACAAAAAAGTAGCCAAATTACACAAGTTATTACGTGTAATATTCGGCACACGAAATCCATGTTTAATTAAAACTCGATGCTAGAATAAATAGATGCAGCAAATTAATTCACGGCGTAACAAAAAATTATTATTTAGTGAAGCAATGTGCGTGGCATAGGAAAAATTATTCTTTCAAAGCGATAATTTTAAATTTAAAGAACATTTTCCGCCAGATTAAACCCCCGTTACCTAAACTATCTCCCCATTGTTATTTCGAACGAACAGGGTTCCCGCTGCATTAAAGGTTTACAGTGCTATTTATCGCGCTAATTAATTTCCTGTTCCAGGAGCTATACATACAGCATCTATTATTATATTTCACGGGTGCATAGTTAATGTGTACAAGTTAATTAATGTACCCCGAATATCAGAATGCACGCGTGCAACTAATTCCTAATACAAGTCCATAAATCTCTTATCGCCGTTAACCCACGCAGATTTACAACGCGAAACGAGTTACGACGAGCCACGAAATCGCGCCACGTAACATCATTCCAAGAAACGGACAGTGTATTCACCTCCTCCTACCGTTGGTTAGGCGAGCGAAATTCCAACGTCACGATCAATATTTTAGCGCGAAGCTCGTGCATATCGAAGTGGATCGTACTTCCAGGGGAAATCTACGGGATTATCTCGCTTAATTGTTTTCAAACACACGCCTCCGTAGCTTATTGCCTCCAATAAAAGACGAAAAACACGCGAACACGCGCGAGCCTCGATTATAAAAGGATTATCGTAAATTATGGTGGTTACTTGTGCGCCCGCTTGTTTTTGCAAAACAGTTTCGTTAATGTAACGCCCGTGGCAGTGGTGGTGGTTAAACTACGACGAGAGCTATATTTTGCCCATCAGAAATTCTCCAGAGTCATATCGAATAAAGGTTGAGTGGGAAATAATTTCCTCGCGTATTTAACTGAATGCGCGAAAGAGGAAGGAGAGTGTTCAACGCTCTGACGTTGTGGATCTTAGTCTTGGACTCGTTGAAAGCAACAAGACTTGCCAGCATCGATCTAATAATGTTAAATTAAATTAATATTATTAAGTTAGTAACACGCGTTTATTAGTGCCGTTGTTATATTCTCGTTGGTTATTTATTTTATAATTCGGTGGTATTTGAATATTGATAGAAAAAAGTGCGAGCTGTGCTCACGGAACTCTCAATGTAAAATGAAATTATTTCTCCTATATTTTTCACGTGTCCACGTGATTTTGTGAAGAAATACATGGCACTTTTGGAAACCTATTTTTCGCCAATTTACCAGTTGGGAAATATCTGCGTTTGTACACTGCTGGTACACTGCCAACTAAGGTTTCTATCAAAAAATGAAAGAAGAAAAAAACGCGCGATGAATTTCGAAATACGTTCGCGATGTACATTCGTTTTTCGCTTGGTCAGCGGCGATCGTCTCTTCTAAAATTCCATTACGTGTAACTAGCGTGATGAATTGCACGATGTTAAAGAGAGTAGATTAACAGCATATTTTACACGACGGATGTTACATATAAGTAATTGGATTTTTTCGCTCTACATAATTTCTCACCGGAAAACAATTTCGTGAAATTCGTCGCGATACTTCTTGTTTCGTCGTGACATTTTTCAAGCACGATGTATCTATGCTGCAAAAATGTAATAGAATGAATTGAAATGTAATTTTAAATTCTATATTTTATGGTGTAGTGTAGTACAGTATACTGGACCTTTTGTAGTCCCACAAATCTACACAAATCTACAAGAGGTGAAAATAAACAAATGTATATATATATATATATACAAACGTGCACATATCATAGAAGACAGACATGCAGTTAATAATAAAACAAATATATGCACCGTCTCAAGCTATTTTATGGAATACATTTTCATTGTTTAAATTTGTTTGCTCGTGTATTTGCGCGTTTGTTTATTTACAAGTAAACAAATCCACTCTGTTCAACATCGTGCAATTTATCAGGCTGGTTACTTTATTTGTTTAATCGTCGCATTTTTGCAAGTGTTTTTGCGACGTTTCTTCCGAATTTTCTGACTTTGAGGGGAATCTCATTTATTCGAAACTTCTCTCGAAAGTTCTTCAACGCCCAAGTGGAATTCAATTTGCCATGCCGTTTTATTACGCGAGATCAAACGTTCGAATAATTTGAAGAATTTACTCAAAATTTTACACGTCGGTGCAAAGACGGCGCATGAACGTTAATTTGAAATTGTCGCCTTTAGAGCGTTTCGTGCTTTCGGCAGCCTGTTTTCAACCTTTTTCTGCTAAAGCGTCGAGTCTGAAGAGAAACTTTCTACATTAACGATCTTAATACACATTTCCTTGCACACCCGAACTATATTCTAAGCTAATTTATAGTTATAACGTAATTACAGCGTATTGAGCAACTTAGAACAGTGATATTCGCATTTTAACTTGTCGTAAAGAAGAAAAACTACAGCTGACCACGCCTCGAGACCCTGTCGCGGCCGTATTAATAATGCAAATCAAGTACTTTCCTTTTTTTCTTAATTCTTAGTCGCGATTAACGAATTGTCGCTAATCGAGTTAACAGCACGAAAGCCGAGTTTTTATTTCTGTCCAAGAGTGTAATAAAATTGTAATTGTAAAACCATAATAAATTTGACGAACGTGTGTTACGTAGTGGGAAAATTTCGAAGAGTGAGAAATTCTTTTAGGAAAAAGGTGTAGATACGAAGTCGCATATCGGATTGCACGAAAAATGTTTTTGAAATGCTGTGGAATGTATTTATTTTAGTCAGTCGTACTAGCTGTCCGCGTGATTAGCAGGTATGTAAATTTTGTCATTTTCAGAATTACAAAACTTTGTAAAATCATTACTGAGTTACAAAATTGTATCAAATTAATTAATACTGATCCGATTGATACTATTTATTCATTTCTCTTTTTTCCAAATTTTGCTTCGATCAGATATCAATTAAGAATTTTTCACTGCAGAAAAATATCCCATCCCTAAATATTGTATATTCTCAACCGTCCGTTTTTAACGAACCGATTGATATCTACGTTCGGCGTATTAAAATCCCCGAAATCTATAAATCCAAAAAGAGTTTTTCTACCCAGCAAACTACGAACAAATCTTTCACGAGTCATAGAATTCCTACGAACCAATTTTTCCAAAAAAAGAATAGCAATGATAAAGACAAAAAAAGAAAAAAAAACGACAGAAAAGAAACTGTGAAAACATCACGCAAAACGTTTCATAGGTTCCAATCGACCGTTAATCCCGGTGTTCACGAGCGCGGCCGCAAAACGCCGCGATCGATAAATCATTTTCCAACAATGAATAGCACGAAAAGTTCGTTTTTACGCGGGACTTGAACGGCTTCGTTGCCGGGTTTAATCGGATGCCGCGGCGGTGGCCGCTATCAGTTTCGGCAACGGGTCCATAAAACAGCCGGTTTCCAGGCTTCAATTTCCGGTGGGATGGCTGTTCGCGCGCCATCACCGCGGCCGTATCACCGTTTTTAGCTACGTCACCGACGAATATAATTGACCACGGCCGATGCCCACGACCATTAACGCCCGCGTGAAACCGGAATGGACCGTGTATATAATATAATTAAACGGCAAACAATATGAAATCAAACGCAGCGGAGCGTCCGCCGCCGAAGGAGGGTTGGAACACTGGCCGCGCGTGCACGCCTCGTCAAACGGTGCTCAGTGCTCCGTGCTCCGTTTTACCGCTATTTAGATTTTTATTAAACGTTTTACGACTCGCCGGCTTTCGCCGCGCTTTCGGCTTTTGCCGCTTCCTCCCTCCCGTGTCACTGGCTGCACTCCAACTGATTTTTAACAGTCGCCCTGTGATCAAACGCGGTACGCCGCGTCTCGTTGTCGCGATGTAAAATTTAAAGAGATCCAGAGGACAATTACGCGATAATTGTGCGGATTTTATCGACTCGTCAATGTGGAACCTCTCGAGTGAATGTAGAATGGTCACTGAAAGTGACACGTGTAAATTTTTAAATTTTTAAATTTTTTATTATTTCACTTGGAAATACAATTGATAGATTTTCTTTTGATTAATACGTGTTATGTATTTTTAATCTCCAAGGAATTGAAAAAACGAACAAGTTATGATCTCTTTTCCAAATCCTTCAGTTTTTCAATGGCCACCGTACATATAACGCGTTCTAAAATGTATAATATATTAATTTTTTGCCAAGTAATTCGTTAAAACGTTTAATAAAAATGAAATTATTTATCTTCTGCCCCGATTGCACGAGACGTGCTGAATAATATTCATTTGAAAAATTATATTTCAATTCCCTTCAACGTGGCAGTGTGCTCGAAATTGGAACCGTAACGTGCAATTTTAACTTCGCTCGGGTACATGTGATTTGAAACCACGTATTTTGCGCTTGAAGAAACGAAAGAGATTTCCTGCTTCATAAACCGCGTGCGAAACAAAGAAAAATCAAAAAGCGGGGACAGCGAGATTAACGGAAGATCCTATTGCTTTCAACGACGGGGATACGTTTTAACGAAATCCAATTCAACTTCAGCTGACACGAACGGTCTTGAGTGCCGGCTGCACGCAACCGAGGAGTTGAAATCTTACGAAGAATATTTCTTCGTAATTTGTATCGCGTGCTCAACGATCCGTTGGATGTGCCACTGTCTTTCGAACTGAAATTCTAACGTGCGTTTTAACTTCGCGCGAATCGAATTCCTCCTTCACGTGCGTTATACCCCGGCTGCTTACACGAACGTAAGTAGATTACCTACGCAGCAGGATATCTAATTTTGTCTGAAAATTCTAGACTGCATGTGCGAAATGCAAATTCTCTCGTCTTCTAATAATTATGAAAACTGTATCGATATTATAAAATTTAATTGCCTTACACGCACGCAGAATTGAGAAGAATGTTGCAGAAAGTGACAAATTTGTGTAATTTGTTTTACTTCTAATTGTCAATTATTATTTAATACCATTCGATTTATTCGGTATTGTTTTTCTGACAAAATGTAAAAATTTTTTCTAATTTTCTATCAATACTATGATATCGTGCTACAATTATAACAAGTTCCGTTTTATTTTTCCAAAAGTGTCATTTTCCATCATTTCATTCCTTACTTTTCAATTGATTGAAATTTCATTTGATTTCTGAATGTTATTTTTAAATGTAACAATTCCAGAAATATATTGAGAAAATTAAAATGGAGCAGAGTACGTACGTATTCCAATCACTCTGTGTTACTTCAGTATTATGACGGCTGGTAAGCACAAACTGCACTTAAGTTTAACTCCGTCAGGAAGGAAGCTACCGTCAGGACGGAATACGAAATTCGCGATAGCAAATCCAAGGAAGAGAATCGTTGCTTCCCTGGGAACCATCGTCATCAGTGTCCTTTGGGAGCCGGTATCTATAGGAGTTTTCGGAAACTGTTCCCATAATCCTATCTATTCACTTACTTTCGTTGTAAACGTTGCTCGTCAAAAGAACGTTCTCAAATATTTTTGAAAATATGAAAAATATGAAAAATTAATCGTACGTCGCCGCTCGAAATCTTTCAATTTATATTTCACGTATAAAATCCTGGAAAGTCTGTTTTGACTAAGAATCATTTTGAACTTGCTCTTCGGACCAACTTGATAAACACAATTCCTAATTCCAAGAAGGCATGAAAAACAAGTCGGTACCGACACGATTGAACTTAACCTCACGCGCTGAAACGACCCAGCGAATTTGTCCCAAATTGCAACATTTTCTCAGTTTTAAGTATATTTAAATGTAACCCAGATGTAAAACAAGTGATAATTTTATTTTTTTTTACACTTTTTAATAATTTCTCCCTGTCAGTGATATCGTACCGACGAGTTCAAAAGGAAAAGAAAGCGACGAAACGTTGCATACGGTTCGGTCACTCGTTATGGTCCGCGAGCCAGTTGCGCAAGGGGTTAAATATCAAAAAAATATTTCCAACTTGACGAAACACCGTATCTAATTCCAAGAAGCGTGGAAAACAAGTCTGGTTAAGCCTATATCGGGCGTATTAGTCGAAAGTTGGCGGGCAACGATACACGTCGAAGCGCGTCGCTCGTAAGCAGCCTCTCAGGCGGAATCGTAGCGGGAAAGAGGCTCCGCGACTACGCGCGCCCGTGTTCCCTAATTTATTCCATCTTAGCCGGCGTTCTGATTTTCAATTCGTGCCCCGGGGCCTTCTACCGTGGAGCAAAGTGTTTGGCGCGCATCGACCGGCACGCTTTCCTCTCGTTCGCCGTTTCGTAGCCGGCTGCTTGAACGCTATCTACATGTAAATCTAATATGCGCTCGTGTATTCTTCGACGCTTCGTCGCCAAGGTGTGTGTGTGTGTGTGTATGTGTGCGCGCGCTGTCTCCGATCCTCCGTGTCGAAGCACTGTCACTGCGAGACACAGGCTAATGGGATCATTGAGATATTCCAAGTACCGGCGAGCCTCTTTCTTCGCGTCGTGTCAAAGTTCGTGGGAAGAAAGCTCGTTATGCCTGGTGACGATCGATTGAATCTCGCTAAGTTTGATGACTACGAACCAAATAATTTTGTACATGATAGCTCAACGTTGGACGAGATTGATTCCTCTTTTTCTTCTCTCTCTTTCTTTCCCCTCGTTTATTTGCTGTTTGTTGTAAAATAACAGCGGACGTCATTACACGCGTTCAGCTATCCCTATCAGCACGAAGGAGCGAAAAGCTTCTTTGACTAAACCTGAAAATAATATTGTAATATTTTAAATTTGCCAATGTCCTGCAGTTACCAATGTATTTTGCGTAGTAATAGTTGCACGCCTCTAAAAATACAAATCTTCGATCAGATTATCGAACATTTGTATTCGATGAAAAATGGATAATTATCAATAATAGCACGTGCGCCCACGTTCGTCGATCCTTTGGCGGAACAGCCACGGGGCACGGCTCTTTTAATTACACGGCCGGCGAATCTCGATATTATTTGAATGTGAAACACACTGGCCGCCGATATCAACGACCAAGTACTTTTTATCGCGATACATTTGTGAGACGGACCGTGTCGCACAGGCCAAGAGGAATGTTTGCCTACCCGGAGAAATTCCCTCCGGTTGTTATCGAGCCGTTGTATCATTTCCTACGCTTGCTCTTTGTTTCTCAATTTCGGTGTTTCTTTTTTCTCCTTTATCGTTTTATCTCGCTCGCTGTGAAATCTCCCCGTGGCGATTGTTTCCTCGGCTTTCCCTCCGAGCTAAACCACGACAAAGAAATTGATCGAATGCCTCTTCTTAAAAAGCATCGCTTCGACGAGAAACCACCTCTCTGTACACGTGCTCGTTATGATTTCGAATATTACAGAACTGAAAAAGGAGGAATTATGAGTTTCCCGACGAATTATGAGAATTTTGTTAATTTCCCTTGGTACGGTAGAGGTCTTCAACGTCCGATTCTCTCCATTATTCGATTACTTTAATATTCGGAAGTTTCACTAACCGAACGTTCCAAACTATTTTGTACGTTGCATTGTTGTTGGCTTCACGGATATTATTAAAAAAATTCACACCGAACAGATATTGCGTTTAGAATACAGAGAGGACTCCCTTCCATTCAGAAATTTGCAGAGTCGCAGAATATTCCTCCATTTTTTCAATCTTCAAATTTAACGCAAAAATCTCCACTGTCGAACATCTATCCACCATTCGGCACGAGTATCAGTTCAAAGAATACAGGAGACTTCGTTGCATTAGAAATTGCGCGTAGAGTCGCGGAATATTAGATCGGTAACTTTTCTACGTGGCCGGGTGACGATTGGCGAACGGTTTGTTCGAGACGCGTTCGAGGTGCGCGTCGCGTGTTTACGCTGACACGTGCTAAATCCTACCATGAAATGGGGATTAGCAGAGCAAGCAACGGTGGCTGAAAGCGGGCTGTGTATCTGCCGTTGGCAATCGATAACAAGCCCGGGAATTATTCGGCAGTGGCTTCTTTGAAAATCAGGTATTTCGCGAGCCGGGGATAATATGTGGCGGGACACCCACGCGAGAGAGGGAAAGAACGCCATCTGATTAGCGGCGGGACCCCGGGCAACCCCTCGATTGCCTTTGCCCAACGTTCACGCTTTTCTGCTCCCCGGTCTGCCTCCTTCTCCCATTCGTTCTCTTCTTTTATTAAGCTGACAGAAGCAAATACCTTCGGAGTTTACGCCGGTCTGACTTATAACGTACGATTTTTCATTTGGTCGTAGGGGTAGTATTAATGAAACGGAGAACGGTTGCGAGAACTCGTGATTGATTGACTGCCCGAGATTAAATACACAATATAGAATGCGAAGTTTATAGAATGTTTAAATAGAATGTTTAAGAAGAAAAGAAAACGGTATTATTTTCAGCGGAAACTTTGTTTGTAAACATTTATTTTCAATTTTGAATGTATTAATTTTACGTGGGTAGGCGTCAGTAAATTGGTTGGTAAATGTGATTTAAGAGGATAGAAAATAAAGTAGTAATCGCGTATCGTGAATAAATTAATAATTGATCTTCTTTTTAGATCATTTGTTAATTCAGCTAAAGAAATGCGGTCGCTTCATCCGCTGATTAATATTTAAATTAAACGTTGATTTAAATATTAATATTAAGAACAACAAAAAGATTCTTGCCAACGAAATTGACTTTCGTCGCTAAAGTGAACCAACAAAGGTGAAAAATTCCAAACAAATTTTTCAAATTTCGGGAAATTTGAAAGCCTCGTAAAACCCGTGTCCAACAGCTCGAATTTGAAAAGAGACGGTTCAAGGCAAACCTCACAAACATAATCGATGCGCGCCGAGTTTGCATAATAATCCGAATCCCCAACTAGGATTGTGTCCATGAAATTATGCCACGGTTGGCAAGCCATCTTAAATCACAATCAACTCAACACACAACTCCCGAGAGAAATTCCCGAGAGAAAAAAGAGGGAGAGAAAAAAAAAGGAAAAATAAAATAAAATCAACGTTCGAAAAATGTGGACCCTCGTCGTCCACGTCTCAAACAGCAGACTCTTATCGTATCCGAATCGATCGTGGTGAATCCTCTCTGCCCAAACGAGCCGCGGTTTAGTCTCCAACGACCAGATTACCTATCTTTCCGTCTGCTTCAGCGCAAGATCTCCACCGACGAAACCGGACCAAGATCTCTCGTTGAGGGATCGACGATTCTTCTTGTTACAAGGGGATCAAAAGGTGGGATTTTCTGTATGCATCAAGCGTATTTACGGGGACGACAATGGAATAGAGTGCTTCCGTTTTCCTTTAAGCGATTTTTATATGTTGCGTCTGATCGTGGGTTGGACCATGCAGTGTGGTTTATATAAGTACAGTGAGGATTTTCATGGGGATCTATATTTTTATAGATATAACTGTATTTATATTTATATATAAATTTATTGTCGATATATATATATATAACTGTAAAAGCTGAAGAATAAATGGGGAATTGTTGGATATCCTATTTTGGATATTTTATGAATATGACATTATACATTAATAGAAATTGATTAAACTGAAAAAATATGAAATTATAACGCGTATCTTTTGCCTAATGTATTTTTGCAGATCACATGTATGCATTTTATATTTTTAATCGCTGCATAGCAGATGTTATTATAACAGTGTGTGTCAATTTTGATTTATAATGCATTTTAAACTAAATAACGTAACTGAAATTGAACACTAGTCAGCAGTTAAATTTGGAGTTAAATGAATAAATTTCAAAATATTATAAAATTGATAGTAAATTCAAATTTAGCGTCACGACATATTACGAACGTATCTATATAATCAATAGGTCGTGTAATATTACAATATTTCGCCAAGTTGTTTCAATTCTAGTTTAATTTAATCTCTTTCTTTCCCATAATACGTTAAATTAAAAACTTGTATAAACAATTGAAAGGTCAACAACAGTTACTAAATAAATAACCAAATGAATAAATCTACGTCGATGCAAAATAGCCCAAAGAGTTGTCAAAAACGAATGCTGTCAAACGAATGCTTCGTTCAAACAACCACGTTGATCAATAAATAAATGAAGAAAAGTCTCGACGAGGAGAAGATGACGCGTTTTTGCACGAGAAGAAGAACCCATTCCTTCTTTCGCAGTCTGTCAGTCCGATCGAGCAAAAAAAAAAAAAGAAAGGAATGAAAAAATGAAAAAAGAAGACGTCCTGACTGCACCGAGTTTCGGACAATAATCCTTTATTAACGATTCTCGTTCGTTCGTAGCCGCAACTTCTGATCGAAGGTAGAATCCGACACACGGTGACCCGCGACAGCCAGCAATTATTCGTAATTTAACCGAGTCCGATTCGCGCACGATCACCTCTGCTTCCCTCGACCAGGCTAATAGCCGTGAAATTAGCATAATGTCACGTTACATGACGGAACGACGGGGTCCTTCTTAGCCTCGATCATGCTCGAAGAGTTGAAGGTAATCCGACCGACGAGATTTCGGGTTACGGACAGACAGGTTGGATCGCTGTTTGGAACTAATTGCAAGTAGCCATTCTGTATCTCTCGATGGCATTTCCTGTGAACTTTGAACGTTGGTGTCTGGATCTAACGTGTGTCCACTGCTTTCGATTAACATTTTACGATCTCACTGTGACTGTATTGGCTTTATTTGTATAAATGCGAGTGTAGTCTGTGGTAATAATGTGTGATGTATACGTATGTTCTTGTATGGCATGTTGTGTATTATTGTTTCTGGACTGGGCCCGATAGGAGTTGAAGGGTTTAAATTCGGGATGCATTGAAAGGATTTGAGGTAGTTGGGAGAGGAGAGAGAGTTTGCGTTTAATGCGTTTCGTCTCGGAGTCACTGCCTAGGACTCATCATCAGTGGGGCTGATGGCAGCGACTCCTTACCCCAGACGCTTGTTGTTGTTGTAACTACCCGCTACTAGGCTGGCCGATCACCCATCCTAGCGGAGTTCCGTACACTGCTTTGCTTAACGTCGGAGATCGGTAGGATCCACTCTAGGCGCGCAGCCACTTACGGCTTGTGCTAGTCAGTGCTTCGAAACTCGTAGTTGAAGAATCCTAGGCCGCTACAGAGTCATATTCGTAGAGGAGAAACCGCGGTGTGAGGATCTGAGAGTATCTAATTGTGTTTGTTCAATATATATTTTCAAAATTACTTCGTCCCATTATTCCGTTCAAACTCACGTATCTTGCTTGGTTGAGCAAGAATTTTGTTCTAATGAGTTCAATGTTCGATCTGTTTGGACCGTGACTTTACTTCAGCAAGTTTTACATTTGGACTTTGTAGTAATGATATGTTTAATTATGTGGGATTTCTAGTTGTCGATATATCTCACTTTTATCTTGAGTAATACATTAAAAATTATCTACGAAAAGTTAGAACTGCGAATGAAATACAGAATTTGTATCGGGAATAGAAAGAAGATTCCAAAGATGCACCAAAGAATACGAGTGATTTTTCTCTCTTATCTACGAAAAGTGACTTTTTCAAGTCTCTAAGAGTATTAAATTTAGAGAATTGTTTCGAAGAATTAACGTACAGTCTTTGGTTGTCAAAGTTCACTTGCAGAAATTTTGTATGGCACGAGAATACAATATATTTTTGACAGGTATATTTGTAACACGTTTGTGATATATTCGAGGTACGATATATGTACTGTAATATTTGCGACAGTAAATTTAAATTTAATTGAATGAAAATATAATAACTTGCGTTACATGCAGTTAAAACTTTAACTGGATTTATATTTTTATTTGTACTTATTTTAAAAGTCTTCGTTGCGCGTTTCTAATAATCGAACTGGGAAGGTTCATACAGATTTTATCAGCTGGAAATGAAAATTTTAATTATTAATTAGGTAGATTGGAATAGATAGAAAATCCGTGAAAAAAAAGTCACGTCACACGCGCGAAGCACGGACTACTTTTCACTCGTGTAAACGCAGCCGTAGCCATCGAGCCGTAGGAGGAACGAAATCCATTTTAAACGGACAGTAGATCGTATGGAAATGAGAACTCATCTCCAAACAAACGCTTCGATTCACAGTGAAAACCACTCGATTATTATCGTTTCTCGTGGAGTGTCATCATCTTAACATTTCGCCACGCGAAAGCTGGCACGTACGTTTGCGAAGAACCGCATTCCACGATGGCATAATTAAATCGTTCCCGCCTCTTTCTCAAAATCCCGGTATCTCTCTTAACACCTTGTGAACTCGTTTCCGCGCTGGAACACGTTTCACCTTGTCCCGTTGAACCTCGAGTCGGGCCGCCGGTATAAATTCTACGAGACGTGCTCGAAGACGGTTTAAGTATATTAAATTATATATATTGTTGGCGTGCTTGGATTTCGTTTACGCGCGAACGGGCCGGGAACGTGATATTTCGGGAAACGATGTGTTTGACCCGTTTGATCTCGGTTATTCCGAAACTATTAATTGGGCGCGTTTTCTCTTAATTGTTGTAAATGTAATTTATCATTATGGCGTTTCAAGTTTGTACAAATATTGGAAAATTTTCTCCTTTCTCTAAATTTTCTGGAATTCCGAAAATTCTGTCCTGTAAAAAACAGAAAGAAAAAAGTGATAGATAAAATACAGGCTCGAGAACGTTTTGTTAGAAAAAATTCGGTGAAACTTTACACGAGTGTTCCATATTCTTTCTTTTCTTCCTTTATGTCAAACCGTACTAATAACTTTTGTGCCGTTTTTATAAAAATGAAGAAATTTTCGGTTTTGATCAAATTTTTTAAAGAAACACCCCACTGCAAAATACTTGCACTCTTCTGGATAATTCATGGGTGATTCATTAAACGTGGAACACACTAACAACTTATAGAAGAATTTATAGAATTATCTGTAATTAAAAATTTATTTTAAATCTCTAGAAATAAATCGTTTTGAAACTCTAGTAATTCTAACTCTAACTTCTACGCATATTTTCAAACTTATTTCAAACATGATCGCGTTCCATTACAGTATGATACATGTGCAATAATAAACAAATACTCCGATACTTTATCGAACTTAGCTCTGTACATATGCACACAATCGTAGACTATTTTTCCTTAAAATACAACAAAGCGATCGGAACAAGTTCACAAGTTAAATGACGGAGAAACGTCAAACGATCGATATCAAAGATCGAGGAGAACCAAGCGGATACGCGTATCTTCATTGAAAACCAAGAAGCTCGCCAACGTAACTATTTCTATGACCCAAACTCAAACGACCCAAAAGTCGTAAAACAAAAGAAAATGCTTCTTTACGGTGAATAACGTCGCGATGGCTTCCTTAATCCTGCAACCATAATCCACCCAGTATCGCCCAGAAACGATACGCAGGTAGTATAGTTTTCAGTATTCGCGCAGTCACTAAACTGAACGTAAATTCGCGAACGTTACAGCTTGCACGCTGCGTGCGTTTCACACAGATCGCGAGAATACGACTCGGAGGTGTTCCTAATGGCCCCTGCATTGAAGATGTTGCGCGCGTTTTACGGCACGAGTAAAAAGCACGTTCCAGGCGCGTATTCACGTTGTTCTTGCGCCGAGGAATCATTGTAACGCAAATCGTACGCGAGTAGATCGCGGAGAACGCGCGTGACGAGATAGGATCGCGTTGTTTGGGAATTTATTGTCGTTTAAGATTGCATTAACGCTCGAGTTCCAGTTCGCTTCACCTGGCTGAGCACAGCTATGCTGTGTTAGATGTGTCAAGTCGAGAACTAGCCAATAGCGAGTTCATGACGCAGCCAGGTCACGTTTCATTGCGTTTAGAGCATACTTTATCCACGACAAGTCAGGAGTTACTGTTGTCCACCAATTATCAATATCGAACGTTCTTCGTCTACTTTTATAAATTATTAATCGGACCGTTGATTAATTAATTAATTAAAATAACGTCGACTGTTCGATAAATATACAAATACAAGCACATATAAAAATCGAATGTCAAACACGTTCAGTGGCCATTGTAGCATGTAATATTTTTCCGATCGCGATTTGTGCGTAACGTAATTTTCTGCATCCTTGGACCATTGGTACCACTGAGGTCCTAAATACTTATTGTGTAACGCGTTGATTTATTATCTGAAAATGAAGGAATCCACTTTGTTTAAAAACTGCACGACTTGTACCTCAGTACGATTCGTCTCACTGAAAGGCCCAGAAGCAACAGTACCAGACAACGTCACTCCTACCCGAGGTCTATCCCACGCCCCCTCACGAATCACGTGACCCAAATCAACCAATCGCTAATTTTCGTTGCACCTGAAGAGGCCCGATTTCTGGGTTATCCCCGCTAAAATCACTTTCAGTGATAAAATTTATTGTCGAGTCTCAGAAATCAAAAACGAATCAAATATGAAAATACGATTTAACGTGAGAATTTACTTTTTCAAGTCGCGGAAATAAAGTTAATCACGAACAATGAACAAACTGAACGCGAACCTCCGCGAGCTGTTAAACTCGAAATCCGAGTTGGCATCGCAAACCCTCCCAATCAGAATTTATATCCATTCAGGCAAAACTGAAGCGAGTCGAGATGAAATAATTACGGGGAATCTCTGCGCAATTCCGCGGGAAACTCGCGCGGAGCTCGATATGTAAAATAAACCATCCGGCCGGAATGGTTTTCGACTCGGGGGCGAATTTTCGGTAAGCTGACGGGCAGATAAATCATCCGGGGAATCGGGCGATCGGTAAAAATCGATTCTCACGCGGGCACGCAGATCGGCCGTCATCGAAAGTCATCCGTCTTCTTCCCAACGCGGGTGGAACGCGCCCGCCTGATGGCCACACTTATCTCGCTTATCAATGAAAGCAGCCGGAAGAGCCGGCGAAGCAGTGCCAAATGATACGATGAACGCGAATCGAATGATGGATGCGCGGCGTACATTTCGCATTCCTCCTTTCCCACGTCACTTAAAAATCGAACGGAGTCCATTCGTTGGCTTGGTCGCTTCTCCTCCGAACGTAGAACCGCGAGATTTCTGTTGTGCGATTCATCGGAATGCGAATTTCGTCGCCCAATAACGATACGATTTTCCGAGCACGCGGCGATTTGAGAATCGTTTCTCGCGTGAAATGAACTCTGCATATTCCGATGGTTGCGACGAAGTTTTTTTATACTTATACAATAGGTATCGATTCGATTTTACCCAAGCCTTATTATCACCGAAAGTGATTTTAGCGTGGGTAATCTAGAAAATTCGGCCTCTTCAGGTGCAACGCTGATGCAACGAAAATTATCGATTGGTTGATTTGGGTCACGTGATTCGTGAAGGGGCGTGGGGTAGACCTCGAGTAGGAGTGGCGTTGTCTGGTACTGTGTCTAGAGTGACCGCGTCTGTAATTTGTTTTGTATCGATTCAAATGTTTGCATACAAACAAAACTTTATGGCAAAAAAGTCGTCAGAACAGTCGTCTCCTTTCAGTGAGACGAATCGTACTGAGGTCTATAAGTCTTGCAGTTTTTTATCCAAGCAATTTCAATTTCTGACGATTTTTGCGAATCGTTTGAAAATCAAATCACTTTGCGCGAAAAATGGCAAAATTCTGAAATGAGAATTAATTATGAGAAGATAATCGGATTTCGACTCGATACATTTCGATCGTTGCAAAACTGTGCGATAATTATTAGAATTGAAACATTTAAAAGACTGTTGTTGAAATTTCTAAAATGGCAAGTTGTCTCTTAGGCCGAAGTTGTCTCAGAATCGAATTCCTTTACTCTCGTCCCAATAATTAAAATTCACGAATGGTTAAACTGGCAATCGAACGATTCCAGCATGATTTATCGTTAGTGGAAATTGATTGCCTGTTGTTTGCAACTTCGAAATGTCTGATAGCTCCTGGCATTGATGGAATCTAAATGGTGGAGTGTCAGTTAGGGTATTTCGACCCTCTTTAACCAGATTGGTAACGAAGCGTAAGTTCTAGTGCCTGTCAGAAAGATTTGATTGATGTTCACTAACGAAAACAGCAAAATATCTATCGCGTACTGGAGCTTTGAATTCAGATACTTTTTCGGATACATACAATAGGATAATTAAAAAATCCTCAAAATATTACAATTAGCTTTTCAATCAATCTGTCCATTAAGTTCAAAGTTAAGCAATTTAATTCGAAATTTTTATCGTTCCCAAGGATTCAAAGGAAAATCTTTGAGTTCAGGAATCGTGTCAAATTTTTTGACCGCTTGAAATTTGTCTGAAAATATAATTTAGACCAACGCAACAAATGATAAATACACTTGCTTGTAAAAAGTTAAGAACAATTTATAACGCAGTCTATAAATTTAATTAGCTAATTTTTATTTATATTAAAGGGTTTTGTGTTAAAGAAATCCAATTAATACCGATCCATATATGCAAACGTATATACGTAATGATAATAAACGTTCAAATGAGCCTTGGCTGGTAAAATTCGTAAGAAACATATCCCACCGCGAGCCCCATATATTTTTCCGCCTGGCAGCATCGGTCCCTTTTGTTTTCGTTTGCAACGAAGAAACCGGTGAACCGGTTCCCCACGGAGGGAGGAGAACGATAACATTCTCTCTCCGCGAGCGCGGCTTAAAAACCGTCTTCGATTAATAAAGCCGTTCCCGCTGGCGGCTTTCAATGTCAACGATTCCGTTCGAGCGATAAAGGAGAGTCCGAAGATATCCGCGCAAGCTCATTAAGTAAATCGGCCTGGACCAGTGTCTGGCTTCGTTCCGCCAAAGAAGTGCTCGAGTCGGTCAAAGGACGCGTTAACGAGTATCGAGTCTAGGCCAACGCTCGACTATCCTTTCTTTTATTCCTTTCTCTTTCTTCGTCCTTTCTTTGTTTGTACAGAACGTCCCATATATCGTGGACAACCGACCGGCAGGTGATTCTACGTGCAAAAATCGAGCCCGATAAAATTTGTTGAAACTTCTAAGAGCTTAAGACTTTGAGGATTCACTGAATTTTAAGAAACAAACGGGTTTCTTTTATTTTGTTCTGTTACTGTTTCTTTTTTCTTTTTTAAGAAAGGATTTCTATTTGTGTATATGTGAGAAATTATTCGTTTAAAATTTTTGCTGCAAAGTTTTGTAGACGTAATACGTATCACGAAGATGAACTTTAAAAGTTGAACCTCAAAACTTGTTTTTGTAAATATAACGCATTTTAAAAAATACAAAATTAATGCGGAGAAGAGACAAAAGCACGATACAAACGATCATAGGGTGTGATGAATTAAAAAAAAAGAAAAATTCCAAACTTGAAGAGATCATTCTACCAACGAAGATGATTGAAAAATATTTTAAATAAAAGAACAAAATTTTTCCATTTAACGCCTCGTGGACGTCGAATTTAATTTTTGCAAGAGAGTAAAGTCTCGAATGAGAAAATTTCCTCCTCGGCTGATATTCGCGCGTGCAACCATCCCCTTGTGTTGTCCGTGATACGTGGGACACCCTATACGTCTCTCCATCTTTCTCTCATTTTCGTTTTCCCTAATTCCTCCCTATCTTCGATCTTTCTCCCGGCTCGGTTCTCGAGGATTCGAGTGGCACACTGTCCCTCGGCCCAGATATCATCGTAATTTATACGATAGTCGTTTGTTTCGAATCCGTTGGCCCCGCGATAGCGAAACGCAGAAGTGCGGCTTGATTATTCCCTCGCCCATCCCTCTGTCAACCTGCTCGTAAGCCAGCAGCCACCGAGGCCACTCCATTTCTCTCTTAACTTTCATATTACCCGAACACTTCGAATACGTCTGGAGAACACTCGTGAATCGAACTTCGGCTATTGTCTCGTCGTATTGTCGCTGTCGAGGGCAATCGAGCAGTAGGGATGTTCGACTCATTGTCGTACGGAACAACGTTTCGTTTTCCTGTTTCACGACACGTTAACGGAAAGCTTCCACAGAGTATTTCGTTTTTTTTTTTTTTTTCTTTTTAGGTTCTCTTTCTTTCTCAAGAAAGAATATTTTTATCGGTGAAAGTGATTTTAGCGGGGGTAACCCAGAAAATCGGGCCTCTTCAGGTGCAACGCTAATGCAACGAAAATTAGCGATTGGTTGATTTGGGTCACGTGATTCGAGGGGGCGTGGCAAAAAAGTCGTCTTCATTTCCTAGTCAGAACAGTTGCTCCTGGGCCTTTCAGTGAGACGAATCGTATTGGGGTACAAGTCGTGCAGTTTTTTTCATATTTTTGTTTGTTTTTCTTTTCTTTTATACGATTGCTAGTAAAATAGAAAGTTTGCGTATTTAGAAACGTATCAGAGTAGTTTAAAAGTGGATTAATAATCCAAGAGCATTGGATCTACGAAGTATAGTTAACTGTGACCCCGAGTGTTCTTTTTGTTCTAATATTTCTCACAATTTGTTCGTTTCATATTAATTTTACGGTACGTAAATTAAATATCATTCGTTTTAAAGGATAATTCAGTTGCTTCGTTTGTGTAGTGAAATTAAAATTATATAGATTAATAGAGACGTCGATATTATTTATTCCCATTACTTGGTGTTTTTACTATTTTTAATCAGCAAAATGTTTGTTTGCGATGTTTCACGTCGCTTCAATCTTAGAATCAAACAATTTTATTAATTCTGTTGTTCTTGTTTCTTCGTCGCGTATGACATCCTTTCATTTCGACAAATTTTGGTATCGCTGAGATCAAACATTTCAAAACTCCGTATACACTGAATCAAGAATGCGGCATGCGTAATAATCGTGCGTGTATGTAAATTCGAGGAGGATGAAATTAAGATAACAAACGCATCGTTCTTTCGTATTATCGACGCATCTTGTAACTAACGCGCTCTACTCGTGCCCGTTCGATACATAAAATATCCTGCTAATGAGATTATCAAAAATCAACGCGAGCAATATTCACCGATGGATTAATTAAACTTCCAACCGTCGAGTACTACCTGTCTTTCACGATTACTTTCTGTTCCGCGAAATTCACGGGACGGCCCTTTGATTCCTGGAGGCTTGTCGGCTGCAGCGGCAGCCGCGTGTTCCCTCGTCCGCGAACGCGTTCCGAAATATACTAGAAACGTGGCGAGAATGATTTATGAAACCGTCGTTTGTTTCGGATCTGTTATCTTGCAATGGAGTAGCAGCAGCGGCGCTTGATTACTCTTCCCTTCCTGCTCTTCTTCGTCCCGAGCACCTGCCTATGAACGAAAATCTCCGCCAGCCACGCCTGCACCCCTCCCCCTCCTCCTCCTTCCACCTCCTTAATACACCCGAATTCTCCGAATTTCCTTTCACATCGTCCGACAATATTGGCCAGCTTTAAATGATATTTACGGGCTGAAGTTCGCTGCTGCAAAATTAACCCCTTTGCCGGGGGAATATTAACGCGAAATGAAAACACGATAAACCGGCAACGTTTCGGTTGTTTGCGGACGGATACGATTCTTGCGTGCTAAACGGAGCGCCGTGCACGCGCTCCCGCTCGAAACCGATTTTATTTTTATTTTTAATATTCAGGGCGTTTACGTTGATTATCGCGCGTTTTATACACACGATATATAATAAATAAATTAAATGATTACACAGTCTCTGTACACGCTCTGTAACTCTCTGTATTTTCGTTAAAAACAAATTTTTACATGTGGCTCTAATTTGATTTGGCCGAAAGTTACGTGAAATGCCAAATGAAACCATTCTCGCCGCTAATCCTAATGTTTATATTACGAATATTTCTATCGATTCACAGCGTTGGTATCGTTCGCGAACAAACCTAAGATTTATCAGTCAATTAGCAGGCAATTTTCGTTAACAAGCGGAAGATATCCAGAGAAACATCTTCGTGGAATATATATGCAGCTCTCGGAAGAAAAGAGCAGTTCGTTTGTGTCAAGAGGATCCGGGATTTGTAGAAGCAGGTAGCCCCGGTGATCGCGTCTCGAACACCTCGAGACCTTCCTGGTGCCAGGACCCACTGCTGCAACGAGCATCAAGATAGCATAATTTATGCGACAGTCGTTTGTTTCGGTCCTGTTCTGGTGATAGCGGCTCGGGAATACGTTTTGCTCATTCCCCCGCGTTATAGCTATATTCCAAACTTCTAACGCGTTAGCTCCGCTCCAGGATTCGCTTCGTTTCAATTTTCAGCGCCATCGCGAAGTTAGTCGATGCATACACGTCGTGCAAACGAAAGTCCTTCGTTCTATGCTTTTTTTACTGCTTCGAATTATCTTCCTAAAAGCAGCGACTAGTTTAAAAACCAAGTTCTCCGCTTTTATTTTTACAGAAATTCGCATAGCAACTTGAAAGAGAAAGTCCTCCGCAAAAAGAGGAACGACAGAGTTTACTTTACTACAATTCTAAATAATCCATTTGATATTTTGATCACAAAATGTGTACTGATAAAATACCAATTGGGCAACAAGGCAATCGTGGACAAGGATAGCGTCAGAGACACCGTCGTGGAAAGTTAATTCAAAAATTTCCTGTCGCGACTGTCCCCGCGTACGTATTCGCGCGCGCGCGCGCGCCGGTGTTCATTAATCACGGCAATGGATCGGACATCGTTATAAATTGAGGTGGGATCGTGAAGTACCGAGGGGACGGCCGGATAGCGCCGTAGCGTCGGACGTTCCAACGGACGAATCGATTGAAAAGTAATCATTAGCTCGGACGCGAGTGGTCACGGTAAAAAGGGAGGAAGTATGGTAGTTTGGCCGTAGGTGTTGAGGGTAGAGGAGGTTCGATCCTCTCGTCCCTGTCGTGTAGAGTTGGAGAAAAATGTGCTTTCGAGGCGAGCCAACCGCCCATCCATAGAAAGCTCGTCCACCCTATTGCCCGAGGGTGAAACTCGATTCCCGAAAGGTGAACGAGAGAGAGAGAGAGAGGAACTCGGTCGTCGTTTCTCGGTTTCTCGATTCACGGGGGGCGAGGGGGGGAGGGTTTCGAGACGCGAACGCGTCTTCATCGCGACCGAGAATTTTCGATTGCTTTAGATTTGCGTATTTCTCGAGATGAGCTCGCCGGACGTGGCACAAATTCGATTTTTCTGTCTTTCTTTATTCGGGCGCCGGTGCCAAGCTCGGCAGAGAGGGGAGGAGGGGACAAAACGCCTTGACCGACATAAAATTCAGTAAACCGCGCGGGCGTTTCGAATCGCAGTCGTCGAAACGACGATAAATTTCGACGGAATTGGATATAAATTCGACGATGGGAAATCTAATTCGAGATCGGCTCGTTTAATCTTGGCGAGATCTCGCGATTCTACATTTATCCACGGTTGTGTCGGAACGTTGAAAGAGAGAATCGACTCGTGGTAACTAAACGAAATTATGCAAATTGAAATTCACACGATCGCTCCTTGGTGTTTAGCGATTATAGCTACGTGGAAAATCACGTTTACCGTCAGATTCGATGAGAGCGAAAAAGACCGTTACCGTTGCTTCGAATCTCTTTGATCGCGCCGCTTCCACGTACGTCTGGATCCTCCTCGATTCTTATTTCTATGCGGAAACTCTCAATAAAAGTCTGAAAAAAGAAGAGAAAGGGGAAAGAGAGGGAAGGTAAGGTAAAATCGAAGTTTGAACAACAATCTCCATACGATATATGCTCGTCAAACAACCGATGCCTGGTATCAAGCGGTGTCCCTTTTACCCCGAAACGGGGACGAGAACTTCAAAAACACTTTGGCCATAGTTACACTTCGGAAATCCGGTCGAATTCCACGAATCCGCCTGGGAACACGCGCGCACGCACGCACGCACGCACGTACAGGAGGGACGAGCGTTTCCCCCGCGTTTCCGATTATCGTCGTTGAAAGGACGTCGTATGTAAAACGGCGTGTAATTAGCACGCCAAATCTATATAACTCGATAAGCCGATAACGGGACAGCTTCTGTCCCGCTTTCGCTGGGCTGGAATAACTGACCTTGTTATTTCGACAAACACGGGAGAGCGCAGCTCGTTGGCTCGTCGCCATTTCTGCCGGTCAAAAAAGGCTTTTCCTCTTCCAAAGAGTCACGTTGCCTCGGGATCACACACACACACACACACACACACACACACACATCCATTGGTAGTGGATAGAAACGCGGAGAAGGAAACGAAAAAGAATCGTATATGCGCGATACGTTCCGTATCACAGGGAGTCCCTCGACAAAAGGGGGACCGCCGTAGCTCGGTGATTACAGAAAGCCCTCGAGCCACTTCGCTGGTCATAATGATGCAATTAAAACTCGCTGTAATTTCACTTATGCCTGCTGACATGGCCGACGACGTTTGTCTCGAACCCCTTGGCATTTCTTTTTTTCTTTTTGCTTCTGTTTCTCTCGTTCCGTTGCCCCCCTCCCCTTCTTTCTCTCGAGGACCAGAGAGCCTCTGAAATGGAAACACCGGCATGCTCGTGGGTGATTGACGCTCGTGTTCGTGCCCGCGATGCTCGATGCCTCCAATTAACGCGACTCGCTCAATTAAGAGCCAGCCAATTGTCTCGTGGCGGGCGAGCCTTCGCTCGAGGAAGGGGGCGGACGATAGTCGAGGGATGCTGACGCGGGATTTTTTTATTCTTTGGATCTGTCGGAGTGAGATCTCTACGTGTGGCAACGTTCTTACGAAACGGATTATTTGTCGCGATTAGTGTACTTTATACATTTTTGTGTACATTTTCGTGCGTCGTATTATCGATTGGGTTTATTGATTGAGCGAACATCCTTCGAAATTTAAACGAAAACTGGAGAAATTGATCGTACGTCCCGTTTAAAATTTAAACTCGAACGGACGAATGGATCGTGTCGTTACGAAAATGACGTCAAAGAAATGAAAGAAGAAAATCATTTTCAGGCAATGACAAATGGAAGAAATATTGCTGAAAAGCCAAGTCGTGAATCAAATTTCGAAAAATTCGAGAAGCTCGCTCCAACTCCAAACGTTTCAAAAATAATTTTTCTCCAAGTTCCACTGATAGAAACAACCGAAATCGAATAAGAGCTGGCCGTTCGCGAAGAAGAAAAGAAGAAAAGAAGAAAACAAGAACCGTTCATCTCGGCAAATAAAGAGGGCTCTCTCGGTAACGCAAGGGTAGCTGCTGGAAACGAAATTCCAAGGCGAAATTTTGATCTTGCAACGGATAGGTCCGGTGTAGCCAGCCGTCTTCACCGCCAATCGCAATATCTCGTCGACGCTTTGGCGAGTAGTTGCGCGTCGGCTGGTATGCGAGAGCTGCGGTACACTTTGGAATCTAATATGGCGCTGACGAGGACGCTCCGTCCAATAAAATGTCGTCGCTGCATAAACAGTTGCAGCAGCCTGGTCACGGTTATTGCCGGCTGCGCGATCGTTTGCGTCCGTTCGCTGTTTTGCCCGAATGCAAACTTTTGCATGAAAACAGCGTCCGCCCCCGTTGGCCCACGCTTGATCGGCGAAACCTCGCCGCTCCCCTCATTAACCCCGCTCGCACTTCCGAGAAATTTCACCCGGGTTTCCCTTGTAAACGCCGGGCGAGGAGCCGCGGAAAAAACACGGGGCCTTTTAAGCTTAATTAAAGTGAAGTTTCGTATAAAGGGGAGGAACGGAGGAGACAGAGATACGAGGGTGTGTTTTCTTACGAGGGTAAGAATGTTCGTTACTCTGAATTTTGTTCAACCTTTCCCGCTTCTCTGCACGCGTGGTATTTAGTTTTCTTGCGTAGTTTGAAACATCTTTTCTTACAACGTATGTGTATTACTCGTACAACAATTACACTTGCCTGCGTATTTATAACGACTTGTTCGTGCCAATTTCAAATTGCAGTACAACAAGAGCGTATATAATAATTAACATTCTTTCAAATAATCTATTTCTCTTGCAAATTATAATGACCATAGACACGCACACAAATTTATAAATTTTTCAAGAAAAATTACGAATTTTTAATTAATGTAGTATTTTAAGATTCGACGCTTCGATCCTTGAAGATGTCAGTCTAATTGTATTTTCTCCAATTTCATTAATCGTAATAATTCGTGATCAACGTATCGATCGTGTGAGATCGTTCTAATTATTACAAATCACTTTGATCCATCTCTGCTCTCAAAGTCGAGCTTCAGCAACTCAATTTCCTCTCAATTTCATCGTCCTTTAATTTCGTAATTCTACGAATTCCCCGGTTGGTTAACGGGTCAAACAACGACGTATCCCCGTAGCCTCGACGCACCTAAACCCCTCCATCGCAGGGTGACGGGAAAGGTCTGGAGAAAAATCGCCGGGTGGCATAATTACGGTATAAATAACAATGAGGAGAGACTTTGCGAGAGACGGGACGAATGTAGCTGGCAGGAGAAAAGAGTCTGAGATCACAAACCTGTCTTATATCTAATTTATTAAGGGGCGCGCGTCGTCGCACCGGTGAATAGAGACGGTCACCGAAAAACCAGGGGGATATTGTATGTACGTTGGAGGCTGCTGGTGTCCCTGGTCTCCCCCGCACCTCTGTGCCTCACGGATTATACGCGTTCATCCGTTGATTTACAGCGTCTCCGCGGCTGTGCCGACCTGGATGTGAGAAACTGCATATAGAAAAGACTTTACGCTTAATCGTGGTCACCGAAATTGAACGCTGGCTGACTTACGTCCTTCGATCTGTAGGTCTTGCGACCCTTTCCCCCGGCCGAACACGCCAAACTTCCCTTACAAATTCTCTCCGCTCGGTGGACCCATTTAGGCGAACTAAACTCGATAGTTTACAGTCTCGCGCGGACTTTTGGCCACTTTTCTTTTCCCTTTCTTTTTTCTCGTGTTGCTTGTCCTTCCGATTTATGACAACGTAATGTTCTTAAATGGACTTAAATGGACTCTAGCTGTTTCAGTCTTGAAATCAATGGAAATCTATCCAAATTTCTATCAAAATTATGAATGTTACTTTTGAAAGTAATTAATTTTTTATAAATTTGTTTTTTCAATCTCGAAGGTCGAAACAGCGGAGAATTAACAACCCTGCGACACGTCCGTAAAATCGAGACGAACGCAAACACTTGGCCGATCGACTGCAATCGATAGCCTCGTTTCCCGCTCTGTCAATCGGTCGTTATTGCCATCTCCGTAACGAGAAGCCAACCTCTCTGGATTCCGCGTGTTGAAAGTTTCACAGCCACGATCTCGTGGACTCTTATTTCCAGAGTTGCACGCGCGGCCCTAAGAACCGCGACCCTATTCTCAAAGGGCTGACGTTGCTTTGGACAGGCCTCGAGTACACCTGTCTGTGGCTCAGACGATAATGGATGTCGTATCTTTGACGTAGTGACAGCCGCGGATCGCGTTTTTAAAGGTGTTCCCGCGCTTTAAGCATCGATCTATTCACAGTGATGGATACGCCATTAGTCAAGCCGTACGAATCTTTTCAGAACGCGGTTGGGTAAGGATTCGTTGCTTGCAGAATGATTCTTCGCGCAATGATTCTCCGTTGCCGATGGATGGGTTGGATCAGCATTTGCGATCGAATGGGATTTCGCTTGGTGTTCAGTTTGAATTAAATTTTCGAGTAGCACGTTGATCTTCCTTCTGAGGAACGCTTTTTTCTTTTTTTTCTTGAGGAGTTTTTAGGAAAGCTATCGATTAATAGGTTCTACGCATTCAATTTGAAGATGCAAATGTTGGTAGAATAATATGTAAAAATATGCAAATTTTAATACACGTTGTTATTTTCTACTGTAAAAGTACTTACGAAAAATAATCATGAATTTTTGGGTACCCAAAGTACGATACGTGTTAAAATAAAATGTATATAAAAATACCCATGTATACACATATATATATATATATATATATATATTGAAATAGTAGTAGTAGTGAAGTGAAGTACACACACACAGTTTGCACAAAAATGTTTCCAAAAAGTAATTACGAGTTTTCGACGAAGCTAATATAAAATATTAAAAGTGTGGTACGTGGTAAAAAGTATGGTAGGGCGAAACAATGCCCTGTTTTTAAATGTGCGCAAAAATATGAATTAGCCTACATGTCAGCAATTTATTTATAAATGTTACTTACAGATTTCAAATGCTTTAGAGTAAAAACCTTCTTCATTATGTTTGAAAAATATAGAAATGTTTCGATAAGATTCGCTAATCGGTGAGATCTAAAATTGCAGCAAATTCTCCTGAATTTTTCAGCTCCGAAATTGGTTCGCTTATAATTCATTTTCATTCGAAATACAAATGTTACAGGCGTATTTTAATCAAAGTGAAGATGAAAGTTTTCGCATGTTATGAAGAATATCCCGTGCATCGCAGTTTTAATAACAGCGGCTTTAATTACTAGCTTTTCTGAAAATTCGACCGTGCATAACTTGCAAAATAAATATTCTCCCACGTGTGCCTCGATCGTGTCGTCATGGTATATACTTGACCATTGAATTAGAAACATTCTCAATTTTCAACATCTCATACGTTTCTAATGAAATTGAAGAGTTTGAATTGACTTGATAATTAACTTTTTTTTACTTATTCAAGCAGACATACGCTCTTTCTTTCAAATTTTTCTCCTTACTACAATCAGTAACATGTTATTATTATTAGAGATTCAAGTGGTATATTCTTTTACTCTGATGCCTTGCTGTTAATTTATTCGCAAGCTGAATACTCAGTATTGATAAACAACAATATACAATTTAATGAATTATCGCAATATTAACCGTGCAATTGGATTTCCTTCAAAGCCTTCAATTTTACTAAAAAGTGAACACGTGAAATGTTGAAAATTTCGATTCCATTCCAATTCAGTGGCTGTACAAAATCAACAAAGTAACACGAACCTAGAAAGTGTGTCTATAGGTCACAAAACACGAACATTTTACAAAAAATAAAGTCGATCCTTGATAAGAAAACGAGTTCCAAAGAACAAGCGAGAAATTATAGTTGAACGATTCTTCGTACAGATACGTGTAATGGAGGATAGAAAAAGCAGGAAAGTGTACTAAGGAAGGTAAGGGTGACTATCAGCGTAACGTTTTCTTGGAAAACGTATGCAACAGAAAATAAGCGTAATTGATTCTCGCAATCCAGTCTCAGTCGTATAACACGGTAATTAACTAGAGAGGCAGAAGAAACTGCAAATTGCAAACAAGTTTAAAAATATGTGGTCGTTTATGATAGTCAAAGATACAATACCGTGATATTAAAACTACGTTAGCGTGATGTGTGATATATTTGAAGTTAATGTAATAATTTTGCAAAGCTATATGTATGAAAGGTAATAAAATATTGTATAATTTAATGTATAATATATATTATACAATTTTTATTATTTTTCCTTCACACAATTCGCAAACAACAAAATTCAGAGTTCGTTTGATTCATCTCATTGATCAAAGTTTCGTTCAAACGAATGGAATTCATACAAACGAACTTCTGGTACGCTACATTCGGTCATCAATTCTTTATTAATTCTTGGTAATTCGTATTTTATTAACACAATTCGATCGTAATTTTGAAATAATTCGGGTAATTCATATTTTATCAGCACAATTCGGTCGAGAATATTGAAACTGAAAGCGAGAATGAAGAAGAAGATTAAAAGTTCGCAGTTTTGCATGAAAAATAGAGAGACATCGGGAGACCTGGCACGCGGAAAGTGCAAACGATCCCGAATGTATATTTTATCCGCGACATGACGGTACGACTTGGAAATTATGTGGTTTGCCGACGACAGGATGAGACATCTCGATGGGAATTCCTCCTTTACCAGCTTTTACATTTTCAAGTAGATACGATGGAAAGCTTAATCCGTTCGGGGAACTGACGTAAACGTGGTATTATCGCGATGACGTGAAAGGTGATACTCGACTCGTGATTTAATGCCTGTACCTATCATTGAATGTACCGGTGTTCCTCGCGCGATAAGTTCTCGCAATTCAACTTCCGTTCACCCGCTAAAGATTTCTGCAATGTAATTGTAGAATTAATAATTACAAACATAATTGAGGAGTTCGGTCAGCACATTTAAAAAACAAGTTACGTGCAGGAACTTTCATTGATTTTAGAAAAATAAAATAAAACGTTTTTCGTGAAAAAAAAAAGTATTTTCAAACATTAGCAGAGCTCGAAATGAAACGGCCACTGTTTATTCACGCGTCAACGATCTGAGATCCTTCGACGAGGCGAGGCAAAGATAGTAGAGGCCCAGAGCAGTCAAGCAGACGCACATTTGTCATAATATATTATTCCGCGTCGTTGGTTGCACGTTGTACGTCACACAATCGCAGGATGCCACCGGTCATAGTTCACACGTGTGATATTCGCGTAACCACGGACGCGATCTAATTACGCTAATCAACTGTCACCGCGTTCGTAATCGGTCGGCCTGTCGCGCCCGCCGTTACTTCCGTTACTGCCCGATGATCAGGATTTTACGCCGGGCTGGCTGCGTCGCGAAGGAACCGAAAGAAACCGATGTTTAAATTAACTGTCGAGTCACGTTGCTGAAATTGGCGTGTCGCAGCCTCCATTATGCGACACGGTGATTACGCTGGACGACCCGTCTGATTACGGATAATCCATTGAAGCGGAACGAAGGTGAATTAACGGTTATGACTGAAACGTTACTCGTTGTCACGGAGACGAACGTCTGACGGACAGTCAACGATCTTTTGGCTTCTTTTCTCTTTGCTTCTTTCGAGGCAACGAGTTTCCGTTTTCCATCGTGATTATTGGAATTTGTAATTAGAGCACGGATATTTGGATAAGAAAATTCATATTATTGAAAATGCAATTGGAACGATAGAATTTCAGTGGAAAAATTATTCTAAACAGTGGTAATAAATGTCGTGGAAAGCACTGTAGTTTGGGTGTTTATGTAGCTTTTTATATTATGTTAATCTTAATATAAATTACACGTTTAATTTATTTTATTTATTCGATATGCAGGAAAAGAAAATTAGATGATTGAGATTATTATGTAGAACGAGTATATGGACTATTATTACAAAATAAATGAAAGAAAAATACGTACGAGTCGATTGTGACTCCAAGAGTTAATTGAATTGACAAAAATACGAATTTGAAACATCCACAGTGTCTACTTGTTAAAAATCTACGATTCATTTCAGTTTCAGCAAAACAATTCGATCGAATTGGCCGTAGCAGGATCCCAGATTTCAGAATTACGACGACTTCTCCCACGCCTGCACTCGTTTCATCTTCCACGAACGCGCCAACTTGGTCCAAGTTCAATTGAAGCTAAACCGTTTCCGGAATTGTGACCATTGAGAACCACTCGCCAACTATTATTGGTCTAGGTCGCATGGTATAATTACTGTTTCCGATCTCGATCGATCTTACCTCCGCCCATCCTTGCCCCCATCCCTCGCAGCAGGCCTCTTTTGTCCCATACTTGATCTGGTGTGTGGTAGGTACCACGAAACTCTAATCTATCGATTATATAGGTCATTAACTTTACATAGAAATTCCGACGAATTTATTTGGGATTAATTCAGCGGGTTTTTGGAACGTATGGTAGTTGAAGATTTCAGAATGAAAGTGATCCTATGGTTCACGACGTCGTTCGACGATTCACTTTTACCGTTGAATTTAAATTAGATACTTTTTTCCTTGAATATATGGAAGTTTTTCACTGAAAAGCTAAAGGGTTCGAAAAAGTCCTAACTTGTTCGTTTTCAGTCCTTTTTATCACTGAAAGTGATTTTAGCGGAGGTAACCCAGAAAATCGGGGTAACCTCTTCAGATGCAACGCTAATGCAACGATAATTAGCGATTGGTTGATTTGGGTCACGTGATTCGTGAGGGGGCGTCTTCATTTCCTAGTCGGAACAGTTGCTTTTGGTCTTTTCAGTGAGACGAATCGTACTGGGGTACAAGTCGTGCAGTTTTTATCTTCCTTTTTTGTAGGTTACAGAGCAGTAGGTTTAAACATCCATTAATTATATGTCCAAGTAAAATAATGAAACATTGAAAAAACGCGTGTTTGTTTCATATCATTCAGTCTTTCAGTGTACCACCCTGTATATCACGTTTATTTACTTTTATCGAAATGAGTTGTTGGAAAAGCACGTTTAGCTTTCAAAACGCCAAGACCGTCAACCCTACTTAACGTGCGCATCCTCCTTCTCTCATCGACAGCCATCGACAGGGAGACTCGTTTGTTTCGGCGGTATTCGGTGGGAAATTTACCGAATGAAAGGGCTATTAATTTTCCAGCGGATCGGGAATGTATGGAGGAACGAACGACGCCTGCCGAAGAACCTAGGGGTCGACCTCGATAACTTTCCTGGCGAACTTCTCGCGGAATACGTGAGGTGGAACCGCGTGAAAAATTCTTGCGGCCCATTTTCCGCACGGAACAAAGGGGAGGCATGAACGGCGAAGAGAACAGGGGGTGGAGGGTGGAAATGGGCAGGGAGAGGCGAAGTTCGTACGTACTGTACAGATACTTCCATAAAATCTATACCGGTATTCCAGTAGGGCAACTTCTACTTTGTCGGCGAGCGCTGACGGGGGACAAAGGGCTGTTCAGTATTGGCAGCCGGTGATTTAGATCGTTTGCTTCGGGAGCCTCGCGTGTTCCACGAAAATTTGTACATCAGACGACGAAGCTGTGATTTGCATACAGGAGGCTCGAGAACCTAATCCTTTACGTGCTATGCATACCTAATTCTGTAAACAATATTTATGGTAATACACCGCTGACGGTAATTTCATTGAAACGTTCCAGCAGGAAGCGTCGTTCGATTTTAATATCGACGTTTACATATCTTTTTTGCTCTCGGTGCCGCGCGCGATACGAAGCGAGAAATCACGGGAGTGCGTATTTTCTTTTTATCACTGAAAGTGATTTTAGCGGGAGTAACTCTGAATATTGGGCCTCTTCGGGTGCAACGCTAATGCAACGAAAATTAGCGATTGGTTGATTTCGATCACGTGATCCGTGAAGGGCCGTGCGGTAGACTTCGAGTAGGAGTGGCGTTGTTAATTTGTTTTGTGTCGATTCAAATGTTTGCATATCGATAAAATTTTATGACAAAAAAGTCGTCATTTTCTAGTCAAAACAGTTACTTCTGGGCCTTTCAGTGAGACGAATCGAGTACAAGTCGACGAAAAATGCCAATTATTTCGCTATGTATCGCCATTGATGGAAACTTTGAAATTTGTATTGTAAACTAATATCTATTGTTTGAAACTGGCGATTGAAGGCGACTCGCCAATTTTTCTGACTCACGGGGCTTTCCTCGGTGCTAGACGTGGCAAATTTTTGTTAAAGAGTCGTGGAAATGATTTTCAAGTTTCGTTCGTATGAACGGAAGTCTATTGTACCGAAATTACCCCGACACAATGCAGTGTAAAATTGTTTGAAACGTTTCTCGAATTCGTGACTTGATTAATTTGAACACTGAAAGAACGTGGGAAAGGGCGTTGTTTAACTTTCAGTTTTTAAAGATACACAGACTTTCAATGTGTTTCGGAACATCTAATTTGATCGAATGATTTATTGATAAAGCAATAGGTGAGCAGAGAGAGAGAGAGAGAGAGAGAGAGAGAGAGAGTAGCGCGATAAATATTTTCCAGCCTCTGGCTGCTTTAACACCAGGCAGTGTACTCACACTCGATCGTAGTTATTATGTGGAGACCGTGATAAAAGATCACGATAACGATTTGTCTTCTACGGGGTGTTCAGGAATAAAAGTTTAGAGCCAAGAATTTTTACCGCAGTTAATCGATATAAAAATCTGACGCTAATTTTGCAATGAAACTTTAGTCGAACGAAAGTGGCTGTTTCACAGAATGTACTAAAAGACATTAATTTAGAAAATATTCTATTTTCGGAAATTTCAAATTTTCTGAAACACACGCGTCTTTCACCTGTAATATTCTCACTTAATTATATTATTTACTATCTATATATTTTGCTTTCACCAATGATTTTGCCAATTAATTATTTATTGTCATTATTATTTAATCGTTGCTCCACTAATTGTTACTTCTAATTATTGTTTATTCATCTCGGAGCGTGTGATGAATCTGCAAAGTTTTTAACTCCTTTGCTTCAACACCCTGCACGCTAGAAAATCGATCGTTGGTATGATAAATGACCACGAACAAATCGTTACGTACAAAAGCTACCACGTTTCAAGATGGTTCTTGATTCCGCGAAGAACATTGCCGGTTCTGACCTATCGGGAATTAGTAATTCCACGAACAAAAGGTAATTTATCGGTGCTCCGTTACAAAAAGGATGTGGCGCAATGGCGGAGAGAGATCCAACAGGAAGAACATACTGTCCTTTAACTAATAAGCTAATAATTTATTGGGATTTAACTTCGAACGTCTAGATTATGGAATTTATCTAGGAGGTTTAACTTTTAACACGATTAGCATCCGGATATCTGATATTGATACATGTGAACCAGCGGAAGAACGAGAAAAGACCTGTCCTGTCCTCGTTTTTCGCGTGATAAATTTTACAAGATGAGAATTGAAACACCTCTTAAAATAGTTTAGCACAGATTTCGTAAGAAGTGACAAGCGACCGAGTGCGCTTATCACGATAAATTATACGATATTGCATTTGAGAAAACATGTTTCACCAGATCCCCTCACTTCTCGTCCGAATCAGTTTGGCTTACTGAGGAACTTTGGGAACTCGCTGAGACTTTGCAAGACTGTAACACAAAAATATTTGAAATATTTGGTGCAAAATTATCGTTGCTTCGACAGTGGAGAAATTATTTCAAATTACATTAATTAGGAAGTGACAAAGTGATAAAAAGAATCGTCGATATCTACTTTCAAAAATCTCTCTCCCCTCGTGTGAACGTTCGCGAGAATTAGCGCACGATCGACGTTGAAAACGTCGGGGCTGTACCATCTATTACACGAAGCACCAAATTCACGTCTTTTTCTGGCGTGAACGAGTATTATTGGCCATCATCGTTGGCCACGATGGCTACACAACAAACTAATAACGCGTTCGAGGGCGGCGTTATCCCGAAGAGGAGGAAGCCGAGCGCAGGAATCATCCCCGCTCGAGTACTCGCGCCCCGACGAGAATAGTAGAGTCTCGACGAGATAAGGTAGATACGATCTTCCGCTATAGTGCTGGTTAATGACCTGCTGTTTATGCAGGAAAAATCTGGCGGAAGACCGGTCGCGAGAAGGAAAGAACCGTGCCAACAAGCAGAGGGAAACGGGCCAGAAAAAGAGGGAAACTTCTAGCGATAAAAAAAGAAGGGAAAAAAAGGAAAAAAAAAGAAGAAGGAGGAGGAGAAGAAGAAGAAGAAGAAGAAGAAGATGAAGGGAAAAGGGTGGCGAAGGAAGAAAGAGGAGGTCGTTGCACCATCCAGCAAGTCTCACTTTCCTTGTCGAGTCGCTCTATTTAAAAGTTCGAAAATACCCAGAAGGGTGGGTCAGAGGTGGTCGGTGCTTAACGCGAATCTTCCTGCTATTTACTGCTTCGTGGAATCTCGAAAATCCAACCTGAACAACGTGGGGAATGGGAAAGCATCGATCGTTCCCTGTCTCGAGATGAATAATAGTTCTTCTTTTTCCCCTTTTCTATTTTAACACGGTTGGACACTTTTGCGCAGTCAACGCTCTACAATTGAAATTTCACTTATTTAGAAAGGAGAGAAGATTATTTGACGATTGCTGATATTTCCTCTGATTTGAAATTCGCGAATCTATCGTTATATTATTGTTATATTATTGTTATAAATAAATCGGTTGGTTCTGTAGGAAAATTTTCTGTTTGAAATAAATGGAAAGGTAAATAATTGGGGTAGTTGCATGCTTTATACTGATATTCATTAAGTATTATTTAATAACATTTTTAACTTTGCACGCAACAACCTAGTAATTTTCTATACAATA
Source organism: Melipona beecheii (assembly GCA_032399605.1). Taxonomy (NCBI): domain Eukaryota; kingdom Metazoa; phylum Arthropoda; class Insecta; order Hymenoptera; family Apidae; genus Melipona; species Melipona beecheii. The sequence goes on along the minus strand of JAUCMO010000501.1, from coordinate 4,686,307 downwards.
CTTTGTTCGGTAAAATGAATGCAAGTCACTCTTTCAATATCAATTTCAGCCAATGTGTATTGAAAACAATGTGAATAGCTTTATTAATAATTTCGCGAAACACATAAAATACAAAATAAAATTGAAAGTTTTTAATGAATGATGAATTAACATAGTCATTTAATTTAAATAAACGATGCTATTTGAAAGTTAAATGTTTCTTATTATTTAAAATTGTGAGATAAAGTATAGAGAAGGAAAGAATAAAAATACAGCAAAATGTAAAACAGATTTATTTCTCATCGTGTTCTCAATTAAAAAATCAATTAAAAAAACAATTCATAAAACACAAAATGATCGACAAAAATCTTCATCTATGTTTGGTAAGATGATAACTGCCATAAATAAATACAAATTTAATTGAACAGATCTAGTTGATCCAATACAGATCTGATCCTGACAAAAGTCTGCAAATTTAAAGGCATCTCGCTGAAATTTTAGGACAGGCTCGAAGCGTACTTGAGAAATTAATTAAGAAGATCCTCTATGCCTCTGTGAAGGAAAAATCCCGAATCTTTAACAGTTCACTGCGCGTTAGTTATACTGAAAAGACTCGTTAGTTCAATCCTTTGTCAAATCTTGCTGAAAAAGTTAGCGAGTCTTTGCAGCGTGGAGACAACGAAAGAAAAAAAAGGAGGGAGGGGGGGGGGGGCTAGACGAAAAGACGATCAATTTTAGTAAATTCGCGGCAAAACTTCCCGGGCATGTCCACAATTTATCGTAAACTCGCCAAGTTGTTGTCTCGGAAGATTTCAAGCTCCCACGCTTATCCAAGATTTCAAAAAGTAAAACAATCCGCCGAATGTGCGAGAGGTCCAGGTCTATGCTCCGCAACGCAGCAGCCCTTCAAGATTGGAGAACTTGGAATTTATGTCAGATTATGTCACGTCTTATGAATGAGTGATTCGCTTTCATCTCGGATTCAGAAAAACTTTGGCCCTATGAACTTTAACGAACGAACCGACGAAATCTCCAACTTTTTTAAAAGAATCCCAAGTTGCTCCTGGTAATTGTCCGAATAATTTTTGACGAAGCGTTGTGAGAACGAAGAACGTGAAACGTATTCGTTTTCGGTCGATTTTTCTCTACTTTAGTAGAATTTTGTTTGGACGGTTCGTAACTCGTGGTTTCTGAACGATTAATTTTTAGTTTCGAACGACTATTTTCCAGCTGAATAACAATTCGAGAAATGAGTTGGATTACTTTGGATCACTTCGTTCATTGTATGAAAGCAAATATCAATATGTTGATTAATTCGTGGATTTAAAACAGGGATACATTCGTTGCAACCAAACATTCGTTGTGTTAGTGATTCGTCGCTTTCGCGGAAGGCTCGGCTTCGAACGCTGGCCAAGATAGAGAGAAAGAAAGAAAAGGACGCAAAAGCAGACGAGCTGACGACGAGCAAAGAACGTGATCATCGAGCGTGGCCGACACTCTGTTACGTTGATTTTGCACGACGTTTCCCCGAAACGTCAAACTTATCGCTCATCGCGGCGAAGTTTGCGGCACGGCTCGGGCAATAAAAACCGAACCAGAAAGGTAGTCAGTTGGTACAGCGTAAAAAGTCGAAGCCGGAACAGCACATCGTGATAAAGCGCGGAGTGGTCGGGGAATCGTTTCCTGGCAGGAGTGGCCAGGCTAGAGTCTCGACCTTACCGAATATGATTTATGTCCCAATATAACTCGCCCCGGCGATAAAATAAGGAGCCATCCTCCGCTACCATTTTTCCTCTCCCACCTCCCCCCCCCCCCCCCGTCCTCCCGTCCTCCCATTCTCTCCGCGAAAATTTGTCTGTAAAATACTCCGCAACTTTTCTCACTCGACTGTTCAAATTTTAATTTCCTCTCCCCGTTAGTCACGCGACTGTTGACGGGGCGTCGTCATTAACTGTCTTCCGTTTCGACGAGCTCGCGCTCGGCTCGTTTCCGCTTTACGATCTTGATTTTATCGTACCGCGCGTTGAGGCGCGATCGACAAACCAACGACACCTTTGTTCGCGCGGGATCCCTCGTTGAAGAAAGAAACACACAGGGATTATTTGCGCGATAAAACGACGTTTCGTCCGTGAGGAACTACGAGTGAGGTGAAACTTCCCTTGTAAAAATGAATTATGGGTGTAAAGATTAATTAAGAACGAGCAGGCAAGCTTGAATTTAACACGGGTGGAAACGAAGCAACGTGAAGTGAAACGCGAGACGCATTAAACGGCAGAGAATAAAGTTTCTTTTAAAACTAGTTTTGCATATTTGCACGTATCGGTAAAAATGTAAGAATGTAGGTCGCGTCCATTTTTAAACGGAGATCTGTAACGTAACGTTGGCTGCATTAATTGATTCGCTCTCACCATAAAAATCAATGGCTTTGCGATAACTTCAATCGAGATAGTTTCACAACGTTTGCACAGCTTTAAGGTACTCTTCGTTCTCTGCTTCTTTTACATCTCTAATAAAACACGTATTTATGAAGCGAAGCTCGAGTAAAAATTGTAACCAATTTCTCTATTTCGAATAACTTTCTACGTTGTGTGCATATTTAAATTTCTCACGAACGCACAAAAATCCACAATTATGCAGTTCTTCTCTTTACGTTTAAACGATCCGTTACCACCATCTAAGCTCTTCAACCTGAAATCCTAAAATTCCTCTCTGCCACTTGGAGACACAACTCTGTCCCGACCTCACGTCAAATTGCATCACTCGGGTCCCTAATTCCTCAAAGATCATCTTTGTAAACGTAGACCGTCCTAACCTGAGATCTAACGTCCAATCTGAGATCATGAAATTCTCAGTTCGTCAGTTACAGGACTCCGCATTAATTAAACAGGTTTCGACCTTCTCGCCGAATTATAGATCACTTGAATTCCAAACTTCGCGAGCGTCGTCCTCTTGCGGACGTTGATCTCTCACGACGCCGAAAGAAAGCCTCTCTCCTCTCTCCGTAAAATATTTCCAACGTTTCGTCACAAGCAGCCGTATCTCCCGTCCGCGATTTTTCACCGGCGTTACATTATGTAGAACGGTGTTCCGTTCGAAGGTAGGAAACGAGGGAACAGCGACAGCCAAGTTTCTTTCGTTTACTTTCACCCCTGGATTCTTCTCGAGCCCGAGACAGAGAGAGAGACAGAGAGAGAGAGAGAGAGAGAGAGAGAGAGAGAGAGAGCGCCCGCCAACCAAGAGATAAACCTCGGGATACTTTTTGCGGCAATTCCCCAGTCAGCCTAATCGAGCAAATGATTTTTGAGGGTGATTGTTCTGAAAACTTCCGAAGATTTCGCTAACCGTCTGGAACAGGTGAATGGGATCGCAAAGAGACTTTTAAGAAGGAACGAATAAGACGGAGGACTTCATCATCGCGACTGATTGGTCGATTTGTCACTCCCTCTCTCCCCCCTTTCTCTATCGTTTCATCCCTCGTAAATCAGGGACTCTTGGACTCTTCTCCCCTCCCTCCCGTCGTTGATGGTTAATTGAACCGGTCTGAGCTGCTGATCTGACAAGCGAGTACCTTCTTCCTTCCTTCCTTCCTTCCTTCCTTCCTTCCTTTCTTTTCTTCTCTCCTACTTCACTTCCTGCTCTTCTTCTCCCACGCGCCGCACCTCTTTGTCCCCTTGATTGATCCTTGCCGATTGATCGACCCATACCGCCTCGTCGGTGCCACCAACTCCGATCGATCGAACGAGCTTTTTTAACGTCTTAATCGTGGAGGAATGACGGATAGGGGGATCGCGTGAAACTGAACGAGTACGAACGAAACGTGAAACCGTGTATCGAGGTCTTGTAATTGAAGGTCCTTACATTGTACGAGTCTTTCTTAGACGATTTGGTTTTCTATGCGAGATTCTCAAAGCTGCTTCTCCATGCACGCGTTTGTGTACTAAATGTTCCTAAAGATGGAGTTGTTGAGAATCGGCACGAAACTTTGAAATCTTGCAATTGCAGAAGATTTTTATCAACGAACGAACTTTGCGCACAACGGCAACAAGTTGAAGATGAAAAATATTTGAAATTTGTCAGTGCAAGAATTTGTCTTCTGAATGAAGAGCTATCCGATTTCTCGACGAGAAATTTCCCTTAGAAAAGACAAAAAAAAAAAAAGAAAAATTGCACGGCCCAGAAGCAATTGTTCTGATTAGGAAATATGTCTGAAAATACTATAATATGCAAACATTTGAATCGAGACAAAACAAATTACAGGAGTGATCACTCATTACCGACAACGCCACTCCTACTCGAGGTCTACCACGCCCCCTTGCGAATCACGTGACTCAAATCAACCAATCGCTAATTTTCGTTGCGTTAGCGTTGCACCTGAAGAGGCCCGATTTTCTGGGTTACCCCCGCTAAAATCACTTAAAGTGATAAAAGGAAAGAACATCGTCAGATTTCGTCCCGAGCAATACATGACAAATGACAGGCGGCGAGCACTAGCTTTTTCACGAGCGTAGGTGCCGGAATGAGAGCGCAACGCTGTCCTTTCCTTGTGTTCGCCGCAGCAAATATATACGCCTCTAATAATAAAAGGTAGACGGCGCAGCTTTTTTAGCGGATTGTCCCCGGCGATAATCCTTTAATCTCCGCTGCACTCGTCCATTTACTCTCACGGTCGGCTCCTTTTTAAAAGCCGTGGAAGCTAGCCAACAGAAAGGAGCCACGGCCGCCGGGTAGGGGAGAAGCTCCAAATGACTCGCGCCATCCATCGCTTGTAGAATTTAACAACGCGTTCAGATCGAAACGTGAAGTCGGTTCATCAGAACCTGACACCGGCGATGGAGAGAGAAGAAGAAGAAAATTCTGCTCGAACGGCGAAAGAACGCAGCGGTGACCAAGGAGCAAAACTTGGTTGCGGCAAGTTATACGCAGCCAAAGAGGATCGTAAAGGGTCACGGCGATACAGTTTCACGGACTTCACGGAGAACCGAGAGTCGTATAATCGTCCAGGCCATTACTATTCATTAGGATTTTTCCAGCTATGTGTCTTCCTTAAGTTTTGTTTCTCGCGTTGCCGCGAGCCACCGCGTTACTAAGTGAGCACGAATTTATCACGACCCTTTGGTGCTTTATTAAATCCGTACCGAATCCCTCCTGGTCACTCAGGATCGGATTTACCTTGACCTTAATGACGCTGCGAACGGCCTCGGGCAACGGGAACGTTATCAAGACAATTGTCAGAGAAACTAATAAATTGAGATTGGATTACATTATCAAGATAGATTTGATTTATTTATGAAGGAAATTCAGTTTTTTTTTAATCACTGAAAGTGATTTTAGGAGGGTAACCCAGAAAATCGGGCCTTTTCATAGTGCAACGCTAATGCAACGAAAATTAGCGACTGGTTGACTTGGGTCACGTGATTCGTGAGAGGGCTTTTCAATAAGACGAATTGTACTGGGGTACAAGTCGTGCAGTTTTTTTATATATGTCTTTTTCGAAATAATTGTTGTAATAATGAAGGTTATTCATAAACGAGTGTCAGAGTTGTATTTGTTCTTACAGGTTTGCTCGTATTCGATATAGTACATCCTTCGTCAATATTCACGTTACCTTCTTCGAAGTAAGACATTTATCCAATCTGTCAAATATTGTATGCTTTCGGAATACAAAAATTCGTTTTAACAGCGGGGCTCGTTCTCAATTCCATTCAGAATCCGTGGGAATTTTTAAAATCTACGAACGTTCACCGATATTAATTCTCGAATATCCGAAGTGAATGAAGTCTATCGATTGCTATCGAGATCTCACGTGAAACTGCGACGAAGCCTAGAGGCTAAAAGAATTCTTTCAGAGCGAATGCCAGTAAGTTGCAAGAAGCATCGTGCAAAAGTTGGATCGATGTATTTATGCTGATTTAATGAAAATTCGCATTATTAATTATTAAAGAATTACTTACAACTTGCAGCTTCAATAACTCGAAATATTAAAAAATAGAAAGGTATATATTGTCACTGTTACAGTTATGCTCTTCGTTGATAGGTATCACACGCACGTAATGCAAATCGCAACAAAAATCCTTTTTATATTAATTGTTACGTTGCTTTAATTCACGGGCCCTCAAAGGATTGGATCCGCTACTGTGAACTCCTTACACCTTTCTCCGGGACCACAGATAAATTTCTTTTCTCGTAATTTGCTCCAATATGAGCGGAGGATATTTCACGATCCGCGAAATGAATCATTAAGCGGCGTCTGAAACTTATGATTCTCTACAAAATGGCCGACTGGAGGGGCACGACTGCGAGTTTCGACGTTGAACGATTAATTCGTTTCAACCGACGGGGTTAAGTAAAGTTGATTTTTGTAACCGCTGCTTGCAGAGAAAACCGGCCCAAGTTTTCCCATGAAATAGCGAAGCGTCATCCGTGAACTCATTCTCAGGATTTTTCTCCGCCAGTTTAAAATATTTCACGGAATTGGAGAGTGGAAATGGGTTTGGTCGTTCGACCAGGAACTATTTCGTGTTGCAGATTTTATTTTGACGTTGTACAGCAATAGCTAATATTACATTAATTAGTATTAGCTATTACATCCAGTGTTATGTATTGTGTTGTTAATTAAGAAAATCGGGACACTATGATTTTATGCTATATAATACTACTAATAATTATTGGAAAAATTAGAAAAATTCATTAGAACGAGGCGTGTAATTTAATTTAAAACAGAGCTTAATAATTAATTCCACGAAGTATTTCTTAATAGCAAAATTTCGCGTTTCGAAATTTTAGTTTTCCACGCTCCGCTCAGTTAATATTTGAAAAGTTCATTTTTACGCGCGCGGATACGACGACTGGGAACGTGCTACGCGCCATAAAGGTGTAGATCTGCGCGATGAAAGTAACTCGCGGCCCATAAATTGCATAATACACTTGGAAAGCACTCTAATTTATAATTAGAGCCGTATTTTATATTCTTTTTACACTCGAAACACGCTTCCTCTCCCGTTCAAAGCAACGCGACAACTACTCGATTCAACAGAATCAAACTTTTACAACTACGAGCAGTCATCGAACCAACTGAGCTTCTCCTCTTTCGTTTCACCTGAATGATTAAACGAAAAATGATTGCAGACCCCCACCCTCCGGCGAAACAATTTGAAATTTTCATTAACCCCATAGCTGCTGCGTTAGATGCCACCGCTTTTGCGGTGTTATGCAACGGTATAAACGCTGTGTTAATATCTAAGTTTATTGTGCAATTCCATGCCCTATTAGCGTGTAATCACACACGTAAATACACGAGCGGATGCCTCGTGTTATCGTTGCAAGTTCCGTGCGTACGTGTTTCCGTTTCACGCGTAAACCCGTCTCGCGGATATACGCCTGCGTTTTCGCAACAGAGTCACTTTTTGAGCGTCACTCTGGCGTTGGAGATCCGTGTGATTTTGTTCATCTGTCGGCTAACTGCAATATTTGCCTATATATATATATATATTTTTTCGTGACGTTAAATTAGAGAGAGGCTTGCATTTTTCTCGAATTTTTACATTTTACAATTTTTCTTTTTTTTTTTTTTTCTTTTTTATCGATCAGTCGAATGCGTTTTACAAAATATTTTTCTACGCGGTGCTACGGATTTATTCTTCTTAGGGGACTAACAAGATTCCTCGTCCTTTTATTGCAAATTTTATCGGAACGTTGCAACGCGTTGTTTGTCGGTGGCTCGATCGAAACGATCGATCGAAAGGTCGAGATGGGTCGCGCGAAACGTAGCGGCGGTCGGCTCCGTCCGCGCGTGTAAACGCGTCCATGTAAACGCGTCGGTAAACACGTAAGTCCACATCGTTACGCGCGAACACGGCCTTCGACAAGCTATGTTTCTAGCATCTAGCAAACCGAGTGCTCGATTTTACGAAGACACCCGTGTCGCGTCGTGCGAGCATCGCGGCGCACGTGTCACCGGTTGTACGTTTGCTCGGCGTTGTACGTACGACTCGTGTTACGAGACGGTTCCCCTCGCGAGAGAAACTGCAACGCTAAGAAACCGTACAGTTCTCGATGGAACGACAGAATAAAGCCGCTTTTATTTTCAGGTTGGGCGGAAAATAATAGATGCGTTTCTTTGTGTGCGAATTTCGACCGGAAGTGTACGTGTGTCGGATGTATTGTATCGGGACTTTTTCATACGAAGACCAGTTCGTAATTTTTCGCAGAAATTTGATTGATAAATTTACAACTTTTAAACCGATTTCAACGGTTAAGATATGTGGACGGAATTACATGTTACACGGTACATGTACACTAAAGAAATGATCAAAATTCACTGTAAAGTCAATTACAGTCAGTTATCAGAATTCATTGAAACGAATCACGCGTCCATTTGATTTCATTTCTCCTTAATGTCGTGGAATTTAATAAGCTAACAAGCTACTGATAAGTTAATAAGCTGCGTTTCCCTTCCTCGTTCAATCTTAATTGCGCTAATGAATACCCAACGATATCGATATTCGACCGCATCTCCATTTCCGCATCTCCAAGTCTCATACGTCATTAACTTTGGAAACAGCAATTTGAGGGAAAGGAGATCTATCTGTCTGAAAATCGGGAACTTGATCCGGGACGCTAATTAATCTTCATTCGAATGTCGTAAAATCCCCGCACTCCGTTCAAGTGAATAACTCGACCGAAGAGAGAGAGAGAGAGAGAGACTCGGAGGGGAATTATTTTTGAATTCCAGACGGAGATGGTGACGATACAAGACAAAAGTAACGAGCGGATAAACGGTATCACGTATGCGGACGCTATCGTGCGTCCAGTTACATCTCGGTCACGTAACGCCAAATTTCGGTGGCCACGTATTCCTGGAACGAGCTGCGAAACTGAAAGCCGAAGTGCCTGAAACATGCCGGCTAAAATGAGCAGACAGTATCGGGTCGATGCACCAAGAATATGGCTTAAAATCAAATTTCTCCGTATTTTCGTGGCACAGTTTCGTTTAACAGAATCATTCGAATATGTGAAAGTTTTCGATGTAGTGCCAGTTATGAGAAACATAAAAGTGCGAAATTGCTCAGAACGCAGAATGTAAATGCGAAACAAATATGTAATTGTAAAATCTTTAATTTTCTTAGCAAAATTTTGACCTTTCAGTTACAGTTTCGATAATTCCAATTGTAAGTTTTTAACTATATTATCACTGAAAGGCCCGATTTTAGGCGTAACCCAGAAAATCGGGCACCTCTTCAGATGCAACGCTAATGCAACGAAAATTAGCGATTGGTTGATTCGGATCACGTGATTCGTCGAGGGGGCGTGTGATAGACCTCGAGTAGTGAATTCTATCGATTCAAATGTTTGCATATCGATAAAATTTTATGGCAAAAAAGTCGTCTTCTTTTCAGTGAGACGAATCGTACTGGAGTACAAGTCGTGCAGTTTTTTTCAATTGTAACACAACTTTCTATTTTCGTTACTTCTTCGAAAATAGGACTTTACATGAAAATCTGGAACCTAATTACGACTGTTTTAATGTTAGTGTCGTTGATATTGCGTACACTGTTCGAGTCGAGAATCAAATTCAGTTGTTTTTAATGAATTAATATTTAAAACCACGAATAAATCAATAATCTGCGATAGAATGTTAATTACCGATATTTTCACGTGTCGAGAAATTAATAATTTGAAAGTACAAATTATCTGCGGATATTATATCACCACGTAATTAATTAATCGTCACGAAATCGTATTAATTTCGTTTTACAGTGACGTTGATATTTCTGACTAAGAGCTTAAGAACTTCTCAGTTAAATTAAGAAATTAAGTTCAGCTGTGATTCGGTTAGTACTTGAAATTATAAATAGAGAAACAATTGACGAGTATGAATGTTTTATTATGAATTCAGAAGTTGTTAACTCTCCAATGAGACGAATCTTGGTATCAAAATTCGACTTCGTCGAAAGGAATTCGATAAAATCGTGAAAGTTCGATTGACGATATTCGTTTGGAGAGAACGTAACTCTTACTTTCTGTCGGTTTAAAATTTCGTTCTTACTTTCTATCAGTGTAAACGTAATCGAAGCGCCGTGAATTTTGTACAAATTTCGTGGAACATTCAGTTCCTCGCGAAATTATTTACAAGCGTCGCGTTACTTGCGATTGACGTTTCACGTCAATCTTAATATCCCCGGTAGAAATGATAAATGATACGGACAATAGCTGCAGTTCTGCGTCGGGTGCACACGTGTTTCGAGAGTATCAAAATTAATGGAGACAGAAATTCCGAATGCAGGATTTGAATTATTAAAGGATCCAGAATTAATTATGCGCGTTAACATTTGACATCCGTAAAATATCCGGGTCCCTAATCCCACTTTCATTAATTCCATCGCAAGATAGACGTATTCGAGAGTGATAATCCTGCAAAATGAAACACTACGCGGAATTCCAAATCATATTTCGAAGGATTGATAGTATTTCAAACAAGCGTCGCTGCTCGACAGCTAGTGGGATTTGTATAATGGACGCATTATAGAATAATACTCAGTCGATATAGTTATCTTCTTGCCGTCTATGGTTTAATTCGTACGAGCGTATCACCTACAAGTGCAAATGATCAATAATCGGATTGTTAATTCAATGGTCACTCCGAAATATCTGGAAAATTTCGAATGAACATCATTTGGATAATTAAATCTTTCTAGATTGAAAGACGCAGACTTTCAACTTTTTTGTGGTAGGAAAATTGTTGTATGATTATGAAATGAATATAGATCGATGAACCTACAATAATGATTACGCTGCGAATATTTTTGTGTAAATTTACATTTTTATTGGAAGAACTGAAAACAAAATTCAGCGAAACGCTCAATTATTATGCAGCGTTTGTTAATGCCTCGAGCGTTAATAAATAAATAGAGGTTTCATAGAAACATTTCCATACAGACTTAAAAGGACTTATATAAATAAAATAAAACATTCGCTCGTCGTTTCTCGCGTATTTGCTGCCTTCGCAAATAACATTAATTTATTACAACCCCGCGAACGCACGGCCTTCCAAGTTTCTGTCCTTGGCTCTTGCTTTTAACGATAAGCCCATTTTAAAACCAAAAGTACCGTCCCATTATAATTAACACTAAAAGCAAGCTGCCTACAAAGGACGCGAAGCACCATGAAAATCGAAACTGTCGCTAATACCCGTGGAATTTGCATCCCTCTTTCATGAATATTTTGCCCGAAAGTTGAAAGAAAAAATGACGCGCTCGAGTTCTAAAGGCGGAAGGTTATATTCAGGCGTGTTTCAGTTTAAATTTTTTAGCTGGAACGAGGAATAAACGAAGCAAAGAGATACGAGTAAATTAAATAAGACGGAAATATAAATTACTTATTTCGAGCGTTGCTCAAATATGTAGCAGCGTCTCGACTTCGCGTATAACGTGTAACGTAATGTTTTGACGATTGTTACAATTTATATTAATCATATTATTGAATCACAGAAAATGAGTCTTCCGCGTGTTTCATTTTCTGCTCTTCGCTAACGACACTGATTGAATTGTGCAACGGTATTTTAACATGCAAGTATTAACTGTCGTAGCAGCAGCGAAGTACTTCGAATACGATTCGATACTTTGGAAACTCTTGGAAATCTCGGTTGGTCTTTAATCGCGAAAATCTTAATTAGTCTCGAGAGTCTTCAAAGTCTCGAAAGTGTTGAAAATCTCGATGTAGATAGACCGTGTTCAACGTTTTGTTCGAAACGCTGTACGTGTTATTAATTTTTATACTTGTAACGTACATTACGTTCTTAAAAAATGAATCGTTCAAAGATTCGAAACTTGTTTTTCAAGCGACGATATTGTAATCGGCACTCGTAAGTCTCGAAGATTCGAATTCGAAGAAAAACCGAGATTTAAATGTCCATCACTGCTCCCCAGACCGACGCTCTCTGTTTCCCCGCGTTAATTTTCTGAATTTTTCGAAAATCGGGAGCGAGCACCCGTTGAACGAATCGTCTAGATCGGGTTAATGAATAAAAATATTCCCCTCCCTCCGCATCCGTTCGATTTGTATATATTTTTTAATTTCGTCCGCGTCAAACGCCTCCATCATACGCGTTATAAATTTCACTCCGCGAAATTTTGTACGCGCTCGGCGGATTGATTAAACGGGGTAAATGAAAGATTCCCGATTTTACGATATGGGAGATTCATACCGCGGGATGTAATGCGAATTACGCATGTAGAAATTCGTTAAATGGAGACGCTGACGGATAGACACGGGGTGAATACAAAGCGAGGGGAACGAGCCAACCGTACTCGTCGAAGTGTTTCGATGGGGTTGAACGTCGATCATGTGACCGCATATGCGCGCAAATGAACGTTTCCAGTAACGATGAATAATTATTGCTATGTGTAATGCATTGTGGAAACACGCCTACCCGGCCCCGCTTTGAACTAATAGCTGTACTGAAATTTGTATTGGCCCGCAACGAATGAAATATTCGTTTTTAGCTGGAAATACGAACACTCGATCTACCTTTAATCTAAGCAAACGTCGTTAATCAAATTTCGTTTGTTTATCGACGGTAATTTTCCCTTTAAATGCTACTTCTCTTCTTCTTCTTCTTTCTTTATAGATAAATTTGTAAATATTAAAAAATTATGTACTGACAATGTTAATCTGGAGATATAATAAGTACAAAAAGAGAGAAGCACATTAAAAAATGAATTTGAATAAATAACCGAGCACTTGCGTATGTATTATATTTTTGGTCGCTGGAAAACGCTCTAGCTTTCATTTAATTTCATCGATAGTTCAATTTTTACAATTTTCAACGGGAGGCCAGTCATTGTGCACCGTCATCCATTTATCAGCCGAAGATACAATTGCTCTGGCGATGGATTTTTAGTTTGACAAATAGTTTTTTCCCCCGTCAGAAATCAATTTTTTTCCACTCGGCGCAGATTCCTGCCAACACATGTTATTTGTTAACGGAAAACACTCGTTTAGCCATTTCCTTTCTGTCAAGTTGGTTAAAATCAATCAAACCCCGAGCTCGTTTGCCACTTGATACTTTTCGGCAACAATATTTCGCGTTACACACTTCGGTGCCAAAAAAAAAAAAAAAATCCGTCGCGCATTCCTCTCGCTCGCAAACAAAATCGGCGAGACACAGTTTCTTTGTGCAAACTGTACGTTCAACGCGAGTTTGAGTCAAATAACAAATCACTCTTTGTCGTAATTAATATTTTCACGCCAGTCGAACGACGAATTTTCACGTGATTTGTGTATTGAAACGTCGAAGGTACTAAAAGTTTGAAAGACAGAAACTGTCCAAGATGATACAGTACAATGTTAATTCGTACAAAGTGAACATTTTATGTGCATTCAATTAAATGAGAATTTTGCACAACTTTATAATCTTTTCACATATGTAATCAATAAAGTGTATAAAATTTTTATTTTACATTAATCAATATTATGTGTTACGTTATCCTTCGTTCCGAGTTTCTAAAATAATTTTGAACAAAAGAATTGTGAAATACCTAGTAGTATGTTCTTATATGTGGAATACGTGCATAAACTCCGAGAGAGCAATCATTATAGATTTCCCTGTATTTCCGTCCGTCAGAGTCCCAAATAAAAAAAGTACGAGCAGTATTGTGCATCGGCGTTACAATAGTGCAAACTATTACAAAGTTTCGAACTAAATCCCTTTCACGTCCCTGTAATTCTATGTATCGGTCTCTTCCAACTGGAATAAACTTTATTAGGTTACCGACGTGAAGACAATTTTAGTCCTTAATAACGAAACAAATGTCCAGACATCGTCCAAATCTGAGATTTAAAATAGAAAACGGACGAATCGTATCTTGAATCCTGGTAAAAAATAACGCTGCATTATAACGCTGTTGTGCACATTGATCTCTTGACCCGCAGCTATTTATTTGTGCCACAGTTATTTCAATCAGCACCAAGTGCTGCAAGTCACATTGTAAAATTACTCGGAGCAAATGTAGATCGGCTATCTTATTCTAATAAATATTAAATCAGGATAATCGAGTTTTGAAACGCCAGACTTTAAAGAGGAAGTATTATGGACGATTGAATTATTTATGTGTTTCAAATGAATGTTATCGAAGGAATAAGGAATTTATGAACGAATGAATTACTTATGTGTTTCAAATGAATGTTATCGGACACCTTCGGGAATATTTAACACAAAAATTGAAAAAAGTATCCAAAGCAAAAAAAAAAGAAAAGAAAATTCAAAGGAAAATTTAGATTCAGAAGTTATTCTCTTCAAACTCAATAGCTTCACACACAGTTCAAGAATCTCGTGAAATAAAATAGCTACGTACTGGATATTTTAAAACGTGTAAAAATATTTCTCAGTCTTTTTTAGATTATGCAACAGTTAGATACGACGAATATCTGTTTTATTCTGACGCGACAGTTGCCCAGTAATCTATCAAACTGCGATACCCAAACTTCTCGAAATCGATCGTAGATGCCCACCCCTGTACAAATTGTTCGCAAGATCCGTTCGAATCTCTCTCGGCCTCACGCCGGACACGATTTCATATAACAGAATCGCAATTAATTATCCGGTCAATCCATTATCGCGGTTATATTCGATGCGTGCGGCTGCTTTAAAAGTCCGAGGATATCGTCGTTGCCCATCAGCAATAATTAGCAGCCATGGTCATTCGAAATTTTCCATTAAGAGGCGCCGCCAACTCAATTTGCGAATGTAGCAAATGACGCGCTTTTATCTGAGGCCATCGCGATAAAGCCATTATGAATGATCTCCCGGATCCATCGATGAAACGCGGCACGGTCGGATTATTTTTCATTGAAAGGCCCTGTCGTCGTACTTTAATTCGGCCCATTGAGAAATTTTTCACTGGGCGAGCGTTCACTCAACCGAGTGTCATAATTAGAAATTATTGTTTCGCCGTCGCTTGAAACGAGTAGTGATCGGCTGATTGGTTGTCCAAGCTAGCCTGTCGTAAGACAAGTGTCAAATTTTTATATAAATGTGTTTTTACGTTCACAGGGTGAATAATTCGTTGTACATGTATACAAGGTGAAGGGTTTTAAGGTGATGGATGCTATGAGAAGGACGTATTGAGAGGGAGGAAGATGGGAGGAGTCACTGCCTAGGTTGGCAACCGCTGAGGCTGGCCCGATCACCCATCCTAGCGGGATTCCGCACACTGCTTTGCTTAACGTCGGAGACCGTGCTAGTCAGTGTTCGAAACCCGTAGTTGAGGAATCCCAGGCCGCTACAAAGGCTTGTAAAGAAAGGTTTAAAAAATTTTCAGATGAATACATTGTGAGTTATAATTCTTTTAGAGCTTTTGCGCGACGTGTTCGAAAGAAAGGACTCGAAAACTCTGAAAGAATTTTTATGCAAATCCAGAGAACCTCGTTTCTTTTACTCACCTATTACGTAAAAGAGCGGTGTACTTTATTGTTATTATTTTATTATTATCTAGCGTTACGTACACGCTCTAAAAATCAGCAAATCTGTCGCAAATTTCAGAAAAGACCGCAAGCAACAAAACGGAGAAGCGAATAGAGAAATCGTCGCGTGTAACGAGCACGCCGAGCGAACTTGGGGATCGACGATGTATTTATAATGCGGAGTATTGCGAGCGCGACAACCGAATTCACCCGCGCACACACGGTGAACGCGGGTGCCAAGCGCAAAAACAAAAGGGGCGTGCGGTAATGGGTAGTGTAGAGACGACATCGGCTTCACCTCGAAAAACGCTAACCGCTCTAATTAGCGGTGTTCAGCCACCCTCGGGCGTGTATTTTCCAGTGACCATTCATAACCTTTTAACGCGATTAAACAGACCGAGCTAACTGCAGGCTAAAGAGCACGAACCAGCCATGTGTGTTGTCCGCACGAGGACCGCGTACGTGGCGGTGTATTTTTATTAGGAAAGGATTAAGTCTTTCCTTGAGCGAACGTGCGGGGGAGGAGGAGGGCAGAGAGGGTGCTGAGCTTAGTCACGAAAGGCGAAATAAAGCGTTCTCGGCTGAATTAATGATACAGGATCGCGTCACGTGTCTTGTGGCTTTTTTCCACGTGCGTGTGACTGAATGTGTGGTACCCAACGGTGCACAGATTCCACTAACGTTAACGTTTTCGGTAAACGACGGAAAAGGGTAATTCAAAATGTGACTTGACGCAGTTTGGGGAAAATGATAGTAGTTTTGTTGGTAAAAAGAAATAAAGAGCCACTATATTTTCAGAAGATGAGTATATAATTATTATTATCGTAATTACTGTTCGCGATCCG
The DNA here is from genome assembly GCA_032399605.1 of Melipona beecheii. Lineage (NCBI taxonomy): Eukaryota > Metazoa > Arthropoda > Insecta > Hymenoptera > Apidae > Melipona > Melipona beecheii. The sequence goes on along the minus strand of JAUCMO010000501.1, from coordinate 4,670,024 downwards.
ACGACAAATCTGCTATTCGTTTCAAATTTTCTTTTTTCTTATTCCAAACGGTGTTGAAGACAACAAATTTCGTGGGAAATAATTGAAAATGGACTCGAAAATAAGCCAGCCTTCTTAAAAATAAACAACAGATCGACGATATTTTGTAAGGACAATGTGTCAGTTTAATTTAATTATCAAGTCGCTAATTTAGTTGTTGCATTAATTTTGATCAATATCACTATTTCTAAAAATGCTTTAATTGGAAAGATTTCAGATATTAGTCTGCGTAATTAATGTTTTTTAATTATACATACCCGTCACGTGTAACGTAAAACAAAAAGATTCCGGCACGAGAATAGCCAGCAACGAGAAAAAAAGAAAAATGTTAAAAATATTAAATATACATTTTTTCATAAATTCTACCATAAAAGATGGAAAAAGGCGATGCATGAGGTTTTAAGGAGATTAAATAAACGATTTTCCGTGCGCAATATGCTTTCACAATGGAAAAATGTTTTTATCCAACTGGAGACATGAATATACATGTATAGGCATATATTTTTGTAACAACTACGTCTACAGTCACATTCCACACATCGATTCAACTGCGTAAAACAACTCGGTAATATAAAACGATAATCTGAATAAAATTCAACCAACGCTTCCTCTTTGCGACGCATACTTTAGCATTGGGTCAAACCTGTTGATCTTTTCAATCGTTCGACGATTTTCTTTCATTCTCGTATCGATAGAATGCTTACTGTTAGAACGTCAATGTAGCACGAACGTATAAATTATTACCGTGCGTACATTTCCACTTAGAAAAGCGGCATATCACGTTTTCGTCAATTAATAGGAATACTTCACGACAAAAGGAAATTACAATACGTTAAGCTGAACCTCCATCGTGAGCACATCGATTAAACATTCAAAGAGAATTTTTAAATAATATTTCTGAATATACCAATTGTTTAAACTTTATCTAATATTTAAAAGTAAAGTGTCAAAAGTATTGAGAGTGATAAAAATGAGTTAAAGTGAACTTGTGGACTATGTTCAAACGTCTACATTGCTGAAGAGAATTTGAGAATGCTTGACATGTTCAAATTGTTCAGAGACCACGAATCTAATCAAGTGTAATGCATAAGAAATCCGAAACTTCATCAAATACTACTTCCTCCGTTGTTCGAGAAACAACCGCAATAGATTTTCCGAAACTCAAATTCATCAAAAGAACATGAGGACAGAGCAGCTGGCACGCCGAAAACCTGGAACCAGCTGTAATCCTGATATTTCAAATTTTAAAAAAAAGTTTAAGCGCGAATATCACGAAAACCAGGGGCTCGTGCTGGCTGAAATTTGGGATTTTGTATCAGAACATGACCTCCAAGGAGGTGGCACGCCAAAACTCAGGAACCAGCTCTGCTCCTGATAATTCAAATTTTCAAAGAGAGTTTAAGCGCGAATATCACGAAAACCAGGGGCTCGTGCTGGCTGAAATTTGAAATTTTGTATCAGGAGAACATGATTTCCAAGGAGGTTGCACGTCAAATCCCTGGATCCAGCTGTGCTCCTGATAATTCAAATATTCAGAGAATGTTGATGCGCGAATATCGTGAAAAGCATTATTATCAATTCATTATTATATTTTCTTTTTGCATTACAAATTTACGCACGAATTTAATTCAAACTACATCTTTGAGGCCGAGTCAATGTTCGTTTTTTAATTTTGAGAACGAATGTCGGGAGCTTTTATTTCTCGTGGAAATCTATAATTCTGGAATCCTCGTTCATTAGACTTTCCGTTTGAAATAAGATCGTCAAAGTACATAGCTGAGCCTCTCCTATTTTTTCCGCGCTCGTTAAGAAATTTTTCCTCAGCGAACCGCGCGTTCCTCGAGCAGTTAGTGGGTCGAAAAACTTTTGCAATTACACCGGATCTCAAACATTTGCCCGGAATTGAACAAAAAACTGCGATAGCCACAGTTCTCTCCTTCTTTCACTTTCGAATACCGTATTCCAAGAACGCTGATGCTCTATACACGTGACGATGTGTTTTTTATTTTTTTGCATAAAGAAAAAAAGAATTTCGTTGCACACAACATTGTTATCACTATCGCTATAACAACGTTAATTTCGTAACGGGAATTTTTCGAACTAACAATTGAAATTTAATAACGTACAATCAAATTAATTGACAGTATTACAATCGGCGATGTCGCTGTAATTTTTCGTGCGATTTTTCAATAGTAGTAATTTTCGGTGTTTTGTGAACGATAATGAATTACAACAGGTTTAAACATTTGCGTTTGTTTGTGCTCATTTCATTACGCATTTAATACTTCTGCGTGAATTATAATAGATTTAAACGAATAATCAACATAACCGGGGGAATAGTCAAATAATCAAACAAATAATCAAACAGTCAAACAATCAGACATGTACGCGTTTTCCTTACATTCATTCATTTCACGTATCACGTGAATTATAATAAATTGTAATGGGTACATATTCGTTTGTTAACACATTCGTTTGTTAACGTTTTCGACGTTAAAAATAGCGAACGAACGTTCAAAAGAGGGAGCAACGTGCGCGTAACACTTTATTTTCTGTCGTACATTCTTTAGAGAATAAATAATTAATTCGCACAGCAGAAAAAGAGGTCCGTGCACCTTTTAGTAGCACGTCAAGTAGAGACTGCTTCTTCCTGAAATGCCGTTGGTACATACTAACAGAACAGGGATAAATACGCGTTTGTGTGTATGTGTGTGTAACAGGAAGCTATACGGAAGGAAATAGCCTGCTCATTATAACGACGTTATTCTCAAGTAGGCGTATATAAACAGCTGTGAAAAGCACGGAGGATAATGAGGTGTCCAACGTACAAAGTAAAAAAGCCGACGGTTTTCGCGTTGGACCTGTAGTTACAGCATCTTCGTTTCGGTCTGAATTGACAACGTGCACGGACGATGACAGAGCGAACTTCCGGTGGTCTCTGATACGGCACACTGAATACCCGAGGAAACTAATTTTGCCGAGTTAGGGGCGTCGCTTTTGGCGGTCGCAACTCGAAGACCCAATGGACTTTATATCCGCGCAAATGGATTTCTGCGTCCTTTTGCCTCGAGCAAATTTGGCATTTCTTGATCTCCGTTCTTAAACAGAGACGGACGTTTCGTAATTAAGTTTCAATTATTTTCAATAATTCGTTCGACTTCATTTTGCGCATCCGAAGAATTTTTTTTCTGAAATATGTGGATGAAGATAATGTTCTCTTTCTCTTCCGTTACTTTATGTATTTCCTTTTTTTTTTACTGAAAGTGATTTTAGTAACCAAGAAAATCGGGCCTCTTCAGGTGCAACGCTAATGCAACGAAAATTAGCTATTGGTTGATTTGGGTCACGTGATTCGTGAGGGGGCGTGAGTAGGAGTGGCGTTGTCTGGTATTGAGCGATCGCGCCCGTAATTTGTTTTGTATCGATTCAAATGTTTGCATATCGATAAAATTTTATGGCAAAAATTTCGTTTTCATTTCCTAGTCAGAACAGTTGCTTCTGGGCCTTTCAGTGAAACGAATCGTACTGGGGTACACTTTGCCGCAAGTCATAATCACGCGTACGATAAAAATTTAAATTTCAATTATCTGGTTTTAGAACTTTAGAATTTTTTTACTAATTTCTGTTACGGACAAGTGTAAAGAGTAAAATAGAAAATTTTAAAACGTCGAAAATTTTATTTTGGAAATTAACAATCTGCATAACTTTTAAATTTATAGAAAAGTATAAAATACGTATTTATAAAAGTTGATGTCGTCTCATAATACGAATTATGGTTTGAAAGAAGAAACGACTTGGAAATTGCTCTATTTTAAGATTCTCTAATTTCAGTGATCGTATTATAATGCTGTGACGTTTTCAAATTGTAATTTAATGCGACGTACACAACAATTTACAGCAACATACGAGTTGAAAAGAATTCAAAATCATTATAAAGAACCTAAAGCATTCGACAAAAAATAGAAAATTTAATAAAATAATTTGCTCTCGGGTGTTTATTTATAGAAAAAGAAATAATGCTATAATACTATGCGCTGTCATTGATCAGAAAACGTTTATTCTCAGCTGCTCGACTTATTTCTACGCGTGAAATAATCTACCGCTCGAGCGTACTAAGGACACGACTGCACGTTTCACCTTTCTGCGTTTTTACAAACGGAAAACTTCCAAGGGATCCGAAAAATGGCATCCGCGCGATTCGAATTAATGCTCTGTTCTTCGTTAACGATTCATATTCGTCGACGAGAATGAGAGAAAGGACCGGTAACCCTATTGATATAGGGAGCCGCGTTCTCTGCCAGCAATTTGCTCGTTTCGCCACGCCAATTAGCACGCGAGTTATGTGCACGCTTATTGAAGAATTCGTTAAATGGAGGCTCGTCGTTGAATGAATCGGCCGCAATAGCAAAAATACACGTAAACGGATAAAAAAGGAAATTTCTCGCTGACGACCGGCATCCCACAACGTTGAATCGTGCACAACGATGCTGCACGTTGCTAACTACTTTCAATCGTCGGCGTTGGTTTAACGATTTTATAAAAGACATTTCACAACTTTCCTCTCACCTTTGCTCGTTATTAACTTTGCCCGTTTGGCTATTTATTTATTCCAATTTGTACAGCACAAGCCTATTGAAATGCACAATTGAACCTGTAATTTGAAAACTGGAAGAAATAGCGGTTCAGTTTAAGGGATCTCACGTGATCCCTTATGCGTAATGGGAAAAATCTGAAACATTCAATCAGTTTATTTTGCGAAGTTGTGAAATAAAAATTACGTTCGTCGGATAGGTGTTGCATTGAATCATTGAACAAGCGTCGCGTAATGTGATGAATAATTGTTTTGCAATTGACGCAACGCGTCTTTTCCACACATGACACGCAATAATAAAGTCGCACAAAAGGGTTAATTTCCATGTTTCGATCACATCGATATCAAGCAACGAATAATAAAATTTTCATAAAATGTGAACACACGAATGACTTGCAAGTTGCTCGAGTCGTTAAAGAGAGTCAACTTTTGCACACAGCATGTTCGTTTTTCGCACTTTCGTGCACCAGAGGGGACGATGCGTTCAAACAACGCGGTTCACACCGCGAGGTTAGCGCGTCGTTTGGACGACAATCGATACACCTGTTCCGTAGACACACTAGGTAAACCTGTGCCTACGGCTCCAAACCTCTGACATCCGGGAGACATTGTTTGAGATGCTGTTAGTCTTGTTCCGATTCAGTCAGCAAAGAACGTGGAGGATCGATGTAGAGCTTTGTAGAAGGATATACAACGAGAGAGAGAGAGAGAGAGAAGAGGATAAACAGTGAGACGTGACAGTGGATCGGCGTAGATCGGTTAGCTTTCCCTCTAGTCGAAAGAAATGCAAGCCGGAGGGAGGATGGTAGGTAAGCCGGGAAATTTCAAATGAGAGGTTATCCCTGTATTGGGAATTGATCCAGTTCCCACAGGGAAAGTTATGTCGACTATTCAGGGGAATCAGAGATTCTTGCGGTGTTTGAAAACTATAAGCGAAAAATGTGGTGATGTTGGAATTTCTCATCGTGCCATTTACAATTAGATCACTTTCAGTAAGTTTCTTTTTTTTTTTTTGCTACGCGAAAAATTCCAATCTTTTCGAGATGTATAAGTATATAACTTTCAATTCTTGTCTTCTGTTTCAATTTCTTTCAAATGTAAAAGTACTAGAATTTTAATAGATTTCATTTATTAGAATATGAAATGGAAAAGAAAAAAATTGGAATATTATTAGCTAAAACAAATGATTCCTATCGGTCAAATGAACGCTTTATAATTTGTAAAGTTAAATCCTGAAAGAGTAGATAGCGCACTTGAACACGTCGTATTGCGTGTAATAGTATTTTCTGTAAACGTGTAATAATGATTTCGGATTTCAATCTGTTTTCAATGGCGTACAAATTTTTTTCAACACAGAACTCTGATCTGAATTTAATTGAAAGAGAGAATTGAACTCTTGTTGCTGTAGAAAATATTCATGTTCTCTGACTGACAAAAGTATGAATTTGAAGGTGCTTCGTTACTTGATGCTTCTTGTAATTTACTTATTGATTAAATACCGTGAGAAAGCTTGGATCTCAATATTATCAAAAAGTTAATAAAATTATTAAATAAAATTATTATCAAAAAGTAGACGAACTCGTTTCTACAAGATATACACAGTCAGTCCCAAAAATATCCAACGTTTCGCATCTCTTCACAATAAAAATTTCCAAATAATTCGTATCAACGAACATGCTTGGACTGCTTCAAAATACACGTCACTGGTGAACAGAATTTCGAAATTTATCGATTTAAAAGGTCAGCCGTTTGAAATCGATAATTCTGCGACTCGCTATGCGCTGTGTGTACATTTTACATTCACCACGGAACAAACTCAAAGTTTCAAGTTATTGTCAAATATTCGACCGCGGCGAGAGAGGAATCTTAATAATTCACGCGCGCTCGTCGTTAAATATTAGACCGGCAGCGGGCGACGATAAGAATTAAATTGAGCGTAAATGTTGAGATATCGAGTTCGAAAGCGAGGTGGCGGTTTCGCGCACGCGTGCTACGAAAGGACGTATTTAATCATCCAGCCTAGAGACTAATACCTCGGTCGCGTCCTGAAAAACGATCCCGCCGCCCAGCTGCTGCGTTTTGCTGTACCGATCCGGCCGATCCGATCGGATTTAATGGTTAATATGGATTGCAAATGACATCTGTTTATCGAGCAAACTGCGCCGTATGAACCGTACCGTCCCCTCCGATATTTATGCAAACGCGTGTTTATCGGGCGTCGGATATAAAATAATAAATATCCTGCGCAAAGTGTACAGGCAGAGCGTAATCGGAGGCGATTTTTGCGAACGCGAATTTCAACTGCCGGGGAAATGCCGGATCGATTTGCGAAAGGAAATTTATTTTCGCCAGAGACCGCAACCGCCGATAAGCCACCCGCCCGTTCGTAGGTGAAAAATTAATTGCCACTGAAAAAAAACAAAAAAAAGAAAAAAAAAAACGAACGAACTCCGAGGTGATTCTCTAATTCTCTCTTGTATTGCCTCGTCGAACCTGTTTCGGATTATCAGAAATATCGACAGTTTCTTTATTGCCAAAAGTGATCTCTGATCGCTTGATCACTTTTGTGGGAATTTAGATTTTTTGGAAGACAGTCTTCGTGTATTAAATTAAAGATGACTCGAGTCGTAATACACCTTTGCTGTCGAAACTTTTGATCAGTGCAACAGTTTACGTTGAAAATTTTTACAACGAAAGGATATTTTCATGGCACAACTTGTTTAGCACTAGGTCATTTGCACTAAATTAGAAATTGTTATAAATTGTTACGTTAATATAGGTTACGACTCTTTTTATCACTGAAAGTGATTTTAGCGGGGGTAATCCAGAAAATCCGGCCTCTTTAGGTGCAACGCTGATGCAACGAAAATTAGCGATTGGTTGATTTGGATCACGTGATTCGTGAGGGGGCGTCTTCATTTCCTAGTCGAAACAGTTTCTTTTGGTTTTTCAGTGAGACGAATCGTACTGGGGTACAGTCGTGCAGTTTTTTATTAGTGTATAGATATTCACATTCATAAAACGGTAAAGTAATTTTCTAAATATTTTGAATTTTGCATTTAAAGAAAGAGAAAACGATCACGGTCTTATCTATAAAAGTGTTAAGGTGGTATCGTTGATGTACGAAACAATAGTTCACAAAGAGTTCACAAGAGTTTCACTAATTAAATATTATATATTACAGGATATTATTCTTCTAACAATAAGTTAAATCCTTAACCTCTTTCCTCGTAACAACAAAGAGTATTACACCTTGTGCTACGTAACGAAAATTTGAAAAAATAAAACAGCCCGCTGAACTCGCGTGATTTATAATTGTATGTTAACTCACGTAAAGGTGATTCTTTCCAGGTCAGATAGCATGGTTAACGTAGCGAGATCTTTTTTCGTACTGCAAATTCGTTCACGAAAAAATAAATCTCCAGCAAGTCTAAGTAATCAAGCAATCCCCTGAGCGGCAATTTTTACTATATCGTTACTCCTCCATAAGGTATAGTTTCTTCCTCTCCCCATTCCTTTTGGATAAAACATTGAACCAATAAATTATTACATATAGAACAGTTCCGTGTGATACGAAAAACGCTGCGAGTTTCAGTTATCATTTTTAGTAAACGGGATTTTGTAATTAATTAATGTCAGTTAATTGTAATTAATGGCGTAATGTCAGTTAACCCTCGAACAACGGGTTAGAGTTTTTTACTCAGTAGCGAACAAATTTTTATATCGGAGTTTTCTTTTGCTTTCAGTCTTTAATTAAATTATTTTGTATCAGTGATGATTGAAAAGAAGAAGTATGTAGCTTTTTAAATTATTTATTTAGTACGTAACAATTGAGAGGAGAAACATATTTACAAATAACATTCTAACATTTTCATTAATATATGCAGGCTCAAATCGTCAACGATTTTCTTAAATATACGTCTGCGATAATACTTCCAATCATCATGCATTTTCTACATACATAAATCTTCAAGTTGATTTCAAATTTCATCGAAAGTTATCTTCTACTACAATGTTAATAAAAAAATATATTCGTGAAAATTCTTTTACAATAAACGTATTCAAATATTTCCCGTGAACCAGCGCGCTCTTCTAAATTCCTTCGTAAATCGTTTTTCAACGCGTCTCGAATAAAATCCCTTTCGATCGAGTATAAACAAAGAGCACGCGCTCTGAAGAGAGCTCGATCAGAAATTTCAGCCGATCGGAAACGTTCTTAGCACCATTCTCAAGAACCGCGTCGCAAAGGAACGGGCGGAAATTGAGATCCAGTTGGCTCTCTTCCTCGCCACGGTCCTCTGTTCTTCCTCGTACATTCATTATTTTCTCGTCGACACGACCGAAAGAAGGTCGAACGAGCACGAGAATAGCTGCGACACACCCGTTGCGTCCTCTCGCGCCACGCAACGCTTCTAAATTATTTTAAAACCGTTGTTCCGGTGCAATATGACGCGCACGTCGGCGCGGTGCTACGCTCCGTGAATCCACGTAGAACGTAGAAGAGAGAGAGAGAGAGAGAGAGAGAGAAAAGAGAAAATGAAAAAATAATAAAAAGACGAGAAAGAATTGTTGTGCAGGTGTCGTCGACTGTCGAAAGCACACCGGCGATATATATTTGGCTGAAGAGTCGTCCTTCAAAGATGAATCGCGCTTCCAGGCGCGGAATTGTTCCGGGTTTCGAGGCCGAGCCTTCAGAAAAACAGCTGCGAACCCGCCGACAACCGAGATTTTCAGCGAACATTTTTTTTTTCTTTTTTTTTTTTTGGCCGCCGTGCCGTTTGTCCCTCGACGGGGGAGATAATCGCCGGGAATGACCAGTTTCTGTTTTATGACAGCTGTTGGGAGGAAAACTGCCGTTTAATCTGTTCATGGATGAAATTATTAAGCGCCGGGACGAGATATCCCATTAGTCGCTGGGAGATTAAATTTGGGCGATTATGGGACGTGAGGACATTCGGAGACCATTTTTACAGAAATTTTTAGGTTATCTTTCTGTCGATGCTGGTATCTGCTCGTTATTGAGTTGAGCTACTTTTGCGTATCACTTGACTGTATGAATTCAGAAGTAAAGAGAAGTAGATTGAATGTTGCAATTTTTTTTTGGATACATTCGTATATTTCTCTTACAATAAATAAATTTGTGCGTGATGTATTTTTTTTTTTTTTTTTTTTGATGTTCAACATTAATCACGTGCTCAAGTAACGAGGGAACTAGCGTCTGGTTTTTGAGAATTATTATTTTGGTTACTGTTAAAGAGGAATTTATCGCGAAAAGGTTTATTTACAAAGGATATTAATTTTTATTAATATTGACAAGTTTAACAATCGACAAGTTTTCATGCATTTTATTTTCATTTAAATGAAATAAGTATAAGGTACGACGCAATGATGGAACAATTCTTGGTCAGTCATATATTTGTAGAATTTTATTTCGACAAAAATAACTTCTCTCAAGACATTAAATTGAAATAAGGATTGAATTCGCATTATTAACTTGATAATGCATTAACGAATTATTCAAATAGGCTTCGCAGTGATCTCATAAATGCAGTAATGGGTAATAATTCATTCATTTAGAATTTAATATGATCTGACATATAAAATATGCATTATCAATTTCAATAATAATAATTCGTAGAGAGAGGAAGGACTCCCGTTACAAGGGAAGATAATAATTCAGACAAAATCGATATGCTCGTTTAATGGAAGGCTTCAATTAGAGATTACAATGCTCTATCATTTTCGTTGTTGCATAAATCGAAATATAAATCTAATCGAAGTGTAAACTTTGTGGAACCAAAAAATATGTAGGGTAAGAATATCAATTTTTCGGAATATTAATTTTCATTCGTCACAATTCGTAATGTTCGAGTTCTTTTATGGTCATTGATACTGCCGATTCGAAACTTATTTTATCACTGAAAGTGATTTTAGCGGAAGTAATCCAGAAAATCCGGCCTCTTTAGGTGCAACGCTGATGCAACGAAAATTAGCGATTGGTTGATTTGGGTCACGGGATTCGCGAGGGGGCGTGGGATAGACCTCGAGTAGGCGTGGCGTTGTCTGCTACTGAGCGATCGCGCCTGTAATTTGTTTCGTATCGATCCAAATGTTTGCATATCAATAAAATTTTATGGCAAAAAAGTCGTCAGAACAGTTGCTTCTGGGCCTTTCAGGCCTCCAAACTTGAATCACCCCTTACAATCCCAAATCCTCGTCTCGTGTAAAATTAAACCAAATCGGAGTCGTCTCGATTACGCTCACGTTACTGTATTTCGCGTCGCGACATTTGTTAAAACGCTTTCCCGCAAGAATCAAGCGGTGGAGGGAGAGGAAGAAAGCGTGCCGTACGTGACGTTATTGTAACAAGCGTGGTGCGATTCGCTGGGAAGGAAGGCGAGTTGGAAGGAAAAGATGGAAAAGCGTAAGAAGCTGCGACGGCGGTACGAAGGGCACGAAGGGAGTTGGGAAACGGAGGAAGTCGACTCTCGCGGACCGGCAAGAGATAAGACTTGTACTTCCACGGAGTTGAACCGTGGTAAGCGAGGGACTAAAAGTTCGTTCTGCTATCAGTTGCCGGGTGGAAAGTAAAGGGGCCACCGTTACTCTTAGCCCCTTCGGTGACTGCGACTCCAAAGTAGAACGTCCAGAGACCTCGCCGTAAGATATTTTATTAAATCTCTGCTCGGGATGGCTTCGGTCGTCCGGCGCGTGCCTACGTTCGCTTTTCGCGATCGGGCACCCAATTGTCCTCGTTACATTAGAGAAAAAACGAGGGGTGTAACCCGTTTTATCTGCTTGCGTTTCGCAGACGATCTTGACTTCGCGAAGAACCCTCAACGCTTAATTTAAGTTTGAGAGTCAGAAAACGGTAGAATTGTATAAGAATTCTGGATGCAGAACATGTAACTACATACTTTTTTTCATATTCTATTATCTAAATGTTCTACGTTATATCGCTATTATTCGAATGATTATTAAATTCGACACACGATTCATATTTTTGCAATAAAAACATTCGAGTGAATCAACATCCAAGAAACATTACTTAAACGACACTTCATGAAGGTATAAATCGTGTATCGAATTTAACGATCATCGAGCTCGGATGAATCTGAAAGATTAAATTTTTAACGATCATCACTCGCTTATAGAATCAATCATTTCGTGCAGATGAAACTATTTAATAAACAAAATATCACAAACATCTTCTAATGCCGAGTCTAGAACGTCTATTTACGCCCTAGAAATTTATAAAAGACTACGCCTTAAATATCAGAATTTAGGGTGCAGCGCCATTGTCAGACAACGCCATCGGATGTGCCGGTCGTCAGGACATTGCGGTCTCGTTGAGTGCTTCGGTTTTTAAGAATCCGCGGCACACGTGGATTAAAATTACTCGCGAACGTCATTCAGTGTCTTCCATCTCGAGATTGTTTCTTTATTCACGGCGGTAGCGGGCCGGAATTTGCATCAACGCTCCTTCTCGGCTGTTGATCTGTATTCCCAGCTACAATTGGATACTTTACATAGTGATACTCACTCCCTGAAAACCATCGTTCGATCGTAGATTTATTACTGTCTCTTTAGCGCGCCGCTATTTCCTCCGGAAATTTGTAACCCTCCGAAAGTTGCTGCTCTAAAGCGGAGGAACGAACGTAAAAGTTATGAATTACCTTCGAATTACACTTGCACAGGAATGATCAAACATATTGTTATCATGAATGAAAAATTCAGCTCTTAATTGCAATACTATACAGTTGTATATATATGTTACCATATAATTTTTAAACACGTAATAATTGGACTGATTTGAAGATGCAAAAATGGACAAAATATTCAGATCTCGTTATAACTTTCATTTCTTTTCAAATTCTATTTCTTTGCTTATATTCTTAAAAATATAAAATGTTCATAAAAATACAAATTCGCAGTCTTTGTTCTCAACGACAAGAGCAAAATCGAGTTGTGTTGTAATAATTAATAAATCTTTTCAATTATATTCCCAGAAACACAAATCTAGATAAACATCCTAGTAGCCTGTTATTTGTTGTCAACTTTTCTTCGCGTGTTATCAACCCAGTTACTCCTTTCCATCGTGCTTTTCACTGAAACCCACACTCCCTACGAAAAATCCATCATCGAAACCGCGAGTACCACGAACAAAAGAAACAATTTCCAAGCATGCATGTACACAAGCACGCTCGTCGTTATGAATAAAACCATCGGGGCCGCGTGTACGATCGAATGTTCGCGTTGTCGAAGCGATTACGAGCGAATTGAGTTCACGTTAGAGATAGGATCGTGCCACCTCACAAGTAGATTCTAACCATTCATTTCCTGGAATATTTCCACATGTAGTTCTAACAACTTCATTTCGTGTACGTGCAACGATACACAATTGACAGTGTGTCTTTCAGTTGAAGGAATCTCCGACAGACAGGTGACTTCCGGTGTGCATCGGCGACTTGCGACTTGACAAAAAACTGCACAACTTGTACCCCGCGTGTACGATTCGTCTCACTGAAAGACCCAGAAGCAACTGTTTCGACTAGGAAATGAAGACGAAATTTTATTGATATGCAAACATTTGAATTGATACAAAACAAATTACAGGAGCGATCGCTCAGTACCAGACAACGCCACTCCTACTCGAGGTCTACCCACGCCCCCTCACGAATCACCTGACTCAAATCAACCAATCGCTAATTTTCGTTGCATCAGCGTTGCACCTGAAGAGGCCAGATTTTCCGGATTACCCCCGCTAAAATCACTTTCAGTGATAATATGTGCCTGTTTTTCTACAAAAAAGTTTCACGTATTCACGTCCAGATACATTCATATGCATTCGCTCACTGAATATACATTTCGTCACTTTCGCGCATTCGTTTATCGCCCACAGTTATAAACGAATCACATCCACGCGAAATGAACACCGGAGGATCACGTCGTAAAATTCTGGCTCCGAACATTCGAATGCCCAATTTGCGACACTCGAGCTATTACACGTACGAACGCGTTTTCGAAATCTGTCGGTGCACCAGCAAGAAGTCGGTTTATGCAAGTACGAGTAATCATTTATCCCTCGTATAAAATAAATACGTTCATCTCGTCGCGTTCGTTGCTCGTGTAAATAACTACACCCGCGCGAGATGAATGTAATCGCTGAAACACCGGGGAGGGAACAAACGAGACGAAACTCAAATATCAAACTTGATTCGTATTCGTGAATACACGTTGGATTTCATTCCGTCCCTGGTTGACGTAACCGTGCTCCAACGTGCTCGCAGCGCGGTGCATCGCCACGTCGACTGTTAATCAGTCGGGAAGACTGTCTCGAAGAGGGTGCGCGGATCCATCGTGGATAGCAGCAGCGTTGGCGAGATAAAAAAAAGAAAGAAAGAAAGAAAGAAAGAGCGATTTTTAAGTAGTCCTCCCGGTCGTTCGGATCCGTGTAACGAACGCAAACGGGGTGGGATTGATCGCGCGCAAGGGGGCGAGCCACGGAAGAGGAACTCGCGGATAGAGGGATGGGAAAGGGTGGATTGGCTCGTTCGCTGGAGGCTCTATTCATTTGCCGGTGTTACCGCGACTGACTGCTCCGCTTTTTTACGAAACTAATTGAATGCAGTCCCCCGTTACGTACAATGCGCCAATTACCGGTAGAACTGTCGTCCGCCAGTTTGGGGGGCGAGCTGCCGACCGCCGCGGACAATATTAAGTCCGCGCCGATTTGGCCAAAACAGTAGGTCCGTAATGGCACTAATTAGGTGTACTCTGCCAGCCTCCGACCTAACCTACCTCCCCTCCCCCCTTCTCCTCCTTCAGCCTCTTTCCACGTCACTTCGCGCTCATTCTCTCCTCGTGTCTCCGCAGTTTCCTACACAGTTTCCACGTTATACACCCATTCTCATTTGCCACGTTCTCCATGCTGTCTACCTACAACTCGTCGTATGTCGTTCGCCTCTGTCTCTTTTTTCTTCTCTCTCTCTCTCTCTCTCTCTCTCTCTCTCTCTCTTTTTATTTCTGTCTGAAAGGAACGTCCCTTCTATATTCAACCACACTCGCGGGTAGCGGCATGCTCGCCACCCCCTTGTGGATCCACGAGCCAGCCAGCTTTCGCTTGTTCGCCGCTGTCGCGAATAATGACTGCACGTCTCTCCATAGGATCGGTGTAAACGCGATACCGGGCGCTCAGTTTTTGGCGGCTCTCGCTGTGTTTCCGATTTGCGACACGCAATTTTCTTGTCTCTTCTCTCTTCTTTTCGTTTTTTTCTCTTTCTTTTTCTTTTTGGTGAAGAAATTGACTCGGCTTTTGCAAATCCTTGGTTTAGATCATGTGACACAGTACAAATCGTGCAACTTACTACTTCATTGAGGAGTTTTGGATTCGATAGAAAATGTGAAGATTGATATTCTTTCATTGTAAAATAAAGCAAAATATTCTAAATAGCAACAAGTATAATTGTCATTATCTCGTGCAATATCTTTGTCGTGAAGTGTTCTGAAATTTGCTAAAGACTTGAAGACGAGAAAAATATTACTGTGTAAAGTGTGCCATTTTTATTTAGCAAATGATTTCTACATTTTTTCAGAAATTGTAGTCAATTATCCACAAATTAAAAATCTCCTGAAATACATACGCGTGTTTCCAGTATAATCAATCTCGATCGTTTCTCGATAAATGTCGCGAAAATCTGTTACTTGGCGACGAGCAAGAAACGAGCATTGATTGACAAGGCTGTTCGCGCCGTAGTATTTTTGACGCGATTCTGAATCAATTTTAGGCCATCGTTCAGCTTTTTGTAGCGCAACAGCGCCATCCGGTATACTCCGTGTATTTTTACTGAATTCTTCAAATAACTTCATATAACTTTCTAGCTTTTCCGTGAATCCTTTAATGAGTTCATCAGATAGGTCAAATGTTAAATTCGTATGCCATTATAAATACATTTCGATTTCGAGCCTTCAAGCTTCGTTCCGAAAAGGGAACTAAATATTTCAATTTCTGAAGAAAAGTAAATTCGTCAAACATAAATCAACGACAGATTTATTAAATTGGCTCGAATATATCTTCTTTCAGGAAGAATTTATCAAGAACTCGACAGACAGGCAGGAAAGAAATATCATCTTGAACAAAAATCCTGAAGATTCAATTTCCTGTGATAGTTGATAGTAATAAGCAAATAGGAAACAAACTAACTAGTTTTGTTTATTAACGTCCAATTAAAATCTGGAAAATTATCACTTAATAAATCACTTAAAAAATTTATCCCTTTTCCGATTTTCAATTTAATGAGACTATGAAGGGAATTACCATCACAAATGTGTTGAATTATGTTTATAATAGATTATAATTATATGTGAACGTAATTAAAAAGATGAATATTTACAAAAATGGAGCCACTATAATTTCTATTTTTTAAAATATCATTATAATCATCATCTTGAACAGTGCCGCGAAGATTTTGATTGGTCGTTTATTAAATAGTTATTGTTATTGAAAGAATTACGCTCAAAAACCCACAATTTTCTGCACGTCGGTCATGTAACTCGGTTCAAGTCATTTATGTCATATCACGTGATATAACAATCGAATTATATAACTATAGATTATGTAACATACAACTCGTTCAATTCATGACTGAGCATAGTTAGACGGATAATTACATCAGTAATCTGTCATCGGGCAATTATATTAAATTATCAAACACACGCAGCGAAAATTGAACTCAAAGAAAAATTGAAAAATTTTTCTCCCGACAGCCCAACGAGCTTCGTATCAATCCCACCACTCTCACCACGGTAGAAATTCCACGCCACGGCGAATTCGCAGCAACTCGCTTTCTTACCCTCCCCATGACGGATCATGCTCATTTTACATGCATCCCCCTTCGCCGACTAAATCGGATAGTTCAACGTCCTGGACGCCTCGGGTCTCGGCATCACCTTGACTCGGGTGTCGTAAATTGCTCCGAACAGACGTACCCGCCATTTGTCCTTCTTCGATTTTCGATCGAACTGGCAAATTGTTTATAACCCACCCGATGTATCGTGTGATACGAACAACGAGAGAGAGAGAGAGAGAGGGGGAGAGAAAGAGAGACGCTCGTTGCTCCGAGAAATATCGTGCACCGCTGTATTGCAACTCGACACGCAACCTTTGACAACTTTATTATAATGAACAGTTCGAGCAGCAAGGAACTGTACTCATTTCGCATTGATATTCGATCGAGATCGTGTTTGAAAAGCATTACGTGCGAGCGACGAGATTGAAAGTCTTAGTGCTGGCGATAGGCCTCAGGCGATAGTTTCAAACGTATGGCGAAAACTTCGAGCTGTTTCCAGTCGTTGGAAGCACGCATCGAGCACGGCCTACCCGATTTTTTAACGATTCGCCACGATGATGTGCAACAAAGGCGACGTTATTAATGGGACATTGTCTGTTCCGTGTCGAATGGTGTCGTGATACAATTAGACACGGTGATGCAGAAGGTAGATACGAGTTCAACGACAGTACTTTTCGTTTTGACGTTTCCTTTGTTTCGTTTGATATGTTATTATATGCAATATTATTACGCAATATTATTATAATATATTATTATGCAATACTGTCCAAAAGTTTAGGTTTTTATATTTACCTTTAGTACACTTGTATTTTACTTTCATTTTGGTACACACATGTTTTGCTATGAAGTCAAACTGATTTTTATTAATCTTTTATCGATCTTTTAGACAGGTGTGTGATTAATATTCACTTGTCAAGATACGAATGATCCTTCGTCGCATTGAAATTCTATGGTGAATTTAAAAAAATAGTGTTTATAATACTCGTCATTTTTTTATGTATTTTAATTTACGGAGTTGATCAATATGACTTCGCGTAATTTCTATACTATACAACTGAAATACTCTTATACCTAGGCAGGAAATTTCCTATGAAAAGTGTGTGATTCATGTATCTAGGCGTCTGATTTATGTGTTTTACACACAGAACGTGTATACAGACTTTGTCTAATTTACTCGTCATTCGTCCCGTTGCACAGCAGTAGTACTAAATTTGTGTCGTTGAATTTGCAATACAGACACATTTAGTACCTCGCTTTCAAGTTTTAAAATACATCGATTGTTCGTAATTAATTGTCGAATGTAAGCTCTGAATGGAGCTGTCGTTTCTGATTTTTAATTGAAGCAAATATATTGTCGAATTTACCGTCTGATTTATTCATCGCGCACCGTTCGAAAAACGTAGCTGTGCATTTTTAAGCTTGCAACACGAACGCGTTTAGCTTCTCATTTCGTCAATCGTAATTTCGTAATTAATTGTCAGTTGTAGGTTCTAAATGGATCCATTGTTTCTGATTATTTAATTCGTGAAAGAACGTATCAATTTATTCGCAAAGAACGCTCTTTAATTTTCAACGATAGCTGATTCGTCAAGAATCGATTTCAAGAGACATCGATGCTATCTAATTTTTAACTAATTTTTAACTGTTTCACGAATGAAATATCGCCATTCATTACCGCTTCACGAATAAAAATCGCTGTCCGATCAAATTGAATCGATGAATAAAATTGAATAACGAGTTTCTTTGTTTATCTTCGGAAAAATTTACACGAAGATCCGCAACTTTAGTAATTAATTATTCAATATAGATCGCAAACAGAACTGTCGTTTTCTTTTTACTTTTAACTGGAGGAGTCTCATCGTGTTGATTCACTCATAAGAACGTTGTCCTGAATTGTCGACTAATTCATAATTTCAGAGTTATGCGTACATTAGTTCAAAGACCTTCGATCGTTCTCTGTTGCTCCTATTTCCAGAATACCTCTGTTCACATACGCGACATAATTGTCACTAATTTGTCATGTACAGCCGGAGAGTACACACATATTATGGCATTGGAGGGTAAATGAAATCTTGTATAATTTAAAGTAATTTCGAATTAAAGGGAAGGATACTAATTGACTGGTTACGATATTTATTTATCTTCTTTTCTATTAAAAATATATTCCTATTAAAAAGAATGTTTCTGACAGGGGTTAATGAAATTAATTTTCTTTTTAGCTGTTAAGTGAATGAAATATTGACTATTAATATATTTTTCAAGAATTATTATTTATAAAATTGATTGTTTATTAAATTTAGTAACAGAATAATTTGTAAAATTTTTTTCACGCAAAGGAACAGACGACAATAGTAAATCCACGCTTCCATATTTCTGTTTTGAAGTGAAATTATTCGAAAATCTAAAAAATCGGAATTTTCGTACTCAGTCGTCGATTAATTAATCTCACGTTATAAAAATTGTCTTTCACATCTCTTCGTAATTTTGAAAACATTATGTTATAACGCTGCTTCTTAATAATTATATTCCTGACTTTCTACAAACCGACAACTATCTCTATCTAACTTTATTCACGACTTTGTAACAACGTTGTGTAAAATAAGAAATCAACAAACACAATTTTTCGCTTGCCAACCGGACGCGAATCCATATTTTTACAATAAATAACAATTGAAGGAACGCTCGGAAAATCCTGGATCGGTAAAAGTTCACAGTGAACCCGTAACTCGTCTTAATTCGAGGGATTGGTATTTGCGAAATAGGACACTACACTTCGCCGTTTAATATAGCCTGGATCTAGGTTGAGTTTCAGTCACGCATAGATACCTACCGGTACCTACACACGGAGCTGCGAGTTAGATCGCAAGTAGGTATCATTGTCACGTGTAGGGTAGCGCGTGTCGCCCCGCTGTAATAAGAGTTCGGCGCAAAGCCTCCTGCCGTTCCGATGGAAACGTTCCCCGAAGGCGAGGGTAGAGAATGCTTTCATCGGGAATAAGGAAGAGGCCGGCCTCCGCGCAGATTTTACCAAACGTAAAATCGGAATACGGAAGATTACATCGAATATTAAACATTCCTGCCTGAAAATGTCCTCATCCCCCGTCTGCTACGGCGATCATCTCGCATACGTACAGTAGTGCCGACGCCCTCCAAGTAGAATAACCTGATTTTGCTCCTCCTTTACCTTTCTTCTCGCCGGAATCGGAATCGGTTAAGCGAGATTGTACTTTTTCAAGAAAGTTTCCGCGGAATGGTGTCTCGGGGAACGAAGTCGTGCCTAATTAACTAGTTACTCGCAATTCAGTTAAGTTAACTTATTCGTCGAACGAATAAATTGCGAATCATTGAAAATGTAAACGTTCTGTAAATATTAAGAGGGAATTAATTTCAAGCAAGTCCCGACAGCTGTGGAGATGATAAATTACAGATTAATTAAACGAACGTACGAACGCGAATGTAACGAATGCTTGTATAAATATAAAATTCTGCGCGTGTGCTACTTTAATCAGTGGATATTGAGAGTAAATTTATTTCAGTCTAATTTGTTTCGTTAGTTTCATTTTAATACTGTGAATGTTATAAATTGTAGACGCACGTGATTGATATATATTATATAAATTTTGATAATTTTGACGCGCGAATTAAAAGTAAATTCATCTGAAGCAATTCAGTGTAAATATAAATTTAGTAAATAATCTGCTTTGTTTTAACACGTTCGATCTGCTATATTATCACTGAAAGTTTTAGCGAAGGTAACCCAGAAAAACGCTGTTGCAACGAAAATTAGCGATTGGTTGATTTGAGTCACGTGATTCGTGAGGGGGTGTGGAGTAGGCCTCGAGTAGGAGTGGCATTGTCTGTAATGAGCGATCACTCCTGTAATTTGATTTGTCTCGATTCAAATGTTTGCATATTAGAGTATTTTCAGACATATTTCCTAATCAGAACAGTTGCTTCTGCGCCTTTCAGTGAGACGAATCGTACTGTCGTGTATTTTTTACGAGAGTGACTCTCTCTTTGCTGCTTTCTGAAAATAATATAATTTATGTAATATAATATAAAATTATACAATATTATTTATTCTGTTTAATTCATATATATATTAAATTTATTAAAGTTTCCATCTCGAGATATCTCTGAAACGTACAACACAGACGCAAGTAACGTAAACGAATGATCAAACAGGAATTTACATTCTCTGTTAGAACAGAATTTGCACAAAAAAAAAAAAAAAAAGAAAAGAAAAGAAAAGAGGAACGCCCGTAAAAATATCGTAATTCCTCAATAGTTCCTCTGCTTCGAAACTTGCCCGCCGTTCATTTCAATCGTATTCCAGCAATTTCGCCGTTCAAAATCCTGGCCTCTTACCGTCTTACCATAATCCCACGCTATCGACACATACCATCGACCAAAACCAATTCGGCAGTTCCGATATTCCACAAAAGTTCGGGAAACCTTGCTCCGGATTTCGGCGGAAGCTCGTCCGTCCTTTATTTCCCGCGCAGTGGCGTAGCCGTTTACTTCTTCTCCGACTCCTTTACCCGCGCGCACTCGTCAACCGCTGTTACTATCGTGTACTTTGCTTTATTGCCAAGCATTCGTCTTTGTAGCAATAATCGCGAGTTGCACACTCGTTTCTGTCCATCCTCGTCCCATCTACGTTGCGTTTCGTTCTCCGTCTCGACTGACCCGTAACGGGACGAGACTCCGTCCGATCCCTTCACTTTCGCCATTTTGCCAGCGGCACTAGGAGAACGGATAATGCTGGTCGATAAAATGGCGGACGGTTGGCCCCGGCCGTGTGATTGAAAGCGAAACGGAGGGTTAATCTTGCGGTCTGGCCACTTCGTTACGTGTCAACCGCAGTCGTTATCCCTCGCCTCGGCACGTGACCTCCGCAAAACGACCTAAACGCCGATTAATATCCTTTTGCTCGCGCGGCTGCTCGAAAAGTTTCCTTTCGCCGGCGTCTCTCGCCGTGTCCATTCGAATTTCAGTTCGTCCCGCGCGATGCTTCCAGTCTAGTTTAATTAATTCTCTGTTGGGAAAGTTGCTTCCGGTCGTTCCTCCCCTGTTTTTCCCCTCGATCCCCACAGTTTTGTGGAATATTGATAGCTGGGCTTCGGGAAAATCGGCCAACGAAGAGAATGCGTGGACTTTTTTGTGGAAATTTACGGAAACAACAGCGACGTAATTGCATTTTTCTTTTTTTTTCCATTCAAACGAATTTTATCATTTTTATCGCTTCGAATTTATTTTCTTTTTTCGTTTTCATTAATTTTCGTTCATTGTCTCGGCAAAAAGGTACAACTCTGGCGAACACGGCGAAAGGTCACGCCGGAATCATTCGGCGACGTACTTCGAAATCATCGAAATCACCGAGGTGTACTCTCCCGCGAATAATCGCCCGCGAATCGTAACGCGAAATACGCGAAAAAAAAAGGGAAAAAAAAAAAATACGGGAAATCGGCAAAGCGAAATGCGTCCGACAAATTCGCGTGTTATTCGTCACCGGGATGTTTTCATATCGGAGCCGTCCGCGCCGCGCTCGATGCAAATCGAAGTTTAATGGAAAACGAAATTACACGCGAGACCGAACATGATTAATACCCATAAGCGCGTACAAGCACGTAACAAGGTACGTATTAAGTTTCATCGTCGAAATAAGGTCAGATTGATTTTCCAAGTAAGGCGGATTCTCGTTAAACGCTTTAACAGCGCGAGCGTCTGCGAGATGCTCGGCTTGTTACGAGCGTCTCCTCTCTTCCCTTTCTCTCGTCGTTCTAACGTTTATTTATAGAACGAAAGTGGAAGAAAAATCGAGAACACCTGCCAGACAAATTCGTGTTCGCGAGACGACGCCGGCAAGGACCAAAAGTATTTATATAACTCGTGACATCTGTAGGTGGCCGGCTCGAATACGCTTTGACGTCGTCCAGAACGAGGAAGTAATTAAACCGACGATCACTGTACCGTGTGATTTATCGAGAAGGCGATTCTAATTACTATCCGGATGTTGGCGGACGAGAAAACTTCCGATTGAAGCGCAGTTCATGCGCGCGCCCCAGTCGATCAAACTTCTCGTGGCAATATTTTTAAAGGCTTCCTGTTTATTTCATCAAACGAGGTGCTTCCTCGTTGATAAAATCTTCATTTTCTTAATTAAACGTATTTTCAAGCGTGGATGTCATTTGGCGAACGTTTCTGCAGCCTCTCGACATTATTAGTTAACTTTTTCTTCTTCTTTTTCCTTTTTCTTCTTCTTTTTAGTTCTGTATAAGTTTATTATTTGTCGGAGGGAGTATTGGGAAAAACAGCTCTTTTTGAGTTACGCGTTTCGCGTAATATAATTGGGAAAAGTTTCTTTTTCTTCTTTTTCTTTGGTTGAAATCGGGGGAAAAAATATTGAAGGAAGCAGATAATGGTTCGACGAGGATTATAGTTTCTTTCTGTAAATGCAACAAAATTCTGTGTATTTTGCAGCTTCTGTTTTGCAGTATGTATGTACATGTGTGTATTTGCATTTTTCAAACATTTCATTTCTCTTTGCAGAGACACCATCACGTCGTTTAACATAAAAGGATATCGAAGTAAGATTGATCGGTTCAAAAAATTATTCACTTCGTTCTGCAAAATTAAAGCGTCTTCCATGAAAAGATAACGAAATTAATATTTTACGTATGTTTCTAGAGAGCACGTATCAATAACTTCGACGAAAAGTTCTTTTCTTCCGACGATTCAATTTTTAAATTCATATTCTCCTATCCGTATCTTAATATAATAATAAAATTTTTTAAACCAGTTGTACGACACAATTAACATTTCATTGTTACACTGATTAATTTTATTAACAAGCAAATCAAAACAAAGTGAATCGATGCGGTATATACTGTCACCTTAAACATTTATTATAAATAACAGATATTTAATACTGTAGCGTATTGTAATATCAAATAATAATTCGGTCGATACAATATATATATATATACACCTACGTGAAACAAAAGTAAAACAAATCGAGATCGTGTTGATTCATATGTTTATTATCAACAGTTAATTAACGCATGATCAGTTTATCAAAAATTGGAATATCGTATATTCATTTTACAGTATAAATCTTGCAGAATAGGTGTTCATTTATCTTGCATTGCAATTAATTCATTGAACTGGTTTGATCCATTTTTTTAATACGTTGTTTCTTTCTCAAAATAGAAGAAATAGTGTTCAATAATGTGCGTAAATGATGCAAGTATATTTTTGTTCAACAAATGACGATAGTAATAATGATAAAAATTATGAATTTCATTCGTATTTTATAGATCTGAATCTGTACAACAGATACTAACAGTGGCCACATTTAGGAATGATAATTTCGTATATATATCTCTACACTATAATTTGCACTCTTTATACTTCACTTTATATTAATGGTGAACAAACAACAACGACGACGACGACGGTAACAACAATCAAAAGTACAAATTTCATTCCCATTTGACAGTCAGAACATGATTTGCTGAAACACAAATGTATAATACATGGTGTGTAACTATTCGCGACTAAATTATAACTACATATATCACGTGTCTTCGCACAATTTATATTCCCCTGTATTCCATTAAATTCACTTTCGTTCGAGAAATAAACAAGAACGGCAATATTAGCCAGAGCCTCTCACAACTCTCTGGCAAAAGTGTAAATTTCACTCGCGCTTGACAGGCGGAACGGCGGCTAGCGCGAAACGATTCTCCGATACACGTTCGTAAATCCGGGATCCCCGAATGCGATGTCATAACATCAGCGAGTGGATGAGCCGGGGCATGTTTAATCAGAACCCGGTGGAGGAGAGAGGCAGATTCTCGAAAATCCGCCACAGGAAGCGAACCGGTTTCATCGTCGACATACGGTGTTTCGATCTTCGGTAAACGTACGTCCATTAGCGTGTACCGTCCCTCCCCCTCCTCTCCCTCCCTCCCTCCCTCTTCACCCCCTTCAATAGGGTCCGTGGCCACGGTACGCGTCGACTTCCTGATTTGCTTTGACAGACGTGCGTGAATCAGACAAACCGGGGACACAGGGAGATACCCACGAAACGACGTGTTGGACGCCTGGCCTGATTCACGGTGACTGATCAACCACGGGCACACAGGGCTCGTTAATAACGCCTGTACAATCGACATCGATTGTCGATTAGGCACGCGGAGGCTTCGTTTAATCGCTAATTAACTCGAGATCCATTGGTTTTGTCGAATTCATCGGATCGTTACCGGATGAACGGACAGCGTGTCGTGCTGGCTGGAACGACGAACGGCGATTCGAGTCGAGCGCTTCTTCCAAATAGATTTGCAGAATAACACGAATTACACAGTTGTATGGTGTACAGTTGATCAATCGTAGTTGAACGTCTAGGTTTTATCAACTTAGGTCTGTTCAACTCTTGGACATTGGGTAATTTAATCACGAACGTGGATTAGATCAAATCAGACGATGGCAAATTTACTCGATGTCTTAAAAAATTACTAAAACTTCTAAGGGGAGGTTTTAGAGCGTTTTATTTTTCAGGTTACTGTACAACGATTGAAAAAAAAAACATATTTGGTCTTTTAGGAACATTTCACCTTGTTCGATTGTACTATTGAAGGGAAGGAGATGATATTTACAGATATTATTATTATATTTAATAATAATTATTAAATAATTATAATTAATTTCATAAGCTAATTTGATATAATTTAATAATTTAATAATTTTAAGATTCAAGATTTCATCACTGAGAATAATTAACTTTGACTATATATTTTGTAAAAATTCAGTCGATCGATTGAAATATCAGGAAAATCGTGCGCTGCATTGCGAACAGTTTGAATAATTTCGAGGGAAAAAACAAATTAAAATTGTCCTGTCTTTGTCACGATGTATTCCATACGAAACACAAACGGGAACCAAACTCGTTCGACTCTTTGAAACCGGCATACCGTTGTACTCTCTTAGCTCGCGAGTGACTCGCGATTGACGAAAGAAAGCGAACGAGAGGCGTGGGAGTGGAGAGTAGCGGCCCGTTCACGATTCTGGCCATCCCTTTTCCGGTGTCCTCGCGGTCTTTTTGTACCGTCCAACTATTTTAATCCCGTTTGGTAGCAGCCGCTGTTCCACCGAAACGCCGCGTCGACGACCTCGTTAGACGCGGCTGAACGTAATCCAGATTTCGTCTACGGGATTATCAACCGGTCGAGAAGACGCGAGAACGGGTTCAACCTGTTCCCTAGCTGGTTTCGTACAGTTGCTACGCTCGAGGCATCGAACGAGTCGAACGCACGTGATTTTTTTCTATTACTGCAAAACTCTCGAGGGAACGTGGAATGCGTTTTCTCTGTTTTCAAGTGAGGGGGGTGGTAGCGGCCGATGTTTGTTATTCAAACAGGGAATTCATTATACGGGAGAGCCGAGGGAGATTATAATTACAAATAAATTCGTAGATCTCGACGGCATTTCATTTCATATCGGAACGATATTTTGCTACGTTTTATTTATTGCGCGTATTTCGTGGCCGTCTGGTTAATTAAAGGAATTCAATTAATGGAAGTTAATTTATAGTGAGTGGAGTTATAAATAGAAGTGCGAGATGTTGCGTAGAACAAGCGAAAACAGAACGTCTCTTGTAAATGAAATGAATTTTTACCAAAGTTTCATTTTTATATTTATAAAAGCGTGAAAAGTAAAACTAACGTGCTAATCGTGAATATTTAGATCAAATTAAATTTCTAGATTTCTGATTTTCAAAAATGTACATGAAGTATAGATATAAATGTCAACTTCACTCTTAAACGCGCAATTATTTTTTTTTAACGATAGAACGTTGCGAATTAACAGCGATACGCTCGAATTTAAGCTGGAACCATTCGCAAAAAGGACACAAAGTAATACGTTTGAGTATAAACGAGAGTAATTTTTTTTATTATTTTTATTCACAATTTTGAAGATTGGTTAATTATAGAAACGGCGAAACTCGTTGTCATCTATCCATTTTGGAGCACGTAGCTGGAATTTCTCTTAAAAGATTCGTAACAAAAGAATCATTTATTAATTATGAATTCGTTCATGTTCAATTGTACGATTTTATTGAAAATATTTCAATTACATTTACGTGAATATTAATAATGGAAAAAATACTCGCACGTAGCTTCGCCGTTCGACGAAAGAACGATTGGCAAGCGCAAAAGCAATTATTATAAAACGCGGATAGTGAACGCGGCTTTGCCAATCGTGTTGTAATAATTTGATTTAAATACATTGATAAAAACCGTCTCTCACTCTCTGTTACAAACATTCATATACGATTTTAATTGAAAATTATTATCTCGTCCTCTTTCAACAAAAATTTATTTACGACGCGATTTCAAACAAATTTAAAAACAAAGAATCGATATACCTCTCTCTGTTTGATTGAAATTTAAAGTAGATTAGATTATTAACGACTGTAAAATTATATCGAAACTAGCATAAACTGCTACTGTTATTACATTACCGTACTGTGGTATTTTTATACATTTGCGGGAAATTTAAATATGCGACAACTGTACGTATAAAATGCACGTAACATTCAAAAATACACAAAATATCCAAACTGTTGCAGTTGCGAAATCTGTTAGATACGTGGAATTTCCTAAAGTTCCAATTTTTAAATGACAATCGTAAAAATGTGGATTTGTACGCGTGTAACGTATCCACGGTCTGTATATAATAAACAAATAAAAAACGGAGCTGCAACGCCAAAAATTATTCAGAGACTTCCTGAATTAAAAACATATTTAGGGTTCTGTAAAGGATATTTAAAACCCAGGATGCTGCTGGAAGGACTGAAGGAGTGTGTGAAAGGAAGTGAGAAGAAAGGCGATTGCGTTTCGTCTCGGAGTCACTGCCTAGACTCATCCAGTGGGGCTGATGGCAGCGACTCCTTACCCCAGACGCTTGTTGTTATAACTACCCGCTGGGCTGGGCCCGCCCGGTCACCCTCCTAGCGGGGTTCCGCATGCTGCTTGCTTAACATCGGAGATCGGTAGCACTTCGACGCTAAGGCTTGTGCTAGTCGAGTGTTCGAAACTCGTAGTCGAGGAAATCCCCGTATTCGAAACGATCATAAAAGAAAAATCAAAATTAAAGAGAAATTGCAAGGACGTTAAATAAATGGTCACTGTATTGCGCGATATTGCGCTTAATAAATATTCAGCGGTATTCGCTGAAACGTTACGTGTCCTTTAGAAGATACCATTAGAAATACTTAACAAAAGATTCGGACCTACTCGCGAAACGCTCGATCCCATCGAGCCAAGCGCACGTTGCCGAGGACTGATAACGTTTTAATTTGCCTGATCGACTCGGCGAGTTCCGCGGCCGGGTTCTCGTCGCGTTATCGTATCAAGAAGTGAATCGCGGAGTGAAATTCAACGGC
Source organism: Melipona beecheii (assembly GCA_032399605.1). Classification (NCBI taxonomy): domain Eukaryota; kingdom Metazoa; phylum Arthropoda; class Insecta; order Hymenoptera; family Apidae; genus Melipona; species Melipona beecheii. Next base: position 4,642,096 of record JAUCMO010000501.1, on the reverse strand, counting down.
GCGGACATAGATCCGAGGGTGTAACGAATCGATCGCGCACCGATGCCCAATTAAACGGCCGCTCGGGCTGTCGAGACGGGGGACGCGGCAGTTATTTAAACGGGCTCGCGGAGAAATTACGAGACGCGGACGGTTCGATTTTCGACGATGGATTTACGGTGATTGTTCGGCAACATCAAAAGAAACGTAAATCTGTCTCCGACACGGTTGTAAGCGCGTGTACAGCCGTTGTTCGCGTGCATCGCGATCCACCTTCACGGTTTTTAGCGGCACCGGAACCAGCACTTTATCTGCCCCCCTGTCGACGATACGGCAATTAGCAGGTACACCCTCGTTTATAAGTATCCCACGAGTTACGACGTTCGAAACGGAGTCTAAATTACATTTGACTCTCGTTGATTCAAACACTGATCAATCAACGTAAATTAGTAAACCATTAGTGGACTAATGGAAGAGACTGAATTGAACTGGCAATTGGTATTGTAAAATATTTGGTATTGTAAAATGTTGGTACTGTAAAATATTATTGAACGTGTCAATAAAATCTGTAAAACTTCCCTGAAGGGAAATTGTTCGTTTTAATTGTCCTGCCAGCTACGTTCTCGAAAGACACGCGAATTTTTTACAACTTGAAAGAACGTTGATTACCTCGCCGATAACGCAGTCACAACGTGTGCAACAGCGGATGGCGATAGGCGAGGGTACAATTACAATTACTTGGCAATACCAGCGTGATTTTAATTATAACATTAATAGCAACGGACGTCGCGAATATATTAATATTTCTCGTTAATCATGCCAGCGTACGGCCAGATCAGATTTCCCCGAGATTCGCATACAATTACAAAATGTATGGGCTCACGCACGCTCGCGTCGAGACAGTATGTTTAATCAGGGTAATGTGAACTGATCTGGATTTTATGCGGAAAAATGGTCTCGCGCTGCGTACAGGAGACGGGAGGAACGCGCGCGATGAAATTAATAACAGCCGTGAGCTACCTACATCAAACGAAACGTATACAATTCGGAATAAAGGACGAGTCCGCGGTTTGGTAACGCGGTTTGGTCGCTGTCTTTTTTTTCTTTTTTTTTTCTCTCTTTTCAGATTCTACGCATTTCTCCAGAAAAATTTACACGTTCTAAATAGTTTTCATATTTCACGGGTCGTAACGGGTCTTTGTACGTTGTGAAATATTTATCTCGTTCCCGAGTAATATCTGGCAACGAATGAAAGTAACAACGAACGAAAGCTACGTAAATCTGAATTTTCTTTCAGTTTAAATATTGTGACTATCGTGGATAGATTGTAATTAATCTTTATGTTACGGCAATACGAAGAATTTAGAAGTGCAGAAAAGATATTCAATTCCGAAAGATAACGATAATTAAGAGAAATTCAGAGAAATGAGAGATTTTAAAAAATAACTAGACTGTGTAATCTTTCGTAAAACAGTCGATTACATCGTCGCAGCTCTTTCACGGTGTGTTAATGAAATTTCAAGAAGTTCTGAAACACACACACAATAGATTAGCTTTCTATAGAAAACTTTTTCATAATGAGCATTCTCACAGTCGATGAAAAATTATCGATGTCTTAAACTGCTGTAGCTTTGCATGAGAAAGTCTCAGAACGAAACGACAAGGATTAAATAAAGCTACTCTTCTTCTCGAAAATATTGCAAATTCGCACGTCTTTATGGACACTGAGAAATTCTTTTTCGTAACAAAATACACCATAAAAATTGAAGTCTCCTCTTTGCAACCCTTGATTCCCTAACCTCTTAGCTGTGAATGACGAATATAATCGTCACTTTCAAAAGCGGGACTAACCACAACTAAGTGGTTAAAATTTCTTTTCACGCGCGATAAACAATTCTTCGTTTCATTTTAACGGGTGAATAATTTCGGGATCCACACACGACTAAACAAACACGCACGTTGATATTATTACGAACTAGAATATCGTTTTATTTTCACAACAGTTTCGCTGCTGGAGCTTGGTGGTAACTGTGCCGAGTGTGCTTTGTATTGGCAATACCAACTTCGTAACTCTGTGCTACAGCTCGCTTACGCTCTGTAGATGCATTAATTTCTGAGGAAAGCGTGTAACTGTGCGCTTCCGAGCAACGTGACATGAATCCCTCCCTCTGACTGTTGTCTGTAAAGAGCAACGTTACCCAACACGCGGTTCGAGGAGCAACGCAAAAACACACGTGTAAGCATAACATATGCGTGCACGTGTGACAAATTGAATGTATTTATAACTCGTCGATTGAATTTATCGTCAAATCTGCTCTTAATCAGCGCGTGCTGCTCGCGTTTCGCCATACGAATGAGCAGTTGAAGCGTCGAAGGATTTATCGGATTAAAAGTTCGGGATGCATGATGGAAGGACGAATGGACTTGGGGTCATGAGAGAGAGAGATGGAAAAAGGATGTGTTTCGTCTCAGAGTCACTGCCTAGACTCATCAGTGGGGCTGCTGACAGCGATTCCTTTACTTCAGAGACGCTTGTTTTTGTAACTACCCGCTAGGCTGGCCCGATCACCCATCCTAGCGAAGTTCCGCACACTGCTTTGCTTAACGTCGGAGACCGGCAGGACTTTGACGCTAGGCGCGCAGCCACTTGCGGCTTGTGCTAGTCAGTGTTCGAAACTCATATTTGAGGAATCCTGAGCCGCTACAGATTCGTTGATTCTGGTAGAAAAGAAACCGGCAAACACGAGTTTCAAGAAACAATTGATTGACACCATTAATTACGGTCGGAGTACATTGAGTTATTTTATGATCACTTTCAGTCGTCGTTTCTCCTAAATTTTTGAACGTGAGTGTATAGTATTTAATAGCGTAATAATATAAACTGCACAAGGACGTGACAAGACAATAATATAGAAACTATTAACAGAGTGTTGATAACAATAGAGTAACGCTGAAAATTATATAAAAATCCAAATAAAACGAATCGCCGGTTCTTGATGTGATACGAGTACCTTGTCGCTTGTGCCTATTGCTGCTGTTATTGTTGAAGCTTGGCGAGAGTTTTGAAATTTTGAAATCTCCTCCGCGGTGAGGAGATATTTCGTTTGGCGAAAGTTTCCCTTCGACCAAAGTATTTCTATTTTATCGACGCTTGCGCGTCATGCACATCGCTGCAGATGCAATTTGCAACGCGGCTGCATCAATATCGTTGATAAAGTTTCGAAAGTGTGCCGCAGGATTTCGATGTGGTTCACCGCTGCTGATTTCTTTCTTTCTTTCTTCTTTTTTTCTTTTTTTTTTTTTTTTTTTTTTTGTCAAGTATTTCCTCAAGGAAATTGTATTTACCCTGTGGGTACATCTTGGATAGAGCGAAGTTCCTCGCCTGACGAAATCGTTGACCCATCTGCGAGCAGGTCCCTAGGAATTCGATATTTTTGTTGCTACGATGTTTCAGCAAATAATCTTCTCGTCCGCGCAAAATATAAATTATAGTGGAACAAAATTTCAATTATTAAGAATGTTAAACTAACCTACGGTTTATTTTAGATTTTAGCGAATAATTCTCGTTCTCGTCGGAAAAGTTAATTGTATTGGGACAAAAAGTTGACATTCGAGGGTTCAAATATTTCTACAAGACAGTTTAGAGAAATTGTACTTTTGAAATTTCAATTATAGCGATGATGTTTTAAGTTTATGTGGTTAAGGAGAATTTATTTTTAACTATTTGTAAATAATTATTTTTAAATATTTAGTATTTTTTATTTAGCATCTATGAAGAAACTTGTTCGAAGACTTTACCTATTTTTGAAGAAGCTTTTGCTTTCTTAAAATATTTCCGCAAGATAATTTGCAGAAGTCCTTAAATAATAGCAGTGATATCTCGACTTTACATCTATATTTGAAAAGATTCTTGAACGATTCACAGTAAAGTCTCATCCTACAAAACACAATTTTCATAATCTATATTCTTAAACCTTGAAGACTCTTTAGAAAGCAACTTAATATCCCAATATATCCTTTCTAACTGCCTCTATCCACGCGATTCCTTTTTCCCGTTTCCTACTACTATACGATCCTCCAATAGCAAGAAAGCTCTGTTTTAATTTTCAATAAATCACGGGGACGAATTCGCAAAACTGCAAAAGAGGACGGGGAAGATGCAAAAAGGAACGGGGAAGGAAGGTTTTTTAAAATTAGTGAAATTCGCGAGTTGGAAGTTCGGCGGCTCTTTGTCACACAAAGTATATAAGAAGCGGTTGAGCATTATTTTCCAAAGCGGGCGGAAAGGAGGTCGAAGGAAGAAACATCCAACGTTCCGCGAAGGCGAGAGGAAAGACGATACAATGGATGGCGAAGAGAACGACGGGTGGAGAGGAGAAAAGAAAAAAGAAGAGGAAAAAGAGGAAGAAAAAATCGTGAAGACGAAGCAACCACGGTTGTTCGGCATTAAGGTTGGCAGAGCTGCAGCCAGCGGCTCTGGTCGTGGCCGTGATTGTCTTAAATTTAAATAATCACGAGAAAATGTTAATGCCCTCCCTTACGCGCCGTAATTCAATGATAAAACAAAAGAAGGAAGTGCCGGCGCAGCCCAGTTGAAATTCGTTCGGTGTGGGCGGGACAGAGTGGAGCGAGCAAAGACCAGGCCAGAAAGGATAAGGTGAATAGCTAAGAACTAGAAGATGTACTGCAACTGTATTCGTCGTAGTGTGATTATAATAATTTATTTGCAACAGTCACGATATACATAAATATTAAAAAACTGCACGACTCTTACCCCAGTACGATTCGTCTCTCTGAAGAAGACCCAGAAGCAACTGTTTCGTCTAGGAAATCAAGACGACTTTTTCGCCATAAAATTTTATCGATATGCAAACATTTGAATCGATACAAAACAATTGAGCGATTGCTCAATACCAAACAACGCCCCCTCACGAAACGCGTGACCCAAATCAACCAATCGCTAATTTTCGTTGCATTAGCGTTGCATCTAGAGGCCCGATTTGCTGGGTTACCTCCGCTAAAATCACTTTTAGTGATACAAATGTCGATTATTTAAAATAAGAGTAATAATTTTCATTTGTCCTTTTATATTTCTCTTACATTTGAAAAAAAAAAATCGCCTTTCAACCAGGCACGTAGAACTTCCTGTTTCGCGACGGGATCGTTCATCGGATCGGAAAGTTTTTTACTCCTTGCGCGTCGATGATGACTTTAGAAAGAGGTTGGGCGCTGCTTTGACAGAAAAGTTTCACTCGAACGGAGGAGAAGCGGAACTATTGTAGAATCGAACAGGATCGTCCGTGTCGGGAAACTCACGCTCGTAATGGTCGTCGGAATTCGCGGACGGAGACGAATGGGTGCCGCGATCGATTGTTACGTATCGTTTTGTTACTGGCAGATCAATGAGAACGAGATCGTTTAACCCGCTACAAGGATAAATTCCTTTTCTCCGTTCCGTTTTTTTCTTTTTACGCGGTGCGCTCTCTGTTCCATTTATTGCTCGTAAATTTCTAATGGACTCGAGATTACGAAGCTAATTGACAATTAACATCCACGAAGGGACAAAGTATAAAATACAGAAACGAACGTCTTCCGACTCGAATTCGGTCCTCGATTTCAGTTACGTTGCATCAAAGTGTCCCCCTTTGATAAAAACGACGTAAATTACAAAAAATCGCCGAATTCAAGTGCTAATTCGTGTTCGCAGGGTCAGCCAGCAAAAGTGAGCCTGGCATTTTATCATCATTAGCGGCCAGCAAGAAGACTAGATTTCCGCGCGATTTAAATTCGCGTGACCGAGTGCGAAATACCGGCCGAAATTGCGATGATTTCATTACATAAAATGTTCGATCCGGGTTGAAGATATCGATAAACGGACTAGGGATAGACGGGGATTGCATACTAATGGATTATGCTCGGATTCCCAGCAAACGTATACATACATTGCGCTATTTGATCCGGTTAGCACGGGCAGGACGAGGGAGCTTTTGGATAAATCGTGGCTTACTTAACATCGAGTAGGTGAATCCCGATTGTCATTCGACTGTAATAAGAAGAAATTCCAACTTTGTCTCTGCCGTTCTTTTTTTCCTTTCTTGCAATTATATTTGGTTATTGCGAAACAATTTGGTTGTCAACTAGATTTTTTTCACACGAATTCATATTTTTACGATTAACCTCTTGCGCTGGAATGACGTGCCACGCACGTCGAGAATATTTGGTCCAAAATTGCAATATTTTCTCAGTTCCTCAAGTATAATGAAATATAACCCGGGCAAAACAAATAAATAAAACAAATTTATTACTTCTTAGTAATTTTCATCCAGCGATGAATTCAAAAAGAAGACGAATACGTTTGGTCACTCGTTATGGTCCGTGCACCAATTACTAACGCAAGAGGTTAAGAAAATAGAACATTGTTCCATTAAATGTCGTCATGACTGCCATAAATTATGGCCTTAAGGATCTTGATCTTTCATTTTCCCCATCTTTCAACAACTTTATCCAAAGGATATCCAAAAATCTCCCAATTAACTTCCTCTCCCCCTCTCTTGCTATAAAAATTCGAACTAACCGAACTTTTCACCGTTTCCTTAAAAGAAACGAGCGACCCCGTCGTGGAACGCGATCAGCAATCCTCTCTGTTCGATCGTCACTCGACGATCGCTGGAGGGATGGGGGGGAGGGGGAGGGTGTTCTCCCCGTTTAATCCTCTCGAGGAGAAGTGTATCACGCAATTACGAAACAACCGAATCTCTCCCGACGAGAAACGCGAGGCTTTCCAGCCTGTTCCACCGCTGTCGATAAGCCCCATTCACCGTGCATCCCCATCGACGCGAACCCCACCCTCCCCCTCCTCTATAACGCTCCCCCTGCTGGTTATCGGCTAGGTGCAAATAGCTCGGCGGTGAGAAAAGTTTTCGAGCGGGATAAACGGAGGATTTCGCGATAGGACGAGGGGCTGGCGTTCTCCGAACCGGAGGACCGTGAAATCAGCGTGGAAGAAACAGTCGGAGATATGAGGGCACGTGTACTGGCGTTGTTGGTACTCTAAAGTTGGCGAAAGTTTTATTCGATTGGGGTGAAGCGAGACATTTCCTGCGAATCGTTCGATACTTCGTTCACAGTTGAATGATTAGAGTGATCAGTCAAACGAAACGAAATAACAACGATTATAACCTCGCGTGAAGATTTCTTCGTTTCTATTTAGAGACAGTTTTCGTACATTCTGTGAATAACGTTTCATTTAAACTAACCTAAACCTAACCTAAACCATGTTTCTAGATATTTGTACCAATTTTGACAAATGATGTGTCGATAGTCAGTTAATAAAAATGCACGCTGGCATTTTCGCCTAATTTCCATCCAGCCAAGTAATAAGGATTTTCAATGGATATCCTGCTCGAGGCTTTCGATCAATGCGCGGATTGTTCGACGTTCTGTTCTCGTTCGAAATATGAATTTTCACGGGCGATCGGAGGATCGAGAAATTATCCACTTGCGTTCGTTTGTTTTATTAACTTGCTTTCATCGAGTACGCGTGGTTTCCCGGTGTCGTTTTTTTTTCTTTTTCACTTTTACCGGGTAACATCTCGCGTAGGAAATTGGCGTCGTGATTCGTTTAATTTTGGTACGATTTGCGGCGGATCAACAAGTTCTGGTTAATGAAAGAACGAACGGTGTTAACGAGAATTTAATAGCCGATTTCGGAAAAATACTGGAAAAGTAATAGATTTTGATGTTGCGGGGAGACGATCGAGAATCTCGTTGGAACATGACATAAAAAAAGATATAACGTCCGGTAAATTAACATTCATAGTGATTTTATCGTAAAGGCTCGTTTTATCCATCGCCAATAATAACGTATTACTCTTGTTTCGTGATAGATGCCATCTCTCGAGGCAGTCAATTTTATATTGCCTGATCTGTTATGCCAAACGATTGTCTACTTGCCGCACCGTGAAACGTCGCAATAACTTGAAACTTTACTATATGCCAGGAGTAAATATCATTCTCAAGAGGAGAAATCGCGATGGTTACAGGGAAGATAAAAGAACGCCAGCTCGGACTTCTAAATTACATAAAGTTACGACGAAACGGTTCCCATGGATCCAAATTTACTGGTCTATCTGTAAAGATCCCGGAAGTTCGGAAACTGAAAGAGGGTATTAGTTCTCTTTTTTTACGTCTGAGTAGCACGCTTGTCGGAAAAATTATAGCCATAACGTTTCCCGTTTCCCTCTTAACGTTCCATATTGAATCGAAACGAGTTCGAGCTTAGTACTATCTTGCGGAAAATTGTACGAAATGAAAACGAAGTTCTTGGATGGGAATAGACGAAGCAAGCAGTTTTGCTTTAAATGCTTCCGGAAGTTCCGTCTTCTTTCAGCCAATGAAAAGAACAAAAATGGCTATTGAACCGCGTCAGTCGTGAAATATGTTTCTCTTAAAAAGTAAAATCTCTTGCGAAATAATATTTTCAAGTAAAAATAAAAATTCCCTTTGTCAAAATTTGACGCTTCTCGCGTCCTTTTAGCGAGATGTGTCTGTGATGCTTTGTAATAGTTGATAAAACTATAAATTAATTAAATTTCGTTCAAACTTTCAATTTCGTGAAAAAATATGTCAAGTGACAATTTAATTCTTCTTTTGTAATTTTTTTCTGTAATTTTCTTGAGTAAAGTTAGTTATTGTAACTTATTACGTTACACGAAGATACGAAGTTATATGTATATATATATATGTAATAATTACATAGCATATAAAATTCATTTACCAATTTTTAAACAGTTTAAAAGAAACAGAACTTAAAAAAATTCGAACTCCAACTCCACAAAATCCTGTCCATGCGCAATTTGTATTTGATCTTCAATCTATAGAAATTTATTGAGATTCCAACCACGAGCGTGATTCGCGTGTCCTAGGAAACAAAAGAGAGAGAAATTCCCAATAATAAACGTCGCGTGATATTTCCGCGATGAAAATCGACAGATCATTTCTGAAATCGCAGGAAGGAAATGAAACGTGTCGATCGTTCGATATCCAGAGTGTGTTTCGCGTCGATGACACCGGGCTGGCCGGCGAAACAAAGCAAACAGACGAGCAAGGAAAACAGAATAAAACTTGTTTCGTTCGTTACAACGTTCCTCGGGCTGGCCTGGTCCCGCGTGTGCTCTCTAATTTGCCACCCCCTCGACAACCCACCCCCTAAGAGCACTTCCCTAGCGGGCGCGCGAGGGAGAGAGGTTCACGATAAACCGGAGCGGGTCGCGGCGTGTGTACTTGTGAAACGTGATTCGCGCTCTCGTTCGTGCGCGCCGAGCGAAATCAAAGGGCGGTATATATCGATGGCAGGTCTGTAAATCAGTGGTACGAGTGGGGCGTAGGCACGAGAAGCAGAAGGGATGAAATGCTGCAGCATGAATGCCGGCAAAGGTATTAACCTCGAAATCGAGTGGCTGTAGCCTCCTCTGCGAAACGAATGCCATCGGTACTTGCAATTGGTTTCCTTGTATCTTCGATTTTGGTAACCTGTATTGCCATAGTTTTCATCATCGTCAAGAACGTCACCATGGCCAGAAGATGCAAACATATTCAAAAATTATTTGCGCAATATCCTTAAAACTTCTTAAATATTTAATTCAAAATACTTGTACCTATGGAAAACGTAGAATTCGAGTTCAAATGTAAATTTTTATAAATTTTTACGCTCTCTCTAATCAATAGTGTGCAGTAGTAATAACACGTGCTGCGAGATTAACAGTATTTTGTAAAATAATGTAAAAAAATGATTGTGTAAAGAAGAAAAAGAAATTTACAAGTTAACCGATTGACTAATTTCATACATTTAGCTTATCTAAAGTATAAAGTATAGCGTCATATTTATTTATCAAAATTAATTACTGATCGATTAATTTAAATGAAACACAAATGTGTCAAGTACATTACATAAATAATTAAATAATTAAATAAATAAATACAATAACCTATGCTACAATCTATAGTATGTAAAACGCAATACAGCTGAAACGAATAGTTTGGTAATTCTCCTTCTAAACTCAAACGACCTCATCGACTGCTGTTCGGTGGTTAATGCGTCGTGTAATTGTCCTGTTAAGTGACGACAGAGTCATCGAAATATTCTACTACTACTACTATGCTTCTTCACAAAAATTTGCAGCTGAATTTAGAAATTAATGGCGTTGCTTCCAAATTGCATCGAGATCTCTTTGCACAAGCAACCGGGTTGCCTGGACGAGAAAGAGGACCGTGAAATATTTATTCAAGTCGTTCGTAATGGAGTTCCGCTTCTCTCGTACGACATTATACGTTGCTTCATAAAAATATGACGAAACGATTCCGTATACCTTTTCCAAATAGCAAACAATCTTTGGGTCAAAGTGCATGCGTGCGTCTGTTGAATACGCCGATCTACAATCGCGTCTTGTCTGTGGCTCGGTCTGCGCATATACTGGGTGCCTCAACAATTAATTATTTCGCGAATGCTGCTGCGAAATTTCAATTCTTTTTATTTGCACGGGACAAGAAAGAGTTTGGCACGCAGAGATAACAAAAGTCGTAGAGAACGTAGAAAATGTAGCAAACAAATTTCGAATTTCGAGTTTTCAAAGATTTAAACGACATGTTTCTTTTTCTGGAAGAAAATTTTTATGACAAATTTCTCATTTGCCGAGTATTTCAGCTTAGGTACATTCTCAAAGTGTTTCACGTGTATTAATCGCTAATGATAATCGTTTGACGAACTCAGCGAAACACCGCGTAGACACAGAATGGTTTCGCCAGCGAGGAGGAAGGATGCGTAGCCATCTAAGCGAAAAATTGTGCTTTCGGGCAGTCATAAATGTGTCAGTTCGTCTCTCTGTCGGCAATATAATGCCAGATTAATGGCGTTACCACGAAAGAAAGAAAGGAGGACATGCGTTGGTCCCCAGGTGCGTTTCCTCGGGAGCTGCATTTCCGTGCCGATCGTAAGATGGCGATCGTAATAAGTCACTAAAAACGATTCCCTTTCGTGCCGGATCCGTGAACGTACGAGCCAACGCTGTCTTTTCACGCTGCTTGCACGGAAGAAACGTCGAAACGTTTAATTGAGATTCGTAAATTCATTCCGATATTTATGCATTCGAAAGGCTCTGTCGAGATTCGTGTTTAACGGGCCGATACCAGCCATTAAATTTAGTTGCGCCGTTAATTATCGACCGTATTAAAGAGCAGGAAATTTACTATACGTTGCATATAGTCAATTCCAAAGGTCCGCATATATGTTTAATGCTTAAAAGCCATTGTCAGAGGAGATTATATTAATCTTTGTTCACGAGTGAAATTTTACCTCGGAGCATTTTTCTGTTTGAAGATCAATAAATTGTCATTAAGCGCTTTATTGTTATTTAATGCGAGATGAAATGACGTTTATTACGAGACGTTAATATCGAGGCGAATATTCACAAGTGGATAGATTTTTGTTTTGTTCATATGGAAAATCTGAGGCGAAAAGTGTCGAAATGCGAAAGTATTTGCGATCTCAATACAATGTTTAGCGTATGCAAAAGTTTAGTGTAAGAATTTGTGTAAGAATTTTTGACAATTAGCATTTTATAATCTCACAATTTCACGAACATTTCTCAAAATCGACAACTAACGAAATATAAAGTTCAATACTCAGCGCAGACACGCGAAGATATTGATATTAAATTTAAAATTTAATACTTGAAAATACACACGCAGTTAATACGAAACATATAGGTTGAAAGCTATAACAAAAGCAAAGAGATACGCTACAAAGTATTAAAATTTATCGTAACGTTTTAATTCAGTTTAATTTAATTAATTTAATTAATTGAATATTTCCGTGCATTTTGTATTCGCTTTTAGAAACTCGAGGAATCATGACACGTCCAATCCTTTTATAGCATTCTAATAGAAATAATACACACACACACACACACACACATATATATATAGATGAAACTGTGAGAAGAACAATTTCGATGAAACCGTTCACGGTTGAAAGTAGAAATTCGCTACTCGAACGAAGAATTTAATTTCCCGAATGTTGACTCACGCGAAACGAGACGCTCACGTACATTGCAATTGTATATCGCGTACAGATATTGATCTTAAACGACTCTATTTTTGGCATAAAACTATTAATCCATCGCGTCTCAAATTACAATTATAAAGTTGTATAATTATAGAGAATCTTAACGATTCGAATTTTGGCGTAAGATTGTTCATTCTTCGCGTTTTAACAGAAGATAATTAAGACACGCGAATTACTTCGTATTTGGTACAGCGAAACAATGTTATTTAACACTTTTTTTTCTTTTTAAAACGAAGACAGGTGAAATTTTCACAATTTTAAGAACAGTTCGCTCGTGTTTATTTTCAATTTCAAATGTAACGTGGTCAGTTCTCGTGTTTAACTTTAATTTTCAGTTAGAGATTGGATATTTCGAAAAAGGTGAAGTTAGATACGATTTCTTTGGGGGAAAAAGGGATTCAAGACGACACGCAGGCATATAATAGTACGTATAACAAATGGATCAAAATGACCGAGTGTCGCTTGTACGCGACAGAAGCAAGTAGAAACTGCACTTGTTGTCCGACACAGTGAAAGTAGAATAGGTGCAGGCTTGGTGCAGACAAGCGATCCGACGCGAGTCACGTTTTCACTCTGTTATCGTACTATTATAGTTGCAATAATAAATGATTCCAAATGTAAATTATAACAAAAATCAACAAACGACGATTAATTAAATAATAAAAGTTGACCATGAAAATTATAAATATATTGCAATTACTCACACCATGATATAATATAAAATTAATATAATATATAATAAAATAATTTATATTATATTATGGTGTAAGTAATTATAATATGTTTAATATATTTAAAATTTTCACGATCAATTTTTATTATTTAATTTAATTAAATATATTACTGTTATATTGTTATAATTACTCTACTGTTACAATTACTAATAACTGCAACGTTATACATTTTTACATCTACAAACTGCTCACATTTATCATCTGCTTGAATTATCGAGTAAATTATACTGTTATATAATTTACGAGTGTCACTGTCATTTATAAATGTTATAATATACGTGTCATCGTGAGTTCGACTGAACTCGTCAATACCGTCGCAAAACTTTAAACAGTCTTGTTTGGCGGTTTTAAAATCTTTATTCGACGATATACGGAAGGAAAAGACGAAAGTTTGCAAACGACGAAATGAGAGGCATTGCGGTGAACAAGAAGGATTTATTGCAGCTCCTTTGCCTAACTCGAAATCTGTTCGGACCGGCTTTATAAACCATAAAACGCGTCTGCCGTTAGGTCATAAAAAAGTCTGGTGTTCGACTTTAGCCTGGGCATCATAACTTCTAAGCGCTGTTCTCGATCAAGATGCGAATCAGAAGACGGAAGCTCGCAATAAACCAAGTGTTGTTTCGGTTTGTATTAAGAGTTATTCTTGCAGCGAGATACTTCAACTCGTGACTGTAGCTCGCCGCCAAACGATACCAATTGAGGCCCGAAGTTGCCGATCAGCTCGTTCAAAGTCAAATCGAATCTTTTTACGATTACAATGGAGCGTCGTTTTCGTCAAGATACTGTTAGAAAGCATCGAGTCGAAGTAAAAGTTACGACCTTGATCTTTCTTTTTTTTTTTTTTTTTTTTCATTTAATTTTGATCATTTCCTCTCTTCACTTTGATTTCAAGTAACAGCGAAACTCAAATCGATCAACTCCATTTTCTATTAACTTTTATAGTCTCTCGAAAATCAAATATTCGATTATTTTATTTATTACAAGCTGCAGATATTTGTGCAAATTTATGAACGAACACTGCAATGAGAGAACCTAAATGCAGGTTTGGATTATTTCAATCCCGAATATTCGCAGCTGTTGAGAAATTAATTGCTCGTTTTAACGGATGGCGACGAATTCTTTTGCACGCGATACTCTCCCGCCTGAACAAAACGAGAACAAGTAAACGAGTTATTCACCGATTCTTTTCTTCGCTCGTGCGAATGAATTAAACGTGTAATTATTGCCCCCGGTTACATTTCGTCTTTCCACCAATTACAACACCTTTCATCCGTCATACATCCTGCATTCACAACACCGCCTTTTGACTCTTTTTTTTTTTGTTTCTCTCACTTCCATTCAAACTCATTACAATTCCCCTCAATTCAATGATCATTTCAATTTGCAGATCCGCGTGCAGCGAGCCTGTTTGTTAAAATCTGCAGAAAAGAATTTCCTTTTCAACCCTCCGCTCGACAAATCGAACAACGAAAAACGTAATTGCAAAAAACGTGATTTCAGCTCGTTATTGTCGCGAAAAGTCGCGCCTGGTAATTATAGTTTCGAACAACAATGCGCAATCAATTAACGAAGATGAGTGGAGTCGGTGCGACGCATATTTTTATATTTCGTAAAATGTACAATATGTATTTTTATATTGTTGTTTATGTTCGTTACATGATATTCTGCAATATTCGTATTTTCATATTCCTCTCTGCAGAATTCAAATAAAAAAATTTCACGGTTTCGTGAAGAAACACTGTGACATGAAGAGTTTTAAGCGTTTTGCAAAAATTCTACATCGTTGATAAATGCCACGGACAAACTATAAGATTTGATTTCTTTCTTTAGATTTTAATAATCTTTTCGAACCGATGCGTAGTTTAGATCTTGTCATTTATTTATCAGTAATACATTGCTAATAAAAATAATTCTCGCTAGTCGTCAGCGCGTCCGGATGCGTGACGAGATCTTGTTTAATTAATTGTTGAGTGGACTGTATATTTTTTATTGCTTACGCGCTGATATGAGTGGGGCGTTAGCCCTCGGTATCGCTTCGTAGAGGACGTCGCGTTTACGAGGCTTGCGGTTTAATTGGCGCTACGCCGATGAGGCCGAAAAATCTTCTTTCGGACTTTGACACACCTGTGGCTTACTCGAGACGACTTCGTACGAGGAGATGGGCCGAATGTCTTCCGGGACCGAGGGAGGAGTATATATTTCCTCGGTGCCCCTACTCCGGGCCGGTCACGTGGCTGGTCGAAGGGGCTGGTCGTACGTCGTACGCCGTACCCGTATGTGGGTATAAGGACGGTTACAGCCTTTGTTTTTACGCCGGGCTCTTTGTGACTGACGCAATCCTGGTTCGCGACGGTTCCATGCGCCACGACCCCGGCAGAGGGCGTCGGTGGCGGAAAACCGAGAACTCTCGCGAACACTAGTGATTAAAGATCTTTGCACAAAATTCCAAAATAGCAGTTAAATACTGCAACTTAAAAATTTCTGTTTGTTAAATTTAATCCAATGTACTATAATTTCTACACCAAACAGAATAACAAATTAACGACGGGACAAATCCTCATAACTAGAAGAAGTCTTTCCAAGTTATATTCTAAAATTCCAAAATTTAAATTCACAATAAATTTGTAAAAGCGCAACTTTTACACCTGATATAATAATATAATATAGTAAGTATTATAATATAATTAGTAATAATATAATGTAATATAATATAACAAGAACCATTCGTTTCATTTTTCTTTATAAAAAGGAAAAATTGCAAAACTGATTGCCACGAATTTTACATACCCGAGGTGGCCCTTTAATTTTTTTCATTTTTAAATACGAGTCGTAACGCCGTGGCCTCAGTTTGATCGTTTGCTCCCCCGTCGCTGCGTTCCGTGTCTTTCTTTCGCGTTACGAAATTCCGTCGCGCGCGGAACATGAACGAAATATTATGCAAGCGATATAAATGTAACGAGGCGACTCGTTTGCACGAGCGGCCACACTTCCAGCAACAAACCGAGACGTTATTCAAAGTAATTACGTCAGTTACGAAAGCTTCGTTATGCAACAATTACAAATCAACTCGCAATCGCGCGACGAAGAAAAAGGACGAAGATCTCGGAGTGGTCCTAACGAGTGCGAATTTCCATCATTTGAGGGGGAATAATTGTGCGTGGGAGAGAATAATGTGCGGGGTCGTAAATAATGAGAGGTTATTATTTGAGAATAATTTCAAAAGTGTTAGCCTTTTTGATCGCTGAATTTAATTTAATAATTCAAAAATAATTAAAACCTAAAAACACGAACAAAATGAAAGATATTTGCTCGCTATCCGAATCTTTTTGCCATTATCTTCTTATTAAATAAATAGAATTTATGTTTCTGTGATTCAATGCTGTTATTACAAATATAGCAAAAAGAATTATTTAAATCAATGTTACACACTTTGATTAATTTCTACACTAAAATTCGAAAGCTTTATAAAAATTACACGTTATAATTAAATTTGCTAGTTACAGTGAATGTCAGTCGTTGGAAGTCAAAAGATAACGCGAATGATAATAACAATACTTCAATATTTTAATAATTTCACACGTGTAATTTTCAGAAAGAATTCGATCGTTACAGAACACAAAACAGGAGCATTCGGCAGAGTAAATTCCAAGCCAATTACGATTCCGAACTTCCTGGCAAAGTTTTTTCAATAAATGCACATTCACGTGAAACATCAAGTAGACGCGTTTATTGTGCAGTTCGATATTCGATATTCCGCTGTCCGGCGAGAAGCTGAAATCAATCGTTCTACGTGCCGCTTTCACGAAGATAATAAATCGCAAAGTACAAACAGAATGATAATGGAATAACGTGAAGCGCGAGAAGTTCATAGCCGGTTCTTGATTGTTCAAGCCAACCCGGTTTGATTCCACAACGGTGAAATAAAATTTTTCTAGGAACAACGCGAAAGTTCGCCGCGATGATTCCCCAGCACTCCTTGTATTTACCAGAAAGAAACTCAAAAACAAATTGTTAAAACTTCCCGCCTCCTCCTGCTTCGAAACTTCCGCAAATCCCCCGGAGTGCATTTGGATCAACATCTCTTGAAATCGGTTCGAGACTTCCTCTCAAAGTACACCGACTTAAGCACACCCGTGTAGAAATAACGTTCAATGTACATCGCTCGTCATTTGTTATACGAATTTACTTGCGAGTCCCTTTCAGACAAGCGTTCCAACACTTTTCTGAACAAGTCCCGGGCATCGAGAGGGGAAATAAAACACGCGTGACGGATGACATTCGGTCGTGCGCGAGGATTGAACGGAACGGTTCTACCGTCATTAGTACGGCGAAATTCCACGCACGTCCGATGACCAGCCATTTTCACGCGGGATGAAAAAGGGGCAGGCGTAATCTGCCCCCGGCGAAACAAGCGGCTAAGCGCGATAACATTCTCGAGGAACGTTCCTTCTCGTAATCTCTCGCGACTAAGTAATGGATGCCGGCCTGATAAAGTCTCGCTCGCACCACCACCACAGGGCTCGACCGCATCACCCCCTCTTCCGCGAGTAGTTCCAACTTCCCGCAAGCCCAAATTATACACAGCTAAATGATGGATGACTTCCCTCGCATTCCGAACACCGTGAACCTGTTCTGTCGGCCAGCGAAACTTCCGTTTTGACAACTATTGTTCACAGGCCCGAAGTTACTCGCAACATTTACAGGCATTTTGTTCCACGAACCCGTTTTGTTAGGACCCCGAAAGCTCACGCTCGATCGTTACTGCGTACGACCCCGCGATCGCGAGGTGATTATCCTGGCGATGGATCGTGTTTGGCGGAGCATGGGCAAATATTACGTACACGAAGGAATAAATAATCGAAGCACCAAGGCTGACAAGGAACGGCAGATTTGTTGGGAAGTTTCGTGACTTTTCTCTATTTGTAAATTCAAAGTCAGGAGTTAGGGTAGAAAAGTGCACAGCAATTAATTATCCGTTGTTTAAAAATTTGAATAGTTGAAGTATTGATATTTTCAACGATGTGACGCTACCTCGATTAACATAGCGATCAAAAAGTTTTCTTGCAGATCATACAATCTGGCCTTTTGTAATCGACACTTCGATCAATTTTTATTCAATCTCAAATACTTTTTACCGCGTTATTCGCCCTTTTGAAAAACGATGAACACAATGAATTGTACATTTCTTTGCGAAAGACGTGCAGCCGCAGAACATTTTTTTCAACCGCGTTAATCCGTCTTTTTGCTCATTTTACATTGTGGATATCTGTGACGTTATATATGTTATTATTTGACGCTGTACCACCGCGTTAAACAAAAGTTTCGAAATATATAGCAGTGTCATTTTCATTATTTTCGACGAGACGCCTCGCAACAGTACATGGAAATCTCATTATCCTGAATAACGTATAAATTTGTTGGGACGATAAATGTACGATACTTACTGCTCAGCCAAAAATTTCGGGGTTCGAGTGATATATTTTGTGACTCTGTGACTCGTATCTTTAATAATAGTTAAATTGGAAGAAAGATCGGAAATACCTTTTACGTAACAGTGAAATGTCATTGTTGCGTATTTTTTTTTTTTTTTTTGGTGACATTACCAAATACTGTAATTACTCGAATCGCAATGAATAGAATATGGGAAATTTAAAAGTAAAAGTGTTCAAAAGAGTTTAAATTTGGAGAATTATAAAAAATAGTGTAGAATTTTTAAAGGATACAAAATACAATTAAAAAGGTAGAAAGTTTAGAAAAAATTACAATGCAATGCCAACGAAGAAGCAGAATATTGCTAAATATTTACTTTTTGATTACTTTTTAAAGACCAAAATTGTAAGATCAATATGACGATATTCGACTGCAACAAAAAAAGAAAGGGATTAAAAAATATGGTGAGGCAGAAAGATAACAACAGTTCTCGCGTAATGTTCTCGCTTCTTTTGTGAATTTCACATTAGTTCTTCTCACATTCTGTTTTAGTTTCTTATCCACGTGGAACTCCACACAGCTGCAAACAAATGTACACACTTTCTCACATCCATTGTTTCTTCCTTCTGCTTCTTTTTCTTCGCCCGACGAATATATCGCAAGATGTATTTTTTTCGATTCGTTTACCCTGTAAAACTGCTCTCTGAAAAAAGCAAAATTCTCTATTTTCATCTGCGTCAGAATCTCGCGTCGCGTGTATTTGTGTATAAATTGAATGCACCGGTTGATGTTTTTAGAGGATTTTTATCGCACGGCTCTTCATAGCAGACCACCGTATTATTTCGAAGTTAACTCTTTGTGTCCTCACACTGAGCCAACCGCAACATTACTTTTCACTCTTTTTCAGTTTTAACACCTAAGTCCGGAAAAAGGATGGCCGGTCCGCAAATGCGAGCAGAAAGCCGCATTTATGAGCGTGTAATTAAAATCGCGCGTCTCTTAGAACAGCGAAATAAAAGTGTAAGATAAAAATTGCTGAAATGCTTCGGCATAAAAGTGTCAGCCCTGCTGATTGATGTAAATTAATATAACGCAAATATTTGTACAGACGAAAATTAATTTCCTCGGGGTGAAATACTTAACTGGAATTTTCAGCATTTTGCTACTGAAAAAAAAAAAAGAATCGTCTGTTTTAGAATTAACATGTATTAATATATGTTTGAACTTCGTATTCAAATTAATAGCAGCTCAGATAAAGACTTCATATCGCAGTTACTATGTGTTAGATTGTTTAATTTAAAATTTATGATATTTCGTAAAACTCACCCGTAATCTTATAATTTTATAAAATGGGGAAAATTATAATTTCACTTAATAACGCATCTATGAAAGAATGTTCAACACGTACTTCTCTGTAGAAATCGAAAGAAATTATATTATATTATATTATATTATATTTTACGTTAAATACATTCTTGACATACATTTATGTACAGTTAACATAAAATCAATTGGCTGATCAAATATAATGTAAATACTAATTAATTAAACAAGCTTCTTGCGAGAAAGGTCCTATATTCCTCATGAACGTGAGGTACTTCTCGTGAGAAATGACTGAATAAAAAAGACTAATTAATGACAAACACGGTTCTCCGAGAACGTTGGTAAACTTCTCACGTACACATGCTCGAACAACCGACAGAAAATAATTGCGGCAATGGTGGGAAAACTTTTGTCAGATTTAATTGTGGCGATGGTGGTCTTCTCGACACGACAGTTGATCGATGAAAAGAAAAAAAAAAATAATAATTCGAATAGAACGAAGAACGCATAGTTGTCAACGCGCGGAACAATTATCGGACGTGAATTGAAGCGCGGTGGATTGAAGTGGTCACGAGGGAGTTCGAAAGAACGAGCATGAAAACCGGTTAACGACGACAACCGCGAAACTGAAAAAGACACTTCACCGTTCCGTCCGGTAAACAGAAATTGGACATTGAGAATTTCCACGCGTATATGTAGATAAACCAGTTGGATAAGTACAGCAAGATTCTGTAGAGAATCTTATTTAAGTGTAGAGACAGAATCGTTATTAATGATATATATAATTATATCACATTTATTTAACGATTATATATATAATCATATATATAATTAATCTATAATTATACCATAATAGTGTAAAATGCAATACATAATATTAAATTGTACATGACAATATAATTGGCAATAACTTAATTTAATTTAGTTTATTTATTCACATGGGATGAAAACCTTTTACAAAGGTACCAAGATCCTTGTACATGAATGTACGAACAAAAGTGAATAAAATAGAAGTTAGCAAATGTATAAAAAAGTAAGAAAATTAGACTAGTTGTTTAATTTAATTTAATTTTACTTTGTTATTTATTGTTCTTTTTTTTTATCAAATATTATAGAAAGTACTATATTTTCGATGTTTCGTGTATTTCTCCAATAATTTCTTAAAAATAGGCTGGGATTTCAATATTTCTTGTGAAAATAATTGAAAATAATAGAATCTGGTAATTAAATATTTAACATCTTGCGAGCTATATGACAGGCATTGTGTTCTGAATATGTTACACACACGTACGTATATTTTCGCGTATCACACGTGCATTTATTCATGTACTTTGTTTTATTAATTCACGAGTTTTACCGTAATAGCTGACAATCGTGGTAAACACCAGGCATGCTAATAGCGTCATCGGGATTAGTGACGCTGAAATTAACTGAAGTATTTAAATTAAATAAACCGTCACATTTATGAAATTTGCAGCGCTGTCCATGCTGAGATAACCTATATGACGTGCTAAATACATCATAAACCACTCGGCTAATTTTATGTATTAACAATTTGTATATTACGCACGTAAATTTAGGAACGATAGTGTGCGCGTTTCGACACACAGCGGGAAATCCTCGTTACTGCCATTCGATTCGGCACGAGAGAGAAACTTTTTGCGAATCCTACGTTTAATATCGTTGAAAGCACTTGTACTCTGTACCGGTGAATAAACAACGGTACGAATCTTCGGAACGTTTGCATGTTTTGTGAAGCGAAATGATGCACTAAAAGTATTCCACCGAGGTGGAAATTTCAAACGTACGGGAAGCAGCAATTTTCCTCAATTTTCTTCTCTAAAGAATGACGGAGCAATGGCTCCATAATGACAAATGAGTGTTCCTTGTTTTTTGTGTGTGTAATTATTGACTTGTGCATAATGTAATAAACGTTTGAAATAATAATAACGTTATTATGCAATTACGGAGTAACAAGTATTGTAGTTGCAGGTAGCTATGTAATTTATTCTACTCTTTATGGACGAACATTTTATATAATTGATTATTTAATGTAATATCCGTATTGTCAGTCCATCATTTGAGAAACAGAGAAAAGCGTCCTCTGTGTGGAAGGACTTATTTTTAAAGTCGCAGTTGTAATAGAACAGTAAAGGCGTCATAAATAATCTTGAAGGAACGAAAGATGAGAAGGATGCATGGAAAGGATTTTTCAGGTAGTTGAAAGGGAAGAAAAGCAAAGGTTGTGTTGATAGGATGCATTTATAAGGATGCGTTTCGTCTCGGAGTGTCACTGCCTAGACTCATCCAGTGGGGCTGATGGCAACGACTCCTTTACTCCAGACGCTTGTTGGTCCGACCACACCCATCCTAGCAGAGTTCCGCACTGCTTTGCTTAACGTCAGAGATCGGCAGGACCTCTATGCTAGGTGCGCAGCCACTTGCGGCTTGTGCTAGTCAGTGTTCAAAACTCGTAGTTGAGAAATCCTAGGCTGCTACAACCTATTATGTCCAGAAAATCATAAAAAATATCTATAGTCCGTTCCTCGACATTTACTTACTCTTGCATCGAGAATATCTTACAATCTCACGTTGCAATGTTAATGAAATGTCAAAATGTCCTGTACAAGACCCACGTACACAGATACATTCACCGAGTGTGTTTCGATACGTGACCAAATAATTTCGTAAGCAACTGTACATACAAACTACTTTCACGTCTATCTTTGCATCGCGTGTTACTTCCAATACTTTAAATCCATTAAAATCCCCAAACAACGACGACGTCTTTTCTCCATCGTTCTAACTATTCCACGTAATTCGGTATGCCGATCACCCGGCTTAAACGAAGTTTCCCCGGGTTGAGTCGTTGGAACGGCGAAGCGTGGAAAAATTGGATAAGGAAACTAGTCGGAAACGAAGTCAAGGGTATGTGCCAATAAGCGCATTCCTGAAGAGCGGCGGAGGGTGGTGGATTCATCCGTTCACGGATTACGCCGGAACAGATTCTCTATTTCCAAGGCGGCGCCATGCTCGATGATACGTCGAATGGCTTTGCAACCCCCTGCCACCCCAACTGCCTCCACCCCCAGCGCCAGGCTAAATTGCGTCTGTCAAATCCGCTCTGGTAAGTCTTTTCTCGATATTACCGGATTCCGTAACCGACACCAAGCGCTGTCGAGCGATCCCGCAGGTTTCGCTTCGGTTTGCTCGTTCTTAGAATCAGCATAACATCGCTTCCGGCACCGGATCGCTGTCGGATCCTTTGGACTCGGTATTACCCGTTGATCGGTCGCGCCGGTTGAAGGCCACCGGGACTTTTTCATACGCACGTTGATGCTGGTATCTGCTCGCTGAACAGTCGTCACGAGAGTCTGCCTGCTCTTTATCTTCCCGTGGGAATCGCCTTAATCCTATTTCACGATGCTCGAAGAACGATCCAAGTATGGCTTGGGATCAGATAGAAAATAGATTTTACTGCTGAACGAACTTGTTTATGCACTATTGTGTGTGTGTAATTAGACTGACTGTGAAACTTGGCTCTCCCAGAATGTAAAAATCTGTCCCAGAATTTGCGTCTTCTTCCTTCCTGGAAGGAGGAGACAATTGACGCGGGTCTGTTGATCCGCGGAATTTCCGCCTGACACTGAGGAATGTCAAGGGCCAGTCGTTGTCACATTATCCTTGAGATCGAGAGGAGTTTGCAACAGAGTAACGCCATCGAGCCTGGAAAAGAACTGACACTAATCTTGAAAAGTGAAACTGGGCGTGTTACGCAGATGGTCGATGAACTCTTGGAAACAACTTTCTCGGATGCTGTCATAAATATCTACTCGACGACTTGCACATACTTGCTCCCTCCTCTTTTCGAAAAAGCGAGAATCGTCTCTGTAGCCACCAGACACAGAGTTATTCCCGTTGTGTTGCCGTGGACGCGAGCGCGAGTCGAATTTTCCGTGAAAATGCGTTGCTCACGGCGGAGCTATTCAATCGGTCGAAAAACCGCATCATGCGAACTGGCTGTTACAATGGGAAAACAGAAATCGCTGTACGTGATTTTCATCTGTTGCGTTCGCGATTGGCTGCGCGTGGAGGTAATGGAACGCGCGTTAAGGATACAAATACAACCGTGTTTGACGTATATCGATGTAACGTTGCACACGTACGACACTGACGTACTTAAATATATACACGCGTAGCAAATAAAACAATTTGAAAACAATTAAACCTGAATCTCAATTAGAATGAGAATAATGAACGTCAGACGCATTTATTACCAAGCTACATGCGCACACGCGGACATTGAGGAACTAAGGACACCTGTTCTTATTTAAAAAGCAAGAAATAATCTTTTACTTGAATTAAAATAACAAGCAATCTCGTCACAAGATTTTAGCAAATTATTTTAAAATACAAAATAAAGTAAAGAATTATCTCCATATGGTCGTTCGATAACGAAACCATATAATGAAATAATCGCCGAGAAATGGAATCGAGTCCAATGGAACGACGCATTATTTGAACGATCATGTTCGAAATATTTTACTCAAGCAATGCCCAACGTTAGGGAATCTCGGTGGCACGTGGCCCCCGATTGCTTTTGCTACCGTTCCTTTCGAAGTCACGTGGAAAACTTCCAACGAGTCGATCGGTCGTGCCGACTCTTTCGACTCTTTCGAAGTTTCTTTTCACCTGGAACACGTTATTATCCGCGCCTCGAGCAGTCAATAGCGATTCCAATCGCACCGGCCGTTTGTTTTGACGTTAATGGACTGCGTGGAATGAAGAATGGTCTATAAAAATGGCCGTGTTACACCCGATTCTTTTCTTCCACTCTTTTTCCTTCGCGTTCGATTGGATTGTCGGAGCGCGAGCGTTTCCAGAAATGGTGTGCCGTGCGAGTGAACGAACACTTCATACGTCTTGGATTCGCGGTATTTCGCCAAAATACTTAAACAACGAAATCGTACGTACAGTGACTGAGACAATTTTCCACGCTTTTCATTTAATGTTTCGTGGCACGTTGATTCTCGCGAATTTTTTGGCACAATGTATCATAAATGATGTGTGTGTTTTAAAAGAAGAGTGTGTCGTGTAAAGCATTTTGGAAGTTTGTTGTCGCTGTAATGTATTGAATGAGTCATCCAGTGCAGCATATTTTGAAAAATACAAGATTGCAAAAATGTACGAAACGATATGGTAAAGTGTTTCACGCTTCTGCGGGTATAATTAAAAAATGATACATTTACGTATTATTATTATTATTATTATTATTATTATTTTAGGTAGATTTCATATTATATTATTATTATCTACTTACTATTATCGTCACATTATATTATTATTATGCACTTATTATTATTATTATTATTATTATTATTGCGTAGATTTTATATTATATTATTATTCACATTATATCAAGTATCGTACTTTTTACACACCAGGTGCATCCTTTTCGCGCCTCCTTTTCGCGTAATCCCTCACCTCCCTCGAGAAAATCCCGAAATAAAATTGCAACTTTTATCAAGAACTTCACAATTTCATCCATGTAGACTGACATTCAGAAGCAAGCGAGGACGCTTTTAGACAGTGATACAACTCTGCCCCAGTTTCTCCCTCTCTTTTCGACTCTTTGGCTCTCCTTCGTTCGTCCTTATCACGCGACGATGGTGTCGTCTGTTCGGAGAGAACAAGGGACGATAAGGCGCGAGAAGCGTCGCGACGCTCTCTCTCTTGATCGACGACGAGAGAGGAAGCCACGATTTCTCACGCGACGCCTGCACGGATTTATTGGTACCAGCTATATACCCAATAAATCGTTCGTTTTTCGACGCGGAACTCGCGAGCGTGCGCGCGCGCGCGCGCGCGATCTGCAAATGTGATTCCGCGGGCTGATCGAATTCGACGAGCGTTTTATTCAACAGGGGAAAACGCGACGACGGGTAATCGGAGCCGACGCGGGCGTCCTTGTCCTCGTCGTTGTCATGTCCCTGAATCGGGAAAACGCCGGAACTCGGTCCTCGGGACTCGACGACTTTCCGACCCGGTATTTTCCATTATTGCAGCGGATACGAAGCACCCGGTTGTCGAACCGGGGATTCATCCCTGGGACGAAACGGAGAATCGCTCGGATGCGATTTGAAGTGTACGTTCGCGTAGACGGTGAGTGAGAATATCACGGGGGACGTATGACAATGAGACGCTTACAATTAGCGCTGATGATGTAGAATTCATCGTCGACGATCGAAATTGCCGGTTATTTCAAGCGAAACGGCATTACCGTGGAAATGGATTATGAGAACGGGCACGCGTGCTGATAACGCGTGATCGTTTTGTTCGTTCTGAACGTTGAAATTCCGTTTTCAGCGTGTTCGTTTGATAAAGTTGGGATATTGTTTGCAGGTGGAGTTAAAAAGTAGTGAAGTAGGATTGTAGGAGAGTCTACATAATACGCAGCGTGTAATGAGGCTTATTGACTTGAATAAAATAAAGTAAAATGAGTCAGATTAAAGCTACTTGGTCGTGTAATTTTTTCAGCAGTTTTTCACGCGCTGTGCGAAAGATAACTTCGTTCAAGTAATTTTTAGCGTACAATAATAGAATAAAAGTAACAACAGAAGCAAATCTAATTTCCAAAAGAACATTCAAGAAGCTTCGGAATTCGTTTGAATAATTTATCGTACGATCAAAAAGATGAATCATTGAACTTTTATCAATTAATTATCAATACTATATATTCCACGAATAAATGAAGCTTCACTATGGTATAAATATAAAATACTTAAAAATCCAAGCTACACGTACAAAGAAGAGACTCTTACTACATGAATTCCAATTATTTGTGTTTCAGGAATAACAGCGTGTTCCACTGTAAATCCATAAAAGTCCGTCGTCTAATCGTCCAAAGGCTCAAACTGGCCCTTCAACGAATTTTCACGACGTTACACCGTACAAAGGGAGGAAAGGGGCGAGAGGCAAGTTCCTTAAAGGGAAAAGAACGTCGCCGGCGAAAGGTAAAAGCAGCAGCTTCCACAACTCGCGACTCGAACGACGAAGTAAAGAGACCCGCTCGCGTTCCAACTCCGCTCCGCTCCGATCTTGGTATAAACTCGTTAGTCGCGGCCGAAACTTGCAGGAATTAATTCCATTGTAGCAGAAACGCCGGAGCTATGTTAATTTCGAACGTTTTAACAGGAACAGCGACAGTGCGTAGTCGGTTGTGTGCGTGCATGCGTGCACACCGCTATTTTCTATGCCCCGTTAATTTGGTTCCCGAGGACTTAATTCAGTTTCGCATCGGCGCTCGAGAAATAGGCGGCTTTGCAGCGTCGTCTGGGAGGGAGGGACGAAAGGCCGATTGTAAATCGCGCGACGAAGTTCCGCCGTTGCAACCGCCCGGCTCGCCGGAGATTAATGACAACCAAAACGGCCGGACGGCCGACCAATTTTCGGTGATTGGTTCCCCAGTTCAATGGAAATCGGCGCGATGACGCTGATGATCTATTAATACTGTACGGAAGCAAGCGTTGGGGAAAAGGGGAGCGCGGTAATTGCGTGGAAAGTATTATAGATTGCACGGGTGGCTACCCTTCGGTAAAGAAACACAAACAGTTTGTGTTTTGATCCTTTCGGTTTCATCTGCTGGTAGCAATACGTAATTAGATAAAAATCACAATATGGAGAAAAAAAGATATTAAAATGTTTCACGAATAATATTTCTGCACGAAGACATAATATTGATAATAATTTGTGAAACTGATACGATTTTTATACAATTTTCTCCTGCGCGTTGCATTTAAATTGAATATAATAATATGTTACACAATGAAAAATCTCACGTCGACTGAAGCATACGCGCGCGTGTATACGACCACGTCTCAGCTTTCTCTTCATTCAGCCCCGAGTATTGTTGCTCCAATCTGGAGGAAAAGCATCGTTCTTTTTCACGATATCTTCGCACGTCCAACAGTAGGAACGCGGAGATTTCCGTCTCATCAATCATACGTCAAGCTTTCGCGTTCAACGTGAGCTCAGTTGAGCGATAAAGAATCATTTCATTGTAAGGGTCGTACGATTGATTGAAAGTTGAAATCGTCATAAAAGTCACGCACCTCATACGCAGCTAACATAAGTGTTACATAACTCGGTGGGGAAAAGCGCGGTCGTAAAGAACAGCTAAGATTGTGCTCATTTCACGTATACGTAGACAACGACAAACGATACTAAGCTTTCGTCATTCGTTCAGTCAAAATTATCACAAAAAGAATTTTACTCGTCGGTTCGCTTACACAAACCTCCCGAAACACTTTTACATTTTATTAACATTGTAGTAAGGCCAGATTAAAAATTCGAATTTCTAGAAATTCGTAACTGGCGATCGTTACTTTATAACAATAAAACTCACAATTTACAAATTCCTAACGAAAAAAACTCTCGTCAAGAATATCATTATTGAAAACGATCAACTGTCATAGTGTTAATACACAGTATAAGCAAAAATATACATACATATGTACGACAAACGTCGCACTTTATTTCGTGCAACAATAAATCGTAGCGCGATTTTCGCGGACGATGATCCGTTTCTCCCAAGGAAGAAGAAAATATCGAAACGATTCCCCGACAGTGTCTTCCCCCGAGGATAGAAGGATGAACGGAATAGAGTTTCTTAATCTCTTTTTATTGCCTGTAACTGGCTGTGACTTCCGGCCGTGCCTCGCAACCCAAAGCCTCTTGCTTGTCTTCGATCTTCGCGCCGACCCGCGCCCTTCTCTTCATTTGTTACCACCCCATCAGCTTTCGTTCCACATCCGCGCCTTCGATAAGAATGATCGAACGAGACGATACGTACATCTCCCGGGCTGATTTGACGCTTCGCCTATTGCATTTTCCAACTTTCGTTTAGCCCACCCTCTCTGTTTAACCCGTGGAAGGGTTAAATGAGGATCGACTTGTGAGCGTGTTTTTTTTTCATCATTTTTATCATTATCACTGAAAGTGATTTTAGCGGGGGTAACCCAGAAAATCGGGCCTCCTCAGGTGCAACGCTGATGCAACGAAAATTAGCGATTGGTTGATTTGGGTCACGTGATTCGTGAGGGGGCGTGGGGTAGACCTCGAGTAGGAGTATCGATTCAAATGTTTGCATATCGATAAAATTTTATGGCAAAAAAGTCGTGTTCATTTCCTAGTCGAAAGAGTTGCTTCTGGGCCTTTCAGTGAGACGAATCGTACGGAGGTACGAGTCGTGCAGTTTTTTTTTTGTCATTCGTATCATTAACACTTGTTAATTCTGAACAATTCATTTTTTCATAGCGTGCAAGTTTAAAAATTCTAATTAATAAAAATAAAATAAAAACCGATTGATTACGATTAATTTAGTTTAAAGGGGTCCGAGTATGTTTAGTCAAAAACTACACTGTGTGAAAATTAAATAAGATGCTACCAAGCGTGATCATAAAATTTTTCAATTCAGAAAACGATCCAACAATATGTTAATGTTCAAAATCTAATTTCAGAGAATTACATATGTCTCCATCTAACATTTCTATGGAATAGAATAAATTTACGTCTCTTTGTTACTACGTTGATAATGATACTCTATTACAGGAACTAAAGTTTGTCTCGATAAAAATATCCTTGGCCAATAAAGACATTTTCACGTACAACGGAATTATACTCCGACTTTCAATCACGTGGTATTTCCATGATCAAGATCTCCCAGGTTGATTCAACTCCCTTCGTGCCGATCAACCTCCGCGACATAAATCGACGTAAATCGGAGCCACTCTCATTTCATTATGGAAAAATTCGCGAACGCAAGATCTCGTCGTCAAGGGAGAACATCGCTAATTGAATCCCCGTACTTCCACACATCCCGATCGTCGAGCGAGCGTGCAACAAAAAGTGGCAGAACAAAAAAAAAAAAAGAAAGAAAGAAGAAGAAAAAGGGGGGAAAAAATACACAGATCGATAACCCGGTGATCTTTAACCGGAATCACTGGAGGGTAGAAAATCGTCTCGTTTCACCTCTGTCGCTCCGCTTGCGTACGAGATGGAGAGCAGCGAAACGCGTCGTCTAGCTAACTAACCGATTATCCGTCGCTATCAAATATCGAGAGCTAATTGGTTTTGGGATCGACCACCGCGGCCACGGAATCGTCGCTCGTTAAGTTTATTCGGTTACGATGGATCGGCCGATTGCTCCGGCGGACGTCGATCGAAAGAGAGAGAGAGAGAGAGAGAGAGAGCGCTTGCAAAATAGCCCCCGTCCGACGTAACCATTTTTTTTTTGGGAGGGGGGACGCCTCGGTCTGTTCCTTTTTCGCGTTCGTCGATTAACCACCGAGTTCCATCGTCCTCGGTCGAGCAGTCTGAATTCAATCCCGATCTAATTACGAGGAAAACTGATCTCCCGCGGCGTCCGCGATGCCTTTCGCCCGCGATCGTTCACGTTCGACGGCATAACTGTTATAGCGTGGAGCTCCTCTTTCTCACAGACGAATAACCAAACTCCATTTCGGCACGGTTAATGGCGAGAGTTTACTCTTGCCTCTGTGAAATTAGCTCTGACACGAACCGTCGCATTATCAATTTGTACGATAATCTAATAGAGAGAGGTAGGCAGGTTAAATGCGGAAGGATATTTTGATATTTTTATATGTTACTATTGCATATGATTTATACGTAATATCAATTATATATCATATAAAATATATGTAATATATTTTATACAATTATACACAATTTATGTACATAAAAGACTTTTGTATATAGTGATATTAGATCACTATATACAGAATTTAAGAAGAGTCTTATATTTTTAACATGATAATAATTTTTTGCACCATCTACGGTGAAAATATTACAAAAAGTGAGCGAGTTTCAGAAAAATGAAGTTTATGTTTTTTTCGAGAATTGTGGACGAATTGGATTCGGAGTTTGTGAAAAATGTTTTTTTTTTTCAAATTTTAACAAATTTTATCAATATGTACAATATATTATTATTAAATTGAATATATTATTATATAAACATAGATAAAAAGCAATGGGAATTTTTTCATTCGTTTGAAATTATTCATTTATTCGTTTTAGCTTGCACAGATTTAGTAATCTGCAATCTTCAAAAATTTTGCATTACACACAAACAGATTTCGATTTCACGTCACGTAGAAATAACAAAACACCGAAATTAATTCAAAACTGAGTTTAAATTCTTCCATTTATGTAAAATTACAATAAATCGATCGTATTGAAAGTTCAAGAAAAAAAAAACTGCGTCACCGTATGACATGTTAAAAATGCCCGAACTATGAAGTGAATTAATAAAAATTTAATAAAGTTCACGAAGCGTGCTTGAAAATATGTATGAATTTTTAATTAAAAACTTTTATTGTATTCTTTCGTTTCTGAACCGGAAAAAATGAAATATCGACGTAATGGAGGAAAAAAAAACATCGTTACAGTAACAGCACCCATTTTAATATTTCCTGATGGAAGAAAATAGAAGATTTTAATTTTAATTTTAACTTGGCGCTACTGCGTTACGCGAAGTTCTCCGAAATTTGTTCGCGCATTCAATTTTTAACATATTAGTTTCTTCGTCGTGTTGACATCAATCTGTCAACAAGCAGTTAGTTTTATTTCTAGTATACCACAGCACATTTTGCAAAACGCTGTAACTAGGTTTTCTAAAAATTTATGAAAAAGGCCAGAATTATTTTCCAACATCTACAATTTATTAATTCGGGGATTTTTAATCTAATCCTCCGAATTACAAGCTATAGTCTTTGCAAACTGAATTAATTTACTTTGTAATTATCTGTTACTCGAAATTAAAAAATTAGACAAATCAACTTTCAAAGTTTTCTAAAAATTGGACGAACCTGATCTTCTAATCAACGCGCCTGTTATTCCAAAGTTCGAGAAATGAATTATACCTAATACAAATGAAATTTTATTATTCACGATAGGAGAAAATAGACGAAAAAAAAAAAAAATAAAAATCACGTCAAACAATAAAATACAAATAACGTTGAACATTAATGACAAATTTAAACTAATTGCAAATATTAGTAGCGAGATCAAATAATAAGATAATAAAGTACACGCATGTTAGAAAATAAAATTTATTAAACTTATTCGCGAATAAGCATTTCCATGCATCTGCCGCTTTGTATAACACTAACGAGAAACGTGAAAAATATCGGGACTCGTCGATTTTTAATTGGATCCGGTAATTTTCCGCAGTTAATTCGAATCTGTAAATTTCGACGCGCCGAATCGATCAATTTAAATTCCAAAGCACAAAGAGCGGGTCCTTGACGAGTAAAAACAATTGTTTGCCTTTAACAACAACCGAACCGCAGTTGCAACGTTGAACTCGCCGAACCACAATCGATTATCGGGGCGAGCTCGCGGGAATTGTAACGAGCAAACAAATTACAAATATAGTTTCCACTATGCGCTCAAACGGTCAATCAATCACCGTTATCAACCGCTAAAACAACAATGTATCGCATGATTACGTGCATCGTTCGCAGCTGCATTCTATCCTATGATTTCTAAGCATTCAATAAACGTTGCGTACCACGCCTCGTTCCAAACACGTGTTTCAGCGTAAACGAACATAAATAGAAACGCGCCTGCGGTGTAAAAATATTTGGAGTGAAAGACTAAAAAAGTATTATATCCAACAATTAGTCTATCGTAGACGTAAAAAAAATTAAATACATTCGAAGCTATTGAAGAAGCTCTACGAATAGCTCTTTATAACTCTGCAAACAAATGCCTGTGTTAGAATATTTGGGATAAAAATTTGATGTTGGAACAACATGGAACAGAAGAACGAATTCACTTGATCGTGTGAATGGTTAATGAGAAACAAAACTCGTAGTTGAAATATGTTGTTATCAATCTATTTGTAATAGTTATTATTGGAATAAATATTATTATTGGTATTCCTCTAATTATAATAATTAAAATTATACAAGTATATAACAATATAGATGGTTTGATTAATTACATAAAAATTAAATACATGTTTATGTTGTCGCACAGACATTCATTTTACTTTTCAATCAATTTATGATACCATTGCTTTTCTTCATCAGATAATGATGTAATCATACGCAAACTAAACGTAAAGTAACGCAACTAAATAATTAACAATTAAATATACTAATAAATTAACGACCGACAATGTCGATGTGATGTAACTATTCCTGAAAATCTACTCCCCATGTTAAAATTCTGTTCGTTTCACAATGAAAAATTTTCACGTGAATTCTTTTTTTGTCTCACTTTGGAGAATTATTTCAATCCACGAAAAAAAAAAAAAAAAAGAGAGAAAAAAGGAAATAACGCGCGCAGCCTTTAACTTCCACCCGATAAAAATAAAACGTGTGCTTTTGAAATATAATGCGTGCGGTTTTCTTTTGTAAAGCGATGAATGGACACGCAAGAGATATCTCCGCGTTCGACAAATTATCCACGTTACGGATATCTGTATGCAAAGTTGCACGATTTTCTATTGTGCCGATTCCAAAGAGCGTTTAACAATGGATGATCTACTTGCTCGTGTTGTTTTCTGACTGCGCAATATTTGAGTATCAACCTGGTGTTAATAAGTTTCGAACAATTGGGCTACGGACTTTTATAAATTTATAGGGAAAATTGAAAATGAAAAAATGTATCATCGACACGAATAAATGTGAAAATTTATTACTATTGAACAAACTAACTCAAGATCGAATAGAGTTGCATTTGACAATGAATCGAAGGAGTGTGGATTTTCATGCATTTACAATTTAATAAAAATTTCCAGGTAATTATAACAGTGGGTAATGTTACCGTTACGTGTGAAGCGGAGAAAAAATTAGCAAGAATATACGACGCTCCTGGAAACGGAGCCAGTTGATCCTGGATCGATTCACATCTGTAATAATGCCTAGTATCTATGTAATTAATTTTATTCGCCTGGGACCGCCAAACGGGGCAACTGCACAATCGTATTAATGGGTTCATTAATTTTCTTAATCAAACATTCAGCTGCCTATATTGTTGCCAAATTCATGTCACAGACCACATGTAAGTGGAAATTAATGGACGTGAATTGTTCCCCGCAAGGGTGCAACGCAACCTAGTTCCTACTAAATAATCTTCGTTCGACAGTATGTATTAAACTATCACTTCTAGATACACAATACATCGAATTTCTAGAAACGCGAAGACGTAAAAATTTAATATACTTTAAGATATTTCCATATTCCATGTTACATCTCGTGCTTTTATTTATTAGTTATTACATTAATTCAATTTTATTTACGCATATATTAATTCAATTATGTTAATAACGAGTTATTATCAATTTCAATTACGCATATATTTATGGAATGTGTGCAATTTCGCTCAAAATTTTGGAGCGTTCCTTGTTTTTCCTTCCTCAAAGAAAAGCATTTTAAATGGAAAATTTAATTTATTGGACAAAATCTTGACCTCTTAAAAGCCACGCAAGTTCCAAATAACGTGAAAATGAAGCGTCGCGAGATCGAGAAATCTTTCTTTTACGGGCACGCGCAATCAGCGACTTTTATCGCGGAGAATCATCCGTGTTTTAATCCCAGTCGCGGATTGTGTAATGACAGTGGCGGGAGGATTAATTAAAACGGATTAGCCGGAACGTCGGCAATGCGATGCATCTTTCAAACGACGACGATTCAATTACCCGATTCACAAGCCCGGAAATACGATTA
Organism: Melipona beecheii; assembly: GCA_032399605.1. NCBI lineage: Eukaryota > Metazoa > Arthropoda > Insecta > Hymenoptera > Apidae > Melipona > Melipona beecheii. The sequence goes on along the minus strand of JAUCMO010000501.1, from coordinate 4,607,753 downwards.
TCCCCTTTGTGGTATAATAATCGCGTCGTTTCGCGATTTTCCCGCCGCCCCCATCTTTCCGTATTTTTCGAAACGGAAACGAGCCGCGTCGTCTGCATCAACGGCGAGAGGAATTTCGGACCACCCCTCTCGGCAGGGGGGAAGGTGGTGGTTTTTCACTCTCTTTCGTTGGGCTTCCTTCGTTCCTTTCGGCGGGAAGTTAACTTTAATTGGGTCGACATCGATCGCTTTAATGAGAAAAGTTGTCGAATCAGTGATGGGAAGAAGCGGCGAGCGAAGGGTACCGGGTGTGCCTTGCATGACTATCAGGGCAACATACTGCAAGCGTTTTCTGTTTAAATGGATGCATACAAGTATTCTAACGGGAAACTTTTATAAACATATTAGGTGCATTGTGTGAGATGTTTTGAAATTTTGATAACATTATACGGGGACTATTATGATTTTAAGTATTATACATTGGTCAAGTTTGCAAGCAAATCTAAATGAATATATATTAAATCTAAAAATATACATATTCAAAGTTGGCCAACATATTTAAGATTATGATACAATACATATGTGATATTAATATTATATTGATATTAAATATTATATAACAATATGTTACATAATACAATATATTAATATATCAGCAGAGATACATATCTTTGTTACATAAAGCACGTTTCATATTTATTGTATATAATTTCACGTCTTGTATGTATTGTATATAATTTATAATTTATATTTATCGTACTATTTATAATTTATTTTTATTATACGGATATAGTACTTATCCTAAGCTTTCTGAAAGGGGGTGTACATATACATTTTCTGATTGGTTTCAAATTTTGTTAATGTAATTACGTCTCATTTTACGGTGTTCATGAAATTTTCAAATGTTTACGTACAGAGAGTTTTCTACGATAGGTATTCGAGTATCTCGCCAGCCACTATTGTTCATTACTTCAGTTCATGATTTATACGCGTGCACATCAAGAGTTTATGCACTAATTTCAGCAGAGATATTGTATTTTGATAATTAAACGTTCACTGCGCAGTAATTACTATTATTCCGGATAATATTCAGCACTTTGGGAAACTTCAAGTTTGAAATTCCTCCGTTCTATACACACATTCGTTACAGTTACAAGTCTGTAGCAATGGAAATACAACCGTCAGGAATAAACCAAAAAAAATAATCTGACAAAGTTGAAGATGAACAAACCACAATAAAAAAATACTAACAAGTACATAAATGCAATAGTGTTAATACAAAATCATCATCAAATTGACAGTACTTTCAAGAGAGTTATAAATATTGAAAGTCTTGCCAAAAATTCGTCGTATCTGCGTTCGTTTGTAAAATGGAAGAACTGATAAATCTCACGATATCAAATATTTAGAAATTAGAACGTACGACATAAAGAATAAAGCTCGTCTGATCCGCTACGATGTACGTGCGTGTATCGGAAAGTTTCCCTTCAAAAGTATCCGCGGATGATATTTCACGCACAAATTAAGAAATATCGTCCGCGGACAAAGTTGAAAAACTCTTTTTTGCCGCGTTAGCTGGAAAATTGCGTTGCGCGGGATGCTCGTCGCGAATTTATTATGGAAGTTTACACGCGTCCGTTTGCTCGCGTCTTGGCACGATAATTGGAAGAAACAACGCAACGTCCAGACGACAGAAGGAAGTGCCGCCGACGTTCGCCGAGTGAATTTTAATTGCGTAACGAGCCCTTCTAATTACCTACCACCTGAAGATCATTGTTCTGGTTTACCAGAACAACTTTGCGGCAAAGAGGACCCGTTGAATTTGTTAAACGGACAAAACAGAGAAAAATTTTTGTTTTTTTTTTTTTCATGGGTGGTTACCGAACGAAAAGTTCCAATATTTTTAAAGTGTACAAACGTGACTTTCAGCTTCAGATTTCAATTTTTTTCCTTTCCCCGATCAAAATGTTACGGAATGAAAGGGTCATTTATTAGTTTCGAAATGTGATTTAAAACGTCAATATCTGAAGTAAAATATTCCCGCCAGCTTGCGAATAGAAACGCAGCGTATCGAAAAAATTTTAATTACTGTTAATACGTTCGGAATTTTAAACGTCCGTGAATAATGAAGTAATTCTTATACCACTCGTTTTAGATAATACATTTCAATTTACAGATCGATAGGAATTTTTTTAGCTGGAAAATGAGATTTTTAAATAACTCTGCCACCTTTGTAACAAAAAATTGAGAATCGCGTAAAGAAAGGCTGAAAGTCGGAAAACGTTTATACGTAAGTCCCAATAATTCTGTCTCGTCCTCTTTGTAATAATAACGAACTGTGGAAAAAGTTCAACAACAAATTTTGTTTAGTTTTGGACTTTTGAATCAGAGTGATTAATGAATAATGTTTCGAGAAAAATTACAAACGTCGAAAATTTTAGAGCGAATTCGATTGTTTTACGCGCAATTTATTCCGTGGCCGGAGGAACGATCGTGTTAGGCGTTGTTTATACGCCGAGGAAAAGTTTCCGCGAAACGATAGAGAAACGAACAACGAAGCGGCCATTGTTACGCGTAAACGGAAGTGGTGGCGGCCGCGGCAACAACAATCGTAGTTTAATCACGTGCAATTGCTGCTGGCCAGAATTATCTTCGGTAATAGAATCGTTTGATGCAGTTCGCTTTCCCGCGAAATGTAATCAAAATATTAACCCGCCGCACTGCGAGCCAGCAGAAGAAAATCCCGAATTTACGTTCCGCTCGAACTGTATTTGGTAAAAGAGATTTCTAAAGGAATTCGCCGACTGGTGGGATTACGTTCGATCGACGGAAATTATTAATGAATTTCGCGAAACTGGCGAGAGTTTAGCTTTAACGCTAATATTTGTTCGTATTTAATTTTGTTACTTCTTTTATTTTTCTTTCTTTTTAAGAACGCTAACAATGGACAATGTGCAACATATTCGCGTGTCTTCACTTTGAAAATTTTATTTTGTTTCGCATCGGTTTATGATTTATTTATGACGATCGTTAAAATTGCCAGAAATTCAAATTGGAATAAATTACATAGCCACGATTAATCAATATTCCCAGCCCCAAAAAACTAAATTTCCAGAGAAAAAGATTTAATTGATACTTTCCTTCAATTTCGATTTCGAACTAAGAAAGAATAAAATTATTTCTAAATTTTCATAAAAAAAAAAAAAAATAATCAAAGCATACGCGAATTGATATGCATCTAATATCTTCGTTTTGTAAGAGTTTTGTAATATTATATTATATGTGACAATAAACATAAACTACCGATGAAATATTTTAAAATATATTGAAACAAATACTTAATGTAGCCACTTATTTTTTCTGCTGCTTAATTATCCTTTAACGTTGTATTTTTAATTAAAGTTCTCGGTTTAATTCCTTGCGGAAATCGGGCACGACAAAAATTAAATAACTCTGGGCGATTTATGTTGTCCTTAACAATACGTCGTTGCCAACTTCCAGCAAACTTGCCAACTTCAGAAACTGAATTAGTGGAATGAAATTGTCGAAGTTCAATTTTATTATACTGGATGACTCTGAATTATAGTGACGTGGCTCTTCAAAAGATGAATCTGAATTCAAGAACAAAATATACGTCTGACGTAATTTATCTTTCAGGTGTAACTACCAACAGACAAAAGTATCGAAAAGACTTTATTAAACCTATAAAAACGATTAGAACAATTAAATATAATGTCCATGAACGTTTCATTAGGAAACTTACAACAAAAATTTAAAACGCACGGAAGACGAGATAATGATTAGAATTTTCTTTTCTCGCGTGTTTATGGTAGCAAATAAATTACGGACACATTAACAGCAACGTACACGTGTGACGGGACCAGACAAAATTTTGACAAACTTCCGTCCACGTATCGCGCCGCAAGTCACAGCGAGACGTGGAAAAGAATCGCAGAAGCAGACAAAATGTCCGGCACAATTCTCACCAATTAAAACGTTTTCTTCGTGCGTTAAACGAGCTTCCAAACGTGTGCTTTTCCCATCAACGAGACTCCATAAAAATAACGCCACCGTTGTCTGGCTACGTTTCGCGCGAAAATACGAAACGGTTGGTAAACCACAGTGCGAGAAAGACGAAAACGCAAAGAAAGCTCAGCGAAGAAGAGGAAGAAGAAGAAGAAGGTGGAGCAAAAAGAAAGTGGCACGAGGAATGATAGGCAAGGGAGATGAAATCCACCGTCTCTTTTCATGCCTCCCCTTTATCCCCCCCCCTTTCGCCGCAAGAAAAGCCGCTGCATCCCTCCAAGTGGATAAAGACACTTCTCTTTATGCGGCACGTGCAAAACCGTCGCCAAGACGTGCGTCTAACGCAGCGACAACGAGTTTTCAAGAAAAAGAATCGTTCTTCCTCCTCCTTTTACGCGCGCCGTATCCCCCGTATAAACGTGTTTTACGAACTCGTCACTTCGTTCGTAGAAGCGCGAACGGAGGCTGGAAGTGGAAAAAAGAAGAAAATACCGAGGCTGCGTGAACTTGCAACGGGATCGTTGATTCGAGAAAGAAGAGACTGTGATCTGGTGCGACGGTTGCTTCACAACTTAATTACTCGAGCGATCTGACTCGTCGTTAAAAGTGATGACGACACGTTCGACACGACGTTTTGCTAATCTTGAGTTTGGTCGTCCACTCGAGAGTTTCGAGACAAGTGCTGTACTTGTTCTTAGTTGGAAAATTTGGAAAACGAAGTGATATCTTGTACGACAAAGAATTAACAGTTGCACATAATTATTATAATTAGCTATAATTTTAGAAAAGAGACGATGAAAAATGTAATATCAAACAAGAGAAATCCTAGTTTCATACGATTGTCTGTTTTGCAACACACGTGACATAAAATATTGCAATACTTTAAGCTGTGCCCTCGCAATCTATTATAAATGCCAATAATTCTCTTCTTCTTTAATTCGTGTTGATTCAATGAAATTTTAAAGTTTCCCCTCGCCTCGAAAGGATCATTGCCCTCGTTTTCTTAAATTAGACTATGTACGAATTATTACAAATTTCTATTCAATTCTAACGAATACAGATACTACATCTTTCGCATCAACGATTCAACAAAGAGATCCATAAATTGCCCCGTTACAATCAAATCACTTTTGCAGCTAACCTCCGTTAATAATAACCTTTTTACATTCGTTCGAAAAAGCAAGCATTCCCTTTTATTTCGCCTCCGATTTTCCATTACACGATTCGCACTGACAACAATTTAATAACAAGGTAATACAGCAGCATATTCTGCGCAAACTAACGAAGGATAAATATTTGAGCGCAGATTAAGTTCATTTCACCATGTGAAAGTCGTACGTATGAAAATTAAATGGCCAAATTAAATGGCACGTGCACGCAGAATAAACGAGGAATTATAAGGACCGTTTTACACACCGCAGCGAAAATATTTCCAATTAGTATTTCAGATTCCCTGCTATCCGCGTTCGTATCGATTTCACGGTTCTAGTGAAATACGTACCCGTGTGTTAAAAAAAAAAAAAAAAAGAGAGAGAGGAAGAGAGAGAAGCGTAAGAAAAATCTGTGAGAACGTGTCAGATGTGGTGGATTCCAGCGATTCCTACACGTGGAATCACGTTCCCGCTATGCGTCATGAGAATTCGTAAATCAAGCACTTTGAATACATTGTTCCGTGGTATTTCGTAAATAAATTCTCGCGAATAGTTTCGACTCGCGGAGAAATGGCGTCCGAACGATTTTTATTAAACAACGCGCGAATCATACACGCGGGGAACGCACGATTGTTAATCATGGCGGATATTCGCGTTATTTCTAAATTTCGGCGGTTGCGCAGAATCCCTCGAGTTCACGTGTGAAACATACGTAAATGAATGCATTCGGAAACGCCAGCTATGAACGAGAAAATTTATCACTCCCTTTCAGTTTCTTTTGGTCGCACGAATCCTCGAAATTGTCGGTACAGGGACAATAAATTTGATTTCTATTCTTTCCCCCAACTTTCGATTCCTTTCGATTCGTATTTTCGATTATATATTAGATTTTTTGATATCGTTACGATAATTTTCCAATTAAATATGTGATTAAATTAAATATTCCGAGAGTAACACATCATCGCATAATTGACACAAAATGTTATCATTAATTCTACATTTTTATATCTACGTTTTTCCAAGTTGATTTCACCCGGTTCATTCCGAAACAACGTTTTGGGAAAGTAAATCAACAGTTATCACGAAGAGAGAAAATTTTTGCCAAATAATTAACTCGAACGAATAACTGACGCAAATTGAAGAACCTCGACGGAGATTCCAGAAAAAGAGGAAGAAACCGTGCAAACCTATCCGTGATCTCCCCGGCTTAAATCTCTCCCGAGATTAAACGGTTTTCTAAAGAAATGGAAATGCAACTTAAAAGACTCGGGGGATGTGGCAGCGCGAAGGAAACATCTCCCTCGCGTCGGTTACCAGGCCGCATAGAAACGTTGACAAGTTGAATGAACAGGCCACAATGACAGCCATCGGCGGTGGCCGAGAAGAGAGAGGAGACTCCTCCTTCATTCATTCGTTTTCTCGAGGAAACGCACGTTCGTAATTCCCCCGAAGTGGAATTTATTTTTAAGGGTCCATTATGCCGCGATACGGAACGGTTTCATTCTGAAATATTCAGGCCAGCTACCTCTCAGGCCGCGCGGCGAGCTTTAACTTTTCCACGTTTGTATGAATATTGCGCGCAGCGGGGGCGGAGAGGAGACGCCGAGGAAACGGAGAGGCAGAGGCGGCGCAGCGAAGGGTTTGCACCGCGAGGAGTTTTCATAGCCGATCGATTTGACCGCGTGGCGAAAGAGAGCCGGCAGCCAGCCACGCAGACAGAGAGAAAACGATATGAAATCCTGCGGATCGCGAAGTAGCGAGGTTCCCTCTGTCTGTCTCCCCGTCTCTCTGTCCGTTTTCCCTTCCCAGCTCTCTTTTCCCTCTCGTATTTTCGGTGTCCACCGTAGCGTGAAGCAGTGATACCAACCGACCAACCAGCCGAACGCGCGATCGAGGAAGGGTGCCAGTAACTAGGGATGGGATCAAGTCCAACGTGTACTCTGCGAATCCGAGTCACGTTTCGACTATCTAAGTTTTGTTCCCACGAACGTTTCGGCGAGCATTACAGGAATGTGTGCGTTTTATATATATATATATATATTTTATATAGTAGACAATGTATTCATTCATTTCAACAATGTGTATTTGTACGGTGCTGGTCTGAAAGTCTAGTCGTAACTTATAAATAAGTAAGATTCGAAACTTTCTTAACGACTGAAGATTCGAACCTGCTTGTGAGGTGCTCGATCCCATCTCTACCGGTAACAAATAGAAAAGTGAAACGAGAGAGAGATGCTGCCAAATCTTTTTTTTTTCTTTCTTCCTTTTTTTTTTTTTTGTTCCTCTTGTTATCCCCCTCAAACGCTTTTCTAGTTGCACCATTGCTTTCGTACATGGAACAGGTTTTTCCATTTCGATCAGTTTGCACGCGCCTCCTCTGTTTGTGCGATAGGCACGTTTCAGCCTGTAACCGAGAAATTCGATTCCCGAAATTTCCGCCGCTTTGCTCGATGACGAGAGTCTTGAGAACGCTGGATTTTATCGTCCATCGAATTCTTACTACCTTGATGATTTTCAACTTGTACCAGCGTCTACTTTAATAGTAGTATGTAGCATCTATTTTTTTTTTTTCTTTTTTGTTCTGTTATTGAACTTGCTGATCAACATTGAGTTTTATCAAAACAGGCAAAGTGTATTTGTAGTAGATAGATACACACACATAACAAATAGACAGACAGACATAAAAACTGCACGACTTGTACCCCAGTACAAGTTTCGTCCCACTGAAAGGCCCAGAAGCAACTGTTCTGACTAGGAAATGAAGACGACTTTATTGCCATAAAATTTTATTGATATGCAAACATTTAAATCGATACGAAACAAATTACAGGCGCGATCGCTCATTACCAGACAACGCCACTCCTACTCGAGGTCTACCCCACGCCCCTTCGCGAATCACGTGACCCAAATCAACCAATCGATAATTTTTGTTGCATCAGCGTTGCACCTGAGGCCCGATTTTCTGGCTTACCCCCACTAAAATCACTTTCAGTGATAATAGAAGTCATAATGTGTACGATGTCAAAATCAATCATGTATGTATATAGCTATAATAATTTATATCATCATAAATGCTATTTGTCAGATTTTTAGAGATAGCCTAAGAGTTTTAAAAACGATCTTTATATTTATTAAATATTACAATCAACACTGTATGTTTTAGTATATTTTATATATTTTATTTCATTTTCTTTTCTTCTTGCATATTCCCTGTATTGCATCCGCTTCATTTTTGCCACAAGTTCGTAAAAATCCGCAGTCCGATAATCAGTCAAGGATTAGTCCCAGAAGGATTAATGCAAAACCTATCGATCTTAAACACATCCACAAATGTAAATGTCACCGTGACAATATTAATTCCCGCGAGAACAAAAAAAAGGAAAAAGAAGAGAAAAACGAGGAGAAGGGAAAAAGGCGAGCAGGGTCGCAGAACGTTTCACAAATCATCGTCAACGTCCGCCAATAAAACCGGGCTTCCGAAGAGGAGTAACAAGACCTCGCGAGCACCTCTTTCGCGAATTAAAAACCATTGTGAATATTCGTTTTTAGCAAGCTTATACAAATAGACAACTCTTTCCCTCGATACACGGCCCGGCAACGAACAAAATCCCGGATATCCTCGATACCTTTCTACAGCGCTGAGAGTAACCGCAGAGCTAGTAAACGTCGGCCATCGGATGAAAGCAAGCCGCCGAACCATTGGCCGGAGTATCCGGCACGCGGTCGCGGAAGTACCAGTCGGTTTTTCTGCGTGTTAACTGAAAAAAATTCGGATGAAAGTTTACGCGATACAGATCACGAGAACGCGACGTCCCTCCAAGTTTCTCGTTATCGCGTGCCCTCTCATGATCTTTCCTTTCGCCTTCTAACTCTCCTCTTTCTTTTAATTTTGATTTTCCTTTATCTCCCTCTCGCTTGCAATTACGTAGGTAGCGTCTCGCAAACCGACTGGGATGGGATGGTTCCACGTGCAAAGGTGAAATGAATTCCAAAGGGAAGAGCAGAACTGTTTCATTTAAGACTTTTGTTTTTAGAGAAAATTAAACTTGAATACCGAGGGAGCTGTTGCAAAGCGAAAAGACTACGGGTAATTTTGAAAAATAAATAATTAAAAATTGGAACGTTTGTGCAACGTCGCGATCGACTGATATTCGCGTTAGTTATTATTAAAGACCGAGCAGTAATTTATCAGAATTTGTTAAAAAGTTCAATTTTTCTACGTTTCGTGAAATTGCAAATCCTTGGAGTTTGCGAGAAAACATTTTTGCATTGTAAGTTGCTCGGAAAGAAACTGCGTCGACGCTTGATCTTCAATGGATTGCCGAACATTCGCGTCGAATTAAATCCTTTCTGCACCAAGTGAAAGATCAAGCTTTTCCTCACGAAATACTATATTCATAAAAAAAACCGTGTAAAATTTGAAGCTGTCTTCTTCTTGCTTCAAGGTTTCTCGTGAAACGAAGAAAAGGAATTTTCACTCTCTTTCTTCTTCGCTCATTTTTCCACGTACGTTCATCCCCCCTCCCCCCAGTCGATCGTCCACAGTTCACAGGACATCCCGTGCCTCTCTCTTTTTTTTCTTATTTCTCCCATTTCTGTTTTGCTTTCATTTTTTCCCCCCGTCTTCTCTTTCGTTATTCATTCTCTCTCTCTCTCTCTCTCTCTTTCTTTCTTCTCTCTCCTCTCATTTCACGGTCCTTGTCGTCTCTTTCCGATTGAACGACCAATCCGCACCACGGTGTTTCGCTTTCAATTTTCTGGCTTTTTGATACCCGGCCGGGGCTTTCTGTTTTCCAGCGACATCCTCGGCAGTCGGCCGCGCCGCCGAGTTTGTCCGAACGTTGTTGCGACGCCCGTAAATATGCGGCTTATGCCGTAGCCGGAATTAATAGCCGGTGAGATACGCGAACGGTTATTACCATAATGACCGTTGCATAATTCGAATCGGGGCCATAGAAAATGCGTCGCGCCGCGGTCGTCGCCGGGGCCGTGATGCTTTTTCCGTGTTCCGCCGCTCTGTGTGGCGAGTGCACGCGAAAGCACGTCGATAACGATTTAGAAACGGCCTCGAAATGAGAACTATTCGCCGCGATGCTGGAAAATATCACCAGACACGGAGGAAATATTCCGTATACGGGTTTTTCTCTTACTGGAGAAATTTTTCGTTTTACATTTCGTGAACGCTAGATTTGTTTCTTTTTTCTTTTCTTTTTTTTCTGGAGAAAGAGAAGAGTCAAAATATGGAAATCCATTTTTTTTTTCTAAGTTAAGTGACTTTTTTAACAATTTTGTCAGATTTTTTGATTATGTGTGTATTAACTATGTGACAACTCTGACAATTAACACTTACATGTTGGCAGTTAAAATGTTCATTTCTTTAGAGTTTCAGTACTGCGATTTTTCAAATATTTTGTCAAATATTTCATATTACGTGTCCAACTGTACGATAATTATCTGTGTGTTTGACAATTAAGTATACTTATACTCCTAAGTGTAAGTATCGTGGTCTCTGATACGAATACAACGTGTCATTATGTACCATAGGGTTGTTGCATGTACGTTTTTACAATGTACAATATAGGCCGACGCAACAAGTAATGAACACACTTATCATCTGCTTTGATATTACGAACAGATTAACTCGAGCAAAATGATGCTGGGCTGATGAGTTGTTTGATAAGCTTCACTTAAGTAAGTAAAAGTGAAGATTTAGTTTCATTTGATAATCACAAGATTGAGAGAGAAAAATATGTTACAAGAGAAAGTATTTCAGAATTTGAAAATTCCATTAATGATCAATAATAAACGTTACGTCACATCATCATATCTTTTTTCTATTTTAATAATGACCCATGGAGTCACATTAAACGTTGCTCGAAAAATATCCAAATAACAATTCAACGCACCTTACTTAAGGACAAAGTGCAATGCACCCAACTGTTGGAAATCTTCACCGCTCCATTGTGAAAGTAAGAAAGAACCGTGTGTATTTCACATATTTCAAAGATGTGAATGGAATAATATGAACGTCAGATCTCGCGCAACGCTGATTCCGAAGTTCTTTGTAGAAAGGTAGTTTCGTATTTTTGGAAAAGCAGATAGGCAACTAGCTGAAACGGAAAATATATACGCGGACGTATCGTACGATACATCATATTCGTCATCATATCGCACATTTTAGATTTGATTCAAATTTCAAATAATCATACGTATAAATATTGTTTATAAGTCACACGCGATACTTACGTCTGTGTTAATTTGCGGTGGGAATTGGTTATTTGCCTTTTTCACGGGGGAAATATTCGCCACGACCAAATTATGTCGCCGTATAGAAGTTTCCCCGTGCAATTTTCGACGAGGAGATAACGTTTTTAAAAATCGCCCCGCGAACCGTGTGTCTCTCCTCTGGCCAGTCCGCGTAGTTAGCGGACCGCTGTCACAGCCAACAAGCCGGTGGTAATTAAAACGTATACGGTTAATTACGATGCGATACGCAATTCAAATGTCCCTGCCTGCTTTGGGGACACGAATTGGAATTTATCAGAATTTATCAGAATTTTGTAGATCACATACGAGAGAGTCGATTAATATTCTTTATTTGGTTGATCGACAATGTCGAATTATTATTGGATCAATATTCCTTGTATTTTCGCGGAATTAGCATCTGATTTCTGAGTGTAATAATATATCTGTTTGTATCTTGTAAATATATTATGTAATGTACCGAATGTAAATTATTTAAAACGGAGCAACTGTTATTTGATATATATATATATCATTAATGAATATATCATTATACACACACATATATATGGATAATGTCTAAAATACCTACGCTTCAACAGAGTTGAAAATTTTATGCAATTTCTTAAAATAATTTTAACATTTTTAACATTGAAATTCCAAGATCAGTTCTAACAGCAGCTGTTAAAATTTTTCATTGAGAAACGTTTCTAAATATTTCACGCATAATTGCGCGAAAAATTAACGTGGCGTGTTTCTCCAAACTTTCCACGTTTTCTTGCAAATGTTACTTTCTGTACGGGGTCACGTGAAATGCCTTGATTGATTTATTTCTTCCGTAGCACGTACCTCATAAACCATAGGGAGCTAGTTGTTCAGATATGTATGTATATCGTACAGATATCACGCAGTGGCGGCATATGTTCTCGAGCATTGCCGTTTCTTGAACCAGTTGATTTAAAAAGACGTTTAATCTCCGTTTTCTAGAATAAAATACGTGTGATACACGAGCGGAATAATTGTGTCCGACTTGAAATTACAAAATCTTACGATACTTAACTCCGTAATCAATCACACGTTTGGAGAAGAGTATTATTAATTGTAAAATAAAGATTTTATGTAACGTGCAAGAGCTAAATGTTATTTTAAATACACAGTTATATACAGCTATTGGATTTATTTATCATAAAACTCTATTGCAAAATTATCGGACGAAATTTACATTCTATTACGTGTAAAATAATTTAATGCTTTCAATAATCTGGCGTCGTACGATAATCTGGCTGAAATTTATTATTAATCAGCATTCAATTGTAAAATCTCACTTTGATTTTTACCAACTTTTTCGGTTCTCTTGTTAAGCATGACAACGGTATTTTAAATATTGTATCTTGGCAAGAGATGTGATTGGAAATTTATTGTAAAATTTATTGTGAGATCGTCAAGCGAAATTACACGTACAATAAAATAATTTGACGTTCAAAGTTTTCATTACACGAACAATTTTAGGTAAAATTTTTAACACCGCCTTTGCTTCCAATAAATAACTTAGCGAATTATAAAATTAATTCAGTATTTTAAACAACATAATAACATGTAAAGGTGTTATCGGAAATTTATTATAAAATTGTCAGGCGAAATTTACATTCTATCACGTAATAAGGTAATTTAATATTTTCAAATTTCTCACTGCCCTAACAATAATCTGGTTAAAATTTATCAACACACTATTCACCTTTAGCAAGTAACTATCCTGATATTTTAATACTTTTTACTTCTGTTATCGCAATAATAGAATAAACATATGGATTTTTATGCATTGACAAGAGATTAAAAAATGTAGGAAAATTCAAATTTTATTATATACACATGCAGAAAAATGTAAATTTCGTCTGACAGTTTTATAATAAATTTCCAATAACATCTTCGCTAATCTTCGCTAACGAGAATACAATATTTGAAATATTGTATATATAGTCATACTTAATAGCAAAACCAAAAGCTATTACAAGTCAAAGTAAGATTTATTTTTATTACGTAGTTTTTTAATTCCCACGAGGAAATTATTTTGCAAGAAATGAGAAAAACTAAATGCCTATTAATAATAAACGACAAAAGCTGAGGAAATTCTGCTTAGTTCACTGAGCTGTTTGATTAGCTAGAAATCACTAACTGAAATTGACTTCTCTTTGTTCAGCGTTGGAGAGAATGAAAATATCTTTTCGATAGTGTAATTGATTGGATTTATTACGTATCTGTTAAGCAATTTCAAGCAATTTCGACCCGAGTGAGAAAAAACAAGAGACGCGACTCAAAATGCCCTTAATCGACTGTGTATTATTAGAAGTTAAAAGCATGAATATTTCACAATTTCGACTTTCCACGTCAAGAACGGAGAAAGAAAAAGTCAAAAGGAATAAAAATTCAAGATAGATAACCGTAGCATCTTTCCTCGAACAAGATCAAGAAAGTAGCCGCGTAACTTTTGTTAAAAAGTTGAAAAATCGGTTTTCACCGGTAATGTAAACAAAGTGGAAAACCAAAGCGAGCGAGCGAGCGAGCGAGAGGAAAACGCGAGAAGAGTCGACGTTAGCCTGCCAATTATGGCATAATAAATGCAAAGTTATGGATCGAGTAATTAGTTGGATAGAAGTTAAAGCGAGTTGTAATCGAAGCTTCTCGTCGAGGTATCGCGCCAGGCCGCAATGGAGTTCGTCCTGCGCCACAGCATATATTAATTACTACCTTCTGTTCGCGTTGTGCTTGAAATTCAAAAGATCCACGCGAGGAGGGGGGACGCGAGTTTCCCTCCCGTAATAGAAATTTCGATATGTTGCCGGAGCATTCGGAAACTGGGGCGAAATCAAAGCTATGTAATTTCAACGTTAGATGCAACGTGTTACACGCTGGGAGAAACAGCAAGGAGATATTACACGCCTGTGCGTTGCTTCGGCCCGTTGTTCTAATTAACCTGAATTACTTCGATCGATTTTCGCGATCATCGTTCCGATTGATAATTCAATCTCGTGATTTTTAATCGGGGGATTTTTATGGTGTCACTCGCTGAAAATTTCCATCTTTTGGATTTAATATTTCTTTGAACAAAAATCTTTTTGTCGTCGATATTTGGAATAAATACGAGGAGATTGTTTTTGACTGCGTTTCTCTATACATATTAAACAAGGTGTTACGCAATTCAAAGTGAAAAAATAAGATTTTTTTCAATTAATAATCGCATTCGATTGCGAACGACGTGTTTGGGATTAAACGAATTTTTCATCGCGAGAGTTTGTGAAGTTTCTGAATAGAGATGAATGTGTATGCAGAATGTCATGTGACTGACGGTGGAGGATGATCCTCGAATAGAGGATATGTTTCTACGTGAAAAATAGATTGAAAATATAGAAAGAAATCTTTCATTTGACATTTCGTGACGTTTTCAAGGAAATCGATTTTTAAAGGTCTGTTTCACTTCTCAATTCAATGCATTTCGTAGTAGATAGTCTTTATTATTAAAAGACTTGAAAGTTACATTAATTAATATGAATCAACCAATATCAATATGGAAATTCAAAAATTTTTGGAACATTTTTAGGTTAGGTTTCGTTAGCGTTTCTAATTATCTCTCTTTCAATGAAAATTAATATTGAAAAGTTGCTCAAAACGAATAAATGACATCTTCAACTTTCCTTATGCCTATATATACACGTTTAAGACGTCTAAATATAAATTCAAAGAAAGTCGCAGAAATATTTTAATCATTCGTGAGAGAGGCGATTAACAATATTTCTATGCTAAACCTTGTTTTCTAAACCACTGAATATACACATGTACATGGTTCACGTAAAATTTCTTCCAAAAAGAAAAAAAATTAAATTTTATACGAACCAATCTAGTAACAATAGAATTCACCCTCAACGATGTCTACACCCTGTCTGCATGAACCGTCCGCCGAAACAGGGGTGCGGAAAGTTAAAGAAGGCTTTAAGAAGTCCGACAGGTGCTCTCGAATTCCTTTTTAATCCCTCTTCTCCTATGTCCAAAGTGAGCGTGGAAGAAACCAGTCGGTGAAAGGTGAACCACCGAGGGAACCAGCTTCTTAGCTGGCAATTTAATGGGGGCTGGCTCGGTAACAAGGGGCCAGTCAAGTCGCGAACTACATCGACAAGGCTCTAAGTGACAAGTTGTCCGAAACGCGACCGCCCGCTGTATCAAATTACCCTCGACCGAGGGAGGACAGTGTTATTCTTGTTGCTGGAAGTGTCAGGCTGCGTCGCGTTGTTCTTCCCGTTCCATCATCCTCGCTCTTCTGTATCCACGTGCCTCGTACCTACGAAATTTCACTGGAATTCCTCTTATCTTTCGGCGACAGAGGTTAGCCCATAGCGACAGCGAGCTGGTTCGAGCGCAAACGAGCAACCGACCGTGAAGACGTCGTGACGCCGGCGTTGCGCGAAAACTGGCGGACCGCCCGTGTTCTGCTCGTTTGATACAGCCTGCTGTCACTAATGCACTGTGTGATCAAAGGAACAAGTTGACGTTAGTTGTTGAAGAAAATGGCCGGTTAATATCCGGAACGTTCCTGTTTGTTTGATCGAGCGAGTGTTCGTAGGTTCGTGTCATGTGTTAAGTGTCACATTGGTCACAGAGCAGGTTAATGTCATTACTATTTAGGAAGGAAACAGATTATACTATATACATATATAAGGAGTAAACGAATAACAAAGTGGTAGGAATTGTATAAACGAAATAACATACTTAATTATAAGTAACGTACAAGGTACTTTAAGTACAACTCAGATTATTATTTAATCGATTTACAATTGACTGTAAAGAAAATTATAAATCGGTGGCTATCGTAAATATTTTTCAAATTCGATAATTTCGATTAAGAAAATATCGGAAGATTATTTAAAAACAATTCTTATGTTGATATTTATTTCCCTGAATATAAATGTACTTCCTCGTGTAAAATGATAAAATTTCGTACGAAATTAAGTATTCGATTTTGCGTTGCACACCTATTTTCAAATTTAAACCGATTCTCTTCGTTACTTTATTTTACTCGAACTATTCTTCTTTTTTTTTTTTTTCTTATCGTGGATGCCTTTCATCCACATTTTTATGAAGCAACCCTAAATTTTCTCGCGTAAAATTATTCGACCTTGTACCACGCAACCAACTTCAAATTTAAAATGACAGTTCTTTTCATCCTTTCGTTTCATTTTACTTGAGCCTTTCTCTTATACGCGCGTGCGCGTTTTTCCTTTTTTTTTTTTTTTTTTTTTTGTGTTCTTTACCCAAGGCACACGTTACAACCACGCATTCAATTTACTCTCGAAACCGTGTATAGAACAGCAGAGAGGAGGAGTGGCACACTACGCAGAAAGCACGCGCGCAAATTAATTTCCGTGGCGCGGATCTAAGGATAGGAAACACCGGTCTTTCTCTCACCTCTTGATGCTGGAATGCATCAAACACAGACTGCGGCTAGGCTGCGAATGCCAGGAATTAAACGTTGAACACTCTGTTTCGGCCTTGTCTACAGGCAGTCGCGCAGCTTAATAGTTTTGAAGTCTTAGAGACTCTTGGTAGTCTCGAAGATCTTGAAGATCCACGAAATCTTAACTCTCTTCTTTTAAATTTTCAACCTCTGCGGATGATTTTACTATTTATAACACGTAATATGCCATTGTGATACATCGTACTATTTACAATGTATAACATGTCATACATCATGTTATAACGTAATATATAATACACAGTATTTTATTACATGTCAGACTTTACTCAGTTTCTAATTGTAAGTAGAAAAGCGATATTTTATCACTGAAAGTGATTTTAGCGGGGGTAATCCAGAAAATCGGGTCTCTTCAGGTGCAACGCTGATGCAACGAAAATTAGCGATTGGTTGATTTGGGTCACGTGATTCGAGGGGGCGTGGAGTAGACCTCCAGTAGGAGTAGCGTTGTCTGGTTCTACTGAGCGATCGCGCCTGTAATTTGTTTTCTATCGATTCAAATGTTTGCATATCATTTCCTAGTCGGAACAGTTGCTTCTGGGCCTTTCAGTGAGACGAATCGTACTGAGGTACAAGTCGTGCAGTTTTTTAGATGTTAGATTATATTAAATCTCTGAGGTGAAGTCAAAGATCAAAAATTAGATTAAACGGTTTGTTCTCACTGTCGCAAGTTTCTGAGAAATGGCGTGATAATAAGATCGAAACGACATAACGTAAAACTTTAACTTTGAACTTAATTTTATGACAAACGCTGTCATCGTTTCCACTTACAGTAGCTTCGAGCAACATCGGCGTGCCTTGTAAATTCGCAGGTTCGTATTTAACGTTGCATTGAAGTTCGCCTCCCTTCCGGTTCTCCGTCACTTTCGCCACATCCATTCCAGCCTGAGAAGAGAGACTCGGTTCTGTAATTTCACCCTTCGCTACGCAACTCTTTTCCATCGTCTGTCGCCACCCTCCTGCTGTTGTTTCGTTGCGAGCCACACTCTTTCTTCCTATTTTTCTCCTGCCACTCCAGCAAGATTGTCCCAAAATATTTACGCGTTAGAACATACACTGTCTACGTTTTATTTCAACGCGGAGATGGTTTTCAAGTTAGCTCGGGGATTGTTTGAATAAAATATCTGAAAGATGAATTGTTTAGACGACGAAGAAAAATATTCGGGCAACTTTTCTGAAAAAATTAAAGTAGAGGATTAGAGAAATGAAGAAAGTTATATTTGAAAATGCTGTTTCTGAAATACTGCGGATTCTTACGCAAATTTGTGTTCTTCAAACCTAGGCAGAAAATTGTTTTATCAAATATTATAGAAAGCATTATACTTTGGATATTTTATACTTTTTTTTTTCATTTCATTTTCCTTGTATTCGTAATTTAAAGTTTCTTATAAATGCACGAAAATTCACGATTAACGGACTATGATTAATAGATTATTTCTGTTTTATCTAAAATAAAAATAGCAAAGTGGTTGGAAGTTTCGTTGCTTTAAATTTTAATTTTTTACCTCTGTTCCAACGCAAATCTGGTTCTGACATACAAATGGCAAAAAATTTCCAAACCACTGCGATTTATATCAGTTCTTTAGAGAGACAAAACTCGTCTGAAATTAATTGTGTTCGATTGTTTATTAAAAATTCACAATTGACTGTTTTCTTCGATTTTAATTTATTGTCCAGAAATCTGCCGGAAATTTTGATCGGAACGTTCTGACGAACTTTTATTTGGGTGTTTAATTTCAGTTATTCGATATGTATTGTGGCAAAATTCATGGTGCAGACAGGAAAATTCATCACGCGAAAACATGCTAAAATTTTTAAACAAACCTCTTTTTTTTTACACGGAACACAAATATGCTTTGTATACGTACGAACACGAATAGCTTGCAGATTGTCCTAGTTTTATTTGGAACAAAGATAAAAACATGATCAATTTATTACTAGTTCTCTGAATTACAAAATCATTTAATTCATCACCCTGTGACACTCGTGTAACATTTGTTTAACACTCTCAACATTTATATTAAATATGCATGTATCAACATTACTAATTCAGAAAAATTTCCAAATAACAGAGATCGTTCTGTCTACACCAAATCTCAATTTTTCAATTTTATTTCTTTTGTGTCTGTAACCTGCACGTATATCCAAAGCGTTCTCTCTCGTTTCTTTCTTTCTTTTTTTTCGAAAATCCGCACGCGCTGTCGCGCATTTCATTTCTTTTTATCGCACAAATTCATTTCCCTGTTAAAAAAAATTCCCAACAAATCTTCATTTGCGCGGTGTTCCATTAAAAATTGTTCTTTCGATGTGCGTATTTCTTTCTTTCTTTCGTTTTTTTCTTTTCTCGAGCGTTTCAACGTGTGTTCCGTACCATTTGTGCGCTGATCTAGGCGCGCCTTTCGAGTCACCTGTTTCACGTGCGAGTACATTCGTATTGTTGAATGCAAGAACGGTTTCGGTAGAGAAACTCAGTTACATTTCAAACTGAAACATTCTTTTATAGTTGTGTAGTGAGGTTGTTGATATTTCCAAGAATATTAATTTCGGATCGTAGATATTTGTAAGTATATTTGTATGGTAATGTATTTATACGCACATTTGTTTCTTTCGTTATATTTTGTATCCTCGCCTTATATTTTTTGTGTGACTTTGTTTCATTTTTATTTTTCTATGCAAGTAGGTTTTCAACTGTATGACCGTTTTAAAAATTAAATTGAATTAAATCGATCATTTCATCGTTAATAACTTTGAGTGTACAGAGGAGTTGGAAATTAATCAGCACGAGTCATTTTCTGTCAAAAGTTTTGTAATATATCTTTCTTGTCAGATTCCTGAGTCGATGAGACGCTAATTACAAGATCGTTGTATGATCGTATTATATTGACTAAACTGTTTCGTTGACAGGCAGTTTTAATAACGAAACGATACTTGCAGGTCGCTTTTAATGAGGAGCGCTTTACACTGATTGACGACTTAACTGAAGAAATGAAATTAATATAAAAGCTTCGTTAAATATTATAATTAATGCAATATTTCGTTAAATATTATAATAAATACTTGATTCGGAATATTTCTTATATTACATGCATTTCTTCACTTTTAAATCTCCTACGTCCAAATACACAAGAATCCACGGTCACGCTAAAGAAGAACTATCAGAAGTATTACTTAAGTATTCCTAGAAATCATCGTTCCCTTTTTAACACATAAAAAACGTGGAACATAAAAAAGGGGGGACCACGTCGAAACGTCTTCCCTCTTAAGAAAAATCAATTCGCAGGTCCATTTACTGCCAAGAGTTGTAAGTTCATTTGCATTTTGAAGTCACCGACGTTATAATTTACGGTTCAACGACAATGGAGGAAGGTAATCGAATAAATTTTTTAGGCAGAGGAAACATGACGAAGTCCCTTTCTCCGTTCTCTTCGTCTTCTCCCCCGCTCAAGATACAAAAGGGTACGAAATGCGGGGCGAACGTGACCCTATGAAAGCGAGATTCACGCGGCTCTTTGATCCTGCCCGACTTCGCCTATACTTTCCAAGAACGTAGTAGTTTGCAAATGATTTCTGAAACGACCAGGAAAGATTTTTCGCTCAGGTTATCGACTCTCGTTATCGTCACGGCTGTCCGATAGAAAATTCAAGTTGAAAGCGTACCAGTGAGCTATTCGATTCATCCAGCTGATTAAAACTCGTGTCACTGAAAGACACACAATCGGACGATATTTCTTTTGTCAGACATCGGACAAAATCCCGAATGTTCGATCAACATTATAAATTTTGTTCGACACACAAAAATACACTCGAATGCTCGTACTTTAGAGACAAGAAGCTTGATTCGGGATTCAGAATTAATGGAGACTCGAAATTAATTCGAGACATTCTGACTATGAAATTTTCATTTTTCTTTCATCATTTCTTTACGTTCCAAAAGCACGCTTACACGTGTGTTGCAAAGATTTGCCATCAATGCGTCATTTTAGTATATAGAAAAGAGTCTACAAGTACTTCTCTGACTACGAAATTTCCCTCTTTCGTGATTCCTCTGCGTGAATCATCGATGTAAAGAAATTAAAATGTATTTATTAGAAAAATATACATTAAAAGACATTATCGTGAAAATATCATTTGAGGATACCTTTCGGAAACAATACTTTTTCAATCTTTGAAATTCCACACTGTTCATCCCTATGGAAACTCTGTCTCTCCCTCTGCCTCTCCCTCCCTCGTTTCTCGTGGGTTCCTGTTTAGTACGGAATATACCGAGTTAGAGAAAATCGGATGTCGTAAGAAGGTGAAAATACAACGACACTTTTACCGCTTTCCCTTTTTACCGGTGGAAATATCGCATAGTTCGGGCCCGATAATCCGGGAACGTGCAGCAGAATTTTTCAATTTTCCCCCGAACAAACAGCCCGGCGCACTCACGGATTCAAAGGATAACAGAGATCACCGGAAGGGATGTTCGTCGAAAGAAATCACTTTCCAGAAGGGAAACAATATTACCCTTCTCTTCTGCCTCGTTCACACGTCCGCGTTGCGTGACTGGTAAAGCTACCTATTACTTTCTCGTATAAGGTTTCTCGCTTTAATTTCATTAGCCCGGGCATTTATTCGATTCTCTTCTCGACGAAAAGAAGAGCCGTTCCGTTCCGTTCCTTATCCTGTTTTCCCCCCATAATCTCGACGACGTGTTGGAACATCCTTTCTCCGTGGAATTTAATGCAATATGTAATCCTCTTGACTCAAAGAGTTGCCAGATAGATCAAGTGGATGATACGAGATCATTTTGAGTTGACTGTCATCCAGGTTTCTTCAATTGCTTGCGAATAATTTTTGGAGTTTCATGCGTAGAAGACTACATACTGTAGTTTCACGTAAGAATCTTTCGTTAGAATTATTATCCAATGAAGCTTCAATGAGCAACTGTTTCATTTTGACACTGTAACAATCGATGGAAATGGAAATCATCAAATACGACGGATTTCGGATCTTCGTTTTTTCAAACGAAGATACGAGTATTCTTGTCAAAATTAACATGAATTTCTTTATGTTTCGACAACGACGTAATTGCACAAATCTACTATTTTAATTATAATTTAAATTATAATATAATATAAATTACAATTTGATAATATAATAATTTTTACAACATTTCCGATTGTTCTAGTGTTCACAGATATTTTCATTTGTTTCAAGTAAGAAGTGTTAAGAAAGAATGCTTTCTCGACGCTCGTAAAGAACAAATTTTCCCACTGATATTACAGGTCCCAATTAAAGTAGCTAAAATTGAAAAAAGAAAATAAATTCCAATTCCAACGACCAATCACTGGAGGAACTGTAATTACAGCCAGTCTCTCCCCGAATTGTCGCAACGCGCGGACAATGCGATTTTCAATGCTAATCGTCACCGAGTTCATCCTGGTTTTCAAAGTGGTGTAGCTATCGCACGCGGGTCAGCCGCGTGTCACTTTTGGCAGCGCGTCGTGCGACGTTGATCCTTGGGGCGGAGGTAGGCGCGGAGCAGAAAGGTGCAGGGTGCAGGTGGAAGCGTGCGCGCTCGTAGGAGGAGCAGAAAAGTCCCGGGTCCTCCCCGTTTCACCGCGACGAAAATACCCCTTTTGTTTCTTCTAATGCCGCCGACCCCCTTTTCATCCCACTGCTGGCCGCGACCGTTTCTTTCGTTCGCGTGGATGCGAACTCCTTCCTTTATCCAACAGCCCCCCTCCCTTCTCCCCTGTCCGCTCCTTCTGTCCTCTTCCATTCACCCTTCTATGAACAGCTTTCTCCGAAGGCCAGGTCCATGTTCCCGGGATAATGAAAGGACCCTCGAAACGAAGTCCATTGACGACGCCGGCCGATCCAGCTCGTTTAATCCGCACAGAGCACGCTGGAATCCACTCGTATATCACGCGGAAATAAAGAGTTTACCGGCCGTAGCTAAAAGCATTATCCTGTGACGTGTCAGGGGAAAATCGTACCCCGAGGTTACGTTCCAATGTGCGCCGCCGAAAGACGGCCATCGTAATTGCACCGGCCGCCAACTTCGAGCTTCTGGCAATTGTCTTTGCTGTTTCGGCGTGTCACCGCGAACAGACTGCTTGGTTCCCGTATTCGTGGCCGAGTCGTCGCAGAGGTGAACACTGAAATTGTTACGCGGGGAGTGTTTGTCAGGTCGGCATAGGTAATAATAATAAGATGAACACTCGTAGGAATCAAGCATCAGTAGAGTCCTGTAGCACGGTTTATTTGCGGTTTCACGTTGTGAATCGGAGCTGTGACAAACGAAACTTGGAATCTTTAGGAGACAGTGCGATGGAAAGATTCACGTGCTACGCGAGGGTTGTTCAAGTTTATTAAACGCAACACCGTAGTGCCGTGTTGCATGGAAACTGTGTTTTCAGACAACGCCATGTTATAAGAGGTATAGACATAGTAGTGTATTTCTTGAACATAATGTTCATCGAATCCACGTTCTAAACAATTCTACAATTATTCCCAGACTGCGGATTTTTTGTGCATTTAGAGGAAATTTTAACGTGAAAAAAAATTAGAAGATACGCGTGAATTGAAGATTGTGATTTTCACGTGACTTCGTGCGCAGATTCACTTCGTGAGTTATCTAACAAGGTTCTACTCCTGAAAAATACGAATTTGCATAAAAATCGATCATTGACACTTTCGTGGTTTATTTTTCACGTTTGTTTCATTCTCCAGTTTAAACTTTTTTCACGCATGTTAATTATTATTATTATACGATATAATCAAACATATGTATTAATAAATATGTATTAATTGCAAGACACGGTTTTAATTAACTGAGGCGAGACGAAACTGGCGACATGGTGAAAATTAAAATAAATTTCCAACGCGTGAATACACAGTTCTTCTCGGTATATTTTGCGGAAAGCTTTTACCCTTTGACGAAATTCAAAATTCATTTCCCAAATGATATCTCCATATAAAGGTAATCTCTCTCCTGGAAACGAATACGTTTCCCCGCACTTGTAAATACAATAAACGTTAGAAGCTTTATAAATTATTCCAAATTTTTTAAATTCAAATGTAATGCACCGAATAAATTTCGAAAACAGTCGTTTCCTCGGAAGAGCGGGAGAACTGGCGCAGTTTTACCCGTTCAAAGGATCCATGTTGCCGGGGAGATCGTTTAATTTTCAATTTTATTCCGGCAAAGTTACCGAAGAAGCGTCTCCTCGAATTCAAACGTACAATGAATTTTTTATAGGATAAAAGTTGAGAACCGCGACTGAATAAAGAAAGAAGAAGGTAATCTTGCGAATTCTTAATTGGCGTTCTGATGACTCTCCCGGCGTCTGAAAGTCTAGGTTATGCATATAAATGAAATACACAGGGAAAATGAAACTTTTTGTACTTGCGATTGCACGAGCTACGTTACACATCCACGCATCGATGGAAATAGCCATTTTGATAAACTTCTTGGCTGTTTTCATCGATGTTAACCTGCAATATGAACGTCTCGAGCGATGGAAAAGGACGTAAAAGGACGATCGATTTAATTGTTCGTGGAAGCACGATGGTTAAATGAGAAGTAATATCTTTGACTCTGTAACTCACCGTTCAATGAATATACTAACGCGTTTTAAGCGCTCGTTCAATTCTTTGATAAGCGAGAAATAATTATACGAACAGATTACGTACATTCTTGCTCAAAAGTTCTAGGGATCTCTTTACTTTCAATGTGTCTTAAAAGTATTTTTAACATTCGGTACTTTTGTTGTACTCCCAATTGTACACAATTGTGATATAGTATTGCATATTCTGAAATATGCACGCTTTCTTTTATTTTTAATATTTTTTGAAAGTATTTTCATTGTACTTTCAATTACAATATAGTACTGTATTCACAATTATCTATATCGTGAGATATAGATAAGCGGGATTCAATAATTTGATTGTTATCGATATCATTGATATAAAATTTTGTTATTACGTTTTATGAATTTTTTTTTTTTTTTCTTTCTTTCTTTCTGTCGTACAAAGTATTTTCGCCAATTTCGAAGTGACTCTGACTTCTAAATAAATTTGTTTCGTTCGCAGCAAACATTTTCGCGAGAAAATTGAAATTGAAAATTTTTTTTATTTCGTAAAATAACAATCTAATGAAAAAGGAAATTATTATACGCAGGAAAATAAATGGAAAATGTGGAATAAAATTTTTCCGTTTATAGTCTCGTATTCAGTAGAATAGATTTCGAGTTTTTCTAGTTGGAAATTGCTCTGGTACACGTGTTCTCGATAAATATTCAAATTTCATTCTCTCGAGAACAGGGCGTTCTCTGTAAAAAAAAATTTTATTCCATTATTTCAACCTTCGAAATGAAAGTGCGAGGAAATCCAATATTTCTATTATTTCGATTAACAATTGTGTTGTAAAAAGTCTGTCGATTTAGAATTAGCCGAGATCAGGCTTCAAAATTTTAATTTCACGCTTCGAGTTCGATCTCTTCAAAAATTGAATTTCGAACGAAAAAAATTTCATTTTGTATTGCACTTTCGTGCTAGCTCGTACACAACCTACGGATGCAATGTGTACATATTTACGAGTAAGCCATGTAGTCTCGTGCAAATATATATTTATATTTTCGAAAACATTTAAAAAATAGAATCTTCTGGTAGAAATTTGCTACACGCGTTTCAAATATCGTAGAAAACATTTCGCTGTATTTCATACGTTCTTTCGTGTCATGTGCATCACGTAACTGTGTGCTTAAAAATTTTTTTCTATAAATGCATAAAAATCCTCGATCCATTTATGAGAGTCACGGAATCTAAAATTTTTTTTTATTTATTCGCCAGATGGCATAACGCGTTTCATTGAAACGGTGCACAACGCAATTAAATATTTGCACTGCGTCCCCTTGAAACAGAAAAGTTTTTAACTTGCCAGTCAGTATTTAAACTCTACAAGTTTTTTTCTTATTGAAGCCAGTTTGACGTCTGTTTGTCGACATCGCAATTTCGTAATTATAGACGAATTATAACGGAATAATTTTCAGAGCAGCAGAGTAATAATTTTCAACGACGAATTTTCTGGTTCGTCGAATTTTATCTCGTGTTTTTAAAGAGCGAAATGTATAATAATCCACAATAGGGCTCCGTTTATACGAACTCCATTTGCGAATGAAACGAAATTTTAATTAGCACTTTTGATTAAGTAAACTCCTGCCAATTAAATCTACATATCTGAACGTGAGCTCTTTCATTGTATGAATGAAAAATTTGCTAACAAGTAGCAGCGAATTACCGTCGTATAATGATTCATGTGACACTGCCGCTCGAAAGTATTTTACGAATTTCTGTATTAAAGTACTGAAGTATTATTTAATTTAACGATTGTGTGTTATTTGTTACTAACTATTTAATTGCTTAAAGTATTATTTTATTTACAATTTTGAAACAAACGCGCCTTAAGACTTTTCAATGGGAATGTAAAGACACGGTGAAATTCCACTATACTTCAGTTGCGCAACCAACCTGAAATATATTGAAAATATTTTACATAGTAGTTAGGGCACTTGATTACATTTAAATCCAATATTTTTCTAATATTCACTATTTTTATTTTCCAATTATATTATCAATGAATGAAAATTCATGAAAATTCCCGAAATGCACGAAACTTTTAACTTCGACCGGATAACAATAAAACATTCCCCAGAGCTCTTTACGTTTAAATGTATACAGATTCAAGTATTTCTGCCGAAATTAACCATTAACTGCAATTCTCATTTATAAAATTTATCGATACACAAAGCATCTACGAAACTCCCATTTGCCCTCAACTGAGACAGTTTTTGCCTTGCGTCTTCAGAAATCAGACTAAATTAGCTCGTTTATATTCCACCACAGTCTTGAAGATCTTAAGGTTTTTGCACATTTTAAATTGCATTACTTTCAAATAAAGACGTTCTCTGGTCAGTATCATCGATAATCACCTCAATTTATCTTCTTTTAGTATTTA
This sequence comes from Melipona beecheii, assembly GCA_032399605.1. Lineage (NCBI taxonomy): Eukaryota > Metazoa > Arthropoda > Insecta > Hymenoptera > Apidae > Melipona > Melipona beecheii. The sequence goes on along the minus strand of JAUCMO010000501.1, from coordinate 4,580,830 downwards.
AATCACTGTTCGTGACTTTGAAAAATATACTATACTATACTTGTTTATTTGTAGAGTTCCTTCACGAAATCCATCGAGGTATTCCTCACATTTGTTTCAAAGTTTCGGGTTTCAGTGATCGGTCAAACAAAAAAATATAGTAACAGTATATTGTTACCTCTGTCAATGAAAGAAGCACGCTGTTAGCTCTGAATAAAATAAACAGTAATGGTTTCATCATCTTGAATATTGAATTTCAATTTTTAATTGAATGGGACTTTAGGTCTGTTCCCTTCAGGCCAAACGATCGTAAACGTATAGCTCCCTCGAGAAATTATGCTAGAAAGTGACACGTGGCCAAACACGTTCTACGATTTACCCTAATCATCGCTAAAGGCCGTATCATCGAGCCGGAACCGTATTTAATTGAATATTATTCTCTTTTCCTTCCCCGCTAGAAGATATCCCGCTGCGTGAGAGATTGAAACGAATCATTTAGTCCCTTCGCTCGGCAATTAGTTGCAATCGCGTTCTAATTAATAACCGTTTCACGGAAACGTCTATTTATGTAAGGCCGTGCACGGGGAACGGCGTCGGACTAAACAATCTTCGAAGCAATCAAGGTGGTCCGGTTAAACCTGAAATTAACTGAAAACAAATTAATTTCAGTCTCACGCCGGTCTGGTCGGGCACCCTTTCATACCTGAGGACTATGTGAAATCCTGTAACCACGCCTCCCCCCCCCCTCTCCCTCGGTTTTCTCTGAAATAATTACACTAACTTGATCAGATCCTAATTAAATAGTAAACTTCTCGCACGCATTTATCAACCGACGAGGCAACTCAGAGATATACGTACGTAGATACTGTATATGTTGCGCGTTTATTCTCGAGAATCGTTTCGTTTGTATGTCAGGAGGACGTAGAACGAATTGCAAAATAGTTTCCAAACGCGCAACGGCTCGCCAAAGTGCATATTCGAATGCACGACTTGTACCCCAGTACGATTCGTCTCACCGAAAGGCCCAGAAGCAACTGTTCTGACATGAAGTTGACTTTTTTGCCATAAAATTTTATCGATACGCAAACATTTGAATCGATACAAAACAAATTACGGGCGCGATCGCTCAGTATCAGACAACGCCACTCCTACTCACGCCCCCTCACGAATCACGTGACCCGAATGAACCAATCACTAATTTTCGTTGCATTAGCGTTGCACCTGAAGAGGTCCGATTTTCTGGCTTACCCCCGCTAAAATCACTTTCAGTGATAAAACTTTTTAGTGAGCCGTAGAAGAACTTTTCTTCACGAACGTACAACAATTTTCTTTTTGTGTGGAAGATATATATGGAATAATGTATAATGTGTTACTAGCAATATTAAATTCTTTTACATACAAAGGAGAAAGTCCCCTAAATTGGAATTCAGACACATCTTATCGTGAGATTATAGCCTGTTATTTAGAAAAATATTTGTTTGTAATCACATGGAGTTTCACTCCGTTTTATTGAATTTGTGTGTCAACTGTGTGTCAACGTTGAAATATTTCTGTACAAAATTACCAACGCGTTTTCGATTCTGAATTTATGTGACTGGACAATGATGTTATTTTAGTGACATGGAAATGTATACGAATCTACCGAATAACTATCCAAAATTCCATCCAAAAGCAATTCATATCAATCTACTGAGTCCATCTAATTACTATTAATTTCCGAAACCGGAGAAAGCTCGATATTATAGAATTACTCTGATACTTCTGAAGAATAAGAAATTCCACGTAATATCTCTCCTTCCCCTACGAATGAGATTCCACCTAAAAACAATCCAGCAGCCTTCCAATCAATCCCCGCGTTTGAATCAATGTTTATCGCGCAAGAAATGCCATCGAGAGTGAACTCGTGCGGTTCACAGCCTCCCTTCAAATCCCGTTCCTCGCCGGTTCTTCGAATAATCGCCGAGGCGCGTCGAGAAGTTTCGCGTTCCCGAAATACTCGCAGATTCGTCAAGGCAGTCCCGGCGAGCCGGAAACGAATTAATTTCGACTTGACGCGCGGCTCATTCGAAATGAGTTTCCAGGTGGGCCCACTCTCCCTCTGTCTCTCGTCCCTTTCGTCCCCCCGCCATGCCGGGAGGCTTCGTAAAATAATAACTTTACGGCGGCGGCGGCGGCGGCGGCGGCACACGAAGCCCCGAATGAGACGGTTCGAGGCGAAGAAAAGGTCTCCGGTCTGCAGAGGGACAGAGAGAAAGAAAGAGAAAGGAAGAGAGAAGAGCGTGTCGCGCGGCGAAAGAATAGGAACTAAAATAGTCTTCTAGGCGGCAAACGGAGAAAAACTCATTCCGTCTGCTCGCCCGCAGCCCGGAGCTGCTCCATTGTGAAACGGCCAACTATTGTGTAGTTCGCGGTAACCGTGGACCGCTGTCGGCCCTTTCCTCCTTCCCTCTGTCCTTCTTGTTTTTCCCGGCAGGGCGTGCAACTTCTTTTTCTCCCTCTGTCGACGTGTGTCCACCGCTTCGTTTCTTTCTTCCGGTGTGCACACTCCTTTCCTTTTTCCTTCGTCCTTTCCCTTTCCTTCGCTGGAATATCCTCCTCCCTCCGCCGGTCGTTTTCCTACTTTTCATCGAGAGCCACGGCGATTTTCAGCAATCGTCGCGACGATCGCCCGGGGAAAGTAGGTCCGGCTGCGCGCGCAGCCAGGTCGCTTCAGTCAGGGTTGCTTCGTCGACTCAAGGTCAGAGCGATGGAAACAATTTTTGGGACTTGAACCGCTTGGGATGCTCGAGTGAAACGTTTTGCTGGATTCGACGTTGTTTTTTTTTGGCATAATTATTATCTTGCTGACATTTACTTGTTTGAATAAATTTACTTGCTTGAATACATTCGTGGATGTTCTAAAATTAATTTCCAAAGTTGGTTCAGAAGAGCGGCGATTTATTCCGTATTTTTCATTCGAAATGATCGAATAGAAGCCCAACAACCCCGTACATCTCCCTTGCGAAGTAACCGGTCGAAAGGAGACCTTTTCTATTTCAATTGCTTTTATTAATTCCACCTCTAACGCCTCTCCCTCTTCTCGTCGCTTTTTGTCATTAACATGATTTCTCTTCGAGCTTTTCTCTCTTCCCTCGCCTCTCTCCGTGAAATTCCATTCCTTGTTCCTTGGAAAGGAGAGAGCAATTTTAAGGAATCGTTTGACGATTCGGCTGACTGACGAAGAGAAAGATCAGAAACGTAGAAACCAACGAGAACGAAATACAGGGATAGTATTTGAAAGTAGCTTAAGGGATCGCGACAGAGACCTACCCCACTGTAATATTTGGGGGGATATGAGTTCCATCTCTTTCTTCCACTATCCATTGCAAACGGCGCGCTTTGTTCCTTTTTGTATCGTTGCCTTCGGCATCGTGTTATTAAGTTGGATTTAATATTCGACCCCAATCGACTTGATAAGTAAAACTATCGCAAACGTGAGCTTTAAGTTAAGTTTGAGCTAAATTCTCAGGAAAAATTCTGTCCGTTCTGATGCGGAAACAGTGAAACACTTTTGAATGTGTACAGAGTGTACTAGAATAGAATACAGAGTGTACGTAAATTCGTGTTTTTGTAAACGCTTCTCAATTTATAGAGTGCACTATGGTCTTTTATGTTAAGATTTCAAGTTCAGATTTGTAGACATCGTATCTCAATACAACATATATTTCAAATCCAATATAATTTTACGATCTTCGTATGTTTTATGTTTATAAATAATTTTATAAAGAAAATATTCTTAAAAAATAACATTCTTTTAACATTCGTGGTAAATAGGAGCAAAGAAATAAGAACGACAATGAGAAATATATTTCGTTCAATATATGTACTTATAAATTAATAAATGTATAATGAACGAATAAAAAATTAATCACGAAAGTCTTCACACATTCGTCAACTTTCAAACAAGCACTTAATTTGTGACTTAATTTGTTACTTAAAGTTACAGAAATTTTGAAAATAATTTGACACGATAGAGAACATATGATGTCAGGTACAGTTGCGAAGGAATCGAGTATGGAAGAAACAAATACCACTTATCAAATTCATAGATATTCCACACAATAGCTTCACCCACTTTCCCGTGATAAAACTCACAAGCTATATCTGGGCTAAAACTATGTCACGCCATCGAACCGCCCTGTCGTTGTAAATAATTAATCGATATCAATTAATTATCCGGCAGTATTTAGCCGTGAGCCATCGGCGAACGCTGCGAACCCAATAGCCCCAATCCCTTCCCCCGATCGTCCTTCCGTTTCCTCCAGCGACGGTGTCCCGATTCGATCTGGCAAAAGTTCCATTGTCAATGAAATATTCCGATAACGTTGGCCTTGCATTAACGATCGCGCTTTCACGGTACCGGCAAGAGAATCAGACAGAACGATAAGAAACGACCAAGAAAGAGGCAAGTAAGCGCCGTCGATGGAAGGCACAGCTGTCATCGACTCGTAGCGACTGGTTGGATCTTTAATTTCCCGGCGGGTTTCTCAAAAACTTGCGCGTCGTTTCACGACGACGATCGAGGACGTCGCGACGCTGGCAAACTAGAGAATGATCGACCGTGCGAAATAGAGAGAAACGGGTCGGTGGAAGACGAGACAGAGAGAAAGAGGGGGGAGACGGCTGTCGCGAGGAGATGGTAAAAGCAAACCTCGATATCCCGTAGAAAATAATCTCCGCGGGGGGCGACAGCGATAGAATTTAGCCGGATAATTCGCCGCATCGTGAGAGCGTTCGTTTTGGGAATGGATGCAGCGTAATGCCTGGTCCTTATGCCTGGTGCATAATGCAACGGCATTGGCTCGCGTGGAGATGCTCGTGAGAACTCGTCGAGGTGACGAACGGCGCAAGGCGCTACCCTCGAATGCCGTAGGTATCCTTTCGGATAGAAATTGAAACGAAAGCTTTAACGGGGGAGCGTGTGTATGCGTGTATACAGGGTGGTCTTGAAATCGCGATACGAAATCAGGGCGTGGTTCTAGGTGGAAAAAACAAAGAAAAGTAAAACGAGCTTTTGAAACTTTTGCTTTTCTTTCCGTCGGAGTTCGATGATTTGTCGAGTGTACTTGAATTTGGCTGATTACGAAGCGAACAAGAAGGTTGCGTGTAAAGACTCGGAAAATGTGGAGCAAAGTTTCTTTCAAGAAACGCTTGGTTTTCGAGCCAATTCGATTATGGAAGTTTCTGTGGAGTATATATATGTGTTTAGAGTGAACAGTACAATTGAATCAACACTTCAACATAACTCTTGCATTTGCGTGTGAGCACTTGTAATATTCAGACAACGAAATGTCAGAACTTGTTGAATTTTTTGTCGTTTGATTTTAATCTTTCAAGTGCTTAAAATTACCAAAAATTTGAACATTGAACTGAAAGTTAAAAATTCATCTTTGAATATATACTTTTTAATATATTCTGTAATACATTATCCTTTTTCGAACCTCCAATAACTAAACCAATCAAAGAATTAATGTTCAAAATTCAGAGAAACGACGAAAAAGTAGGAATCGTAGCAGGTTTTAAGGTGAAAATTGGTGAATCTCGTCAAGAAAAAAATTTTCCAACGTTTCTGGAAAGTTTTGAATTTTTATAATCTTCGAAAATAGGAATATTTTTAAAAAGTATCTTTAAGAATATATATTTCAGGTTACTTTTGGATTTTTTCATACCGGTAAACGTAACTCATCGCAGTTATTAGAGTATCTCGTTGAAAATATCGAAATTATTTTTGCCTTATCGCCTTGTTTAATGAATTTCACCGAGCAAACACGAGAGAGATCGTGTATTCAGAGGCTAGAACTGATTCGATGCTAATTGCTGTATCTACGAAATTACACGCGGCAATATCTACTAAACGATGACCTGGATTCGTGAAACCTGATTTCCGATTTTTCACGGTTGCTTTGTGCTAACGGTGTAGAATATCGATAAACAGTGCGGTGTAACCGAGATTTTGTAAATAACATGCTCGCGCATAAAACTGGACAGTAACGTTGTCTCGTTGCAAACGTAAGCGTAAGTTACCGCGTGATATAGTTAATAATTATTATTCGTTAATAATAATTATTATAATAATAATTACTATTCGAGAGTAATTCGGCTCTCAATTGCGTATTCAGAACTATACAACTGATAATTTTGAAACTTATAAATAGAAAAGAATGCGACGAAGAGATATTAAATAGAAATTTTGAAGCATTTACATATTGACACTAAATTTCTGTATTTTTCCAGAGTTTGGAAATATGCTACATGAATAATTGAGCCCTTTGTGCAATTTCATTAAAAGCTTGATATTTTTATGTTAATGATAAACAATTAATTTTATCACTAAAAGTGATTTTAGCAGGGGTAACCCAGAAAATCGGGCCTCTTCAGATGCAACGAAAATTAGCGATTGGTTGATTTGGGTCACGTGATTCGTGAGAGGGCGTGAGGTAGACCTCGAGTAGGAGTGGCGTTGTCTGGTATTGAGCAATCGCGCCTGTAATTTGTTTTGTATCAATTCAAATGTTTGCATATCAATAAAATTTTATGGCAAAAAAGTCGTCTTCATTTCAGAACTTCATGTCAGAACAGTTGCTTCTGGACCTTTCGGTGAGACGAATCGTACTGGGGTACAAGTCGTGCAATTTAATCTGCTACAAATATTATACTTCAGTCGTCGGTAGTTTTAGCGTTAAAGTCACTCTGCAGAGTCTTTAGCCGCCTAATTGTTATAATTTTTATCAATATTTATTAACTCTACAAGTTCTCTTCAGTTCATTTGAATTGTATTTTACATTGCATAATAATTTAAAAATGTCCAAACACTTATGCACGATACTATATATATCACTAACTCCTATATGCTATACTCTAGCAATACCATATTGGTGGTTACTTTGAACAATATCACACGTTGGAATACAAAATACGATGCAATCCATACCAAAATATCATTTAAACATAAAGAATGATTATTTTCAATGCTGTGCCATTTTGTTTCACGTGATACTTTACTCAATAAACTGCAGAAGCTTCTCAATGCTTCTCTTCAGGGAGTAAACTTCATCCTCTGCAAGCAGGCTCAAATGAATCCCATCGAAAAGAATTTACACGCGTAGGTCAATTTGGAACATCTTTTATTTCCCACGAAACACATCGATGCACACCGATTCCACGAAAATAGAAGGGAATAGTCGCCTAAAGGAACGAAACGTACACTCGTCGAGCGTCGTTCGAATGGCAGAACTAACGATTACCGAAGGAAACGTAGATTGCGATAGATGGTCACTAGTTTGTGACCGTAGTCTCCGTGACAGCGTGGCGTGGTGCTGTAGCGATGCCGCGTGCCTTCTGAAACAACCTATTTCGTTTATCGACGAGGGACGATCCAACTCCTGCGGCCTTCGTGTGCAACGTTTCTTTTTTTTTTTTATCTTTCTTAATTTTTATTTATTTATTTATTTTTTTTTTTAATTCTACTTGTCTTTCTTCGTTCGACCAACCTTGAACGAGGCGGCAGGACTTTTGTTCGCGCCGTTCGCCGGCATTCTGCTCAAACGCAGACAGAGATTCCTCAGTGACATTTCCATTTCTCGTTGGGTCACGCTGCTCTTGCCAGCGGTCTCTGCTAGGTTCCTCGCATCCTCCAACGATTCCTCCAGTATATCTGCCAGCACGGTCGAAAGAATGGCCTCTGCCTTCTTTGAAATGATATACGTCCGATCTGTATATTGGAACAGGGGAGAGGGAGATGAGAAAGATCCGTGCGACCGTTCGGCGAATTTGGATGAGTGAAAGAATGTGCAGAGAGTGGTGGAATATTTATAAGTTCGGCTACCCGGAATATCTCTGGCAGGTTTAAAGATATAGGAAAGGATTTTAGCAATTGCGAGACGTACTAAAGCTTTTACGAGTAATTTCGAAACAGAATTTTCATAATTGAGGCTTATATAATACACGAATATTAAATTGATATGAATAATTGAAATAATTACAATGTCATTACATTACGAAAATATGTGAAAATCTTCATTCTAAAATTCAAGAAGCACATGAATATCGAAAGATTCGAGAAATTACCCTTTGCCAAAGTCGTAGAATAACCATAGCTCCAATATCATTACACTGATACGAAGATGGTCATTTTGGAATAATCATACATATGGAATAATTATATTTCGTGAGTTACTTCAACCCTCAAGTAATCCTTACAAGAAGTCATAGATGTCTGTAATAATTTACATTATCTTACAAAAATTCCGTATCTCATGATAGAAATTAATCCTATTAAATAGAAATATCCTATCCTATTTAATAGAAATTAACAAACTCAAATTAAGTTAAATTAAGAAAAATTAAATATTTTAAAACCCTAAATCGTTATGGTCTCCAACGTCCAATGCTATCAACGTGAGAACTGCATAAATATTCAATTATATCCCGCAATTAAATTCATTTGAAGATCCTAATTAAGAAATAGTAGTCACTCTCTTCATTACAAACAAAATATCCGAAAACTCACCCTCTCCGCGCAATCTGTCGTTTCGACGTTGCGTTTTGCGTTGCACACGACCGAAAGAAGAAAAAAAAGAAGAAAAGAATCGGCGATCCACGCAGAAAGCAGACAAAACGACTCGCGAATCGAGGGACCGCCGATGACTTTCAATTCGCGATAGCGATTGAAACCGCCAGCCTTGAGCGGTGACTCGCGAAGGGTGCCGTATCGCATACACATAGGTGTGGTTGGCTTTTTATAGGCGTGGGTGTATCTCATTTCGTAAAGTGCGAGACCACTTCAGCCTGGCACCCTTCCATCGGCATCTACGCCCTTCTGTCCCTCCTTTTACCATGATTTCCAGCCCCCTCGCCCACCCGCCCGTGCCACCTTGTCGCACATTTTTTTTTTCGCCGACTGCCTCGACACTACGCTTCCAAGGAGAACACCTCTCTCTCGCAACGATTCTCTGAACAATTTCTTAAGACTCCAGAATGGATGGTTACGCGTCCTGGCGTTCTTCGAATTCGCGATGTAAGGGTGTGCATCGAGTCGTAGGATACGCCGAGTATGAACAAGTATATCGATCGGAACGAAGGTTTTAACGCCGAGTTCTCTCACGAACGTGTCGAGTAAAATTGCGGAGATGAGGTTTTTGACTTCGTGTTCTTTGGTACCCCATGTTTAATTATGAAATAAATAACGGCAAAGATGCAACGGTGCCAATAACAATAAACAATTAAATGGCAAAAGTTGAGTGCAATAATAAAGTGAGTGGTGAAATAGAATTAATTAAATTTGTGAGTTGTTGGTAAGTTATTTAAATTAACAAATTACAAAGTATAATATTTGTCGATATGAAAAATTACAGACACTTGCAAGCATTTCTTTCTTTCAGTTATGTCAGAATAATTTCGGAAGTCAGAATAACGAAATCCAACTCGTCATCTGACGAAAAAGAATGATCGATAAGAATTGCGCGGAACGATGTTTTATTATTTCAACTCGTTTCGACCGATCGTACAATCAAATAACATTAATCACGTGTTCCGCCGTTCTCCACGTGGAATCATCATTTATCCTATTAAGCTTGACAAATTTATTCAGGGCAATAAAATATAATGAAACTCATTAATTCGTGAAATGCGTAAACGATTTATCCCCCCCCTGTTGATGTAATTGCGAACGAACCGCATTTTATCTAATTTTCTACAGTCGATCTGCCTTGCGCGTGCATGTTCTACTTGAGCTTGTGTTTAAAACAAACGTACGAACGATGGAGTCGTTCGTTCGCAATACGACAAGAGCTCATACATATTGGAAACTCATACAAGTAGGTAACTATTACAGTTCAAGAGGTTACCGACGAATGAAGTTAGTTTCGATACCAACACAATGTGAATCGAATAACGTGCAAGACTCGTGTTTTCTTTTTTTTTTTCGCGATAATACGTTGGAGGGAGGAAAATAAAAGGGGAAGCACATAAAACATTTTATGACTTTGCCGTTCCGTGTTGTAGCTTAGCAGGTAAAAGTTTGAAGATACATATTTTAAAAGGGATATAAATTCCAGCTGCCTTATTCGTCTTTTTTTATATTATATAATTAAGTTTTTTTATATTATCCAATTAAAGAACACTAAGGAAAAGCGTGTGAAATATCATTAAATGCCACGATTTGTGTTAACCTCCACGTAATTTTACACTGACTTTGAAAAGACGAAATAAATAAATAAATACAAATAACGTGATTGATAAATAAGTTGCACGTTGACGTAACTTAGAAACAAGAACCGATTAATTGAAGTCACCTAATTATTGTTGAACTTTGACGCGAAAGTTTTGCAAAAGTTTGAGAAGTTCGAAAGGTTAGGCACGATCGTAATGACGTGCTCGCTTACTTGCGTGTCTTTTTCCCCCCCAGCGTTTATCCCTGTTCTGTGCGGGGAAATTCTTTTGACGCATATTTTCGCCGGACAATAAACTGATTCGAATCGTTCGTAATTAAAACATATCGCGCGAAATAATTTGGAAACTGCGTGAAATTTTACGTTCTTGTAGTACGTGCGTAAACCGTCAATTTGCAACCAACTTCGTTGACGATAATGAATCATTGACTAACTAGAATAGACCGGATATCCAATGCTTTTCCCATTTTCGGGGCTGACTCCCTTACCATTTTCGTGTCACATCCTGTGACATTATTTATTGAATCGAACGTGGTAGTACTTCATCAACGATTTAAAACAGAGCTCGATGGATATTGGGATGAAAAATTTAGCATATATTCGACTATTAACATCCATTTAGGAGTATTGGAAAAAAATTGTTCGAATCATGATATTTTTATGAATAATATCCAATCGTATAATGAACGTGCAAATCGAACGTGCAAATTTATGCAATTTATTTATAAGATAGCTGATCTTTGTAAATTCAATGTAAACACGTTCTACGGAATGATACGCTTATTGCTATAATGTATTTTAAATCAATTGTAACTTAGTTACAATTATTTTCAATTTAAACTTCGATTCGTATTTTAATTTCATTATTGTGCTTTGGCACATTACTTTTCATCGCTTTTTTCTTAAAATCCCTTCTGCTGTTCGTTTGCACAATATGATAAGAAATTGTCAACATTTTGCAATTGTACATCAAAAGGAGTTTCCTTTTATTTGTAGAATAAATTTGTAGGGCAAATTTTGGTTTCCATGCGTAACAATCTCAACGTGATGAGACCAGTGCAATCATTATTATTTGTGCAATTACCAGTTGCATCACGGCGATGCAATTATGAATTATATATTGTTTTTATATTAATTGAAAGATTTGTTAAAGTGTTAGGGATGTCGTTGAATTCTAAAATTATAGATTGCTACTTCTACTGTGTATTACGATGTTACTTCTGTTGTTATAATTATGGATTCAACATCGAACTTTGTGCAAATGAATGATAAATTCATGATAATCAACATCCGATCCATGTAACCTATATTATTACAAAATGGTAATCCCAATATTGATAGACTGAAAGTTCGTCGATAAACTGGCTCGCGTTATGTTTATGTTCTGTACGATCTTCCTGACATGTTTATCTTATCATCACATCACACTGTTCTTGAGATGTACAAACAACGTCTTTGCCAGAATTTCTATATAAACTACAAACGTTTTAATTATCTTAAAATGACACACTGAATCGCGCAATAATTAAAATTAATAAGCAATTCAAAAAGCGAAATTGCTGTAGAAAGTATTGTATTTTGACTATTCCACATATAGTGACTCTAGAAAGTATTTCGTACATTGTCCTTATTTCAGACTCTCCTAATTTTCTTTAGAAAAAATTGTGCAACAAATTTCAAAGTGTAGTAGAGACCTGGCTAGATAGATCGTTGCACGATTTCAATACGTTAACTTTTTGTTAAATTATCATTTAGAATATGTCGAAATATTTACTTCCATTTAAAATGTCATCGATTAATTCACCAATTTCGTAAAATGAAACACATCAGAATACCACAGTATATTTGTACATTTGTATCTTGCAGTCGCTTGTAAGTGCTTGAAATTCAAATTCCTCGTTCTTCTGTCATTATTGCAGCAAAAAGAAAAAACGAAAGAAATTTTTGTCAAAGAGAAATAAAAACGAAAACGCTCGCTCGATCACACTGTGAAATCGTACCGTGGTCCAACATCCCCCGCTCGTTCAATTTACACAGTTTCTAATTAAAACGAGTCAGTCCCGATGTTTCATAACGGACGTCGTTGTACATACAGAAGAATCAGACAAGAGCTGGAATCACGCGAGTCGTTACGAAAATACCCGTCAAACATCCCCGCGGGAGTAAATGTTTATGCAAAAGCCGTATTATCTACGATCATACGCGAGCGAACGAAATCACGTCGGAGCATCGAAATTTCGCGGAACACCTCGAACACGTGTGTTTGTGCATGAACGTAATATATTTCCACCAGTCTATAGGTAGAATCTCGAAAATTGTAGGCGTACGCTTCGGTGTCGCGAGGTATCTGCTCGATCGCTGCTTTAACTCGACTTTTTTTTAGTCAGAAATCGTTATTCGTTTTATTTTTATTACTATTGTTATTTTACGTTATTATTCATTATTAGATTAATTATTTCTCGATTTTTGACATCTTAGTTGAATAGAATGGAATAGATGTGCAAATTTTTATGCAAGAATACATAGAATGCCTGTGATATGAAGAAATAAAATATCTAGAGTACCATAATTATGGCGAAGAGCTAGATCCACTATGATGTCGAAAACTTAGAAAAATTGAAAAATTGTACGTGTAATTATTTTGTACAATACGATATACGTTACTGCGTAATATAACACTATAAATATAATCGTCGCACATTGTACATTCAATATATATAATATATAATACAATATACAATTAGTTAGTTAGTAATAATAATTATTGCCATTTCGAAATAATTCTACGTGCAATTGACAAGGAACACTCCCAATCAAGCTGATTTGACCACAAGGGAGAATTGAAATTCAAGATATCGGAAGCTGCGCGAGCAAAATTTATTCAAACGCGCGAAGCATATGGTATAGAATGTTTATCGTATGTCATATAATATTAAAATCGTAGTCACGTAAACGTTTCTATTCGCCGACGTGACGTTGCATCTTAATGGAAACTAGGAAGATACAATTTTTCCCGCGCAAGTATTCGCGTACACACAGACTAAAGTCTTGCGTCTCGAGGATTGCGGTCCGGTGAAATAAATGTAAAACGCACGCACGAATACGTTCGAGTATAACGTTAAAACTACGTCTATTGTCCCACAAGTATGCACATTATCCTCGTTTCCTTCTCTCTCTCTCTCTCTCTCTCTCTCTTTCATTCCTTTCGAAATTACGTCCGTATTTTTCAAAACCGCGCGCGCGGGTATTTTAAAATTCCAGCGAAAAAGAAAAATAAGGAGAGAAAAGTCAAAAGTAAATTGGAGTTTCTTCACTCTTACGCGCGTTTCGTTAAATTGTACGTCTTTATTAAATGTTTTTTAAGTTGAAAGCGGAATAAAAAGGAGGAACGCGACGTTGTATTTTTTCCGCGGAATTCCAGCGTAATGACTGCCTTTTTACTATAACTGCGTTCACTTGAGAAAGAATTGTATAATTTGCGGCAGCGTCAAATGTAAACGTGCTGGCTTGTGATAAATTTTCGTACGAGAGGGATATCCCCTCTCGTTGTTTTAACATGTAGCGCGCGTGGACAAGGCAAATGGAACAATAAAAATTAAGTCTGCGGGTAAACGTGTTTGTAAAATTGTATCGTTACATTTTTCTTCTTTTTCTCTACCCCGTAGGTATCTTCGTTTTCGTTCCGAAAAATACGTATTTAATGGAAACTCGTGGCACGTGTGTGACACGTGGAAAAATATTATTCCGCAATTTGGAGAAGCAAGTTTTTCGTTCGCTTGAGAAATATTTAAAAACACGAAATGACATGGATTAATATATGAAATTACGTGCAAACTGAATACTTGTAACAAATCAAATTAAAATTGACGCATTTGCTTTAATATATTTTTACGAGTGAAGAATAGATTGAAATAAAATACTACTAATTACTTACTAACTTTCACAAATTATCAATGATCGTTAATTATTCGAACAAACTGTGCACTAATTTTATTCGCAGCAGTTGCCAAGAAAAATACACGAAACGTGTGGCGGATTTATGCGTGCGTCAGTAGAATGTACAGAAATTGTTTAATTTGCCACTTAATCATCGGATTGTCATAATTCGTTATCTAACAGCAACACTGTTTAATTTGCTGGGCCGATGAATCATATTACCGTACGAAATCAACAAATTTAACATCGCTGGAATTAATGAATTAATGGCTATTAACAGACTCATAATCCGCGAAAATTAAAGGATCGAACAATTCGAAATGCAATTCGTTGAAGATGCCACTGATGTGAGAGATCTTGTTGTTAAGTTGTTACAGTATCAATCGAAATTTCATATATTTTTCCAAATCACGTGCATTCTGTGCAATTTTGTATCTTCGAATTTTCCATAAATGCATAAAAATCCGCAATCTGATCATATGTATTTGTAATGTACACGTACACATGCTCATGTCTGAGCTGCTAAATTATGTAAAAATCTTTTTAAAGAAACCGACATGGTGTTTGACTTCGATTATTCGTAACAACGTTGTATAAGTATCTCAAAAGATACTTCAATAGTAATAATAAGTGATACACATATAATGCAAACTGAGCAAAAGATAACAACAATAGTAACAATAAAGTTAAAATTTCGCGATGCGTTATCACTTTTGACGGTAGAAACGTTAAAACAATATTCGAATCATGATTGAACCGCGCTACAGCCACATTAAAAATTCTCCTTCATCCACGGACAAGCGATCTGTTCTCATTACTTGAAACAACCAAAGTTCCCCGCAAATGGTAACGATAAATTGTACACGGCGGCCAATGTAAAATACGAAGAGAAAACGTCCAATAAATTCTGAAACGGACAGTCAGACCGTGAAGAGCACTTTAAGTTACATGCTTCCTACAAAGCGGTTGATATGAAACATGGTAGGTAGAAGGCCACCACTCCATTATACACTTTGAATCCGCCGTAATTATCTTACATCGCTATGTAAATGAATGGAATGTGGAATAGGCTGAGACACGAAGACGAGGAAGACTCCTGGCTCCGCCGAAAATGAAAGGCTCGCGTCTTTGTCCGTCGCGTATCGTTCGTTCTTAGTTCGCTGCAATTTCTGGTTTTTTTTTTATTTTTGGTGAGAAAAATTGAATTTTTTGGCGAAACTGTTTTGTTTGTTCGACTATAACTGGCATTTTTTGTTGAATTTATCGCGAATGTTTGCGTAAATTCATATTTCTATCAAAGAAATAAAGCAGGCAAAAAAATATACTAAATACTTACGTACCGAATGTTCTGACATACGCTACATTTTCGATACTTTGTAGTATATTTTCACTTTTATTTGAAAAATTCTTATTTAAAAGATTTATGAGATGACAAATGGCAGAGTTAAGTGACTCGCTTCGTACAAGAGAGAATGGATATAATAAAATGGAGAAAATTAATAAAATTAAAACTGAGAGAAAGCCGACTGACTCGCTAATTGCTCTCACCAGTCTCTATCCATTTTTCGTATTTTCCTTTGATGTCCCAACCGCGCAAAACTCTGTACATTTACACGCGCATGCACGCACGTACACGTCGCATCGCAAATATATAAATATTAAAATTTTAATTCTTTTGGAAGTTCATCGACATCTACGAAACTGGACAATATCGGAAATTGCCAGGAAATATGGAATGAAATTAGCAGAAATCCTCTACTTCCGCGATCGCGGCAATCAGTAGCTCGTCATCATCGAGGATCTCTCGCTATGTTTCATTTCTCCAAATTGACGAAAATAAGCGACCCACGAGAGAGAGAGAGAGAGAGAGCATTGGTTCGCCGTGTTTCACAGTAACTGCTTTAACGTTAAAAGCACTGACCAGTCGCTCTCTCTCGGAACACGAGTGGAAGATGCGACTGATTTAGTGCTTTCCCAAATATTAACCCCTTTTGACTCGCGGAACTTCGTCACTGGCCAGCTTTATCGGAAAAATATCAGAATTTCGTGGTCTTGTTGCGCAGTCTGCAACAATCCATTAGCTGCACATCGACCATAAAGCGGGTTTAGAATTTTCTGAAAAATTTCAGATTGTTATTACTGTGAAGATACTTGACACTTTTTTCACGCTACAATTTCACTTAATTTCGTTAAAATTTGGACACTAAATACAGTCGAAGAATACAGTCGAGCTCGTTTTGAAGCTTGAAAAGTTTCAAAATGTTAATTTTATTACACTGTATAACAGATGATAAATCGAAGTACGTATGTAAAAATATTGAAAAATTTTTTTCACGACCAAGTATGCAATAAAGATACAAGGGTTGAAGCCTCTTCTTTTGTAAAGATAACTCAAAACTTGCTGTAGGATTTTTTTTCCGCCAATTTATTTGGCTTTGAATATCAGACGAAGAAAAACGAGTTTTCGTCATCATTTTAAAATAGAATGAACGCGAAACTGCTATTTTGAAAATAGAAGTTTCAGACTTTGAAATAACCTTAAGATTATTGTTGTACGATTTCTTTTTACAAAATTGTAACAGTTTAAATGATGTTTAAATATCTCAAATATTAATGGAATCCACTGTACATCTATGAAAATATAAATTTATTTATATATATATAATTTTAAATTAATGTAATTAAATAAAGTTTTATAATAAAAATATATTTTAGTAATAGTTAAAAATTAATAATATTATTTATAGTTAATAAAGTAATAAAAGTGAATTTTTTAAAAAATAAAAATAAATAAAATTCATTTTACAATCTTTGTAATCAGGGTTAATTAATTAATTTATTTTAATAATTTTAAATATCTCGAAAGTAAATGATCTAAATATACATACATATATATATATATATTATTTTCCTTGTAAAATAAAAAAAATAAATATATATTTAGAAATTAAATGTTTGTCACATTTATTAATATCTAGTTTTTTTAAAATAAATTTATTTATATAATATTATAATTTTGAAATTTTGTTCTTAGTATTAATTAATAATAGATTAATTTCTTCAAAGATTATATAAATTTATAAAATTTATTATATATATATATATATATATATATAATTATTAAATCAATCTCCATCAGATCTTCACAGATGCACAAATATCCACTGCTCGCCGATAATGCAATACCATCGATCTCTCCTCCAAATGAACTTCTCCGAGATCACGCACGCTCGCAAGAGACACCGCTTTTCAGAAAAATATCCCGACCAATAACCACCAAGAAGGACGAAGGGCGCGGGTGTTATAAAACTTTACGATATCTTTGATTCTTCCCCACGATTTCGAGCGCGGCACGTCCGCACGACCATACACTTCAACCCCCGATACACTTTTTCTTCCCCGCTCGTCGACGCGCGGAAGTTCAACGAACGGAGATAGAACGAACGAGTTTTCCCAGGTGAGCACGCTCGCTCTTTTCTTCCCTGGCCACTGTTCCCCACCCTTGGTACAAATCCTTACGTTAGCGAGCACGAGAGAAGTTTCGAGTCGTGTTGCGTCAATGAAGAGATAAATCTCCTTGGGCCGTAGCGTAACCGTGCAACGCGCGGAATTTACGAGCGTGATAGGTCGGAAACGTTGCCCTTTGAAATTTTGATGAGGATCGGTGGGTCCCTGTTGCCTCGAAAACCGCCAGGAATTTCTCCGCGCGAAATGAGATTGAAGGATGAGCGTGCACGGTGCTCTCTGACCGGTGTGAAATCGCTCTCGTCGGTGATTCTGAATAAACAACGTTCGATCAATTTTTTGTTTAGCGCAACTATTAACTTCGCGGGACAGGTTCAGTCTCAATTGAAGGGGTGAGAAGACTATCCCGCTTTCACGGGTCGTGAACATCGCGTACAATACTTTCTCTCGTACAATATTTACCGTCAATGGATCGCGGATTTTTATTACGCATTTATCTGCAGGAAATTTCGAAATGTACAAATATACAGCGGCTGTCAAAAGTTTCTGTCCAAGCGAAGTGTTTCACTCTCGTAATTTTTTATTAAATGCACACTCTACAAAAAAAATATTTGTAATAATCGTAATAGTGATAAATTTGCAAACTATTTTCAAAAACCACTTGGAAAGTTTTCACATCTGTTCGAGATCGATGTCAATGCAACATCTGCTTGCTCAGAAAAGTCTCCAGCTCTTTTGACAGTCAATGTTGAACTCCGTTGTGTATTCGATAAAATTGCGCGAGAAGATTATTTATTACGAACTCCTGTTCGACAAAATCAAACAATGAAATACGCTGCTAGTTGGATCAATTGACCGCGATGAAAATAATTGATCGGTAAGACAGGTTTTGTTCTTGAATAACAACACGGATTAATTTCAAGAGAGACGTTTCACCATTCTTTTTTAACGTACGAATAAACAGAAGAATTAGAGAAATGAAAATGACACGACGTAAAATTTCTATCAAAATTATCGAGTCTATTGTTTTCGATTCTACTCTCGAAAAGTTGTATTATTTGCACAATCTAATACGAAAGAAGAATTCATTGGCAAAAAGGCAAAGGATTCTCCTTGGAGAATGGCAAAGAGAAAAGAAGAAACGACAAAGAGACGTTAAAACAGAAACCTTGCGTTATTCAATAAAACATTGTCAAAGTAAATTGCCTCTGCTCTCGGAAAAATCGCATTATTCATTCGATGATGTAACACGGGAGAAAAATTTATCGTCGAAAAACTGAAGAATTTCCCCAAGAAGAAATGACAAAGAGACGCCGAAACAGAAGCTGCCGGCGTCATTCAATAAAACGTAAAAACGTTGAAGTCGTTGAATTTCTCGACGAATCTCGCTGCGAATTTTTCAGACGAAACGACTATAATGTCGTTATTTATTTATTTTTCGGATAAAGGGACGCGAAATTGATGCGCTTCTGAGCCTCAAACGAAACGATTAAATGCGTTTTGTACGACAGAAAATTGAACGCTACGCTCCTACATTCGAAACGAAATACGAGAAGTAAAATAAAATTTTGCTCTGTATCGAAAATTTGAAGAAAATAAAAAAAAAATCTAGTATTCTGAAAAATGTATTGTTATAAAAAATAAAACATGATTGATAATTGGCGTTTCGAAATCCGATTCATTTTTGCGCGGAGAGCCAGCCTCTAGACAATTGTCCAGGTGTATTTGAATCGAAATTTTTCACGAAGAACAAAATTTCTTCTCGACAGCGAATCCTTTGTGACTCCTGCGCTTTTGCAAATTGCCAGAAGATTTTTTTCCAAAACATCCGGGCTCGTTACGACCTAACGACCGTCATTAAGACATCATCTGACCCAATGCGACCACCGAGGCAGAAACGAATCAGTCGGTACAGGTTTATATAATTAAATTTTTAATGCGGATATTAGTCTTCTAGCGGGACGAAGGATGCGTGGAATCTACGGGGCGCAAAAAGGAGAGGGCGGCGAAATGGAAACGGAGATAAAACCAGGGGAACAAGCCCGATGGCTTGCTCTTGCTCCCTCCACACCCTCTTCCGTCTCGTTTCTTATTAAATTTCCAAATCAACGACCGCGAAATATCTCGACCGCCTCGGGCCACGTCCCACGTTTCCCTTTCGCTTATTGTTCAAACGTCCTTCGTACCTCCGTGCCTCACGAAGTCACGATAAGTTATATTTGCGTGGTAGCGCGAACGAATTTCAATTCGCGGGTTGAAACGAAAGGGTCGACTACTGTGTAAAAATTACGTACATCGAGCAAGAGAAATTGACATCTGTTAAATTTCAAGGAAACTGATTGAATTAATAAAAATTAACAGTGTTATTTACATTTGCAAAGTGTATGAATTGAAAGTGTATGATTTTGTAAAGATCTTACAATTATCGTATAATAAAGAAAATAAAATTATTATACAAATATAATTATATAATTAAATAAATAATTAAATAAAATTATTATATAAATATTCTGATCAGAATTATAAAGGGACCCCCAATATCCCATCAAATATTTATCCATCGATTCTAAATATTCTAACAAGCAACATTATATTTATATTTAGACGTTTCCTATATTTTCCTATAATATTTTATATTCCATGTTTTTCCCATATTTATCTCGATGCAAAAAGCGGCCACGATCTATTAACAATAGTGTGTATGTATAACGTTTCTCTTATGTCGATCTCGCAAGTAGCAAGAAGGTTTTCAGAAAATTTCGCTCGACTAATCGCGAAAATCGTTCCCCTCGAGAGGAAAACACACGTCTTGCGTTCACGGCGCTGGCTGACGGAATTTACGAGGCTCCGAAACGCTAGGGCGTCCGTCATAAATTTCGGAAGGTGCACGAAAGAACCGTCCGCTATATCAGCGTTTCTCGGTTCGGCGCTGAAAATACTGTCGCGAGTCGGCGATAAGCCCATCGGTTATAGTTGGCTGGTTATTCATTGGTGATCTAGAAATATTCCGCGAGGGCAACAGTTCGAGATACATGGGACTGGAGTTATTGGTATCTGGTTTCCCTTTCGATCAGTCATATATATATATATATAGAGTATGCACGAGGAAGGGGAATCCTTTGATCTCCCCAAAGGAGAGATTCTCGACTTAAGGAGACAATAGAAATTTGTCCCAATTCTCTTGTTGTACATTCTCGTACATGATCAATCGAATAACTTTCTCGTAATTCAGATTGCGAATTTTTATGCAAGAAAATTAGAAGAATCGTAGATTACGGATGTACGCGCGAAATGTAGCACATTATAATTATAATTCGCGTTTGATTACGATTTATAAATTACTTTATTAATCTCGCTCGTATAAATCGAACATTGCGTATCGAAAATTTGAATTTATAAACACACGTTGAATTTGATTAATTTGTAATATTTAACAGATAAAATAGGTTTTTGTGCATAATGCAATGCATCGCAAGATTTTGCGTATTGATTATTGCGCTGCATATTAATGCAACAGATCTTGTAAACTAAAAGGAAGAAAAGTAACTAGAAAAGTAACTAAAAGTAACTATTATTAATATTATTATTATTATTATTAATTTTTATTAGTGACACGTCTCATTGTACTTTGTCACTCTTTTATTACTTAACAAGTAAATAAAATTTGGATATTGCAATACATAAGAATAAAAAAAGTGCTAATATATATTAAAAGCCACATTTTTATCTGACACTTTACTCGCAATGATATATCGGCAAATTCCGAATAAAGTTACGACACGATACAAAGTTGAAAATAAACTAACAAGCTGCGCTAAATGGGTTTCATAAATTGTTGGAATGATCGATTATTTTGCCCCAACAAAGTGTGCAATTACGCTGCAAAAATTTCCAACAGCGTGTCTGTACGACAGCAAATTAATAAGTTGAAAGAAACGGAACGAGAAAAAGGAACTCCGGGTAATTATTTTTGCACTTTATGTAAGAGAATCGCCAACGAAATAAAACGAGAGAAGGAAAGGTAGAAGTTCTTCTTTTTTCACGAACAGGCGGAAAACAGGAATCGCGCGAATTTTGCATTTAACCACTTGGTATAAAAATTAATTAGTCTCGTGCATTCTCTTAAGGTACTTGTACTGTTGAATGAAACTTTTAATTGCAAAAATGGATGAATCTATAATGCGGCTCTCGTTGCAATTTCAGTTAATAATGTTACGAGTCAACTAACGAAGTTGTCAGATATAAATGCAACGTAATATTCTATTCTGTGAAACTTAATTATTGTATTATAATTGAATCGAGTTCAAAGTCAATATCCAAAATTTATATAAAGTATTCGGGAATTGAAATTTGCAAGAAATTCCATTAAAAAATTCTTTTCCTGAAATGTAATGTCATTTTCGCGATTTTCATTCTTACGTGTATTATCTATGAAATTAAAAATTTGTGACGTAGGAAAAGTACTCATGGATCAAGATTCACAAAATACTGTTTGAAAAGAGTTAAGAAAATTTTACTTAAAAAATTTTTATGCAACGTAATGTATTCGTTGATATAGTATTATTGGACTGTTATTATATATAAAACTCCAAAATTTGCAATGTGTAAAAGATACTCACGACTCCAAAATTCTCTTTGAAAATTCTCACGAAGCGTAGTATTCTTCACAATGTTTAAGAATGTATTGAATACTATAAATACACTGAATTACTAATAATATTATAATAATACTATTAATGAATATTAATGAATATAATTGTAAAATTTCAAAAAAATTCCATTTTAAAGAAATAATGCAATACTCTCACATGTAAAGTGCATGTAATCCATAAAATTTCGGGGTCGGGATAAAATATAAATATATTAATATTTTATAATATTTTGTATTAAAATATTATAACGAACCTAAAATTTCCAAAATTTTTTCTGGACTTCGTCTTCCAAAGTTTTCTTCGGGACTTTTGTTCCGAAGCAACAATAAGTCGCGCGGTACAGTCAACTCCGTGAGATCTCGGCGGGGAGGAACATATCGCCCGGCAGTTTATTCCCAGGTAGCGTGAAACGAGATTCACCGGGATGAACGTTGAACCTAACGACGTGATTTATCGTTGGCCATCATCGTCTGGATCTCTGTTGGCAATGTCAGGCCGCGTGTAGACTGAAATCTGTGCCGCGTGGATCGCGCGTGTACGCGACGGTACACGTTAAACGAGCCGCTGCCAGAGATCTCTAGATCCGCGGCGCGGGATAAGCGGCTTACTGAAATATCTGCCGGTCCAGCAAATCGCTGCCTACGCGTCCGGAATCAGTCAACAATATCCCAAACGTCGAAGAGTTAATGGAAGAGAAACAGTCTCCTGTCGAGCTGGAATTGCAATTCGGGAATTTATGTAAAGCCGTATTCGTTGCGATTCCACGTCTTTCGCGTCGAGGGCTTTAGATGCACTATTTGAAACGTATCTCTCTTTTTTTTTTTTGTTCCTTTTCCTTTTTCGAACAAGCAGTTTAAGAAGCTCTATGAATTAATTCTACGGACGAACTTATTGGAGAAGAGAGAACGATTAAAAGTTGGTACCGAAACTTATTGCGACATGAAATTGCGTGGAATCAGAAAGTGCTGTTAAATAATATTTAAAGCTCAAAGTATGTCAATTGTTAGATTATACATCGAACATCAGGTTCCAACGAATATTAAACTTGAATTTAACCAGATCTGTCAGTCGCCCGAAAATACAAATATGAACAACGAACGCGCACTCGAACTTCAAGTAGTACGTGTCTTAAAATGACCCAACTGAGCGAAGGCCGACCCATTAAAAACGTACGATTAATTGCATTGGCGCAACTATTTATTTACTTATACCTCTGTCAATTCTAAAAAATCTATTTTCTTATTTTTGATTTTTAAAATCTATTCTTTGTACGGTGAGATTCAATATTGGAACTCTGAAAGGAATTCGCTGGATATTTTTCTTCGTCGTCATCTCCTCCGCCTGAACTCTGT
The DNA here is from genome assembly GCA_032399605.1 of Melipona beecheii. NCBI lineage: Eukaryota > Metazoa > Arthropoda > Insecta > Hymenoptera > Apidae > Melipona > Melipona beecheii. The sequence goes on along the minus strand of JAUCMO010000501.1, from coordinate 4,557,238 downwards.
AATTTTACAAAATTAAACGAAACAAATCAATTTAGAATGTTACGATAATTCATTTGTCTCGGCCCTCGATAGGTTAACATTATTACCAAGAGAGCTTCAAACATCGAATAAATAATTGTTAAAAACCTACGAAGGTGAGGAATTTTAATTCAACTTGAACATTACTTACCAACGTTTCCATCGTTGTTTCAACATCGTCGGGCATATTTTTGCAAAGCCTCGAAGAAGCAACGAAACACGGTTCCAAGTTATTAAACAACGAGGTTTATTACTCATATATACAAACGTTTACATGCTCGTTAAAAGATTCGACCGGTTGACTGACCAAGCGTAAACGCGTTCGCCAGTGAAACGCGCTCATTCTCGCACGATACACCAAGTATTCACACGGAACAATGTTCAACACGAGAAACCACGTTACCGACGATGACGTCGGAAGTTGCGGGAAGCTTTTTCGACTTGGGAGACGAACATTCAAGGAAGAAAAATTTATTGTCTATATATTTACAAACGTCGTTACGAACGAGACGCTCCATTTCTTATCTCTTCTTCTTCTTTTTCTTTTTATTCTTTTTGCTCGCATTCTTTGTTTTCTTTTTTTTTCTTCTTCTTCTTCTTTTACATTCATATTTACGATTAATTAAAATCTAGGTGAAAAATAAGAGCAAGACCTCGCGACAGTTCAGGAGGGAATCTTAACGATACTTATTGTCTATTTACAAACTTCGTTCGCCATACTTGGCGTTGTTTCTTTTATCTTCTTTCTTTTCTCTTTGGCATGAGTCAATCGTAGTTTCGCGATAGGACAGTGAAGTGTGAGCCGCGCCCGTTCCTTCCGACCTCCACGCGAATAAGAACCTACTTCGAAAGTTTCCGAGGCTCGGGAATGTCACTCCTCAAACGATTCGTTCTTCAACCCTCTATAATTGGAATTTTATTCGTTCTCGCCGAGAGAAAACAAATTATTGGAAATGGAGGAACTGTTGGATTTTTGTGCAATAATTTTGTGTCGGTTTTTGTAAAAAAAAAAAAAACGATTTGTTTTGAAATAGAAATTTGTTTTTGCAGAGATGATCAGACTGAATGATAAGCAAGATATATAGATGTTCGACATTAGACGAATTGATTAATTTCGAACGTTCATCTTGAAGTGGAAATTTCTAACGAAGATGATTTGAAATAGATGTTCGACAGTTTATAAATAAATTCGTTGATTCCAACCGTGTATAAAAATTCGTTTCGAAATAGAAATTTTTCGATCGACTATGCTAATTTGAAACCGGGTTTTTGTCACCGCGTGAAATTGGTCAGTTTCAATTACGAACTAATCTATCTGCCAGTTAAAAATCTGTGAGCTATTTTCATTTACTTCCCAGCAGAAAATCCCGAGCAACGTTCATTGTATACAGACCTTTACCTTACAAAAGGACTATCGATGCTGCACGAAAAAAGAAAATCCAGATTGGTGGTGAGAACTTGCAACTTGAAAAATTTATTCGACGGAGAAACGACAATTCCCGCTATTCAGATTAGCTTTAAACATTCAATAATAGCATGATCCGCCGGATTCTATAAAATAGAACATAATTTCAACATCGAGGATTAAAGTTATTAATTATTCCGCGTTGTATCGAGAATTTTCCACAGTGGTGCAAATTTAATCGTGGAATAACTGTGAATGAGTAATTTGAATTTTATGCGTATTCGTTGCATTGTTTGAAATACTGAAGAACTCGCAACTGTATTTCAAACGATATACGTAACAGGAGGACACGAATTCACGTATATCACACTTCAGACAAATAATGAAGCTTCACGTATGCTAATACGTGTGTGCCTTGCGGAAATCTTCGAATATTTATCGGTAAGACAACCGTGTGTTGTACAGAACATTTTGAAATTTCGAAAATATTCGAAAATATAGATCGTACGAGTTACGAGATAGTAATTTCAAGCGTATATTTAAAAAAACAAAATTAACATACAGCACGAACAAAATTATCTTCTGCGATGTAAATTAATTTTTTGCAATGCACACTTCCAAACTGATACTTTTACTCAAAATTGCGTATATTTAAGATTTGTTTCAAATTTGACACGATCACACGACAGTTCGGTAAAATTTCAAAATTTTCTATGTAACACACGCGCGCGCAGTAGAGTATATCGATAAAAATTTCCCATAAACGATCGAATACTTTCACGATTCACTATAGAGGGTTAAATTCCCAAAATTTATTTCAACATGTTCAAGTACTTACCTTCTCCTCTTTCTTTTCCAAACGTGCAACTTCTCTCTCTCTCTCTCTCTCTCTCTCTCTCTCGCTCTCTCTCTCTCTCTCTCAATTCAGCTAAGCTACTTCCATTAATCACAGTATCTCCGAACGACAATCACCCAAGCAACCATCGAACGTTAAAGCTGACGCGTACGAACAAAATGCATCAGCGTTTCTGATCTCGGCAGTCGCGGTCTCGTCAGTTTGGTCAGCGTCAGCCGTGACGCCATAATCGTCAACAAACCACGAATACCATCTATATACAGCTCTCTTGAACACGCGAACTTCTCGTGTAAATGTCGTGGCTACGGTGGACAGGTAGCGTGCTGGGTCGTAGCGGGCTCAGGCTCTTCTCCACCTGTTTCACGTACCCGTTCGGATAGATCCACGAGTCCTTCGCGAGCGGTAGCGACGACGTCGGATAATCCAGCTCCTCCAAACGACCGAAATCTTTCGTCCTCTCCGACTTCAAGCTCTCGTAATTCGGCTCGAAGATGTCCGGCCTCTTGTCCATCTTGCTCGGGATCACGTCCGGGTCGTCGTCGGTCATATCGTTGGTCATTTCCCCTTTAACTTCGTCGCTGGTGTCCTTGGTTAACGGGGCTACAACCACCCTGTCCTCTTTGTTACCGTAATGCACCACCTCCGTGTGCGTTTTCATCGGCTGCATGGGATGATTACGACGATACAGGGTGACGATCACGCCGACGATCAGAATGCAGACGGCCGTCACCCCACCGGCGAAGCAAGCGACCAGGAGGCTGTAGTCGGTGGTGTCGTCGGAAGTTCCGCGATCTGCGGACAGAAGGAAACACGTGGTGTTAAGTCACGCCTCGGACGCGAACTGAAACTATCTGCCCGGTCTAAATTAGCGGCCTAGGATTCCTCAACTACGAGTTTCAAACACTGACTAGCACAAGCCGCAAGCAGAGTGTGTGGAACCCCGCTAGGATGGGTGATCGGGGAGCCAACCTTAGCGAGTAGTTACAATACCAAGCGTCTGGGATAAGGAGTCGCTGCCATCAAGCCCCCCACTGGATGAGTCTCTAGGCAGTGACGCCGAGATGAAACGCATCAAACCAACTTTCTTCTTCCAAATCTATCCATCCTTCCATAATGCATCTCGAACTTAAACCCTTCAGGTCTAATATTCTCTCAACTGAAGACGTTTTTGCATCTCGTTTCACCTTCATCCCTCGTTTGACTCGTCCATTTACGTACCAACTGTGCGTGTGTTTCTAATCTAATACTTTTTGCTCTACTGTTTTTGTGGATAGGTCTCGAATGATCGTCACTCATTCGTTATTCCCGCGTAATTCAGAAGGCTGAAGAACGGTTATCAATTCTGACTTTGTTCGTTACGACAGTTACAACAAATGCCGCGTAATTGCAAACGAAGCAAAAGCACAGTGACAAAATTTACTTTTTATTTAAATCAGAGAGAAACAGCTCTCGTACCGATTTTAACGACGAGATAACTGTCAATTTTTCTTTCTCCGATTTTTAAACGTCGAATTTCCGCGAATTTTACGTTCGAGTTCCCCAGTTTAGTCGAGCGAGCTCGAGACTCGAGGGCCCGCTGCGCTTAACAAACATTAAAAAGAAGCAAGCTTTCGTGTCGTTTCAATTTCAATGAAGACAAACTGTTGGGAAGAGCAGCTAATTAAATCCCGGGCACCGCATTACAAAATTCAACGAGGCTGGCCGAACGAGGCTGATCTTAATTACATTTCTAATTGCACGAAAGCGCGCTCGCGCATCGAGATGAAATTTCGAAACTGGCCGCCGCCGTTCAATAACGAAATTCAATTATCCGCGCGACCTATTCGCGAATCGAAAACCCACGACAATACCCACGCGGCGCGCTCGATCGGCCCGGAACGAAGAACGACGTTGGGAAAACTCCAACGCGGAGTGCGCGTTAACAATCGTCAGCAATTTTAAAAGCCTCGTTAGCGGCGCTGATAACGAGTGCATCGTCCGATTCTCCTCGGTTCCCATCGATATCATCCATCTAACGACCGTCTTTTACGTGAGTCACGTGCTCCATTCAGAAGGAATTCCACGCGAAAGCGACACGTGGAATCTTCCATAAACGGTGCGAATAAACGGTTTCATTTAGACGTTCCCTCAATTCGTTTTTGTAATTCAGAAATGTGAATTATTCTTCGATCAGGCCGTTTGAATTATTCTTTCAATTCTTCAGGTTTCTGTTTCACGTACTTTTTTATTTTACTGCTTTTCTCTTTTATTTATTGTAATATTTCCTCTTTTCTATTCTGTACTGTTACTCGCGTTCGATTATACTCGTTAATTCTTATTTTTTCTTGTGCGTCAAAGGAGTTAATGCTAAATAAATAAATAAATAAATACGTATCTAGCCTCTCATATCCGAATCCCCCGAGCATTCTACTATTGTACCTCGACATTCTGTTATCAGAATATTTTACTTCATTTCCTGTTATCAGAATATTTATTAGCAATGGGTTTCTGTCCATGTGCTTATTTATTTTTACTTTATATGTGTTTTAAACTTGAAAGTGTGTAAAATACACAGGACAATGCGGTAGTATTAGATCGTTGCAAATAAAGCGATTAAAATTTGTTTGTGAAATTTCTAGTCGTTCCCTTTTTAATATAATATCAATCACATTACGACATAATGTGATTATCTTTGATTGGCTTTAAGTTTTAAATATTTTATACTATAAATAATAAATATTACTAAGCAGTATTAAGTTATTATTGTTGAAATAATTATGGATTTTAGTGATTAAATTGGACATTTCATATGCAAAAATCTAATAAATATTGAAAGCAGACATATTACGTTATATTTAATACAAGACTGGTGTTTAGAAATTCGTATTTAGATTCCATTTTCTTAATCACAGAAATGTAAAAGTGTAAAAGTAAAATGTAAAATAATTATATATAAAACAAGACAAGAATGAAAAATATTAAAACTACGTTATAGACACTTCGTTATTTCTCTTAGAAAATTGACGTTGAAAACTTATTAAGTACTCGTGAATTAATTTTCGACTAGACAGGAATGGACAATTGGCACAAGATGATTGGCACGTGCGAAAAAAAAGTGAAAAAAATGAAAAGTAAAATATTTTCGTTCGAAGGCTCGTTTCCGAGAGGAACGTACAAAAATTAGACTAATTGGTTAAACTCTATTTTCTTGAAAACGAAGAAAAAATCTCACTGCAAAGAAAAAAATTCCATTCTACATATTCACAACGTAATTTTTCACACGTAGAATCATCTCCTGCCAATTGTCTGCTCCTCGCTAGCTGGCCGTTAGCCAAATTCATCTACCTGACAAGTTTTCAAAACTCAATTTCCACGAAGATAAATCTTTTATTTCCGATTTTCGTCCTTTCTTTAGCTGTAGGATCACTCTAATCCGTATCATGAATATTTTATAAATATTTCAGTAAAAAAATGTTTTACAGATATTCGACAAGTGTAAGAATTAGTAACTTTTATACTAGACAACGTTTTGATCAACGTTCTGTTTTTTATCGATCTTGTCTAAAGTCAAAATTCCACTTATGAATTATCTCTGCCATTTATCTTTTAAATTTTCCTCTGCCTGCCACTGTATATTTAAGTCGTAGTGATAACAACGCTTTAATATTCTTTATAATTATAAACGTTAAAACTAGTTCAGTTATGCTTCCATCTACAACATAAATGAACGTGAAAGTGTTGAACTTTGTTATTAAAAATATTGAATTTTAACGACGATTGAGAAACTGAGTTCCGTTAATTGCCATTTCGATTAAAAACGTAAAAACAATACACTCGTAATGAAAAATGAAAAATGAAAATAAGTCTGCAATATCGTTAAATATCATTATGAATCGTAAACCTGATTCCCCATTGTATTAGTTTAGTTGATACGGGTTTAAAACGGTACTGTATTGTGCGCATTCTGCCATTTTTCGTATATTAAATCAACTGTGTTTCCAATACGCCGAACGATTTTTATCGGTCAGAGTTAACAACGGAAACGAGGTTAAAGTTTCCAGGATGCTCATATTAAATTACCATGGAAATTAACAGAGCTGTAAAAGGAAGAGTGTTTTAAAAATACGGAAAATACTCTCATTCACGACGTTTAAAGTTAAAACGATAATTTTCAAAAATCACTACAGCCTTCGTACGAAATGTAACGTTAATTATGTTAAATATGCATGTGAAAAAATATTATATCAAAGCTATTAAAAACATTCGCATGGAGAGTATTAAGCCGCTGCAAAAATCCCAGTTTTACTAAATAAAATTTTTACTGTCCATTTTACATATTAATTTGAAATGTCATTACTTACAATTGCTCGTAAAAGTATTTATATTTCATTTAATATTTTCATATTTCATTTAATTAACATTGTACACATTTTTGAGATTGGTCTCAAATCTTACCAAACATAATCGTAACAGTTTGTGTCTCATTGCAGTGTTAATGACATTTCGGGCCGATTCACGATTAATAATACTTAAAAACTCCTCCTTTTAGAACAGTTCCTTTTTCACCTAAATTCCGGCGAGCTTGTCTCCCCGGAATGTCGTCCCTTTCCTTCGTTAATTTCGTTGAAAGTTAAACCGGTGCATTAGGAAGTATTTACTCTGATTACAAATTGCCTGTAAATGTTAGCCGTACACAAATCAAATTATCCCGGTATATGTTTGCCCCAGGAATGGATACGTACACATCTGTACAGGTGCATACAGAGGGGCGTGTATATTCGAAACGTTCGTTGGCTAACGAACCGAAGCGCTTTCTGAATGCCAAAGAGCTCAGTCATCGTCGTCGACGTGGGTCCGGTTTCCTCTTTCCTTCTTAATCTTTGCTACCGGAAGTTCTTTAGCTACGTTCTCTCGTCCCCTCCCCCCTCCCTCTTCCAACCCTTCCTTCGCGAGCCAATAAATAAAGAAGAAAGAGGATCTTGCTCGCCGGACACGTCTAAGACGCTTCCCCAGGAACGACCGTGTCGCCGATTCGAATGTTCCATTCGATCCTTTTGGCTCCATGTTCCATTTCGAGAAGAATTTCAACGACACTCGATCCACTTTGATAATTGAAATGACTCCCCGTTTTATAATGAAATATCGTACAACGACAGATGAAGCTGTATTTTATATTGTATTGCTGTATTTTCTGTATCGCGTAGAATACTATGTGCTACAAATGGTAGTGCACTTTCTTGCATTTTATTTCTTGGCAATAACTAGCCACGAGAAAAATTAGAAAATTAAAATTGAGACGAAAATCGTATCTCTGTCATTCGAGTTCTACGTTTATCCATGACACTTGACGCTTCATATTTTATAGGATAGAAACTTTTAGGATACGTCTGGAAATACATACGGTATAAATCTTAATCGTTCTAGCGATAAGACTCTAAAATGTTCTAGTCACTTTAAAGTCTTTGTAGGATGAATTTCCATCCATCATTGATTATTCTTTTTTTATTATCACTGAAAGTGATTTAGCGGGGGTAACCCAGAAAATCGGGCTTCTTCAGGTGCAGCGTTAATGCAACGAAAATTAACGATTGGTTGATTTGGGTCACGTGATTCGCGAGAGGGCGTGGGGTAGATCTCGAGTAGGAGTGGCGTTGTCTGGTAGATCTACTGTATCGCGCCTGTAATTTGCTTTGTATCGATTCAAATGTTTGCACATCAATAAAATTTTATGGCAAAAAAGTCGTCTTCATTTCCTAGTCATGCTTCTGGGCCTTTCAGTGAGACAAATCGCATTGGGGTACAACTCGTGCAATTTTTTATGCTAATCAGTATCATATATTATGACTGAAATATTTCAATTAATATATTTCCACTTCTGTTTGAAATATACGTAGTTAGCACTGAGATAAGACTAGAGACCAAAATTAAATTCAGCATGTTTTATAAAATGTATGTACAAGAGATGCAATTTATTCATTGCAAATATAATTAGTGGAAAGTGAATAATCACTATGATTCTAATCACATAATGTGTGATAAAAACAATCGTACTGAATATTGATAAAATCGATTGTTGAAAGTAATTTTGTAATTTCCCCCCCAAAAATGTCGCGATTTGATAAAACGAAGCTTTACTTTAAAAAAACTTTCTCCTCGTTTACTCTTCACTATTTCGATCGATTTGTTTATTTTTTGTTTGCACGAGCCTCGATCACAATGTGAATCATAAAACGCTCTTGTTGATTATATTCTTTAACGAGCTTTTCTTTTAATTAGGTTCCGCGTCTCGTTTCTTCGGTATCACTTGCGTCGTAATTAGGTTAAAATGTTTTCAGACGGTGGAAGGTTTAATGATTATAGAAGTTTTAATGAATACCAGGACAAAAAAAGCGTATTGTTCAAACGCTTCTTCTTACAATCAGTGCATAAAACTACCGTGTAATCGTTGCACGTTCGAGTTAGGATCACGTTTCGACAATGACGTGTTTCTTGGAAAATGTACAACGATTAAAAAAGAAAATGTACGCGACGCATTTCTTTATAATGGAACGAAATTGTTTTATTCGTATTTTACCATGGTGTAAAAACATTCGAAACAAAAAAAGAGCGAAACACCTGCCTTGTGAATAATATTTTTTAATACGTTTCAAAATTTTACACGTCTTCTGAAATCTGTACGTTTCCGCGCTGACAAAATTCATTACTATTATGAATGAAAGACATAAAGCATGAAGAACAGCTGTATTCAACATTGTGCGATGTTGCTACGCATCGCGCGTATTTTGCATTTTTGTTTTCATAACAAATGCGCGTGTGCATTTGTTAAAACACGCAGCCACCGTGGAATGTTACGTTATTCGAAGCAAACGTGATAATTTCGAGATCCCTTGTAATCCAAATGTGATATACAAATTAAGATTGTTTGTTCATTTATGTCACGAGTATTATTAATTACGCTGACGTTATTTTAATTCTGACGTTCGCATTATTCGAAGCATGATGTAATAAACATAAATACGATGAAAAAACGAGTATCAAAATAGCTGACCAATGATCGTTTGACCATTTACTCTTTTTCAGATATTCTTTCTCTGCCGTATGTAGATATTTGACTTGCAAATTAGGTCGTGTGTTTTAATAAATGCACGTCTAAATTTTGGAAATGAAATTCGACAGATTAATGAAGGTTCAATTTATTTTTAACGGAAGTGGAACGAAACGTGAAAATATAGGAGATCTCTAAATTATCACGTCACAGGATCTAGCAATTCGTACTAGATTAAGAGTATTTATAATTCAAAGGATGCAACGGAAATCTAATTAGTATTATTGACAACGAAATTTTACAATAGAATTTTTGATTATAAATAGGTAACGATAATAAAAACTAATTGTATTTAAATTGTATTATAGTGTATATTATAAAATCAATATTTCACGAAATGAAAATTGAAGATAAATATTATTGATTTACAAAGTAAATATCATGGGAAAATATTATTAGAATTTATTCGAAACAATGTTTAAATATCTGCGCCGCCTTTCATGTTATTGATCTTCACATGTTTAAAAAGAAACACAGAATTGGTGATGTAGAAATAGAAGTAGATAATTAAATGAGAGAATGAAATCTAGTTTAATTACATATACGTCTCTTGAACTTAATAACACAAAAGAAAAACGCTTCGTATTCATTTGATATATGAAATTTGTTATAGTTAGATGAATTTATGTCATCCAATAATCTTCGTCGTTATAATCAAAAAATTCTACTATATAAAGATACATGTACGAATCTATTTACATATCGTCACGTAATTCTTTTAATGGATCGAACTGTGTAAAACTACATATCCCCTTAACGTCATCTCAGCCCTCCGAATCTCGAAATCTCAAAATCCACAAAAAGTTGACGCGTATCAACTTTTTTTCAGTGTCATTATTCAAATGATATAAAAATGTCGCGTACGATCTCGTCGTGATGCCAGAAAAGCTATCCCCTCAACGTAAATTGCCTTTAATAACACGCTTTCGTTTTTTAATATCTGTACATTCGTTATTTCGTGTCCGGTTAGTGTAGTTAGCATAACGCGTTTCTGTTTTAACATTAGAATGCTATGTAAATGATTCTACGATTAAATGTAAACCAGATTGTGTGCATACGTATACACATACGTATGTATGTATGCCGTCTGAATAATAGAATGTTCGAATAACAATGTTCAAGTAGTCAAGTATTCGGATGATGTAAATTTGGACGAGAAAAGTTTCGCACCTTCATTCTTCTGAGTCGAATGAAAAATGAATTTTACATACACGTACATTCCTACTCTTTCGTATATTGTCTCTTTTATCAATTTGCATTAACGATTTGTAGTTAATAAAAATATAACAGCAGTATATATTAATAATTATACGATAATAATTAACAATTCGTATGATTCTCAGCCCTCTGGTGAATATTACTAAAATATGTATGAGTCAAAGCCAAATTAAATTTAAACCTTCAAGCTGCGCGAGATTGTTACGGAGATGTTGATTCAATTGATTTTTAATTCGACTTGACTTTTAATATTTTAACTCGTGAGAAAATGCAAAGGACAAAGCAAAATTGGATATTCAAAGTTTTACTAATTTGGCAGGAAATTACTACGAAGCAACGTTTAACGTTGGAACTATCAATTAATAAACGTAAAACGTAAAACTTGCATAAGAAGAATTCTTAATTCTCGAACATCGAATTATTTTAACTTGGCCTATAATTCGCTACCTATTAAAATTGTTATTATTGTTATTTCATTATTTTTTGCTAAATAAAGTCCCTGAAAAAGGTGCTTTGTAATACAATAAAGTCCGCTAAAAAATCTATTACACAACTTTCGTCATTTGTTAATTATATCAATCCTTGTGTAACCCAACTTTATCCAAGACTCAAGCCTGCTGTGTTCTTTATACTTCTCTAAAATTAAATCTTAAAGGTTTAAAAGGAAAACTTCTGCTTGCTAAACCGATTGTTTATCTAACATTTAACCAGGAAAATTCAAGGGTCGTGACAAAGTTATAAACGTCGCGTACTGTACGTACAGCTAGAAATCCACCACGGAAACTATCCGTAGCACGAGTAAACAAAGAAACGCATTAAATGGCCAGGGAACCGGCGGTGAAACGAACCGGCAGCAACGCGGAACGGAATTCATTTCGCTCAAGCGCGATCGTTCGCATTTATAAAAGCTCCATCGCGCGGGTTCTTACCGGGTGGCGTTAGCAGGAAATGACAGGGGGCTCGTAGCCCCGAGACCGGTTGGAAACGGTTCCCGAAGAGGTTCTCGCAAAGGCTGGAGACAGGATTGGAGGCGGTCCAGGCCAGCTCCGCATTACCAGTAGGAACGGTATACAGACCGAGATCCAAGATGAGCTCGTGTTGCGGACGTGCCCTGTCCACGTACACGTAGCCTTTGTACGTGTACAGGGGCGAACACCTATCCGAGAAGGGGCGCGAGCGAACGTTTCTCCACAGAGAAACCGAGATCGCCCACGGACCGGCATGAATAAACCATGAGGATGGAAATTAAAGGCGATAAATGCGCCTCGAATGAGACAGCAGCCCGAGGAAAGGGACTCGGGCTCTTTATAGGATTTTAATTCAGCCCCGCGCGGCAAAGGAGGATACGAAGAAACGTGTCGTACGGGAAAAGGCAGAAGCGACCGCGGAAAGGTAGAGAAGAGTGCCGGGAAATTATCGCGAATACGCGTATAATTGCGCTGTTGAAACGCGTGGACCAAGACGCTAAGTAGACGTCACGGTTCGTCCGAGGCCTGATGCAATTCCGGCTAATTGAGAGACACGTTTAACGAACACGTGGCGAACCCGCACCCTCTTGCGAAACCGTCGTTCGTATTTATGGTTTCTGACGTTCGTTGCCTTTTGATTTTTTATATCATACGGTTGTGACGAAAGATCAACTTAATTCAATTTTTGAGTTACCACTGCGAGAATGTTGCGAGCGTCCATTGATCAATTATTATGTGAATACCTTAGTCATTTGTCTTTACAATTTAGTCTTAGTCGGAGAATTAAATCAAACATTTTACTCTGGTCATTATTGCGAACAAGAGCGTATTTGTAAGGTGAAAAATGTCGTTGATTAGTAAAATGACATCTAGTCGTGTTCAAAATAATATTTAATTGATTAATGAGAATTTGCCGAATTTGAGAAATAAACTGATGGTTATACAGCGCAGGAAGAACATATGGAATTAGAAAAGAAATAAAACACTTTTAAATATTAAATTGATAACTATCTTGATTTAGATACATGCAACTTAATATCAGAAAAATGATTGTTTTATTATTTCGTTAATTCAATATTTTTATCTCTATTGATTTAGATATAAAAGATTTTAGAAATTGTCACTTTCACTCTCTATTTGTAACTTATAGACCTTACTTTTTTTACGCGTCTCATAAATTAAAGTACTAATTACAGTTACAGTTTTCCAATAAATAACAATAATTTAACAATCAAGTTTCTCGATATTTATAATTGACAGCACCTATATCTTCGATACACCTTACACTTCATTATAATAATATAAATACTAAATAGAATCTGCTGTTCTAATACTTCTAATTGACAACGTCCACGTCCTCGATCGTTCTCGCGTCAATAAAAAAAGAAAGATATTCGTAGAACTCACCGGTGGTGTACATGGCGACCGCTTTGAGCGTGACCGGTTCAAGGACTACAGGATCGCTTCGACCTTTCGCGTTGACAGCGTAGAGATGAAGCCTGTATTTACGACCGGGCTCTAAACCAGGAACTTCAAAAACCGGACCGGATTTCTCTGTGTGGTTCAGAGAGATAGTGTTCACGTGGTAAACGTTCTCCTCGCTGTAGACCTCCAGTTCGTAATTAGTTATGGGTAGACCGCCGTCAAATCCTTCCGAGCATCTGACGATCAACCAGTCAGCGTCCCTCGAGTCCGTGACTTTGAAATCCTCGTGACCTATTTCACGGAAAAGAAATTTGTTCGATGATTTCGAGAAGCACGTCCCTCCGAGAAGATTACACAACGAAGAGCACAACTGCTGTGCTGCTATCGAAAAGTTGTCGATATTTTCAACTAACAATTCACTTGGTCCTATTTTAAAACTCTCCGCTCTGACAATGAGTCCATTTCTTCCAAGGATTTTATTCTCGACAATTGCGAAATTATCTTGACGATTGAAATTTTCCTTTAAAAACTTGCTATATTTTTTCCCCTCCGAATTTTGATAATTAGAGTTAGGATTTCTTGAATTTTTGGTCATTAATGTAGAAAAATCAATTTGTTACAGGTTATATTGTTTATCATGTTAATGTTATTTTCTACTGGTGGATGAGATAAATGAACTTTCACAGAGAAGAGCTTGCATGCAGAAAGGGAGTGACTCACAGTTTTTATTATCTGATACATAGTGACATGGATAATGTCAGTGCCATGATACTATACACATGTGTGTACACCTCTTTTCACGAGACCACTTCCTGATCTCACATAGAACCTGATAATCGGCACAAAAAAAGTATCAGGGAACCGATAAATCGATCAAAATTTTTGAGATAAGATTTCAGAACATCGCAGAAATGTGTGAAATTACGAAAAAATGATTCCCATGATTTAAAATGTTTTGGCATTTCAAGTATTCTACAACATTATTTAGAACCTCCTTCTATTTAAAAATATCAACATTTCTTCTTTACATCTTTCCTCTACATTCCAGAAGAAATGAAATAACAATTCCGAATTACGGTATGCCACAAACCAAAAACGAGCAGAAAACCTACACTTTTGCTCAAAAGTTCGAAGCACGTTAAAATCTCAAAAGACGTCTTCCTTCGGTAAATACAAAATATTTTATTTTCAAGCACATAACGCTCCCAACTGCGATTAATTACACACGCAATTAGAAATGACTCGCAACTAGAATATTCACACTCCTCGTGAAAATCAACGTTAGAGTGCAGAAGATTACAAGAGAATAGAATACAAAAAGATCGATCGCGTCCAAAAAGGAAATACCGGTGTTCCAAACTTCCGAGCAAACGCCCGAAAATAACGTCGGGAGGAATGGACGTAAAACGACGGGAAAGTAGCCTAACAACGTTTAACGTGCCGGTCGAACCAAGACCAAACAGCGTCAAACATCCCCATCTCCAGTGTCGCTTTCCTGTAACGAAAAACCGGCAGCCTCTCGAAGCGTGCGGCAATCGATCCCCAAAGGGGTCGCCTAATTTCACGATCGTTTTCACGCACGACCGAACACCTTGTCTCTCTCGTCGAGGGTACGCCGGAAAACAAGCTGTTGAACACAGCACACACGAGGCTATCGAATGTGCGAGCTTTCTCTCTCTCTCTCTCTCTCTCTCTCTCTCTCGACCGTATGTAACGGCGTAGTTAGCGGCGTTTAGGTTGTAAAGGCAGGGGATGTTTCATGGTGTCACTTACCCATTCGATACGCGTACGAACCGGTCGACTGCAGGGCCGTGCAATTCTGCAGGGGATACGGTTTCCCGGCGACGATGATCTGAAAAAGACACGGCGTCTTTTGCACGCCTATCTTGTTTTTCGCCCAGCAGGCGACCGTCCCGTAGTCCATGTCGTTGGCCGGTGTATAATTCAACCTGGAGCCGTGCCAGTGGCTGGTGATCAGGCTGAGCGGCTTCACCTGCGTGAATCGGCTGGCCGGGACGTTCATCAGCTCCCCGGAATTGTTGAACGTCCAGTGGAAAGTGATAGGCGGCGGTTTCGATTGTACGCCACACACCAGGGAAATCGTCTCGTGCTTCAGGGCGCCGACAACTTGAGTGGACGAGCCGTCCTTGCAGACAGGCGCGTCTGAAAGTGAGATCGGGGGTACGATTCGATTTGTCGGTTTTCGCTCTGGACTGCCTGGGTTTCGTTGTTTTCGAGTGACAGATAATTTCTGAGGTGGAAACTGATCCGTTTTCAAGGGAACAGGTAAATGCTTCGCGAATTTTTTTTCTTGGTGATAATTGCCGACATTTGTTGGAAATTTAGGAATAGATAAAATATAATTCCCAATTCATTGCGTCGTTACTTGATTAAAAAATGAATACGATTTAATTACCAAGCATTTTTCCTCGCGAGAGAAATATTTTTGCATCTATTTTTATTTGATTTACACGCCCAAAATCTTTTCTTACATTCTATAATTTTCATGTTAAAGGGATAATCATCGAATCAATCGAAAAGGAAGTTATGTACGTGTGTTACAACTTTACTTACACATAATATCCAATGTGACTGGTCTACTGATGGATTTTCCCTCCACGTTGACTGCCATGCACGAATATTCGCCGGCGGAATTTCTGGTCACGCTTCGCAAAACCAAAGATTGCCCGCTGGGAAGAAAAATTCGTGCAGTCGAGTTTTGATGGAGCTCCTTGCCGTCTTTGTACCACACCAGCTTGTACGCTTTCGGATTCGCTTGAACGTCGCATTCGAAATAGACGTCATCGCCTTCGTTTATGTCGTTCGCCTTCAGACTCAAACCTAGCTTGATTGTCACTATTGGCGCATCTGAGAATTTCACGCGCAATGAATCAACGTGTGACTATATATTATTGTCATTTACGACTCGAAACGTGAACATGAACTTTTGATGCTCACAATCGACTCATCAACATATTCTGTGACAAAGTTACATTGAAATCCAATCTATGAACTCAATTCGATATTAATCCGTTTCGTTTATTTTAGAATTTTAATATGCAGCTGGAATAAGGCACAATTTTTTTTTAATAACCTCACGTCCGCAACAGTGACTGAATACTTGTCGGAATAAAAAAGTGTATCATAAAAAAAAATACAGATAATTAAAAAATCTTTACGTATGAAAGGTATATACTAGTATAGAGGCTTTACTATTGTTTTAAATATAGTATTATCAATATTACTAATATTGATCATTTTTAATGAGAAAGTAACGCTATTTTTAAAAGTATAACAAAGTACTGTTTCTAGATATTTCAATTTAGCAATAAAAGATATATTTCTAAGAAAGAGAAGCTAATTTTAAAAATACCTATTCATATCACACCCAATATCACATTGACGAAGATC
This sequence comes from Melipona beecheii, assembly GCA_032399605.1. Taxonomy (NCBI): domain Eukaryota; kingdom Metazoa; phylum Arthropoda; class Insecta; order Hymenoptera; family Apidae; genus Melipona; species Melipona beecheii. The sequence continues at coordinate 4,540,853 of JAUCMO010000501.1, read as the reverse complement.
ATCCCTTAAATGCACCCCGTTGCAAATTCTTAATATCCCGTCTTAATCAACTCCAAATTCTACACATCTAAACAAAAATCGCGCAAAAATTTGAAAGTTTCAAGTTTAAATCCACTTCACTCACAGTGAACAAGCAGTCGCCATTTATCCTCGAGAGCGCTATTAGTTACAACTGGATTCTCTGCCCGGCAGATCAGATACTTTCCATCGTCCTCCATAGTCGGCACGTAACTCAGCACGCTTCTCGTGATGTTCGGACTATCTGCAAACTACGAAGAACTCAGAATCTAAGCTCACGTCTCACCCGTCTCGCGGACACGGAAACAAGACGCGGTCGGCATAGGCTGAAAAATGTTCCACTCACATTTCTGGCCATATGTTTGACCTGGTGGTTTCCCTTCCACCAGGTGATCACAGCTTCTGGCCGGGAACCCGAACTGGCGCATTCAATCTCGTAAGTTTTTAACGCCGACAAGTGCGCTTCTTTGTTCGTAATATTCACCACCAACGGTTTCACTGAAATTCAAAGAGTGTCGTTGAATCGATACCGGATGCCTTTCAAATTGCGATTTCGCACGAATATTTCGTCGGTGAAATACGGGTTTTTTTTCTTTTTCTTTTTTTTTGTTTTCTTTATTGTGTTTCAATGAAATTCTCAACGTGGTCGCGGAGCAGTTACGGAAGCGATAGAATTTTACGAGTATTGAGATCTTTCTTCTTGAAAATTTCTTCATCGTTTTGGCTGCAGAACGGAGAAATAGGTTTATACGTGAAAGGAAACATTTCAGAGTGTACCGGCAATTCCGGATAATTAAATTTTTCTACTCGCCTTCGTGGAATACTGAAACGAATTTTATATTCGACGCCAAGTGACGGTATGAAGATGTAATTAATAAACGTCTTTCTGTTATTATTATTTCGCTATCGTATAATGTTTATCACGTTCGGTTGGAAAATGTGAAATGGAATTACTCCTGTGGAACTATACTTGAAACGAACAACTAAATATAAATTTAAAATAATGTAAATGCGAGTACAAATATAGATTTATAGTTATGAATAAATATGAATATATTTAATGACATGTAAATATGTACAGTCACTGGGAAAATTTTAAATGATATTACAAACGGGAAAGAAAAGTTACTTTTATTGAAATTTATGTTACAAAATAACTCTAAGAACTCCGATCTGGTTTGATTAGAATAGAAATTTAGAAATTTTCACGTTGGGTGAATTCTATGAATTTTTTGAATGCTATATAGATAAATTTTGCCCCATTTCCAACCATCTTATAAACAATTTATTCGAACAATGTAAAACGCCATGTAATGACCATGATGACCAAGAGTTAAAATCATCGTTCTTATCGACCTAATCCAGTCTTTCGACATGGAACATTTGGATTGTCACCAAGTACCCACGAACACGACACAGTTTATTAATAAGCTGGGAAGCTTGGGCGAATGAAGATATAGCTCTTAACGAGAGGTAAACATACCGTTAACGTTCCGACAGTTAACAAAGTTGAAATAATTTCTTACTTACGATTAATATCCAAAATAATCTCGGAGGTAAGGGGAGCAACGAGATGCGTGTTGCTCGCCCGACAAATTAGCCTCGCTCTGAGGAACTTCCTCGTGACGTTCGTGATGTCAAGACGATTTATCGTGATGTCCCCGTGCTCCAATGTGTACGTGTCGTCTATCTCCCCCTCGAAATGCCACGTGACCTTCGGTGGCGGTGAACCCCCCATTACCTCGCACAACAAGGACAACATGCTACCCTCGTTGAACGGCTGCAACACCTTCGCCAAACTTCTACCGTCCTCGGTGTAAATCACTGGCTTGTTTGGTGGCACTGAAAGTGGATTTATACGCCTGAGTCAGTATATTTGTAAGTATTTTCCTTTCCCTGTATGATCTTTTAATCTTCTTCTAATCTACTAGCTAAGCAATAGCGTAGAATTTAGATTTTACCCTAGGTTGCTTGATTTTGGAATTATTCCTTCGACTTGGTCGGTTGGAACAAATTTTTCTAAATTTATGTTGTAATTCAACAGAGTGAAGAGTGTTGAAATAACATACAAATAGACCATCCAATGTCATTTATCTTCTTGTAACACGCTATAAATAAAATAAATAAAAATCTCGCAATTTTACAACTTTCGCTGTTATTTATCTTCCTTATAAACTGCTCATTCGAGTTGATCAACGTTGTATTAATTTCACAACAATTGAAAGAAAACTGACGAACATTCCCAGATGCTCGTCGCTTTGTTTACTATATTTTAACATTAAACGCTACCTCTTGTTCTAGAAACAGAGGCTACGAAATACACCATACCTGGTGTATTAGCAAGATGAATGTAATTAAACACCATAAATGATCCCGCCGCCACGAAGCAGTGCTAAATTACGAGTAAATGGCTTTTGCTTAAGCACACGCTGCATATTCGCATGATAAAACTGCTGGAGGTGACACACCGTGAAACGAAGACGCATGTTATTTAAAAAAGATGAGAGAGAGAGAAAAAGAAACAATGTATACAAACGAACAATTCTTTATCTCCGTAACAAGAACAGTCGCAAGTGATAGTACCCGTTGAACTCTTGTACGCTGTCCAATTAATTCATTCAAAATCGTGTTACCGTTATTGGCCAAAAGTAACAAGAAATTCACAACTTAGTAAGTTGCACTTTTCTGTTCGTTGTTACAGTTAAACAACGATGATACGCTATCCTGGTTGTTTACGACTGTTATACACCAGTTTTGCGGTGTTTCTTTATTTTTGCGACAATAAAAGGCAAAGGTTTTTTCCTTAGTTTGTAACGACAGCGACGCGAGTTTTATATAGTTGCGAAACAACAAGATACGAAAACGATGTTCTCTTCGTAGAAAGTTTAATTACGAAAGTCTGAGTTTTAGTATTCTACTATAAATAGTCTTCTTTTTTCTTTTTTCGTGGACAAATATCTTAAATTTCACATTTTAATTACTGATATCATTTAGAGAAAATATTTAGAAGAAACATATATTTTCATATTTATGTGAAAGTTTCGGCTGAGTTTAGAGAATTATTTCATTCTTTTTCTGCATTCCTACTTGGAACGTTGTCACGTCGCAATAACAACTTATTACTGAGGTTTACGCCAATTCATACATTATCATTAAACAAAGAATAAGAGAAAATAGCATCTGAACAAAGTTTCATCGATCAAATATTTAAACAAGTTAACCATGCTTCGAGTATTTTACGTATTTCTGCATGTTACACACAGTCCGTTTATCACTCAAACTCTCCCAAATTTTTCGATACCAAGTGTCAAGACCGAACCGTGTCAAATACAATCGAGAACAAGCTCGAAGGTAGAAAGCTTGCAAATTAAAAGCGACGACAACGTCGCAAATGGTATTGAGTCTCGGTCGCGAAAGCAATTAATCGCGATTGATCGTCAAAAGCGAAACAAAGAATGGAATTGAGAAAGATAAAGGTAGAACGCACTCACCTATCACCGTGAGGTTAACCTTCTGATTTCGCGTCGGGCTATTTTTGTAATCCACCCTGCACCTGTACACCCCCGCGTCGTCCGCCTCCAAGGGATCGATCTCCAATTTCGCGGGCTCCACGCTCGTCCTCATGGTCGCCCTTTCGCCGAATACGTATGGATCTGACCAGAGCCTCGCCTGAGCTATCGATTTGCCGCGAGCATCCAGGCTGTATATCGGGTCGCCGTCCCTCTCGTCTTTGTACCAAAAAACCATGCTCACCACCTCGCTTTTGCTCGCCGGATCGATGTCGCAAGGTATTTGAGCTTTGAAGCCAGCCACCGCCGACACATTCAGCATCGGTACTGAAAATTACCGCAGATATTGTTAGAGTTCTCGATCGAAAAAACGAGCGTTTATGACACACGGTGTCGCGGATCGATCACAACGACATTGCATGGATAGCATCAAAACAACATTGGCACGCCCTCTTCCTTTTGAAATATTTCGCGTGCGTGTATATCGAAGCGAAGCGACGTAGTTTGTCCTTTGTGTCGTTTCACAACAAAACACTCGACGATGTCACGAAACACTCAAAGAAGTTATTTCATAGCCAACGAGATATTGGTACGCTTGTAATTTAACTAGAACAACTGGCCTTTGACACGTGTCCAGGTATTTTACGTATGAATCGTTGTAATGCAATAGTGAAATAAATAGATTTGTACAATTACGCTTGTCTGTTTGATATTAATTTTGATGAAAGTATCCGTATGTTTGCGAGCAATCGCGAAGAAATAAAATCTGACATCCATTGTAAAAGCATTGAAAAATCTTTCGAGGAATCTATAATAGGATCGAAACCTCTCCTTTGCAATATCTTTTGTTGTCGCTGTCGTACTAGATAGATTAGACTCAAACGACGAAAATTTAAGAATTCAAGAAATCGAAGAAAAAAAATCCAAACAGAAAATGTTGAAGACTTGTCTCGTAAGAGAAAGGCTTTGATCTTTAAATCGACCGTAGATTTGGTCACGAAAAAAATTTCACGACGCTTTTACATGAGTGTGACAATTGATAAAATTGTCCGAGAAGAAACGTATTTTCACTTGCTCATCCACTACATATGGTTCAGAAACATCTTGAGATAAAAACACATTGAAAACAGAGCTTCTTCAAGAATATCAATGGGAATCACCGTAGGTAGATAACGAAAGATACGAAACTAATTTTTACGGCTGTATTTAGACAGTAGATATCTTCTTGCAATATTCAGAGGGGACAGGTGACCCTAACAAATATTGTCTCGGCGTACACTCGGTTATGCATGAAAAACGAGCGTTTCGGTGGTTTCCACGGCTTCTGAATATCTAATGGGTTCCTTACTGGGGCGAAACGTTTCAACGCTTGCAAGTTATGGGCACGCGTTGAAAGCTGTTACGGTTCTCCCTGGCTCGGCTCTTATCCCCGCCGCGGCACTCAGTCGGATTTGAACAACCCTCTTTGTTTGATGTTCTTTAATTCTTTCATTCTGCGGTTCAGGCGTTTTAAAGCTCGAGGCTGAGGGGGCTTCAAGAGGTTTCTTTGCTGATGTTGTTTTCACTCGGCGTGAAGAGATAATTCAGTGTTTTTGTCATTTATCGTTTGCAACGTACGCGACGAAATGATAGGTGTGTCGAGCGTTTCATTCTTCTACCGCGGGCTACGATGCAGATGATAATTGAATGTTTCTTTGTACGACTGGGAATATTTCTTTCGAGAAATAATAGAAATAACCGGATAACTTTGGTACTTCACGTAGAGAAAGCTGAGTGAATCAACGTCTTGATCCGAGGACTATTTCGAGAGAGACGAGAGAGATTTACGTCTCTTCATTATTTTTGTCAACGACTCTAACTGTGAGAATAATTTTTAACGAGATTCTTTCTTATCTGAATTAAGATTAAATACGATCTGATCCCAACTAACGAGTTAATTAAAATCCGTAAAATGCCCAAAATACTCTCGTCTTCTGTTTTAAATATTACATTTGAAATTATTTTTTAAATATTTCAATTAACGTAGACTGTTTGTACACTCACTATATACACGTTTATAAATTAATTCCATCTCTAAATTTCGAACAAAGTCAGATAGTCGGAAAGGTTCCGTTTCATTTCCAAACAAACGGCAATTTTTCCAAATCTATCTGAACACACTAACACACGCTCGTGTAACGAGAGTTCCCGCCGCTACGTATATTTTCCTCTTAATTCAACTTCCAAACAGGGAACAACGTGGTCTGAGATATACAGGGCCACTGCAACGCCCCTGAATCCCGTATATTTTCTTACCGCAACCGCAAATTTCCAGTTTTAGTAAGTCACTGACCGAGAGCCGAGTTACTGCAAATTGGCCGAACCAAAGCTAGGGATGGGATCAAGTCCCAACGTGTATTTACAAATCCGAGTCAAATTCGATGTATAAATTTCGTTTCGTGGGATTTCAATATTGAAATCGAAAGTGAAAATGTTTCGATGAATACACATGCAAGATGCGTAGCTACAGCTTTCGAAAATATACTCGCAGATTTCTATGCGTTTGTGGGAAATTTAATAAAATGCAGAGAATGCGCGCAGTCTATAAAAATTAATAAAATATTAGAAACAGAGAACATGTTATAACGTTTGTCAGTGTAGTGAAGTAAAATTGTTTGCAAAAATGTGAAATTGTACGAAAATCCGCACTCTAGTAATCTCGCAAGTAGTTCGATGATTGTCTCTGAAATAGTACTCGAGTCTTGGAAATTCCAATTCTATAGAGTCCTCGTTTGTACGAGCGATAAATGAATACCCAAATGTAACATACGTGAATGCTTGAATAAATCGTCTTGCAATAAATATTCTGACGTACCTGCATGTTTGAACAACGAGAACGTGATTCGTCATGATACTAAAAATCGTTCACCTGTAACATTCTCTGAGCCGAGGCAAGTTTGAACGATCAGGTGTCAGATTACACAATGAATTTGCGGTTTAAAACGCGCATTTTACTTTTCTGCCAGTCCAACGATAAGAACGAAAATTGAGAAAATTCATTTTCACAAAGTGTGAATACTTTCGAGTCGCGAAAATCGTCGCGCAACGCGTTGAAAATCGGGTAACAGAGAAACAGGAGCGTGCTTGAAAATGGGATTCGATCCCATCTCCAATCAAGACGCAGGTCGAGGGGAATGAAAGTTTGCACGGCAGCACACACGTGTAAAGAGCGACGAGTGGCAAGCGAGTGTACAAGCGTAGACGGGGCCAATTAATCGGTCTACTTGCCGATTTATGCCCCCAGGTCCACGGAGTTGCCGCGATGGCGTCGCGATTTTATTGGCTTTCATAGCCACCTCATCAATCGTCCGCGCGCGCTCCAACCTCGTTATCCTTTTCCTCGTTCACCTTAGATACAACGCCAACTCGGGAAATTGCCCGAGCGTTGCTCGCGCCCGGAGATTAATCACGCGCGACCCTATCGATTTACTCCATGAATGTCCATCGTTTTCTTTTTTTCCTTTTTTTCGTTCTCGTTGTGTTCTGGCCCGCGAAATCGAACGGGGGGGTGGCGCGTTCTCGACGAGCAAGAAACGGTCAAGGAAATGGAAGGTGTCGAGTGGCGTGGATGAAAGCGAACGAGGATCGATTGGAGAATGGCACGTTGGGCTGGGTTTGAACGTTGTTGAGGATTACGTGAGGGTATTGCGGGTCTAACGAACAGATCAGTTCATGATTCTTTGTAGTAATTTTATAGTTTTCTGCAATAGTATGTAATAACCTGCGAAAATTTGGAAATTTTGTCTGAACCGAGCGAAACAATTGTGTTCTAATAAGATAAATAAATAAAGCGAAGAAGAGAGAGTAACTACAGAAGCATTGTTACATACGACAAGAAAGAAAGAAATCGAATAAATCACAAAAGAAACTATAAAATTATGACATTGCAATGCTATGAAATTATAACGTCACACTATAAATTTTAAAACAGATTTGTGAAAATTATTAAATTTTGCAACATTCACAGAGGAATGCCACATTAAGTGTATAGAAATTTCATTTGACATATTATTTTGATATCTAATTCTAATGTATTAACTAATTAATTTTAATGTATCGTTTCTCCATGATTCAAATCCTTCTATTGCGTCAAACACGATATATACGTCGCCTGTCTTTTTCAGATATAGTATGAAGATATCGAGAATTATTAAATTTTTTAATACAAAACTCGTTCTTACTTATTTCCTTAGTGCATCACTTGCTCCTTGGTTTAATATCCAAGGAGAATTATTCAAAAGTCCATCGTCACACAACATTCAGTGTCATGTTTCATCGTGTACACATTATACGATGTGTTTCACAGCCGTAGGCCCTAAATATTTAACAATGAGATTACTTTGGCGGAAGCAAGAATTTAGCTTCCATTATAAGGGATCTATAAACACTGTACATGCCAGTATGCCGCTGCTGCAATATGCATCCCATAATTAACGTCTGATAATCAATACTATAATTTAACAAGTTTTCGGCTTAAATTGGGCGTAGTAGCAGTATAACATCACGAAATATCGTCGAGGTAAAACGTCACAAAGTTAGTTTAACGATTGTATCAAGTTGTAATATACGTGAAATAATAATAATAAATAAAACAACACGATAGTATATGAAACATATACACTATCGTGCAAAATAATATAAATTTTAAATGTAACCATTTCAACCTCTCCGCTTTTTATCAATTTCTCAATTTCTCATTTCTCTTTCATTGCGCAAACACGCGTTTAGCGTTAAATTCTCTTTAGAGTAAAACAAACTGCTTACTTTCGCAGGAAAATAAACGAATAAAAGAAAAGATAGTAGATTTGAGTTTAAAAAATCAATCGGTCGCTTCTGAACGACTCATTTAACGAAATATGAATTAATCGAAATTGCAAATGAAACATCGCTGTAACGCAAACATTGTTCCTCGATGGATTAATGCGCACACGCGAAAGCTGTAATGCTAATTATAAGATAACAAAACGCGTATATTACACACCGCTAAGAATAATTACATGTTAAAATTCGTATTTAGAACGCGACTCCAACCCCAACGTACATACGTCGCACAACCATAGTAAATCTAACTCCATACAGATTTATCCTCTAAACCGGAATCTGGGACGATGATTAATATTACCTTGGAAAATACCTGTCAGAAGATATAAATTACCATTTAAGCTCCCCGGTTGCGCTAAACGAACGGGTCATTCATTCAATAATAATCACGGCGTGGAGAGCAGGCACGTAAAACTCTCAGGCAACGATATCGAAATTTCGTGAACAAATCACGCTGATTATCAACTAATGACCAGAACAACTGCCACCATTAATAATCCAAACAACCGTGTAAGGAAACGCGTAAAGCATCGTGCGTCGTTTTGGAATTCCGATCTTCGATCTCTCGACAAACGCCGCGCTATATCATCGTATTTTTCATCCCACGGGCATGGCTCCAACGATAAAAATTCTGCGAAAATTCACTGGCCACTGGTCTGCACTATCGCGAGACACGTACTTCGGCAATCATCGAATTTACGAACGACGAAATGTTTCAGTTAACACCGTTCAGCTCTTCTGTGACGTGAATCTAACATTAGAAACATTATGTTTAACAATGTAAAAGAAACAGAAAATCTTTATCTAAATCTATAAAATGTCCAACGAAAATTGTCAATTGACTAGTTTAATCATTTTGGACCAGTTGAACGAAATGAAATTTCAACGACTGATTTTTTCAAGACGTTGTTTGTCGTCTGTAATTAGATTGTGGGTATTCGTGCAGTCGTGAGAGTGTTTGGAAGCGTGGAGATTGGATATTGTCCGACCATCGCGGAGGACTATTGTTCGACTTCGCACTGTTACGTCGCGGCAGCTCGCCTATTTCTATATTCTGGGCTGCGACTTGCGAAAGCGCAAAGCGACGGTGTAAGCAGGTTAAATATCTTTCCAATTCACGCGTACAATATTAGCATGCGAATATTTATCAAATATCTGCATATTAATTATTCTAACAAGCTCGCAAACATCAGGCTGCTCTGAGCGCGCACCGTTATTATACCAATGGCCATTTATTACCGGGCGAGCTGTCACATGGATTTATGAATTATAGCTTGTTACATTTATCCGTCGAATCACTATTTAACAAACTCGGCAAACTACAATATCACCGGCAGACAACAGAGAGAACGCAAGATATCCAATTATTGGATCCAATCTAATCCTCGTCCGAACAAAACAAACACCTGTTAGCAACGCTGCGGAGTAATATTGTCTCGACAAATACAGAACATCGTCAAATGCTAAATAATTCGTAATGCGTTCGCTTAATCCGAACGAATCGATAATCCACAAACGGCGGATGCTTGGAAACAATTAGCGAATGGTTCGGCTAACGGTGAACGCAACGTTAAGAAGGGATGTATACAGCGAATTGTCTAAATACACCTATTCGCGCGGCTTTGACGTGTGTATACCGCCGCTTGATACAATTGATCGAGAGTATCGTAATGGTATTTAGTGTAATGTGTAACGGTAATGATATTATCACCGCATATAGACGAACATTGTCCATTGTCGCTGAGAACAATAAGACACGGGATATATAATAAATTTACTTCTGTGAGATATATCTTTCGTCGATCTCGTGTCAGAGGCAAATATCGCAAATCACTTAACGCGGAATCGCTTAATGGAAACACACGAAACTATTGGGACCCAGCGTCTCAATCCTCGGTAGGAGTAAACTTGTCATAAACCTATGACACGGTGCACGAGTAATTCGCGGCTACGTGAACTGTTTCCCTTTGGGACTGATCTCTCCGTTGACCTGCAACATCGTCTTGTTAATCCCTCGGTTGGCGGAGTGACCGAAATAGTCAGGATCCAAGGAAGGCTGATCAATCAAGTCAGAATTGCGCAATGATTCGCTGGCCGATTGTCTGTTGTAATTTATAATAAATCGATGTACCTATAACAAGCGTCAAATACTTAGATTCGTGTCTGATGTACATAAGAAGCACTCACGTTTTGATATTTCGTTTAAAGTTGAGAAAGTTACGCACGGAATAATGTGGAAGGACTTAGAATGATCAGAACTGATATATCAGCAAAATTTTTTAACAAATTACTAACCATCATATTTTTCACATCATTTATTATCCATACTTTATATATTTTTTAATTATTTTTATTTACAAAGAAATAAATAAAAGCTTGTGCAATTTATTGTACTATAAAGTTTTTCCCATTTCTTGCATTTTAACGTCTCTGAAATTTTAGAAATTTTACGCTATGGATGCACAGAAATCTGTAGTCTATTTATAAAACATCTAAAAATCTCCCTAAAAAAATATAAACTCATACTGTCAACATTTTCCCATATTCCTTTTGCTAACGCAATATAACTAAAAATACGAAACTTCTATCATTTGTGTAAATCGGACAAATTTGACAAATCGTAGGTGTGATAGATATCCACGTGTCAATAACATAGTTCTAGTATTAAATAACTCACAAAATACTTAAATATACACGTTATCTATTCCATATTTCTTCTACCAACGACACGCTACTAAGAAATATAATCGACGCAATAAACTTCCGTCATTCGCGCAAATCGGATAACTCTGACAAATCCTAAGTTCGTCCATTGAATTATAATATCGGCGATAGATAGTAACGCGCTAATAATATACTTCTGATATTAAACATCTCATAAAACACTTAAATATACACCTTATCTATTCCATATTTCTTCTACCAACGACACGCTACTAAGAAATATAATCGACGCAATAAACTTCCGTCATTCGCGCAAATCGGATAACTCTGACAAATTGTAGGTTTGGCCATTGAATTATCGGTGATGGATAATCACATGCCAATAATATAGTTCTGGTATTAAATATCTCATAAAGTACCTAAATACATACCCTGTCTATTCTATATTTATTCTACCAACGACACACTACTTGAAAATGCGATCCACTAGCAATAAACTTTCATCATTCGCGCAAATCGAATAACTCTGACAATTCATAGGTGTGACAGATGCGTGTAACGTAGCTCTAGTATTAAATATCTTAAAATACCTAGAAATAAAGGACCTGTCTGTTCTACGTTCCTCCCATCGACGCTTCCTCCCATCGAAAATCCAATCTACTAGAAATAAATTTCTATCGTTCGCGCGAACCGGGCAAGCCTGGCAAATCGTGGATTTGGCCATTGAGTTGTGAGGGATGCCTACGCGCAAACAGACGGATCCGAACCGTTTACGGATTCGACATGCGTATTTGGGCGGATATCAACGTTTACTTGAGGGAGTTGGATAGATCCGTTCTCAGGCTGGAACACGTATCCGACTACACACCGATCCTAGGGTAATTATTCAAAGCAAACGCGACCTCGTGTCGCGGATCGGTAATGCATCGCATTACCCGCTTCCTTGCATGTATACGTACAAGTGCACGCGCATGGATTTCAACAGGCGCAGAGCCCGTCGCGGGGACGGGGCACGAGACACCACGCTCCGCAGATGCACAGACGGGGGCTGTGATCTTACTCGATGGAAATGCAAATCGGCCTGATCGGATTTCGTGGGAACTTCGGTCGGAATTAGTCGATTATTGAGAATTGTGCTTATTAACACTGGGAAGTATTGCTCGGATACAGGGAGAGGGGACGGTGTCTGGGTTCGAGCCTGAGACTATTTTTTTATAATACACAGATTTATATTCGTATGTGTAACACTATAGGTGCTTGTAACACGCTCGTTCATTGTATATATTCGTTAATTTTTTTCTTTAAATTTATTTTCACATATTTCTCGTAATTTTAAAATATATCTTTTTGTTATATTTCTTCGACCAAGTACGTGAGAGTAATAAGTACATTAAAAATTATTTTTTGTATTTTTTTCTATTTTATCAACCCCAGAAAGATTCAATTGATTGACTGTAAGGAAATAGTAGCTAAATTCAGTTTGGTAGTCTAACACTATTTATATATTTGTTCGTCAAATATGCAAGAAATTATATTACATTAAAATTATTATATCAAAAGAAAAAGAAGGGGTAACAAAGAGCAACAGAAATATCGTAGAAAATTGACAGTCGTTGTATTTGCTTTTGAATATCACGTTATGTCTTTAATTGGAAATATCTGATTAAAACTGATTATTGTCTTGGATCATTATAGAAGGCTGACAATTGACTCTGACTCTATTATCTGTCTTGGAATATTACGGTGGACTGAATATTACTTGTTTTTCTGAAAATATCGCAAAAGGCTAAATATTGTGTGCTCGTCTCGAAGTCTTGAAATATCGGTTTGACTCTCCAGTCAAACTTGTAAAGCTGAAGAGCTTAAGAACTAAGAACTTTCCCACTACACGAGAAGCTAGAGATAGTCCTCGACTGCAATATTTACCAAGCTAGCAAAATTGAACTTCTGCTTCATTGTTATCCTCCTTGGATTCAAACCGTTTAGCACCGATACTACTTCCCTCAGTACAAAGATGAGATAAAGTGAAATTCTCTCAATTCTAACAATAATGAAATGTAAGAATTTGTGAATCCGATTTTATTATTATACAGTGGCGAAATAATCCACAATTTTGTAAAATGGAATTATATTTAACGAGAACAACGAGTAGATAATTGCCGATAAAAACAAAAAGTGTTTGTTTGATAGATACTAGAGTAAAAGACATTTGCGCATATTTGTAGATGTATGTACGTACATATCAACGTCATGTAGAAAATTCAAACACTTTATACTTCAAACTTTTGTCCGTGTAAAAATACAGACAAAGTACACAAAGCAATCTAATAATAATACGAAAAACTATCTTTTTTTTTCAGTTTTCCATGATATCGTGTCATCTCCTTTCTTCCCCCGGTGACGTTGAAATATCACGTTTTAAAGTTTCCCCGCACGACAGAAACCACGTCTATAAATATTTCATGTTGTTACCTGCATTCCCGAATTTCGTATCGCGCGATACGCCGAGCAATTCGCATAAAAACACGCGGGGAGAAGCGCACGGTATCGAATCACGTTCCAAGAACAAGAACCACCCGGTCGCGCTGCCCCGATAACGAGCAGTTACCAGGGTATCGCAAATTCGTGAGAATTCCAGTAAACACGTCCGCGATCGCGAACGAAATTCTCACCGTCTGCGAAGGACGCACGCGTTCTTGCGATTGTTATCGTTTCGACCGTTTAAACGCGACACGACGCCTTGCGCCGCGTTGGAGGAGAGACGCTTGTGCAAACAGCGCCATTCGTGCAAACGTGGTAACAAAACCTTTTCCTAACGACGCCCTGGAAAACAACGTTCACTCGGGAAACACGCGTTTCGGTCGGCAATGATACAACTTCGACAAGGCTTTGCGATTACGAGAGAGGAAAAAAACTAAAAAAGGGATTGGACACTGTTGAAAGTGCTTACGCGCATGTATCTCTGTTTTCACATTTGAGGATTTTAGTCGTGTAGATAATGTTGGATCGTAGCTACGAGAGAAAAGGATAAAAAAAAGGGGGGGATTGGACGTTGTTGAGAATATACGAGATTGTGAAGTGTCAATTGAGAAGTATGAAAGGATTTTCTGCAGATTGGAAAATGGTTAAATGAGAAGATACAAATACATAAAATAATATTATATAATTATAATGTTTAAACAAGAAAAATTAACACGCCTAAATAATGTATTTTAAATTGAATAATATACCTTCGTATTCTTGGTAGTATTTAAATGAAGAAAATGATTAAATCGATATCTCTCTAGTGCAGTTAAGAAAAATTGTTTGCAACACTCGTGTAATAACAATGGAAGACTAATTTCAAAAATTATTCAATGAGAAGTCCCCAAGAAATAATTACAGCGTGTACATTATGTAAAATATTAACTATATTGAGATTAAATTGTTTTAAGTATTTTATGAAAGTTAAATATTTCTTCACGACAGAAATAAAATTATAGAAAGTATTCTATTTAACAATAACACTAAATGGTAAAACGTACAACTTAATAAAGCTTACAAATTTTATCACACAAGGTATCTAATGGCAAGGTATCTTTGCAAATTATTGTATCTAATTTACTTTACTTCTTTTACTCACTGAGACATTTGAATGTTAGCTTCTACATTATTCGTGTCCTTCTTTGCCGATGCAAAATGTAGAACAGAGTTTTTGTGCATTTACATTTTCGTTCAAAAGAGCCACTGTTCACACAAGGCTATCCTTATGTTTTAATATTCTCTTTCCAAGTTTCTCCAAGCGTGCTGTCTATCTCTATGTACACCCTTAATAAAAGTTTCACTTTATAAGCTAGGCGTAATCTATATGTTAGATAACTAAAGTAATTTTGTATTTCTTTATATTAAAAAAATCACTGGAAACATATTATTTAAAAAAATTACTCTAGAAATTTATCATAACTGTCAATTGGTGGTTTAAGAATTATTCATGAAATCTCCTTAAAATTATTTCTTAATATATTTCACATTATTATTTCCAATTATTATTAATTAAAGATTCTAGAAATTATTAACGAAATGATGCTTAAAAATATTCTACTAAAATTATTTTATATTATAATTCTATTATATGACCTATTTTCAATCGCCATTAATTAATAATCAAAAAATCGTTAATTGAAATTTTGAAACTGTCGTCTCTTATAATTGCACGATTTATTAATAAATATTGAATACTGTATATAATATCGTATTATAAATTTAATATTGTACGATATTAAACTAATCGTATATATATATATAGATTTTCACTAATAACGTATCGTGTTTCGTCAGTTTCACGAACGCCATCAAATTTTCTTACCTACGTCACTTAACTTGGTGTGGATTTTACAACTGTACTCGAAGCATCAATTTTATGAAATGAGATAAAACAACGTCACTTAAAAGCAGCCGCAGTCTGAGAGACACTCGAGCGGCTTATGTTCCTACTTATCGTAAAAAAGAATTTCTAAGAAAAAAAGCAAAAATTTTTTCAAGAACCTCGCCGTTTAAATTTTCTCGTACAGAGAAAGACGCGTGATATTTTCTACGTAACCTACATTGTATAAATGGATTGCGTTTGAAAATGTAGTTTCACACATACACACCACGGCATACTTTCTCATAAAACTTTGAACGTTGCGTGTACAGTACGAATGGAAATTTATATTAAAAGAACAACCGCGTTCTCAATAGCGTATTCTGAATACGCTACACGGATGGAAATGGGACTTTGTTGAAGTTACACATTACCAAAAATACAGGAATTTAATCCAACGTAATCTTCGTTCTAACTTAATTACAGTTTTTAATTATTGATTCCAATTGATCAGAATAATCGATCATAGTCTTTTTTTAATTAACTCTCGTACGGTGATGGTGGAGGATAATTATAAAATTAATATAAAGATACAATAAAGATACAATATAATAAGACTAGTAAGATTTTCCTTTCAGTTATTACGATGAATCTTGTCCTTGGGACTTTGAATTCTTAATGTAGACGAATTAAACATAATGTGTCTCACGAAAATATTCACCTGCCATGAAATAATTTTTATACACATACTGCGTGTATTATGCAAGACGTTCTTCGAAATTTTATTAACACTATGAATGAGAGAAAGCTGTCATCATTTCAGATCGCGACGTACGTCATCCGACTCGTACGATTCGTGCAATTCGTCAAAAATTTGTCCCGAAAACCTCGCACGCCATCGACAGAACGACTATCTCGCCTGGCCGTTGATTTAAAAGGAAAGTCGAATAACCAGAAGACAGAGGGCTCGCCGTTTTTCGAACGGCGAAAAATTTCAGGGTGATTTCCACCCTGAAGACGTAAAAGGGACGCGTCGGCGCTAGAAAGTAGAAGCCGGTGCGGCAAAGTGCGCGACAGCCGAGATCTCTCGGTGACGAAAAACGAACGAATAAACTTTAAGGCTTTTAGGTTAGAAAGGAGCATTGTAAAAAGCGGCGAACGAAGAGTGGGGGAGGGACGAGGGTGTGTGTGTGTATGTGTATGTGTGCGTGTGTAAGAGTGAGGAGGGAAATAACCGGGACCATTTCGACGTATGACACATTTTTCTTCAACGCCGGTGTAGAACTTCAACCCTTCTACCACCACCACCACTACCCCTGTTCCTACCACCATCCCCAGGTTCCTCTAGTTTCACCCGTTGCAATTGGATTTTATGCCGCATCAAGCGCGCCAGTTCTTTCTCGCGTTACACACCGCCATTATACGCGGCCTGCATACACCGTTTCCAACTTTGGATCGAAAGACTTACCGGCCTCGCCTTTATAGGATATCGCGATACACAATTTCATATTACTCTCCCTCTCGCCACCGTTCTCTGACCCGTTCTCGCGCTCCCTTAACCCTCCGGGACAGCATAAACATGGATAGAACGTACATGTTGATGGGAGAAAATATACGAGCGGCCATCGTTCTGCTCGTACTTCGTGTGTTGGCTCTTCAAGATTTTCGAGTTTCGTAGAATTGGCACGTTTCGATTACGTGCGGCTTGGGATTAAATTGGTATTGTATATTCCCTTTCGTATTGAAAGGGTTATCTCTTTCTTCCTTTTTCATTTCCTTTTCTTTTTTTTTTTGGAAATGTTCTTCATTTCTTTGGAATATTGAATTGAGAAGTAAAGGATGACGTTGAATGAGTTTCATGTAGATTCATAGTTGTAAACTATAGATGTTATAATGATACTACTCTACTTTGGATATTGAAATATATAAATTACGAGAGCAATTTATCTTTTGAAAATAGAAATTATATAGCATGCGTATAATATGGGAAATTCCAAACATAGGAATGTCGAGAATTAAAAAAAAATAATAGAAATGTAATTCAAAACGAAACTAGAAACGTATTTTTCTCTTATTTCTCACATATTTTTACACTCAAAAGAAGATAGATCTAGAACGTACAATAAAATAAAAAATGAATTGATTTATAACTTATCGACGTATAATTAACTGGTTAATTAATTATTGTGGAACAATGTGATATTAACTTGAGTGAATACTTCAAACGCTATAGCATTTACAAATAGCAGCATTCATACTTGTGAAAATTAAGGACTAGTGGAATCTTGAATAGTGTAATAATACGTAACGAGATGAGATATTAAATACAACGTCGAAATTTAAGACATTAGATTTAATTAATTTTAAGCAAATAACGTGGAAATAATTTAGCTTGGGTTAATTGGAATTCTTCGCATATGAATAGCACAGCAGATGCTACAAGGAAATATGCTGTGCATTTCGATATTACATATAAAATTCATTGTCAGACAGACATTAGCAGAGACATTTTAATAACTGCGTTAATAATTACCGCAATCAAGGAACTAATAACGAAGAATCGAATCTTACTTGTTTCAATCGTTAAAGTTCAAACGAGAACGTATATTATTTAACAGTGAAAATAAAATGGATCTAAAATAACGATATTGTCTGTAAAATTATAAAATTGAAAGAAGTATATCTAAAAAGAGTGGATTCCAAAAGAAGCTGGAACATTTTACATACTTTTTAGAGATTTTTACGTTAAAATTGTTATATGAATTATTTTTTAACGACGTTTACTTTGATTCTCCATTGCTTCACTACGTTTTAATCGACGTTGATATCAATGTTAATAAATTGTAATATAAATACTTAATATCTGGTTAATGTAATTTTCTTGCCAAATTCCATTTTTGCAAAAATCCATCGATAATATAGACCAACGTGTAATGGTTCTTGTATGATAAATGTTCGAATACTTCCGTAAGCCACTATCATCATGTTTGAAGAAAGCCCGTTTAGGGGTTAACCCCGATAGAATTAACCCAGTTTGAGCAACATTCGTGGTTCCACGAGGCACTCGTCGAAGAAGAAAAGGGGCTTTGTGTCAGTTTAATACGACAGACAAATGACGCGTAAACGGGAGGCGATCATCCCTGCTCCTTGTAAACATTCCTACATTATCTCTGGATACGTCTACGATTGAGTATAGCGTAGCAGTGTCCACAACTGAAACAGAAGGGGTTGCGATAAGGGATGGACACACAGGGGTTTCTGGACAAACAACGCGTGACTAAAGGGCAAGAGGATAGTATATACAGTGCGCAGTGACGTGTGTAAATTACAGCTAGCGACAAGTGAACGACGTTCGGACGCGAAAAGTTTGCAAAGAAATACATCCATGATGAGTTTCTTTCCAACAACAACGACAAAAAGGGTAAAACACGTTTCATTTTAACCGCAACTCTGTTGTTTCTAGTTCTTTTCTTTTTTTTTCCTACCCTTACGTACTTTCATCTTTTGCATAATTTCGTGCTTCATCTTACTTTCACATGTATCTTGAAACTTCATAAAATGATAACCAGATTGCGGATTTCCATGCAAATCCGTATTTTTCTAAACGTAACTTAGAAAGTAGAGTACTCTCGGTACAAAATTGTTTTACATACTGAGCACAGCACTTTGAATATTTCATAGATACGTGGAATGTAATATAAATTTTTAAATATTTACTAATCTGACAAATATATGCAACTTGTAAATGCATAAATATCCGCAATTTAATAGTAACCTGGAGAAAGAAATTATTTTACATTTTGTTCAGGCAACAAACAAAGCAAACATTTGGTTGATCCAATTTGACCGAGACAGCCTGTACACTTGAACAAACACCGTTCGAAGATTAATAAGCATAAAACTATGAAATAACACGTCTGAACAAACAATTAAATTCCTCTGCTAAATAATACGATTTCCCCGTATATTTCCCCGTAGTGAATGTACACGAATAGAACCATTCGCCGGAGCCGTGTGTTCGCCAGTGTTGGCTCCAGTGAAATTACGCGTAAGTAAATAACGGTATCCCGTTTGCCGACGATAAACCGGCGTGTTTCTGGCTAAAGCCATGAGAGATGATATAAGGGGCTCAAATTGTCAATTTGAACCATACGGTCCCCTTATTCCGAGACATTACACGTTGCACGTATTCGCGCCCGTTTCCCTAATGCAATAGCCATACTACTTACGATACGCGAAACCATGTTTGTCCGTGCATATGCTCCAGCTATCGTAAGGCGCGCCGATGCTCGAGTATACTACTCGGAATATGCGCTCGTTTATGGAACTGGATAACAAACGACGGTGAGACAGCACGGCAAATGGTGGACGGAGAAGGGAAAGGAGACGGAGGGACGGGAGAAAGAGAGAAGAGCGCCGGGAACGTGCCGAGATGGAAAGTGTCGCAGCGAAGTTGAAGAATATTCTTCAATTTTTCGACCTTCGCTCTCTCGGTGAATATTTATTCGAGTTATTTAGATTTATTCGTATTATCGTTTTATCGCAAACTCGCTAATATCGAATTTTCTAGGTTCTGGAATTATTCACGTTGTTCAGGCAACAAACTTTCGCTTGTTTCTTTCAAAGTTGATAAAAATTTAGTAAAAGGTTAAAACGCGAAAAAAATTACTTGAAAATTACTAAAAAAAACTTCGCAAATGTTTTTTTTCTTTTTTTGGTCAATTCTACACTTTACGACGGATGAACCTAGTGCATAACTTTGTGTATTTCAGTAGTTTGGCTCAACGCAAATTGACTGTTGGAATCTACATGACTATCTGAGATCTTCGCTCTTTGATAACCACGTTCTGCTTCAATAATCAGCTGCTTTTTATTTATAGTTGAAGCGCAACGTACTGAGAAATCGAATCGCGACTTAAAAACCATTGCAGTGTACCGATACAAAGAGACTGTGTGAGAAAAGAAAGAAAAAAAAGCAATGTATCAATGGCGCAGGAAGACGGAAGAGACGATGAGTAAGATAAAGGGAGAAAACGGAGGAAAAGAGGGGAAAAAACGATGAAGCTTGGGAGAAGCATAAGAGAGAGAGAAAGAGAGAGAGAATAAAGAGGAGCAAAGAGTAAACCGACAGAATGGAGAAAAGAAAAAAGAAAGAAAAAGAGCAAGCAGGAGCGAGCAAGAAACAGGAAGTGAGAAGGTAAAGAGAGAAAAAATAATTGGAGAAAAGTTAAAACGAGATAAAAGGAAGAGAAGCGAAATGAAATAAAATGAAGAAAAAATAACAAAGAAAGGAGGAAAAAGCAACGGAAGGGAAAAATACGATGCGAGCGAAAGAAAAGTAGGAAAACACAGGAGTCACAAATATTTCGACGAAACGGGCGTCATAGAAGAAACGGTGACAACGAGGAAAAAAAGAAGATGGTACGTATAAAATAAAGGAATGCCACGAACATGAAAGTGATGGGACAACGATAAAAATCGGGGATAAATCGGCGAAACACAAAGAGGAACGAATTTACAGTATAAACTAGAACAAGACAGTTGTACGTGGCAAGTGGAGACAAGGGTTGAAAATAAGATGCTCGCTAACAAGGGAGGAATCGTTTCTATAATCGGGATATATATTCAGTAGGTAACAAAAATAATTCGTTTCAAATCGACGCTGATGCAATTTGTTGATTGAATTATACTGACGCTAATTTCTCATATTCTACCTGCATTTTGCATAATATAATTGTGTAATTTTGGAAAGTATATATAGGGAATATATTTCAGAAATATTAGAACGTATTGAAAGTTCAGTGTATTAAAAATAAATAGAGACGATTTCATTTTTGTTTTTTACACGGGAAATACCAATTTGCATTTAAATTATAATTTATATTTTAAGTAAGAAATTTCAATTATAAACCTGTCTTGTATAAGCGATACATTAATACTTAATTTTTGCGTTCCGAAAAATATGAAATTACTGCATTCCAATTAGCAAATAGAAAAATACGATACAATCATTCTGAAATCAGAATAGTTAATAGTCGACATTTCGACTTGACAAAAGACGTTAAAACGATAAAGAAGAACAAACGCAAATAATTCGAACAGACAATTCGAGTACGATCAACCGGCAAAGTTCGAAGTGAATCTAATAAGAAGTACAAAGTGGAAATAATTTGCAAATCTGACAGGAAGAACCAGAGGGATTTCAATGACAAAGGAGAGATGGTAAGTGTAAAAAGAGGATTAAGAGAGGAAGGAGAGAGTATCAACGGACAAATAAGTAGTTTAAATTATCGTACAGAACAAGTTGGAAGGTCTGTCAAGAGCCTTTTCCTAGAATCAAACGCTACAGATACAATTGTTGCATTGTTCTCAAGTGCACACGGGTGTTTGCTCGCCAGAAATGCTAACCTGTTTGTATACTCGGCGATCAATTTTTATCGAGCACGCGTTTTACACACGCCGCCACACAACAGAGTTACAAAAGCTTTGAACTTTTTACTCTTGGACGGATATTGAAATTTTGAGAAACCGATATACAAAGCGAATGCAGAGGCCGAGTGAAATTTTAATTCGTAGATCAGATAATGACCTTATTAATTTTCTTCTCTATCAAGTGTAAGAACCATTTTTTTACACGTCACTCTCAATAACAAATTCACAATTCTACGCTCGTTAAATTCAATATTCGTCGCCTATTTCAATTTCACATTCGACGTTATTTACTTCGAGTTCCACGTTTATTAAATTCATCAATTTCATTTCCGCTTGTTTTAGACTGCGAATTTTTA
Organism: Melipona beecheii; assembly: GCA_032399605.1. Classification (NCBI taxonomy): domain Eukaryota; kingdom Metazoa; phylum Arthropoda; class Insecta; order Hymenoptera; family Apidae; genus Melipona; species Melipona beecheii. The sequence continues at coordinate 4,518,672 of JAUCMO010000501.1, read as the reverse complement.
CATCCGCGCGGAGAGAAGATGTGAAAAATTCTATTTCGGGAGCCGTCGAAATACAAACTTACGTCTCGCAACGTCTGCGAAACGCGAGACCTGCCTCTCCGGGTCGGATCAGCGGACGAGTCCAACGAAAATTCGCGGAAAAATAAGAAATCCGTACGACTCACACACGGTAAAGAGATCTCGGTGGCTCCTGGACAGATAGGAATTACAAAAGGAATTTCGTGAAAGTTTCGATCCTCTTTTCGAGAAGAGAAGGGGACTTTCTTTTTCAAAGAGAGAGAGAGAGAGAGAGAGAGAGAGAGAGACACCGTGACAAAGGAGGACGCGGTAGATCATTGTTTCGAGGATCTCGCGGCCCCTGTGGTTTGGCTAGCCGTTTCATCGAGGAAAATCACGCTCGTTCTTCACGATTGATGCGAGCCATGTTTCTTCACGAACGTTCGAGGCCAAGAAGCGTATAAAAGTCGGGACGTTATAGGAAGTCGATGGCTAGCCGGCTGACCACCAGAATGAATCCGGATCTAAGAGATAAAACGGAGAAAGGGGATTCCCTTTTCCTTCCAATCTACCATTTCTTTCATATCGGGCTTTACTTTTTATTTTTAACCTTCCGTTACGCCCAATTTTTACTATGCCAAGTAAGATAACAATTTCTACCTCGTAATCACTATTTTCTATTAGGCATTTGTTTATCTGCTAGGTATTTGCGACTAAACTAGAATTTGATTTTAATTTTCGCTTTAGTTTTAAGTTGCGAACAATTTTCATTAGTTGCTCTTTCAGCGATGATTTTTGTTTCGCAAGAGTCACTTTGCGTTGTTTGCTCTGTACTGTAATTGTGATTTTCTTTAATTACAAAACTTCCTTTCAATCCACCATTTTCCTTTAATTTTGTATTACGCTCTCCCTTTATCTTTGATGACTCTCGTTACGTCCAATTCTTCTGACCTACATACATTTGTTAAACAACAATTTTTCGTTTCGTAATTGTTACATCGTTACTTTACGTTAATTGAGAACGAGATTATTCTTTCAATTTTAAAAGTTCCCTTTCAACCATTTTCCCTGCGCTACGCTTTTTCTCTGTTTTGAAACTTTTGCCATGTCCAATTTTTATTACTTCCTTATATCTGTTTCATATTAACTGCTGCTTTACGTTATTTGTCCTGTAATTGCCACTATGTACACAGCCTTCTCGTGATCTCATATTTTTGAAACAAGCTGGATAAAAGAGCCCCTGTTATTTATAAGGAATGTTATTGGCAGCATGAATTGACAATAACCGAGAGAATTTACGAGTGAACTGAATGCTTGATATTGAAAATATCGATAGCTGAATGCTTTATAAAAGAACGTAATATATGCTCAGTGTAAATAATACAGTGTTTGTACATCGATACGTGTAATTAATACGCATGAATTAATCATACTATGGTTAATTATACATGTATCGATTGGAGAAGAGAGAACGAGAGTTTCCTCCTCGATATTTATAAAAATACAAAATTAAATGTACCTCGTTTACGTGTGCAAATTAAAAATAAGTTAAAAAGGTAGAAATATGTTGTAACGATTTATCGTAACGTGAGTGCGTGTCTGTAACACGTTTAATAGCAACAAACAACGGTAATTTTAGCACCGTAATAATATAACATCGGTAACAGAGTACTAAAATAAATATATTTATTACGTAACGCGGATAACGCAAATAACTATGTTATTTCTGTTTATTTTGTTATTTGCGTTCTTTTCACAGATATAGATATAAATATTTATACCTGATGCATTGTAGACTTGGATTGATGTGCCTTTTATTGAAGATTACTAACTTGTTACAATGAAATGTCGATTTTTACGCGTTTGTAAAAATGCAAAAATGCACATGAGATATCGGAAACAGAGAACTGATTGTAATTTTCAAAACACGAAACGAGTATCTGTCCAAGTTTTGTTTCTTCGTTAAATTGCATTTAGAAAAGTCCCTAATCTAACGGAAATTTAAAGAACCGCGGAATTCAATGATTGCGAGGGCACAAACGCTTCTATGACTCATTGTACAGTGAATTGTGCAATCAACCACTTTCCTGTTCATTAAGAACGTCGATCCGCGTTGCACGTATTTCGTGATACCGCGGTTAGACGTAAGAGGGAGGAAGATGAGTGTTCCTTTGTGAGAATTACCTCGATATTCCGGAAAGTCAGTTGACTGCAAAGATAAAGGATTAAAAGGCTTTGATAGAAACTAAGCAAATGCGGCGTGTATGTGTGTAACCAGCCAAGAATCCCGCTTTGTGACATTGTAATGGTACCATCTGATAAAGCAATTTCTACTACTCGCAGGCTACTCGTATCAAGTAAGAAGCAACCGCGGGATTGTAAATTTGCGAATTCTCGTCGTTATCGATGTATATCATCATTGGAGTAGCACAGTGCGTCAAGCATCGATATAATTAAATAAAGGACGCGATTTAATAGGAATACTGAAATCAAACTTTAAAACAACAATATTTATATACAATTATACTTGAACAAATAGAAATGACTTTCGTATCACGCGTCTGTCTAGAGACAAGTGTGCCAAATTACTGCCCTATCGAAACAAAAAAGAAATGCATCAAAGACGAATAGTTTCAGAGATAATTCAGTGGGACACCCTGTATATAATATCACGCAGTTTCTTCCAGATAAAATATCTGAATATGCGCGAAACGAAACGATACAGAACCGAAGACACATCTCGAAAGGCTTTTATTTGCGAGTCGTGCCAGCAATCAACAGCGAGACGGGACGATCGCTTCGGTAATTATTTCGCAAAGCTCACGGATTCAGTCCAGAAGGCCGGATTCACGCCGGTGAATCCAGTCACGCGATTGATATCGACAGCGTTTCCTTTTCTTACCGAACATTGACTCGAAACGTTCGAACGAATCCCCGGCTTCCGAAGGATAAAACCTAAGGAAGTAGCTGTCTCCTTCGATCTCACACTTCGTCCCTTTCCTCTCTCTCTCTCTCTCTCTCTCTCCCTCTTTCTCTCTTTCTCTCCCGTCGCCTCTACATCTCTCTTTTTTTCTCCGTGACGCAGTTCTGTTTCTTTCCCTTTTCGAAACGCGCTCTTCGACGTTCGTTCTTTCGAATCTCCGCCGAAGTAGTCGTGCACCAGGGAGGACAATCGTAGGCCACGGACAATCGCGCGGACCAATCAGCCGCGCATTGAGTCCCGAGGCCTCCTCTTTTCGCGCCGTTGCGAAAGAACAGAACGAACGGGGACGGATCACGACCGCTGATAAGGGAGCGCCGAAAGAACCGAACGAAAGAAGAGAACGAAGGAAAAGGTAGAAAACGAGGAGACGGAGGAGATGGAAGGGGATGGGATCGTGAAACGACGACCTAAAATCAGCTTTATCAGGTCACGGCTGACGCGTTCCGTTGGCAATCTCGTCCTCCCGATCGGTCGCTGCGGCCAGACCATGGTTCAACGATAAACGGCTTAAGCGAGGGAACCGTGCTACCGAGGCCAATAAAACCGGCGGAATTCCGCGGAATGTATAAATAATGCTCGTGAGAAGAGATTCTCGATTAAGAACGGTCGGACGGAGACGACGATTAGGGTTGGATTCACTCCCGATATTTGTTAAGCCACGCTGCGACTCTTTCGCGTGCAAGCGGGTCCTTCTTCCATTGTCGAATCTCGATATCGGCGCTCGGAGTTTGATACGCGAATCTTGGTTAACCCCTTGTCTCACGGTTTTCTCGCCGATATTCTTAGACGAGCATCACTTACTATAATTGTCAGTACATTACTTGTTGTTTGAAATATTGAAAACCCCGTTATTTATAATTTGCACTCGTTAACGTTCAATTTCGAGAAGATTGAATTTAAACTTCGAGAATCGCGATTTCCAAGTTGAACTTTCGTTAATATTCGAATAGCTTGATATTGTAAGATTATTGCTCTATGCGCTTGTCACTTGTGACAATGTCATTGAACTAACTGTCATGCAAAATTGTTACGAAGACGAGGATAATAATACACGATCCCATTCTAAAAAAGAAAGTTGATCTCTATATATTGTCTACTCTCTGCTTCTTGAAACCATTTAATTTTTATCTGACGTGCAAGTTTGAACTAATATTCATCTGACATAGTTTCAAATATATTCGAGACTTAATTAGTCACTCTGTATACTATAATGTAGCGGCCCTACATTACGATTCCTCGACTACGAGTTTCGAACGTCGAGGTCCTACCGATCTCCGATGTTAAGCAAGCAGCATGCGGAACCTCGCTAGGAGGGGGTGTCCGGGCCCAGCCTTAGCGGGTAGTTATAACAAGCGTCTGGGGTAAGGAGTCGCTGCCATCAGCCCCACTGATGAGTAGTCTAGGCAGTGACTCCGAGACGAAACGCGAAATCGCTTTCTCTCTCACTCCTTCTCTCCTTCCCAGCAGCATCCAGGGTCTTCAATATTCTTTACAGATCCCCAAAATAAGGTTACAGATTACAGGATTACTACAAAATTCTTTTAACAAGAAATATTCGACGACGTGGTCTGAAAAGTACTTGTACGTACACACAGATCACACGCTGGAACTTTGCGCGTTTTCTCCGCTGGTGCATCATACACCACCAACGTTCATCTTTCGCACGCAAAATTCCACTTTCCTGACACGACTGATTTACCGCTTGGCAATAAAAATTTCGTATTTATCACCGGCGAAACATTACATGCTTTCAAGCTACTGCACACCCCTTTCTGCGAAATAGTTCAAAGCACATTGTTCGCCGTTGTTCGCATCAAAAAGGAAACGTGCGATACTTGGAGAGTTTTAACAACCATTGCTACGCGTTCGCTCGAAAAACCGGAATTTACTGGTTGTTGTGCAATAAAACGAGAGGGAAAAGACATTACCGGTCGAAATCGCGTGGAATGTATAAATAACGCGCGCAGGACGCGCCACGATTAAGAACCGCAACCAAGATAATTAACAGTACGACGCATACAAATTGGCAAACATAGTCTGCGAATGATGTAAATCAGCGAACGAATTTCTCATAGTTACTAACCTCATACATCACGTCTTCGTTTGTTCGTACTGCCAGCAGTTACTCGTGAAAACGTTCGAACATTTGTTCGAAGAATCATCGAAGAAGAATTTTTAGAAAAATGCACAGAATGTGCACGATACGTGAAAATATATAAAAATCTTCAAAGTAGAGTAACTGCTACAATATTTAACAGACGTATCAAACCTCTAATCGAATCCTGCTTTTTCCATTACTTTCCCGAAAAAATATAACTCTGCATAAAAATTCGCGGTATAGTAATTACAATCGTACGAGAGAACGAAGAAAATTCGGCCGATTAGAAAGGAAGATATTATAGAATTTGACGATTCTCTAGCCTGTTTACCACGCGTATATTTGTGTTACTGTTTGAGTATGCCCATAACGCGTATAACGTTCAAATGAAATGTAAATTCAGCGCCAACGTTGCTCTCCTTTCGCGGTAACCACGGATCGAGTTAACGAGTTATTTAACGAGGAGACATTGTAAACTCCGACGTGCCGATTTCATCGACGGCAAGGTTCGCGTTTTGGCAAGATCTCGGTTGTCTTGGTGCCTCCGCGAACGCCCGCGACTAGCAACGAATATTAACGAGTTTAGTCTCATCGATTCACCAGGGAGTTTCTCAATTTGCTTGTTCCACATCTTCCTCTTGCCAAAGTTCTTTTAGTAACTGAACTTGATGAGTTGACTTGAGAGTTCGTGACATTTTGATCCTGACATATTTCGCGACTTTTTATTAAACTAAAAAAATATTTGCGCACTTTGTATATTGTGTACGCTAGAAAAATATATTTTTACACCGCTGCACCAATGCAGTAAATACATGTAATATGTTGAATTTAAGAGAGTTTCAATATATCTCGACGTCATTTCCTAATACCTGTCTTTCCTAACCTAAAAATTAAAATTTGAAATATAAGTATCTCGAAAATTTTTAGTTTTAAATATATTAAATAAGTCTTAAATATATTTTTTAAATTAAATCTACATAATAGTATTATACTATGCCTGCGAAGTATCTCTAGTTTCAGAAAGCTAGACAGCTAAGCTTATATAATTATTCATATTTCAAATATATTCACATTTTCGTCACATCTATTTCTAAATAATTTACTGAAGTTGATGAAGAATAGAATAAAAGACTGAAATAAAGATAAAAATACGTTATTTCATACGATTAAAAAAATCGTATCATCTATGAGATTTATTCGTGTAATAAATACACATTTGATTTCTCCGTATTTCCTTCTATTATCAGTGGCAAAAACAATTTCACGGAACGTGTGTGATAATAGCTAATAATTCACATTAACTCCATTGAAATTTGTCATTAACCCTATTGAACTGTCCACGCACGTGGCGTACCAAGTAACGCTCAACCCTCTCAATTACGTCACGGTGATACCCTACATTAAGGAGATCATATTGGTTGGCCATATCGCAGCTGGCGTCACTCTGGAGAATAATGTACTTAGCAAATAGCTCGAAATACCTCTAAACTCAACTCTTAACTGGTATCATTGCACTATTGGGAATCGTAATAATTTAGGATTAAATTACTCAAATAAACTAAATGACAAAATGATTTTTGAAACATTGAAAATGGAAGGTTGCCGCCGTTTTGTAGAGATAACTAGATATAGAAATTAACTATATCTAGTTACCTAGTTAATAATTAATATTATTAATTATTACTTTTCAGTCATTCGGGTCACAGTATTCAAATCTTAATGAATTTATAAACCGTAAAGTTTAATGATAAATTAGTCTCTACCAAATCGTACTCAGCGATAAAGAATGAATTCAATTTAGTGGATCTGTCAAATTTGAAAATAGAACGATTTTATAAAAATCATACGATCTTATAAAAATCTATGTACATTGCGAAACATATTCTGACTTTTGAAGACTTTAAATATCCCGTAACACATTTTTGCAATTTATAGTTAATTCTCAGATCTGTTATATATATATTTATGTGTTTGCTTTCCAAAGTTACCTGTGTAACTTTAACTAATGAGCAAATTAGTAAAATCCTTATTTTTCTCTTTTCTTTTTAATACTTGGAATTCACGCATGTATGCAGACTCGAAAACTAACCGTACTTCATATTTATTGTTTCAAATTGTTCAAACACAGCTATTGAATTTTTCACGTGCATCCGCTGAAATACAATATTTACGCGCAAACAACTACACCGACAACGCGGGCCGCATATATAATTTCTGCAAATATTTTGACTTTGAATTTATGAGACTAAAAATCACAGTCAATCAGACAGTCGATCGCTTCGGACGAGATGTTACACGGAAAGTGCAGGGATAAAGCGCAAATGTACAAAAGAATTAACGCAACCCAATAAATTCCTCTCTCGAACTGCATTAAATTCGCAAATTAAATGCACATGTTTACGGAACAATTACGGGAGAATTTTTCGCGTGCGAAAGAAAATTCCTTTGCAAATTTATTCATGTTGAATGACAAATGACAATCTTTCTTCTGTTGCTTGGTTACGTGGTATTCAATTTTCGAATATTTAATTTTATTTCACGTTTTACGCAGTAAAAATTGTCAATCTTTTTTACCAAGTAAGAGAGAATATATAAATTAAAATAAAAAAGAATAAATAAACTGTCACAGTCATCTTCGAACAGGTGACAGCAATTAAGAGTTAATAGCTGACTGTTCGAAATTTATATTAGTATATTAATATTACGTTGTAAAATAAAAATGTTATCCATTTATTTATGTCATTTAAATTGTTTCCTCGATATTAATGATTCCAACAGAATCTTCAAAAATATCGAAACCAATCAAAGCATTAGAACTAAAATCGACGAGTGATTAACGAATAAACAAAAGGGAATCGAAGTTACATAAAAATTTGAGAAACACCACGCGCCGCGAGTCCCAGTTCTATCCCGATGACGAAACGATAGGAAGTTGAAAGAGAAACACGGTGGAGCGTGTCAGAGATAGAACAGTCAGAGACCGAAGAACGATCCATGAAGTACGATCGCGATATCTAAGATCGCTTTTCCGATAGTTCGAACACTGATATATAACTGACCCATAAAAAAGATAGAGAAAAAACGTGCCGTCCGCAAGTCTACTCGTCGCGATCGCTTAACAATCTTATCTTTCGGAATTCATCTTCCCTAAAAAAAAGAAAAAAAAGAACTCTGCGACCAAGCTTTAACTGGCTTTGACAGCCTGTCGGAGCTTCTGGGGGCCCGTATAAACGCAGTTAAGTAAACGAAAAAGAAAGAGAAATTTAACAAAATGCAAAATACACCGTTAAACTTATAGAAATCGCTAGATTTTATTTGATGTAACTGATATTATATTGGTGTACGCAAAATGTTCTCTTTTCTTTTCTTTTTTGAAGTAATGTCGATATTTCTATCACGTTTCGTGAATTACAACTGAAATTTTCTTCTGTTTTCAATGTTTATATATACATGTATGAATAATACATATGTGTGTATGACGCTTTGTAAAATCTGTATAAACTTGTCCAATATGATTGATATATTTTTATTAGAAATTGTTAAACAGATACCAGAAATATCGTACAATCATACATTGTTGTATCTGTGCAATCTCATATTTTTTCATTAAAATTACTATAGAATTAATAGCGTATAGTGTGAAAAATGGATTTGTACATTGTACAAAGGATACGATAGTGTAAAAAAGAAGACATATACGAAATTGCACATTGCGATATTTCACGTTTTACGAGAGTTAACTTTAATGCGTTGTGAAACAAATACACATGGTTACAATACACGTGACACATTAAAATACATTAAAACGTGAGTTTGAAACTGATATTTGCCGGTACTAACAAAGATATCATATCAATTCGATTTTTATTTTGAAAATAATACCCAGTAACAAACTACATACTTCATACATAAAAACCCGTTTCCATTATCTGTTTGTTCGTTGTAAATAATTTTTACACTTTTTGCGCTTTAATTTTATTTGCTGCTTTCATCCATGTATTTCACAGGACAATCTGTACGCGTGATACGCGATGAAAAACGCGTCGCACCAAAAATATTGAAATAAGAGAGAAGTGCAAATTTTCGAGCGTTCATACACGAAGTAACATAAACAAAATTTCATCTTCCATTATTTTCGAAATTAATCTCGAAAGGACAAGAGAGAAAGAAAAAGCGTCACGAGCTTCCGTGATGCTTCAAACAGGAAAACGTTAGCTTTCAAAATGAAAAACTGATTAGCGATTAGGTACAGCGTTGATGATTTGATGATTTTCGAAATTTTCAAAAATTGTTGGAATTGTTGGAAAGAACGAAATTACTACCAACATTTAACATACGTTAGTAAATTTCTCCTTCCTTCCTAAGGAATCAACGATAAGACAAAATTTAAGCCTGCTGTTTTCCCCACATTTTCATCACGTTCAAATATTTTAAATACTAGTATGGATACTAAAAGTATGGAATATACTTTTTAAAATCACGTTGTATGTTACAAGCAAATGTTTGAAAGTTATATATATTCTAATAATGTTTATTAGAAATATAATATCCATTGGAATCATTACACATCCAAGAAGGTTAATAGATAAGATAGTATTGATAAATTAACGCACGAATACATAATAAAAAAAAAAAAAAACTGAACTGACCCTCTGGAATCTCTAATGAACGGTTGCGTACTACCAAAAACATGAAATAAATTCGAATCCAAATTTGATCTCGCAATATGACATTCCAAAAATTTTGAATTTCCTCAAACATATAAATATATCATAATCTGCTAAATCCTACCGTCATCACTAATGATCTTGCAATCAATGTGCGGAAAGGAAAAAGAGATAACATTCACGTGCCAAAATCAAACTTTTAATCTCAACCGTACATAAAATTTAATCAATTAAAAAAGATCACCCTAATTTCAAACCATCCTAAATAAAACTTAATTTTTAAAAATCACCCTGAAGAAAGAAACAAAAAAGAGAACGGGGAAATTTTAATTTCTGCCGCAACAATGCACTTTCTCCAGCGAAAGGATTAATGCCCACAAATAAGCGACTTTCAATTTTCGTTCGACGTAACACGACGATTTCACTTAAAGAGGAATTTCTCGATTCTTGCTAAACATTGTTCCGGACGAACGAGCGGCGCACGCGCGCGCCTCCAAGAGAACAATGGAAAGGAACGTGGAGCGAGGCTGTAAATGCAAAGCAATAATGACGCTCAGTTGGGACTTCCTGGCCTGAGCAACGTCGCGGACAACGTACACCGGGTGGACTGAAGGACTTCTTGCATTCCATCTTTCGTCGTGATTGTCGGTGCTTTTTGCCTGAGCGCGGCATTCGTGCCGCTGTCGTTTACGCGCCACCATCCATGTTGCATTTTTTCATTCCGTCTGCTGGAAACTCGGGATTCCACCGGTTTCTTTTCGTCGGGAATCATTCTATCCGTCCTTCTTCTTCTTGTTCCTCGCGGTGCACGCACGATCGTCGAGCGCGTGCAATATTTAGACGCGCGACTTTTCCCGTTTTTCGACCTAGTTTTCGCTGCACCTGAATCAACGCAGCATCTCACCCCCTCTCGTGCGTATTGCGCGCCAAGTTACTTTCGAATTTTACACTGTAGCAAGTGACGATCAATGTTACGCTTTGTGATAAAATTCATTATCGTAATACCAACGTACACTCACAACAATTATGTGATTTTCTTACTGTTAAATTTCAGATTTTTATGCAAATTCATGTTTTTTTTTTTTTTTTTTTATTGTAATTGAAGATCTAGACAGTAGTTTGTTCCAAGTTTCAGATATTGTATAATTTGGATACTTTTATGTACTTTTATGTATCGTGTACGTGTTTTGTATTATATATTTTTACGTACCTATATGTTTTACGTACGTTTTCTCATATAAAAGGAATTCTTATTATGAATTTTCTCAACATATACGAATATAGCAAGTTGTTCATAGCAAATTTCCTATCTCCAAATGTATCATTAATTATCGATAAAGATAAGATTTAATAAATAGCCCGTCAGATCCAAATATATTTCACACGTACCGATCAAACGACGAATAATATTCGATTATTCGATCTTCATGCAGCACTGTTTACGTTATTTTCTAAACATTTCTAATCTGTCCCAAGATCAAATCCTCGTTCGACTCGTACAGAAACGAACACTACGCAACTATCGAGATTAATAAAGAATTTCGACGCGGCGAATAGAATCGAGGCGAATAGAATTAAATTGGTCACGAGGAAGATAGCAGAGCGAGCGGAGTACACGTCGGGATTCAGACGCGGAAGTTGCGGACAGATACTTTTATCATGAGACGGATTGGATCCCTTGAAACGAAACGAAACGAAACGAAACGAAACGAAACGGATTGGATTTGAAGTGAAGGCGTCGAAGTTAAGTCTGGCTTTTCGACTGCCCCCCTGCAAGAGAGTGGAATAAGCAGAAAGTAGATTAAGAATGAGAGAGAACCGTGTTTCACGGTTTGTTGCAGTTTCGGCCGAGGGTAAGGAGAGAACGCCGAGTTCTTGATGCGTTCTATTTCCGCGACCCCGTTTCCCAAGTAATCCCTTTCAACGGCTGCTTATTCAACGACTATAAATTTCACTGATACAAGAAAATCACTCAGGGAAATCACGTTAATGGAAGTTCGATTTAACCGTTACTTAATTACGTTTTGTGGACGCGACAATATGTCGTTGGTTGAGTCGTTTGCTGGAGAATCGTAACACGGCGATAGAGTGGGGCACGTCTCGTTGCACGGAGTGTGATTTTAAAGAGAGTGGTTTGTGAAACGCAACTCGCGTGTAAAATGTTTCTTAAAATGGTACTGTTGCAACGACCAAGTTCGAGATTCATTCGGAATTTAATAAATAATTCAAAGTGTCGTTAAACGTCGATATAAAGACTGGAATAAATCGAAGAAAATGTAATCGATACTCCGTCGATTGTCCTATTTGAAGAAACTAAATTATACATCGAGACCGAATGTTTCCTTTCGTTTCTCTAAAATATGTAACACTTCTTCGAGTTGTGTCATTTTATTTTATTTATTTCGTTTCATATTTGATTTGACCAAATTTATTTTATATTTTATACGTTTATCTTCAGAATTGTCCTTATATTTTGATTTTATTTAGCTAAAAGTAATTTCCCACCTTCCATATCTTTGTTATTTCTAAAAATACTAAAATATTATATTTATTTCATCTCGTTGTTTTATTAACTATTTCACTGGACACATTATTAAGTATTGTTATTTTATAAGCTGTTTTATTGGATATAACAAATTCTTTCCACCTTTAGCCGCGTTATGGTAAAATGTTCCTTTTTGATGAAAAATATATTTGTCACATCTCTCCTCCCTGTGGTGTTCAGATATAAAGAGACATATTAAAACCATAATTTGGCGAAATGAATTCTACTTTCCAAAATCACAATCAAGATTTAAACAACGTTTAAATTGAAAATATACGCGGCTCTTCTTTTCCACAAAATTTCTGCCATGAAATGGTCGTTCTAAACAAAAAACAAAGCAAATATTCCATTTCAAACACGTTTTAATCTTTTCTGTGGCAATATCAAAGGTACCTCCTCTATTTTACACCAGCAACGGCACAGACTACAAGCAGCTTAAATTAATGAGAATTTATATTTTCATTTACTTCCAGCATCTCCTGACAATTTTTTACATTTCAATTTAACAATGCAGTTTTTTGAAATGAGCTCTTTTCTGAGGCGCAGGCGCGTTCGTTCTAAAAAAAAAAAAAGACAGCATTACTCCTTTTGAGCTTTTCAAATATTATACATCATTTCCTGTTTTAAATATTTAATCCGAGTTTTATTAACGCGGAATAACTTCATAAACGGGGCCGACCGTTTGAAGACAGAAAAGACATTCAGTTTAACAAACTTTCAATCCAGAATTTTCAACAAAAATGAGAGTCTTTCGAAAATGAGAGTTTTTCGCTCAAAATGATGAAAGTTTGTACAATGCTCTAGAAAAAAATAAAATACGATCTATAATTATTAATAATTAAGCTGAATTTTTAGTAACAGTCTTCCAAAATTATCTGATTTGATTATCATAAGCAATATACCTACTCGCTTTCAACAATTTTATAACGTCATAATATAACACTGTCCATCGGAACGCGATATCACAAATTTGATAAATTAGTTTTCACTCGCTAACAACCTCGTCGAATCGTCGATGCGGCGCTAAACGAAACGAAACAACGCGAGAAAAAGATCGAAATATCGAAACGTTTAGTTCATAGCCGACTCGTTTTAATTGTCCCACCGTCTGAACCTCCGAGAGCCGCCGTTTTCCAAGAAACGGGACAACGGTTCGTCAACCATCCGCGCATAAAAGTGCATCGAGTCCATTTGAATTTGACGCGACTCATTTCTGAAGCAGGGGCGTACCGTCGCGCCGGCAAAGAGGATTATTATTACCTAGTGGCAAGTTAGTCGCCCAGGCACATCACGATATGAAATTAAATATCGAGAATGACACGTGCGCTGCGCTGTCCATCCATTATCCTCAACGGTTAATAGTCCCGCCGAAATTGCCGTGCGTTTCCACCGTATAATCAAAGCAAATTCCCGATAACCGGTATAACGATGTAAAACGAACACAAGGCGACCGCTTTATTCCATTACCCTTCAAAGCAGGAGTAATGACCCACCCTGTCGCCCCACCATGCGCACCACCACCACCACCACCACCACCATCGCCATCGCCACCGCCCTCCCCCTTTCCCCGTGCATACCATGGTGACCGAGTAAATTGCTTGTTTTATATGCAAATCTCTTTACTCTCTTCGCCGTGGATGGAATTATAGCCACGCGATAAACACGCCGTGCCGCGATCCACGCGATAATCGACACCAAAGTCTCTCGACTAAAGAGGGTGAGATGAACGCGCAACGATAGGGGAAATCGATGCTGTTTGCGCGGTTTGTAACAAGATTCGGCAGATTTTTCAGGGGAAAAGAAAATTTCTCGTTTTGAGGGAATTTGGAATGAAGACCGTGATATTGAAATATGAATATTTATCCATTTGTGGGAAATTTGAATAAAATATTCGAAGTACGATAATTCCTAGAATTGGGTTTTTTTTTTTCATTAAATTTGTGTTTCAAATTTTACCAATGTAAACGTGATAGTCGCGTCTTATTGTTATCTTTACACATGCATAAAATTTCTTACAATAAATGTTCAAACACTTTCACGAAAATTAAGCTCGAAGGAATTTGAATAAAATCTGCTACTAAAGCTATCTAAAAAGAAGAAAATTAAATTCATCGAATAAAATAACGAATAAATCTGTCAAATTTCTGAGCAACCGGACAATTCACTTTACAAACACATTGCTGTATGCATCGTTCAAAATAAGACAGCAAAACAACTAAGAAACAAAGTGAAAATTTCATCTGAACGAAACTTTGTTTCGATAATGTCGAGTCTCAGTTCGTAAACGATGTGCTGGATTATATATCGCAGATTTTGGAATTTGCATCGCAACAGACATTTTTACGCGTCACGATCGTCAGTGATCCATCAGGTAGTGAAAGATTGATCGAAGGTTTCGCGAATCACTCGACATTCGCGTAGCTGTCGAGAAATATAAATCGCGCGTGTGTACGTCGATTTCATCGCAGAGAATATCACCGTCGAAGAAATTAATTCGCTGATAATCGACGATACTATATTATCCTCGAGATAATGTGAAGCGACTTTCAGAGTATGTGGAGCAGAAAAGATAGCTAAGACTTGTTGGAGGGAACTTAACCGTAAAGGGAGCCTACAAAGTCTTGACAAGTCTCGCGTGTGTACACTGTGTTTGTAGAAGAGTGTACACATGTTTACGAAAGGCGGCGCAAAAAAGCAGGTGATTACCGAAACAGGTGTGTGTACGGACTTTCCGTTGAAGCGGAAAATGCAAGGAACTTGCCCTAAACCTTTACAGCTCACAGCGACGAAAATGGAATTTGTTTCATTCATCGGTACTACGCCATTTCTCATAATTTATACATTCTTCGAACGTGATATTATACTTTCCCTATTACATTGACTCTGTCTGCGACAATCCTCCACACCTGCGTTATTATGCAACGTGTTGCAAGAGCGAAGCGTATTCTCGCAGCGTCTAATAGGTCACGATTTTTAAAGGTATCGCCAACAGAGAGGATCTACTTTTGAAAGTTTCCACTGCGCGCCGCATAGAAAGCATTGGCAACGAAACTCCAGATCGTACTCCGAAGTCTATCTAAATCCATTACTGGCTAAGCCAGACCGCTATCCGTTACGAGAGATCGATCCCCCGACAACTTGCGCGAATCTGCATTTTGTTTCAACCGACATTGCTGAAAGAAACTACTCGATTAAATTACGAAGAGAAAACGAGAAAACGAGAAAACAAAGAAGGAGGGGGGGAGGGGGAGAGCGAATCTTCTCCTTTAATTCTATTTTAAAGAATGATAACAAAGCAAATGAAAGCTACATCGAGAAAGAGAGGGGGGAAGGGCAGATGCAACGGGAATACGAAATGCTGGGCAAACATTGAACAAACCAGAGAATTCCGTTTGGTCCGTTTCGATTATAAGGTGAAGTTCCTTCGTTAGCTGAAAAGAGATGTAAATACATCGTATATATTATCCGCGTTGAGCGTTATAAATCGTCAGGTAACCGCCATAAATCGAGGCAAACTCCAGTTGGTGAGTTCTTGTTTGTAGATATTTTATGATCAAGCGTTACACTGGACACTGCGGGTTTCTCAGCAGCTGGTAATCATCTGGGAGCCTTGGGCAAGCCAGGCGAAATTACGAAATTAGAATTTTCCATACAGATTAGAAACTTTCGTTTAATCCCGCACGATGTGTTCTGAACGAGCCTTGATGCACTAATTAAAACACAGCTGTTTCCTGTATAATAGCGCCACGTTAATAATTAGTGGCAATTGAGGAATTTACACTGGTCCTGGTAATTAACGTACTGCAACTAGGGGAAGTTTTATTTTATCTCCTGCTCGTAACATAGAAATTGGGCAACATACCGATACAATAATTAAGAGTCCGTAGATTTAACACACCAAACACGGCCCCCCATAGGCGAGATACGCCCGATCAGTGCGTTCCCCTAGAGATTGCTCCGCGAGAACTGCTAAAAAACATTCAAGTACAAGCTCTAACCAAACTTGGTTCCTTTCTAAACCCTACTGACTCTGTAGGTCGGCGCCCAAGCTGACTCTCGCTCTCGACGTGGGCTTATCACTATCCCCGAGAGACCAACCCAATCGGCTGACAACGATGGGCGAACCCACCGTGGGTTCATGTGTCAACCCCTTCGATACCAGTCGATAAAGATCGTACTGATCATACCTTTCGCAGACAAGTCTGCTTCCCAGGAGGTTCTTGCAAATCTCGGCCTACTAAGTAGGACCAAGTTAGGTCGTCACTCCCCAAAGACTCACGTCACCGGCAAGCCGATGCGGTCCCCCTGCGTGGAATTAGTGGACCGCGGATTTTTGTGTAAATTCATAAATTCATTTAAGGAGGATATAATTAAAAAAAAAAAAAACTTGGATAGAAAATTATTTTACAAAAACTATAGAAAGCACTGTGCTTCAGATATTTTACATATTTTTCCGCATTATGCGCGTCTTGCGCAATTTTGCACTTTTAAATTTTTCGCATAATTGCGTAAAAATCGGCAGTCTAGTAATTAGAATATAATGAAAATTGTACTTTCGTAATATTATGGTCCAAACTAGCAGTGATCAAATATAATGGTAATTGAGTAGTAGAAATGGAAATGGTACATGGTAGAGTTTCATTTATCTGAAACTTCATTGTTCGAAGCAAATTTTAGTCAGTGCCCGATTAAATAAACTTTTGCTAGCTGAATTCACTTATCTGAAAGTGAACTTCTATTATATAAACTACGGTCGCACAACCAACTATTGCTAATTAATTAATTACGCAAACTACAAGTTGGAAAATGATACTATTATTATTGCGAACTATGCTTAAATATTAAATACATTATCAAGTAGATATTAAGCATTAAATATTTCGAGAATAATTGTAAATTATATTAAACAGTTAAATTTGATACGAGAACTTCCACAATTTTGTACACTTAAATAAACATGTTAAAGAAATATTGTCATTTTCTGGAATTGCTATATTTTATTGACTATAAAATTTTTTCATTCTTCGTTTCTCTTTACATATTCGAAATTTGACAGATATATATATATATATATATATAGATCGCAATGATTCACTGTACATAAAATCGTGAAGTTAATATTCAATTGAGTGACATTTATTTTGCATGAAAGCGAAACGTTGATCTGATTAATCAAAACTAGTTTTTTCACAGGTATTTCACTGCTATCGATTAGTTGAAATAAGCCAGATTTAACTAGTTTTATCTAAAAGCATACAGATAATTCTCGAAATTAGCTGAAAGCCAATGCCAATGAAAGAGATTTATTTAAAAAAATGTTGACTTTGGAAATTGAATTACAGTAAAGGAATTTTAACTCTGACGTACAGAGAAAAATTGAACATCAAAACTGAATGAACAGATTCCACGTGTATTTGAAGCGTAGTACTGTATCGTTTTTGTGTTTCTCAAAACCAGCAAGTAATACCAGCTTTGCAATGAGACATGCTGTTAATCATAAAATGAAACATGCATGCAAACGTGCAACTTTGAATTCTTCTCCTTCAAAAGATGTCGATATTCAAAAAGTATTGATATTTGACGTACGGCGGAATTTTCTCGTGTTATGTCTCTAAACTACAGTTCAAACTATCCTGAGCAAGATTAGAATCCTGATATCCTCGTGTTTCTGTCGATACATTTACTTTGATGTTCGAAACGTGTTTGCAGTAACGTGCGACTGACTTTACGACGTTCCAGTGTTGCGTGCAAATACTCTATACTCGTTTTATGTGTTCTTCACGTTCGATAAAAAAAAAAAAAGAATAAGTAAGAACAGAGACACATGTATGTATGAACTTCTGGGACTGATCAAACTGACCAATTTTACTGACATCATTCTTTTATTTGAAAAATAAGAAAATTCTAGATCGATCCGCCAAATTTGTACACAACAGAAAATAAATGAGCAAATTTAACAGATTTAGCAGATACTTTTGTACACGAATGTATACAATCTATTTGTATAATATTAAAAAGTTGTACAAATCAATATCGAAGCATAGGTAATTACGTAGTTGTGTAAATTCAGCACTTCAGTTATAATCATAATTCTTAAATTTCGCTGCAGTGCCAATGAAATGTTGAAACATTTTCCATTGACGCGCGCAATATATTCACAAAAAAAAAAAAAAAATATCCAAATACCATCGTGAGGAACTAATATTCAAAAATACCTCTGAAATCCCCTATATCGCATAGTTTCGTCATATTTACGAATTATATTCATCAATCAGTAACTCGGCATACGCATAACAATTGCCGCTCGAACCGAGGAAACCGAGTAATACGTTTACATTAGTTTGGGTCCGTTTATCCGGCCAAGTTAATTATAAATCCAGCCGCAACGGGGTTGCGAGCCGGTGCAGCTCCAACGTCGTTGGAAACGGTAATGAGGGGG
The DNA here is from genome assembly GCA_032399605.1 of Melipona beecheii. Classification (NCBI taxonomy): domain Eukaryota; kingdom Metazoa; phylum Arthropoda; class Insecta; order Hymenoptera; family Apidae; genus Melipona; species Melipona beecheii. Next base: position 4,499,943 of record JAUCMO010000501.1, on the reverse strand, counting down.
TACGGGGGAGGTATACGACCGCCGAAAATCCTATGGGCCAACCGAAACCGGCGCATTATTCACAATTCGGCGGCAGTTTGCAAGAGGAATTTTGCAGCCAGGTGCTTCCTCGCGAAAAGTTCACTCCGTGCCGCGCAGCTCACGTTCGTTCAGACTGAACTTTCCAAGCTCGAAACTCGAGCCTCGTGTTTTTCTCACGCGTCCGCCTATCGCTTTCCAAGCGAATAGTTTCGCCATTTTTTCGTTGCTCTTCGAGGCACGCCGTTACTCGTTACCCTCGAACCGATGTCTTCCTTTTAAACGAACTCGTCGTACCTCGCGTCCCTTCTTCCTTGCATTTTTTTTTTTCTCTTTTCTTTCCGTCTCGTCCTTCCCCTCATTTTACTTTATTTCGTTGCTCTTTTTCCGGTCGTCGGGCACCGAGCGTTCTCTCGCGAAGATACTCGATAATAAATCCTGCAGAGTGATTTACGAAGCGACCTCTACTCCTCCTCCCCTCTCGTTCCGAGTCTCGCTCCCACGCGTTTCTCGACACCTTGCCTCGCGCAGTTTGCAAATTAATAACGCCGACAACGATAGGTTCTGTTATGAGGCTCTTATATTAGATGATTACGAAATTAAGTGTTCCCGGGCTGCGATCGTTCTCGCAAAGCGAACCGAATGATTATTAAAAAAGTTACCCCGGCGGCGATTTATTTTTCCCGCCCGGTATTCCGCGAATCTCGAAGAAAGGCTTTCTTCTCGGATCGAAATTAAGTGATTTTTCTTTGCGCGCGAATGATGATTGGAATTTCATGGTGTTGTTCGATCGGAAAATTATTTTAAAAAAGTTGAATGGAAATTTAATACAGAGGACTGCAGTCAGTGTAATGTCATTAAAATCTTTAGTCGATGAAATCATTTATGGTTTTTTTTTTTCATACTCATATGGGAAATTTGAAACTGTAAAGATTGCAGAGCACCAATTATATGAATATTCAGTGAATTTCCACTTAAATTCAAATTCATTAGTTGCACTGCTAACAATTTAAATGTCGCATGTCCTCTCGAAATTGTCCGTTCGAATGTTCATCAGATACGCATGCAAGCATTTGGCTACTTTGTCAATGAGATTTTTATGCAATCCAATTACAACTGCTCGTTGCGTACGAAATTACGAAATCGTCATTTGAATCACTCGTTCCTTCCACCTCTCCCTTTCTCAACCTCCGAAAATAATAATATTAATAATTCTCAACCCCCGAAAATAATAATAGTTGACATGGAAATGGTAATTTGAAGTGGTTTCGCCGTGTATTGCGTTCCATTTCAACGCCGTTACGTGCTTGCAATTTCGGCACAACGATCACGCACGTAAAAAGCACATTTCGCGCAGCGTCACGCGATTTTTCGACCTGCCACCAGAGCACGGTTATACGATTCGCGAAATTCAGACGACGTACAAATGGCGTCGTCGATCGCCGTTACGTGATTTATGAAATTCGTTTTCACGCAATCGTTTTGTGTATCCTGCTTTTTTTTTTTCTCTCCCCTTTTTTCCAACCCCTCCATATTTATCGCGATCGATAAACATATCGCGCACGACTGATGGAAATTTTCTAATTGCAAAGTCTCGAATGCCCCATTTCTTCAATGCTTGGAGCTACATGGTGGTACGTTATTCACGCCATCTTTAAATCGCCTTTGTATTTTAAATTAAAGTAAAACCATTTTCTTTTATTATTTTAAAAACAATGGATATGAAAGAAAATGTACAAATATCCAAAATGTAATTTGACGCGTGACGGCGTAGATCAATTTCAATTTGCGACGAATGATCATTAGAAAAAACTATATGAATTGGTCGTCATGGTATTTACAAAACTCCCCTTGCTTAAGAATTTCTGTTGTTACTAAGTTGTTCGCAAAGATTTAAGTAAGTTTTACAGAGACGATAAATTACACGATGTAACGAAACAAACTTGGCACGCCGTGTTCTCCTTATACCGCGCTGCAACGACAACATAGCACTAAGTGAGACAAGGACAAACTGATATGTTCTTCAGTTTCAAATTCTTGTAGTCTTTCTAGTAATTTTAGTAAATTATTTAATTGCGCGAAAAATGTAATTATAAGTTAAAATTAAAATTTTGAGTAGTCTCAGATTGTGACGTAAGCTTTATCTACAGAAAGCTTCAATTCAACGCACAACATTGTGAAAGAATTTTTCAATCTGAAGTCTCTGAAAAATTCGTCTTTAATATTGCTCTTTCACATTCTGTATCATATTCTAAATCTACATTCTATATGAGTTGTCACGTAACTCTTGGCACAATGTGTACACGAATGATATCTCGAGGGAAGTATCTTCCTTTTCCGTATTTCTCCTGGGATGGTGTCGCGTAATTGCAGCTTCTCCTCACTTCCAATGTTCATACCGTGTTTTTCTAAACCCTAAACGTTCAAGTTGAACGTGATAATCGTTCATTGTTCATTTCCTTCGTCACATTGATTCGATTTCAATTTGATTAGCAATCGGATATTTCCATTACATATTAATAATTAAGCGAATTTTTATGCAGATTCATAGTTTTACAAACGTAATTGAAGAAACAAAAGTATAAATAAAAATTATAACCATTTTTACGTGTCAGACGATTGTGAAGAATTATGACGATATTTTGCCTAAAAATATTAAAAATCACAACGATTGTTCCGTTGTGGATATTATTTTCGCTGCTTCAAATTTCGCTTCAAATTTATATTATAAATTTCCCGACTTTTATACCGAAATATAAAAGATGTCAATATTTTAGAAACAGCCTGACCTTTTGTAATTAAACGTCCGAACTTTCTCTGTTATTTGCAATTTAACGAATGTACAATTATTCATGAAACTATTCGAACTAAACTAAACTATATCTGTATTAGTACAATTTGGAACCAATTGGAAAATCTATTACGAGCAAGTATTGCTTATACTAAATTTTTCACTAAATGAACGTCCTGTAATTTCTACACGCATTCTGAAACCGTAGTCAAACTATAAAATGCTGTCGTATCAATCATCTATCGGTTAATCTTATTAACTTTGGAAATGTTTTACGTAACACAAAGTTCCCCTACAGTACAGTAGTACAAACGTTTGACTATTTTCCACCGCAGCCGCATTATGCGGCCACTTCTCTGGCTATGTAGACTGCAATTACGCAACCGAACCAATTCCGAACTTGTTCATCAAGAAACAAACATTGCGAAACCCCGTCGCAACGTCCACCGAAATAAGTACTTATATACCTGTACACCGTGGGGAAAGGAAACGCGACGCGCGTGTCCATGGCGTTGCCCGAGTTCCTGAGGAACAGGAAGTTCACTAGCTTTGATTTCGAAGCCGCAGCACGTTACTGCCAATTATTCAACGTACACATTGTCCCATTGTGAATCAGTCGAGAGATGGTGGTCGATTACTGCATCCGAAGTGGAGCCGTTATGTCAATTTGCATAATGCATCGATTAAATAAACGGGTTGCGGTGCCGTACGATGTCGTAGAGCACGGAAACCGAAGCTATGCCCGGCCCGCAAAACAACTATTGACAGCCGAGTTCTCCACACTGTCCACGTATATCGTGCACCGACCTCGTCGAACACGTTGAAATTAACGCGACCTCCTCCTCCTCCTCCTCCTCCATCCCCTTCATGCCATCGTCTTCTTTTTCCATTCCTTCGAACCGATTTCATACCAGACATACCAGAGATCTCTGTTTCACGCGAGCGCGGACACAGGCGCCATACGTTAAACGAAGGATCACTTGAAATTTTTAATATTTTCAGTACGAAGTTAACGATTGAAAATTGAACGGTTTGAAACGGACGAAATTTCTGCAACTAACTACCAAGAATCGTCCACGTGAACTGAAAGATGATACATTTCAATTCTCTATGACGTGCGACTCGAAAATTATACATGCTTTTGTATCCACAGTTGTACTTTATTCATGCATTATTTCAAAAATTATACTAAATGTATAACTTACATTTCTACAATCACTGTTAGTTATCAGTTATTTTACTTTCAGTAAAAGTTAAAAGTGAGTTTCAGTAGAAGTTAACCAGAATTTCATTTACTTGTACATTTCTGTTTTTCTACAGGAATACACGCAACAATTGAAAATCGCGTATAGAAAATCAGAAACATGCTATCAAGCTGAAAAGACGATCCCTGAAAAATGTGTATTGAAGACTACACTATGTAATACTACAGATATAAAAAGCACATAGTACATAAAAAGATCTATATCGTAAACGTGCATAACAAATAAAAAGATGCAACATTAAAGAATCTTTTGAATATTTAAAATTACTAAATATTTTTATTAATGCGCTATTTTCTTTCAACTTCTATCATTTTATTACTGATTATTAATAGGATTATTATTTATGCAACAGTCTAATTCGAAACAAATCAAACGCTCGAAGGATTTTCCACGCGCCACAAGAATAAGGATCCTTAATCCCTCGATACGCGTTTCGCGCGCATTTTATTACAGGTTTGAATCCGCGATCTCTAGTTTCTACTCCTGTTCGACGTTGTCAGTCAACGTGCACGCGCGGCTAGCCTCATCACGGGCCATAAATGCTTCATAACAATTATGAGCCTGCCGACAGCGTCATTACGGATGACTGACACGGCGGCCAGTTGTCTTTCGGCATTAATTGGAAGCGTAATTGCAACGATCGCGCGCCGTTTCCCCGCGTAACATTTTGACGGATCACGTTGAACTCTCGTCACGATCAATGAGAATTTTCGGTAAGGGGTTGACAACCCTTGACGCGATTATTCGCCGGGCCAAGTTGCACTCGGCGATCGATGAATTTTAATTGGAAATCTTCCATCGGGGATTTATTATCGGTGGTGACGATGAATATTGGATGGTCGGACGGTCGGAAATTCCAAGGAGCAAGTTCCTTTCAATTTTAGAAGAGGCAGAGGCGCATTCATCGTATTTATGATCTAAGTCCCATTTTGTATCGACTGGTTTATATTTATAACGAGTATCTGTTCCGATTCGTTTTCAGAATACAGAATCAAAGTAACTTAACAATTATCTAACTGGATTAAAACCAAAAAAAAAAGTAAAGAACGTAAAAGAAGTGTAGAAATTTATGAAATGCAAAGATGTATAAACTATGAAACAGAATGTTTAGTGTGATAGTTAGTTAGTTTACGAAGGAAATTTCTATTCAGGTTCTATTCACAAAAATACAAAATACAAAATGCCAAAGAAAGTTTCAGAATATTTTATATAACGTACATTAACAAGTTCGAGATTTAAGTGAAATAGTTGATCGTAAATATCTTAAAATATAACTATGAAACTTTCGATATATTTCAATGTTAGAAAGTTTCTCGATCAGTTATCGTAAAATAACTATTTATGACTCAAAGTAGGAAAGATTTAATCAGGGCAGAGAAACTTTGCGAAGTTTCGGCTGAAAAATATTCGAATCACGTCGTATATTCGAAAAGTAGTGGAAAACCTATAAGAAATTGTAAATTCCATTAAATCTTGTTCATTTGTAAGTAGCGAGACAATGAAATTATTAATCTTGCGATAGTGAATCATGATTCTCAAGTAAATTTTCAATATATATGTGTGTGTGTGATCTTAGAATAATTTATATAAATCCAATAAAGAAATGAAAGCTAAACAAAGACTTGTATTTTCATCTGTATTTTACGTACCGTGTTATATTTTACCAGAAATTACATAGAATTTCACGTTCATAATAAATCACGTTAAATTTTGTATACGATCTAAAGAACAATTATTAAAGAAATGGAACCAACAAAATAATAATAATTTCTTTCGTCTACTAAATATTATAGTGTTTGCTACATTTTGTGCACATTTTCTACACATTCTTGCACCTTCAATTTAATTTTTCATAAATCTAAATATTAAATATCTACAATCTACCAATTAATTTAAACTTCATCGTGCTCTCTGTTGCAGTGCATCATGTTCACAAACAATGGAAATATTAATTTACGTGACATATACTATCGCGTATCCTTGCTGTCTGTGACATATCGAACATCAAAGACGAAGATGAATTGATTCATGTTGCGTACAATCGTAATCCGACGAATGATCGAATTCTATTTCGTCATTGACACACATAAAGAGTATGAAACATTTTTACGAATTACGTCGTAGGACTTACTAAAGAAGAACTAATATCACTAAATATTCGCGAGACATAATATAATAACTCCAACACGATGAATGTCCAGCACATTGCACTCTAAAGTGAGAAACGGTCCCATTGAGAAATTTTTCCAAACCGGTGAATAGAACGCGGAACCACGATTCACTGTAAGCCAGATCCCTCGATTTAACACATTTAGACTTCCCTCAAGAGAAAAATATTGAAAACATCGAAAAATATTGTCTATCGAACGTCAACCACACTGCGTGAAATCGGAGTCGATGAAATAAAAATAAATCCTTGGATAAGACATGCAACAATACAGTAGAATGAAATAGAATGAAATATCTTCTGAATAGAGTAGAATTTTTTTCAGTATGAAAAAATGGACGAATTTTACAAACGCAGATTTAGTGATTGAAAACGCTGTTCGACAATATTTGTCAGTCTGTTTAACAATCTACTAACAATAATTAATTAAAGATTTTGGCTGCAATAATAATTTTGCAAAGACGAACACGATGCAGCATTAAATAATACGCTGATAGTACTACGAAGAATAAAAACACAGAAAATAAGAAGGATATAGAAATAGTTTACAAAGTTTACTAGATTAAATAATTTTTTATCTAGCTTCCACTTTTTAAATTATTCTCTCGAAAACATAAAATTGCACAAAAGTCCGTAGTCCTGTCCGTAATAAATCATTGCTCGGCCGTTAATGGGTTGATGAAACATTAAGAGAGATGAAGGGAAGACAAATCTTTCAGAGCTATAGAAAGCACTCCAGAGGAGAACAATTTATTCCCTCAATGTCTGAGAAACGGGTGAACGATGATGTTGAACATTGTAAAAATAGGTTATTCACTTTGTGAATACAGTTCATATATATTACTCCTTTCATAAACGCTTTTATTTCATGAAAGTTAAAAATATCTTCATTCGAAACACATAATGAAAACTAGTTGTAATTCAACATTTTCTCTGGTTTACTGTATCACATATAAAATTAGAATATAAAGTTTCAAGATCACAAACTGAATTTGAAAACTAGAAAATTCTAACGAGCCATTAAATTATTCGCACTCAGGGTCGACAAGATAACAAAAATCGGTCGAAATCTACTTCCAAAATTACTTACAGCTTCGTCGAATGACGTGAAAATGTCACACCATTTTAAAAAGAAGATAATAATTAATTTCTGTTCAATTCAAAAGATGATATAATCAATATACCTAAAAGCGAAAAATTATCGATCGAAACTCCCAACTGATAAGTTTTGCCTCGCAATAAAGTGCGCCACAATTTTAAAGAAAGTAAAACAAAAATTATAAAATAAAAGTCAAAACTGTTACTATAAGTTATTACACGTTGAAAAAGTAATTTCGTATCTTTTCCGTTTTCCCCGGGCGACTATAATTAAACATATTCAGCCACTATAGTCCGCTAAAGTTTAGACGAAATAAAAAAAGCGATCAAAAAGAACTAAATTGAGCTCGACATTCTAAAGTTAGATAGATATCGCGTTACAAAAGGAAAATCGTTAGCTCGTTGTTCCAAACCAAAATCTAAAAGTCAAAATTACGTAAAACAGAAACCTCAAAGTAAAAGAACAAAATAATTATCTGATGATTATCGAAATAAATAAAAAAAAAAAAATCCATCTTCCAAAAATTACCTTCGCATCCTTCTCATTTCCGCCTATTATAAATAATGATGTGCAACCACAGAGATCTGATCGTAACGTAGAAGCAAAAGGATCAGCGATACCAACGAAATTTCAAAGTTTAAAAGACGAAATAAAAATAACCGGTCGATAATATTCGCGATCCTTCTACTTCTAATCGCAAACAGAATTATCGTCGCGTCTTAATTGAACGTTCCTGCGCGAGAGCATGTTGGCAAATCAGAAGTTTCAATCACTTACTCGGCTCGTCGACGTCACCAAGGAAAACTTCCGCCGCAACAAACCAAGCCATCGCGCTCATCACCAAAAACATCCCCTTCATCCTGGGACCGGGTGTAACTAAACGGACGAGTCCCGGCGTGTCCCCCTCGTTCCCCGCTGCCGGTATCCAGCAGCCTTAACTCCCAGAATAGCAAGTTGCCGGATATAGGCGATAAGTTTCAATGAATCTAGTTCTCCGATGGGTTAGAACTTCGCTTCCGAACCGATTCCCACCGTCTTCTGGGATTCCTGCACGACTATCCGTCGTGGCACGCCGTTGCCAGAACTTCACACAGCACACTCGTTTCCCTTGCAAAACCTCACACAGCGACGATCTCTCTCCAGCCGCCTCTCTCTCAGCTCGTCAACCGATTTTTACCGAATTTTATCGAAACTCTGTATCGAACCGGTATCGCGAGGTACACGTACGATTATTTAACACCGAGTTAACCAAGTTATTAACTAAATTCGGCAACGATGAACGTTGCAAACTGGCTGGTGATGGATTTAACTTTCGAGAGCGAACGGAGAAAATCTGTCGATCGACGTTCGAGTTGCCGTGACCGCCAACGATATCCGACGCACGCACACACATACACATACACGTAGAATAATGCAACACACGCGGCGATACACGGTGCACGACGAGCGGACTCATCGAACGGTGGTTCATTCACGAAACGACCGAACGAGAATGCGGCTCCAGTCGAGGGTGTTCGTCTTTTTTTAAAGTCGTACGGTCATCCCCCTCGGTGCAACCGCCGCTCGCTGCACGTTCTCCTCCTCCTCCTCCTCCTCCTCCTCCTCTTCTTCTTCCTCTTCCTCCTCCTCCTCCTCCTCCTCTTCCTCTTCCTCCTCCTCCTCCTCTGTAAAGCGTCTTGGTCCTTATTAATGGAGCTACTCGATCGGTTAATCGTACGCTCGGACCACGGTCCATTAACGCCCGCTTCATACGCGGTTACACATCACACGGCTTGCCGTCATCGTTCACCGATAATGACGTAACGCTGCCCTTTTTCCCCCGAGTGCGAGTTGCTCGAGTGGCGCGTACGACGCCAAGTTCCAAGCGACGGAAATAGACGGCCCCGACGATGCTGACGATAACAGAGAACCGGCGCGGTGTCATTAGGGTCCATCGGACGTTATCGCGTCGAAGTGTGTACGCTCTGTCGTCAGAGTGTGAGTTTCATGGCTCACCATGGTGTATCAGAATCGTCCCACGTCCGGCGAGAGCGACGATTCCGCCAATACTTCTCGATCACTAGTACGAACACCAGTAAATACCAGTGAAAGAATATTCTCCTCTCTTTTCCAGCGAATGCTTACAATCTCATTTTCATCTTCGATGTAGTTTCACGAGCACCAGTGTGGAAAATACCCCTGGTCCCGTTGAGAACAGGGACGTTTAAGGTCGCTTGCTCGGAATCGATGAATTCTTATTCATCCTACTCGGTGAGGTCCACTAGGAAGAACGAGGAAGGACGACCGTTTTGATTATATTCGTTTTCAACAGACCTAATTTCCATCTGTTCCCGTCGCGGTTATCTTTTTCGAAGAACAAACCCTTGGCGTGCACAAAATGCGAGATGTTACACCAACGCGATAGATTGCGAAATTCACGGGGCAGTGATGGTTTTCTGTTCTTTTTTTTCTTTTGTATTCCAGTTGCGTGTCGTTTTACTCGCGGATTCAAAGAAAAGTGTAGGTATCGGTAGTAAAAGATCGGCAGTAGCAAAAGTACGTAGAATAGAATATCAACGAAATTCAGTGAAAAAGTCGCGTAATCTCCGCGCGTAGTTGAAGGCGCGCTCACTGCTGCGTTGCGGCAGGCCTACTGACAGGGGCAACCGAGCTTTCGGTTTGGCTCGGTACGATTCGTGCGATTTCGCCACCCCTCGGCGCCAGCTTAAACCATTCTCCGACCACTTTTCATACCCCCTCCTGCCGCGCCGTGATCACTACAGGCTATTCCCCTTGTTCAGCCCCCCCCCCCGGTGAACAGACAAATGTTAGAAAACGGTGCGAGAAGCTCGAAGGTCGTATTTACTATTCATTCGTTATCCGGCGGATTAGCGGGGAACGTTTAAAACCGATTACCGGTTATTTAGACACTACGCGTGTGCCCTGTTATGATCGCGTTGTTGAATTGACGCGGATAAAGAATGTTAGGATTGGGTAAATGGGCCAGTGCCAATGACGCTCGGTTGGATTACCCTGATTAAGCTGATCCGAATCGTAATGCGCAGGCAGGCCGTGCTACTGACTAATAGCAGCAATTTTATACTCGGGAGCTTTTTGAAATTAAAAGTTATATTTTTATATATATGAGAGAAAAGACTGTAAATGGCCGTGGATTTTATTTGTATTTGCGGTTTCATGTGTGCACAGTGGAATTCTATTTTTTTTTTTTTTATTCTTTATTTGCGATAAATAAATAGTAATTTCGTTGTATATGAATTTAATTATGAATAACTGTTTGCACAATGTCGATATTGTTAAAATAACGTCAGCGATGCGTAATTTTTTTGCTTATTATGTGAACGAGTCGTACAAATTCTGATATGTACTACTGCCACATTTCTCAAACTTACGCGGACATGAAAGGCTTTACGAAGTAAAGAATACAAAATCAGTGGATACGAGAGATTCTGTTATATGAATTTGTATTAGAATTTGTATTAGAATCTTTAGTAAAACTTGAAAACTATTCAATTATGTGAATTACTAGATATAATATGTAAATATTGCTAAATATAAAATATCATATATCTAGCATTAATTATATATCACGCATACACATATTTAATCTATCTACATTTATCATTCATTACCATCACTTTACATTTTCAAACAATGACAACTTCTACGTTACCATTTTTCAAAATAAATTTGTGAAAAATTCACACACATATGGTTAGTACATGTAACAGGTATACAAGTTCATTTATGTTGCATTGAAGGTAATAAAGAAAGTTAGAACAGAAACTCTTGTTTTATCCAATGCTGCATCTCTCAATAAACTCATTAGCCAGAAATGCAAATTTAATCAACACGTACTGTTATCTCATTTATTTATCGGAAAAGTGAAAAAGGATAGAGACTCTGAAATAACAATCTTGCTTCACACAAAAATACGATAAATTTACTTATTACTTTTACCAACTATTTCGTCTACCATCAAAGCGAAAAATTTACAAATTATTATTACATTCTAAAATAAATATTTTTATAAATATATTATGTGTATTAAACTTTCGAAGTTTCATTCAAATAATTATCTATGATAAAAGAAACAAGTCTAGTGAAGGAACATTGTGAAAAAAAAAATATATATATATAGCAGAACATTTAGCACAATATATACTTGATAAAAAATTAATATGGAACATGAATAATTGCTTTAAATTATTTTAAATTGTTTTACATATAATCGGTAGCAAAATAATTGCTTTATGTACAATTAGTGGCAAAAGTGAAGCTCATTGAAGCTTATTAATATAGTGGATAATTAACTTAACCAAATGATGAAATAATTTTATCACCTTCTATATTACAAATATGTATTTGCAACAAATATATTTCTATGTATTTCTATATACACATATTTCAACTTTATCAGTATAATTACAATAGTAATATAAGACAAAAAAAAACACACACATTATATTCAGAAAATCTTTCTATAATTATTGCAATACTTTTGTAAGTCTCTATATATAAATTTGAACTAAATGTTCAATTGTTTGATAAATATAATAATAGAAAATATAATAACTGGTTTTATTATTATGAAATATTGAACTAATTGTTTAAACTTTGTTAAAATAAGTAAAATAATTGAATTAGTTGGTCGACGTACAGCGAAAATGTATTACTTGGAAACTATCTTTGCGTATTATAATATTGAAAATAATAATAATAAGCTTGTAACAAGATAATTTTTGAGTTGTGAAATATCTGATAACATTGTACAGACTTATCTGAAGCTCCCGATCAAATGTTTTACAATCTGAACAATTCCGTACAACAAGAATGGATAAATACGACATAATATACAGTAATTTTCATGCTCATGTATCACTGTTAGTCAAATTATTACTCTGAATTTATTACTGTAACATGTACGTTATACATACATATAACATAAATCAATTGTAATACGAGAAAAGTATGATTAAATATTTGATTATTTTGCGAAAAATGTGAATGTGTATCAATATAAAAGTTATCTGCAGAGAATTTAACAAAATAAATTTTGTTTTTAAATGAATAATTGGCTACGTGTAATATTAAATGCAATTTCTGCAATATAGCCGTAAATCAAATAAAATAACAGAAATTCAGGGTGAATATAATTATATTTTTATTGTTAAAATTTCTTTGATTTCTGATATCAAATACAAAAATATATACTTTTAACTTTTTATACTCATACTTTCAATAGGGATTAAATAACAATATATTACATTACGTATAATAATACTTCTCTAATATCTCAAAAATGTAACGTAATGCATGTTAACGTAATGTATATGTATCTTATGCATTTTCATACTTTTGAATGCACAAAAATCTGTATACCAATTGTTTAGTGATCCAACAGTGATACAACAGTGACATAGTGACGCAACGTACAAGAAGTCCTATTTTATCATTATTATCAACAATAACACCTCATGTGCGTGTAAATATTGTTACTTATACCTCCGCAGAAAATTTCACAAGAAACATTGACATATTTGAAAAAAGATCCAAAGATCCAAAACCGCAATTATATATATATATATATACTCCTACGTACGTAAATAAACACCACAATGATAAAACACCACGCGAGGCTCATTTACTAATTACCGATCCATTAACCCACGATCGATTTAATTCACAGATCAGATACGTTGATGTTAAATGTAGGGAACGTCCCTCGTTCAGCTTCCGTGCCCTCTCATTATGCGACGCGAGTCGGATATCCGGAAATGGCTACCCTACTACCCTCCAACGGCAATGCGACGAACTTAAACAGCCGCTTGCCGCGCTCTGCCGATTTTTACGAAACTTTCATCACCCTTTGCAACGCAAACACACGCTCGCGAAAGCCATTAAAGCGCGGTAGAAAGGACAAAAATGGATTCGTATGTCCCGAAATGTTGCAATATTTCTACATGGAAAGTCGACCCCGGCCGTTATCCAAACAACCGGTAGCTTTTCCCCTTCGCTCTCGCGGAGAGAAAAAAACTTTCCCGCCTGCAATTGAAAACCGTCCCTATTTGAATGTCGAACTTTCGAATGAACATTTTCATAAATATGTATCGCGGGCTGCTGCTTTCTCGGCTTTTGCACTCGGCGTACGTAAACCGTTCTTTTTTTCTTCTTCTTCTTTTTTTTACCATCTATTCCCTTTTTTTTCCCTATCTATCTTTTCTTTCTTTTTTTCTTTCTGGGATTTATCTCGCATTAAACGCACAATTATTGCCGACAACTTGATGTCAATGATGTTACATGTATTGACGTATGAGTTTCGATTCATATTTATCACTAAAAGACATGCTTTGGAGCAAAAACTGTACGTTAATGGTTCTTGAAGAATTCTTCAGTATTACTATATTTTTGATGCGAGGATTGTTTGTCTCTATTCAGACTCACGTTGTGACATTAATTTTATGCTTTGCAATTATTGTGCCATGTGAATTAACCGCTTCTTTAGTTGCTTGACTGCTTGATTAAATCTTTCATTATCGGGAATTCCAACATATATTCATGGATCCATATAAATTTCATTTCTTTTTCTCTTAGAACAATTGAATGATCTCCTCAAGTTTGAAGTTATTTTACATTCTTTTTTATTTTGTCTGTTTTGTTTTCGTTTTTTCGCTTCTTTGTCATCGCGAGGATAAAGTGAACAGCACGCAGTTGCGATAAACTGTTAAAGCTTGATTATTGGATTACGCAAACCGTACATATCATTCCTCGTTCATTTCGATCCGGAGAATCGATTCGTGCACGTACGCTCGTTCAGTCGCGTCGTGAAAATACACGCCGGAATAAACCGCTTTACACCCACGTTGCACCGTGAAAAATCGCGTTTTACATTAACGTTTGTTAGAAGCTTTGAAATATCAACTGTGTTATGCTATATATTCGTATTTTTGAAATGTATATATTGTAAACAATTTTTTAATAGCCTTATTAGTGAAACTAATAAAACGCGGTCCAACGTGTGTGTCTTTCTGTATCTAGAATAATTAGCAATTATTTATAAAAGAAAAAATATATTGCAATCAGATATTTAAGATACGTCTGTACAACTTCATCAACGTTTTAAAATCTGACATTTAAAAGATATTCGTGAATAGACCGAGGAGTTTTATGCATATTCACGGTTCTCTAAAGATATCAAAAAAGATAGAATTCAGGCCAAGACTTGTTTTACTTATCAAATATTACAGCGAGAACATTGCTTTGGATATTTCTAGTGGATGCTGCACATTTTTGCATTTATTACGTTTACACATTTTCGCACATAATGTACGCTCTGTGCACTTTTACATTTCTTGCATTTCTGCATTTTTGCAATTGCATATTTTCACATACAATGCGCGCTCTGTGCATTTTTGCATTTACAGAAAAAAGGATACTATTTACAAAATTCGATATTCATAAACGAAGTGCGAATCTTTATGCAAATTCAGTTACATAAAAATATTTTTTTAAAAGGTGCAACCTAAGCCAAAATTTGTTTTTCCTAAATTAAATATTACAACTTTACTTTGGTTGCTTTATATTATTGTAAAATATAATTTTACGTATCATATTAGTTGGACATTATTTGCATCTTTAAATTTTGTAAAAATGTAAAATATAAATACGTAAAAACCCACGAGTCTATTCATTGAATTAGTATTAATTAGAATCAAAGGAACTCTTTTATTTCTTAGAGGTACGTGTTACGAGGACGTACCACTTAAAAAGGTCAGCTTAAAATTAGTTATCAATCATGAAGTACTCCTTATCCGTCAATTATGATCTCCCGAGTCAATTACAAAGATTTTCATTAAATGAAATAGGCAGCTGGCACGTTCATCACAATTACGACGAGATTACTGAAAGCCCAGAAAAGTCGACGATGATGGTGCGCTCCAGTAAGAAGTTTATTGCTTCTGCAATAAGTTTCTAGGGCGCACCCTAAGAAAGGGGTTAAGTTCAAAATACACACTAGCTACGCGATGTGGGGTACTCGGAATTTTAAGATGTCTTAGCGTGATAATACAACGAATACTAGATTTCTCATGATTCGTTATGATTTCGATAATCGAAGGATTATCGACCTATAGATACATACACCCAATTTGTAGATTCTCGAATTAATTTCTACAAATGTTTATGTAGATACGCGCACCGTATTTTGTGTACTTGGCCTATTAATAAAAATTTAAAGTACGTTTCCTCAATTGTACATTTAATATTTCATTAAACTTATTATAATGAAATCTATTAATTTATTAGTCTATTTGTAGATCTATTTATAGAACATCGCAAGCTTTTATTAACTGTTGATACGAAAGCTACGAAGGAAAAATTATAATGAGTGATACTTCTTAAAGATTTATATTTTTAAAGCTAACAGACTGTCAGCTATATAGCATATAAACATAGCACTGATATTTTCTAAAACATCTAAAAATTGGAGCCAACATCTTTCTTGTAATTATGCATTTAACATAAAGAATACAAGTAATTGAATAATGAGACGAGATTGAATTTGAGAAACTGAAAATGTTCCGTTCTTGTTCGCGAGAAGAATGAAAAAGGGTAAGAAAGGGAAATGAAAAATAACGAGGGAAATAAAGAACGATATTTCGTTAAACGAGGGAAACATTTTATGGCTCGTTTTAATAAAACAACGACGAAAATAGCCAAAGCGAGTACCACGAATTCTTTAAACAACGCTTTAAGAAAAAGAGAAATGCCGTGACAAGAGCTGCTCGTTCTAACCCCCTTGGCCTCGAATATCATCTCTCTTTTATCTCTGTCACGTCACGTGTTTCTTATGCCAAACTTTGCAAGATGTGCAAGCCCGTGAAACTTTATATTATCATACGTAACATTTAAAGCATTGTTACATTGTTGTAAACATTTGTCGAGCAAAATTTTAACTCAAACAGATTCATAAATTTTATATGCAGGTATACAATAATTTGTATTTCATAAAATATTTTGATGAATACTAAGGCTATAAAGGCTATCAAATAATATGAAGATATTGTAAATATTAATGTTTAAATATTATATATTTTGCAATATTATCAGCACGTCATATTTAATAATAATGTTGATATGAACTGAACTACAGCCAATTATGCCAAGATAATTAATTTACAATTATTACTTATATTATCGGCATTATTGAGTGTTACTTACTAGATTTTTAATATTAAAATTTGTGAATTTAGCTTATTATGCAAATAAGAATCCACAATCTATTGATGAATTGTAGAAGAATTAATATCTTCTAGATATTATGTTAGTACCTAGACAATTTTACATTGTTTTCATTTAATCAGGTGCTTCTAAGGGCATTATTTTTTTCTTTCTCTTTTTTGAGAATTAAGAATTATCTTTATCTCTATATAGTTTAATCTTATCCCACTGCATAAGACCTTTTTTACTATCTTTACAAGGAGCCCACGCAACTTTCGTTATATATTATACTTGTATCCATATGTATGTATTCATATTTACACTTCCATACATATGTCTATATTAAAGCAATAAACTAAAGAAATATAAAATGCTTCATTCTGTATAAAAGTATCTTTTATCTCAATTCCATACAAATTAATTAACGAGTTAACAATTAAAGCCACAAATTGCCTTTGTACGTTGTCTCGTTATTCATAGGCATAAATAAAGAAACAAAACCCGAATTATATATAATTTCATTATGTTTTCATAATTTCCTCGAAAATAACTACGTAATAAAGCTACTCACTTGCTACTCTATTCCATAACAAGAGAGTGTATATTCGTAGAGTTCAGAGAAAGCAAACGAATTCAATATTTCAGAAAAAGCGAGGAGATCCTCCGGACACAATAATAGATTTTTCACGGCGTTACCGATGCAGTTCCTTGAACCTTCGCTAAAGCAGCTAGGTGGGACATCGGATTTGCTGACACGGAATCCTCGTTCTTGAACTGAACCCCTGGGATCCGAGGCAGATCCGACTCAGGGTAAATATTGGAATCACGATGAATCTCGTAGATCGTCCGTACCCGCGTAGCCCGACCTTTTCCTATAACGATTTTTGTTCCTGCAAAACTGTTACGTTTTAGAAGCGATTTGCCCCGCGAAGAAGTATCCACCCGATTCTTCCTCGATTTAGATATATAACGATAAAAATAAGAGTCACGATGTTCCAATGTCCGTGATATTAATTCCCAACGTCGGATAATCGAAGATCGTTTGTTACATCCATTTACAAACGTTCGCTCGCAATAGCTTTTTTTCAATTAATATTGGCTTTCAGATAAATCTTTTACTTAGAAATAGGACAATATATATAGCGAAACAAAGTAATTATGAATTCAAACTCTGCCGTTCAACTTTACTGTCCTTACTTTTTCATCACGTTCTTCGCATCTTTATTTTCTTGTAATATTTTATTTGCAAAAAGTGTGGAATATAGAAGACTATTAAATATTTAGAAACTATGTTTTAATTACGTTTTAACGATATTTGTTGAAATATAGTATTCATTTTGAGTTATATAAACTACGACAAAGATAACCATCGGATATTATAAGATTATAATATTATATATGATATTATAATATTATAAATATATTTTCTATTAAATTATTATAAAGTAGACGCAATTGCTTTGGAAAATTTATAAATATGTTTCTTAGTTCAATTATCATATATTGGAAGTTCTCCTCACGTTACTCTTGGTAAAGAAATCAAAATAGAAATTTAATAAAATTTTACTGAATTACAGGACTCAAGAATTGAAAGGATCGAAATCATATTTTCAATTTTACATTAAAACCATAACAGTCTTAATTAAAAATTCTATGAATAAAAAATGTACATTCTTGTTAGTAAATTAATCTAAAATATAAAAGAATCAATAAAATTTATCAATGTACCTCTACACCACGTGTTTTGGCGCAGAACAACCCACCTCGAGACGGACACTCAGGCTAGGTGAGATCTAGAATACGCTACCCTGCCGAGACATTCTAGATGCCATGGCATTCTCCTATCTAAGGAACCTCTGTCTTACCCTGAGAGGCAAAAGAACGTTTCTTTAAGAGTAAAATCGGTAAACAAAAGATTGGCGCCAAGAAATCACGTAGACACATTCGCTCTTATAAAAGGTCAGTCTCCTAGCACGAGACACATTCGTTCTACCATAAACCATCAGTCGGTTCAGTTCGAGTTTAGACACCTTGTACCCACCTCCCACACTCACGTAACAATTGTATACACTCTAGTCAAATATACATCTTAAAAAACTTACAATCTGCATTTTAATATTTCTCCGACGACTGTAAAAGGCCAAACAAGAGAACCTCAGCAAAGCGAGCAGCATTCCTCAAAGAACACCGTCGTGCTGAGACACTACCACGAAACTGTTTAAAATTACCAAAACGTTCAATAGTCCAAGATGCATACAACAAATTAAGAGCACATTACAATATGTTATTCTCTTTGAGCCTCTGAGCAAGTAAATCAATAGATTTATTATTGATTATAAGACTGCACAATACTGACTAAATATTAAATCATTAAATCATTAGCAAGTAAAACACTATATGATATCAAGAAAGAAGAAAAACAAGCAAACTAGTACCATACCACTAATACCATATCACTGTAGATTAAAAATTGAGTCGTCACAAGCATGTTTATTCTGTCAGCTTTGTCATCTTCACATATATTCCGTGTGTTGGTTGCAGGAGAAATAATACCTTCTTATCCATATCGTATTTTTTAAAAGTCTTATCGCATACTTCGACCTTGAACCTCGATAAAACGGTTATAACGGCTATCTTTGACTGGTTTTTAGCGAATCTTGCACCTGACAACAGAATTACTCAGAATTATGTTCTATCTTTCAATTAGTAGAGTTATTCAAAATTATATTATATGTATACCTTGCACCTAAAAGCAGGATTATTCTAATCTAAAAAAAAAATCTACAGAAGACGTCAAAATCTTTATTTTAATTTAATTAACTTATATAATATAGACGAAGATTTTTTTGAATAATTAAATATACGGCGGCTCGTATTTTAAATACGAACTGTATGAAAGTTTTATCTTACCAATACAATTTCTCGGACCATCGCCGAAAGGTAAAAAGAACATTGGATGTCTGCTTTTCGCGTTGTTATCGGTGAACCTTTCAGGATCGAAGACTTGTGGATTTGGATAAATTTCCGGGTCCATTTGAATCGCGTAAATAGGAATAAAAACCTGTTGACCCTTTGGTATGCTAACTTTCGTTCCTGAGAACGTGTAATCTACTGACGCAGTTCTAGAAAGCCATACTAATACTGGATACTTTCTCAATGTTTCTAAAAGAAAAGAAAGTATATATTATTAAATTATCAGTACATTATTATTATTATTAAATACATTAACTTATTAATACCATACATTTTTTAATCAATAAATACTGACTTAACTTTTGAAATCAATAATTTTTTAAACCTTCCTATCATATTTTGTACTTTTAAAAAATTTGATGTACTAGAATAAAGTAATAATATGATATTCAATGAAAGAAATATAATCTAATATAAAAATTTGGTTTAAAGTACCTATATGGAAAAAGAAATATAAAATATATATTGAGACAAATTATAGATATTCTAAAATAAATTATAATAAATTATTACAAAATAAATTGAATGTGTGTGTGAAAATGAAAAATTGAAAATGTTTCTTGTTCATTCTCTTGATTATAATATTTCTGTGAAAATTAAAATAATTATACCTTGGAAACATGAGTCCAAATACTTCATCTCTCTTATGCTATCGTACGTAACCACCCCATTAGTCTTTTGCAAGACAGTCTTAATTTCTTCTCGAACTTTCTCTTGAATCGATGGATTCACTGCTAACTCGTACAGAAAATGACTGATCGTTAGCGAAGACGTTTCGAAGCCGGCAACAAAGAAAACGAAAGCCTGGGCCGTCAAAAAGAGATCGTCCATTTCTGGGCATATAACATTTATAGTTTAAACATACACGAAGATATCCATTTGTAAGTCTCGAACGCAAAAAATTTACTTTTCATTGAAAATCCCTTTATCTTTTAAAAATTATATTTCTGTGAATGAGTGAACGTTGGAAAACAATTTAATCTGGCACTGTGAGATAAAACTGTTTTTACATTACATAGACACTATATTGAGAGAGAAAGAAAGATAAAACATTTCTAGTGCACAACAAAAAAATATTACTTGGAAAGATTTGATGGAGTATTTCAATTAATATTTCGCTATCTTAATCATTTTCAAAATAAAATACACGTACAATTTTATTATTTATGAAAAATACGTAGCGAATATTAAAAATAAAAAGTGCGTCCAAAATTTTGATGTTCCATCCTCTGCTGAATTATGTAAATAAATAAATTTCTAAATTTGTTCTATTTGTACAACGTTACGTTATACGAAATGTCATTCTGTATAACGAAACAAATTAAATTACAAAATTATAGAATTTTCATTTAAATTAAATTGTAAATTGTAAATTATAAACGAAATCCACGTTTACCTGGAAGGTGGGCTTTGTCCGGATTCTGCTTCAAGTCTACCAAAGAGTCCACGAAATCGTGTCTACGCACATTGTGCTCAATTCTGTAATCTATACTCTCCTTGGTGATTCTCGTAAAGAAAGCGGCGATATCCATATCGACGAAAAAACGACCAATCAGTTTAAACAAAAACGGATAATCCCTCAACCTGTCCTTGATCATTGTCTTCCAGCTCGTCTGAAAGACTTTCCTGCCCATTTTACGGAACTCGCTGTCTTCTGATGCGAGCGCGTTCATCTCGATGCCGAAAACGCAAGAACCGATCACGTCCGTGGTGAATTTCGCGGAGATTTCACGACACTCGATCGGCTCGCCCTTCGTGACCATCCCTTCCAGATACTGGCCAAAGTGTTCCGAGCATTCTAGCAACAAGTGAAACATCTCCTTCAACTTTCCGGAGGTGAAGACAGACGAAAGTCTGGCTCTTAGGGGCCTCCATCTCTCTGCGTCTAGCCTGAAGAGATGTTCCGATAATGGCTCGACCTATAAAATATGCGTCGATATATTGGGAAACTTAAGAAACGCTTTTTATCGTCGGGAAGCTAAATTGAAGGAAGATTTTCGGGAAGGCTATTTACTTCTTTTCAACCGTCTTTCACCTACATTTTCTATAAAATATATCCCGAGAAAGAAAGCACTAAACCGTACAAATAGGTGAAACCTATGAAAATCGTGTGACACATATCGGTGAGTTTTGTGTGTGACTGAACTGAGAGATCGAGATTATGAAATGATAAATATATATATTCCACTGATCAAAAATACACTGTCATCACGATAATCATTATAGTACTAATGAAGTTAACAAACTATATGTATAGTACTAACAAACTCTATGAGTCCTCAAAAAAATCGATAGTCCATGAGTTTAGTGAGAAGTACATAAACAAAGCATTTATCTCTAAACTATACAAATAAAATTGAACTATGTATAGTTTGATATATTTATTCAATATATCACAACATGAATTTTTAATAATTATTTTAAACATCTCAGATTGTACGAGACTCTAGTAGGTATTAAACAATCAAAAAATTAAGGTGCTCGTATATACTTGGTATTGAATAAAAACGAAGAGCATTCGAAGAATATTTAATTTGTGCATTTAATAAATTTAATTAATTGAAAAACACGTATTGAAAATTATTTTGAGAAAATGTAACGTATCGAACAAACTACGCGCAAATCAAGTTCTATTTCAAAAGATAATGTTCCATATTCAACAAATCGTTGCATTATCATTTAGCTAATATGTTATCAAACTTCTAGGTATATCAACTCAGAAATATCGCACCTTCTACAATGCAGAAATAGATCATTGCTCAATATTGTGTGGTAGATCAGTTCATAAATTATTCATATGTATTTACATGTTTCGAGACATTAGTAGAAAAAATTAAATAGAAAAAGTTAAATAGAAAAAGTTGCTTAAAGTTAAATATGGAAAAATACTGTTGAACTGAATATTTTATCGTCTAAAAAAATAACGTTATAAACTGATATAATTTTTATAAATATCAAAAAAAAGAAGGGAATCCAGATAATAATTCCACAATCTAGAATTATATATATATATAATCACGAAAACAGTATGGGAAAAAAATGACAAATTTATTTTTGCCGATTATTACGTTACACGTTGGCTGAAGAGGAATATTTTAATACGAAATAAATTAAAAAAAAAAAAAATATATATATATATAGAAATAAAAATTGGAAAAATTGAAAATATATTCAAAATAAAAATTTTTTCATTTAAGACTTCGTTTTCAACAAAATCGAAGTTTTTATCAACTATGCCTGAATTTGAATAATTTGATTAATTTTAAAGTGGACACCGATGAATAATCGACTGTTTAATAGAACTCTTTCATAACATCCTTCGTTTCGAAGAAAATTAAACTTTCAAACGTTAAATTTTCACAACTCTTGACAAAACATGTTCAAACTCTATTTCTTTTTTTTTTTTACGAGACTTTTAACGGAAAAATTTTATTTTACTCCCACTTTTCACTTCTTTTTACAAGCAGAGTAACCTACATATCTGTCGATTTTCTGTCTGGTTCAGAATTAATCAACTTCAAGTATACTTGATTTTCTCAAGGGCGAAGTGTTAAATGTAAAAATGTTATTCTTTCTTCTCGACTTGTTTTTACATGCAAAATTTCACTTTGGTCGATTCTACTACGATTAAAAGAACAAGTCTGTAGAAAATTTAAATCAAGAAACTAACGGGAAGTTGGATTAAAGTATTTTTATCAAAAAAAATACTATGAAATGAATTCAAAACACACGCTCTTTCAAAATTGCCTTATGAATCCAACAAATATTGTACTCTAAGCATTAACCTAAGGGCGTATGTCTGTTTAAACTACACATTTCCTATCCTTGTTAATTATAAATAATAATTAATTCGTTTCTGAAAAGAGTAAGAATTTTTACTTTATTAATACAGAATTTTATGAGCCTCGGCACTTGTATATTTCTTAATTTCTAATTATAAAACATTTAATAAACAAATTATTCTTTCAAAAATTTGCATTACAATATATATTATATTTATGACGAAATCTGAAAGTTTAAATAATAAATTTTAAATATCATATCATCCTTCTTTTTCATACGTTTCAAACTTCTCACATTTTCCAAGTAAACTCACGAACTTTGTATCGAAAACTCACCAGTAATTAAAATGTGAAATATAATATTACATACCTCTCGACGAGGAGGCAGCGTTCTATCAGCAAACTTGGGAAAATCTTTAATAAGGACATCTTTTATCAGATCCGGGTCTCTCAGAACTAATAACGGACTATATCCTGCATACAAGCCGATCACTGGTTCGTCCTTGTAATCGTAATATACCTTCTCGAAGCAGTTGTGAACGCAACCTCTTCCCAGAAATACGTCCTTGAAGTTCCCGAAAAATGGGATAGGTTTCGGTCCTTTCACGCCACGTTTTTGCCAAAATTCAAACTTCGATACAGAATAATAATAAATCAGAAGAAAAACAGCGACGACCAATCCAAGCGTCTCTGTTATCGACAAGGACATTTTATTTCAATTATTAATTTCAATCTGCGTTCGAAATTCCGCATCAAATGCACAAATTAGAACGAAAAGCGCTTTGTGTGATGCGTGTAATTATGTAAGACGCGAATGAGACACGTCGACTTATAGACTCATGTTGCTCCACAGCTTTCTCTTTTCCATCCGAATACGATCTCTGTTACACTACCGTAATCATAATGCATTAGTTTGTTTGACGTTATCACTACACACTTATCATACGTGTCACCGTGACTCGTAGCTTTGCTTAAATAAACATGTATAAACGAAATGTTTATCGAAATTTATCAGACTCAACAAAGAGAAAAATAATTTTGATCGTTTTAATTTTTGGTCTTTTTATAAATTTTGAAATACGTGAATATCTTTGATCGGAAGATTTAAAGAAAAAGATATGTACAGATAAGAGATTAAGTATCTTATAATTACTTTTTTAATCGAATTTGTCTTCGTTCTTCTTCAAAATATTTCTTAGTTACTTAGTTTCTTATCTTCTACTATTAGACTGCTGACTCCTGCAAATTCATATTTTTAATGTTAATATCATTAATATAATACAGTATTAATTGTCATTATTAACGTTACAATATTAATATAATCAAAATAATGTAACTTTGCTAAAAAAAAAAAAAAAATTATTTTACGTACTAGAAAGGTATTGCAACTTGAGCGTATATTATACATTCTATTATATTTTCTGTACGTCATGGTGTTTCAATGAAGACACCAATCGTCAAAATATTCCTCGGAGACTCTTGGCGTTGGAGATTCAATTGCTCGACTTGGAAAATCCACAGCCAAAGCATGAACATTCATTTCCAGTCAGAATAGCGTCCAGAAACAAGCAATTGCGTCGATATTGAATTCCAAGAACCAATACAATGTTCCTTGGTACGTCTTCTGGTATCTCCGTGCTCCAAAAGATGTATCTTTGGCGGATATCAAAGCGTTTCAGCAACAAGTGTCGGAAATTCTTCGTCTTTTGCGAAAGCTCGACCGTGGAAAGCCGATTCTTATAATGGACACTATTTATATTCAGCGACATCACGAAAGTTGTTGAAAGAAGATAAACACAGATAGAAGAGGAGAAACACCGCAGAAAAATACGCATCTGGGAATGAGCTAAATATAAAGTCTTCCTTTGTTAGTTGGCCTTTGATAGTAGGCTAACGCCACATCATACCGAGTGCACAGAGGCTCGTTTACGATGAAGATTTTAATAATTGGCTTTCAAATAATTTCGTCTTTTGCTTCTCTGGCGACGAAACTCGTGCGTTTGAAAATGCTCGTTCGAAACTGAAACTTGCTGGAAATCTATCGGTGAGAGATTGATTTCTCTTCACTCATATTTAATTTTATAGTTTTCAATATATTTTTTGTTGTTCAAGTATGCTTAGAATTTCTTATTAACCTGTTAACAGAATAAGACTTCTATAAGTGTAAGATTAATAATTAATAAAATCTTTATTAAAATAAACCTAATTAATCTAATAAAATTTTTATTAATTACATATTATTTTTGTAAGACATAGTATTTCATTTCCATTAAAAATAAATCATATCATAATTATATTTACAAAGATTGACGAATAAATTCTTTATTAATTACTAATCCTACAATTTATTCTGGTTTGATCAATCTTAACCTCGGTAAATGTAATTATATGATATAATATATTTTCAATAGAAATGGAATAGTATATCTTACAAAACTAATAGATCTTCAAATAAACAAATTATTATATTCACAGATTAAAATCTCAGTGACAAGTTAACTCGTCTTTTTTTCCAATTAACAAGAATAATTAAATTTGATATTTATTTGACACTTGTATGTACGTAATACTTAATGCAATATGAGCAATCTGTGAAACTTTCTATGACGTTTCTGTAAATCTCAATGTTTTCGACACAGTAATAGATTTTTGATGGCGTTACCGATGCAGATCCTTGAAACATCAAACCCAGAGGAGTTCAAATTTGCTGATGCAGAATCTTCATTCTTGAAGCGAACTCTTGGATCAAAGTAGTATTGAGATGAGTCAACCAGATCGTCGATTACTCGTTTAACTTTCGTATGACAACTTTTAAGGTGAAACCTGCAAAGATACGATACAGTTAGATAGAGTTCAATAAACGATTGCATGTACAGTGATTGATAAACGAAAATTTAAAAGATAAATAACACGAGATAATCCATAATTTTATAAAATGAAGTTATATTTAACAGGAAGAATAAAAAGATGATTCTTATTAATATTAATAAAATGTTTAGTATAAAAGTTATTAATAATTTTCATACTAATAATCATGTACGTACCAATATCACATAGATATTTTTAAATAATTTCTTTGTCACTCACTATTACCTCTGTTGTATAGGGTAATATGCTTAAAACTTCAAAGTAAACACTATTTAAAAATTCAGTTGTCTAGAATTCATAAAAATATATAAAAATTTTGTCGGCAGTTTTCACTTTTTTGATAACACCGTGCAACAAATTTTTATCCTTTTTTTCACGTTCTAATTTTTTCCTGTTACGTTCACGTTTGTAGTTTTTCGTGCGTTGAATACAAATATAAAAACCGTTTTCCTCCATCACTCTCAGTTTTTGAGAAATTCAATTCTGAAAAAAATACGAGTTACACAATTTTTTCCTACAAAAAATAATTCTATAGACTATTCTAAATATAATAATATTACTGTAAGATTATTATATTATTTCGTAACATTATGATATTTTTGTGGATCCGTTTTAAAAACTGACTGATCTAACTTAAATGACTATGTACTTCTTTAATAAATGTTACATAGAAGCTAAAAATTCTTTGATTTTTTTTAACTTAAATTGCATGCCTATAATTTATCCCATTGTAGAGAGAATTGCTCAAAATATTTTTACATCAAGACAATTATAACCCTGCCATTCTATAAAAAGAAACGACAAATATTTTTTAACACTTGCATACTAAAGGCTTATTACAAGTATCTATATTAAAAATATAACAATGAAAGACATATGTGAATTTAGAAATATGTATCGGAAATAATAGATTTTAAAAAGTATTCTGAATTAAAATTTTGAGTTGAGAATTGAAAATTTTAAAATTGAGAAGTTTAGGAACAGGTTGCTTCAGAAAAGAAGAATATTGTTCTTCTCTAGAAAGATTGGCTAAGAAATAAGAAAAGTAAAAGGAATATGAGGAACAGTTCACCTTAGAATTTATGCTTGAGTGATTTGTTCACACAGTTTCATGTTCAGTCATTTCCATATGATTTTATGTATTAAAAATTTCTGACACACGAAATCCCCTATGGAAATTATTTTGATTAAATATATGATGATCTGAAAAAATCGCAAATGAACTCAGTTTTATTTGAACAAACATTTTACAAAACTCACGATCAAATAGAATCTTATATACATAACTGTACATACATATATATAGATATATATTAAGATAGACTTATTATTTAGATTAACTTATTATTTAAATTCATCAAAGTATTATATCATAAATAAACTTATAAAATTTCACATTCATGACAGTAAACACAGAACAAAGAGAAAGAAGAAAGAAGTATAGAAGAAGAATATTAATTACTGCTATTTATTGATTATTGAAAATTAAAATCGAAAATTAAAATATTATTATTAGAATGTTATAACGTTATCAGACTGTTGCAAGTTTCGTCATTTTCAGGTAGATTCCGTCAGCAGGTTGAAGAAGGAACAATGGTCTTTTGTCGGGTTTGTATACTTTGCGAGTTTTCTCGCATACTTCCACCTTGTACTTCGACAAAATGGTAACCATCGCCACTTTCAACTGTACCTTGGCCAATCGTATACCTGGAAGGAAGATTATTTGATATTATACTCAAAATATTTTATATTTTATTATTACTAGTATTAGTATTACTACTAATTATTATTACTACTAATATTATATCTGAAGATTATTTATTTCACAATTAGTTATGATTCAGAAACACTTTATTATGTAGAAGAAGAATATTATGAAAGATTATTCCGATATTCTAATTATTGACAAATAATTACATTAATACTAATTGTATTATGCATATATACTTCGCACATTTTGTTCTTGTCACGAACATCCTATTTTCAAAATCAGAAAATTGGGAAAAATATATGTGTAGATGATGTTGACCTCTTCCATAATAAATTATCGTCATTCAAAGAAAGTATAGCTAATGTTATAATATCTTTACAATATTGTGAATAAGTTAAATATTTGATAAACCAAATAGATAATGTTTTGACGAAGTTATACTTATTCATTGTAATGTAATTAGCACTGTATCGTCTATTTAAATTATTATCTTTGTATCTGACTAGATAATAATGATAATATTACTGTTATTAATATTATTGTTATTTTATAAAAGTTTGTCTTACCACTACAGTGTCTTGGACCGTCTCCGAATGGTAAGTGAGACATTGAATGTCTTGTCTTGATATTTTCTTCAGAGAATCTGTCAGGATCGAACGCTTCTGGATTTGGAAAGATTTCGGGATCTCTTTGAATCGAGTAGATAGGTATGAAGACCTGTTGATCTTTTGGTACAGTAACTTTCGTTCCTGAGAATGTGTATGGTTCCATCGGTATTCTGGACAGCCATTGTAGTACTGGATATTTTCTTAAAGTTTCTGTAAAACCACGAACAACATATTAATATTGACAATGTATTGAATAATCAACTGAATCAAACAATTTATAACCCGCTATAATCAGAATTTTACTTTCTAATAAAGGAATAGTTGCAAATGATCACAGTTTTAATTTAATAAAATATATAGAAACTAATAATTATTGTAATTGACAGTGATGAATGAATGTAAAACGTAAAATTGAAATGAAATGTAAGATATAGAATATAAATTATGTGATTTTCAGATAACATGATATTATGGAAAGAAATATTTCTAAACATATGATATTAATGATAAATTATATAATAAAACAAATTATATTTTAATAAAAGTTGTAAAAATTATACCTAACATAACCGAAGCCAAATATTTCATTTCTCCAATGCTATCATATGTAATCTTTCCATCGTATTTTTTCAAGACAGTCTGAATTTCTTCTCGAGTTTTCTCTTGAATCTCCGAGTTCCATGCAAGTTCGTACAAAGCGTTGCTGATGGTCAACGAGGAATTTTCGAAGCCAGCATTGAAGAAAAGTTGGGCCTGAGCTGCCAAGAACAAATTGTCCACCTCTATAAATGAAAATAATGTTTTAAACATTTTCAGAACATCCATCTTATTTTATTCAAATGAATTAATTATTTTAAGTATTTGATCTAATAAAATTTTTTATTCCTAATTATACTACTAAAATTATTATTTCATTTATATTTATAGTTATATTTATATTCATTTTATTCTTTATTTTATATTCTCTATGATAGAAAATAAATAGTGATAATATAATATTAAATTAAAAATTTCAATATGGTGTAATCTAATTTAAAATGATACCAATTAAGAATCAAAAACTTTTGTACTATAAGAGACAAAAAAAAGAATCTTGCCTTTAAGATTGAGTTTCTCCGGGTGTTGCCTCAAATCTGCCAAAATATCGATAACGTCCTTTACGTTAATGTTGTTCTGAATCCTGTAATCCATCGCTTCCTTGATAGATGACTCAAAGAAATTGACAACTTCGTGATCAGTGAACAAACGACCGAAAATCTTGAACAGGAATGGATACTCCCTCAATCTATCTGTAAGGAACTGTTCAATATTCGTAGCAAGGGCTCTCTTTCCCATTTTACGAAACTGGCTGTTCTCGTCTGTTAACGCGTTCGCCCGGAGACTGAAGGCGCAAGCAGCGATCATATCAGTGGTGAATTTCGCAGCAGTATCACGAAATTCGACTGGCTCACCCTTCTCAGCCAATTTCTCTAGATAATTGTCGAAAGTGTTAGCACAGTCTACTATCAGGCTAAACATCTCCTTTAGCTTTCCCGACGAAAAAAAGGGCGAAAGTTTGACTCTCAGCGGCCTCCATCTTTCTGCATCCAATCTGAACATTTGCTCAGACAATGGCTCGATCTGTAAAATTAGAAAAATTTCATTTGTTAATTATGTAATCGTTTAATACTGTATGGAGAAATAGGTTTGAGAATAATTATGATCGTGAACTTTGTGTATTTATAGAATTGATAGAGTGGTGAAAACGATCAATTTAATTGCAATTTTTCATACCAATTTTCTAAATTTATAATGGTGTATTTTTTTTTTTTTTTTTTTGAGATTCCAATGATTACTCGTAAAATATATAAATAAAGGATTGCCTTCTTTATTGTACTAGAAACTTTTTCCCATTTCATCTCTCTGACGCGAAACTTTTACTCTTCAATCGTCAGTAGTTCTAGTATTGATACAAACTTTCACTCAGAGTAGTCCAGAGTACCCCTTATTTTAAAAACGAAATAAATGTTCTTAAAAATTTAGAGAAATAAAAGTGTTGTAATTATAAGTTTCAATTTTAAATAATCAATTACGAATTGAATACTTAAGTAGCAGGTAACGAATATCATAAATAAAATATTCACTTACTTAAGAATTAAATAGTTAGTATTTACTAAAGACTTAAATATTAGAAAATACTGTAGTTAATAGTTCAGTTGATATTAAATTATCTACTAATTTATTTACATTATTTCCTTTGAAATCTTGACATGTTCCAAAGTTTCGAGCATATCGTAACTTATTGGCATATCGAGTACTAAATATTTATGATATTTAATATTAAAAATTCTACGAAAATTTTAGCAAAAATCAATTTTTGTTAATTTGAAAAGAAACATAATGTACTTTCATAGAGAATGTAAAACGGACACGATAAAATTTATAGTGATGAAAGAAGATGCTCTTCGACAAGATATTGATACAACTAGATATTGTGTAACATCATAGTAACGTCGTAACTGATAAATATTAATATACATATTTTGTTTGTCATTGTAATAAAAGAATTTCAATTAGTATTATACAGATAACCGTTATAAAGATATGAATTAATAGTTAATAGCCCAAAAGTTTAAGAAGAAAGTGAAGAAAGTGAAATAGATTGATAAATATATTTTGATAGATTTAAATAATTTTATGATTGTAATTTTGCAATTTTTACATTATTCGGAATTTTAAATAATTTCATTGTTGAACTTTGATATAAATTTAGCAATCATTTAAAATGATGAATAATATTGTTAAAATGCTTATAAATATTTTCTTTATTAAAAAGTAGCACAATACATTATACACAATTATAATAAATCAGTTCGGACACGAATAATTGATAAAAATGATACATTGATTACAGATTTGTTCGTGAATCTTAGTGGAAAATAAAACTATCGTTCACTTTGGATATTTGCTAGGTTGAACAAACAACTCTTTTGTCACTTTAGAATTTCGCAATCAAATAATATCAATTTTAATATATCAAATTTACAATTTATAACTAATAAGGAAACCAAATTAAACAGAAAACGTGCTTCAAGAACTTCACAAACTTTACATATGAAACTCTACAAATACGATTAAAACGCTATCTCTGGAAAACTTATCCAATCATCCAACTACTTTTTTCTTCTGACAAATTATGCGTAACACATATTTTTTAGGATGATAATGATAAAATAATTCAATCTATCGTACGTTTTAAGCATGTTTTAATCACGTATGATATTTGAGCCTAAAATTATTAAATGTACACATTAATTTAAATATAATCATAAAATATATGATAACATTAAACGAAACAGTTATATAAATAACAACGTCAAATAATGAAATTTTTATATTTAGTAAAAGTTTGGAGAACTCGTAACCTTTGCAGTAAAATTGAATTTTTGACAACAGATTTATCTAACTGGCTTTCGAAACAGTAGCTTTGATAAATAATTCGCCAGAGCAAAGAAAACGAAGTTTATAACAAATAATAAAAGAAAATAACAATCAAGAGCAACGCTTATTAAAAAATGGTGAAAAGAAAAGAAATTATTGCAGTGACGTTTCTAGCTACAAACTACAAAATTTGCAATCGATAAAAAGCAAAACAGAAAAAATATAACGTCACATAAAAAAGGTATTGAACTTTTATATTTGCTTGTACTTTATTTTCAAAAATAATAGTATGTTTGAAATCGCGCGAGAAATTCTATTTTATCTCCCGTTCCAATTTAAAACAACGTGAACCCTTATCCAATCAGGCGGCGAATAAATAATAGCACAATAATAGCTGTAGAAACTATTGTGACTGAACGCGATTTTCAGTAGCCGAAGTACTACAAATCGCAATAAACCCGTATAAATATAAAATAGCTCAATGCGTGGCAACACATCTTTTATCTTGAGATAAAAATAGAAAATTTATGATTTGTTTTCCACGTGTAATTATGTAATTCGTTTTTTTTTTTTATCAAAATTTCAACAAAATATTCTTCGACATTCATAGTTAAAGGCTAATAGATTTCCTGATATACAAAGAAGGATTTCGCAATTTTCTCTTCCTATTTATTTATACTTTTCAGTATAACAAATACAAAAAAGATCGTAACTTTCTTCGAAATCTCAGTAAATTATAAAATATTTAACAAACTATCTACAATGAACCTGTAAAATGAAAAAGAACAACTTTCCATAAAACTCAAATACACACCAATATCGCCTAAAATCTCAATCCCTCCGTAAATTGTGTGCACGAATTACAAGCTTCGTGCTGAAATGTTCTCTCGAATAAAACATACAGTGTCAACATACGTACCTCTCGTACAGAGCCGTGAGTTCTTTGAGCAAACTTGTTGAAATCTTTAATAAGCACGTCCTTGATCAAATCCAGGTCCCTCAAAATCAACAGCGGCTCGTGACCTCCGTAGACTCCGACCATCGGTTCGTCTTTGAATTCGTTATAGGCCTTTTGGAAACAGTCGATGGTAGACTCCTTTGCCAGCAGCACATCCTTGAAGTTACCCAAAAACGGTAGAGGCTTCGGGCCTTTCACGCCGCGTTTCTTCCAGTAGCTTAACTTTATCTTCGAGTAGTAATAAAGCAGAACCAATACGGTAGCGATTAACGCAATAGTCTCTATCATTAACCAAGACATCCTGAATTTCTCTAAGTCCGAGTTTGTCTAGTCTAAATTTCACCGAGTCGATGGGAACTTAGCACGATTCCCGACGAAACGGGATACGCGAGAATGAAATTTAGTCAGTCGAGACGATCTCTTCTTTTCTTTTATGGCCCAGTCCGTACAAAAACGTCTACTCGACGCTGTCTCCAAGAATACGGATCTGTTAATATAGTTTGCCTCTTAAATACACACGGGTATCAAAGCTTATCGACATGTATGATATCCCCTGTTTGAAGACGTATTCTGAAATTTGATTACGCCGCTTAAACCGCCCCATCGTGCACCCTCCGCGTTCATCATCACCGCTATGTTGTCGGCCAGACGATCTTGACTCATGACAGTGTACGCAAAAGCGCGACGAAATCAACACACGGTGACGCAAATCACGTTACATTCTTTAAGAGGATTTCGACACTTTCGCGTTGATTGAGACTCATTTCTGTCCGGGTAGATGGAAAACTACGTTTTGTTATGCAATTTTGTTGCAATAACTTTTGTATCAAGTTTTTCAACTGTGTTTTGTTACAGATGCAATGTTAAGCGAACTGCGTGAAAATCTTCGAATTGACTTGGCAGATTGCTGTACATACAAAATGTGGAATCTTCTAGTGAATATTAATTGCATTATCTCAAAATCATCTAAAGCCATTAAATTAATTTTCAAGGCGCTTTAACTTCAATTAAGATCTAAATTTCCAAACGAACTTCTCGAGACTGTCAATAAAAAAAATTCCATCAACAAGCAGGTAGATATTGAATTCCAACAGGCAAATATTCCTGGCCACGCGAATCGGTATCCTCGGCTTGGAAACATATTTCCAGGCAGGTATCAAAGCGCCTTCAGCAACAAGTGCCAGAAATTCTACGACTTTGCGGGACCACAGCCCGAGGACCTAGGGGAACCGATTCTTAATGGACACCATTTAGATTCAGCGATATCGTGTCGAGAGAGTGAAGAAAGAAGGGAAACAGAGAGAAACACCGAGCCGAAGAATATGCATCTGGGAATGACTTTAGACGCAAACTCGCGTGATAGTTTCGTAAGATGTTTGCTGGAAGCTGTCCTTTGATAGTTCGTCAACGATATGTACCGAGCGCACTGAGACTCGGTATACGATGGAGATTCTGATAGCCGGGCTGCTGAATAATTTCACGTTTCTACTTCCCTGACTAACAGCGACGAATTTCGTACGCGTTCGAGAATATTCGTTGAACTTTCCGTGAAACATCGAGAAAGATTGTTTCAGTCGATATACGGGTTTAACGTATTAATAATATATAGCCAGCGAGTACCAAAGTTACCGTTCGCACTATGGATTTTAAACGAGTTTTGCAAACTTGATTCGATTTCGGAACACAGTTTCACGATGGCGCGACAGCAGTTTTTGCTCGAATAGATCATATTCATTCACGTTTAACATTTTAGTCTAACATCTCGAAGCTTTACTTATTCGTTTCGCTTTGCTTCTGTTCGATAAAGTTTTGAAATTTAGCAGGAAACTGTGTTGCTAAGAATCGTTATTGATGATTTTCCACCTTTTCCCCTTGATAATAATTAACCCTGCTACGATCATTTAACTTTTGCATTTCGATCTTAATCTCTAATTCTGTTTTAGGAAACAGAAAGAATTTATGATATATTTTAAGAAAGTGTTTAACATAAATTTCTACTGATAAGAACCTTTTTAGATACGAAATTTTTTATTTAAACGATTGAAATATTTTTAACGACAGAAAAATAGAAAAAATAGCCAAAAATACGTAGCAGAGTTAAGTACATGATTAATTTATTTAATATATCAATATACTTAAGTTAATAATAACTAATAACAGTTAAGTTAATAAAAATATTTTTATTCAAACATCCCTTTGCTTCTTAAAACGACAGTGAAATTAGAAAATAAAAATGCGAGAACCTCAACAGAGTTAAGCTAAAAATCTTGAAAGCTTACGTGACAAGCAATTTTCATTATTCATTACCTCTTTGAATTTCCAGAGAAATTTAATAGCAAAGAATTGTACATCTTTTACAAAATTTGAATTTGAACAAAAAATAACGAATTTACGTAAATACTGTACACGAGCACGAGAAAGATAAAATTCTTTAAAAAATATGGCCATGGAATGCGCAATATGAATTAAAAAACTTTCGTTGCAGATGATAAATCCATCATTATCAGAAATGAGATCAAATATATTGCGTTCATATCTGATTCGCACTTCGAAAAAAACAATGATATTGCTATAGATACAATTGTACTCGGATCAAATAATCGAATCTTTCACAAGTACGTTACAAATCTACATTAAACCATGATTGAATTTTTAAGCGAAATAGAGAAACTAAAATGGTTTCTTACAATAATAAAATTCCATTTTGCATTTTACGTAATAATTCATGATTCGGTGATCTTGATTCTACCATAATTCGTGATAATACAATTTGAGTTTATAGTTTGTATAATAATTCATCATCTGAACGAAACAAAGGAAGCAAAAACATATTGATAATTCACGATTCTAATAATAATTCGTGACAATTCAATTCATGTTGGCATTTTATCGAATAATTCATGATTTTATGATTCTATTAATATTTATTATATCTCCTTAATTTTCAAGAGATGCTACGTACGCAATTCACAACTACATCTTATATTTATTCAATTTATATTGAGATTGATAATAAAATGAAGCATGATGCAATGATAAATATTAAAAAAGACGAGAAGGCAATCTTCCATAGTTTCCTATCCAAGAATTAACCGGTATGTAACTGGTTAAATCCACAACCTCTGATACCCTTGCGATAACTTTTTGTTTACAATGAAAATTTAACAAAATCGAATATATGTACGTTGCACATATAATATCTGTGATATGTAGTTTCTTGTTTTCCAGAATGTAATTTTTACAAGATTCTGCCGAACGTCGAAATAGTTGCTTACTAGAAGGTATGTCATATCAATGACTGTAAGTGGTTTCAAGATAAAAATATCTGATCAAAATAAAAATCATCCAAATATCGAAACATTTCTCTTTCTTTTTTCAACATTATGTAAAGTTAGTTTTATAATGACGTTTCTTGCTATTCTGGAGCAATTTGATCAAATTTTTGATCGAAAACTACTTTATGAAGAGCATAGTTATTTTAGTTATTAAATATATTATTATCGTTAGAAATATTAAAGTTAAATATAAGATAATTATATAATAATAATTATACAATCACATAAAATAATTTGTGTCACATTTGTATTAGATTACTCAATTTCCAAGGACTTAATTACTATTTTTTATTTCACTATATTTTATGTCATAAATGATATCTCAATACACCTAACTCAATATCGATCTCTAATTCCTGCAGTCATCTATGACTCAACATCAATTGAGGGTTGGTAAGTTCACTTGAACTTGTTACGACAAATGAACCATAACTTGTATTATCTAATATCCGTATAAGATTCATCGACAGAATACTTTACATACGTTCGTAAACAATTACATTTATTAACATTTATAAAACATTTCAAATATATCTTACGAAAGATATAAAATATTTTTATATTGTCTATTTTTTTTTATTATTGTAAATAATTCTATACATCTCCAAAAATACTCCAAAAATCGATCTATACTAACAGTAAGACAAATATTTTTGTTAAAAAATATAAATATGTGTATATGATTTTCAATATTAATTTAATGAAAAAGATAATGTCCTAAAGATTCATCGACTGAACTTTTTTCCTGTGCTCTTTCGTTAATTTCCAATCAAAATAATCTATTCACACCGAATATCAAAATGCCTATAAATATTTTATAGATACAGTTAAATTTCTTATCAATTAGATTTTGAATAGAAGAATGAAGCAATACAAACTTTCTCGCATAAATCTTCTTAACAATGTCATTTATCATTGATTTATATGTAATTTAAAAATATTTAAAAATTATAAAATATGTCAATTCATAAGATTTATTGAACGTGAAAATTTTTAAAAGCACAGTCGTCAATACAGAATTGATAGCAATATAATTTTTTGGAACCATAATTGTTACGCAAATATTTTCAAAAAAGATCAAGGATAATCGAGAAATGGTAATCGTAAAAAGATATTCTCAAATAAAATTAATTTCTTCAGACATACAGTGATTCTTATTAATTCTCGATGTTCGAAAGATCATTACTTCATGTATTTGTTTATAATAATTTTATCGAATTAATTGTTTTTTATATATATATGTATAGAAATATAAATTTTATTTAATGCGTATAATTTTTTGCACAAGGAAAAAAAATAGAAAACAAACAATTTGGACAATGAACAAATTACATAAAATTTATATTGATCTTATATATCTCAGGTAGATATATTGTATGTTTTATATGTATATGTATATGTACGTAAAATTAATTTTATATTTAAATTTTAACGACGAAATTTTATCATTTTTTACTGTGCCGTCTCTTGTACAATAAAATTTGTGTACTAAATCAATAAAATTTGTGTTAAATGTATTAAAAAACAACTGATGCAATAACATTATTATAAACAACATTCTCTCTAATAGCACGCTGTCCAAATATCAACATTTAAAAGTCACTGTGTATATATGTATATATATATATATATGTATATTTATTCTTTCATCATACTGAATGGAATTCTTTGCGATTGTTTTTTTTCTTCCTTCTTTCGTTTAATCATTCATGCGTAATTTGCTATCTTGAATATACAAAACGAAATATTTTGTTATAAATGGAAACATTCCATAAATTCTTAATATGTTTCCGCTGTTTACAGATACGCGACAAAACGTATCTACTTTTTGATACTTTTATACGAATCACTGATAGTGTATCGTGTTATACATAATTCATCCGAAAATTTACGAAAACAATATTAAACATCAATCTCATCGAAGCTCAATCTACAAATATCACCCACAATAAGTTATACTTTTACTGTGGAAACATAGTGTAAAAAATTATTGTACCTCAGTAACATTATAGGGAATAAAAAATTTACGCGAAACATTGATTTGATAGAATATTTTACGTCTAAGTGTATTTATCTTCATGTGAATAATTAAAATATTAATTATAATATTGCAACATTTATCAATTTTCCATAGAAGTGAATATTACAAAAATATCACAATTATTAGAAAAATATTATAATATCATAAATTAATTGGAATTTGTTTCACTTCCAGAAATAATTGATAATTCTAGATTATTAACCTGCCATTTGTTAAACAATGATCTCTCGCCTTATATCCTAAATATCGTAGTAACGTTGCTGGCATATTTGTACTGACTCTTTAAAAGCATATCTTTCTCAAACATATCTCGAACTATCAAACTAAATAATCAAATCAAACTAACTAAATAAATAAAGATTCTTCTATTAGAAAAAGATACGTATTTTATTTCGTAATAAAACTACGAGTTCTATTGTAATTTTTTATTTTTTGTCTCATAAAAAAATTGTGCAAATTCATGAATCTATAAATACTATCAAAAAATGCGTTGCAAAATTTCTGATACTAAAATAAACGAGTACATATTTTGGTTTACTTAGAAAACAATGACTTGCGAGCGACATTTCATTCAACCGCAATTAATTCATTTCGAAGCGTTCCTTTAATTACTCAGCTTAGCATCCACCAAGCGTGCTTTATCGAGTCGTAAACTGAATTTCAACACTTTCACGCATAACTCGGCCATTTAAAATACTGTTGAAATTTCGTTTACAACCTAATAATTGGCAGACAAATTCACTTTCGGTGACATTCAGTTCCGCAAATTAATTGAAATTTCCCAAATATTTTAACAACTTGGCTATAATTCGCGACCAACGAATCTTACACGAGCCATTAAACCTGAGATTTCGAAATAAAAGCAACCGAACTATCAATCATTCCATTCACTCCCGTTTCCTATCACGAGTTCAAACTCTCGAGGCTACATAAAATTTCTAGGAAAGTGTACGACAGTGTGTGTGAACTGAACAATTTAAATAAAATCACAACTAGTAAATAAACTGTAAATTTTTAACTAAAAAAATGAAATTTAAATAGAAATCTGTTTGATCTATTAAATATTACAATGAAGACTCTACTTTGGATATTTTATATATTTTTGCAAGTCGTGTGCATTTTGTGCGATTCCACAATTTCAAATAAATGCACAAAAATCCGCAGTATTTATCAATGATATACAATCCAAATTAGAAAATCGAATAATCCCTCCATTTCGAGGAACGAAATGGACACATTGAACATTTTCTCCTATAACTTGAAAATTAAAACACGTAAGACATATAAGGTTCATACGAAGGATTTTTTTTCTCATATCAACCTGCAGATTCGTCGTGCAAATTTAAGGATCACCCTGTATATCTTTGTACGTAGACTTGTTATTGATTGTTGCGATAAAGCGATTTTATTTTAAAGAGAGAGGAACACGTAGGAATCTTTGATCCAGGAATCAGACAGTGAGTCGAATGCCAAACACGTTCCCCTTTTATCGTGCAATAAAAAGAGAGAAAATCAACCCTCGCGCCCTCTTTTAATGACCAACCCCGCAAAACGTAAATCGATACGCTTCGCGACGTAGCGCCGGCAGGCATTCATTTAATTAACCAGTTTCGACTGAAAACGAGAGAAAAAAGAAAGAAAGGAAGACGAAAAAGGAAGAAATAAAAAGGGAACAAAAGGGGAGGAATAAAAGAAAAAGGATCGAAAGGGGAGAGGGATGGAGGATAAAAGAAACAACGTAGGAGCGATAAAGGGGAAAGTATAATCCGGCGATGAGGAACAGGCGGGCTTCGTGTGTTGTTCCCGAACGTCTTCGTTCACGTTGGAAACGAAGCAGTTTACCAACGGAAAAAGCACGGCGTACAACGCAACGGTGGATTCGTTATGCCGTCAAAGGGCGAATCGAGTTCCACTCAAGCACCGTTATTAAATGCAACATGCAAACGTGTTGTGTAACATTGATTTTCTCTAATTGCCCCTTGTTCCTGGCCCCGTCATGGCTGACTTCCCAGCGAATCGTTACCGTAGATTGTCCTCTCCCGTTCCGCAAGGGGAGAGGGGGTTAATTAATATGCATTGTCATTTAATTCGTCCCCATTGTTGGTACGTGCGCGGAACGAAAAAAAAAAAAAAAAAAAAAGGGAGAAAGAGCTGGTCGAAATTTCGCCGACGGGCTCTTCTGCGAGAAACCAGACACGCGGATTATGTATGGAGGATTCTCAATTTGCGAAACAAACGGTTGCCTCTTCTCTCTCTTTTTTTTTCTTTTTTTTTTGCTGTCGTTGATGAGTTACAATAGCTGTTTGTGCGTTTCCACCAGTGGAGGAATTATTCCAATGGAGAAAATAAGTAATTTTTTAGATATTTTATATTCAGGTTTGCAATTATATATTTTTGGAAATTTGAAAAATTTGTTTATATCGCTCATGGAAATTTCATTAATACTACAAGAGAAGAAATATATTACTATTGTAAAAATATTACATCAATGAAGTTTGAAATATGAAAACTTGAAAATTCGTAACAAAATCCTCCGGATATATTTCTTATATATTTTTTATATAAACTTGCATTTTAATTATTTCTATTTTTGTTCGATAGAACAAAAATAAAAAATTTTTGTTTGTATACGTCTTACATGTAAGTTTTAAAACGCGTTTTAAAATTATTATTCATTATTATTATCTTATTTTTCGATAATGTAAAAGAAAATTGCTCCGAATGCGTCACGGACAATGTATAACCAGTCACTTATATGATGAACAGAGAAAAAAGTGTTTACATAATTATGCAACTGCTTGTGTAATTATACAGATAATATCAAATGTGTAACGTAATACATAATACCTTGTATTATGTACGATTTCTTACTTGGATAACAGAAACTTCGCTTCAACATGTTCGCCTAATTTTTTAAACAAAACGATGAAAATTATATTTTAAAATTACAAATTGGTACCGTTAAAGTCTGTATGGAACACTATCAAAAATGTTACTCCTTCCCGATCAAATAACATAAATTTCAATCCAAGACAAATAAATAAATATGACTCACTACGTAATAAAGTTCTATCGTAGAATTTCTATTATACGAAGATAGAAAATTTCGTTATATTGAATATTCACGTCAACTTTTCGCAAGTTTATTAATAAGAAATTCTAAAAACTGATCTAT
The DNA here is from genome assembly GCA_032399605.1 of Melipona beecheii. Classification (NCBI taxonomy): domain Eukaryota; kingdom Metazoa; phylum Arthropoda; class Insecta; order Hymenoptera; family Apidae; genus Melipona; species Melipona beecheii. Next base: position 4,458,516 of record JAUCMO010000501.1, on the reverse strand, counting down.
GAAAAATTTTACGATCGCACGTTTGATACCGATAAAACACCACGAATGCAAACGGGGACTATCTTCAATGCGGATTCTCTATTTTGGTAAAATACCGTTTCGCATAACAAGTGGAAAATATTTCACGGAATTTATTTCGTCCAATTGCGCGTAGTTGTGATAAAGTATCATTTATTGCGCGTAAACCGTGCTACTTTGGTGCAGATTATATCCGCCGCTATCTCTGTAAATAATATTTTATCGAATCGTCTGCAATTGCACGAAATAAATAAGTTTTTAGTGCGGATAAAACGTATATGCTGCATGTTTAGCGAATATATCACACTTATCACGATATACACTAGCCGTAAAGTATCATTTATCGAGTAACTTCCGTTTCACATGTTACATATGTACGTTCCGTTTCATTCACCGGCGCAGCAAACAATTTAAATTCCAAGGCATCCAAGTCCTTGAATTTTAAAGTATGGAATTATTAAAAATCGATAACTTATATTTTCTCGATTAAAAATATATTATAAAAGAAGACATTTATGGAGTCATAAACTAGCATAACAGAAGTTAAATAAATTTCAAGTGTTAAATGTACTAGCAATTTTTTCTTCAAAAATGTCGCAAGGTTGTTGATATTATGAAAATATATGTTGCCTTCCGATTTATTTTGCAATTTATGACAAGAATACGAACATCCGCAATTAAGGACAATTTATTGCTGATACACTATTGTGGAGTAATTTATATTTGTAATTTATAACTGAAGAAACACTTTATAATTTATAATGGAGAAACTGTACAATTTTTAAAATATCTAAGTTTCTTTATTTGCAAAATGCTAAATTCTTCTATTTAGCAAGTAAAATTAAATTCAACAATGCACTAAATTTTATGAAAAGAAATTATAATAGAACGTATAACAATATTTAAAATATTACTTCCATAAAAATATTAAGTGCAAAATGTTATGAATTTTAATTAACTGTATTCTTGAAATTACCATAACAAAAATATTCAATACCACAATATAAGAAAGGATTCATTATGATGAATTTCAATATCGTATCATAATAAACTTCAAACCATTAAATTATTCACACAAATATATCCTCTGATATCATTCTCTCGTAATCCTTACATCTAACAATTAGTTGAAATACAATCCTGATAAGAAGCTTTACTGATAAATTCATGTTCAAATGTAGCAACATGAAATATATTCAAGAATTAACTCGAAGGCGTATCTTTGTGTTTTTCATATATTTTCACCGGCATTTATTTATTGTCATAAATTTCGTACTGGGAATATCATAAATAACTTGCACGCTTTAATGTAAAAATTTAAAAAGACTCATATAATGAAATGAAAACGCGGATTTTTATATAAATTCATATTGGGAATATAATTAAAAAAACCTTGAAACCTTGAATCGAAAATTGCTTCACGGACTAAGTTTTATAGAAAACACTGTATTTTGGGCATTTCATATGTTTTTTTTTTCATACAATATCACGCTTAAAAATTTCCTATAAATGCGTAAAAATCCATAGTGGAATACATCCAATAATATATATAGATGAATAATGGAATAAATCCACACTGAAATATCTATCATTAGAATGTACCATTATTATAATATAAATTAGAATACACTATGATTAGAATTTACTAAAATTGAGATTTGTACTATTAGAATATTATTGAGATTGGAATTCCTACTATTAATAAACTTATTGTTAACTGTTTCACCTTAGAAAAGGAATTAAATCAAGTTTTCTAAACATTTAAAATCACATGTTTTTCCGTTTTATGAGACACAATTCTAACTTCAAAGAGTTAATAATATAGCTGCATTATCAATCATTGCTTTGACTCATTATTTCATTTTGAACTTTTTATAGCTTTGTTTCACTCAAAGTTCTCTGATTAAGTTCTCTGATTAGCCGAATGAAATGGTTAATAAGTGAGGCTACAATTTACATGTTCTATTAGTGGCGAAATGAGGAGTAGAGCGCTGATTTTGGCATATAGACGAAAGCCTCGGTACTCAAGGAAGCTTTGGTTCAAGTGCTACGCTAATTATCTCTAGCTTCGAGTAGTGCGTACGTCAAAATCGCCTGCAATAATTCCGATAAAAGATTCAACAAGCAAGCAACTCGCAGACGTTCATAAATCTCTTGCGAATAAATACGGAGATTTACGTTTTTACGTAATATCAATATGTATATACTTTGTTAATTGTGAAGCATGATAGTATATTAATAAGTTAAAAGTTCAGATTTTTTTTAATAATATTGATCGATTTGTATAATTTCATAGGAAACAGTCAGCTATAAAAATTATTAGAACAAAAAACTTTTATTAAATTTATAACAAAGTAAGAGTGATTTTGCCTTTTTTTCAATAATGAAATAATTTTTATACTGTGCATTTTATAAATTTGTAAGAAGGGAGATTTGGTTCGTGCAAATCGTTTCGCGAAACAATATCGTTAAAAACAAAACAATTTCTTCGCTTAACATCGCTAATCCCTTTCATAGTTACAAACATAGTGTCTAGCGAATTATCTTTCATCCGTATTGGACGAAACATTATGCTCAACGCGTTATATGAACGATATTGCATTGCAAGATATCTCGATTAAAGCATATTATAAACGATATCGCATCTGTGAGATATTTCATCCACAGATACGAAGGGATTAATTTCATTCAGTATGAGCGATATACATGTTTAAACACCTACATGTTAAAGATCGATAGTTATAACGTTAATAATATATTGTGTTTTTTTTTACATTGGTTGAAATAAATGACTCGTTTTACATATATAATTAACGCTGATTCGTTACAACTCTTTCAACAGATGTTTGCTTTTAATTCTCCTTTTGTGTTTGCCTTCGTTTTGTACATTCTACGGTCCACTTCACTCCACCGATTTACGATAGATTTCGAGTTACATTTGTAAACGACGAAGTTTAAACACTTCCTGAATTTCAATATTTCATACTGTCATTGATAGAAAAAAAAAATATATATTTTACATTGATAGGAAAAATATTTTTCCGAACGTTTAAATTTATTTTTGTCATATCGTATCGTATTTCGTACACGGTTCTAACTAGAAATATGTTTGCATCACTGCCGACTCGACAACGTACATATTTCATTATTTTAGATTAAGCCTCGAAGGATGTTATGTGTGAAAGTTACTTTTTATATGATTTATGAATTTTATATTATTTATGACATATTTACACTGAGATATAATCTCGATCTAATAGAATAGAATATTAATAATTTTATTATTACAATTTTTCATGAAGCTTGCGAAAGAAAAACTTTATTTTATACTTTTGATTTATTTTCGTGAATATGATAACCTCCTATCAACTATATTAACTCTTGTTTAATTCACGATCAATTAAATTCAAGTATATATTTGACAAAGAAATATTAACCCTAAACCTAACCTAAACCTAACCTAAACCCTGTTGCATCTAATTTTAAATTAATAATTTCATTTGACGTCATTATTTGAACATTTGTCTGATCTATTATTGTTTCATCATGTTTCTAATGCTCGTTTAATCGATATCTTAGAATTAGACTTCAACTATTAAATTAAAATTAGAAATCCATTTAAGGATGAAAACTGAAAAAATATCATTCTTTTCGTATTATTTTTGCATTTAGAGTCTCTCTCCGGTCTGTTTCCATTACGATTACAGAATATTTATATACTTCCTTTGATATATCACCTTATATACCTCCTTTAATGTATAATCGTACATTAAATACCGCCATTTACTTTCGCTTCCTTTCCCTTCTTTTCTCCACGCTTTTCGTTCCATTGTGCATACTACTGCCAGCTTTCATTACCTACTGCCGGAAATAGAGTTTTTCCCGCTTTCCTGTCCGTCAATGAGACATGACCAAAGTAACAAGAGAAATAACTGATGAGACAAACTAAACTTTGACCAAAAGAAAAAAGAAAGAATCTGCGACGAATACGGAAATGGACGGAAGAAAAGTAGCAGGATTGCTTTTCTGCTCGTGTTTATGAGAGGAAATTACCCTTTTTCAGTTGAAGAACTCTCTTCGCGTTTTTTTCCAATTTTTGATAAGAACATCGTTGTTCGGTTGATTTTCTTTATCTACTACTTCGATCCATGCATTTTAAATCAGTCACGTGTTCTTTCCTTTTTCTCTTTTTCACAGATAAAAATCACAGTCTGTAAAATTAAATAATAATCGCGTGAGTGATTAAAGATAAAGTTTTACAGTTCGTTTCATATTTGTGCGTTACGTTACTAGCACTCTACCCATTTGAAACTTGTCACAGAAAAAAAATCAATTCGTGCACCTAACCAAATCGGTGAGTTGAAAAATAAATCTAAAAATCACGTTTTCGAGTATTTGGAAAAACTAAATCTTTAGTTTTCGTGTATCAACAATCCAATTGATTTTGTAGTATTTTTTTAGTTTAAATACGATTTCCCTAGTTTCCAAGTGAGTATTTATTTGTTGGACCTTTATCATTTCGAAGTCTAAAAAATATATACCAACTTGTGCAATGAAAAAACTCGTTTTAAACGCAATATTGTCCTATTAAACACAATAAATCAAAAATATAAAATATTAATTCGATATACGTAGAACGAAATATGGCACAAATTGGCTGTCGTATCATTCCACTACAATTAATTTTATTCGCATTAGAATTATTGATAACGGTAAATATTGACAACGCTATGGTTCGAACAACATAACAAATTCTGTTATGTATATCCGTCTCAGATAAACTTTATATTGATAGAATATTGATAGACGTAATCAGTAACGGAAAAATACGCCACTCAAGTTGTATTAAATGTTTCGCAATGTACGATATGCATATCAGATGTTACGTTCTGAATGTTCCTTTTAAAAAGAATCAAGTTTATTCAAGAGATCGATAATACTAATTCTGGAATTTCGTTCGACCATTAGTTAATTTTCACTTGAAAATCAAAATTTATTCTCCATTGTACAAGGCTGCTGCAGTTTTTTTCTCAATCTTATTCTCGTTTTAAAAATCTCGATGAAAAATTTTTAATAGTTTAAGAAAATCTCTAGTGTAAAATTTAGGAAAAAGTAAAAATTATGCATGATAATAATGATTCTCTTGGACTTTTTACAAATTTAAAAAATTTCTGAAGAATAAAAACCATGCAGCAGTCTAATCTTAAGTATTAGATTAAAAAAATTTTATTTAACATAAACATAAGAAAATAATTGAATCATTTTCAAATAATTTGCTATTTTTATTAACTTATTTGAATAACATATTAAATTTGAATGTAAATTTTATTATAATATATAATATATAATAACATATTAAATTTTAATATTATTTTAAATTTTAAATATCGTATACATTTTAATGTAGCTGAATTATTTTACGATATTCGATAAAATTAAAAATTACTTGGTGTATTATTTAGAAAATATTTAATTAAACCTAAAGCATCAAATGAAATAAAAAATGGTAGTCAAATGTACATATTAGAATCCTTGCAGAAAATGATGAACAGAGTAAATTGAGATCAAAGACGAGGTAAATATTTAAAAATGTATCATACTCATTCACGCAAATGTTGGTCATATGATGAACAACTACGTATGTTAATTGAAATACAGATATCTATATATAGAATGCTTTAGGATTGTAATATAAACATTTCGTGCGCAAGTATATATTTTTTATTCGTTTCAATTCTTTATCTGGCTTTGTTAAGTGTAAATCGTCGTGTACTTTGAACTTTTAAGCACGTCGTCAGTGAAAACTTGTAATCGAAGTTCAAAAAGATGGTCAGAGTAATTATATCCTCTCCTCGACCACTTGACCCTGAAACGAATCTAAATTTTTATTTCATTATCACAGTCTAATGGAGAATTTTAGAATATATCTTTAATTGTAAAAAAACTTTGACAAATAAATACTTATCGCTAACAAAAATATACTTATAAATAAAATTACTAGTTTTAAAATATTACATATTACAATCTAAGACTAATATAAAATTATTAATCATTGACAAATTCAATAATTTAAAAAAATCATACGATTATCAAAAGTAATTTAAACTCTTTATATAACTTTTAAAAACTTCTTAAAAACGAAAAAATCTCATAAATTTAAATTTCGAGAAAATTTCTCTTTTCTTTCCCACCTCATTCGTCCAATAGATATAATGCAAAATACAAGTACATATAATATTTGCATTGAGGATTAAATTAAAACATTTTGAAGCCAACATGTAATGTGTTATCTATCATACTAACTTTTATAAATACATTTTATAAATTTTTATTGTATATCAAATGCATGCCTTTCATTTATTTATCATTTTCTTCATAATCTGAGTCTATTATCACGTTTTGCATGAGTCTAACAAATGTCTTAATATTCATATTATGGGATTTGTGCAAGCTGTTACAATGTTTGCATTTCAACATTTTGAAATGGTGTTGGATCAATTTCTAGCCCTTGTGAAACGGAAAACAAATTCCTCATTATTTTGTGTTTTTGTTATAGATAACTTTTAAAGAAAACATTTATGAGACCTATGCAACGTCATATGATGTTTTTCTTTAATTTCCATTCATAGAAATGGATACTAACATCGTTTTACAAAAAGAGGAAAAAATTGAATAGCAGCTAGTGAGAACGATACACGCGTTCAACAGCTTGCGTCAGATGGTGCGATTTTGATGTATCCACGTCAAAGGAAACTATACGCTCGGTTTGGTCAAATACTACTATAATCTTTCTGCCTTTTACATTCAGAAACAACTTCGAATGTTCGAACATGAACACATGCCCGTTTGAACGAACTTTCACGCGTTTCTGCGCGAATTCATGCAACCGCGCCTGGTTTCATTCGTTTTTACGCGCCCTATTCGACGAACCGTGTCTTGAAGAGACAAAATTTCGATAACCTGAAAGTTCGAAATTTTTTCGAACACTGTAGAGTTTCTCAGAATGAAAAATACTAATGCGTTATAAAAATTCTAATGCGTATATTTGCAAATATTTCAAGCACTTCCAATTTTAAATTTTTAAATTTTTAAATTTTTAAATTTTGATTTTGTCATCAAGCGAAAACATATGCATAGCTGTAAATATAGAAATATAGTTATAATATATTTACAATGAATATTCGTATTTATAATAATTGTCAAGTATGTTGCACGTCGGAATACTGTTATCTGTAGTTCTTCAGATATACAAGAGAATACGGAAATATACACTGATGCAATCATTTTGACTGCTTTTCTATTTTTTGCTCTCGTTAGTTTCGTACACGTAATCTTAAATCACATTACTGAAATATCACGCGTAAAAAAACACTACGATTATATCTATACTTCTTAAAACTCACATTATGATTTTGTGTGAATTCTAATTTGTGTGGAGTGTAATAAAATATGAATGAAGAGGAGATTTTATTTATATGTCATTTTATCGAGATAAATTCTCTTCATAATCGTTCAAAGTCATGACTTCTTCATAATGTTCACTGTGTACCGAGATTAATTAGAACTGTAAATCTTAAATATGAACGTCTTTGTTATTAGAATAATTAATCTTTTGAACTTCTCTATACTTCCTTCCAAAAAATACTTTGCAAAGCAGTTTTACAACACGAGCGAAAGAAAAATGAACTTCGTTACGAGTTACAAAGTGGCGCAACGTTCTTTGTAACATTCTCCGTTCTTCTTCTCCATAGTTGTAACTCTTTTAAACGCTGAATCCTTCTCGAGCACTTCCAAAAGTTTCCCCGCAACGAGAGATCAGAACGACCGCACAGGTAATCTAATTGCGTTCAAAAATTTAGTGTCCAGCATATTACCGTTCTCCCTCGTTAAAATAATTGCAAAGTTCCCGGCGTAATTTGTAATTCCTCTGAATTACTATCGTAATGCAAATTGTAGCGACACACTGTGCGACAAAGTTCCGTCTTCGAGCGATACATCCTCACGTAGTCTAAAACCTCGTTCTCGATAACCGAGTTTCTATGAATTTCGTATTTTAAAAATTCACTACTCGTTCCAGGATCAGATTCGCCGAAGAACCCAGATACATTGATGCAAGAGGTTCCATATGAATTATGCAATGGATCCACACAGTGTGTCCGGAGCTTTGCTTCGTACGAGTTCCTGCGATCCTCCACAATAGAATGACTATAGATACGAGATAAACGCGGGACGACCATTATTAGTATAAACACCAATATGTTCTATCCAATCTAAATTATTTCCTACATGAAACGAAAGTGTCAAGGATCTGGAACAAATCTTGAGTTTCTCTGTCTGCATTCATTAACACGTACGTGGACGTTCATAGAAAATTGTTTAATAGAAACGCCGACACATTCCAATCCAAATTGTCTTCTATCACAGAGATAAAAAGAATCTTGGAGAAATCTCTCTCAGATCATTCGTAGAAAATTGTTTCATATAAATCGTTGTTAGTACAAACGGCAATACATTTTATCCAATCTGAATATTTTCCATGAGAACATCAGGAATCTCGAATAAACCTGAAGTAATTAACGTCAACATGGATCATTCATGGAAAGTCAAATAAGCATCCTTCATCCAAATTCGTGTCCTCAGACGCGTGTTAGATTATGTGACTACTTCTGGAAGTAGCTTCCGCGTAAATCGCAGTATTTACTGTGTCTACAGCAGCCGTTGAAATGCCAAAGCTCTCGAACGATAGTTCCATCTTTACAGATTCCCTGTTTCTAGAGTTCTTCAAAGGTAGCTCCTCGTACATATATATCACTCTATATACCACGTCCCGAGATACTGGCAGAACATTGTCTCGCATTGACTCATATTTTACCCGTTCGCTATAACATGTTCCAACCAAAAACTGTTCGCTATTTGGGTCGCAAGGTGCAACGGTATTAACGACCTGTCTTCGTTTCGGCACTGCATCGCTACGCAGCAGGTAGATTTACTTTCGAAACAACCGCACGAACGCAGCACGTCGTACATATACGGCGTACGCAACTGAGAGGCAACTCCTCGACATACATACATATATACGTGGTGTACGTAAGCAGCGAAAGGGTTAACATGTTCACGTATGACGCATCCGTCATATCTTACAGCAGAGCATTTCACGCGCTCGCCACGTGATAGTAAAAAAGTAAACGTTTTGATGATAGTAATCCTTTGTTATCGATTTTTGGAAAATTGTCATCGGCCTGTACGAACAACTACATGTCGATTATAACTTGTGTTATGTTGCGATTGAAACTTGTTCAGAAAGCGTATATTGAAACGCTGATTATGATTCTTTGTCCTGGTTTTTGGATTTTTGGTATCCTCTAATAAAATAGTATATAAATAAATGAATAAGTGTTGATTGTAATTTATGTTATGACTGTTGTGGTTGTGGCGGAATTTTATGCAAATTCAAATTTTTATAGGTAACAACTATAGACATGGAAATAAAATATTGAAATCTGCTACATTTCTTAGATGTTATAGAAAATTCTATACTTCAAATATTTTATGTATCTTTGTTGCATATTATATGTTTTCCGTGAATTTTTTTATATTTTTATATTTCAACTATTATATTTAGCTTTACCTTTCATCTCTAGAGTCTAAATATTACATTAAACGTGAGGTTGGAATTATAAACTGTAACATCAATCGTTTCCAACATCGTTTCCTTCGGCACATTAGAAATTCCGTTTGATGCAAATATTATGAAAGAGAAGTTGTGACTTATTTAATTATTATGAAAGGGAATCGCAACTCAAGGAAAATTGTGAGATACTCATTTAGCATAAAGAAAAATAAGCATGAAACAAAAGTGAAATATTTTTAAAAAGTTGGATAAATAAGTAATTTTATGACACTTTGTTCTAGATATATATATAATGTAGATAGCACTAGGTAAATACTTGGATGTAAATACTTCAACAAGAATATTTAAAACACTGCAATAAATATATTACATGCTTGCTGATTGATCTTTATTTGAAATTCTTTATTTGAAAAAATATAGATCTTGAAAAACTCGGTCAGTATATTCTCACATAAATGTCGAAATGCACTATTGTAGTATCTTTGTTTAATAACGTCATATTAATTAAATAATGACCATTGGGAAATGATGATGGTAAACCATCCATGTTGTCGATTACGTAATCTTCTCCTTGATAAACTCCCTAAAATATAATAAATTAAATTATATATTATATCATTATTATATATAACTATTTATTATATTATGTATTATATATATAATTATTTATTATATATTAAACAGTTATATATATATATATAAAACATAAATTTTATATATATGCGTAATAAAACAGTTAACAACAGTTGCAAGTTCGTCAAAAGAAATATCATAATTTCCGTTTTATTAGAAGGAAAAAATAACGAGGGTAATAAATGTAAAATATTGCTTGAAATATTAAATTATTTACATACCGGAGCTGGAGGACAATTATCCACATCATCGAAGTTGACTGCTTTTATCATAGGACGTGCTATAGAATTCGAGTCAGAAATAACTTCACAAAAATTTGTTTCTATATGGAACCCAAGATCAACCGAATATTCACCCATTCGAACCGTGAATATGTCGGCTGTTATCTATATGAAAATTTTATACGTTTCGAATATTAATTTAACGATTCGAGTAATTTTATAATTTATTTATTGATACAATTGTGATTGAACGAACTCTTTAATATTTTACAAATATAACATTGTACTTTAATTACGAATTAAACGAATAAATGTATTTATTTTCGAAAGAATTAGCCTCAAGTTTTAGTTCATTACGAAATTATGTGAGAACAATTGTTTAAAATAATTATTTTTTTCACAGACTAAAAAGGAATTCAATCTTGAAAGATTCCTGAAGTCAGTCATTTAAAAAATAGTACAAACATAAATATAATCATCCTAAATAACTTTTGATTTATATTCTTACTAAACATCTAAAATTAGTTTCATTATTTAAAAATTCATAATATCACGATAAATTTATATTTCACTTTCAATTTTATGACGTATTATCAATGTAATTGATTTCTAACTTGAATTTATTAATATTTATACACTGATATGCTTGCATATCATATACGATAATTTATTAATTGAATTCCTAATCTGTATTTTAATCACTCTGTTTTCACGGTATGATTATGATTTAATATGTATGATTATTGATTAGATTGATAACAATACAAAACCTATTTTTATTTTTTTCTGATTTTTCCAAAACTGGTTAATTGATCTGCGATATTTGGAACGTATTAAATAATGTAAATTGATCAATTCAATATCACTATTATTTCTACTTTTCTTCTTCTTGTTATTAATGTATAAGATAATACTTGCGAACATTGCGAACATTACCATTAAGACAAGGTTATAAATTTTTATTCCTACTTATAAGTAATTAAAAAACTTCATGTAAGTTACTATTACAAAATCTACAACTAAACAACTGCAAATGATTAACATTCAAAGAAATGTAAACGTAAAGAACTTTCGATGCAAAAATATGATTAATACGGATATTTATGAACATTCATATCCTCACCGAACTCTAAAAAACCGAGCATCTGAATAGAAATTTGTACCATTTTTTAAATGGGTATCGAGTATCATATTTTTGATATTTTTTAATATTACGTACATTCTATGTAATTTTTCATAAATTCATAAGCACTAAAACATAATACATTAAATATTAAATGTTAAACTAAATCGTTCTATCACTAAATTGTTGAATCATTAAATTTCGCGATCAAATCGCTAAATTGTTAAATTTTTCAAGGTAAATGTTCGATCCTTATTAACATCATAATTGAAAGTATGTTAAATACATACTTTGATATCCTCAGGAAATGATTTAATGATCTCTATATACGAATTCAGACTGGCTCCGTATGTGCTATCGTAGTTCAATTCGAAATCACATGTTTTTATATATTCTTCGTTTACTTGGGAACAGTCAATATCTTCCAATATTACATCGTAGTCTGCCTATTAACAATACTTTAATAATTATGAATCAAACATTTTTAATTATGAATCAAGAAAAGAAATTAAAAATGTGAATAAAGGACAATTAATAAAGCTTATTTTTCACTTACATTTTCTAATCCTTTTGTTATTGTGTTTGGAACATATTAGGATTTTAAAAGAAATAAACTTCTTTAAGCAAATAAAAATTTTACATCATTTAGAAATAAGAATTATCATTTTAGTATTATTTATTATAATAAATATTTTGTAATAGTATTAATTAATTGTATTAAAAAATGATAGTTACAATATTTTCATTTCTCATAAACGAAGAATATTCGTTCAAAATATTTCTTCAAAAAGCAAAAAGTGCTCCAAACTTTCAAATAAGAGTGAAACTTTATTTATTACTTGTACACAATTGAACTTGTCACTTGCAAGAAAAAATTAATTATTCAATTATTTTATGCTCACCTCCACCGTGTACCACTGTAAAGCACAAACTATTAACAACCAAAGACGCATCCTGACAGACGTGTTAAGTAGTCCGTTTCAACTTGAAAACGAATAATATTACACGTTGTTTTTGTCATTCGTTAGAAAAAAAAATACCATCTGGTAACGTAACGTCTAGTAGATGCGCGATTTTATCAGATGTTATTGTCTTTTATAGTTGCGAAACCACCGCAATGAAAAATTATTTTGAAACATCTGTCACGAACACCGTAATTAGAAAGATCATAACAATTCTCGCTATACCACTATTATGTTATTATTTATTATTAAATATTATGTTTTTCACGTAAAAGATTGCGATAACTATAGCAATACTTATATCAGGCATATTATCTAATGTTTTCTCAAAACTATAATATATTCGCGTCACAAACGTGCAAAGAACGATGCTCAAGGACTATTTCAAAACGAAACGTTTATTCGCAATTACGTTTATATATTATACAGCAAACTAAATATATTAAACGTATCCTACATAAAAAAAGAAATCTATCATTAGTATCGATCGTGAATTTAAATTTTAATCTAAATCTCTTTAATTTTTAATCTAAATCTAAATTTACAATTGTAAAAGACAAACGTTAAAAAAACTGCTGCATCCAGTGCAAATTGAATTGAATATAACAGAAATATTGAATCTGTTAAATCCAACAATCTTTAATAAATTTCGACATAAATAAAAGATCGGAAAATAGTCACTGTCTCAATTTAACATTTTTTGTTTTCTTCCTCGCCTAGAGCTACATTAGAAATTGAAATTTCCCAGAGAAATGTGTATATCAACAGAAATGATCTTCTCGGTCTGGGGAAGATCTTCCAGCCTTTACCAATGTCCATTCTCCTCTTCACGTAACCTTATTGAAAAGAATACGAAATGAAGCAGCTCATCGACCGTTAACATTGGCATGCTCCCAGTTAATCGACAAAACGAACATAACGTGACTTGTGTCCGCTATTTTTCGATTTCTGGCCTCGAACGAGTTATCGTTGCAGACTGAAGCAATACATACATAACTTACTGACCGAAGGATAAATTTACGATATCGCTGATGCCCAGCTTTCATTTCACGACGAAATCCTGACTTTCCGCGATATCTGCCCGAGATCGAATAATCACACGAATAAACTAAGCGATCGCATTATACGAAAAGTAGAAAATAAATAAATAACACAATTTTAATCACAAATGTAATTCTAATCGAAGTCATTCTAAGTCGATGTTTCCTAATTTGTTTAGCATATCGAAACATGCCAAGATAAATATAAATAGAAAAGTTTCTGAACTTCAAAAAAAAAACCTGAAACAATAGAAAAGTTAAATTTGAATTAAAATTAATTTGTCAGATATAAATATTAAAATTCTCTTAACCTCTCGTGGACAAGCCATATTATCTATACGAAAGCTAGATCGTTTATGTTCACGCCTCATTTTTTATTGTTTTCTATTGTTGACTTCCAGAAAAATGTAAACAAAATCCTTGGGTTACTTAATTATATAATCAATTCAAAAAGAATGAAAATTTTTTTCCAGAAAGAATGAAAATTCGCTTCGAAAAAACCACGAGTGGAATTTCGTTTAGGACGTAAACTAGATAAAATACCCAATTTTCAATTGGAAGAAAAAATACATCTATATAAACGTCACTAATCTGACGATAATCCAAGAACATCCTCGTTTGTAACGAATCGCGCTCGTTACAAATTTATCCGCAAAGAGATAAATCGGCATAGCGAAGCGGCAAGTTTCGGAAACGCTAACTGAACGACCTGGTATCACTTCGATAATACACGCGATGTCATTGGAACGGCGAACATTTTACGAGCTTATTCCAATTCCGACTGGACGGGCACACAGCTAAATGGATTTCGTCAATTCATTTACCACTTGATCTAGCCGCGCATTTCAATTATATGTGTACTCTTTGTCGGCAGGTATCCGGCAGCGTAGCATCGTGGCGGTGCACACGCGAGTCATCACCGACGCGACGGTTCCTGATAAAGTCGTGGGAGCGGATGCGGTTCACGATACAATTGAATTAATCTCGATCGGACAACACCGTGTCGCAAAACGAAACAGGAAATCGCGTTGTCGCGCGCAAAATCGAGCTAACGCAGCCACCTCGAATCTATTGCCCGTTATTAGCCGTTACTGTTTTCCAGAACGTTGCTCGTTATTGGCCTCCGCCATTGGCCACGTTTTTTCTTCCTCTTCCCATCTATTTCTCTATACCGCGCTTCGTTAATTAGAATGTAACCGATACGACGCGATTAAATTACTCGACTAGAAGTAACATACGATCGCGCGTCAGCTTGATCGTTCTAAACGCGAGAGCATATCGATTTTACCCGGAGAACTCGCTGATCTTTAGACTTACAAACATATTCGTACGTTTGCGACGTATTTTGTAACAGAACAATCGTGTGATTCACCTATTTCGCAAGTTCAACTATTTCATCGAGTCTTATTCCGACAGACAGAACACTAATGGAAGTGTGACAACTAAAACTATATTTTCATCAGGCAATCCTAAACCTGCCAGTGTCCCTTTAATTCGCTTTCATTTGTCATTTCGCACGACACAAAGACAATCTACAAGGTGAACTTGTAGACCGATTATGATGATTTTTTAATATCTCTGTGATACGTACGCTGGCGATAAAAGATTGGTTGAAATCATTCCAACTGTTAAAAATTGAAAAATCTACCAGTTCAAATAAATTTTATCAAAAGTTTGATATAATATGAGAGGAATTAAAGAAAAGAAGAAAGAACAACCCCTCAGATATAATCATTGTAGAAAAAGTATTTAATTCTAGACTTTCTACGATATTCTTATACGAAAAATGTACAAATTCGAATGAAATATTTCCAATACACTAACAAACTAGCTTCCATATATCAAAACTACATATAATTTATTTTTCACTAATCTAATGGATATGTACATCTACACAAACATCTAATCACAGCCAATTAGCTCGTATTACTTGCCATATAATTAATAATTGTATCAGTTATATAATATAATAATTCATATAATATAATAATTAATTATTTAACTATATAGTAATACAATTAGTAATTACATATCAAATAATATCGATTGTCCAGGTCTCACCACGTGGAGGTGCTGCGAATGGAGACCTACCCTATCCGCGGCCCATCCAGCCTCCTTTTGCGAACAAAAATTTACTACAAATTTAAAACATAAATTTATGAACAAATAGTCCTTTTATTGTACGTTTGCAAAACGTTCAACACCTTGATCGTTGTGCAAACCGAACAATAAAAGAAGTAATAAGAAAAACCGACGCGGAAAGCTGAATTTTTATAAAAATAGAAATTATACTAAAGTTTAAACTAACTACATCATTCTATGAGACACAGCTTCGACTATATAACAGTAATTAGAAAAGTTAAACAAATATGTGTCTCATAGAGAATTTTATTTATCCCACTTAAATTAATATTAACTACTCTTAACCATGCATGTACTTAGATACTAACGCATCTTACAACTTAGAATTACCATGCTTAAGCTTAAATCTAATAAGCAAACTACCACAAACGCTATGAACTATTAAAACTATTAAAACTACCACAACACAACACAACACAACAACAAAATATCCAATTTAAAACTATTTGTAGCCTAATTAAATCTTATTTAAACTAACACCTCCACAGAAAACAATTTTTATTCATTCTAAGTACACAAATATTTTTAAAAAGGAATGAAGTGAATATTATATGAAATCTTCTTTCGATAATCTCTCAACCTGGTAAATCTTCTTCTATTGATTCTATAATCTGTACCTGAAAGAAATCTAAAAAAAGATTTGTAAAATCTGTAAAATATAATTATTACTTACAATTGGATAAAAACATCATTTTGTTGTAATAATCTTTTCCTCTTAGTCACTTCTTTTAATTCATATTCAATCTTTTTAAATCTTCAGTGTATGTACATATCTCTGTAACTATGCAATACTATCTATAAATTAATATATCTGAAACAAACTCATGTATTGGATTAATATTAAAATTTAAATGAAAAGATCTGCAATGAAGATATATTATACAGATAAAAAATTTAAAGATTACTGTTAAAATATTACTTTATAACTATACCATATTAATTGAATTAAATCATTTTCTGATTCGAAATTGTGAAAATAGAAAGAAAGAATTTCTAATATAAACAAATAAATCAAAAACTGAAAATCTGAAAAATTTATTTTTGATGCAAAAATGAAAGAAGAGTCGATTAAAATCATATGATTTATCTTTCAACTTCTGTTTACTTGTTACATAGCACAAAGAATATATTAATGTAAATGTATTAAATTTATAATAAAATTTGGCAAAATAGTAGTTAATAAAAGACTATATATTTTTAGCAATATCTTCAATAACAAACGCAGTGGTAAGGGATGCTGAAAAAGAAAACCTAACACAGTAACCAAAAGAGTCACTGACAAAGAAAATCTAATAAAATAGTAACCAGAAAGGCTACTGACAAAGAAAATCTAAAACAACAATCAGAAGGGACACTGAAAAAAAAATCGCAATACAATAGCCAAAAGAGCTACTGAAAGAACTATCGTATTTCCATTGAATACAACAACCGGAAGGACTATTGTCAAATCTACATTCGACATGAATCCGAACAATAAACCGTATCTTGTTTCGCAACACTAATTCACTAATATTTCTAATTATGAAATAGGAAATTTTCAAAGACAAACGTGAAAAGTGCTTCATCCGATTTAAAATTCTCAAAAATAAATACGCAACGCTATTAATCTATGCACTCGTCTTCAAAAAATACGCAACACTAATTGTGACGTGTCTAATGCAACCATGTTGAAGGTTGCTGATAAATGACCACCTCTGTACAGCTCTTGTAGCTGTACCAAGTGATCCGGGAGCAGGAACAACCTTCCACGAATCCAGAATCGAAGAATACGGGCATTTTGTAAACGCAACACTATTTCAAGAAACGTGATCATTCATTATCGCAACACTAAGAGTAAAAGTAATTAGAAATCGCGATGAAATAATGTCGCAACGCTAACTCTAAAAACTGAATGAAAATTATTATTATTATTATAACAATACAAAAGCTAGTGTATGAACAAAAACTATTTCAAATATTCTAACATTCTAATATTAATTAAAAACAGTGATACTATAATCTAATTTAAAACAATAGGAAACAAGATAAATTTTACTCTATGTATAACTCTAAAATAACTTTAAAAATTCACAATCAAAATTACTAAAAACAATCGCGGTATCGTAAGTCGCAACTTTAAAGCAAACACGAGTATCATTTTTTCGCGACTCTAATTTAAACCGTAATCAATTTTTCGCAACACTAACAAGAAAAACCGCGATATGACCGAACAATGATGAACCATAATAGGAAAGAAAAAAAAAATACAACTACAAATATTAAAAGAGCATAGTGACAAAGTAGTAACGAGAATGACTTCCCATGCTATGGAACCATGTAAATGATCCAGAGGATGAGAAACCATTTGTTGTGACCCTCTTCGTAGCAGTTTGCCGGGCCTCTTCGGCTTCTAGCCTCTTCTTTCTTCGAGCGCAATGCCCGCTGAAACTTACGTCTAGCTCGAGTCTTTCTAATCGCAAACCAAAAAATAACTTACAAAGGTGAAATAAAAAAGTAAATCGCGGAAGCTGACCCCCATACACATGGACGACCATCGATCATTGTGATCGCTGTCCGTTCGTATGTGCGTGCTCGAGCAACACCTACATAAACGTTCGTTTCGGGACCTACTCGCGACCTATCCACGACCGCGATCGCGATACTAAATTCAAAAAATCGAAGAGTAAAACCAGAAACAAGTGGCATGCTCCATTTGTACCAATTTCACTGTCGATTTTTCAAATTAAATTTACCTACTTACAATTAAACACATTCACGCCAGAAAGTATGCTACCTATCCTAACAGTCGCCCTATATTTAAAAAATGGCAAAACAGTCACACCAACACACTCACTCCACGGTTCTCAGACATACCACTCGGGCGCAAACCTAAACTAGAGAGAACGTCCCCGGGACGCCTCCGACACCCGAGCTTAACACACAACTTTCACACTCTAATTTACGTACCATTTTCCTGAAATCGACTGACAATGGCTAGCGATCATTGCGTGAAACGTGATTAAAACACGTTTATATTTACAGCTAATATTAATACTGAGAAAAAATATATATAATTTCTATAGAAATTACACGTGCAAACTGACTTGTAATCATTATTATAATTGATAGTATAGTTACAATAATAACAATATAATTATAATGTATTTATTAGGCATTATGATACTAAATTCATAATTCTTTAAATGAATGCATAAATACTTTAAATATTTCAACTTATAATGAATGCCACAATAAAAACGACGCAATTCCACATCCTAACCACGCATGCGGAAAATACGTCGTGCACGATACGCTAACACACTGTCAGTCGCTGAGACTTTTTTATAAAATTATAGACTACGGCCATCGTGCCCAATGTCTTTCACCCACCCAAGTAGCACCTGGACACGTGTGAATGAGATCCTGACAATGAGCACGGAAGGGGTTAAACCTGAAAATCCTGAACTAAAAAAATAATTAGTTTATGTAATTTGTATCTATCGGACTATTGTATTATTTTATTTCAAACTGTAATGACTCTACTCTTTGAGAAATCATTGAAATTACAAGAGAACAAAGACAATGAACAAGACTTGAATTTGTTAAAAAAGATATTACGAATAATTTAACAATTGCCTCAAACAATCAAAATCAAACAATTGATTCCAAATTAAGTATTAATAGAAATCTCAAATTAATCTCAGGCGACTTCTTCATCAAAGTACATTTTCGAAAATGCGAAAGCAGTGATCTTTAATAACTTGTTACTTTGATTCAAAAATCTACCTATCGCGAAGTATCTTCTTGCACATAAAATTTCATATATTTCTCTGCGGATAAGATTCTAATCTTATTATTATATTTCAAATTTTACTGAAGTTCATAATTATATTTAATTGTATTTAATACCATTACAAAAGGGAAGATGAAATTGAAAATTATTAATTATTAATTATTATAACAAAATATATCACTAATATAAGTAATAACTGCATCTTTCATAGCAACGAGAAGTCGGAGGGTATCCGTCTTCTCTACTATGGAATGCTCAAACGAAATCATTTTAATAATAATTATTTATAAGTATTTATAATTTATCTATTCGTATACATACTTACATATTTTATCATTGCAAATATTTATATTAAAGATATTTTGATTTTATAAGTAATCACTATAAATTTAATTGTTAAAATCGCGATGTACAAGAAGCCCTATCCTGATCTAACATATACATAAAAAACTTGACAAAAATGTTACTACTCACGAGTATAAAAAAATACCCGCGGTCACTATGCTCATAAAAAATTCTACGTATACAACCAGTCACCCGTGCCGATTCGGACCTTTCATCCTACGACATGATTGAGTGACCGGAGGAACATAAATGCATGCGACTCACGGGATAGATGTGAAGAACGTTATCATCGATGCTGTACTGGAGCAGGTATAGTTATCGTGAAGACTCTCACCAAGTAGATACCACTGCGAATCCTATGGCAAAGTGAACACCGTGAAAAATTTTTTAAAAAACATAAAACATTTCGTTTCTAAATACACAGTGTTACTTGTGAAAATTTCAATTTTAATAGTGATAAAAATTGGGACTAATAATTTGAAATATTTTTATTTTATAATTATAATTTTACATTCGACTTCAATGCAGAAAGAACTATAAAAAATAGAATTTAAATAATTTACATTTTTAGTTTTTAAAGCTTCATAAGATTCTTGGAGAATTGGGGGAAATGCAGACTCTAGAAGATATATAACAAAACATTAAACATTAGAATTTGTTGTATTTAAAAGCAAAGCAAAATCTTAAGTTGGAGGTAATTAAAAAGTCTTACATTCTTAGCTTTAGAGCCATCTTGCATTTTCCCCAAAAAATGCAAAAAGTTGTAAAGTGTCTGTAACAAACATCAAACATTATACTTATACGGCTTATTTTATTTGAAAAATGAGAACATATGCAGTATATTATATTATATTAAAATTTATTTTAACTGTTAAATACATACATCCTTAATGAACTATCGTTAAATTTAGTATTAAAATTGTTAAAAATTAGACAGCATGAAATTAAAGAACCAACAAATGAGTATAAAATGTTATAATAGAAATGTGTGTGTAAAAGCATATAAAAAAATACGTATATGAGTTAGTCAATTACAAAGTTACAATATTTATACTAGTTAGAATTGAAATTAAATTTGGTATAAAATTATAAATAACTTTTAGCACAATATGTTCTATTTAATGTTTATATGCTATTATTTCTTTAATTGTTGAAAATTATATGTAACAATTATGTGGTTAAATCTTACTTTGAGTTGAAACCTAAAATGCACGTTTTATTATAAAAATATATAACACAAACACAAATCTAACAACTATTAATTTAAATTTTTACCTAAGAACTTCTGCATGATACTTCTTTCTGAATGATTTTTTTGGATAAATTCCTCTTTACAGACTAGATGTGTTTCCTTCCGCCATGTTTACTGCTTAAAAATCGATTATGAGAAATATCGATATGTTCGAGAATCGTAGGATGTATATTCTATACTTCACCGTTGGCGTTATAATCTTTAACTAATTTAAACCCAATATGCGTAGGTTTAGCGCGAAATATGAACTTGGAATAAAAATAAAACTCTGGTCTAAATCAAATACACAAAATTTATGAGAAATTCTTTAAAAAAAATGAAAATATTCTAAAAAGAACGACAACGTAATTTCTTTTAACAATATAAAGTTTGCATACAATGTTATATACCTACGCAGTATTTAGAAGCTAGAAAATTGAATTGCAGCTCCGAATTTCGATTCGAATTATAAGTTTCAGCACTCTCGTGAATTTATGACACGTCCTTATGTAAATTGCTATTGAGAAACTGGCAGAAACCCAAGTTCTTTAAATTTTAATTAAAACTCAAAGTTTTCCAGTTCATAACTAATTAATCTGAAAATTTTAAAAGAAAACTGCTGGGAAAATTTAGATTTGGAAACATACTGTAAATCCAACTATCTGTTAAATGTAATTAATGCTTCAAATTTCCTAACTTATTATTTTCTTCTAATTCTAAACAGTTCATAATTTTGTATTCAATTTTATAATTTACTAATTTTAATTTACTTTCTAATTTATAATTTGTTATTTAATTCTAATTCTAAATATCTATTTATCTATCAAATATTTATCAAATATTACCAAATATTTGTACAGTTTTTATAAAAATTTGTTACATTCAAGAAATCTTCATCTCTTATTTAA
Organism: Melipona beecheii; assembly: GCA_032399605.1. Taxonomy (NCBI): domain Eukaryota; kingdom Metazoa; phylum Arthropoda; class Insecta; order Hymenoptera; family Apidae; genus Melipona; species Melipona beecheii. Next base: position 4,436,490 of record JAUCMO010000501.1, on the reverse strand, counting down.
TTATGGATCATTTCTCTCTCAATGATAGCATAATGTTTTTTAATAAAAAAAACTTGTGAATCTATTTATAGTATTTTCAGTTTCTTATCCCGAAGAAATAAAATCAGAACGACAAATCAAAATCTCGAATTTTATGGCGATATATTTTTCATTTAAATACACTTAGATCGATGATCACCATAACACTGAACAAGAAACAGATGCATTCTCCACAATACGATTTCAGAATCCATATTTACCTCGTACGGTCTTATACCAGCCTGTTGTCTCGCAGTTCACCATGGATTCGTCAAATTAAATACGTTCGAGTATCGATGGAATACATTCTTCTCATCCGTAAAATGTTTTGGAGAATACGGTCGTCAAACGAGGTTAAAGGCAAACCGTATTAAGGTCAATCATCCATGCTGTCCTGTAGGTTCAAATTGCGTTTTCTCTCTAAATTCATTTGATCGGAAATTCGAATTAAGTTAGCCTGCTCATTCCGAAGAACTCTCCTCAGCTCTTGCAGTTTCCAGTCTGTCTCTATTTGCTTCTTCGCTATCTGTTTCTGCAAAGCAGCTATACACTGGTTCAAAATATTGTAATCCGCCTGTGATGGAGTAGCTGGTGCAGATGAATCGCAAGGCACTACTTTACTGTCCTGGTGTACCATGTCCGATGTCAACTGGCAAATCTTATCGTGAAGCTCTGCCAACTGTGTCAGTGTCAACGACTGCAAAAAATACGTTATTCCAATTAATGATATTCCATTTACTAAAATGAAATAGTTAATGCTTTATTGATTGAACCTTTACCTAATCTGAACGTGAGCATATGATATATGAACAAAAAATAATTTATTTATAAAAAGATTTTTGTTCAAAAGATTGATTTTCAACAGTATTACGTTAAATCTTTACTAAATATACCATATGTTCTTGTACTAATCTTTACAAAACTTCTTTTAATAAGAAAAATGGTTTGTTGAATGATTTATAATTTATAAAAAATTTTAAATAATAGGTTTTGTACGAATCAATAACACTTTTGATCGTGGAATTCAACTGAAAATATTAAATTATAAATATTCTATTTTTTGATAGACAAAAAAATTGTAAATGTAATTTATTTAAAATTTTATTGTTCAAACGTCAATAAAAAAATAAACATTGTATCAACTATTGTTTAAATTCAAATTTAAAAAAATATCTTTGATTTAATGTGGGACGAAGACATATACATATAAATTTCTGGAGTACAGAATAATTTATCAAATCTATCAGATTTATTCATTCATTAAATAACATCATTAATCTACATCATTGTGGTTCACATGAGATAACCACAACGTTGATAATATAATCAATATAATGTATCGATAATATGCGATTCAGTAACGCATTAATACTCGTATAACATGTCAGAAAATATTTATGTGTGTCAAATATTTGCATGTATGACTAAAATGTTTTTTCAATTACTTTTCATGGCAGAAATTCGTGATATTATCAATTCCTTATAATCAATAATATTAAAAATATCAACGAGTATCAATAAATTTTAAAGTATGAGTAAGCTATTAATATTTTTTTAATAATCTAATGGAAAATGGAAATAAATAATTAAAGAGTTTTTTCATACGTATACTCTACATTTACATATTGAAGCAGTAATTATTGAAAATAGTAGTTTTTACGTAGAAGCTTTCGACTATAAATTTTTACGTTCTTATGTTATTAAGTAAAAGCTTTTGTTAAAAACAAAAATTTAGATTATTAATAAATAGATATGCTTCAACACTTTGTCAATCAATGTTTTTTACCTAAAAATTGCAACTGATATACAGTACAGTAAAGACATCCGTTAGAAATATACAAAAATGAAAAAATTGCAATGATACGGAATTCTCATTTAATGGATATGTTTAATTTATACTTAATTGTTTTTGGACTTACATTCAGCCAACTATCAGGATCGAAGACTCCTTCGTAAGGTTTAACCTATGCAACGTATTAATATAATGAGTTAAAATAATAAAATTAAATATTTCATATATATATATAAATATCTTATAAATTGTTTAGTAAATATTTTTATCTATAAAATTAAAAAATTGTGTTTACTGTCATTTTAGTATCATTACGCATAGTATTTTAATAAAACGGTAAATAATAAGAGGAATACAAATTCATTTTTTATCAATAGCCATATCATCATTTATTCATATATTGTAAATTCAACCTTTCAATTTTTTATTCTCAAAATGCAGTAATAAAATTAATTTAATTTAGTTGTTCTTCTTTCTAATTGTCAAAATTATTTTTAAAAAAATATCAGAAACTGATTTGAAATAAAAGAAACAGTATTTTTTCGAAATAAAAAACTCGAAACATTTAAAATATTGTGTATGTTATATATACACACACATACCCCAAGATTTTTTATTTCCTGTTCCGTTTGATAAATATCATTGGACAGGCTGTACGATTTCTTTAATAAGTCTGCAATGTCTTTTCTCAATTCTGGATCAATTTCTAGATCCTCTTCTAGCTTGTCTGCCATTTTAGGTTCTTTAATTTTACCTTCCAAATATTTAATATAATCCCGAATGCGTTGCATACCTATTTTATACAGCAGGAAACAAAATTTTAGTGTAAAAGAAGAATAGTTTTATTTTTGCAATTTAAAACAAAAAATTTATAAAACCATAAAAATCAATTTTCGAATCTCTGGGTTTCTTTACTCATAAAAAAATTTCCATATAATTTTTACCTTCGTTTTGCTTTTCAAATTTCTTTTCCAATAATTCGTTCGCTTTAACAAAATCGCTGCAGTCATCCAGAATATCTTTATCTATTTCCGCTTTCTTAGGCTCTATCTTTTTCGCTGTATAAAATTCATTTCATAAATAATATGTATTTATGGCTTCGTAAAAAGTAATATAAATAATGTTTTGTCACAATCTCATCAATTAGTACTTAATAGTTGAAAAATATGAAGTATTTTAGAACTATAAAATTACCGTGAACTAATTAAAAATATTAATGTAAATCAGATTTTCTTAAAATCTGATACGTATATTTGTAAAACGTGATTTATTATTTAACTTTCTTGTAATATAATTTGCTATAAAATCAAATAAAATGTATCGTCAGAGTATATTTACTATTTGACTACTAGTAAATATACACTAGTGTAAAAATATACCGAATATTATTTAAGATAAATATTAAACTCCGTCCATTAGCCACTCTGCTTGAATTTACAAACTCTCTATCCAATTTGAATAAGGGTCGTGCAAACAATCGAAACTCTTCTGCAATACTTATCATACCTTGCTTCAGTTCGGCATTTTCCTTCTTCAACTTTTCCAACTCCTCATGCAGTCTTTCATTCTCTGCTTGGCAATCAAATAATTGGCTTTTCAGTTTCTCGTTCCCATCTTTCAACTCATCATTTTCTTTCTTCAATTTATCAAGATCCCCGTTTAACGTAGCATCGCGTTCCTTCTGTCCATTCTTCCCGTTCCTTAGTTTACCTAACTCTAACCGTAAGTCGCCGTAATCGCTTTTCAATTTATCCAAATCTCCCTTTAATTTACTCGCTTCGTTCTTCACCTTGTTCAAATCGTTCTGCAATTCTACATTTTGCGATTTCAAGTCTTCGAATTCTTTGCGCAGTCTTGCATTCTCCGCTTGACAATCATCCAAATCGCTCTTCAGTTTCGCGTTCTTTTCCTTTATTTTGATTACTTCTTCCTCTGACATGTCAAATCCTAACTTGTAATCGGTTTTCAATTTATCCAAATCGTTCCTCAACCTGTTCAATTCATTCGTCGCGTTATTCAAATCTTCCTGCAATTTTGCATTCTCCGATTTCAATTTATCTAGCTCCGGACTCAATCTATCTAACTCCTTTTTAGCATCTTCTAATTGTTTCTTCAGAGGTTCCAGCTCCCTCATCGTGCTCTCGAGATCAGCCACTTTCTTCCTCAGGTCATCGCTCTCATTTCTCGAATCGTTCAGCTGTTTCTCCGCCTGCGTCAATTTGTTCTTCGTTTCGGCTAACTCCGCCGTCAATTTCGCATTCTCAACCTTCAGACTCGCATTTTCGTCTTCCAGCTTTGCATTCTCATTTCTCAGCTTCGCATTCTCACCTTTCAAGGCTTCCAATTGCTTATTCAACTTTGCTAATTCCGTACTCAGCTTCTCCTTCTCATTCTTTAGCGTTTCGTTTTCGCGGCGGGTCTCGTCCAGCGCCCCTTTTAGGGCAGCTAGTTCGTCCTTCAGGGCGGCTAGTTCCTTCACGGCTGCGTCTTTCGCGGTTATCTGCTTCTCTGCCTCGTTTCGAAGATTGTTCAACTCTTGTCGGAGACGATCAAGTTCGTTGATCAACTCCTCTTTCTCGGCTAACAAATCGGAAAGTTCATCTTCCAGAGATTTTATCTTTGCTTCTGCAACTGCCAACGCCTTCTTCAACTCGTCGATCTCGTTCTTCATACGATCGTTTCCCTTTCTTAATTTTCCTAGCTCGTCTGTCATCGCATTTAATTCATTTTGCAGTTTACCGTTCTCAGCTTGGCAATTTTGTAGATCCACTCTCAATCTTTCCGCAGCTTCTTTTTCTGCGTCTAAGTTAGATCTTAGCCTATCGATCTCTATTTTCTGACCATCGCCTTCTCCCCTCAACTTGCCATACTCATCCTCAAGATGTTTTCTATCTTGCAGAAGGTTCACATTTTCCACTTTTAGAGCATCTAAATCGATTTTCAATTTATTGTACTCATCTTTTAAACTTTTCAGGAGATCCACTTCTGATTTTAAAGCGTTATTGGCATCTCTCAACACGAAGACCTCGTTTTTGCATTTTTCCAGTTCGTTTCTTGCCGCTGAAAGCTGTTTACCTAGATCGTTCAGTTCGTTTCTGTATCTATTATTGTCTGTTCTCAATTTTTCTAGTTCCGTTTTCAATGCATCAAGTTCGTCTTTCAAGTTTATGATTTCTGAATCACCCTTATCTTTCGCCGATTTTTCTGCTTCCAATGTCTTCGTCTGTTGTTCGAATTGCGACGTTAAATCAGCTAATTTTTGATCTAGCTCACCTTTTTCATTCTTCAAATGATTTAACTCTTCTTGTAGTGCTTTATTTCTAGCCTATTAAATATTGAAAATAAATTTAAAAACACTGAGTATTATTTTTATTATTTTAGACTTTCATTTTATATAAAACCAATATATCCTAATACTTAAGAATGAAAGTATACATTCTTACAGTAAATGTTACAGTTTTTTTACCTTATACTCGCTCACATCTTTCAACGTTTCCTCAAGATCAGCTTTCAATTTATCAATCTCTAACTGAAGCTTACAATTCTCCATTTTCCAATGATCCACGTCTACTTCCAATTTAGCGATTTTTTCTTTTAACTCGTCAACTAATTTCTTTAGATCAGCAATCTCTTGTTTCAGATCTACACACTCCGCTTTTAAATTTGATAAATCTTGATCCATATTCAATAACTTTGCTTTAAGATTTTGATTCTCTTGTTTCAAAGCATCGTTTTCTGCCCTGGTATTGTCCAACTTCTTACTCAGATCTTGCACCTGATCCTCCAATATCTTCAAGTCGTTCCGCATCTTTTCGTTGTCAGCAGTTTCTTTGTCCATTTTTGCTTTCAAATCGTTCGCCTCGTTCTCCAAATCAAATCATTTCGTAATTTATCGTTTTCACTTTGTAAACGAGAGATCAATGGTTCCAGAGACCGAATTTTCTCCTCGGATTTATCGAGGTCTGCCTTTAATTTATTCAATTCGTCGTTCAACGATTGCAACTGTTCCCGTAATTTTACAAGCTCGTCTTTTAATTTATCATTCTCCTGCCTACACGAATTTATCTCTTCTTTCAGTTTCTCGTTTTCGGCTTCAACTTGAGCCTTTCCCGCTCGCAGTTTCTCGTTGTCCGCTCGCAATTTCTCGTTGTCCGCTTGCAGTTTTTCGTTCTCCGCCTTACTGTCGCTCAATTGCTTGCTCAATTGATCCCTCTCGCCTTTCAAAGCGAAATTCTCGTTCTTCAGATTATTTAACTCCACGACTAGACTATCCCCTTCATCTTTCATCCCCTGAATTTCAGATTTCAAACCATTGTTCTCGCTTCTCAGCTTCTCTATCTCGCCGACACACTTATCCAGCGCATCTTTCAAAGAAGCTACCTCGGATTTCAATTGATCGATATCCTCTAAAAGTTTTTCCACTTCGCGTGTCAAATGATCGACTTCGCTGAGCAAATCCGCGTTTTCCGATTTCAGTTTGTCCAACTCCCCTAATTTTTGTCGCAGTTTCTCGTTTCTCGCTTTCAAATCAGCGTTCTCCTTCGTTAAACGATCGTCAAGTCCTTGAATATCGGACTTCAAAGCTTGATTTTCCAATTTAAGGTCATCATTCTCAGTCTGCAACCTCTCCATCTCGTCCACGCACTTGTCGAGCGCGTTCTTCAACGAACTTGCCTCGGATTTTAATTGGTCAACCTTCTTCCAGGTTTTCTCCAATTCCTGTTTCAAACGATTTAATTCCCCGAGCAAATCAGAATTTTCTCCCTTCAGTTCGTCCAATTCCGCCAGTTTTTTCTCCAATTCCGCAATTTCATCTTTCAAACTGTCGTTTTCTTTTTTCAAACGATTGGCAATGTCCTGAATTTCGGATTTCAGAGCCTCGTTCTCCTTCTTCAGGTCATTGTTTTCGGTTCTCAGTTTTTCCATTTCGTCCACGCAATTGTCCAGCCCGTCTTTCAGAGAACCTATTTCGGATTTTAACTGATCAATGTCCTGCAACGTTTTCTCCAGCTCTTTTCTCGAACGATCCAATTCAGCAAGTAAATCTGCATTTTCTCCCTTTATCTGATCCAGCTCCTCTAGCCTCCGTTGCAACTCCATGTTTCTGTTTCTCAGGTTGTCATTCTCCTTCGTTAAGCGATCCTTCTCGGACTTCAAGCCCTCCACTCGTTGTTCCAGTTCGGCGAGTTCGAGTTTCTTATCTTCATCCGCCGCCTTTAACGCATCGCCAGCGGCTTTCAGCTCCTCCACTTGCCCCCTAGAATCCTCAAGGTCGTCTCTTAACGCCTTCATATCCCGCTTCAACGAATCGTTCTCGAGCTTCATCTCGTCGAGGCTCTTCTGCAACCCGCCTTTCTCCGATTTCAGTTTGTCGAGTTGTTTGCCGGCCTCGTCCAGTTCGGCTCTCAGACTCTCATTTTCCGCAATCGCTCGTTCAAGCTGCTTTCTGATACTGTTATTCTCATTCAACAACGCGTCGCATTTCTGCTCCGCGTTGGCCAACTCGTCCGCCAGTTTGTCGATCTCTGTTTGCAAATTATCTATTGCCCGTTTCATACTATCATAGTCGGTTCTCAGCTGATTATTTAAATCGTTCAGTTCCTTCATTCTCTGCGTCAGGCCGTCGTTCTCGCTCTTCAGTTGCTCCAGTCGAGCCTTTAACTTTTCGTTCTCGTCGGCCAGCTCCTTCGACGTTTCCAATGCCTGGCGAAGTTTATCGTTCTCCTTCCTCTCGGCGTCGATCTGATCCTTCAGATCCGAATTCTCCTTCTGCAACTTTTCAATTTCATTTCGGCTATCCTCCAGTTCCTTCTCCAACGCGTTCCTGGCCACTCTCTCGTCCTCCAGTTGCTCGGCCAACGCCTCCATCTCTTTCCTTGCCTCGTCTAGCTCGTTCAACAAATTCTCCTTGTCTCTTCTCAAAACGTCCACCTCTTTCTCGAGATCGGCTATTGTGAGTTTCGCGGCCGCGAGATCCTCCTCCAGGTCGCGCAGCTTCTTCGAAAGAGCGTCCTTGTCCATAGAATATTCCTGCAGCTCCACGTTTCGCTTGTTACAGTCTTCCAACTCGTTCCTCAGATTGGCTATCTCAGCTTTCAGATCATCAACATCCTGGTTCGCCTTGTCGAGTTTCGACTGTAAGTCGGCTATTTTTTCTTTGAAGTCTTCCAGTTTGGATTTTAGGTTGGAGAGCTCAAGCAGGTCAATTTCTGACTGTCTTAGAGTGTTCAAGAGTTCCGCAATCTGTTTTTTATTTAAAGATTAAATTGAATTATCAAATGAAATTAACTGATAATTTAAAATTATGTTATTATGTTATGCTATGGTTAAATTCTATATGAAAAAATAAAGAAATATATGTTGATGATCAAACTCATAACTTTTCGTAATTTCACATAAAAATTTTGAAATCGTTTTCACGTCTAAAGTGTGAAAACGATAGAATTTACATTTAACAACGGAATCCGAATAACGAGAATAAATCATGAGAAAATGATAAAGTGTATATAATTATAAACATAGTATATAATTTCTTATACACCAAGAATAAATATATATCATACTTTTTATTGGAATTTCACTCATTTCACTCTCTCTCACTTTAAGAAAGTGTTATATAAATAAAGTATTATGTACATATATAATTCATATAATCTATTAAAAAACATTTAAAACATTTTCCAGTTTTAGTTTAGTTCAAAAAAAAGAGTTTTGAATATTAATTACGCGTGCACTCCGTTTATCCACTCTCTCTTTTTCTACTAACTTCCCATCTCCTCGACAAGTCCTCTAAACTAACGCTTTCACATAGATGCGAGAGAGAAATCAATTTGCAAAAAATTTACAGAGAGAAAAGTCATTCCTATTAATTGCATTAAATAAGTTTGCTAATGTTAATTACATTTTAACATACGTACCAATTGGCTAATTTATAATGATATTGTGAGAAGATAATATTGCTTTAGAGAGAAGTTATTTAAAGTTATAGATTTTAGAATTATATATAAAATTAATTATTTTAATGATGACAACGAAATTACCTATTTAGAAATAAATCTTTCCAAAAACAAGAAAGCTAAAGAATAAAATTCTATTTATTAAGACTGAAACAAATAAACTAATAAACTTGATATCACTTATATATAGTCAAAATTTTGCCTATATTTTATATAATTTTCTTCAGTTTGGAGTGAAATAAAGAAAAAAAGAAATAACTTGAAACATAAGACTCAAACAACATACATACATATATATATTTATGTATATGTACATGAACTTCTTTTCTTTATTTCAGTATCTAAAATCGAATATCCTCTACATATTTTATGATATATCCTTCTATTAATATTTTATGATAAACAACCTTTTATTACTATGCTAAATGACTCTATGACTCTTATCTGAAGTTACTAGTAAACTTTTAAGTAATAGTAAGTAAGGTAACCATTTAGATACCTTGTCTTCCTTCCTCCTAAGATCTTCATTCATGGCTTCTAAATCTTTTTGGCTAACTATCGATTCCAATTCTTTGTTCAACGCATCGATCAACTTGTCTTTTTCTTCTAACTGTTTTCTTAAATCAGTCACGGTATCCTCGCAATTATTCAGCTTGTCCAATAGCTCTGAAATGTCAACGTACTCCGGCACGGTGACTGTTTCAACTGTTCTCAAGATTGATTCTGGTACTTCTTTCGTTTCGTAATCAGCCAACACACGACGCAAGTTAGCCAACTCGTCCAAAAGACGTTCATTTTCCAAACGTAGATCGTCGCAGCTCTTCGAGAGGTCCACCAAGGTTTCGATCGATTTCTCCACAACTTTGGAGACCTGCTGCTCAGCCACTTGACCTTTCATGAGTTCACGCAACTTTGCCCTTAAACGATATATCGCGGGGCAACTGATGTCCTCTTCAGCCTGTGCCAACTTCAACTTCAAATCCGATATTATATCCCGAAATCTGTAAAGATGTTTCTTTAACACTTCAGAATTCTCAGGCTATAGAAATATTTTAGGATATTTTTAGTGGAAAAGATACAGAGTGGTTATAAAATGAATCAGGCGCGGAAATGAGACATTTTTGTTTTGTCAAGAATCAGAAGTATAAGACTACAATTAGATTCTTTTATAATTACAAGCTAAATTTTATAGATGTAATAATTATTACGAAAAAGAAATGGAATATAATATAATTTTAATCCTCCTAGCCCTATTTTATAATATTTGATTAAATGGTTTCAAAGTAATCCTTTCAGTGTGGATAGTGAAATCTTTGATAATAATAATCGTTAGTAATAAGCGACATGAATAGAGAAAAATATTAATTTTAAAAAGTTCCAGAATAATACTTGGTAACAAGTTAGGTCATACTGTCTAGACATTTTTCGTGAGAACTATTTAATGCAAATACTACATAAAATATCAACATACCACTAAATTTTGATTTAATTTTACGTATATATTTTATATGACGGTATTTTATCATATCTTTTCATATGATCCCATTAGCATTGTAAAAGTTAATTATAAAAAGCCAGATTATGTAATCTATACACTTTTCAAGGAAACATTTTGGTAAGTACATTAACCAAAGTAGCAACATATCACTGAAACTTTAGCTGAACAGAATTAAATATTTATTACCTAGTAAGATGCTTTACATTTTCTCTGAGACGTATATGCCTCATTGGGACTAAAAGGGTTAATGGGAGGTCGTAAGTAGAACTCTATATATTAATTCATAAATTCAATGTTAACCTATTAACTTCTAACGAACTGGTAAAGGTACTTACACTCCAAATCATGTTTATTATTGAATTAACGATTCATTTAATATTTTAATACTAATGCTCTCGCTATATCTTTTCCACAAGGAGTACAGTAAAATTTTCATTGTCTAAAATGAGATGTTGAAAACAGAAAAGGGTTGAATCATATGTTCTCTGAATTCTCGAACATTAATTATTCTAATAATTTATATTAAAGAGGTACATCGTCCTAAAGTGCCTAAAAATAAATTTGGAAATGTATTATACGATTACTTCAATTTTTGTAAATTCATTCTTCCAAACAATATTGTACTCGTATAGTATACTACTGTTTCAAAATAACCGGATTAAATGTACGATATTTTGAAGATACTACATGCAATCAAAATTTTGTTCTGTAAAATAGCACTTAGAAAGTCTTCCAATGGTAATGTAATTTAATTAATATATCTAAAAATATTAAGATATTTAATTATATAGTATATAATATATATAATAATATATATGTACAACAAGATGAACCATTCCCATTTTTATAGCAAACAATTTAGATTTATAATACTTAATTTGTAGATTTATACTCACTAAGTTGTATAAATTGTAGAAAATCTGTGTTAATAATAACTTATTGCGAATTAATTAAAATATCCGGATACTTGTAAACAGCAGTGCACATCATTTATGAATCAATGATTCGTTGTCGAAATGAAGAAAAGATTAAACACGAGGTGGAAAAAGTAGAGAGCAGTAGTACTCTTTTTTTTCAAGCGCAAAACCCTCTCGGAGATATCTCATCTTCTCTCTGAAGAAGTGAATCGTGGCGTCAGGATCGTCGCAGCAATCTCGCTCGGCAAGAGTTTCCTCGAGATCCCTCACTTTATCTTGGAGCGCCGCGTTTGCATTTTGCAGCCTTTCGATTTCTTCCTGGGAGTGCACTAGCAGCGGATCGGGCTTCAATATCTCATCCACATTTACACCTACACGAAAACATCTAATCTTTAGAAACATTCGGAACAGTGCACGTGCATGATACCGTTTCAAAGAAAACGCTCTGAATTTTAAAGGAAAATCCCAGAAGCGAGGTAGCTTCCGGTCTACATTCGGAAACCGTCTTCGAGTTTATACCTACTATTACAGAATTTACTGGTCCAAATCCCCGCAGAATTGTATTGCAAATAATGCAGTAAATTTGTTGCGAATTGCGAGAATAACAGCATAGACCAAAACGAAAACGTATGACAACTATAATTTTGTTGATTTTACAATTTTTTCGATATCATTCCCTGGAAAATTGCGTACTTCGAGCAGAATTTATTAGTCGAATCTGAGTCGAATATTACATTGCAAATAACGTAGTACAATCAACGTAGTGTCTCAAAAGTATTGCAATACTATGAAACATACTTGATCATAATATACATATGTATCGATCAAACAGAAATGGATATAAATTCTTCAAAATTTTCTCAGTAGCCCGATGTTCGCTCAAAGATACTCATTCGTATCCTCAATGAAAACTATTTCGAGCTAATCAAATTAAACGGAACACTCAGTGTATATAATTTCTCTCGTTCTGCTTTTTGCAGCACTAATTGCACAGGACGTAACTCGTTTCGTCTAATTCGTAAAGCAAGAGAAACGCGAACGAAAGGGTATCCGTACAGAATTCCAATTAATCAATTTCGCACGAGTTAACTGCTAGACGAATCGCAGGAGGAGAAAGAGAATACCGAAGAAGAAGAAGAAGAAGAAGAAGAAGAAGAAGACGAAGAAGAATAGTTGAAAGAAAGAGGAGAAAAGTTAGTAGAAATATCATACATCGATACCGAATGACTGGAGGGCTTGTTTCAGAGATCTATTTTCGCTCTCGAACTGAAGTCTTTCCATTCGCCACTTCTTCATCTGACACTTCATTACCGTGAGCTTCTTCAGGGCAAATGGTAGGTCGTAGATCTCTGCTTCTTTGTCGCTGAAGGGGTTGTAGCTGCAGCAACAGCACGGCTCGTGCGGCGGATCAATCGATTCACGCGTCGATGAGTCACATCCGCACCGACAGACCTCCATCGTACGAGTAATCTTTTAAAGTTTTCCGTAATTAGAAACCGCTTGTCCCGCAACGCAAGACGAGAATTTTAACATCGATTCGTGCCTGTAACAGAAACGGAGAAACGAGCTTAGAGACGCTGGACCTTAGAGCTTGGGGACGAGTTAGAGGGAAGAATTGATTTTAGGAATTTAGAGACTCGATGGTAAAGAAATTTTGCGAGAACATTGATTGCGTAGTTTAACTATGAAAGATATAGGATAGTTCTAAAACTATTCTGAGTATTTAATAGACAAAATAATTTTCTATTTTTTTCGACACAACTTGATACTGTAATTTATAAAAAGCACTAATAACATTATTTCAATTGCAGGAGGGATGAAATGTATCTGAGAGCCAAATATTGTTAACCCCTTAACCTACAAGCTACGTTCCAACAGTCTGCCCAAAACGTAAACAAGATCGCGCAGCCTTCGGACCACTCGACGGCTCGGCAAGTCGGTTCTAAGTTGCACTAAACGCGCACGACTTACAGAATGTAAATACACGTGTAGGATACAACTGGTTTAATTTCGTGGAATATTTGATAAGTAATTACAACCTGATGTAATAATTGTTGTAGATATACCACTAAAGCTTTATTATCAATCACTAAAATATAAGATAAATCAATAACATTTATCTGCAATTCCTGAATAAATTAGCAGTTCACGTAATTAGCATAAAAAATCAATAACAAAAAATTAATAATCTTCAATGGTATGATATCGTTCGAAATATACTAGTACATGTAATGGAACTTTGCACCTCTTGCACTCCCACGTTGTTTCACTACGTTTTTTATTTTTCGTGCAAACTTTACAAGATTTTGATGGCCTTAATTTTGATGCTATTGGGTCAATATGTTTAGGAAAATGAGCCCAATGTTTCGCGTGCAGTCTCTCTCGTATATCTCCGTACGAAAATTTTTATATGTCAGGAGTCATCGTATAGTTCCAGCTTTTTCGACTACTTCTTATTTCTTTCCAAATCCAGGGCTCTGGTAGTTGATCTTCGTCAGAGATATCATCGATAACCAATCGCTTGCATTTTTTTCGCACAGAACGTGTAATGCCACTATTGTCACTTTCGGTAGCAAAAGTATCAACATAACTCTCACTGTTCTCATCACAAAATCTTTTTGAAAACATCTTTTGGGGATTCTTCTCTAATATTTAAGAAAATATATTTCAACGTGCGAACGTGACCGAGAATAACATGTAACTGATTATGATACAAAGAGATAATAAAAATCTAACACGAGCCGCGACCGTCGCACGACAGGTCATGCCTGTGATATTTACATTTGGCTCGATCATTGTACCGAGGGGCGTGCCCGTAATATTTACATTTGGCCCGAACGATGTACTACGTAGTAATACGTTTTGGCCCGAATACAAGAGTACGAATCTCACTCGTATCCATAGGTTAAGGGATTAAAAAACACAAAGGAAAAATATTTTCTTTTCTGAATTTAAAATAGGTATATATAAAATCTCTCCCCCAAAAGAAACACAATAACGACTGGCCATACATCATACCAATCCGCATTAAGGATTCATTATCACCCATGCTACAAGATTCGCCACTTTTAAGAGAATATCAATATCCAATACTTTTCATTCATATCGCTGTCCTTACGTCCATTTCTCCGATCTTCTAAATTCGTTTTCCAGCCATCCGTTTTACAGGTTATCCGAACACGACTATTTTCTTGCTTTTTCTCCTTTTTTTCGACCACTCTGCTGCCAGTGTCACGAATCACCGATGTAAGTGAGTTATGATCGTAAACCGATTACAGACAGTTCGACGCACCTAAGCGCGAAACTGGACCCGAACACCAGGTAAAACAAAACATTTAACCTGGATATACGAGGTTGGAATGATGTATTTCGACGCGGCAGTCACACTTTTGCTGCCACACGACCGCAGTCATCGATGAAGATCGATAATCTGATTTAACGTCAGAATGGTCTGTTTTATTGGGCCGTGTAATAAATTCGTTCAGATTTCGACGCTTAGATATGTTTTTCATGCACGACATACATATATTTATCACTTACTATGGTTCTATAAATGTTCAGTAGCCAATAGAATTTTCAGTGACATTGTTCGCAATCATTTCGTTAGAGTATAGATTAGCATTTTTGAAATGATAAAAAAGATATTATTGTGCGTTTTCATTATTATAGTTTATTTTTTTTTTTTGTTTTGCTTTTCTGTTGAAACGTAATAAAAATGTTTGATTGATTGAAAACATTTTGCTAGTGGTATTTATGCAAATTAATCCCTAACTGGTATCATTCGACATTAAAAACCATAACAATTTAGATTTTAATTAAGATTAAAATTCATTTACAGATTTTACATTTACAAAGACATCAAGATACGAGTGATTTTAGTAACTTAATATAAATTAAAAATTGCTCGAAGGCTAAATATTTTTCTAATGTTTTAATTTTCAGAGCTGTTCTAAAAATTTTTAAATTCTTTATGCAAGATTAGTACAATTCGACTACTACTATAGAGACGAAGAAAATATGTACATTTTTAAATTAAATAAATTAGTACATTTATCCGTATCCATCCATAATTCAAATTACGTCCTGAAATGATTAAGAATAAAAAAAATTTCATAATAAATTTTCATACGTCAATTCATATAATTTATTGTATAAATTATTTATTGACAGAGTGCACCCTCGAGCGAACTAACGAGCAACAGAACTGAAGATGAAAACGTTTCGTATCGTCGTACAACTTTCTTAAAATTAGAACATCCAATAAAATGTTCTTTAACGAGAGTTAAGTCGTAATTCAATTATGGCAATCGTTTAAATTGAACGTGAATCAAGAGTTACAGTACCTGTGAACTTTTAACGAAAACCTAATCGATAGTTCCATTTCACTGGTTGGTATCATACAATATAAATTTGCTAACAAATGTACCTATAATAAATATTTTAAGTAATAAAATTCTTATTAACTCCTTAACCTATGGATACGTGTGAGACTCGTACTCTTGTATTCGGACCAAAACGTATTACTACGTAGTACATCGTTCGGGCCAAATGTAAATATTACGGGCATGATCCCCGGTACAATGATCGGGCCAAATGTAAATATCACAGGCATGACCTGTCGTGCGACGGTCGCGGCTCGTGTTAGATTCTTATTATCTCTTTGTATCATAATCAGTTACATGTTATTCTCGGTCACGTTCGCACGTTGAAATATATTTTCTTATATTATCTAATATTAGAGAAGAATCCCCAAAAGATGTTTTCAAAAAGAAGATTTTGCGATGAAAACAGTGAGAGTTATGTTGATACTTTTGCTACCGAAAGTGACAATAGTGACATTACACGTTCTGTGCGAAAAAAATGCAAGCGATTGGTTATCGATGATATCTCTGACGAAGATCAACTACCAGAGCCCTGGATTTGGAAAGAAATAAGTAGTCGAAAAAGCTGGAACTATACGATGACTCCTGACATAAAAATTTTCGTACGGAGATATACGAGAGAGACTGCACGCGAAACATTAGGCTCATTTTCCTAAACATATTGATCCCAATAGCATCAAAATTAAGGCCATCAAGACCTTGTAAAGTTTGCACGAAAAATAAAAAACGTAGTGAAACAACGTGGGAGTGCAAGAGGTGCAAAGTTCCATTACAGGTATTAGTATATTTCGAACGATATCATACCATTGAAGATTATTAATTTTTTGTTATTGATTTTTTTATGCTAATTACGTGAACTGCTAATTTATTCAGGAATTGCAGATAAATGTTATTGATTTATCTTATATTTTAGTGATTGATAATAAAGCTTTAGTGGTATATCTACAACAATTATTACATCAGGTTGTAATTACTTATCAAATATTTCACGAAATTAAACCAGTTGTATCCTACACGTGTATTTACATTCTGTAAGTCGTGCGCGTTTAGTGCAACTTAGAACCGACTTGCCGAGCCGTCGAGTGGTCCGAAGGCTGCGCGATCTTGTTTACGTTTTCGGCCCAGACTGTTGGAACGTAGCTTGTAGATTAAGGGGTTAATGCCAATGAAGCGAAATATTCAAAAACGAAATTAGCGTATTGAACAGTTGGATATTTGAATTTGTACATCATACATATATATCAAATTTTATGTTGTACATTATACATATATATCAAATTTTTGTATTATTCCTTTATATTTTTTTTATACTTTAAATACGTATAAATTTTTATTATTTAACCCTCTGTAAAAGAGATGATTTACTGTAATCGTGCTATATAATTCGTACACTATGTGAAAGCTATTTCACAAGTTTGTTTTATTAAAAGAGAAATCCACACTTGGTATTGGAAGAAAACTTCACGTGCCAATTATTAGAAGCCTCACTTAACGTTCGTGCTATATAATTCGTGTTAGAATCTCCTCTAAAAGAAGATGAACCAGAACTTCTGAAACAGTGAAATACCGCGCGTTTTCTTGGTATCCAAGATTTATAAATTGTTCAACTTTGAACGAGGATTGGCATTTTAAATCTTTCGCCGTGACTAGTAACGCGGAGTTTCGCAGATGCTAATCACGACAAACAGAATCATTCGTTTCGTTCAGCGTCGAAGTTTTTGCCGCGGAAGTTTCGCAATAAACATGTAAAAAGTTAATATCGAGGCTTTAATAACAAAATTCTAACTGTGGCCTTCCGGCCGAAGTGCGCGTAATTTAATTACGAACATGGCGTCGCTCCATAGCCAAGGATATGATCGAAAGTTCGCCGGTTCGTTTGGAAGTTTTCGCCGATTCGGACGGATAAGTAACTGCGTGGACCGACGATTCCTTTTAATGAGACAACTTTCTTGCCAATCCAAGAAGAAAGGCCTCGCTACCGTTCCTTTTAATTATATCGACATTCCGATCGTTTGTACAACAGAGGTGGAGAGCAGAGCGCGGAGAGCAGAAAGAGGGGAAAAGAAAGAGAAGGATAGTTTCAGTTTTCGCGTTTCAAAAGACGAGCCCCCGTTGACGAGCTGCATACAAACGCGTATTTTAATAACGCGGCTGTAATTAGATCTCGCGGAAACGTGTACCACGTTAATACTATGGTTACCACAGAATTCGCCGGAATTCCTGAAGCAATCTGCGCAAATTGATTACGTGAACAAGCACGAATTAATTAAAAAGATATTTCATTGTGTGTTTGAATAACTTGTTTCCCGAAAAAAATTTCACATCTACCAGGAAACAAAAGCGCAATCCTACATTGTGCAGGGGGAACGTGGCGACTTGCGTGGAAAATTTACGGCAGAATGGTCGATGGAAGGAAGAAAGCAGATTTATTAATTTAACGTTATTGTTATTATTGTTTAAGTGTTGAATCATCAATTTCAGATGACAAGTTGTGTTAAATTTTATGGAGTTTTCGACACTCGAGGATCTTAGGATAGCTACTGTTTTTAACCAAATTTTTGCATTTAATGCAAATTATAAATTTTAAGTTTCACGCGTTCTTAAATAAGATTGGTAATATATTGTATTTAACGTGTATTTTCTCTATTTCCTCTGCAGTATAAAGTTAAATGGACAATTGAAGTACAATTTTTTTATAATTCTTTTCCAATTTTACCAAGATGTTTTATCTCAATTCTTTTAAAACAACAAAGTTAAAAATTAAATGTAAATTCTTTATATATGGATTGTACAAGAGAAAGTAGTTATCGAATTTCTTGAAAAAGATACTTTTCTCTTAAAAATATATTTATCTATCTAAGAACACAGCATATTTATCAATAAATCCTATTGTCAAGTCCATAATTACAGTCTAATTCTCATCGTTTTGATCAAATATATCGTTTCATTACACATTATAATAAAATATAATAAAATTTATTTTTTAATCGATTCAAGATTTGCGTTTCAAAAAAGAAATGTATCTTAATCGGACAAGCTAATTTATTCTAAACAAAAAACAATATAGGAATCATTTCTGACATGTCAAACGCAATATAACCATAAATTTTTGAACAAAATTCCTGGAAAAATAAAAAATGAAAATTCTGTACAAAGGAAGAAAATTATTCGTGTAAAAATGTAGACAATTTGAAAATATTTCTCTCCACGTTTCAAATGATTTCGAGGTATGATATTTCAAAATAATTGTACTATACTATTTCATTTACTTGTAAAGTGTAAAAACTTACACTGTAATTTGCATAGGTGCTGCATATTGTTTACATCTAATAAAATATTCCTTATAACTTGTTTATAAGAAATTATCATGAATTATGATAACTAACTGACTAAGTTACGTGCAAAATGCAAATTAAATAATACATTGATCATCTGACCTGATCATGATATATTCTAATTGTATCTAATTCTATCAAATGCCTTTGTTACATTTTCATAAAACATAAAACAAGGCAATTTTGCTTAAATAATGCTTTCCTTTTTCTTAATATCCAATTGGAAAACTTGATAACGAAAATGATTTGCTATTCCAATCGCATCGATTTTTAGTAATAAAATCAAATCTGCGATGCAAAAATCCTAAAACATAGTTTAGAAACCTAATTAAATTGAAATTAATATCTCAACACAGGCTTTATCCTGTACTGTCCACAAAATTAATTAAACGTGAAATGACCGATCCAAGTCAAATACACTCAACCATCTCCGTTAAAATTTACTCGATACTTGACTATGTGAATGTGCGTATTTTTTAAACTTCCAGCGCCGGCAGTTCAACCAATTAAAAACTCGGCCGGCGGGGATAACTCCGAAGTAACTGCAACGCGATTAGTACACCGAGGTAGGGTGTTCGGGAGTTTCAGTTAAAATTAATCGAAGCGAGAATTTCGGTTTCGCTTGCACGGCCTCGCGCACGAGGATCCCAACAATGGCGGATGAATATCTCGACAATTGCCTGCCGATCGAGGTAAATGACGATAACGCGTTCAAAGAGAAGACGAGAATAGCAGAAGTCGCAGCTACCACGCTGTGCAGGCTGAATAGCATAATGAAGCAGATGCAAGACTGGCGGGACGACCGTACGAAATTACGATCCAACATTTGGCGATTGAAGTTGGCTTTACGCGTGGCAGCTAGGGAAACCGACGACACCGTGCACGCTGTCCCATTGATCGAGCATCAAAGAGCAGAAATCAAACGGCTAGAAACGACCAACAAAGAGCTGAGGAAAGAAATCGCCGACGTTAAATCCGCGTTGCTCGGGCAGTTGGTCGGCGTCGCGCAGGGAACCGGTTGGAAACCCGACGACAAACTCGTGGAAGTTAAGCAGAAGTACTTGGTGGAGAGAGAACGTTTGAACAACGAGATTCAGTATCTGAAAAGTCGGCTGAATGAGGTCGAAGAGGGTCACGAACACAGTACAGAAGTGGAACACTTAAAATGCAAGCTGAAGCATTTCATGATGGTCGACTACACCATGGAGATCATATTCACCGATATAGTCAACAAAGTCGCCGAGACAATAGCGAATTTGTCCGAGGAGCTGGTGAACGTAAACGATCGCTTGCACAGATCGCGAGTGATCAACAACAATTTGTACGTGGAGATCGATAAATTGAAAGCGGCGATACGGCACAAGAGTGGCAACCCAATGGACTATCAGAAGAGGATCGTCGAGCTGGACAATCTGACGAAACGTTTGAAGATGGAGTTAAACAAACTGAAAGTTCATTTCGACGGTAATTCGTGGAACGGGAGCAAGAATTGTCAGGATAACCTCGACAACGTCGAACGATTGGCAAAAGAATTGAAGGACAAATTGAGAAACGATCACGAAGCGCTACTTGCTGGTGGCGATCCGGATTGCTTGAAATACGTACAAAAGATCATCGAGCTGAGTGTTAATTTGAAACAGCTGCACGTTGAACTTGCGAGATTTACCGACGAGCTGGACCCTTCCAGTCGAGTGGAAATAACGAAGTCCAATAACAAGCGTTTGGAGCAACTTTCGACTTTGGAGACGACTTTAAAGGAGATCAACGTCGAAATCAATAATTTAAAGAACAATCACGTAAAGAAGCATTACAGAATCGACGGCAGCAATGGTCTGGAATACTTGAATAAAATAGAGGGGCTCGAGGCGATCGTCGACCAAGCACGATCGACGATGAACGGATTGAATCGTCGCGCGGAAGGAAATTCAAACGAGTCGAAGGACATTGAAAAATTGGAAGATTTCGTCGGTAGAATGTGTCACGAGATCAAGCAGTTAGAAGTGATCGTGGTATCCAACGATCGTCCAAGTATGTTCAAGAGGATCGAGCAGCTGGAAGGATTGATCGTTCGATTAAAGTCGGAATTGGCCGAGAGAGACGACCACGTGAACGTTCTCCAGCGAGAGCTGCTCGATACTGAAAATTTGCTGGAACAGAGGATAAAAGAATTGGAGGACAGGCAGAGGGAGATTGTCATTCTAGCGGAAGAGAACAAAGTTTTGAAAGAGAAAACAAGAATGATAGAGGGGAGAGCGCTGGAGATGCAGCGTGACCAGGAGGATTCAAGGAAGGAGCAGCTGGAACAGCTGGAACAGCTGCAACAGCTGCAACAGGTGAAACGCGAGGCGAGTTTAACGAGAAAGAAATTACAAAATCTCCAGGACGATAAGGAAGGATTGTTGAAGGAAATGGGAAAAATTCGTGACACTCTGCAAAAGAAAAACGACGAGGCGGCGAACGCTCTTGTCGAGAGAAACACGATGGAGAGGGCGTTAAACGCGAAGATCGCGGACCTGACGCGGAACCTTCAAACTACCTCGAAGGAGAGAGAAAAATTAGAAAACAAAATGAACGAATTAGAACGAGCCAAGTGTAAACGCACGCGGGAAGCGTCGGAGAAAATGAAGGTTGAATTGCAGCAACTGAAAGTGAGCCTAACGACATCGAGGAACAGCTTCGAGAGCGCGAATCGCGAAATTGCCGATCTGAAAATGACGCTGGAACGTTTCGTCGATGATAAAACCCGGCTGGAGGAGAATATTTTTCACCTGGAGTCGGACAAAGAGGCGCTCGTGTATCAACTAGGAGCCGAGAAAACTATCGCCGAGGAACGATTGAAGAAGCTCGGTAAGTTGAAGGCGGATTACAACGAATTAGATCTCGAAAGGGTGAGTCTCAAGAAAGAAAAGGAACAACTGAACGCGAATTTGACGAATATAAGGATCGAGAAGGAACTGCTGGAGGAATCCGTGAGGCACGTCCGCGCCAAGTGTTCCGTGCTCGAGGACGAAATTGATAAATACGCTTGCGAACGGGACAATCTACTCGAGGAGATCAGAAACTTCCGAATGAGCAACGAACATTTAAGTAACAAGTTGGAAGATACGCAAACGGAATTGGACGACACCGGGGATAAAGTGAAACGATTGGAATTCGAGAATTCGAAATTGCAGGGCGATATGAGCGAACTGGCTTCAAAGAACGTCAGCTTCGAGGATCAGGTTCGAACGCTTCTGTCGGAGAAAAATCGACTTGTCACGTGCGTTAGCGAACTGGAAAATGAGAATACCGCGTTGAAGGGTGAACTGGACGAAGTTAAAACAACGAGCGAACACTCCAATGTCGAATTAAATAAATTAAAAATGGATTACAGTAAAGTAAGATCGGAAAACACGGCTCTGCAAGTCAGCCTCGACGAGGTAACACAGAGTAACGAGACGTTGAAGAAAGCCAGCGAGGAACTGAACCTGAAGCTGAATGAAATTCACAGCGAGTGCAGAATATTGGAGAACCAACTAAAAATTTTGGAGACGATGAACGCCACGTTGAAGAAGGAGAAAGAATCATTAGAGCAAGAATACGTAAGCAGTTTGCGACTCAAAATCTACAAGATCGAAAGAGACGAAGCCGTGACAAACAGCAAATCGACTTTCAGCGAACAGAACGAACAAGTTGCAGAACGTGTGACAGAAAAATGGAAAACGCAAGTCAATGGCAAGTCTGGAAAACTTTGCCCGAATGACAAAGCAAAATTAATGGAAGCGAAAGAAGAGTTGAAGAGAATGATAGTAGAAAACGAATCGTTAAAATTCGAGATGTTAAACCTGAAAAGCCAAAATTTCGAGATTAAGATACAGCTGGCTCGAATAAAGGACGAGCTTCAAAAGCAGAAGGTCGTATTGATGGAAGACAAAACGAGTGAACTCGCCATCAGGCCAATTTCTAATAAGCTGGAGATCGTGAATCTTTGTTATAAAGAAATCGATAGTTATTCGAGTCATGGCGTGAATAACGTAGGCGCACTAGCACATATCGGCCAGTCGAACATATATCCTTACGGCAGATCGGTAACGGAAGAAGAGATCAAAGTCGAGAAATTAATAGAGATCATGAATAAACTAAAAGTAGAGAACGTTGCCCTCAAAATGGAGATGAATTCTCTGAGGTACAGCTTGGTTGCCAATTTCACGAAGGATGAGAAAAGGAAGGATAAGCTACGGGTTATGGATGAAGAAATTCATGCGTTGAAAGAGGAACTGACGAAACTAAGAGACGAAAAAGAGTCTCTACGGGTTCGACTGGATACTGCCAGCTCGAAATTGGATCAATTAGAGTCTGAGAAGATTGCCTTGAAGAATGAACTGTATACCTTGAGGAAAATCAATTCCGATTTAAGACACAAGGCAAGCGAATTACAATATACTTATGAAAAGTTGAAAAAGAAAAGTTTAGGATTCGAAAGATGTATCGTGAGAGCGATTAAAAAAATAAAGAAATATACAATAAGTACGGATAGTTTGGACAATCCAGACGATGAATTAAAGATACTTTTGAAGAAGTACATCTCGAACGAAGAAATATTACATTCGATTGAACAGAAAATAAATGTGGAAAATATATGAAATTATTTTGCGATATTGTAATACAAAATTATTCTGCTGTAATAAAATAAATTATTTTCTAATAGAAATAAAACATAAAGGTGATACATAATATTTGTCCATTCTGTTTTTCATATTTGTAATCTTTCTTAATCGCAAGAAAAGAGATTTCCATATTACTCGTACGTAATATACAGAGTTCTGTCTTATCATCAAGACAAGATTTTAAATTTCTATTAATATTTATAAGCAATTAAAAAACTTCACGAGACTTATTATAGTGATTTAAATATCTCTTCAAACAAATATTTCTTCAGTATACCATGAAAATTGTATATTCAATTAAACTCTGAAAATAACTAGAACGGTGGCCACAAACTTAGGTATACTGAGTTTCCAATGTTTCGAAGAATTGATTTTATATAATTAATAAATTTCGAAAAATGACTGTTGTATAATTTAAATTGTTACTATTTAAACTGTTATAATTTCGAAATCATACAGCAATGAATCTGAGTTCATTTTATAGCGTGAACTATACTTACTTTTACTTATTTTGGATTCATTTATCACAAAAATGTTGTTATATCATGTAGTAAATGAAAAAGCAAAGATACTATTTTTTTTCCTATAGAGAATGCTCTAAATTCGAACGTTTCTCACAACATTGAAAAACTTTTTTTATGACTGAATCCATCATAAATTTGAAGATTGAAGCTTACCCTTTGCAATAATCCTCTAAAACTTGTATGATTTTTTCGTCAAGTTATTGAACTTTGAATATTAAGGTTTATGACACTAATATTCAAAGTTCAATAACTTGACAAAAAATTAAAAATGGGGTTAAAATAGGTTGTTAAATATAGAGTTAAAATTCAAGAAATTCTAAGACCCGTTAAATTGTCGTCATTTTCGATATTTATGCATTATATAGTAAAATTATATAGTAACATATCTACGAATATTTTATAAAATATTTAATTTGCAAAAAATATAATCTTAATATCTATCAGAGTTTTATATATACTCATACTAATCAAATTTGACGCGCTTTTTCTGTCCGTTAAACAAAGCTGCGCAGTACGCAAGTAACACGATGCGCAGAACGTGTTTAGAACTACATACATATCTGTGATTCAACACTCCTTTTCGAAAAAAAAAAGATTGTTTCGTTAAAATAAATTGAATGTTACTGTACCTACTACGAAAAGCTATCCAATTTATCATTAATCGTCATTGCAAATTTTAGAACAAATCCTCCAAATTTCGTCATATCTTCCTAACGTTTCAGAATTTTTATACGGTATACTAGTCATCTGTACAAAAAAAAACAAAATTTTCAAACAAATATACAAAAAAAAACAAATTATATAAAAATGATCAAAGTCAAATGCCATTTTGAAAACTCATAACGAGTTAGTAGTAAGTAGACAATCAAAGAGAAGATAATTTGGTAATCAATTATACTATGTTCCATTAATTATTAAATAAACATATACCTTAATTAAACAGTAGACATGATTAACGTAGACATGATTAGTGAAAAATAAAATATCACACATTAAAAATCTATGTAAAGTATTTAAGACAATTTCTGGATGATGTTCCTCCTTGCTGTGCTTCCCTCCTATAACTGATGCGAGAAATTATATCAATCATAATGTCGTGATTATATCGATCATATGAATATCGAGATATGCGGTCTCATTTCATTGGCGCTGCAATCGTTGAAATTGCACCTACCTAAACCTAACTTGGGCTAAAATCATTGCGCGCGCATTTCGTATGAGGATACACTATACAACTTGAAACAATAAATAAAAGATTTTTTTTCTCTGTTAAATGAAATAATTAATTTAAAAAAATGATTGTAACTTTATTTCTTCAACGTTACAACAAGCATGTCTCAATCTGACGTCGTAATTTTTACTTTTATCGAATTAGTGAATTTAATTTATTTAATTTTGCGTAATAAAATATGCTTCATATCTGAATGATTTTACTTCTCAAAATAATTTCAATTTCATTTAAAAAGTCTTTTCTATTATAGGGATTGCTCAAAACACCAGATATTTTCTACACCTCATCTATGGTATTACATGTAGAGGTTGGTTATTGACAAGAATTGTATTTGCGTACAATCTAACATAACATATCAAGCAAAATAACCATTATGTCGCAAACCAAAGGTACATTAACGAAATTGTAAAATATATTAAATTTATTTACATTATTACATTATTATAACTCGTACATCGTTTTTACTTACAATACAACATATACATATATCAAATCCATGTGATACAATATTAAATTACCATTCACCTTATCAAATCTAGTCACTTATAAAAAACAATAATAAATAATAATATCGATTATTTTAAAAATATTACAAATTTGACTTTCTTATTTTATGGTTGAACAAAGGTGATGGAAAGAATCGTGGACATCGCAGCAAAATTAACATCGATGATGGAAAACAAGAAAACGTGGAAAATATGCACGAAAATAGTTTAATTGTGCAACAATTTCAAGCATATGCGGCTGAATTAGACGATAAACATGATCGTTTCGAGAGAATCGTCAAAATTGGCAGAGACATTAATATAGAAAGCAAAAGAATAATTTTTCTTTTACACACCATAGATAAGAAAAGTAAACAAGAAAGTGTGTTATGTGAAGCTAATTTGAGACTGCAAAAAGTTGCACAACACCAATTTAAAGCTATTGCATTTGAATTAAAGGATCAAGATCCATATCTCTATCTCAAAGGTTATCGTAATGGTTTGGAAGAATACATAGAAGCTGTTACATTTTATCAGTATTTAAAATATGATAACATGGAAAATTGGCTAGAACTGGAGAAAACACTTACTTATACATTTCCTGAGAAATCTAAAACCATACAGATTTTAATCAGTCCGTTTGAATATATTTTAGGGATTGCGGATCTGACTGGAGAATTAATGCGTCAATGTATTAATATCTTGGCATTAGGAGACAGAGCTAGTTGTTATCAAACATGCAACTTTGTTAGAAATATATACAAAGGTTTTCTTGGTTGTGCAAGTGTATCAAATAGAGAAATACACAGGAAACTTTCCACACTTAAACAAAGTCTCCATAAAATAGAAAGCGTTTGTTATACGATTAAAGTAAGAGGTTCAGAAATACCAAAACATCTGCTTGTAGATGTGGCTACTGGAGAATATGCAGACAGTGATGAAGGATATCAAGCCTATTAAGAAACTTAATACTGTGGACTCTTGAATTCTAAACACAATTGATTTTTGAGTTATTCAAATTTCAAATTAAACTTTTGTCATAAATTAAATTACTGTTGCTTATCCCATTTCGATGATTTTTGAATAAGATATCAGCATTTTAAACAACTTTCTGTATGTATAATCGACACTTGGATTTAGTTTCTGAGATATTTGCAAAAAATTGTTGTATCACTATAATGAATTCTGCATGGCTACTTAATAAAGCTTGCATAAAGTTAAACTTATTTTTTGTTCTATAAGGTACAAATGTTGCAAATAAACGGTATATACAATTATGAACAAAGGTTATAAACGTCAGAAGTCATTTGTTTAGAAATTATTTATAACATAAAGTAATTTGTAAAGTATGATATAAAGATGAAAGCAATGGCTGATTTGCCAGTTATGCTTACAAGTATGTCACAAATAGGTAAAATTCAATAGTGGTATGGGCAATTTTTTGCGAGTATCTCGAAAATTCAATTGCCGATTATAGAGGAAAAAATTGTTTAAAATGTTGATTTTTATAACACATTAAAAAAATCATTAAAATCATAAAGAAAATAGCTTTTCTACGTCTAAAAAATTTTAAGTGCCTATTTATATATAATATTTTAAGTGTTAAATAAACTATATTTAAATTACAAAAAACAGTTTTTACATCAATTTTAGCGATAGTTTGATCGCAATTAGCATTTTTAGTAATTAGATAATTAAATAACGAATGAAGGAATTTTCCAAATACTCTGCCTCTATTTGACTTATGAGTTTTGATTGAATTCCAAGAATGAATTCTCGAATTTTTTATTTGAGTTTTATTTTAGTTTATTTGAACATTAAATCATTCAAAGATCAAGGGTTCACTGTAGTAAACTTGAATACTTAAAAATAATCACATAAAAAAATATAATCACATATTATGATTATTCTTAAGTTGTTTATTTAACATTGTTTTTATACATCTCACATTTGTAAGAAATAAAATTTCTTTATATTTGTTTATCAACTTTAATATTGTAAAAATATTTATAAGATATATAATTTTTATATTGTCATGTTTCTTATATTGAGATATGTTTTTATGTAAATATAAAAATTTATGACAAACATGAATATAAAATTAAACACACAATTAAATCTATATAAGTAATTCAAAAATATGCAATACTTTAGAATGAAAAAGTATTTATCTCATCTCTTAATCAGCAATATCATTTTCTAGTTCGCTTTCATTTTTGTCAGAATACATTTCATTATCATCGAAACTTTCAATATCAGAAGGTTCATAATCAGACTCATCGACAGATTCTTCAGCAGATTCCTCCACAGATGAATCTTCCATTCCACTTAAAGTATCCAAAGATTCTTGTACTTCAGTTCGTTTTGAATTCCGTTTCTTACGTTTATTTGTAATATTTGTATCACTATGTTTAAATTCTATTTTATGCTGAGGATTTTTACGATAGCATCTAGTACCATAAGGACATTCTTGTCTATTATCAGGTATATCATAATCAGAATCACCAGGATGACTAAATTTATTTTTATGTTGTGAATTTTTCCTGCAAAAAGATATTTTCATGAAACATTTTAAAATAAAAAAAAATATAAAATTACCTATAGCATTTCTTTCCATATTTGCATTTATTTCTTCTAAAATTATTTATTGTTGTATTGTTAGATGTTTCTGATTTCTGTCCATTTGAAATAGAGGATTCTGTATCTTTTACCATTGCTATTTCATTGTCTTCATTTGTGCAAGGTAAATCTAAATTCTCCTTAAGACTTAAAATCTGTTCACTTGTAGAAGGTTTATTGTCCTCTATATTCATATTTTGAACTTTATAATCCTCTTTAATTACAGATGATTGATCCATGTTATGATGTTCACACATTAATGTAGAGTTTAAATCCTGCATTTTATCTTCATCATTATTATATAATAAATTATTTTCATTTATAACAGTTTTTTCAACATTAATTTTATTTATATCATTATTATTATTTAATATTTCATCCAATGCACTGCACGAAGACTGTGAATTATCTCCTTCTCCTGAACAGAATCTTTTATCATTTGTAATATTACAATCTATATCTTCATCAGCCTATAATATCATTATTAAGAAACGTTGGAAAGTGGATTATATTATCATTTAAGATGTTAATTTAATACTTTTCGTTTTAGTATAGAGTCCTCATTATTTTCCATTCTCTCTGGCATTGATATAATTTTAAACCAACATTTATCTGGTAGCAGAGTACAAACATCTCCAGGTTTTATTGGAACTGTAACACCCAATTTAAGAAGCTGCCATCTCGATGATTCAACAGACTTCATATGACATGGTGCAATCTGATACTAAAAAAATAATTCCTATAGGACACTAATAAATAATATATTCAATGCATCTATACATAGCATTATTAGATAATTTACAGCAAAAAACTATCTCTGATTCTTTTATATATTATAGGAAACTGCAATTACAGGACAATAACAAGGTTAGAATATGATAAAAGTAATAAAAAATTATTAATTCTAAAGCAATTTTAAGTGACTATTTACTTTCTTTCGTCTATTTTACATTTTCATGTTCTAATAAAGTTTACACTTTCCAATTACAAAGTACAAGTCTCTTAGAAACATTTGTGATATTAAACATATTAAAATATGAAAAAAATAGAAATACTAACTTCTTTATATATGTTTTACCTCTTTATATTATAATAATAATAATAATAATAATAATAATAATAATAATAATAATAATAATAATAATAATAATAATAATAATGATAATAATAATAATAATGATGATGATGATGATGATGATGATGATGATGATGATGGTGATGATGATGATGATGATGATGATGATGATAACAATAATAATAATAATGGTCAAGTTTTTCCTTACCGGTGTTATTGTCATTTCATTGTCAGATGTTAAATTTATTACTGCAGCATGTTTTATAACTTGATCATCATTACACTGAAATTCAAGTTATACAAACTCAATGTTTATAATTCATAATAGTTTTATGTTAAAAAGCTACAAATATATTCAATTTAGAAGCGATATATCAAAAAAAAGCTTACACATAATAAGATATACTCATCAACGCATGCGTGAAATGTATACATATATATTAACATATATAATATATTAGAATTTTTAAATTTAATATTTGATGATTAAAGAATAATCCAACATTAATTATTTTGTTATATTTTTCCTTTACGTAATTGCTATACTTACTCCAGTTTTTACATTTCGGCCAATAACATTGTTACCTATTTGTAAATCCACTCTTTGCACCAGGTCGCTATCTACACGAAGTATTTGTAATTTTTTCATTTCTCTTATTTATTAAATCCCCAAAAAATTTATTAAATATATTGTATACAAAATTTTTCATATTATGAAATCAGTTACAAAATAAAATTTTGATTGCACTAGTAAAATTACAAAAAAAAAAAATGTAAAAGCGGAAAACAAATAGAACATAATCGCAGTCGGCTAAGCAGACAGCATTATAAAAAAATTTAATTAAATTTTTATGAATTTTTTATGAATCATATATAATCATAAAAAATAAGACTTAAGTAACTAACTTTTCTATTTACATTTCTGGAAATAATATAGTATCGGGATAAATGTGTTATAAAGAAAAATACACAATGGTAATAACAATTAAATTTGTTTCATTTATAATTACAAAGAATGTACACCTTTATAAATAAATGAAGTAAAATGCGAAAAGAATTAGAAATTTAATGCGATATCATAAAATTGTTTTAGAAAATATTTCATAAAAAAGTCAACAAATAGGAAATGATCGGTCATTTTTATGTGCATCTGTATAGATATAATCAGCCAGACTAGTCAACCAGTTCGCAATAAAATATTTCTTCGCATCGTTGTATCGATCTGTATTCATAATATTATATATAAATTGCTCTACAATTTTTTCGACATAAAGGAATCTTGTTCGCTTTACGAAACGAAAAACATCTTCGAACAATACTAGTAGTTAAAAAAATAAAAATTTTGTAAAATAGAAAAATTCAAGAAATATATATGTATGTTCGTCGAATGAAATAATTTTATAAATTAATTAATAAATTCGATACTGCGATTTCTGATCAGTATTGATCATGAAATAAAACATTATTTATTATGGACTCGTTAATTAGTTTACAATGTAGGAACATTATAAATCTCCGATTCAATAAATGAAATATAGTTTGGTACCTAACAGGCCAGCCTTCAATTATTTCCGGCTTAATAACGCATACCGATATAAGAAACAGTCAATCAACAGCTTGAAAATTAATTATTCGCCTTAACACACGACATTAGCATAATTCTCACTTTCGTTACTTACAATTAGGTAATTAGTTAATGTCAGCATACGCATGTATCACAGTACATCTCGAAGAGCTTGAATGAAAAAGAGCAATGTTACATATTTATTGTTTATCAAAAAGTAGACAGTATCAAGCGTGAAGTTTCAAATAACAGAACAAAGCTTGTCAATTCTTGCCTGAAATACCGACAATTATCACGAAAGCTACGATGCTGTTATTATTGCAATAACACTTTTATGTTCAGTAATTTAACATAAAAACATAACTGTTATTGTTTTTCTTTACATGTGATATTAAAACATACCTTTCAAAACAGAATTACCTCTGTCTCTCCATTAATTTTATCTGCATAAAAACAGAACTTATTAATATATACACAATACGCATATATATTGAATAATTCATTTACTTATAACATAAAGTACGAATATACATAAAAATATCTTTTGAAATACTTTTAATAATTTTATAAAAAAATTTCAGAAAAAGTATAGTATCGCCAAGACCAGTGATTCTCAATGACTAAAATATGAATTGAATCTATAATGTTCACAATCGTAAAATATTGATGATTATTTGAATGCATGCCATGACAAATATTATTGTCCAAGAAACACTGGTTCACAATTATCTAAATCATATAGTTTACTTACTAACTTTGTATAATAATGAATAAATACGTTTTATATAATTACAATTCTGTACTTCGTTTGTATTTCGTCATTAAATTAATAATATTTTGAAAAAAATGCCCATGATAGATGAAAAAATGCATCATCATTTCAAACTGTTTAAAAATTACAACAATACAAATCGTTTTTACATTTTGACGTTAATATTTTAACGTGTGTATATATATGTATATATATATATTTCTTTAATTATTTATTTTTATAAAGTAATAAATAGTATCGCCGTACGGAATATGCAATATGAAATACTGTCTATCATTAGAATATTCAGTAACTATTTGTTCATACATTCATAATTATTTGTTTACTGGAGTAGACTTTCGTATCTGAGAACTATATAAAAATATCTATTTATTCGTTGTAAAAATGATTCATTGTTATGTTTTAATAAGAATACATAGAACCTTTGTAAATTGAATTAAAAGATACATTTGTCTCACAACAGGCTCTTTCAAAAAGCTCCACACAGAGTTATAATTAGATAGAAATCTAAAATAACTATTGCAAAAATATACAAGTTATTTTTTAGTTAGATTTTTAATTAATTATTTATGACCAATACTTTGTAGCTCTCAGATATAAAGTCACTTTTTACACTACGTTTTCAACTGATCGTACATCGACGATGCACTCATTATAGATTTTCAATAAAGCGAACAAGTTTCTCAGAAACATATTTGTGTAACCACATTATAGAACAAATAAAAATTTTCTTTATTTAACTTACAATCTTATTAAGGCAATTTAGTTAGCGATAACCTGACTATATACCTGAACTGCATTAACAAGAAGTGAAACATAAAGAAGAAAGTTATAACATATATTTTCAGTAAATATTTCTTACAGTTAACGACATAAAAAAATAATATTTGCTAGAATTAAATTTAAAAAATGAAATAACATAAATTCTATTTTGCATACTAGCTAATTCTCTTTTTTCGTACATAATATTACTCAAAATAAAAACAATTAATACCTAATAACACAAATATGCAAATTAAAATACTGTTTAAAATATTTTATATTTATTATATTGCTCTGACTGATTACAATAGTTTCACTGTTGTTTAATCTATGCCACAAGAAGCTAACTATTTAAAATCATTTTTCTACATAATTATAACTAAATATTGATAATATAAAATTTTTTGTCAATATATATAAGCATTTAGTATTAACACCATTCAATTGAAATTTATTTTCCTAAGTGGGTCTTATTGGAATGATTTAGTACAGTATGTAAGATCAAACATACATATGTATACATATATACATGTACACACAATTTATGTATTACTTTCGCTGGATTCTTTTATAAAATTTGTATAACATTATGAAATTTGAACGTCTTCATCGCGTTTAAAAAAGAAAAAATAAATTAGAAAAGAGGGGCAATTCACCAAAAATAACTTACCAAATAAAAATGTATTTTTAAGCAATCAATTGTTAGATGCTTTTGGAATCACCCATTTTTCAAACACTGGAATAATTTTCACTTGGCCATACATAATACAAGTGACGATAATGGGTATATGGTTGAAACTGCATTTTGGAAGATTGCAGTGTACGCATTAATGGGACGTATTTTTCTTCGTGCTTTGAAGATGTATTAATATCTGGTTCTGGCTATACTATGGTACCACCCCCTTCCGCAGGACTGACAACGTGGAGAGCATTTCCAACCTGTCCTATTCCTGGCTGTAATTAAAAGATGCACAAAAATTCACTACCAACATAACTTTATTTGTCTTTAAAAAAATTCTGCAAATATTGAAAGCATTTGGAACATAAATACAATTTCTATGAGTGCACAAGAACAGCACAATAATAGCATAGAATTATAATTAATTTACACAATTTAAAAATGCCTTAGCGAGGTACATACTACTAGAACGAGCATATATAAAAAAAACATAGTATACTACTTTATCCGATCAAGCAATGAACAAGTCAAAAGAACAATAAATCATTATACGTACCATGCGATAAACTTTGGGAAGACTCATCCATGATTCTCTTGCATCAGCCAAAGCATGGTACAGAACATTAATCTTTCCAATCAAAGTAAAAAATTAATGTCCCACCGGCTTAAGAAACAAGCACAAGCATCTTCCGATAAAATTATAAGACTGTCACTATAAAAGAAGCAATGCATACTATATGAAAATTATCACAAAAATTTTGACTGGTTAAACCACTATAACATAAAGGAGCATAAGGTTTTTGATGACAGAAATGCTTTATGCAAAACACCAGAAAACTGAATCTGACATTTTAAATTTATACATCTTAGAATAAAAAAAATAATAATATAGTCATTTTAATATAGTCAAAATATTATGGTATTAAGTAATAAGTTGTAAAAGTTGTAAAGAAAGACTTTTATAAACATATACATATTTATAAAAATATAAATATATTTGATTCAATTTTTCTTCTGGAGCTTTTGCATTGCATTTTGTATAAAACTCAAGCAGGAAGCAAGCAGCAATATTTCATTCAAAGTTTTACTTTATTGTACAACAAGGCAATTCATTGTTTTCAACAAAGGATTAAATGTCATATCATTATAATCCAGGACAATAGTTTAACTAAATTCATTGACTGTCTATCATTTGCTAAGCTAAGCTAATAACATTTTACAGGAAAGAAAAAAGGGTTTTAAGGGGCCTGCCCTGTTACAAAATCTTATGGGGCGCAAACAATATTACTCTTAATGATGCAAATCAAATATAAATATATTCTATTTTATAATCATACTAATATATTCCTTTAATATTTATATTGAATATATTTTGACCAGATGATCATTAGGCACAAATATAAATGCTGGTTTATACTATGAATGAACATATCACTTATGTCCATGACTTCCTTGATTTGTATTATTCAATTAGTGTTGGAATTTTATGAAATTTTAAAAAATAATTTTATAAATTTATATTTTTCTTAAGGATTTAAATAAAAGTTTCTGTATGTGAGAATTAAATGTAAAATGTAATATTTTATGCATTGTGCAATTGAAAAGACCAGAAATTTTGTGAAAATAAAATATAAATTAATATATTAAATTTGTTCATTCATAGTATCATCCATCCATATATTTCTGTAATTGATATACAATACAGATTAAAAGATATTATTAAATCTTTAATGTATTCCAATGGCACCTTTTAATATAATATATACTGCTTTGGATAAAATGTAAAAACTAGTATTTAATTTGTAAATACAAGATGAGAAATACATTCTAAAATAAGAATTTTATATACATATATGTATATATATATACACACACATATATGTATCACATATATACATACATACATATATGATGCCACAAGAACAATGCTCATTACAATACTAAAGATAAAAAATAACAAAATCACCCTTTCATATTTTTCACATTTAATAAAGTTATGTGTCTAAAAAAACATTTTTCACCTAATACAATTCAACAATGACAATAGAAAAATTATTCAAAGTATTATTGTATTCTCTATTTTTCTCATTCATTAGTGATAATGATTTCAAGTTTTATTTCTATCTATATACAAATTGGAATTCATTACTAAAAAATCCTACTTCACAAAATTGCAATAACAATTGAAGATGGATTACATCATAGATCATTAGATCGCAGGGAATTAATGTTGGTGTAAGGATTGCTATGATGATGTGGCCTGTGCAGAGTGCTGCTGATGGTGAGAGGACCTACCATGTGACCAGGCCTTGCCCATGTGTAGACATATCCATCTTGACATGCTGTTACGAAGCAATCTTCCCTAAACACTAATTCAGTCAATCTTTCGTGTGCCAACTTCTTGCACACCAGTGGTTCTAGCACTGGGCACTCATCAAACCTAGGGCACCAGGCAGTTCCTATCAACCTCATAGGATCGTCCATCACAGAACTAACCTTCTTATTTGCACCTACTAAACTTCCACTGACACTGTTCAAATTACTACTTGTATTTAAATTAGTGGTAGCTTTATCACCACTACTATTTTGTATTATTGTGCTATTAGATGCACCACTACCTCTCATAGTGAGGCTAAAGTTCCTTTTATGATTATCACCTTTACGCTCACCAAAACCAAGGCCTGCTAACCTTTGTGTCAAGGAATTTACAGTTGACACTGCTGTATTTGTACTCATGCTATTATTACTACTATCATTATTACCACTCGCGTTTTCTTTGCAATTAATATTATTCAAATTATTATGTTTAGAATTGTTTAAATGATGATTCGTTGTTGAACCATTTCCACTGTTGACTGTTCCAGATGTAGGAAGAGTACTAGAACCTGCTGCAGATGGCCTTTGTTTTGCACACATTGGTTGTCTTAACACATCTTCTGTGATATCCCACAAACACAACTGAGTATCTTGTGATACACTACCTAACCTATAGCATGTACCACCAGACACTCTTAATTCTGAACCACAAGAGTTTCTGTTTGAATGAATTCCTTGTGAGGTTGTAGACAAACGATTGGCCTTCTCATGATAATGATTATGGTTATTATGTGGTAATGTTTCATCATCTGAACCACTGAAGTCTGGATCATGATCTCCATAAGAAGTAGTATAAGGATCAAAAGCTACTACGCTTACCCAACTATGATGACCTTGACCCCTAGCTACCACTCTTTTTTCATGAAAACTCCAAATTGTCACAAGATCATCTTCACCGCCCACAACAACATATCTTCCATCTGGAGACCAACAAACACATAAAAATCCACCAAAATAACTTCTAGCTGAACCCACTAATTCCATTGTATTATATTGAAATACTCGTAGGAATCCATCTTGGGAAACAACTGCTAAATTTGAACCACATGGGCTAAAGGCAAATTCGTTTATACAACATCCTTCTGCACCTATTACCCATCTATACAATGGATTTCTCGTAGATTTTGTTTTACAGGTATATATAGCATAACCATCCCCAGATTTAAAAGATTGATAGTGAGGGGCTGTGGTACCACATAAAAGTTCTTCATTATATAAATATAGTTGTCCAGAACTATGGGATACCAAAAAAGGTTGTTTGATCCAGGAACCCATTTTATACATGTCACTTTACTTTTATCGATCAATCTCTGAAACATTAAAAGATATACATTTCTTTATTTAATATATAATAAATAATTAATATATTTTTAAAAACGTCAGCAAAAGAATTGTATAATTACTGATTAAATTTAAAATTAATTGAATTAAAATTTAAATAAAATTTACAATAACTAAATACACATGAATAGTGCTAAATATATTTTAGTGTAGCATAGAGTATTAAATCATTAAACTATTATAATAACTAACATCTTTATTAATCATGTTTCAATAAAATAAGATATTCAAATTAGATAAAATACTAATAATTTTGGCATAAGTTTTTTAATAATAGTTCTATCACACAAATTATTATGTTATATATTGTTTACATTTAATAAATGAAATTTGATAATTTTAGGATTGTACCATGAATATTTTACAATCTCCTTACATATTCAGAAAATTTAATTTAGAGTATATATCATATTCATACATTGATATAATTTGTCATTTTTAACATAACAAATTGCTTACATCTTCATTATATAATTTACTGAGTTCCTTTTTTATTGGATCTATCAATTGAATTTGACCTGTAGAAAAACCAACCAATAATGGTGCACTGTCCGCAGTTGCTGTTGTTTGATTGAAATTATGGCAAGTTGGATTAGTTCCCTTGTATAATTTTTTGTCCACTGGCTTATTTAAGTCCACAGCCTGAAATATTTTCATATAAAATTAACTCATGGTATACTTTAATAACTTATTAGAAATAAAACACATCATAATTAACAAATTTAATTTATTATATCTATTATAATATTTAAATTAGTTATATCTATTTATAAAATATAAAAGTTTATTAAAATCAATGTTTCAAAATTAATAATAAAGACATTTACATTAAATATTTACATTATAATTATGTATAAATACTGATTGCAAATTTTTTACACATACTAATATTTTGTCAACAGTATATAGTTATGTATTAATAAGAAGTTAAATATTGAAGTAATAAGAAGTTAAATATTTAACTGATTACAGAAAGAGAAGAAAAGTGAAAGAAAAAGAGAGATGACACTAATATAGTTTAAATGTAGCAGTAATAAAAAAGTAATTATAGATAAAATAATTAACGTATCTGACATTAAATCAATCATCTAATTAGAAATAAGTTTAATAAATATAGTTTTACATGCAGTTAATATATAAAGTAGAGGTAACTCTCTATGTTAGGTGTGGTGATGGTGCAAAGATGGAGTCTTGATACGCGTTTTCGAGGTTAGGTTTCAATGAATCCATGCTCAATTAAATATAAATATAATAACAAATGTATTAGTTACGAGAGAAATTCGAATTACCTTTTTAACTCCTCGATAGACATAAACATAAAGTTCTTTGCCAAAATTGAAACACATTCGGTCACCAAGTCCTGTAGGATCTGTTGGATCCGGTAAAGTTACGAAAGACACCCTAACGGATGCACTTCCTTGACTATTCGTGTAACCGACCCTGTTTGGCCTTGAGTACTCCGACAAAGTCATTAGCTTGTAAGTTCCTTCCCGCGTGACAAACTGTGTTTTCAAGTCCTCCTTCCCTCCTCCATCCAACTGTACAGCCATCTTACCACCAGCGGTGCGACGGAGGAGCTCATCAGACACGAAAAAACTTGTGTTGGTTTCTGCCTTTCTACACGTCTGTCGATAATTTCTTTTCCGAGTGCTTACAAAAGCTGTCAAACACCAACTAGGCAGTCCCTTGTATTGAAAAACTTCCAGATAATCACAGCTTACCGGTTCTGCATACAACCGCTACTAAGGGCGCTCCAAATTCTATATCGAAACTGCCCGTCGTGCATTTACGACCCGCAGCTCATACTCTCAACCTCGTATAGGATAACTCCGTCCCCACCATGCCTCTGATATTCCCTTTACCTCCATGTGATAAGCAATGTGTAACGCAAAAATGAATTCGTATACATTGAATGAGTAGCTTAATAAAGAAATTTCAAATATTCAACGTCGCAAACATTCAGATACTTGAAATATATATATGTATGTATGTATATATAGTGTAAGAAAAGATACGTTTCGGTATATTCTGTTGAAAATCTCAATAATATCTATCTACGTGCGTATGAATCGTTAATAATTTTAATATATTTTTAACAATATCAAGATGATGTGTAGAATCATATACAATAACATTTTTGTAAAATAGCAATATAACGTAATATTTAATACGATCGGATATGTTGTATATGTCCCATTAATCACGTATAATTATTCTGAATATTTTAAATTTTTTGTAATTCAACGTTGCGATGAAGAAATTAAATAAAATTAAAGAATGCACGGCACTGTGAGCGCTGTTATTATTGCGCGCGCAGCATTGCCTGAATTCGTTGACTCTGACAGCCTGTCAGGAACCGGATATTTTGTAAACAACCGAGCAAAGGGTTAATTAATTTTGTCTACTTTTTTCTACTTCCTGCGTTTGCCTTATTTCACCTTATCAAGAATGCATATTCAATTATCACGGACCATTTTAAACTATGGATGTTAATCATGTCCCAGATAGCCGATAGTAAAAAAATGGTATGAGAATTTCTTTTTAATATGACACTATACAATACAATATTTATCAAAATATATTATCGATATAAATATCAAAAGCTTGTATATTTTTTCGTTATTTATCAGTTGAGACTACTTGAAATTCTGATTCGCATGATTGTAGACAGGAAAAATGGCAATTAAAAAATTCAGTTAAATACGATAATTTATCTATTAAAATCATT
This sequence comes from Melipona beecheii, assembly GCA_032399605.1. Lineage (NCBI taxonomy): Eukaryota > Metazoa > Arthropoda > Insecta > Hymenoptera > Apidae > Melipona > Melipona beecheii. The sequence goes on along the minus strand of JAUCMO010000501.1, from coordinate 4,396,790 downwards.
AGTCACGTGATCTAGATAACGGAGAATTTGCTTTAAAGGTTTCTTCCGGTTTTCTGAGTGGTAATTAATTTCTAACTGAAAATGAATTCAAATCTTGTTTCGTTGTTTTATGTATATACGAGTTATGTTTAACGACACATTATGCACTTAGTAATATTTTGTTTAACGACAGCCACAACTATTTATAAGTATGTCATAATTATATGTCATTATTAATTATAAGTTTTTGAATTCAAATATAACATCTATTAGCATTAAATTGTAGAAATAAAATATAAAGTATTATTACATACGATTATTAACTAATTAATAATTAATACAAAATTACATATAGACTGACAAAATATCCTATTATTTTATTTTAAAATATTGCTTTTTATTTTATAAATCTCTCGTCTATAAAATGTATCTAATGTGACAAATAGTTTTTTAAAAGTGACGGAATAAATTTATATATTATTGAATAGTTCAGCAATTTAAACTCGGCGATCATAACCTATCTAAAAAATTTGAAAAACATATCGTGTATAATCAAAGATTGCGAGACTGAGTATTATAAGCAAAAATCTTATATACTTCTTTAAATATATGTTATAGTTTAATTTAGATATATAATTTATCTAATAATGAATGTGTTTATATTCATCTATGTGTATGCCATTCTAAACATTAATATTCATAGATTTTAAAGCATCGACAGAGACACGTGAATTTTTGTTTATTACTTAGAAAATTTTGTTAACGTGGATTGTTAATTAATGTACAAATTGTTTAATAATAATGGCACGTAATAAAAGACCAGTTCGTGGTGGAAAAAGAAAATTTCACCGGTTTGATAATCAACCGAAACCGAAAAAAGGTAAATTTAACCTAAAAGAAGCTTCATATGTCAAAGACCGCAATGCGAAAAATAAAGAAATCGAGAAACGTAGACAAATATTGGAAGAAGAAAAGTTACAACAACAACAAAACGCAGAAAGTGACGATTCTGGCAATGAACAAGAAAATCCATTACAAAATTTATTATCTTCATTTTCGAATACCACTAATTTACAACTAACTGCTATCGAATCTAATTCAGAAAGTGATAGTTCTAGTGATGATATTGAGGAGAATGACAAACTTAGTGACAACTTGAAAGTACACTCTAATAATACAGACGAAGAAGCAGAGTTAATGAGTGATAATGAAGAAATAAAAATGAAAGAGGTTGACGAAGAAGATCTTGAAACTGCTAAAGAAGATGCTGGTTATTTAGAAGATCCATTTTCAATTCATCTCCACAATGATTTGAGTGATGAACTTTATGAAGCAGTTTCTAATGTTTCACAAATTACGGAAACACAAAAGATCACTTGGCCTGTTTTGGGCAATCTTATATGCCAAATACCAAAATCTTTAGATGATACAAAAGACAAGATGAAAAAATCAAAGATTTCTGTTTTAGAAAATAAACAGTTTGCACAGTATGGTACTGTTCCTCAATTGATTGATAATGTAAATTGGAATAAATTATATATAAAGTCTCAAATTCAAGATAATCTTGCCAAAGCAAATTATTCAAATATAAAAGATAATGTGAATATAGACCCATCTCCTATGACTCCTTTACAAAAGGAATTATTTTCAATAATAAATAATTATCAAGATTTATATTATTCTGAAAGGACATTTTCTAATGCAGATCAAATAAGATTTATATATTGTTTACATGCAATTAATCATGTGTTGAAAACACGAACAAAGGTATTGCACCATAACACAAAAATAACAAAGTCAAAATGTAAAAACATGGCAGAAGTACTAGATGAGTATAGAGATCAAGGTCTAGTGAGACCAAAAGTTTTAATAATAGTTCCTTTTAGGCATTCATGTCTAAAAATTGTAGAATTATTGATATCTATTCTAATTGGAGAAGATAAAGGTGGCTCGGTAATGAATAAGAACAGATTTATGGAAGATTTCAGTGGTAACGAATTAATAATGCCAAAAAGAAATCCAAAACCTGAAGATTATGAATTGACATTTCAAGGAAATACAGATGATACCTTTAAGATAGGAATTGCTATTACAAAAAAGACTTTAAAACTATATTCAGAATTTTACTCTTCTGACATAATAATTTCATCCTTATTAGGTTTAAGAATATTAATAGGTGCAGAAGGTGAAGCAGATAGAGATTATGATTTCTTGGCATCGATAGAATTATTGATTCTTGACCAAGCAGAATTGTTTTTAATGCAAAACTGGGATCACATGATACACGTATTAAATCATTTACATTTACAACCAAAAGAATCTCATGGAACAGATTTTTCTAGAATAAGAAGTTGGTGTGCACATGGATGGACTAAATACTATAGACAGACATTAATATTTTCAAGTATTCATGTACCTGAGATTTATGGAATATTTAATAAGAAATGTTACAACTATGCAGGGAAAGTAAAAGTAATAAATCCTGTTTCTTCTGGATCTATTTGTCAAATACTTGTACAAATTCCACAAGTGTTCCACAGATTCAATGCTTCCAGTCATTCTCAAGCTTTGGAATGTAGAATGGAATTCTTTATATCAAAAATACTTCCTCAATATAAGGATAGAATAATGAATCATACATTAATTTTTATACCATCTTACTTCGATTTTGTGAAATTACGAAATTATTTAAAAAAAGAAGAATATAGTTTTGTGCAAATTTGTGAATATTCCAAAGATGCAAAAGTAGCAAGAGCAAGAGACATGTTCTTTCACAGTGATGCACATTTTCTTTTATATTCGGAACGATTTCACTTTTTCCGTAGAATAAGAGTGAAAGGTATAAGACACATTATATTTTATGCGCCACCAATCTTCTCTCAATTTTACGCAGAAATGTGTAACTTAATGCAAGAAGCTTATCAAAATCCACAATCAGGTTCTGAAAGTAATATGACGGTTACTATTTTATATTGTAAATATGATATTATGCAGCTTTCTGCAGTTGTAGGAGCTGAAAGAGCAAATAAAATGCTTGGGTCAGAAAAATCTATCCATATGCTTATGACTGGTGAATAGAATATGTAAAGTGTGTAAATATATTTTGTATAGTTATGTCTATATTGTAGCTATTAAAATTATTAAATATGTAAAAATTTATTATAAAAATTTATCGTTTATTATTTTATTATTAATAACGAAAAACGTCTTTATCTTAACTACTTTTCTTAATTTTTTTATTAACATACGATTCTTAAATGTATCGAAAGAAATACAATCATAATTACAGTTGTTCAAAACGATCTTGTTCACAGAAATCATTTTATTTGAATTGTATAATTTCGCAATATTAAGATTATTTTAGTAAATAATCATAATTTGTCTCAAAAAATATTCGTTTAATATTTTATAATTATTTTATAATAATTATAATTATTTTAACTAAATACTTGTTATATAAGTATTTAGTTAAAATCACGACAAAACTAAAAGTTTTGACACTAAAATTTAATTCTTTTTTTAATCATTTTTAATTCTCTTCTAGGAAATTAATTAACGCTAGAATGCATTTTAGTAGATATTTCTTTGGTTTCTGTACTTAAACTAGTTTGTAAATCCTCGAATGTTGTTGGCAAAGGAGTAGTAGACGATTCAGCAATCTCTGTTAAAATAGTTAACAAATCCTTTTGTCGTGGAGTGGTTGTGATTTCTGACAGAGAACTTTGCTCGTTCGCCACAGTTAATAATTTTGTCGTCATTTTTTCTGTCTGCGTTTCTGAAAAAGGAAAAAATAATTTTAACTTTATCGCCTTGAATTAGCCTCTACAACGATTAGCAATCTTGAAGTAATGAATTACGTCTTTCTATATTATTGAATGTGTATTAACGCGATAACTGGTTCAAAATTTGAACAAGTCAATTTTAAAACGAATAACATCACAACAATTGAAGGATTTTAGTTGTTTAGTTGTTTAAACCCTATTTTTACCGTTCATGATAGAGGAAGTGGTGTGAAAATTTGGTAATTTTATATTAGTACATTCTGGTTTCGTTTTCATCCTGATAGTAGCGTCTTTAGGATCCCATAAAAATGTATAATACAATGATAATAAGATAGCTGCCATGCTAACAAATATAACATAGGCCACCACCGTCAATACTCGTACCACCTTTTGTTTGTGTTTTGGCTCGTAGAGTTTGTCTTTTCTTTCGTCGCCTGCAAATCGGATTTCATTGCCTGCTGGTTTATGATCGCGATTTCCCAATGTACGACTAATGCTTGCCATCACGTTTTGAGCGCTCATTTTGCGCGGTAGCTGCATTCTCAAAGTGTTGATGTTTCAAAGAAATCCGTTTTCTCTGATTTCGATCATTAAGTTTATAAATAAGATTTATGAACTTCCAGTTCTGATATAAAATTTCAATACAACATTATGACGTTTCTGTTTCTATTAACCACAAAGTCGTAAAAAGGCCGTAAACATAACCATGGTGTTTCGATGTAAGTTTTCAAGGGAAATATCCAGGAAAACATCGTTTTCATCGAATATTACGTATTTGTAATTTTCTTCCTCCTTTATATTTACGAACGGTCAGTTAAATTTGCAAGAATATTTATTACTGCAAATTCCGCAGTTTAAATATATCTTGTGTTCAACACTCTCACGCAGAACGCTTTCGCGTCCGACAGATTACGTGTTTGATCGAATGTTTTCTACCATTTTCCATAAATATTTTCGCAGTCCATGCGTTATCAATACGAATTCGAATTCACTTTTATTGATTCTCGAATTTTTATAAGCGGTTTGGTTTACCGGTTGGGCGTTTCCGAGCGAAAAGGTATAGTTATCGGGAACAGTGGCAAGAAAGTGTTTAAACTTCACGATAATTTATCAAAAATAAAATTCTCGAAAATGTAATATTCAGAGAGTTTTCATCGACGTTTTCATTATCCTACAACTATTTTTGTCTCTTAACTAGCGGATCAACGGTTCTCACTTATACAGCTGCTAAAACACTCGTCCAACAATATGTATCAACGGGTTTTCATTGCGCAAGTCTCAGAACCATGACTCAGTGTGCCTCGTTTTTCAAGCTTTAAGGGTTGCTCAACTTTACGGGATTCATTGGCAAAAACGTCCTTAAATCAACGTAATAAACATTATACGAATTCATTATATCTATTCATCACCAATCGAAATCTTTCTCCCTATGTTTTCTAATAAATGTACGCGCTTAACAGCATATTTTGATTTACCGATGATTAAAACATGCCCCTAATTGGAATAATATTTTGTTTTATTCACTTTAGTTTTTTTTAGTTAATAGAAATAGTAAAAGATAAAGTTCAAATGATAAGAATTTCTCTATCTGATGCATATTATATAAAATAATATATTAAATTAAAAAATGTTCGATAAGATATACTATAAGTATATCGAATTGAATTACTTCCGTAGAAGTGACAAAGAAACGATTAAAAATGTTGCACAACCACTTTACATAAGTTTGAGCTGTTTTAAAATTAATACTTGGACACTAAGTAGGATATATTCACAGAATTCCATTTAGGTAAATGTGATCATTTCGATAGATATAATTCGAAGTTACATATGATAAGAATAGAGCCCATAAACTTTAGTTAGTCAAAACTAACGAGGTTTTCGCCTTAAGAGTAAGGTGACACTAAGGATATTCTCGTTTTACGGGGAAGGCACGCCTTTATTTTAATAGCATTTACTAAAATTGTTCTTCAGTCATTTCTCAGATAAAAATAGTAGTACGCTCAGAGGTCGTTATTCAACGAAGATTTCATGTATCTTTAAAAGTTTTAAAAAAAAAATAGCGAGAATCATTTTTAAATATTATATAATTAAATATATTGTTTGAAAAGGAGATGAATTTACAAATAAAATTGTTAAAATCAAAAATAGATTAGACAAAATTTGTTCAAAGAAATTGCAAGATCTTTGTAACGATGCAACGTTAAAGAAGCCATAATGGATCGACCTGACCCTGTTCTGGTCATTACGTGGACAATACGGATAATCATCGTAGGCCAATCCACTGACTATTTTCTTTCTAAGGTTTTAATTCACGTTTTTGCCAGAGTTGTATGAAATATTCGTGTATTTTCTTTTCATTAAAATATAATTGTACGTAAGTATATATTTATGCGCTTGTAGAAAAACTAAATAACAATCATGTTTGTCACTTAATTAAATTATAAAATATATGCTATCAATACTATATATTTGGAAGGTTAATACGATTGAAATATAAAAAAGCAAATTAATTTACCTTTGAACTTCAACGCAATGTTTGCTAATTTTACTGGTGATTGCTTTGATTGTTCAGGATGTTCTGGATGATTTGCAAATTCCGAATTACGGAAAAAATCTAAGCTTGATTGTTCGTTTAAATCGGTTGCTTGATTTATATTGTTAATATTATACGTACGATCGTCTCTACTTTTTTGAATATAAAGATCTTTATTATTTATCGCTGGATATTTAACTTTTACACTTTTTTTATTAGACGTATCTGCTGATTTAAAATTTGATGAAACATCTTTTTTGTATTGATCTTGACTGGTAACTATGTTTCCCATTAAACTACGATTTAATCGAAAAATATCTCGAGACGTCTCGTACACGGAATGGTTTCTGGTATTTGTAAAATGATCATTATTCGCTTCATCTCCAGAAATAGTCCAAGACTCCAGTATCTGAGATGTATCATTATTACCGAAAATACGATTCATAATTTTAGAGGAATTTCTTTCGTCTCTTCCACTCGATCTTCTCGTCAAGTTCATCGTCTTTTCTTTTTTCGACGTGGTATAATTTAAAAAATTAGATGTCCAATTTTTTTGAGCGGAATTTTGAACAGAAGACTTTGAATCATTGATTTTATTTTTGGAAGACTCGATTAGAGACTTTCTTAGTAGAAACAAAGATTCTTTCAAGTTTTCACGATTCTTTGAATGATCGTTATTGACAAATGTTTCTGCATCATCAAAACGATTAGAGAACGAAATGTATGTAGCATCAGCGTGCTGTCCAGGTTTACTTGATTCATTTTGAATAATTTCTTGATCGCTTATTAAAAATTGTATTTCGGGCTCGGAAGAAAGTTGACTTGGTCTTCGTAAAAGTCGTGGATTAGGTGGTTCCCAAAGAAATAAGTAATACGCACTTAAAACGATGGCTACGAAACTTACTGAGAACATATAAGCCAACACAGTGACCAAACGTATTATTTTTTTGGTGCCTCGATTTTCATATATATCCGCGTCCTTCTTCGAGCCTTCACTACCAGGTCCTTCCTGAGGAGCCCCATCGCTATTTTCTTCCTTACTCATTGTAACTCGATTTTTTTTTTTATTTTAGTACAAATTAAAAATTACAATTCCGATTGAATTTCTTTTAATTGTATATCCATTTTCCTAATTTTTCTTTTTATTCCCATTTCTTTCAATCCTTCTTGCCTACCGTTGCCACCTTACAGAAATATAAATTTACATTTCACAGTGATTTTAGAAAAAATTCCACTGAATCGACTCACATGTACCAAAACCGAGATGTATTAGAAAATCTTCTTCATTAATTTTTAATGTTTAATTTTAGAAACGTATAAATGTAGATTATGCAATCGATGTTTATTTTTCAATTCGATGATTTATTGTTACACTTGCAGGTAAGAGTAAGAAATGAAAGCTAGTGTATCGTAGGACGCGCTTCGGCAGCGAAAGCTCGTAAGACTAGTTCTCCGTCGAAAAGTTTCTTCCTTCGCCACGTGTTCAAACCCTGCGCAAGCGTCCTTAAGCTAATACGTAACATACACAAGATTACCTTTCGTTCGTAATTTATTTATTTGACGTTTATTCAATATTTCAGTAAGATCTAAAAAAAATTTTTTATTGAAATATGATAACCTTTATATTTGATCAACATTTCCAAATATTTGTAAACTTAGATAAATTTTCAATCGTCCCAATTTTGATCATCCCAAACGTCAGTGTTTTCTTGCACTAATAAAGTTTGATCATTCCAAACGTCAGTGTTTTCTTGCACTAATAAAGTTTGATCATTCCAAACGTCAGTGTTTTCTTGCACTAATAAAGTTTGAGAGAATTCAGAGTCTTCTTGTTTTCCCGAATTTTTCTCCTGTTCGGATTGTAATACTGATTTTTCTAACACTGCTGTTTCCGAGAATTTTAATGTTTTGTTTGTCCATGTATACATCAACCTTTCATTTTTTTCTACCTGGTCGTGCAAAGTATTTTCGCTATATTGTTTCATATTATTACAGTTACACATTTTTAAAGAAGTATTAACAGCGATTGAATTTTTTTCAAACTGATTGTTCTCGAAAGTTTTCGTACTACAAGCATCATCTTGCTGTTGCTTCGAAAGATTCTAAAAACGTTTCAGACAGTTTAATCATCTTAAACAGAATTTATAATTATTTCTTATATGAAATAAAGAATTACCTTAGAAAGCGAGTTTGATTGCGATAATAAATTATGTGAATTCGAGTTTCGAAATTGCCCAGAATTTTCGTCGATTCGAGGACTTGCTATGTACTGTAAATTTGGAATACATTGCTGACTGCTCAGAATTGCAAAAATTTGCGTCAACAAATCATTTGAACCTTCGGAGCAAGGTATTGGAATTGTCATTTGAATATTCTGTCGTGCAATCAATGAATTTAATGCCGGCATCAATGCCGGCGCATAGAGTAATACTGCAAGTCTGTGAAATAGAAATCAAAATATAAAGAGAGATTAAAAATTCCATTTCTTGTTCTACTCCCTGTATTATACCTTAATAATTGAATGGTAAAACCATTGGGATCCAACATAGAATTCCACGTAAGAGGTTGCATAATAGGTATGTAAGCTGTATGAACGTTACTACGTGGAGTTGGTATTTTCTTATGTAGTTTTTTCTTCTGTTTCTGTACCATGCGCGTGAATTGTCTCGAGGAATCGTTTGTATAACTTGTTCTTTCACAGGATAACTTCTTCGCGTGATTGTTCCAGTAATTGCGATTACTTTGAGATATTTGACGAACGTCGAAATTATCTTTTCGATGCGCATCTGTATTTTCGAAAAATTTGTTTCTTTTAAACATGCACTTTTCTTCAGTATTGATATTCTGTTGTTGACAGTAGGATGTAGAGTGATTGGATGGGTTAATATCGCTATTAAACTTTGATCCCATTACTGGTCGAAATTCTGGAGCATATACAGTAGGTTTAGTCTGCGTATGATCTTCATGTTTGACATCGAAGTTAGTGTAGCACGACGTTTCCGGTTCATGTTTCTTGTCGAAGCTTTGGCATGCTTCCATCGACGTCTTTACATCGTTGATAATTACAATAGTTCCGAATCATTTATAAAATAAAATAGTCTTCGTTATGTATCTTATTATATTTAATTAGCCTAGCTTAGTAAAGAACTTGCGATCTTAATACCTTCTGTGTTTCGAAGCTACTGAAATGTTTTCTCGATTTACCAAAAATAATTTTCGAATTATCAGAATCAGGCTTATGAATTTTGTTGTTCACCTAAAAATACATTAAGAAATATATTTCAATCGTGTATTTTGATATTATGTTTGATATTATTCGATATCAAATACTTTAGACTTAGTTTGTTTGTATTCCAATGAATCAGTCAATTGAGTTGAATTCTGTGGGAAAATCACAGCAATATTGTGCATCGAACAAACTGCAGTTGAATTGCTAGTTAATATTCCTCGTTGAAACGTGTTACTATCAGGCTCTTTTATAGGGTAAATATCATTCTGTAGATTCTGAAAGAACGAATGAGAAGTGCGGACAATCGTATTTTAACTTGTTAATTTTTCAACGAATACCTGTGACGAATTTTTGTATTTTATATAGTCTGGATCACCTAAAATCTTGCTAATTGAATGTTTATTTTTTTTCATATAATGTTTCCTTTTTGGCGAAATCTTAATTTGCTCTTGGTTTCTTTTATATTGATTTTTTGAAGAGGTTCCAAGAAGATGTCCATATTTTGTAAGGGAACATTGTTTCCAATTTACATCTGTTTGCGACTTTAGAAGAATGAAATTAAATATGAATAGAAGAATGTTAGGATTAGGTAATTAGTAACATGATAAATGATTAAAATACCGATTGATGTATGGTATTGGTGTTACGCATAATTACAGGAATCAACATTTTTGTTCTTGTTAATTCTCTTTCCATGATTAGGTATCTTTCTTTCATTTGCCTTATATATTCCAATAAATATTGATTAGATATGTTCCCAGGATTACTAAAGTATAATTAACAATTTATCGTATATTTCTTTCTGACAATTTGTTTAAATTAATAAAATCAATTTCTTATACATATACTAACGTTCGTAAATATAAATTATTTGGTTGACCATGATCATTATCTTCGAGAAGAATGAAATTTAAATCAAACATCAATCCATCATTTCTTAAAGATGATATATTCACTAATGAATTAAATGATACACTCTGCCTTTGGTTTGCGGAAAATTGTCTAATATATTCATTACGTCTTTCATTATATTGATTATCTACAGGTTCTAAAAATATTTGTCGTCCAAACATACTCGTTAATTTTACTCAAACGAATTTATAACGAATTTTGATGAATTTCGATTATAAACGAAATTATTTTGTATAATCTATTATATAGGTTGTGTTTTCCATTGTATGTTCCCTTTTTTTTTTTTTTTTTTTTTTTTTTAAGTATGAAGCTATTCTATTTGAGAAATTTGAACATCGATTTAAAATTGATTCCCCACAGCTACAGATTATGTTTGAATACCTTTCATACTATAAAAATTCAATCAACAAACAATCTATATTTAAACACATTGTATATGACACTTAATGGAATAATACTACATATGTGTGTGTGTATGTGTGTATGTAAAGATTTATTTCGTATTTTAAAAACAGAGTTCGAGCCTTCCTGTGTATATTTGTTCAATATCCTCTGATTAATGTCAGAACGAATACAGAAATTTGGTATTCTTGGATTATTAGCGATTATATTAGCATTTTACAAACTTTTGTTTAATTTTTTAAATTTATATATACATTATATTCATATAAATATAATGTATGTACAAATTTAAAAAGTATACATATGCATATATATATTATATACACATACATATGTTTACTATTATCCTTGTATTTGAAAATAAATCAAGATATTTATTAAATAATCATTAATAAGTACATTTTGAATATATTACTATATTAAATGTTCGTCAATTAATTTGAAATTGATAAATCAAATTTCGTACGATGTTTATGTACAATTTCTGTTAGCTAGTACTATATATAGTGGATATATTATATACACATTTTGATCTTGTGTTGCGTATTACAAGTATGATCCGTTACATGTAGATTAAACGATACCTAAAATCTAAATGATTTATACCATTTATCATTCTACGAATTAAATAATTTCGAGCATGTTTGTTCGGAAAACATGTTTTAAACGTTACAAACAAAAATGTTAGTTTAATTCTGGTGGTGAATACTATAACTTCTTTGTTTTTTTAATCATCTTTTTATGCTGGAATGGTCAGTCTTAACAGAGATTTAAATACGTTAGGTAGAGTGAGTATAACAAAAATTATATTATTCATCATATTATTACCTTATTGTAGTTTTTCTTTATTAATACGTAAACATAACCCTATTTTATGATTCTTTGCTATTCATTTCTTGAACTAATTTGCATTATATTAACATTCTATAATTCTATTATAGACTTTTACATGCAATTCTCATGTATATTGTACTAAAAATTGTATGAAGCGATTATTTATAAATATACATTTATTAGGGAGGGGTATTTTTTGATTCGTCTCACAATATGGATGATGAAGAGTATCTTCAACCTATATTAACTTCTCAAGAAGAACATTTTCAAAAATTAGATACTGTATCAATTGTGTCTTTTCCCCTTATATTTAGTGTAAGTGTCAATTTCTTTAAACATATAGAGGATGTATAGAGGTTTTTCATGTAAATATTGTGTGTTTATTTAGGTGTCTTTAGAAATTACAGGAATTATATTTATATGTGTGTGGCCTGAAGAAAAAGATAAATGTGATACATATTTTACATATTTATATCTTCATTGTGTTTATTGGTTGATAATTATGTTGACGGATCATTTAGTAAAAACAAAGCACCATAAACTTCGTATTTATGGATACCTTGAGTTTTATCAATCAACGTATCAACAAATAAGAACGCCTCTTTTCGTAGCATCATTGTGGATGACATGTTATTTATTGTTGGCTGTGATTTTACACCACATGCATAAAGTTAATTATGAAGAATATTGTCGTGCATCAGAATGGTTTACTCCTTTAAATTATATAGTGTTGTTAACCACAGTAGAACTTACAATTATCATATCAGTTTATATAAATTACATCAGTAAGTATATAAAAATATATTGAAAAATTTATTATAAATATATATAAAAAATTTCAGGAGTATAAACATTTTTTATTTTGCAGAAAAAGTTTTGAGATTCAATCAATTACGTCTACCACCTGATGTTTCTAGAGAAGAGTGGCTATCTTCTTTCACTCAAGATACATATGCAGGTAGCCATGAAGTAGGTTGCCGTCATGGGGGATCTAATTTTGAAGAATTACTTGAAAAACAAGCAGATTTAATAAGATATTTAAAAGATCATAATGGTAAATTGAGTCATAAAATAATGTTGTTGGCAGCTCAACGTACATTGCCTCAAACATAAAATTGTGGTCTATGCAAAATACAAGCCTCAGGTAAAGCTTTTTTCATATTTAATTTTAGAATATTTTATGTAATTTCATTTTATTGTTGATATTTTTCCACTTTCTTCGTTGTATTATCTGAACGCATTCATTCTTGGAATTGACAATTCACTTACATGTAAGGCTTGTATTACTAACATTTAAAAGTTTTCTTATATAAATTATTAGATAAAAATATTAAATATTCTATATCAATTTTATTACCTAATGTTATTGATTTGAAATCAACTTATATTCAATTAATATAGTTATTATTAAGAGAGATGTATAATAAGAAATCAAAGATAATTTCTGTGATAAAGAGTGTATATATCCAATTCAATAAAGTATATATTTTTTTCAATTATACAGTATTTATAATTCTAATTATATCTAAATTTACACTTTACATTACTTATAATACATATTTGTTTATATGATATTGCTATAGTTAGGCTAGCAATATTTCCAATATATAATATGTATTTTCTAAGAATATATACTATAAACATTAGTATTACGAACTAATATTATAATAACAGAAACAGTTATACATTCACCTTGCATTCTTTGAAATGAATTTAAAGTATTATTATATTTTTTATCATCATGTTGAAGAAGTATATACTTTTAATACGAAAACCAATTTTTTCAAATTATAAAATATATTTCAGACATTATCTTAAAAAAAAAGTAGAGAAATTAAACTTTTTTATATCTCATATGTTCGATTTATTACATTGAGGGATTTTTTAGTAATAGCAAGGTTAACACATATGCTAAGTATTTCTATTTATATACTTTTTTTTACATATGTATATGTGCATATTTCTATAAATGCCTAATAATACCTAATTTATATCAATAAAAACCTGACGCAATGTGCACGTGAAGACAAGGAAAATCATTCTTGTGATTTGTTGGTCCGTATTTAACGTGAACCTTTAATATTTTATAAGACGTCGCAAAATAAGATTCTCAGTAATAATTATTCTTTTTACTGTATAACTACATTATATAAGGCTTCTCGTGGATGAACACCTTAGACGATGCATCATATTAAAAAAGAAATCTATGTACAGAAAGTTTACGTGTATTACGGCAGGCTTAGACTCCTATGCTATCATATGTATGTATATAAAATTATTTACTTGTACGTACAGAACACTCAAATATACAACGCTATAAAATGTAGAAGCTTGTACTTCATCGAGATGTACTACATACTTATGATTTCGAAATTCATGGAAATGAATTCCATGAATCCAAGTTCTTCTTGGAAATGAAAATGTTCTATAAACGATTGTGTATTAAAAACAGTGCTAAAACCGAAGATTCTCACTATTCGGGTTAGAACTATACCTTGTTCTTTGTTTTCTCAAAAGTTTGTACTACACTTTTAGGCCAGCCATTTTTGCTGCGTATGTACATCGGATACATTAATTCTATTATTTCGAGGCTTGAAGAATGTATGCCGAGCGCTTTTTTTATTATTGTCTTACAGAAGAAGTTTTTCAGACTTCGTGATAAACTCAGATCGAGATAGTCTTCTCGAGCTAATTAATTTTGGACGTTCCGTCAAATTCTCCTAGTATAATGAGCAATATAGCTGAGTTTCGATCGATCATTTTTACTTTTACAAATCCGCTATTTGCAAACTAGATTGTATTTTAAGAGGTAGAAACGAACATGAAAACGTTATAATGCAACGTTGAAATTAAAGTTCGTTTCACATTTAAGAACTAATCATCGCTAAGATTTTTCTCGTGTTCGTAAGGTCCTAATTAAATTTACTAAGAATAAACAGCTGAATAGGAATTGAGAATTTCATTTCTAATTTATATATTTTTCCATCGCTTTCATTCGAGGCAATATTTTACATTGTGATTGCTTAAAATTAATCGTCGTAAATTTCATTCTACAGCAATTAATTAATCGTTTTCAGACCATAGAAATATGCATTGTTTAAAAAATAGTTTTCTTTTACATTTTAACATCGTTCTATTTCCTATTGAATCGTGGTATTATTTGTGTCACACAAATGTATTTTAAAACTCGCACAACACTTCGGAAAATTTGCAATTCGCCATCGCACTCAAAAGAATCGGCGCGCATTGCAAAGGCGCGGTGGTCCCCAATTCTACTTTATGCGATCAACGATGGAATCACGCGTGCGTAGCTCCCACTACGTTTCCGGTTGCTGAGAGTTGCTCCTCGGCCTCCATCATCTTTAACTTTCTCACTACTTGAGCATGTTCTTCTAGTAGCCTCGCGAATTCTCCTCTTCTGGTTTCGGCTTCCACTTGCATCTGTTTGATCTTTTCCCTAGGCCCACCTGGACTATCCAACGGAGTTTGTGACGATGAATTTTGAGAGCTAGTTTCGTTTGACAAACCATCTAAATCTGAGTTTTCGCTCGATATCGAATGAGAATCGACGTCATCCACGATCAGGCTGTAAAATTAAAGAGAACATAGAAACATACGATATTTCTTCTATCTGCAATTGCTACTTTTATTTTTATACTTTATTGATGTGATTTTTATTTCAGGAGGAGTTAAATTAGTTCTAAATTCAAAAGAAAAAAAGAAATAATTAAAAAGTGAATTTAAAGTTCGATTCAATTATTTTTGAAAAAAATTAGTATCGCTGGATACATATATATATATATATATATATATATATATATATATATATATGTACACGATAACAATAAGAGTAACAACAATCGTGACGACACAATTCTCTATTTTCAATTTCAATTTTGAGAACGCAGTTGGTCTTGCCGCCAAGGAGGACGTGATTTTTATAGTTGGTCTAAACTATCGACGTTCTGCCCTGCAGCATTCTAGTGGCAACAATTGTCGCTTGCGTCAATGTTACGTCATTGGTACTGAAGTACGTAGTCTAGGCTATGGATAACGAATTGATTTTACGTGAAATACTGTGCAGTAGAACGTCGATTGTCCAAACGCCGATTATCCAAAACATCGATCATTTAAATTTCGATTATTCGAATATAGGATGAACCTAATTATATATGTATATATTTAAATTACATCTCTAGCAATATTTATATTTGGAGGCACGTATTCTTGTTTCAAATGCCCTATTTCAGTGCCTTGTTTAAATGAATTGCTTACGTACAGATCTCATTTATACCATGAGTATTAAAAGAAAGAGAACAGTGCTAAAATTGAAAGATAAATTAAACGTTATTGAATGTTTAAAAAAGGAAAACGTGTTTGTTTTATTTAGCCATAGAATATGATATTAGACAATTAGGGACATTAAAAATAGTGAATCACTGTAATTAAAATTTCAAAATAACTTGGGTAATAAGAAGTTTCTATAATAGAAGCTTGAAAAAAACAAGTGATGATAAATTCCACCGAGTTGTGTATATACAAATGAACCTTGCATTAATTTAAGAGAAAACTCTTAAATTACATACTAGGTTAAAAGATAATAGAAGTTTTAAAGCATCTACTGATTATTGATATATATAGATGTATTCTTTTACATAATAGACATCCATATTTGAAAACCGTTTAATTTCTAGTCTTATGACATAATCACAAATTTAGTTCTTTCAGATTATCCGAACCGCTTATCTAAAAAGGTTTATTTCCCAATTAGTTCAAGTAATCGACGTTCTACTGTATTAGAATTCCAAAAATATTTTGACGATATTTAAAGAGGAAATGATATGTATTTCGTTTTTTATTATAAAAAAGTTAAGGACAAAAGAGAAAAGAGAGACAGGAAACAGAGTTTACTCATTTCCGTGATCTATTATGCTGGCTGAATGCCGGCTGCGGTACAGTGATCTCGATAAAAATATGAAGGTCTTTGTAATATATGAATTATTATCATTAATCTGTAAGATCAGGTCTTGAGATGTTAAAATCGAAGAAACTGTTGGATGGACAGATTCATTTATCTTGAAATTATTGCAGGACCAACGAAACTAAAATTGAATTATTTGTGTATCATATCAAATTGAATTAATAATTCATTAAGATGATTATATTATTGGATGTCGAACTATCATATTATGCTGACTTTTCTGGTAAAACGAAAAGTCATGTTGAACATTTACTCCCACGAAAATTCTAGAAATAGCAGGCTTTCGAATACGCGTTTGTGGGAATGTGTGCATGATTTGATCAGAATAATCTACTGTTAACTTTAACTCTGTTGTTTTTCTAATTCTATCACATGTTTCTTTATATTTCTTTCTTATTTGTTTTTCATCATACAACACTGATCAAATTTATTTGATTTTATAAAGATTTACTATTGCTTACCTGAATGCACCGTAAATTTCTCTTCCCGATGCCATCGTCACTGCGATATCAGGCAACGACCCTGAAATAAAGAGTCCTGTGTCTGTGAAATAAATTCATCGATTGTAGTGGAAAACTCGAGCATATAAACAGATAAAAATTTATAATAAAATAATTTTGAGCATTCATTTTTAGGAATCATCCTATTTTTCTTGAATGACAGGTAGCTCCATTCAGAATTCTTATTGGATCTTCTGTGTCAGGCTAAAGATATAGAATACGACGTAACTCGTTTTACCACGCGGTAGAAAATTTGCACGGAACAAAAATATTAAAATGAGTAAATGATTTATGCACATTTTAACAATCGAGTGAGGATTTTCCAAAGAAATATAACCATGTTATATTTTATACCGTAGTGCATATTTCTGGCAAGAAACATGTGTAAAAGAAATTAATTACTTCAAGATACACATACATATCGGAAGGTATAACTACTCATAGTTAACGTAATATAAAATAGCGATTATCTTGTATTCTTGATCATTACAGAAAATTCAATGATTTCTTATTGAAATAAGAAAATAAGAAAACTGATTTTTGTCAGATCAAAATAAAGTCAGTTTTCTCCGCGGTAGTACAAAAGTATATTGTCTGATATTAACACTGACACGCCATTGTCTACGTTTATCATTTATAAGGCCAACTGTGTGATTTATAGTGATTTCCTTACGTAAATTGCATCGCTTCGTTTTATTTAACAAAGATCGATTGGCGTGCCATTGTTGTATCCGGTTGCCTGTAGTAGTGAAACAAACGGTAAAAATTCTAAAAAAAAAAAAAATACGCTTCACAATAAAAACGTTATTCCCCATAATAGCCGACTATTTTCTGTAGACGACGTATGCAAATTTATCTGATGGAGGCGAACCAAATTGGGTGCATTTACACGTGTCCGCTTTACACGTCACACGCTACGTCATGAACCACGCAAATTTCAATTATATTTTCCTGAATGCATTCCGCCCTTGCTACTAATAGCGTTTAAAAGTCCAACGAGGTCGGAAAACGAAAATGAACCGTGATGGAAAGTGTATTATTTGCGATAGCTAATTTTGAATAAATTCCGATTATCGGCGGCCAGTGTGAATTTGCCAGAATAATCGATGATGTATAAGGAAGGTGGTATCCTGATCTGTCTAAAATAGAATCACGAACGCGAACACGAGGAGATCGAAACCTTGGCCCCATAGAGTCGAAGCTTGCGTCTGTTTCGTTGATAAAATGATTAATTAAGCACCACGTGAACTAAATATCTTCTGTTCAAGCATCGGAATCTTAATGAGCAATCACTTTGGATACGCATTTGACCAATGACGCTACATCATATGTGAAAGATGTTAATTGCGATAAAAGAAAAAAAGAAAAAGGAAAAAATGCGCGAGAAGAAAGGAATAGGCTGTTCGTTGTTGCTAAACATACCGTTTGACTATACGTATAAACGTTTCATGGCTAAACGCACAATTTCACAAGCAATACAGAAAGAATTTTCTTTATTTGGTAGAAACTGGGGACCGACCTTCGTAACTACACGAGAAAGAGGATTGGAACTCGAGCCGAGGAGTGCTTCGCGACCTTAGACAATGCGACCTGCACACGAAATATCCACGAACCGTGACCACTTCTGCCAGCTAAACGTAGAGAAACAAAGAAGGTAAGAAAGTCACGAGCTGACAGAGAGGAAAGTATCCTCTCTCATATTATTACAGCGGATGAACGTCAATGCCGTTTAGAACCAGTTGTAACGTTTCTACTCGAGATTCCTCTGTCGATTTCAAGCTGAACAGTTTCATGGTGGCCTGTTAAAAGCATCTCGCTCTAATTGCATACCAGAATCTTTGGTACGCGAACGTACGCGTGAGATAAGCTAATATATAAATGTCCCAATCGTGCTATTACCGCGTGTCAGTTTCAAATGACAAATTTTGTTTTTCGCTCTTTCCTCTTTTTGTTTCTTGAAATAAATTTCACAAATCTTAATGAGAAAAAACGATGAGACTTAGATGAACAAAGCCTTTATTTTTTACGAAAACAGTGTTTAATAACAACGGGAAATTTCATTCATAGATGAAATGTAATTATTTACCTCTGACCATCTGTGCTCGGAAGTTTCTTCTGTATGAACAACTTTTCTCGATAGGTCTTCTCGATTAAATAAAAGTTAAACAAGAGTTTGACAAATTCCCTTCTCTTAATAACTATGCGGGTGGGAATGAACAAAAGGTCCGTAAAAAAAAGATGGTTTCAGTACGTAGAACAGTGAACGCATTCGAAGAAACGTTAGAGAACACGACGTTCACTCCTCGAAAGACTCGCGCAGACTGATCTGCTTGGATTCTATCGTCGCGCTACAACCTCAACTGCAGGTTCACTGGAGAAGGGGGATGCAACCGACAAATTTTATTTCATACTACCCCTACTTTTTCTTTCTCGTCTTTCTCGTCTTTCTCGTCTTTCTTCTTCTTTCATGCATTCAAGAAATTCCCGTTTGATTTTTACTTCAAAGCATTGCCACTCGAATATATCATCTATCTATCATAATATATTTTGTACTTTTACAAAATTACCAACAACGAAACGATATCGAGCATTCTTTCAAAAATGTCCAATCTTTCAATCGGAACTATGAATCGGCATAATCGATCGATGAGTAACTCTTACAAAATTGGCTGCATTTCTATTTCTGTACATCTTGTTTTTAACTCCGTCGATCTATTTTTAAACGATTGATTCTCGTTGTTGTTAAATGATTTCATAAAGTCGTTGCTGAGCATTCGTGCATGGGCAATTAACAATTGCCCCGTAATTGTTTTTTTTCGCGATTCTATTGGTTAATGGCGCAGCGCTTTGCGAAGCAAAAGCCAACGAAGGAGAAAGCAATTTTCGATCGAAAATTGGATTGTGCTCGAGGGTCGAGGGGGGGGGAAGGGGACGAGGAAAACCTTTTTAATGCAACAAATTTGCAATGAGAGAAAGGTGACGATTCTCGAATCGGTGTTTCTTAGAAGCGAGTATTGGCATCTTATTTAACTAACAGATGAATCACTCGTAATGACGTTCATACTTCTCTCCGAATTTCGATATGTATTCTGCGTAATAAAGTCGTATTTTACACGTAAAATCAAAAGACAGGATGCTGCCTGGATTCAAGGGAATCTCATTGGAACAGATGCTTAAAAGAATATAAAATAAATATCTAAAAAGAGTATGCCTAAAAAAAATATAAAATAAATACTTCACAAATATTTTTCAATTATTTTCGATGGATTTGTTTTGTTTCTCAATCCACGTTTCTGCTCGCGCAGAAATTCAACATTCGATGTTTCTATAATAAACAACAATAAATCTTTAAATTTGCAATTTCTTCGAGATAACACGATCGTTTACCGTTGTTAGTCGATGCTCAAGACGCTTACGGTGCATTCGAATGTTGTAATGGACCGACCATTAATGTCTTGCACGATGTAATATATTTCGAACGAAAGGGAATCTTTGATTATATGTCTGTAAGAAAATATCTGGATGATAATAGGCGCGTATGTGCCAGGAACGCAAGCGATCTATGTCGGATTTCAGGGTCACCACGAAACGAAGACCATACAACTCTTCGGGGAGTTCGGTGGTAAATTATTTCGGTTGGTCGCTAATTTTGTCGCGGTATGCCATATCGCGCAGAGAGTGCGGTGGTTAACCATTGCCACGTAGAGCGAAACAGCATACTCGTTGTCTTCCATGCTTATCTCCCAATTCTTTTCTTTCGTCTCTTGCACCCTCCTTTTCTGCCTCTTTGTCTCGGTGCTTTCGAGAGCGTTTTCTCGTCGATTGACTATCTATTTTTGCTAAAGTCGACTAACCATTTGCGACCAATATTCTTCTCCTGGCTGAGAAAGCCTGCAGATTCAACGAGAGACGTGAGTTACACTTCTCTGAAGAATATAAAAATTTCTACAAGAAATGTACGTTTAGAAAGACGTTTTTCCAATCGAAATAGCGTCAGTTCAAAAAAAATGTAATCCAAGCTTGGCGAATTAATCAATAAAAGGGTTGATTCCATAACAAGCTACAGAATAAGTAATGATAATGGCGCTAAGCGATGATTATCTAAATCTAAATTGTAAAACATGCTGTGAAATCATGTGAAGTTAATAAACGCAATGTGCGTCAGCGATAACGATCGTCGAATACTTATGTTTGCATCTGTGTCTCAAATCAGAAACAGAACAAAGAAGAAATTGTAAGGTCGTGTCTTTGCTAAAGATGAAAACTGTCTGTGAGATAAGTATGTACGTCAATACTGATACTGTATCTTATCGAGCTCTCTCGTTTTTGCATAGATCGTAATTTTCGATCGCCGTGGAAAATCATTATTTTCAATATTTCTGTCTTTAGAAGATTTTGCAATTGGAGAAAAATAATCATTTCGATCATCGTTTATATATATATATATATTCCGTTTTTTTTCTACGATTGAACTACTTGCCCTCTGATTAATCCGATTAAAAGAACTAAAAAATCATTTTCCATTAAAATTGTTTTACAAAACATCTTTCTGTTTATGTAGGAATTATGTAATTACAAACATCATGGAATCACATATTTATTGGTTCATATTTTCTTTCTTTTTAGTTTATTTCGAATGATAAATTCCGCTGTCACGAACTAAATAGTCGAACGAAAAGGAATTAAAATCTTCGTTACTAGACCTTGAATTCGGAATCTGACTTAACGCATCAAACATTTGATATTGAGGTTAAATGTTCCTCTCTGGTAAAGAGAAGAAAAAAAATACGAGCAGTTTGTTTCTTTTAGTAAAAATTGCGAGAGCGTCGAGAGATTTCGTACGTACTGAATCGAGTTAATAAAATTTTTCCATTCAACATTCAGCATTCACACATTCATATATATATATATATATATATTCTAATCGCTCGTATTCGCTTTCCCTTGAATTGAATATTTTCCAAGTTTTTTTCACCAGAAACTACAATTTACATATTTCCAGTCGTAGTGTGAAGAGAAATCGATTCTTCTTAACGCGATTCAAATTCTGATTATCCAAAGAGATGAATGCAAGCAAATATTTACAACGTTTATCAATGAGTTAATGAATCAAGATCGACAAAACTGGCACTACGATCTAACACTTGTAACATAAATATTTTCCAACAAAGAACAAGTATGTATGTATGAAAATCTTTTCCGGCAGATTGGAACGTCCGGTCATGCCACGACGTACGCTGAAAGTCTATAAGCTGCTGAAGAGTATTTTTGTCCGTGGATATTATCGATTGCATATACCCCTGATTCGTCCTCCCTTTCTCTCACACATCGAACGTATGATTCGAACGTATAGATTCTTCTCTTTATTTTATTTTCCTGTCTGTCTACTTGTCTACCTAATGCTAAACCAGTAAACGAGTACCGTTTTAGGTTTACAAACATGTAATCGTGTTCATACGAATCTGCATTTCACGTTCGCAAACTAAACATGTTCGTTCTACTTCTCTTATTTAACTTTACGATCAATTTCGGAGGAAAGAAGATAATTACGTTTTTCCTCTTTCGTAAATCATAACGCCTCCAAATATTCTGTTCTTTACAGCATTTGCTACTTTGTAAATTTCTCTCTCCAGAAAGAAATGATCGATTCGATGTATATACAGAATTGCTACGGGAATAAAGATATTTTCAAGCGGATCTAAGTCGATTTCGGTGCAATTTGCGGGATTAAATTGTATTAGAGAGGAAGGGTTTGACACGGGTGGAACATGAGGTCGGTTCACAATTCGTAAATTCAACGATGAGTGACGTGTCTCAATTGTGATTCACTGCAATGCGTCACAGTGAATAGAGAATCTTATTCTTGGTTCATCGTGGCTTATTGTTCGCAGTCACCTACTTTCATTTGCCCAATTGTATCGTTTGCTTCGCGCAACACTCTATGAACTATGTGTCTGTATGTATTTCAAAGCAGGAAATTTCACTCGATTCCCTCCGTAATGTTCGCGAAGGCATTTATTTTTTAGTTACAACGTGCTCGCATTTCTTAAAGCCTTCCTCGCTACCTATCTAGTAAACAAATAGACTTTTTTAAATAAGTACGCTGTCATCGGCTCGATAAAAAAAGTTCTTGCTCGTGATTGGCGGAATTTTACCAGTTTACTCCTATTTGACCGTATCATGTACTATAAATAGGTTTAAATAATCACGTGATGCTTGCATACTGACGTACACGTGTATAGCATTGTGTAGAGTATTCTTTTCCGAATGTCAGGATAATTTTGAATATAAACGGAGATTGTTATAAAGTGAAAGTTATCCAAAGTTATCAACGATTCGACAAGTTTGATCTAGACTTTCTTCCGCATGTCTTTTGAAGTTCTGAATTTTTTTAAACGCTGAAAATTCCATGGTACTCGTTTTTTTTTCAACATTCCTCTTAGAGAAATTGTATAATTCGTAAATAATCAACTTCGTTTAATGAGCTATTCCGAAAAAGAATTTCTTCTTCCATGCGTTTTGTCAGATTTACGAGGAGTTTCGAATACGCTTGGCTCTCGCTTGCCAAATGGTTGCCCATAAAAATATCTTCTCGGTAGACACTCTAAAAAATGGAATGTGAAAACGAGTATATAGCTTTCTTGTATTTGTTTACCATTTATTTCCCGCTTTTACGATTGTTTTTTATATCAGTCAGTATTTACGCCACTGGTTTCGCGCTAAAGAATCGGTAAAATAACGTAGACTTGTAAGAGGAAGGTTGGAGTAGTACGAAGTGAGATTACATGGACGAGAGAGGATGAGAGACCCAACTTCAATACCAAAATGGCGGAGGCCTGGAGGGTTGGAGGTGGCACGTGTTTGACAGCCTAACCCAATGGCGTAACAATGAATTTATACACTTTCAACTGTTTGCTACCTATGATGCGACATAGCATCTAGATTCTAGATCAATCGAGATACAATGTTGCGAAATGAAATGTTTAGAAGTTTAATCGTTCTACGGTTACATTTGGTCTCTTATTTGATCCACTGACTTGCTTGACGCTGCCAAAAAAAAAGCAGTATATAACATCGACGCTTGAAGTAAATCTTATTTTATCGATTGATAATCAAATAAGAAAAAACTCTTCATTCATTACGATAAATAAGTAAAAATTAAGAATACAATTGTATTAAGATTGGAGCAACGTGTTTCTCTTTTATTTCTTACATATGCTTGAACAAAAAGTACAGAAAAAATTCTGTACAGAAAAGGGTCTTGATAACTTCTATTTAATTCGTACGGACCGAGCATTTTATTCAGTCAGGATTATCAGGAAAATTCTTATCGCCGCTTCCTGAATTCTACGCCTCTGAAGCCCGACCACCCCCGCGTGCCACCCCAAGTACACCCCTAATGACGTCATCGGACAGTGGCGCCAACAACTCTGCACTGACGTCAGTCCTGAACATTGGGCAACTAAGTTACCTTTGCTCTATGAATTTCACATTTTTCAGCTTTCTTTTACGTAAACGTAGAAAACAACAAACAATACCTTTACGATCTTAATTCGCTGACCATTTTTATCGATCTTTTCGTGTCTCTTCACTCAATTTATTAGAAACGAACTTCGCTTAGAATAGATTAGAGTTTTGCATATATCGTGCCATTATCGAGTCGACGTAAAGCAGTAGCTCTGTCATCGATTCATCATGACGACAGCAATGACGATATCGTTCGTTGATAGTTACCTGAGCTGCAGTTGCATTTCGTATCGATTCGATTGGCTGATTTATTTTTCGACTTGAACGACAATGTTGTGTCGATGTTTTCTGGCCGAAATTTTTTGTAATATTTCGTATTATTTCACAATCGTCGATGAACCATCCATACGATACGTGTTATTTCTCACGTTTTCAACTACTTTCTTCTTCTGGATTTTCCGTTCAAAATTCGGGAATTCTTGAATCACCGAGGAGGAACAGTCGTTGTATATTTCAAGAGAGAACATGGTTCCATCGATAAATCGACTTTTCTAAGGTCCCGTTTCTCACACAAAGTATTCATTGTCAATGCCATGTACAGAACAAAGTGATGCGGTATTACGAAGCTAATTGACAAAGATCTTTCAGTTTTTCAGATATTCCAACAGCATATCGGATGTTTAATTGGAAATGATAGAACATTTCACGAAGGATTGAAGTTGTCGAATAAAAAATATTTTAATGAAAGTTTTTTGGTTCGAAGGGGGACATTATATGGTGCAAATCGATGAACTAACGACGTACTAAGTCGATAATTAGCTTAGAATTATTATGGTTAGATATGAGACGACGCAAATAGGTTGTTTTTAAAGACTTCCAAAAATATCGCTCGAATGTTTATTACGATTGACGTTCGCGTGATAGAGGAAGAAGAGGGATGATGTATTATTTACATATTTAGTAGCCGAACGATCGAAATTGCTAAATATTTTAACGGGTAACGGAATATCAAGATAATCAATATTTAGAGGAAGTTCATGAAAAGATCTTAGACTTTTGCCATTGACATCTCTCAATTGAGAAATAACGCTGTTCGACTCATGCTTGCAACACGTTCAATCTGCGGTCACAAATTTACGTGTGTGTACGCACACAGGCATGTTTCTGCTTACGTAGCATCCCGCTTTCTCGACGTCTCATTGCCGGCGACGATTCACTTATACACATATCGTTCTCTCCAAATGGACGGACAAACGAACGCGAATCCCTCTTTTTACTGTCACGACGATGACGTCAATTCTCTCTAATCCCGGTGCTCATTTCCGAAAATTATGATAGCACCGGTAGGCCAACGTACTGTCGACGGACGTTTAGGACGATCATCGGTTTCCTGATTACGACCCTCCTGCCTTTTACAAATGATTTCGCCTTGTCGCTTACGGCTTTTCGTTTTGAAAATCAACCAATCGACGATCAATCGCGTGACATTTGATTTAGCATCATTGGTCATTTATAGTTCGTCACAAAAGTCTACGTAGTACGTATACAAATTTCAAATGCTTAAGAAAAAAACTAGGATTTTTAACGTTTTGCGGACATTGATTTATTTATTAACATACTCTTAATTTATCATCATATTATCTTTGCATGCATTAATTTTGTATTTTTTTTATTATCAAATCTACTATATAATCGCTATCCATATATATTAAAATATGCAAAATATGTTCTTATTATTATCACCATAATAAATTTTATTTGTTTCAGTGTACATATGATAATTGTATATAAATTTTGCATAAAAAGTAAAGTTAACTTTGCAATTGTAAATGATCCAATTTTAACTAACAAACTGACCGAGATTCATAAAATGTTAAAAATCATTCCTTTTCTCTTTTAAATATTTGAATTTTGATAGATGTATGTACACTTTTCTGATTAACTATATATTCTATTTACAATTGGAACAGTTTAAGAAATCAGATAACATTTCTCCTTGACCAGATTAAATATCAAATAATTGAATATTTTTTAATACGTACGTATGTATATGTTAAAGACATGTTTTATTTGACGTGCATACGAATGTAACAATCTTTGCTGATTGTATCGTATATTCTACTCTTTGTTAGCATTATTTCTGAAGAAACGATGACGATTCGCTATCGCTGCTTAAAATACAAGGTAATAAATACAATCTGCAGATATGCGATCATCGATGGTTTTTTAATATCGATTTTCCTAGTCTTTATAATAGCGATGTTAGGTAACATTAGTCAAGGTCGGGATACGTCAAGATCAAGTACTCAATCGTTCTTCCTATGTGAAAGTGACCTCATAATTATGACGCTTATGTTTTTAACATCATCGATTAAAAGAGTAATATCAGCGATGAATTTTTAATGAAGATAAGGATAGAGCCATAGATCGGTACAAATCGGCACTGTAATAGTATAACGAATTATTAATAAAGGAAAATATGCAGGTGATAATAACATATTCTTCTCGAATACTCAAATGTTAATATTTATTGCTGTAGAAGTGTAATCGGAATAAATATCGTGTGAATATAATATATACAAGGCAAAAATGTTAGAAATATGAAAAGTGCAGTGTAAATTCAGTATAGAAACATCATAGCAATTAATAAATATTTTTTTTCCCTTTTTTCTTATAAGCACGCTGAAAAAGACTATCATTCAAAATATTGCAGATATGTATATTTAATTTCACGTAGTTATTATAAAATTCCATCGATTTTCCGTTTCTAATGTAACCGGGATGAAATTAATGATTTATAGCTTAGGGGATAATGATTTATAGATAGGGGACAACCCAGGTAACATAAAGTGAGGAACACCTGAGCAGTACCGTTAGGCCCATAACTGTGACACTTACTTTACCTAACAATTTTTTTCCAAAAGAACATCTGTTTTCCTAATCGCGTGATTTAAAGGATGGACTTGAAAGTTGGCCTTATCGATGCATTAAGGGCCTATTTCGGCGCGCTTGCGACAATAGTTAAGATATCTTAATATTCAACCATAAGCTTACTTCCACAATGTCTACGAGTATACCTGCATCAGCTCGCATTAGACATCGTTCGCAATGAATAAAG
This sequence comes from Melipona beecheii, assembly GCA_032399605.1. Taxonomy (NCBI): domain Eukaryota; kingdom Metazoa; phylum Arthropoda; class Insecta; order Hymenoptera; family Apidae; genus Melipona; species Melipona beecheii. The sequence goes on along the minus strand of JAUCMO010000501.1, from coordinate 4,369,050 downwards.
TGCGTGTTCACCAACGTGAAATAACACAAAACAAAGTGCAGTTTGTTTGCTCAACAACTTAGACTCCCTAAAATAGCGTACATTATTTATACATTACATAAGACCTAATAAAACATTCTCTGATATTGATCAAGTGAAATATTGGAATAGAGGTGTATAACATGATAATTACATAAAATAAATACAATCATATATACAATATTCTTTATGTAATCGAACATTAACTAAGCAATTTCTTCGTCCGAACAAGATCTTTTTTTTTTTTTTTTGTTGATATTTTTGGCGCTCAATTTGCACAGCTCTATTCCTGATCTATTCGTGGTCTATAATAGAACTACGCAAACAATATTCCGTCCTACGCCTCGTAGGACGGAATATTGAATTAGAAAATTAGAAAATATTTTAATAAGATAAGACGAAAATATTACGAATTAAAAAAAGTTGAAAAATGTTATATGTAATGAAATTACGTATTTTTCATTCTATAGAATTTAAATTTTAATTATTTTGAACTGTTCATAGAAATAGAAACGTCACTGATGGCCATTATGGTAGTCAACGTATTAATCATAAAATCTTTGCTATCGGCAAACCGACAAAAATCGATGCCCTCGATTAAGTGGTTTAATCTCCATAGCAACAAATTGTACGTGTATGTACGAATTTTGTAACATTAACAATAGATGCGCAATGGTTTGAAACTGATAAAGAAAGAAAAGACTTGAAATAATTTCAACTGAACGATATTTGACGACATTCGTAATTGGCGAATGTTCATCCTTCTCAATTTAATGAGATGCAATGGAAATATAGTCAGAACGCGATAATGATTGCGTGTATGTATTCAACGATTGTAAGTGATGCAATTTTTAAGGAACTTTTAAGCGTTTTCGTCACCCCATTCGAAACTCTCTTCCCCACCAGACGTTACTTCTTCGATTTTTGGCGATTCTTCGATCGCGTTCTCACCAGTTATGGGTCTGTTTTCTGCTCCTTCTGGTTCCTCGATGAAAGGATCCTCTGACAACTCGAAGTGTTCTTCTTCATGTGCTTCCTCCTCGATCTTTGTAAAAAAAAATAAGACAAAGTTATATTATATTAACGTTATATTAATATTAATATCATGCATTATTCATTGTAATATTTGTTGAAGCTGATATTTACCCTTGTATCATCGTCCGTAATTGGATCATAAGGCCTTTCTTCCCTTTCCTGATCAGTGATATCGCATGTAACCACATCGTCGCAAGAATGATCGATGTCTTTCACTTCGTCTGCGTCGTCAAACGTAACATTCGCTAACCTCTCTTCTTTTTCCTCCTGTTGACGAACCTTCTCGAGCTGTTCCTCTATGACCGCTCGCTCCTGTTCTTTCAACAAAGCCGTTGTTTTTGCTTCTGCTATTTGCCTAAATACACAAAATTATATATTTTACATCGTAGGTATTAATTCAACTCAGGAACACATGTTTTCTTCTCAGAGGCTTGAAATTATAGGCCTGATCCACATGTTACCTTTCTTCCTCCAGTATTCTTTCGGTTTCCAATCGTTGAGCTTCCAGTTTCTTCTCCTCTGCTTGCCTCTGAGCTTCAGCTTGCTCTTGCTCGACAATTTCATCGAGATGAGCTACACGTTCCTGTGCTACTTTCAATGCTTCCCATGCCTTTAACTCGTCAATTTCGAGTCTCACTCTTTCCTCTTCCGCTGCTTGTCTCCTTTCCTCCACAGTTCTGTAACAAATCATCGATATAAAACGAATGAAATGTTCTCGATACTCAATTATATTGTGTCAGTACGCAAGTATGAGATGCTTATGTCCTATAGCTTTGAAAACGATTGAATAAGAGTTTGAGAAATTTTGGCGCGCGTATCAGTTACAAATCGATTACTAGGTTACCTAGCCGAGTTCAATGTTATGATCGTTTCGCGAACGATTCGCGGTCAATACTGTTGTTTTAAATCGTCAATTTGTTGCATAATATTTCCACACGTGCCAATTTTACTACAGTTTACCTACCTCGCCTCTTCAGCAGCTTTAACAAGATAAGTCTCTATTCTCTTGATCGCCTCTTCCTTGTCTTGTTTCACTGAAATAATTATTCATTAACGAAGTGTGTTTCATTGATTAATAAGTCTTGAATGAAACATTTAATCTTAGATCGAGCAATTCAGGCGTGATAGATATACACGACATTTTCAGACACCAAACAAGGAATTATATATACGTTACGAAACGGATATCATGCAACATAAAATTGGTAAACAATAGTAATAATGTCCTTGTATTTTATACTCGCCAGCTTGTTCGATATGCTTATCCACGACATTTTAAATCAAATCATCGATTCTTAGGGAACTTTTTTTTCAGGTCAACATACCCTGTTCATTCGTTGCCTCCTTCTCGTCTGTTTTCTCCGACTGACTTACAGCTTCTGTAGCTTGAGGTTCTGAACTCGTTTCCGGTATAGGGTCTTGTTTGGATTCTAGCCCAGATTCCGGTTCTTGAACCGCTTCTGATACTGACTGCTCCACACTCTCCGGTGGATTTTTTGATTCTAGCGAGTTTGCTGATTCTACCGCAAGTGGTTCAGGTTCCTCCGCGACTTCTACTTCCTTCGGAAGCTCAGATTCTGGCTTATTCGCAGATTCAGCCTCTTTTGCAGTTTCTGGTTCCGGTTCTTTTACAGGTTCCGGTACCTCTACAGGCTCTACCTGTTTCGTAGGTTCTGGTTCTTTCACAGACTCTGGTTCCTTTGCGGGTTCTGCTTCCTTCACAGGCTCCGGTTCTTTCGCACGTTTGGCTCTTTTCAAGAATTTAGGTTCTTTTACCGGTTCAGGTGCTTTTGCAGGTTCAGGTTCTTTCACAGGTTCAGGCTCTTTCACAGGCTCAAGCTCTTTCACAGATACAAGTTCAGGTTGAGCTGCGATTTCTGATACAACTTCAGGTTCTTTCACAGGTTCAGCTTGAACCTCTTTTACAGGCTCTGGCTCCTTCACAGGTTCTGATACGGACGTTTTGATCGCTTCGTCTTTCGTTTCTTTCGTTTCCGTTTTTTCCCGCTTTAATCCACGTTTCTTTTCTGGCTTCGATTCTGTTTCTTTGTCTGTTCTAACTGCTACAATAGATACGAACGATCACGATGCCACGTTTTGTTACGAACACTCGGAATTTCAAGAAGAATTTCGTACCTTTCCTCAGCGTTGACTCGTCCAAATCAGGTTGCAACGCTCGCGCTAAAATTTGTCAAACAACGTAAACAAAAGCATATGGGATAACATATGCGACTTTAATCATGTTAACACATTCGAGACTGATGACGCAACCACTGCGACATTTAATATCTCTACTTACAATTAGTAGCCAAAGACGCAACGTCTGTGTCATTAATCGAGACCTACTCAGTTCTTGGATTGTAAGCGAAAAAGTCATTCTATCGATGAAGTCAGTTATAGAATAAGATGTCTAAAACATTGTATAATATAAAAAATGACTATGCTAAAAGCCATTAACGTATAAAATACTGATGCATACAGTAACAGATCGGACACATTTGTCTACATTGTTGCCTAAAGAGGAGAACAAATTAACGAAAAGGAAAAAAATGTACAATTGTACATACATGTTTTTATTTTTAGATAATATTTACACAGTTTCTATCACAGTTTCTAAAATAATAATTTATATACCACGTACAGTAATATATAAATTATTAATATGTTTTGTGTAATAGTTTAATAGTTAATAAAATTTATAATTGAATTTCAAGTACTTCAATTTTATTGAAAACATACAAAACGTAAAAACTCTAAGTGATCTTAATTCTTGACCAAAAATCATATTATTTTGACACAATTAATCACTAAATGGAAAAATATCATCGGCTATTGGAGACAATATTTTTAAAATCCGTTGGTCGCAAATGTGTTAACGAAAGTTAGCGAGAAATTATTACTGACCCTTGCGTAATTCTCTTTCCGTCATCGGCACATCTTGCGCTACAGAATAATACGAAACATAAATAATTCAATTAACGATAAAGATTTCCTGCGAGGCTATATTTCTATATCTGAAATAAATACGAGCGTAGACTGAAATAAACTTGAAACAAAGCTTGCGACTAAAGCCAGAGGCGTACTCTCGGGAATTGTTACAACGGGAAAATGCCATTTGTTAATTCGCCATATTCTACCCACATCGATAGAAAGCTTCACAAAGATAAAGCAAATTAATATTCACGCATACGATGGTGTGCGACCAATGAAAATTCGGCGATGAAATTATTTCTGATATTGATAGTATTTCCTGTTACGACGAAATATTAACGACGTGATAAAATTTTGCGCAGGAACGATGAATCGGGTTATTGCCCCCGTTTGATTTCAGTTTTGTCACTGATCACAGTGGCGATGATCGATATGATGGTCGATTAATGAAAAACACACGGTATACTTAACATGTTTCAACCTCAATCACATTTCTTCCACCGATGAGAATTGAACGAGCCGTTTTATGTTACAAATTGCGTGAACTCGTGCGAGACTTTTCTGTCCCTTTTGGTACAACGCTGCATGATACTGCGCGATATCATTTTTTCTGCCGTCATATAGTATCGTTGCTGTTACTATATTGAAAAATTAATGTTTCGTCTCAACACCCGAAAAAACCACTCAACCTCACTTCAGAAACAAAACGTCAGTTGGCCTAATTTATTAGAAATGTTGGTAAAGCACGCATGGAGTCTTACCTCGAGGCAACGCGTTCGCTCGTTAGCCAGTTCTTCTACTACTTTCCGATTTTTTGTGCAAGGGAAACAATTGACGGTGCTGTTTTAATCATCGGGTATGCTTATTTTATTTGGACACTTTTTTTTGTAAAGCTCGGACAGATTTAACGGTACTAAACGTAATGAATATTTTGTTAATATCCAATATAATTGTAGATTAACTCGAGTCGTGCATAGAACTTTGTGTCGAAGAGATCAAATTTTCAGTGGAATAGGACGACAGGAACGATCGCTCGTGTTACGAGATTACGATCATTCACAGGGACCGGATCAAATAGATACAAATGTCTATCTTTTTAATGAAATCTACAACTATCGATCTCTCGGCTTTTTCACTCGTGCAAAAACACCTTCGAAAATAAAGATTTCACACGTGATCGATTCTTAAGGCCCCTGTACGTATTAAAACATATTTGCTATACATGTATAGACACTTTAGATTATGCTGTAATATATATAGTTTTGTATCGGTGACTCGACAAAAATTATTATATTATTAACTAACTATCCATGCGTACATTATATAAGTATAAAATACTATATACATACATATTAATAGTTTGTATTTACTCTCATCACAGTATGTACACTTTCCATACATAGTGCTATTCTTTTTCTTTCAATTTTTCTTTTCATTGAAGATCCAAATAGAGAATTTTCTCTTGTAATGTTTCTTGTAACTATTCATTGCGTACAATAATTCTGTTTCTCTTATAACAAATACTCAGTGACAATAAATAATAAAATCACGTATAACATGTTTGTGCGTAATACTTTAATGGTTAATAAAACTTGTAACTAAATTTCATTCAGATCCTCCAATTTTACTAGAAACGTGTAAGCTGAAAACTCTAATTGATCCTAATTCAGTAACCAAGAATTATCAAAAATTTATCTCTCGGGTGTTTTATTTTTCGTAATTAACACATTTCCTATTTATTGATAATAACTCTAAAATTTAAAAATAATCCGATATTTTGAAGCCTAATTTTGAACCTTGATATTACGTTTCTGACTGATTGCGATTCTCAATAATGTGAAGACAAACTGAAGCTGATGTAGATTTTGTGAAACTCAAGTGTCGATGTATCGCAACATGTTTCAACGCGCAATAGGGATCTTTAGAACGAAGAACGTGCTGTGAGCCATCTCTATATAGAAGCCTGGAATCCTTCTCTAATCTGTTTCTCTAATGAGAAGGCTGTACTTTCGTAAATTTAGAAATTGAAACGATATTTTAACGCGTAGTCACTCCTCGGCAGGTGTCTCGTTTTCTGTCTCCTCCTTCTCCTTTTTGTTTTTCGTTGGATCTTCGTATAGCTCTGGAACCCGATCCCTCCATCCTTTGCCTGAAACGTTGAAAAAAACCCGAACTGGTTCTTCTCTCTGGCATTTTTACCCGCGTGTACGCGTCCCAGTCATCTGGTTCTGACACTGGAGTTTGCCTTCGTGTATAAGATCTTGCTTTCGTTTTTAGTTTCCAGTTTCAAGCCGTGTCGTGATCGTCGTGATTGCCGTTTTATTCCGTTAGTGTACGCGCGAATTCGCGAACCGATCACGCGCGTAATTGACGATACGTGTCTATATACTTAGTCGAGGATGACAGAGAAAGAAAAGAAAAAGTTTGACACAGAAGAGCAAAAAGGAAAAAAAACGATGTTCTGTCTCACACCTTCGTCGGTACATACATATTTCATTAGACACAATATATAACAGAAAAAAATATAGCAACGAACAAAATACAAGGAAAAAAAAATGATAAAGAGGATACTACGTGACGAACGAGGAAAAGTACACTAAAATATAAAGAATAACACAGCACAGCAAAAATTCAGTCAGATAGGACGGATCAATGGCAATCCATTCAAAAATAAAGAAAAAGTAGAAAAAGTAGAAAACCGAGCGGGAGAGAAAAAACTAAAAAAAAAGGTGCACACAACGGCGTCATGTGGCCGCTTTTATTTTTCCAAAATTTTCTTCGTGATGACAGCGATGCGAGGAATGCCAATGTTGAGTAACATCGAACATTCTAATTTCTAATTTCTAATTTCTAAGTTTCATCGATATCGTATAATATCGCGAGGTATTCACGTTGATCACAACCCCATAGATTGAAATGCAAAGAAATATGACAATTACAAACTTTTGAAAATTTAAATCTATATAAGTTTTTCTTTAAATTATTCTTTAATATGTTGAATATTAATGATATATCTAATTAATGAAATTCAAAACAAAATGGAGTTGATGAGTTTGGCTTCTGAGGAGCTCAGTTAATAATTAATAATATATATTTTGGGAGAATTATTCGTGTTATTCATACATTAAATCTTCCTCGCTATTCCTATTATCCTACATATTTCGTGTTCGAATTTAGTAGAAAATCATTCGTTCGTACCGTGTTCTGTTTCACATATACAATATCGTACATAAATAGTTGAACACCTAGTGCGATTCTATCGAAAGATTGATATTGAAAAGTTAATAAAATATTCTTTCACTATATTTTCCAATTGACATCAAATTAGTAATAATTAAGATCAACTGTTCCGAAACAAAGAATATACCTGTATCACTGAAGTTCCATATTCATTTCTAATGAATAGCTAACGCTTCATCAACAATTTATATAAATTTTGTCGAACTTGACTGAAGACACATGTTTCAATTCAAATATTTCATATATAGGAAGTTAAATCTTATCTTTTAATTAAGATATCTCTGCAAAATTTATCTACAGTCGCCTTCAATTATTGCTGTTTTATTTATACTGATTGGTATTAGCTATTCCATTGTTACAATCAAATTAAAAACACTCGTTTGACTTGAATTTTATATATCTGCAGTAATTCGTAGCTGTCTCAAGTATTTATGCACGATAATGTAGGTCTCAATCGGCAAAGGAGAAATGATGTACTCTCGAGTCGTCTCTGTCTCATTGTCAGTTATCGTATTTGTAGTTGACGTTTTATTGTACATGTAACAGTCGCGTCGATATAACCACCGAGTAAATTACTCACAGGCGTTAGCCGCCGCCACGCGGTTCTTGCTGTAGTAACTCAGAAAATTGACATCGTTTTTGATGTCCGAGGGACGTAAATCGGCAACTTTGAAGTAGGGTTTCCTGACCGACCGCGGCTTGCCGGCAACATACTTAACGCAAGCCATATTGCCGAAGTTACCTCGATCGGGCACTTCGTACCAGGAAATCGGCTCTATCGATGTGTCTTTCTTTGCGTTGTGCTTCCCGGAGATCAATCGACGAACGTAATCCCCACTGCGCATACGTTCTGGCACTATCTCTTCAGCGAAGTCGCTAAAAATTAAACGATTCTTATTACCATGCCGTCAATGACGATGCATTTTCGCGTATCGATCGATACGTAATTCGATCCTTTGAGTGCTCGCTAAAATCACCAATAATTCAAGAGTTTAACATCGGACGTGGAACATATAATAAATTAAGAATATATTCTTTAAACAAATTAAACATAACATTCAAAGGATTAAAAAATATTTAATATCGTCCTTTATTGTTTTCGTTCTCATTTTAACCATGTAAGACATGATCGTTATATGCGTTAAGGTGGGATTCCCTGTAAGCGTCAGACGGACGCACGTCAGATATACTTATACCGATACAAAGAAGAAATCATTATCTTCTACTTCCTTTACACGTAACTTTCAATAATTGTATTTGTGTTTAGAAGAAAAATCTTGTGGCGTTCACGTCTGATGCTTACAGGAAATTCCACCTTTTAAATACCTTGATACGGCTCGTGGAATGAAGACGTGAACTCGTCGAAGTAGGGAATCCACTCTCGCACGTATTTCCCTCGCCTCGTCGTCGAAGTACTGCGAAGAGAGACACGTAAAATATACGTCGAAACGGAGGGCCGTCTCTCTTACGAGAGCGGTATAATTCATTTATCTACTACAATCTGTTCATCGTTTCGATTAATCCAGCTAGCTGATTAAATTCTATAATTCTGAAATGAAGAGACGCGACTGTGAGTTACACGTGTTACAAGCATAGCGTAGTTCTTCAAACACAGAGGAATTCGCACAGTGTTCGAAGAATTAACGATGCTCCCAGAGTCAAGTGCGACAACTCTTGATCGGTAACGTGAAAGATTTTCCGAGGTACGTATCCACAAAAAAGACGACGCGATTCCGCCAGACGAGGATGCCTGATGTTGCGTGTCGAAGACGAGAAATGATCGGTGATGATGGCGACGTGTCGATAACATTGATGATGACACTCATGCTTTTAATGGCCACGAATGATGAGTTGCTCTGTGTTCCGTTGAACAGATATCACGATGAGATACGTGGCAAACTTACGATGTGATCCTTGGATTGAAGATACTTTTCCGTGTAGGATTCGGTCGACGGTCTCATCAGGTTGCGTATCCTGTTGATCTCAGCTGCAAGGACGCTGGGACGTACGCGCGCATGAACTCTTATCGGTATCCATGGTACACTGCCGCCATGGTACACGGTATGGTACGGCAAGTGGATTACAGTCACGAGCCGTTTATGAGCCACGTATGGCATGCGAGGAATGCTTCTCAACTATAGGCACGAACTCTGCTTTACTAATTTGTCGGCTAATTGTTACGTTCCCAGCGATAATTAGCTTCTGTGACAAGCGTACTCTCCTCAAGCTCGTGCTAGCTTTTTTCAAGCGTACCGCCTTCTTCTTTCTCTCTCCCTCTCTCCCCTGCACTTCTTTCTCCTCTGTTCTTTTTAGCATTCATTCCCATTCGTTCTAACTCGTTCGAGCGATTAGCAACGGCGCGCTAAGCAATCGATTAGACACAGTCATCGTGATCTCGGACGTGCAGCAACGACGTCTAGAGGCAGCAAAGCGTTTACCTTGCGCATGACTGCACTAACAAGGGAAGTTCGGCAACTGGAAGGCTCAAGAACATTTGAAACTTTGCGCAAATCATAGTTCATGTAACGACGTAACAATTTAAACAGTCTCAATGGTGAAAACGCCCTTCATATATGTGTTTCGTATACCCCATTTTTCATGTGTATGTACATGCATATTCGAAAAATAGATATTCACGTAAGGATGGTTTTGTATTACATTATATACAGGGAAATACATCTTCCACTTTCCAGCGATTATAAACTCTTTTTTGAAAATTTTTCACCACTACAATATAGACTTCTTCCCTATATCTTATATTACATAATTTTCCAGCAGGAACAAAAATTGTTCTGTTATTAATTACATTTATTTAAAGTTTCAATTTTTTTTTTTTTAATTTTCCAGTTGCCAATATTCGCTTGTAATGAGAATCGAGTAACGTGATATAGATCTCTTCCATGATTACGAAGATGAGTGGCGGTAGATGAATTTGATCAGTCGAAGGGGACCATTCGGTCAAATTTTAACGATCGACATATGATTCAAGAATGTGGATGGAATAAGCAGAAAAGCGTCGTACTGATGTGCACATATAGCAATAAGAGGAAATCCGAGTGATTTGAAGCGATCGAGAAAATGAGGAGCATTTTTTCTCGTTGGGAAAATTACAGCCAGGTGGACTGTTAAGTTACACGATCGCATTTGTCGCATTTCGTATTCGCACTTCACACCGTGCCGTGTATGGACATCTCGCAAGCGAGCTTAGTAGTCTTGTCCGATAAGCGTGATACACCATGCTACTTACCTGAAGGATCGTGGAGATCGGTAAAACTATCGGCCGGTCCTGCGGTTCCCGTTTCGGTTGTATTTACAGAGACGTATGTTTTGTATGTTTCGTTTAATTGGTTTTTCGACGATATTGGGCGTAATCCAGCAGCGGCGAGGGACGGAGGAGTCACGTAGGAAGCAGAATAAATAGAAAGAAGAACAACACCCAGTTAGTAATGTTCGCCATTATAGTATCCTTTTCGGCACTCTTTCTTTTTTTTATCTTTCTCTTTATTTATTCCATTATTTCCTTGTTTACACACGTGTGTGTTATCAAATAGTGATCATCGGCGTCGAATCGATACTCTCGATAAAAAGCGATACGTAAGAAGAAAGCAAGGAAATGTGTACCTTTTAACACGAGAGGGGAGAAGTTACAATTTTCTATCATTTCGCGGACAAGTAATTTGGCCGATTGTCGCGTTGTGTGTCTATCGAGGTGGGTTTAGATGTTAGTCACGGTTAGGTACGGTTTGGTACACAAACGTGAACATTACACTCGCATTATGTTCGAATACATATATTGTAGTTCATACAGTGACTCCGTCATTCAACTGCAAAGATACCGCTTTCATTAATTCACACTAACCATTGCACACGCTAGAAAAAACGAAACTGTGCTTGCACGGATACAAAACTGTTGACGTGTTGCGAAAGCAAAAAAAAACACTCCACACGTACAATTACAAAACAAATTCTACACGTCGAATGAAAGTTAATAGACTATAAAGATTGCTGCTAGACAAGTGAAACCAAATTTTGACGAAAATTCTATCGAATTTGTTACTCGATTCGAGAAAACAATTTACAAAACCAAAAGTTTTTAATATATTCAATTTAACGATACTTGACGATTAGCATGACTAAATTTTAGGACATCTAAATGCAACTACAAAGTACATTTTCTCATAAATAAACAAAAACCTGAACTCCATCTTGCTATCGAATCACTCAGTTCGAATATTGTTAGTTTCGAGTAGATTCGTGTAGATAATCAAAAACATAGAAAGACGGTTCTTCCGTTTCACCAGAATCAATCTATATGTCAAATGTAACTCAAAACTGAACTTTAACTCCTCACTGGTATCATTGGACATTTGATGCCGTAACAAGACATTATGTCATTTGATTTTGGAATTTTCAATTTGATTTGATTTTATTTATCTATTTCACTTCAATTTCTGTCAGAGAGAATAAAATGAAATACATCTGGATCTCTTTTAAATGGTAGAAGTGTTTCAAACGTGAAAAAGATCAGTGTTGAAAATAACATTTTTTTATAAGAACTCACAAAAGTATTCGTAGACTTGTCGATACCTTTTATGAACATATACGAAAAATTAGGAAATTTTATATTGTCGTGACAGCGAACTGCTATGATTAAATTTTTAACAATTCTGAAAATGTACACAGAAGTTACGAAATATTTAGTATTTCGCGAAAATCACTTAAACAGCTGATTATATCTGTAAACCCCAATATTCAAGCATCTTTAACCCTTCAATATGCTTAAGATGACTGCACAATAAATATTTTATATCTTCTACGTACATTTTCAGATTTAGTCTCAAATTTTAACAACATAATCAAAAACATAGTCGTCGTTGCATCGCTATGAGAAAAGAGCCAGTTGTACCATTTTCTTATTATTTTTATAATATGATGCGAATTACTATAATCTTCTGTGACCTCGTGATACCACTTGAGGATTAAGTTCGTTCTCTAATTAGAAAATCGGTGAAACGAAACTATCCGATGGCCGTTCGATCGGGATTTTAGACGCGATAGGAGAAATGGCGGTAAGTGGTGCCGCCAGGTAAACGACCGGAAGTGTGGGACTCGTAAGAGGAATGATAGCCTCCGGGACCGCCGCCGGTCGATGTCCTATACGACTTCTCGGTCGAATACGATCCGTACGGTCCGCTCTCCCTCTTGACGACGCTCTCTTCAGTGTGGCTAGTCCTCTGCGGACGGCGGCTGTACGGATCCATAGCGGAGGAGGAACTCGACGAACTGGTGTTGGTGTAGGCATAGCTGTATTGCTCTTGAGCAGCCCTCACCCCGACTTCCGGATAGTCACGGACCACATAATGCCGAGGCGTCTACAGATTCGGGTTACATAAGGTCAACAACGTGGAGAACAGGCATTTCCGGAGAACAGAACTTTATTTCTTCGTAGGAACTCTTTCGAAAGGTACGTGGAAAAAAATATATACTCTTCTCTCTGCGCGCTTATACTTTGTTTGAAACGTATGACGCAATCGTAGTGGAGCAATAAAAATTGAATCAAACGATCTTTCACGATCTTTTCTTAGAGCGATCATTGAACTTTCGAATTTCAAACATTACAAACATCGCGAGCAAATAAATCTGCCTTTAAATATTTATTTTGTTTCGATTCGTTGATAAATCGGCCGAACTTCGAATCGAACTTTTATATATTCGTTCTGACATTTCATTTTATTTGTTTAAAGGGTGACTGTTGGTCGGCTCTGTTCTCCGTTTCGGAATAACATGTACTGAGGATAAGGATGTGTCGTATGTCAGGGAACAGTAGCAACGAGATAATAAAATACAACCGATTTGTCTCGTCTCTTAACGTTTTCGTTGAACTACCGATTAAGACATCTTTTCGAGACACGATTAGTGGTCGTTGCCAATGTTGCTGTTTTTAGAATTCAGACGAAGCGATGGACGGATTTTTTGGAGAATATTAAGTTTGGGGAATGTTAAGTTTGGGTTAGCGTGAATCTGCAAGATTCAATCTCGCGCGTACGATTATCGTACGATGCGGAAGAAGATAGTAAAAGGATCGCTATAAGATGTCCCGCGATAATATATCAATCTATCTGTAGACACACAACGTGCGGGCCAATTATAAACGTAGAGCGGTACACGTATGCATTAATAATGTCTCCTTGCCGAGATATTCAGGACACTCTAGAGTGCAACGTTGAGCAACTGAATTAGCCTTTGCCAAGAAACACATGGATAACGTAACGTGATAGTGTGAACGTTATGTTCGTGTTCTTCGCTCATATGCACAAGTGCATCTCGGTGTCTCATTTTAAAGTTAGTGTTCAAATGATAAAATTGTGCTTTCGTATACAGTCTCTTTTATTTTTCAGTTTAATTCAAAATTTTTTATTCCCCCTCCTATCTATATAAATTACTGATATATTCGTGATACAAGCATCGATAATACCGTAGCTAAGAATACCTAAAAGATATTTTCTTTTTCATAAACGATACGGTTCGAACGTATTATAGAACAGGATATCGTTCAACTCAAACTCCCCAATCCGTTTAAATAAACGTATCTTGGGAATGAATCCAGTAAACATGCTTTTCGGAATCAAAGCACTTTATTTATTGATGTGCGTACAAAGGAAACGGAAAGTAAACGAACGATATATGTATAAAGCAACTATTCATAGTTTTCATAATTCTTCATTGGAAAATAACATGTGCCTATCTGTATTTGTGTATTCGTGTTTGTTAAAAAAAAAAAATAACAAAAATATTAGGTTTATCATAAGATGAATAAAATTGAGAACTGAGTATTACAGAGCTATGACTAGATACATTATTATAAAATTCGAATTTTTCTTGAGAATGTTACTCTGAGGGAATGCCGAGATAAAATACTTTGATAAATCAGTAAATATAATATGTAATATGGTATTCGATTTTTTTTATTTGAAGGATAAACAGGTTTCTAAACCAACGAAAATCAATTGTCTTACTATTCACCATTAACTAATTGTAGTAATAAAACTTAGTACAAGGCAGACAAACATATGTCTACGCACAATCCTTATACGTTGTTCAGGAACAATTTGCAATAGAAGAGAAAAGTACAAAAAGTACAGTCATCAAACGAAAAGTAGAGAAATTGACAAAATAGTATATTCATTCTTTTTAAAGATGTCTTTTAAGATTTAAACTCAAATAAACTTTATAGGATGTATCTTCACAGGTGTAATTTTTATCTAACGTCATACTAAATATACATGTCGTATATCCCTGAAATAATCACATTGGTCTCCAAAATAAATAATTTGTTCACCTACGGTCCAAAAAATTTTTCTCGTTTAATAATATCAAGCTTAATTATGAAGGAAATTTATTTTAAGTATGAAAGTTAATCACTTTGTTCTTTAAATGGCTCAATTATTGATCTGTATTTTGCTTTACATTAAAATAAAAAAACAATCTGTAGATTGTATGCAGACATAGTTTTACGCGCAATTTCTCCGACAAGCTCTATTACTACAATTATCTAATTGGGCTTAAGTTGATATTCAAAATATTCAAACATATATCAGTCATGTCAAGTTCGTAAATTATCTTTTCACGATATTATTGTTTCCAATCGATTGTTTCAGGAGCCGTTGTTAAAATCGGTACCAAGAAGGCGTTTGCAGTGCCATCAATATTTTGGCGTGACCACTATGAGTAGGAGACGTAACGTGTCTTTTGGTTGTTGCTGGTCTGGAAAGCACTCCTTTTTCGAAAACGTGACCCTTAGTCGCCAATTCAGTAGCAGCATCCAGGTTAACCTTTGACACTGTGCCTCCATCCAGCAGCTGTCGAGCATGGTCTTCTTTCGCCGGATTTTTGCCACGCACAACACCCTCCTTATCCTTCAAGGTAACATACTGATAAAATTCCTTCTTTGGATCCTGTTTCTTGCGTCCCCAAACGGTGAACGGATCCGGTACCAAGGATGGTCGTGGAACAAACGGCACTTTTTCCCACGGGAAGTAGTCCTGCTTCTGCAAATGTCATCAGGTTCGAGATCTTTTCCTCTTTCCTATCCGAGATCGTTCTTTTTTTCCCCCTTTCGTCGTCGAGCGTCGATCAAAAACTTCTTTCGATATCTTCACTTCCACACCATTCTTCCGTATTGCGGTCGATCGATAGCTATGCTATGTGTATCGATCGCTGATACGTTACACTAGTACAAGATTATGATTTTTTTTTTTTTGGCTGTTTAAAGATTTGTGCATTTGTCGTCACAAATTACGATGATGAGTATACAAAGAAAGTGCGAAACATTATCTTCTTTCTCTTCGTTGCAATGATTCTTGACGCGAGTTTATTTTCTGCCACAATACGCGTTTTATATCTTCGCGCGAAAATAGATCAAAAGCAGTGGGAATGGTATACAAGGAACGCAACACCCGCGCCCTCGTGTTCGCCTCCGCACATTCCGAATGGCTGATCGAGATTTTTACGACACAACGTCTTTTTGTATCATCTCTACAAATACATTGGTGATGCATGGATTTTCTCCTTGACATTCTTGTGCAATCGTTTGTTTCGCGAGTTTTCGTAGGAATTATTTCCTCTTCATTTTTCTTTTTTTAATTTCTTAGAAAAGCGTCGCAAGAGACACGCGTATCTAATTGTTTCTTTTCTTACGAGAATATATTAATACGTTATTGAGGATCGATTATGGCACAAAAATAGTGAATTTTTTCTTTCTCTTTCTACTTTATTAGGCTGGAATGACATTCGATATTAACGTAAGCAACAGTACCGATTCCGAAGTGTTTCGGACAATATTCACGAAACAGTGAGAAATAACGAGCTGTGGTGATAGCAGAGATTGTAGGGCAAATATGACCAGCAGCAGAAATCACGTATGAATTTCCGTGACGAATTTTATGTTTCGTGGTGGGAGCGAACGTGGCTGGTACGTGGTGAGTCTAAATTAGGACAGAGTAACGCAACACCGATGCTCACAGATCCCCTCTACTGAAACGAAGAAAGACGAAAAGTATCCTCAATAACATCTTCAACCACCGAAACATGTTTCTTCAGTCGGCTGTGTCGTTTCACCAACCTCTTTGTCATTGAAATCGTTCGAGATGCTCGAGTTAAAGGCCTCGGTGAAGATCTCTCGAACATAGTTAGAATTACCAAGGAGCGAAGTTATTTAGGTCGGCTTTTAACGGTACCATTGATGCATGATCAACAATGGATCGGTCCAATGATCCAAACTGTCGAAGTAGACACTTAATCGCTACACGTTGTCACGGAAAATTTCACTAATTTTCCCCCGACAAGTGATTTCTCTCATTTAACATCGGGATCTCTTACTTATTCAGTCAAGGTTGCAATTTATTCAACGATATTTTCAAGTATACTCAAGTATAGATTGGTTTCTGTTATATAGGAGACTCGCCGGTCCAAATACGTTTTCCTGTTCACGTATCCAAAATTTGCCGGGTCGTACGGCATCTAAGTTTAACGCAACGGAGTCCCGGAAAATGGCTGCGCCGCTATGAATAGGCTTTTCTCTAATTTCTCTGCTCGCAAATCGCTTATATCAATTTCCAATTTTTCATTTCGAGATAGAAATAACTAGCACAATGTAGTCTCGATCTAGACTCCTCTCTAATTTCCCCCTGCTCGGAAATAACTCGTATCAATATACAATTTTTCACTTTAGGACAAAAATAGCTGGCGTAGTATGGTAATTATCAATCTCGATCTAGGCTTCTGTCTCGTTTCTCTGCTCGCTAAATATACTCGTATAAACTTTCAGTTTTTCATTTCAAAACAGAAATAACCATTGTAATCTATCAATCTCCATCTAAGTATCTATCAATAATAACTATACAATTAAGACTGAATATTTATATTAATATGTCTCTGTCGTATTTCGGATTAGTAGCTATCTGATGGTAAAAGTTTCCCTGTGAATTTGATTATTCGTTTCTTCCATAAATAAATTTCAAATCAAAAGATACATATTTCTCATCTAGATTTATAACATTGACAAGAATTGACACAAACAGGCACATGAAACAATAAATAAATATAGAACCGATAAAACCCTGGTTACTTTAGGGTGTAACATGTAACATACAAAACAGACTGAAACAAACTGAGCACAACGTGGGTGTCCTTGAAAACAAATCATTCAAGAAGTACCTTTTTCCTTTTTTCGTCAGTGAAAAATCGGGTAACTCGTGCCAGAGCTTATACGCTGCATGGTACAAATGAATTCCGTAAACTGGAAGTTATTGCCGTGCAGTTACACGTTTAACTCTCTTAACTGATATTACTCGATGCGCGCTTGATTCGTATTGTCAAGTTTGCACGTTAATTGGATGTATACAGGTTGTACCAACAGATAAGATCGCTGACAGATCGTGTAATTGATTCGTTTTATGTGATTATTTATTCGACTTATGTGGAGACACCGAGTGCATGTTTCCGAGGTTCGAAAGATTGCTTAAACGGTAACAACAATGACAACAATAGTAGCAATGGTAGTAACAGTGTGGAAGTAGAGACTTCGAAATGCATCGAATTCGATCCGGCGACAGCGATAACAATTTGCTCAGCACGATTATCGTACCTGTCGTTGATCGATTTCGTTAACGAACGAGGTAATCAAGGAGTGTCGTTGTTTCGATCGTCGAGGAGCCGACGTTTCGCTACTTAATATTCAATTTATTTTATTATTGATACTATTTTCAAATCATAAACGAGATAAAGTGTAATTTAATGAAATATAAATTCACCGTATAATTGAGATAAAATACCACGCTAGATAATGGCGGATAGAAAAAGAAAGTTTAAAATTATATTTTCCATATTCATATCTATATAAATAAAATTGCTTCAATATGAAACATTCGTTTATTTTAGAACGTACAATTATATTATACGTTCGTTTCCTTTATCAATTACGGTTCAATTTTATCGAACGACAGCGTTTTTTTTTCCTCGGTTTCATTTTCTAAACTTTCTTTGGCCATCACTTTTCAAGAAGCTTGACAGAAATTCAAATCAAGAAAGCGAAACATCGACTCCGGATCGAGCAAAGTCCGAACAAGGGTGGCTCGGTTAAAAAAAGTGTTTCTGTGTTACACTCGACGCTCTTATTCGACGTTAGTGCCATCCAGCAAAACATTATTAAGACATACTTCATCCCGCTCTTTCAGCAATCCCATATACATATACTGACCGTGATGCTGTAGGACGAAACAAGAGGCCGTGAGTAGGGTCGTCGAGTTGTGTAGAAGTCGCTCTCGTAAACCATTTTTGTTCCTTTTTTCAGTTCGTTTTTTTTCTTCCTTTTCGGTTAAAAATTCGGCTCGTTCGTCGGTGCTACGTGTGCCTCTTGTTGGAACTCTCGTTTAATTCGACAAACGAATTTTCCGCACGTAATCGGCTGGCTGTCTTGGCGTGAACGTGCTGTTAACGTGCGCACCAGAGTGAAAGATCCGCTACTGCGGCAACGATGAAGGTTCGTACGATTCTACTCGTTGGACCAGACTTCTCTTCGGCTTCTGCTACCATCGGTTCCACCCCACTTTGCTCCGTCTTTTTCTTTCGTTCAGTATAGAGGCGAGAGAGAGCGAATTTTGGGTGTACATGCGTCGCCTCTTCTCGCAATGTCTCGCGGTCACCACTTCGATTGCGTCAGTTTCGGCACACGGCCTGATGCATCGAAAAAAATAGAATTGTGTTAAGGTTGCAACTTGACAACCCTCTTTCGATCTCCTCCTCCGCGATCCTTCTTTTTCTCCTCGCTTTCTTCTTTCCTCTCTTCTCGTGCAAGATCTTTCACTCGAGTGTCGATAAATTTGGTAACACGCTTTAATGAAAAATAGATTCCAGTTTTTATCAGATATGATATAAGTTTAATATAGGCATATGTTTATATACATTTAAGTGTCAATTGGTAGACTGCAGATTTTTACATATATTATAGGAAATTAGGGGTGCAAGAATATTATATGCATACGATGCGTATAATATATGAAAATATATAAAATATCCAAAATAGAGTATTCATTACAAATTCATTATACAAAGTGTCCTGTATACTGTGGTAACTAACTGGATTCTATGTACAAAAAGAAGAAAAATCTAGTTTGAATATGTATTAATAGGTATATATATATATATATATATATATATGTACATATTTTGACTTCTTTTCGTAGATAGAATAAGCTCCTGTTCATTATTTATTTCTGAACAGTCCAGAATTAGTTCAATTAAAGTATAGTTGATCGATTTTCAAATTTAATTTTTTTTTTCGAAAACGAAGTCTTAGATGGAAAAAATTTTATTCTCTCTCCTCGGCTCATTTTTGCATAAAGAATCATCCCCTAATAAGTTATACGTATTACGCAAGACACTGTTTATAAATACTTTGTAGTAAATAATAGAAATTTCCAACTTTTTAACATAATCGCTGAAAAATATCCGCTGTCTATTTATCACTGAAAAAGTAAACTTCTACTTAATGTAGAATCTTGCTCCTTATAACGCTTCTTATAACATTTTATAAGAATGTCCACGAAATTGAACATCCAATATCATGTTTATTTATTTAACAATAGACGTTATCCGCGATTATTCTAATATTACATCTTAAATGTTATTGGCAATTTGCCAATGATTTGCGCTAAGTTCTACAGTTGGATCAAATCCTAATTCTTTATTACAAAAAAATAACCTGTCTCTCTGTATGACGTGCTCTAAATTCCATCATTCCGACCTATGCTAATAAAAATATAAAAATAATTCTCTAAAAATATAAGTAACTCTTACAATGGAAAAATTTGCTAGAATTTGATCGGTTTAATGTTGAAATTAAAAAAAGAAATTTGTTTCAAGTTGCTTTCATAACATTTGAATCTTTTGAAAAGATTCTCGAATTTATAGCTAAAAGGAAATGGTAATAATGGTAATAGTTATTTTTGTAGTCTGCCAAAAGAGGACGGCTATATATCTTATAGAAATGGGACGAAATCTGTTCGCGTCACTAGAACTAGTAATAACCAAAGCTATTAAAAGTACGTTATTCTTCTATATATATATATATGATATAACGATTAATTTATAGAAATACTGTGAAATAGATGTATATAGTATTATGAATAATTATTAATTAACTTATGTAATTTTATGTAATTTTAATTAACTAACGCTAATTAACTGCGTAATATACATAAGTTAATTATAAGAAATAAAAAAGATATAAATAACTTTATAAAATAAATTATAAAGCAAAAATATAAATTGGTGTAAATATAAAAATATAAAATAAATTATTATAGTATATAAAATTATTATACATATTAACATAAAATTATAGTACATCGGTATTCTATGAATTCTTCCATTGTGGTTTCATGAAGGTTTATTCCTTTAAATAAATATATTACAAGATTTAACAAGAAACTATAACAATATATAACTATAACAATATATAACTATAACTATAACTATTTATTAATATTAATGTATAACAAGATAGCATAACTAGCTTTGATTGATTATTAACAACTAAGAATGCAAAATATTTCCTTATTTTCTTTATTCTTCATTTTAAATCAACGTCGCCGCTTTTTTAAATACTCGCGCCGTCACAAATGTGTAGCGTCACGTAGCGGAGAAACGGTGGAACTAATTTACATTGCTGTTGTCGCACTTTCTCATTCATTTTGCTAAATTAGTTTTTTTCACAAGAAAATGAAAATTTCCTTTACGGGGTAAGAAATATTAGCGCCGGGTTGTAGCAGAATTAAATGCTCTTTAACCATATAAGAAGAAAAATTAATTTTCATTTTTCATGCCAATAATTTGCATTCTACGAGCATAAATTTGAAAGATAATGCTATTACGTTCACAAATAAATTTGAATCTAATAATCACTATAATTTGCGAGAAATTATGCACACACTACTCGCACTACCGGTGGCACTATCATAAGCGAAATTAAAAAATTTGTTTTATATACGTAAACAGAAATACTTAAACAGAAATACTTAAACAGAATATAGACCGGAAGCTAAGGGTCTAAAACCGAAGACGTAACCATAATAGTTCATAAATGATTCCTCTTAATTTCTTCTCGTAATTAGTGTAAATCACCTGTCAATTTCAGATGCGGTAGTGGCGCCATCTAATGGTAGCCTAGTGATACTAAAAACAGGGATCTCTGGATTTTAGTTCCACTGTTCTGCCGCAACGCGGCGCTAGTGTTTTTCACCCCGTAAAAGAGTGTAATTTTCATTTGCGAAGAAAACTCATTTAGCGATATGAATTCTGAACTTTTGTGATTCTTTTCTGATTGCCTTACTCTAATTAGACCCTCAGCTTTCTTTTCATACCCTATTTGAACCGTAAAATGCAGAAATAAGCAGTTTTAAAAGTAATTAGTACCATTGAGCAATTGCTAAATGACGCCACCATGTCCAAAATGTGTCAGTTTACACTAATTACGAAAAAAAACTAAGAGGAATGATTTGCGAACATTTCTATATGCTTCTCTAGATTTAAGCGCTCATCTTTCTATTTATATGTATTTTGCCCAAGAAAAATGTGTATGTAAAAATTTAAATTTTTTTTCAATAGATCGAAAAATATCCACACTATTGCTTTCCTTGTCTATCGTTATTAGATAAGGACAGATATATACGCGCGCTAGACAAGGAGAGCGACAGCGTGCAATAAGAACAGACATACGTGCGGTAAACTCGTCGATGCTATCGTGCAAAGTCTGCGTAAATTGATATGGTAGAATGTAACACGAATATGATAAAGAAGTCCTGAGATCCTCGAATCGTTGCCCGAAAAAATACATTGTATGCTAGGTCTATTCATATATCGTCTGCTTTAGTCAGTGGTTTAAGCATAGAGTGCGCTGATTTTTTTACCATATCGGTAATTCAGAGTATGGGATGCAAAATTCCATAAGAAGCAGTGTCTACTTATATACCTCGTCTATGTGACAGACTTTCGGTTGTCACGTAGATAGTTTATATATAAGTCAGTTACAATTGCAATTTAGATACTACTATAAAATAATTTTCATAAACCATTCATGCGTTAAGAAATAATTTCTTTATCGAAGCATCGATAGTTAGTGATAAAGAAACTGTTGTATTTTACTCAAAGCTTTTCAATTTAATTAATGCATCTCAAGTGAAAATTAAATGCCCATGTTAAAAAGCGAAGCTGTCAGCCTAGCACTGTAAACAGAACAAGATTGCATTGTATGATTACTTGACGTTTAAAATGTCCGTTACTGAAGAGAAAATTCAAGAACTAAACAGACGATTTCTGGAATTTATGAGCAAAAGTGAGAATGTAGAAACAGCGACTAAAGAAATTTACGATGATCTGCTCGATGAGGTGTTGATGGGATTTGTTTTCGACGTACATCGAACTACAAAGACTGGTAGTTCTGACGTTGAAGAAGGCATACCTGATGACGAATCGTATGCTATAGTAGGTGAGTGAAATGACAATGAAATTATCGTTAAAAATATCAAAAATTAAAATTTAATAATCAGGTTATGTTTATTTACTAAGAAAATGTGTAACAAATGTGTATTTGACAAATATTTTTACAAAGTACATTAAAATAACTTTTGAATATTGATCATTATTTTTACTTAATCCATATAAAATATTATTCTTAAAGATTCTCCAGGACTGGATGTGTTTGGTCACGATGCTATTAAAAAATTCCAAGATTGCAATTGCCCAAATTGTGACAGAGGAGTTTCAGCGTTTCGTTTCGCCACCCATTTAGAGAAATGTATGGGCATGGGAAGAAATAGTTCACGAGTTGCATCAAGACGTATAGCAAATAATTCAAAAGATCTTGGCAACTTCAGTGACAATGACAATGACGTTGATTGGAGTTTAAATAATGGTAGGCGTAAACGCAGGAAAGATCGTAATGGTATGAAAAGGACAAAACAACAAAAGAATAATCAGAGGAATGGCGAAACTGTAAATGAACATATTCATAGTAGCAATGAGAATTCCCCATCGAATTATGAAAATATGTCTTTGGAAGATAAACGGATTTTACTAACACAGATCTGTGGAGTAATATCAGAGCATACAAAGAAATTGTGTACAAGATCAATGCGATGTCCACAACACACGGAGGATCAAAGGAAAGAAATGAGAGCGAATTTGGAATCTGGAAACAATATACAATCTAGTCAAGATAATCTTGTAGATGTAGACACCTATGAAGAAGGAGATGGGCAGAATTTAAGAGAAGCATTAGCGCGTTGGGATCGCGAAGGATCAAGTCATTCAAGTCCAGCGGATTCTAAATCGACCACGTCAACATCTTCGATAAGTAGAAAACGGGAAACGAAATCAAAAGGCAAAGGCAAAGGTTCCAAACGTGACCGTGGATCACCCATTTCACAAGGAGATTAAAATCAATTTGTTTAATTTTTTTTTAATTTTAAAAATTTTCTAACAGGGAAAGTTATGTAACAATAATGTTCCTATGCATTGTATAAAGCTTTAAGAATATATTATCCATCACAAAAGTATCTTTTAATTTTATTCAATAGTTTGTTATTTTCAAGAACACATAACAATTATGTAGGATATGATTCCATGTGTGAACGATATTTCATTACTTTGCTACTAGAAGGCGCTACATTGAAAATACCTGAACTCTGAGTGCATCTATATTCTACATTACTACTTGCTTTATGGTCATGCGTTACTTTTCACTAAACGTTGATTGACGTTTTACGTAAGGTTATAGTGTTTTAATAAAACAAAATAAATATGTTAAATATACAAATAAGTACTGCTTCTGGAGTAAAACAGATTTTTACTGTTAACACTCCTCTTAAAATTTGTGAATTACACGATCGAATTAAAGAATTAACAGTGCGTATATAGTACAATTGCTTGATTCAATTTGTTTGCAGGGAAAAAATGTCAATTCGTGAAATTTGTTGCAGGAAAACTTTTACATCGTACATAATGGAAAACTCGCCGATGAAAATGTCACTTGCTATGATGGATATATTTCTATTATACCGCGATTGTTTGGTGGAAAAGGAGGATTTGGTTCCATGCTACGAGCGATTGGAGCACAAATTGAAAAAACTACGAATCGCGAAGCTTGTAGAGATTTAAGTGGACGTAGACTTCGTGATATTAATGAAGAGAAAAGACTAAAGGCTTGGATCGAGAAACAAGGAAAACGAGAAGAAGAAGCGGCTGAACGTAAAAAGAAAAAATTAGAAAGACTTTGCACCGAACCTAAACATGAGTTTAAAGATAAGATCTACGAACGCGAAAGATCGGTTCTTACAGAACGAGTTGGAGATGCAGTTGAAGAAGGTTTTAAAATTGCCACTTCTGGAATAAAAAGAAAATGCGATACAAAAGATGAACCAAATAAAAAGAAAATTTTATTAGATCTTGATATTGATTCAGATGAACTGGATAGTTCTGATGAAAGTGATGAAGATGATAAAGATTCAGAGATAAAAAATAATAAAAATAGTAAATAGCAAATATAACTGAATATTTTATAAATTAACTAATAAATTCTAAAGTTACATAATTGTAATACATATGGTTAGATTTTGTGATCTGTTTAACAACTATGTATTAAACAGATCACAAAATCTAACAACTATATTGCAACCATATTTTAAGTTTAGTAACTAGGAGTTTAAATTTGATAATTATTATTATTTATAACATATTCTTATCATAAATTAAACAGATTAAATTAAATCATTCATTAATGAATTAAATCATTCAGATGTAATGAAATTTAAAAAATTAAGAAAATATAAAATTAGTCAATTTAATTTCTACGAGGTTTATCTAGACCTTGAGCATTTTGTAATTTACAAGAGATATATATGATTTTTAAAATTATATTAATTTTATTTCACATATATTAATTTTATTTGTTAGATAAATTTCATTCACCACTGATCTTATGCATACATCAAAAAACATGATATGTATCAACATATGTGATGCACAGGATGTTGCAGAAGAGAACATTGTGCGTCACATATAAACATGTAACTTTAAAATATAGGTGTAAAATTAATTCATATATTTTAAATGTTATATTGTACAAATATAATCTTAATACATATTTAAAATAAATGGATATAAAATAATTTTGTTGACATTCTTCTTTATGGTACATTAAAATATTCTCCATGCAACTAATTCATTAGCAAGTTTTACACCTATTGCAAATAAAGCTACTGATGTAATAAATGACTTTAAAAATAACTCTTTGTATTTGTAACGTTGCAGCCATGTATAAAGATCTTTTGTGTATTTCGATCCAATTAAATATAAATAATTATCTTTGCTATATTTTTTTTCAATTTGCATGTGTATCATGTCCATTAGAGCACCCAGGCAAATATAATAGGAAGAGTTACATCTCTTATTTAAAATATGCTGAAAACATATAATTATTATCTAACAAAATTATCTAATAAAAGTATAATAAAAGTTTAAAATTATTCTTATAGATAAAATGTATCTAAAACAAAAAATTAGATTTTATAAATAAATCTCACTTTTTTACTTTTTTCTTTCTTTTTTTTAATGTATGCTGTACTTGTTAACATAGGTAATGATGATCTACAGATATTATGTTTTACAGCCATTTTTAATTTTTTCGTTTCAAATTTATATACTTTACTACATCGTGACATAAATTTCAAAATTTTATGTACATACAAAACTAAAGAATGTCGAAACTGATATTCTTTTGTTCAATACAAATCGTTTCAAAAAAGAAAAAAATATATTTCAAACACTTAATGTTTAATATATTTCATTAATAATTATCCTTTTATTTAAAAAATACATATGGACGTAATAACGCTTATAATGTGTATTTTCATGTGATTTATACATTGTTTCAAAAATATATTCATTTATTGTATATAAATGTATATACATATTTTATACAATACATATGTGTATATAAAACATTCAGTATGTGGTAAATATCAATATGTATATTTGACTAATTCCTTTTCGCGATATTTTTTCAAATAGATACAAAATTTATTTTTTGAACTTGAATTTGATTCAACTTCAATCATTTATAAATTGCAAAAAACATTTTTAATCATTTAAAATTTGAGAAAACATTACCATGTAAAAGGATTTTAAAAAAGGAGAAGATTAAAATAAAAAATTTTTAAATAATTAGTTAATCACTTAATATAGTATACAAAACTAGTGGGGGAACCAGTTGACCCTGATGCCGGTCACTCCATCAATGATAGCATTAGGTGATATTAGTTGGTATTCCAATCTCGAATGTGATGGATGTCATTCTATTTAAATACTCGTAAAATACACATCGAAATCACAATAGTTCAGAAATTATAAGTGAAAGTTAATAGATTACCTTTTCTCATTGTCGTTATTATATTTTATGCGTAAAAATGACTAAGTTATTTGTTTTTTGTACTTTGCAATTGATGATACTTGTTGCAGTCTCTCGTAAGTTATTAATTATTTTTTCAAATAATTTTATAAATACTTTTGTTTCTTCAATAATTTGTATGGTGATTGTAAATGACAAACCGGGCAATAAAGAATGACGATTACAGATTATATATGTACTTATAATTGGTTGATGTTTCCTTGACTAACGCGAGATGCAAAATTATAAAATAAGCTGTCATTGCGTTCTGATCTTAATGGATACAACAAATAAAATCAATTTACGAGAAAGTTATATTCTCATGGTCGATCTACTGCACCTATGAACTATTAATATAAATTATCTTATTTTCGTATTCTGAAGGCAATTTTTTCTCTTAGAATTTCAAGGACAATCGAATTGTCCATCACTTTACGGTAAACCCGGCCAGTGCATTGGAATACGTCAATGTCCAGAATTGCTGAATCTTCTTCAAATGCGACCCCTTAAACCAGAAACTGTAGATTTACTGAGACAAATGCAGTGTGGTTTCGATGATATTAATCCCCGAGTTTGTTGTCCGATTCAACGTACATCAGTTCGTGACAATAAGTCTTCTGAAAATATATTCGATCCAAATCCAAATTTTGAGCGACCAAATAGTAGCATTGTAAATACCGACGATCAAAATGTACAATACAACTTTTCCAACAATTCTTTGCTTCCTACCGATTGCGGCAAAGATTTGTCCCAAAGGATTTACGGTGGAGAAATCACAGACCTCGACGAATTTCCTTGGATGGCGCTTTTGGAATACTTTACATGTACGAAGTGAAAAAACAAAAAGAATTGTTGTATTGAATTAGTAAACGTGAAAAGCAATTAATATAAAATTATATTTTTTTTCAGTAAACGGAAAACGTACAGCTTGCGGTGGAGTTCTTATTAGTCGACGTTACGTTCTAACGGCAGCTCATTGTGTCAAAGGAAAAGATTTACCAAGAACATGGCAACTGTCAAGTGTTCGTTTAGGTGAATATGATACTGATAGTGATCGCGACTGCGTTCCGGACGATGAGCGCACCGTAATTTGCGCGGATGATCCCGTGACGGTTGAAATCGAAGAACAAATAGCCCATGAAAATTATCAACCAGGCTCACGAGATCAAAAATATGATATTGCTCTTCTAAGATTATCCCGTGACGTTACATTCAGCACTTACATAAAACCTATTTGTCTACCACCGACTGCCTCTCTCGAGCAAAAATTATTTGTTGCTGGTTGGGGAAAAACAGAAAACGGTTCGTCGTCAAACGTAAAACTAAAGCTTATGTTGCCTCTCTTCGACAAGGAACAGTGCCAAAGAACTTATGGAAACGCGGGAGTGATGCTGGGCCATGGACAAATTTGTGCCGGTGGACAAAAAGACAAAGATTCGTGCAAAGGAGATTCAGGTGGACCTTTAATGACTATGGAAAGAAGTCGCGACCGTTCTGGTAGATGGACTGTTGTTGGTGTTGTTTCCTTTGGACCATTACCTTGCGGTATGCTTGGAGTGCCTGGCGTTTACACCCGAGTCATCGATTTTGTACCCTGGATACTCGATAAAATGAAATCTTAATATCTATATTTAAATTATTTTCCAATTTCATGAATTTCTATATATGTACACATGCGCAACAATAAAACCAATCAAAAGATATATGTATGTATTATATACAGTTTAACTAATGAAAGAATATAATATCCTCCATTCAATGAAGAAAATCAATTTTCCTTATCATTTCAAAGGTTATCTATCTTATAGGTCATGAAAAATATCTTGCAAGATGTGTGTGTATATTTATTTCATTATTTTGTCTTAATAAACAAATGCTTTTTAAGAAATTATCAGAAACATGATTCGTTTACTACGAAACTTATCGTCTCTCATATGACGCAAAATACATTCGATGCTGAAATTGGGAATCCCGCAGTTATTTTAATAAACCAATTCACAAGGATAAGGAAACTTGTTCGTAGAAATAAAAATTTCATAACAAAGAAAAAGGAAATATTTATTTTTATGCTTTTCTAGCTTATTAAATGAGCAATTTTTGCGATGCTGCAACATAATCACTTAAAAAATCAATTATCTAATAAAACAAATATTTATCGTAATATTCTTTTGATATTACTAGTTAAAAGAATTTTCCTCGTAACTCCTCTTTGTTTTTTTTGCAATTGAAGAACATCAGACTCAGCAGATGGCAGCAGTTAATACACTGCAGACTCTCGCATTAATCCATTATTCGCAAAAGTAAGTAAACAGTTTTCGAAAGTGGCTTTATCTATTCATGTCTTTCATTCTGAGTGTCTGTTTCATTCATTTGATTTAAAATATCACGTTTTCTTGTTTTCGATAAGAAGAAGTAAAACAAGAAATTGACGAAGAATTTGTAATGTGACATATTATTTGAATATTAACATCAGTACATCATTGTTTCAAGAGGAAGAAAACTTTGACAATAGCTTCGGAATCGACCATGATTTACCATTTAATTTTAACCGGGTTTGTGATTCTATGTGAAGTCACCGCACGTGAGTGAAATATTTACTCGCAATATAACAATAATACCTAACTATGTTTACTAATTACTATCAAGTGTAATATTACAAATTTAATTTCCGAACATAACTGATCGATGCTGACACTCTCGAAGTTGTTTGCATTGACTGAGAAATATTAGGATTTTTGTATGGAAAATATATATTTTCATTCAAAATATTCTTGTTTTTCAACTTTGTTAAGTGAAAATTAATATATTATATAGTTATTGCAAAAAAACGAAAAAAAATAATTTATCATGGGAAAGTAAAAAATTTGTTCAATTGATGCATAGCAAGTTTCTACTAACAATAAGATCACTTGCATTATTCATGCCTTTTATTCATGATTATACACAATAGAAAGTACACTTACAAAATATTGTTCTAGATACTAACAACTAGACATTTTTTCCTTCGTAATAGCACTAAAAAGTATTTCGAACTTAATTTCACGAACAATTCACTTACGAACGATTTTTACAGAAGATAGATGTATCATTCCAAAAAATAGAATTGGTACTTGTATCAATATACACAATTGTCAACCACTGATAGAAATTGTTAAAAGACAGAGACCATTGTCAAAGGAAATTCTTGAACAGTTATCCAATTTGAATTGCGGATTTGAGGGTTACGATCCAAAAGTTTGTTGCGAACAGGTAAACATTATTATATTCATTATTAAATATATTCTATACTATGAAAACTTAGAATAAAACGTGTAATCATGAAATCCAACGATTTTAGCATCCGGCAACAAACTCAACAACTCAAACCAAAGAAAAACCGAATCAATCTACTTCTGAACCTGCAGACGTCACGAATCATCCGAATTTAAAATTACTGAATCATGATATGTGTGGTCCAGTATCGCAGCAAAAAATTTTTGGTGGTAATAAAACCGGAATATTTGATTTCCCATGGATGGCATTACTCTCTTACAACGTCACCAATGAAGGTACAGACTTCCGATGCGGAGGATCTTTAATTAACAAACGATATGTGCTCACTGCTGCTCATTGCGTCACAATGCTACAATCTAGTAAGTCAATCATTATGTATCGAATTCATTTAAATCATAAGATCATGCAATAAAATTAATTTTTATTCATTTTGAAATAATATTTTAGCGTTGAAATTAATCGGAGTACGACTAGGAGAACATGATTTAAATACCGAGCGCGATTGTGATAAAGACGCTGACGGTCTTGAAGTTGTTTGCGCTGAGAGATATCAAGATTTCGATATAGAAAATGTACACTTTCATCCAGAATTTTCACCATTGAAATTGCAAAATGACATTGCTTTGCTGCGATTGAATAGGGATGCTGATTTTAGACCGCAAAATGTGCGACCGATTTGTATGCCAATCGGATCAGCAGCTAAGTTGATTCAAAAAAAGGTAAATACTATAGTCAAATACGAGCATTTTTTCAAGTTATTTTTTAATCATATACTATATTATCAGTACTATGTTTTATGGTATAGCTAATAGTAACAGGTTGGGGTGCAACTGAATTGGGATCACGCAGTCTGGATTTACTACAGGTTCAATTATCACCAATAAATACAGACGAATGCGCAGAAATATATAAAAGGCAAAACGAAATTTGGTATAAACAAATGTGCGTGGGTGGAAAAATGGGTATTGATTCATGTTTCGGAGATAGCGGTGGACCGCTTCAGGCTCCAGGATTATATAACAATAACATGAGATACATTCAATATGGAATTGTAAGTTATGGACCGCGCAATTGCGGTACTGAAGGATTACCTGGAGTTTATACTAAAATTGTGTATTACCTAGACTGGATTTTAGATACTATTAGGGCTTAAAATAGCATGTACAAATGATACTTTTAGAATTAAGACTTTACATATTTTTAAACACAATCAATAAATAAATTAATTTAATACTATTACTGTCAATTTTATTTATAAAATCTTTGCTGCTATAAATATTAGTACATGATATATGATCGTACATGAATCTGTATATTATTTGTATCGGATAATTATTTGTATCATTTTATTTCATTTTTTATAAATTTACTAAAACAAATTCTTATCAATTGAATTTTTGTTTTATATTCATATAGTGAAGACGTATAAATTTAAAAAAGGAATTCTTATAATTATTTTAACATTTTCAATCACTATTTCATTGCGATTAATCTCGACTAATAATTGTCAAATTTTTTAACGAACATCTGATAACATTTTTTCTGCATTATGTTTGTTACTTTATGAAAAATTTTTACTACGATCATTATTAGAGATCAAAGATTCATCATTACATAATTTGTCGCTTTTGTTTTGATCGTCAATCAGCTCTGCAGTCTCGTTTATAGAAACTTTTAA
This sequence comes from Melipona beecheii, assembly GCA_032399605.1. NCBI lineage: Eukaryota > Metazoa > Arthropoda > Insecta > Hymenoptera > Apidae > Melipona > Melipona beecheii. The sequence continues at coordinate 4,337,374 of JAUCMO010000501.1, read as the reverse complement.
TTGGCCACGATCACCCTTCTTTTTTGAAAACGAAGTTTGAGATTTCGTTATTGACATTCCAGATGATTGTGATATAGATGTATTTGATGAATTTAAAGACTGACTCGCTGATAAGGAAGTACGCGAAGAACTAGCTGAGGATTCAGAATCTGGTCTAGAAATATTTTCGTAATTCATATACGAACTTATAGTATTTAATATTTGTTTATGTTGTTTTTTCTTTTTCTTTTGTTGCAACAATTTTTTACTAGTAATATTCTGTTTTCCTTGTGTCAACGACTGATAACTCTACAAAGATATTCTCATAAGTAATTCCTCGATTATTATTATTATTAGTCTTTATCGATCTTCATTATTTATTTATCTTAAACTCTTAAAAGAAAATAAGTTTTATTCACCTGAGAATGACGTTCAAAAAGAGTTGGTATTTGTGCCACACGATCCAGCATCATTTCCATTTGCAATCGATGACGTTCCTCCTGTTCACGTGCTTCATCGCGACGAAGTAAAGTTCGAATATTAAGGTCTCTTTCATGTTCATGCCTTATGATTAAAATTTATATAATCATTATAATATTAAGAGTAATTTTTAGTCTTTATTATTACATAATATCTTCTTGAAAAAATCATCAAATAACGATCTTATTTAAAAAAAAATCACACCTCGCTGAACATCTCAAAGCTCGCCATACTGGATTGCGACCAATCAAAGATTGTTTAATTTTTATTGCTTGCTCTCGACGTCTTTCTTCCATTTTGTCTCTTATCTCACGTTCTAATTTTTCACTATGACATAAATATAAACTATCATTTTCTTTTGTTATAATATAAATCAAATACATAATGCTTATTGTATATTGTATATCATACCGTGACACTTGACATCTTAAGATTGCTGCTAAATTATTTCCTCGTATTGGTAAAAAAGGCACCATAGATTTATATCTTTCTAATGGCATTAAATTATTATTTGTCAGTTGCGAAACATTTTTATCGATGTTTTCGTTGTAATTTTTATTTGTACTCTGTAAACGTATGCACGTAGATTTGACGCGTTCTCGTCTAGCCATTGACGGCGGTAAAGAAGAAGACTTCATTAATTGTGCGGCTCTTAACCGTTTTTGTAATTGCCTGAAAATTATAATAGTTTTTAGTTAATCAATTACAGAAAAAAGTTTATGTATTACTATATTGACCTGTAATATTCATTTTCAAGCATACGATCGTATATTTCTGTGCTGAAAAGATTTTTTGGTACCGGTTTAGCCTTAAAATTTGTATTCGTGTTAACGCTTTTACTACGAATTTCTGGACTAGATCTTGTTAGAAGTCTCCAAGCTCGACGGTCACATTCCAGCCTAAAAGGACGTACCTGAGACATTAGGTTTAATGCGCTTTCTTCACGAATTGTACGACTCCTACAAGATAAGTACTTCTGATAACTGTAGATTTATTATATTTATTATATTTATAAAAATGAAAAGAAATATATGAAAAATATAAAAAAGAAACAAACCTTTCTTCTTTTTCAGCTAATAATTTGTCATAAAGTGGGATTTTTGATGTCAGTGGGATTGGTCTCACGCGTCGTTTCCTTCGCAAATTTTTTTTATTTTCTAAATTTTTATACTTTTGTTCTTTTATTGCTTCTTTTCTAAAATATACAATGGCATATTATTAGCTATCAAGACTATTTAATTTGCTATCAAAAAGTTCTTAATATCTTACCGTATAGTAAAACTAAATGGTTTGGGAACAGTAGGATGCCATTCTTTTGTAATATTAGCAGGCAAACTTCTTGTTTCTATACTATCTATGTCACTTTCAATATTATCATTACTGTTTTCCACATTCAACCAATTTTCATCATTCAAGCATATCTTCTTATACATTGTTCCATTTCCTTTGTAGATTTTACTACATTTAAAAATGGTAATAATTACAATTTTAATAAAAATAAAAGAAATTCACTTTTACCTAATTATATTGTATACCTATTTGGCAAAAGATCCTGGTCTTCTGACAATCCATTAAATTTACTAGAAAGAAAAAGTAAAGGACTAGGAGTTCGAGATTCTTCTAAGTAACACTTTTTACCATTTAATATCAAATCATTAATATCATTCTTACTTTTAATCTTTGATTTTTGATTACACTTAGATACTGAAAATTTAGACACATTTTCATGATTAATCAATGAATTTTCTAAATTTTTCAGTAATAGTTTTTGTTTTCTTTTCAAGTGATCAACTTCTTGTTTAAACTGCTCATTCGATAAATGATACACTTGATCATAATCTGGTATACTATCCAAAAATTCTAAAAAGTTATCCATAATTTGTGTAGGATCAGATATTCTAGATTCCTTAATAAGTTGATCCTTTTCCATAAAATTTATTTTACACTTATAAAAATTATCTTCCTTGCTTTTTTTAGCTCCAATACGTTCATAAGAAGGATTTGGTTGTCTGCTACAAGGATCTACTGGAACTTTTACACAAGAATTGTAAAAGGATGTACCCCTGTGCTCTGCCATTGTCTGTTACAACAAATAAATACTATTATTGTATCGTTATTAGTTAAAATTTAAAATTTTTATTCAATATATGACTATGTTTTTGTTAATTTTTTTCTCATATTGAACAAAACATATTTTAACTTTGTAATAATTAAACTTGAAAATTTTAATTATTACAAAAAATTTAACATTTAAATTTAATATTTAAATGAATGGATTAATGTGATTCATGAACTAAATGGTTAAAATATTTTGTGTTACAGAAGATTTAAATTGTTATAAATCATTTGTATATGCAAAATAACATTGATACTTACCTTTAAATTTCATCAAAATTTACAATACTTATTTATAAATTAAATATTAAACTATTAACATAGGTTTAATAATCAGAACATTTAATTATACATATCATTAATTTATTTTTATTATATGATGTATTTGTCAAATTTCTCAAAATTTGACTCTAGTATATAAAATTCTAATCGCTACACATATGTATGTAAACAACTCTTGGAAAAGATCAATATAACCGTTGAATTCATCACCATGGTGAATAAAATAAGACATTAATAAAGATTTTTTTACAGCATTAATTAGAAATTAGGAAAATTAAGGATATCAACATTTGAACTGGTAAAAATTAACATTTTATAACTTATAGAAATAATACGAAATACTTTTAACATGTACAAATGTATCAATAATCATAATATATAGATTTAAATTACATACATATATTCTAAATTGTATGTACAAGTTTTATTTATAATTGAATTTCAATAAATTCATACATATGCATACATATCAAGCAATATGTTACACTCGAAAGATTGTTACTATTTGAAATTGACTTATTAAGTATCAAATAACAGATTTTTATTAACAAATTATATTTACGATGAAACAATATCAAGTATTCTTATTGCACGTATATTCAAATAAAACATCGCAATACACGTTTAATATTACAATTACTAATTGATTTGATCAGTTATTTCGGTAAATTACATACTGAAACATCGTTTAAAATAAAACATCTAAATAATTTAATTGAAATAACTACATAAATAAAACAATTTTGTAGATTAAAATCAAATACGATTTGTAAAATTTGTTGTATTTTATATAATATCTTTTATATACTTTGTTAATTTTAATTCATTTTGTGATATAAATTATGTTTACTATATAATAGAAAATAAACATGGCGACTTTCATGAAAATGGTTGTAAATGGTGATATTTTATCAATAGCTTTAAAAAGATATAAATGTTTTATTCCTAATGGATCAATATTAGTTACAAGAGATTATTCTATCTCTGCTAAAAATCATGAAAACTATGATATTATTATTACTGGGGGTGGCATGGTTGGAACCACACTTGCTTGTGCATTAGGTTAGTTTTTTATCTTATTTTGAAATGATATATAATAATATTTTTAATATTTAATACAAAAATTTTATAAATGACATGTTTCATGAATGTTCCTCTATGTTTTGTAATAGCAAACAATAGGAAACTTGAATGTAAGAAGATACTTTTACTAGAAAGTGGTAGACAATTTGAATATAAATTTGAAGAAAAATATTCCAATCGTGTAGTTGCTTTGAATCAACAAACACGTATTTTACTTTCAAGCATAGGAGCTTGGCAACATATTAAAGCAACACGTTATTGTACAGTACACAAAATGCAGGTATTTAAAATAAAAATAACAAATTCGAAAAAGTGTTATATACTTTATAATAATAATGTTTATAATATATCTTTACATTAATCTTTACATTATTTATAATGTCGTATCATTTACAAATATTACAATTATACATAAAATTTATAGTAGGTTTGGGACGCATGCTCTGATGCTATGATTGTATTTAATGAAGATTATTTAACTGAAGAAATTGCTTATATAGTCGAAAATGACTTATTACTACATGCAGTTAATAAGCAATTGATAGATAAAGAAAATGTAAATGTAATTTATAACTCCAAAGTTGAAAATATTAAATTACCTAAAACGTTAGAAGAAAATGCAGAAATACAATTGCAAGATGGAACGAAATGTAAAACTAAATTGTTGGTAAGTAAATAGTAATAAAATCAATGTTTTATACACTATTATATCATACTGAGTTAGTGCAATCTTTAACAATATTTTCAACTTTGCTAGTTAACTTATCCAAACGTGTAGTAATATTAAAAGAACATCTTTTTAATTCGGCAGCTAATTCATTTAATTGTTGATTGTTATCACTAGAGGTACTGCTATAAAGTCTATTTAATCTAGAAATATCCATTTCTATATTATGTGCATTATATATAGACGATCCTTTTGTTCTTATATTCTTATGTTTTCTTTCAGTTACTAAGCAATAGATAGCTTTTATTAGTTCTTGTGGTAAACGTTTTTCGCGGGGATCGTTAGGACGAATATAGATTGCACAATAATGTGGTGGATGTAACAAAAGTGCACCTCGTCTGCATACCTTCATTATTGTATTTGGTGCATGATCTAAAAGTTTAGAAAATAACATGTGCTCTAAATGTGCTACTAATTCTGCTCTACGTACTAATCCATCTAATCCTGCACATCTTCTTAATTCTTGTATATCTGATACAGCAAGGCCCATCATTAAATTTGCTAAAATTATTGTTACTAAGATAACAAAACTTAAAAACATTAAATGAGCAGTACCAGAATGTTCAATTGGTGATTGTGTGCTAATGAATATGTCTTCAAATTCTAATTCCCCAGACATCATTACAATAGTTTTCAATAGAGCAATTAATGGATGACTAAATGAATCATTTTGAAGTAATACATTAAAACTTAAAGAAAACCCTACTATAAGGAATATATAAGCACCCAGAAATTTAAAGAAATTAATTGATACTTGAGTAAACATTTGAATATAAAGTCCAAACATTGGAAATTTCCCAATTACCATCATTAATAGTATCCAAATTAATAGAATACTTATAGCTGATATGTGACATTGCCAACCATGACCATGGTATTGTTTTGGCATATTTAACACAATACTCGATAATAACACAACGCTCCATTGAAGCCAATTCTCCCATCTTTTAATATAATTACATACACCATGAGCCATTTGAAAAAATTCCTTACTAGCTAGCGTGATAGTAAATATTAATACTGGCCAAAAAAGTACACTTCTGAATTTTTCAACTACAATATATGCAGTAAAAAATGCAACAAATATGGAATGAAATATCAAACTTAATAAAAAAAATTTGCGAATTCTTAACCATTTTAAATAAAGAAAACTTTCACACAAAGGATGTTTTAATACATGTCTTTGTCCAGCTTCCACAAGGCATAGCATTAAATCTGTTTCTCCTCTGCCACCTGATAATAATGGTCTAAAATCCAATCTTAATTCGCAATCAACATCACCTAATTCATGATCATGTAAAGAAATTGCTTGATCCAAGCGTGAAATAAATCGTGGTAATACATCTGGAGTTCTGCGCACAATAAAGCTTAGTGCAGAAATGCCACCTTTTGTTCTAGCAGTAAGGTCTGCTCCTTTTGATAATAGCGTTATGACTGTTGATGATTTTTCATTTAAAGCTGCAATATGTAAAGGTGTATAACCAAATTTGTCTGCCTTGTTGACTAAAGAACCAGCCTATTAAAATGAAGAAATTATGCATAGTTAGAACTTTGCACAGTTATATATTTTATATAATATTCTTAAAGAGTAAATGGACCTTTAATAAAATTTTCACCATCTCTATTCCTCTAGCAGATTTTGCAACTGCAGCATGTAATGGAGTACGACCATCATTATCTTCGATATTAATCTTAGCTCCAATATTTAGAAGTATATCTAATGTTTCTATAGATTGAGACAAAACTGCTAAATGCATTGGTGTTTGTCCTCTTGCATTTTGTGCTTCGCATGCTGCACCAGCTTCTAACAACAACTTTGTACATTCAGCACTACCTTCTTCAGCTGCTAGATGCAATGGTGTAGATTTCATAGAACCAAACTGAAATCTTACATCAGCTCCATAAGTTAACAATAGTTTTGTGCATATAACAGAACCCAAACCAGCTGCTACATGCAATGGTGTTTCTGTGTAAACCTATTTAATTTTCAAATCTAAATGATATATACAAATAACTAGAAATATTTTAATAATTATGAATAAAAACCTGTGAATTATTAGGAGAAGCACCTGCTTCTAATATAGCTTTGACACAATCTGCTGCATTACTTAGTACAGCATAATAAAGAGGACTTTTTCCACATATCTCAGCTTTTACATCTGCTTTTGATTTTATTAAATATTTAACACATGCAAGATCTCCAGTAGCAGCAGCACAATGTAAAGGTGTGTATTTTTTACTAAAGTCCCATTCGTTTGGATTTGCTTCATGTTTTATTAATTCTTCCAAAATTGTTAATGAAGCTGTACAAGCAGCCAAATGTAATGGTGTCCTATAAATTCATTGAATTCATATTTTGAAACTAGATTTTTTTATTAATAAAAAATCTTACATACCTGCCGTCACTATCTCTTGCTGAAACTTTTGCATTTTTGCTCAGTAAAGCTTTGACTACCTTTACGTTACCTAGATAACAAGAAACTAGAAGACAAGTATTTGGCCATCTCATGAAAAGTTGTAGTACAGTTGTATTCAAAGCTGCTTCATCTTCAGTATTCATTAATGTATTTTGTATACATCTATATTAAACAAAGCTTGAATTATATTTATTATATTTATATCATATTTATTATAATTTTTATTATTATAAATAAATAATTCGTATACCTATCTGCAAAAACTGTAGGAGTTTTTTGAATATTCTTCATTTTGTTGTTATCAATGTTTAGAAATTCATGTAAAACTTTGTCCAAAATATCTCCATGCAGTGTAGAAATAATAGAAAGTGCTTGCTTTCCTGCTGGGAGATCAGATAAAGTCAAAATAATTTCCTCTGTATTCCATGGTTGTTGATTTGTTATTTGTCTCTCTTTTATATGATATATAACAGGTTCAGAACTATACTCAGAACTTATACTACTTTCTTCCATGTCATTCATCCAAATGTCTTCACAATTTTCCTAGAATTGTTGATTATTGTAAGTAGTATTTAAATTTGTGTTGTCGTACTAGTCCACTTACTATCCATACTTACTATATAATTGTTAGCAGTAGAAGATACTGGCATAACATTTAATTCTTCTTGAAAATTATGATTATTCAAAAATTTATTTAATAATGGTTTTTTCTTTAAGATTGACATATTATCTTGAATATCTTTTTTCTTTTCAGTTAACTCAATAATTTAAGAAGATATAATATTAATTATGTATTTACTTTTTTTACCACTTACAAAATTTATGTTATATATCTTCAATTTCCAGCACTTGAATACTATTTTCAGTTTCCATGCTTTGAAACAGCACCACACATGTTCTTTGATGTTTATAAAACAGAACTGGCATATATTTAGCTCTGACTACTTCTTAACATATGTATATGTGCAACAAGATAACAGTCTAAGTTATTAGATTCTTCTTTAAATATTTTTTTGGTTGACATAAGAAATAGAACATAAAATTTATAAAAATTTCTCATAACTTTACTTTCAAAGTATATTTCTATAATTGAAAACATTCTTTGAGGAAAAAATTGTACTTATGTATTATTTTCTCATTAATACATATAAGTCAAGAGATCAAACCAATATTTTAAAAATTTTCTTAAATTGTTAATTTATTTTTAATTTAATATAAAATGTAAAACTATTAAATATAAAAGTAATTTCTGATAAATAATTTAAAAAATACAAAAGTATTATAATTTTGAAAGCAAATGAAATTTTGTAAAAAATGAAATACAAAATACTTTAAAATTACATTTATAATTATTATTAAAATACAGTATAGAATTGAAGTTATTTCTAGACATACTGTCAGTTTCTCTCTCTCTCTCTCTCTCTCTCTCTCTCTCTCTCTCTCAGTATATATATATATCTTTTTCTTACCATATCATTTATCTCCTCATATTACAAATTTAATTATATAACAATATATATAATTTAATTATTCTTTATTATTGTAATATATTATATTAAAATCAAACAATAAATTATAACAATGTGTAATATGTAATAGTATATATGTAAATAACAGTAATATATATTTCAGATTGGAGCAGATGGTGTAAATTCATTAGTACGACAAACAATGAATACACAATATGTGAAGTGGGATTACAATCAAATGGGTGTAGTTGCTACTCTTAAATTGTCAGAGGTAAAAATTATATTATCATAAATTATCATAAATTTGTGCTAATCAGAATTAATCAGAATATAATTAATTATACTTTTATTTCAGCCTACAGAAAATATTGTTGCATGGCAAAGATTTTTACCAACAGGGCCAATAGCTCTACTTCCAGTAATATTTTTTGTTGTTACAAACCAATTAAAATTAATTTAAAAACATTGCTAATTTATTTTTTTGTGGTTTTATAGTTAACAAATTGTCTTAGTTCTCTTGTATGGTCGTTACCAACAACTGAAGCAAAAAGACTTTTAAAAGTTTCAGAAGAAGAATTTGTTGATAGTATAAATAATGCTTTATGGAAAGTTTATCCAAAAGATGGTGTAGTTGAAAGTGGTATGCGAGCACTTCAACAATTACTTGAAGGTTTATCTTTACAAACCAGTGCAGTAAGACAATTACAACCGTCGGTGTCAGCTATCATAGAAGGATCTCGTGCAGCTTTTCCTTTACAATTTGGTCACTCTGTATCTTATGTTCAAACAGGAACTGTTTTAGTAGGGTAAATAAAAAATTTATATATTTAAAATGTACTTAAAATTTATTTAAAATATATTTTAATAAAATTACATATTTTATGTTAATGTATACAAAATATTTCAGTGATGCAGCACATAGAGTTCATCCATTAGCTGGTCAAGGTGTAAATTTAGGTTTTGGAGATGTAACAGTCTTAGTTCAACTTCTTGCAGAAGCTGTGACAAATGGAGCTTCTTTAGGAGACATGACATATTTAAGAAAATATGAAACATTAAGACAACGATACAATGTTCCGATAATGTTTGCTATTGATGCACTGCATCGATTATATAAAGGAACAGCGGCTCCTATTGTACTAGTTAGAAGTTTGGGATTGCAATTGACAAATGCTATCCCAGTGATAAAGGTAAGTAATATATGAACATAGTAAAATTAAACATGATACATATAACATATACACATATATGCATATGTTAATATGTTATGTTATAACAAACAAAATACATCTGAAAATAATAAAATTATACATGATATTTTCGTATTAATTGCAATTTCATTGTTTGCCCTAGAAAGCCCTGATAGAACATGCCTCTGGTCAAGTACGAAATCGATAATACCAACAGTTAATGTAAATATTTATTAGTAATAATGTGATATTAATATTTTTGTAGTTGTAATAAAACTTTTAATAGTAATTATATGTTTAATAAAAATTTTAAAATGGAAGTGTAATCTTTAATTTTACTTATGTTCAAAATTATTGTAATACGTAACACGTAACATAAGGATATCATAAGAATATCATATAAATAGATGCATAGTTACATACGTATATATACATGCATATATACATATGCACACATAACATTCTCAATATTTTTTGTTGTTGATTATAGTCATTATATGAATAAATTTGTCTTATTCGTGATACTTCATAAAATAATTTTTCACAATATTATAACAAAACAACAAAATTAACAATTTAAAAAATTTATCGAAATGTAACTTCATCGATATATAGACACGTAAAAACATCGATACTTAAAGAGAAATGATGATCAATACAAATTGATCATTATTCCACGTGAGCAAAGGTTAACAGTTTTAAATCGAAAACAGGTTACCATGTTACATTTTCAGAAAAAACAAATAATTAAACAAATATCATACAAAATTAATCATACTTTTGAAAAAAAATTTAAAAAATTGAGATATCTTTAAATATAATTCTTTAATAGACAAATTCTATTATACCTTTTATATGTACATAGTTTAGGTTACTCTATAATTTTTAAAATTTGGAAACAATTTATAAGTCAGAAGAATACAAGTGAATTACATAATTTTTGTATTTGACTTCGTTTATATGGTGAGATTATTGAGAAAAAAGATAATTTTAATTACATTACATTAAATTACATTACAGTATGTAATTTAGTAGTTATAAAGGTTATATTTACATGATTATGTTAAAATTTCATTTTTTTACTGACTATTATTTCATTTCAGGTTCGTCACCTTTAAATAAAATTTACCCATTTTCAATTGATAATGTTTGTATCAAAAAAATTGCTAAGAGGTGCTGCTCTTGGAATAATTGGATTGGGTACACTAGCATCTTTAAGAGCAAATGAATATGATTTGGGATCTATAGGTATTGTACGACTAGGACGCGCTGCAATTACTGTTTTTACAATTGGGAGGCACTATAAGAATAAATTGTATGATAGTAATTTAACTCCAAATACTCAAGAATATCTTGATTTAAAATCAGAAGTACATAAATATGGAGCACAAAAACTTTTAGAACTTTGCTGTGCCAACAAAGGTGTTTATATAAAAGTAGGTCAACATATTGGTGCACTAGATTATTTATTGCCATCAGAATATGTTAATACATTGAGGGTGTTACATAGTTCAGCACCACAGTCATCTTTTAAAGATGTACTTACTGTTATTAAAGAAGATTTCAAGAAAGATCCATATGAAATATTTGAAAGTATTGATCCTGAACCTTTAGGCACTGCTAGTTTAGCACAAGTTCATAAAGCTATATTAAAAAACGGTGATGTTGTGGCTGTTAAAATTCAACATCGATCAGTCAAAACAAACTCTTACGTAGATATAAAAACTATGTCAACTTTAGTAAAATTAACATCATTAGTTTTTCCTGATTTTAAGTTTGATTGGCTTGTTGATGAAACTAAGAAGAATATTCCTCGAGAATTAGATTTTACTCAAGAGGGAAAAAATGCAGAAAAAATTCAAAATATATTTTTACATTATCATTGGTTAAAAATACCAAAAATACATTGGGACATTTCATCATCCCGAGTTCTAACAATGGAATTTCTGGAAGGAGGTCAAGTTAATGATTTAAAATACATTCAAAACAATAATTTAAATCCATATGAAGTTAGCAGTAAATTAGGCCGACTTTATAGCCATATGATATTTATTGTGGGCTTTGTACACTCAGATCCACATCCTGGTAACGTTTTAGTTAGAAAAAAAAATAATGAAGCAGAAATTGTACTTTTAGACCATGGATTATATGCAAATCTTTCAAATGAATTTCGATGGGAGTATTCTAAACTTTGGTTGGCAATACTTAATGGCAATAAAACTGCAATGCAAACACATTGTGCTAATTTAGGTGTTGCAGATATGTATGGGTTACTAGCTTGTATGGTATCAGGACGATCTTGGAATACAATTATAGCTGGTGTCCAGAAAACTAAATATGATATGCAAGAAAAAGAGGAATTTCAAAAAGAAATACCAAATTTATTGCCACAGATCAGCACTGTATTAGACAAAGTGAATAGGCAAATGTTATTAATTCTTAAAACAAATGATCTTATGCGTTGTATCGAATATTCTCTCCATACAGAATCAAGAATGTCAGCAATGTTGGAAATGTCAAAATGTTGTATACATTCTGTATATGGCGAGAAACTGAAAACTTGCACAAATGTGTGGGAAAAGTGGAAAATTTCTATATCTAAACAATGGGCACTCTTTAAATTATCGTTATATTATATATACTTAGGAGCATTAAATTTCAATATACAAAATTCTGTTAACTCATTTATGAAGAATGAGTTTTATACATTTTAGTAATGATTTTTTTCTAGAAAAAATATAAATTTATTTAAATTAAATATGAAAGTGATTGTAAATAACATTTCTCTAAATATGCTACAATTTTATTAACTTAAATAATTTAAAAAGGTATTAATTATTTCTGTATAATATCTTTAATTTATTTTTCTATTTCAAATAAAAAAGCAACAAAAAATAATTTGTGATAAATAACAATATTTATATTAAACACATATGTATATTTTTGTAATCATAAAAATTTATTCTGCCATCATGATCATCGTCAAGGTTATTCTAATTAAAAAATAATATTTCAAATGTTTGTTATAAATATATATGTACATATATATCTCTATATGTATTCAATAATTTTTATTTTATTATTATAATTTGTCATATTTATATACGTTTTGCATAAGATGCAAAACTTTATATATTTTATTTTTCTTTTATTAATGAAATAATATTAAGGAAATAAATTATATTTGATCGATTAGTGTATCTAATACAGCAATATGACAATAAATATATTTGACCATAAATCATATTTTTATTGCATTGATAAGTTTCGAATTTTTGTCACATCAAATAAAATCTTATTAGTATATCAAATTTATATATCTAAAAATTTTATGAAATTATTTATTTAAGATGTATTTTTAATTATATCAGAACGATAATTTTCTATTAAAGAGATAGAATATATGTATTTAATGTAAAAAAAGAAATAAATAAATACAAATTTGGTTTTAAATGATCTATTCATCATTAGGTGAAATTTTATAATCAATTAAAGTTTAAACTTATTTTAAATATGATTACCATATAAAGTAAGATATGTATTCAGTAGAAAGATATATGTAAATTTAATTTATATTTATATATGATAAAAAATTAATACCATTTATTCGCTATTTGTCGCACATTAATTTAAAATTTATTTTTCATTATTTATTCTTAATAATTTATTACAATTTTATTGTGAACTTCTTATGATCGCGATATATTATCGCGAAATAAATTTAACATAATTGAATAGATAATCTTTTTCTGAGAATATATTTCCTGTGTCAAAGCTGCGTCATGATTCATCAATGTTTCATCACATTATGAAAAAGTAAAGAATATATATTTTAATTAATTAAATAAGTTATATCAATTAATTAAAAATTAAGAGAAAATAATTATGTATGTATACATGTATGTAAAAGAATTTGAGAAAAGAAATTAATACTAATCTTGTACTACAATGCACTTACTTTTATTTTAATCATTTTTTTGAATGAAACATATAAATAATTATTTTTCTTAACCAAATTTTGAAGGCTTCTAAATTTGATAAAAGAAATTTTATTTTTGTATCGTAAAATGCAGAATCGACAGCATCTTTTATACTTGGGTGTAACAGTTATCCTTGACAGTGTTGCCATATATTGTGATTTCTAAAGAATTAAGTATTTTTATATTAGTTTAACTATTTTTATTCATTTCATAATATTAGAAAAAAAATTGAAAGTCAGATCTCGTTTAAAAATCTTATTTGTACATTTGATTTAAATGTAATTTTTACAAAATTCATAATCAATTAATTACTATTTTATACTAATTTATTAAATTACTGACATCTTCTGTTTCATAAAATTTATAGCCTAAACATGTATTCTTCCATTTTGTATTTTATCATATGCGTAATTTAAAAACATTGTGAAAACATTGTTTTCTTTCGTTATCATTATATAAATAACTTTTAATCCGTAAATTCTGAAATCATAAGTAACATATAAAATTCTTTTCTTTATAGTATTAATTAATATATACTGTGCGTATATATATATAAACTAGAAAATTCTGGAATTATACCTGACACATTAAAAGCTATACATTGATCGAAACAATGTAAAGAAATTTGGCAACATTGGAGAATACTGCAACGGAAACGTATGTGACGTCACAGCACGTGATTGGTTAGAAATTAACCGCAGAGCACATTATACGCCAAGAACTTATTTCCAATAAATGAAAAATTTTAGCATAATATACGAGATATACGTAAAATTTCACATCAAAACTGTTTCATATATATTTAAAAGTAAAATAGATGACAGTATTTTTCAAAAATTTTAAAAATGTAAAAATAATATCAAATTTTATAAGGAACTATTTTGTGTTGGTTGCGCGTAAGAATACTACATAATGGTATGCTCAGGGGTATATAATGCCGCCATTGGACGCATAGCGTCACCATTTCCTGAGTCACTTTCAAGCGGAGAGAAACGTATCTTGCTCGGTGATTTTACATATCTGTGTAGTTGACTTTCTTCCATTGTTCTGCAAGAAACACGAGCCAGAGACAGGTTGGTGTACTTCTTACTTATTCAATAATTAGATGAAAAAGTTAAGAAAGCTGTAAGCAAAACGTGAAAATCGAATCGGCCGATACTTGTGTTAATCCATTTCTCAAGAAAAATAGACAGCTTTGGTTGATAACGGCGTCAACGTTGGAAAGGAGGACATTTGAGTTTGTACGAGTTAACCTGGGGAAACTACGAAATCATCATGGTGGCCTCTACAAGACCTCGAGAAATTGAGATCGACAAGCCAAGTCATACCGAACAATTGGCAAATTGGATTAGTAGAGTTCGCTGTAAAAAGTTGCTGTGCCGTCGAAATCGCAAACGGGATTTACGGATTGAAGCAGTGCTGACATGTGCTCTTTCCAAAGCAGAGCACGAATTACGCAGCAAGCAGTTATCTAGAATTTCAAAGTGGCAGCAGTTTAAAAAGCAGTTTTTGAAGACTGCAGATTATCAAAACTGTGAATTCTACAATAACGAAGATATGAGAAATTCGAACTCGTATGAAGAAAACAATCCCTGGCAAGGACCATTATGCCCTGAATTGAGTAGTTTGGACAATTTCATGTCTAAATTAGCGGAAATTAAAGTACCATTGCAGCGATGAAGAGATGGAAAAAAGCAACCAGGTTTGAAAAACCTAGGAGCATGGCAGATCCTGAAGAGATTTACCAATGTTTTGTCAAACAAAACGTTGATTCAGAACAACACAAATGGAATGTCAAATGAGTGCAGTATCGTGTACCACATCGATGCTGCGGGAATAGAAGTCGCATTACTATCCTGGTGTATATCTGGATATTTTTTACTTGCAGTCTCTCCGTTTGAGATGGCATTGGGACGGGCGGAGGGAGTTGCAGCGATGCTGGGCGTACCACAGAATTGAGGATCCAATGTTCTCTCTCTAGTCTCTACACCTTTCATTGGTTTGGTTTGTAAACTGTATCGGAACCAATGCATTTCTCTTTGTAATTATTCTCGGATATTCGAGTTTGGTCAAACGTTCGAAGACCATTTAGTTCAATGTTTTTTTTTTTCATAAATATGGCGCTTTATATAAAACATGTACTAATGTTTTATAGTTTAAACAAAAATTGTATATACTACACATTTTAATCCATAAATAATTTTCAGATATCAAGGAAATATTTTTATGTGTAGATTTTGTATATTATTTGTTAATTAACAGTTTTGTAAATATTGTGATACAGCAGAACAGCAACCAAAGAAATAAAATATAATAAAAATTGGAAAATGTTGATAATTTTTCTATGATCTTTTAATTCGACATATTAATACCAAAAATCCTTTTCAGTCTGGCATACTACACATAACAAAATTCTGTCGCACGCAAGAGAGCTGCACGTGTGTCCAGACTGTTGGTCGTCATCGGCGACATTTGGCCTGTCTATATGTGAGATAAGGAATGACGAGAGGATTGATGTGGGATGAGCAAAGGGGAAAAATCTATTTTTTAGAAATTTGCGCATGAAGTTTTCTGGCTGAGTCGCACCATGATCAAGTTGCACATAAACGTCTCGTGTCTTCGCGCTTCGTGCCTTCTGAACACCAAACCATCAACTAATTCCAAAATCGTGATACACATAGGCTTATTGTGACAAACTACAGCAAATTCTAGCAAGTCTTATTTGGTGAGCTCTAATCCATTTTGTTCGTTACCTGTGCAAATATATTTTCTCAGGTCCAGAAAAGTTTTTCCAACGTTTGTACCACCAAGTTGTATGCGAGTTGCTCTGGCTTATAGATGTGCCTTGTTCAAACTTGAGTAAGTTAAGCACCATTACAGAGCTGCACATTGTCCCTTTTGATTTGAGATAGGAGCTTCTGAGGTATGGAGAGTATTGAATGTATCTTTGTTGAATCTAGATGAACCAGAAAGGCGAATTACTGCAAGTAGCACAATTAATTAAAATAATAGGCATGCATATATATGTGAGAAATTGAAACTTGATAGGAAACTTATAAATTTTTTGTCAGCATTACGATAAATATCTCTGGAGTCATGTCACTAGATACTTGTTTTCACAGATTTTGATATTCTTGCACCCTCGTTAATCAGTACTAGAAAAAATGAAGAATTGATGTATTATTAGATTAACCAGTAAAATTGTGGTTCCTGACAAATGATGTGCAGGAGGATCATGGAAATAAAAAAGACTGGTTTGTATTACAGTTCAGATCAGAGAAACTGCAATGATATACAAATTGGGGATTAATGGATACTATGAAAAAAGCTATTAATAATAGTAGCAAAGCAGTGATGGAAAACAAACAACATATTCTTAAATTAAATTCCTAAGTATACCATGTAGATAATATTTCTAATGCTTTTGTAAAACAAAATTACGCGTAATCTTTTTTCAATTCCAAGGAAATACATCGTCAATGAATCACTTGTCAGAACACGAATGGAAATATATATAGTTTTAATTAAGCAAAGTAATAATTAAACAAGCTGAAGGTTTGGCATGAAGTTTGTTCAGAGAAATTTACTTTTACTTATACCTGATGTTATTAAAATATAGTATCAAGTATCATGCTTTTATAACTACTGTTTTTAATGTGTGTTGATATGTTGTTTGGGTGTATTTTTGTACTGCAGGAATACCCAAAAGATTGAATTTGTGGTGTCCTAAGTATCTGGTGTAACAGGCAGTTGATTCTATTCCTGGAACATTGGATTCGTGTTAACATGGTATGTTGAATAGAATGATTTAGATGTGGGTTGCGGGGGGGTGAGTAATTATGTTTCAGCTAGGCTTGGATAGAGAACGCGTTTAATCAATGGTTAAAGGTGCGCTTAAAACACACAGTTATAAATGTTGCATACTTTCAATTAAATATTTTTGATGGGAAGCGATCCTTAAAACGGTAAAAAGGTCATTTTTAAAGAAAGAGGAAGAGGGTTTATGGTGAACGAAGGTAACAAATACGATGGATTATTATTGTTATAAACATTGAATATCATTGGGGAAATCGGGAAACGGGTGCAATTATATTGTGAGCTACAGGCCTGGACTGTCTTCTATGGATGGATAAATTTTTGTGGCATTTTTCAATAATGAAGAACGTGTGTGAGCTGTTTGTTTCGCATTCAACAATAGAAAATGGTTCTCCAATTTCAGTAATTCGAAATTCTCGCAATTATAATTGATAAGCATAGTACAATGTAAATGTACATTTCATTCGACTGTTGAAGGAAATACTAGTTTGACAATGGAACAAGTGGTTGCTATCGGAGGAAGAAACAAGGAAATTGTTTATCCATAATCTATTTTATATTACAATTATCATTTCTTACGTTTGATATTTTAGATCTGCAAGCGGTGATTCACTATTAGATGAGGATTGTGAAGCTAGATTTGTCCTTGATATTTTTCGTGATTTATGGAAATAGTAGGATGTATATGAATATAAGTATAGGGAGGGTGCGAATGATTTCATTCTTCTACAGAGGCAGAGAAAGAGATAAAGGGTGATAAGGGAATAAACATACCTCTCTAATAATTTTAATGTAAAATCATTTGAAGTATGATAGTGGGCATGGTAGTATTAAATTTTTGGAAATATGAAATATTCAATTATCAAATTTGTATTCTGTTTCGATGTATATTGGGTATTTTGGGTGGATGTTTATAATTTTTGCTTCAGGAAGTTGAAGAAAACTTCATTTATGAATTTTTTATAAGCTTGCTGCTGGGAAACTATGCTGTAAGATATATCTAAACATCATATATGTACTATTTGAACGCTATCAGTTTTATTATTATATTTGAAAAACAAACATATATATGATACTAACAGAATGTATTAAGTGCGTTGAAGATGAGCTTTAATCGGTGTAGTAGGTTCAACAGATTTCATCAATCTTCTAACAGGTAACAATTGCAAAATGTGATGAGCAATGTAGTCGGATTTTTTTTTTTTTTTTATAATTTAGAATTATAAAGTTTAATTAGTGTTGTGTAATTTTTTTTTACAGATGCATTACACAAAAAATTTGCATACAATCTATTAATATATATATCTACATTCAAAATATTTGTAAATATTGATCAACTACATATTTTACTATAAACTAATATTCAGAACGAAATAAATGATTAATAACTTGTGAAAATTTCGAAATGTTAGTTTGTCTTAAATTTCAATTTATAATTGATCCAATGTATTTATACTTTTATATTTGTAATCAAGATATAGGGATTCAAAATATGTAGAATATGATAAATTATTGAAAAGTTCTTACCATAAAAAATTCAAGAATACAGTTGTAAATTCTTTTTAATTTTAATAAATCTGGTGAGTGAATTAATATCTTACTAGAAATAATAAACATTTGTGATATTTAATTGTAATATTCATTATGCTTTTTATTATGCTTTAGTAGCTTATTTGTTTTGTTAGAAATTGATTGTATATTTTGAACATTTCATAATTCTTACGCAGGTTATTGTATGGCTATCTATTAATCTTATATAATTTTAGTTGGAAAAAGGGGGGAAAAAGTAATTAAGCTACTAATTTTATATTAGTTAGAATAAAAAGGAAAACATTTTCCGCAATCGCAAATGGAATGATAAATGATCATTATCCTGCTTGACATTTTTTATGGATATACAAATGAAAAAGTAATAAAATCTGTACGAATTTAACAGTTCGAAAATTTATGCATGTTGTGACAATTGACTAATTTATAAATGTGAGTATTTATACTTTGCTTTGTGTTTTTAAAAAACTTGTCAAATGCTGTAGGAAGAATCCGACTACAAGTTCGATTATGTGAAAAAAAAAAATTGAAAAAATTCACTAAAACATGAAATAAAGTAACAAATGAGGTATGTTATAAATTTCACAACTTTGTGGAATTTGATTGCGTACACAATTTTATGCACCATTGGATGGAACAGTTTTTTTGCATTTTCTAACACAAAGAAGAATAGAATTATTTTATTTTGAAGAAATGACTGAATTGATTCAAAATTAATGACTTCATTACAATGTGTGTACAACAGTTTAAAATTTTGGATATAAAGATATATAATTGATGCTGTGATAAGAAACTGATTGAAGTAGTATTCCGATAGAAATTTTTTAACTTTTCAACTATAAAAGTAAGAATCGTAATTACATTACTATACCTTTCTAATTAAAAGTAGAAGATTGAATTAATTTTTAATTTCAGATTTTGATAATAGTCGTCAAGCAAATACTTTCGGAATACGTGGCAATATAATTAATAAAATATAAATATTTTAACCATATAAAATTAAAAATAATTTTTTATGACAAGATGGAAATTGTAATAGCTATTCAAATTGCATGGAATAAATGAGTTGCATTTCTTAAAGTAAAAAGTCGTATAATAAATATTGATAAATAGTAAAAACAAGTTGATCTATAAAAAAGGATTCTATAAATAAGAATGCAACTTTTAAGGATTATCTGCTATTTGAACGTAATAAAGGACAATTAGACAAGAGAAGTACGACAAAAGAAGAGGAAATATATTGTGGAAGAAATGCCTTTAATGATTACAATAAATGGATAAAAAGAAAATAACTTAATATTTGAAAAATATGAAAACAATCACGAATCATAATCGTAGCTATTACAATGAATTGTTATATGAAGTATTAAACTTAAAATAACTTAAAATTTGATAAAATGGCGATGTTCAATTTTCTTGACATTTGAAGAATGTAGTCATTGTGGGAATTGGAGGAATATTAATCATTGAGATCAAAACGCAAGATTTTTTAAAAATTTAAAGACGAAGATTACTAATATGGGATTTCGTGCTACGCAGTGAAAACTACCAATACAGAACTTCGTAGAATCCAAAGGAAAATAGCAATGTGGGACACTGGCATCCAATGGAGGCTATCAACGCGAGACGTCATGGAATCTGGAAAAGACTACCAACGCGGGATTTCATGGAATCTGGAGAAGACTACCAACGCGGGACTTCATAGAATCTGGAGGAGACTACCAACGCGGGACTTCATGAGTTCTGGAGAGGGTACCAACGTAGGGTTTCATGTTATCCATTAAGACTTCTTGGGATTCAGAAGAGGGCTACTACCAACGTGGGATTCAGAAGAGGGCTACTACCAACGTGGGATTCAGAAGAGGACTACTACCAACGTGGGATTCAGAAGAGGGCTACTACCAACGTGGAATTCAGAAGAGGGCTACTACCAACGTGGGATTCAGAAGAGGGCTACTACCAACGTGGGATTCAGAAGAGGACTACTACCACTACCAGAAGAGGACTACGGGATTCAGAAGAAGACTACTACCAACGTGGGATTCAGAAGAGGACTACTACTAACGTGGGATTCAGAAGAGGACTGCTACCAACGTGGGATTCAGAAGAGGGCTACTACCAACGTGGGATTCAGAAGAGGGCTACTACCAACGTGGGATTCAGAAGAGGACTACTACCAACGTGGGATTCAGAAGAGGGCTACTACCAACGTGGATTCAGAAGAGGGCTACTACCAACGTGGGATTCAGAAGAGGGCTACTACCAACGTGGGATTCAGAAGAGGGCTACTACCAACGTGGGATTCAGAAGAGGGCTACTACCAACGTGGAATTCAGAAGAGGGCTACTACCAACGTGGGATTCAGAAGAGGGCTACTACCAACGTGGGATTCAGAAGAGGGCTACTACCAACGTGGGATTCAGAAGAGGGCTACTACCAACGTGGGATTCAGAAGACAGAAGAGGGCTACTACCAACGTGGGATTTGGTGAGATTTAAAAAAGTGACAGTATCAAAAAGTCATGAGTGCAAGATTTTGCGAAGATGTAAAAAAAGTATTAGTGTCACATATATATATATATATAACATATTCATGTACTGTTTGATTATTCTACACAACAAAATAGCAAAGTATCACAGTTATAAGGATTAGTTTTTTACAGTTTAGGAATACAACTAAAAAATAGCGTCATATATTAATTATAAATTATTAGATCATTATTTTTAGCTAAAATATTTCTTAATCAGATTAATAATAATTTGATCATATAGAATCATATGTGTTATATTGAGAAGTATGAGATTTAAATTATGTAAGAAGTAACTGTGATTATGTGAAAACAGTATTAAAGTAACAACCAATATAATAATATGAAGATAGTCATATTTTATACATTTAATAGATAAGTATATTGTAAGAACAACTTTTTTTGTCTGTGATAATAAAATTTAAGAATTCATGGTGGTTATAATTAAAAGTGAAGTAAAATTTACGTTAATAAAACTAAATAAGCATTTTAAGCAATAACATTTTTAAACTTAAAATATTTTTAATTTATGTAGTGTAAATAAAATTAGCGGAAATAAAATTAAAAATTAAATTGAATACTTTGCTCGACCTGATTATTTATTAACATTTATTATATTAATAAAATTGAACGAACATTAGAGTTTTAATCTTTTTACATCTTCTGGACGAAAATCTATTCTCATGGAAGCGATGCGTCGAACTTCAGCGGGTGTTAATCTCCATGCTATTGCATCTGCACCGCAATAATCTGCCAATTCTTCTATTTTTTCAACGCTCAATATGGTAGCTATTTGCGTCAATCGCGCAAATTTATCACGTACAGACCACGAAGTAACAGCGGCTAAATAACTTGCTAATGATCTAATTTCTTTGTCAAGTATAAGACCTCCCGCCTAAAAAATTAATTAATTAATTATCAGGAAAATAAATGATAAAATGAAATTATAAAAAATATACATACTCTGTTAAAGGTAGATTTTAATACAACTTTTTCTAAACGAGCTGTTACTTCAGCAGTAAGAAGACCAATTAAAGCATCATAATTAGATGTTGTTAAAGTTCCTTTAAAATTTTGAAGTAAACCTTCCAAATTCATGATTAAAGTTTGCACAAAAGGTTCTTCTGTTTCATATCTTAATAAGTCATCCTATGAAAATAGATCGTTATGAGTATTTTATCTAATTTATTCTAATCTTACATCCAACTATACATTTTTACCTCGTTTATATGATGATCCACTGATAAAAATGCATCGACCCAAGGTGTGACTCTCGGTTTGACAGCACTTACTCGTAATTGTTCTAAACCATAATCATTAACAGCTCGTAAAATCGACATAACACCTTTCAACCCGGATAAACAACTGTCGATTTTACCTCTTTCTTTATTTTGCATATTGGGAAATGTTGCATCTATCTCACTACTAAGACTTTTACATAGTGTTTCAACATATTCAATACTTACGTCGGTATTATTTAAATAAGCCTATATCAAAAATAAATAAAACATTAGTTAATATATGAAGTATGTAAGATTTGTAAAATATAAGACTTTGGTGACATGTATTACTAAAAACATTAGACGAGCGAGTTCCGTATCTGAAGTTTGTAGACGACCATGTTGAATACTTGTTTGAAGAGTACTATAAGCTTGTGCCAAATCTAAATATCCTGCTGGATAGCCTTGCCGCAATCGATTTCGTAATCTGTTTGCAAATTCTCCTTCTAATATCCCACAAGCCATATTAACTACAGCACAGACACCATCTATACTCCAACTTGACATAGAACGCCTGTATATGAAAATTTTGTATTTTACTGATATTTGAAATAGAATTATAAATCAAAATTAAAAAATTTTTTTAATACCTAATACATTTCTGTACTATGAAAAAGACATCATCAACCATGCTGGACGTTTGTTGATCTTGATCCAACGTATCCATTCCTAGTGCTTTATTTACACTTTCTTCAAGGAAGTATCTTTCTAAAGCAAGATAAGCACCTAAAAGTTCTTGCATACCGTGTGCTAAATCAGAATTGTTGATCATACTTTTAAATTCATTTATTAAATCTTTGTATTGAGCATCATTTGTTACACTAATTTCTATATCATTCTGTAATAAAAATGCTATAAATTTATAAAATTTGAAAGTATTTATAAATTACATAAAAGCATACATTTAGAACATGTTCAACTAACTTTAACTCTTCTTTTTAAGAATCTTATATATAATTCTGCACGGGAATGCATTATAGTAATTTCTCCCAATAACAAATCAAACTCTTTAGGATCTGCTCTTTCAGAACTTGGTTTTCGAACATAATCATTTACAATCTGCACTTTTTTAGATATACATCGATGTTTCATAAATTCTGCAATAATCTTTTTAACTTGCCTATTCAAAATAATAAAAGTCTTTATATTATTTTCGAAAGGACAATTTCTTTATAGGTACTATGAATATGTAGAACTATACCTGTCACATTCCTTTTGCAAAATAGAAATCGTCATTAATAGTCTTCCAGGACCGTAATATGTTTCAATTATTGGCTGGTGTATCTCTACGATACGAGCAATTCCTTCAAACAGTAATGTCATAGTATCAGAAAAAATAACTGATGCTCTTTTATCATTACTCTTTATTTCTAAAGCTGCTTTTAAATTTTTTTGAGCTGTTTCTTGGAGCTAATGTTAAAAACACACAGTTATATAAAATATAATACAATGCTTAAAAAAATTATCTAATTTATTACCTTTGTGCATAAGTAACTACAAAATTTTTTAAGTCCTTCAATATGCATTCCTAATAAAGGAAATATTTTGAAAAATCTTTCAACAGAAGCAAGATCCTCTGATTTTACTGCTTCGTCAAATTTATGTGTAACCACAGTTCTGAGTTGTAATGCAGCTTGTTGCAATGTAATTAAAGAAGAACTGACATTAGTGTGATCCATTAAAATATCTTCAGCTGTTCTCTCCAATAATTGTTGATCCATTGATAAATAACGATGAACATGAGCTGCTCCTTGTTCATAATCTTCATTACATAATGCCATAGCTACTCCTTCACTACATAATTGCAAATCAAGAATGTCGTTAACACGTCTCTGACATTCATATACTCTGCTCTATAATAAAATAATTAATCTTGATATATTATATAATAAGCAATTTAATAGAAAAAGTTATCATCAGTACTATAGTTAATATTATAGTTCAACTTACCCTTGCTAAATCCAATTGTCTTACTTTGGCACTTACATTTTCTGCTAGTTCATTAGTACGTCTAATCATATTACAAAACTTTTCTCCTTCTGTTCTTATCACAACAACATTAGGTAATACTTTACTTATACTTTGCAGTTTTGCTTCTACATGACATTGTCTTGAAAGTATATTTTTTAAATTTTTTTCTATCTTAATCTGCAATCAAATAATTACAACTACAATTACAATTTGTTTTTTAAAAATTCAAAGCAAAAAAATAAATTTAGGAAGAAAATATGATGAAACCTCATCTTCTGATAATCTATCAAGTATTTCTGTCAAATTGTCTTGATTTGGAGATAAATCCATCATATATACAGTGCAGATTACACTGTAATAAATTTATTAAATACTTTATCAAATTTATATATATTACACCTGAAACAATTTCAAACTTGACAAGTTTTACTGAAGTCGTGAAATTTATTTATTATATTAGATGATTATAAAAGGAAAACAATTTAATAGTATATACATGGCTGAAAGTTTTATAGTCTGTATATTGTATTCAATAAACATTTCATAAGCTATGTGATGAATATTTGCAAAATTCAATAATGGCGGATCCTTATTTTGTAATCTGACAATTTCTGGATAGATCAATAGAAAAAGTTACATACTTTCAACAGATATTTATTACTTTATAATAGTTTTTTTAAGTTATTTACTCATCAATATTTATTTTATCGTTCCAACGATATAATAAAATGTTGGTGTCCTCTAATCAGGAAATTGTATTTTATATAATAATTGACATATTCTGAAAAAATTTCATTAGATATTTATTAACTTTGACTTTATATTAATATAATACGTATATTGCAAAGCGTACGAATAAAAATTGAGATCAATCGTATTCATGAATATCAGTGTAAATGAAAATTCACCAATGACAACGCCTTTAAGGTGTTCCACACATGCATCGAAACATCCCACGCATCGCGCGTGGTTTCTGAAGGAAGTTAAGTTCTTTCCGCGCATCTTACGCGTTTTCCTGAAGGAAAATGGCTACCAGCTGTCATTTAATCGAAAAGTGTAACTTGTAAAGTGACATAGAATTCCGTGAGAAGTTGTTTAACGTATACAAGATTGTCTGGCGCGATGCAATTACATAACGTTGAAATCATTTAGTTGATCGACGCCACTTTTCATCTACATGCGGAACCCGTGAAACCTTCTATAGTGCCATGAAAATTTTTTCCACTTTACTGTTTACAGTTTTTATTTTTTACGAAACGTATCAGGACTAACTAACAAGTCAACGCTACTTCCACGTTTTTTAAATAACTCAACCGTTTCAGTAATCATTTTGTAATTATTACTGACAATTCAACCGTGCTGCGTATTAAAGATCACAAATTTTTTCACCTCACTCACGCTATTATTTTTTGGAGCACGTTAACTGCAAACACGGTAAACCATTGTTTAAGAATATCAAATGCAGAAATTACAATATGTGTGATTTGTTTCTTTTCTTCTTTTCTTTTTTTTTTAATTTTACATGGATATTAATTTTTGCGATTGTACGTTTATGTTAATAACATTGTCAGTATCTTTTTCTAAATATTCGAATAATATTTTCATACTATTCCAGAAAAGCAGGATGGGTTCGAGTCAACAGTTTTCTCTTAGGTGGAATAATTACTTAAAACATATTACTTGTGCTTTTGACACGTTAAGAACAGAAGAAGATCTAGTTGACGTAACTTTAAGCTGCGAAGGAAAAAGGATAAGAGCGCACAAAATGTTGTTGTCCGCATGTAGTACATATTTCAGAGATTTATTTAAGGTAAAGTGAAATAGAAAATTTGACGATCGTAATGACTATTATCATATTATATTATAAATAATATCTATTTTATTATAGGAAAATCCATGTCAGCATCCTGTTATAATATTTCGTAATGTAAAATTCGATGATTTGGCTGCGTTAGTAGATTTTATGTATCAGGGTGAAGTAAATGTGGTCCAGGAGCAATTAGCCAGTTTTTTAACAACTGCTGAGCTACTTGCTGTTCAGGGTCTTACCGATGGTACAGGAAAAGATAATGATAGTTTAGTAGAGGTATGTCCTTCAAAATTGTTAAATACAATTAAATATTTTATGCATATTAAAATAATGTATTCCCATTGTTTTGAACTGTGTTTCAGGATGACATAGAAATTCCTAATGAACCTGAAATTCAACTTCAAAATGCTTCTAGCAAAACAGCAACAGACAAGAGAAATAAGTCACCTTCATCTCCAATGCCTTATCACGCTGTCGATTTACAACCCGATGCTCCGCCAAGTAAACGACGAAAATGTAGAGAGAACGCAAATACAAATGCGGACAAGACTATAAGTAATGCTTTGTCTGCAAAAGATTCTGAAAACAAGACTTCAGAAAATCAATCAACGACTGGCTCGGATCCTGTTGAAATAATTCCACTAATGCCAAATTTAAAGTTGGAAATGCCTGAATATCTAGTACAAGATGGAAGTAGCTGTAGTTACGAAGAACAAAGTTTAGGAGACAGTTCACTAAATAAAATTGGTATAGAAGATACATCATCTAATACTCCTGATCATGATCAGAAGCCTGATATCACTCAAACATTCTATTCAAGTAATCAGTCTACTTCAGATAGCTTGGATCTCAAACATCAAACAACTGATGTTGGTAAGACTCACTATTTTTATCTTATTTCGAAAGCATAGAAGGATATATTGCTATAATTCTGTTTGTTAATTAGGACACTTGCTCTCGAAACCTAGTACTTCTGGAGAAAGATTAACGCAAGAAGCAGTACAGGGTAAGTGTTTTCTTAATCAATATTTATTTTATCTTATTATAATACATAGTTACTGTTGTGCCATATCTTTTAACTTTTGAAAATAAATTTTAATAATTATCAAAATAGTATTAAGACGTTGTTGTTAATAAAACGTATACAGCAGAATAGACTTTATAACTTGAAATATTTTACAAGAAATGATTTTAATTTTTGAGAAATTAACGTAAATAATTAAGAGAAATGGCATTGCAGACTAGTTTAAAATTTTGTATCCATATATTGCTAATGCTAATGATTTCTAATTTTTTAAAATGTTATTTAATTATCGATATTTACAAATATGAAAAAGTCAATTTTTGTCGAATTGTTTAATATAATATATACGATCATTTATTTATTATAATAAAACTGCTTGAATATGGGTACAAAATGGTTTTTATGCATATTCTTACATATAACTTCCATTTATTTTAAATTATTATTCGGAATTTGATGATAAAATTACGCAGACTAAGAGAAAAGGGGATTAATTTTATTATAATTAATTTGAAGTAAAGATGCGTGAAATTCTTATGGTATAAATTGTATAAAAATTCAGTAGAGTATACAGCTTTATATTATTCTCACACATGAGAAGTTTATTTACAAAACACTGATAAAGTTAGACGTTAGTAACGGTTGCAGCAAAGATTTGTTATCAATACGAAATGAATAGATTTCGAAGAAAAAGCTCATAGATTCGATTAGTTATTAGTCATAGATTCGACTGTACAAGAAAACAAAAAAGTAAACTATTTTATAAAAAGAAAGTTTATTCGAGTAAATTAAAGATACCATGTTTTGTCAAATATTAGATCTTGCGTTCCAAGTACTTTTTATCTGTTTTACATTGAATTTATTATTTTTATGAAAAATGTCAGGATCGGGTTAACTGGACGATCGTGTAGTGAAATATTAATGCAAATTATTGGAATTATTAAAAGAAAACTGCATTCTCTATTGTGAAAAGATTTTACTTTATTTCCATTAATCATTTAACTGTACTATAATATCAAATGTGCATGGTTTTTGGATGTAAATGTATGGCATAGGCACTCGGGTGTAGGTTGAACTGTAGATATTAGTAAGCATTGCCAAGTGCTGTATGTGTGCCGACAATCATCAACATTCCCTTAATAACTCGTATAAAACCACCACTACGTTCCTTTCGAGCACTAACTATAAGCATATTTCTACGTATACGCTAAAATATCTTTCAACTGGTATGAGGCAACTTCTTTGAATCTGTAGAACTTTACGCAGATCACGCACGCACACGTGTGGTGCAAATACATATCTTTACTTACGTTTACTTCGCTTGCGTACAAAGTTAATCTTAAATTCATTCGTTTCATTGTTGTCCGTCGCTCGTGTATCAATATGATAAAAGTATGGATAAAAATTCGGAAGAAAGAGGTATTTGGAAAATAAGGTATTTATAAAATAAGAATTGAAATTGACAATTGAAATTACTTATCTCGTCCCTTTCCACGTGATTTCTAAAATCTGATTGCGCTGCCGTTTAAGATTAACTTGCAAGTTTGTATTCATTTTTACATACAAAAGGAAACTTTGCAGCCTTGTAAAACAACTAATTCGAAGTAGCAATGGTGGTGGTGGCTGGCGATAATGGCATGATAAATGATCCTTCTCCGTATCCGAACATCTTATTGTATACTCATTTTTTCTATTTATATAATTATTATTATAATCGTAAATTTGAAAAGTCAGTGTCAGTGCGTGGATATGATGTTCAAATCGAATCGATAAGCCTTTGAAACACGATAGGAAACGGGAACATTACGTTTCCTTCCTCGAACGTTCAAAATTATGTTTTCAGTCACGACCTTTTGAAACTCGATATGTTCCGCGAAGAAACATATTTACACGACCCGATCCGAAATGTCGTTTGGCCTGTTGGAAAGGCAATTTCGGCAGGTAGGTAAGCAGAGCCTCTTTACTCTTACTACGTTCGATCGTTGAAGCAGGAGCATGAATTATTCGAATACGCGCGAGTTTAACAAGTGTTACCGATAGTTGTACGTTTGCGTGCGGTGATAGGTCACAGGCGCGGAATTTCCGGCGCGGAAACAGAATTTCCAGAGAAGATCTTTGTATTGAAATTCCGTTCGGGAACTGTAGGTCGAAGAAGGACAATAGAATCGTGTACGGAACTCATGTAACGTTTCAAGCGTGAGATAACCATGTAAATAACGATTTAAACGAAATAGGAATTGATGTTTGTACGTTATTAACCCTTTTTTTTTTTTTTGGCCACTGTGGACGAAATGTCTCGCCACAACTATCGTCGGTTGCGCAGTGTCACCGACGAGATATCTCGCTTCGTAACACCGCTTCTACAATTCCACTTCGTTGGTAGCGTTGCACGGCCACGTAGCTGCGGAGACGAGGTGTTTCGTTCACGGTAGCGAGAGGGTTAGTGCGCGTAAGAGCGATCGAGCTGGCGCTCCATATTACAATTACGAGTGTTTTGTGTGTGTGTGTGTGTGTGTGTGTGTGTGTGCGCGTGAACATTACTCTCCATTGCTCGCGCCGTACGCGCCAGACATTACACAGCTGAGCGTGAAGCGACGCAAATTGTAATCGTATGCTGACTTGTCGTTCTCCAGCAAATTGTCGATGTGCCGAATCGAAGAGTTGTTTGTCAAGGTGACTCGACGAATCGTCGAATCGATCAATCTTCAAACTCGCAGTCGATTACCAAAGCGCAAAACACGATCGTTTGTTAATCGGAATGTTAATATATTGTTCCGTAAAATGTAAAAATCACCAGACAGGTCTCGACTCGATACTTTCGAATCATTAACGACATGGTCGTTTTATTCGTTCGTACAAAGAACAAGTATTGGAGCCCCGAGAGGAAGAATGCATTATTTCCGAACGACGATCAGCGAAGGCACGTGTCGAAGTTCAAAATGAAAAAAAATATCGAAGTAAGAGACAAAGGTCGATAAAATAAAAGATGCATTAAAAGGAATACGAACGAACGAACGAACGAACGAACGAACGAACGAACGAACGAACGAACGAACGAACGAACGAACGAACGAACAAACGAACGAACGAACGAACGAACGAACGAACGAACGAACGAACGAACGAACGAACGAACGAACGAACGAAGGGCTTTTTCGATGATCAAAAATAAAGAGAGGAACGATTCATGATGGACTTGATTGACGAATCGAAAGGAGAAGCATTCGCGACGTACGTGCGCTAGAGTACGTACATAAAATACGCGATACAGTCGTGCCAGACTGTGTTGCAAACGCAGGGAAACGAGAGAGGAGGGTAACTGGGAATGGGCGGTAGAAAGGAGAAACATTTAAGTGATTTTGTTGCGAGGAAACAGATAATAAGAGAAATGCAATCGAGGAGTTTTCGAGAAGAGAAAGAGAGAAAACGATATAAAAGAACAAAAATTCGGCTAGCACATGGCAATGCTACATTTTCACCTAAGTACACGCATACACATACGAAAAATACATCGTTGGTATTGGTATCGCTGATACTCTCTTGACTGGCTTTCACGGCTACGGGATTGGTTGGTGCTGGGATTGGTCGTTAAAGAAATTTGTTTACTAATGGTTGCCTGCATGTGCACATATACTTAAGAATTGACTAACCGAAGTGTTTGGCCAATGTGTTTTCTTCAGGAGGGATTACGTACGTATCTGGTCAGCCGCATAGCCTCAGCAAAGCAAACGGCCACGGAAAAGTATGTGTACACTGCAAGCAGCGCGGAATGGTCACATCACGTGGAAAGCTCAGGCAGACGCGCTTCAAATGTTGGCCCTGCAATGCCTGTTTGTGCCGCTGGCCATGTTTCGTCGATTTTCACAAAATGCGCGCCATCCCGCACATCCCGCCCCCATAGCACCAACTCGCCCCCTCCGATCACCCTGAGTTAATTTCATTATTCGACTAATCACACCTCCCCTGTGCTTTTCGATTTTCTCTGTGTGTTGCGTCTACCACAAGGGAAAACCACCCGTGAATTGAATCGTGAGAAACGACAGAGGAAAGAACGGAAGAAGAGAAAGAGAGGGGGAGGGGGAGAGAGAGAGAGAGAGAGAGAGAGAGAGAGAGAGAACGAGAACGAGAGAAAGAAGGGAGAAAACGAAGACTAGAACAGGAATAATATTGTTTGTTGATTTGTTTTTCTTTTTTTTTTTTTTTTTTTTTTTTTTCTCTTTCGGCCAAATTGTACACGTATACGTATTTATTAGACTATGTATAATTGTTTTTTTACTCTTTTTCCTTTTGTTTCTGATGCGAACGCGATCATAATTTTATCATCCTACTTTTTCGTACCAGCAATCCGTTATGTACCTTGTGATCGTCGGTTTTATTCCGCAAAATTGTTGGGTGCGACGTGCGATATGTACGCGATCGTTCCGCGCGTAATCTCGTCGAAACAGCTGGAAACATATAACGCGTGATACGTGTTCAGGTGATAATATTACGTATTTTTTTCTTGCTCTTTTCATACGACAAAGTGCACGCGTTCGACAATGCGAGAACATCCTGATCGTTTATTTTCTGGTCTACTTTCGACATAGAGGCTGCTTCGCGCGCAAGAAGCAACGGTGAACATCCTCGTTCGAAATACGTATCGTACTCTGGACACGATCACTTGCTTCGTTGCGAGTGTCGTTCCACCATTAATTATTTTTTACAATGTATTTTATTTTATTTTTTACAATCCAGCGTTTATTTATAATTCGTATTAGTTAATTGTCAATTGTTCGACTGATATTCAAGATATTCCTTCGACCGTCTTTATTTCATATTTAGTAACTCTCGATCGCGCTTTCGATGGCTTGATTGACTCAGTATGCCCACACTAGAATAATAGAAGGATCGTTATTTAATTTAATTTTGACGCTATACATAAGACTGCGACGAGTGAACTCGTTCACGATTTATCACGGTAATGCTCTATAGCTCTCTGCCGACGGTACTTAGATACAAATACTTGGTCACCCTCGTCCGAGTAGCGATCATGTGTTTCGTCCTCTTTTTACAAGGTACGCGTATGCGTAGTAGTAGTGATATTTTATGTACGTATCGAATCATCGTTTTTTTATCATCATTTTTATTTGTATCTCGGTACATTTCACGAAACATTCACATTGTAAGTCGAACGCCATTACGTTTAATGATTTCGTTTCAATGGATCACGTTTCAATTGTATGGATTGTTGGATTTATATATAATTAATTATATAACGCAGTTTTTTAATCGTTAGGCGATAATGATTTTGACTTGGTAAACTGTTAACTAAAAAAAGTTAAATTGCACAATTGCATTTACCGTCGAATTTCGCTACTCAGCGTCAGACGGTTGCTATCATCGGGATAAGTCACGAGTGACCATTTCGTTGGTACAAACTACGAGAAGAAAGACGTTTTATAAAAAAGGGAAAAAGGAAATCCTGCGTTCAGTATGTCGTTATCATTGCCGTAACGTTCCGAAGATCTCGTAGAATTAAGTTTGTTAATGGCTAAATAGCGTCGAATGAATGCTTCTTATATTTGTGCGTATCCGATAAACTTGAATCGTAAGACGAATAACGATACACCGTGCT
The DNA here is from genome assembly GCA_032399605.1 of Melipona beecheii. Lineage (NCBI taxonomy): Eukaryota > Metazoa > Arthropoda > Insecta > Hymenoptera > Apidae > Melipona > Melipona beecheii. Next base: position 4,304,062 of record JAUCMO010000501.1, on the reverse strand, counting down.
TGTTAGTTACGAGCACTTATAGACTGACATTCGTCGTTGCACACGTCGCTCACTGCATCAAGAACTGGTTTCGATCTAATCTTCTCGGTAGCGTTAGTTTTCTTTTTTTTTTTTTCTTTTTTTTCTTTTTTTTAGAATCAAATTTCGCGGTCCGTACGACTCGCGAACGACTTCGAATTCGAAAGAATAAAAATGCCGTCCAGTGTATTCCCCTTCAAATACTCGTAATATGTAAGGCGTTGGATCGATGGAAAGTTCAACGTGAAACGTTGTAAAAGATTCAGTTCGACAAACGACTCTCGAGGGAGAGAGCGAGCGAGCGAGCGAAAGAGAGAGAGAGAGAGAGAGAGAAGTTGTGAAACACATGCAAAGCTATAAACAATAAAAAGAATCGAAGTGATATTGTAATCGAAGGCAGCTTATCTTCTTTAAAAATCCACGTCACGCGAATGATCCTTCGAAGGACTGAGTGAGACGCGGGGATCAAGACGGAGATAAAAAAAAAAAATGGAGAAAAAGGCAAATGAGATAAACTGCGAATCTCTCGACAATTAGAGTTATTAGAAGTATGTTACGTATCGTTGGTAGTTTCTCTCGGTGTATATCAATAGTCTGGGACCTTGTATCGGGCTTACATCTCTTTTCGGTGGTGTCGTATGCTCTCTGTCTTTCTGTATGGTCTAATTGGACTTAATCTAATCAGCTTAAGCTTACAAACGCACATTGTGTGAAGGACTATGCTCGCAATCGCGAAAGAAAGTAAACGATCTGCCGCGCTACGATCGCGAGTTCGAAAAGTTAAAATTTCAATCGATCCTGATCGACGAATGAAACTCGCGACTGCCTTCCGCGTTTTTTTTTTTTTTTTTTTTTTTTTTTTTTTTTTATATATATATATATATATATATATCCGCGTTCGCGTTCGCGTTATAAAGACAAAAGGTGAAGAAAAAAAAAAAAAAAAAAAAGATCTTTTCGAGTAGAGTTTTCGTAAGAGTGGAATATCGATTGTGTGTGACGAGACCGCGAGTAAGAAGCAAAGGTTCACTAGATACCACTTGAATCGATATCGCGTCTCACGGCGAGTACGCGATATCTAAGTTTTGCATACGGCACGACAGTGTGTTGTAGTTAATATAGAGGTGATCTTGTGTGTTTATGTTTATTTGTAGAACGAGCAGGAGATACCGCAGGGGGCGGGGGTGGTAGCGCCGGTCCTGCAACCGCGGACCTCGTCTCGGACGATGACTACGGTCAGTCCACGGACACAGAATTATTGTTTCGCTGTAGAATTTGTTGGAAAGGTTTCAAGCATCCGATGTCGTTGACACTGCACAAGGACTTGCATACCGGGCAAACCAGGTGCCCGATTTGTCAGCGCATCTTCAGTCGAAGTTACGACATGAAGGCACATTTGCTGCGCATCCACAAGTGCACGTTCAGTGTCGACGCTAAGTTGAACTTTCGAAAGTGAACTTTTCCACAGTATGTCTCCTCGCGGAGGAAACGTTCGTTTCTCTCACCCCTGGGAAAGCGACGTCGATGTTGAACGACCGATATTGTCGCGATATTTGTTGGTCGGTGAATCGGTGTTTTAGCGCGTCTATGGAAGAAACAAATTATTTTCAACCCGTTAAGGATTCACTGAATTTTGGAAAACTGCGTTGAAAAGATATCTTTTTTTTTTTTTTTGTTATTTTATTGTTTTCTTTTTATTTATTATTATGCGGATGCTACTTTTTCGAAAAAGAACGTCAATTTTTGTACATACGAGAAGAAATTGTATGCCAGCTGTGTAATGTTACGTTCACACGATGCAACGAACGTAATATTAATTATTATAAAATGGACCTTAAGGGGTTAACATGATTGTTTCTAATGTGATCTGTGACTTTTTTTTATGTAGATGTATCTTACTTATAATGTATTCTCTTTTTGATTCAACATATCATATAGAGTTGAAACTCCGGAATTATTTTTTCTTTTGTTCCGTACTTTCATGCGTGTCTCTCCTTTTTTGTTGTTCATACTATCGGTGATATTTAAATCGGCGAACAGACAGGAGAGACTTTGATAAGAATCGATCGATTTTATTATCAATCGTTTTCTTTTTTTTTTTTTTTTTTTTTGTATTCTGTGTTAGACTGATATCAGAAGACTCGAACAAAAGTGCCATCAACGACAGATGACGCGCGAAAACTTAAAGTTCCTCAACGAGAAAACGTATTTAGACTGTAAGCGATTCAAAGAATCGATCGATATTTCTTACTCGTTTCGATCGATCTTTTAGTTTCTCTTATCGCGTGTTTTATTTCGCAAACGACTTCGATCACTTCCTCGAGATACATGCGAGAGAAATTGCGACTGTTGTTGGTGCGACGCACTATATTCGTTTAGTTTTATGCCTACACGTTTTATTTATAGTCGAAAGTTTTCACGTTACTATATAGGATGTTTGTATACGATTTACTAAAAACAATCTCGAATGATTCACATTTGACTTTTACTGTGTTAGGAAGTTTTAATAAAACTTTCCAAAAACTACATCGTCCTTTTGTTTCACTCGTGAAAGATGATTACGAACAGAACAACGTTCAGATCGATTGTTCGACGATATTGCCGCAGCTATCGATACCGAATCTTGCATTAAATATTAACATTCGCAAGCTTATTGTTGCTCCGGCACTCGAGAAAAATTCTCCCTTTTCTCTTTAGCTGGAGACGCTTCGTTAAACATGCTTGTGGGAATTTTACAATTCGCAATGGCTATACGGAGGATACGTACTCTCACGACGAGAATCACAACACGCAAAGCTGACAGCTACTTACGAAAAGCAAAATGATTGTTCGCGATCGTGTTGTGTCGCTGACACTCTATTCTCCCCTTGCAACCATCCATCTCAACGCGTCCCTCCCACGATCTTGTCCCTCTTGTCCCACTCTGACGCGAGAGAAAAGTCGCGGTCGTTACTTTCAAGATATTCGACACAGATACTCGACAAAATTTTAACCAAGACACGTTTCATTTTATCGAGAAAACTTGACGTAAGAGAAATTAAATAATGTTAAAAAAAAAAAAAAAAGAATAATGCAAAGCAAGAACCGAGCAATGAACGAAACTACGGAAAATGATTAAAAAAAAAAAAAAAATAAAGTCGCATTTTCAAGATTCGAAACATGCGAAACTTTGAAACAGTGAAAACACTTTATCACATAAGTACGCGAAGTTCTCTGTGTGTATGGGAACAATTTGGATTGTGTGCGCAGAACCTAAGCACGATACAGCAACGCCCATTGGGAATCATCATGAGCATCGACACGAGCTTCAGCAGCTTCGGCAGTTCCAACAACAGGAACAACAGCTACAGCAACAGCAACAACAACAACAACAACAACAACAACAACAACAACAACAACAACAACAGACGAGCCTCAACTACGAACGGATCAGACGTAGATCCAAGCCTCTTCACGATCAAAGTGGTCGTTGGGTCTGCGACGTTTGCGGTCGTACTTATAATCGTGGTGATTCCTTGGCGCATCATCGTAGCATACATAGGGGCGACACGATCTGTCCGATCTGTCAGGCTGTTTTCACTCGGAAGTACACGATGCGTTGTCACATGTTCAATGTTCATGGTGTCAAGTAACAGGAGAGATCGCAGGAAACTAGAAAAACCGATAGCTCGTTCGACGATGAGAATTCGCTCGGATGAGTTTACAAAAAAAAAATTGTAAAAATTGTTTTTTAAAGGCTGGTTTTAAAATATCCAGTCGTAGGCTGTGGATATTGATGATTGCTTTTAAGTTTGTTCCTCGAACGTTGCACACGAGGTAATAAACGTGATCGAGTCACTTTTGCTTCCATTACGTGAATCATTTGCATTCACTTCTTCCTCGTCCGGCTTTCACGTTCAATCGACTTTCGTATTTTATTCATACACGCAGATACCGTGGTCGAACGACGAAGCGTAAAATCATGTTGTCACGTGCACGGAATATCCATTACTCTATATAAGAGGTAATATCCTGCGTAGTACGGTCTACGGTCGATTTCTGAATTTGTATATATCGTGTATATAATACCGCGTGATGTACATACATAGAAATCGTGGGAACCTTTTGGCTGTAGTTTCGTTATTTTTTACCGAACGTTACGTTGATTTTTTATATTTTTTACCTCTGCCCGAGACACGCCACGATACATTGTAACAATTGATCGAAACGAGGAAAAGAGAGAGGGAAATAAAAAAAGAAACGACAGAAATTGTTGACTTTCATGCTCCTGAATTCGTCTTCGATATATAAAGAACATTCTCCGGATATATGGAAAATACGATTTCTTCGCTTCTTATGAAGAAACTCTCGTTGTAGTTGTAAAATTCGAAAGAAACAACTGGAAAATGAAGATATTGAATCACTGGATCCCAGCTTGTGAATATACAGAATATGTTTGGCGCAAGGAATTATCTACTATTCACCGTCGTCGCTTTTTCTTTTGTACGTACATGCGTAGACTAAAAATAAAAGTGTCGTATAAGATGTATTTTGTTTTTTTTTTTTTTTTTTTTTTCTTTCTCTTTTCTCTTTCTTTCCCTTTCTTCTTGTTGACAGGCGCTTGCGTTGGCCGCGTCCAAGAAACTGTAACTGCCTGACGATTCGCGATCGTCGTTCGATTATCTCCAACATTACCACGAACCCATTTTCACAGAATACATGTTCATCAAAAGGAATACATGATTGTCGGTTCACTGCACACAGCAAGCGTTTAACGAAAATTTACAGAAAAATCTATACTTGTTGCGTATCGTATACGTGTGTATGTGTATATATATATATATATATATACGTACATACACACATACATGTGTATGTATACATATATAATTAAGGTAAATGTGTGATCACCGTAATTACAAGATGCTTGTTTTGTGATTTTTCAATTGCATTTCTAACTGCAACCGATCGATACCTTCAAATAGGTACCTCTGATATTCTTCTGCATGAATATTGAACATTTTTTGTACGTACATACGTATTGTTTGGTTGTCGTTCAAACGTTATATCCACAATTCACAGTAGCATGATTGCTCCAAGAGTTTGAAGGTTCACGTGTTCACACCATCTTGTGGTTGCTCTTCCTTGTACAACTCATCGTGTGTGCTGCCTTTTCTTACCGTTCGTCTCCTCGAATCGTTGATATATACATGTAGATCGAAGAAGTTGCGTAGTTGTAAACGAGTGAATTACAAGTAGATAGCAACAAGGAAAGTAATTGTATGATAAAATAAAAAAAAAAAAAAAGAGACAAGCAGAAAAAGAGAAAAGAAAGAAAAGGAAGGAAAAAAAGAACGAAATCATAAAGGAATAATAATAAAAAAAAAAAAAAAAAAATATTGAAGAAAAGAAGAAAGGAAGGAAGAAAAGGTATAGAGAACGAACGAAAATCGCGTACGATCGATGTTTTAGAACGTTTGTATTCTTTTTGTGTGTAAAGATCGTTAGTCACGATGTGCAAAAAAAAAAAAAAAAAAAAAAAAAAAAAACGATAAGAGAACACGAGAATTAAAGACCGAATTAGAGATAATAATAATCGTGGATCGTTCGCACAACACGGCCGTATACGTACTACCATGAACGTTTATATCTGATTTAGATTCACGTACGGTGGTCATCGAACAGCCGTCGCATTCGTGCAAACTCTGCGGTAAAACGTTTTGGAATCGGGACTCGATGTACAAACACATGAACATGCACAAAGGAACGACTCAGTGCCCGGTGTGTCATAAAGTGCTGAGCCGCACCACGCACATGAAGCGGCACTTAAAAAATCGGCACGGTTGGCTGGGCGTTGGGACGACCGCCGCCGCCGCTGCAACAGCAGTCGCGAACGCCGCAGCAGCAGCAGCCGCCGCCGCCGCCGCAGCCGCGGCCGTTGCAACGCCATCGGGAACCGGGACCGCGTCTACCAACACCGTCCCCGGTGTTCCTGTAGTCACCGCTGTTAGCGGCGCTTCCACCATCGCCGATGGTTCCGTCGCCGCGCCTCTGCCGACGCCCATTTCCGTCTCCTCCACCGCGATCGCCCATCAAAACGTCGGTAGTCCCACCGCTGCTCTCGAGCCTAATGCGAGCTACACCACCATACGCATCAGGGAAAGCAGCGTCGAGAGAATCACGTCTAGTCCTATTCCTTAGTGTGAGCACATCCTACAGGATCCACGTACCCGTCGACGGAAAAGAGGATAAACGCGCGCGCTGGTTCTTCCTCTCTCTCTCTCTGTCTCTTTCGTCCGTTTCCTCCTGTTCTTCGTCTTTCACACCGAATCTACGTGTTCTTCTTCGTGAAAGGCGTTCGTGCATTCCTCGGCTCGTGTACTCGCAATCCGAGTCGATGACCGCACGCAAGTCTCCCACGAGTGTATCCTTTCGTTTTTTTTTTTTTTTTTTAAGGTCTTAATACGTGCGTTTAGTTATATTTATATATGATTTATATCTGATCTGTAATTCTCTCGCTAATGATTTGCGATCGAGAGATCGGAATAGTTCCGTCTGAGAATAGGTAACGAATCGTGATACCAAAAATTAAAGATGACAAAAAGCTAGTACGTTTCTAGACGCCGCACAAGCGTTTTGCTTTCTTTTTAATTCGTGATGAAATTCGATATTTGTGAAATGGCATTTATCAGTAAAATGTCACTCTAGTCGTCGACGGGAAGCCTATGTTGAAGACACCTGTCTTATTACTTTACATCCTAGTCATTTATACACGCGCGTATGTGTACGTTTATTTATGCGTATCTATATATGCATATGAAAAAAAGAGGAGGAGGTGGAGGGGGAGGGACTAGGAGGCTAAATAGAAGGAAAAAGATCTGGAGGACGAAGAAACGGAGAAGAAGAAGAAGAAAAAGCAGAAGAAAGAGAAGACGTCGCGTGCGTAACGGCAAGGAAAACCTATATTAACGTTTTTATAACCAAAGAAATGCAGTAGGAAAGAAAGAAAAAAAAGGCAAATTATTTTATCTAGTCAAATGAGTTTGGTACTTAATAGCGTGTAAGGAGGAATGTGCATCTTTCTTTGTACGATCGTTCACGAGTACGTAGTATCACGAACGATAGGTCGACTCTTGAGACTGACCAAAAAACGTTCGATCGTTTTCGAGGCTTCGATGTTCTTTTAATTAAATTTTCTCGCCTCGACGAAAGTCGTCAGCAGTTTCTATCTTTTTTTTTCTTATTTTCGATCGATCTTGAAAACAGATCGAAAACTTTATTTTTCGCGAAACATCGCGTAAGATCGTTATATATATATATATATACCTTCCTCGAGGCATTGGAACAACACGTTCTCACGTTGTTGCAACGTGCAAGTTAGAACGTATCCAATTGTTGAGTAGGTGTACAATCCGAAACAGACTAAAGAGACGTGCCATTTTTGTTGCTTCGATGTTTTTTTTTAAACGGGACACGCAAAAGTTCTTTTTGCGTTTCGCGGCCAAACTATCCTTCGTTGATAGTGATTTGACATCGAGTTGCTCATTCGTTTGTCTGGAAGAGCCGCGCGTTGCTCTCAAACCAAAATTTGGCCATAATATATATACGTTTAATGATATTAAACATACTCATTACACTGTACTATTTTAATTATATATAAGCACAGAGGCTTGCCGAATTGGTGTACACGTACGTACTATTACACAATGCGCATACCCGGCTATCTACGAAAGATAGACAGGTTCTTGTTTTCTTATATAAATCTATCCCTGTGCACCGGGGATTTGTTCGTTCATATTATTTTTTTTTGTTAATTTTTGCTTATTTTGTTTTGCTTGTTTCTTTTTAATTTTAATTCGGTTTTATGTATATTGTAATTATATTTTTAGTCCAAAGAATCGGAGCTATTCGACTATTTCTATACGATTATAAAGAGGCTATTTTATTCGATTACTACCTATATTGACAAACTACGGTATGTATGATCTCTTGTTCGCTGTATGCCAAAGTTTTTCGACACGTTGTATAATCGAGCGTTAAACCTATATTTTGCGAAACTTGATTGTGACGACGTGACCAAGTACAAATCGAAGCTAGTTGACAAGTGTCAAGAAGGGAACAATTTAGCGCAATTGTCGTGAATCAATCGCAACGTTGACTTACGCTGCTGATTTCCGATGCTTGTACAATTTTATTCTATAAATTTAATTTCTATATCTAGGATATCGGTGGAAAAAAAAAAGAATACGATTTTTGCAGATACGTGCATAAGTAATTTCGCAATACAGTGTTCACAAAAACATCACAGTGGTGGTAGTCAACGAGTGCGTCAACGGCTTAGTAGCATTCTTCATTATGCGAAGAAGTAAATTTTTATTTTGCGCAGATTGATGATGTTTAAATTATAATTTGCGATCGCATGCGTTCTACATATATATATATATATATATACACACACACACATATATATTTCGTGCTTATTATATTTTACTTCGTACAATTTGCACGTTGTATCTCTTTAATTTCGTCCTTTATCGAAATTGGCAATATTCTTTCAGAAGAACGAAACGACGTTTAGTTGATGTTCTCCTTTGTTAATTTAATCTTTCTTCTTATCTTCTTATTTACATTAATTTACTTTACAATTTTGAAGAACGATAAAATTATTTAAAAACGCGAGAGAAACACATTGAAATGTATACATGCGTGTATTTACTTATGCTTGCGTATGATGGACGCCTGTGTTTAATTTAATGAGAACGAATGTGCACATTCCTCGGAACCCCCAATACAAATAAGTACAAGATTGCCAATTATTACTTTAGAAAAATTGATATTTCTTTCTTTAATTATTTATTAAAAAAAAGAAGTATCTATCTATCTATCTATATATATATATATAGATATATATATATATAAATAAATAAATATAAAAATATACAGATACAAATATATAAATATAAATATATTAAAAAATATATATATATATATATAAATATTATAATATATCATTACACAATCTTATGTTTGGCTTATGCAAGTTAACAATGTAAGTAATATATATAAAAAAAAAAAAAAAAAAAAAAAAAAAAAAAAGAAAAAAAAAAAATATGTGTGAATAAAGTTTCAAAATGTGAATGCTGTAGAGTTCTTTTCTCAAACAAAAAAAAAAAAAAACAAAAAAAACAAGAAAAAACGAAAAAAAAATCGAAAGGTCGGAAGTTTTGATATCGTTACATTCGCACTTGTTACTTTAGTTCGAATTGATAATAGGCGAGTAAGTATACAACGAGTAAGTTCAAAACTTCGTGCAAATGCGTGTTAGAGAAATGACAGATAACTACTCACGTTCTTTTCGTTCTACTCGAATTTTAAACGTGTACGATATTGTACAAGTAATCCTTGCGATGAAATTGATGCCTGCAAAACACGAAACATTCGAAGGAAGTCGGACATTGTCGAAGACGATGAATTACTTTACCTACATACTCATTGTGTTAACTGACACGAGATGCCAGGACACTTTGCGTTTGCGTTTAGCGATGTCTATTTATATGAATTATAAAATTTGAACACGGTGTAATTGGACTACGTGGTTGTCATTGTATCGTATTAATTGTGCTTTAACGTCTTCACGCTTCTCACCAGTTACCACGTCTCCCTTTTCAATTTTTTTATTTTTTCATATTTTTTTTTTTTTTTTTTTATTCCTCCAACTACAACAAGATCTTATTCATTATACATTATGCATAGAACATTAGTGGCAATGCATCGATACGTAAGATCCTAGAATTACATCGAGTCGCAATCGATGTAAGTCACTGTTAGCTAGAAATGAAATGAACGATATATTTAGAACGAGGCCAAACCGTTCGATGTGGGATCCTTGGTTGATGTTGCGACTCGCAGAGCCGCGTAATCCGGATGAAACGATCGTTACTGATGTTTCGTTTGCTTGTTTCCCGCGTTCATTAACATCGACGCGATGACGACGACGCGGCGATGAGGAAATCGTCTGGCAATCGTGGGTTGCGCGAGCCGGCTCTGAGAAAAGGCGCGAATCAACGGAGGATTCGACGTGGTAAATCGGAAAGGCGGTACATCCAGCACAGGTAGAAGAATGATCTAGTCTGTGTTACGTGTTACTGTCCCTTAAAATTTGTTTTTGAAATGTAATTGCCTAGAAAAAGCAAATGAATGAGGAATCGGCGGGTCAAGTGGCTGTTAATGTGTTGCAGGGGGGGTGGGACGCAATCGGAAGCATGTTGGCGATACAACTGGTCAAGTGGTGATGCAGGGTCCAGGGCGTTTTTCGTGCAGACTCTGCGGAAGCGTTTACAAGCACCTTGCTTCGCTGACCCAGCACCTCGAAGTGCATCGCAACCAGACGACCTGCATCCTATGTCACACCACTCTCAGTCGTAGAACCGACCTGCGACGTCACATGCGTCTGAAACATAACATGCAATGGCAAAAAACGATCCAGAAGCAGCGCAGCTCGAAAAACGAATTGGACTCGTAAAATTTTGTTCGAACGCATCGAGAGACATTGCTTCTCGCTCCGCCCTGGTTTCCCTACATTCTTCTTCTTCTTTTTCTTCTTCTTCTTCTTCTTCTTCTTCTTCTTCTTCTTGTTTTTCTTCGTTCGTGTCAAGTAATTTCTTTTATTTCTTTCCAGCCGTTATTTTTCTTTTTCTTTCCTTTTTTTTCTTTTCTTTTCATTCATTCGTTCATTCGTTTTCTCCTTGCATCGGTTGTACGTCGTCAGTGTGTCAACTCGCTTTCCTCGTCCGATAAGAAGTCCATTTTTACCAAATCGTCTACTTAAATGTATCTTATCGTTCATTCACGTTGAAACGAACCGTTTCGGCTAGCGTGTTTCTCCTGCGTACGGTATTTTTTAACATCGAGCAGGCGCGGGAGTTTCAGAATGTCACGTTGCTTGCATAGTTTCTCTGTAGTTAGAATATTTTATCGTTCGTGCGATACACTTAGTGTTAGCCGTGGTCGTTAATTTAAGTACGAAGCAGAAAGTTTGAGGACAGTAACATGGGACTTAATTAATTTTTATATTTCTTATAAAAGACCCTAGAAGTCCTAACCGTAAATACGATAACTTTTGAATTGAAACTGTCTCCCTTTCGAGAGATTCTCAAAACTTTGTTTATCGTCGTTTACGCGTGTTTAAGTCTGATATTCAAACGTCCTCGTCATATCGCGTAGAAATTGCGTAATTTAGAAATTTACGTAACGTTTCGGAGCTTAGGAGTTCTAGAGTTAATCCCGATCTCAGTCTTTCGAAATCTCTGGCATAATAGTATCTGAGAAACCTGGAACTGGTACGAGGTTCGTTGTTGCAGCAAGCCAGGACATACACGTTTTTTCTTTGGGAAAAAAAAAAAAAGAAAAAGAAAAAAAATGAAAAGTGGCAAACTTCTCTCGATTCCCCGGATTATTAAGCTCGTGTGTATTTATCCCTTTACTATACTCGTGATATGCGTTTTAATATTTGCCAGGAGTCGTAATAAGCGCGTGCGCTTTCGTTTCTCATTGCTACGCTTTTTGTGTAAAGTGATAAGAAATCGAAAGGTTTGATTGCGATGTGTAATGTTATTAACGCGTCTCCACTCCTATAAGAATTCTAGTCAATATTCTGTACTTTAAGTACTTTAAGTAATTGTTAACACACTTCTGTTTCTTTCTCTCATCGTATTAATTTGCTTACGCAATGCAAACTTCAAATCGACGATATTCCACATGGATCTCTCTGTCACACGTCCGATTATTAACAGATTAGCGTTAAAATCCTCGACAACTGTTGCGTTTTCGCAGAAAAACGTGATAACACAAGTTGCTCGACAAGCGACACTGGTTATCGACAGTGTGCAAATGAATTTGCAGATTTTGCGTGCATTAGTCAACAGATGATACGAAATGTACGAAATACACAAGATATCCATATCATATATCAATAGAAGAATTACAATATATATCGATGCAAGTGACACAAAAAAGTGGTGAAAATCAAACGTTGTACGTCGTATTGCTACAACTAATTGCGCTTGTGAGCAACCGACCCGTGTTTTTTACCCACGATGTCACTTGTGATAATCAAACGTGATAAAAAAACGCGCGATATGATTCGCAAAATCATCTTATATACGACAACCTCAGTATTACACTGACTCTGTTTACACGTCTGTTGTCCGCGTGCTGGATTTTTCTTTGCGACAAAGATGAATTTAGCTACTTCGAAGGAGCGCATAGACAGTGCCTTACACACACAACAATTATCTAGTTTTACATTTTACATATTAACTTTCCAGATGTTTACCACAGTTGAACGCGTATAAGAGAGTATAAGAGAACTGAAAGTTTTATTCTTTTCGTCTGTGGCTTCGTGTAAACATTGTCTCTGTATAAAATTCACCGGAAAACTCTGATCTTCATTCACCGATAGAAACCGATACGACGAGAATGTAATGTTCGATCGATTGTTACGGTTCGCAGGTCCGATTGTGTCTCTCGAGCCAGCCGTTTCTTACAGTCGTTATTTTCTTTCGCGATTTGCAGAGTCGAGAAGTGTCGCGTTACCATTCAAAAAAGGAAAAGTTTCGACCTTAAGTACTGCTAAAGTGTACTGCTTTTTTACAAATTAATATTTACCGAGTCTAGTAATCAACTTACGTTACTTGGGTATTTTACGCTGTAAGTCTTATGCAAATTCTGCTTAATCCCCGTAAAATAGATTGTATCTAATGAAATTCTTACGATTAGAAATAGTTACGATTAAATAAAAAAGATATAATTACTCGATAATATTTTAGAAACGTATACGTTCAAGCTTGGATATAGCGAAGCTATTGTACGTTAGATTCGTAATGCGACACAATGGATCTTCGTTGAAATAACGAACGTAAAAAGCTCACTCATTTCGATTACGTGTGCCCGAATTATGTGAGTCATAAAACGTGCTTAATTTTATCTTCGAATTGTTTAATTCGCGAGATGCACAAGCATTCCGTTTCAACTATCGATATCAAATTATAACGTTGAAGAGACTTGGTTGTCCGAAAGACATGGAAAGACATTGTTTATGCACGATGAAGCACTTAATCGTAGATTAATTACGTAGCTTTAAACATAGATGTTCGCTGTTGAGAATCGCACGAAGTGTTTCAAAGTGAAGTCGAAGTTTTCGAGATAAATACCTCGTAAAACCATCGATCGGAATTAACGCGTTAACTAAATGTTAAGTGAAAACATGTACTTGATTGCAATGCGTTTTTTTTTTTTTTCTCTCATAGATACTAAGTAAGATGTTAGAGCGACAGCGTGAATTTGTACGATATATTTGCACGATAGTTAACGCGTCAACGATAGTTTGCTAAATTGGTTTCGTAACCAGCAATTAATTGTCTTATTCGTCACATCGATTTAAGCAGTGTCGTAATTTTAAAGCACACACACACACACACACACACACGCGCGCGCGAGAAGAGAAATTAAGTACATTTACGAGAACGATAAGTTTGCAGTAACGGAATTCCGTTTTTCGGGTCAATAAGTTTCGCGAAAAGAAAGAAAGAAAAAAAAAAACGATACGTACACGTAGGTATCACGTTTCGACGAAGTTTTTATTTGATAAACGCACCATGTACCTATGAATAAATACAAAATGATTATTATAGGTAATGTGGTCAAATAATAATTGCGTCGGTAGTCGGCAAAGCTTTTCGTTTCGATTTAAACATGTGTTACGTATATGTATTAATTGTGAGCTTGTAAGTGAGTTAAAAATGACATAAAAGTATGCTTAAAAATGTTATTACAGCAATGTAAATAAATCGATTTACAATGGAAGTTTTAGTGTTGATATTTTTGAGGGAAGTGGACATGCAAATTACGATCGAGTCACAAAACTTGCGAGCTTCGATGCATTTCTCTTACGATCTCTAGATGTAAATGTGAAATCTTAGATGCATTTTAACAACATTCAACTCGATTTGTAGTATTTATTTACAAGAAAGTAAACATATAAATGTGAATATTACAATTATCTTCTTTTAAATGTATTCTTGATACGGCTCTGTTCTGCCTGTGGTGTGTGAACATACTCTTTCTTTTTTTGCCTCTTTTTTTAATTCTTTTCTTCTTTTTTTCTTCTCTTTTCTTTAGTATAATGCGAAAGTGGGCATCTTGCAAGTTTCATAGACAATACGCATTGCGGTAAAAACTGACGAGTATATTATTTCGGTTTATCGCGAAGAGAAAAATTCCCGAGATTCTTGGAGACCTTGAAAATATATTCGACAAGGGAATAAGTAATTAAAAATTAAAAAAATTGAAAATAATTAAAAATTCTTGGTGAAAGTTTGAACATTTTTGTACGTTTGATACTTGATCAAGAATCTCGGGACATCGTTGTGATATTTTATATTTTATATTCTCGGTTATTTTGCTACTTTTACACGTGATTCAAAGTGGATCTTTGTCACGCGTGTAGGAAACAAATTTATTGAAAATTATCCGTGTCATTATCCGCAAACTAATTACGAAAGAATTAGAAACCAGTCTTGATCAAATATTTATTGCGATGCAGTATTATTGCAGCGTTAGTTATAGGAAGATATAAATTTATAGAGGCACACGCAAGGATACCGGCATGGACTTTGCATTCGCCAGGATCATTCTGTGATAAATGCGGTGTTACATTTACAACGCAGCACGCTCTTCTACGGCATATTACATCAAAACACGAAGAGTCGCAGAGTTCTACCGCGTACTGCAATATTTGTCAACGATTTTTTAAAACAAAATGGAGTCTGGCAACTCATAACAGCAAATATCATAGAAACTGTTAACGATATGATACGAACTCGAGTTTTCGTATAAAATTTATTCAAATTCGGATCGGGTCCTCGCTTCAATGGGGATTGCGCAAATCTAGGAAAATTCGACTAACGTTGTACGCGAATGTTTTGCATAATTAGACGTAACTGAAAGACAATTACCGGTTACTGATTAAGTATGTACTAGGTTTCTATAACTAAATTACTTTTGTTAATATTTATTTCAATTCTAAATGTAATTGTTCAATCAAATAGAGATACAAAGACAATTATATGTCCTTGCAAACACAGCGCAGCGAATGTAACATTGAAAAGCATTCTATTATATTTATGATTGATTTCGTACAATCTGTAATATTCACACACACACGCATACACGCATACATTCCAAAGTAAGGAATGTCATAATTACAAGCCCCCCCTTAATGCGAGTACCAAGTGCAATACTGATCCACCTTGAACTTTATAATCTTGCGCCGTTTTCTCGTCATTCCTAAAAGATAACAAAAGAAAAATTCTTATATCTTCATTTTCAAAATTTTTTATATCTTTATTTTAAAAACATATACACACAGTCATCAATTAAAGACACACACGTATACTATGAACATTGATTAATATAATTCTGATTTTTATGTAAATATAAGATATATTTGACAAAGGGAAAGTAAGAAGAAATGATGTTAAAATATCATAATTGATGGAACAGGAACAAGAAAACCAGGACAACAATACGACACAGATTCAGTAAGGACTCTAGAAAGTCACTTTCCAGAGTATGTTCCATCAACACCAAAGAAGATGAATGCTACAAGAAGATGCAAAGTTTGTGCATCTAAGGGAATGCGGAAGGAGTCTCGTTATTATTGCGCTTATTGTAATGTAGGGTTATGTGTTACACCGTGCTTCAAGCAATTTCATACTAAAAGTAATATCGAATGAGACGTTAAAATATAATTCTATCTCTAGCAAAAATTATTTTGTACAATTGTATAAATTATTTCTATATTGTGATACCTACATTTGCTTCCCGGAAAATATCAATCTCTGTTGCTGCGGTGGTATTCCTTCTTTCTCTTCCACTCTTTCCTTGATCCTTTCTACTTTATCTGTAGGTTCTATATCTATTTCAATCTATGAGAATAATATCTATGATTGCTTTTAAATTTAGATATACATCTACTTATCGTATGTATTAATGATGTATTTGTATATATAACAATAATAAGAATAATAAATATTGAAAAGTATATCTATTATTTGAAACAAACTCTGATTCTAATGGCAATACATTATTAACGGCACAATAATCTGTCAAATTTTGCATTTTTAAATGACAACGTAATTTTATTAAAATAGATTATTTTGCTTGTGTAACTGTTTTTTTTTTTCTTAAATATATACTGACAAACGTTATTTTACACGTAAAATAGTCAAATTGCACTAAAAATACATAAGATTATTTGCAGTTACTTGCCTCCTTTCCGGTAAGAGTCTGAAACAAGGTTAGAATATATTTTCAGAACTGGTTATAAATGTCGTAGCTCCATCTCCGCCGGTCAATGTTCTTACCTTCACTTTGATCAACATTGTTTATGTGTTAAAAGACAATTTAAATAATCACTGTATGATTACAAATTAAAAACTATTGACACAAAGATGCACGAATGCGGTTCTTTGAACTTTGGATAAAAAAATTCTACACTATACCAATGAAAAATCTCTGTACCTCCATCTGACGGCAATTCATGAACATGCATATCGATAATTCCCAAATCATTGTGTATATTTTCTATATATTTCTGTTTATAATTATCTAATATTAAGATTTAATTAAAAGTACATTTACGACTGGATAAGCAGAGTATTCCTAAATGTAATTTACTTGTAATTTTAATTCAAGTTCATCAAGCTACTATGATATGATCATTAACTAAGAATAGAATAGATTCGACATTAAATTTAAATAACATTACATGAGATTTCACGAGACTTGAGTTCGTCTCAAATAATCTTTAATTCTGAAATACTGATGGAGATCAAAGTATTTTTTATGATATTTATGATATTATGGCTGACGTGGGAATTATATTCAACTTAATCGTCGAAAGTCAATAACTATGAAAAGATCTTTATTTATTGAATTGATATAATTGATTTAATCAATAACAAGGGCAACGAAACTATCTAATTTATGATCAAGCATCATGCTATTCTTCTTGTCTACTAAACAGTATGTACATATCTTTCTTGTATTACATGCATACGTTCGAAGCAGATACCATCTATTGGATTTTGCATTTTTGATCTTTTAGTTCTAGTTATAGAAATGTATAGGTGGTAACATCACCCGTAGCAATGACAGCGATAGCGATTAGTTCAACCGTTTCACCGCTACGTGGTGATAGTGCTCATATATCTTGTTTATGATGTTTATAAATCAACTAAATTTCTTAGAACAAATAAAAATTTTTAAATAGCGTTAATAGCTCTCGCTCACTGACAATTGGGGTTACCATGTTCAAATCAAAGTACTTTACATTAATTTGTAAAAAAAATCAACAAAGAGGAATAATTTGTGAACTTTCGAAATTGCATCGTAATTGTACGTTTAAGACTCCATTGTATATTTCATTTATGTTTCAAAGTGTATTAATCAAGATTTTCAAATTCCGTTATTACTAAATAGTTCGGACATCACAAACGAGTAGACCAAATGTGGAACATACTTTTCATGGGATTCTAAAACTCTATTACTATTTTCATGACACACCTTGTTTACATTGAATTAGGTAAGTTTTACAAATTTTCGCAGTACTACTAATAATTTGAATAAAATAAAAAAATATGGACAGTGTTACCACTCGTCCTGTTCTGAGAATTATTTATTTGAATTGAATATAGTGATACGTCATTAATAAAAGAATATAACGATATATTTGATTATTTACAAGTATTTAAAAGTATTAAAAAAAATTGATTGAAATGTATTTTTAGTTTATTTTATTTAAAGAATTGAACGTGTCAAATAAATGTTTTTACAAATATTGTTATTTTTTTTATAGAGTTACTTTTCGTTCGAAACGCGCGCGAATTGAAGTTAAATTAGTTGAAGATTACAGCGCCAACAGTGGAATACGAAACAACTTCCTACGATTCTCGAACATATCGATATTTCTCATGATCGATTTTTAAGCGGCAAACATGGCGGAAGGAAGCACATCTAGTCTGTAAAGAGGAATTTATCCAAAAAAATCTTATGAATTTAGTATCATAATGCCTAATAAATACATTATAATTATATTGTTATTATTGTAACTATACTATCAATTATAATAATGATTACAAGTCAGTTTGCACGTGTAATTTCTATAGAAATTACATATATTTTTTCTCAGTATTAATATTAGCTGTAAATATAAACGTGTTTTAATCACGTTTCACGCAATGATCGCTAGCCATTGTCAGTCGATTTCAGGAAAATGGTACGTAAATTAGAGTGTGAAAGTTGTGTGTTAAGCTCGGGTGTCGGAGGCGTCCCGGGGACGTTCTCTCTAGTTTAGGTTTGCGCCCGAGTGGTATGTCTGAGAACCGTGGAGTGAGTGTGTTGGTGTGACTGTTTTGCCATTTTTTAAATATAGGGCGACTGTTAGGATAGGTAGCATACTTTCTGGCGTGAATGTGTTTAATTGTAAGTAGGTAGGGCCGGGCAGGTTGGCACAGTCTCCGGTCGCGTGTCCCCTTTTCGCGTGTCCAACCTGTTTCAGGAAATTTAATTTGAAAAATCAGTGAAATTGGTACAAATGGAGCATGCCACTTGTTTCTGGTTTTACTCTTCGATTTTTTGAATTTAGTATCGCGATCGCGGTCGTGGATAGGTCGCGAGTAGGTCCCGAAACGAACGTTTATGTAGGTGTTGCTCGAGCACGCACATACGAACGGACAGCGATCACAATGATCGATGGTCGTCCATGTGTATGGGGGTCAGCTTCCGCGATTTACTTTTTATTTCACCTTTGTAAGTTATTTTTTTGGTTTGCGATTAGAAAGACTCGAGCTAGACGTAAGTTTCAGCGGGCATTGCGCTCGAAGAAAGAAGAGGCTAGAAGCCGAAGAGGCCCGGCAAATTGCTACGAAGAGGGTCACAACAAATGGTTTCTCATCCTCTGGATCATTTACATGGTTCCATAGCATGGGAAGTCATTCTCGTTACTACTTTGTCACTATGCTCTTTTAATATTTGTAGTATTTTTTTTTCTTTTCTATTATCGTTCATCATTGTTCGGTCATATCGCGGTTTTTCTTGTTAGTGTTGCGAAAAATTGATTACGGTTTAAATTAGAGTCGCGAAAAAATGATACTCGTGTTTGCTTTAAAGTTGCGACTTACGATACCGCGATTGTTTTTAGTAATTTTGATTGTGAATTTTAGAGTTATACATAGAGTAAAATTTATCTTGTTTCCTATTGTTTTAAATTAGATTATAGTGTCACTGCTTTTAATTAATTTTAGAATGTTAAAATATTTGAAATAGCTTTTTGTTTATATAGTAGCTTTTGTATTGTTAATAATAGTTTTCATTCAGTTTGGCTTTAGAGTTAATGTTGCAACATTATTTCATCGCGATTTCCAGTTATTTTTTTTCTTGTTAACGTTGCAATAATGAATGATCGCGTTTCTTCAAGTAGCGTTGCGTTTACAAAATGCCCAAACTCTTCCACTGGATTTGAAGGCTGTTTCTGCTCTTGGATCATCTGATACAGCTATAAGAGCTGTGCATTCATTAGCAATCTCCAGCATGGTTGCACTGGACGCGTCGCAATTAATATTGCGTATTTCTGAAGACGAATGCATAGATTAATGCATAGTGTTGCGTACTTAAATTTCCTGTTTCATAATTAGTAGTACTAAGTAGTAGTTAGTGTTGCGAAACAAGATACAGTTTGTTGTGCGGAATCACATCGAATGTAGATTTGACAATAGCTCTTCTGGCTATTGTATTGAGTAAGAAATGTTTTTTTAGTAGCCCTTCTGGCTACTATATTGCGATTTCTTTTTTCAGTGGTCCTTCTGGCTATTGATTTAGATTTTCTTTGTCAGTACTCCTTCTGGTTTTCCTTTTTCAGCATCCCTTATCATTGTGTTTATTACTAAAGATACTGCCAAAAAATATACATTTTTTTATTAGCTATAACTTTGTTGAATATTAGCTTATTTTAAAATATGACTTAATATCCAGTTTATTGGAGTCAATAATCATGTTCATTATCAGAGTTATTCTCTTATCATTTTTTCTTATTTTCTTTATTCTAAATGTTTCAGTAATAAATTAGAATTTTATAAATATTCAAATTTGTATAAATCAAAATGTGGTTTTGATCGGATCTTTTTTCATCTTTATAGATAAATTTTTAATTTTTAACTTATTCAGTCTAATCTAAATTCACTCACTTGAGTTTCTTGTCTTCAGTTTTCACAATTTTGAATAAAAATATAATTTAATGTAGTAAATAAAATATAATTGTGGAATAATATCTTGACCTGATTTTTTTTGTGTGTTAATATGTCTTCATTACAGATCTTTTTAGTTTGTCTTTTTATTTAAATTGTAATACTAATCCAATATATAAGTTTGTTTCAGATACATTAACTTACGAAGAGTATTAGTCTTACAAAAAATGTACAGAGATATGTACATTAAAGATTTAGAAGGATGAAATATGAATCGAAGAAAGTGAGGAAAAAATTGTTACAATGAAAATGATGTTTCATTTAACTGTAAGTAATAGTTATATTTTGCAGATTTTACTAATCTTTTTCAGTTTCGAAGATTTGTTTCAGGTACAAATTGTAGAATCGAACGAAGAAGGCTTCATATAAAATTCACTTTATTTTTTAAAATTATATTTATGTATTTATAAATAAAAATCATTAAATTTTTTTGTAAAGACGTTAGGCTATATTATAAAACGTGGATAGAATTCTTTTATATAACGCTGATACATAGTAGAATCATTTCGGTTAGTTACTAGTTTCACATTTCGGTATTGAAAATTGACAACATATAATGGATTTCAAAAATTATATTTCTGGCGCATTCGCTACTTGATCAACTTCGATCGTTTTAGTTGATGTAGTTCCCAAACTCACCGTTGTTTAAGCGTAAAATGCGAAAAACCAGTGATATTTTTACTACGTCGGTATTTGAGAGCAAGAGACACGTAATCCCAGTCTATTCATTTATTTTGTCTGTGGTAGTATTTTTTAAAGATGAATTTATGAAGTCGGTGAAAATGACTAGTGAAATGTTTTTTTAACTCGAATTATATTTTACAACTCTTTATCCAATACGTTATGTTTAAAAATTTGCTAGAATTATATTTTTATAAAGTATAGCTAATCTATAATTTGCAGATTTTGATGGGTTTCAATAAGAAAGTATCTCCTTCTAATCAATTTTTGTAGAAAATGAAATAAGTCGTGAAGTTAAAATGGATCAGATATATACTTTTATAAACTTTATGAAAAAAAGTTGCAAAACGAATTATGTATGTATGTGTATTTATTCTAACATTAGTCTTCAAATAAATTGTATGCAAAAAACAGTAAGTTATATAAAATTTAAATTTAAAATTAATTTTAAATATCCTGTTCTGTAGTCTCTTTGTTATTTCACAGAAAGAAAATATTAATTTAAACTATTACTATATTAAACTGATGTGAAATGATGAAAAATGTAAATAAAAATACAATATTCTTAAATGAGGTACGAAAAAGCACTGTATATTATGTATTGAATGCAATTATACGAGGTACAGACAAGGTTTATTTATGATGAAATTAAATCCACAGTTTGAATTAAAAAATCATATATTTTATTTGAATACAAACTTAAATCTAAAATTATAGTCTATGACAATGTATATATAGCAGTACATAATATTAAAACAGTATAATTTTATTTGTACATTTCATCTCAATGAATCAAATTGATGAAAATTGATGAATTAATACATTTTTAGTTTTTCTGTTACATCTTTAGTTTTTCTTCTTGAGCAATCAGTTGATTTTTTATTTTCTGTAGTAGTTCTTTTTTAACAGAGTCTGGAACAAGTGTTCTTGCTTTAGTTGTAACCATCGAAAGCAATTTATCATATGTAATATCAACACCATGTTCTTTTATTAATTCCTTGCAGATTAATTTTACTTGATCTCTCCATCCACATTCAATTAATCGACGACGTAGCAATTCTTTTAGCCTGAAAGTAAAGATATTTTTACTTATCGATTTGATCAAAACATTGTTACAAGAAATAAGAAAGTGATACGTGAAAAGTATACAGTTCAAATATTTGAATATTTTAGTCAGAAAATGTAAAAATAAAGAATAGAATACAAAATTTCGTGCACAATGGATATTTACCCGTCGCGATCTCCAACCATAACTAGCTTTTGATGTGGAGCAGTCTTCATTAAGAGATTTAATTTTATTTACTGTTATATTGTCGAAATTTCACAGCTATTCTTACAATTCCAATTTTGTGGATAATCACGCTACTCGGTCCTCGTAAGATAGGTTATGTTGTTATTTCGTCTCTTCAATTTCATAACCTATTTCATTTCTCGTAGACGATGAAGTAACCAAATATAATTGTCGATTGCGAAAATATTTAAATTAAGCTATTTTTTTAAAAATAGTGTTAATATTTATTCGTAAGTACTATTTACGTATTTAATCTTTCTAAAACAGAAAAAAAATAGACGATAAATTGTTAAAAGAAAATTTTAAACTTTGACGGGACAATTTTACATAATGTTTGTAATAGTTTTAGAGGTATTGTTATGACGATATATATTATATGTCACCTCCTCATGAATATATTTGTTCAAGTATTTGGATATCATGTATTTATTTTGATTAATAGAATTTTTAATACAGAATTAATCAATATTAATAAAGTAACTCAATACTGTATAATAATTATTGTTTATTATGTTTGTGTAAATAATATTTATCATCATTTCAGAGGATGGCATTAGTACGAGCAATCAATTGTATTTCGTACAAAAGGCTAATAACAGTGTCTAGTCTAAGAAACAGATGTGTTCTTCCTAGTTTTCGACAAAATGCATTGTATTCTACAAAGAAATCAATTGATGAAAACTTTCTTAGGCTTGGAAATCAAAATAAACGCAATCCTAGTATACTATTGAGGTTTTTAAAAAATTGATATTTTTCATACATATTTATCACTCTGAAGATTGTATTTATTGCAGTTGATCGAGCACCCTTCGTTATTGCAGTTATTTCTTGTTTTCTAACCTTATGTATTGGAATTTATGAATGCTTTTCTGATAAAAGCGAAATGAATATAGTATTCAATACAATAGATTATTGTAACAAAAATCCTAAAGTAACAAATATCCTTGGAAATCCATTAACATTAAAGTCATCAGTATTGGAAATAGTTTCAGATCCGCAGGCTTATTTTAAAAAGTAAAGTTATGCGTTTATTACTTATTTTATTTTATTTTATTTCATAGTTATTTTGTCATTAAAAACAATACATAATATTACATGTACAAAATATTTTAGATATGATGTCTTCAAAGTGAATGGAGTACAACATGTGAGAAAGGAATTTGATATTATAGGTCCAGTAGGAAGTGCAACTGTAAAGTTAGAAATGCAAGAAGTAAAGCATAATGTTTTGATTTTTTTAGATATTTAATTTACAATTAATTAAAAATGTATTTACAGGATGAATCTGGCAATTTTGTATATAAATATTTATATTTGTATGTGCATCGTACGAATCGAGTCATGGTTCTAGAAGACATTAGAAAGCAAAATGATGACAATGAGATAGTTCTAGAAGACATTGAAAAGCAAAATGATGACAATGAGATGCTTGCAATGTAAAAATTGTTCGATTATTTTATACAGATATTACATTATTTGATATTCTGTAAAATTTGTGTAAAATAAAGATGGTATTACTTGAAAAGAAGTTTTATATTTTCTTATGTAAGTCGTGGATTATATAATAGTTATGTAATTAAATATTTTTGTACATATTATAATAAGTTCTTAAAAAATATATTAGTCACAATATTTTCCTTTAAAGGTAATAGTCTTTAAATAGATGCTGCGTCGAAAGAAATCCGACGAACGAAATTTTATTTGCATGACTTCATTTCTTCCTGTAAGAATCAAGCAAGATAAGTACAAACTGCCATAAATGATTAAGAGTTATAACATTTTTGAAATTATGCTTATATCTTTATTAATAAGAAATGTATTATTTAGAAACATTTACTAAAGAAAGGAGGTAAATGGTGTGATTGTCGGATAAAAACACGTAAGAATCTTCAGCATTTCCTATCACCTAAAAATTGATATCGAAGGTTGCGGAGAGAGAGCTTGTCGTCTGTATTATTCTCAATGCCAGCTGATTCTCTTGACAGTTGCTCATTTACTCGCGAGCTGATCGACAGAGCACGTCGTCTGTATTAGTGTGCGTTGGAATCTAAATTGTGGCGTGAAGTCATTCAGTTTTTGTTTAATTTTCAATATTTTTTTTCAAATTATTTGAAACTGTAAATTATTTGAAAATTGTCTTCATGTTAAATTTATCTGATAAATTGTTATTTTCATAACACAGATTTCAACACGTTTTCTGCGTTCTTGAATTATTAAGATACAACTTATTGAAAATTGTTCTAGATTTACCAGTTCTTATGCAAAAAGTAAGATTAATCTTTTCGTGACTTAATACAACCAGTGAACTGAGAGCAGAGCCTTTGATCAAGTGATCGATACTGCAAGATTCAAGCTTTCCTTCAGTTAATTAAATCAAATGTTTTCTTGCTGGTAATTACGTCTCGTAGAAATAAATCAACGTGAGTTGTCTCGTAGAATGATTGGAGTAGAATGATATCAGAATGTTATGTCATCGAAAGTATGCCGATGAGAAATAGAGCCTTAAATTTGAAACAGCAGATGCAAGCGAAACGAAAAGCAGTAATTAAATAAGCTATTGTCACACTGGATTGTCTATTGTTGTGCTGGAACAAAGAAAGATGGGCAAATTTTGTTCGTGTTTTTCAAGATTCAGAGCGATTTTTAGACCCGAAACTGTTACGGATAGCCCTCTTAAACCAATATGCACAAAACCGGAGTGTCTCCCACGGCCACCTGCTGCATCTGATTCTGGTAAGTTTCGAACAACAGTATTTACAGTATTTACAAGTGAATTAAGTGAATTCCAAGTTTAACGAATCAATGATCGCTTGATATCTACTTAATCTGTAAATCAACAATTTACTCGCGAGAATTCTTCGTATTGAATGCGTAATGACAGTCGCATTTTTATATTTGCAAATCGCTGTAGACGTATACACGTATCTTTTACTTTGGAATTTAGCGAAATTAATTGTCTATTGCTTTCATATTGGCGCCGACTCGTGATCCACAGATCAAAGGGTTAATTGGCTATATCTCAGATAAATGATATCGGCATAAGTGACGATGCGTTGGCGCGTGTTAAAAAGATGTCCAAACTACTGTGCGCAAATAATTGGAATTTCATCGAAAGATTGATATTTTTGTTTTGTTTTTATGGTTAGAATCGACGAGCGATCCTCTACTGTTAATTTTATTTTATAACTAAGAATGATCAAATGATTTAAATTTGAAGTAAGGAACATATATCACTCAAGTTTCACTCGTGTCACATATCAATTTCATAATCACAATTTAATAAATACACTCTAAATAATAAAAATATATAAATAGTTAATATAATTCATAAGTATACTCTGTACTTTTTGAATGTACTTGATTAAATTACAGAGATTAATTTGAATGATATCTTATATTAGCTATAAATCTATAATATCTTATATTTTATATTTGTAATTTAGAACTGTCCAAATACTTATGCACGATACAGTGTACATGTATGTATGTTATTTGTATGTATCATTTTTTTTTTTGACTTACCGATATGGTTCACGATCGTATGAAAGCAGTCTTCTAACGCGATTTAAATAGAAACAGTTTATCGCACTTCTATTAATACATCTAATACACTTACGACGGTGGAAGCGAACGAAGCACAAGATAATTCGCGAAAGATTTCCGAAGTTTCCAGTCCTTGATACAAACGACGTTCTTCCTCTTGTATACAACCTATTTTAAGAAAGCACACGCCGGCTAATGTATTGGGAGTGCCCTTCGATTTTCGACGCGCGCGAAATGTGCTTTCAATCATCGCTTGTCAAAATTCCTTTAAGCTACACTGGAACATTTGCTTTTGCATGCGTCACGGCGGTAATATACATATCTTCAGTGATGCGTGATTTCGAAAAATCTTCTCTCACTTGCTTTTCGCCAACGTAACAACAGCTCGCGTCGCTTCTGCTTCGTTGGCTCGATATGGTTCACGAGGTTCGAGACGAAGATTTATGAGAAAATCTCGGAGGAGATATTTTTCAGAAGTTTAGTCAACAGATACGTTCCGTTGGAAATTAGCAAGCAAACGGAAATCGCGCGAACAACGCGAGCTCAGTTCGGTTTCCCGAAGATTTGGTCGACAGTGCTTCACTAAAAAAAACAAACTTCGGCTTCTCAGGCAGATGGGAAATCTCACTTTCCGTTTCTTTCGTGAGCGGCCGACCTAAATCGAATTATTCGACGACTTGTTACGCGTGTAGGTCTCTGTTTTGATCTCTCGCTATCGTTCCCATTGCGATTCCTTGATTTATCAGTACAGCGTCGCACAGTGATTGATTTGTTTCTCGATTAATTCTTGATTCAAAAATAAATAACAAATTGAGAATTTCTTGACTTTGGATGATTCGTGTTTACAATTAATAAACTTTTCGTGTATTTATACGTACGTTTTACACGTGCGATTAATATTATTTTGGATAATTAAATTATTCATTTAGAATTGTGTTTTATTTTGCTTCTATTTTTGAGAAAAACCGACCGATCGCGTGTGTTATTTCTCCTTTCCATGCTCCATTGTATATTTCTGAATTGTTAAAAACCTCGAAACAAACGTGACATTGTAACGCGCACTTAATTGCCTGTGACCATTGCCGTGAATGAAAGTAAACTCACGCAAGAGCGGCATCCTGACCTCTGAAACGTGACATCATCCTGAATTAAGCGTTATGCTCGTCACTCGAGATCGAAAGCAGACCGAACTTTCTGTGATTCATCTCCGTGGCGCTCGAGATTCTTACTCACGCGGAATGAATCTAAACTTTTGACCCGATCGCGTCCGCACTTTACCTCCGTTGATTTCTAAACTGGCCGATCAAATCATCTTTCCTTCGCGACTATTTTTAGCGGATTGCTTCGCCACTGTTTCGTAC
Source organism: Melipona beecheii (assembly GCA_032399605.1). Lineage (NCBI taxonomy): Eukaryota > Metazoa > Arthropoda > Insecta > Hymenoptera > Apidae > Melipona > Melipona beecheii. Next base: position 4,276,826 of record JAUCMO010000501.1, on the reverse strand, counting down.
GAATTGAAATTATACGTGATATGCGGAAGCAGGTCTTGATTGATCACGAATAGAGCAATTTGTTATTACGATATGCATCTTGGGAAGTTTCTCGTTTCTTCAAAATGTTTGTCTTTCTGTTGTTCTGAACCAAGAATGTTAATTTTATGCGAAATGTCAATCCCTGTTACATCAGGAAGACACACACTCGTTGTTTAGCTACGGCACTCGGTAAAGGTCGTCACACAAGCCTTCGGTTAATTATCGCGAGGAATATAATTGAACCAGTAACAATGAAAAATCGTCGATCTTTCAAACCGTTATGATTTTGTAAAAAGAAGTCGTACAGCTGTCTATTTCATCTCATTTCAAAGTGTAGATCTTTTACTTTGACAGTCCTGAGTTTGTTTTTTACATCATGTAGGGTAAGAAATTCAAAGATTTCTGAAAACGTTGAAAAATTATTTTCATAGCTCTATCGTGGATCTATCGTGGTTTTGAAGACTGAAATTTTCTCTTGTCCGCTGTACAATTATTTCTCGCCATCGTACACACAATTTTTATACGTTGCGTCTGTTACACGAAATCTTTTGAAATTTCATTAATGAGACACGAGTATTATGATCATATTGGGAAAATTTAAAACTATAGAAAATATATATAAAAGTTAAAAAATATTGCAGGCACATTAAGAAAAGACGCAGTAAGAAATTAATATATATGAATAGCCATCAGTGTTAAGTATGATTCTACTAATAATAATAATATTGAGGCATAATGGTTTGTTTAAATACTTTTATAGTTTTTACATACCTGCTTGTATTAAATTTTAATTTCGTAATTCTTTAATATATATTTCTCCCACATCGTAATCACGATAGTCGGTTCTTATTACGATATTAATGAAATCAATATTGTCAAAAAATAAATATCAATATATTCATAAAAGTGTACAGTATTTCCGTGAATAGCTGTAGCTATAATTTCATTTCCCTTGGCGCTAACAGAACTTGCTCGTTGTGTCAGCGGATAGTCTGACCATTATTCGCATCTGCGTCTCGTTCGATTCAGAGTAATTAAATAAATTTTAAATCAAAAATTATGGGAATTCGATTACGGTGAGCTTAGATACCATGGCACTGACGAAAAGAAAGGTTTACATTTCTATTTTTACTTTACATTAAATGCGTGACATCGCGCGTCATCAGTTGCTATGAATAATTTGCATTCTAGAACACTTGTATATACTTGTGTATACTTGTGCACGGCTGAGCGTGTTGAATTCGTAACGTTATTTTTAATCGAAAACAATATCATTAGATGTGTATATAGGGCATAACTTCTTGAGGCTTACCAACTCACCAAAATAGCATCGGTTTCGTACGAAACCGGTTGAAGTAATCCTATTCATTACGCGATTGGTTGTCCATTTGTCGGATTATTACGTACGTATATTACACGATATCAATCAATATATAGATACATATTTTTAATTGAACTAATGCAACGGCACGTAGCAATATTATATCGTACATTATACATAGGCTGGGTATAATAGACAAGGACAAGGACAATTTTTGATTGTCAGACATTCCGACCGTTAGTATGCAATGCAAGATTAAACGCCACTGGTTAGTAAAGTCCGCTGCTGTCTGTGATTTTTTCCTAATCCGCGTTTCCGCGTGTAGACAGTTTATGATTTTTCGACTTTAGTGTATTACTTTTATTACAGCGATAGCGATTGCGAGTGATTGAACGAAACGGAATTTCGGAATTATGAAAAAATGGAAAGATAGAAGAATTAAAGAAATTAATTAATTAATTAATTAAAAGCGGAAAGATTGCGAGAAAACGAATATTTACGAAAATTTACAAAGTATCAATAGAGATAACGAAATGAAAGAGATGAAACAGATTCCTCCTTCGCAAGAGAAGGAAGTGAAAAATAAAATGAAAAAGATTCTTTTCGCGTGTTATTTCAACACACATATTTGTTTAGTTTTTTTAATAGCAGGTGCGTCACATTAGTTCCGTGTACACCGTTACTTTTTACGAGTTGCGAAACGTCCGAAGAATAATATATTCTGTGAAAAATTAATCATTCGAAGCGAAAATTAACGGTCGTACAAAGATTCCTGCCGACACGTAGTATTTGCTTTGTGAAGTGTTGCGATGTTTTCGCTGTGTTCGAGAAGAAGTGAGTCGTTAACAATGAAAATGGGTGACGGTCAATGTGAGCAAGTTGTCGTTTCTACTCTGCGACATGGCAATTAATCGCAATACAGTCGCGAGTCTCTTTGTCAAGGTTTGCATTTTAAACGATCGGCGGCTTTTGCGAATCGAGTTGTGATGAAAACATCCGAGAAATTGGTACCAATTAATCGTATCGATCGCGTCTCGTAATTGCACGATCCTTGTAATTGAAACGAAATAATCATTGCCCTCCAAAGTTGGTAATCGTGTCAGTAATGACTCTTTCGACGATTTATAGCGTTTCATTGGCCTCGTCGATCGATTGGAGGACACAATTTAAGCTGCGTACACATTTGTTACCTAATGTTGTTACTGTTACATTTATTATTTCATTTAGTCTTTCAGTATTATTTTCTTCGTTAATTATCAGATTAATTTGCAGTTCACGTTTGAAGAGATTTGAGTAAAATTGAAGATAGAAAATGGGATACCTTGGAAAATAAAATACTATCGATTGTATCGTTATGAAGATGAAATTTGCTATAAACTCAAGACACATGATTGTTAAACGCGTGCGCATCAGATATGCATATTAGATATGTGCGCGTCTAACGCACATGTACTGATATAATGGATCTGTCTACGCAATATTTAAGAAAATATTAATTAGACATTACACATAGAAAAACAGGAACTTACTCTTTTTCCAGTGAAAAATCTCTGAATGCACACATTCAGATGACGCTTAGAGCCACAGGATGTAATCTATGGTGTTGAATTAGCAAATATCTGCATAAAAAAGCAAATATGACTATACGTCACGGATTTCGTTTCATGCGCAACGTGCGTTTTAGTTCAAACAAGTTCAAATTTGTTCACTTCCTTTAAAACAGGTCATTTTCCCGACTTTACAGAGTAATATAAGAACGCCATGATACATTATCATAATGCATAGGTAACGGAGCAAGATAAAACAATGAATGTGTACGCATCTTTAGCCGGCTTTCGCGACTTTCCGCGCGTAAGTCGATCGAGAGCTCGTCCGTACAAGAATTGTCGTCAGCTTTCCTAGAATACGCGCTTGGCCGATTATTGAATACAGAATTCGCTTTGCAATTGCGAGAATAAATTACGAGAAGTAATTGACAAGATGAAAAGTAGGTGACACCTACTGGTACCTAGAGTCATCGATGACGCCATGTATGGCTGCGTTTGACGATGCAGAAAGTCCTTGAGGGATCTCCTAGAACGCAGCAACCCACCCAACGCGCATAATTCGTCGCGTCGCTACGTGATCTCTTCCTTATTTCCGGAACGGGCAGTCCCGGAACGATTACTCGCTCTCAGTGATTTCATAGAACTCTTCGCAAGCGAAAGATCGCGGTACGATTCTCGCCGATGGATTCAGTCTTTCGTTCAATGTCGAGGGACGAGTTTGCACTACCGAATCCTCGAAGGATGTTTTATAGATTTTACGATCGTTACCGGCTTTTCAACGATCGCCGCCTGAGGCCCTTCCCCTTCAGGTTTTACTGTGAGTGCTCCGCGTTCGTCGTCGTCTCGTTTTTAAATTGTTGATCTTTCCACGTGCGATGTTCCTCCTTTCAAAATCTCCTAAATAACAAAAGAACGTGAAACGTTTAATCATTTTGTGCGACATTTTACTCTCGATCTAATCTGCACCAATAGCTGGCAATCTGCCAATTTTTTAGTTAGCAAATGTTTCAGGATATTTAGACAAACCAGTAAAGCGTATTTCATATTGGAAATATACAGTATCGTGCACGAATGAAATCGAATTAACGAAAAGTATTCTGCTCGCAGGGGAAGACTTTGGCGTGCCGGTTTTGACGATTATAGGCGTGGACCCGTGTATCGCGGAAAATGGAGAAAATCATAGAACGTCCAGATACGACTTGATGGCCAGACAGGATGACAAATCTAGACTCGTCGTCAGACGGGGACAGGAATTTTACTTGCATTTGACTTTGTCCAGAGATTATGAGCCAACAATTGATGGTATGTCGATAGTTTTCACGGTTGATGGAGTTGAGAGGCCGCAATACGGCCACGGAACCCTCGTCGCGATACCCGTTCTTTACCCGGGAGAACCGTCCGATGGTTCCTGGCAAGCTACCATTGACGCCATTCAACCCAATTTTGTTCGATTGAGGGTGAGTGATCAAAGGCGGACGATCCACGCGATCATGACACGAATTGCTCTCTCTTTTTTTTTTACTTTTTCAGATCGTGACAGCTCCCGACGCGATAATAGGCAAATGGAAGATGGACGTCGATACTAAAAATAGGAATTTGGATGGAGCCGTTAGTTACACGATGAAACAACCGTTTTATTTGATCTTCAATCCTTGGTGCAAAGGTAGGAAAACTGAATCTTGATAAAAGAAGAGAATGACCTCGCGACGACCCAGACGAGCATTTTGCGGCAAATTTATCGTCAAGTTATTTACACGTCCAATTATTCTCCAGAAAACATTGCATCCAAATTACCACAATCTTGTGGTCTGTCAATCGGTCTAGATTGATTTATATAAAATAATATCTATACATACATTTTATATTACTTTATTGTTGAGTGGTAGCGTTTCATTCGCGGTGAGACTGACGTGCGTCTCTTTTGATGGAAACTTGCTGTTCGTTTGTAAACCGAATATAATACAATTACAACCTGGTGCGCCAACGATTTTTTTGGGAACATTTCAGAGGACGCGGTGTACATGGAAGAAGAAGATAAGCGACAGGAGTACGTAATGGCGGAGGATGGTTTGATATGGCGCGGAAGTTACAATCGTTTGAGACCAACAGTCTGGAAATATTCGCAGTTTGAGCGAGATATATTGGACTGCGCGCTGCATTTGATGATTGAAGTTGGGAAAGTTCGAATCTCCGGTAGAAGCGATCCTGTCGTCATATCTCGCATTTTGTCCGCAGCTGTAAATATCTCGAATCGACTCCACTCCTGTTTCTTTTTTTTTCTTTTGTTCGTTCCCGGTTATCTCTGGGTTTGATAAACGGAAGTTGCCGTGTTACAGGTAAATTCACCGGATGACAACGGTGCGGTGATGGGTAATTGGTCAGACGATTTTGCGGGTGGTACACCACCAACCAAATGGTTGGGTTCGCAAAAAATCCTTCAACTATATTACAAGACGAAAAGACCGGTTAAGTATGGCCAATGCTGGGTATTCTCAGGAGTGTTGGCCACCGTTTGCCGCACCCTGGGACTACCCTGTCGAATTGTGACCAATTACGCGAGCGCGCACGATACTCAAAGCAGTTTGACCGTCGATTATTTCGTCGATGCCGAGGGGAAGGTTATGGAAGAGTTGAACAGCGATTCGATATGGTAAGTATTTTACCTACTTACTTACGTACGTGTAGATATACTCATCATTTGGTTTGATCATTTTTCATCGCAATCCGTAGGAATTTCCACGTGTGGAACGAGGTATGGATGACTCGATTGGACCTGTCGCCGGAATATTCTGGTTGGCAAGCGATAGATGCGACTCCTCAAGAACTGAGCGAAGACGCGTATCGTTGCGGACCAGCTTCTGTCGCCGCTGTGAAGAAAGGCGAGGTTCTCCGACCTTACGACAATGCTTTCCTTTTCGCCGAGGTGAACGCGGACAAAGTATTCTGGCGTTACAACGGACCGACTCAACCTTTAAAGTTGATTCGAAAGGACGTGTACGGGTGAGCGTTTCATAGGGATGGAATCAAGTTTAGCATGTACTTGCGAATCCGAGTTTCGTTTCATGGATTTTGAATATTCGAAAGCAAAAATGTAATGGATTTGCAATGTATTCACGAGTTTCGTGTAATCGAGAAAATCCTTGTCACACTAAAATTCATTTACCTGGATTCGTGGATTCTTTACCCTCAAAGAAAGGGAGGAATATGTCTCGTCTAGTCGAAAATATCTGACATACATTAAAAGGGAATTCCGTCTTAAAATATTCCAACCTACTTGTGAGGTATTCGATTCTATTTCTAGTATTCCACTTATATGTGATTTTTATATTCTTTCCTTTGTGATTGATTTTTTTTTTTTTTCATTCCAGCAAAGCGATTTAATCTATTCATTCATTTTCTTTTCTTTAATATTTAGCATTGGACAATTTATTAGCACGAAAGCGATCGGTAGATGGGCGAGGGAAGATATCACTCATACTTACAAGTATCCAGAAAGTAAGATATCTTTCATAGTAAATTCTCAATTTCTGTCAAAGTCTTAACGCGTGGCGCGTTGTTTCTGCAGAATCGGAGGAAGAACGGGCTGCCATGTTAAAGGCGTTACGTCAAAGTCAATCGCTGTTCAGTCGTTACTATCTCAACGAAGAGTTTAACGAAATTACGTTCGCCTTCGAGCTACGCGACGATATCATCATCGGACAACCTTTCAGGTAAGTAATCCTTTCATTTATTTCGCTTCGCTACGTGTAAATTTCCAATTGTTTTTCGTATATTTACAAAACGCATCTCTCGTTGCAGTGTCGTGTTGATGATTAAAAATAGAAGCAGTCATAGTGAATATCAAGTCTCAGTGATCTTGAGAGTGGAAACAGTTCTGTACACCGGACGGGTCGGCGACCCAGTGAAAAGATTAAATATCGATCGATTGGTGAGACCGGGAGTTGTCGAGGAAGCGCGTATGGAAGTGTCTTGGGAGGAATACGGACCTCGACTATTGAATCAATGCGCGTTCAACATTGCCTGCCTGGCCACTGTTAAGGACACCAATTTCGAATATTTCGCGCAAGACGATTTTCGTGTGAGAAAACCTGACATTAAAATCATAGTACGTACGTCTATATTTCATGAGATGATCGAAAAACGAAACTCGAACAAAATGTTATGTAACAATTGTTTTCCTAGGTGGAGAGTGAACCGGAAGTTGGCAAGACGCTGTACGCGACGGCGAAATTTAAAAATCCATTACCCATCCCATTGAGAAAGTGTAGATTCCTGATCGAAGGGCCAGGACTGGAGGAGCAGTTGAAATTGAAACTGTCAGAACCGGTAGAGGTGGATGCATACGCAGAGTGTTCCTTCTCCATGATACCGAAATACGAAGGACGCGCTACAATTGCTGCGAAATTTTACTCGAAAGAGCTCGAGGACGTTGACGGTTTCATCAATTTTATGGTAAAACCGACGAATGCCGTCACGAACGGCGAATAACTGCCGCTTAGGAAACGGAAATCGATAGCGTAAAGCGTAAGCTATACGTTCACAGGTCTTCCAGCAAGCTTTATCTTTTAAGTAAGTATACTCTCGTTGTTTTGTACAGGAAATAAATGTTTGAAAATCGCTTGTCTGGCATATACTGAACACCGAATATCGATAAGACACAGTATCGAGCAATTTTGTTCAGATACTATGCACGATACCCCTTTTCCTTTCGTGGCATCGATATCGAAAACGTTTAGAACAGAATTTAGTACACATCTTGAATGTGTACTAAAATACACATGTGCGTGTGGTATTGAAAATGTGTATTAAGGATCCTTAACTACTGATCCATGTTTTTAACACATGTGTATAACATGGTACGTGAATCGTGAATTAAGGAATTTTTATTCATGAGGATATTTATTTATTTGGTCGAGACATTTGCTAGTTTACGTCACATCTTGTGAGCCGACGTTTGCATTAGAAATTTTTCGATTGGATGAAGCACGTTTTCCATCATTGAACATTCTTCTTCATTGTATCTGTAAAACTTTTAAATTGCACGTGTATTTTACAATACGATTATTAATACATCGTGCGAAATAACTGTTTTAAAATGTTCGAATGTACATTCAAACATGCATGAACACACAGTTTATATCCGTTTATTAAAAATTACACAGACTGATACCCAAATTCATTCATCACACGTATATATGTGTGTTTGCACGTGAAATGAGGATCTCTAGTTTAGAAATGTCAGAAACGAAGAAGCGGTAGGAGGAATGGAATACCGGTTCGGAACGGGCTTCTACGTTAGGCCAATAAAAAATTCAATCGACAGAGAACTACCTGAGCAGCGTGGATAGCCAGCGACTACCGACCATACGCGGCAGGCAATATTAACGAGCGGCAATTGAAAGAGTCCGTTGTGTCGTGCGCGTGATTATTCGGAATACCAGACGGGACGAGACGTAGAGGAGGACGAGGGAGAAGAAGATGAGAAAGAAATCGGACGAGGGTAAGAGAGGAACAAGAGAAACGATCGCGATGATGATGAGCGCACGCACGACACTGACGCGAGTCATGTATCACCATCTAGGAAATTAACGTTGAAATATTATGGACGATGAATGGATCCGATAGCGAGCCAACTCGCCGAAGAAAGTCGAGTTCCGACCGTGTCGCTGGAAAAGGAACTACCTAATCGACTCGATCGATTGGCAAATTTCATCGAACGTTGATTCCAATCGATCGATTGGAATTAAAGAGGGGATAGGGGATCGATGACGGACGTTAATTTATCGTCATTTATCGAAACGAAGTGTTTCGTGCATTTCTTGAATTTACTTACTCTCGAGCTTGTTTATTCGGGAATTGGAATTGAGATTAGATTAATGTATATTTTAATCACTGGTGAATTGGAACATAGCATAGAAGTTAGGTAATGTCTTTATAACGGATTGTAGTTTAGGACTGGAACGAAGGAGAGGAGAAAACGCACCGATAAGCTGGTAGCAAGTGAAGACGAATACGAGGAACGATCGTAGACGGGGGAAGAAAAATGGTAAACGAAAACGTTGGAGTCGAAGAGAGCCAAGGGGGTGGATGGAGAGTCGCGAGGATGCCGACGGGAGGTGAGTCACGAAGTGAAGAGAGAAGGAGAGAAAGGGAGATAGGAAGAGAGGAGGAAGAGAGGAAGAGAAGAAGAGAGGAAGAACGATATGGAAGATAGTAGTGAGATATGTCTAAATACATAACCGTGACACGTGATGGACGTGTTGCGGCCCCTGTCTACAGGGGTCTCGAAGAAGCCTACGGGGCCCGTACCGATCTCCATTTGGATCCACGGGATTCTGGACTTGGCACCCTGCTACGCGCCATGCATCAACACCCAAGATCCATCCCATTATACCTCATCAGAATAACAAACACGCCTTCCATGCTAAACCAACATTCTTTTGTTCCCATCGAATCCCAGGATCCATCAGAATCGCCGCGAACCTTGCGCGTCAGTGACGTATGTGTTTTCGTGTAGCTAACAGGCGATAGGGGGTCTTGCAAGCCTACAAGAATGCGAGAAGATATCGTGAAATATTATTCGATAGCAGAAGTGGTGGTCGAAGATACGACCGACCATTTACGAAACTCCTCCTCAGCTTCTCCAGTTTCCACGGTTTGCTAATTTTCTGTAGAGGTTGGATCGTGGCCAGTTTCATTGTTCGCGGAGATCCCTATTTCACGTGTATTCAAAAGTCTTTGGACAAATGCTACATTTGTTTGAAAACTAGAAATATTAAATGATACTTTGTAGAAATAAGAATCTGTAAAGCATTGGTATATTAACAATTAATGTGTTAACATGTCCGATGATAGAAAACATGAATTGAAAGATAAGTTAATCATGAAATTTAAATCAATAATTGCGTAATTGAATTGCTGCATATGTTCGAATTCAAAAATCGCATCTTGGGAGGTAAAATTATTTCCGTATGAAAATTGAATTTCCTACAAACATTGTGCGCATGCGCGTTAGATACGTGCGCATTAGACACTTGCGCATCGAAAGCATTTGTAAGTAGCGAAGCAGTAGGTCGCAACGGTCGTCTGTGCAACGTTTGAAAATCACAGTGTATAGAAAAAGAAGAATAGTAGCTTCGTCCAGAGAAAAATTTTTGACACGCACGTCGTGACGCTGGCACTTATAAGAAATATCTCGTCTTTAGAACCGCACGATGCGTTATAAACCAGCAAGTCAGTATCATCTAATATCATAAGGTGAGCACGAATCCTTAATTTCGTTCACGTGCTACGTGTAAACGTGTATTAAGGACAGAGATTCTTTCGGACTTCTTTATATACACGTTCGAAACCGCGATCTCTATTATCATTCGTCGCCATAAACGCGATAAATTTTCATTCTGTACATGTCGCTCGCTTGATTTCATCTGCTTCGAAAGGGTAAGCGATCGCGTCTTATCATCCCTCTTGAACGAATCCCTCGCTTCGAAGATGCGTTTCTAGATGGCAGCACGGTCCCGAATTATCGAAGGGATGTATCTCGCGTAGCTGAAAAATTGATAGTTACGACGAACGAAAAACATGGACGACGACGGCAACGAAGAATCATCTGGCAAGCGAACATATCGATTTGGTAAATACAATTTCATTCGCTAAAGAAAATTTCGACACATGGACGAGAATTTCGCGTTGAGAGCGGGGCGTAAAGACAATAAATTAATCGTGCCATCCGCGATGTCGTTGCGCATCGATAGTTTAGTGGCGATCGTAAACAATCATAATCGAGATCACGCGGTGCGCGAGCGACCGCGATAACGCTCGATACCCGGTTCGTTACGTTCGTATTCTATATTTGATCGACGAACAACTGCATCGCTGCTCGACGTACGGTACCCATCGTTCGTGATACGTGCGAGGTAAATGGAAAAGAAACCTCCGACGACGAAACACGGATGAAACGAAAAAAGAAACGTTCTTTCAATTACCAATTCGAGATAACAACCGGTCGACGTAGGAAATCCCTGGTTTCTGATTCGACGGGCTCTAATCGATCCTCCGACGTGTCGTGCAGCATGAGTCCAGCTCGACCACAATGGTCGACTTAATTTCGCGACTCGAAGCAACATTTGGAAGTGGCGTGCATCCAGCTGCGTGCACGTGTACGTAATGTTCTCTGTCATCAGGAAAACTCCCCGCAGTAAAAGCCTCGAAACGATTACGAGCTTCCTTTTTACGTCTGTCGACCTTTATCTCTCACGATTCGTTCCCGTATATAGGTAACATTGACTGCACCACCGTCGATCCTTGGGATCGTTCCTCGACGTATTTTTTAGAGGAAAGTTGGTTGGCTGAAAAATTGTTGAAAAGTTGAAAGATCGGATGGGCGTGGTTCGTTTTTTCGGCTGGTGATCTTTTAAAAACGTGCGCGGTAGATATGTATTTTTCAACTCGTCACATCCCTCGACAGTTTGCCGTTTACCTTTTTCTGTTTGCACAAGCAACCCCGGCGTGATTCTTCGGTATTGTCAGCAAACAAAACTACAGAACGACGAGAGGAAAGGTAATTCGTCGAATGGGATGTCTGTGGTGAAATGTTTCTTGCAGCCAAAATAGGACAAAAGTCGACCACCGCGTCCTCTTTTGTGACTAGGTATTTCTCTGTTTGCTTTTTAACGCTAGAACCACCGAAGTCAAAGTGAGCAATTCATAGTTTTTTTTGCGCAAATCTCGTAAATTTGTGCTGATACACTTTTTGAGATTTGAGTAATTCTCCTTTTTTTTAAAAGATTCAGTAAATAAGTAGTAGGAGGATATTTTTTAGAAAACAAAATTACATTTAATAATCAACAAATGTAGATGTAGATTATTATCACATAACGTGATAAAGAGTATAATATCTCATAAATTATTCTCTTTCGTCTGCCACTGACAGAATATCTTCTTTCTTAATCTCACGTTCGTACTTACCTAGTCCATCCTTTCTAACAGTAATAAGTTTGCTATAATTGTTATCTCTAAGAAGAAAAACATGTATTTTGTATATTCTTTTGTATATTTGAAAGAGAAAGTATTTCGCTATGAATCAATGTGAACTGCCTTGCACGTTACTAAAATCACCAGTCTCTTTCTCTAATGCAACTTTACATCTTAATTGCCTAGAGGTTCTAGCGTCGAACAGCAAATTTACGTTTCGCCCATCTCAGACATCTATCTTGATCTATCAGAGATTAATTTTCTTGTCGGAAACTCCGGTAAAACGAAAAGCTCTCGAGTCACCCTGTGAACTCGAATCGCGTCGTATCGAATTCGAATCTAATTTGCAATCGGAATGGCTGTTTACCCACGTATAAGCCTGAACAGTTGCGAGCGGCTGGCAGCGTATTTGCGCGAGGATTTCGTCGAGGCGGTAGAAAGGAGCGGCCAAATTGGCCCGGCCGGTCACACCGCCTTCCTTCGTACGCTGCACGAGGCAGGGTGGTATCGAGGGATCGTAGGAGGGATCCCGAAGACGAAGCGAACCAAAGAGGGACAGGGAAAAAGGGAGAGATATGGCGCGACTACCTTATTACGCATGCACCCTGCCTAACAAAAAGGACTCGCTCGTTGACTGACTGACTGACTGACTGACTGACGTGCCGTACCACTTCGCCGTCCGCGTTTACATTCCCGTGTTTGTAGGATAAACAATCCCGCTTTGATACGAATTCAAAGTCGCTGGCAAGATGATAAAACGTTTGGCGGAGAGAGAAGAGAATGTGTAAAGGCATTGAATTGGGAACGTGGTTTTAGTAAAATTGGAGAACCTGAACGCAATTTAATAATAAATATCGTTAACTATCAAAGTATATAAGTATACATATGTATCGCTACTTTGTATTTACTTTCATTACGTGTGCTACTTTGTGCGATAGATACTTGTTTCTTTTCAATTTCTTTTCACAACACGAGGTTACATAACAACACACTTTTTTTTGAAAGAGAATATTCTCAAAATCGTTTATTTCTTTCAGCATCGATGTCACATTTAATAAATATAAAAATTAAGGAAGTACTTTTGGGCGGCTACAGTGTACGTCGAAGTTTTGAGAGGGGAGAGGATGATAACACTCGTTAGCGGTTTCGTAAGTGACGTTAGGAAAGCGTCCGTGAATCGTTTGAAAAGTCACGCGCTGAAAGGAGAACCGGTTTACGAAATTGACGGAGTTCAAAGGGTATATTTATCCAGACAAAAAAAAAACAGAGGACAAAAGGATCGACCGGAATCGGGGGCAGGCAAATGGTGTTTAATGCGCCGTGGTGACTGACACGACGCGCCTGGTATATCGGCGAGGAATCGCGTGTCAACGTTTAGTGGGAAGAACCGATGGCCGTTTAGGCTGGCCGCTAAAGCGCTTCGAAAAGAACAGACCGTGCCCGCGGGAATACGCGGCCATTGTGTTCGCGGCCATCTTTTGATCAGCGACTATTACGTCGGCGGTTATGCTCGTGGCGGGAAATGACAGGTTCTCGAGAACATTTGGCCGACGTAGACATCGATACGCGGGGATTCCGGTAGTTTCTGGTACAATAGCGGCGGAGGATCGGAGGATAGGTGGACAACGCTAGTTTCGGATTCGTCGAAAAGGTGTTTTGGGATGTGCGAGGAGCGCCGGTGCGAAGCGCGCACGTCTATCGGTTCGGTAAAGCGGTTCGCGTGCCTCTTGTAATCGGTTGTCGTTCAAATTGCCCCAATTCCGCAACAACGTTATACGACTGCCACGCTCGCCGCGTAATTTCCGCTAAATGGGCGACATCTATTTAGAAAGTAGGCAATTTCCTTTTTTCAAAGGTTCGGCTGCACGCTGCGAACCTTTCTGCCGATTTGTCCGTTGAATGGTATTTGTCTCGCCACGAATTCCTCGAAATTGCGTTCCTCGCACGCACGTCGGCCAGATAGTATCGCGGTTGGCAGAAGAGAAGCGCGCAGCGATGCTAAAGACGCTCGTTAGCTCGGCTTAGAGATCGGTTGTTGCGGTTGTGAACAACCGCGGTGGTCACGACACCCCGACGATCGAGAAATCGGTTCTTCAAGCCGATCGAGGAGAATAGATAGATAGAAGAGAAAAAAAAAAAGAAAGGAAAAAAAAAACGAAAAACGCGTCACGTTTAGCGAGTAAAGGCAGGCAGGCGGGTAGGGGGTTAGCTGTCCCGAGGGAGAGATCGCGACTTTATACAGCCAGTTGACATCGAAATCCAGTGACGTATCTAATTGAGAGCAGTTTAACGGCGAGGGCGGATCAGCAGGATAAGCCGTAAGCCGACGAAGCCGCTGCACGAGATCACCCTAGGCTTGTAACTGCCGGGGAATCTTCTTCGGACCTCTCTCTTCTAACTACCCTCGTGCACCGCTCGGTTCTGTTATGCCAAGGGTATTCCGGCTCGTGATACGACAGCCTTCTTCCCGCCCTACGAGCAGACCAGTCCTCTCCCTTCCTGCTTCTCACCCTGGCTCTCGCGTGCCCCCAGCTGCTACCCTCGCCTATCTACCAGAGAATCCGGCGTAAATAATGCCGATTATCCCCCCGGCAATTGTTTTATCGACCGAGCTGTCCCGCTCGAAGAGCAATCTCGAAAGAGGGTGGCCCCGTTCCGCGCCTCACCTCCGACCTTTCCCCGGATCTCATTCCACTGACCTTACACAGATTTACGAGTCGTTTCGCGGAGGGTGAAGACTCGAAAAGTAAATTTCCCCAACGCGTTCGCGTAACCTCTCGCTCGAGAGGAACAGCGAAAGAAATTCGCGAAAGATGGTAGCGGCCCGTGTCGCGTATCCATTGAAGTCGTACCCGATTTTCATGCGTGTAACAAAAATGTAGGTTTCTTTCGCGGATACTCGAATATTTTTACCACTCGCATGTAGTTATTTAAATGTACATTCCCCGTACGAAAGTTTTAAGAACTACATTTGCTCTCAAAACTGGAAATGTTGAATTTAAAAAAAAATTATATCCATCCGTAATTTAAATCCCCCAAGTGTAAAGTGTAAACACTTTACCATTTAGTCCGTATCTCAGATTTTGTTGAAATTGTTATCAAATTATCGTTGAAATTATCATGTATTGAAAAGGACCAGCAAATGGCCCGACTGTGTAAGGCTCGTAGATCTGCGAGCACAGATTTTTTAATTCCTTAACGCACGACCCGTATACAGACGTGTATTAAGAATACGGATCTCTAGTTCTTTAATTCATACGTTTACACGTGTATTAAAGTACACTTTCAAAAACCACGATCTCGAAGATAATTCAAGTTTCGCTTCTCATCCTGCAATGAAAACGATAAAAAAAAGAGTGAAACGTACCGCGTAATTCAACTGGCTGGCTCGAGATAACAGCAACGCGTGTAGCCCGGATCCCAGTACCTACCCGTACCACGTAGACCGCGGATAACGAGCACGTTTATAATTTTCGAAAGAGGTATCCTTTAATAGTTTCGCTTCGATCGAATCTGCGGGCTTCGCTTCCTTCGCGGGTTAATTAAACTCACAGCCCCGTTTGCTTTTTGCCCCCGCCGTCCGTTAATTATGAAATTACCCAGAAACAACCTCGTTCTCTCTCTCTCTCTCTCTCTCTCTCGCTCTGTCTTTCTCTGCCCTTCCTCTAGCCTCTTGAGGCAATATTTGAGCGCGAATTATGCCGGTACTCTTCGTCCTCCTCATTATCCCTTCCTCCCCCTTTCCTCCACCCAACCCACGCCATTAGCTGTCCCGTCTCACCCTCGCACGCCGATTCCCTCCTTTCTCCGTTTCTTCCGCTTCCATTCACTTTCCGCTACCCCCTGTCTGCCGTCGTCTTTAGCCACCCGAGGAGCTCGAGTCGGTTAAACGGGCGCGCGCGCGCGCACACACACGAACGAGACTCATAGCCTTCGTCGTTTCTGCTTGGTAACGTTCGCCGCGACATCATCCGCTTATTTCGGGCTCGCCTCGATTAATATTCGTGCAACGACGCGACGACGCGACGCTTCGGCCGCGGATCTCTCTCGGGAGTTATCGTTAATCGGCGACAGCTGGAAACCGATTCCGCCGATCGCACGTTCTCCTCTCGCCTCTTATCACAGCTGATTTCGGTCAGGCCGGGGTACAAAATTGGGTCACACAATCACCGGAAACGAGCGGAACGGAGTTCGGGAACGATCGTTCGTTGATTGCGTTCGCTGTCACCCTTCCACGTTCGATTCCTCCCTCCACTCCCTCCTCTTCTTCTTCTTCTTCTTCTTCTTTTTTTTTCCCTCGACCGATCCTGAACGACTAAATAAGTCTGGCCAATTAAAAAACTAATTTCGATTACAGTCCCCGTGCGGCCATTCGATATCGCGTAGGTGGAAGCCGCTCGGGGTGCTCGTCGAGAGAGGGATGAAGGAACGCTGGAGGGGAACCAGGCTCAGGTTCTTGGAGCGTTTCGAAGGGCCGAGGAGAGAAATAAGGAGAACGGGAGCAATTTGTGCCAGTTTTCGCGGCGGAATTTTTACGATCGATCGTTATCGCGGACGGTAGCTAGGTAGAAAGTATCCTTCAACGCTCGGGGGAGGCGGTCCGCACGCGCACGCTTTTCTCTCGATTAATCCCAGAGCTTGATCCTCTTATTTTTCTTTTCTTTTTCCCTCCCTCGACGGGGAAAACGTAACGGCTGTCGCGGCTCGATCGCTGCACAAATTCGCCCGTTTCATTGCGCCCTCATTTCTCCTTCTATCCTCGGCAGGGACTCGGAGTGAGCAAGCGTGCACGCGCGCATACCTACCTACCTACCTGCCGTAAACACTTGTTTTCTGAAATACGTTCGGTTCCGCGAGCGGCGGTTTATCGAGCAAAAAATCCGCAGAATTTCCCTCGATTCCCTCGGGGGGTTCTTCCCCCCCCCCCCGAGCGAGTCGCTCGAAGGATATATTTATTTATGCGCGTATTAGTATTTATGTAGGTGCGTACCTACGGGCCGTGGCACCCCGCGGCTCTTAGGCGTGGATGCTTCAACCGGTATTTGTTATTCTAATGTCGCATTATATATTTGTTTGGGGAGGCGTGGGCGAGTAACCCGAAGTGTGAAACACGTTGTAACGCGTAGCTGGTCCTCCTGGAATTCTATGCCGTCGCCTCGGTTCCGGCTCGAAACCGCCAGCGTCTTTTAACAACGGACTCATCCTACGCCGTTTGAGAAAGCTTCCCGTCGATTCGACGACGAGATCTCGGCAGAAATTCAGCGTTTCGGACAATGTTCGTCCAAATAGGTACGTCGATGAATTAGGGGCGATTTTTGCTATTTCACAACGACCATTTGCACAATTGTGAAAGGAAACACGATCCCTCGAATAACGATAACAGTAACACAATCGGAATAATAAGTAAAATAAAATTAAATCGAAGAAGAAATTGATCAAAGAAATTATCAGCAGAGGTATCAATCAGTGTCTTTTGCACGTAAATTAATTTTATTCGAATATTTTTACACGTAACGACAAATATATACCTGCGTCTGCACATTTTTTGAATATTGGATTGAACTCGGAATTCTCACAATGTAATTGAATTACAATTGCTTCATTCGTCGTCTCTCGCAACGTAGTTGACTTATAATTACTTAATTCATCGAAACGCTCGAAAATATCCCGCTTAGACTCGAGTGTACTTGAAGACACCATTGGAAACGTAGTTACGAAAAAATCGAATCATCCAATCACGAAAGGTTCAAGTCTACTTGTGAGGTATTCGATCCCATCCCTAGTTCCAACACCTCGGACACCCACCGTTGACGAGTCCTCTTCCATCGACGTGACTACCACACCCCGTGAGACCTTGGGGTTGTCCTAAATACCAAACAACAACCGAGAGATTTCTTCGACAAAGAGTGTCTCGTCAACGATCGAGGAACGCGCCAATGATGGCTGCTCGCGCGCCTGGACATCGCCGACAATTTATACCCCTTATATATCCGTCGCTGATCTCCCCGCCGAGCCGGAGGAGCGCGAGCCATCGGTTCTCGTTAAACGATCTTTCGTAAAGGCACGAAATACCGTGAAAATGGGCCAGTATCTCCGGACCGGAGATCCTTATCGCCGGGCATCTCGTACGAACGCGTCCACGAAATTTACAACGCTGCGGCGTTTCCTGCTTGTCCGGGCCTCCTTTGCAGGAACAAACTTACTACCGGTAGCGGCAGTAAAATGCCGACTTCATTATGTTCGGGTCCGGTCCGGGCCATCCGTAATTAATACTCGCGACGGTATTAACTTTCAGCTGGTTCGATAACACGAGGACACGTATTTGTCTCGTAATTCGCGCTTTATCGTCGTCGTGGGTCGCTCGGACAGTCGATGGCCGATTCGTCGACCATCTTTGACATCCTAATTAACGAATTACACGTATTACTTCGCCAACCAACGTTGGAATTCGGGAGAAAAAAAAAGGAAGATTCGCGCGCGTCGGGAAAAAACTGGTTTCTTCGCGATGACGTTCTGCGGCGCGGCCGTGGCTTCGCTATTGACGCGGCTGCATCGTTTCGTTCACGCACACGTGTGCGACTACTTGCGGGATACACCTCCTTGTTCGCGTCGCTGCGTAGACGCGCCTCCGTGAACTCGGATAAGCATCGCGTAAACTTTTGATACCGTGCCCGTCCTGAGCTCAAGCGACCGTCCAAACAATCTGGTACACATGTGGATGAGCGTAAATAACTTAATTGCGAGTAAATTACAAAACAGCGAGTGGCGGCACTGAACGGGGCAGTGATATCTGGAGTCGCACGCAGACGAGATACTCCACCTATTTTTAGCCACCTTTTAAAAGTTGCGTGCAACGTTCGTTGTTACGTTCGATTTTAATTTGAATTTTGTTTGTACGGAACGAAGGCCCGTTGACTCAAAGATACGTTGACGCTGATGCTGAAAAGTTTCTTCTTTCATTGCCGAGGTTTCTTTCGTCTCTAAATGTAACTGAACGGAAATCTCGAAATTAATTACGGTTTTCGTACTTGGTTGGGAACGTTATTTCCCTCCAAAATCTTAATTCTTCAAAGAAGAACTAAGCAATTAAAAGCGAAACGAGGTGAAAATGTTTAAGCACGAGAAACGGTACGGTAGAAAAAATTCAATTATCCCAATTACAACGAACAACCAAATTGAAACAGTTTAGTAGTCCGAAGAGAAAGTGCAAGAATTAGTTAGATTCGTCGCTTCGGACAATTCTAAAGAAACAGAGGCACAGTGTTTCGCAAAAAGACGTTCACAGCTCACGGCGAACGACTCGGCTGTAATAAAGAGTTTAGTACATCGTTAAATTATACGCCACTTAACGATAATCTCTCGGCCGACGTCCGCGCGGCGGAAAGGGCAAGATTTATCCATCTAGTCATGCCACGATTCGCGAAACGTCGGGACGAGCGATAAACAAACACGCTCGGGCCGGATGCAATCGCGTTTCCTCCTCGCGTTTCCTCGCCGGCCTCGGGGATCCCAGCCTCGCCTCGTAATCCCGCCTACTTTCGATTGCGATGCGCATACGTTTCCACGGTTTCCGTACGTTTGCAGCGCGATACCGCGGACGGGCGTCGACGTGCTCGCGTGCCGATAGCTTTCTCGCGATCGTTATCGCGGGCTAACCGTCTGGTTTCTCGACTTTCCGCGACTCGTCGCGTTATTACGCCGGCAACGTCGGTCTTTTTCTCCTGGCGGAGCACTCGGCGGAGCAATCATCATGGCCACGTGGCGACCCGCGATTCCGCTCGAGCTTGGTCTTAGGTGAGATTTTCTACAAACGTCAAATCGTCTCGCCGATTTCGTAATTTCGCAGATGGAGGAATTCTCGATTGGGTGCGTTTGCCGGCTTTGGATGGATAGATAAACTCAACGCAATCTTATCTGATTTGTATTCAAATTCTAATTTTTATAATTCTAATTTTTATTAACAAACTATCGAGACAAGTTGAAACTTAACTTGATTGAACGTCCGGTTGTCTAATTACAACTACAGGCATTTATAATTGTTTAACGTGTTGAACAAAATCCGACACATCGAAAGATTAGCATGTTGTCTTTGTTTATTTCGAGAAACGATAGAGGTGGATGATTTTTAGATGATTTTATTTCTTCATCAAGATCGGTGATTTTACGACTGGACGTAGCATTCTCTTCACGGTGCGTTAAACCTCAATGAAATTCGTATTAATATTCCTTAATCATTCATTTATCACACGAAGCGATTAATGCAAATGAACACGATAAGGTTCGATCAAAGGTGACGATCAAACGAGCGCGATCGTTCATTCGGTCGAGTACACCGTGACGCGAACGCAACAGTTGAAAATAGAAACGCGACTTGCAGGGAATTCCATCTTAACCGAAAGCGTTTCAAACGAATTTACCCAAGTACCCTTGGGTATATTCGGTGGTTCGCGTTTACCATCAGCAAAATTACTCGCACGGTACGATGGCTCGCGACTTCGTTACAGACTGTCGCTCGCAGCGCTCGCGATGCAAATTCGTCCGCTCCGTTCGGCCGTTCGATAATTGCCACCGATTTGTCATTCGATAATTCCGGCCCAGGGATCGACACCGGTAACGGTAGCAGCCGGTCGTTTAAAGAAATCGATTTCACGAAAGATACATCCAGCCGATGTTGGCTGTATCCCTGCCAATCGACCTCGAGTTAAAACGCTTCGAGAATCGCTATCGCTTTAAGCTACCAACGAAACGCACCCATGAAAACAGAGAGAGAGAGAGAGCGAGCGAGCGCGTTCTCACCGACATGATGAGTTATTCATGACGTTCTCCGTTCTGCCAGTTACGCGCATTCTAACGCCACGCGTGTCTCCTTCTCACACTCCTACATACGCTCTCTGCCTCTCTCTCTCTCTCTCTCTCTCTTTCTGTAACCACGAGACCCTTCACCTCCGATCGCCGATCTTTTTCTTCATCTTCGTCTTTTCCCCCTCGTCTCGCTACTTTCCAGCCCACGCATTGTAATCTCGTTGATGCGCGGCCGTGAAAGGGAGAAAAGGGAACGCGGAGGAGGAGGAATGTGTCGCGCGCGGCATGTGGCCGCATTATGTGCGCTTAGCGAGAGCGCGCGCGATCGGGACCTGTGAAGAGCAGCACCAAGAGCAAGGAGGGTACTTGCTATACGCGCCTGCGGGCTTTTCGGCGATTCCTATCTGATTTCATTTGAATAATCGTTGCTCGTTGCCCTGTACGGGCAATTCGATCGTCGTTCGATCGTCGCTCGTATCTCGCGGCTTTATCCCTTTCACGTGGCTGGTTGGCGAACGGTTGGCTCGAATAATCGTACGTGCGCCGTACACGCACGTTGGCTGTCCGGTTAACGACGCGGCATCGTTTCCACGCAAAAGCGCCCGAACGAAGACGAGTTGTATACACACTCGCGCGCAGTGTTTCTCTCGATTCCCCTCGAGAGAGGAGAGAGCTGCTGGCGCCGCGACGCTCTCGACGTTGGACTCCCGACCGGGGTCCTCGAGATCGCTCTCTTTCCCTCTCTTGACGAGGAACCGGGATCCTCGGTGTCCCTTCAGAGAGTGCCGCGCCGAAACTCGTCCTTCTCCTTTTCGCTTTCAACGTTTACCACGCTCGGGTCCTCTTGGTGCTCGTCCCCCGACATCGTCTCCTCGTTATCGCTGCCACGAACAGCAATTTCGTTGTTATTATTAGGAACGCCCGGAGGGGCGAGGGAAAGAAACCGTGTGTTTACCCTCTCCAGAAGCCACTCGAGAAGCCGAGAAGCTCGTGCCATGAAAGATTTCACTTTATCCCTCTCGTCCGCGATATTGCTGCGCTTTGGCTCTGCTCCGGCGCACACTGCCGATGTTCTTCCCTCTTGAAGATTTAATTTTAATTTAGCGACCTTCGCAAGGAAAAGAAGGTCGATGTCTGCTACGAACGCAAAATCGGACTACCCTATCCAAGAAATTGATCCCTCAATTGACGATCCATTAGCTGTAGATTATGCTGTTCAATCTACAATCTGTGCGATTTCAAACCGTCCAAACGGGATTAAGCCGAGGAAAAGAGGCAAGTAGAAGAGAGAAATAAATGAATTTTTAAGAGGATCGATTGTATCACTGCGAATCGTCAATGATCTCACGTGTCACGACGAACGTGACAAAGAATTTCGCGCGAACTTACAACTATAACTATAACTATAACTATCACGACGGTCCGTTCGTCGAAGAATCAGCCATACCACCGAATTTCGAGCGTACACGGCGTGGGTGGCCTGCCACCTCTACCTTCTTTCCACCAACGGCCAAGCTCTCCTCTCTTCCGATGATGAATGACCTTTCGTGTACTTCTCCGTTGCATCGTACCGTGCGGGTCGTGTCGCGATCCTACCGTGTCTTCGCACCCATCTGCCTCGTCCAGTCTCGTCGTTCCCCTCCCTCTTCTCTCGCGATTTCTCTTTTTCACCTCGTGCACAGGAGAGGAGAGGAGAGGAGAGGATGATAAACACTGAGAAATGATAAAAATTCACACGCGGTGAAATCACGAGAAAGATAACGTTAACGTAAAACAACACTGTGGATCTCGCGGAGGTGTTGCCCCCGTGCACTTTTTACTGCTCCTCTCTTCTCTCGATCAGCCTCTTTCCTCCCGCCTTTGTCATCCCGTTTCGCCAAGTCGAATGATTCTTCTCTCCGTTTCGAAAGTTTCGAAAAAAACGGACGAAGGCATTATACTCTCTCACAGTTGAGACGTAGTTCTCGATCGCAATCGCGCAGGTAGTTTACGTTTACGAGGTTTGGCAAAATTTGGCCCGGTGTCGACGAAAGTTGCGCGCAGACAGAGCGCGTACACGAGAGAAACTCTCGGTTAAAGTGGATACAGTCGTAGCCTGTTAAACGGCGAGTTTCACCACGGGTGACGAATTTGAAAGGGGACGGTGACACCTCGGAGCATCCGCAACCGCCTTAAAAACATTCGAATGCCAAAGGAAACGGGGGGTCCAGGACGCGCAGCTCGTTCCTGCGGTTCGTTCCGAGACTCCTCCGTGCACGACTCCGCGGTCTTTTCAGCTACCTGAAGGAGAGGAGGAAGGAAAAAAGAGGAGGAGAGAGGAGACGGGTCTTCATATTTTATACGGGATGGGGATCCTTTATGCGGTCGACTACGGGGGCACCCAGCGTGTCGAATAGAATTCAGGAGGCCGGTACAACGATAGGTATTTTGACATGCCCGAGAAATTAGTATAATAAAGGGGGGCTAGGTAGACCGGCTAAGTGCCTAAACACACGCCGTAAATCTCCCCTCGGTGCTCTCCAACATCCGACCAATGTGGTAAAAACACGCTCTCTCTCTCTCTCTCTCTCTCTCTTTTCATGATTACCGTGCCACGCTGCCTCTCGAACACCGACAGTCTGCGGACCTTTTGACGTTTGATCGATCGAGATACATCTGAGAGAATCTCTCTAACGGTCTTTATCGCGACTCTTCGCTCCTTTCTCTCCGTTACCACCGTCTCCTCCTTTTTCCTTTTCTCCTCTCTTCGTTTTCGGCTAGGTTTTTCCCTTCCCTCTTTCGCGATGGAGCGAAATCCACTGTGAATTGGTATGTCCACCTTTGCGACAGACTCGAGGAGTCGCGAGTCGGAACTTCAATAATTGGAGCACGTTTGTAGATAAAAGTCTGCACCCTCGCTCAAAATTGGAGGAGCTGAGCGACACGCAACTTGACGAGAATCTGCAAAGCATCGACAATTGCATTGTAAAGTGCACTTCAAAAATTCCACGATTCCACGTTCTAAGAATTTTGGCGTCATTCGTCCAAACTCGGTAAAGTTTTAAAATCTCATTTTTTAACTGAAAAAAAAAAAAATAATTTACCTACGCGCAAAGATGGTGGAATATCGCGATCGGCAGCCTACCTAGGCTCAAACTTTCTTCGAGGTTGCTAAAGAGTCAAACAAATTCTCAGCGCGAGCAATCGGCGACGGAACCCTGTACCTAGAAAGTCGATCCGACACCGGAGTACGCCTCTATTAGCAGCCGCTGTAGATACACGTATATCGCGACGCCTGGGCCAACGTCAGTGGCGTAGCGGCGACCCAGACGCCTCGACAGATTCTTCGGATTCTCCGTTTCGTGCAGACGTTGACGTTGAACGATCGAAGGAAGGAAGTCACTGTGTAAACCGTTTAAGAAACAGCGTGACACGTTAAAGACGCGTTGAACGGCAACGCGACTTTTCTTCGCTTGTTTCGTTGTAACGTTCTTCGGTCGCTCAATTCAAGTCAACTGAATCGAGCAAAGAGAGCGAACGCGCGGAATGGCGAGAAAGAAACAACGATCTCGAGCACCGCGCGAGTATCCTCGGTTAGTTAGATGCGTGGTACGAGCGATCGAACAATCGGGAAACGAAAGACAGGAAAGATGGACGCGGCCAGATGGTTCTACGCCAATGTATGTACAGCAGTGGTACATACATACAGTACGTAGATACGTACAAACGCCGGCCATCCGGTGCACGAGGGGGTCGATCGATCTCTCTTTCGTCGTTGCGCGACCACCGTGCCGCTGCCACGCCGCTTCGAGATACCTCCGCGATCGGTGGTATAACGATGGTGGAGGTGGAGGCGGAGGCGGAGGCGGCGGCGTGCGGTAGTGGTGGTGATAGCGATACGGCGATGGTCGAAGGTATACTTATATCGGCGGTGGTCGTGTCGGTGGTTAACGGAGGCGTGGCCTCGAACAAGGTGCCCCCGGGTGCGCGCCGCCCTTGCCTCCACGTTCCTACGTATCGTGGTTCCCCCGTGTGTTCCTCGGCTCGCCGGCGTCACGTGACCGGGTGCCCGATCCCTCGGGTTCAGGCGACCGCCTCGAACGGCTCCGAGGAAGCCCCGAAAGGCAACGCCCAACAGGGGATGCCCGTAGGACGCCCGGCTCCGTTTTCCTTCTCTCTCGGTCGCAGCGGCGATCGCGGTTCGGCAGCGTCGTTATCGGGGGCTTCGCGAACGGCCAGGCTCGAGCGTCGTTGCCGTGGTTAAGTCGTGGTGGTGGGGAGAGCGGTGCGCGTGGGAGGAGGAGCGGTAGCCCAGTGGAGTCCGGGAAGTCGAGCAGCGCAGACGCGTTCGTTTTGCGCCGCGTCGATCCTCTCTCGCCGTGGGATCTACATCTCGAGCAACGCCAGCAGCAACGGCAGCATCGTCTTGCAGCTACGTCACCGACCGAACGCGCCGCGTACTCGCGACTCGTCGCGCGGCACGCTCCACGTTCCTCCCTCGACCGCGTTTCTTCCTCGTTCATCCACGTCGATTCGATCGCCGTCAACCGAAGAGAGGTCGATGGGAAGCAGCGCGCGGGTGTTGGTCGTCGACGATCGTTGTTGTCGCGTTGCCGATCCAACTGGAAACGGGAGAACCAGCGTACCGACCACGAGGATTCCAGTAGTTTCAACTTTTGTTTCGCGCGTGTGAGGCTTGGTGATACAGTCGGCAATTGTTATTACGGGAACGCGAAACAAAGTGGTTACGTTGCGTTTAAATCGGGAGAAAGAGAAAGAGAAAGATAAAAAGGAAGAGGAAGAGGAAGAGGAAGAAGGAGAGGGGGAGAGAGAGAGAGAGAGAGAGAGAGAGGGAGGGAGAGAGACGTTGAAGGAGAAGCAGAAGCAGCGCACCGGACACGAGGCGAGAAGAGAACGCGAGGAAAAAAATTGGAATCAAAGTGTCGTCGGCTGAGAAGGGATGCCTACAAAGGGGGAAAGGGGAAAAGCGACGGACTTCAGCATCGCGGCCATCATGGCGCCCAGGGGTCCGTCCTTCGGGCATTACCACCTGCAGGGCATTGGCAACGCCGCCGCTACCGCTAATACCAGCTTGGAATGTCCAACTGGCAAAGCATTCGTCGCCAATTCTCATCTCGATCACCGTGAGTTTACCATAATTTTCCTCCTTTTCTCTCGCCGTTCGCGGGCGCGACAACCGTTGTTGGCGCTTTGCGATCAACATTTTGCTCCACTTTCACATCCGTCCGTAAACTGCAAGATCACCGATGCAACGTACGAGTTCGTCAACGTATAACGTTATCTATGGGATTTACTGTCGCAGATGAAAACTCGCTATTTTCCCCGAGTATAGGACGTGTCTCGTTCGTAGATAACAAATAACAGTTTGTTTCCGTCGCACGTGTAGATAAACGCACGTGAGAAAAGGTCAAAGTATTTCGAAAGACGCACGGGTCGTTGCGTTCTTGAAAATATTGGATTTTGAAGATCCGGTAGAGTCACCTCGCGTACCCGCGCTGATCCGTGTCGAGCCGTTTTCTATCCGACGGTGTGCGAGTCGAGCTTCGACGAAGCTCGACATCGTTGCCAGAATGTTGTAACGCGAGTGTTGCGCGTATCACGAACCGATGAAAAATTAGACGAAGACGCGAATCTTGGCATTTTACGTCGCAATCCAACGATGCCGATAAACAGGTAGTAGGACAACAAACAAACAAACAAAAAACCAATCTCCCCGCTACGCAGCGTACAGTTTGATGATAACTGAGCCCCACGTTACACAAAAGTCAGTGTAAATTTGAGGAAAAAGAGCAGATATTACGTAGAAGATCTACGAGGAAGAAACGCGTGGAAGAAGTAACGCGATAAGCGTAACTTTTCTCTCATTCGAGATCAATTGTCTCCTCAATTTTCCTCGTCTCCTCCGTCGAATTGCTAGCGATGGAATTTTCATTCCTCGGTCACCACCAGCGGTTCAACTCGAGCGTAGCTTCGCGTCCATTAGCCAAGGCGTTGACTGCCTTCCGTCCGTTTAATTACAATTCGTGATCTATCGGATGCCCAGGTGAAAATAGAATTCCGTCGTGTGTCGGATCGGAGAAGACATTTGGCGGGTCGGATGATAATTAGCGTCGCGAAATGGGAGCACTGCCGAGCAGAAAATAAGCGACTAATTGTTGCCAACGGATCGCGCGCGTAAATTTTACCTGTTCGCACCGAAATTAACGGTCCTGGCTATCTTTGCCATCGCGCGGATGAAAGCATTGTGCGCGCACGATCCTCCCCCCCCCCTTCCCGTTTTATACCGATGTTTTTCTTCGAATTTCGCGTCGTTAGGAATAAATAATTGGGCCGAGCAGGGCCAATTATTTGCTCGGAAGCGATAAGCGGTCGGAACGGTCGAAGACGAAGAAATGGAAAGGAAATTATCAGGTTGGACTGGACGACGGGATTCGTGTTAATTTCGAAACGAAAAAGTATCATTCGCCAACGAACGATTTTTCTACGGGGGGGGGAGGGGCGGAGAGGGGGGAACGTAAATTGCCGGTGTTTTTGTCTTCGGGAACTCGTCCGGTGCTTTCAGCCGGTAATCACATTAGCACCGTTAACGACGCCATTACAGCACCCGTAGCAATCTAGAGATTCTTAATCGTTCCCAGGAACAAGTTCTGCCCGCGTACACACGGCAGAGTGGGCGAGGTGGAGAACATTAAATACGAACTTGCAATTAGATTCATAGGTCCCTCTATTGGCTCCGCCGTCCGTAATCATTGTTTCGCGAACGCGTTGCGGTAATACACATATCTCGCAATGCTACCGGATAATGGGAGAAAGAATTTGCATTAATAACACGCCGATGTTAAAAGCCTGTGCTGCAGCGAAACGGGCAACTTGAAATCGATTCAGGCTCGGGGCGATGTGGCGTGTTTCTCCGCTACCAGAGGATATTTCAACGACTTAATAATGAAATTCGCCCAACGATAAACGTTGATGCCATCGGGTAAATGGCACTCGAATCTCCATTTTATGTTTCGTGCCCGTTATTATTTAAGATTCGACGCTTGCGAGTTATCTCGTCCTCGTCATCTGTCTCTCTTCCTCTTTCTCTCTTTTTCTCGAGCGTTTAGTCGTAGGTACCAGCCGGGAATTTAGAAGGAAGCGCGTCAACTCGTGTAACGCGATCGTTATTCGGCTCGTTCCGTCGATCCTTTTGAACAACATCCTTCGAACGGCCGGGTGGTGACAGGATTCTGGGTGGTCGACTGTCGGTCGTGGCAAAAGGAAGCTGACGTCAGTAGCTCGGTCATATTTCTTCTTGCCTTAAGATCATGGAACGTGGGACCACCTCTTGGCACGCCACCGCCAGAGTTTTAACTCCTTCCGTTGGCCGGAAAGCTTCCGGTAAGACATGCGCCCTCACGCAGCTCCTATTCGATCCCCTTCGGACTACTCAAAACCGAGATCCTCCTCCTCTTTTTTTCTTCCTATCTCTGACGTCCCTTTCGTTTCTCCCTCTCTCCCCGAGCCCTTCTAACCTTCGCGCTCTCTTCTCTCTCTCTCTCTCTCTCTCTCTCTTCCTTGAGAAACTCGAGATTGCGAAACCAACGCGGAAGTTGAGGATATTGACTGCTCGCGTGGTACACCTAAATTTGGTTTCCTTAAGAACTCGACTGTGACAAACAAATTGTTCACTGAAAGTAATATAATGTAATAATATGATATGATGAGTATAATTTTATTGTTTATTTATTCTTTATACAAAAGTAAGAGAATTGCAATAAATAAACTAATAAATAAACTAATATCTACATACGGAGAGAGAAAAAATTGGCCTGAGAACAAATCGGGGGAAGGAGGATGTTGTTAAGAAATTTCTAAGAAAGAGGAAGTCGTTTTCTTTCTACTACGTGGACTGTCGTCGTTTCGCGGAAATATTAGAAGCAACAAACAAATTAATAAACGTGTGTGTGTGTCTCTCTCTCTCTCGAGAGAGAGAGAAAGATTAGCTTGAGAATAAGTCGGAAGGAAGAGAATGTTACTAGGAAATTTCTAAGAAAGAGGAAGTCACTCTGTTTGCTACGTGGATTAACGTCGCTTCGTGGAATTTCTACGATATTGACCCAAAAGAAATGTCCGCGTACGACCGAATCCCGTGTTCCACGAATTCTCGCGTCGTTCAAGGGTAAACATCGTCGTACATCCACGATTCATTCAGTCGCAGTTAAAGTACAGACCGCTATCGTGCGGTTATACAACGTTAATTAATGCACACACGACGCGGCTTCAACTTCGGCGGATCGTTATTGCGTTCGTTTGATCGTGTACCTGGCCGTTAAAATCGCGACTCGAGCGCCTTTACAAGTGCCACTGGTGGACCTCCGAAGAAATACTCTGCGTTGACGCGATCGACGATCCTCCTCTTCTTTCGTCGAGTCGAAAACGAAAGGAAAGCTTGCGTGGAAGGAAAAAACGCGTGTGCGTGCGTGCGTGAGATAGAGAGAGAGAGAGCGAGAGGGGAGCGGCTTAGGACGAGAAACAGGAATTCGAGATGAAAACCGCGAACGCGTGATGTCGTGAAAGAACGTCGAGGTCGGGGGTGGGGGGTGGGGGGACGCACGCAACACGCACGGTTGAGGTGTTAATTTTAACACCAGGCTTTCCCCGATGGTCGACCCGTTGTCGGGCCGACCGTCTGTTCCCGAAGCGACGCCACGCGGTTTCACGAAACCAGTCCCGCTCGCGATGGCTCAATAAGGAAATCGTGAAATTTTGTCGTCGAACACGGGCGGGGACCGCGGCGGGCTCCTCTTTTCACTCGTCCACAGCCGGACGATTCGAGCCTTTTCGATTCGCGTTATTGTTAGTCGGAGGCTCCGGGGAGAGAGAAATAGGGCCTAAGTACGGGCGGCACGATCGCGGAGGGAGCAAAGGGGGGAAGGGGATGTGTGCGTGCGCGACAAGTGCCGCGGCCTGCGTGAGTGCGTACCATGCACGCAGATGCGATGATGCACGCAACCAGCGAGAAACGCACGCGATCCGCTGTTAGCTCACCTTCCTTTTTAACGCCGTTCGTTCGCGTTCCCTCTTCTTTCTCTCGTCGACGCGTTTATCCTCGTTTCCTCGAAATTCTCCTTCCTTCTCTCCCTCCCCCCTTCCCCCTCGCGTCGTTAAATTTCGACGCCACTCGCCAACGGGGGCTCGCTGTTTCATTATCGTAATTGTGAGACGCGTGTTCCTTCGCCGCCGTCTGAAGTTGAGCGCGAGCCGGCAGACGATTGTCCGCAGATATACAGCGGTGGGTATTATTTATTTACGGGATACACTTTTCAGCGTGAAGTGAAAATACAGGAACGGGACAACGGGAGAAGGACAGTCAGGGACAGATATGCTAGAACGAACGCGTAATTGCTTCTCGAACCTCGCTCGTCGTAGCGAGCGATTTTTTTCGTTGCGGTGTATTTACACGTTGAAACTGTTGTATATTCAGACCCGTGGCGCAGATTACGGTCTGGAAAAGAGGGGAAAAAAAACGTGATGCGAACTGGAGAAAAAATAAGTGACATAAAATTTATTTCTTCGCGGGGGAAACGCGTTACTTGTTGTTAGATGGAATATTATACAAACGAATCGTACTTCTTTTTTTTAAAGGATATTTTTAAAGGAATATCCAACAACAGCACTAACTAATCTTCCGCACAAGAGGAAAAGAGAATCGCATCGTCAATCGATCTTCAAATCGTCACTGTGTGTCGATAGAATCGTCGTACGAACGACGTACGAACCAATTTTAAATTGCTGGCTTCCGTCTCAATCTCAGCGGAGATCGTCAAAAAAAAATCGCTGGAAACGTTAACACCGGAATGTTAGAAAGAAACTGGTGAAAGTAATTGGACGAGCGCTGTATCTGTCAAACACGTCGTCGAAAATTTGACGAAAAACCGGTTTGGGCACGCGCGACTGAGAAAACGTTCGCTCGTACGCCTTCGGAACGGCTATCGGAAACAATTCGAGCGACACGATACACCAAATGCTTCTAGAACGGCGACTAACTTTAAATTACAGTCTTTTCAACCCCCCCGCGACGACCACTTTTCTTAACGGGGCAGAACCGTTTCTCCTCGCTAGAGTCGATGACTATATATTTCCTAGCTCTTCAACTTACGGTGACGTCCCTTCACTCGCGTATGTAGGTACATATGTACGTACAGCGACTTACGAAGACGTTCGAACTCTTTTCACGGTATAACTTTTAATATCTGCCATCTGCACTGTATAAAACGTCTTGGAATTTCATGAACATTTTATCGAGAGACGACCGTTGCATATCGCATTGATAAAATTTAGAATAACAGAATAGACAGAATTTAGAATATTTAGAATCTTTAAAATATTTATAGAGGTTACGAGATTTGTTTGTTGCAAACCTACATACATTTTAATATATAACATGTAGATAGAAAATATATAAGAGTATGTAAGAATGCGTGACATTTTTACTGTTACAATTATTATTATTTCTTTATTGCTCAAGTAAGTTACCTCCATGCTAAAGGCTGTTTCCCTCGTTTGTTAAGTTAAGTTTAGCAAAGTTAGTTAATATACAGCGTCAATAATCGTCTCGCGTATTTAAAATGTATCTACTCACTTGATATTGACGAAACGTACAGATACGTATTAAATATCTTGTAGTAATTTACCAATATAATCGTACGTTACGATTCACGACAATCAGATCTCGTCGCAGCGTTTAATTTGATTTATCAGTGGGAAGAGACGAAGATGAAAAAGACAATTCTTACAATTTCTAATCTTCCAGATTAGATTAGAACTACAGCAAGTTTTAAAGAAATGTCAAATACATCGAAATGTATTTATAACATAGTATGTTTACAAAAGCTATCTATGAGTGTTCGAATACCTTCGTGCGTGACTATGCGATTACTTCACTTGCTTCTTAATATCTGGAAGTATGTTATATTTATTTTGATTTTTACATATTACGCTCATTTTCGTATCGTCCTTTTTCTTCTCCTCCTCCCCTCTCTTTTCACGTCTGCCGATCAAAAAACGAGTTTGCACACTATAACGTAGCAACCAGCTCCGAACATCGACGCACGAGACAACGTGCATTCACGTTGCATGCACGTATCGCGATGTCGTGACGTTAAGCGACATTCGAAAGTCGAATCGTTCGTCCGAGATCGGTTCAGTTAACGTCGTTGCCGACACTCATTTCCGCTTTTTAATGGTATCTCCGTTTGCTTCTTGTCCGGAAGTGCGCCAGTTTCTTTTTACTTCTTTTCGCTCGGTCTCGCAACGAAGCGTTTCGTTAGAAATTTGATTGCCGAGTCGTTTCCAGCTTCGATCGAAAGTGTTTCTCGAAAGTTTTCCGCTCGACGCCGGTTGCCCGCGGACTGTGGTTTCCATGGAAAATACAAATAACAGATACAAAATTGCGTAGTGCGTAAACTTCCAAGCTTTTTAACTCTCTACCAAACTTTTGTTCGGATTGGTCAGTGATCCAATGTGAGATTATTTTTCATTAGGCTGGAGATTTGATTATCGTCGTGACTAAACTGTCCATCGCGAAACTTCTAAGATCTTTCTTGAAAAAGCACAGTGGCAGTAGAAATCCACTGGGCCTCTTTTCGCAACTTTCGCAACGTTGAATTCTCTTTTTCTCAAAGATATTTTCATACCGTTTCAGAGAAAAATTTCCCTTGAAACTTGTTGCACGATTTTTTCTTCGCCAAATTAACAGAGTCGAAGGTATCGACAATTTTTCATCGGGCGTGCGAGTACTTTCCACGTCCACTGTATTTTAGTCGTTTAGTCGTTTGGCGAAATGTGCGCGTGTGAAAGAGAGAGAGAGAGAGAGAGAGAGAGAGGGGGGGAAAAGGAAGACGAAGAAGAAGAAGAAGAAGAAGAAAGAAAAGGGTTTCTCCTGTGAAGCGTGTTGGCCCGTACACTTTCTCGAGAGGAGCAATTCTTTTTATCGCTCGCGACACGTGTGCGCCAGAGTATGCGTAAACGCACGGGTATCACTTGCGGATCCAATTTGAGATACGACGCCGGAAGACGCATTGTTCGCGCGGAATAGTACAAATTAACAGATCGGTATCGTGACGGCCGCAATTAACATTGTGTACACTGGACGCGGTGGATTGGCTTTCTTGAAATCTGACGGTTTAATTAGGCGCCACCTTCGTGGCAGATGCGCGCTCCGTTCGATTAATTACCCCCGCCCCTGTACTCGGCTTTCGCGTATCGTTTCAGTTCATCTCGCTCGCTTTAAATCGACACGCCTAATGGCAATCGCGTCGCGATGAAAAACAGTGTCCCGCGATCATTCCGTTTTATCTCGACCTAGTGTTTGTCGCCTGGTACGTGTATATTTTCAAGGCGGCCGTATGTGTGAGATGGTGATTTTTTTTTCTTCTTTTTGTGTCGCGTTAACTTGCCCAATCGTGTCTCTGTCTTCTTGCGTTCTTTCGGCCATCTTCGAACCACATATATTTTTTTAACGTTGAGAAGATGCCTCAAGTTTGAGCGAAGCGTAAAAGCTTTTTAGTAGGATTTTTCATCTTCTTTTAAAAGATTTTAAAAGATTTTTCTGTCTTCTAAAATGAAAGTAAGATCGGAATATAAGAGTTTGAGGGATTAAAACTGTTGAATTTCGTCGGTTTACATCGCACCGTTTTTCGTACGTACCGTTTCTGTTACGATGTCGGACAACGTTTACGTCAGACAACGACTGAAATGATTTAATCAGAAATAAACGAACGAGCTTCTATTTCTAAACAGTTGGATGTTGTTTTGACTTTTGGGTGGAGTTTTGATATTGAGTCAACGAAAGGAAATTTTTAAATAAAAGCTCCGTTTGATATTTTTTCATCACTTCTAAGAATCTAATTTTATGAAATTAGAGCGGAAATTTGTATTTTTGTTGTACGCGAAAGAAGTCACAATGACCAGAAACAGTTACATTTATGAATATTACAAGCTTGATAATATTTCTTCTCGATAGTTTTATCATCGCGGTTATTTTTTCACCCGATAATTAGATCAAGTTGTAGGAAAACTTACCAACTCTCGAAATAACAGAAACTTAAATACATTACGGGTTCCATTTTGGATCTTGGCAACTTGGCACCTCGTCGAACAGTTCCATTTCCGACTCGTCTGTCCACTATACAGCTACAATTCAGTCCCTAATTTATTAAATGACATAGTAATAAATAAAGAAATGAATCTACTGAATAGAGATAAGGCTCCTTTTGCTTTTTTAAATTAAAATCTTCAAATTTATTTTACTCAATTCCAGATCATTGAGTATCACTGGTCCTTAACCTCTTGTTACGCTCGTGATCGTGAGTTATGGTCTGAAGAAAGAAACGATGCCACGCAATTCGAATTCTCTAATTTGAAAGTTAGAAAGCGATTACAAATCGACGGACGATTACTTTACGTCTAATGTTTCTGTTACAACGATCGATCTATGATTAATCTATGATATAATTTATCTACGATTAATGTTTGGAAAGAAAATGGCGAGACGAGAGGTTGATAGGTTAATCCTAAGTACGATAAACGTCGCGATTTATCCGAGGCTAATGGCAGATTGCGAATGTTTCAGGAACGAGGACGTCACCGGTGAACATAGTTGCGACCGCGACCGTTGTCACGGACGAGGCGTTGCTCGCCGACGACGAGGTGGACAACTGCGAAGGCGAGAGCGAGGGGACGGAGAAGTCGACTCAGGAGGAGGACGAAGAGGTCGACGTGGACGTGGAGGAGTGCAGCAGCGTCGACGACGGGCCGGTTCACGGTGCGCCGGACGATCTGAGCACGACGTCCTCCGCGAGGAAGTGCCAAGACGTGTACAACGAACACGAGCGGAAGCACCGACTGCGGACCAGTTGCAACTCCGACGAGCTCCGGGACGTCGAGTGTCATCTCGAGACGAAGGAGCTGTGGGACAAATTTAACGACCTCGGCACCGAGATGATCATCACGAAAACTGGCAGGTAAGCGAAACGTATCTATCGGTTAACGTGTCGCGCGACTGACAACGAGAGCAGGAAGGTCGCGTGACGCGTGCAGGTGCAACTGTTGGAGGATGCCCGAATCGGGAATTGAGAGATACTCGTCTCGCTTGGAAATTAACTTCCATTCCGAGGGGCTTTGTCGACTTTTGTTAGGGGAGAGAGGGGCAAACCAAGAGGTTTCTTCTCGAAATTGGAGCGAATTTATCTCTTATTTTCTACAAACGTCAGAGGTTTCTCAGTTTGACGAAGCATGTACTTGTTTCATTATATCTACTTTTATTTGATTAAGCGAAGAAGGGTGAAAACTAAAGCACCAAGACGATCCAATTTTGCATTTATAATTATTCGCGA
Organism: Melipona beecheii; assembly: GCA_032399605.1. Taxonomy (NCBI): domain Eukaryota; kingdom Metazoa; phylum Arthropoda; class Insecta; order Hymenoptera; family Apidae; genus Melipona; species Melipona beecheii. The sequence goes on along the minus strand of JAUCMO010000501.1, from coordinate 4,241,784 downwards.
CATTTTTGACGTTTTTATAAAGAAAAAAATAAAGCTACCTCTTTCTTCAATTAATATCAAGATCAAGAAATCTCCAAAAGGTAGATGACTTTTAGATGGAGAACGTTCTTACTCTTTGAAAAAGGAGGACAGCAACGCGTTTCTCCGTTTTAAATATACATATAATACGCCAGATGTGCGTGTCTGCGACATTCGTAGGAAATCGCACGGTTTACGACTTCGATTTACTACGTGCGAACAAACGACGAACGAAACCACTTCCGAACGAAACACGCGCGTTCGGCTAATAACGGGAAAATAAAACTTTTTTTTCGGCTGTAATTAGGCAGCGTCACGGCGCGCCGTTACGGCCCCGTTGTACGATCGTTAATTATCGCGGCGTGAACGCTGGTAGCGCGTTTCGAACAAAAGCCAGTCCTTCCCCGACGGATACCGGGCAAATTGCGACGTCGCAAACAAAACATCCGACGTGGGTACTCGAACTAATGGATTTCATTGACCGACGTTTTACGAGATATTTAAGGGAGTTTTTCGGTGTAATTTATCGGTGGCAATTTGTGCCCCTCTCTCTCTCTCTCTCTCTCTTTCCTTGTCCCTGTGCGCGCGTATACGCGCGGCTCGCCCGCTCGCGCGTTTACCTTCATTTTTATAGGTATGCTAATAAAGCGGAGGCCGCAGCTGCGCGCTCTAAGGATGCGTGACCACGTTGAAATTACGAGATGTTTGCGCGCAAGGGGAGGCCCCCGGTCTAACGCGCTGTCCCTTGTACGCTTTCCTCTGATAGCTTTAAAATGATATCATCCGTATTAGAAACTGTTTAACTCCCGTTCGTTCCTTGTGCTTCCGTTTCGTACATTTTTCTTCTGCTTCTTTTTTTTTTACGAAATGCTACGTCATTTTGTAGCGCGCAGATACAGAAACGGGGAATAGAGCGAATTACAGCGCGTGTTTTTTGACACTTTTGACGAGAAAATACGCAGCCAGAGTTGCAAATGGTGTTCGTTTTCAGAGTTACCTGTTAATTATCACGTCGCAATTATGCATTCGGTGTAAAGTCCAGAACAAATACCTAATTACGACGTTAGGCGAAACTGGAAAGTGCAAGATCACGACGTGAAATTGAACGCCTGTGTGCGAGACGCGAGCAGGGATTTACTTTGTTTATCGTTAACGAAAGAATATTTGGCTGTCTGTAAATTTAAATGTTAATTGCTCGCGAGAGTCAACGTTTCAAATTAGCGTCTCGACTAATTACGAAACGCGGGTAATTAGTGGGTATCGCGCGATGCGAAGGTTCCGTCGATGTGGAACGAAGTGCGGCAAAGTACTGTCGTAGCCGGGAACACGCGAACGGACGATTCGTGCATGAGTTTCCCTCGAACACAGAAAAGTCAAACGCGACAAATGGCTCCAGCGGACGAAAGAGCATCAGTCGAAACGATATAAATTGGTCGTAATTTAAAGAAAGAATCGAAACACATTAACGTTCGCACATCTAAAATCCAACGCTAACATTTGCATTCGAATATTACAAAATATTGCTTTTCTACAAAACTAACATAAATTGTTCCTTTTATGTTCCTTTGCATGCTTATCGGAGGTAATTTTGCAGTAAAGGTTTGACGTATCTCGTAGAAAGATCGAAAGAATTAAACGAAATTCGTTATTTATCACATTGAGTTTCGCGCGTACGTCTTGTTTTGTGCCAGTTTGCGACCGCGTAAATTCGCGAGTAATAGCAAGTTGAAACTCGGGAGTTGGGTAGCCGCGTATAATTTCCGTGTACATACAAAACGCTATATTATAATTAATATAAACATGAACGAAACGTAAATTACAAATTACATATATATATATATATATATATATATTGAAGCATAAATTACATACATAGGTATAATTTCCGAGAGTTACTTCAACACAATAAGCGAAAATCGATAGCCCGAAATTAAAAGAAAAGAAAAAAAAAAAAAAAACACAAATCCATCCGAGCACGTGCACCGTTCTCGAAACATCAGCGAGCGGAATCGCACAAGACGGCCGACTCGGTCGAAACAATATCGGCAATCTAAAATATTTCAAAGTAATTCCAGGGCGTGTCGTTGGCTCGACTTTCTTTCTAGGCACGATCGATATATCAAGAACGCGGCGATGCACGAATAGCGTCGTTAGCACGAGAAACTTGGCACGAAGTCCCAGCTGAACGAAAACGTCAGTCTCTCGAGTGACAATACGAATTCGGACCAATCAGGTGGAATTGTCTGGCCCTACGGGGTGCCAGCACCATATACTCCTCTGATTCTTCCTCGAGGACTAGAGAGCTCACGGGGTCTCATTTTTCCCACGTTGGCACCCGCCAAGCGTTTCGTCCCTCTCTCCCCCCCTTCTCGCCTTTCCCTCCTAATTCTTTTCCCTCCGCGTTGTCGCCGTTCTTCCACAGGCCTTCCTACATATTCGATTTCAATATCGCGAACAAAGCCAATTTCACGCGTGCTGCGAGGAAAAGGAAGAAAGCAGAGAGGTATATCGCGGTTGCCTGGCCCGACTCGAGTCCGGCGAACGCGGAGATCTCTCTCCGCTCCTTCTAGATCGGCCGATCTTTTTCTCTCGTAACCTGTAATCAACGAGTTTTCGCCGATCCTTGCTTCGCCATGCTGCTTCACCCAACAGCAGGTCCTTATTTTCTCCTTTTATTTTATTTCGTTCAGGGATCGACAACGCGCCGCGGCCCTCTTCTCGGTGTCAATCGTGGAAAGTGAAACGATCGCGGCGGGGGTGGGAGAGGCAGGTCTCGCGCACGGTTAGGGAAACGAGTTCTTCGACGAGATTTCAGAACGTCGTCGGCGTTCGTAAAGTTCACGGCGGAAGGTAGCGAAAATCGAAGAAAACGCGCGGCTCTGCTGGCAGCCTCGCGACGAGTGTATATTTTTCAAAGTTTAAGTAGGTAAGCGTGGACTGCGAGCCAGCGAGTAGAATAGGAGGTGTGGACGAGCAGGTCAACGGAGAGCGAGACAGGATACCGGCGGATAGAGGGTACTCGTCACGCGAACCCTTCATCAAGGTGCCAGCAACCTACATTATACACTCACACGTGCCCCGGCCCCGGTAGGGTGAACGTGCATGTTACGCGAGAACGTGCACGGATCGCGAAACACGGCGCACGGAACAACCGAAGGAATGAAAAGGCGATACAGAGAAAACGAGAGAAAGAGGCCGGGGACCGCGAGGCCGAGTTGGTGTGCGAGTTTAAAAGAGACAGAGAGAGAGAGAGAGAGAGAGAGAGAAATATGGAGAAGCAGAAAGAGCGAGTGGGTACGACAAGGAACCGCAAAATGTCTATTTGTCTCTGTTACTCCGTTGTTCTCTCGGTTACAAATCAAAAGTTTCGAGAAGAAACGTCCAAATTCACAGGATGTAGGAAACAGTCTTCACGTGTCAACAAAATCTTTGTTAAACTAATATTCGGGTATTTCCAGAGCTATAATGCTGATGATGATAGCTGTTGATAAATGTATGTTTTAATTTTTTGTAACATCGTAAAACTTGAAATTTATATATATATATATATATATTCACATATTCACTACTTTATCAACACATTGTCACGAAATGGATAATTTGTAACGACTGTTGATTGTCAGATTTTTAATTGGACTAGACAATTACAACCAGAATCTCGTGTACTAGTAGGAGAAGATCATCAAATAATAAAAATAAGAACGTACTTCGCCATAATTAATAATATATTAGTAGGTATTATTATATTAATCAACACGTAGTTAGTAGTTAACCACGTCGTAACGAGTACAGTCTCGAACAACCGGAGAACGAGAGTCGAGATCCTCGGGTTCCTTCAATTGCAACTGAAAACACGTGCAAATATGCGCATACATCAACATAAAAATGAACGAGAATTCCGTCTTCGCGTATAACTCACTCGAATATAATATATACCTATACGTGATAAAGATTAAAAACGTGCTAATTATCGAACGACCGCCTCGAGTTAGCTAGGTGCGACACGGAAAGAGTCCACGGACATAATTACAACAGAGACAGCACCTGGCGGTGTTGCAGAGTCGTTAGCTTGGCAAACATTTAAGTAACTCGGATGGCCTTTCGGATCGCTATAATATCCAGTGCTTCCGTAATCCATTTGTAGCAGCCCTTCCGCTGGTGGTTCTGTCCTCGGGGCTGATGGCTTCTCCGACCATTCTCTCTCTCTCTCTCTCTCTCTTTCTCTCTCTCCACCCCTGAAATGTATATACGTTGCTCTCACTATAGACCAACAGGCCAGATGTACGTATGTGTATGTACACGCGTATGCGTATTTCGAGACTGTTGGGGTGCTTTGGGGTCGAGGTGTTCCTGCGATTATGGCCTCGTTAGCCACGGCCCATGGAGGGCTTGTTTGTTTCTGCCTAATTTGACAGGGAAATACGCGGTACAACGAGAGACAGCCATTTTAGGGAAGAGAGAGGGAGGGAGAGAGGGGGGGGCGAGCAAACGATATTTTCTTGTTCGATCGTACGAATCGTTTAGTTTTATCGTTTCATTTAACCCTTTATGTCCGGAATTAAGTTAGCTGTAACGCTTTTCATTAAATCATTGTACCATAATTTTCTATCATTGGAGAAGAGAGAAAGAAATTGTAGTAGTTTGATGTGCAGAGGAGCCTTCCTCAGGTGAAGCCCTATTTTTCGAATATATCTTAAGAAAGAACGCAACGTTTCTTAGTTATTACCCGACGTTCTAATAACGTGATTTTCAGATGTCGAGATATTTGTCATTCACGAATGTTCATTAAAAAACATCAGGTTATAAAGATTTACGCTAATAACGTTCTTGTACATCTCGATTCAATAACGTAATATATCAATGTAATCCATATCTTTGTGGCCAGCACGAAAAATTGTTTGCATTTGTACAAAGTAACATTCTCAACTCAGGATGCGAAGGATTAGACTTACTTACGTCCGACGAAGAACGCGCGCGATTATCTAAATTAAATCAAAAAAGAAAACATCAGCGACGCGTTGCTTCGCGAGCGTAGTTTAGGAGATTTGCACGCGAAGCGAGAGCGTTTCAGTAGGTAACAAATCAGCGACTCGCACGCCGTGATTTTCTATAAAGATAAGGTTCACGATCGTGTTCACGCGCGAGAGATGTACACGGAGGTGTAGGAGCGCGACGAGAAATGGGGACGAGGGCGAAGGATCGGAGGGGGAAAGATTGACTTACTATCGATACTTAATAGGCGTTTCGATATATTCCTGTTCCGTCGTTGAACGCAGGAGGAACTACCCTTCGGGGCGGTTAATTTTCTCGATGATATATTGCAACAGAATCGTTGTACGCTGGAAATTCGTTTCGAGAGAGAGGGGTGATTCTGAACGACCGAGGGTGGCGAAACAGTAATCGCACGGTCGTTCGTTTTTCTGGTAATGCGTTCACGTTAGAATACAAGTTTTAGTCGACTGAGTAGTAGTCGATATCACCCTCGAAAATATATTTGCTTTTTAAATTATCTTTACCTTTGTACATTTATAAGTGCGTTGTTCACCTTGTCATTCGATAGAGAAAGCGCATAAAGAGAGTTTTTACATTTGTCGTCAACGATTGCGATTGCGATTTATTAAAAGAGATTGTGTCGTTGGCGGGTTAGAAAGTTGACACGAAAGAGATTTGATCAGATTAGAATATTTGCAAGTATCATTGTGATGTTCGTGCGGTTGATACAAATCGATAAATTTACTGATTAAATATCGACGAGTTATTTATCGAGCAAACCGTATCGAAAGTCAATTTTTAATTAAACGACTCGAAGACGATCAACTCAAAAATCTGCCAAAAACGCAGCTTAAGATCGTCGATTCTTCGATGGCGTCGTCGCGTGCTCCATATTTTCGAGTCTGCGAAGCGCTAGGTAACCCGTTCAAAAGGCACCTAACGAGATCTACTTTCGGGCCCCGGATGAAAGAATAGAATTTCGCGCGACGTTCCATCATCGTTATCGCGATCGTTTCAAAGAGGGTGTGACAGACAGTGGTAGAGGCATCGAGAAGGCTTGTTCATCCGTGAAGCGATCTTTTGCGGTTGGTGATTTTCAGGCGTTTGCGGCGTTTGCGGTCGCCGAGGGCTCGAACCGATCGCACCGCCTTTCAATGAACGCGCACGATTTCCGTCGCGTTCTCGTGGCTTTCAACGTGATCGTCGTTAAAGTTCACCCGCCGACTTTCGGAGGATTTGTCTCGTTTGTTGCGACTTTCAGCTGCGTGCACGAGATCCGACACAAAGGAAACAGTTGTGTGTATTTAGATGATATCTTGATTAATGTTGCAAAACCCAACTCGATCTCCGCGCTGATAATACGATTGGACGCGTCTTCAAATGTAGGCGAAAACTGGAACGACGAATTTTTGCACCGGAACAATTATTGCGTCCACAATAGACGTTATTTGGAGGACTTGGAAGCCAATCAGTGCAAGTTGTTTAGTTACAATTGTTTGTGCCGACTATATTGTGATAATATTATAATGAACTGTTGCATCAGTCGAAGATATTGATAGTAAAACGGTATTTTTAACAAGAAGTGACATGTGCCGATTGACTTTTCGATTCGCGTATGACGAAATATTTTGTCATGCCAAGAAAACCACCTTGTTACTTTTATACATCATTGTCACAACAACCTACATTATCGACACGTGTGTATCTTATCAGAAACAACACGGGATGCCCAAAGAAAATCAATTTTTCATCGAAAAATAAAAAGTAACGAATGAGATTGTCAACAGCGTTGTAGTTTTAGAACAGCTAGGAAATACATTTTCAAAACTGTAATTGGATTTTCTGAATTCTAAAGTCTCTTAAAACGAGTCGCAGGCATGATTTCTTCTACCGGATCTCCTGTTTAAACGCTATCAGTGAAAGTAAATGTAGCGAGTGTTACAACGGAACTCTGCCGGAGAATTTCCAGGTCAGTATAGCGAGGATTCCACAGATCTGACTGGACAGAAAAATTTGGTAAGTCGGACTGTGCCTGGCGAATATCGCCAGCAGAAGGAGCAAACCGACGTAGACCGCGGTGTTGACAAAAGAGCAAGGACACGACGGCATTCTCGCCGATCCGATCGTGCGTATTCCGCGTATTCCGCTGTTCGCGACGTTGCGAACCAGGATCGTCGCGTCCTCGGTCCGTTGACGAAGGCTTCTCGTTCCCGCGGATACCGATCTGTATCTCGACGTCACCTCGTGAACAATCTGTTCCGTAGTTTGCACCTGTTTCTCCTCCATCGTCTGCGTTGCTTCCACTTTCATCTGTTCGGTAGGATAGAGGTTCTCCGTGTCTATGTCTCGCTCTGGTTTCCCATCGTCCGGTTTGTAACGACTCGTCGTCGTCGTCGTCGTCGTCGTCGCTGTCATCGACGACAATTCTCTCTTCGGTCTCTGCGTCGGTTCCACCGATGGATTCCCGAGCGGATTAGCTGGTTCCTGCTCCATCTCCTGACCCTTGAGGAGCACGGCGAGCAGGTCCTCCTGGCAGATCCTCGCTCGAATACACGGCGGTAGCTCCTCCAAGATCGACATGACGTTCTGAACGCAGGTTCGTCGACACACTCTGTTCCGCGGATTGCACGGTCCCGGGCAATCGACGAATCGATCGGCATGCCTCGGCGACGTCATCCTCCTTTCGCGCGAGGACGCAGAACTCGGCGTGAAACTCGAGAAGAGTTTTGGCTCGTTCGTCGGGTGTTCTTCTTGGAAGAGGAGGGAAGCTCGGGAAGGGTTTAGAACGGTCGGTGTATTTGGGCGCCGATCGTGGCGACGTCAACGAACACGCGCATCTGTCGGACGCGTGCGCCTCGACGCTGGAGGTGTTGAAAAGTTGACTGCATATAACGAGGTTCAAGGGTGACTCGCTCGTAACGAAGCTTGAAAGGCCTGCGGGCGCTCCTTTCAATCAAACCGACTAGTTAGACGCGCCTCCGCGTTGCTTTCAAACTCGAGAACTCACCACACGCTCGCCAACGAATCGGTCGTGCCAGGAACCTCCGGGGACGCGTCCGCTCTTTCAGAAACTCGATACGCTCGTCGCGTAAACGCTTCGCCGTGGTTTCCTCGTTGCACGCATTTTTTTTTCCTTTTTCCCTTTTTCAAACCGTTTTACTGATTAATCGGTTTGATCGTCGCGTTCAGCGTTCGCGTTCAGTGGTGTCACATTTTCGCCGAGGTTAAACGTCGAATTTTAATTAATCGGTTCGTTGGGACGAGAGAAGGACCGATAACTTCAGTGCAATGCCTCTACATTTGTTACGTACATGTACACGTGTGCTTGTAAAACATAGGTACATATCTGTATAGGTATGAATAATAATACATGTATGTATTTTACAAGTGTAAACATACACATGGATGTCAATCGTGAGTATATCCACTGTACGTGAATGTTTGTAGGTACGTGCGTAGGTTACTTCTGATACACGTTGTAAATTCTACAATTTCTTTAAATTTTCTAAATTTTCTAAAATTTTTTAAAATCCAGTCAAAGAATATATCACACGAATCTTTGGAATGCTCTGTTATAGCTGGAAAATTGAAAAACAGTACATTCGACGATTTAACTCGACTTGTATAGAATAAAGACTCGACTTATTTGTATGTAGAATGAAGACTTTTTGATGTAAAGATGAATAATATACAGATAACAGTGAGCTTACAGTTAAATATATGGGACAGAGAAAATTAACATTAATTTATCCGTCATTAAATATTAAATTATTACTAATTTACTAAAATTCATAATTCAACGTTTGCTTAATTAACAGTAAGTTGTATTAAATTACACTAATTTCTAATTATTAATTACATCAAGTACTACACTATTTGTCTTAATACTAAATTACTAGACCAGATTACCAGTTGCAACAAATAACCGAGTTAAATAACCAGTTTAATAGTCCCAGCATGTTAGTGTGAAATATAAAAAAAAGCAGAGAAAAAATTTAATAGTTGGTCAAGTGCGTGACATAAGGCTGCGGAAAAATTATCAATAAAATGTCTCGTTATTTGAACGTTAACACATTCGAGACTCAGCCAGAAGAAGCAAATTTTTTACTCTTTTTACGTTCTCTCACAACGTATCATTACATTTTCAGTATCAATACGTTATAAGTTCTACAACATGGAAAAAATTCTTGGAGACTGTTAATTACCGCAGATTTTTACGCATTTGTGAAATATCCGTTCGACGAATGCACAGAACGCAAATAACTTGGAAAAATGTATAATCTTCATACGTAATAAATATGTGATATACAGATACATGACAAATAAAATTAAAATACAATATATCCTTTGTAACAACTAGTAGGTAAAAATTGTTCTTCCATTTTTTCAATCATCTTGATAAAAGTATGAAATTATATGAACAATTATATATCTGCGATCTGGTAATTACCGCCCATCTTGAACGTGTCAATAGATCGCGTTTCGTTTGCACGTAAAAATTGCACGATGCACCCTGCACATGTAGTTACGTATAATATTCTCGCTCTTTTCCAGACGAATGTTCCCGACGTGTCGCGTCTCGTTCAACGGATTAAAATCGGAGGGCAGGTACGCGGTGTTGATGGACATCGTTCCAGTGGACAACAAGCGATACCGGTACGCGTACCACCGGAGTTGTTGGCTGGTCGCGGGGAAAGCGGATCCTCCGGCGCCGGCGCGGCTCTACGTTCACCCGGACTCGCCGTTTACCGGCGATCAGCTACGAAAGCAGGTGGTCTCGTTCGAAAAGGTCAAGCTGACGAACAACGACATGGACAAGCACGGCCAGGTAAGAAATTTCGCGAGCCGAACCGCGTAAATCGGTCGCGTTCGCGCACCCTCGTGAACCGCGCGGCGCGCGGATGTGGGTCGAGTATCGATCCCGCGGGAGAACAATCTACTCTCTCCGTTTCGGCCAGCCGCGTACCGCGTTCTTTTTTTTTTTTTACCACTGTGTTACAAATTCGAACGAACTCTCGACTCGCGGCCAAAGTCTCGCACCGCACGCGAACGAAACTAGCCGGGCGTTTGCGTTATTTATCGCGAAATTCACACATTCGCGCGGTTTCCTCGCGAGAGCGTGGACCCGAACGTGGTCGTACGTAAGCACCGCGAGAATAAGACGGAAGATTTAACGAACGACCGATGCCAACGACGTCGTGGACAATGCTCGCGGATTACAGCGTCATTTTTCACCGGCGGGAATCGCGGCAGTTTCGCTCCGGCATCGAGGCATCGTTGACGAGATTTCGGACGTTGCCGCGCCAACCCGAAAATGGCCTCGTAAAACGAACACGTGACGTTACCGGGGAACGTAGGCGTGGCGTTATCATCGGCACCGCTCGTTAATCGTGGGCGTCGAAGCTGCTAGCCTGCGAAACGTAGTATTCCGTCGTTGTCGTCGTTCGCGCAGATCGATCTCGCGGTGTCCGACCGAACGCGTGCACGTCAGACGCATTCGCTCGAGAAGTCGCTTATATAGAAATACGTTTGAACATCTCGACACGCTTTTTAAAATAGAAACATGCTTCGTCAAATTAACATTAAAATTTACCCACAGTTATTAGTTGTCAGATGCTATACGTGATTTTTAAATGCTGCGTTCGCACATAGAAAAAGTTCCGATGCTCATCAAAAATCGTCTGTCTGCGACGTTTGGGGATTTTCTGGAGGAAAGGATGATGTCTCGTCAATCATTTTGTCGATCTGCTATCTTCCTCGTCGGTCGCAGCTATATATATTTGAAGCGATTTAGTAAAATAGCTGACTCGATTGTTAGCAAAAGGTCACGCTGATGCAGTGTACGTTTGGTGAAATCAAATTTTACTTGAAAATCGCGTCTCGAGAAACGAAAGTGATTGCCGTCTAACATATAATTATAAACGTGGTACGTGACGCGTATCTGGACGTATGCGTGCACGCGATACATCTCGTCCGGTCGAGATGTCAATGGTACATTCGCGATTGCGCGCGAATTTCAAAACGATCGACAACGTTCAACAAATACCTTGGAATTCCGCCGATTATTTGGAAAGATAATTCGCGGCAAAGTCGAGTCCGTTTCTTTCGTTTTGGCAGAAATATCGCGACCGTAGGAAGTTTACGTCGTAAAAAGTATAACTGTACGACGAGAAGAGCAAAAGAGACAGAGAGAGAGAGAGAGAGAGAGTAACACCGCGGAAAGAGAGCGTGGAGAGATCCAGGAAGAGAGAGAGAGAGAGAGAGAGAGAGGCGAGAAGCAAACGAGGGTCGCGCGAACCGTCCGCTCGCGGACTGGCCATAATGTTACGAGCATTATAGGCGGTTGGTGGTGGTGTCTGTCGTAGGTGGTGTGTATAGTAGGCACGACGGCATGCCTATAAGCTAATAAATTGAATGGATGTTTGCCCGGAGCTTTTGTCATGATGATCACGAGTAGCCCACGCTTGGGCTGTTGAGCACCTTTTGAATCTCTCTCCGCAGCCTGTTCCCCCGTGTCTCGCTCGCTCGCTCGCGCGCGCCTTCTCCGCTTCGAAAATCTCGCGCTCCTTCCCCGACAAACTTTCTTTCGTGCTCGCTCGTGCGGCTCGCGGTTCGCTGTTCCGATTCGTACCGAAACTCTTCGTTCCAGTTCTGATCCTTATCTCCGCGCTATATCGCGCGCATCGACATTTACAAGTTCGCGTACACAGCCAGTCCTCGATACGTAGCCGCAACCGCCGTGTCGTTTCCTTCTGTCGACCACGTGGAACGATCGAGCGGTTGCGCACCGGACGAAGATGCATCTGCTTCGATCTAGCTTAATTACGGAGATTTTTCGAAGAAGCATCCGTTTCATGGTCGATCGTATGAATGCTTATGATGTCGTTTCTCGTTAAATAAATCATTTTAACGGCAATGATCTATGAAAATGATGGAACAATCGAAGGAACAATTGCTCTAATTGCAAGAACGAGCCGTGAAAAGCGGTGTTGCAACAGAATCCTCGCGACTGGGGACTATTGTTTCTTTATTTCTGTATTCTGTGGGAACCGTGAACTGGGAAATAATAACTGGGAGAGAATCGAGGGATAGCGGGATTAATTTTAGCACTTCTCAATGGAAATCACACTTCTCGATATTTTACGGAGTCGAGCTCCCTCGATCATTGGCTTCGTCCCCCTCGGGCACAGCGTGTGCCGTTCTCCCGAAGACGCCCGAGCGTTCTACGAGGCGATATTTATTGTTTACTTCGTACTACCGTGTTACCGTGTGCGGTGCAACATTGTAAACGATTCGTGCGTTTCCAGAGATGCATTTTTTAACAGGTACGACGACGCGGCTCGTGCCGTATATCGAGAAACGTTGACGCGTAAAAAGTAGACATAAACGTAGGCGAATATAGACGCGGCGGAGAGGAAGTGCGAAGGAAAGAAGCTCGGTAAAAGAAAGAGGGAAACGAAGGGAGAACGAAAGAGGGAAAGAAAGGAAGGGAGAAAGAGAGAGAGAAGGAAAAAAGGCTAGGCAGGCGAGTGTCGAGGAACAGACACACCGGTTAAAAGCAGTCGTGGTGAGCGGAGTCGAGCCGGGAGAGCCGGGAGAGCTGGGAGAGCCACGCAACGCCAGTCAACTCTCAACTCGACGACTCAAGTGGTAGGGAACATTCCTTCGCTACGGCCACTATTTCATCGTTTCGTATGACGCGATATTATAAGACCCCCGCCTGCGTGTTGGCTACTACACGGTGGTCCAAAAGCAAGCATCCACCTGCGACGACCAGAAGAGTCCCCGGCTCTACGATATACCCTCTGTGGGGAGGCAGGCATTTTCCCGCGCTGCTCTCCCCGTCACCGCTATTCACCGATGCTCTTCGCCTCTCTCCGATATTTTTTCTCCCGTTTAAATCTGAATTATCGCCCGAGAAACGGTACACCGGAGTGCTCCGACACTTTTTGGGACGAGCGCGATACAAAGTCGAACAGGGCCCGCGAGAAGAGATCGAGTTTAACTCGTCGGGTCTCTCGACTCTTTGCTTTTTTCCCCACTTTTTCTTTTTTCTTTTTTTTTTTTTTGCTTTCTTTTTTCTTCTCGATGGTAGATCTGTGGCTGGGGCAAAAAGCGGCGACAAAAAAGGCAAGATCGAATTCTTGCGATCCCCTCGTCGACGTAGTTTTCACGTTCTCCTTAGGAATACGCGAAGAAATTAGAAAGATTTCTTTTTTTCTTTTTTTTTTTTTTTTTTTTTTTTGAGGTTAGAAAGGTCAACCGTCTGTAATCAGAATTTCTTCCGAAAGGAAGGTTGTTGATTGGTTGTAGCTGTTTATTCCAAAACTAATGGTGCAATGATATAATATGATAATGCAATAGAATAAAATATAATAAAACACATTTGCACATTTTGAAAATTTTATTTTGCAATTAACTCGATTTTACAGCAACTATTGTTACCTTGGACTTTAAATTGGGACAGGTAGTGTTTGCGATTAATCAACGACGTTTTCGCTCTTCGGGTAAATGAAATTCTGGTTGCAGAGAAAAATATTTTCTCACAAGGCTACACACGATCGCGAGCATCGGAATCGAAAGGTATTAATAATTTCTTAACACGGCGCGCTTGTAGCACCAGCCACGGAATACCAGGAAGCTTTAGCCATCCGTAATGTTGAGATTAAAAATGACTTATGACACGTTGGACGAGGAGACGGCGAATATTCAATTAGGATTTACGACGTAATTGACTAAACGGCAGATGTGTAATAGCAAGGCGCGACTGATGCGAGTAAATTCAATGAAACCTTGAAAACTCGTTGCTATACTTTGTACGTACGTCGTTTCGATTCCCCCGACAGAAGTTACATCAGTTTCCACGACGCTCTCGGCACGGAAACCGCGTTATCAGTTTCGAATGAGAAGCGAGTAAAATTCGAAGACGAACGACGTTGTTGAATCTCTCTGCAAAGAGTTTCTTGGAAAACGATTCTCACGATCACACGTGGACTGTCCTTTAGGCTGACGTCAGGTATTAAGTTTCGTGTCTCGGCTTCCTGTAGAAATACCTGAGCGAGTGGCGACAAATTTCAAGGCGACTAGGAAGGCGAGGAGGAATTGATAAATTGAACGAGAGTGTTACCATTTTATCCGTGTATCTTGTACGAGAATTTTTCAGAATTCAGCGTTGTTTTCTTGATCGAAGTAGTACACTTTTTCTCACTCGTGACAAGACACATTTATAGAATTTATTATATTACAGGTATAATGTAATGTCGCGTGAATTCCTTTTTAATTGGTCAAATTATATAACAGAGGAGCATATTGAGGAACAACAAAGAAAGAAATATGAAAAGTCCACTTTCTTCGAGTTTTAATATCAATGTTACGACGATCCAGAAGACGCACTTATTACTTAACTTCCTTTAACAAAGGAGAAAAAAAAGAAAAGAATTTTACAAAAACGTTAAACATCCTGCGTAGAAGAAACGAAGTCAGAAATTCAGGATTTCCACGTACATCTGAGAGATTATTAGTTCGTGATTGTGGTTATCGAACGTCGCGTGGTCGTTTAATAGCAAATGACAAACGTATCTCCAGAGATTTATAAACGACTAAACATCGATGCAAAACGGGTATCGACGCGTCGTCCGGCGAGCGCACGCGATCACGAAGAAAATCGGTGTAGTACGTTCGGTGGCATCCGTACGAGTCAGAGCGAACAGAGTGGAGCAAATTGGAGTTCTGACAGGTTGCAGTGGGGTGTCCCACTATCCAACGGCGCGGAGAAAACGGATAGAGGCACCCCGGGATCCCAGACACCTATAATCGTACGGGCATAAAGTTGCCCGCTTGGAAACCTACGGCTCGGTCTACTCGGGGCCGCGTCGTACTCGTTATCCGGGCTCGAATTAAATTCGAGATCTTTCCCTTTTTTTTTTTTTTTTTATTCCTATTGTTCATCGGGAGAGCAGAATCTCGCGTGGGGCGCGAGGAGGAGGGACGGGAGAGGACATCGTGCGCCGCGATATCCAGGATGCACATAACATAACGTTTGCTCGGTTGAACGTTTCGTCCTTGCAGCATCGCGCGGACGGCGACGAGTGAAAAATTTACAAGCTATTGCATAACCGTAAATCACAACGCCTGTGGATATTAACAACAACCACCTCGCTTTTGCAAATACGTGTACCAATCAACGTACGCTTCCGTCCGTAAGTCACCGAGCAGTCGCTTTTTAGCAGAATGATTCGTTACGACGATGGTTGCAATCACTGTGTATGTAATTTTTGTATGTAATTGTTGTAATTATTATGAACATTTATTATTATCGTGTACAGTTACTGTATTGATATATATTATGACTGTTGTATGCAGTGATTGCAGCGTGTTCTAAATATTAATGTGGTAATGATAACAAACGCTGGACACTTGCTCGTTTCGAATAAAACCATTATTAATTATTAACGTCAATACGACATGTATAATTTTTACAATATTTAGTGCAATAATTATTTTGTACAATGGTAATAATAATAAAACGTCCGAATCGGACACTAGATCGTTTTGAACGAAACAATTATCACAACGTTAACACGATATAAAATAATTATTGTATTAATAATACAGTAATTGTTGTACTTAATACAACACTGTATTTAATACAGTAATTATTGTATTCAATGCAATACTATATTTAATACAGTAATTATTGTGTGACTTTCGAACGGTATTACGTGCATACGTACCGTACGTAATGTACTCGAGGTATAAGAACCGCGTTCGTTTCCTTCCTCAATGTTGCAACGCACTTCGGACTCGAACGAGACATCGTTTCCTCGGCGCTCTGTTTGGACAAAATGTTTGCAAACGCGTTCAACAATTTGACAAGGTGTCCGCGTATCCGTGCGTGATGAAACTAGACAAGACAAGCCAGCCGCGTGAAGCAGCACGTTGCGGAGGAGAAGGAAATGGTTGTCGGCCGACAACTCGGCAATATTAATTCCACGATACACACGTTATTGCGTTATAAAAATAAATTACGCGAGCGAGAGTACGAGCTACCGCGGATTAAGTAACGAAACGTTTCGAGGACATTTCCATCCGCCGTGGTGCTCGTCCAACCGTTCGTTTCCCGACCGACAGCTATCGGTCGTCAACGCGTTGTATCGTGCTCGGGCGAACGAGCCCGCGCAAGGAGAAAAACGACTATAAATCGCACATGTAATACCGCTATCAACGTACATTACATGGATGCCGCGTTGTTTGATAAATCGCTAGATGCAAATTACGAGGGAAGTCCGACGAGGAGAGAGTGGATTGCGTTCGGTTCCTCGACCGTAGTCGCGCGATTAGTGGTATAATCGGCGTGCACCGACTGCTATTCAACGCGACAATTTCGATTTATCGATGCGACGTAAATGTAAGAGCGCATCCGTAGAAATACCTGGGTGCATACCTAGGAACGTTCCACCGGTTACGATAACGGTAACAACGCTATCATGCGATGGAAATTGCTTTTCCGCAAGAGAGGATATACACGTGCGTACGTATAACGTTAACATCGCATTAACATATCGCGGCGGAATAAAAATTAGACGCGTTGGCTCAACGTTGTAAATATCGGTGATACCACCGTAGCGTTGTGTAACTTTCAATATTGATCATTGATAATGTTACTGTGATCACGTCGTACGATCTCCGGGATGATGTTCGTTTATTTGGATATTCAAGTTTTCTTCTCTCTTACCATTTGTGAATTTACAATTGAACCGAGAAAATGAATTAACCGACTGTCGTTGGATTTAATCCTCTGCGAGCAAGATTCTAGTTTGCTTAATTATATAATTATCAAGATCTGAAAATGCAGCAAAGTGCATCTTAATTATATAATTATCAAGATACAAAGCTTGCTTAATTGTACGATTATCTAGATCTGAAAATACAACAAAGTGCGTCATTTGGTATTTTTCTACGATATAAAATATACCAATAAAACGATCAAAATGTATACGTAACTTTAACGTTCGTGTCACGCTGCATTATGGAGGACTAAGTTTGAGGCGATCGAGCGACGCCCAGCTATATACCGAAAATTAAGACGTTTACTTATAATTATCGAACGACACGATAACGCGTTTCGGAGATAGTCCGTCCCCAAACAAACGAGCGGTTTTCTTATTCGTGTAGTCGCTTGGCTTCGCGACGCGTCGAGTCGGAGAATGTCTCGGATGGCGCGTCAACGCGCGATGCCAGTCGCAGATATCGCAAATATATTTTCGCCGATAATCTCGCCGCTAATAAAAATCTCGTTTAATAACGAATTCTCGTGCAGTATACGATGCTATAATGCAGCGTTTCTCTTTCTTATTGTTAATAAGACTACAGTGCAGCGGTGCGATTAAACGTCCCCCGTGTTCTCAACTTAATTCGTCTCTCGGTGTCAATTGACTCGAAAATCGACTTGGTAAAAATTCATACCTACAATGGAAAGATAAATAATTAAATTTGTTAAGAATAAATTGTTAGACTAAATTTCTATTCGATTGCGTGTATAAGATTCAATCGCGTAAAACTTGCTTTTACGTACTACGTGTTCAATTTTATATCACGATCTCGTATTTTTCAGTTTCGTCTAATGTTACGACGATTTGTTTTGCATATTTGCTTGTTTTGTATTCAAAATTGTGGATCTTTACGTGTATCTTCTTCGAAAAGACGGTGAATGCATAATTGGAAGATAATACTCTAAAAAACAAATATTATTCGCAATACTCTGACGACAAATCTTGTTATCAAAAATATAAAAAGTATTCTAAATTAGAAAAATAGATGTGTACTTGTACCTCCGTGCTACAAAATAATATATTTTGTTAAAAAAAAAAAAAATACAAGAAGACAAGAGACGGAAGAAGATTAAGCGCGAACTTTTCGGCGGAGCAGTTTCGAGAGAAAAAAAGAAGGACGTAGGAAGGAAAGCAAGAAGACAAAGAAGGCGAGCCTTGCGATTTGAGTGCAGCGACCATGGAACTATCGATTAAACGAGATGGAGGGAAAGCGGAACACGTAAGTCCACGGTGGAAGAAGTTGACAACGATCATGTAAAACGGCAGACGTCGTACGTGGAAAATTCGAGCGAAGTGGCTCGCAATTGAAAGTAGTAATCGTGTCGAGAAAATGGCAGCAGCAAGTTCGAGCAACGCTTGATGTATCTAGAGCATTTCGCAGGCGCGCGCTGCGCGATATCTACGCGAGAAACTTATTTCGTCGTGGCGCATTGTTTCAGACAGGAAATCGATACGCAACTTCTCCGGTTCTATCGGTTATAAACTCACGGCGCTGCACGGGCTGACGTTAAAGCTCGCCACACGAAAATAATAGGCGATTTAGCGTCGCTCGGAAAAGTTGAAATTACAAGGTGGATCATCGAGCGGTATATCTACCGTTAATGTTAACGCTAGAGATGGGATCGAGTATCTTACAAGCAGAGCTCAACCTTTAGTCTAACGACCAAGTATAAGTACTCGAATCTAAAGCAAGATAATTTCAAATGTTTCGTTGGTAACGAAAAATAAAATCGATAGTTTCAAGTAGATTCGAATTTTGGATAGAGATGAGATCGATTAGTAGTAGAACATGTAGCGAACACGTTCCTGTTTTTCTATACGCGATTTTCGTTCGCATTAGGCGGGCCCATTGCGTTGGTACAAACGCGCATGCGTTTGATGCGCGTACGTCTAATGCGCATAGGTCTGACGCGCATGCGCTCAACACTTCCAGGATGTACAATGGACAGTGACGCTTTTGTTTAACCTCTATTTACTATTTCTTTTGGGGATTTTTCGGTATGTTTATAATGAAAAATGCGTTGCAACGTAATTAACAAAGAAGACAATACCGAGGAGCAATTGAAAATACAGAAAATCGCCACATGTTACAGATAGATATTTAAATATATGTGAACACGTCTAGTAGAAATGCACAGGCAACCGTGTATTAAAAATGTCAAATTATTATTCGGAATTATTGAATATCATTCTGGATTCGTTTACTATTCGTGTATATTTACGAAGTAGGGAATTTTTACTTTCGAACAGCATTCAAAATCCGTGAAACGGCATTTAAGTATCCATCATGTCTCGGATTTGTGTCGTAATTACACAGTATAGGCACTTGATAAAAAATTTGGCGATAGAATAATATAATGGTAGCCTCGATTATTCATTCGTTCGAATTTCTTTCGGCCAATAGGTACTAGTTGCGAAAGATGTAGATAGCAAGTACAGGTTACGATTAGGAAATGAAAGTGTGTTCGCTGGATGTGCGTTGAAATCGTCGCGGTGTTATGTCCGTCCCGTTATCGGTTATTAGATAAGTAGTGATAAGTGAGCCAGGAAGATGATGGGTGCAGTGCGTGATCGCCGCATAAAACTTAGTCGGCCGTCGTCGCCTATTAACCGTTCGAAACGCGAACAGGATTTATACGACGCTCCCAGTTATTTCCGAGACGTTAATTAAGACTTGATAAATCATCGCGCGCAACCCGCCGCTCTCAGCGTTTTTTTCTTTTTCTCTTCTATTTTCAGATCGTTTTGAATTCGATGCACAGATATCAGCCGAGGATACATTTGGTACGCTGTCGACAAACGGACGACAACAATCTTCGTATAACCGATCTTCAGAAGGAGGAGCATAAAACGTTCGTATTCCCCGAGGCGATCTTCACCGCGGTGACTGCCTACCAGAATCAATTGGTGAGTACGCACATGTGCGTAATACGTACACTGCCGCTCGACACACCATTTTCATGGAATCTGTGGTATACAACGCGTACACTTTTATTGTCAAACGATGTTTCTTAAAAAATTCCTAGGTATATATGTACAATAATGCACTAAATTGAGCAAATTAATTATTCAGATTTTTTAAATAAATAAATGTTTGTCCGCCGTATCTACTACCGTGGAATTAAATGACAGTTATGGTATTTTATGATGTTAAACATGGAAATTTTAGGGGCTATTTTAGGAAGATGTATATAATGTAAAGAATTTATAGAATTTAAAGAAGCAATTTGTAAGCACGGTGGATATGCGGATGAGAAGAAGACACGAAATTATTATTAGCGAAACATTCAGTGAATTATTACAGTAAAGCATGTTCTCTAACACGGGATACAGAATTCATTAAAGACTAAAGATTTCATTTTTCAGATAAATAGATACAAGTAATGTGTGTCTACATATTTTTAAGAGCGGCAGTGTACTTACATAATAATCGTGCGCGCGCGAGACGTTCCACGATTCGATCGGAAACTCGATTAATTTCGCAACACGCGCGGCTGCTTCTCCAACGCAAGTGAACGCGGCCAACCTCGTCTTATCGCGAAGTTAGTCCAGTTTCTTCGCGCTTACGATCGCGAGCGATTTCAAATGCGAGCCGGCAATTAGGTAGCGCGCCGATGATGTTGCAGATAACCAAGCTGAAAATCGACAGCAACCCGTTCGCCAAAGGTTTCCGAGACTCGTCGAGGCTGACGGATTTCGATCGGTAAGTAGCAGCGACACACACGACACACACGACACACAGTCAAATCTGTCGTGCTTACTTACTGACGTACTTTTGTTCGGCAATGCAAGCACGGTGGATCGATTCGTTTCGCGCATATTTCTCGAGCCGTGGCCATGCGGTACGACATGCCGTGCCAAGCGAACGAACAAACGAACGAACAAACGAACGAACGAACAGACGAACGAGCGAGCGAGCGAGCGAGCGAGCAAGCAAGCGAAGCGATCATTACGCGCCATTATAACGTCGGCACCTTAATCATCGTGCCGGCCGAATTATCGCGCGATCTTTTAGATCTCGTTAAAAGTGGAAATTTATACAACGCTAAATGTCGAAGGAGAGGCACGTTTGATCCCGAATAAGCGTGCACACGAGCCGCTCGATTCCGAGTTATCCGCGATCATCTATCTACATGAATGACGATGCACCTGCTCTCGCGCTCGCTCGCTCGCTCGTCCCTCCTCTCGCCCTCGTCGCGTTCACATGCGGGGCGGATACATGCGTGACAGAAAAGAACTTTTTCACCGACAGCGTGCGCCGCGTCAAAGGATTATCGTTAACAGCGACAAAGTAACGTTCCAATAACCGGGCGTTGCCATTAATCTTGGCAGATGGACGCCGCCTCGTTATCAGACATTACGTTCGTTGGCAAACAAACGATCTCGATTAATTGCAATTTCCTCGCTGTTCCGTTCTCTCTCCGCCTGTCTGCCTTTCTCTCTCTCTCTCTCTCTCTATATATATATATTTCTTTTAGAGCACGCTCGATACCTCTCTCCTACGCGATACCTCGCAGCCACAGTTTCAAAATTCGAGGATTTTTTTTGCGCGAGAACTTTCCGACTTGGTGTCGGAACCGACGTGTCACCGGACCGGAAAACTTTTCTCGAAACGATTATTCGGTTCGTTCGCGTTCGATTAACGAGTACGAACGACTTGCCTAAAACTACGTCCACTAAATCGATTAAATTCTGCCGATGTCGCGGAACTGCCGCGATAATATACAACACTATCTGTATATTATCTTCACTTATTGATCTTCTTTATAGATCTTCATTTTATAATGTAATTTTTGATACACGAATACGTATATTTAAATGTAGCAAACGTCTCAGCTATTAAGATGGTGAATCTGTTAATTCCTTAATTCCTAATACATGTACACGTATGTTTCAGTTTTCCGAGATCTATATTCGCGTATGCGTGTTGAGCACATCTAACGTAAATGTATCGGGCGCGCTTCAGTGCAACACCGACTACTCAATAAAGTCGTCTCGCCTCCGTCGAATGCTCGTGGCTTTCGTCTCGCGAAACGCACTTACTTAGCCGCACTTGCATATTTATTTTTTTCCTCGTCTTGGCTGGCATCGCGTCGGATCGCATCGCATCGCGTGATATCGCATTGGATCGCATCGGATCGGCCAACGTGTCGCTACCGCCGTCTGCGGAACACCTGCTCCGGGGTTCGTGCAAACGACGCGATTAAATAATTTGTTCGCCCGTAATGGAGTAATAATTAAAAGATTTCAGGGTTGGCGGAATTGCGGCGATCTAATTAAAATAGTCGTTAGCGGTGTTTTCGCCGCTGGAGGTTTAACAGTGACGGTGAATTAAAGTGTCAACGAGAGACACTTGCGTCGAAAGAATTGAGTTGCGTGAAGTGAGAGCATGTTTTTAACACGGGGGTAAAAACGTTCGTGTAAATTTACAACATCTCTATTAATAATTATATCGATATTACGATATAATTATCATTTTGGAAGTTTCAGTGTTGGTGCACCAGAAATCTTTCAATCAGTTGCAGTTCTATCAGGCTGTGTAATAAATTCGAATGCAAACACTTCAACGATTAATGTGTCGATGATTCTTCATAAACGAATTAAGTAACTTTGAAGTAAAGTCGTAGATATGTAACACGTGTGTAACTACGATCTTTGAATTATAAATATTCAGTAAATTGGTCGAACTGGTCGAACAAACATTTTTTTTTAATATTTTCTTGCAGTAACAAACAATTTCTTTTTTGGTTTAAATATTTATAAACTCCAGCCTTATTGATCTATACTACGTACAACGTACGTGCCTCTCCGTTCAGTCTAGATGAGTCCTGAAAATTTTGGATATCCTAAAAAAACATAACATCGGCTGGCGAATTTATCACGCAAGCTGATATTTTTGCACTCCGTGACGGAGACTTTTGCGCGACGCGAGTGCAACAATTGAAAATCCACGGCTGAGAGGAAATCCCAGCGTTGCAGAGGGGCGCGATCGACACGGCACGGCGAGCAACAAACTTGAAAAGGCGATCCGAGGGATTCAGAGACGAGAATCGAAAAACGGGAACAAAGCCACGGAGGTTGGAGAATCACGGAGTCACGAGAGAGAGCTCTGTGCCTGTCAGGCGTCCTGGTTCTCTCGGGACGAACGTACGGTCGGGCGCGGCGCAGCGGTAATCACGTGCAAATCGGAGGCGTGTCGAGGCTCAACCGGAAAGTCCTTCGCTCCGTTAATGCGTTCGACGCGATCTTCGACGCGCTTCCGAGAATGGAAGGGCGTGTTCCCGAGCGTTTCGAAATTTTTCGTTAAACGTCAAAACCGGGGAGACGAGATCGGAGAGAGAAACGTCGGGCGATCTGTCGGGCGATCTGTCGTGTCCCGTGGCGTGTTTCTCGAAACTCCGACGACTTTTCGTCGATCTTACGAATCGAATTCTTCTCTCGGAAAGAGAGAGAGAGAGAGAGAGAGAGAGATAGGTGGACGAGATGCGTTATGCTTGGTCGATCAACCACGGTTTAATGACACGGCAGTTTGGTAAAGACGATCGTTTGAAAATCACAGTCCGGTCTAACACGACCCTCCTCAAATCAGCACCTGCCTAACCGAGATCACGAAAAATCTTGCTTCGTCATTCGATCTCACGGGGCTCGTCAACTGTTACCACTTTGCCCTCTCGAACGTCATTGAGAAAATGAAATTTCAGACGCAGCTGAAATTCGCGTTTTCTGGAAAAATGTACGCCCGGTGCTAAAGGAAGGACATTTCGGTTCTTTTACAAAATCGAAAATATTTCTGAAATCGTTCCGTAGAGGAATACGTACATATATATATATATATTTAAAAATCGTAAGAGGACTTTATTTACATTACGATTTAAATTGCACGACGTGGTTCGTATTGATCAAGAACAATGTTCAAATATTAAATTTTAATTTGACTAATTTAGATTTAAATCTTCAGTTGGATAAACGACTTGACAAGCTCCATTGTGTTTAATTTTATGATTTTATCGAATTATTTGTGATTTGTACTATTCCGATCGTAGACATTAGAAAAATCAGAAATTGTCGCTGTTCTCAAATTATGTTATGTATCTTGCGTCTGATGATACGAAGCACAATCAACCGAGGATGCCGAATTTAACGTCACTGTTAACAGAAGAAATCGTCGTCAATCGAGAAAGACGTAATCGATGTAATCGCAAAACAGTCCGAAACATTAACGATCGTAAATCCTATTATCTGTGTCTCGCGCGTGCGCGCGCGAAGGTGGAAGAAATGCTCGGCGCGACGCGACGCGACGCGACGCGACGCGACGCGACGCGGAGCAGCGGTTACGGCAGTCGTGTTCGGCTGCACGGATGCGGCTCTGGCGGCATCCAGAGTTAATGAGAGAGCGGCCGTACGGGGCAATACGGCGCATGCTCCCGCCCACTTCACGCCGCCGCTGATAGATAGATGCCCCTTCGGCCCTTTCGCCCCTCTTTCCTTCTCGCACCCTCGGCCCTCGTCCTCACCCTCGCTCTCACCCTCGTCCTCTCGTACTCCCGTACTCTCGTCCTCGACCGTGCGTCGTTCTCACCGTCTCTCTCTCTCTCTCTCTCTCTCCCTCTGCCTCTCGTGTTCTCACCCCTCGCTCCTCTCCCTTTTCCAATTCGTTCTTCCTCTTTCCCGCTTCTCTCTCCCCCGGCTCCGAGACCTCGATCCTCTTTCACCACGGCCAACCACCGCCGCCACCATCATCGGCGTGCCCGCGTTTCGCATACGTGCCGGCAAAAAAGTTCCCCCGAAATCGTTCTTATAAAGATATTACGGGTAACTGTGAAAATTTAAGAACCATTTATAAAAACGCGCGTCCGTTCCGTCCGTGCCGCGTCCTCGCGTCCTGCTTCGCCACTTGGTGTGTGCGGCTATCTCCTCTCGTCCCGTCTCGTCTCGTCTCGTCTCGTCTCGTCTCGTCTCGTTTCGTTTCGTTCCCGTCTGACCTTGCCTCGCAGGTCCAAATTTACGGCCAGCTGCCGCGAGAAACTCGAAATTGCTCGAACGCCGCCAGAGAAGAAACGTTCTCGTGAAAAACGTTCGAAACCACCTCCTCGCTCGCGAGCAAGGGGATGATTTGTGGGCAACACGTACTCTCACTGACGTTTCATCAAGATCCAAGGAAATCCCCTGCCAGGGATAAGCAACGGGGAAAAATCGATTCGTCGTCGAAAGAGCAACATCTCGAAGAAAGTATATCGCCTATTTCTCGAGATTTTCGACGAAAGGGGGCGAAATCGACGTTGATTCGTTGTTTGCCGAAAACGAAAAGCCGAAAGTGGAGAAGAAACGAGGACGAAGAAGAAGAAGAAGAAGAAGAAGGAGGAGGAGGAGAAGGAGGAGGAGGAGGAGGAGGGTGTCGGCGAGGATGCCAACGAAGGAGGAGAGAAGGGAAAGAGAGCGATTCCACGTTCTTCACTCCGCTGGTTCCGGAGGGCAAGGAGGGCAGGGCATTCATCTATATTAGCTTCGAGAGCGGACGGCCTGTCATTACCGCTGCCGCTCTGGCCTTCTTCTTCCTCTTTTTCCTCTGGCAAACTCTCCGCTCTCTCTCTCCTTTTCTGTTTTGCGCGCGCGCTCTCCCCGTCTCTCTCTCTCTCTCTCTCTCTCTCTCTCTCTCTCTCTCTGTCGTGTTTCTTCCTCATTCGAACATCTTCGAGCGAGAGGGAGAGATCACCCTGCCTCGTTCCTCCGTTTCGCGTCCACCGGCAGAACTAGCAGCATCAACCCTCGGCAACTTGGACAGCTCTAACCGATACCCAAAGTCCTCCATCGCTCTGGCCCATTAGCCCGGCCGCATTACCAAACTGCCAGATGGGGACGGACGAGGATGGCGAGACGGACGCCGGAGCGGGCGCGACGCAGACGGAAGAAGAAAGGACCGAGGAAGCTTTCTTCGGTGGTCGGAGAACGCCGCGGAGCTAATAACCGCCGTTTAAAACGCAAAAACAAAGGTCTCGGGCGTGCATCATCGAGATTTTCGAGAGGAGGCCAAGCACCGATGTATCGGAATATTGCCACTGCCACTGACGGCGTCGACGCGGGAGCGTTGCAACCTGCGTTATATCGTTTTTACAAACGATCGGTCACGCGAGCGTCCGTCGAAAAGATACGTATTGATGCGAAAGTTGAACTACGTTTTTTCAACTTGGGTCGTTCTCAAGTTGTTCTCAGGTTGTCGGTACTTGCGCAAAGGCAGTATTAACGGAGCTGAAACGATTTCCGAAGTAATCGACGCATTAGGCAACTATACGCAATTGAAACGAACGAGACTGTTTAACGAGAAATGGTGGTCAGAGATCGTAGTTTCAACGTAGTTGATTGCGAACAATTCTGGTTGATCGTTGAAAGTAGAGCAACTGCGAACCGATAAGTAAATTTATCATTTCTCACGCACGAACGTTTGCGGAACATCACAAATGATGTACTTACAAACAAAGTCTAATCTGACCATTGTTGCCGATGCTTCAGATTCAGGTCGCCTTTTGTATCCATCCTCCAACCCACCCTTAACTCATTCGCTCGTTCTTCAAACAATCATTTCTTTTAACCAACACAGAAAATTAATTTCAACTGCCAACGATACGTGTGAAATCTCTTTACGAAATAGCCACAACAATTTGTACTTGAACGATACGAGATCTCTGTTGCGAATGCAGCTTTACGGGGAACCGAAGCAACGCTCGTGTGACTACGGTTAATAACATCCGTCGATACTGACGTCCGTCTATCGTTTCAACGCCGGTGTGACTCTGGTCTAACTGGTACAAGAGGCGGTGTGAGAAACGAGAAAGAGAATAGAAGTGACAGAAGAGAAGAGAGAGGATAAAGGAAGGTGGAGAAAACGTTGGTCGAGTGTACTAGCTGCACCGACGCCGCGTGTGTGTGTGTATATATATATATATATATATATATATGTATATGTATATGTATATGTATATGTATATATACATCGGCTAGCTATCCAACGCGTCAGGGTCATTACCGGATCATTACCTTCCATACCTACCGTGCGACGACGATGATGGGCGGCCGGCTTGCGAGCACCGAGAGAGGAGTCGAAAGAGAGTGTCGGCCTCGCAGCGGTACGCGCGATCTTTCGCTCTCGAGCTCGAAAGCGGCCAACAGAGACCACTCACACTCGCGAGCTACCCGCCGTACGCGGCTTCCACGTACGATCGTTAGGCACGCACACGTGCGTCGCGGTGGCTCGTACCTGTGCGACTCACACAGAGCCGCGCGCTGGATCGCGCGTCGGACCGCTCCGGCGGCAGCCGGGTAAATTACAGGCTCGACCGTATTTTGCGTTGTTTTGTTGTTTTTCAACGCGCCGAAAGGAAATGAGCGAGCAAACGCGTCACGCCACCCCGAACCTGCTAATTTCTATTCATATTTTATGGCTATTAATTTCTTCACTGTTACACTCGCTCTTTCTCTACCCATTTCACCCTTTCATTCTCCCCTTCGTTTTGCTCTCTCTCTCTCTCTCTCTCTCTCTCTCTTTTTCTTTCGTTCTCTCTTTGCCCCGCTTCTCTGCCGACTTCTTTTCGAATCTTCTTACCAGTACGTATTCCAGTACGATCGCACGGTCGTTTCTCATTTGCCCCTCGTACTTTTTCTCGTCCATCCTCTGCTCTTCTCCAGTCATCCCCTCCCCTCCCCCCCCCCAGCCCATCTTTTCGTTTTTCCGCGGTGCTCTTTTCCGCTTCGCGATTGCATTCTCCTGCAGTGGAATTGAAGACGGACCGTTGGGATTCCGACGCCGTCGAACGAAAGACACCGAAAGATCGAGGACCGAGATCTTCTCCCTTTTCAGATCATTTTCGTTTATGAGATGCGTGCGATAGCAACCGAGAGGCGAGCAGAGAGAGCGAATGCCGCGTTGCTCGATCAACTACCTTCGACCATCAGTGGGGTGTAACCTATTATTATCTACCACTTACCTAATGCCCTGTGTCAGCCTCGGGGTAGGCGGAGGAGAATAACAGGCTCCCCGGTTCGATGGAATCCCCTCCGCGAGCGCGTGCGCGCGCGCGCACGCTCGCTAATATCGCGGGCTCCGTCGAAACGTCGAAGCGTTTCACGCGGCATTGGAAAACGCGTCCGCGTCTACCGGAAACGAACGTTCGTTTCGATTCTTAAGCTGGGACTTCCGGCAAGCGTCAAACTTACGTTAGACGTATCTGTACCGATACCAAACGGAGAAACCATGTTTTCTGCACGGAGAAACGGGATCATGCTCTGTTAAGTAAATAATATCTCTGTCACACATACGGTTCGTGTGACAAATCGTTCGTGTGTAACGTTCCTCGAATCGAAAGATGACGTTTAATCGTAACATCGTGCAACGTCAGATGAATTCATAGCGTTTATTAGTTGTCAGATCTTTCAATTAACTCTCTGTTATCAGAATTTCATTTACTTGTAAGGGAAGAAGGTTATCTCGTACAATGGGAAATCGCGTGATAAAAAAATACAGGAAGTTGCTTCGTTTAGTCACTTTCAGGATATACTAAAGTATAATCTATTGTCAATCGTTTCTCGGTGTTGTTTTTCATCAGTTGTCAGGTTAAGCTGCAGCGTGTACTTGAAACAATTTTCATGAAATAGGAGAAATCTCAAAGAGAAACTGTAAAAATGATAAGTAAAAATGGATCTATCTATAATATATAAAGCATTTAGAGACTATGATTAGCTCTATACATTGAAACGACAGTAACGAACCTCACTTGACAAACAAAATCCAGAAAATAAAAATAAAACTCGGTTATCACCCGACCAACGAAATTAAACGTTACTTCAATCAGTCGAAGGTATAAAAATGAAAATTGTTCATTAACGAACGTCAGACGTGGATGCAACGTTTTTAAAAAAAATCAGGTCTATTAGAAAATGCAAATACGTCTCGTCCAGTTCAAAAGTCTCTGACGCGCACGTCAAAGCGAATACGTCTGACTCCTACGGGAAGTTCCACTTACGTCTCCTCGCAGGAGATTGCGTTTCAGAGTGGATCGCGTTCACGCTCGTCACGAGCGAGAGGACTCGCGTGAGAAACTCGCGTCGTTCTGTCGCATTGTCGTCGCGACTCGCCGAGCGAAAAAGGCGAAACCGCGCGCGAAGCAAAAACAGACGGACCGCGGCGACCGAGGGAAATCTTTGAGGAAAGGCGAAAGAAAAAAAAAAAAAGAAGGAAAGAAACTGGATGCACGGGAAACGGTCGACCACGCACGGCTACGTCCTCGATCCAGCTGAGTGGAGAGAAAACCGATCGGAATATTCCAGCTCGTTGTTTATAGATCGGCCATGTTCGAAGGGCGTAGCCGCGGACGTAGTCGTGGACACTTTAATGGGTAACAGCGGTGGCCTCTAATTAGAACGTTTCGAGCGTAACCGTGCGCCATTACGGGGAAAACGCAGACTCGTCAGATCGACGAGGAATATTTATTGCTTGGTGTAACAATTACAGGAGGGCAGGCATAGCAGGACGAATAGTAATAGACGACCGCTTCGAGCCTCGCTCTCTCTCTCTCTCTCTCTCTCTCTTTCTGGCCGTAATTAGGGCTTTTATTGTCTGTACATAAGGAAGCTTTATGAAAACATTAAGGATATAATTCAAGGCCGGGAGGCTACAACGCGTTGTGAATCGCAACCAGGGTTAATGCGTATAGAGACTATCTGCCGCGTCATTTCCGCTTCGCGTACACACAGGTGCAACACTAGCGGCGCGCACGCGCACAGCTACCTATGTAGCGAAGAGCATAACCAATAACGACGAGAAATTGTCGATGGTTCGAAACTGTTGTACATTCTTTCTCGTAGTTTCTTTCACGTAGAGTCTCTGCTTCGATAGTCGTTCGATTCAAAGATATATATATATATATATATACTGAGCGAGGATAGCTTTGTTCTCGAAAATCGTGAAAATAAAGGAAGGCTTTTGTCACTGTGCAAAAGCAGTTTGACAAAAGCCTAATCCGAAAAGTTAAGATTTCTTCGAAAGGATATTCTTCCGACGGAGGAAGAAATCGTTCCGCGAGCAAGTTTCAAATTTCGTAGAATCTTTCGCGCCAGCGTTCCTCAAAAATCCTCAAAGAAGAGGAAAAAGAAGGGGGTCCTCTATCCAGAAAATTAGGACACCGGCGGACTTTTCGAGATACAGAGGTTCTCTGTTGCGCGGTGGCCACCGGAGACGCGTCCGACCCACCCGCGTTGATCCCGAAGAAAACGGATCTTTGTCGCGATGGACGCGGGCGCACGCAGTTCGGTAGGCTCCGTCGAGTGGTCGAAAGAAAACCTGACACCGGGACGGCAGCTCGTCGGATAATTTCACCCGCGGCCTCCTCGACGATGATACCTCTCCTATCGATCATCCGCTGGTTCCTCGAAAGAAACCTCCTGAGAAACCTCCGCCGCGTCTGGAGATTCTCTTTCACGCTCTCCAGCCGGCGTCGTTCGCTCTCCTGGATCCGTCCTCTCCTCTTCCATCTTCTATTTTTTCGATCTGATCGAGTCGCTAATCCCGCCGACACTCGTTCGATCTCCTGCTTCGTCCTTCGTCCGAGTCTGGATCTTTCTCCGAATCTTGTTCGGATTGAGAGCAATTGCATATGTTGACGTTTATGGAGTCTCAACCTTAGAAATTTTGGTCCTGCCTACCGGCGTGAAGTTGTGCGCGATAAATCGTCTCGCTACGTACGAACGATCGAATTGAAAGTTGAAAACGCGACAACGGAGAAGGGGGGGACGGAAAGAAGTCAGAAGTGCATGTGAGAAAAAAGATGGAGGGGAAAAAAATGGGCGAAGCGGGAGAACGAGAAGAACGCCAGAGAAGGAGACGTGAAAGGGTGAAAGAGGAACAATGACTCCGGTGAGCGGTTCGTTCGCGCGTCTCGGTTACCAGCCGACCTGCGCATACCCCTTGGCTTAGCGCGTAACGCGACACCGAAGGACGCGGAGGAACCGGGAGAGCGAGGCGCGTTCGTCGGATCTGGAAATGCTGGAATTCTGGACCACCCCGTGGCGAGACCATCCACCGGTCTATACCACAATACCGGCGAAACTTTCGAGCCTAGCTTGCCACCGTTGCTCGCGCGTCGCGTTTGACTTTCTCACCTCGCGAAACCGACAGAGGCGAACGGTGCGAGACACGGAAGAAGGAAGAAGGAAAGGAGGGAGGACGAGACGAAGGAAGGAAGGAAGGGAAGGTGGAAAGAGGAAGAAGGGACGAAACGAGTCCCGAGCTGAAAAAAGGCGAAGGATTAGGGGGAGGGGACCCGGGGCTAATCGCCGTCCGCTCGAACGTGCCGGACCACACACGGCCGCGCAACGACGTCCACGGCCATTCCTCTTCTCGTTCCTTTGAAATATCGCTGTCAAACGGCCGAACTCTATTAGTCGTCACGTACGATCGGCGCGGGCCCGCGTTTTAACCGCGCGAGGGCTTCTCGACGCCGAAGGCGAGAAACGAAACGACCGAGGACGTGTCAAAAATCTACTGGCACGCACCTAGTTTTCTACTCGCGATATGACGTTCGTGAAAGCGAATGACGCATTAAAATCCGCTTTCCCGTAAATACAACCCAGGATAAAAGAAAAGGTAGCACGCTCTGCTATTAATCTATTTTTTTTTTTTTTTTTTACACTACGTATCGTAAAGTGAAGAGAATGCGTAAATTGTTACATCGATATTCTTGAAATATCGAGCGTGGATGTGTGTACGGTACATTGAATGTTATTGCCGAGACGCACAATTCCCAGAAAGATACGAAACGAAAATGTAAATATCGTCAGCAGTCGCGAGTCGAATATTTACGCTCGTCAGTCGATAATAAATTTTTAACGATACGTTTCGTGAAAGCAAATGATACGCCGACAAAATCTGTTTCCGTAAATACACCCCGGGATGAAAAGGTAACACACTCTGTATTTTTTTATGTCGTGTATCGTAAAGTAGAGAGACTTGGAATATCGGGCGTGGACGTACGTGTAATACGTTGAATGTCGGTTACCGAGACGATACAAACGTGAAATTCCCAGAAAGATACAAACGTAAAATGCGTAGTCGCGAGGCGAACAAGTTGAATATTTACGATCGTCGTAACGACGTAATATGTTATTTACGCTCGTACAGAAGCTGTCGAAAGCTATCGAATTCGTGCGAGATACAGTCGGTCAAGTGCGCATTAAATAGTGATAATAAATTTGTAAAAATGGATCGCGGGTAAAAGTGAAATCTGACATCGAAATACGATATCGACATTGAACGAAGAACGTTGTTCCGTGACAAAAATAGCCAGAACAGTTAATAGAAGTGGCAAAGTGATGATGAATTTACTAAAAAAATTCCGATAATTATGGAAGAAAAAGATGGACGCAGTGTCTAACAATTTCGGATAAACGTTAAATCAAATTCAATTGTCGCTGAACTGCGAGATAAATTGCAGAAAAATCTGGTTCTGTTGCGACAAATGTCAACGTCTTTTAAAAAATTGTGATCTAAACCTAACCAAAATCTTAATTGAAGCAAGAGGAGCAACAACTTTTTCATTTTCGTCGATCCATGGGAGGCGGCGGTTATAATAATTTGAGGTGGTACTGATCACTACGGCAAGATGGAAATAAAATTTATTGAAACGTTCGACGAACGAAATTAATACGTGTGCGAGACGAATTGCCACGAAAGCAATGAAAATATCATAGAAAATTGGGGGAATCGTATTAGACGACGATCGGTAATTTTACATCTCTCCTTCCTAATTTCTTTAAACTCTCGGTCCTCGAAGGTTTCTCAAAATGAAAAAAACGAAAGAAAAAACTGGGTATCGGATCGACCAAAGCCGAAACGTCGTCCTGTTGTCCACGGCGGTCACAATGAAGTCTTAATCACCGTCGATAGTCTCGGCGATAATCGCACGGTGTTTACGTACCACTCCCGCGCGCGCTCACGCGTAATCACGAAAGTAGGAAATGACGATGCAACGTGTGCACGACTTCGCAATGATACCGACCATTAATTACCAGCGAATATCACGCAAACGCCAAGCGAAGGAGACGCCAGCCGTTTTTGATCCGCGGCCAGCCAATAATTCGCTCGTTAGCGTCCTGCCAATATCGACGACCGATCGTTCCGAGCGTTACAATCGGCCGTAATTAACCCTAATTAAGCTCTCGTCTAATGCACGAAATCATCCATCACTTTATGCCGCCGTTGCTCTCCGCGCACCACCGCGCACCACCGCGCGGACGTCAATGAGAAAACGTCGTCTTAATTATCCGGCGAGACGCCGATATCTTCTCGCTCCTCCATCCGCTTATCTCGTTTTCGTTTCTCTCTTTATCCGCGTGAAATCTCATCGATTCATTCCCCTCTAAATGCCGCTTAATGCCGATAACGTCGATCGGTTAATCACGCGAACGCGGCGCCTCCTCGTTTCGTCTCCCCTTCTTTCCCATTTCCCTCCTCGTTCGTTCGTTCGTTCGAACTCCGGTTTCTCGCGTCTCCGTCGCGAAACTTGTCCACCAATTTAGCGAAATTCTTTATGACTCTTCAATTTATCTCCGTCCAAACTACTGGTCTTTTTTTTTTTTTTTTTTCTTTTTTAAACATTCACTTGGAGACGGTGACGGAAAACAATGTTTGATACTGAGAACATGATTTTGCAGAAATGGAAAGTTTAACAGTAAGACGACGGAATATTTAAAGGACAATGACAGCGCATTTTTTACTTTACAGCATTATCTTTATATTTAAAATAATTTTGTCGATGATACTCGATCTCAAATTATAGGGATAAAAACGTCGGTCATCAGTTTCCACTGGTCGATCACAATAATCCTGGGTCGATTAATCCATTCAGAATTAAGAATTCAATTCATTTGCAATTTTTTCCTATTAATTATATTATAAATTTCTATTTTTAATATCGGAAGATTACAAGAAGAAGGTTTTGCCTTCGTCTGGATTCTGTAATTTTATGGCATTGAAAGATATTGAGGCCAAAAACAAGAACAATTAATGGATAATTGTCATTAATGTTAACAAAAATTATACTGTTGTGTCAAATAGGCTATCCAAAAGATGGTTTCACAAACGACTTTGGAAAAACGATTTTCAATATACTATATTCAATACAGTTAAAATTTTCTTACAATATAAACGATTTTTATAAAACTCAGTCTTCAGTGATTTAAGCGAAAGTTACAGAAACGCCCTTGATTTTTGTGATACTCACGTCACACATAGACAATATCAAACTTGATTCGCGACACTGTCACTCCATTTGTAACAAAATATTTAATTCTTAATCGAGGCGCCATTGTACCTTATTTTCTCTCTGCTAACCTCCTCCGCGTAATTTCCTCCTCTGTTTGCAGAGATCCAATGGAACTAATGGAACAACAGCTGGTGAGATGCGGCGTAGCGCCAGTGAGATTGTACGAGCACCTCGCGATGTCGTCCCCGGCCGCGGCAGCGGCAGCAGCGGCTGCCGCGGCGGCCGCTGCTGCCCTCGGTGCTCAACAGCACCACCCACAGTCCCAACAGCAGCAGCAGCAGCAGCAGCAACAGCAACAACAGTCCCAACACGAAAGTTCGGCGCACGCGTTACCACCGTGGATCGCGCCGTCCACGGCGCTTCTCTACGGTCAACCGCACTCTGGAACGAGATCAGCCGCTGGTGCAACGTCCCCGTATCCAACCGCGGCGACCACCGCGCCTTTTCCTTATCCTGCGGCTCTGCCTTGGCCCTGGCAACCACCACCTCCCGTCGCCATGATCTCGCGAAGATCTTCGCCTCCCACTGCAACGGCAGCCGCCTCCCTCAGGTACACTCCTTACCCTCCGCCAGCGAGCACACCGCCGCCCCTAAGGGCTCGTCCATCCACCCCCAATTAGCGATCCACCTCGGACGCTTGTCCTTAACGCTTGACTGGGTGTCGCAGGATCGTCTAACTTTCACTCCGATCGAACCAACTTCGATTAATCAGACCGTAGACGGCGGATTTTTATGGATCTTTTTCAGTCGATCCCTGTTTGGAAAAGGGGTTTGTACTGAAATATTGAAATTCTGAAATACGGTCTTTGGCGGGATTTGTTGTTGAGCATTTGACGTATTAAATTAAATCACATGGTTTGAAGAATATTTCGTTTGTCTACTAAATATAAATGTTATGTATAGTGTTTTGTATAATTTTCCACGGGCTGTGCGTCGTGCGTGCTTCAATTTCTTCAAATTGTTGAAAAACGTATGGAAATCCGCTGTCTAGTCTGATCTCTATCGAGAAAAAAAAAAAAAAAGAATACAGTATAAAATTAAATACTTTGAATTTTTATATATCACGATACAAATTGCCACAGTCATCTGTGACTTCACGATATCGCTTAAGGATCAACGATATCGACGCGTTTACTCCTTGTACTTGTTCTATCTGGATCGTGTCGAAATGATTTAGGTAGCGAACGAAAGGTGTGGTAGACGCGGTACAGCCAAAGAAGAAATCCTCGGGCCAAGGTTTTTCGTGTTAATCGACGACGGATATATTCGCGTAGACGTGATTACACGGGTGATCGTAGAGGGAGGATTTGGTCAATGTGTACAGAATACGAGCGTCACGAAGTTCGGTTTGAGTATTCTCCCCGACCGAAGGTGAGGAAGCACTCCGAGAAATCGTTGAAGCTTCGTCCAGTGTGTTATTTAAGTACGCGAATATGGTGAAACGGTAAAGAACGAGGACGAGGGGCAAAGTCAGATCAGTGTATTATCAAAAAGAGTGTTTACAGCAGAATTGGGCTGCAAATTTTGAAACAACAATTCGGAATAACCAATCGTTTTCTTCATTTTGTTACTTTCATTTGAAAGACTAAGTTGGAAAAGGTGTGATTTTATCTTGCAAATGAACTCGTCGAACTGAAATGACAAATAATTTCAGCAAAAGGTAGCAAAGTTCACACCGATAGAATCAGATTTGAGTAGTTATTTACGTTGACAAATATAAAATACGAAATGAAATAAAAAATTATTTTATTTGTTTTATTATATATATTTTATTACGTTGTATATATTATTTTTATTAATATATATTATATTTATTATTTTATTTTATTATTTTAACTTAAACGAGAGACTGTCTCTTGATGAATATTATTATCTCGTGAAGCGTGAGATGAACCAGAAACAATTTAAAAAATTATTCGCACAAGTACGATGAGAAGGTTGTTTTATTTGATAGCCAAGATCATTGTGATGGAGACGACATCGAATCAGACAAAATGATGCACTCTCTTCGAACGATCGTCCCCCAGAATATTTTCTCTCGCTGCTCTCACCGTTTCACTTTATTCGCAACCCTAAGTTAGTTTTAGAAAAATGGTTCGTACTCGTTTGCTCTCTGTGTGCGCGTAATATAATCGTAGACTCTCCGGTCTTTAAATTCGGGAAGCAAGAGGATTTCCATTGCACTTCGCAGAGAGGTAGAGTTCCACTCTACCCTCCTCTTTCTTCCTTTCTGATTATTCCAATCGACTTGTAAATAAGCGAGAGAGAACCGATTATGCCGAGTCAGGAAGGGGGAGGGGTTGGGGAAGGAAGAAACGAACGAATAGGCGAAGGAATAAAAGACTCGGTTGTAGCTGTAATATATACCACGATAGTATTAACGCGTGTTTCCTCGAGACGGTGGTCTTTGTACATAAGAATCTTTTATGGTAGCGAGTAGCGTAAACGGCGTATTCACGATGTAGCACGGATAGAAATAAACAAATTTTCATTAATACACCTTGCTCTTCTACTTTTTCGTAGCCAGAGACGTTGTGGTGTCTCGTTGATTTCCTTTTGAATCAACGCGACGGCTAATATACAGCAAACACACGCGTCACCGAAACGAACGTACGGATTCTTGTTGGTTTAGTACGAGACTCGTTCTGCAATGAATATCATCGTTCCCAATTAAGAGCACTTTTGTCAAAATCCGATTTTATCAAACGTCTTTTGAAAGCAATGTATGCATTGTATCTTTCCTACCGGAAAGTAGATACAAGAGGAAAGATATTTGGTTCCTTCGTAGGAAAATAAAAGTGCAACGGATAAGAACGTTTTTACTCGTTTTTGTAATCAAGTTTTAAAATCCGTCTTTCGATCTTTGTTCCATCATTTTCATCTTTCTTAATATGGAACCAGTTTCGTAATGAGAATTTTTAAAGCGCAACTTCGAGGTTAAATCTTCGTTATTTAATCGAGTCTTGAATTTCGTTGCATGTGCTCATGTTCAATTATGTTACGTTAGACATATTAGACATATGTGTATGTTATGTAATTACAACCTCATAGCAACATCGAACAACGATATTTACGAACGTCGTCGTACACTTAATCGTACAATTTAATCGAAACACTTCAAACACTTTCTTCAACGATTTTCCCTTTGTCCTTCGCGGGTATACGAACGTCGATTTCATTTCAACGAATCTTGCATTCGAATCGCGTCTCAGCGAGGTTTATTCGTTTTCAGAGGCAACATGGAGGAGTGGTCTCGTATCGAACAACTACAAAAGCCCACAAAACGAATCGCGAGCGTGGTACGGGTCGGGGGAAAGTCGTCCGGAACCGAGTCCGAGTCCCGAGGCGCGTTGCTCATCGAGTGGCTCGTCACGCCAGCCAGGCTTCATCGCACCTCTAACTGCCGTGTAATACCTATCTGAAATTAAATAAATTCATTTCACGGCCTGTCAACGAGCAATTATTTTTAGATGCAGCCACTTTAAGGCCGATTCGTTCCGTGACTAACACCTCCGCGACTCACGGCCCGCCGACCCCTCGGCCCCGAACCAACCCAGAAGCACGCCTCGAGACTCGCGTGTTCCCTCGCCGCGATCGTGTCCTACTCGCCATTCACCGATCGCAAATAACCGTCGTCTAGCTGCGGCGTAATTTACGCCTGTGTGTTACGTACCACACGAGGAGCGTACAACCGTTACGTTTGTAACGAAACGTGCACGTTGGAAGGTACAAATAAATTTCGTATCTTTAAATATCGGTCGTTTAATCTTCCGCAGCCGCGGTACGATTCCTTGGACGTTGGCTCTTGAACCTTTTTTGGTTAATTTATAGGTACATAAATACGGAATTTGTGTAAAAAATACGCGGAAAATTCGCAGAGTATGAGTATAAATTGATAAATTATTGATAATGACAAGCGAATTGCGCCGGTTTATTTATTTTTTTCTTTTCTCTTTCACTTATTTAATTCAGAAATTTACTAGCAAATATCTCGTTTTACAGATAGCTGCGAAATATATCTACACGATAAGTTGGAAGACGTGAGAATCAGGAAATAGTTCAAAGCCCAAAGCAGTACAATGCGGTACATAATTTCAGTGTCGGTCGTCGAGTCGAGGAAGCCGAGCTCACCTCTAAAATTTCTCTTTTAATTTCCACTAATTCCAATAAAACTCGCATCGAACAACTTTTATTAAAAAGGAACCTCTGCTTAGGTAAGAACGTTAACTTAACGACCAAACGCCGTCAGAATGGTAAAAGCGGCGACCGGTGTACGCAGCAAAGGTAGCGCGTTCCTCGTGGGAAAAGTCGATCTCGGCTTGTTCCGCATAATCGACGGAACATCCGGCGAGTGTGCAGCGGCGTATCGCGCGGAATCATCGGACGACACGAAGTGTATCGTGTATCGGAGTCGCGCGCCGTGCCACAATCGAGCAGCTCGACGGCGGCGGCGGCGGCGGCGGCGGCGGCGGCGGCGGCGGCGGCGGTGGTGGTGGTGGTGGTGGTGGTTGTGCCCGAGCGCGCTGCAAGATAAGAGAGAAGAAGAAAAAGGAAGGTTTCACCGGGGCGCGAAAGCGATCGTGTGTTGCGTCGTGATGGGTGGAGCGAGGTGAAAGAAACAGAGAGGCGGCTCCCAAGCTTGTAATTATGTTGATACGAATGATCTGCGGCGAGCCGCAAACCGACCAGGAGACGAGGGACGAAGAGAAGCGCGAAGGAAGAAGCGGAGGAGAGAGAAGATGCGGAGAGAACAGCGCAGGGTGGCGGAGAGCACGAATGGAACGGGAGGTGGAGGAGAAGAAGGAATAGAACGTTGAGAATGGGGGAGGGGAGATGAAGCCTCTAGCGGTGTTCGCTCTCCTGATAGTCTCTCTCTCTCTCTCTCTCTCTTTTTCTATCTCTCTCATTCTCTCTACGTGGACGTTTATCCATGTTGCTCCTCTTCAAGAAGGAACACTGGATCGTGCGGACCTCGCTCTTTCAGCCAGACGGTTGCCTGCGTGTATATACACCGACCATACGCGTTGCTCATCCCCACGCAACGAGTAAACGGCCTTTAGGACCGTGGCGAAACCAGTTTAAGTAGTTAAGCGTAGATGTAATTGATTTCCATTTTACGAGGCTCTCGGGGAAGATGCTCCACCCCGCCACTGCCATCAGCACCACCACCACCACCACCACCACCACCACCATCACCACCACCACCAATACCACCTTCGACTAACGCTGCCACCGCTATTGCCGCCGCCGTCATAACCACCCCCACTCGCGCAGCCGTGAACCGAGTTTGGTTCCTCCACGTTTGTATTCCTCGAACGTACATCGACGCGCGTTAAGGATTTTCTACGAGTGTCAGATGTATTTAGTGTGAAATAACAAATATCGTCTATAGAGATAATTCGCGAGTGAGCGAAAGAAAGAGATTGAATGATCACAACAGTAATCAGAAGAATATACACGAAGAATTTGATTTTTGGAATTGATCACAAGAGTGGAGAAGAAATCCAGAACTGATTGAAGTTGTAGCGGCCTAGGATTCTTCAACTACGAGTTTCGAACACCGACTAGCACAAGCCACAAATGGCTAGCGTCGATCCTGCCGATCTCCGACGTTAAGCAAAGCAATGTACGGAACCTCGCTAGGATGAACGATCGTCCAGTTACAATAACAAGCCTCACTGATGAGTTTAGGCAGTGACTCCGAGACGAAACGCATTCTATAAACGCATTCGCCTTTCCTTTCTTCTCTCACTCACTACCCCAAGTCCATACGTCCTTCCAGCATCCCGAGCCTTAAAGCGAATTAAGATAATTTAAAAAGTAACTATCTGTCCCTTAACGTGTTGTTCGTTTGAAAGAATGCTTCTCGGATGGGAACAGTTGTCTCTGGTTCACCGACTACATCTGACGACTTTCGTTTTCGTACCTATGCATCCCCGTATCTCGTGTATCAAAGAATCTGACAAGAAACTAAACTCCCCGACCTTAATCGTAATTTGCGAGGTAGCCGCAGTAGCTAGGCGACGCTGAGGCACGGGCTCGATTAACGACCCGACGAAGGAACGCGAAGCGGCCGAGAAAAAGGCGAGGAATCGGCAGCCACCCACGGAGTCTCGGCAACTGCCCCCTCGCTCCTTCTCCGCCGTGATATCTGCTACCGCGTTTCCGTTCGCGTTAGTTTTCTCGATCGAGTCGCAGAAAACCGATTTGGAAAAATCGCTTGGCGCGAGGGGCACGCGTGTACCTGCGGTGGTTTTCAGAAATCGTCGAGATATTAATGGGCGCGAGAGAAGGAGAGGGGCGGGAGGACGGGGGGACAGAGCATGCTCGTACGCGAGCTCGTTGGAAAGAGCGTCGTTGGACTCGATCCGGACGGTCCCGCGCGCCCGTCGCTACTTACTGATATTTATTGCGGCCAGAAATGTGTACGGGCTGCCATAAATCTCCGCATTCACACGGAGTTCCTAATTTACATATTCTCCAGCGAGCTTCTCGCTTCTTCTTCTTCTCTCTCTCTCTCTCTGTTTCTCTCACTTTCACCACTCGGTTTTCTCCGTAACCGCAACCGCGCGCCCCTTTTCTTTTTCTTCCTCTCCTTCGTTTGCGACGCGTCGTTTCGCGTCTACCACTCGCCCCTCGGAATTTTCTTCTCCTCTCGCTGCGGCGAAACGAAACGACGCGACGTCGGACGGGCAAAAGTCCCGTTTACACTGTCGACGAGCAGAACGAACGAACGCGCCATCGACGGTGCTCCATCGCCGCTTGTTTAACTTTGATTAATCCTTTCGATGCGGCTTCACTTTTGGCCACTACGCCTCCGTCGAACGGACAGTTTAATCGCGAATACACCGCGCACGATGTGAAAATGGGACAACTGTGACGGGAATCGCGCAAGGAGCGACTCGATCGTTTCAACCGCAACTGCCCGATATAAGCGCAGCTTAATTGACGCAAAAGAAGCAACGTCCATTCGCTCCGTATTCACGGACGCGACGTGTCGTTTCAACGCTCGTCCCAAAGCGACGATGCACGTTGCTGCGTCCCGAAAACGCGAACTCCCGAACGAGCGGGGGCTTTCGTCGCGTCGTTAATCGGCGTTAACCTTCGCCCGTCGCTCGGTCGCGACCATCTCCGCTCGTCTCGCGTTCCAAACGTTTCCAGACTCCGAGAGAGAGAGAGAGAGGTCGGCCATCTGTCTGTTTGACTAACCTGGAACGCGCGAACCGCTTTCCGTAGACGCGCGACTTATTCGGAACGAAGCAAGTGGACGAGGAGGGAACGGTGGCGCGTAAATTAAAGATTCGAACGGATCCGAGGCAGAATTACGGATGACGGACATCTGTCACTGAATTTCATTAAAATCCTTTCCACGTCCCGTGACATCCTCGGGCTGGTCGCCCCGACCCGGCTGAATGGTCGGACGTGGCTGGTTGCCTTCGCTGCCTGGATTCGTGCACCCGTGACTCATTCATTATTCATTCGTCCAATTCATCACGGGGCGGCATCGTGGTACGGGCCAGCAACGGGCCAATTTCGATTTGCACCGGAGAGAGAGAGAGAGCTCGTCGAACGAAGAGAAGACTCGCGTTCCCCCCGCGAAAGTGAAACAGTCGCCGGAGATCGACGTTGAGGATTTTTTCGACGAGCGTGCCTGGAGAATGTCGAGTTCGATGTGTACTGATTGCAAGTCGAATCAAATAGAAAAGGCAAAACGATTCGATTATTGCCCACCAAAGACGATATTCCGCTGTATATGTAGTCACTCGAATCGAAAGCTCGCTCAACCTAATGTAAACAGAGAGTGATCATTACCAAGGGAACAAATTATTTCTACTTTTATTAAAAAATCAATAACGTATCAAAATATCTAATTTTCACACGTCTTTTTTTTCAAGATTTGAACACGTTGCAACTGAAAATGGAAACTAAATTTAAAATAGGTACCTATACATCGAATTACCTAAATGTTTCATTAAAATCAAATTCATTTTACAAAATTCACTTAAAAATCTATCGTTTTATAGTCGTTGGTTTCAACGAAAAAAAAAAAAAATGGCAAAAGAGATTCAATTCTTTATTTCGTGAAATTTGTTTAAATCCAACATTTTCCTCGTCGAATAAACGGAGGAAGCAACGCGACGTTTCCTCTTCCTCGATCGAGGCGTTTAGTTTCAACGGATGGCGAAAAAAATGGCGAGAAACGACAGAAAGGTGGAGACGTTCGATTACAACGTGGGCGTTAAATGATTTCACGGCGTTTCGACAAGATTTTACTGCTTCCATATTATCGTGAACTTTACGAGCTACGACGTCCAAGTTCGATCTACTCGGGATCATCGACTGGATGGAGACAACGCGCGTCGCGTCGCGCTATAAAAGCGATCGCGATCCACGATCGATTACGTATTCACGATTCCGGCGATCATCGCCGGTGTTTCCAGTTGTAAATTTACCGCCGAGCGTTGCCATTCTCGCGAATCCTCGATCGAATTTCATCGAGCAGATCCCTCCTCTCTTTCTCGCCCTTTGGATCCCTCAGTCGGCGGATTTTTACGCGTTTACGGGGACAACTCGAGGTTGTCAAAATGTAGAAAACGAGCGTGATATGCAAAAATATACGAAATACTTGCCCGTTACGATATTTAGTATCTGCGTAAACCAGTTCTTCACCTAGGTTCCGTCTCTTAAATTCACTATTCCAATAAAAATATAAATTTGCATAAATATATCCGGCCCGCTCGTCCTCCGTCCGTAAATCGCAAAGAACGAAGAGGGACTAGGTGTTTGTTATTTATTTTATTATTATTCGCGGCCAATAAAAATCCTTCCCAATGCAGACACAGAGAGTTATTAGCCGCGTTAAGTTCGCGAGAATAGGTATTCCGAAGAGATCAATCGACGCTGCGCAAAATTTACACGAAGCTTTGCTCATCGAACGGACTCTGTCAAATATTGTATCAAAGTATTGTAATTTTCAAATATTTCATCACAAAGTATCTCATAATCTTATAATATATGATATATAAGATATATATATAACAATATATATCTTATAAAATATCTTACGATGCATCAAGCACCATGGAAATTTCCCATTTTATAATATCGTAGTTCAGTCTGTTCAGTCGTTTAAATTAAGTCGAAACATTAATTTAACGATTATGGTCGTCAATGGTATTTTTATTTAACACAATTGAGCTGTGACGAATATAAATTTCGAATTTATTAAAATTACTAAAATCATTAAATATTAAATATGAATACATAAATTATTAATTATTATTTATTAAAATTTATTAAGATTATCGATGACATTAATCCCTCAGAAATATTCCTAGAAAATAAAATGCCAACGATGACCAGTCAACGTGTTAAAAGTGTTGCCGAAAAGAAAAGAATTTAAATTGTGTAAATGCATAAACGAACGAATGAAGAAAATCGTAAGACGTGCCTGAGAGATTCCCAAATGAAACGGTAGGGAATTTCAATGAACATATCTCACTGGACATTCTCGATGAAGTCGTCGGGATCCCCTGAAAAAGTAAACAAAAGATCAAGTCGCACGACCGATTGACTCGATCGATACGTTTAAAAAAACACGTGTACCGGCTCCCTTTCTTCTTATCGCTCTACACGTTTCTTCTTTTTTTTTTTTTTCCTTTTTCCACCTCGAGTCCTATTTCGCCCGAGGCAGCGCGAAATTCGATCCTAGCGGTGACCGACCGTCCAGCTGGCCGGACAAACATTGGCGTAATCGACTGGAAGAAAAACACTCGCGATTAGATGATAGACTCGTGCGCGCGCAGGTACTCGAGCTGACGAGTTCCTTTCGATAATCGTTTCCAAGAGTACCTGCACACACGGTGATAATTGTATATTCAGTATTTTACAAATATTTTCAAAATTAAGCGCTTTATAGCCCACTATAGCGCACTATCGAGTCCTAGCGAGTGTTTCGATACCAGAGTATTGTACGGATAATCTAACGATCAATAATAATATAATAATAATTATAAATAATTGATTCGTTCGTTAGAGGTTCAAACAGTATAACACATAATGTTTAGAGATGAATAGAAACGAATTTGTTACGTGCTCTTCGTTCAATATTGAACTTTTAGACTTTTTCAGCATCCAGAGCATTTGCATTTGTTATTCGTTTTTACGTCACGCATTGCACATTTAGAAAGTGCCCGTAAGAATGCTCATCATTAGGTAGTAGATTTTTATATAAATTCATCTGAGGGCGGTGGTGGGACTTGGAAAGATGGAACTTTGGTAGAAAATTGTTTTACGTAGATACTAAATATTACACTGAAAGCATTATATATTTTGGATACTTTTTTGATTACGTATTCCCTGTAATTTAAAAATTTCCTGTATAAATAAAATCCGCAATCTACTTCGTCGTTTGTCAAGACGGCCTTCAAGATCGAAGACCACTCAAGATGTACAAAATGCGAGATTAATCAAGACTCTCGAGAATTTTAATACAATTCGAAGCAGTTACAATTTTTACAATGCTGTACGTTCGTCGCTCTCTCAAGATACGAAACTCGTTCGTGTTTTCGAAAACAGCAATATAACTTTGATATTAAATTGGAACGCGATTAAAATCTCAGACAGTTGAACGGATAATTT
The DNA here is from genome assembly GCA_032399605.1 of Melipona beecheii. NCBI lineage: Eukaryota > Metazoa > Arthropoda > Insecta > Hymenoptera > Apidae > Melipona > Melipona beecheii. The sequence goes on along the minus strand of JAUCMO010000501.1, from coordinate 4,196,993 downwards.
TCTCGGATAATTGTTTCAAATAATCGGCAGCAACTATTGCTAATTTTACTCTTAAGTCTGGACGCACGGAATACCTGCTTGATAAAAGAGAACAAGAGTCAAGGATAGAACGAAGAACGAAAGGAAAAAGAGGCAAGTCGGGAGCTGGTTTTGGTAGGGAAGACGTCGCAAGGAACACGATCTCGAGATCGAGAACGCCACGGCGAGGGGGGGAGGACGGTTATTATTTACAGCAGTCCGTAAGGCGTGTCACAATGGCATTGCGGGTTTCCTCTTGAAAGTCCGACAATACGAGCGGGATTTATGGAAGAAACTTTCAACGAAACCGTCAATGGCCCACCCCCCGCCTCCCCTCGCCAACGAGAGGATGGGTTTACCTAGCATGGGAATGCTTACAAACATTTTCACCATAAATTCTCCTTTTTATCCGCTTCGCTCCTTATTTACAGTCGCTTTGACCTAATCCATCCCCACCAGCCGTGCATCGAGTTACGGATATCTTCTCTACCTGTTACACGACCTATGAATCGGCGGACGATGCTTCGTCATTCCCCCCTTCCATGTATTTTATTTTCCTCCGCTCTCCGATCTGTAGAAACGGACTCGAACGAGATCCGCATCGCATCCGTGGTCGCAATTGTTACTTGGCGACGACGATGAAATAAAACTGACAACGAGGCTCGGCGCTACTGAATTCTAAAAGACACAATTTGCGTATGGTCTATTGTCTCGATCGAGAGGTTTACTATTTTCTCTGTTGTCGCTAACTCTGTCGATAGTTGTGGAATATCGGAGCATGTGCCAACAGAGTTTTTGAGAAAAATTTTTTTAGTCTTCCAACTTTAGATATCAAGGTTTGGAGACGAAAACGGTAGGGTGTAGAATTAACCTACGTTAATGGCCGTGACACATGCTAATTCTACAATTAGTGGCGGAATTTTATCAGAAAAGCTACGAGATATCCTCTTGCGAGTTATCGAACAACATCAGGGAAGGACGCTTGTCTTTGATAAATTATTAGAAATATTTTGTATTCTCTCGACATGGAAAAAATCCCGTTACTTTAATTGAATCAAATTGCTATAATTTAACGAGGGGTATCTTTCATTCTCAAAAAGAATTTCTATTCTAAATTTAATAGTGATATATATAAAAATTGAAAATAAATCCACATTTCGCGAGATACGAGCAAGGAGATTAGCCTTAGGGGGATGCTTTACGGAATTAAGTTGATACGAAAGAACCGGAAAAGAAAGTGCTATTTACGCCGGTAATCCGACGCAAGGAAGTCCGACGGGGGATTTCGAGCGTAATCTTGGTCGTATCGTAGACATTTTGCCACGGCGCAGCGCGTCCTTCCCTTCAGAAAGATCACACACCGCGATTTAGATCGTCGCCAACATTTCGAAATGGCAAACAGCTCCTCTTCCAGCTCCTCGTCGAATCTCGAAACGACGATCGTTGCTCTCAAAGCGACGTTTTCACCCGGACTCGTGTCCCAGCGCGAAAGTCGACGAAGTCGAAACGGAGACGAAGCTGCGGCATTGTCGAGATTCTCGGGGATCGTTGGAGAATCGTTGGGACAAGCAACGCCTGCTGCGAATGTTGACTCTTGGCTGCGGTCAGTGTGACAAAAACCACCCCTCGATTCGACACGCACCCCTAGGCGCCCCATCGACCCCCTGGGTGTCCTTCGCGACGGGAAGGAGCCCAACAGACTCGTCCGACTTGCTTCGCCACCCCGAATTTCACCGATTCTGACCTAAATCCTACGAACAGCTTGCATTCAATCGCACTGTGTTTAACTTTATTTACGGCACGCGGTTTTAGAAAAGCGGTTTAGTAGTAACTTTGGTATCGATTCGTGGATACTGAACTGAAATGAAACTCTCGGATCGTTTCGCTAAACGAATGGAACTCGAACAGAGAATGCTTCCACCCCTAAATATTACACTCTGGAGATCTCGTGCATTTCTTGCACCTTTAAATTTCTCACGACACGCAAAAATTGTATTATATGAAAAGTCGAAAATTGTCGATCCAAGGTGGTGAAACGCAAGTATTAACTATTACATCAGTATATCGCGTTACTATGATTGGAAATCGACGATTTGGCTGACGTCGGCTAAGGGGAGTAATTGACAAATACATTAACAAACATATTACAGCGAAATTGCAGGATCTATCAGAAAAGTCGAAAATTGTATAATTGGACTTCGTGCAACAGGAGTTCTCCATTATCAGTGATTCTTTAATTTATATGTTCGTTTACGTTCAAACAAACGGACTCAACAAGCGTTTGATACCTAACATTATTACGTAAAATTTCATTCAAATAAACTGAGAGTTCACACGATCGAAGTTCCGCTACGCGTGTGAACGAAACCCAAATGTCGATACACACGCGTCGCAATATGTTCCACCCTGTACAGAGCGCGTAACCCTTTTAGCGCCGAAAAATATCGAGCCAAGTGTTACAGCTTGACAAAGTTTTGAGAAAACGTAGCAAAGTAAGAAATGAGTAAGAAATGAAGGGAGAATGAAGGAAGTTAAGAAATAAAGGGAGGACAAATTAACGCAGCCGATACTGTTGTTTGGCAGTGCAAGGGTTGAGGGTTGCAAGACAACTCCTCGACTCATTGTCAGCGAAACGTGACGGCGACGGGAAGCAGTTTTTCCAGTGATGGAAACTGGCGCGTCTCTGCGGGCTCACGATTTACCCACGATTTCACCGTGCCGAGGCCAAACATCTTTTCATCGTCGGATAAAGCATCGATCTTCTATTCAGTAACGAACCGTTAACTCGACGTAAATGGCCGGGGACAACCCTGTCACGGGGGCGCGTCTCGCTGTTGTCGCACGGCACGGAGGATCTCTATTTGAGAGTTTACATCCTGAAAATGGTCTTTTCATGGATAACTTCACGCCGCGTCAACGGCGACGACGGGACTCTGGCTCTTCCTTTCTGCCAAGGACAATGGCCGCCGTTCGAACTGTGAAAACGTTCGTCTGGGGCGTGTTCCTCTGTCGATCGCGGGAGGATTCGTGGTTGGACGTCCTCGAGTCGTTAGAGGCTGCGTGTTTCCACGACACGCGTCTTCCTCCGATTTACTTGGAGCCTAGATGAACACGAACGACGATGGATTTGTTAGATTTTGTTTTACTCGTACATTCGTTTTAATGTCAATTCTAAGCTACCATAATTGTTATTTATTATTAATCTGTCCGTGGTATTCTCAGATACTCGTCGTTTGCTATACGATACTTCACGATCGTCTAATTCAGATATGTTTATTATCACGCGAGGAGTAGTTGTAACACAGGCATTCGATATTTCATTGTGATTTAATTGTATCGTTTTATACTCGAGTCTTCGAGTGTCCGTGTCTGTACTCTGTGTAATTGGCTTGCCATGTATCGCAGAGAGACTTCCTTCGTAAGAGTTTGTAATTGGTTTGTCACGCATCATAAAAGGGCTCTGTACTACCTTTAATTTGTCACTAAAACTATCTGCAGATAGGCACGTGCGATTAAGAGCGTCGGAGAAACCATAAAACGTGCGAAGAAGTTACATCTGCAACTTTATTGCATCGTCCGGAATTTATGAAAGATAACATGATTAATATAACATACATAACATTGAATTTCAGAACAGTTTGTAACACTGCAAAAAGAATATTAAGACGCTCAAATTGGTTAAATTTTCAAATAGCAACACTTGAAAACGGAAAACGCGGAGAGACGATGGATGGAGAAAAGAACTGCGAGCACTGCAAAGTCTGAACATGCCGAGTTTTAAATTCAACAACCATTGACATCGGTTAATCGAGGAATCGAGACGTGCCGTTTCGTTCTCGGCCTGGAAGTGTTGCGATTTTTCTGACGAGCGTTGTACGATGAAAAGAGAGCGGAAGATAGAAAGAAGGTGGCGGCGGCAGTGGTGGTGGTGGTGGCTCGCGGTGGCGAGAACGCGCGCAAGAAGTGTAGAAGTAATGTCCGCCAGCGGCCAAGCGGCAGACTATTACCGACGCATGAATATGAATGAGAGCAGGAGGGGCGAGGAAAGAAGGGACCGAGAGGCGAAAAAGAGAAACAACACGAAACGGAGGGAAAGAGACGTCGCGATCGGTCCTCCTCGGCCGGAGCGGAGGAACGCGCGTCCGTGCAACAAAGACGAAGGGAGAAACGCGCGAACCACGGTGGTGCTTGCTTGCTTACTTACGGCTCTCTCGGGCGAACGAGATGGAAACAGTGGCGAGAAGTCGAGGAACGAAGATGGTGGTCGTCGGACTGGGGACGAACTGAGGGAGAACAGAAGAGCCGTGCGGGCGCGGTGAGGTGAGGCGAGGTGAGGTGAAGTGAGGTGAGGTGAGGTGAGGTGAGGTGAGGTGAGATGAGGTGAGGTGAGGTGAGGTGAGGCGAGGTGAGGTGAGGTGAGGTGAGGCGAGGCGAGACGAGACGAGGAGTGAGACCCGACCGGACCGAGAAGAGAAGGAGTTGGCCGAGAGAGGGCACGAGGAACGGCATTCAATTAGTCTCCTAGTAATTAGCCGGGAAATCTTCGGCTTTGTCGGCAAGATCCTCTTCCGACGCGATAGCCGAGACCCGCCCGGACGGCGCGCGGTCCGAGATCCAGGCACAAGAACCAAGCCAGCTACAGAACCTGCGCACGCTACGACCTGGCGTGGATCCGTCTCGATCGTTTCGCGTTTGCTCGACCACCACTCTGCGATTTGCTTCGGGAAACCTGCGTTTTTCCGGGTGCGCTACAGGATTTCTACTTCTGTGTGTCACGCGCGTGAATTTCGTTCAAAATGAAAGAAAAAGATCAACGATTAATCGTAGTCATTTCAATCGGTGTCGAGAGAAGAATCTCCTATTTTATCACTGAAAGTGATTTTAGCGGGAGTAACCCAGAAAATCGGGCCTCTTCAGGTGCAACGCTGAATGCAACGAAAATTAGCGATTGGTTGATTTGGGTCACGTGATTCGCGAAGGGACGTGGGATAGACCTCGCGCCAGTAATTTGTTTTGTACCGATTCAAACGTTTGCATATCGATAAAATTTTACGACAAAAAAGTCAGAACAGTTGCCTTTCAGTGAAACGAATCGTACTGGGATACAAGTCGTGCAGTTTTTATTTCCATTTTTACATTCTGAAAAAAGACATCTCCTCGTATATGCAACAAAGACGTACCGATTTATGTTAGAAACAAATTTATACTTGATAACATCGAATTTGAATTTTGAAGAAGTCTCTGGAGACTCGAACAAAAGTGAGGCAACACCGGGCAACAGGCTCGTTTCCGTTGTTCTCGATTCACCATGGCTCTACTGGTGATTCGAGCCTCGTTTCACGGTTCGAACAGGAAATATGGGAAGTGCGACACGAGGAAGGTCGCGCGTTCCGAGCCTTCTGCCCTATCCGGATGGTGGTGGTGGTGGTGGTGGTGGTGGACCGAGGAAAAGGGACAACCCCGAGCCGGACATTGCGTTATTCGAAAAGGCAGAGGCCACACACAGTCAGGAACACGCCTCGACGCAACAGAAAGGAGAACCAGAGGAGGGAAAGAAAGCGCACTGTGTACCATTTAACAGCCCTTAGCGGTGATTTACTGGCAACGTCCCGGAACGCGGGACGAGAGCGGCTGCGTGCAGCGAGAGACTCGTCGAATTCGTGCGACACGACGAACGCAAGAAAAGAGGGAAGAGGCCACGAGTGGCTGCTGCGTGTCCCCGCATATTTGAGTTTTGTAACGACACGAGATACCGAGCGGCCCACCCGTATCCTCCGGACCACCCCCGGTTACGCAAATCTTCTCACGATCGCAGCGGCGGACCGCGTATTCGCAAGTTCCGATTTCCGTTTCTGCCGTTTAGCTTTCGCCCTGTTCTTTTTCTTTTTTCTCTGGCTAATTTAAACGTAGGATTCGATCAATTTGGATTTTGTACTTGACGTCGAAACCTCGTGCTTTCTAATTACTAATTAAACGATATCTTCAGAGAGTACTGACTGACTTCTTTTTAATTTCGTGTCGTGTTATTTAAAAATATTACCAACTCTTATCAAAACTATCGTTACTATTAATATAATTTAACTGTGTGAAAATTATCAAAAAGTCTAATAGATCGATAGATCGTCGTCCCTGAAGGATTAAACAGTTCCTTTCGATGTAATAAAATTTGAACAAAATGGTGAAGATTGTCGATTGTTTCCAATGTTATTGCCAAATGTGTGTTGAGATGATTTTAGAAAAATATGTTAGTAAAATATATATAAGAAAGAAATCTTGTAATATCTCATTACAATTATGAGAAATTACAAGAGATCCTAAAGAGAAATGTCAGACCACATTGCAACATATAGGCAATATATAATTATATGGTACAATATAACAAGGTGTCGTAAGAATATGTATTCTGAGTACCGCGAATATATTTGATATACGTCTGAAGTCCAGAATGTCAACAACTAAAAATAACAGAAACACGTTTCGTCCAATCTCTTTGGAAAATCTCTGTAACACGGTCGTCAAGATTCTTGCCTTTACTCTTCATCGTACGTGGGTAATTTGGTTTTCGCCCGTGTCGCCAGGAAACATCAGTATTCCCACGAAAGTGGATTTTGTCACGCGGTGTCGCGTTAACGAGAGAAACGCGCTACAGATGCGTGGTAATTTCGACTGATTAGCGAGGCTCGACAAGGCCAGAGGGGCGGTGTTCCGCTCGGGTTCCCATGGATTTGGATTACCGATCCGGCACCGACTTTCCCGATTTTCCTGCAATTCGATATCCATGCGAAGGGTCGTGAAATCAAGATATATCGTTCACGCAATCGCGACCGAAGGCGGCCGAGGGGGAACACCGCCGAGCCACGAACCCTCGTTCCTCGAGTCAGCCCGCCCGTTTTCGCAACCAACCCCCGCCGTCGAATGCAACTCGCGAGTCGCGAGATTCGCTCGTGTCATCCCCGCGCACGCGGTCGAAACGACGCTAATAAATATCGGGATGAGGGAGGATCGTTGCTCGGACTGTTTCGAGTATTTCTGGTGACACGAGTCGAGCCGTCGCCGGCACGTGTGTCTCGCCCCGTCCCAGATGACACGGTTTTTATTGGCAGCGACGTCGCCACAATGTGACGTGGGTGGACAAGAAATAAAAAATTAAGACGCTCGTACGACAATGATTGCATCGAAGGTTACCACCACAGGAAATGCGTGTGTCGATAATAATTTTCAATGAAAATCACGTTTCACTTTATGCAACATACCACGAACAAGTTACTTTCTTGCATCAGCGTTACAAACTTTGATTCGGGAAAGGATCATTTCGAATTCACCTTTAGATCTTCAGCAATATCTGAAAGTATTTGTATCTACGCGCGAATGTTGAAATGATCGAGATCTTCAAGCCCTCTGAGACTTCCAAGGTTTCCGAGACTATCGAAAGTTTTCGATTGTCAGGTTTTCAAAAGCTCAAAAATTTTTTGACAGTTTTGAGAAAATTCAGATCGTTTCGAAACCGACTGAGACTCGGATACTCATCACTACTCGCCACCACTACTTTCCAACCAACAGGAGAGGTTTTCCCTTCGAATTACCTTCTTGTTTCCTCTCTGGACGAATCTCACTGGACAAATCGACGTCTCTACGCTAATTTGGTTAAATTCTGCGCGACGAGATCCACGAGGATAGAAAGACAGAGAGAGAAAGAGAGAGAGTGGCTATCGGGGAAAACGGAGTTGGTGCACGCGGTACCGGAACGACGTCGGAGCTTAATCCGATACGAAGTACGTGACTCTGCGGTTTCGCGTCCCTTCCGCAAATTGAATCACCGGCTGGCTACTATGTATCGATGTTTACGATCTGAAGACCCGCTATCCCTTCTCTTTGCGCGTACCCGGCAAAAAGCTCGACGTTCGCCGCCCCCGATGCATTATTTAGCGGCGCAATCCGACCGAAACGAGGAGAACGCGGACGAGCGAAGATTTTGCACGGCGTCCGTCGTGAATCGCAACGCGACGTACCTACCTTTTTTTCGTGCGAGAAAGATCACGTGTTTCTGTCTTCTACCCCCTCCCCCCCCCAAACAAGACACAATTTTCACATATTTGCAGTTGACCTTTGTACTAGTTTGTTATTAATTTATATTTAAGTTTAGTTAGTTTATTAATACTATATTTAATTTAAATATTAAATTAGTATAAACTAACAAAACCAAGTTTAGTTATAATATTATTAATTATATATTTAATTATAAACTAATTTAATACCAACTTTGTACTTAGTTTATACTAGTTTAGTTTAGTTTATACCAGCTAATTTTTATACTTATAGTTTCGAAGCGAAGATCTTGTTCCGCGCGACATGTACAAAATTTTAATCGAGAACTATCTCGGGAAATATAAGAAAATCTTTCCCAATTACGCGCGCGACTTTTGGCCAGCTAGATCGGTCAAATATACCCCACTGTGCGCCGATTTCCAATGGATGCGTCTCTAATCCGACCTCGTGACACGTGTCACGGGCCAAAGTCGACACAAGGACGACAAACGGAGGGTGTCGACGAGCGGCCGACACTTGACTCGGCTCATCTAAAATTGCCACCCCTCGAAAAATACCTCGATCGTGCCGATTAACCCAGCCCTTCTTCCTTCCCCCTCTCGCTTTCAGTCTTTCTCTCTTGCAAACGAAACGCAAACGCGTCAACTCTGAACCGTAGGGAGAGACACGGGGATACACGCGGATTACAGAGTGGCACACGACCGAGAAGAAAGGAATCGCAGATCTGGTCGTTCGCGACCCTCGGGCTTGCAGCAATTTCGTAGAGTGGAGTTCGTACGGTCGCGAGCGGACAAAGAGCAGCTCGTTTAGTTGGAAATCTCGCAAGTAGATTCGAGTCTTTTCTGGATTTTTGAATCCCGTTGTAAATATTTTCAAGGGGAATGTTTTCAAGAAAACAACGCTTCCAAGTATGTAGATTCGAATACCAATTTCTTGCGAGCGTCAGTGTCTCTTCCGCTTCTGCGATTTTCAAATACGTGCGCTTCGTTGTACTGATATGAATATGCCTGTTGCGCATGCGTCTGACGCGCACGTGTCTAACGCGCAGGCGCATTGTGCATCTGACGCTTATAGGAAATCCCACGTTTTGCGTCCATTCCTCTTCAGTCAATGCGATTTTGTGTAAGGTATCTACTAAATTTCGAATTTTAACCAAGAGTGAATCTTCGAAATCTGCAAGTTAATTTAAAGACAACTTGTACAAAACGAATACATTCGTTGAAACGTTTCGAGAAAACGAAACTTGGACATCAAATTTGATTCCGTCTCTGCGTGATGTACTCGCAACGCAGCTGTCTTTCAGCGATGCCTGTTCGCCGGCCAAACTTCTTCGAGAGATCGTCGATTTCCTGTCGTAAACGTAAACGCCGGCGAAAATGGGACGCGTATGTCGCGCGCCACTTTGGAGAGCCTCCGTTGATCGTGAACTCGACCGAACGAACGAAAGGGAAAGAGACAAAAAAGAATTAAAGAAGAAGAGGACGGAGATGGAGAAGAAGAAAAGAAAAGAAAAGAAAAGAAAAGGAAGGAGGCGTGGAAACAGTAGCGGGCGAAAGGGGAGGGTATCGAGCGTCGATTTCACGGGCCGCGTTGGCGGCCGATTTCCATGGCCGTCCAACAGTCTGGCGTAAAAACGTATACGCGTAATACGCAAAGAGGGAGGTCGTTACTTGTCGGCCGGAGTAAGGCTCGGCCGGGCTTATTATTTCGGCCGTTAAGAAAATAAACAGAAGGCAGGAAAACACGCGAGGGCCGGGCGCGCAGCCACCGACGGAAATTATAGGCGGCCGAGCCAAATGGCTTGAAAAATGCTCAACCACAAATCAAGGTGCCGGTTTGTTCGGCGTGGGAGCCATCTGTCGGTTCATCGCCGCTCCTCCATATCGCCCTTCGTCCTCTTCCGTCTACGCCTACCTACGCGGCCACACGAGTGGTTCGTAACCGTGCAAACGTATACTTTTTTCCATTTTTCCCGGCGACCTGGCCTCTCTCCATCGAAGCCATCGTCGCGATACGCGTCCATTTCAAAGCGAAGCAAGTGGACGCTGGCGTTGAGAGTGACCGTTTCAAAGAAGGGATACGACTGTCCGAGGCAATGGAAATGGAGTAACGTCACTGTCGAGGAAAACTGCTTCCGAAATACGAGAAGTATTCGCAAAGTCGGTTGCGAAAATAACCAATGGGCCAAATATTCAATCAGTTGTATCGATTTTGGTCACTTTAGTGTAAATTTCATTTCTATCGAATACTTTATTTTTTTTGAGGCTCATTCTACATGAAATTGAAGGACGTGCGATTTTTTTCATTTCCGAATAAAATATCTGTTATTCTATCGTTTTTTTGTAAAAAAAAGTTTGAATTTTACGGTCCCCGTAGTCAAAAACAACTGTAATAAGAAAAGGGAAATCTAAATATTTCAGTTCGGATCAATCTTAGCACCATCTTACCTCACAAATTTCATCACGTTCCCGTCTTCTTAAATTAGTCTTTCATCGAACGAACGTAATCTAAATATTCCATTTGAGGATATTACAAATATTCAATTATTTCAGTCAAACAGATTATCCGTTAACAGACTCGAACATTTCGAGTTGTATCTTTCCTACTCTCCGGGGCACAAACTTTTGAGAGAAAACGTATCAAATTTAGTTATCTTTGCAACGCTCATCCCCTATGACATTCATATTTTCATATGAATAAAATAAATTGTCAAAATACAATTAGATAGAGCGCATCGAGACGAACTGTGTTTCGTCGCGAACTAATCCGGATATCGCGCGAAGCGAGACGAGACGCAACGAAAACGGTCAAGTATAGTCTGGAACGGGCTACTGGCCGCACGGCAGAACAACGCTCCGCGTCCTTTCATTGAGAGTATCGCCTGGAATCATTCACCGCGCATAAACATCTCGTATTACAGGCACGGAATGGTTCGGCCTGGAGAGAGCGAAGAGCGAAGAGCGACGAGAACGGAGCGCGGAGCGCCTCGAGCCGGGCAAACAGCGGAGTCATGGTCGCGCGGCAGCGGATTGCCATATAACGAGCGCGTTGCATAGTCATCCAGAGTGCCGCGGCCTGAGAGACCCCTCCCCTCCCTCCCTCCTCTGTCCTCCTGTAATCCTGCTGAATCGAGGGAACACCTTGCGTCACTGTCCACACACGCGAAATCGTTACGTGCTAATTAACGTTTCGATATGGTGCCGTGTCGAAGCCTCTCGCTGCCTCCAATCAAGCTAATTGCGTTGCGATCGTTTTGTTTCGCCAGTCGTTCCCTCCTCTTCCCCCTTTTTTTCTTTTCCCCTGGCCTTTTCCCCACCTTTCTTCTCCCTTTTGCCTCTCTCGACATTTTGTTATCTCATTTTATCATCCACCGGCAACGGAAACCTCTTAGTACGTCTACGGCACGAAGAAAACAGTTATTAGAACGGAGTTATTGGCAGCGATACTACCGATAAAATCGTATCAGATAAATTAATGGCGCAAGAAACGTTATTAGAAAGAGCGCGAGCTCTTTTATTCGTACACTTCACGTCAGAATTGGTCATCGAAACGACCAATTTTTCTGCTGGAAACGTCACCTGGAAATTTTATAAATTTGCAACGGCGCAGAGCAAAGTGCGTTTCAATTTCTTCCTGAATTGACGAAAGTTTCATACTTCGAAGACAAATTGTCGAACAAACACACGTACCTTCCGGAAGACAAACGAAGGAGCAACAAGCTGGGAGGAAGAAGAGGCTGGCTGAAAGCGACGAAGGGGTTAAAGAGCGGTGCAAGTCGAGCCGATCGGTGGATCGTTGCCGAAGGCGACTCGGACTCCCCTTTGCGGTACGCGCGGCGTAGACCGGCGAACGACGAGAGATAAAAGAGCGAGACGACGCGCATGTACGATGACACGTACACGCCCACAGGGTCCGCAAACAACCCCGTGAAAGAGATCGTCTCGCCTAGGCGGGATGACACGCAGGGGCGAGGGGCGAGGGGGGGGGGCTCTCTCTCTTCTCTCTTTCTCTCTCGTCTCTCGCACGCGCCGACAAATTGTTTGGGCCGAGTCAGTTAGTGCCGCGCTACTCCGCACAATGGAACGCCACTTGCCAAGATCCCAAGCTACGCCTCCTCCCTCGTTACATTACATTACATTACGTTACATTACATTTATCTCTCATCCGTGCGCTTTTATCCCTCGGTCACCCTCCTCGAGCGTTCCTCGAGCTCCTCTATCCAGCAACGGGCTTTTGTCGCTATGGTAACACCGTATCCCGCCACGTGACCGTGCAACCGTCGTCCCTCTCGTGTCTCGTTCTCCTTCTTTCCGCGCGGCGAATTCCACCCTCCGCCCGGTTCGCGTACAGACACACGCGCACGACACGATCTCAACGTTAAGCATTCAACGAATACAGCCTGGACCGTTCTTTAGCACTTTGATCGTCATTGATGGTTTCTCCTCCTATATCGATAATTTAGACTTCCTGATGGACATTTTAATGATGGCAGTAAACGATCGTGCGATTATTCATTGGCGTTGAAACATACGGATACGACGTTTCCGATCTGGCGATAGCAGTGGGAAAGAGGATGTTTCTACATAAAAATGAGTATCTATATATAGCGATCTATATATTCGAAGAGTGTACCTCTTGCACCTACAACAAGGTGCGTGGACGCTGTACTATATGCAGAGTGTAATTTATACACCTACGCGCCATTTTATATCTTGCAAGATTTATTGCTTATTTTCGTGTTGTAAAAAGGAGAGTTCACTCGCTCTGTCGTATCGTGTCTTCAAAGTGTCGAATCGAAAAGAACGATTAATTTCAATCGCAGATAACAACGACACGACGACGATTTTTGCGAAAAGCTTTCGACTTGAACAACTCACGCGGGGTAGACGGAGTTCTTCTTCCGCTCGGTTCACGGTGATCCGTGTCGCGATCGCGCAAGGCAAAATCTGCAATTACTTCGGAACAACGATCCGCTTCCCGCTCGCTCGCTCTCGCTCGCTCGAACCTCTCCTCCCTCCTCGGCTTCTTTTTGCGAATAACGCCGTCGGACCCTGTAATTCGCGCGGCTTTTAAATTGCCCGCGGCAGCTTTGCCGAACGTTTAGGCAGCTGCCGTGATTCGATCGGCTCGAGTCGCGCCGACACGCTTCTCGACTTTTTCTCGATTTCGCGATCCGGCCGCGATCCGGCCACCTTCGAAAACCGCTCGGCCGGGGCTCGCATCGTCCACGCTGCACACTCAATCGTCGCCCGTTCCACAGGTGAATATTTCCCTCTAACGACCTCAATTATACCTCGCTTAGGGGTGATGATTCGCCCGGGACTGTCGGGGAATCGACGGAGACCGGGCCATCCAGTCGAACTCTCCTAGAGGATAGGAAGCCGACGTATCCTTCGTCGTTAACGTTAATTTTCGCCCGACACACTCGGTCCCCCCTCGAACTTCTCGTCTTTTCGTACGAACACGATTCTGGTACTATAAATGATATGCGTCGCGTGCCCGCTCTTAGAGTGCTCCACCGTTCACGGAACGTCGGTTTAGAATAGAAACGTAAACGTATCCTGTCGGCGAAAGGCACGATAAGATAAAAGTATTATCTCCCGGTTTCGTAAAATTGTATTTCAACGACGCAGTAAAATTGTTAATAGCAATATCCGTGTCACAAAATCGTACAATTTGTATTGCACGAATATTTTACAGACTGTTCGTTGATCAACAAAGTATTATTTGATTTTTCCATTTTTCTAGCGTCAAACATAGCGTCTGCTCGTTCTAAAATTGTTTCTCATCGATTGAAAATCGCGAGGGGGACGTACACCCAGTTTTCGTTTCGGAGGGAATTGTTCCTCGTCGAAAGAAGAACACGTTCGATCCTTTCGATCTAATACGAGAGGAACGAGCGTACGATCTCTCGATATCTCCGACATCTCAAGGCATCGAGCTATCGAGGCGGTGTGCCCCTTGACCCCGAAATTCCGTGAACTCCCCCGCTTACCCCAACCTCGAGTTCCTCCGATTGAAGAACGCGTCGTTCCTCGCGCATTGCAGGCGGCTCTCGTAGAGAGAGAGAGAGAGAGAGAGGATCGGTCAAAATCTTTACCGAGGATTGGTTTCTACAATTTTGTCGAACCACGTCCCCTTCACTTTCGTCACTTAAACGCACAATTTGACATATCTGTCGAGAGCTTCGTTTTCTTGTTATTTCATTACTCGTTTCACCACAAGTTACAAGTTTATCAGAAAATATAGATATGTTACGTTTGATAAAAGAATCGATCTCTAATTGTAGTATCACTGAATTCTAAAGAAGGAGATCAAGATATTTATTTTGGGCTTGACTGTGTTATCAATAAATAAATTGAATCATAAGACAAAGGGTTACCGATATATCATATAACAATTACTATATATATATATATATATATATATATTATTATATATTATGTAACAATTACATAACGATCCTTCAAAATTCGTTCGTCACCGAGAGAAAAATTTCGCGTTCGAACGATGGTCCCGCGAACGTGGAGATATCGGGAGATTCGCCAGGAAACGCTCGGCCCATCCGTTCCTTCGTTCACCGGCCTCTTTAAGATCCTTATCCGAGGCGATAAAGTTACCGATGGACACGCGTGGCTACACTCGTCACGAAGGGTGTATGGTTTTTACGACGACACGGCTACCAACTATTTAGATTTCGAACACTTGTAGATGGAAGCGGGATAGCGCCAGGTAGACCGATAACTTCGCTAATTATCGGAACGTTCCGCCAGCCTTTCCCGTCCCTACTCCTTTCCTCCGGCTCCTACGAAATTTCAAGCCGACGCGTCGACAACCTGCGCGTCGTTTCCTCTCGTCGCCGTCGTCTCTCTCTCTCTCTCTCTCTCTCTCTCCTTCTTTCCATTCGTTTCGCGCGAAACGGTTCTTTCCCCAGCGTTATCAAACGGAGATTATCAACCTCAACGCTCGAGTAAATTTCAAATTTTACCTCTGCGTGTCGAGGTAAATTTGGGAATAAATAAAGTGCAAATAAAGCAGCTTAACCTAACAATTAGCAAAAATAAAACAGTTGGTCAGCGTGCGAAGTATAAACGTGTACAACGACAACGCATCTTTCGTTTTTCAAGATTTTTCAAACGTCTTCCGTTTTGCTAAAAATTACACTCGAGTGTAATAGGTGCGCTATAATTTATTACATCCTCTAGTTTAGGAGAAAGTACATCTTTCGAGAAATTCATCTGGATTTGTGTCGGTTTCATTATCAGGGCGCGCGTGGTTTAGTGGCGAGGAAACAGAGTTCGGCGGCAAGACAACGAGACAAGGGAGAGAGGAGGGTGGCGCGAGAGGGTAGGCGGGCGGATATGTCCGAGGTAATCGAGGCTAGGGGTCATCCAGGTCGCAAGAGTCACGAGTCACGAGCGAGCGGCCGCGAACAATGCCGAGAGGGTCGTCTTCTTCTTCTTCTTCTTCTTCTTCTTCTTCTTCTTCTTCTGCTTCTCCCACTTTTCTCTTTCTTCTCTCCTTCCTTTCCGCTCTTCTTCTTCCTCCTCCACCTTCACTTGTTCGTCATATCAACCGGAATTTTCTCGTTCGCCGCTTCGATCTCCGCTTCGATCCTCTCTCCCTTCGAGCTTCGATTCCCTTTCGGTTTAAGCTGGAACGAACAACGCGTCGCCTTCGTGCTTATTAGATCCGATCCGAGCAACAGATTAACATTGAAACGAAACGGCGTTATTTATGACACCGGTATCGTTCGCCGGTCCGCGATCCGAGCGATCGTGACCCGAGATACTCGGTTTCGCGAGTACTCTCTCTCTCCGATTCTTTTTCGGCAATCGAACACGCTCGAGAAGAGGGACGATGAGCGTGTGCGCGCGCGGCGCGAGTACAACGGGCACAACGGGGACGACGTTGATCGCCGCTGGATACGATCGGAAAACGATCGGAGCTAGTTGAACAGGATAATCGAACGAGGCAGAGGCAGACAAGGGGACAGAGCGGAGGAGGGAGGAGGGAGATACGGACAGAGGTCTCCCACGCCACGGACCTCGGACAGGGCAATCGAAGACGAATTAACGTTGCGTGATGCGCGTTGATTTGGCTCGATAGCGAAACAACGGACACGATTACGTACATCCGATCGACGATGCGGGCGGGGGAGGGAGAAAGACAAGTGCCGCTGAACCCACCTCGAGCCGCTAGGCTGCGTGTCCTTCTCGCGACGCGGCGTGCCGCGCACGAAACGCCACGGAAATGCCAGGGAAACGCCACGGAGCGTCGAGCAGCCTCTGCGTTTAACCGGCGTGTCGATCGTGCCAATTTACTCTTCGCTCCGGCGTGCTTTCTCTCCCGTGAACGTCTCCTTGTACCACGGGCGGAGAGGGGTTAGTAGGTACTTGTTCAGCTCGAAGCGAGAGTTTCGACGAGCCGAAACGAGAGAGAGAGAGAGAGTGAGTTAATCGCCGTGATTTAGTTTCTCTATCGTGTGCACGCGTGAACAACGCGTCGTCGTCTACGTCGTTGTCGTAACATCGCGCACACCGATGCTACACTCGAGGTACAACGGTCAATTAAAGTCCGCTCGTGTACTTGCGTACGATCGTCGAGAGACGAGGGTGAAGCGAACGCTGGGTAAAAGTCGTTCTCGACTCGTGGAAAAGAAAAAAAAAAAAAAAAAAAAAAAGGAAGAAAAGTTCGATGTTGTGACGTGCGGAGAGATACGCGCGAGCCGGCAAAACTCGGCGGCCCGTGAATTATCGGGTTCCTGTTAGTTGCGTGCCGAGGCTCGCACACCTCGGGCGAACGGCTCGTCTTCTCGCGACAAGACAATTGCCGCGCTTCCTGATATAGTTTGCGCCTTTCCAACTGTAACGAGCGGAAATTCTCGAACCGCCGCGCGTCGCTCTTTCCTCCGCACGAAAGCGTTCTTCCCGGTCCCGTTCCCGCTCTCGCGAAATTCCGTCCAGCGACTCCGCGAGAAAACGACCGCGAATCGTTGATCGTTCGAGTTTTTCAGATTTACGCGTACGCCTCTGCGTTCGTCGCTTTACAACCGCATTCATACGTTACATTGCATTAGGGCGGATATAAATTAGCCCCGAACACGGGAGAGTGAAACCGAGAGGGGCCAGAGACCAAGTATACACGCCGGGTATAATATTTCGATTTGAGGAATAACCGAGCTCTCTAATCTGTTATTCTCCCTCCGAGCGTGACGCAGCCTCCCCTCGCGCGTTTACCAACGATACGTGACAGCTTATTTCCCAAAAGAAATGCTCCACCGTTTCGTCCCTTCGCGACGTCGTTCGCCGCTTGCCCGCTAACAAAGTTACGCTCGACTTCATTTGCCTGTTACCTTGCCACTCGCTCCGATTCGGAAACGCATTGCGTTGTTGTTTCGTGTTTCGAGGCGAGCAGCCGGGAATCAAACCTCATTATATTATATTAATAATAATAATAATAATAATAACAACTGTAACAACTACGATATAATTAATAATAATAATAATGCTTCTTCGTCGAAACCGCGAACGTTGAAACGGGTCAGCAGACGAAACTGTGCGGTCGGCGATGAAACGTGCACCGAGGAGAGATATTTCTGAACAAGCTCTCATCGCTGTGTTCTCGCACAGCTTCTATCGATTTCCGGCGACGTGGCGCGCGTTTTCTCTGCCGCGTCTGGACCGGGATATCGCGGCTGCGAGAGAGACACGTCGAGAGACGCGTGGACTCTACTCGACTCCGCTTCGTTCGGCTCGCTCGCTTTCTAGCCGGGCTACAATGGGATCGATATCCCGCTGGGGGATAAACCCCGTAATCCCCTGGCATCTGTAGGCCACCTGCAGTCGAGCGTTTCGTCACGGATTCGTCGTCGTGCATTTTCCACGGTGACATCCGAATCGGACTCGATTCCAAATATTTGGACAAGCCTGGCCACGAGACGATCTCTCCGCCCCATTGTCGTCGATCGATCCGATTCATCGACTTTCACCGATGGAAAATACCGGAGATTTCACGAATCGTCCTCGAGTCTCGACGGTTTTGATCGACGAGACGTCTTTTCGTCTTTCGGGTGATCGATCACGAGGACGCGAGCTGTGAGAAGCTGTGTCGTGTCTTTTTTTTTTCTCTTGTGCAATCCTCGACGTCGAAGTGTCCAAGAGAAACGTCGGTTCCGGGTTACCGAGCATTGTTGCGTTTTCACTTTTTGCGCGACGAGCGTTGGCGGGAACTGGGAATTCTCGCGGCCGAGTTCGATCTTCGAGATCGGGGACGGGTCACACAAGGACGACTCTCTCGTTAGATCGGACTTAAGCGACATTCGAGCTAGGGCTGACTGGAGGAGAAGGGCCCGGAGAGAGTGGCGTGCCACCCAACCCAGAATCACGGGACAAAAGAAAACCGAGTCCTCGAAGGGCGAAATCCGAGCCGGCGCTGCCTCTTCTCTCTCTCTCTCTCTCTCTCTCTCTCTTTCTTGGTCACTTTCTACGCACGAGTCGAATCGCTAGAGTTCTATTCTCTCTCGTTGCACGACTCGCGTGCACGACCTACCGCGCGACGGCTGGCTAATCTTGCCAGCGGAGAGAGACCTGGCCGTCTCCTCCTCCAACGAGAGAAAAATCAAAGATCAAAGTCAGCCTGGACGTCGAGTCGAAGAGAGCGGACAGAGTGCAAGATTGAATTTCCCTCGAGTACCAACGTTTGGGAAAATTTGCGCGGACGATCGAAAGAGAACGGTCGACGGGGACGGCGAATACACCCCACAGGCCCCGGTATCCCCGGCACGGTCGTTGGCAGCGCATTGGCAAATTAATTCAATCAATTAATAGGCGCTTGGCGGAGCGCGTTGCGCAGCACACCAGCGACCGGAGGCACCGGATGCTGCCCAACCGCCGCAGCTACCGCTCCGTTTCGGGGGCCGTTCACGCGAAACGACGACCTGTGGTTCGCACCTACGTGCAATCGCGCCGGGGTACGTACCTATTGAAGATCGCGATTGCACTAAAATTTACGGGTAGCCACGTCCGGCACGTGAAACGTGTATCAAAGAATCAAAGATTCGCGTATATAGATGACACGCGAAGGATCATTAAATGTCAAAGATGTTGTGTAAGCGAGAGATTTGTCACTGGCTGGCAATATCACAAATATCACATCGTGCCATTTTAAATGAACAAAACGTTTCGACGACGCGTGTTTTTTTTTTTTTGTATATTTTTCAAATGTCGCGTTCGCGCCAGGAAGGGTCCATCGTGTCCAATACACGCGTACGACACATTAATTAATTGACAGCAATTTATTTTCCAAGAAGCTCGCCGTTTCTTCCTGTCTTCCATTTTACTCGATCCAACAGTTAATAAAGAAGACAATACTCGAAAGTTTAGTTCAGTTCATGGAATTCCTTTCTATGAATAAAATTCTAGTTACAGAGAGTTCCAATTTTCTCATTAATCATTCGCTTCATGCTTTCGTAACGAACTGTTATCAGGTTACAGAGGATCGAAACGCGTACGTCTTTGTCGGTCTTTGTCGGTTCGCGGAGTTCTCCTCGGAACGTTACAGGTGGACGACCTTTGGCGCGGCCAAAGATTTCATTCGCACATGAAAAAATATACCCGGGTTGGTTCGCTGCACGTGCACGCGTGTGCCCGCACGCGCGTAAAATAGAGACCTCTAGCCACCTACCGCTGCCGCCGCGTTTTCGAGAGAGAGCCAATCGATACCGGTGCCATCCTCGCCACCGCCATTTTATTTCGTGGCAAGCCCTTTTTTACCCCTACCGCCCACCACCGCCGCCGCCGCCGCCGCCGCCGACACCACCGCCAACCCTCGACCCGCGGCAATTTTTAGACGGAAACGAAATCTAACGATCGCTTCCACCCTCTCCCTCCGATTCTCCCTCCGTCCGTCTCCCTTCGCAATCCTACTTTTTCCACCCCTCCCTCGAACAGCAGCCGCGTTCCATCGAACGCGTTTCGAAACGCGCGTCGTCGTCTCTCGTTCGCTCGTCCTTTCCCAAATCTGGGAACGCGAGGAACGCGAGGAACGCGAGGGAATGGAAAAAGCGTGGAAAAAGGCGAGGAAACGAAGAGGTGGAGAAAGAGACGGTCCGCGGCGTGCGGCGACTAATCTAAACGAGCGATCGGGATCCGATCGAGATCTGATAATCGAGTTGTTGGCACCTGTGGCAGCGGACATAATTAATGTCGGCTAGGTGCTACCGGCTGCACCCCTCCCTCTCCCTCTCCCCCCTCCCTCCTCCACCGCCCCGCACCAGTGCCGCTCGTTAATTCCCGGCGGGACATTACCGAGCAAATTAGGCGAGTCTGGTTTCCTTCTCTCGCTCGGTTTCACCACCGCCATCGTCCACGCACGCGCTTTCGCCTTTTCTTCTGGTCCCTCGTCCGGGTCCTCGTTCGGCACACGCGGCCTACGCGCCGTTTTTCACCGGCTCTCGACTGTGAAACGCCGCGCGGAACGAAGTGTCCCAACGATCGGTCAGGAAGTGGGCGTTCCGGCCGCGTCGGCTTTCGCGAGCCAGAGGAGGAAGGACAAAAACGAGAGCAAGAACAAGAATGCGAGTGAACAGAGCAAAAAAAAAAAAAGAAGGAGAAAAAAAAAAAAAGAGAGCAAAATACGCGACTGCTATCATCGTCTATATCAAGACGGATCGGATCAAGTCCAATACGTACGGCCCTTCATCATTGAACTGAGATCATAATTTTCAGCAATTTTCATATTCTTCGATTGGTTTATACGTTTCTTTCGTATTTCTTATTTAAAGGACTATTTATCCGAAACTGTCCACATTCTCCATATAGAACGTACGAATAGTGGATACTTTGGAATGCTTTTGTGTTTATAATATTTCAATAGTTGATAAAACTAGTGTTTAAATTTTCATGGGTTTCAATTGTAACGATGGAAAGGAAGAGTGATTTTTTTTTTTTATACCGATTTGACACGCGTAAATTCCAAAAAACTAAAGCCAAAAGTCCAGTTCACTTTGACAAAAATCAATTTTCGTTCGACAACGGCCGAAGACTGCGAATACTTAAAGCATTTATGTATACATTTGTAATGGACGTTGAAAAATGAAAATTCTGTTGTATAATATTCTTGAAAATATATTTGGAAATCGCGTTGCGTTGCATTGTCCAGTCAAAAATTTCCAACGTACACGTTAATAACAAAAAAATCTTTCCATCTACCACAATTATTCGTTCCCCAAAGTGCTCGTGAAACGTTCGAAATTATTACATATAAATCGAATATACCATTGAAAGTACAATGAATTCCCATGCAACGCGGGCAATTCATTGAAACACCCATTATCAAACGAATTTATGACAAAATACCAGCTATAACGTGTATCTGATATATCTTTATTAGAAAATTCAAATAGAGTCGTTCCTCGCGCGTAGAAAACGTAAACTGCTTCTAAACAAAAAATCGAGAAACATCTCGAAAAGGTTGAGTTTATTTAGCCCTTTATCGCGTTGCAGAAAGTCCACGGTAGTTTGCAAAGGATTCCAAAACGAACGAGTAAAAGTTGGAACTTACTTGCGCGGCGGTCGATCCCATCTCTGGTTTGATCCCATTTCTCCCTCCTTTGCCAGTCTCGTTTCTCTCGTTCCCTCGAAGCACTCCTTCTTCGCTTCGAATGTTTTCCTCGTTTCCACGAGTATAATTAAACGATTCGACAGATTCGCCAAGTTCGACCGCTCGTCTCGGGCCGTTCGAACAGGTTGTTATTACCAGTACGGAGCGAGTGCGGTGGCTCGCGCAAACGAAGGCAAACGAAGGCAAACGAAGAAAAAAAAGAGGATCTAGCTGGAGGAGATACGACAGCAGTACGGGGAAAGCGCTGGACGGAGAACGTTGAATGGAAACTCGCCTCTTCGCAGTCCGGGCGAGAGGGTGAGCGACCGAGCAAAGCCGTTAATGTTTTGTGTATTCAAATAAAGAGCGTCGATGCGCGCGTTCGCACGCAACAACCGGCCTCGACCTGACCGGAGCAGTCGGGTCCGACTCCGTCCAGCGGTTAATGGCTTTATAATGCCTTCGTTTCCCATTAAAACGCCACACAACAACGTCGCGTCTTGCCTCCCGATCCCCCCGAAGAGAGATTTCTCTTTCTTTTCCGCACCTACCGAACGATCGTCTCCAGCGAGACGAATCGCGCTGCCTATCGCACGATCGACCCCTCCAGCGGTCCCAAAATTTCCAAGACGCATCGCGGACAAATCCGACGCTTTGTCCGGTGATCCTAGAACCCGAATACTCGGTTAGTACTCGGCGCTTCCCTCGGTCGAGCGGAATCATAGTCGGCGACCGAGCAGAATCTCCAGTTGGATTACGTCCTCCGTGCGTGTCTGCCTCGACGGTTCGGTTCGGCGATTTCTCGACGAATCTGGAAATTCCAGCACTAGTCGGAGCAAAAGTTTGCGCGTTCTCACCGGAAGGGAACGAGAGGGGAGCGGCTCAGCCGTGTCGTTACCGACGCGATGGATCGATAGACGCGGCGTGGCCCCTGCACGTCACCTAAACTTCCGTTCTCATCTTTCGTTCTTCCCGATTATCAGAATTCCACGCTCGAACCACGTTCTTATCTTCGTGTTTTTTATGTTTATGTTTTGTATGTGCTGTCGTAGAATTAAGCATTAAGCATTTTTGTTCCGTGAAACAACGGAGACGGACGATAGGAACGGAGAAAAGATCAGGTGGGCTGTACGCTCGGTACACAAGAGTTTATTAGGGTTTATTTACAAGGGGAGCAGCTTGCACAGCGATATTTTTCTTATGCATCTTCACAACACAAGCATCAACGATATAACGCTCTATGCTAAAACGCTAATCGCCGATACCGGCGACTGAACGAATCCGAATCGCTTAAGCTATTTTCCTCCTTCTCGCGTGGAGAACGCGCCCGCCGGTGTGTCTCTCTATTCGGGGGGGCTTCAGTCCCTCCGCCACTCCGCGTTCTTTCTCCACGCGTGTTCGAGCACGTTCGAGGAGTTGAAACATAAATAACGATAACGATAACGATAAGTCGTGATAAGAAATATACAACTTATGTTACACGAACTCGATGTCGATATTACCTAGCGTCTCGTGAATTCGTACGTATATAATATATGTATAGCTATATACAGTAAAGGTCGTCATACGATTGATCGGTCTTACAAGAATGCACGTACGTGCGCGGCCAGGGGATCCAACAACGACCGTACCGTGTATACAGTTGCATCGTCTTCACCCTCCGCCGCCGACTCCTCCTCCTCCTCCTCCTCCTCCTCCTCCTCCTTCTCGTCATCTTCTTCTTCTTCTTCTCGCAGCTCCCTCCTCCGATCGAGTTCTTCTGACGCGAGTTCTCCAACGACGATAGTTCCCGGCGATAGTTGGACACGCGCGAGTAAACGCGACGGTCTCGCACGCGGGGATTGTCGAGTCGAGTGGTCCCGTGGTCGTGGAAGCGCCGTTCGCGCGCGATGCAGCGGCGCCGAGAGGAACCGCGACGACGTCGACTACGACGACGGCGAGAGATCCTGGCCGTCTCTGCCGAGGCTGTCGGTCGGCGACGGTGTCGCCCTTCGCGAGGGCGAGGGTGAGAGCGAAGGGCCGATCGGCGTGGACGACTTGGGCGCCGCGGTGGCCACGTGATAGGGGGAGAAACGATGATGCGCCAGGGCCAAGGCCGACGGATAGAGAGGTCGGGGCGCCGCTGGACCCGTGTTGCCGGGGCTCTGCGTGCTCGATCCAGCCAGTTGTTGTTGCTGCTGCTGCTGCTGCTGCTGCTGCTGCTGCTGCTGCTGTTGATGGTGGGCGGCGGCGAACAACGTCGGCCCTATCGACGAAGCCCACCAGAGGTGTCCGAGCTGTTGCTGCTGCTGCTGCTGCTGCTGCTGCTGCTGCTGTTGGTGTTGCTGCTGTTGGTGTTGCTGTTGCTGTTGATGACTGGTCCCGGCAACGGACGAGGCGCCAGGATACACGAGGGCCGCCGGACCGACCAACTGAGCGTACGGGCTGACAGCGACCGCCGCCGCGGCACGAAGCAGCATCTGCGACCGCGCCGCCCACAGCGCCTTCTCTTCCAGGCTGAGGTTGCCCACGGCCGCCGCGCCGGCCTGAAGCTGATCCATCTCGAACGGGAGCCGATGGGGAAACCTCAGCGACTGCTGCTCGGCCAGCATCGACTCCATCGTTTCCCTGAAAGGGAAGCTGCTCGATTACGCGCGTATTCGCCCTCTCGTTGGGTTCGCGTTCGGTCGCGTCCCGTCGCGACACACGCTCGTAAGATTTACCTCTCGAAGTCGGTCAAACGGGACGAGTCACGGAACCCCTTGGCGAACGGGTTGCTGTCGATCTTGAGCTTCGTGATCTGAAACAAGAGACGTCAGAGAGACCGGCGTTGGGCGTGGGGATATTCTACGCGACGAGGGACGATTTCTCTCTCTCTCTCTCTCTCTCTCTCTCGGCTGGGAGATTACGTCATCTTCGCGCGCCCGCCGGCCAACGACGCGTATCGGGAAATGGTCGGTCGTTTCGAAACGGTTCGTTCCATCGATCGAGAGTCAACGGCTCGTAAAATTAGAAGAAGCCGGGAAAACGATCTAGCATTGCGCTTGGGATGGAAATGCGCGAGCAGAGGGAAAGAGAGAAAGAGATGGAAGGGGTACGTACGAGTTCGCGATCTGTCGAAGAGAATTCTCTCTCTCTCTCTCTCTCTCTCTCTCTCGTTCGTCGATACAGAGTCGAACGTTCCCATAGAAATCTACCCTAATTGGGCCGTTTCGCGTTACCGTCGCCGTCGGGGCCACCCACGACGCGGCGACACGGTCGGGGGCAGGTGGCATCGGTCAAAGTCTACGCGTCGAATTAGCTCGGGGTGACGAGATCCTTCCCGTCGCACGCTTCCGCAAACCCTCGGAACGACGGTTGGAAGACGTTACTTCCTCTGACAGTGGTCGCGCAGTGGTCCCAAGTCGAGATTTCGTGACACGGAATCGACGAAAGTGACTTTCTTTCTTCTTAAACGATTGTTAAAAACGTTGATAATCCTCCGGAGCGGTATCGTTCCGTTCGGAATTAATTTTCATTGCGCGATGCAAGATTACAAATACTCTGACTTTATACTTTACGCTTTATCGTGACACATTAATCAAAAATATTAAAGATCCCGATTTTCGAAATAATCAGTCTGACATCTTCGCCTAGTTTTCGCGAAAATCGCAAAGAATCGTTCTGACTTGCGATCAAAATTATTTTTTGCTCAGCAAAACTTATTTCGTGCAACCGCAAATGGTTGATAATTTTTACAATTATTGGCAATCGTAAATTTTCGTTCTGGAAAAGAAACTAGCGTTTTTTCCGCGAGAAAGAGATTCTGAAGAAGGGAGGCCGAAAGATGAAAAGAGGATAGGAAAGAGAGACGACGAAGGGATGCGGGAGAAGGAGGAAGAAAGCTCGCCGGCGCGTATGTACGGGCGTGTGTGTGTATGAGAGGAAGAGAGGGAAAAGAGAGTCGGGAGTTAGAGAGTCGGTGTCGAGTGGGTGGTCCAATTACCCTACGGTTTCGCGCTCAGGAGCAGCACGTGCAGCCTGGTAATAAGACTCTTTCGTTCAAAGCCGAGGCTAAGCCGCGCTAAGCCCGGAGCTGCCTCGGTTTTAGTTACGATTCCGCTGACATCATTAGCCAAACATCTGGCCCACCTCCGCCGTCAGCGTCGTCCTCGTCGTCTAGCTACTTGGACCTCGACGCGTCGTCGTTCCGCTTCGCGCTCCTCCTCGCGACTTTTTCCCCCTCGGCTCTCTCCCCGTTTTACGATCGACCGCGTAGCTACGGTTCCCTCGACTCGCCACCGCGTATACCACTCACGTACGCGTACGCCTCTCTTTGAAATCGACTCGCGTCCGCGTCCGCTACTTTGCGAACCCGCCGCTTCTCGCTTTGATATCGTGCAGCTCGTTTTGCTCGATCCGCGATGGACTCGATCCTCTGCCACGCGCCTATCGCCTCGCGAAGAGCACCGATTAATTTAGCAACTCGACGCGCGGACTTCTTCCTCTTTTGCTGTTGATTAAATCGACCATTTCATCTTTGCAATTTTTTTACCGACATTTTTACCGAGAAATCTCGCACAACATTAACTTTGTTCAAGTAAAATAGTTACTTGGTCATACATAGATTGGAGAATAGGTAAAAGTTTCATCTTCAAATTTGACGGACCGATTCTCCTATCTATCTATCAGTGATTTTTCAGGTCCAAATAAGGTTCACTCAATCGGTTATTGACAAAAATATTTATAAATTTTAGAAACCAAGCCCTACGTATAATGTATTTCTCTCGCCGTTGTTCCAACGTAAACGTACCCCTATACGCACGACTCTGCCGTTTCCAAGAAACGGCAAAACCCGACGATTTCACGCTTTATCCCGGGGAAAAAAAAAAAAAAGAAATCCCCATGGCCGATTGTGTACGCCCCAGGAACGGGCGATCAAGTTATACGATTTCGCTGACACGGTCCGACCAAACGATTGGACCACTTCCCAGACCGATTTACAGCGTGCACGGTGGACGCGCGGGCGAGTGCCGTGTGCCGTGTGATATATCCCCTCGCTCTCTCGCTCTCTCGCTCTCTCGATGCCAAACCATCGTCGGAACGTATAAATCGTGGCCAGCCAACGGCGCAGTCTCCCGCCAGATATTTCACTCTACGCGTGTACGTGTATGCATGTATCGGGACGGGAATTGCGAAAAAAAAAGAAAAAAGAGAAATGCGCGGAGATTTTTGTCGCCGGTACCGGTCGACGCGCGAACAACAAAGGTCGTTGCCCTCCCCGCGTTTCGTCGGATCGCACCTCGGACTCAATGGCCGACCGAATTCGCGGATCCGCGAGACGAAACGCACGGTGTGGTGATCACGCGATACTCGGCGAGAGCGATCTCGAACTTTCAGTCGAGAGATGAAAGGAAGACGAAGGAAAGCACCGAGTAATTTTCAGCGAGAAAGCGGACAAAAGGCGCGACTCGATCGGATTGAACGTTCGGCCGTCGAACGACAGGTAGCCAATTACGTCCAGCTGCGGAGCGCCGATGAAAATTGAGAGAGAATTTGCGAACGCCGTGGGTGGGGTTGCGTTTCTGTATGTACATTCTGTGTGTGTTGGGGCCGATCGGCGTTCTTTGGACTCGGGGGAATTTCGGCCGTTTTCATTCACAAACCGTTGCTGTCGCGAAAGAAATTTTTCGAGTGAGTAGCGTTACGAACGATCGACACGTAATAAACGGATTATTAGTTTCGCTTCGTTTAAAATATACTCGGTTTTCTCATCAAACTGCGAGAGTGATTCAATAACTATCCATGATACAGTGCATAGCATTTCTTGATTGTAATATAATGATTTTAGGATTTAATCTAGGTTTCAACAAACTCGTGTCGTTTCGTTTTTGTAGAGCGAATATTTAAGTATCTATCCCTCTAGCGTGAACGTGTACTTGTCGTGTACACGTTTACACCTAACCTAAACCTAACCTAAACCCATTTTATTGCGTTTTCTTTCTTTTCTGCACGCGACAACTAATAGCCAATGCGGATTTTTATGCATTTACGAAAAACAGGAAGATATAAAAATACACGTGACGTGCAAAAATGTGTAAAATATCCAAAAATATTTATCAGTCGTGATAATACATAGAACAAACAATTTTTTTATACAGGTTCTATTTTTTCAATAATGGAAATGTTTCAAATTTCCACGGAAACTTAAAGTCCGCAGTCTGATAACAACGTAGAGCATTTTCGAGGATAATCCAAGAATATTGATTTCCGAATATTGACGAATGAAGTGAAAGTTAGGTTAGGAAGAGACTACTTACATCCCACTTGTATACCTCATACTCCACCGTACTTCTGTGCAAAAACAGTACGAAGGTGATGCTTCTGGATTAAACGGCTCTAGCAACGATAAAATAATTCACTCGCGAGTTTCGAGATCGAAAAAAGAGAGAGAGAGAGAGAGAGAAATGGAAAGAGGCGAGAAAATGCCCGAGTATTCCCCCGCCGCGTGTCCCGATTCTGCGTGCACGCTCCCTCCGCAGAAGCTCCGCAAAATGAAGCCGTAGGTAATTGAAAGGGATGCTTTCGCACCCGGTCTGCTACTAATAATAGATTTAATAGAGACGCGCTCATCGAAGAAGGGGTCCCGCGCTCGCTCTCGCTTGGAAGCTGTGCTCGACGCACATCACCGCCGCTATTTACTGCCGGTTGCACGCTGTCACGCTCCCGAAACTTTTCTCCTCTCTTTGCCTCTTTTTAACTCTCTAACGATTCTTCTCCCCCTTTTCTTCTGTCCTGCTCCGCAGAGGCGTCGTTCGCCTTCGTTCGCCTTCGTTCGATCCGCGAACGACAAATCTCGCGAACGAAGCGGAGCTCTTCGTTCGTCGTGCGTCGCGCGCGCGATAGGGGATCGAAGCGTGGCCGTGTGTGTCCCGGTGGCCGTAAGCAAGTACTACACGCGTGTGTGCCAACCGGCCAGCCGCCAACGCGCACAGCCGCCGTGTGTGGTTTCCAGAGGGGCCACCTCTCTCCCCTCCCCCCCTCCCGCCTCTGTCTCATTTGAACGCGATTATTTATGTTTTCTTTCGTTCGTACTCGCCGACGCCGACGCCTGCAGCCACTAAAACCATCGACTGCTTCTTCTTCTTCTTCTTCTTCTTCTTCTTCTTCTTCTTCTTCTTCTTCTTCCTCCTTCTCCTCCTCCTCTTCTTTCATTTCCTCCTCATGTTCCGCCATCTCTTCGCCGCTTCTTCTGTGCTTCTGCTTCTGCGCCCGCTTCCTTCTTTTTTCACGTTAACGCGTCCTTGCGATACTCACTCCCGCTTCTCCTCTTTTCATCCCTTCGTCTCTCGCGATTTCTCCCGGAATTTACGAAACGTGAAACGACTTAGCAGACAGTTGCACGCCGTTTCGGCGTCGAGCAGTTAATTAGCCAAAGTATGGAGGTGCGCGAGGTGTGCAGAGATAGCGAGCGGCGATTTATTACCGCGGGAGTTTTCCACCGCGATGATCGCGATTGCTATTACTCGGCAGTTATTGCGTGGCGGCGCACTGAAACCGCGTTCTATCCTTAAAACACACCTTCCGGCGACACGACGCTTTTCTCGATTATCTGCTCGAACTTTGCCGAACGCGTGGATCTCGGCGTTGGTTCGAATCGCGATCGAGATATTCACGATGATCTTTCATTAGAAGAAGAACGCGAATTTTCTATCGGTAGACTTAAAGCTCCCATCCTAGTCTTGAATTTATTATTTCTTGTAATCACCGTCTCCTATTATAACTCCTGACGATAATACTGGAGTTGAATGAATTAAGAAAAATCGGCGATGCGAGGATTAACCAAAAAAACTTTTCGTGAAACGTGTGATCCAACGTATGATCGTTCGTGAGACAAATGGGATAAGGGAGGAATCATCGTCGTTATCGTCGATGGAGAAAACCCGATCGCAATCGCGAGATAGTTGGCGCCAATCGCAAACTTTAGTACACATTACGTGCTACATTCGTTACGTTGCGACGGAGAAAGAGAGAGGTTCGTTGCGCTCTGAAGAAACGTTATTATCTCTCGAGCTGACAAGCGTTATCTCGTCTCTACAGCGAACGAAATTGGAGAACTTGGAGAGAAGCCGATAATTCGAACGACCCTGAATTCCGAAAGATTCCCAAAACGAGCAACACGGTATACCTTATTCTAGAGATCGTTTAAGAATTTAACCGTTTTTATTGCACATGTACGCGTCTTTGTCAGACATCTTTTCTCAGTTAGTACAGTCTCTTAGTTCAAGAAATTGCCAAATATTATAGATGGACGATTTTTCAATAGATTTAGGTTAGGTTTAGGACGAAGCTCTAAGCGTACATGCTTCTCCTCCTTCTCTAACAAAAATAAACGAAACTCTCTAATAGATTGCAATTATACTCCTATTAAGAGTACAAAAAAGTACAAAAATTATGTATTCGTACATGTTACAAGTGATCCATCGATCATCTATGCTTATTCTTTAGTTCAGGGAACATTACGATCGAGGAATAGACGATTTCGACCATGACGGAGATTTTATCGACTCGAGGAGGCATGTTTCAATTTTATCTACGCTCAACGATAGATGGAATCGTGTACATCGACGTGTAAATGCGTTTGATGCTTTCGACGATCACAAGAAACGGCGCTTTAAGCCAGATCGAGAAGACACGAAACTGCACGGTGTTTGACGGTGTATTTAAATACACGTGAACACTTGTCAAAAATTGCACCGATTGATTCTTTCACTTTGCACGTTCACGTACGTGTGTGCTACCTCTGCGGTAGCAAGTAAAAGTACCAACTTACGTGGCCGCGTGTGTCCATTCCAGAAGCGTAAACGTCGACTTTGGATAACGACGGCCCGTTCACGGCGACCACGAGCGGGACGATTAGGAGAAGCGGAACAGGGCGTGGGACACGCGGGGGGACAGAGGGGCGGCCTCGAGTCCAGAGCGAAAACGAAGACGGAGCAAAGGGAGAGAAGGCGAGGAGACATCAGCTGGCGATAAGGAGCCGGCAGAACGGATGGAGAGGAATACCAACGGCGAGAGCGTGGCCAGAGGGAAGAAGAACGGCAGTTAGGTTATGAATTATGACGCGTGCGAGCGAGAAAGACGAATCGAGTTGGTGTTAGAGGTCGTTACGAGAGAGAGAGAGAGACAGAGAGAGAGAGATTGTCAGCCAGGAGAGAGACAAGAGGAAGACAAAAACCGTCCGCAACGATACGTAGTAGTTCGTACACGGGAAGTGGCTGGCAACGGGGAAGGAAAAAAGAAGTTGGTCCCTGCTAAACGAGCCTACACCCTCGAGACGATGACGAGCGCGAGAGACGGGCGACGAGGCCAGATGGATCAACGACGACAGACAGACAATCGCCGAGAGAGCGATAACGACCACCGATCGGAGAACCGCGAACTGCGACCGGTGAATTTCGACGCAACTGAATCTCTTACAAGCACTGACAGAGTTTGGAATGTTGGCGTTCTTATTGAATTCAAATCGAAAATGTCGAATAGAACGGCGATAGAGTTTTTATTTTCACAGGCTAGTTATTGCTTAGATCGGCTCGCGATTTCTGAGTATAACGAAACAAGTTCCTGTTCTTCTATTTTTCGATCTTTCACTTTCATTACAATTGCCGCAAACCTGACAGTTAATAAAGAAACCAATTGACGATATTTCCGTCGGTTTTGAAAGAGTCATCCGAATGTCACAGATAAACGATTTTTAGTGCAAAGATTCTTCGATTGGACAAAGTGGGACACCGTTTTTCAACTTTTATAATGCAAGTGACACTTTACGGACTCTTCCTTGCACAAAGTGTCATTCCATATTTCCAGTTTCGAAACAAACGTGGCACTTGTCTTGAAACTTTTGACCCAGGACTTAAATACTCGCGTGCTAGAAAGAAATTACACGTCCACGAAACAGAAATACCAGTGGATCAAAAATTAAGACCGAGACTCGATTGCACACGTGTGTTTAAACCTTTTTCCTCTTCTTTACATTTTCCTCGATCGAACCACGCGATCGGAATCGTTAGTTCGCGCGAAACTCAGCCAGACTCGTCGTCGTCGTCGTCGTCGTCGTAGCTGTTGAACGAGACGCAAACTGTAACTACGAGGAGGAAAGCGAAAGATTGGTCGTTTTGCGATTCCGATGATTCGAATGGTTTCCTCTTTAACAAAGGAAGAAAAGAGAGAGAGAGAAAGCAAGATAATCGAGCGGCTTCAAAGCGCTAACGGGTGGTCCGCGTTCGACGACCCACCCTCGTCGTACGCGACAACCACGAGAACGTCGGAGCCGTTGATGACGATGATGAGGTGCGAAGAGATGCCCCGGCAATTACCTCGACCCGGCACACTCTCCTCCCTTTCGTTTCCTTTTCTTCCCTGCCCCCTCCGCCGCTCAACCTCAGACAACGTCCGTTCCCACTGTTCTCGGCCTCGCACGCCAACGTTTCTTCTTCGTCCTCTCTTTTTCGTATCTCGGAACGTTCTTTGTCCTCGCCTCTGGTCGTTATCACAGTGTTTTCGACCCGCGACACGGTCCTCGCGCTCTCGCTTCTCTCGTCATCGTCCCGAAAGCAGGCAGTCAAGCGGGCAGTCTTCGATCGTGCGTCGTCGGAAAAATAACGGAGCAGCAGTTCGTTCAACCCCTTGCTCCAAAGGTCATTTCTCGATCTTCTCGGTGGATAAACAGACAGAGTTATATATCGCAACCTCGGGGGGTTCTGTCGAAGAAACAGAATCGACCTTCGATTTAAAGAACCGAAATTTAAAGATCGACTGAAACTCCGCCTTAAATCACCGCCACCGTGCTGCGAACGTTGTAAAACGCAGGACGGAATGTTCGAAACTGGCGAGAAACAGGAACGTGCTTCGTCCAGTGAAAAGTCGACGGAATGCGACGCGAGCTCGCTAATGCATGATCTCACGATCGAGCCTTCACTTGCTCGATCGAGAGCACGGTAGTTCGCGTACCGCGGTCTATACTGGGCTCTATACTATTAAGAACACGGATCCTTGATTCCTCGACGCACGTTTCACGCGCGCCACGCGCACGTTGCACGCGCGTATTTTAGTACACGTTCGAAAAACACGATCTCCGCACGGAGAAATCGGGTGTCGCGTGGTGCCGCGGGCATCGCGACGCCGGTGGAATGCGAACGACCGCGAGTCCGGACCACACACCAGGCGGTCGCTGCTAAACGACTATCGTAAAATACGATTGCGCTCTCTCGCCCTTCTCGCGCTCCGAACCGAGAGGAGGAATCTCCGTGGTCGGACGCGCGCAAGAAGAATCGTCGCGAGGTTAAATCTACGGCCGGTATCTCCTCTGCCGCCAACCTCGCCGTCGTTCTCGCGTTCCAACGGCCGCGCGTTCGCCGGCAATTCCGAGCGGAAAACCACCGTCTGCCCGCGGTGGCCGCCGGTAATTTCAACGTCGCGAAGAGGGGAAGTCGAAGACTCGCGGTGGCGGCCGAATCGGGTCGAAAACTGAACTGCGGGCAGAAAGGGGGACAATTCGTACGTTTCAATCGGCGGAGGAGAGGAAACGATTATCCGATGCGAAGGGGGTTAGGGGGCCGAGGGCGAACGAGGGAGAACCAGTCCCGGGGGCACGTGGGAGAGACGCGTTGCGTCACGGCGAGGGGCCAGATCTCGGCCGACTCGGCTCGAGGATCGCGTGAGAAAAAAGAAGTGAAAAGGGACCGAGGGAAGGAAGGAAGGAAGGAAGGAAGGAAGGAAGGGAGAGAGAGGGAGGGAGAGAGGCAAGGATGAAAGGAGGATGAAAGGGGGGGGGGGCGGAGGAGGTGGTAGATCGAGGACGAAAGGAATGTAGCGGTAGCGAGAAACAAAGCGAGACTTACGAGTTGATTCTGATAGGCGGTGACAGCGGTGAATATCGCCTCTGGGAATATGAAGGTCTTGTGAGGTTCCTTCTCGAGGTCCGTTATTGGCTTGGCGGTGCCCGACTCCGGCCGCTTCACCAGGTGAATCCTCGGCTGGTATTTGTGCATCGAGTTCAACACCAGCTGGAATAATCGTTACGAATAATCGGTCAGAAGGGGTTCGCAGTAGCCCGCGTCGTTGAAATTCTTTCGTTTGGTTAGTTTGAAGAGAAAAAAAAAAAAAAAAAAAAAAGAAACGAGAGTGTTGTTTATCGCGAGTGTAGCTGACGCAACAACCGTAGTTACGCGTGCGAGAGATAACTAGTGAATCGAACGTTCCGACGTCGGGATGGTTATCGTCGGATTCAACTGCCCTGTTGCGGATCTTCGAATCGGAGGGAGGGTGCAATAAATGTCTAGATCAAAGAACCCTGTCACACTCACGCGAAACATATAGAACACGTTTCCACACATGCGTCTTATCTTTACATTCCAACGTTTGTAAATAAACGAAAAGCAACGCGCGTCCGCGTTTATATCGGACGCGAGAGTCTGCTACCGCTGCGCGATTCTCACCCTCTCTCTCTCTCTCTCTCTCTCTCTCTCTCTCTCTCTCTCTCTTCCATCTACGTCGACTCGACCGTCGGCTCTGAGAGGCGAACCGTTTCTCGAGCCGACCGATCTCCGTTCCTCGACCGCCTTTGACTCGTCTATCGCCTCGGGGAAACGATAGATGGACGACGATACGGAGAGGATTTCGTCGGGAGAAGAAAAAGCGTATGAATTAGGAGCACTTTGCCGCTCCTCGGACGTTCCTCGGACGACCATTCAAAAGAATCACTTTGCCCTCGTCCGGCAACCGTGTAACATCCTGAATACAAAATGAGTACCGTGAAGAGACCGTGGCCACGATCGGGGTTCCTATTTACGTCAGTCATCCGATGAATTAAGGAGTCGTAGCTATTGCCGCTACAGCCGCCGTCGCCGCCGCCGCCGCCGCCGCCGCGCTGTTGCCCTCGTCATCGACGGAGAGAAATTCGAATACCAGAGTCGTCGCGACCATTGCCCACGACCATCGCCAGCCGACCAATTCGATCGAGGCGACGCCGGTTAAACGGCGCGCGTCGTTAAAAACACAATTCGTTCACGCGTTCCACCGCGCGAGAATCGGACGAGACGAATCGGAAATGGAAACAAGCAAACCGTCGATCGATCGAATTACGAGGTCTGTTCGGGGTCTGCTCGCTGTAAAGTTACTCACGTGCCCGTGCCTGTCCATGTCGTTGTTGGTCAGCTTGACTTTTTCGAACGAGACGACCTGCTTTCGGAGCTGCTCGCCCGTGAAAGGTGAGTCCGGGTGCACGTAGAGGCGAGCGGGCGCCGGTGGATCGGCCTTACCGGCTACCAGCCACGAGCTCCTGTGATACGCGTACCGATACCTCTTGTTATCCACCGGAACGATGTCCATCAGTACCGCGTATCGGCTGTCCGCCTTCAGCCCGTTGAACGACACTCTGCACGTTGGGAACATTCTCCTGCGAAAGAAACGACTCAACTGAAAACGAGAGAGAGAGAGAGAGAGAAACAGAGAGAAAAAGAGAGAGAGAGAGAGAGAGAGAGAGAGTGTGTGTGAGAAGAGGGGAGGAGAAAAAAGGATGATCGGTGGTCGAAAACCGTCCACGCCGATTTCAGGACGTTAACGCGCCAACATCGAAGCGGACACCGAGGTGGTGGCAGGTTCGCGGGTACCAGAAGAACCAGCAGGCAGAGAGTTGAGGAGGGGGGAGGGGGAGTTCAAAATCAAGGGAGCAGAGGATGAAGCCTCGGCGTGAATGTTTTGCCTCGGAGGCCAAACATTAATACCGTGTCGGGCCCCCCGTTGCTCGACCACTAAAACGCGGGGACACCCGCCGATCTTATCTACGTCTTCTCCTCGGTCCTTGTCGACTCGGTATGCATTCATCCCGCCAGCGCCACGAGCGTGAGTAATGCTTTTATTTATCAACCCGTCCTTTGTTAATGAATTGAACTCGCCTCGCGGGAGAAGCTAGCCTCTTCGATTCCACCTTCTGCCTACTACAATCCCTCCCCAATCCGTGCACACGGATTCAACGTGTCTAACCCCCTCGGGGGCTTCCTCTCATCCCGGGACATCTTCGGTTTTTCCACCGCCTCTCCCCCCCCCCCCCCCCCTCTAAACCTTTCCGTCTGTCCCCCTCTTCGTTCCGATCGAAACCATGCGAACGACGATTCTTTCGTCGACGGACGGACGTCGTCGTTAGAAGCTTTACGAAAAGCTTGGCAAATTCCCTCCTTCGGGGGAACGTTCACGCCCACTTGGCGAGCGCAACACGGCCGTGGCCGAGCTGCCACCACACACCACCGTTCCTCGAGGACAGGGGAGAGTCGAGAGCGCGCGCGAGAAGGGAGAATTTTCTGGATGGGAGGCGAGGACGGCGAAGGAAAGAAACGGAGAGACGCGCGGGCGAGGAAGGAAGGGGAAGTCGAGCCTCTTCTGCAAATAGCGGGAAACAAGAGAGAGAGAGAGAGAGAGAGAGAGAGAGAGGGGTAGGAACCCCTGTGCGGGGGATGGGGTACGGGGCGGAGGCCGGAGGCCGGAGGCGGAAGCAGCATCGGCGAAGACGGCGGAGGGTGGCAGAGCGAGGGGCAGAGAGGCGGTGGCAAAGGCGGCGGAGGGTGGCGTGAGTGGTAAGGTCGAGCCGGCGGGGGACGATAAGTTGACGAGGGTGAAGGGTGCGACGAGCAACGTCGCGGCGCAGATCTAATTACTAACGCGCGGGTAAACGCGCAGTAGGGTAGTGGTGCCCCTTTGGGAATCGGCGAACATCGAGCAGGAGCAGCACGGATGTTGCCGTCGTGGCGGGCAATTAGGTGCGCGTCCGCCGCGTCGCGTCGCTCTCTCCTCCTCCCTTGGTGTTCGTGTTCGCCTCCTTTTCCTCTCCTCGCCCCTTCGCGATAACGTTGTCTCGTTCTTCGCCCTCCCTCGAGTACTACGTCCCCGCTGTCCCGACCGTTTCCGGGCTGTTTTCCTCGTTCGTGTTCTTTCGACCTTCTTCTCCGCGCCGAGTACTTTAGGCGTCGTACGCGAGGATAAATATACGGGGACGAATGCGAAATGGGGGCAGGGGGGAACGACGATTTAATCAACCCCGTCTGTCATTGCTTTTTTCATTGTTACTTTTGAGTTATTTATACGCGCGTCGTTCTTTGTTTCGCAATTGTCGCCAAGTTGTGTGTTGCATTAAATTAAATTAAATCACTGCGGTAGATAGATTCCCACGGATTCTCTACTAATCGTCTTTTTTTCTGTGATAATTACGAGGATCTTACCTGCCAGTTTTCGTGATGATCATCTCGGTGCCCAGTTCGTTGAATTTATCCCACAAGTCTTTCGTCTCCAGATGACACATCACGTGCTTGAGCTCTTCGCAGTTGGTCCGCTCCTGAAGGAGAGGATTGACGGGAGAAGCTGCCTTGCCGCTGGTGCTTCCGGCGTCGTCCGTCTCCGGATCGTCTTCCGCGACGATCGTCTCCTGAATCGGTGGAGCTCCGGAACGGACCACACCAGAAACGCTCGGTTCCCTTTCTGAAAAAAGAAACGGAGAAACGTGCGAACGATAATTAGAACGTGCGTTTAAAATCTCGTTACGGGTTTAAAAGAAAAATAGTAGAAAAAAAAGACGAAAGTATCGCGTCAGCCGGAAACCGACTCGAGTCGTTCACCGACGAAGGATGAGAATTTGTAAATCGTTTTTAATTGTCGTGATTAATTAATCATCGTGTCGAAATATCGCGCGTAATAGTTATCGGGAAAACGAAAGGAAGTCTCAACTCGGATAGTCTCGTAAGTATGCGTGTACGTCTGTACATCGAAAGATTCTCAGCAGCCACGAACACGTTCTGCGGTTAAAACTGGCACGAAAGAAAATTGCCGTTATCCCGAGTAGTAATTCGTAGGCTAACGTCTTGCGACGCGATGCCACGCTCTTGCAAAAACCACGACACAATGATACTCGTTCCCCCGATAATTAACAGTCGTCTCGATTGTCGGTTTCGTAAGTTGCGTAAACACAATCACGCGAATTACTCGATCGGACGACGACCAAGTGCGTGTCGTGGCTAAACCGCGGACTTTTATGCAGAATTTGGAAGTATCAGAATGCACGTAATACGTGGAAAGTAGTTGTTATAATATCCTCCTCTTTCTACCAAAAGAAAAATTGTAACTTCTTTGAGTTTTGACTTTTCCCACTTTGTGGAGAAAATAATAATCGCGAATGTGCGTTGCTTCGCTGTTTTTGGATTTAATCGTGAATTCTCTACAATTTCTCTCTCGTTCGATCGATTCTTAATTGGCCGAATCGCCTTTCGTTCATTCGAATGTTTAACAGACCGTACCTATTTAGTAACAAAAACAATCGTACAAAGGTCCATAGTCTAGTTGCAGCTTCTGACCGCTGAATTGAGACTACTTTGCATTTTTTTTAATCCTACGAGTTTCTAGTAGAATTGAATAGTTTGTATGAAATTTATCGAAAGGTTGTCAACTATTAAAGTATTGACTACAGTACTACGTGCACTGCACGCTCGCGTATAAATTTATCAACTTTAACAGTTGATAAAATTGATTATTAAATCGCAATTTTACTGAAACGTTGAAAATTATACGAGCCGTTCTGATTCGAGTGGTTGGGGGGGCTGCATAAACAGACATCGATCCAACCCGAAAGCGACAGCAAATCGTAATTCTCCGCGCGCTCGTATAATTAATCGATACCCGTCGATTTTCAAGGATCGTTTATTCCGTATTTTGTACGACGCCTAGACAGACTAGATCGGCGTAATCTCTTCTTTTTCCCCCCCCCTTCTTCCCTGGCTCATCGTTCGTTAAAGCAACGCGACGGCAGCCGCGTATTTCCCCCCGGCCGAGACAATAACGACGCCGCGGTAGCGGCTGTTAAAGGATAATTATCCACTTACGACGGAGGTTACTTTAGTTTAACGTTATTATCCCGACCAATGCCGACCAAGTAGCAGCGGTTCGTGAAATTACAATCTTTCCGGCCAAGGTGAAACGACGACGATGGACGCTGCTGTTCGCTCTCGCGCGGATACCTCGCTGCCGCCATCGGTTTTCAATTTGTCTCTTGCCGGTTGCAATTTCCGAAATTGGACAGCGACGCCGTCGTCTAAAGCGGCGCGTGTAAACGCGTTCGATCCCCGAGGGACCGCGCGGCGGCCCCAAATCAAGATTTGGTAGCTCGGAATCAATAAAGGTGGAAACGTTCAAGAAGAAAGGTGTCATCAGGGACGTTTAACTTACCCCTTGTCTTGCAATTTTCCTCGCGATCTTTTTTTTTCCTAAACGAGCCGATTTTGTTGCTGTAACTCGCTACGTTGTGTCAGACGCAAAGTATCGAAACTGCGTTACGGTAAATTGATATTTGTCAGTCTAGAATTTTAAAGAATCAGAAAATTCAACGAGGCTCTTCCCTCGAGTTGAAACTATAATTTATGCTGTGAGCGTAACTCGATATATTCTTATTTTTCGTGATATCGAGTGATCGACAATGTCACCGATAAAGTTTCTGACATGTTAGGAACTGTTTTAGCAAATTTACAAATTGAACGCTCGACCTGCTAGAATCGTTGAAATGGCAGATGGATATTCGTTAAGTTCTTTTCTCGCGGCTGATAGCCGCCATCCGACGCCCGCCATTTGCCCCCATCTTCGAAACAACGAAACCGCGCAAAGTTAGGAGCGCTCGATCGCTAAAATAGAACAACCCCCCGTGGACAACGCCCGCGAAATCCGCTCGGGAAGGACTCGCGGCCGAACAAGGCGAGCTCGTTCGTGTTTTCGATCTCGTTCGCTGCCTGTATTATTCCTCTTTCCGGATCGATCCAACCGACGAGCGCAAATCGCACCAAGTTTCACTGGCTGGCAATTATCGTCAGGCAATTCCTTTCGATCGGCCGGACGATTAACTTCTCTGATAGACACCCGATAAATCCGGATTATCGCGAACAAATTAATAACAAACGTCGTACGTTTCGCGGGAGATTTTCTACGCCGATAACTTTACTTAACCGGGTGTTTCACTTAACGCGGCATGCTTAAAAATTACTTTCGCTCGTTAAAGCGATTCTCCTCGCTCTCGAGGCTGAGAAAAAAAAGCTGTCCGTTGTGCTTCGGTTGTGCGTTTCACGGTGGTTTTTTTTTTCTCCTCTTTCGTCTTGTTTCTTCCTTTTCTTCCCGACGTTACTGTGGCGTCATGCGATTCTCAGCGATGGCAAACGCCGCTATGGCGTCGCGTGATTTCTCAGTGATTCGTATGCCTTTGTTTGTATTTATTTGTTTACGTATTTCATATCTTCT
Organism: Melipona beecheii; assembly: GCA_032399605.1. Classification (NCBI taxonomy): domain Eukaryota; kingdom Metazoa; phylum Arthropoda; class Insecta; order Hymenoptera; family Apidae; genus Melipona; species Melipona beecheii. The sequence continues at coordinate 4,157,048 of JAUCMO010000501.1, read as the reverse complement.
TCCTTTTTCATGGATTCATATTTATTCAGATTTTTGCCGATTTCTTGTGTAAAAAGTAGCGCGTTGTTGTATTTCAGAGGCCTAATTTTAATTTAATTACTATTGTACTACTCTACACGTAGATATTAATAATTATTACCGCGTATTACGTTTCGTTACTTTTATCATCAAGCACGAACGATGAAATTGTTGTTCGTGTGCAATGGTTGAAGATTGAGTAAATTTTTATGCTAGAATATCAGTGAGAAACGCATCATTTAGATTCAGATCGTGCAAAAATAAAAAAAACAGTGCGTACCGGAAAGGACAGGCGCTATCAATCAAAAGCAAAAGGGGGCAAACACGAGTATGAATTAACTAATATCGATAATATATTTAAATGTAATATGTACGTGTGTGTTAATTTAAGTGTCAATAAGAATTGTGTTAACGCGATATTACGTTCAGGCCTTTAAATTTTGCTAGATGTCCGGCGAATGTCCCTGATTGTTTCCGCCAGAAACGTTAATAGGAGTTCGACGCTGAACCGACGAGTTCAACGGCCTTCCGGCGTGTTGGCAGAAATCGGTAGGAAAAGCGGTGATTTTCCGTCGCGGCTGCGACAACTGCATTCCCCCCCTGTTGAAGAAGACGCTCGAAGGCACTCGAATTGCACGCAGGGCAAAAAAGACGCGGAACGATGGCCGCCGGAGTGACGGCGGAAGCGGCGTGGGCGGTGGGCGAAGGTGTTGTCGCGCAAAACGCGAATAACTGTTTAAACGGGAATTTTCGCGAGGCCGTAGCGGCTAATTGGCCGGTCAGAGAACGTTGCCGCGCAATGTGTGGTCTGTCATCTGCGTATTTTTATTCGACACGGCGAACGGCGGTGTTAAACGACTGACGAAACGGATGACGAGTCGCCGGAACGGTCCGTGGCTGCCGCGTCTGCTGCCGGTCGAGCACGAGTCCCTCCGCGAGTTTACGAGCGACCTCGTCAAGTGAGTTACGGTTGCGAGTGCACGGCGCACCAGTGCCGCCCGGATCAAAGACGCAAACCAGGACAGATTGAAACGCGTCCCCACCAGCTAATGTCCTCCCACGAGATCTACGAGAACGTCCCTCCGCGCGTCTTCTGCCTCTCGTTCTCGCCTCGCTGTCGGACAATGTCGTTTTGGACCTTCCTCGTGAATCATACGCCACCCAGACGCATCCGTTTCGATATTTCCACCGGCACGGTACGAGCTGCTTAACGCAGAAGCGACGTTCAGAAGTCGATCACTCGTCTAATTAGGTTAACACCGCGTCTCGAATGCTCAACCTTCGTTTTCCGTCTGTTTTCTGCACGATTGCTGGGAAACGTGTAATCGCACCGCGGAACTTTCACTTCAAAAATTCATCTCCATCGACTCGTAATATTTTTGAATCGGACGATTCGTACGAGGCACGTGCGAGGTGCGATCGAAAAATATTCGGAACTGTGGTTGCGTATTCAAGAACGAACTCCATCGATATCGGTACAGGCAATTCTGTCGGTAGATCTTCTATATTGGTGATAACATTTTTTAAACTTTTACGAAACTTTTGAAATATTTTCCGAATGCTTCAGCTGTTTTCTGCTAAAAATTGCCCCTGTTGATGTTCACGAACAGTTTGTTGTCACATTTGTTTGCACGTATGTAGCTTGTATATGATAGAACCTTCACTAATTAAAGCTTTTTTCAGTGACTGATGCACGCGTTGCGTTAACCCTCTCTCACAGACAACTGACAAACAGTTTCGAGTCTTGCTTTGTTTCATTTGTAGAAGAAGGAGAGGATTTTTAACACGGTTACACGTCGAAAATCCATGTATTTCTAATACGACCACGAGTTTCTTCAATTCCATATCGCTGCTATTTTTAATCAATTGCACCGCTCGATTCGATTAAGGTGCAGAGTTCCGTCGCGTCTTAAGAACGATCGATGCTCTTTTTCTTCGTCGCACGAGTCACGTGATCGCTCGACACAAACAACGAGACTCGGTGTATCGACACCGATAATAAAAAAGACCTTCTCGATCAGCTAATCTACGAAATCTGCAATTGCTCTCTGATCCTCGCCCGACTGTCAAAAATGCCACGCCGTGGGAAATCGCAAGCTTTTCTCGTAAACGAAACAAAGAGAGACTTTGATCGATCGATCGATCGATCTGTCGACAAGTGATTAAAAGAAGTGCTTTGTTTGTTTGTTCGCCGATTAATCGGACGTTCTTTCGATCGAACGCGAGCAATTCCCACGCGACCTTTCATCCTTCCTGAAGTTTCTGTCAGAAAACGCGAAACTTTAAAAACGATTTGACAAGCCGCCGCACGTTTCTTGCTTGATGAAAAGCAAAGCGATTCCGCGTGTAGAAGAGTTTGCATCATCGACAACCGTCGAGCGACTCACCGTGACTTTTCCGTGCTTTCTACCTCTGCCTCTGCCTCTGATTGCGACTACGCACAATGATCAGACGGTTTTACTCGAGCAACAACGTTGCAATATTCCGGCTGAACGAACCGCATCGCCTCGTTTCACCGACCGTATCGCCCGTTCGCGTTGAACCTGGAACCTGGTGCCATCCTTGCGGACGATTATCGATAGTTTGCAGGATCCATCGAACAGAGTCCCCATTTCTTAACATTCGAATGCTTTATCGTCAGAACGGATTATTATCCGGTTGGTAATTAGAAAATCATTTGCTACCGCGTCTTTCAGTAACTTGATAATCTGTTGCTTATCTGCCAGTAACTAGAGGATCATTTGTTGTGTCTGCTGATAACCGGAAGATCGTTTGTTAATGTGTCTGTATTCGCTCGATGTATTTTTGAACTTTTGATATTAGAATGTCGCATTATCAAAATACCCGTTATCTCTTTTCTGGCGACGCGACGTTCGAATATTAATTATTCGCGATATCTTGTTTGTGTGCAACGTACGTCGCGGCAACGCTAACTGCTCCGAAATTCCTGAATCGTTGAAGATACGCCAAATTTCTCATCTACGTTCGTCGTTCGTCGTTCTAACAATCACACGGGAGATGTAGAAATCTCGCAAATTGTACAATTATGTATATCAGTCAACAATACGATTGATCTTTTTCGCGATTCTGTCGGCAACAGCGTCACCTCTAACAACTTCCAATTTATACCCATTCCGTCTTTCAAATTTAACTGCCACCATTCGTCCCGTTTCTGTGTCTCATTTTATACTGAATGACGTATCTTGCAGATAAATATCTACGTACATACGTATGATACAAATGCCTGTATACATATACAGTGGCTCAGGAAAGTGTTCGAAAGCGTACAAGCGAAGACTAAAACAAGGGAAGTACGTAACTACGTTGGACTCAAGTTTTGGAGATAATACTGTAAACACTATCGGACGCAAGTATCAGGGTGGTAAAAATGTAAAATTTTAAGTCAATCGAATTTATGAAGTATTTACTGCAAAGGGGTCTTACTACAAAAGTGTTCTTCGAGTGCGTTTCATTTAGAAGATGTAGCACGCTCTATATCGTCAACTAAACGTCAACTAAACGCCAAATGAATGCCAAAAAGAACAGAAACGGAAATGTGCGAGAGACAGAGAGATTGTGTTAAAAAAAAAATACACAAGGACGGAAAATCGTACAATATCAAAGAGCAGAGACCCACACAAGGGTTGCTCTACCGTGATACCTACTCGACGTGTGAAATTTACGAAACGCACAGCGAGAATTCGATCGCGATCTCGTCGTAGACGAGAATTCGCACCATCGTCGCGGTCCTTGCAAATTATCGTGCCGATTTCTTTTCTTTTTTACGCCCGTCCGTATAAAAATAGACCGCGTTGCGACGAAACGCGGCGATAAAATCGTCAGTTTGGTTCCGATCGGGCCAAAAATCATTCGGTCTCCCTTATCGGCACCGCTTATCGTCTATCGTCGTCAGAAATCTCGTTCGACCCGAATCTGGAAAATGGAAAGCGCTGCGTTTCTCGGAGAAAGGAAGGAAGGAGGAAAGAAACGCACGGAAAAGTGGTCTGCGAAATCGTCGATTCGTTGCGCGAATATACATAGCAATTATATCATGTTCGTGTGTTGATGTTTGCGCTTTGTTTGTGTACAGATTACAAACGACAAACGGTCTAGGTTTGAGAAATTAATTCCCGAGTCTCGTTGTAACATCTGCTGGAAAAGACGAAAAATCTGCACGATTCCGTAGACTCTGAGATTCGAGTGTCTGGGATTCTTGCCTGATCACCAATTGGTGAGTCACTGTAACTGGTTAATTATTACGATTAACGTTCGAGCGATAAAACTTCAACGAACTTATCTCGGTGGTCAAATAATTCATGCAGTAACAAGAGTTTGCCAATTCTCCTTCTACGTTATCGGTGATTTTTCACCAAGAGTTTGCGCTCGACTGCCTAAATGGACTCGAGAATCGGATACCACCGAAAATTTAATTCGAACGGACGAAGAGTTTGAATTAAAGTTTCAGCGTTCCAAGCTTCGTCTTAGCTCCTCGTTCGATCAAACGGGTCATTGATCGATTGTTATAATTAACGTTCGGCGTCGAGTCGCGCGTATTTACACCGACGACAAGCAGCTACCGTTCGTTGCTGTATAACCGGCAGCAAGCGTCGTCCATCAAGTCCTCCAAATCGGAGCGGTTTCAAACGGCCAGGCGAAATTCGCACGGAAACGGTTAATCACAGACGTCCACGGACACGCTACCGAAACGCGAGTCACGGGGAAGGATAATTCGTCGTCGATTAACGAGCCGAGGGGCTCGCGAGTCTCGGATTGGCGATTTATTTAACAATTTCCAAGGTAAAGTCTGGCAGCGAAGCGGCGAACTAGGGTGGCTGGAAAACGTGAAGGGAGGAGGAGGAAGAGAAAGAGAGAAGGAGGAGCAGGAGCAGGAGGAGGAGGAGGAGGAGGAGGAGGAGGAGGAGAAGAGTAGTCGCGCGTGTCCAACACACGTGCACGCACACGAGAACGCACGGTCGATTCATCGCGCAGTTTACCCAAAGTTTATTTGGGAACGACGGTCCGTTTCCGTGGGTGAATTGCACCGTGGCCAACCGTAAATTTCGTCCGCGTAGAATCTTCGTGGGCGATTATTCGCCGCGGGCGTCCAAGATACGCGATGATGAAACCAAACACCGTCGAGTCTCGTTCGGACGTCTGGCTGAGAGAGAGCAAAGCAGCCACACGGTCGTTTCCAGAATTCCGATGAGACACCTCACCTGGCTGCGCGAAACCGGCCGTTTCTCGCCCGGGCGAATTAACGCGCGTCCAGGTCCCAACCCCCTCCGGCTACACGCAGTTTCATTCACAATCTTCGCCGCTAAATAATTCATTAACCACGCCACCGTCGCGCCGTTCCTCGCCGTTCTTCTCTCCTCCTCTTTTCTTCTTATCTTTCCACTTTCCCGGACCTCCTGCCCTCCCCCCGTCCATCGTCCATTCTCGAGAGTAACTTTCGAGAAACAACGCCGCTCCTCGCGTCTCAGGTACTGACACGAGGCAAATGCGCATGGGCAAATGCACGCCTCGTAGCCATCGTCCTTTCGCCCTTTTTTTTGTTTTTCATAGCGAGACTCGGACCTTGAGAAAGCGAACAACGACCACGGACAACCGATAATTGGCTCCTTTTGTTTTCCTTTTACGTGGGAACGCGAACGAAACTCCGAGTCCGAAGAAAGAAAATCTTCGCGCCGAGAACGAATCACGGCAACGATCGAGCGTCTACGGTCGGAAAAGGAGGAAGGAAAGAGCTCACCGTGTTGATGCAATTTCCCTCCGCCGACGGCCTGTTGCTGCAACTGACGATGATGATACGGTTGCTGCAATTGCGACTGGGTTTGCTGCTGTTGCTGCTGTTGCTGCTGCTGCTGCTGCTGCTGCTGCTGCTGCTGCTGCTGCTGCGACGGTGACGTCTGCGATTGTTGCTGCGACTGTTGCTGTTGTTGTTGTTGTTGTTGTTGTTGTTGCTGGTGCTGTTGCTGTTGCTGCTGTTGCCTAGAATCGCGGGCCATGATGGCCGCGATGCTAAAGTCGGTGGCGCATTGGCGGTTCGAGTTGCAGTTGTTGTTGAGATTGTTCAAGAGGCTACCGTTCGGCGAAGGGCTGGAACTCTCGTCGCCATCGTCGCGCGTGCAGCCGGGTGACAAACCGGCGGAAACCGCGGAGGCGGCGGCGCCCTCGGTCTGCATTTTTCTTCCAAGAAACAGATGTCGAGATTCTTCGTCGTCTTCCTCGCTGCCGGCACCACCGCAGCCGCCTCCTCCTCCGCCTCCACCTCCGCCTCCTCCGCCTCCTCCGCCTCCACCGCCGCAGCCGCCACCTCCACCACCGAACGAAGACAGCGTCAATCCGTTTCTCTTCCTGCCGGCGAGATTTCGCGACTCCAGCAACATCACCTCGCGCTCTGCTTCTCGAACCTCGCTCGTCTGTCAACTATTATCGAGAGGAGATCGGTCGTCGGTTCGTTCCCAGAACAGTCGTTACCTGTCCACCGATCCTCTCCAACGGGATTTCCCGCATTCTTCCGCGGTGGTGCGACAATCGCGTCGCGTCGCCCGCGCCCCGCCGAACCAACGACCGAGCCTTCCGATCGCACGCCAGATGGAACAATCGACGACGTGATCGTTCTCGACGACCGGGTGGGAAACCGCACCTCGCGAGGGGTCGTCGACTCGCGGTACTCGGCGGCGGTCACGGGCCGGGGTTAAGTCGATCGTCCGAGTGCGCGACGAGGCGCGCGCATCGCTACGGACACCAGGATGCGACGAGTTCCCAAACGGCGTGAAAAACGGCGGGCAAACGGGCCGCGCGATCGGTGAACTCGCGCGCAATTTCGACACACTTGTTCGCGGAAAACGCACGATACGCAATAATGGCAGACGACGACGACGACGACGACGACGACACTTGCTCCGAAAGAGAAACAGAGAGAGAGAGAGAGAGAGAGAGATCGGGTTCGGATTCGAGGTTCAGGTTCGAAATTTCGATTCGAGTGTCGCGTATCGAGTCTCGGAGCGTGGAGAACGCTCAGAGTCGAGCGGAGAGCGCGGACAGAGCGAGAAACGAGAGAGCGACCGGTTGCCCGACAGACTGACCCGCGCCACCGGCGGCCGGCTTCTCGTTTCGGCCCCCACCCCCGGCGCTTCGCGGCTCGCTCGAGAGCTCGATCGTCCGCGACGCGCGCGCGGCGAGACACGGGGCGGCGGGAGAGAACGCGCGCCACTCGACTCGCTCGGGGTGAGAGAGCCAACGTTGGGGCGACCGATTCCAGAGGGAGAGAAAAGGCGATTCCTGCTGGGTAGGCGGTTCCCAGCCGAGCCAAGCTCCGCCCGAACGATCAGCACCCGGCTCCGCCCGTGTTCTCCTCTCCTCCTAGGAATTCGCCGAGAGGTTCGCGAGCACCTTATTACCCGTTTCCCGTCCTTCTTTCCCGTGTCGAGTCGGTGGCGCGCGCGCGCAATCGCCAACCGGCAGCCAGCTGCCTTTCCACGCGCGTACACCCGCGTACCGTCGCGTACGCGGCCTACCGCGAGCCACGTTTTCTCCTCCGAGCGCGCTTTCTTCTTTCTCTCCTCTCCTCTTCCTCCGCTTTGTCGCGGCTCGATTACCGATCGCGTTACGATCGCGTTACGGCGATCGTGGCAGCGGCTGCTGCATCGCCGGTCATGCCAATGGTCCTTCGCTGGTTGAGCCGCCGACAGTGGTGGTAGTAGCTACGACGATGGCGTTGGAGGCAACGGCGGTGTAATGGTGATAGTAACAGCGGTGGCGGTGGCGGTGCTGGTAGTGGTGGTGGTAGTGGTGGTGGTGGTGGTGGTGGTGGTGGTGGTGGTGATGGTGATGGTGGTGGGTGGCAGATCTGGCGGCGGCGGCGGCGGCGACAGCGACAGAGATGGTGGTGGTCGTCGCGAACCGTACGTGCCTCCTCCTCTTTTGCGGTTCTCCGTTGTTCCTCTTACCTTGACCGATCGTCCCTCTGCGTTCAACAGCCTGGTCGTTCCGTTCGATCGTCCTCTACTCTCCCGACCAGGTTGGTACTTTCGGCACGGTCGGCCTCCCGGTTTCTCCTCCGGAGCACCGAATGCCCTCTCGCGCGAGCTCCGGCGCGGACGAGTAAGCGAGGAGGGTGGTACGGCATTATGGTTCGGTACGCGGCATCTAGCAACAGCAGCTGCCATTTTTTCTTACGAGAGGGGGCAATTGCTGACAGGGACCACCGTTTTCCTCTCTTCGTTCTTCCACTCCCGACTCCCTCTCCCCCCCTCTCTCTCTCTCTCTCTCTCTCTCTTTCTCTTCCCGCCGCCGCCGCCGCCTCCCTTTCACTCCTCCTCCATCCTCCTCCATCCCTAGTTCTTTGCGCGGTACCGTCGACTCGTGCAATTTATCGTTTTACTGGCGGAGCTTTAAACGCGAGCGACCGGTAACGCCGGTGGGTGGTTAACTGCACGGTCGGAACTCACTAACCGCTGCAGCCTAGCTGGCTACTTGGTTTTCTTGCACTCGCCCTCCGTTGGATGGCTTTTCCACGGGGTCGATCATCGGGTTCGGCAAGGGAGGCAAAGTCCTTTCTGCCACATGCTCCGCGACGATTGAAAGCTCGAGGACGTTGCGAGATTCCGGTGAAAAGTCGGACAAACGGATCGGAAAGGGGCTGAAGATGGGTGCGAGACGCGAGCGGTTAACGAAGAGATGCGGCGCGTTTGAAGATAAGAAACTGCGCGAGAAAGGACGACGCTACGCTCCGGGTGGTGGGAAGGGGGCAGCAGATTGCTCCGGATATTATTATAATAAAGCAGGAAATTGCCTTGCGCGCTAAATACGTAGGTAGCGATACGTGTATCGCGCGCGATATCATCGGCGGATTATTGTAATTATACGGTTTAACGTGTAGAAAAAACGGGCCGCGATATCGCGTTACGAGTTAGAAATTTCACGCGATTCAATTCCGTTATTACCCGCGAAAGATAAATATTATAATTCTCGGGCGCGGAGCCGCGGCCAACGGCCAAGGCGGGAAATCGCGATCTCTCTCTCTCTCTCTCTCTCTTTTTCTTATCCGTAGAAATCTCCTCGCCACGCTGAAAATCTTATCTCTCGCCCGAGATAAGCGGCCGATCGATCGGACGATCGGGCAGCGATGCAAGAAATCGGCCCGATCGACGGCCGATCGTTTCTAATTACCGCGCTCGGTTCGCAACACGCGATCTCTCGCCCCGGCACAAATACGTTAATTGCCATCTGTAGAATCGGTACGACTGTGGCAGACGCGCGATAATTAAACGTAACGAATCTACCGCCGCGAAGGTAAATCCCGCGCCGTCGTTTTCCCTCCCTTCGAGATCGAAGAGACACACGAGGATCGCGGCGCGCGGATGCGACGTTGCGTCGTTGCGTCGTTTCGTTACCATCGCCGGCAGCTCAAAGCAGAAGCCGCTGCGGCGTCGTTTCCGGTCGTTCCGAGCCTTCCTTTCTCTAGGTGAACGTCTCGCGGTCGCGTCCAGCGCGTTACGATCCGCGTTACGATCAGGTGAATCCGTTTGATACTCACGGATCCAACGAAAACCACTTCAAAGGATCGCGCGTTTCAAAGCAGAAGCTGCTTCTCGAGCCGATCTGGCTTTACCGTATCTTTAGATTACCGTGCACCCTCGGCTGTCTCTTTATTGCCGCGAGTGCGCCTCCTCGCGCCGAGATATATTTAGTCGACGAAAGCGCAGGACCAGATATCGATGATCCACTCGTTTTTTATACCGGACGAACAGACTTCGTTTCGTTTCAGCTGGAGCTTCTTCGTTCGACGTTCCGCGCGTGAACGTCGGGGGCTGTTTTCATCGTCGTTAACAGGATCCGAAAACGGACGGACCGTCGATCGACCTCTCGATAGATCGAGCGATTTCACCACTTGCGCTCTCAGCGCGGTTCCTCCACGAAGGAGGCTGCACGTCGCTGCCGGCTCGTTCGTGGAAGAGAGCTGGTAATCTGCTTAGTCTGACGCTGATCCGGACAAATCGCCGCGCGGTTACGCGGCACTTATTCCTCGTCTCACGATGCTCACGACATCACGGCCGTCCTTTGATTCTACGTTTTGTCGTACGAATCTGATCGATGACGGTGCCGATCCGATCCCGAGATATCGGCTGATTTCTTCGACGGCTGATTTCCCTCCTGATTCTGGCGTGAATCAATAAGCTCACGTTGCACGAGAGAAAAAAAGAAGAAAAAGAAGAACTCTAGGAAACAACGAGCTGGTCCGTTCGAGTGAAAGGGAGGTGGTTAGGTGGTCACGCGTAATTTGGGTGTAGCGCGAATCCCGAGAAGAGTACCGGCTACCGCGAGAGCTCGACGACCCTGCAAAATGCTGGCGGGAAGACAGAGGTTAATTAAAACTCGGTCTGCTCTCGAAACCTCGCCAATTTTCTTGGAGAATATCGCTTGAAACCACTTAATCGCTCGACCGCACAAGTGCCACCAATCTGCCGGCTATATCGAGCGTAGCTACAGGGCGAGATTCCTTCGAGATTCTCGAAAGCGCGACGAAGAAAACGGAAAAAGAAAGAGAAAGGAGACGAGAGGCGGGGGGAAGGGGGGAGTGGAAGCAGGAAGGGTGTTCGAAAGGAACAAAAGGATCGTAGTTGCCCAGAATCCCGTCGGATAATCCGAAAATCAATCGAGAGACAAGAGCGGCTATTAGACGGTGGTTTGCCAAATCTAGATTCGTCCTTAACGGACGTGCCTTAACGGATTTCCCGCGTTGTTCTCCAAAACTTAGTATTATAGATATACGCGTAGATATCGAGACTTAATTATTAGATTAGTGCATACACGATAACAATGATCATCATATCAAAAAAGTACCCACAATTATTTTTCAATTTAAATTGGCATCAGTCCGAGAGATTTGTTGTCATGGAAGACACGTGGAAACAAAGAAATCGTTGCCATTAAATAACAATAAATCGATTCATCGATTCGTCCCGTTGTGAAACTAATTTTCGTCCCTGTAGATGCGTTTCGAATTTACACCGCACAATTGATTTTGACGTTATTTATTTAATTAGCTTCTAATTCTCTCTCCAAACACACGATTAACGTACGGTTCCGTGTCATTCAGCTGATAGATACCAACTAGTATCAATTTTATTAAGTAATTACACAACATTGCGCCTTTTATCTGAATTTCTCCTGAAACTGCACGAGATGCACGTTGCGAGACGAGCACAGCAAAGACGTACATTTCCTGGAAACGAGAAGACGAAATCCAGCGATGCGAAATTCGTAAACGAAACGAAACCGAACAGAACCGAATGGCGAGGAAGGAAGATCTCAGAGGCCGTTGCGCTGTCCCTCGGGACGAATATGATGTAAATAAATGATGAGCTGCCCCTAAGGGAGTGGACGCTAGAGTGGGGGTAAGAAGTGTTATGAAACATAATTAGCGGCCGCCGCCACTGACTCGCGATGATTACAGGGCGGTGAGCAAAGGTCCTGGCGATGGAGAAGGGAGCCGATGCGGGATAGATTTCCTGGCTGGCTGTACGAGCTACCTTCTTACTTACTTACCTTCCTAACGCGTTCGCGTACCTCTGCACACGCGCGCGCCTTCCACACCGTCCATGTGGTCACCGAACTCACGCACACTCACGTGCCGCCGAACTCCGATCCATACGCTTCGACTTCGACGCTCCTGGAAGCCTAGAACCTAGTCAACTGCGAGCACTAGCTATCTATCAACTGCTAGAGTCGGGAGATGAGATGTTGAAGCGCCAGCTACGAGTTGAAACGACACAGGGGAAGGGGGAATTGTTCCATCGCTCGGTTCGCGATACACAGGTGGTAGGAATTTATTCATCCTACTATCAGTTGGTATTTTCAATCCACGCCAATGTTATTTCTCGCTTTATCACATTTTAGGCTGCGGATTTTCATGCACACGTGGGAAATTTTATGAAAAAGATATCCATAAAATACACAGCATACAGTTCTAACAGTTGTAACATTTAGGTGGGTAAAATGATTTTTTACAAGGCACCTGTGTCTTTTATTGTTCTTAAAATAATAAAATGTATGAAAAATATGAAATATGAAAATCCGCGATCTAGCCTATCATATTGCAATTTCTATCAGCCAATAGTAACGATGTGTCTGAATAGAGGCGTTACTCTTATTCTTATTCGTCGTTCTTACATTTTTGACACTCGTTCGGAGGCGATGCGAGCAAAGGATTTGCCCTTTGCCCTATCGCCTCCGAGCTCGTGGATGCCAACATTTCATCTACCTACGGTGCTCTACTTATCGAACTGCACGTACGCTCGCCCAATTCTCGCCTGTTCGTGACGTTCGCGACGTTCGCGACTCGCACTTCGCTAAATACGAGTCACCGTCAGATTTCCACGTACGACGTTAACCGCCTACGTGCCAACCTACACGCTGCATCTTGTAACTCTATCCTCTCCGTGCCGATTTTCCGCGCTTCACCCACCGAACTTTCCACCTCCCTCCGGGGTATTCGTCGCGATCGTCGTGGACATCACGGTCGACAATTGCGATTCGCGTTGATACCGCGTAGCGTGGTAATTTCCTTCTATCCTTCGGATTAAAAGGGGAAGAAAGTTAATTTTGAAGTGGTCGCATGTTTCTTACTGTTCTAAGCATCTTGTGTTGTCTCGGCTCGATATATCCAAAAATACGCTTTGTGCTTTGAACATGATCAGAACGATAACATAGTTACGCGTAGCGTAATCAGAATAGTAACAGAAATACGAACGTCACGTTCAAAATTACAGCGAATGAAACTCGCGTTTCATTCAGAGAGTTAAAAACGTTCGACAGCGCGGTAAAACTCCGTTTATTTGGAAAGGTACGCTTGCAAATTTTTTTACGGTGCATGACTCGTACCGTAAAAATGGTTGCCGAACGTCCACGACGACCGCGCCGAGTGCTCCTCAGCCTAGAAATTTATCTACGTGGAGCGAGGTTGACCCACTGCGTTTCGACGAAAAGAGCCATGAAACTTGCACATATATATATATATATATATCGGACCGCGCTATTTACGCTATTTACGTCCAGAACACGATTCCACAAAAAGTAGAATCGCGATCTGTTCGATCCGAACGAATGTTCTATTCCCGAGAGAATCTCGTCGGTTCTTTCAAGAACAGTCGAACGTTCGAGAAGCGAAGAGGGAACGAAAGGAGGGAAGAAGGACGTGGCACGTGGGGGAGAAGAGGGGCTAAAGTCGAAGTCGTTGTTCGCATAAAAGGTACAACCGTGACCGTTTGGTATGCCGGGCAACGCGACAACATGCTGCGTTATCAGAATTATTGCTGGAGCTCGCGTTTCTCTAACCAATACGAAGTTAATGCGGCGCGTTAACATTCGTGGGGTGCGCTCGGAAGCTCGCATCCCCGCAAGCTGTGGCCGGACTATCCCGTTTCAAAGGCTGGGCCTGGCCCTCCTCCGCTCTCTTCCACGTGCCTTCCACGCTCCTCTCTTTCACTCCCCCTCTGCATATTGCTTTCGCGCACGTACGCATATGTCGCCGAATATCCTTCGTAAGGGGGTACAGGAGGGAGCTCGGGTCCAGAGGAGAGCTCCGGTGCTTCGAGCCGACGAGCCATCGTGCCTTCCAAGTAGCTGTATCACGTGCTTTATATAGCCGAATAAACTTTGGAAACCGTACGTATTGAAATTGTTTCACGGAATTCGTTAGATAAGTCGGCAGCGGTGGGTGGGCGTACGTACATCGGGCCAGATAGCGGAGAAAAACAAAGGGAAGACAAGGGGGGTAACGCGCGGGGGGTTTTGCCCGCGTCGACTCGACGACCCACTTTTCCTCCGTGGTTCAGCAGCTCCTACGCCTGAGAAAGTTCGCGCCGGCTATTCCTTCGGTCGTATTCGAGTCGAATAACGAATACATTTTTCTGCCGCCGATATCGGAAACGATATCGCCGCTATAAATGGCTGGAGTATTACGCATCGGCCTAATAACGATCGTAATAAACTTACGAGCTACTTTATGGGATAACCGCCACTGGATGGTTTCAGCTGTTCGGACAGATGACGCGGCCCCGTAAAAATTTCGTCGATCCGAGTCATCCTGAAAACTTGGACGAGTACGAATCGATCGAAATTTCGTCGTTGGCCGTGTCACACACACACGGTGACGTGTTACTTCGATGCTCTGAATTCGCGACGAATCGCCATTAAATGTGTACCAGGTATAGCAAACGAATCTGGATTTCGATCAAAATCAAATTTTTAAACACCTACGTACCTTTCTCTATTAACTATTAATAATCATATTGTACGATATTTGATAATGAAGAAACCTAACCTAAAAAGGTTACTCATCTATACAACGTTTTGAGATTCCCTTGACTTGAAAAAAGATATAAATAGCTACTCCAAAGACATATTGCAAGACGTAATAATTCACGTGTGATGTAACATGAAAATTGTAATGCCAAAGATACGTACACGTGTATTAAGAACACTAGGACTGATTAAAACGACCAATTTGTAATTTTTGTTTGAAATTTCGTGGACATAAAACAGTGTATTTTTAAAGATCCAAATGATTTTTCGTAAAATACATACAAATGAAAGCTTACGCACTCTGTTACATTACAAAGATTCATCTTTTTATTTTAATGTTTCTGATTTCGATAGTTCTAGTGTTCTAGCGTAACACGTTAACACACACGCGTTCAAAACCGATCTCCAGACTATACACGCGTACCGCGCAATGCTAAAATCGTCCAACGATTCGACGATTTAAAATTCGTTAAACGGAAAGAAAGTGAAATCGCGTTATTCACGGTTCTTCGTTCCGAGAGGTACGTTAAGCGGTTCCGCTTATTAGCGGAGGTTTTTCTCTCGCTTCGACCCTTTGCGCAGGGGAGTTGGTCCGGCGGTGCGCCGACAGTGCGCCACCCCGTGAAGAATCCATTGTTTTGACGTGACCGATTTCGACTCGCGACCGAGATTAAACTGTTTACGGTTAAAACTGCTGCGAATTACACGCGTCCGATTTAATCCTTGA
Organism: Melipona beecheii; assembly: GCA_032399605.1. Lineage (NCBI taxonomy): Eukaryota > Metazoa > Arthropoda > Insecta > Hymenoptera > Apidae > Melipona > Melipona beecheii. The sequence continues at coordinate 4,141,990 of JAUCMO010000501.1, read as the reverse complement.
TTTACGAGCGACGGAACGACAGAGGGAGAGACCAGCGACTGATCTCGATTTTTGATCCCGATCCCCGTGGAGAATCGAATCGTGGACGGAGCCCGAGTCGAATGCACCCTTGACTCGTGCCACCGTCGATCTTTTCGCGAACGTGACGCAACCCCGTGCAGACCTACCCTTATCTCTACGATTCTGCTTTACGTTCAAACAACCTATCCGTTTGCTCCATTCTATCCCCGCCGACTTCATTCTCGGCTCGCGTTAGCTAACGATGGATGCGTACCGTCGAGCAAATTTTTTAGAACCATGAAAATCGTTCACGATAGTTTACACATTAGTAAAAGTTCTTTTATAATATATAGTAGACGTGCAATATGAAATAATTAAATATAATAATGTAAAATAGTTAGACTCGAGTTCGTAAAAAGTAAATAGAACCAAAGAGTCAATTTAATTGTAAATTCCGGTCATGAGTCAATTTAACCAAATTGAAAAGAGCGGAGCAGTGAACAAACTGAACAATTATTTCCGACTAAACGCGCTAAAATTTTATAAATCAAATTCTTAAATTGTTTGTCTACGTGCGTTATTATTATTTCTGACTGCACGCGTTAAAATTTAATGCGTTATATCGTTCATATAAAAATATCAATCTCCGCTGTTTCAGGCTCTCGATATTAGCCATTGTTGTTGCATAGTTACGTTCGTAATATCTTTCCTCTTTCGTTAAACGACGAAAAATGTATGATATCGACACCCGTAATACGCGTGATACTTGGGTAAATAATTTTTGTGCTCGGTATGTTGTCCAAGGTACGAGACGTCTCGCGTTGTACGATCGACAGATATATGTACATCGCGGAGATACAGCGATAAGTCGTTCAACGCGGTAGAGAATGCGATTCCATGCCAATAAATCTTCCGATGGCGAGATTTACGATTCCGGAGACGCGAGGAGAGAAGGGGACGCGGAAGAGGCGAGGAGAAGAGAGCGAGGAGCGAGGCGTGAAGAATTTAATGAAATCGCTGTCGCGACTTTCCTTTTTTTTTTTTTTTAGCACGCTGCCTCTGATCCTAATGGATTAGAGATCGGATCGACGTCCATGCGAAATCGAAACTTTACGATGCTCGTGCGTAACTGAGTACTTGCGTACGTGCTCCTTCTGTAGCTGCACTTTTATCGCGTGTAAGTGCACACGCCTGTTGTTTGCTCCGTTGCGATAATATCGTTAAAAAATTCTCTGCCGCGGCTGGGTCCGCGGCTATTTCGCCTTTTTAAATCCGCCCACCGATTACCTTCGATACCGCGAGCACCGTCTACCCGTACGTAGACGAAAAAGTCCAACGCAATACGTGGTCTCGTGTTGTACATTTGGAAATCACATCGTGAGACGAGGAAGCACCCTTTCCACTTCAAATCGCTCTCGATTTGTCGCACAATGGGATTCGTCTCCGCTGAAAGGTCCAGAAGAAACTGTTCTGACTAGGAAATGAAGACGACTTTTTTGCCATAAAATTTTATTGATATGCAAACATTTGAATCGATACGAAACAAATTACAGACGCGATCACTCAAGACACACACAGTACCAGACAACGCCACTCCTACTCGAGGTCTACCCACGCCCCTCGCGAATCAACCAATCGCTAATTTTCGTTGCATTAGCGTTGCACCTGAAGATAAAACAACTCTGTATGTTCTATGTATCGCGGTAAAGGAAAAGCAAAAGGAACCGAATTCTTTTCGTATTGTAAACACAGACCTTCGTCAAGTAAAACATCGTTTGAAATTTATTCTCAAATACGTATAATACATTCATTCGTAAAAAATGTTGCAGTCATAAGAAACATTACCGACATTGATTATTACCAGTTACATTCAAATATAACATTATCAAATATTACATTCGAACAATCACGAAAGGATGCACATTCAACGAAATCTCGTACAGCAAAAATTTTACAACATTCAAATCGATTTTTAGCCAGCCAGATCGAGCAGATATCCGATTGCGCGACGGAAAGAGTAGCCGGCGATGGAGTTTTGTAGGTCGATAACGTGTACCCTTTGAATATCTCGCGGTGCCGGCGTCACGTCCACGCTAAACGCGAAGCTGAGTTAAGAAAGTGCGCTCGCTGAGAGGCCACCTAAAGTAAATTGATTCAAATTAGTTCCCAATAGCATGTAATAACGCGGGTTCCCGCGGCGTCTCTATACCCTCCCATTTCGCCTTAGATACGTCATTATGTCGGTCGCCGCCTAATACTTAGGTCGATAGGTGATATAACGTCAGAATTATTGGCTGCATACCGGGTGAACCATCACGCGCGGCGTACGCAGTGCCACGTAACGTTTCAGAAATTGCACGCGATGAATCGGGCCAAGACAAACGTCGAATTAAACGCGACCGGCCGGTTCGCTTTCTTCTTCTCCACATTTCTCTTCCTCGATATTACGTTCACTGGCCGAGAGCGTAGGTAGCCGAAAATTTCGTCGGTGGTCCGCACTTTGTTCCAACTGCAGAAGAATTTTAATTTTAAATTATATATTGTTGATATTAACAGTTATACATTAAGAGTTGCTTTTTTGACTTTATTTGAACGAAAAATTTCAAGTCGAAAAGGTCCTAATAAACTGTTATTTAAAGGGTTATTTCAACCATTTAGTGATATATTAATTATTAAAGAAATTATTTTATTTAAAACCTGTATTTATATTTTATGTATCATGCACATTATGATTAGTTCACGCATGATTAATAATATAAATATAATATATATAATAATTTATATATTATTTATTATAAGATCAAATGCTTATCCAGTTTTAATTATTAGATGAATATCAATAAATAACTATTCCATAATAGGTTTAATACGTTTAATTTCTCAAATAACTTCAATTGAAGTTTTAATATTTTTTTAATTTTATTTATATTAACAATAATTATTGAAGATTTTAAATTTATTAATTTAATTTTTTATCAAATAGATAATTTTTTCGTATTTTTATTTTTTCCTTTATATATTATATCTGCAATTAGTTTATTAACTGATGAATTCTCCGATGAATTAATAAAGGTACCTGCTTAAAAAACACACTCGTGGTAAAAAATGTTGAAATCTACACAATATTCGTTTCAAGCATCCCTGACCATTTCGAGAACTTGAGAATGTCGCTTTCAGCTACCAAATCTTAGTTTGCAGCGACTCGAGGCACATCGACCGTTTTTTCGTCGACGTTTCGATAAAGAATCAAAAGTAATTATCGAACGAGTTGGACGAAAGGGGATCGTGTTGCACGCGAGTTACGAGATACGACGGACCGTGAGGACGGGAGTCGAGAAAGGCAAATTAGTGTTTTCGTTACGGTGAACGCTCGAGTGTTTTCCTGGCTCCACGGGGCCCGGCAAGTGTTTCGTATCCACTCGACCTATCCCAGTCGTAAGCCTCTTCAAATATCACGAATAACCCTCGACGTCGTCGCCCGAAAAAGGTTTCTCTCTCCGTGGCGGCAGAGCAGCCGCGACGATTATACGGTAGCACCGAAAACAACATTAACGCGTAACTACTTGAAAAAATCTACGTTCGAACGCTGACAAACGATGACGCGTCGATTCTCCGACGTCGTCGTCTCGTCGGCGAACAGGGGAAGACATTTCAGCTTCTTTCTCGATGGGAAAACGCTGTTCCTCAGCCACAAACACGGGTATATCAAACACGAATAAAAGATGAGCTTTCAAAGAAAAGGCGGGACGCTGGATGAATTTAATCGCTTGAAAACGATTTACGAGACGAGAACAAATACACGATCTCATCGTTATCGACCTACAGATGTACACGCGTTTCTAGAAAATATATGGAATTCCGAAAGTTTACAGATACGTAACGTGCAAAGATGTACGAAATGTATTTATGTAAATTTCGTTTTTCGAATTAATCATTCCGAAAAGCTAAAATATCCACTCGAGGAGACATCGGAGTATTCGTGACATCGGTTTTTGGATACCACGCGAAAAAAGAATGATCAACGTGAGCATTCGCTTTGTTTGGTAACTGATGGCTTAACCGATGGAATTATGCCTCGAGGACAGTAGTCGTTGTCACGCCAAGCTCGACGATAATTGCGCCATTAATCGCGCAATTGAGTTTCGTATCGGTTTCCTCGAAAAGAGATCTCTTTCATCTCCGCCAACGTCCTACGTCGCCCCGATTCCGCGAAGAATCGTTCGAAAAGAAGCAGAGGAGAGATGCAACGATGCTTGGATAAAGTGGCTCGTTCGCGAATCGCGCGTCCGTCGAGAGGCCGAACGATCGCCGTGAAAGATTTTCAAGGTTGATGGAACCTGGCGGAGCATCTTTTTTTCATCGATACCGCGTAGCCTCGTTATCGGCTGGATGGATCGTGGACTCTCGGTTTATTCGCTTCGCCGATCATCGTCCCGCGTGTTCCCCCGGCGAGAGCTGGAGACTGGTAGCGAAAAGAGTTTCCAGCGTGGACGAATCTGTTGGCTCGGATCGGAAAGAAGACACGCGGGCTCTCTCGTATAGGTAGCCGAGAGAACGAACGGACGAGCAAACACGGATCGAAAAGGAAAGAAGCGAGAAGGAAGACGGAGAGTTGGCGTAGACACAGGTAGAGCGATCCGCTGGCTAGACAATCAGGTAGAGAGGAAGCAGGAGTGCGCGCGCGCGCGCGAGAGAGAGAGAGAGAGAGAGAGAGACGGGAAACGAGAGGGAGCGGTCTCGCGCGCTAAGGAGGGTGGGCTGACGAGTGGCAGGTTGTACCCGGAATACCCACCGCGGTGCTTCGCTCAGTGGGGTCTCCTCTCTTATTCTAAATGCTGTGGCGAGCCGAGAAGAGGAGGACCGGAGCCGATGTTATCTTCGCCGCTGGAGAGAGGGATAAAAGCTTAAAGGCTGCAGCCAACTACGATGATACCACCGAGTATACGAGAGTGTCAGAAGACACTCGAAGCCTCGCAGAAGGCCAGGAGGAACGTACGCTCTGTACGAATGGACACGAAGAAGGGTGGAGGAAGGGTGGTGGTGACTCGACTCCTCTACGGACTTGACTCCGCACGGACCGCGGAAGGCGAGAGAGGATGAGGGGGGAAGGAGAGGATGATGGGTAGAGAGAGATTGGAATGCGGTGACCGGCAGGCTGCGAAGGAGCCTTCCACGCGGTGCGCTCGAACCGAGACGGGCCAAGAAAGAAAACGATTGGAACGAATGGCCTAACCTCGGGTTAGCCGGCTAACACCGGGGGACACTGACGTGCCCCCCGCGGAGGAACGCGCCAGCCGCGCATACATCCAATCGGATCTCGCACCTATGCGAGATACGGGCCCTGTGACTCTGCCCGTATCCTTATCCGTGTACCCGTATCTCGATTTTCGGACCACCCTCTCGCGCCCCTCGCAACTCTCCACCTTCCTCGCCGAGGGCCACGAGCAGCAGCAGCTATTCCGCCAACAATGGGAGGGATCCTCTATCTATCCGGTGGAATATATCCCTTCGCATTCGCGGTCGAACCGAGCGGAGCCGAGTCGAGCCGAGTCGAATCGGGAAGACAGATCGCGAGAAAGCTCCATTAACGAGACATCCGTCGTTGGTCGTACGCGCGTCGACGTGTAATCGATTCGGCGGCCGGTGAGTTATCCTCCAGACAGATATGTGTATTAGAAAGCTGATCGATCTCTCTCTCTCTCTCTCTCTCTCTCTCCCCCTCCCTTCCCCTTCCCTCCCGATCGATACGCCGATCGATACGCCGATCGATACGGTCGTTCGAAGAGAATCGGCCGGGCATTAAGACGCGATTCGTGGAAGGAAAAACGAGCAACCAACAAATAGCCGGTCGGTGCTAAGAATCGGCGGAGGCGGTAGATAACGAGGATGATGACAGCAACGATGATTTAATGCCGCGCGTAACTTAATGACCGAGTTGGGCCCCGAGGGCCTCGACGTTATTCTTCCGAACCATTCACAACACTCGCCGACCCTGCGCTCATCCTGCGGACCCCCCGCGGATTCCGCACGGAGCTTAACCCCAACGTGCCAATTCATTTCCTCTCCTGCCGGCATTAGCCTTGCTTTATGGTAGCATTTACAATTATAATCGGCCGGTTCGCTGCCGATAACAAAACAACGCCAAACGAAAAACACCTAACCTAACCACTCCGAGAGGCTCGTCTCGTTTGCTACTTTTACCGTTCGATTCCTTCCGTTCTCCAACGCTCGCTCCGGCTCGCTCTCGTTTCGGTCGCGTCTTTCCGTCGCGGAAGATCGTCGTCGATCGATTCGAATCGAGTCTTACAGCTGGAAACTGCGACATCGCGACAACGTCAAAGGCCTGCGCGTTTCCTTCAAACAACAGGGGCGAGGGAGGAGAGATTCGACGCGTATGTCAGATCCGGCGTGTGAAAAGATCTCAGGCAATCTCAGGTGTCTCCCAGCCCCGACAGACGAAAATCTCGGCTGGGTATTATTTATCGCTCGAAGGCCCCGGAGCCACGCCTACGTTTCGCTGCCCACAAATCTATCGGGCCAAAGACAAACTAAAATATATCGTACTCGCCGGAATCGATCGAGAGACGAACAATTCAACGAACAGAAAAAAAGAAAAGAAGAGGTAAAAACGTGCTACCGACCCGCCGGTGTTCGCCGATGACACACCACTAACGAGAACGACCGCGAGAATTAGTTCGTTCGACGTAACGACGACGTCGGGAATGTATTCTCATTTTCTTTTTCTCGAGTTTCGCCGAACGATCGGATAAAACGCTGCGTGGTTTCTTTTTTTCCTTTTTCCTTTTTCTTGTTTCGTTTTTCTTCTTCTCACTCGGGGTGATCGTGTCAACGGCCGAGAGGCGAGAGCGGGGGGCGGGGGCGGGGGAGGGGGTGGAGGAACGAAAGCCAAGCGAGTGAATCGCGAAACGAGCGAATCGAATCGCCGTACCCAATCTCGCATTGTATGCGAGCTACGGACCTGGCTCATTTGTCCCGTTAATAATTATAAGAAGGTGTGACTCTGCCTGGCTCGCTACACCTACGGACAAGGCATATTTATGAATCTCGGGCTGCTAGGCACGATCCGCCGGTGAAACGTTCCCAACCAACCGTGAACAACCTTTTAGCTCCGCGAAGAGGGACTCGACACTGGATCTCCTGCTACCGACGAGAGTTCGATCGTTTCCCTCGCGAACGGAGCTTGTTGTTGAGAAAACGTCGAAGGAATCGAACTGTTCGCGAGGAACGACGCGAAAAGAGAAGACGACGCAACGTGCGAGTGAACGAGTTGACGCGGAGGGAACGAGTCGAGAGTTGGGAACCTTCGAGGCGTAGGTAGGCACGTATAGAAGCCTGAAACCACGGGGGGCGACGTAAACTAACCGCCGGTTAATTATTGTCCTTTGGCACGGCGGGTCCGGAATCGTTGGCTGCGCGCGACGGCGGCAGAGGGGCAGGGGCAGGAGGGGGAGACGAAGAGGAAGGAAGTTGGAACGGGGCCCTGACGCGGGACCCGCGCAACGCCGACGGTCAATCGGTACACCATCGAACGAATGGAACAGAACGGAACGAAATGGAACGGAAGTGGGGCGAGGGGGAGGGGGACGATGTAGGAAGATCTGCCGGCGGGGAGAGCAAAAAAAGACTACCAGGGAACGGAGCGGGAGGGGGAGGGGGGGAGGGGGAGGGCAAGAACTCCCGAGGGCCTGCTAAGGACCAGAACTACCGTGGTAGCATTCAATTAGCCTCGCGGCATGTGAAATATTATTGTCTGGCTCGTTTCATACACTCGATTTTTAAAAGGGGAGAAAGAAAGGCATTACGCCGACCTCCTAACATATTTCACTACTGAATCATTCCCCCTTTCCTCCTCTGCGCCTCTACCTCACGAATCCAGTCCCCCCCCCCTGGGCTCCCTTCTCTCGCATGGCTTTTCATACCTCTCCTCGACCGAGCTCGCACACGCTTTTCGACTCTCCAACGCACACATTTTTCGTTCTCGAAGAATCGACGTCTCCGCACGTCGTTCAGAGTTTTTGCTAATTAATCTTTCAGAACGCGGTATTCAGAACGACTTCAACATCAGGCGGTATGGTACGTTGTAAAAATCGTGTCTTATTTACTAGTGGAATCTGTCGGTATAGATAAACGAGATGTCAAGATTCTTCTGTTCAAAAGTTACCAACTTACACGAAGAGGGCATTAATATTTTTTTATATTTTTTAATATTATATCTAACTTTTGAACGCAAAATCGTTCAGAATGCGCAGTATGAAAAAAAATGTATGAAATGTCTAAAATTGCTTTCTTAATTATTTACCGTAAATTACGTATCTTACTTGCCTTGATCACTTACCTCTAAAAATACCAATTTCCATGGAAATTCACAGTCTCATAACTACACATCTATATTTATACCGAAGCTCTTTCAGTCAAACTCATTGTGAAAATTTCAAGTCGCTCTTTCAGCGATCTTTTACGACGCGACGCAAGGAAACGAGTCTTTCTTCCATCCGGTATGTTGGCGTCGTCCATGTTTCCGCGAGCCTTCTGCCAACGAACGAACGAACGAACGTTTCGTTTCGTTTCCCCTGAACGTTGACGTGCGCGTCCGAAGCTCGTTACGACGCTGGGACAAACAAATCGTCAAGGGAATATCAGGCGATATCGGTCACGGGAGGATTTCTTTAACGCATTCACGATAATTGAAACGATCGGCGATTCCCTCGAACGAAAGCGATCCAAACGGAACTAAAAACCTTTAGTCACGAACCATTTAATTACTCGACATCCGTAAACGTCGGCAACAGGGATGGGTATATTTATTCATATCGTTTCGGTCGTTGATTACGGATACGTAAAACGCGCTCGCCGGAAACGTCAACTCCCGTCAACGGATCGATCGAGTAACCAAGGAAGATCAATAAAATATCAGCTAGACGCTCGTAACGTTCGAGGAATGACGACGGTTCACGTTGGTCGGGACGCGATCGAAGTCACAAACTATCGTTCCAACTGTCACGCCGAATATCCACGTAACAATGCGCACATTCGAACAGCGACTAATCGCGACACTTGACTTGATTATTTTATGACAGTTATCTAATTTACACCGTCATTACGGTTGTGTATTACAGTGTAATTTCTCTTTTTCTTTCTTGATCGGATCATTGAAAGAAACGTTTGCAAGATCCAGCCTCGTGATCCTTGTTGCTCCAAAGGTTTATCACCTGTAACAACTGAATGAGATGCGATAAAAATCTCAGTTAACTATCCACAGCGAAACTAAACAACTCAATTGCGCGTTTCGACGATCCGACGAAATCTGCCTTGCCATTCGCGCAAAAGCTGATGGAGGAAACGCAGAATTGCGTTCACTCGTCGAATATTTTTCGGAAAGTCACAGCGAGACGGAGAGACGAAAGCATCGGAATTACCATCATTTCCGATGGCACTCTCTCGCTCCGACGAGAAGAAATTCCTGCCGAATTTATTAAGAGAAGGCAAAGAGGGAGGGCAAAAGGGAAAAGATATTCGAGAACGATCGAGCGCGCGTCCCGATCGAGCGAGCGATAGCTAAATGCGAAGGGTGAATCGAAATTGGTGGAAACGGCAGGGCACGCGAGAAACTCGCGACAGGAACAGCGTTGCCGTCGAGTTGTCTGGCTGATTTCCTGCTTCGAGTCATCCCTTCGGAGTTTCCCAGGGGATGGCGGGAGGTTAGGGGTGAACCGGTTGTGAACGGTGCCTGGAAAACCGAATGGTGGAAGGGGTTCGCTTCGGGGGTGGGAGTGCTGATGGCGGTCGAGCGAGAAGAGAAGAGAAGAGAAGAGAGGAGAGGAGAGGAGATGAGAAGTGAAGGGTGTGGGTGCTGCGGTCGAGAGAGGAAAAGGATGAGGAAGAGGGGGCAAAGGGTGATAGAAAGAGAACGAGAGAGGAAGAGAGAGAGAGAGAGAGAGAGAGAGAGAGAGCGCGGCGAAGCGTGTAATTGAGTCCCGTGCGCGATCGCTACTTTATCGACCCCCTTATGCCTACCCCGTTCCCTCCAACCCCCTATTCTCTCTCTCTCTCTCTCTCCCTCGTTCGTAGAGCTGCAAATCTCTCGCTCGAGAGCCAACCTACCACCTTCGAACTCTATCTTTCAGCTCTCTGCTCCACCGTCTCTCGTCTTGACGAATCTTTCATCCTTCTCGCGCAGCGGCGATTCAACTCTCGTTTCCAAACGAGCACACGAGAAACGTCGACTACGTATAAAACGAGGGCGGCGGCGGCGACGACGATGAGGAAAGATCGAGGAAGAAGAGAGTCTCAGCAGAGTTTCGTTCTCGAAAACGAACGAAAACGAGTTTCGTTGAAGATGATTATTTTCGCAAAGATTTTTATGAAAGTTCGGCCGTGAAACGTTTATAAAACAAAGACACGCTTTAGTTATTCAGGGCAGGAAATTTATAGCCGATTCGTCTTGATCCGCGCTTAAACATCGAGAAGCTATCGTTTCAATAATACTATCGTTTTCAAACACTGCTACCGTTCGCATCAACGGGGTCTATATCCATCTCTTCGATACGATTCCGTGCTCGGTAAATTATATATCAATGAAGCGGCGAGGGCCCCGCTGAGACTCATCGGAGCAACTTTATTTAGCCCTGACCAATTTACACCAAAGATGAATCTGCCTCCACCGGCTGCCATCAAGCATCCGTGTCAGACGAGTGCGCGCCGTAAAATCCATACATACCGACGTCACGGACAGACATATATCAATCCGTACTAGACGTGTATCGGCTCGTTCGGAAAAAGGTTCGACAAGAGCTTACACCCTGCTTTCTACCTACGTGTCTCTGCGCCAGGATGCCAACGGACGCGATAAACGAGCAATGAGTCTTGCTCGTCGAGTCTCTCCCTTTCGTCTATTCGCCTTCGCGTTTCGCCAGGATTTCGCCTATCCTTTTCTCGTGTCCTGGCGGCACGAGAAAAAAAAAAGAAAAGAAAAAAGGAATTCTCCCGTGCAATCGTACAGTTTCGCCAAGATCGTGCCGAGAGAAGAAGAAAGTTCGTTTTACGAGTTCGTCGCAATTATCGGAACAACGATTCGTTGTGGATAGAAATTTATAGTTATCGTTATCGGATTCGCGTTACGTGAACCTCGATTATTCGCCACCGACGGCCGCTTTCCAACCATGGGAGGCCATGGCACTCACGAACAATTAACTAATTTTTGCGTAATTGCACCTTGCCGGCATACGAAGCTATTTCTCATTTCCCGCGGAGCAATTACGGTGAAACCATGATGATTATTTCGAGGCTTTCGCTCGGCGAACGATCGATCCTCGAAACAGTCATTAACCGATTGGAAGCGTACGTGCCCGCTACGGGAGTCGGGTATCAAAGGGTTGTAGCTATTTGTAACAAAATTAAATTGATCCCGGCGAGGTTGGAGATCGACGCGTTACGGATCGGCTCTCGTCGCCTCCCTCTACCACGTGCTCCCTGCTCGTTCCGCATCGCATCGCATCGCATCGCATCGCATCGTATCGCATCGTATCGCGTCGCGTCCCAACCCGTTTCGTCCCGTCCCGTCCCGTCCCGTCACGTCCCGTTCTATACCGTGTACAATTGCGCGCGTGGAAAGCACCGACAGCCGAGACTTTGTCGTTCCGTCGACCCTTGGAACCGACCGGAAAGCACGAGAAAATTAAGGCGCCAGAGAGAGAAACCTCCATCGAATCCCCGAACGAGAAACGCGAAGGAGAACGCGCAGAAAGAAATTAAACCCTTCGGTCTCGCGAGAATCTCCTTTACCGAGGAAGGCAGCCCATCCACGGTAATAGAGAAATGATTTGATTAAAATGTAAAGAAGGTCCGGACCTTCTGTTTGCGCATTTCACGGTTCGCCTGTGAAAAGCACGGGGCCAACCGTTAGACAGATGGCAGTCGCTGCACTCAATGGCCTGAGAAATTGGATCGCGTTTTAACTCCCTTACATTTTCAAGTCCGGAGCTGAACGGATGCGACCTACGGACTTCTTACGCGCCGATTCCGTATCCCCGATTTCATCCTACGAACGAACTGCGAAAACTCCAAACGACAGCTCTCTCTCTCTCTCTCTCTTTTCGTCTCTCCCTCCATCGTCGTTCGATCGCCGTAGTACCAAACTGTGGAAACGAATTTCATCGAGTTTTTGTCGTCATCTGGCCAAATTGCCGACAGTGGAAACGCTAAGCAACATCGATCCGACCACAAAACCGAACACGCACGTTTTAATCGCACGCCAAACCAACCACAGCCAATCGGTCTTAAGACGAGATCGAACGATCCCTCAGGTACGGTTTCCCGAGACCGAGGAAGAAACGCATTCGCGTTCCTGCTTGGCAAATTGTTAACCTCCTCTATCTTCCAATTCCATTTTTCTCGATCCTTTTTTCACCTGCAAATAACGAGCGGAACGATCAAAGAATCCTCGGCGACGCGACGCTCGCACGTCCACCATTTCACTTGATTGCCTTTTAATTATCGTTTACCTCGATCTGCTCGTCGAATCACGAACGTAGTCGCCGTCTCGTTTGTTTGTCGTTGCTTGTTCTTCTCTTATTTCAATTTCTCGATTTTCAGCGGATTCCTGCAATCGCAAAGTAATGGTTAAAGTCGTATCAAACGAACGCAAACAGCGAACGTTTGACTCTGTCGGTAGCCGGAAGAGCGCAGCAGTAATCGGCAACAGTTCCAGACGAATACAGTCGTTCAACCTCGACCAATCATCGACCGTCTAACGTCATTCTACTACGATCCGTCTCTACTACGATCTGTCGGTGTTTCAATGACTTGTGTTTTAATGACCGAACGATCGAAACGTATCAGCTTAGCTTTTCTCCACTCGATCGAAACAAATGCCGCGCGATTTCTTTCTCGCTCCTCTCGGCCGAAAGACCGAGGAATGGGCGTGAAAGCAAACAGAAGGGTGAAACGAAGGGAAAAGAAGGAGGCAGAAGATGAGCGAGCAGCGTGGGTGGACAATCCCGGGTTCTCTCGAGAGCAGAAGGTGATACGGAGGCACGGTCGAGCGATCGTGCCCGAGAATAGGAGGGATGAAGCAGACTCTGGTGGGAGCGCGATTCTATCCAGAGCGGGGATAGAATCTGCCACGGTGGGGATGCCGATGAACACCGCGGTGAGTGACGCAAGAGGGGTGCCAAAGGAGTCGAGGAACAAACCTGGTGGCAGCAATCACCATGAGTGGGCGACGTGCGCTTCTCTCTGGATCTTCTCCTCTCTTTTTGTCTCGTCTCTTCTCCTCGCTTCGTCTCGCCTTGCCTCGCCTCACCTCACCTCGTCTCGTCTCGTCTCTCCTCTCTTCCCTTCTCCTCTCTTGGGTTATCAGCCTGATGAACCACTCGCCGACCTTTTTCCGTCAATCGCCTCTCACTATCCATTTCTCTCTTGCTCCTGTTCTCTCTGCCTATTTCCTATCCCTTTCCTCGCCCTTTTCCGCTTCCTCTGGATCTCTCTTAGTGCTCGGTTCGCGTACGTGTTCGTATCCGTGTCCGTGCCTCCTGCACGCAACCGCATCACCGGACGACAGCCTGCATCGCCGAAGGTTGAGGAACTTTATCACCAGCCATTCCTCTTCTTACATCTACCACACGCGTCTCTGCGCCGCATGTACGTGTGTACTTACTTACTTACGCAGCACGATCGCGACCTTACGATTTCATCGGTTCCTGCCGATGCACGAAACGAAATTCGTAGGAATCGACTAGAATCTGTCTAGTTGCGAGATTCGGAAGAATAGAAAAACCGAAGAGAAAGCGGAATGTAACAACACCGACCACTTAAGTCGAACGTCTGCTCAAAGTTTTGCCATATGACGCTACCGATCGAGTAAGCTCGCTCACGAGGGGCTGGTAACGATGGCGGAGGGGGACGCAATGTTACCTCTGCGACATGCGGTACCGTCGTATAGACGGAGACCAAACAATTTGTATTAAAATGAGCGTGCTACCCTCGGCAGCGGCGAGCGATTTTGTAAAAACGATTTACAAAAAAAAAAATAAAAAAGAAAGAAAGAAAACGACAGATGTACCAGCATCTAGGTAAACGAGTACGATCCAGTCACTTTCCATCGAAAGATCACCAAATTCTCAACCGTTTGCTTCGTCCAATTTTTAGACCAATCGCGACATCTAGTCGTATCTGTTCCTTTGTACTTTGTACCGTGTATAACATCACCGCCAGGCATTCCTTTCTCGTTTCTTCCTCTCGAACCGCATTTCAAGTGCTCACTCGAAGCAGTCGTACACCGCAGCAGTTAATTATTCACAGAAAATAAAGATCGCACTAGATGCGATCTGAAGCTTGTCGTCTCGTCTTAAATAGTGGACGATTTATTCGAACATCGATAAGCGTAACGACGAGTAGTAGGCTACTACACGCGCGAAACGCTTGCGTTTGTATCATCGATTATGGCAGACACGCGTAAAGAAACGTAGAAACCGACTTTCCATCCGCTTCGCGGAGTCGCGTGTCATTTGCGAGACTTACGAGCTCGGTGCCCGTGCTCGCTTCGCGAGAAAAACGAAACACGATACAGAACGATTCGTCCGGTTTCAACGGCGGTCGTTCGCTCGCCCTCGCTCCCCGATCCATCGAGATCAGGCTCATCGAGGTATGCCTGCGCCCCCCCGTGGTTCGCTTCCATCGAAAATCCAGATCTGGTTGGTGACGACTACGACGACCAGTTCGTTGTCAACCGGACATGTTAAACGAGTACGGGTCCTTTGTTAAAGATAGAAGAGAAAGAAGTCGGAACGCGATGCGCGCGTGTACGCGCGTGATCACCAACGGTGATCAATCACCTTCAAACCGTGCTCGTACAATGCGTGTCGTGCCACCAGAATCTGGCCGCTTGAGAGAGAGCTATTGTTGCCACCCACGTTGTCTCTCGACTTCTGCTCACCGCTCGTTCTAACCACGACGGTCTCTCGTTTGCCAAAACATCCCCAAAGATCCAATACCCTTGATTGCTCCGCCCCTCTCTTCACCCTTCTTCGCAATACCTACAGAGATCGTTCGATAACGATTTTTTCGAGCAATTCTAAATACACAATCGCAACTTCGCGGCCGTAACTCATAAATCGCGTCGATGTAACCGATCGGAAATCTAAATCTCGAATAAACTGGTATAAATACGTGGGAAACGCTCCCGCGAGAGTTACCCTTCTCCACCTGATGTGTCTAGCTTCGAGAAGGGAACAGAGAGAGAGAGAGAGAGAGAGAGAGATAATCGGAAACTGAATTTTCAAGATTTCCACTGATCAGCTTGGAATGATCAGTGGAGAAACGAATTACGACGACCGTCGTAAAAGTAGAAACGAATACACGTTATCGGATCGGTTCGATCGCGACGAGAGAAGAAGAAAAAAAGAGGGGGGAGGGGAATTTTGCACGATATCCTTTATACCCTTCCGCGACTGTATTCCATGCTCGCAACGAAACAAAAAAGTTTCCCTTCGTTTCTCTGTTATCGAAGAAGAGGATGCGATACAACTTGATAAGACGGACTCGTAATCTCGCTGCTACCGCATCTAGAAACAGCCGTTGCAGACGTATCAAAATATTCAAGCTCTGCATAATTTCTCGCGATAAGTGACAGGCTAAAAAAAGCTGTCCCTCCCCCCCCGAGTCAAATCGGCCAAATGTCTGGTTTAGTTTAAAACTAGATTTTAAACGTTGATTCTCTTAAAAGCAACATTGTCTGTCGGCTAGAAAAGAGAGCAAGGGACACGTGCCACTTATCCACCGTGTTATCGCGCAACTTATGGTTGGTTATGGATACCAGAAGCTGAACACTCGAGCATGCACTCGTGTATACATACGCCGGGATGATTTTCGGCTGCGTATGCACGCATACACGCGTATCGCGATCGTTACATCACTCGAGTCGGCTTTTCGTTCGTTTTCAAGCGATCTGCGGAGACTTTACAAGATCTTTGCAGTATCGCTTTACAGTATCGGAAGCAATGCATGGTTCATGTATTTTTACATCGTCCTGTCGTTGTTCGTTGCTTCCACAAAAAATCTTCTATTTCAATTTTCTTTGATACATCGTGAGATGATATCGTCCCTTGTTGTACGTACAACGAATCAACCGTATGCAATAATCATCGTCCGTATCGTAAAAAAAAAAAATCGATGGAAGAAGTGTTACCGAGTAAGAGAAAAACATCTCGATCGCGAAACAAATCTCGCGGCTTTATTTAATCCAGTGGTAACGCGAAACACAAAGCGGTACGAAGCGACGTGAAAGCAGAAGAGAGAAAAATAGATGCTACGGAGTAGGGACGAATTGGGATATCTATCGGACACCGTGCAAAAGTGAGTTGTGTTCGCGAAACCCCTGCACGGTTACCACCAGGTGGTCAACGTGTTTTACAATACGCGTATCGCATAAACTTAAACGCGTTTATCTCTTTCCATACGCCTTGGAATTGACCGATCATCGAACCTTAATATTGCGAATTTCAATTAATCGACCGACGAATTTCTCGATGGAAAATGCGCGTAGAATTCGCTTTCTCATGGATCCGAGAATCGATTTGAAATGATTAGCGGTAATGTCAAGGGAGTACGGAGGCACGTTCGTGATGAGTCCGTGACTGGCGTACCTTCTGTGCCCCGACGTGGTTAAGTTGATCCAATACACCAATACGTAAGAGCAAATCCACCTAATTGAAGTAACCACAGAGCGCCACGTTATACAGTAATGCAATTGAGTCAAGCAAAAGTAGACAGATCCGCACAAGTATAGAAAGAGACGGAGAGAAAAAAATGGAAGATAAGTCTCGATGATTCATGATGGACTATATTGTATCGGCGGTACGATGTTCTTTTCGTTTGGACAACGAATGGTAAGCTTCTGTTTCTCGGCGTCCAATATTTCCGTTTAAATTTACCAATACGAGTCTCGTAACTAGATAATACTAAAAAATGCGAGGTACACGCAATGACGAATAAAATAAAACGAGCAAACGATACTAATTGAAAAGTATGGAACGAGAAATGGGAAAAATATGGAGTGAGAAAATAATTTGTTATGCATAGTATAAATATATTTATACGAATATTCTTATAATGCGATTGTGTCTAGATATCGCGACACGTGTAATGCTAATAAATGCCACCTTTCAACTGGATACAGAATGTAAAAATTGATCAATGACTTCTCTATACGCTCACGCATCATTCCACACGACTTTATGACTTACTTCAACAACTTACTTCAACAACTTTTTTGATCGTGCAAGAAATTGTGTATTTTAGGAATTTTTCTCACACATATCCTGTTCACCGTCGTAAGAAATTCATCAAAAAAAACAATAGGCATTGATTTTTCGTATCAAATACTACAATATTTGTTGAAATAAATAATGCGTAAATATGCGATTACTAAGAAACAAACTATGATCAGCTATGATCTCCGTCATTTTCATCAAAAGTTTTATATATATATATATATATGTGTGTGTGTGTGTGTATGCAATCATTCTTATAAAATTTTAATATCGCATCTGACATAGTATAGTTGACATTACCAGCAAATATATTCTTTGAAATCTTATAAAATATAAATGCATGTTATTATCATCATCTTTTTCGTCGTTTTAATACATCGTATGTGCATTTATGACGAACACTGATATGTACAAAATTAGATGCAAAAAGTTTTGTCAAAACAAATACGCTACGATAAAAACAATTTGCGTGATGTAGCTGCCGTTTCGACTTTCGAAAAATTTACCAAAAATGCATTCATCGATGAAAATAATTATATCAAAGGTACCTTAACAATATAACTACGACGTATTGTACGTCTATACAATAATTGCAAAGTTTCTATCCTAGATTTTACTATAAACATGTAATTTAATTTAGTATACTGAAATCTAGTACTCTGTTTTTTTTTCCCCAAAATCTTTGATCCTTTATATACGTTCAAGAAAATGCTTTATTCTACATTGTGACTCGTTTAACCGGTGAATGTATAAAACACAAAAAATTGGTAGCACCAATTGTTCTGATGAAAGTAGCAAAGAAATTTTAAACGACCAAATAGCTTTCAAAATAAAACTTGAGTAATTAGAAAAATATTTATGTTTTATGCATTACAAGCTATATTTGATTTTAGATGAAACTGAGACCAATCTCGTAAAACCAGTTGAGATTTTTAATCAACATCTGTTGTGTGGAATGTGATCGATATTATAATATGATAATTATGAAAAGAAATTCAATTGAAATTGTCGCGTTGCGATATTAGCGGCTGTTGATTAATTTTAGAAGATTAATATTTCTCCTCAAAAAGGAATCACCATATATGCACGATTTCGTAGTTTCTAACAATGCTGTATACTACGCCGCTCATTGTTACTTATACTTTGTTCCCCTTCTGAATGCATATTCCTCTTTTTATAAGAGTATGCACTTCCGTTTCTTTACTGGTTCTGGAGGTTCCAATGCAGCTAAAATAGCTTCATCAAATACATTCTTCAAACCTTTCTGCAACATTTGAAACTATCGTTATTATCTGAATATTATGATATCAGAAATGTTTCCTTGTATTTAATAAAAACTTACCTGCGTAAGAGCACTACATTCTACATATTTCACTGCTTTTAATTCCTTGGCAAGTTTTTCTCCTTGTTCTGCCGATATCGGTTTTTGTTTATTCTTTGCCAATTTTTCTATAGTAGCAACGTCATCTCTCAGATCAATTTGAGTACCAACCAGCAAAAATGGAGTTCTTGGACAGTGATGCGTAATCTCTGGTACCCACTGAAATAAAATCACATTTTCATCAATCATGTTATACGATAAACTTTATTTATTTCAACAGCATCGTAATAATAAAAAAATTAAATTAAACGTAACCTTTTCTTTAACATTTTCAAAAGATGATGGTGACACTACTGAAAAACAAACGAGAAATACATCTGTTTGTGGATAACTTAGAGGCCTTAGTCTATCATAATCTTCTTGACCTATAACATAAAATAAAGTATTTATATATTGCTCTTATAAAAGAAAAATTGCTATTATAAATTTACCAGCAGTATCAAACAGTCCTAATGTATATGGATCACCACCAATCATTACTGTCACTGCATAGTTGTCAAAAACTGTTGGTACATATTCAGATGGAAATTTGTTGGTCGTGTATGAAATCAAAAGACAAGTTTTACCCACAGCTCCATCCCCTACCACAACACATTTTATTGTCTGCATACTGATATTTCTTGTATTATCTAAAATTGCTGTATTAAATACACGTTTAAAATTAATACATTAATGGACCTAGACATTTCTAATAATATTATATACATGTATGTCAATATGACAGCAACAAACAAAATGCAAAGTTACTTTTAAAATTCTTCAACACTTTATTAATAATTGATAAATTGATTTACATTTTTTTTATATTTAACACTATATGAAATATATGAATTTTATAAAATTTTTCGAATCAATCATATCGAGATCAGTCTGTCCTTAACCTTCAAATATACCGAAATCCAATGTAAAGGCTAAATTATTTTAAATTGCATTATTATTCACCACAATAATCATGCTATTACTTGCTATATTTATATTTTACATTTCCTATAATACTATTAACTTATAGAAAGAAAATTGTGCTGATTTATCGCACAGAAAAATAGAAATAGATTACCTACAATTACACGCCTGTCATTAAAGGTTAAAATCCTAACTCATACTTTCAAATTACAACGAAGAATTATACACTTTGGAATATATTGAAAAAAATCTGCAAAGAACGTATCCACGCTTCAACACCATCAATCGCGATATATTTTTTCGTATTTATCACGGAATATGCATTTCTTTTGACGTGCATTCATCACAAATGCTATGTACTTGCGTGTGTATAAGTCCGATAGTTAATATGTTAATATGTATGATAATGAATGCTATAAAAAATATTTAATATCGAACAACATTTATATAATACAAAAGCAAGTATAATAATAATAAAATATCATTTCTTATGTCGCTGCTCCAAAAATTGGCAACTGAAAGAAATACTATGACTGCTAATAGAATGTTTGGGACCAACATTGATTGTAAATTATTTGTTTTGTACAAAATTTTTTATTTTAAGAAATATTCGCACTACATTTAATAATAAATCATCAAATATATATTAAATATTAGAGTATTATAAGTATTAAACATAAATAAAAAATTATTTTTTGCTAATATAAAAATACATTACAATTCATTCTTGGCATTAAAATTTACAATTCCTTTATCTTCTACGGACGTGCGTTTATTACATTTTCTATACTATATAATTATTATCTTGTGTCAGGTTTAGAAAATGGTTGTAACGATCCTGGTTGTACCCATGATAATCCAAGTGCTTTACTTTCTTCTTCTTCCTGTATCAGATATTGTATAATCACAATTAGTAAGAAATTAAATGAAAATATTATGAATTTTAAACTTATTAAATCTGAATTATATATATTTCCTATACCTTAGGTTGCAAAATTTCTTTCTTGATAGAATTATGAATCTCCTCAACATACGGACTAAAAGTAATATAGTGGGGATCATCCACTGTGGGTGCATTATAAACTTTGTTCAAACTTTCTCTCACACATTCTTTTACACGATCTCGGAATATTTCAAAATTGTTCTCTAATCTGTAATGCAAACATATTATATTGCGTACATAAAATATAAATATTAACATACATTTGCAATACTTGTTGTTGATACTTTTAGTACCCAAGTACTTACAAATTCGATGCTTCATGATTTACAGAATTCATCTTAATATCTACTTTAGTGAGGATTTTCGTTATAAATTGTATCAACTGCCAAATTCTGTTACTTTTTCTCCATTCAGGAAATTCCCATGATGTATTTAGTTCTCCAGATTCGGGCTCGATTAAAGGATGAAAAATTGGAGTTTGAAATGTAACTTTCTACAATTTGTTCAAGATATAATTAATATAATTTTACAATAGAAATATCATACATCTGGAAGAATAATCTTACAGGGCATCCTCCATCTGGAAAATTTTGTGGCAGTGTAATATTAAATCTGAAGATTCCTCCTTGATAGATTCCTTGCCGCACAAATTGAACCCCGAACCATACTGACACAAAATAAATTTATTACAGTTGAATAAAATATTTAGAAATGTCTAATAAATGCATACATGAAAATGTGACAAACAATAAATCATGCACATATTTACATGTAAACCATTATATAAGACCAAGTCAGGATAAGCAAGACCTAAGAATCAATTCATGTTTGACTTAAATAACTTGAATGCATAATTCAATTTTCTTCTACATAAGATGCATTGGAAAAAAAAAATTAATTTCCGTTTATTTAAACTACTTACACAGAGAACTTTGAGCAGATGGTATGACATAAATACCCTTCAGATCTTGTGAACATAACATGCTACTATTTAAAAAATAAAAAGACTGATTTTTATTCATTGCAAATATTAGAAATATTAAGATATAGCAATATAGAAATAAACTTACTATTCTGATAAAATATTGTATTCCTGTAAATATACTGTATATTCTTTGCTAGTTTGCGATGCAATTGGCCTGTCAATCATTTTCACAGACATACTTAATTGAGAATCTCCGTTTGTGTTCAAAGGTAATAATTTTCTAAACGAACCTTCTCTTCTTAAATTATCGTTCTTATTAGCGCCATTCTAATATCATGTAAAATTTTTATTTTCAAATATCTCCATTTTTTTCCTAGATTAAAAGAACTCTTTTCTTGCTTACCTTTATTTCTGACATCTTGACAAGAATTGATAAATTTTTTCAGCACAATCGATGTCAAAAATATTAAATAACAAAAATATATTCCATTATTTCACAAATTTAATCAGATAATTCGTTATCATACATTTCAAATCTATTTTCCGATATGATCAGTTTCTTTGAAATACTCCATCTCTCACATCATATATACATATATGAACAACCATAAACGAGTAAAATCATAGATCTTACACTCACTATATATACCTTTTTATATTATGATATAATATAAAATAAAATAAACTTTGAAATTAGGGAAAATTAGACGAAAAAAATAGACATCATATAGTATCATTACAATCAACAATTGTCTATTCAAGATAAGAAAGAGATGAAAGATTTTCGGGAATTTTATTTAATATATATCACACATTTTAAAAATAAATATACTTATACCATTGACTAAAGTAAAAATAGACTGAACATGAAATCGGACTTTGTGTCTCAGAATCTGAAATATCGACTAGGAAAAAATCACTAGTTTTTTAGCGTATTTTTTTTAGACTTAGGCCACAGACGAGATACATGAATAGAGACATTGTATACAATGTATTTTTTCGGCCACGATTTCGAGACACCCTATGTCCTGTTACCATTTTCGTGTCGCATTCTGTCGTACCAATTCAGGCAGATTTTACACCGCAGCACTACTAGTGATGAAAATTAAAACCAAAAATTTAAATTAATAAAAATTAAAACCAAAAAATATGGTCAGTGTTACCAGATTGTTTCAAAAACTATTTATTGAATTGAACGTGATGGTACTTTATTAATGAAGTAAAATTGTAAAATTTTAACTAAATAAAACCTAAAAACTGCAAAATTATTGATTACTGTAATGGAAAAAGTGGTTTTGGAAGTATTGACAAAGACTATGACCTGTTGCAAATCACTGACTTTACCTGAAGATTGAGCTTACTTATAACTTAAAAAAGTTATTACAAGTTGAACCTCCAACGTGAGCACATCGATTAAACACTCGAAGTGAATTTTTAAATAATATTTCTGAATATTCAAATTGTTTAAACATTATCCAATATTTAAAAGTAAAGTGTTAAAAGTATTGAAAGTGATAAAAATGAGTTAAAGTGAACTTGTGGACTGTGTTCAAACGTCGGACTGAAATTTGAGATCTTGTATCAGGATGACATGAGGATCGAAGAGATGGCACGTCGAAAATCTGGAACAAGCTGTGCTCCTGATATTCCAAATTATTGAAAAATGTTTCAGCACGAATATCTCGAAAACTGGACGGTCTTTCTCGCTGAATTTTGAGAATTTGTATCAGGAGGACATGAGCGTCCGAGGAGGTGGCATGCCGGAACTATGGACCCAAATATTTGAAAAATTCCGTGCCCATTTGAAATATATTTCAATAGATATGAAATCCTGTCATTAGTATTGATTTTGTCGTTTCCGACGAAAAACAAGTCGATGAGTTTGTGAAGCATGAATAGTGCTCTTTCTGTGTGGGTACATAGTAAAATGTAGATTATTTTTGAATACTGTTTTCGTATTTTGAAATCTGAAGATACAATTAAACATTTTGCTTGTATCATTTTGCCTGGTATAATCACAGACGAAACTTGACATTTCAGTATTGAATATTTGATAATGCCGTATTTGGTTTCAAAAATCATATTTCCTACGCATTCATTATTTGACGAACTTTTGTCGTTTTACTGAGTGTAGTGTCCCAATTCATTGCTATTTAGTAATAATTGCGATAATGAATCATTGATAATTTACTCTATCGGTATTTCAGATCCGCGGCAACGAAAACCCTCAAGGTGCCGGGTCTATTCCTATATCTAGTCTGTGACAATTGTAATATGTGTAGATTTATGTCGAATATACTGAACAATAACAAGTTTTAGTTTATCACCTGTAGCACCCCTCTGTCTTGTGAGAATTATACGTTAGTTATTTTGCATAGCTTACTATTTCAGTAGTTAAATTAAATGCACTTTTTACGTTTGCAATAAATCACAGATGGCGCGAGAAACATTATGATTCTTTTCGATGTCGAAATTTTTGAATGTTAAACCCGATGTCCCATATGATGTCATATCTATTCTGTGCTTAGTCAATGATAATGGTACTATTCGTGGGATCAATTAATTATCATTTTTTGTTTACTTAATATGAGTGAATACATTTTTATTAATGCATCCGAGTTTTAACTTTTGTGAAAGTTATAACAGTCGATAAAGAGGAACTCGAAAAAGGCAGGAGAGAAAAATTCGCGAGGACTATCGTAACGCCGATAGGTTCTCCACAATCTCTTAAAAAATCCGACTTTCCGTCTTCATAACGTATATAAACTCTGATTAATATTGAAGTCTGACAACTGTCAAATGACAAGTCTGCTTCAAATATTACGTTTTAAAGATTGAAATGGCAGCAGAGATAAAACCCGCACCGGGAGTAAATCATGATAAATTTAGCACAAGTCGAAAACCTATACTTTTATCGAAATTAGAAGGATGTAATGACGATGTTAATGCGGCTATCATTATACCGCGGGAAGATGGTGTAATTAGTGTTTGCGATGACAGGTAGATGAGTACTATGTTCTTGTTATAGTAGCAAAATTGAATTTTTAGATTACTTGGCATAATAAAAATGTTGTTATAGTAATAAAGTTAAAGTTTTAGACCAATTAATGCTTTGAAAATTCAACATTTCATGCTCTTAAGAAACTGTTTTTTACAGGACTGTTAGAGTGTGGTTGAAGCGGGATTCTGGCCAATATTGGCCAAGTGTTTGTCAATACATGTCTGCTGGTGCAACATCGATGCACTATTGTGTACAAACTAGACAATTATTTGTTGGTTTGGAAAATGGAACTATAAATGTATGTATTGAAATAGCTTTCTCTAAAGATGAAATAATGCTTCATTTGTCTATTTTCATCACTTTACAGGAATTCATTTTGGAGCAAGATTATAATCAAATGACTGCCATGCGTGAATATCCTGCGCATCAAGCAAGAGTTACAGGTGTTATATTTGCACCAAATTGTGAGTGGGTTTTAAGCATTGGTCGAGATAAAGTATTTCAATTACATTGTTCAGAAACAGGGCAAAAATTGGGATCTTATCAGACGGATGCATGGTATACTGCTCTACAGTATCCTTTTTACAAGAAATAATTTCTAATAGGTTTCCTAATGTCAGACTTGTATAAGTTGGCATAGAAAGGTTTCATTTAAAATTACATGCATTTCCTTAACTTATTCAGATTTGACGCACAATCAAAACATGCTTTTGTTGGTGATTATTCTGGACAAATAGCAATGTTGAAATTAGACACTAACGGCGTCACACTAATCACCACTTTAAAAGCACATACAGGAAGCATTCATACATTAGCTTGGGATTCTGAAAAGCAACTTTTGTTTTCTGGAAGTTTTGATCAGAGTATAATAGTATGGGATATTGGAGGTCGGCAAGGTACAGCGTATGAACTTCAAGGACATCAGTAAGCTGCTTAGACTATCATGAAATTTTTTTAAATTAGTTTTCATTTCACATGTTTTATATGTGGTTTTACAGTAACAAAGTAACTGCGCTGTGCTACGCAAGCGCAGAACGTGTATTATTATCTGGAGGAGAAGATGGTGTAATAGTATGCTGGGACATGGGTGCTAACAGAAAAGAAACCGCAGCTTGGGTAGAATCAGATACGTGCCAAGTACGCAATTGTAAAATTATAACTAATTTGATTCCAAAATTTAATTACCACCAACGTTATATTTATTATTTTTTATAAAAGAGTATTTTATTACATTTATATAAATGTCATGACGATGAATTTAGGCCTGTGGAAGACCATTCTTTTGGAATATTAAAGCAATGATGGATCAACGACAATTAGGTTTGAGACAGCATCATTGCCGTCATTGTGGTCGTGCATTATGCGCACGATGCACATCCCAACGAATACCAATACCAGCAATGGGTTTTGAATTTGAAGTTAGAGTGTGCGATCAGTGTCATATTCAACTTAAAGCTGCAAAGTAAGTAAAGAGAATAAGATAAGACTTGGCTTTTATTAGATTTATTTCATTTGTGTTGTGTATCTATCATACAGCCAAACGTCCCTAGCATCATTCCATGACGCAAAGCATAATGTCGTTGGAATGGATCTCGATGCTTCTAGACGAAGATTATTAACTATCGGTCAAGATCGTCTCATTAAGATTTGGGATATTTCTGCACTTCTTCAGTGAACTTCCAGATATGTCTATTAACAAATAACGAAACTAATCAAATCGTAAGATATAACAGAAAAATACTCTCATATTTCAATGTAAAAGTATAATATCCAGAGCCTATTTTTACGACTATAAAATCATTTTAGAATCCATTTATTTGATTATACAAGCAATTAGGTTTTTATATATTACGATTTGCTTCTTGCATAAGAAAATTTTAGATTCGTGAAATTCTACGAGATTTTCTTTAGATTCTACGACACCAAAATAAGATATCTACAATATCTTAATATCAATATTGGAAAAAGAAAACGTATATGTATGTCACTTGCAAATATGTACTCTTCCAGCAGAGAAAAACTAACTCGATAACTTATTCAACAAATGGTAGAGAATAGTATATTTTCTAATCTTTCTTATTTAGTGCAATCATATCTACAAACGACCAAAGTATGAATCAATAAATTATATTTGGATTGTTAATTATTACAAAAAATAATTTTAATGCTTCATTACACGTTTAACACAGTAATTACGAATAAATTATTTTTGTTGTAAGTGGAAAAATATGATTATTAAAAAGTACATTGAATAACCTGATGCAGTAAAAAATTTTATATTTTAGAATATAAAATTAAATTATATTTTTATCTAATCGGCAACTTAGTTGGAAATTTAACATTCTTCAATCGGTCGTAATTTTTTATTAACACATACAATATGAAATTACTTTATCATTTTAAATAATTTATAATATGAAAGTACGACAATTTTGGAGAATTGCTCTAAACTGCCTATTTATTTAAATGATAGGAATTTATCAAAACATTGTCGACAACTGTCAATATTGCTCCTGGTCTTTTTTTTTTTTTTGCATTTCTAATTATTCATATCATATAAAGATTTGTAATGTAAAAAAAGGTACTTTAACCTGATTTATCTCTCAATGCTCAATCTGTTTTTCAAAACATTTAAGCTAGGTACAAGTATATAAAAATAATAATTATATAATATGTATAATTAGAGTGAAAATTCAGTTTCTTATCCCAATATCAATTTCTTCGGAAAGAAATATATTATTTATAGATTACTTAATCTATTCAACGACATTTGCAGTTGTAATTATCTAATAATTTTATTTAATAGGATGCATGTCCTAAATGCACCTATAATTTTTATCATTGGATTAGCATAATATTAATTTCTACTGTAACAAAAATGATAAAAACTACCGAGGAAGGAGAAATTATATCTATTGTAGAAACAGGATAAAATCGATCAATGTACGAATGCAATTTGAGCAAATGAATCGCATTAAATATGTTTTTTCCTCTGACGTAACATTGTAGCATATACATACTTCTAAACCAACATTTTATAAAAAGTTAAACGTATATATTCTGGAATTAGGTTTCATGTGAAATATACTTTGCTATAAAATCAGCACTCTTATAATGTCCATAAGCAATCATTATAAATATATATATATGTGTGTATATATATATATGAGTGTGCGTGTATGTGTGTGTGCGCGCGCCCGTGCGTGTGTGTGTGTGTGTGTGTATGAATATATATGTGTGTGTATATATATATATATATATATATGTGTGTGTATATTTATTAAGAAGCAATACTTCAAACTTGGTAGATCATAGGATCTACCATTTCTTCGTTACATCGAGTAATAATAGCTTCTTAATTTTAGAAAATAATTTGCAGTATTCTTTATGCATCATTATACATAGCTACGGATTTGTAAGAGCGACTAAAATCGTAATTTCAAACGCATCGGCACAACGACCGAGTTTGCCGTTGCTCTTAAAATGAACGACATCAATAATAACATACGCACGGTACTTTATTATAATTTTCAGAAACAGAATTGATTGCTGCGATATTCGTGAGAATTAGATCGTTGAAATCAAAGGTATCGTTCTCGCATAAAGAAAGAGTGTTTGTATAGGGACGATTAATAAAATTGTTAATTTGCAACCTGTATAACATCGCCGGTGTTGCAGAGGTTCTTAATACTTTGCATATTAATGTGTTAAAAAGTTACAGAAATTACATTTTATGTATGTATAAACGTTCATATAAAGTGAAAATATATTTTCAATGTAAACGATTCGTTTGTCCCTGCGCCATGTGTCTGACGTACGATCCCAATCGACGAATCAACGAAAAAGATGTTGAAAAAAAGTCATTCGTTAAAATTCGAATTCATTCGATCGATTTTGGCGCCATCCGCGGCCGGGGCTGCAGAGCGAAGGCGAACCTCTCGATCGGTAAAGAAACCAACGAGGTGACCACGAGGATGGAACGCGAAAGTGGGAGGGGGAACACCAAATCGCAACGCAACAGGTTGCAGGTACACAAGCAGTGTACGTTATAGCGAATGACGTCACGATGAAATCGAGATAAAGCGAGGATCGAGGAAAATTCGGAGATCTTTTAAAGCGAAAGCGGAGGGATTAAAGAGCTGTCCGGGAGGATAGCGTTCGGGTGTAAAATACCGCGAGTAAAGTGATTGGTAACGTATGGCGATTGGTGGGATATCGCGTAGCCGCAGCCGATCGTGGTCTAGCCGAATGTAGTTTTTCCACCTCTTTCAGTTGGCTTCCACCTGGCACACCCGATTCGAACCGAAGCTCCCCGAGCGGACGCGTTAACGTGCCGGTCAACACCGTCGTGGCCTATTCTCTTAAACAAATTACCGTTGCTTTTTGCCGTCCCATTTTTTACAGCGCGATACGCGATCTTCTCGTCTTTTTCATGCTCGTCGCTTTTTCTCTTCAAACCAGCTAAGCTTTGACGAGCTTCTCTAGTCACGTCCGGACATGGGAAGCGCGCTTCACGTCTTGCTCCAAGTGCAGTGCAGTGGCTCTTAATGGAGTGTGCCGACATCGTGTAGTCGGGGATTCGTCGTGTTTCTCGTTACTCGCACAAGGTACGTTCGAATTTATTTTCCCTTCCCGGGAAAACGTCTCTCGCAGGAGAAAATTAAACGTCCGTTTCGCTGCGGGTAAGTAACATTCCATTTCGGAGTAAACGAAATCGTTTCGATTTCGTAGATCTTGCGGATCGGGAACGAAACTCTCGACTTACCGTCGAGTCGCGTCCTTTTCTATCTCTATAAATCAAACGATAATATCACGCGGCTGTGCGTGCAGAAATTTGATCACCCTGTTCATTGCCGATCATTGGAAAACGGTGGACGTTGGTATTCACACCGAATTCTCTTCGGATCTCCGGCTCCAAGTATTTCATCGCCATTTATTTTTTATTTTTGAAAGTATCAAATATCCGTCCGTGCGAGCGAGATTCTTCAAAGACGAGCGCAACATTCGTTCAACCAATAAAATCAGAGTCGACACGCGCTAGTGTACGGAGCTTGTACTTTAAAACGCGATAATACGTAATAAAACTCGAGACGATAAGATAAAGGAGGTAACATTTTGCCCGCTGAATCTTAAGACGTTTGCCAAAAGATCGCGTACCCTGCTACGACTGATTTCGCCTCTTCGAAACGGATCGGTTTTCTCCGCTGTCGGCGGAGTTTCAAACTCTCTCGCGTGTACTCTTTCGCGGGTCCGAAGAGACGCGAGTCCATTCGACCGACGCAAAGAAATACTCGCGAAGAAAAATGTTAGTGAAAAGCTAACATTTTTGCTCGGTTCTCGGGAATTGCACGGACGTTCGTTTCGTGTTGCGCGAGGCTGAAAACCGAGATCGAAGGAGATCGGCGAAGAGGATGCACACGTGGAAAATAATCGTGACGTAAGAAGTAAAGGTTTGAAGCGAGCAGAAAGACGTGGAGGTAGGATTTCAATGTTGTTGGAAGAATCGAGTTAAAGTTGAACGCAGTTAAGCGCGATCGTTTAATTTACATATTCCGCGGCCCGAATCTTCAATTTCAATTTCTTTTCTGGTTTTCAATCGAATTGCAGACGCGTGTCATTTAAAATACACCCGTAGGTGTATACGTCCTTCGTTTCGTTCTCCTGATTATATTTCGCACAGTAAACGATCGCAGCGTCTTTCAAGTTCAGGGGCTTTTCGTGAATCTTCTCCCCGCTTGTCGAACGGTGTCGCGGTACACTTCACTTTCCCGACTCAGAAGTTGACGCGTTGTTGTCTCAGGAAAGAAAACATTCGGACTCTCTTCGATTTCTAAAACGAGTTAAACGCGTGGACGATTCGTTGAAACGAGAGAAGAGGGAAGATAAAAGTAACGAATGCCGAGAGAGGTTCGTCGACCCGGGAGTTATTCGTGCGAGTATAATAGAAGCAAATTCATCCGTGTCCTTTGACGAACGAAATCGGCGCTAATGACGCGTAAACTGTAATTCTTCGTCGCGTTTCGATCGTGCTTCCTCTGCAAATTCGAAGACCTCTCAACCTCGTTCGATTCAGCTCG
Organism: Melipona beecheii; assembly: GCA_032399605.1. NCBI lineage: Eukaryota > Metazoa > Arthropoda > Insecta > Hymenoptera > Apidae > Melipona > Melipona beecheii. The sequence goes on along the minus strand of JAUCMO010000501.1, from coordinate 4,111,472 downwards.
GTGTCCAACGAGCAGCTCGATTCGATACAATCGGTTTTTCCTTGACAAATCGCATTGTCGCGAATGGGAGTCAAGTCAATTCGACGGAGAATGCGCGGTGAAGAGAAGGGAGATCGATCTCGTGGCAAGATTCCTCGATGGATATTCTCGAAAGGTGTACGGCTGAGTAGTAGCAGCAGAAACTGTCTAACCCACTTTTGCGAACAGGTTTACGCTTGTGCTGCTTCCACTGTAACGGTGATCAGCCGGACATCATCATCGCGTGGAATGATACTTCTCCAAATAGATATTCGCGTAAGAGAATTCGACTCGATCACCAACGTAGACGCAGCGAGTCAACCGCAGCAACCATTCTCTCTCTCTCTCTCTCTCTCTGGAATTTCATATTTTTCTCTCCGTTCGTCCTGTTATTATCGGCAATGTTATCCGCCTCTCCTGCTCGAGATGTTTCCCTTTTCATTTTCAACACGGTTCGCGCGTAGTGCCAAAAAAAAGAAGGAAAGAGAAAACGAAGGTAAATGGGAGAGAACGAAGAAAAAGAAAGAAAGAAAGTTTTGCTTCCTTTCAGGCGGAGTGCCGACAACGACGACTTGAGAGATGGTCATCGTCACGCGGGTGAGTATCATCGACGATAGCTCGTCGTTTCGCGCGTCTTCTTCTTCTTCTTCTTCTTCTGTTCCGGACGATTAGCAAATCGATTAGCCTACACAACGCAACGTACGAGGAAAACGTATCGACGATCCAGCGTCCGCGCGCGACGCAACCGCTTTCTTCGAAGACGGTCAGTAGGAATCTGTGACAAGTGAAAATGACGTCGTGAGATCGACAGATTCTTTCCCCGCGCGAAAAGTCTACTCACGCACGGTGGATACGTCGAAGCTGAAATTCTCTCGTGTCGCTCGATATTAATATCCAGGAATTAATTAATTAATCAAACGTGTTTGTTTACCAATATCATCGAACGCTGAGATCGCTAATGCAATGCAACTACACGTACATTTTCGCGAATGATATATAGACAAAAAAGTTGAACAAACAGATGGAAGAAAAAAAAAACGTGATCGACGTACAACGAATGGATGCAAGTTTGCAAATTACGGTCGCGGCGCGAACCTCTCGTCCCCGTTTCGATCTAATCGGCCGGAGGAAAAATAGTCGACGGTGGATGACGTAGGGACAACGTCATCCGACGATGAGACGACGCTGCGGCAAACACTGGGCTCTGAAGACGGATGGTCGGTTAATTAGGCATAGTTAACGGTCCTTTTCGTCACTTGGCGTATGCCCTGAACGGCGGCTTAGCATTTCACGCGAGCGAACCAACCATCGTATAACGGGACGCGAATCGTTTTACCGGACACGCGTTTGTACCCTTGATCGCAATTCTATTCCTTCCCCGTGGCGGACGCGCACGCGCCCGTGCTGCACGGCTCTAGCCAACATCGAGTTTCCCGCGTCGTTCGATCGTAATCGCCAGGGGAAAAAAATCCCCCTGTTGCGTTGGAGATCGGCCGGACGGCCGAAAGTAAAACCAACCGGCAAAGGAAAGAGCCAAATCGAAGGGAGACTCCGCGCCGAGATAACGAGCGGACGAGCTCTCTTCCGATGTGGTTCCGGTGAGGTGAACAATCGGAACGTATATACGAATATCAGGCACAGTCTGTGCGTTCGTATATAGACGTGTCCGTAGCACAGGCTAACTTAGAGGTTCTCAAATTGCCTGAAGCACGAGCGCGATTTCCGCGTCGTCGTTATCGAACGATATCGGTCGATCGAGTGGCGTCGAACGATCCGCAAATCGTTTGAGAAGAAGCGGGGTTTCGATTTTTCGCTCAGACAGGATAGAACCGACGGGACGGGATCGACTGGTTTTCGCTGCGAATGGTTTGAGAATAGCTGCGCGATGCTCGTGCGAACGCATGGATGCGCGGAGGGAGCAGCCACGAGGCAACGATGCAAACGATTATAATACGCGAATATAATCGCCGCGCGAGTTTCGTGAAAAAATTTGGTGCAAATTCCAAACGACTGGCAGTCGCATTCTGATCGCCAGATGTAACTGATACTCGTCCGATACGAACCTACCTCTACTGAGGTAGACGAATCGACGTTCGTTGACGCTGAAAAACGCCGAAGCGTTTCGTTTCGAAACGAAACGAAAGCTCGAAGGACGATCGATCGCGTCGCGTTCCACTGTCGCTGGAAGCCGGAATAATACCCGTTTGCTTGGCTAATTGCATTAACGCTGACTGCGCGAGACAGCGGCGGAAGGGCGCGAGGAGGAACGATCAGGTTCGAAGAGCGGAACGGGAAGTTGTACGGTGCGTACGCTTCTCGATCGAATTCGACTCCTTCGCTGAGACGGTCGGCGTACGAATCTTATGGACTGTTAGTTTCGAGCATAGTGTCAATTTTAGCAGTTGCTTCTTTTGTCATTATTACACTCGTCACTACACGTAGTTAGCACGGTGACGTCGGTGACTCGACCTCACTCTTCGCAGCGTGCGACTGTGATCGTTAGAATCGAAAAAGGAAAGAAGAAAAAGAAGAAGGCGCGCATCTGTCGACGTACGAATGCTAAGATACGGGCAATTTTGTTGGTTATTACTGGAACGTGTGCTCGTAAGCGTCATTATTCCCGCGGCATGTCCGAAACAAAAGAAGGAAATTATCGATGAACAAAAAAAAAAAAATTGCGTTGCAGGGAGATTACATATGGATCGAACCAATCTCAGGGAGAGAATTTGATGTTGCGATCGGAGCACGAGTAATATCCGCGGAAGGCAGACGCATTCAAGTGAAAGACGACGATAACAAGGTAATCGTTACCTACTTTTCCGCGTTCACCGAATTTCTCGGCTCGAAAACTTGTTACACATTTCTCTGTTGCCTATTGGCAAGCCATTTGTACAAGTTGTGTGCGATGTCGAGAAACTGACGACTGAGAAACAGGCTTCATTCGGGAATTTTTAGGAACAATGGCTGACACCGGAGAGACGAATAAAGGCAATGCATGCCACTTCTGTGCAAGGTGTAGAGGATATGATCAGCTTAGGAGACCTCCATGAAGCTGGCATATTGAGGAATTTGTTGATTCGTTACAACGAGAATCTCATATACGTACGTAAGCAGTTCTTGATCGCGCGATCAGCCTCTATTTCGTATTTTGCATCTGCGATTTTTCATTTCATTTCTATCTTGAAATGAAGAAAAAAGAAGAAAAGAAAAGAATGAATTGTTTAAACCATGTTTGTTTTTTGCGCAGACCTACACGGGTTCCATTCTAGTCGCCGTGAATCCGTATCAGATACTGCCTATTTATACCGCGGAGCAAATCAAACTGTACAAGGATCGTAAAATCGGTGAACTACCGCCGCACATATTCGCCATAGGAGACAATAGTTACGCGCATATGAATCGATACGGTCAGGATCAGTGCATAGTGATCAGGTATCCCTCTATCCGTGAAATATCTATCCGAGCGTTTCTCTCCTTTTTCTACGTTTTTCTATTTGGAAACATTGGTTTGTCAAATTCACGAACGTTTGTGTCCTAGCGGCGAGAGCGGGGCCGGCAAGACGGAAAGCACGAAACTAATTTTGCAATATTTGGCAGCGATCAGCGGCAAGCATTCTTGGATCGAGCAGCAAATTTTGGAAGCGAATCCGATCTTGGAAGGTAAGCGATCTCGTTGCGATCGTCGTATTTCGGACAGTGACAAAATATAATAAATAGCGACTGACTCACTGTGGTGGTTTCGTCGTAGCGTTCGGTAACGCCAAGACGGTACGGAACGACAATTCGTCCCGTTTTGGGAAATACATCGACATACACTTCAACGAGCAAGGGGTGATAGAGGGGGCGAAGATCGAGCAGTATCTCTTGGAAAAGTCGCGCATAGTCTCGCAAAGTTTGGACGAGAGAAATTATCATATATTTTACTGCATGCTGGCCGGACTTTCGAAAGAAGAAAAGCAGAAACTGGAACTGGACGATGCCTCTTCGTACAAGTACCTAACGGGGGTAAAGTTTCGAAGATTTTTTTTTTCAAACGAAATTATGTCCGAACGAAATTATTTCCAACTAAAAAAACGTACACGATCTCGCTTCTCAGGGTGGTAGTATCACGTGCGAGGGTCGGGACGACGCTGCAGAGTTTGCCGACATCAGGTCAGCGATGAAAGTGTTGTTGTTCTCCGACACGGAAATATGGGAGATACTTAAGCTGCTCGCTGCCCTGTTGCACACGGGAAACGTGAGATACAGAGCGATCGTCGTCGGTAAGCGTAATTCGTACAATGTTAAAGTTCGACTTGCGCACCTCGACTGTACGCACGTTTTACTTTTTAGATAATTTAGACGCTACCGAAATACCGGAACAAACGAACGTGCAGAGGGTAGCGCATTTACTGGGCGTGCCTGTACAATCTTTGATAGACGCTCTCACTCGCAAAACGATATTCGCTCACGGTGAGACTGTTGTAAGTAAGGAATAATTCGCGTTACGTTCCTATGCGCACGCGGGAATACGCACGAAACATTATTGTGACAACCAGTAGCGGAAGATACTTTTTCCAGTAGTTGATCGTAATGCGTTTGCACAGGTGTCCACGTTATCCAGGGATCAATCGGTGGACATCAGAGACGCGTTCGTCAAGGGGATATACGGACGACTGTTCGTCCATATCGTGAAGAAGATCAACGAAGCGATTTACAGGCCGAAGAACACGTCCAGAAGCGCCATAGGGGTGCTGGACATATTTGGCTTTGAAAATTTCAGTCACAACAGCTTCGAGCAATTTTGCATCAACTATGCCAACGAAAATCTGCAACAATTTTTCGTGCAACACATTTTCAAGCTCGAGCAAGAAGAGTACAATCACGAAGGTATCAACTGGCAGCACATCGAGTTCGTCGACAATCAGGACGCGCTCGATTTGATAGCTATCAAGCAGTTGAACATCATGGCCCTGATAGACGAAGAGTCAAAGTTTCCAAAGGGTACCGACCAGACGATGCTGGCCAAGATACACAAAACGCACGGAAGCCATCGGAATTACTTGAAACCGAAATCGGACATCAACACGTCGTTCGGTCTTAATCACTTCGCCGGCGTTGTGTTCTACGACACCAGGAGCTTCCTCGAGAAGAACAGAGATACGTTTAGCGCCGATCTGCTGCAACTGATTCACATATCGTCGAACAAATTCCTGCAGGCTTGTTTCACGGAGGATATCGGCATGGGATCGGAGACGAGGAAACGAGCACCGACTCTCTCCACTCAGTTCAAGAAGTCCTTGGATTCTCTGATGAAGACGTTGTGCAGTTGCCAGCCGTTCTTCATCAGATGTATCAAGCCGAACGAGTACAAGAAACCGATGATGTTCGACAGGGGTCTTTGTTGCCGACAACTGCGATACTCCGGCATGATGGAAACGATTCGAATTCGCAGAGCCGGTTATCCGATCAGGCATTCCTTCCCGGAGTTTGTCGAGAGATATCGGTTTCTAATTCCCGGCATACCTCCAGCGCACAAGGTCGACTGCCGCGCGGTCACGTCAAAAATCTGTCACATAGTGCTAGGAAGATCGGACTATCAACTCGGGCACACGAAGGTGTTCCTCAAAGACGCTCACGACTTGTTCTTGGAGCAGGAACGCGATCGCGTTTTAACGCGGAAGATTCTGATACTTCAACGGAACATACGCGGCTGGGTTTACAGGCGACGGTTCCTTCGCATGAGAGCAGCCGCGACCGTCATCGAGAAGTACTGGAGAGGTTACGCGCAACGACAACGATACAAACGCATGCGTATCGGCTACATGCGGCTTCAGGCGCTGATCAGATCGCGGGTATTGTCGCACAGATTCAGGCATCTCAGGGGACACATAGTCGCGCTTCAAGCGCGAGCCAGAGGCCATTTGGTACGGAGGATGTATCAAAAGAAGTTGTGGGCGATCGTGAAGATACAGGCGCACGTACGAAGGTTGATCGCGCAAAGGCGTTACAAGAAGATCAAGTACGAGTATCGGTTGCACGTCGAGGCGTTGAGACTTCGGAAGAAGGAGGAGAGAGAGCTGAAGGATCAAGGGAACAAACGGGCGAAGGAGATCGCCGAGCAGAACTACAGAGAACGAATGCAAGAATTGGAAAGGAAAGAGATAGAGATGGAGCTGGAGGACCGACGTAGAATGGAAATCAAGAAGAATCTGATAAACGACGCAGCCAAGAAGCAAGACGAGCCGGTCGACGACAGCAAATTGGTCGAGGCTATGTTTGATTTCCTGCCGGATTCGAGCAGCGAGGCTCCCACACCCGCCAGAGAGACCTCCGTGTTCAACGATCTACCTGCCCCGAAGGCGGACCAACAGGAAATCATCAGTCCCGTTCAAACAGCGTCCGAGGACGAGGAGGATCTGTCGGAGTTCAAGTTCCAAAAATTCGCGGCGACGTACTTCCAGGGGAACATAACGCATCAATATTCCAGGAAACCTTTGAAACACCCGTTGTTACCATTGCACACGCAAGGAGATCAATTGGCCGCCCAAGCGTTGTGGATCACGATACTTCGTTTCACCGGCGATCTGCCCGAGCCCAGATTTCACACGATGGACAGAGACACTACCTCGGTCATGTCAAAAGTCACCGCGACTCTCGGCCGTAACTTCATACGGAGCAAAGAGTTCCAAGAAGCGCAGATGATGGGCGTCGACCCGGAGACGTTTCTCCGACAGAAACCACGCTCGATAAGGCACAAATTGGTCTCGTTGACGTTGAAACGGAAGAACAAATTGGGCGAGGACGTTAGACGAAAGTTGCAAGAGGATGAATACACGGCGGACAGTTACCAGTCCTGGCTGGAAGCAAGACCTACCTCGAATCTCGAGAAACTTCACTTCATCATCGGCCACGGAATATTACGCGCGGAATTGAGGGACGAGATCTACTGTCAGATATGCAAACAACTGACCAATAATCCTTCCAAGTCGTCGCACGCTCGTGGCTGGATCCTGCTGTCGCTGTGCGTCGGGTGTTTCGCTCCGTCCGAGAAGTTCGTCAATTACTTGCGAGCGTTCATCAGGGAGGGACCACCGGGATACGCGCCGTACTGCGAGGATCGGCTCAAGAGAACGTTCAACAACGGCACGCGGAACCAGCCGCCGAGCTGGTTGGAGCTCCAAGCGACCAAATCGAAGAAACCGATTATGCTGCCGATCACGTTTATGGATGGTAACACTAAAACGCTGCTGGCTGATTCCGCGACCACGGCCAGGGAACTGTGCAACCAGCTATCCGATAAGATATCGTTGCGCGACCAGTTCGGCTTTTCCCTCTATATCGCGTTGTTCGATAAAGTCTCGTCGCTTGGTAGCGGCGGCGACCACGTGATGGATGCCATCTCTCAATGCGAGCAATACGCCAAGGAGCAAGGTGCTCAAGAACGGAACGCCCCGTGGCGGTTGTTCTTCCGAAAGGAGATATTCGCGCCGTGGCACGAGCCAACCGAGGATCAAGTCGCTACCAATTTGATTTATCAACAGGTTGTCAGGGGGGTGAAGTTCGGCGAGTATCGTTGCGACAAGGAGGAAGATCTAGCGATGATCGCCGCCCAACAATATTACATCGAGTATCATACCGACATGAACGTCGACAGGCTTTACACCCTTTTGCCCAATTACATTCCGGATTACTGCCTGACCGGTATCGACAAGGCGATCGACAGATGGGGACATCTCGTTTTACAAGCGTATAAAAAGGTGACGTTAGATCCTTCTCTCCGTGTTACACCTTCTTCCATCAACGATACAACGACGAAACGATCTCTCTTCTTGCAGAGTTATTATTTAAAGGAGAAGGTACTCGCTTTACGAGTCAAGGAAGATATCGTCGGTTACGCGAAGTTCAAGTGGCCATTGCTTTTCTCTCGCTTCTACGAGGCGTACAGGAATTCCGGCCCGAACTTGCCGAAAAACGACGTCATCATAGCCGTAAATTGGACCGGAGTGTACGTCGTAGACGATCAGGAACAAGTGCTTCTTGAATTGTCGTTTCCCGAAATCACCACTGTGTCTAGTCAAAAGTATGTATCCCCTTAACCGTATCTCTTCTTAAACACCATCTCGCGTTTTATGTCGCGGCTTTAATTCTTTCTGACTCGCTTTCAGAACGAATAAAATGTTCACGCAAACGTTCAACTTATCAACAGTGCGAGGGGAAGAATTCACTTTCCAAAGCCCCAACGCCGAAGACATTCGCGATCTGGTGGTGTACTTCTTGGAAGGTTTGAAAAAACGTAGCAAATACGTTATCGCGTTGCAAGATTACAAGGCACCGGGCGAAGGCTCGTCGTTCTTGACCTTTCAAAAGGGAGATCTTATCGTTCTGGAGGATGAAAGTACCGGTGAAACCGTCCTTAATTCGGGATGGTGTGTCGGCACTTGCGAAAGAACCGGCGAGAAGGGCGATTTTCCAGCCGAGACGGTTTACGTCTTGCCCTCGCTAACAAAACCACCGAACGATATCTTAGTAAGGCCAACGCGCGTCCTTTTCGCGCGATGTCCTCTTATGTTTCGATATTTATCCTTTCTGTCGTAATTTAAATTTAAAAAATCTCGATAATCGATTCCCTTTTCCAGTCCTTATTCAGCATCGAAGGAACGGAAAATGGCCGTAAACTATATCCGCAGCAAGTAAACGGAATAGAATCCCGCGACAAACCTCACACTCTTCTGGAGTATGCTATCGATCACTTTCGGTAACGTAACCCTTATTAATTAAATATTACGCAATCAACGTTACAATTGAGAGTTACAATTGAGAGTTACAATTGAGAGGTTGTTTCGTGTGTTCGTTGCAGAACACCGCCGAAAAGAACGATGTCGAAAGCGTTGACCTTGACAACGGCGCGACGCGGCCACACCGACGAGTTGTGGCACCATTCCAGAGATCCTATCAAGCAGCCTCTCTTAAAGAAGTTGATATCCAAAGAAGAATTGGCCGAAGAAGCGTGTTTCGCTTTTAACGCGATCTTGAAGTATATGGGTGACCTGCCAACGAAAAGACCACGTATCGGTAACGAGTATACCGATCTTATCTTCGACGGGCCGCTGAAAAACGAAATTCTTCGGGATGAAATTTATTGTCAAATCATGAAACAACTAACTGATAACCGGAATAGACTGAGCGAAGAACGTGGTTGGGAGTTAATGTGGCTTGCCACCGGTCTTTTCACTTGCAGCCAAAGTCTCTTGAAAGTAAGACATTTCGTTCAAGTAACATTCGTCACGCTCAACATCGTGAATGCGCTCATTTACGTATATTTCTGCTCGTTATCAGGAACTGACACTGTTTCTACGCACGAGACGGCATCCCATATCTCAGGACTCTCTACAAAGGCTACAAAAAACCTTACGTAACGGTCAACGAAAATACCCTCCGCATCAAGTAGAAGTAGAAGCTATACAGCATAAAACGACGCAAATATTTCACAAAGTTTACTTTCCCGACGATACGGATGAAGTGCGTACGCTTTAAGCGACTATTTTTAATTTTAAAGACAATTTTATGAAATTCGACGCAATTATTTCTTAATTAATTTCTGTTGGGTAGGCGTTCGAAGTGGACTCGTCGACTAGAGCTAAAGACTTTTGTCAGAATATAGCGCAAAGATTGAACTTACGTTCTGCGGAAGGATTCAGTCTTTTCGTGAAGATTGCCGATAAGGTCATCTCAGTTCCGGAAGGAGATTTCTTCTTTGATTTTGTACGACATTTGACGGACTGGATAAGAAAAGCTCGACCGTCTCGCGATGGTACATGTAGTTTTTATGATTATTCGTTATACAAAAATGCAACGAAGATCACCGCAAGATTTTCGTATATTTTGCCTAGGTGTGTCAGCACAGTTTACGTATCAAGTATTTTTCATGAAGAAATTATGGACCAACACTGTTCCCGGCAAAGATAGAAATGCAGATCTCATTTTCCACTTCCACCAGGAGCTTCCCAAATTGTTAAGAGGTAACACTTGCGTTTCGTTTCTGTAAATTTTTGTTTCATATCCCAATTCATTGTATGTAACTCCCTTTTGTAGGCTACCACAAATGTACCAAGGAAGAAGCCTCCAGATTAGCAGCGTTAGTGTACAGAGTTCGTTTTGGTGAAAGCAAGCAGGAACTTCAAGCGATTCCGTAAGTTAAATCTCTTCAAATATTATGTATGCTCGTATACAAGCTTTTATTAATAATTTATAAATATTTCCTAGGCAAATGTTGAGAGAGCTTATACCTGGTGATTTGGTCAAGGTACAAAGTTCCAATGATTGGAAAAGATCGATAATAGCGGCGTACAACCAAGATGCTGGTGAGATATTGTTTCAATTATATTTAAGAACATTTTATACTTTCATTTCATCCGTGTTATATGTATGTAATACCTTCCTCCGTAGGTATGAGTCCAGAAGATGCCAAAATAACCTTCTTGAAAATAGTTTATCGATGGCCAACCTTCGGTTCAGCGTTTTTCGAAGTCAAGCAAAGTACAGAACCAAATTATCCAGAACTGTTGTTAATCGCTATAAATAAGCACGGTGTAAGTCTTATACATCCACAAACGAAAGTAAGTGAATAAATTCTTTTTGTTTTTTTGTTAATTAATAATTAAGCTAATACGTACAAGTGTTTCCTGTCAATATTTATTGTTTGTAGGATATATTAGTAACGCATCCTTTTACAAGAATCTCAAACTGGTCGTCAGGTAATACCTATTTTCATATGACGATTGGAAATTTAGTCCGTGGTTCGAAACTGTTGTGCGAAACTTCACTTGGATACAAAATGGACGATCTATTAACATCGTATATTTCGTTAATGCTCACAAACATGAATAAACAACGTACAATACGGATAAAATAAATGCGATGCTACTAAATTCGATTCGCAGAATTAAACATTGGCAAGATAAGATCGTCAAAAGAGCAAGATATAAAAAAAAAGAAACGCCGGATAATTCAACAATTAAAATTATAAATGATCGATACTGACGATTTGATTTATATATGTTATTTATCAAACTCAGTTTCATATATCTATAGAAGATTTATTTAAATAGCAATCGTTCTCGATATAACAATGATTTCTATAACTATATAGACACTCGCGAAAAATACAATTTTCTTACACAGAAAGTATTGATAAGCACAATAGCAAATTTCTTATAGTAACAAATGTTTTATACATGTCTTTTCTTTATACATTTTTTTATTACATATACATATCTAATATATATATAAATATATATATATGTATATACATATGGATGTGTATGTATATATGTATATGTGTGTGTGTCTATATATATATACATATATATAAGCTTTGATATTCATTGTCGTTTAATTATTGCAACGACTGAAAGCATAAAAGAAATCATAGTGCACGTGTACACAAGTAATTAGATTAAAAGAATGTATATGACTTATTTACAAATAAGATTTTCATACAATTTTGTAAAATATTACTTTTAGTTTGTAAGGGAGAGTGAGAGATTGAAAGTGAGTGAATGAAAGGAGAAAAGAGAGAGAGAACTTCACGTTCAAACGTATTCTAACGTTTCAAAGCAGACAAGATACAATGGGATTGAAAATAATTCCGTATCTGCAAAAAATTATGGAAAAACTAAGAACTTACGCTTGAACGTAACTTGAAATAGTTTTCCAATATAATGAATCGTAATGATTACTCAATGATTATCCGTCCACTGATACGTGTAAGGATGTAATTATTATTAACTCGCAATTTATTACTGTGAATAAAGATAATCGTATTCTTCAGGTACTTGGTGCAAATTTTAATCGTGGGTAAATTCCCATGGTATACATGTACCGACATTCCTGTTTTACAATGGATCTCTTCAGGAAGACAATTCCCAAAGCGATTTTATCTCGCTTCCTGCTGCAGATAATTATATTCGATGGTATCTAGAAAAAAGCCCGTACCGATTCGACCAAGTAGAGGAGTCAAGAAACGAATTTTTAGCTAATAACTTTTAGATTTCATCTCTCTTCAACAAAGATTTCGTTGCTTCGATTGAAACTTATTATTATTATCACATGTTTCGTATACGAATAATATCTCATATCTCATCTTGTTCATATTTCTAACAATTACAGTGAGATGCAAAAAGTCGCATCGATTCTCTCCTAATAATTTTTTCAAAATACCTCGGCCGAGTAATGCGACAATTATATAATGCACCGGTTCTCTCTATCACCGAATCTTGGGATTTGGAAATAACGTATAGGTAATGGAGTAAAGACTTTGTTATATAAATCTTTCCAATTTATTGTAAAACATAGAGAGACATAAAAACGTATATATTTAGACTTTTCTTTCGTGTTATTCATTTAAAATGCACCGATACACATCGTACTTTCACGCGAATAAGCATATTGTCTTTTCTATGGATGATACCAAGAATTTTGTTTAAAAAATCAAGATATCAGTGATCAGTGAGATTAATAGAAAGCGTGCACAATATTTCAATGTCTACATTAAAAAAAGCAATTAAAGGTTTCATTAATGACGAAATAGTACATTAATTATGGAAAATAAATAATCGTCAGTAAGGTAAAATAGCGATAGTCGGTTAGCGCACAAAATCAATCATAATTGAATTGCCATTTCGACAAGATACTATTGATTCTTTCAATCTACATAATTTCTATGTAAAAAAAATCTTCACAAAATTAACACGACAGCTGTGAAATGTTACGTGCTGCGTCATGTATTATGAGAGAAACACGATTATAAAGTTCCATCAGTTTTGCATCGATGCATATGGTATGCAAAATAGCATACGCTTTAAACAATTAAATTACGTCTGAATAATCCGAGATGTTATAAATGAAAGGAAGAAACGTAACAGATGGAAATTTCCAATTGAATGATGAAAAATGACTAATCGTTTGAATATTTGCCTCGCATACTTAACTCGTATCTTGGTCGATATTCGCAAGTCACTTCTCTTTCATTTTTAAATAAAAACGAATGCTTTTAAAAGCTGGTCGGTCTTACGATTTTATAAATGTAAAAAATTAGCAGCAAGAGCACGCTAAAAATTATGCATACACACGTGTGTGTGTGTGTATGTATATGTCACGTATCGCGTGTACTGCGATATTTGTAGTGTCAACGGTCAATTTAAAACCAAACAAGATTCCCTCGATAACAAGACTGATCTTTCGAAGAACGAACCAGCAGTAGTCGACGAGAAATGTACAATCATTTCGAATGATCGATATGCAATTACACGGTCTAAGCCGTTCAAGTCTTTATAGCTGGTCTGATACGACGCAGAGATTTCATAGCACGCGTTTCGTTCCGTCGTTTGACGAGTGAACAAGTTTATCCTCGAGTTTATCCTCCCCCCTTCCCGTTCATTAGTTTTATCAACTAATTAGCTAAATATATATTCACATTCGTAAAAAGCTCTTAATTCTAAGATCGCTATAAATTCTAATCCCTGTGTGTAATTCTGTATCAACACTTAAAGCTAGGAACCTACGTACTTATGAACATAGAGAAACGATTCTCGGTACGGCACACTGTACACACATCCAACGTAACATAACGCAACAGAACGCAACGTAATGCGACGCAATGCAACGTAATGCAACGAGACACGGTTGCTACGTGCTGGATTTTGTATTGCCTAAACTCGTTGCAACGCTATCGATTCGGAGCAACAGATCTTTCGCCGTGTAGGTTGCCGCGGAGTTGACATCGTCACTGATCGGCTCGTTGCTATCGATAGAAGCAACCGAAATATCGTTTGGAGATTGAACGAGAATTTCAGCGTTCGTCTCGCTAACTCGTAAACTTTGGTGATGCACACTGTAACTCTCTAGAAAACATCAGAGGCCCGACTGAGGTGGTTGATGGGTGTTCCAAGGTACATCTGCGATCGCGGGTGGCATGCTTGCTTGATTATGCATGGCGCGTGGTGCTCTCATGATTTCATCCGCGGGGGGACAGTGAGGCCGTGGACCAGGTTCTGGAGTGTAGGTAAACGTTAGACCAGTCGCGTAGATAATACCATCGTTGCGAACCAACGAGACGGGCACCTGTGTCGGTTGCCGTACCCACAGCCATTCACCTCTGAATTGTGATATATCTGGCACCACGCAGAGCATGCTCTCTTGACACCTGTACATAGTTTCCGCTTCAACATCACCGAACCATACCTGAAGATTAGGCGTAAAATTATCTCCCGTTAATTCGAGCATTGCCACGTCGCCGCCACCGTTTAAGTGCAAACTGTGGACCAATGGTACCGGCGTTACCGGTGATCTAACCGGACCCATGCCTTCGAAGAATTGATATTCCGCCTTATCAGTGCTGATTATTGTCCAACAGGCACCATCGTTTATCATCTCTTTGTTCGCCTCCTTCGGACAAGGAGTAGCTTGAAATTGGATAATACGTTCTTGAGACAAACAGAGGTACATGTGATCTGTGTCTTTCATATAGAAGGCGCATTTGTGCAACTGCGAAACTGGATCGTCCGCTTCTAAACTAGCCATTTGCTTGTCCACTTTCCGAATTACTAAACGTGGAAGCGCCATTCCCGTTACCGAACATACCAATTTCACTGTGCTGCCATAATGTACATAGCCGTCTCGCACCTGAAATTCCTCCGACTCGCTCTCGTTGTCGTCCAACAAATGTATGGTGAACGCGCCCCATTGCGTCGAACTCGCATGAAAATTTCCGTTTTCCACGTGAAGATAACGCGTGCTAACTGTCTGAGATCGCAACCGATTGAACAGCGCAACTTTTGTCCCGCTGGCTATACACAAATCGGCATTTTTCAACGATTGTTTCTTCTTCGAAGGCTTCGAGATCACTTTGATTCGTTTACTATGAAACACACCGATATCGTGTCCGCTGCCATAAAACATTTTCACCGACAGCATGAAGTGCTTCCTCTTATCCGAATCTGAAATATAAAGCGTCTTTGCCGCGCAATACTGTTTACCATTGTTCAGATCCAATTGTTGCATGTCTTGATCGGAATTACCGATTCCGATAAACGCGCAAAGCTGAGCGGATTGCTCGCTCTCTCCCTCGCGAAGCATCTGCTCTTGCCGCATTCTCCACCCATCGCCAAACAAATAGATACACGGTGGAGGACAGAAGAATCGTTTCTCGTTACCGTACGACTTTTGTGCAACCTTTGCGTGAAGAATTACAATAACCATGTCGCTTCTATCGCGCAAATAACGTTCCATTGCTTCGCGTGTCAATTTTTGATCTTGATCCGGTCTAAAGACACCTGATCCAAATCGAGGATAAACCGACATGACCGAAGTCGGCGAAGGAGGTGATTGCATTCCATGCGCCATCGTCGGCAAACCAAACTGGTGTGGCATATTTAACCTTCGCTTCTATTCTCTCGATACTATATAACAGAGCTGTTATGTTGCTTGCAGACTATCCTTGTCATCTATGAATGTCATAATTGCCTCTGTCGTTTACCTGAAATACATTCCATCAAGACCAATTATAAGCCAGTATCGTTTGTTATTTTTGACTATATTCTTATCTCTTTTGAATATTCTTTTATTAAATTAAGATCTAAGAAAACTATTGTTGATCTATTGTTAAAACAAATTGAAATGAAAATACACCATCAAACATCTCTCATAATTTGTTATTGCAAAAATCCAAATATATATATATATATATATATTATTCTAAAGAATAATCTAAAGCAAGACAACAAATAATATATATATAATTCTAAATTGTATTTTTCAAAAAAAACTGTCTTTCTAACTAAATATCTTTGAATAGGCATAGAAGCATAGGCTCTGTTCATTTAAAACCTTAGTGTGGGAAAAATTTTTGTTTTTTACAATGCAAGATATAATTAACGTAAGGTATCTTTCTTTAAACTAAGAATTGCTTAGTCTTAGTACAGGAAAGAGGAAATGTACATATATACTGTGGGAACCAAGCTGAGCTCATTTTTCCTGCATGAATTAAATCACCCTTGTTCGTTGTATCTATACAATTATATCCACGTATTTGCAGTACAAAGATGTTCTCTGATTAATTTTATATATATATAAAATGACTTCTTTAAACTTTAATTTTTCAAATATCATGCTCAGTATTAGAAAATTATGTTACATGTTTCTACATATTTTATATATCAAAATAGTATTCTAGAAAAAGTTAAAAGCTTGTGCTTCCTAATAAAACTGACAATGCCAACCACTTGTGCAAGTTAGATATACTTGTCACTCTTAATTAAATGCATCATGAATAGAATTATAAATACATCCTTCTGTGTGAAATCAACATGCTAAACTTTATGTATTACGATACACTGTAATGAAAGAATTTATGTTATTACATAAGTAATAAATTGGTTAAATTGCATGCATGTTATAAGTTTCACAGATATAAAATTACATGTCATTTTATAAAAAAGGAAAGATTTCCTTGCTAAGAATTAATTTCTGAGAATCTGAAATTTACACTTTCTAATACTTTAATGACAAAACTCAACACTGTGATTGTCTATCGCAGATTCTTTTAATTTTGTAAGCAGACTGATAAGTATACTGCTGGTAAGAGGCAAACACGATTCTTTTAATAAAAAATTATTAAACTATCAAAGTTATTAAAAACCGTTTATTTACATTTCTGACGCAAAGGTTACACCGAACGAAAACAGGTTACGTTTTTGATGCTTACCTCATTTTTTTACAATAACTTGACTTGAAACATAAATCCCAATGCATTTTCTCAAATTAATAATTATTCACAAATGTCACACTGTTCCTTGATTCTTCACCATTCGCAAATCCTTTTGCGTCTTCGTCACCTATTCTCCCTAATCCATTCAAAAAACACCTGTTCACTTTCCGAATTTTCCGAACAGTCTTACCAACCTTTGGAAATGATTCAGTCGCGCGCGCGCGCCACTTTAAATCCGAAATACAAACATGCCGTTCCGAAACACTATTTGAAACTAATATATGCTCTTTGGTTCCTGCATATTTTCAGGCTTTTCGCCTGAAAATTTTTTCTTGTCACTTTGGAGCTAGTAATGAATAACAAACAGTCATCACGACAATCAATAGCAATATCAAAAAATACACAACCTACTCCGACGATGTCCGCCGACTAACTAAGTTCGAAACGACAACGTAGAGTTATTACTACCCGCGTAAGTGGCTATAACAGGAGCGTATTTGTAAGGGAATTTATAAACCCCTTCGTGTGAAACCAATAATTATTTGTTTAAATATCTAAATCATTACCTTCTTCCTACGTCAAATGTGGGTATTAAATATAAATTTTCCAGACAAAACAAAAAAGATATTGAATAAGAAAAAAAAAAGTTAATCAGATTTATAATTATTTTTGAATAGATGGAAATATTTTATGAAATTATGCTTTCGACGCTTCAAAAAGGAATATAATTGTATAATTTTTAATTTGTCTAAGTAACATCGACAATGATCGTGTTAATAACTTGCAAAATTGGAATGGAAATGTAACAATATTTAGAGGTTCGAATAGTTACGTTACTGAGCTGCTGATTCTATTGTTTTACTGTTGTACAATGGCCTGGTCGACCCAAGCGCCTCCAGTTTCCCCTCTTATTCCCCACCTGACGTGAGTTGCTCCCCTCTACTCCGTAGGTGCCGTGGAATTGCTGCCGCAAAAGGATGTTGGGGTTACCCTGGGGGGCGTGGGAAAAACCTGCTGTGGGAAAGAGTGGGTGGCCTCTACCTCACTTCACTTCTCTCATGATGATACGATATATACATCATGTCCACGAGTGTGTATATGCGCATGAAGTAGACGAGTTGTACACTACTGTATTTCACATATTACGCTGGGCACTTGTATTCGAATCACATGAACGGCCAATAGCTTGGTACTGCGTAATATAGGACGAGTACGTGTGGATAGACAAACTAACATTCTATAAGTTCACCTTTTAT
The DNA here is from genome assembly GCA_032399605.1 of Melipona beecheii. Lineage (NCBI taxonomy): Eukaryota > Metazoa > Arthropoda > Insecta > Hymenoptera > Apidae > Melipona > Melipona beecheii. The sequence goes on along the minus strand of JAUCMO010000501.1, from coordinate 4,093,451 downwards.
TGCGTCGAAAGTCTTTACCCGATCAAAAATTCACATGAATTTTGTACCAGTGAACATTATCGATAAAAACGTACGTTATTAAAAATTATTTACTGCGTGAACGCTGCTTCTCGCTATCTGTTGTATATAAATATTTCTCGAAAACCTTATAACTTTTCTCAATGAAAAACCTTATTTTGCTACTTAAAATTTTAATACTATAATGTATTTTTAAATTAATATATTATTTTTTATTTAACGTATAAAATTCATATGAACAAGTTTTATGATTTTAACATTTGGACGAATAACGATTCGCCAAATGTATATTCTTTATTTTTAATCGTGAATGATATAATGAATTGATATAATAATAACATAAATTGATATAATAATAACATGAACATAGAATATCATTAATGATATTCAGGAAATCAAGTTTCTCACGCTGATAACACGAAATATATAATTGTTGATATATTTCATGTCAGGGTTTTAGCTTATTTCTACGTACAAGAATATGTAAGTTGAATCGTTTTGAATACATACGATTATAGCTTGCAACATATGAATGTAAATGCGTACATATGTGTACGTATAAACACATTGTTTTTGTAATCAGCTGACCGCTACAGAGCGATGCTGTAAGACTGTAAGGGATATGCTGTAAGCTATAATCTGTAAGAGGGTGTCGAAATATCATATAAAATGTATATATACAATTTGATATATTAATATTAATGTTAAACATGTGTATACATGTACATGTAAAATATATACACGTAAACGTAATGCAATTAATAAATATTTCTACATTACTTTTAATTCTTCCGTAATTGGAATTTAGGTTATATACACGATCAAAAATATGCTACTTATATACGGTTATTCTAATTTTTAAGTACAAACTGCTTTTATTATATTTTTCAACATACAAACAGTTTGTCTTGGTAAATTATAAAATTTAATATAATCACCTTATTTAAAATTCATTTACCAAATGTGTTATTTTTTAGAGACTTGTCACCTTGTGAGAATGGGTGTTTATGGCCTTTGGCGTTTACTTGATACAACAGGAAAGCAAGTACCTCTGGAAACACTAGAAGGAAAAATCTTAGCTATTGGTATATTTTAATACTTATATTTTATAATCATTATTATAAAATTTCTTTATAATTTAATCATGTTCACGTAGACAACAAAATTTTATAGATATATCAATTTGGATTCATCAAGTATTACAAGGATATCAGGACCGCTTTGGTAATCCTAAACCTAATGCTCATCTCATTGGTTTATTTCACAGAATTTGCAAACTTTTGTATTACAAAATTAAACCAGTTTTTATTTTTGATGGAGGTGTGCCAATGCTTAAGAAGAACACAATTGTAAGTTTATACATCTATTTTTGTAAAGTAAAGAATATATATTTTACGATTAAAATATCAACTATGTATTTTCATATAGTATTTAAATGATTTCATTTAACTTTCTAATAGTCTAAGCTGTCATATGTGTCGATATCAAGTACATTACATGCATGTATTAATGAAACTGTACTTTTATCTTGATTATAATATTGTCTGTACATAATTAGTTTGCTGTGGGAACCAGGTAGTGAGAAAAGAGGTTCTTATTCTTTTGTGTTCACAGGCTTTACGGAGGAAACAGAAATCTATGGCCAAGAATAAAGCCCAACAGATGAGAACAGAATTAATAAATAATTTGATAAAGCATTCTACAGTGAAGACAGCTCTTAATACAGAAAAACAAAATACTACAAATGATTCTCCTGAAGTAGTTATAAATTTACAAAGTAAACAATCCATGGATGATATGTATAAATTACCAAATATGCCAAGCACCAGTAAAATGGAATCAAGTCAAAACGATGATTTTAATTCTGATTCATCTGATGAACCAAGTCCAAGAAAACAAACAAAATGGATTGGAAATATTCATAATGTGGATGTAACTAGTAATGAATTTAAAGCTTTACCAGCTGATGTGCGTTATGAAATTCTAACAGATCTCAAAGAAACAAGGAAACAAAGCTCATGGGGTCGTTTGCACGAAATGCCTGAAGTACATACTCATTTTGAGAATTATATACATATAAGTATTTAGCTTATATTATTTATTTAAGAGATATTTTCATTTAGGAATCAAATGAATTTTCTGGTTTTCAAATGAAACGTTTATTAAAACGGAGATTTGTGCAACAAAGTTTAGAACATGCAGAGAAAGAAATGGGAGGAAAAACACTTACATTAGACGAGTTAGAAAAATTATTAAAAGAACAGGGAATACCTATGAATGTCCAAAATTATACTTATCGTATCGCTGCAGACAATACAACAAGATTAATATATATTAGTGGTACGTAACAATCTTTTATCATTCAAGAAAAAATTGAATCTTTACAAGCTTTATATTGTAGATAAAAATGCATACCTTAAAGACAATGATGATATCAGTTCAAATAGCGAGAGCATACAAAATAATGAAAATAGAATGAATGAAATCGCTGTTGGATCTAGTAAAGCTGTACGAATTTGCGATGATATAAATGAATATGAACTTAATGATGATTGGGATAGTGATGTTGAAATAACAGATATAAATAATTTTGAATTTACGGGAGTAAGTAGTGACACGGAATCGGAAGTAGAATCCAATGAATCACAATTATTATCAAAAAAATATTTCAAACAAGACATTGCGAATCCTGCATTAACGTATATGTTGGAATATAGTGGATTAACAGAAAAACAAATGCTTAGTCTTCTTGAGAAAAATAACAGAGAAGCTAACAAAGGTGATGAAAATATGTCGAAAATACCACAAGTCGATTCACTTAAAGCGGAGCAGAGTGAAAATAAAAGTAATTCGTTAAATATTGAGCATTTAATTTCAGTATCTGAGAATAGTAAAGAAGAAACTAACAAAAGTGACGAAAATGTGTGGAAAATAACACGACAAGTCGATTCACTTGAAACAGAGCAGAGTGAAAATAAAAGTAATTCGTTAAATGTGGAGCATTTAATTTCAGCATCTGAGAATAATACAAAGGATATCAGTTCAAAGACGGAACATGATAGTACAAATGTTAACTCAATCGATGTGTCAAGATCAAAGTTATCTGAATCAAATGCTGACACAAACGTACCTTCTATTAAAGCAGCAAATATTTCAAATAAGACACAAGTTGGATCGAAAAATACAATAATAGTTAGTTCAACGGACTCGGACACAGATGACTTTTTAGAAATAGAAGATGTACCGATACCAAACATAGCTACCGCTACCAATAAATATGTTCCACAAAATATTCAAATAACTTTTAAATCCGACGAAAAAGTGGAGGATGATATATTTGCCGATGTATTTGAAACGCACGATAGTGAGTTAAATGCAGATTCTGTACCATCATCGAAAATATTTTATGATCAAGAAATGTCAGAAAACAAACAAACTTCCAAAGAAACAGTAACAGATTCAATAAAAGACCAAGTCAACGATAAGAAATTATTCAATTTAAGAGAAACTAATGATATCAATGTACCATCTATCGATGTCGATTCGGATACTTTAAATACGAATGTATCATTAAAAGAAAGTCAAATGAGAAACGAAATTAACATTGAAAATATAACTCTTTCTCTCAAAGATACTGTAGAAGCTGCAAATATCAAAAATAATACAAGTATTAACGGAGTGACCGATCATACGAAAAGAATAAGTCCTATACCTATGAACAAAGACGAATTACTATTGTTACAAGTAGGTACTTGAAAGTAGATGTACGAATGATTGAAATATTTTTAGAATATTTTGCATATTTTAGTACAATTATAGGCAGAATTAGAGGAGAAGCAAACGGAATTAATGGCAAATATTGGTAAATTAGAAAGACAAGGTATCGATATTTCTGACCAAATACGAATCGAAGCTCAGGTATCACGATCTAAATTTAATAAATTATCAATTGTTATCTCTTCATTGCAACATTAACAATATTATTAATTTATAGGAATTGTTACGATTATTTGGAATACCATATGTTGTAGCACCTATGGAAGCAGAAGCGCAATGCGCATACTTCGAACAAATTCATCTTGTTGATGGTACGATTACAGATGATTCAGATATTTGGTTGTTTGGCGGACAATGCGTCTATAAAAATTTTTTCGATAACAACAAGAAGGTTCTTGAATTTCGTTCCTGTGATATACAACATTATTTTAGTAAGCCTATTGCATTTTTAATAAAAGAGAAACGTAATCATGTACACATCATAAAATAATATTTATCCGATTCAGAATTAACGAGGAACGAAATGATACGGCTTGCCCTCTTAGTCGGTAGCGATTATACAACAGGTTTATCTGGCATTGGTCCTGTTACTGCCTTAGAAATATTAGCAGCATTCCCTTCAGAAAACGAAAATTTATTGCAAGGTTTAACGAACTTTTATTCTTGGATTGAAAATGGTAAAACCGCTGGTCCTGGAAAAACAAGTCTGCGAAACAAGTTGCAAAACTTAAAAATTCAAAAAGGTACATATGCGATTTCTCCTATCCGTTATATACATTTTACAAAATATATTGTTTCACGTACAGGCTTCCCGAGTCAAGCTGTTGTTCAAGCATATCTTTCGCCTAAAGTGGATGAATCAAAAGAGACTTTTACTTGGGGTAAACCTAATATTATACTTCTAGCTGATTATGCAAAACGGAAATTTGGTTGGGACAAAAATAAATATGATAAAATTATAGCACCAGTAGTGAAAAGATTGGAAGAAAAGCAAATCCAAAATAAAATAAGCGCGTATTTTAAATTACAAACCGTTCCGAAATCAATTGAAATGAATTTGAGCAAACGAGTTCAGAAGGCTGTGCAAAGATTAAACAATGAAAGTAAGGAAGATAGTACAAATGCGGAAAATATACAACAATCAATTAAAAAAAAGAAATCCTCAAATGAAAGCCAAAAGAAAAGAAGAGAATTGAAAAATGATGGATCTGTAATTGATTGTACTAAATCTAAAGTTTTTATTCATAACGAGAAAAATGTCGATGAATATATACCACAAAGAGAAAATGATAAAGCAAACGCCTTGAAAAATAAATTGCATGCAATCGAAGTACTTCGAAAATCGAAACAAGGGTTATATAAAACGAAAAAAATAAAGCGTTATGTAAGAAAAGTGAAGAAAGAAGCTGAACTTTCAGAAAGTGATAGTGATAGCTCGTAATATTATTTAATGTAATTTAAAACAAATTAATGAAATAATTAAATTGATGTAAATAAATGAAATTTAGAGTATTATTTCTATTGAAAATTAAGTGAATTTATACATTTATACATTTTCTTAAATAAATTATTATTTTACACGTTATATTCTCTCATCGAATCACCTATATTAAAATTAACTTTACTATTAGTATCTGTAATAAAATTAATCCTATTTTTTATATAACATATATTTGATATGTCTGTATCTCTTGAGAATCTTAGAAAGACCAATTAAAAATTGTTTTCCTTATATGTATTTAGCGTTATATCTATATTACTGATACTTTTAAAGATATTATATAACAATAAAAAATAGTTGGAAAAAGTATTTTTTTATAATCATATCTAAGTTTTCCCGCTTATCCCCTATTTCTATATTATTTGTGGACGTACGTCGTCACAATCAGATATTTATATGTCAATGATGTGTTTCAATCAATCACTTAAAAACCAGCAGTTCTTCCTTCTCTACGAAAATCAGAACTAGCAAATATTTGACCGTTTTGTTTAGAAACAGCTGTAATTGCACTACCAATTCCCGAGTAAGTTGTAACGTTGTGTCCAATGCTCCATAAATAATTCAATATATCTGAAGAAAATCCTTTCTCATTTTGAACAATCATTGGTAATAGCTGTAGTTTCAAACACATATTATTAGTAATTGAGAATATAAATCATTGAACGACGTATCGACGTTTAACTATACCTGATGGTGAATTCTAACTGTATCAATAGCTCGGTTTACATTATATCCTGACCAGAGATTTAATATCATTGCTAATGCAACTGCAGTAGTGATTTTAGTACCACCTGCAGCACCAATTACTAAACGAACATCTCTATTTTTATCTACCTTTATGAACAAAAAAGAAAAATATTTCCATTGTAAACTATTAATGTAATGTAATAATTATATATATATATATATATATATAATTTAATAACACATATCATCCCTTAACTTATAAAGTATACTTACAACAATGGTTGGACTCATAGAACTCATAGGTCTTTTTCCAGGCCGAATAAAATTCGCTGGTGAAGGTGGTACATCGAATCCATTAGTTATATTTGGAGAACTAAAATCATCCATTTCATCGTTGAAAATTATCCCAGTCAAGTTTGAACGTATCATCGCACCAAAGCTATTAAATTAATAACAGAATTAAAAAATATTCCTTTTATACACTGCTCGTGTATACCTAATTTTTGTATTTGAAGATAAAAGTCTTACACGATTAACATACACTTGATTGATTGTAGATGTGACTGATACGGCCGATCCATCTGGAGCCAAGACAGAAACATGTGATGTCCCTGAATCCTCCGGTATAGTCATATTAACGCCATAATATTTCGGATCGTTGTTTGTTTCATTAGTTTTAATTTTACTTCGAATCATTTCTGCGTAGTCAATCGACGTTAAATTACTGAGCAAGGAAGCTGTAAAGATTTTATCGCTTGTCATAATTAAACAAGACAAGAAAAATGTTTCTTTTAACAAATAAGATCTCAGATAAAATTAAAAGATCATTGGATACGCTTACTTTAGCAAATAAAATGTCATAGATAAAATTAATAATAAATAATCGTACAATTAATAATAAATATTACGTTACCGATATAAAACTCTTGAATCAATTTCTCGCTTATCGCATAATCGTACTCTTATCTAAAGCGTTTTAAAACAAAGTATACTTGTACAAAGTACAAATACTCACAAAATATTTCTTATTGCAAATTGTCGCGACAGATTATACGATATAACATAAATTACTGACTCACTGATATTAACAAAATCAGGATCAGCCAATTCGGTTCTTCTGGCGTAAGCCCATTTAAAAGTCTCGATCACAGTTTGCCACATAATTTTATTGTCAGGATCAAGAGCCATGTCGCCGAGAACGTTCATAATAAAAGTTAAGATTGCTCCCGAACCCGGTGGTGGTGCAGTATAAATAGTTAAATCCCCAATCGTTGTTTCGATCGGTTTCGTCCATTTTACTCTGTAACAAATATATCATTTGCACATTCCTTGTCAGTTCCCTATTGAACGCACGTATCAAAGATTCGAACGAACGTGTAATTTTGAAAATCCTCCTTTTTGATGATACCCTTAAAAGATCTGATTTCTTCGACTAAAATATCAGCTATGCTTCCATTGTAAAATATGCTAGGTCCATTTTGTGCAATTAACTTTAATGTTTCTGCCAAACGCGGCCTCTTTATTCTGTCGCCTACCTAAAAGAAACATTTTCACTGAAGGAAAAGAGAAACGTGTAACAAATGAGAACATATTTACCTTCCAGGTTGCATTAGTCTCAGGGTTTATGAGGATTTCCGCCAATGATTTTTCCGCTCTTATTGATGATTCATAATTGACCAGATATGAAGCCAAGTATTTATTTACACGAGACCCAGTGGCACATAAGGTAATAGTAGGCTCAAATAATGTAGACCAACTCAATTTCCCGTATTTTTGATGGGCTTCCCAATATCCAAGAAGTTCGCCTGGTACAGCAACTGCTAAGCCACCTTTTTGAATCATACGATTAAATTAATATACTTACACTGTATTTGCAAATGTATATACAATAATATTAATAACAAGAATAACAAAAGAATCTGACAGCCCACCAAACATCGCTAAATTAGGATCGCTTTGAAACATGTCCTTGTGCGCGCCAGATGGAGCAACTTCCCGTGCATTCAAATAATCGGCGGTTTTGGTAGTCGCGTCCCAAATGGTCATTAAAAATCCACCGCCCAGCCCCATGCTTCGATTCAAGAAAGAATGCAACGTAAAACAATATGCGATACAAGAGTAGTTCAAAGATAATAGATATACGCGTGTTTATCTAAATTTAATTTACCTGTGTAAAGACGCAACTCCCTCACACAAGAGAGAAGCTATAGCCGCATCGACAGCCGAACCACCTTTGATCAATATATTGGCACCTATCTGAGCGCATTCTTGTCCGTTCGTGGATACTGCAGCCTTGCAAACAGAAAACATTTCGAATTATTTCGTGTTCGACAGTAAATCCAATTATCGGCATTCCTTTCTCTGAGCGAAAGTAAACAGGGAGATATATTCCCAGAAGCAATCAAGTTGGACAAATTGGAATTCAACGCACGAGCGTACTTTCTTACATCATACTTTACCTTTGTATACACACCGTAGTACGACCTCCTGCTTTCCGATTTCTCATTTTCTGAATCAGGAACGAGCAAAATGATTATCGTTAGAATCACGGCTAGAATTATAACGATGCTCACCCCAAATACTAGAACCTTCTTTTTGTTTAGTCTGCATGAAAAGGAATTGCCGTGTTAATCTTCGAAAATAATTTGAAGTGAAAATATTTCGATGATAACATTTTTTAATGGTTCTAATGACCTTGTAACTGAACTTAGCGATAGAAACTAAACTCGCGTTTTTTTTTTTTTTTTTCTTTAACGAGCGAAAGGGAGATGCACGATAGTTCAATTTCTTCGATACAATAAATAAAGCGAAATTGAACCATTTACGAGCCAAAGTGATTAACTTTTAATTTAATTAAGTTTTTTAATTTCCTTTTGGTTTTAATGTCAAAGCAATTGTTTGATGTCAAACACGTAAAATACCTTTCCTCAATAATTAGACTTAATGCCTCTAATGTATTTAACGTGATTCGTTTCAAGGATATACTATTTTGCATTGGATAAAAATTATCTGTTCGCACATTCTACAATATTTAAGTTTAAATTTTAAAATTAAAGAAAAAACTTTTTTATTAACTTTTTTATTCTTTTCTAGAGTTGATCAATTTGACGAATAAATAATTAATATAGCTAACGTAATGTCTATATACTATATATTTGATTACGCATATTTCATACTCATTTCTAATTCGTAATTTCTTAATTTTAAGCCCTAATATTAACAATGAAATTCCTAAGTTCTTTTTTCTTACCTCGAATTCTAACAGACTATTAATTATTTCGTGCTATGCGCTCTATAACAATAAAAGTAGCAAATGTTAGAAAAAAGAAATCTATTTTTAAAAATTACAGTACCGAAGATTAGCATGGTTCAACTTTATCTAATCTAACTTTAACTTTATCTATTCAAATTATTGAATGCGCTATCAATGAGCACGTTCAAACAATGTGAAAGGATACTACGATACAATCATACAGGTACCGCTGTAAATTGAAATGATGATAATGATGAAATACACAAGTCAGCTTATTTATGTCTTATTATGCGTATTTCTTTTTTCATAGTCAAAGTGTATAATATACTGTATAATAGTTAATTTAACACGTTTAATTAGAGATTTGCACAATTACACTTGTTTGTATGCAACATATATATTACTTTACTCTGTAAAGATTTCAATGAGAACAACGTTAAAAAATGTGAAATTATCAATTCCAAGACTTAAGTAAAATATTAGCATAATGTATAGCATCGATATGAAATGTAACATTCAATACTCAAACCTTTTGTTTAATATATCATCTCTGAGATTCATCACATACATTACAACTTAACTCTGATATAAAGCAAAAGACGTGTAAAGAACGCCACTGTATAATCATTTAAAATTAAACATTTGCATTGAGTAACACTTTAGAATGATTTTTAAATTCATCAACACTCTATTAAATTACACCATCATCAACATTCATCGCACGTAACACATTGAGATCGGGAGCAACGTTCAAGTTTCCTCACTGATTTGCACATAAAAGTCAATGAAAATTTGAGTAAAAGTGACCTGATCGAGGAGAAATCGTCAGTTGGGGAAGTGTACAGAACAAAAAAATTTTTACCAACCCGATCATGTTGCGTGAATAAACACGATATAAGAGATCTCTCAACCTTGACTAAACGTTTCACCAGGCCGATCGACGCCTTTTATACTAGCTACAATACAGATTCTATTTATTCATCCCCACTACTGCTATACATTCACAGTATCAAATGCTTCTAATTTCTTTATTTATTTTCGAAACAATATCATATCGTTTTACCTATCAATTTTATAAAAACCGCCAGTTTTCGTGTATCCCCTATTCATAATGCGCCAGAAAAAAACAGGACGTTCCACTAATGTTATAAATCTTTGTTAAATCCTCACTTCGTTACCTGTAAAATGCTCATGCTACTTCTGTAATAAATTTCATTTATTTAACGTGTTTCCTTTTTATTTATTTTCCAATTATCGTTTTCTAAGAAACGATTCGTTACATCAGTAGATACTTACGCACTTATACATTTTTCTTTTAATTTCATAGATTTCGAAATAATCTAGAAGTGATATCTTGACATTTTTAAAATGTGACAATTTTTATAAATTGCGTATTTTTCCCAGTGGAAGAAATAATATCGTAATTTTATGTGGTAAGTCAGCAACTTTTATATTAACGGCTCTTTGATTATATCGTTCTCCTTCTCCCTTCATCTCTCTCATTCTTGAAAAAAAAATTATTTTTTTATTTTTTGTCAAATCGAAGAGTAACAATTATGTATTACGTTATACATTGCGGAAATGCTACTTCGATATAGAAAGAAACGCGAATTCCGACATATATTACCCTCTATCGGTAAAAAATGGAATTAAGCCTGTGAATGAGTAGCAATCATTTCGAAAAACGGCGAAGTCATTTCGTGGACAAAGTGAGGTATACGCTTAGCAAATTCGAAAAAGATGACAGCAAGGTACGATAGAGCTATTACGGTGTTTTCACCAGATGGACATTTACTACAAGTGGAATATGCACAAGAAGCTGTGAGGAAAGGTTCTTCTGCGGTAAGATGATGTATTTTATCTAACCTCTTTTGTGTTAAACAACTTTTTTTATTCACTCTTTCTATAAAATTTTGTATAATAGTATTCAAAAATGTTTAAACGTATGTATTGTCATAGTGATGTTTACATTTTGAACGAAAAACATTCTAACAAATCGATTTGTTATAGGTTGGCGTTCGTGGTAACGATGTGGTCGTTTTAGGCGTTGAGAAAAAATCCATTGCAAAACTCCAAGAAGAACGAACAGTTCGTAAAATATGTCTCTTGGATGAACATGTTGTAATGGCGTTTGCAGGTTTGCTTATACGTAACTCTTTCAAACGTATTATAATTTATAAACATGTCATAGTCTAATGCATTTTATCTTCTTTCCTAAGGTTTGACGGCAGATGCAAGGGTACTAATTAATCGAGCACAAGTTGAATGTCAGAGTCACAGATTAACTGTGGAAGATCCAGTTACATTAGAATACATAACTAGGTACATTGCGGGTAAGTAAATATATCTTGTTTATTTTTCAAATATGCGTACTCACAACATAAACGCGATGATTGCTTTTTTTAGGTTTGAAACAGAAATATACACAGAGTAATGGTAGAAGACCCTTTGGAATATCTTGCCTTTTAGCTGGATTCGATTATGATGGCATTCCACATTTATATCAAACAGAACCTTCAGGCATTTATTATGAATGGAAGGTATATATATTTTGCATTGGAATATTTTGTTAATTGCAAAGTAAAGAAAGAAAGTGTATTTGTTTTCCTTTTAAAGGCAAACGCAACAGGTCGAAATGCTAAAACAGTTCATGAATTTTTACAAAAATACTACACACTGGAAGAAGTGGCAACTGAGAAAGGAACAATAAAATTGGCTATTAGAGCTTTGTTAGAAGTTGTACAGTCAGGGAGAAAAAATTTAGAAATTGCAGTAATGCGACGTGGTCAACCTCTACAGGTATATAAACTTCAAAATATTTGTATATTCTATTGTTTCTTCAAATATTCATTCTGACATATTCTTTATGCTACAGATGCTAGATTTAGATACCATTGGGGAATATGTTACTGAGATTGAGAAAGAAAAAGAAGCTGAAGCTGAAAAGAAAAAGCAGAAAAAGTGATATCTTTATATGAAGTCACATTTATTATTCATTTATTGGTATTTTGCATAAAATAAATATATGAATAAAAAAACAAAATTTTAATATTCATTTTATTTGTATTTTACTGCTACGCGGACACTATATGTAAATTCACACAGTTTTAAAATTTATAATTTAAAATTCATACTGTATCACTATAGAGAATGTCTTTTTGTATTTATTATACACCTATAATAAACCTAAGATCAAATAATAAATAATGTTTAAATTATATTATACAATTTTATACATTAAGAGAATGTATTACTTGGTAAACAATTACATTAATATTATGTTCCTCTTAAAAATTGATGATAAAATGAAATTCACTATGTGTATTAGGATGCTAAAGATTTTCCACGATGATTGAATATTTGGAATGACGGGAGATTTCTTAATGTTTCCCAAGATTTATTTTCTAAATCAACCACTGCTCGAATTTCTTTAAAATCACCGGCAATATACATTACTCCATACATAACCATAAATAAACTGATAATACCCTGTATTAAAATCTGTAACAAAAACATAACCAACTTTTCATCGTTTTGTAAATATTTTGTATGCCATCTTGTAAACATAATTTTATACGTACATCAATTGGTAAGGCAATGAATTCTTGTTCTGTTATTCGTAAATATGAACGATCTGTAAATTGTATTTTACAAAAATAGTTTAAAATTCAAATAACTTAACCTAAGAAATGTTAAGAAAAGATTATTCACTCAAGAAATTTTTAATCACAAATGTGGTACGTACGCTGAGCAGCTGAATAAGCTGTATGTAATATCGACATTAATCCTATGAACGTTATAAATTTATGTAAAGCGGTTGCAGGCATTTTAACGTTATAACAAATTGTAAATTTCTGTCGACAACTTATTGCTTACGACAATACATATACTCGTGTTATCATAACTATACCACTCAAGGCTTGTTTTCACGCATGAAACTTAGTAATACTATATACGTATATATCTGTAAGTTACTTTATACCGCATTTCCAATTATTCCACTTTCAGATCTATTTAAATACAAGTAATCTACTTGATCCTTAATATATATTGTAAATACAGATTGATCGTTTATTAATCTCTAATACCGCATAATATAGATTTCTACAAAACATAATATTGTCACTAAAAGAGTAGACGCCTGATGAAGTGATCAAGGTAGTATACGCAAAGGTTGATCGCTCTCTTTCTCTATCCATGCACACATTAAAAATGTTTGTTTATAGTTGATAATTGTTCCAATAATATTAAAGATCATGGATTATGAATTTAAACTAAAAACTGATACGGATCGAACAAAAGTGGAAGATCTTTTTGAATTTGAAGGATGTAAAGTTGGGAGAGGAACTTATGGACATGTCTATAAAGCACGCAGAAAGGAAGGGTTAGTGTTTCTAACCTAACATAGAAGATTATCTAGTATTTACCTTAGTTATTTATTAAGTAATCTTTGTTCTTTCATAAATTGTATAAGCCTGCAGAAAATATTTTTTTGTCATTGGAAGATTGTAGTTTTTATTTTAATGATTAAATAAAACTAATGCCTATACATATATTGTATGGTTTTTAGAATTTTCTACATCTAATATATCCAATGATTTATTTTAATCACTTTAAATATTAAGCGTATTACATAAAATACATGAACAAGATGCAGATTCTTTTCATTTTATCCTTCTCACTTTTTGCGATTATAATGTGTTATACTTGACGTTTACATAGAGTACCAGATAGCGAATTAAAATCTAGGCCAGACACAAAGGATTTTGGCCTAAAACAAATTGAAGGTACAGGCCTTTCAATGTCTGCATGTCGAGAAATTGCAGTAAGTATCAATTTTGTTTCTTTTTTTTTTTAAATATGTATTATATATAAAAATATAAGCGTCCTTTACACATTAAGAAACTTTTCATTCTTCCTACAGTTACTTAGGGAACTAAAACATGTAAATGTGATTACGCTAATTAGAGTTTTTCTATCACACATTGATCGCAAAGTATGGTTATTATTTGACTTTGCTGAACATGATTTATGGGTATGTTTATGTTTATTAAGAACAGTAAAAATAATATGATTATTATTTATTAAATGAAACTTTATATGTTTTTATTTCAATCCATAGCATATAATAAAGTTTCATAGAGCAGCAAAAGCTAATAAAAAACCTGTCATGGTACCAAAGGGTATGGTAAAATCTTTATTATATCAAATTCTAGATGGTATTCATTATTTACATTCCAATTGGGTGCTTCATAGAGATTTGGTAATTTATCACTATATACAAATATTATATATATGCGTGTAATATTTGACGTATGATTAATTTAATATATTATAATTTAGAAACCAGCAAATATCTTAGTAATGGGAGAAGGAAATGAAAGGGGGCGTGTAAAAATTGCAGACATGGGTTTTGCTAGATTATTCAATGCTCCATTAAAGCCTCTTGCAGATTTAGATCCAGTTGTAGTGACATTTTGGTATAGAGCACCAGAATTACTTTTAGGTGCTAGACATTACACAAAAGCTATAGGTATTTTGTATATATTTAAAAATTAGGATTATTTTCTACATTTTTTGCTTCCAAGTATTTTCTTATTGTTATTTCAGATATCTGGGCAATTGGTTGTATATTTGCAGAGCTTTTAACTTCTGAACCTATATTTCATTGTAGACAAGAAGATATTAAAACTAGCAATCCGTATCATCATGATCAGTTAGATAGGTAAAAATTTTATCTAATATATCATTATCTCTGGTATCTCATTAATGTGAAACAAGATGAAATAAGAATTTTTTTAGAATATTCAATGTGATGGGATTTCCTTTGGAAAAAGATTGGGAAGATATTAAGAAAATGCCAGAACACCCTACACTATTAAAAGACTTTAAAAGATCAAAGTTAGTATCTTCTAAAATATGAATATAACCAAATATAAGAATTTTTAGTTTAAATATAAATTATTTTACAGCTATGCAAATTGTTCTCTTACGAAATATATGGATCGGCATAAAATTAAACCTGATAGCAAAGCATTTAATTTGGTATGGCTAAGTAAAATATTTCGATCTTTTTTAACAATTTTTTTTCGAATAATGATATTAATTTAATTACTCTAGCTTCAGAAACTGTTAATGATGGATCCAAACAAACGAATAACTTCCGAACATTCTATGCAAGATGCTTACTTTCAAGAGGAACCATTGCCCACTCAAGAGTATGTTTTTGACAATTTACATGACGAATTATTGATAAATCAAAAATTAATCTAATTAAATAATGTTGTAGCATATTTGCCGGTTGTCCTATTCCATATCCCAAACGGGAATTCTTAACAGATGATGATACAGAGGAAAAAACTGAAAACAAAGCACGGCAAAATCAACAACAAACTGTGAGTTTGTAATGATTTTTTAATGTTTGTAGTCATTTGTATAATTAATTTCTCTTTCTATAAAGTTTTGTAAAATTTTAGCAACAAAATCAACAACAACAAGGAAACGGCGATCACAATCATGGACAAAATGCAAAACGGGTGAGATTGAATGGTCCTCATGGGGCTCCAGAATTTCATCAGCATCAAAGTCACGCGATGACCCATCAACAGCCTCCTGGAATGGTTTATTCTACAGCGCAACCAACGCAACCATCAAATTTTCATCAACGCTTTTAAATCGATATCGTATTAACGATTCAATTCGTCAACAGAGTAATTAAGTTATTAGTTTACTGACTACTGTATCAGTGAACAAATCAGCGATTCCTGTATATTTACAGTATAATAATATAACTTTATTTATATATTGTACACATGTATATGTTTCACGAAATTACTTTTTAGACTTTATGTGCATTTCATATCCCAGGAATATCGTACTCGCGACACTTTGGTAACATTAACGAAAACGATATATCTATTGCTTAGTTTCAACGAGCAACATCAACAAGTAAATTTTTAATAATTTAAAGATATCATCATAGATATCTTTGAAAACCATGCAACTCTTAAATATCCTTATATTTACCTTACATTTAACACTGCGGTTAGACATAACGGATTTACGATCAACTGCTAATTAAATGAACAAACAATAATTGCCAAGATAAGGGAAAAAATAAATAGTAGTTGAAATTAAATCGAAGAGTGTGAAGTTTGACAAAAGAGGAATGAGAATGGACGGAACGAGAGAAGAATGCAAATTGGAAAGTACGCGTGGTATCTTCACCCAGAGAATGACGAAGACGAGTAACTTGGATCGAGCGAAGGGAAAGTACGCATGCGCGGTAAATCGTTTCGCAGCAAGGTGGCGGTCAGTCGCGCGCTCCTGAAACGCAGTTTCCGCGAATCGGTGCTTGACGAAAAAAGTGTGCGTGAACCGCGTGTTACTGCGATCGAGATGCCGATCAAACTACGGACCATTCATTCGCCAGTCAACTCGTTGTTTAAATGAAAATAAAAGGTGAGAGAAATGTTTTACGTATCGTACAATTTACGCGGCTCTCCTTCCCTACCGTTCTTTTCATTAGTCTAGAAGACGAGCACCTGTCAAATGCGATCATATTATTTTTCTCTTTCAACAGAGAAACGTCGTTCTCACTGAAGTTTGCCTATTTAATTAATATCGATTCAAGATATTGACATTCTACTCTTTTCGGTTTGCAAGTTCTTCATTGTTTTTACAAATTCAACAGAGCACGCGTTACTTCCAATTTCAAGTGAATACTTTCGTATTGCACAACGTTAAAAGATTCCTTGCGTAATAAACAATGAAAGAATGTTTAATCGTGTATAATATTTTCAAACGATTCGGTATTGTTTGCCGATTTCTTGCACTGATCTTTTATATCGTAAATTAATATTGGACAATGTTTTTTTACTACAATATGCAATATAAATGTACGAATAGATAAACATAACACATAAATATTTATACATAGCCACTATTTTACATACATTTTACATATATTTTACACAGCTACTACTAACGTTGCGTAATTGAAAGCTATAAAGTAGACATTTTCTTTCTGGCAATAGAGCGGGATTGTTTTAAAAAACGTTGGAAACAGCCGAGATTTTAAATTTCAAAAATATCGAGAAGTGTCATAGAGAGGTAAAAGTAGAGTGGGGGGGGGGGTAGGGAGCGATCCTGACCACTATAATCCAACAACCAGTCAGAGGCCATGACCACGTTGCGACAAGGTAACCGCAATTAACTCGTATCGATGTATTAACCGAACGTTTCCGAATCGTTTGCAACAACTATAGGAAATATGTTAAACGATATACGGTATACGTATGCATGCACGTATATTAACGCGGACTAGCTGAGATATATTATTCGCGATTTATCGTTGATAAGTTTGCGCACGTTTATGCTCTCTAGGAATTCTGTCGATCTCCGCGACAAAAAGCAAATGAAAGATCGACATTTTGTTTCTTGCAAGGACGTTCAGAGTATTCTATTCCGACTTTCACAGAAGACGAACGTGACGAAACTGGCAACTTCGTATCCTCGTACTACGTAGTACAGAGATTGAAGCAAAAGATATTGTTCGAAACTTTGTCTCAAAATTGATGTTGAGTCCAAGTATCAGTAAGTAACAAAAGAAAATTAAACAAGGAAATAATAACATTCGATGACATTCGAGTAAAAATATATACGTAAGACAATTTGATAAATGAAGATCGCACTGTAGAATGATTATTTTGGCTTGGATATTGATCAACGATATAATTTCATTGATCGCGTCGTAGATCATTACGGAACAGAATGAGTCGGGAAGACTCAGGCCTGTATGCCGAGCAAATCTCTATACATGGAGATTTCGAGGTGGTGGTCTCTGTCGATATACGCTTTCTTTAAAAAAATAAACGATCGAGCAATGATTCAGAAATATCGAGGTAAATCGCACACGTGCCTACTAGATTCCGTTATCAATGCCGAACGACGATTTAGGAACAGCGTAGCATGCATCGTTTCCGCCTGTGGTGGTTGTAAAGACGAATCTATTTTACGGAAACGTGGACATTCGCGCATCCACGCGGGCCGCGATCCTCTGTGAATTTGAATCGCAAACATGACGTGTTCGCGGCTCGCGTTGAATTCTCTTTTCGGTGACGAACGTCCGAGAAACGACATTGGCGACGGTCGAAACTTCTTTTGTCGGTAGTGAAAGACGTGGGAAGAGAGGAGAGCAGATTGTCGGAGAACACGTACTTAACGTTTGCGCTCTGACGCGAAAGAGAACAAGAACGAGAGACAGAGAAGAGAGGCGAGGTCAACAAGGTACCCGATATGGTATCCCACGTCGGTCGAGAGTGCTATTTCATGTATATGTATGCCTAAATATACGCGATACACACTCAAATTCGCGCACGCGTTCGTAGGATCGTCTCTGCTTGCCTCCGAGTGTTAGCGATCGTCGCAATTGAATTACTAAATGCGACTTTTACGCGCATGCGTTTTTCCAGCGTTGCGTTTTTCGTCGTTTCGTTTCGTTTCAATCAAATTTCATCAATCTTCGTCTTAATCTCCACACACGTGTGTGTGGGGCCGCGATTAAATAACACGGAACGTTCGATGGTTCGATTTCCGCGATAGATCCTTCGGACGGGGCAACGCGGTATCTATCTGTCATAGAGGACAGCGTGTATCTTTCAACACCCGAACGTATCTCTCTTTTCGTTCCTTTTTTTCTCCTTGTGTCAATGCATCGGATCGCACGGCCTTCCTAAGATGGCCAGTGCCACCGTAAATGCAGACACGCGAGTGCGAACTTCGAGGTCGTCGGTAGGAACGATTGCAGGAAGCACCGATGACTTAGTACGGCTGCAGCAAGGCGTACCAGCATGAATCATTTCTACCAGTTACTCTCTACTGCTCTCGCTATATATTCGTATATATATATATAACGTGCTCGCGAATCTCTCTTGCTTAGGGCTCGTTGGATTATCGCCGATCGAAATTTGTTTTTCCATCGTTTCCATCGATGTTCGACGGTCGCGATCGCGATGCGTTACAATTGGGACAATTAGATCTTCCGTTACGATCAAACGGAAGCTCGATGTATCGAGGAGAGAGCTCGTTGTCCAACCACTCGGGTCCAGTGCTTATTTGCATACGCACTTCTTAATCGTGGCCCTTAATAATATTCAAGAATCTATTTTTAAACGTGACTAGAGGTATGCGCATGCATGGCGGTGACGCAATCCTGTCTTTCCCCTATATTTCCCTCTCTCCAGTTCTTCCTCTGTCGTCCTTTCGCTCTTACTCTTTCGCCCGGCTCTTCACCCCTCTTCTTCTTCTTCGCGTTGCTTTTCTCTTTCTTTCCACGTGTCCTCCAATCTATACACGCAAGCACTTGTAGTATTCGTGCTTGTGTATTCTTCGACATATTACTTACACGGTCTTACGAAGTGGGAGATCCCTCCTTTTGCTTCGATCTCGTTATTCCTATTTTTCTAATCGTGCAATCACGTACAGAAATTGTTCCGTGCAACGATGACCAGGATCCAAAAAAGAACCGACTCGATATTTCTTTAAAAGTTGAGGATGAAGTTTTCGACACATGTCACGTAACAGATACGTTACTTTCTTCTTCTTTTTATTGGAGTCCAATAACTGGATTGGATTATACCTGTTGCCTTGTACAAGCATATATGTATATGTAAGACACGCGTGAAAAAGAGTGTGACACGTTGGTTCTCGATCTAGACCTTGTTCTAATTTGACTCTGTTTTATTTTGTTAGCAGAAATTGTAACGTTTCCGTTGAGTCATAGGATCGCGGAATGTTTTCCTAAGGATGATCGGTAATATTTAAATTCCAGCTTTGTTATCTCAGATTTGTAAGTCCGCATATATATATATATATATGTTAAGCGTGATTCATAGTGAATTATTTATAAATTGCGGCAAAAAAATGTTGCGAAACGTATTTTTATACGCTGCTTTAATTTTAATTTTTGTAATTTATCTTATTAATGGGTCAAAACAACATTCTTAGATACGGTACAAATGGAACGCATGCATGCATGCATGCATGTATATATATATAAAATTCAATATTATACGTTATATATTCAATAATTTAAATTAGGTCAATGATAAAATGACGGAAATTTAAAACTGAATCGTTTCTTTCAGATTCGGAGCAAAGCATCTTCCAAATGCAGCCAATATGGATTCCCACGTTGGTCTCGACTATATCGTGGACAATCCCGATTACTGCGTCAAGCTCGCCACGGGTAAAATTATTCAACGTTCTCGATAGCTCGAATGTCGGATAACCAGCTCCGATTGCATCCTATTAATCGCGTATCTCGTTGAATTTCAGCCTTGGACACCGCGTGTCCCTCGGTCAAGAAGCAAGTGGTAGAATTGCTTTCGGCACTGTCTGTTTACAGCCAGGATGGAAGACAGAGAGCGATCGATACTCTTCACGAGTATCAGGTGATCGAACTTGAATAATAAATTCAAATGAGGATCGTTCTTCTATTCAAAATCGTTCGTTCGTTCACACAGAAAGTATTACCTCAAAGAAACGTATTTCTTTACCGTGGAGATATTAGATAGCAGTTTAAATGCAAAAATGATTGTCATATCCATTTGACACAAACGCAAACGCAAACGTGCGTGCCAAGTTGCATAAAAATCACAGTTCAAGGTCCTTCTCCGGCAAACAAAAGGACAATAGATATATAATGTATCATTGCTTCGAAGCTTCGTTCACCATTACGCTGCGCTATCGTATGGTGTTACGTACAAGATTTCTTTGTGAAATATTCGACGCGGTTTCTTCCTCGACTCCTCTTGTCGATCTTTGCAAGAAACGCACAGTCGCGATAACATATTTGGAAACCAAACATCTTTTACATTTTAAATCTTTCATATTTACATTTTTCCTTTACGTTTCGACGAACGAGGCGAAGAAATAACTATCAATGACTCGTTCTAGAAAAGGAAGAACGAACGATACCGGTTGCGAATCGTGGTGGAGGAGTTGCAGAACGCGGCTACCGAAGATTATCGGACCGCGCTATTGGCATTCGTAAACTGTTTGGTCATTTCCACCCCGGTGCTAAAGGATCGCATAAGGCTCCGTAACGAGTTCATTGGTTAGTAAGCGGATACGAAAACTCGCCAAAGCATTTTCACATCGCGGACGTTGTCTCGAAACAATAGGCTAACTGTGCGTTGTTTATTTCGGTTTTGCAGGTTTGAAGCTACTTCCGATTCTGAACGAGCTGCGGTGAGTACAGTACGATGACCTGGATTTATACGATTATTAACTGATTAACACCTAACCAACATCGTTGAATAATAAATAATAATGAACGTTACGAAAGGGCGCTTTATTGTGTACCCACACCTTCTCATTTGCACTTAATGCAACGCATGCATCGTGTCGCGCATGCATCGCGTCGTACGTAACGCCAGAATTGTTAAACGGGCCTTCCCCCGATTCAGGATTGACTGACTAACGAAACCGGGCATACACATTCAGCCCCATTGCAGACATACGACAATTGCATGCACTAATCCAGTCATCCAGTCATCCAGTTTTCACGTTTTTCTCGTCTCTCTGAACGTTTCGCATTTACGATCGTCGTCATCGTTCAAGTTTTCGCTGACGAGACGAGACGATACCACGAGAGGAACTACAACTATTTGCGTCGAATCGCGATACGCGAATCACGAGCGCGAAGTCTTGTCCTTTCTGTTTAGTTCTCTACAGGAATAGTACAATCTGTCATTCCTTCGCGGGATGACGGACGAGCAAACTATTCTTGATCAAGCAAAACTAATTGCGTCGAAGTCGCTTTAAATATCGATCGAGCAAAGTTGGACGGAATTTGCGGTAAAAGGAATCGTGACTGATATGTCAGATATGCATCGAACGTCAACGTTTCGTTGTTCGAACGAGATCGCGCCTCAATGACCGTTCCTCTTCTCCCTTTTTTTCCCCCTTTACGTCATACACTTTACATACCAATCGAATTCTTGCCAATGTTGCCGACTTGTCGAGTGTATTTGCATCAGATAGATTTAGTGGTTTTTTTCACGCGTCAACGAGAAGAACGTAAAAGAATGTAATGTATAAGTGGAATATGGCGAAAACGAATTTAATTGTATTCATAAAAGCACTTCGCAAGCTATTAACGAGAACATTGTAGAAATACGATCGCGTGACTTACATCGGTGCACACCCAAAAGTCTTAGGACAAGTACTATATTTGTACTAGGAAGATATAGAAATATATTTGTATAAATAAACTGTATTAGAGGATACACATTTGAAAATTTTATAAAAGGGTGATAAAAATGGTGGCCTAAGACTTTTGAGCGTGTAACCATATATTAAAAACTTGTTTCTTCATTTTTCCTCGTCCTTTTTTCCCCCAATAATTCTCATAAAAATTGACCATTCTTCTCGCGACGAGAACGTAGGGAAATAGAGAGAGAGAGAAAAAGAAAAGAAGGGAACAAGGAAGCCGAGGAGAAGATGGAAATTGCGTGCGAAAGCGAAAGAACGTTCACGCGAAACGGAGAAGCGCGAAGGGAAAAACGAAGAATCGAAGTACGCGGCTCGAAGGTAGAGAGAGAAAAGACCGAATTAACTCTCTGCGAGTAAGCTCGTGCCGCGATGAGATGCAGCTATAGCTGTTACCAGCGGGCTGGAACGATCTACTTGTGGCACTTCTCCATTCGTTTGAATATTTATACCCAAGTTGCACACTCGCCGAGATCGTTTAAAGTTTCACAATTTTTCGTTGCGAATTTTCTTTTGTAATACATCGAGTCACGCGTCGACTGCGAGCGAAACAACTTAAAGAACCTGTTACCACCGTCTCGTAACAACATAGTGCTTTGAAGGTGTAAAGTGAAATTATCCTAAATTCTATGAATTTGTCACTCTCGTTCGAAATGATTCTGGTTCGTTTGAATTAGACTTCGTAAATGATCGTAAATACAGTGATCGTCGTATTTAATTATATCGACGGTGTGTCAGAAAGGGAAAATTATTGTGTTCGAAGCAAGTAAATTACTACTGATCTGTAGCAACGTATTAAATTACCATTAATCTACTAAGAATCATATGGTAATTTAACAAGACAGTTTGTCTATCGTGTCGTTCAAATAATTGAATTCTCCTCTACAGGACACATCTTAAGCGAGATTGTTAGTTCGATATAATTTTTCGTCTGAAAATTGTTGATTGAATAAATTGCTATTAATCTGTAACAACCGATTAATCATTTTTATCGCTTCTATCTATAAATAGTCGAAATTAAAATCTTCCACGGATTGTTAGTTCGTTTCGTTCAATTTATCGCTAGTGCACTAATGATAGATTAAATTAAATTTCAATTTAGTCGGAAATTTCGTTGATCATACAACGTCTCTGTTAATATGTACAATGATTCTACCGTGTAATAATAATATCTGTCAAATAAGAGGGATCGATTTGGAACTGCTACTGTGGAAAAGATGCGGAAGATTCGCGATACACATTGCGTCCGCTCCACTTTGTTTCGGAAGAAAAATCGGCCGAACGAAAGAAAGTACGAGCGATAGGATCGAACGGCGAGAGTGAGGGAATCAAGAAGAAGGGAAAATTAGTAGAGAATAGAGGAACAGAAATTCTAGAGGAAACACATGTGTGCCGAGCGAGACGAAAATAGAGCGAACAGCTCTACGTAAGGGCTTAAAATGTACCCGGATCAGGAAGGTGACACGATTATTCTTACAGGAAAAGCCACGCGCCGGATCTGAGAGTGCAACTCGATGTTTTCGACGATCAGCGAGAGACCGACGAGGAACTGTCGAATCACGGACCGCCTGGAATTGATCTTTCTTCCCACGTGGACGTCTTCTATGCGATTCTTGGACAAGTAAGAACGCTTGAATTGCTATTGCTAGCAGAATTTTTTTTCTTACCAGGCTTTTGGCTTTTTCGAACATTCGTGCTCGGTCATTTTGCTTCAGATCGCAGACACTCCGCAAGAAATACCGTTTTTGAGCATTCTCCAGCATCTGTTACGGCTGGATCCGAAAGATGCTGCCAGCGATCTAGCATGGGATACCGCGGAAACGTTGGTTCACAGAGCAACGCTGTTGGAGAATCGAGAGGACGCTACGAAATTGTTACGTTCACCTAGTCTTCAGGTAATCATTCGCCCATCTAAAATCGTTAGACTACAGATTTTTATGCAAGCTCGTGATTTTGTGAAATTAAGCAGAGAGGTATAATTAAATATCAGCGAGTAGTACAGTTTAGACCTACCAGCACCCGTGTTCTCACTGACACGCTCCACGCGCCAAGCACTCGAGAAACGAAAGAAGAAACGAGTTTTTTGAAGAAGAAACTTGTTTTCCAGACGAACCTTTGTTGTCACTGTCGAGGCGCTGATCAAACGTGCGGAACTTCGCGAAAGGCGTCGTTACCGGTGAACAATCCGACGGCACCTCTACCGCCTTTACCACCGCCCCCTCCACCCCCTGCCCCCGCCGATCCATCAGGTGCAAGTTCGAATCAAAGCCGCGCTCTACCACCACCGCCGCCTCCGCCACTTTTCACCGGCAACGTTACGTACACCGATGCCTCGATGGAACCACCGCCAGTGCCACCGCCGTTGCACGCGTTGCCGGTCGCGCGTGTGCCCACCCCCGAGCCGGCGAATAATCACGCGAGGCTGCTGCCGCAACAGGAAATACCCACCCCCAAGGCAAAAATGAAAACGATCAATTGGAACAAGATACCCAATCACAAGGTACTTTCTTCGCCAGTTAATTAAACACTTTTTGATTTTCCGACGAATTAACTATCCTCTTGTTTGACGATGGTGTTATATTTATTTCACGATGGTGTTCCAGGTGATTGGGAAACGCAACATTTGGTCTCTGGTTGCCGATGAGCATCAAAATTCGCCAATGGCGGACGTAGATTGGGCAGAAATGGAAGGGTTGTTTTGCCAGCAAGTGCCTCCGGTATTGCCAGCCACTTCGTGTTCGTCCTATGGAGGGAACTCGGATGCTGAGAGACGACGCAGGGAACCAACCGAGGTAGTACTTGCTACGTATTCGCGCGAGGTAAACTCGAACTCTCGAACGATTTTTCCTCTTTCTCAGATCGCGCTTCTCGACGGCAAGAGGAGTTTGAACGTGAACATATTCTTAAAGCAGTTTCGAAGGTGAGCAATCTGTCGAAAGGTAGAAGAGAAAATATTGAGAAATGATTTCCACAGTTCGAACGAGGATATCATTCGGCTTATAAAGGACGGCAGCCACGACGAGATCGGAGCGGAAAAGTTACGCGGTCTTCTAAAGATTCTGCCGGAGGTAGACGAACTGGAGATGCTCAAGAGCTTCGACGGAGACAAGTCGAAGCTCGGAAATGCCGAGAAATTCTTCCTGCAACTGGTTCAAGTACCAAAGTAAGGAAAGGAGCGCAGTTTTCTGTCTTTAGATGGATGAAAAATTTACAAACGATCCTTCCTTTTCTCGTCTCGTCAGTTACAAACTACGCATCGAGTGCATGCTGTTGAAGGAAGAATTCGCTGCCAACATGAGCTACTTGGAGCCAAGTATCAATTCGATGATCCTAGCTGGCGAGGACTTGATGACGAACAAACCGCTTCAGGAAGTGTTGTACATGGTTCTGGTCGCCGGGAATTTTCTCAACTCGGTACGGACAATGAAACAGACAAATTCGTGGTTGTTTGAAAATTGACGGGCGATAAATGCAGATTGACACACGTGATTGACACACGTACTGTCGTGTATGTATATAGGGCGGTTACGCTGGGAACGCAGCCGGGGTAAAGTTATCCTCTTTGCAAAAGTTAACCGAAATTCGAGCGAACAAGCCAGGAATGAATCTCATACATTACGTAGCTCTGGTAACGTATACTCTTCGTGTTACTTCCGTTTTCCGCGTGTTATTTCTAGTTTTATGTCCGAACGTTTTCCGTCCACCCGTAGCAAGCCGAAAGAAAGAGGAAGGATCTGCTGGATTTCGCCAAGAGCATGACCGCTCTAGACGCCGCCACAAAGTAAGTTGCCAAGCGATCAAAATGATCTACTCACCATTTCACCAGCTAAAACGTTCTCTCTTTTATCCTTTGTCCTGTGCGTGTGTGTTCGTGGTACGCAGGACCACAACGGAGCAATTAAACAACGAGTTTAACGCACTCGACACAAAGATCAAAAAGATCAAGGCACAGATTAATTTTCCTTCGACGGAAACCGACATACAGGAACAGATGGCACAGTTTTTGCAGGTATCGCGTTTTTAATGATTATTTGGTTGGTAAAGCAAACAAAAAAAAAAAAAAAAGAAAGGGAAAAGGAGAAAAACGTTAGAAAATCATCGAAAGCGTCGAGAGAACTTTGATTAATCCAACGTTCGTGTTGTAGATAGCGGAACAAGAAATGAGTCAGTTGAAACGAGACATGGAAGAGCTCGAAACGTTAAGGCGATCGCTCGCCGAGTTTTTCTGCGAGGACAGCAACACCTTCAAGATCGAGGAGTGCTTCAAGGTGTTTCATCAATTTTGTCAGAAATTCAATCAAGCAGTCGCGGAAAACGAGAGACGTAAAATTCAAGAGGAGCAGGTATTAGCGAGGCGCAAGCAACGAGAAGAACAACTTTTGGCCAAAAAACGATTACGTACGTGACGTCGATTGTATGTGCGACCTTTGAAACTACGGGTTTTTATGCAAATTCGCGTTTTTATCAGTTAGAATATAATTGAAAAGATAGAATTGTTTTACGTTACGGAAAGCAATACGATACTGTGTATTTTTTCACGTTTTTCTGGGCAATTTTGCACTCTAAAATTATCCGTAAATGCATAAAAATTCGCGGTCTGATAATGCTTGTACTTGCTAATTCGTTTTATAAATCGCTTTACCCGATGTTAATGTTACAGTGACCAGCAACAACCAACAAATCGAGGCGCCAATCTCCGAATCCGAATACAATTTAATCGGTTACGATCCTTTCGATCTCGCCAGCGGTTTACCTCAAAGAAATTACAGTCGCGCCGACGCCAAGGTACACGCTTTACACAAATATATGCTAACTACTGAAATAACAATATTCAATTTCTCTCTCGGCTATTTTTTTTTTTTTTTTTTTTTTGATTCAAGATCAAAAGACTGCAGAATGGAGGCGTCACTTCCGACGATGATGTCTCGATAACCGGATCGCCCAGTATTCGACGACGTTTAGGTTCTTGTTCCGGTGGAATTGCCGACCAGCAATCTACCAAAGAAGAAACGTACTCACCAGGTATCGCTCGGTTTTATCCTTTAACGCGATCGCGCGCGGCCTATCTTTTAACGCACTCTGTCTCTCTCACATCCGCAGATGTCACACCGAATGGCACCCTCCGTCGTCGAAGAAGTCGGATACCAAGCGAGGATGACGACGGTAATCTAATGGATTTCTTGAGAACGTCGGGACAAGACGGCACTCGTGAGAGAAAATCATGGGGTAGTCTAGGTACAACCTAATTGCCAAACACGTGAAATTCCTTTGAGATTCGTCCGTTTCGTCTAACTTCCCCTTCTCTCCTTCCTCAGATCGTTCGTGGGCAAGAAGAGCACGCGGTCATTCTCGCAGAAGCGATCTACTGAACGCCGACTTCTCGATTGATCGCGAAAGGCCAAGCTCTCCGTCGCCTTTGATCGAGAGCAAACCTTTCTTGCACGAGGAAGAAACGAAACCTGCAGGGTAATCTAAGAATACGTAGTGACTAGGTTTCGATACAACTGACTGAGAAAACAAATTTACCGAAACTAGCTCTCGCTACTTAGTAGCTCTAGAGTTAATCCGCAATAGGATGAAGATTGAAACTTGCTCGCTATGTTCTTATCTTAACGAATTAAGCGTGATCCATGTGCTCTGTAAATGTGCGTCAAGTGTTCTTACATTATACACGCGTGCAACAGGAAAGCGTGGCGGCAAAAGATCGAGGCATGGTTGTCGGAGAACGAAAAGGAAGACCGTGCGGGTGAGGAGCTTCAGAAGAAAGCAAAACAGTTGCACAATGCGAATCGACGCTCCTACGAAGACTCTGGTAAATATTTATACGATATACACGTTCCCTTCTACTTATAATTCGATCTTAAATTGTATTTGTACGCAGAGAACGAAGGCAAGATGAATACCCAAATCGAAGGTGGTTCCATCCAAGATACATACTCGGAAGTTTACGATTGGCGTCCGTCCGTGGAAAAGACAGATGTGATGCGTACGATGGAGGCTATCGAAGGTTATATCTATCATTTCTATCAAATTCTTTTATATAAAAACGTGTGGTAAATCGAATTTAAGTTCCAATTTAACTTTGAATTTGTTTCCGTTTTAGAAGCGGAGACCCATCCATCGCAAAAGGACAAATCTCCTTGGCGAAAGTCGAGCCTAAACGTACCAAATAGCATGGAAGAGACTGACCCCCGTTACTCCCGTAGATTAAGGTCGAGACTCAGCACAGAGAATGTACTAACCTCTAGCACCTTACAGGTTAATATGCTTTGAAATCGAATGTCAACTACCTCTCTTGAAAAGAAATGATTTTAAACTTCTTTCTTAACGTCACAGTCAATCAAAGAGGAGGAGAGGAAAAAGAATAAAGTCGTCGACACCGTGAGTCCAGGGTCGCAGGATGAATTAACGATTTATCTACGGCAGCCTTACGGCGATTCACAACCTACCGGGCCACGGAGATTTTCGAAACTGAAAAGAGGCGTTGACGAAGAGAAGATCGACAAGATAGAGATCGATTCCGATAATATAGAAACACCACCGGCAACCAGGAAGCTATTCAGTCCGCCGAAAGAGGTGAAGCCGGTTGAGAAAGAGCCATGTAAGAGGGAACGTTGCAGCAGCTCCTTCCAAAGCAGAGATTTTAAAAACCCGATGCCGAAAAACGCAAGTAATAACGCTGACTTCGGAACAGGTAAGTAGCGCAGAATTAATTTTGTCACCGTTGCCACCGACGTTATCAATCGTTTCAGGTAACTTTGATCGTTACTCGGCGGCAAGGAGAACGCGAAGATACAAAAAGAATCAAGACACGGCGGAAAAAGATCCGAAACAGGAGTCGACGATCGATGTCGAGCTGGAAGGGAAATCTCCCGTGACTGAACGTCCACGCACGTTGCCACTGTCGGAGGAGGAACGCAACGAAAATTCTGACTGGCAAGATAAATCGAACCGGCAGGCAGAATCGTCGGATTCGTTCGACATCGACACGGCGTTGGCAGAGATCGCTCGTTCTGGCGAGGACCTTCAACGATTGTCGCGACCATTGGCGCACCGAAACTCGAGATTACCAATAAGTCAACCATCGGCCGTGGTTGCCGTGACCAACACAGTTCTCAGCCCCGTGATGCACGAGTCTCGACCTCGAGACACCTCGTTAACCGTCCTCCCGGAAAGAGCAGTGACCAGTCGCGAACGACAGAGGAGCATGATCGATCCTAGTCAAGTGAAAGAAGCGATCAGATTGACCAACAATCCACCGAGTCAAGTGAACGATTGTCAAAACGTCTCGGTGTCTCGGTCGCGAAATCAATCCCGATCTTCGGGAAAGAACGAATCTGCGAACGACGAAGTCGATCTAGCCAACAGCGACTCGAGTCGTTGCCAAGGGAACGAGTCCAACAGCGAGATTTATCACGATAAATCTCGACCCGACTCGACGCTGCAAAACCAAAGCAAGATACAACCCGTGCGATTTAACACGGACGGCTCGGTCTTTCATTCTAGGTTCCCGCCGCCCGATATAAATATCACCAACACTACTTCCACCTCTTGTTCATTGCTACACCCTTCCGGAAAGGCTCGAGACCAAGAGATGAACGACGAAGGTTTCGAGGAAACGCAAAGCTTAGTCTCGGAGACACTTAGCCAGGAGACGTCCTCTGGAAATTACGAGACGGACACTCACGACTCGACGCGATGCTCGCCAGCCGAGTTACGTTACTCCGAAACCGACAATCACCTTCCGGTTCGCGATCACGTCCAAGCAACTGGCCACGATCCCAGAAAGTCGATACGAGGTACGACGACGAAAACGATGTCGTCGCCGTCGCCGTCGCCGTCGATCTCGAAGGGATTCGAGAAACGAGCGAGCTCGACGAAACGCGCCATCGAGAAATCCAGCTTTCTTCCGAAACGAACGAACGCTTTGAAGCGAGACGCTGCTGCCAGAAAGGCGGCGGTGTCGATGCAACGAAATTCGAATCTAACGTACCAGTTGAACAACTATCAGTCGAGGAACGAGGTGGAACGTTCGGGATCGAGGAGCAGCCTTCGCAGCTCGCGGAGTTCTTTGAACAGCGCCACGTCGGTGAACACCGTGCGAAATTTAGTCCCGAATCACGCGCCTCTTCGCACTTACACGTCGGCGATTTGCGCATTGACCAACGATCTGCGAAAGAGCCCGTCGCACAGCCCGTTACCACCGAAAGCCAACGAGAAGCGACGAACGAATCCACGAGCGACGGTCACTAGAATACCCGCCAGCAGAAGTAGCAGCAGCGGGAGCAGCGTGGGTCCGACCGCGAGGACAGTTCGCAAGTCTCTCGGGGTGAGCACATCTTCCGATTTTTATAAAATTTCCTAGAAAACACTTTACTTAATTTCCTTGCCCATTCACTTCAGACATCCTTCACTATTCGGTAGATTCTTCTATTCTGACCCGATTACCAGAATTTAATTCGCTCGATCCATTTCTTTCTTTTATTCCCTGCATGCTTTCAAAAATTGCGAGCTTGCACTGTTAGACTAGCCCAACATTGCACTTGCTTATTTAACGCAAACTCGCTCTATATTTTTATAGTATTTTCTATCTTATTCCGTACGATGCGCGCTTTATCCCGTAGAAATAAATTAAATTAAATTAAACTACCGTGTTTTCAGTCAACCAACGATGTGCAAAAAGGGAATAGAGGACGGGCAATCTCTTCGCGTAGTAGCAGCAGCGGAAGCGGCAGTAGCATGGGGCCACAATCGTTGCCGTTAAATCGTGTAAACGTTGAAAAGGGTTCATCGTCGACTACCAAAAGTAAATTAATTCATCCAAGAACCGGAACCAGAAGTCACAGTTTCATGAGACCGACCGCCGCAAGTGTGAATAAAGGTTCCATCCCTAATCTACCAAGAAGTATCAAAAATTTGGTTAAATAATGACTCTGTAAAAAATTCAGTTCACCGCCTACGTATATTAATAACTGTTGGCAATACTGTATATGCTACTTGTCTGAGTTTTCGTAAAACGTTAAATGGTTCTTTTTGACGCAAAACCGTAAAGAGATCGTTCGCGAATGATAACATTTTAAGCTCGTTTCGTGTAAGTCAGATTTTAGTATCATTGTGACATATCAATGTGAAGGATTGAAAAGCAGAAGCTCTCACGGTAACCTAATATTTACGATATAGTTTTGTACTAAAATACAATTACTGCAACGTTGAAAATTCAAAGAAACGAGTACTATTGTAAAGTAATCTATACACATATCGCCAACCATTGAATGGAAATACAATATATATGGCATTACGCTTTGCAGAATCTCTGCATCGTGAAAACTGTATTTGCTGGTATGTAAGTAAATGTTCATTAAATGTAAATTCGTGTATCGCGTGAAATCGTTCGTAATTTGAGTACGAATTGTCAAATTATGAACAACGAGATAATGCAAGAAATAACTTATATCGTCTGTATCGGCCATCTACATTAGCTAATTACACGGAATAATTATTTTCAGTCTTTTTTGAATACAATTATACGAACATGTACCATAAGAGATCACTAATAATTAATTTAACTCGAGCAATACACGCGCGAGTGTCATTGATAACAAACAACAAATAAATATTATGTAACTCTGTTCAAAAAAGAAGATTTTTAATACCGAAACAGAAACGGCAACGTCATTCGTATTGTGTTTGAAATTGCCTTATTCTTATGCACGAAGCTGTAGAAGAAATTCGAATAACTAAATAATCCAAGAATAAGACGATTTCAAAATCAACGCGCACACAATTAAACATAAGGAAATATTACGATATATCCGGTAATATATATATATACGGAATTGAAGAAACAAAAATTACTTACAGCATTAATCATTTCATGATCGGCAATGAAAGAATTATAAAAGATAATATTTAAACATCGGTTTGTTACATCTTCTTAAGAACGATCACGGAAGCCAAAAGAGACCGGTCCTTTCGGCGCGAGAATAAATTCAAATTGTAACTCAAGTTCTTCGTCTACGATGATCTCAAATTCCCGTATGATCTACGAGAAAAAAAAATCCGACGATTAAACGTCGCGGCGTCAAACACGTTTCAAAATATACAAAACAAACCTTTGCCAAAATAAGCTGTAACGCGAGATCCACGAACCGCTTGCCTGGACATATCCTTCTTCCAGTTCCAAAAGGTGCGACCAATAACGGCGAATGAGGACTGACAGGGGTAAGCCATCTTTCAGGCAAATATCTTTCGGGAGATTTGAAATTCTCTTCATCCAAACCTGCTATCCAAGTATGTAAAAGCACCGTAGTCTAAAAGAGAAACGTTAAACAACGATCTGAATAAGAAAGGAGGAAAGTGATAATTTGTGATTAACACCACAACTATTACTTACTCCTGTACTAAGATGATAACCACTGAGTTCGATGGATTCGTCCAAAATGCGAGCGATACAAGTTGTCGTTGGAATCATTCTAAATGCAAAATGACATAACGAAGCCACAGATTAAAACGTGTTAAAATCTCTTTGAAAAAAAATGCGTCGCAAATCTACGCACCGATATGATTCGGTAATACATGCGCGAAGATACTTCGCTTGCCGTAGATTCTCGATCGTCAAATCGCAGCCAGACGGTGCCAATGAATACGCTTCTTCATAAAGTTTAGCTTGTACATCTGGATTGCGCGCGATTAAGTCGAACAAGAACACTAAAGTGTTTCCCAGCTGTACACAAAAAGTGAGAAGGTAAGTATGTAAAAGTAAAAACAAAAGTTGCATGGAAAAGTTGCAGTGAAAAAAAATCGCGCAACATGTTTTTACCGTGTGTATGCCAGCTGCTATAAAATCAACGATAGCCGCCTTTTTGTCGCGTATATCGAGACTCTTTTGCTTCAGAATAGATTGAAAAACAGCCTCGAGTGATTCATCCTTAGCATCGTTACGCTTCTCCAATATAGTAGCTTCAACGATTTCCGAGATAATACTGAAGACAGATAACTTGCATTGAGAACAAATTGAATTTTTAATCTACAGTAAACTCCCTCTTATCGGTTTCACTTTTACAGGCCAATGATCGTCGTAGAAATAGATTGTGATTTTTCCATAACAA
Source organism: Melipona beecheii (assembly GCA_032399605.1). NCBI lineage: Eukaryota > Metazoa > Arthropoda > Insecta > Hymenoptera > Apidae > Melipona > Melipona beecheii. The sequence goes on along the minus strand of JAUCMO010000501.1, from coordinate 4,059,832 downwards.
TAATGGACTTTGACATAAAGCAGTCGATAGCTCATTATCAGTTATATTAAAAAAAAAAAAAAAAATAACCGGACTTTACATCTAAGCGTTGGTATTGAACAATTTTTAATAGATCTTCAAGCCACCAATATATCAAAAATCTGCCAAATTATGAATGTCTTGATGTTACAAGTAATTTAATAGCAATATGAACATGCTGTTCACAACGAACCTAACGAAAATTTTGAACCAACGTGAAATTTTATTATAAAATTTTATATAAAATCTGCGTTTAGCTATAAATGATACTGTCGAATTAATTAGCTATTCTCATTTGTACTGGCCGGTTAAGAGGGAGTCTACTGTGTTCGTGTGATATCACTTTGAACATACTTGTATATTACATCTTCGCTCTCTATCAGTTGCTTGTACGCGGAAGTTGGTAATAATTTCCACAGCGGTAGTCCGTAAAAGGCGTCCCGCGAGGCCGTAAAGTGTATCCTGACAGCTTCCGCTAATCTCGTGGCAAGTTCGCTGCTGGAATCTGGCTTTAGAAAACCCAAATGTCGACCCAAGATCAAAGTACAGGTACCTAGATCAGAATGAAATCCTCTATTAGAAGTAAGTGCGACAATCGCTGTCGCAGTAGAAATCGATCTTACTTTCGAGACCCATTTTGTAAGCAAGTTCCTCGAAACCTGTCACTTTACATCCCGTTCTTCGTCGACGAATCAACTCGATGAATGAATCCGCGACGACATTCAGGGCCGGGAAGAAACCAAGGACAGTACTAGCGCCCGTCAGTTCTGACGTAAGAGCTACCCGAAGATTGTGCCATGTTTCTCCCTGCCTACCGAATTATACGTTCGTTTAAATTCTCGTTCCTCCATACAAATGTTATTAAAATGTTCTTTATTACTTTATTACTTTATAAATGTTATTAAAGTAGTACTTTACTACTTTAACCCTATTACTTTGAGAATTGTATTATATTTCCCGTCCAACGACGTTCTCATTTCTTTAAGAATTTTACATTTCCGAAGGAAATTGCGCGGTTCAAATTGTCCATGCTTATTAACGGATCAGAATTTAAAAATTCTTAAAGAGGTAAAGGGAAATACATCGTAAAAAAGCACGATGTTAAACGTTTCTACGAGAAACTTTACCGTAAAATTTCTCTTTTCTATTATGAAACTACGTGTATCAGCTATGAGCGCACGCGCATACAAAAACATGTTCGTCATTGAACGAGAAGTGCTTACTCATTAACCAAACCGAGATTCGTGTAACGATCCCGACGAGTATGCCGATAATAGGATATGACTTCTTGCGGAGGACGAAGTGGATACTTGGAGTTTCGGCGGAGAATAGCTTCAATGTCCTGACGCGAGAACACGGAGATCACAGGGAAATTCCACAATGCTTCCTCTTTGCACAACGCTCCGTATCGTCGGTATAAATCTATTCTTGAATGAGAAACAATCAGTTGTTACGATAAAACGTGCACAACGTATCCACGATTTGATCATTCGATCCACAAAACTTCCAAACTTGACGTTAACAAAACCGACATCGCGTGTCGTAGACCAGGACCAAATTTCTTACCTCTGTAAGCTTCGTGAACCTTGTTCAGTTTGTAGGGACCGACGTGAGAAAAAATCCATCTAGTTCCAAAAATCGGCAAAGGATACGGTCCTGGTACGTTGGACACTGTTTTTTGACATTTTTTATCGTGCTTCTCCTCATTAACTGATACTGTGAACACAACATGGTACGTTTCGAGGTGACTATGTCCTCGTGCGGTCTAATTTCTTTTTTACGGATGTCCAAATTAATTAATAAAAGTTAACTAATTTTTAAATTGGAATCACATGTTCAATCATTGAGCGATACATTTCATTTTCTATATAAGAATCTGATGTTAATCCATTAATATTATTCATCCGAGAGATATTTTAATTTCGGTTCTGTATAGAATGTCATACGAAAGACAAGGAAATACAGGCAACGGTGTTCAAACGCTTATGTTATTCTTATTCTATTTCGTACGAAATTTAATTTTAAATGACCGAGCAATATTCAAAGTGAGTGAAATAGTAATTCAAGAACGGAGTAAAGAATTTTGAAGTTCTAACGAACGAATTGCTTTAGAGGCCGAAAGTCTCTAGTGTTCTAAGCAATAATTTCTCAAGCACAAATGTAAGAACACGAGGTTTTCAAGGTTGAAGAACACGTGAGATCGACACGTTTTCAAGGTCGTATCGAATCGTGAGATTCGAGCTTAGAAAGGCACATCGGTTCGAATTGAAGGCCGCCCATACACGAAATATCATTTTCTCCCAACTTTTCTCCCGAATTCGCGCGCAATTGCTCGAACACATCGTTGCATTCTTAAGAAAAGAAAGTATATTATACATGTTCTTTCTATTTTTCCTATTTGATTAGCGCCATCTCTGAGTATAGTGAGTACAATTTATTTTCATATATAGGAGAGCTTGTTGCAAGATCATAATCAGTTTATACGTGCATTTGAAGTTTATATAACACAATAAGAGTTTCAGCGAGTCCCTCTTTTATTAATAATTTTTCACTCGTACAATGCGAGTTTAAACAAGTAGATTCAACTGACAACAGTTCGTTTAATCGAGCAACGACTGAATTTTGTTTCCAACAAATGGAGTTCCATTGTAACGTGTAACTTTTTATTCCAAAAAGAGCTTCAGAAACTTACCCTTGGGTTTATGAGGGGTACCGGTCCAGAACCACCAAGCTGGTCGATAACTAGTGGCGAAGATCAATATCGTCAAAAGAGTCGCCGCGATTATTTCAAACCAAGCGTTTGACAGTAACATCTCGAAACTCCTACAAAAAACAGGAAGAAAAAGCGCTCACTTGCGAATCACTGTTGCCTCGATCACTGTTCCAACGGATGGCCGAATCTTTATCTCGTTATCGTTATCGCGAAATACCGATCTTTAAGCGAAAAGTACACATTGCGTGCGACGATCTTCAACTTGGACACGAGTCAACGCGACGCGAAATGATTGTATTCACAGACGTTCGTTATCACAGACGATAAATGGATATGTCGAGAGAAAGAGAAAGAGAGAAAGAGAGAGAAAGAGAGAGAAAGAGAGAGAAAGAGCACAAACTCAACACCGCACATACCAGACACTTTACATATTATAATTCTATATTTTCGTGTAACAGTATCAGATCGGTCGTTGGTAGGAACGATCGAGTCGGGGGAAAAAAAACTGTAACAACACGATGTGACGATCAACGACGTGTTGTATATATATGAAATACATACGAGTAAGTAGTTGAGACCCGGTGTAAAACTGTTCGATCCTAGACAGGTAGGGGGTTCGTTCGACCGGTCTATGGAGAACGATCGTGAAACAGGAAACTGATAGAGAGAGAGCTTGTTATGCTTCGATTTATAAGAGGAGCAGAGCGCGTGATAGTACCGCTCGCGGAAGGAGCGCGAATCGCGATAAATCCAACTGGCCAGTTAGCGAAAAAATAACGCACCATCGCTGCTCCGAGTCCATTCGAGGTTGACTGAATGTCCCAGTGTTATTTACGGACCGGCGATTTCTTCTATTTGCAATGGGCTGATAACACGTGTCGTCACGTGATGACCCTGCTCTCTCTTTGACTCGCTAATCTCAAAGCTGTTACACGGATCGGAGAGAAAATGCCTAAATACCCGTCCCCCACTGCGATACACAACACACGCCGAGAGACTTGTACACGCTCGTTGGCTTGTGTACGTTTCGCACGATCGAGACCTGTTGTCATCGGCGATTCTCCCGCGATTCTGCCAAATAGGACGCGCAAGCTTGCCGTCCTCGTTATTATTACCAAAATTCTCGAGAAATCATTGTCTCTCGTAAATTTCACATTTATTATTATCGCGACATGACTTGCGCGATATCGAATAAATATCGCAGATTGTGTTTGCGAAGAAAACGTGCGTTTAGCTTTTCGTGAAGACCAGTTAGTTATTCGACGATCCTTCGCTAAGGACTATTGACCCGATAGATACGCACTATTGATTGTTATTATCGTGGGTATGTGATACTATATCAACAACGGCAGGGGCTACGAGAACCAATTGGAAGAAGAAAGCTTCCCATAATTAGGGACGTATCTGGAAAGAGGATCTATAGATATTCTCTCCCCGATAAATCGTCTTTGAACGACCCTCGCGTGTTTCAAAAATGTTCTTCTAAAACTTTGTCTCGGCATTCCACAAAATTAACAATTCGTCGAAGAAACTAAAATTAAAATTAAAATTTTGACGCGATCTATACAATTAATAAATCTTCAGCTTCTTTCGGTTACGTCCTCGATCTATTTATTTAAATAATATTAATCTCCATCCACGATATTTGTTAATAAAGTAGAAAATAACGTAACGATAAAAGCGACCAAGTGTTAGTTTGTTAGTTCGTAAAAATGTTTCTCCGTGTAACGGAGTTGCGTTCTTGTGTTCGCCGCTCGTTAACAACACGACCACCACCATCATTAAGTACCGGTGTCTGCGATTCTTCCATAGGTACAAAGTACAGTATTTCGATAGGGAATACATCAAATAAGTTCATAACGTTTATCAACCGTACAACATAAACCAAAAAAGAAACGTTATGTAAATCGTTATTTTCTTCCCTGACACGCGTAGTAAGAGTAAGTTGAGAAAGTTGAATGCATATTATCTTATTAGCGCGACCTATATGTCGGTCAATTGAATATTTACGTTTAATAAGTCTCAAATAAATACGTTGAGCACTTATCTACATTCACGAATACTTTGGTGATAATACACGCATATTTATTAATGCTGTTACGGTTAATTAATCTAATCTCGAATCGAAATATCTAATATCGTCACTTTGCAACAAATTTTCTCGCTACGCTGTCGTGTTCTTTTGCGTTGATTTTACAAATTTACAAATTTACGTTCCAAAACTAATGATTACACTAATTGGTAACAAATCTTTTCTCGCGTCGTATTTACATATACATATATAATACGTGTCAATCGTGCGAGCGAAGGGATGAACAAATTTTTAAATTTACAATTATATGATTTACCTACAAACTACAGATAGAACAATACTAATATTGACCAAAATTGTCAACACTCGCAATTTAAATATTCCGTTAAATATTCTAGCATCGCGTAACAATTTTGTGTGCAATTCTCATCTTTGGAGAAATCTAATTAATTTTCATCAAAAACTAAACTTGGTAAAGTCGATCAAAAAAAAAAAAAGAAACAAATGAAGATCAAATCGATTTCGAACTGATTTGCTTGTTCCATTCAAAGATCAATCATTGATATAAAGAAATAGAAACCAATTATTCGTTCCCACGATACAAGCGTCGATCACTAGTACCACGTGCTCACACAATGCAATTTACACTATTTATTTTAACTACGCGTACTGTCTCGCTTTGGATAAATTTTTTTCACATAAATTCAAAGCAGCAGCAAGAAGACGATGTTCAACGTGTTTCAATGATTCGCTTATGCCTGGGAAGTCGGATTTGTTTAAATTTTCGTGTTCGTGTTGCAGGTAGTGATCAACCAGTGTATAAAAACGAGACGTTCTTGTACTTACGAAGGGTGCGTGTAGTCTGATGTACAGTTAAAAAGAGACACCAAACGGTGTGTCGTCGTCGTTGAGATGATTGTGATGGTGGCGGTAGCGGTAGTGATGGTGGTGGCAATGGTGATTGTGGTGGTGGTAACGGTGGTAGTGGTGGTGATGGTGGTAATGGTGATATTGATGATGGACTATGGTGATTTTGCAAGTAGTCGCGGTAAGATTGACCGTAACCGTGACAATATTGATGAAATCATAAACAATTTATCATATCCTGTCCTGTAATAAAAAAAAGAGTACAAGTAAATATTCAAACCATTATTTTTAATTTAGAGAAGATATGAGACAACAATAATCAAACATCGATTATTGAGATAATAAAAAAAAAAGTTTTATTGTCAAATCTTCGACGAATAAATGACGCAAAGTTCTCAACGATCGGATAAAAGTCGTAAGTATGAAGATCCGCGAATATAGAATGCATATGAAATACAAAGTATAAAAGAATAATTGAACAAAATATAAAAGAAGCGTGCATTGCTACAAGACATTTACTCACATAATATGTATGTACGTATATACACATGTACAGGTGGTATATCGTTGTAACTACCAAAGGTAGTCGACCAACCAGGAAGTGATCACGGACAACTGGTCACTCGCCGGAATTCTGTCCGTTGCGATTACACGCAATTTCTGTGTAGTCTGTTTCAAAATTGAAATTCCTCTCGGTATAATAACACACTAGTAAAACGGGAATTTTCTCATGCGAGACATTGTTCAGGAAAAAGAAATTGTCGCACGTGTATTCCATAAAACAAATTTCTTGCAAATTCTTCTTTAACAGCTTTTCTCTTGCAACACGCTCCTTTGTATATTGTGTGAGTCTTTCAGAAACGAAACAGTGCGAACGTTAAACACATTTTATTTTAATTGCAAAATAGCAAGTTCTTTCAGGATTAGATTGTCACAATCTTGACAACATTTATTGTCTCTGCTTTCCCAGCTCGTTTCGATTATTCGATCACGTTTTACAATTTAACTGTCGTTCGTTACTATATTTGTAAAAATGAACGGTACAACTTCCATAAAGATGTCGATATTCGGATCTAGACTGCGACCCAGGCCTTCGATCACTACCATACTGAGAATCACGCTGCTGAAGGTTCCGTCCTGCTTCACTCGATGCCGAACCATCGCGGAAAACAATTCAGTTACCACGGTACTCACACTCACCTGCAACATTTTAAGATGTTCGTTGAAAATGTCTTCTTCGATTTCGGCCATTGCTTTTCACGTGACACACTCGTATCTTTAAAAATTACATTAATTCTACTTTGAAGATGTGAATTTACGATGTCTTTCATTGTACTTTTGAAACCTTCTGGGTCCGAGGATACGCATGAACTATGTTCCAGAATATGTTCCGCTGCCAATTCACCCTAAAATAAATAAATAGATTAGTACGTGAAAGACAAATCGAAATGAAAAGAAGAGAAAAAGTAATAAGTATACGTATATACATTTCCCATAAGCACCGATCGAAAGACATCTTTAAGATTTCGTCGACAACGATCATTTAGAGACACTACTAAACCGCAATCGAGTATGACTATACGTGGATAAGTTGGTAAGAAAGTGATAAATTTCCGAAACCAAGTGCTAATTTTTCCAGTTGGTTCGCAATTTGTTTGTACCAAGATATTACCAGGATGCAAGTCACAATGAATAAAATTGTCCTTAAATACCTGTTATTTGTACGGTAATTTTGATTGCAATTAAAATTATCAATCAATTCCTCGACGTGTACGTTAAGAGATTGCGTTATTGTTAACCATTTTTAAAATCATTTTAATTCCTATCTTAGCTAGTTTTCCCTGCAACTTCGTATCGTGACCGTCAAGATAATCGGAAATTGGAGATCCTTCGTGAAAACTTTCCACGAGAACTTCACACTGAGTAAAATCTGTATAAGGCCGTGGAAATATGACATCTTTTTTCTTAGAGAAATTTTTTGAAAATTGAAGCAAGTTCTGTGCTTCCAAATTCATGTCGACCTTGACAAAAGTTAACGTGTGAAGATAAATATCCCAAACAGAATTAACAGAATGATCAAAATTTATGATCTATCCAGTTAAAGCTTACTTGATTTTCCATTATCTGTGAAAACTCGTCGATACAGTCGGTAAGACTGAGCCATTGCAATTGCGGCATGATATATGTCGCGCATTTACAAATCCCTCTCATTATAAAAAGATCTCTTCTAAATTAAACGACAAAGAAAAACGATCTAGAGATTCGAAAAGATTAGTCACTGTTTTCTGTTATACACCGTGATATATCTCATACCTTAATTGCCCTTTAATTCCAGGATGTAAAATTTTCACCGCCACTGGCTGCAGCTTCCGATTAATATGCGCATGACCGTTCGCATCTAGTTCATCGACATTATCGTTCAACATTTTCTCTGAAATTGTATTACATCACCCGAAATGTTTGAAATGTGTTGATAAGTTTAATTCAATCTTTTATATATTTACCAATGAAACTGATTAACGAGCCAAATTTCAAATATTCGACAACTGCAACATACATACATTTAAATGCACGTATGTATTAAGAACTACGGAAGCATGAAAGTTTTTTATTTTTATAAAAGTTATAAGTATAAGTTGACGTTCGATCATGTATTAGATAGGACGAAAAAAAGAATTATGTATTTAAATGATTTACTTTGAATAAACACCGGTATTTGAGGTTTTCGTGTTATATCCACTCGAGCATTTAGATCCACCCATGCTTTGTACACCTGCCGATTGGACAAAATTGGGTTGAATACAACATACCGATCAAACTCGATCGTTTCAGTTTCATTTTTATACCTGACCACAACAACCTGACCCGATAGGCATTTCGTGTTCGAATTTCACAAATATATCCCTCCAGTTCGAACCGTATATAGCTTTAAGCAGTTGCTTTGTATAAATCCAAGAATGCGCGGAAACGCTTTGTTGCAATTGCGACAACGTGCGACAAACATCTTCGGGAAACAAATCTTTCCTCGTGGACGCCCATTGGCCGAATTTTATAAAAATTGGTCCGAGAAATTCGATGCCTACAATCGCAACTTATGTATCTGACATATTTACGCATATTTTTCTTTAACGTAATGAATAATTTTACCTCTCCGAAGGATCTTTGGAAACACGTGTTTATGCGTAAAACGTGTGACAAAATATACGATAGCCAATCCTGTTAGAACAGAACCAATCACGAAAATTCTCGCGACAATTAAGATCAGGCCGAGAATGTTTTCGTATTCCGAGCTGTTCACCAACAAGTTATTTCTATAGATTTGCATTTGATATTGAGGCTTGTAGGACAAAATGAGAACAGCTTTAACAGCTAGCTTCGAACTCTCGAAATTGTTGATAACGCTTCTCGGTATCGATCGATGAAACTGTATCGGGGCTACGTATCTTCTGCTTTGCCATTTTTCACCCTGACTCTGGAAGAATTTGTTGAAACGAAACACTCTCGAAAAATTCGTGTAAAAAGTCATTACAAGTCGTTAATCGTGTTCGAACGATGGCTTTGCCATATCCGATAAGATTATCCGTCGATTACTTCTACAAAATTTGTTCCTCCGTTGAATCAATTCATTCTTTTAATTTGGAAAATTCAAAAATCGATAAAAATCGTTATTGCTAATAAATCGCACTGTTGCTAATTTCTATTTGCGAAGGTTAAAACATATGTCAATATTCAATCTTACGTACTGAAGTCAAATTAATCTGCATTCAAAATTTACCGTAACGTGTTACATGTTACATGTATTTCTCAAAACGTTGTAATCAAATTACGTACATTTCGTATTTCCTCATTTGGTAACACTGCTCGATATATTTGCGACTTGTGAATCACAAGTCGATTGTTAGACATTCGTCTAAAAAGCTTCCTTCGATATATGAAATTTCATAATTAAAATATTAAATGTACAGTTAAAAGGAAACAATGAAGAAAAAACTTTAAAAAAAGCAGTGAAAATGAATAATTACATCTATTTTATATTCAAGAAATAAGGTTGTGTTTACACCTTTCCTAACCAAACTAGATCATTATTTATTTGATGATCAATAGTTAACTGAGAATACCTTCTATCAATAATTCACTGAGATAATCTGTAGACATTATTCTGTAACTGATTGTTTATACGTACACGCACATGTGTTCGACATATTCAAGAATAATATAAAGAGGTATCTTGATCCGTGTGCATAATATTTATAAATGACTCTGTACCTCAGCAAACTAGAATGAATTTCTAATGATAAAAAAAGATAAATGGAATCCAATCAAATGAGAAGTGTGAACTATAATGAACAAGGAATAACATACAGTACACAGGTTTTTAATTAGAGGCTATAGAATGCCTACGATAGCCAGTTCGTCTTTAACGTATGAAATCCTTATGTATCTAAACTCTTTCTATTTTGGTATGTTTGCCATATGTGAATTGGGTATGGGCTTTTTTAAAGCTGCCAATCTACCTTCGCCTGGCACAAATACAACACTGGCAGAGTTTGCGCTTTTGTTCTTCCTTATAATCACAGAAGGAGCCAGAATTTATCTTGGAAGAAAAGGAAATTTGACAGAACATGGATTACCAATTCTTATTGGAGTTATTTTAACTGTACCCAGCTCCTTAGCAACACTATACTTTCTAATTTGGCAACATTATGTACTCAGACTAGAAGTGATTCTCTGCAGCATACAATTGGTACTTCTAGCATCTGAACTGGTCATTTCTATATTGTGCCTTATTGCCATTTACAAACCTTCATCTCCAGAAGAATAAACAAACACATCAGTACAAGTTTTAATCAACTGCATCATATTGTATGTGTTCGTCATCAATAAAAATTGAAAAAATTCAATCTACAAAAGTGTATGTTTTTAATTACTGATATATCAAAAATCTTATTTTTTTAGAGGTAACAAAATACATAGACATTCTTTATAAATTAACTTTGTACACAATAAATCGTATAATCAATTTTTTTTTTATTAATTCCTTGTAAAAGTGACATTTTTTGTCTATAATAAAATAAATATTTCTTGAATAAATAATGCATTTTTTGATCTAATTATTTTTAATATGTATATATGTATATGTATATGTATATGTATATTTTAAAGTACTCAAAAGTTTTAAAAGTTTTCATTGTAAAACTGAATTAAAAATTCAGAGAGTTAGAAAACTGAATGTTTAAATTAATTCTTTTTCTAATGCTACTATATGAAAATTGCCGAAATATTATAATCAATGTCCAATATAAATTAATCTCTTTTTTGCAACTAGAAACGAAATTTTATCTGCATTTAAAAAAAAATTTTAAATTTAATAGAATTTGTACCTATGTTTTTTGTTTCTCTAATTAATCTTTTATACTATTTGCCGCAGCTCTACGTCCTCTTATTGCACGTAATCGATTGTTACAATATATTCGTAAGAATACCGAACCAAATACTAGTAGAATACCAATAATACCGATAACTGTCACGCGATGATGATACATCAAACAAGATAATAATATAGCCAACCCCTGAAAAGAGAAGAAAATGAAATATTTTAGATTTCTTTATATTATTAATAGTAACATACGAAAAAATAATAACCTGTCGTATAGTCATCATAATGACAAATGTCACTGGGCCAAATTTAGAAATTGTATAAAAGATATATAATTGACCGCTTGCAGAACAAATTGATATAAGTGAGCAATCCACAATAAACCTAGGATACTGTGCAATAACAAGGATATTAAAGTTATTTCAAATATATGTAGTTACTACAATTATTTTTGTTAATTGAAATCACCTTTGTCATAAAAGAAAATATGAGAGGGAAACTAGATTGTTGAAACAAAGACATTGCAGTTAATAAACAGGAAAACATATTAACTACACACATCATTTGCACACTTGTTGCACCATACTCCACAAATAATGCACTTTGCCAGGTACTTGTAAAACTATCTAATAACAAATAGCCTCCTAAGAGAATAATACCAGACACAGTAGTAGCTCCATCTAAGAATATTAAAACAAAAATTACAAAAGTGTAAAATTTGTAGATTTACATTAAAATAACGAAAGAATGCTTACCGTTTTTGTAATCTGAACTATCTAACATGAATAATGTCATTCCAATAGAGATGAGTACAGCTGTAACATATTCGTAATATTCATATGTGGTATGTGAAATTATTTTCCCCATTATCATTACTGGGATTATTTTCGAAGCTTTTGCTAATACCTAAAATGTATACAATTATTGAAAGAAGTTCACAAATCAAGAAATAAAGACAAAATGTGATTACCTGTGTTGGGAAACTGACATACTTTAAAGCTTCGTATTGGCACCAACTACTCATGATATTTGACAAGGAACAAAATACATACTTATAAAGAGGTGCTTTATGTTGTGGTTGCCTTTGAATTATTAAATACAACCCTGACATTAAAAATGCAAGAATTCGATTTACAAATACTAAAAATTGTGAATCTTGGAAACGATCCTTGTTACCAGCAACATCTTCATATTCCTGAAAATTAAATGTATTCAAAGACATTTTGGTTAAGAAACAACAAAATTACAGATATAGTTTAATTAATTAAATTAAACTATATCTGTACTTATAAAATATGTATGTATTATATTATAGTATCCATATTTATATGTTTAAGAAAATACAACTGTAAATTCAAAACTTTGCTTCATTACGACCTTGGCAATGTATGTACATATATATGTATTTATTAAATAGATTATACCTGAGTCATTATTTTTTCTTGTAAGTAACCCCATGTTAAATAACTAATTTGCAATCCAAAGAAACAATACAAGAGTAACAAAGCATCTTGTGTAAAAGTACGTTGGCTATGATTTGATGGCGCAGATGTGTAAGAAGAAGAATCCAACAATCCTGTCTCACAATTTCCCACAAAACATAAATGTACTAGCTTGGGTATACACCCTTTTCCTTGAAAAAAATCACAGTATCAAACAAAAGTTAATAAATCCAACTAATATATCTTGTTACTTACCTCCTCTTTGAATATATTTAGTATGACGAACATATTTATATATCAGGCAACCTGGCAATAATACAGTAGCGTAACTCAATAAATTTAAACATAACTTAATAATCCAGTTGTAGGAAGAAGTTTTTAAAAAATTATCTCCAGTGTTCACAAGGGATTTAATAATTTCACTAGCTCCAAATATAAGGCTTACTGAAAGTAGTAGCAAAATGCTACAGAAAAAATTATTAACATATGAAAAGTATCATCCAGCAGTTTTTTATTTGTATTACATTTTCTAACAGGAAAAGAGAGAGAAAGAAAAGAAGAAGAAGAGAAATAAAAAGAGAATCATAATGTTTATGCCTATTAAAACAATTTCGTGTTTTAAACTCACCATATTACAACATCGCCCAAAAAATTTCGCATTGTTCTAATTATAATAGAATTTCGGTAAAATAAATGATTATAAATTAACTGATTGTTTCATAATTTTGCTTCCCAACGTCAACTATTTTATTGTATCTAAAAGTATTATAATAATAATTTGCAATTAATACTGTACTACATGATGCGTGAACGTTTAACGCAGTATTATTTACATAATTTCTAGAAATTCATTTAAAGATATAGAATTCATTAAAAAATTAGTAATAAAAAATATTCTGTATAATACTCTGATTAATAATTCAAAGATATCTAAAAGTATTTTTGTAAATCATTATTTAAAGTATATGTCAATTGCATTTTCCTAACAAGTGATATAACAAACTCATATCTGTTGATAAACTATATATATATATATACATGCCACAAAATGCATACGATACACTAGTATTGATTGTTTTCTTTTGTCTAAAAGATTTGACAATTTAACGTATTTTAGCATGTAATTATATATCTTATTTTATTTTTTACCAATGATAGGATATTTATTTCTGTTAATTGATAATAAATAATGAATAAATGAAAAATATCTACTGTTTCAGATACATTTTTTTTTGTATTCAAAATAATACATCTGTACATCTGTATTTGATATTGAAATATGATAAAATAATATTTTATGTACAATATGATATTTGTCTAGTTATACTGCATAACAGTAACAGCACAATTTTAATCGTTGGTATGTCAGTCTATGATAGAACTGCATAGTGGTCTATGATGAAACTTGCACACAATACGAGAAAATTATCTGAAAAAGAAAATATAAATATAAAGTTTAATCTCTTATGATGTAATTTTATTTGTGATAATAAATAATTTTTATTAATAATAAAAATTACATAATCATGATTTCTCTAGGTAAGTTTCAATTGGATAAAATAAAAGGCATAAAATTAACATAACGAATCCCAAGTTACGACGCTACTATTTCTCGAGAGAAGGGATAGTTCTATCCCTCCTCTGAAAAATTTTAGCGGGAATTCACGCGGGAAATGTATTAAGTATTGTATGTATTTGATGTATATGTTCTAATAATTAACATGTATGTGAAGATCAATCAGTGTGTAAAGTTTTGTATTTTATATAAAGAAAGAAATATTTTATATAAAAAAAATTTTTATATAGAAAAACAGTAGAAAAGTAAATATATTTTTGTACTTTTTCCAAGTCAAAAATTTGGTTGTGTTGACAAAAATGACCAGTCTCACCTGCAAATTGTATAAAAGACCGTTTACAGTATGTATAGAGGGTAATATAGGAAGTGGTAAGACAACATTCTTAAGTCATTTTAAACAATTTGATAATACAACTGTTTTACAAGAACCAGTAGAACTTTGGCGTAATGTTGCTGGAATAAATTTATTGGTAAGATTATTTGTAATAATTATTGGCAAAATCTTTGAATATAGATTTATTGTTATTTCTACATAGTTATCTGAAAATTATATAACATTAATAGATATTTGTTTAAAATGTTTAGGAATTAATGTACACGGATCCTAAACGCTATAGTTTTTTGTTTCAATCATATGTACAATTAACAATGCTGCAACTTCATACGTACAAATCTACAATGCCTTATAAAATTATGGAAAGATCAATATTTAGCGCAAGATGCTTCATAGAAAACATGAAACGCACAAAACTATTGGAGGACGTAGAAGTAGTGGTTCTAGAAGATTGGTATGATTGGTGTATACAGAATGCCAATATAGTAACAGATTTAATAGGTATGTTATCATAAACATGCAATATAAATTACATATTTTTATTTGACAGTAATCAGTTATTATATTTACATTAATGTAGTTTATTTAAGAACATCGCCAGAGGTTGTATATGATAGAATGAAAACAAGAGCAAGAAAAGAAGAAAATTCTGTGTCATTGGAATATTTACACCAACTTCATAATATTCATGATGAGTGGCTTTATAATCAAACATTATTTAATTTACCAGCACCAGTTTTAGTAATAGATGGAAACAAAAGTTTGGAAGAAATGGTCATACAATTTGAAAACTGTAAAAATTTAATTTTCAATAGGAAAGAAGAAAAAAATTAGAACGGAAAAAAAATAATTTTGTAAATATTTCTTGTATATCTGTCAATTGTATTACTTTTTTTAAGTTTCTTATATCGGTATATATCATATCAGGTATATGTTAATATATTTAATTTTAGATTTCTGAAAAAAGTATAATAGAGATAAAGATATAAGAATATATTTGTATTTAAATAAAGACAAAAAAAGAAATTTAATATTCTTGACGGTTTTGTAATATAATTATATGTAAATTTTAAATAATTGCATTTAAAAAGAAGATGCATTTCTGAACATTATACAGTGAGAGATTTTATGTAATTATTAATGCAAAACTATATAAATAATTGTTTTGTGTGAAGCAGATATCGATAGATAATAAGCCACTGATAATCCTAGAATAAAATAACTGTATTTGAAATATCTGCATGCTTAAATTTGTCATGTTGCTACTGCAACTTTATTCTGAAATGCCTTTGTCACTTATAGTACTTCAGATTGATATTATATTAATTGTATGTAATTCAACAAGAATTAATTAAATATTGAAACACAATGAATATATGTCATTGTAAAGATCATATGATTCATTACGATTTATTTATTAAAATAACATGTTCATAGAATATACATTATAAATAGAAACAGAAGTTAACTTTTTACAATAATTATTATTATAAAACAACTTGGATATAAATAAAGGTAATTTTTGTTTTTAATCAAAAAATATAAAAATATGACAATAAATTTGGATATATTCAATTAAAAAATAAATTGTTCGAAGATTTATTGTTACAAAGATTATAGAAACATTATAGCGACTTACTGCGAGCAGAAGCTAATCGTATTGCACAATCATATTCTTTACAAATCCATAAGATTTTTATCAAATTTCCAATGTCTGCATTTTTTGTGTTAGCTCGTTTCCAGTCAAGAAATAGCTGATAAATTACCTAAGAATATAATCATTAATACAGACACTCGCGATAATATACAGAAAAGAATATTAACATGAAAGAATATTGTAATTAAATTTACTTCGCTTATGCCTCTGAATTTATAATTTTCTTCAAATTGTTCAATCTGACCCTCTGAATATGATAGCTTCCTAGCGACGTCTCTCCAACCATGTCCAATATAAGTTTTAATCATAAATATATCATCTAAGGTAATTTCGTCAGTACAAACACACAAGCATTCTACTTCTGCTGGCATTTGTTGAATTTTTTTTGACCATAGTTCTTCCGTTGCATTAACATTACCATTAGTAAATTGATTAATATTACAAATATAACTAGTCCTTGAACCAATTTTTACACCGTTTGAATTAATTATATTATAATTCACTACACGTGTTCCATGTGCTATAAAGTAAAAAACAATTACTTCAGTATAGTCAAATTTGATTTCTTTCAACAAATGAATAAATGAACAATACTTACAATGTCTATGTTGTTTCGACTTTGTTTTCGTTTTAACATTCGGTATTTTACGTTCATTTGCATTCTGTGAAGAAGCTTTTGTATCATTTAGATCTTGCTCTTTGGTAGAAGATTTAGTATTTGTGATAGGTACTGCGTTACTTTTTTCAGACGATGTTACACTTTGTTCTAACTGTGCTTCTGAAGTGATAGAAACAGATTCAGACTTCGTTGTTTTCGATTCATTATCGTTCACTGTATTCGATTCTAAATTGTGCGTATATCCCTCGACTGGTATTCGCGGTGGATCAGGTTTTGCATCGGTTGTTAACATATGAAATCGATGAGACAAATTCGAAAGAATTGGCATTTTCTTCGAAATTTAGATAGTCGTTCAGAAGAAATGTCTCCTCGCGTTATCTCTTTTTCTATAATAAAAGTATCATAATATGAATTCTATATTTTCATTATCATTACGTTTGATGAATGTCTGATTTACGATGATTAATCTCTGAAACAAATATAAACATAAAGCTGACTCGAAAAAAAGCAAAAGCGTGGTACGCGTAATGTAACAAATTATACATCCGTTTGTTAATTTCTTGATTACGTGCTAATATAATTTTTATAATTGTATATAATTAATTTTAATTTTTATTTTTATAAATTTTTATAAAAATAAATAATATGAAGATTTTAATTCAAATATCAGATATTTTTTTTATATAGATTTATACCCCTACCTTTTTTCTCTTGGATATCTAAATCAAGTTACAGAAAACTGAGCAGGAATCTTCTTTACTATTTTACAAGATCTTTATCTCCTTATTATGGATGCATTGGACGCTATGCCGACAATATCTGGAATACCAGTATTTATAACAATTATGTACGTGTTATTGTACAAATTGTCGTTAGTAGTATTGAAAAATAATAGAAGAAAATTGAAATGAAAAATGAAATAGATTTCGTTATCATTAAAAATATTAATCACATGAGTGTGAATTTTAATAATCGGGTTTCTGGCTGGTAAATCGGGTGATCTTGGGTTTTCCAGAAGTGAAAGTTCATGACAAACAACATCGCTAGAAACAATTAGCAACGCAGATCAGCTGAATAACTAGCTTTCAAGCAGATAATTATTTCTTTTTATTATTTGTAACATTCTTGTAGTCATTTAATTTATTCTTATGATTTATGTTCGAAACAAAGGAACAACGCAATTTCGAATGACTATGGCTTATCAACCTCTAAAAACAATAAAAACGTAGAATTTTTCAGAAATCACGTTCAATATTAAGAAGCATAATTTTTCTTTTACTAATTACATCTCCAAATGATGTAAAATATTTTCAAACAAGATATTTATGTATCTGTAGAATTTAATAAAGGAAAATTCTTTTATTTAAAATATTCAAATTAATTTAATTTAAAGACTTACAGTTTCTTGATTTTTAGGAATTTTTCGGCTGACGGATATCTTTTATTATTTCGAAAAGAAAGTTATATGTCGTTCTTGACAATATTGCTTCTAAATAAAATTTGTCAGCGCGCACAGTCAGATAAGATATATGAATAGATCAAGCCTGGGATTTCGTTATGTACCTCGTCCGTGGTTAGGTCTATTCATTTACCTCATCTGTGGCACAGTATTCTTTTTTTGTTAACCTCTCTATTGTCATGAAGACATTCACTGCCAGTGTAATAAGTTTTTATTTATAAATTGATTTATTGTTAAAAAGATGAATCAGGAGAATATTTTAAAAAATTATATATTGTCTCAGTATTCCATAGAGAAATTGGCAGTAATAAAAGAAAAATTAAGGGAAAATATAATTCAAGCTGACCCTATGTGGCAAATACTAAATCAAAAAGTTAGTATGGAAAGAAGTAATTAAAATAGTATTTAAAGAAAATCATATTGAAACTTACATTATCTCACGTAGAAAAAAGAAGTAATAGATGAAGAAAGTATAGAAGAAGCTTCAAATAATAGTAATGAAGATTGTAATGATATTTTATCCAAGAGATCAGATCAACTTCCATCTACACAATTTTATTTTACACAACCAGACAAATCCTTTAATATAAGCACTCAGCAGGAGCATATATCAAAGCTTGATATCACAGAATGTCTTTTCGAAGAATTAGAATGTCCTAATGGAAAACTGGATTGGAATCAATTGGAAAATTTAACAGAGACAGAATGTCTAGAAATAGTATGTGATTTAGAAAAAAGATTAAATATTATAGGTACATATAATTTATGTTGTTCTATGAATAATATGATTTTGAACCAACGAATTAAATATGTACAAATTTTTTATACTCATTTAGTATTACCAAAGGTAAAATTTGATATAAGAATTAGATTGTTTGTATAACATTTTACATAAATACAATTATATATTAATTGAATATTGTTGCAGATTATTGCTTTAAAAGAACCTTCCAGATTACTTTTATCTGTTTTAGTAGAAAGCACTCAAAAATTTCCAAATGATATTCAGCAATTTATTTTTATTCCTCTTTTAAATGTTGATTTAACAGACACAACAATTATTGATGCTGTAGTAAATACTTTCGAACCTGAAAGACGTATTATTCTTATTGCGTAAGTACTGATTTTATTATTAATCAATCAGATTTTAAAAAGGACATTAACAATTGAATGATAATTTTTATAGGAAGTATTTATCACACGTGAAAGAACTTAAATCATGGCATCTTTCCTTTTTGCACACTTTGATTACTACTACGACAGATACTACCCTAAATAACAAACTCATACAGTTATTATCTGAGAAAGCAGTTGATTTTGCCAAGAATAAAAGCTTTGGGAAGCTTGTATTATCATTTATAAAGTCAAGTATTAAATTTTCAAATGAACAAAAGGAATTATTGTGGGAAATAGCCAATATTAATCAGACATTGTATAAGAAACCTATGCAGAATATACTAAAATCTATGTAACTTATACAAATGTTCATACTACAAAATATAAAAAATTTTGTTATGAAAAGTTGTATTTTTTCTATAATTATCTTTATTTTAAAATAATTAAAAGTAATCAAAATATAAAACGCGTGCGCATAGTACGTTTGAAACTTGTATATGAATAGTACTAACATGACAGAAGAACTTTCCGGTGTAACTATAGTAATTTTCATCGCTGTTGGAGTCTTAACGATATTATTGTTGTTTATATTCGGAAAACGACAAATTATGAGATTTGCATTACGATCACGTCGCGGTCCTCATATCCCTATTGGACACGATGCACAAAAGGTATAAAATTGAGGTTAAGTTGCTTGTGTATATGTACATGCATATTCAAGCATATGTATTATTCACATACATATAATAATGTTTATTTTAAGATGAAAACTGTTTTAAAAAGTATGTTGATTACACTATCTAACTATTCAATATTGTCAATATATTTATATGCACACACGTATATGTATATGTTAAAACAGCATACTTTCAATTGTTTAGTCACTGAAGAAGGAGATTGAAAGACGAATAGAAGTAATACCAAGAATTCAATATGAGCCACAGCTTATTAGTGATCCAAGACTTATTTTAACTTCGCGAGGGCAGGTTCCACCACATTATTATAGATTAAAAGCCGTAGATGATGTTAAGACCTTAGGTAATTATATTTATTATGACAAACAAAATCTTTATGTTTAAATTGATTTTTCATCATCTTTTATAGAAGCTGAAATTACTAAATATGACAACTGCTTAAAAAGACATCCATCTGAAAATTTACGAGCATATTTACTTGCCGTATTGGCAACACCATTGAATGGAAGTGGCCAAAGATTAATTCATCAATTCTGTGATTTATATGAACATGCGCGACACGATCCTACTGAGTTTGGAGATGAGGAGTATCAAGTATATACCCGTTTATTTCTTAAGTTAATGGATGCGTGAGTATGATTCATTCTAACTATGAAGTGAAAGTTTGAAAATCATAGCATATCTTACCATAGTATGATGAATGAAATGTTCTTAAATGTTTCTGTAGAGCTCGTTTATTGAAATCGTATCCTAGCAGTAGAAAATCTAGTCCAAGTCGTACGCCTATAAAGAAAAACATTGAGACGAAACGGAACATATTGGAACCCAAAATGAAACTGCTCGAAGATCAAACATTGACTGGATCGCGTCCAAATACGTTAACAGTGATGATGCTGGATAATAGTGAAACATCTGTTTAGCATTATGAAAGTCGTCACATACAGCATATGTGACGAAATGTTTATTCATAATTGTTGGTTTTCACATTATATGGAATTGCAAGTAAGTGAAATATATCATTAACTTTTGTTTCAATGGTATTCCGTAAATGTGCTTTTCTTTTTAATTTCGTATCTTAAATTTGCAGTAACGAACACATTTTGTGCAATAGAAATTATTTCTATCCAATATATACAACTTGCGATTAAATATCGATGTCAGTTTTAATCGATAAATATTTAGTCCACACATTTTTATAATATGGATTATGTCTTAAGCAAATCAATGCTCGATGAAACGTGTACTTATATGTATTAGAAATATTACTTGTTCTCATATAATTTAACCATTCCATTACCTAAAAGATACATAATATTTTTAATAGACTGCCAATTCTGGAGTAACTATATGACTTTCATTGGAAATGTGTTAATTTGTTAAATTATTACTCACACTAAGTTAGATTATTTTGTAAAGAAATAAAAATAATCGTGAATACCTGTGGAATTGCATGTTTCCAATCCTCTCTATTGGAAAGAACCATTAGAGCTTGAGGAAATAATTTTATTCTGACATTTTCTGATTTAATTATTACATCTTGTTTCATTAACATGGAATCTATGCCACATAAACTAACAATAGAGAGAAATAAAATATTACAATGGAATTGTATTTTATCGTTGTAATTTTGCGATGATTCCATTAAAAATCCTTGAATCTGTGTCATAAGGTCGAGAATCCAATTTGAATTTGATCTTTCGAAATGCATATTCGTTTGTACTTTTTGTATAATTTCGAGAAAATATGTTTGTACGCTTTAATGAAAAATATTAAGATACATGTTTACTTGTGCGTTCAGTATAGGAATAAAATTATAATAACAATCAAGAATTTTACCTGGATGTAGAAGTAACAGTTTCATCGATGAGTTCGTTTAACCATGTTAAAGGAGCTTCGACATTGGATTTCCTTAAAGCCAATTCGGCTCTGATCGCGATTGCATTCTTTAATTTACTAGGCGTTGTTTCCCACCATGCTTTAGGAGACGTCATTCTTTCCAATTGCTTCATTGGTAATTCTAAAACTGCTGTGAAGTAAGAATTAAACCGATCGCATGTTAAATCTATTTTGTCCAGAAGTTCTTCCAACATAATAGAAAGCAGTGTAGAATTAGCATGGCATACTTCTGGATTTCTTAATGTCTGAGCATACGAAGTCATGATGCAATGAAACAACTCTATCGAATTTTCACTATCAACGTTCATTTTTTCAATTACATGTTCTAACGTAGTTTCTAAGAATGGTTTAATAATATTTGGTTGTACAGCTTGGCACAAATCTTCAAGATTTAAATATAATACAGAATGCTCATTGTCGTCCCAAGCGAAATCTGCTCCATTGTTTACAGATTTGTACGTTGATAAATAATTTTCTACAAAAGATTTTGAAGATGAAGATATCGTCGCATGATGACACGCGATAGAAAAAGTATATTTTTTTGCTTCGGCCGACAGGTCAAAAGTATTCTTTAGAAAATTCCAATTTATATTGGGTAATGGTTTTGGATATTTATGAGCAAATATTCGTAAACATTCCGTAATTATACGGTGATTGTTCGAATCGGATTTATCAGATTTCCTCAAATATTCACCGACCGCTCTGATTACGCTTTTTTCTGGTAGATACTTAAAGTTCTGCGGTTCTCCTTGAGGCCACATGTAAATGCCGGATCGGAAGTTGCTTACTTCTTCTGTTATGAAGGAAATTAAAAGATTACCAGATGCTACCAAAGCCATTTTATTTATGTTTTGAAGCATTTGAATCCAACAAATACTAGGTATATACGGAAGCACATCCTCTGGCTTTTTCATCTCTTCGGTCGCTGTTTTCGCATATGTTGCTGGTAATGTGAGATTACATCTAAATTCTACAGGTAGTGTTTTCAAAGATAATTGTTCTAGATGATATGAAGCTAGAGCTTCAAGCGCAGAGTTAATTATTTTTACATCATTCCAAGTTGCGTAATTCCATAATCTCGATACAATATCATCAATGACTTGATAGTGTTTTTCAAGGCATTGAGAAGGTGTGTAGAATGCCACATCACCGAGTAGTTTGCAGAAACTTCGCAAAACAACAGGCCGCTTCTCTTTTTCCATTTTCGGTGCTAGAACTTTCCACGTTGTGCAAATGTCTATTACGGATGCTTTACAAAGAGCAGAAATAGATTCAAGCGCGAGCGCGCTTGCGGTTCCACCGTTCATACTTGTCGAACGATTCAATATCTGCAATATGAAAGGTACCAATTTTTCCCCATGTTCAGGATAATTTTCACAAATATATTTCATGGCTCTTGCACAAGTCGTATCCGAATACCAGGAGAAATCGCTTTTCATCAATTTGCTTATCGCAGCGTAAAGAAATCTGTAACATCTTGATTCTCTTTTCAATGCTTCCAGATATAGTTCTATCATAAAATATTTAAGTTGCTTGTCACCGTTTAACAATCCGTTCAAGGTATGATTAACAATCGGTACATTCTCTTTTACAATCATAAGCTCCGGTATAACTAGTAACAAACATTTGGATTCTGTACTGCTTTTACATTTAGTTAGTTTGTGCAATATTAATGAAAGTACATGTGATCCGAAATTTCTCGTTTCTTTGCTAACATTAACGAGAATATTACAACACAGTTGAACTATCAATGGATCGTTTGACTGTAAAAGGAGACCAGATATCAATAGTTTACATTTGTCTTTTAAGTAAATCGGTGCGCGTGACATACTGTTCAACCATGATAACATATCATTCTGATTCCAGATACTCAAGCAATGCACTAACTCCGTATAAAATTGAATGTATGGATCGGAATGGATAAAAACTGTAAAGAGTTTATTTGAGAATATCATCTCATTATCGCACGTTATTCTTGTTTTTGCAAATATCTGGTTAGCTAAATCTCTCGCCGTGTCTAGCGCCGTAGAACATAACACAGACGGATATGCAATCCATTTTACAATAGTCGCTATCAAAGTGTTGAAGAATATATCGTCATAAGACATTTTCTTTATTATTTCCACACCTGTAATATAATAAATTTATTATAACATACATATTTAGAAAAACCGGTAAAAATCAAATTGAAAAACACTTACATATTTGCAAAGCACTATGCAAATAAATAGCTGGGCATAAAATAATTACTTCTGCCATTAATGTTAACATGAGATTTCCTATATAGTTATCACAGTAATCTATGATGAGAAATATAACATAAAAATTTGGTTCTGGATCAGAACCTTGTTTCAGTAATTGTATAGTCAAAGACACAATTATCGGTAATAAAGCTGTACAATATTCCCTATTTTTTTCTGAAAAAGCTTTTTCTGCAAGCTCTAAGATTCTATAGTTTGTATTTATGCAAGAATGATTTTCCGCTGTACACAGCCAAGATAAAATTTCCGTCTGCACATGTGATTCATGTTTCGATTTAATTAACAGTTGCCAAACTTGTTGCATACAGCAATCCAACGAATTTGACGAAGGATTGCATAAAATATACAAAAATACTGGTCGTAACATTTTTATGCCATTGTTTTTAATCCTAAAATATAAAGAAATTATATACACAACTATAAATACATGTACATGTCCAAATACATATGTATAATTGTATACAAGTATATTTCTACATATAGATACATACCGGGTATCTTGATGATTTAGAATAAATGTCATTTGACTTAATATAGTCTGCCAACTATTTTTGTTTTGATTTAAAATCATGATAAAAGGGTGTTGTGGTGTATATAATGTAAATGGATACACAGTTTCATTTTGTGTACCGCGTTTTAAATCTAATATTAACAAATGACTTATGGTTGTTGTAGCAACCATATAATTTCTAAAATATGTGTCATGTTATAGAACAATATTAAAAAAGGAATGTTTCTCATAGAATAAATGAATTTCTATACTTTATAGAAGATATACTCGAAATGAATGTAGATAATGCCTCATTAATGTCCCATAATCCATTTTCAACCAGAGCAATTAAAGCTTGACAGGCGGATATACTAAGCGTGACATTTGTACTATCCTTCTTTGTTAGTAATAACTTAAACTCGGGTATCTGTTTAAATTGAAGACCGAATATAGTAAATCAGAAAATTAAAACCAAAGTATGATAATCAAACGCTTTACCTTGGAAACATGATCCGCTTGTTGCTCGCACTTCTTTTTCTTAATAGATTCGAAGAGTTTAGACGTTGCCTGCGTAGAAAGATGCATTGAAATTGAATATACCATGTGACAAACATAACAGTTGCAAAAAAAAAAACGAGCGACTCACGTGTGATATTAATACAGGATTCGTCGATTCTAATTTATATTCTATTTCATTCATTGTATAAAAGTAATGTTCCAAAGATTGTCCGATATATTAATTATCATATAGCCCAGTTAATGTGTGGTACCGGCAGCACTTCGACGTAATTGAAACTCGTGCCATGAGCACATCAAGCGAAACGTTTAGGTTATAAAACATAACCTTGTGTTCTTAGAAATACATTGAAGTTTATCATATTCGTCTTTTTTTTTCTGTAGATGTTATGAAAATAAGAGTAACGTATTTGTACAAAGAATACATAAGATACGTATATCAACAGAAATGTAACAATTACCTCATACAATTAATGGCTATCGTATCACGAATGTACATTCTCGCTCGCTAGTCCACACAGGGGTTCTCAAACAAACTGAATTTCGTCTAGCAGCGTGTATGGATGTTATATATGTAAATAGATAAAAATTATAAAAATATCGTTTGGCAAGAAAATATGGAGCAACTATTGTTGATAGGATAGAACGAAAGAGAAATTGATTGTGTCGATGTAAAAAGGAAAGACTGAAAGACGCGAACTCATTAAAAAAGGACGACAGTGTATCGCCGATCGAGGATACTGTATAATAGTAAGATTTTTCAATATATTTATTCGTATGGACAAGTTGGAGCATAGTGCACAATATAATTAATATATAGTAGTCTGAGGAAGGGGTCAGATTACATTCTGGAGTTTGAACACAATATCTTACAATTTAACGACAAGATGCCTGCGTTTTTTTTCTTCTTGTATTTGCTTCTGTACGTAATGTTACTCGTATATTCATATATTCGAAGTGTATAATATATAAAGCGTAACGACTCACTATTTTTATCATTCTAAAAAAATGGAGACAAGAATACGGGTCCTTGTTTATTACGTTACGTTAATATTTCAGTCCATCTTATGTTGTCATTTAATTTATTCGTTTGAGGATTTTCGCAATGGATTATGCAACATCGTGGCAAATACGTAGTACTCGCTAGAATATATCCTTAGTCGGAGATTGTCTCCAATTGTTAATTTGACGTTTTTTTTCTTTTTTTTTTTATCTCGTTTACGTTGAGAGGAAGTATTAACAAGTCGGCATAAATCAGAGCAATGCCGATCCTGATGCGGGAAATCGAAACGATAATTGAACGTAGGAAGGAGCCGGTTTGAACCAAAACAGGAGAAAAGTTTAGACGTAAAATATATGATCATTGATCGTGATACGTGGTAAATTTATTGCCTGTAAAATGAGGGTTTTTTTTTCACGAGCATGATTCGAACGGACAACGCAAGAAACGTGTCTACACGAGGAATTTGCTAACGTCTATATATCCGACCATTGGAGACAGCTCCTTTTTCTTCGCGTAATTAGCGATTAACAATCTATATTAAATTTTCGTTTAAAAGCAAATACACTTTACAGCCTATACAATCCATACAAGTTGATTTTCCATCCCTTTTTTGTTCTCGCTTAATTTTTTTTCCTTTTTCTTTTTCTCACTTTTTTTCCATTTAATCATTTTTTGTTTTTTTTTTCTTTCTTTCTTTTCTTTAATATCCTCTACTCGAATTTAAGTTTTGTGGAGAGTGCAGGGCAGGTCCAGGTACTTAGGCTATCTGTATATTTTCATAAAAATTCGTCAAGATCTTCGGCTTTTTCCCGTTACTATGATTCGCGTGTCGTTCTTTTCTGTTTTTTTCTTTTTATTTTTTATAAAAATCACAGCACAGCACCAGCATTTTTTTACTTTTTTTTTAAAGCCCGCCCGATTCTCCTTCGAACGCGTCTCATTAAAACTGAGACGATTCCCCGCGCGTTTCTTCGCCGTTCTCACTCTTCTCTCTTACTCTCATTCATTCACGCACGCACGCATACATAAAACACGGGCATCCTTTCTTTTTTTCATCTTCGCGGACTTCACTAAAATGAATATCGCCGTTGTTATGCTCGAATTAAAAAAACACGCCTTGTTCTCTTTTCTTTTATTTGGCATATGCAACACTACGCGACGGTACGATCGAACTAATTTCGGTTTCTTGACAACGTGTTTTGCCAATTGTCTGTACAATGTTTTATATTTGCTTTTTTTCATTCTTTTGTCAACGATATAATAACAAAATAATAAAACCGATGGCTAAAAATGAATAGTCATGATAAAAGATACAATGATAATCGTCATTGATAGCCGCCAAAATACTATACGCGTACATCACGGTGCATATGTGCGCGTATACATACTATACATATCTGATAACTTTTTCCATTTCTTGTTAATTAGTCTTCTCCCGTTTTGCTCATCTGTTCTCTCTTTCTCTCTTACGTACACGCTTTCACTCTTTCTCTATCTTTCCTCAAACGCGCACTGTTATCTCCATATTCATATGCACACGCACATGCCCACATTCTCTATTGTATTTTCACGCAACGCTAACTATCATTATTTTTAGTAAACAAATAGCATTCTAGCTTATTTAATGTACAATCACTTATCGTCACGTTATCGTTATTTAGAATTATCGTGATTTTTTTGTTTTTTTGTTTTTACGCTTATACTCTCCTCATCCGACACGTGTTTCTTTTCGTTCGTATTTATTTGATATCGTATAACCGACAGGTTCACGCGCATTTCATGTATCGGTAAAATAATCAAATCGTCTAAAAAAACGTGTCATTTCGCGGGTCACATAATTTCTCTAGAAAAATGTCAAGTCTGTGGTAGAAGAGATCTTCTTCCTTTGTGTTTTTTTTTCTTCTTTTTTTTTACAATAAAATACAACGATCTACAATTTCACTGTTATAGACAAAGTTCTCGGATCGAACTCATTCGCACGTACGCGTTATACACAACGAGTTTTACGGAAGGAACACCGCGACGCACGCAGTGGACGCGCAGAAACAACAAAGTCCGTTTCCGTTTCTTCCGTTTTTTTTTTTTTTTTCATTCTCGCACATTCGCATCTCTACGTTACTACAAGTGCAATATAAATTGTCGTCTCTGAACGCGAATCAACGCAGTTCGAGGCACACAGTCTCTTGCATCGGAGAAAAATCGGGCAATTGGTTCGCGGTACGGCCGTAGCAACTTCTTTCGTCCTTTTTTTTTTTTACGCGTAGGATACCAGTATTTAATTTTGCGACCGTTTTCAGTCTAACGCAACGAGATCTCACTGCGCGCACGCTTCCCTCGCATTCTTTCTCACTCACTCTCTTTCCATTCTCTTCGTAGCATTTTATCTTTCCGTTGCTCGTCGATCTTTGCGGCAACTGGTTTCTCCACTATATTTTAAGATCGATCGGAAAATTTGGTTAAGTATTTCGCGTTTCGAACCAGGTACAATGATGCGTCGAATGTTTCCACACGTACATATGTATCGTTCTTTTGACCACCGGTTAAAATCCCGAGTTAGGAGCGAGTTACGAGCGAGTTACGAGCGAAAAGCATCCAGGGTCGAAGGTTGGATTCAAGCGTTTGTCGTGTTTCCTACACGTTGTTCCGCTCGCATCGTCGTTGTCATCGTCGCCGTCGCCGTCGCCGTTGACAGTATTGAAGAAAAGATCAGAGCAAATAAGAAACTCGTATAAAAATCTGGAAAATCTTTGTTTCACGCTTCGAATGGAAGAACATGGGTGTGTGTACTAGGGGCCGTTTTATCTCGTTCGTTTTCGATCGTGTCTTCGAGAAGAGATTTCGTTCGAATTTCACGTGAATTGTGCGTCGACACTCTAGAGTAGGATCGATCCTCCGCATAAAATTGCGAGAACCACCGAAAAACGTAAGGTCGTTTCTTATACGCATAAATAAAATACGCAACGTCGCGTTACGGAACGTTGTCGGCGAAGAAAACCGGAGAAGGCTGCAATTTCAGTTTCAAAGCTAATCGTTTCGGTGTTTGATTCAATCGTTTCTATAACTAGTCAGCACCACCAGGAATTGGATTCGATGGATCGCGTTTGGATCGGCGTCGTG
Source organism: Melipona beecheii (assembly GCA_032399605.1). Lineage (NCBI taxonomy): Eukaryota > Metazoa > Arthropoda > Insecta > Hymenoptera > Apidae > Melipona > Melipona beecheii. Next base: position 4,030,644 of record JAUCMO010000501.1, on the reverse strand, counting down.
TGTTGTAGTAACCTCGTCGTGTGGTAGCGGTGCTTTTTTCCTTGGAAATGGAACGACGACAGTTCGGAAGGCGTGCGCGCTTTTCCGCGAGAAACGAAACGAAGACAAAGACAAACAGAAGGCGGTTGGACAGTGTGTGTTCAAATAGCGTCATCGTCAGCATCTGCGACAAGCAATCACCGCGTACACGATGACTGAATCTCGTCGGAGATCGAGTTCGGAAGATCCTTTCGATGACGATATTTCTTAGACGATGGACGATAACGATGACAACCGGAGACGACAGGCCTTAACAGGATGATGTGCTGCTGCTGTTGACGGAGTCTCTCTCTCTCTCTTTCTCTCAGTCACTCTCTCTCTCTCACTCTCTCACTCTCTCACTCTCTCACTTTCTCGCTGGTCGCGTTAACGAAGAAGAGGTAGCAGTGCCGAATTAGCGGTATTCCCGAGACGATCCTAAGGTTGCCTGCCAGCGGTAGCAGAGTGCGGATGTCCCGCGGCGGTTGCGCCGCTAACCGGCGGTGGATGATGAGACGTGTGATGAGTTTGTGCGGAGGTGGGTCCGGTTGTTCCGGCAGCTAGTACGGGACCGGGGGCCGCGGGTCACTTGGGCGGGAATGGCGAGATCACCGATGCGGCTACCGCGGCGGCCTGCTGACTCGCCAGCATCGCCGCTGCAACACACACAGATACCGAGACTCGTTAATTCATCTTTTTTTGTTTTGTTTTGTTTTTTGTTTTCTGTCTCTCTGTTTTTCTCTGTCTTTCGAGAAATGTCGTTCGTCGTAACATCGAATAGGATTCTCTACCGAATCAAATCCACTCTCGCCGCCGGTTTACGATTTCGATTTCATCTTTTTTCTCTTTCTTTTCTTTTCTTTTTTTTGATTTCTTTCTTTGATTTCGCTCTGAATTTTCTTCCTATCCACCGCGCGCATTTCCACGGTCTTCGACCAGATACCGACGACGACGACGACGACGACGACGACGACGACGACGACGACGACGACGACGACGACGGCGACGACGACGAAATTCTCTCCGATTGCCTTTCGCGTTGTTGCTCGTTCGTTACGGCCACAACGATTTTCGGCGATTTCGCATCACTCCACAGCCCAAGTATAGCGAGCGAGCAATCACCGAAGACAAGTTTGATAGGAGAACGAATATCGAGGAATAGACGGAGAGATCAGAATTACTTACCAGGACAAGAGCGTAAGAGGGAATGACAGGGAAGAAAGAGGAAGAGACGAGGAATCAAAGAATAAAATAGAGGGCGTATCAAATTGTAAAATATGAAATGTCCGATATATTCTTTTGTATGAAAAATTTAAATCCTTTTTTTTTAATTTTAAATGCAACTTTGTTACCATTTTTTGAAACATCTAAATCAAGAAGCTGTTGAGCGTGTCTTCAAAGAATTTATCGAGACTAATATTCCAAACTTTTATAAAAATAGACTAATGACAGAACATAGAAAAGAAATTTTTATCACGTTAAAAAGCTTGTGATTAAATTAATTGGTGTAACTGAATAACGAACTAAGAAATAATTATAATTTATTTAAAAAAATCTGTAGATTCTAATAGTTTTTATTCCGACTGAAAGTCTTATTATGTTCGTTTATACAGTTATTAAAAGTCGGACATTTCATATGTTACGATCGGGTATTTCGTATGTTAATATCTTTATCGATACCTAACGAAATCACGGATAAAGATTATGGTCGAAAGACACAATACGTAACAAATATCGTCGAGCTTTGTCAGAGTGTAGAAAGGAAAAGAAAAGAAATTAAAATGAAGTTTCCAAAATACTTGAAACGACTGCACAAAGCGATTCCTAACGATACTCTCGACAATGAAGACACGTTTCATCGAGATTGAAAATTCAAGGAGGATGGAGGAAAGCTCGATCACCGCCAGCAGTAGATTTGTCGCAACAGGTCGCATGCACGCCGATATCGATCAATCGCGGTCAACGATTTATCACAGTGTGAGCTAGGTATCCGTTTTTAGTTACGTATTTCAAGCGTTTCGTAAATCAAACAGTACCCTTTTAGTCCAACGCTTTTAATGTACATTTAATACAAGCACGTGGAACGTGCACGTAGAGAAACGCGTGAAGCGCCGATACGATTTTCCGTGCTCTCGTCTAAGTATCTTCACGTGTGAAATCTAACTTCTATCGATTCTCGCGAGACTCGATGTTTTATCGGTCGTGCGATATTCGAACAGCGAGGTAACAGGAACATCAGTCTCTCGAATGTCGAATCGAGGACGAGGACGACGATCGGTTATCCGAAGAAGGAAGAACGAGGATCGAAGATCGGGACGGGATCGTGGTGTTGGCGACGATCTTGGTCGTAGTCGACGGCGGTGGCGACGGCGACGGCGGCGGCGGTGGCGGCGGCGGCGGTGGCGGCGGCGGCGGCGGCGGCGACAGTGGTCGGTTCGGCTCGAACCGCGACTTATTGTCAGGGTCTGACGAGAGGCTTACCTCCGTAAGGGGCAGGATATTGTCCAGTCAATAGGGGATAGCCTAGGCCGACGTGCGTGTGATGATGCGTGTGCACGTGTCGCTGAGGCGGAGGTGATCTATTGTCCTTGGTCAAAGTTCCGGCGCTAGCGTCGACCGGTGGAGGTTGCTGCTGCTGAGACTGTTGCCCCGCCGATTGACTCTGCTGCTTGGTCTGGGGTTGTTGAGCCTGCGACTGCGGTGGACCCGGGCCCGCCACCGAGCTAGGCGGCCCGCTTGGTGGCCGCGAAGGTGTCGGCCCCGCTGACGAAGGACTGGCCGATGCCGCGGACGTTTTCGGCGTAGGCGACTTGAGCGCACGCTCTTGAAGCTCGTGTATCTTGTGCGCCGAGTAATACTGATTGGCATGGTGCTGAAGTAAGTCGAGGGCTTTGCCGCCAGGCGGTCTGCTGAGATCCTCCGGCGCGTGATACCTCGGCAATTGATGGAGGTACGGATTGCCGGAATACGGTCCAGGAACCAACATCGGGCTGAGCCCGCGATACATAGGATGACCGGGATCGAACGGCAACGCGCTGTAATGTTGCGGTTGCATGTAACCCGGGTGAATGTAGGCGTATTGCGAGGTGGGCGGTGGCGGTGGTCCTTGCGTTTCCATCGTCGGCTTCACACCCTCTTGCTTGTTCTTCGAGTCGTCGTTCTTCCCTAGATCCTGCGGCTTCTCCTGTTTCGGTTGATGTTTCGGACTCGGGGGTGGTGGTTTCGCCTGTTGACTCTGTTTACTCGCTTCTTCCTTTCGCCTCTGATCGCCCGGGTACAGGTAATACCTTCGGTCGTCCTGCATCGGACCAGGTGGCGGCGGTGGAGGGGCCGCTCTTTGACTCTGCCCGCTATGGTACACGTGATAAGGACTCATTTGACTCTTCATCTCGATACTCTCCTTCAGTATCTGATGGTTCTCGTGCTGCTTGTCCTTCAAGCTAGGCTGCTGCTGTTGCTGTTGCTGCGACTGCGGCTCCTGCTTGATTTTTGCCTTCTGCTCGTGCATCTCTTGCTCTTGCGCCTGCTGCTGCTGCTGCTGTTGCTGCTGCTGCTGCTGTTGTTGCTGCGACATAGGCTGCGGCGGCTGATACGGATAACCGGGCGGCATGTAACCGCCATAGCCGCCGTAATAGTGAGGCTGTTGAGGCTGCGGTTGTGGCACCGACTGGCTCAATTCTTTTTTTTCCTTCTCCGCTACGACGCTCTGCAAGCTGGCCAGTGTCGGCATCTGCGGTATGTTGAGCGGCTTCATTTCTTGTTTCGGAGTGAGATCGCTCGGCTTTTGATCGATCGGTTTGCTCTCAGGAACGCTCGGCACGAGGTAAGGGGGTTGGCCGTAGTACGGGTACATGTTGAAATGAGCCGGTAGATGCGCGCTCGCCGTCGCCTTCCCGTCCTTCTCTTGGCTCTGTTTCGACTTGTCGGCCGGCTCCGCTTCGAGCACCGGTGCCGCGTCGTCGGAGATGTCCGAGTAGGCCGGGCTTTGCACGTCTTCTCGTGCCGTGTCGACAATCGGTGGTTCCAACGGCGATGGGTGCGGGCTGCCGCCCGGCGACTTTCTCGACTTCTTCTTGTATCCCTGAGATTTCGACGACGTCCTCGGATCCTTGCTCTTGTCCTGGTCGGGCATCAGAGCCGCAGTAGGTTTAACTTTGAACTGTGGCATCTTCGCGTGCAACGATACGCTCTGATAGGGTTGCAAGTGCGCTTGTACGCTCTGTCCTGGGTGGCCGGGTTGCGAGACTGGCACTTGTAAGCCTGCCGCTTGCTGAGACACTTGGCTGGAGAGACCTTGAAGGGCCGGATGTTGGCTTGCGATACCTTGTAATCCGCTCGGCTGCGACTGCTGTTGTTGTTGTTGCAGTCCAGCCTGTTGCACCACGTGAGCCTGCGTTGGCTGACCGAGTTGTGCCGACAACGAATGTTGCACGGACAATTGGTGAGCAGGTGGCAGCTGCTGTTGCTGTTGTTGCTGCTGTTGTTGAATAGACGACTGCAATTGTTGACTGGATTGCGGCGGAGGCGGCGGTCCCGGTTGGCCAGGCTGCAACGACTGTTGACTCGATTGTAAAAGGGGATTCGTTTGCTGCGAATGCTGCGACAATTGGGACGGCTGTGGCGGCTGAGGAATATTCAACGGAGCCGGAATGTTTGCACTCGGGTGAGGCGAAGGTACCGATCTCGGCGACTGACTAGTTCGAGGACTCGGACTAGGAGGCGAGTTCGAGCCACCCAGTTGGTTCGACTGTTGCTGCTGCTGCTGTTGTTGCTGGTGTTGCTGCTGTTGCGCGGCCTGTTGTTGTTGCTGCCTTGCCGAGGTTGGTATCGTCGACGACGGCGCTGGCAAGTCTTCCTGGCCAAATCTCAGCACACCCGGCTTCACGATGCTCTTGCTGCTTTCTGAGGTGAGCACGGACGCGGGCGACGACTCTATGCTCGGGGAGGTGACACGGGGCGGGGGAGGCGGCGTTTCGGGGGGTAAGCCGGTCGTTGGAGGACTAGCCGGCCGGAGTGGCGTTCCCTCGGGCTTGTCTGCCGGTGACTTGACTGGCGTCGCCGGACTCGGAGCCTCGATATTGCTCTCGTCGTTCTCGGACATACTGGTGATGCCTTCCTTCGTGTCGTCATCGTCCGCCGAGCCGTGCGCATGACTCTGATGATACTTGAGCCCGTTTATGTGTTTGTACTTTTTGTTACAGTTCGGTTCCGGGCATTCAAGTAACACCGGACTAGCCGGTGGCGAGCCACTCGGCGGCGTAGGCGGAGGAGCTCGCCTCTTGTTCTTGTCCTCTTCCTCGGGGCCTCGGGATTTCCTCTTCGCCGCTGGATCCGGTCGTGGCGGGACGAACGCGGCGGGACTCGGACTCGCTGCCGGCGAACCTTGCGCACCGCGACGACCTTTCGCGCCACCGTTTCGTAGTTTACTGTGCACCGAACTCCTCGTTTCCGTGAAGTTGCTCAGGTCGTTGCCCGGTGTTGAGTTTGCCGCGGCTCTCCCCCTTTTGCCCCGACCTTTCGGTGTCCTTGCGTCGAGGTCGCTGGTTGGAGAGTCGCAAAATCTTGGCGGCGCCCAATCGTGACGTGTGCAGTCCAGCAACGTACCTACGTACGTCTTCCCCCGCCATGTTACGTTCACCACCAATACACCTGCAACGCCGACTCAATCAATTCCTCGTGAAATCTCGACGACGGTCAACGATGAACTCACCTCCTTCAGTTTCGTGCCAAACTATGCCCTCCAGAGTCACCGACGTCCCAGGCTCGCAAGGTCCCAAACATTCCGGCTCGGTGATAGTCCCCACGCTTGTACCGACGCACACGTCGGACATGTCCTGCAACGAGAGTATTCCGTTTATCCGTAGGTACACATCGATCGATCGTCATTGCTACCGTTATACGCGAGTTTCGCGGTTCTGCTCGAAACGTTGCACGTCGCGCGGCGGCCGATTCGTTTCGTGATTGACCCCGGCACGCGTCCCTCCTCCTCCACTGCAGGATTCAATTACATCGATCGTCGACTACTTTCTGATACGAATAAATTTAGGAACGCCGCAGACGTAAATAATCGCAGGCATCGTTGCAAATGCTGTTTGCGAATTTTCTGCTCGAGAGAACAAGTTTTCAAATGCTTTTTTTCCGCCAACTGTACAAAGAAAAGTTCCGCAAGTTGAGTGTAAAAACAGAAATGTCAGAGAACCGGTAGAGTCTGATTCTATTGGAATTTTTAATTCAGCATATCTTCTGTCGTTTCTACTTTTTTTCGAGCTCGTTTCTAACAAGAAGAGAAGGAAGAGTGAAAAAAAAAGAGCGGAAGGAAGAAGAGGACGAGTTTGCAAAGTGCGAACAAATTACTCTCTTTACCGTATTGGACTGCACGTGTGATTGTTCTTCAGATGTAAAGTACCGCACGTGTCCACATATATACACATATGTACATATATATAGCTCCTTTGATAACTGTGTCTCGCTCCGAGTCACTTTGTCACGCAACGTATTTTGCACCGCATAATTTTCATCGCGATAACGATGACTTACGCGACCAATCGATAGGGTACTTTCGTCCGGCTTCCTTTCGATTACATCGATCCACCTCGATACATAGGTAGGTATATTTCATAGAGAAGGAAACCAAAGGACACTACCGAAACCCATTAGACCGGTATCGAACTTTTCGATCGTTGATTAAATAACAACCTGAAGCTCTATTTCCTCAGTTCACTTTACGTGTACTGACTCGACTATCTGTTTAGTCGTTAATCATCCATCCTGTCTGAATTAATGCATACAGTTTTTGTTTCCCTGTTGTACTTGTGCATCAGACGATATACACGAAGGCGTGTACCACGTGTACTTTTTTTCAGCTCCAACTGTTAATCGATCTGGACGAAGATTAACTCATTACCTCACTTTACGAAGATTAGCATCGATAGCTTCGACGCGATGAAAAAGAACAGATGGCATATGAAATGGTTTTGTACTGTAGTACTAGAAAACGTAATTATCGATTCGAATTTGTCACTTCGGAAGCATTTTGGGTCACTGCAACGAAAGTATCTGTATCATTGGCTACGACGATTATTACCCTAGCAAGACGAAGCTTGCTCCGGGCGGGAAAACGACATTTGTGTTTGCGTTCAACGAGATAATATGAGTTTGTTGTTCTTTCCAAGACGTGGTTTGCGCAATTGGCTTCAATTCCATTGCAGGGGAAAACGAACTTTCCATCGAATCGTTGCTCTGGTTTTCTCACCTGATTTTTTTTCTCTCTTTCTCTCTCTTTCTTTTTCTCTCCCCTCTCTCGTTCGAACGTTTAGGGCAGCCACGAAACCAAACGTTCATTGACCGAACATTCGACTATATGGTTATACGTACATCCCGAAACATCGATGCATACTGTAATATTGATTCACGCGTAGGGCTTTCGCGCCATCTGTCAGCAGGTTACGCTGAGTTTCGCGTCCAACGTAGGACACGTTCTCCTCGCGAGTCGATGTTTTCCCGATCTGCTCGAGAGCAGGTCAGGCATCACGGATTAAACGAAAAGGAGACCTAACGTTTCCGATCAGAAATCGATCGGAAATGAACGTCGTCTATAGCTACGGCGAGATTTTTTTCAGAAAGAGATTGAATCGGTCTGGAAGTGTGTATGTCGTGCGATTTGAAATGAGAGAACCAATTCGAACGAGAGGAAGATCTCTCGTTGTCATTCGATCTCTCTCTCTCTCTCTCTCTCTCTCTCTCTCTCTCTCTCTGATTCACACACGCACGCACGCACGCACACAACACACACACACACACACACACACACACACACACACACACACACACACACACATGTATATATATATTCGTTTGCGTACTCTCGGGGGTGGAGACCGCAGAGTATTGATTTCACCCCCTTTGCGTACCCCTAGCTGTTTCCGTTCCCCAACCGAACAGTGTCTGGTCATCGAGCCGAGACACGAAATCGCGACACGGGTTGCCGTTACTTCTTTACGCGTTCGTGATCTCTCGCATCCGCTCTTTGAACGACGTCATCGATCTGACCTAATGCTTGCGAAATGTTCGAATGACACGTTTGTGAATTTTCTACAACTCGGTCGCCGAGAGGGTGAGAACAAGGCGAGATCAAAGTGAAAAAACGCGGGAATCAGACTCGAGAAAAGAGAGAAGAGAGAAAGACAGAAAAAGAGAAAAAGAAAGAAAGAAAGAAAGAAAGAAAGAAAGAAAGAAAGAAAGGAGGGGACACGAAGAAAGATCGGGCGCAGAACGAGCGCGCAGGCGCTCGCGGGTACGCTTGCGCGCTCGTTGCAAACTCGCGATAAATTCGTCGCGAAGGGGGTTATAGGGTTACCTTTGGTTCGGAAGCGGAAGTCTTCATTTTCTTCGGAGGTGGGGGACTGGCCGCGGTATCCATAGCGTCGTCGGGCGTTGTGGTGATCGGAGGCCCGGTACCGGGTACCGTGGCGAGTTTGGTCTGTTCGGGTTTAGCAGCCGGACCGGCAGCGGTCGCGCTAGCTGGACTCGGGGGTGGACACGGTGCCGCGGCGGAGTTGGCCGGTGGACCAGGCCCCTGGGACACGGAGAATCCAGTCCGCGAGCTCGGCGGCGGCCCCTGATTCTGCTGGGGGGCGGTCGCGGCTGCCGGCGGTCCCTGAGATTGCGCGACCGCCCCAGCCCCCGTAGCTCCGGCTCCAACTCCGACACTGGCGCCCAACCCTGGCCCAGGTCCCGGACCCGGCCCCGGTCCGTTCGACGTCTGACCCTGTCCACCGGCGCCACTACCGCTACTGCTACCACCGCTGCTGCCTCCGCTGGATCCACCACCTCCACCGCCGCCGCTGCCCCCTAGTCTCGCAGTCCCGTTCATCTCTGACTTGCTCTGCTGGCTGACCGAGTGATTGCTCTGCGGCTTTTCGTGCTTGTCCCGCGCCTTGTCCCGACGATGTCCGCTCGATCCTCTCTTCGAGCCAGCAGTCGAAGAGGACGTGTTACCAGTACCACTAGCTGAATTTCCGGAATGACTTGGTTTTGATTTGTTAGACGACGACGACGACGACGACGACGACGACGACGACGACGACGACGACGACGACGACGACGTTGAGGAGGACGAGGATGACTGACTACCGGTACCACTGCCACCACCGACACCTCCACTACCACTGCCGGTACCTCCGCCGCCGGATCCGGGGCCGGCGACGCCACCAGTTCCACCGGCACCGACGCCACAGCCGCCGGCACTGCTGCCACCGACACCGGCACCACTGCCGCCACCGGCACCGCCACCGCCGCTACAACTACCACCACCACTACTACTGCCACCGACACCGACACCGACACCGACACCAACACCTCCACCACCGTTGGACCCGGTTCCAGTTCCACCGGTTCCACCCGCAGCGCAGTCCGAGTTTTGAGCGTTCTGACCGACAACCGAAGCCGAGCCGATCGACGACGAGGAACTCGTGCCCCCCGACCGATCCGACACCGACGAACCACTCGAGGATAGGGAACCAGCGCCACCGTTCCCGCTATCTTGCGACGACATCGTTCCATTGATCTCGTTCGATTTGACGATCTCGTGTTTCGCCTCGCTGCTCTTCGTGCCCGGTTTCGTACGTTTGATCTTCATTTTCAGTCCTTTGTCGACGGTGGCCGAATGTTCAACGGCCATTTTGCCCGGATTACCAGGATTCCCGTGCGCGGCGTTAACGCTACTACCTACCACCACGGCGTTATTCTGTTTACCACCAACGGTGCCCGCGACGATCGCCGAGGAACCGTTCGCGTTTCCAGTACCGTTGCTACCGACGTTATTCACGATGCTTCCGTTCCCGTTCGCGGGACTGTTCGATCGTCCAGTTGAATTTAACACGCAGGCCGAGCTCACGGATGACAATGTGGACGACGACACGGTCGACGAAGACGAACACGAGGATGACGACGACGACGACGACGACGACGACGACGACGACGACGACGACGACGACGACGACGATAATGACGAGGATAACGACGACGAAGAAGAAACAGAAGAAGTCGAAGAAGAAGAAGAAGACGACGACGACGACGACGACGAGTTTGATGATTGACCGCAACCGTTTGGGCTTGCTGTCGTGGCTACGATCAAATTCGACGAGCCCAAACCGTTTGCTGTACTTTGCAATTGATGATGATGATGATGATGATGGTGATTCGTGGTATTCGATGCTGATGCTGCCGAGGCAGGCGTAGAAGCCATGCCTGTCCCTGAGCTCAATTTCTCGTCCCTCGTCTTCTCAATATCTGCATCAAGGTCGATTATCAAATCTCCTATTCCGATGTCCCATTCGTTGTCGTCGTACTCGAAGTTGTTGGTCGCATTCGTCGCGGCCGGATCCAGCTCATCGGTGTTTGCAGCCACCGTGCTTGCTTTAGACTCGCGCTGTTGTCCCGATGACGACGACGACGACGACGACGACGACGATCTCTCTCGACCTTGATGGTGATGATGATGGTGATGATGATGATGGTGATGATGATGGTGATGATGATGGTGATGTCGGTGATCCCGATGATCTTTTCTTGCTAGCCCGCGTTCTTGTTTTCTCGACGAGTGACCACCAACGCCTCCGCCTCCGCCTCCGCCTCCACCGCCTCCTCCACCCCCCCCCCCTCCCCCTCCCCCTCCTCCTCCTCCTCCTCCGCCTCCTCCACCTCCACCTCCGACGTTACCACCAACGATATGTTCGCCGTTGTGTTTACCGCCGCCGATGCCAGTAGCGCCGTTGCCACCGTTGTGGTGTCCGTTGTTGTTGGTTTCACACTCGATCGTACAATCGCTTTTCCCGTGGCTACTCTCCACGTGGTTCCCACCACTGTTATCGTGGCTAGTGCTACGATGACTGAAGTGGTTGCCGTTGTTGTTATTGTTGTTGTTGCTGCTGCTGTTATTGTGGTTGTTGTTACGGCTGTAATTATTGTTATTATTATTGTTGATACTGTTGTTGTTGTTGTTGTTCCCACCACCGTTGTTGTTACTACCGTGGTGATTATTTTTGATAACGTGATTGCCGCTGCTGTTGGTGTTGCCGTTACCGATGCCGTAATTTATGTTGTTGTTGCCACCACCACCACCACCGATGAACGGAGATGGTCCTTTGCGGTTTACGTTAGGGAGGCGACCGCCTAGTGGCGTGGTCGCCATGCCCTTTGAAACGTTTCCCCGGTGCCCGCCAGCCTGATCACCAACTGCCCGCCTGTTCTCACCGATTCCAAATAATGGCACCACGCGCAACACGCGTTAGTTTTACCCCGACCACCACCCGCGAGACGCGCCACGTTCATCGAACACATCACTTATCGTCTCGCGGCTGCCCTCCACACCGATATTCCCGATATACTTTTGATATATCCGCCGCTCGATCCCTCTGCTGTTGTTTCCACGCTTCTCTTCTCGCTTTCTCTCTTTCTCCCCACTCCTTTTTTTTCTTTACTCCTTCTTCTCTTTGCCAATTACCAATTTTTTTCTCGTCGTGGAAAGCGAGCCAATCTTTTTTTCCCCCGTTTCAGTTTAAATTCTCTCTCTACCGCTTTGGATCTTTCTTTTCCCTCAAGCCTCCTACGTCATCACCTACTCCATCTCCTACCCTTCTTCCTCTTCTTCCGTACTTTTCTTCTTGTCTTCTGTTGTTTCAAAGACACCGGCGGTTTCGGTATGAATCGCCCGGTGCCAATTCTCTTCCTCGGTGTATCGTCTGCTGTTGCCCGTTGCTCGTCGTTGTCGTCGTCGTCGTCGATCGGTGCTTTTACGTCCCTTTATCACACATGTCGCATCGAACGATCGCTCTTCTCCTTTATATTTCCGCGTGGTATTTTCCTCGATAACCGATCCCGCTCGATTAGGCGGTGCTTCGGACGAATCTTCCTTTGATCCTCTTACGAAGAACGAACGCCGAACGTGATTTCTCTTTCCAACTTGCCGCTAAAACGGTGACCGTACTTCCATCGTATGCCAAAATTTCGATCTGTAATAAAAAAACAAATACGATTCGTTGAAGCGTGATACTGCCACGGTGCGCGTTGATAGATCCGTCTCTTTCGCGGTTATCTTGCTTGTTGCGCGTCTATCTTTGTCGGTCGACTACTCTCTCTTCCCGACGAACCGTTTGGAAAATCGGTCAATCGACAATATCATAGTTGTTCTCACTCCACGGTACGAACAATCCACGAAAAGAATATGCAAACTAACGTGTGTTACGTCGAAAACGATGGAACGACTTGAAAGTATCAAGGAAGAGCAATGACGTCATCGAGTTAATTTCGCCAGTCATATTCTCTTTCTCGTTCGTTAAACTGTGACGAATTAATATCTAACAAGCGGTATATCAAAGCGGCATAAAGATGTCTTTGGTGCATGTACAAATGTAAAAATAATACATATTAGTCCAGGGTAAGGGTGGGGGCTCCGTACGGTTTCGTTCTCCCCGCGCATGTATAACCAGCAGGAAGAAAATAAACCTGAGGGAAGGGAAAGGAGAAGAAAGGGGCGGCGTGCAAAACTAACCTTTCTACCCGTCGTCATTTCCACCGTACCCATCGACCCGTTGTCAACGACGTCGCGCGCGCGCTCACTTCCGATCGTCGTTCCATGCCCGCAAATTGATATTCCCACTTAGAGAGGAATTCGTGTCAGGGAACGATTAATTTTACCGACGACATTTGGCGCCGATCCAATCACCATCCCCGGTCTCTTCCCCCTCCCGCCCCTCTCGGTCAATGTTGGAGACGATCAACCGCGCGAGAATCACCGAAGTATTTTGCAAGCCCGCGCGCCACCTTCTCTCCTCGACTTTCTCCTTTTTCGCGTCAAACTCAGTCTAGACGTTTTGTACGCGGTCGCGGATGATACGAGAAGCCCAATGTATTGAATTGTAACCGCGAGGCAGAAAAATCCAGGGAAGCAGCGACGAGTCGAGGTGAAAGAACAGTCATCGATTTCGAAGAAACGTCGAAGTTCAATCAATGACGTTTTTGCCAATTTAAGAGACGTAAAATCAGGAGAATCACTTATCCGCGTATCCTCTATATACGTATACGACCGATTTTAGGTTCAACTGCAAACGTTAATCTTTCGTGGAGGGAAAAGTGCACGATTTTAGGTAGGGAAAATTGCGCGTGTCAAATATTCTCGTTTGTAACACTCGAGGAGCACGTTGTTGCTCGATGATCCTAGGCATACTCCGTGACAAATGTAATTTCTTGATCGTGCATAGTTCGTTCGACTGTTCTCCAATTGTTTCATTTCCATCGAATTGCAAGCAACAATGCTCGATCTTGTAACAGACAGAATGAATCGCGGAACAAATCTTCATTGTGCGCGCGCGTAAGAGGGCCGATGTGTCATTTTCGTGCGCGTGTCGTGCAATTTGCTAGTGAAAAGCATGCAAAGCTCGTTCACTTAGAATCTCAACGAGCCTTCGATTCTAGTCAAGCCGATACTCGAGCGAACGAAATAAAAAAAAACTGTGCAACTTCACGAACCGGAAATTGTACGTTTGAATTGTATCGTTTCGTTGAATCGTGAAATCACTTGCGCCGCATCTTTCGCATACATGCATATATACGTGTACGTATATATCTCAACGATGCTGGTTCTCTCTTTCGGCTAATTCGCTCGCCCATTCGTCGTCCATAATTGATCAGTGAAAAAAAAAGACCAATTCGCGAAATTCGTTCAGTTGCAATGATGTCATCGGTCAATGATCCGCTGGTTGTTTCTCGCGATAACGCTACGCGATTCGAGATAACGATTCTCGATATCAAACAGATAAATGCAGGTATCCGCGGTATCAAATGCGACATGCAGCAAATTGGAACGATCGATTACAACGGCGTACACAGCGATCTATTAAACTGTTTGTTCACGTGTATCGTTTCGTTACCTACGGAATCGATCGTCGCGTTTCTTGAATCTACGATTCAGCGGATCGAATTGAACGCTGCTGCAAAAGCTACTGTTCTCGTTTCTAAAGGGTAGCAATCGGTGTCGAAATCGTTGTTGTTGATTCATCACTAACTACACTATTTGGCGAAACGATAAATAAAAACGCAACTACCCCCGCTCTGTCTGTCGTTCGATGGAAACCATTCGACGATGAGATCGCTTGTCGAAACAACTACGGAACGGCCATTTTCACCGAATCCCCTTCTCCTCCTCTTCATGCTCCGAATCGCTTCGGAATCGCCTAACTCTTCTATTCGATTCCTCGACGAGCAGAACAATGCCAGCGACAACGTCGGTCGAACGATCATCGCCGTTGACATATCCTTCGGCTGCATCGGCTCTGAGCGTCTGCCTCTCACTGAATCGACTGCTTCCCCTTCCCGAGTCTGCAACTCTATGCGTCGCTACCACCATTGCCGACGTCGCCGCCTCCACCACCACCACCACCGTCACCACCGCCGCCACCACCACTACTGCTTCTGCTGCTGCTGCTGCTGTTACTATCGCTGTTGCCGCCATCACCACCACCACCCTCTACTACCACCACCACCACCACCGCAGCCACCGCCACCGCTACCATCACCATTACTATCGCCGCAGCTATCCAATAATATCACTATTCCAATAACTTGTCACAAATTATTGCTGCTATTAGATCTCTTCCATCAATCACACTTGGTCCGTCGATCGATCTCTCTTACATTTCTTTCTACATGCAAAGCTACACACGCTTTTTCTCCGAATCCCCATTTTCCTCTTTCTTTCGTTGTTTTTTCTTTTTTTTAATATTTCTCAGATCTTTGAGAAGTTTCGATCTACGGGCACTTGTTTCTTTTCTTTTCTCAAAATAATTTAGGTGGAAACTAACTTTCTTTTGGACGTTGAACGAAAGCAGTCGAGATAGGATCCATGTGCGCGGTGACGATTTTTCTGCAACGAAGCGAGTCGATGACCGTAACAGCAACAGCAATAGCACCATCAGCATCCAGTGGCATGATGAACGAGACAAACATGCCCGAGTGGCATCTTGTAATCAGTTAGAAGGGAACTTTGAGAGAGAGATCAATGCGCTTACGTAATAAACCAGTTCCGCGACACGAGAAACATTAACCAATATACAAGTATGTGTGATTCGCGAGAATGACGAGAAGTATGATTTATATTAAACGTGTGTACTCCGGTTTCTTTGTTTGCGCGTACTTGCGAAGGCAACCCAGTCTCGCTGATTTGTGTTTCTCGTCTATGAATATACATGAAATTACATTTCCTCTATTAATCAAATTTTTATCGCGTAGGAAAATTCACCTGGTTAAACAATGAAGCTGTTGCACAAAACAAATTAGATTTACCGGTAAAATACACTCGAGGTGTCCTAGAGAAGAGAATGAGAAAAGATAAGAGCAGAAAGAGGAAGAAAAAAAAAGAAACACAGAATCGGCAATTTTGCATTCTTGAACGATGCACCGTGTGTTCCATATCGTGTCGTACACAAATGCATCGAGACGGTGAATATTTCTCTTTATAATTTGCTAGAAGAAAAGGGAAACGCGAGTCTCGTGGATTTTCGGAAAAACGAGTTTTCATTGATTAATGTAAACGTTTCGTCGTTCGGACGTGTCCTTCGAAAACTACAAAAAGAAAAAAAAGAAAAAAAAAGAACGAAAGCGTGGAGTGAAATCGACTATACGTGTTGTTAAGCATCGAAGACAATGTTTATCGGCAATAAATATTAATACCAATGGCCGATAACATTCTTTGAAAAATAACTCGTAATCAATGTGACGCGTTCGGTAATTGAAAAATTAAAAGAAACAAAATTGTAATTTTGCACAAATGCAGTTTTTATTCAGCAACAACAACGGAATAATTTTTTTTCTTATTTGAAAAACAGTTCCGAGAGTCGCTTCGAAAAGATTTTAACTTTTCATATTATTCTGAATATTTACAAAAGTGTTTACAATACATAAGACATGGGGAAAGAGGTAAATTAAAAATTGCATTGCTTTTTATGATCCATGTTGTGATGGTGACAAATTTTCAAAAATTTATGGGAAGATGGTACTTTATATGGTACAACTCTACTAATGCAACTTTTAATTCTGTATCTTAAAGTGGAATTTCCTAGAAGCGTTAGATACATGCGCGCTCGTTTGATGCGAGTATGTTTATGTGCTAAAATTTTTGTAACGCTAATCGTTCATTTCTAACATTCGTCAATTGTTATAACAGTATTATCTTCTTTATCGATTGTCAGGTTAAGTTGCAGTAATTTTAAGGAAATGGAAATTAGAAAAATAATAAATGAAAGAACAAAAATTTGTAACGTTTCATTGTAATCAGGAGTCCGACAAGAAATTGCAAGAATGATAAATAAAAAGTATTTTTCATAACGTGAATTACATTTGAATAAAATTGCAAACTTTTTAAACAATACTTTTTAAAATTTTCCAATTATCAAATGGAAATAAATAATTACAAGTGCGTGGAAAAAGGATGTCGATAATGCGACATCCCAAATTCTGCTATGAACTAAAAGCGAGCCAAGGTAAGACGAAATGCACCGAGAGACAAGTATAGGTGAAACAACCAAGGTAAAGTATCGCTATAGCTCTACACCGGCGACTTACTCGCTTCCAAACTCGCTAATATCATCGATCACGCCGATAATCCTTTGGAGGATCGCCAATTTTTCATCGTTCCCTTCTTCTCTCTTTTCCATTTTCATTGCACGTCAAACCAGAGATACTCAACCAACGATCAAGCTAAATTGTTATTTCGATTTATTATCTCTGGTATCGCAATTCTCATATTAAATAAATCATTTCGATCTTTTTGGCAATGTGTCAGCACTCGGTGATAACAAATTTTTACGGCGCGGTTCGTTATTTTTATCGTACTCGTTTGAAATATTATGAGAGCAAAGACGACAAGTTCTTTTTTTTTCTTTTTTTTTTTTTCAAATCCGACACGCATGACTGAAAAAGTTAAACGAGGAAATATTGCTCGTTCTCTTTTAACAAAGCGAATTCACATCAACGCGGAAAGATGAGAAAGTTTTGTAGAAATTATCTCATTTTACGATAACATTCGAAGCAATAACACAAAGCGCTAGCATTATTCTCCGCTGTCCTTGATCGTTCCGTCGCAGCAATTACTTCCTCTCGTCTCTATACCAGTATATAAAATCGTTTCGTGTAATATATTTCTATGTCACACGTAAACGTGTGTCGTAAACGATCCGATAACGTCGTTGTAACAGTTAAAATCCATAAAATTAATATTTGCAGAAGAGATACGAGCTAATCGATGTTCGCAACAATAATCCCTGATAATGCTTTGGGATACGAGGTAAAGGGAAACGTTCACACACGCCGAAACTAAACGTGAGTTCTTGTTAAAAAAGAAAAATAAGCTGTTTAATTTAACGACCACGAAACTTTCGTTCAAGAGATCGCTGTTGACAACACGCTGGTCTCGTTTCACTGCTGATTAACCGGCATTTCTGCTCGCATGAGAATAAACAACGAATCTTTGTGGCTTTCCTGAATATACGAGTATTATACAAGTCGATACCTCTCCGATAACGTTGGAGTTTCAACTATTTTCTTCGCGTTACACGCGATAACAAGGCGAAACGTTTATTTTCAAGCTAATTTTTTAAACAACTCGTTTGCGATCTGATTATTGCATCGTTAACCATTTTTTTTTTTTTTTTTTTTTTTTTTAACAAATTGAACGAACTATGCAAATAACGAGCGATGCGACTTATTAACGGGCACATGTAGACGTTAAAACGTTCCAAAGGACAAAACGCGATAAGAAATGTAGACGCTAGTTATGTATAAATAGATACGTAGGTATCATGAATACTGTAACTTGGCTGGTTACGCTTCGCAATTAGTATATTATGCGGTCATCGTGAAACGTTCAGGGAGCTACAACAAGCAGCTGTGTGTTGGCATCGCTAACATGTCGCACACGAGTTTTATGGCCACCGATATGCACGTGCCATGCTATGTAACCCAACTTCCGTTTCACGACACACAAACACGCACACACGCACACTGCCCTTTCCCTTTATTTCCACCTTTTCAATTCATCTTTTCTCGAAGTTCAGTCCGTTTTATTCCACTACTTTGCTTTTAATAAATCGTAAACTTTTATCCTAAAGCTATCCTAAAGAAGAGAGTCGTCAAATTATGTCTTTTGACATACCATATATTTCGAGACATCATCGAAAACAGCCAACGATGACGAATTCTTATCTGTTCGAAAGACGACAGCCTAATGGAGTAATCATCGCGCATAAGAATCGAGCACAATGAATTCGACGCGATACCGTTCCAATAACTTCGACTGTGCAAACCGCGAACAAACAAGAAAAAACCACGTTTCTATAAGCTATTCGTGCTATTCATACGCTGAAAAAAGGACAGAGCTTGAAGAGTTACTAGAAGGAGGAGTTAAAGAGCAAAGGTAAACGAGAGAAACACACACACAGGGGATGAGGTTATATCTTGTGAATGAAAAATGATATTATATATGTTCAAGAGAGGAAAAGCACAAGGAGACGGAGTATGTACGTATGTATCGGTAGTAAATGAGCATAAACGAGAAGCGATGCAAGGATCCGTGTACGTGTACGTGTGAGTGTGAGTGTGAGTGTGAGTGTAGTGTGAGTGTGAGTGTAAGTGTGAGTGTGAGTGTGAGTGTGAGTGTGAGTGTAGTGTGAGTGTGAGTGTCGTGTACGGTACGTGCACGCGCGCACGCGCGCGCGTTTGTGCATGTATGCACGTATAAAGGAAAGAAGAAACGGAGGATGGGAAAGGGGGGCAAAGGAGAAGAAACAACATCTCCTAACTCGCTTGCTCGCACGCACGCACGGTCGATCGTTCCTGCTGGCAGCCATTTTGTGCTTGCCCGTAGACCCGACATTCTACCCTGGGAAAGTATTGCCCGTGATTCGCTTTACCCACGCGTTCCTTCGTGCGACTGCGTTTTTCCCTGGTTTTGCGAAAAACGCATTAACAGAACGAAAGGACGAGGATATGCGTGTACCATGTCCCACAAGACAAATTTCCCAATGCACCGTGCCGTTTAGACGATCAAACGTTTTTTACGTCGGGACAATTAGTTCTATACCAGATACCCTTCCGTAGTTCATCCAGTACAGCCTCGATCAAAAGTTCGCTTACGGCCGCCTTCGGCGTCGATTCCTCTTTTGCTTTTTACCGCTTTTAATTAGCAATGATACACCGATATTGAAAGAAAGACGATTTCCTCGCGGATAGAGGTTATCGTTGGGAACATGAACGGTCGTTTGATGACCCATTGTCTAAGGTCAACCGTTTAATCAATACCAAAGATTGCGCCAATGTACACATACTTCTCGCTAATTAAAATAAACTTTATACTTGTCATTGTTTCTCGATCGTTTTGTACGCGACGATGTGTTTCATTTTGCCGAAAGAGGGAGTGTTATCCTTATCGTTATCTACGAAAATCAGGTATTTAGATCAAAATGGCGAAAATATCACATGTCACGATAGTTACAGTTAAATGCAAAAAGAAAAAAAAGAACGAAGAAACTTAAAGCATAATAGTAAATATAATGCTAAATGGAATATCGGAGTATGCGTACTGTAAAAAGCATTTACAGTTTAAAATATATAATACGATCACTCGTTCTATCGAGCAATTACGTTAATTACAAGAAAGAATTAATTAGTTAAGGTTGTAACAAGGAAGAACACAAGATAAACACTGAATCAAGTACTTGAACGTATTGAATAAAAGACGGAACGTGGATGCGTGTAATTCAACTTTGACGAAGTATGCTGAAATGAATTAATCACGAGCATCGATTTTTTTTATCTTACAATGACAATTTAATCCGCTTTGGTGCCGACACTTAGAGATTAGTACCGTTGATCAGTCTATTGACGATAATCGCTTTTTGCGAGTATCTGGATATTTTTTCTCACTCTTTGTATTCTTTGTCTCTCTCTCTCTTTATTACATGATGATTAAATTAACGATTTGAAATTACACGTTTTACTCGAAAACTTTAATTATTACAGCAATTTGTACATTAAAAATAAATTACTTTGTATAATAACAGAAGATAGAACACGACGGCACCACAGAAAATTCAACGATCGTTGATTCAAACGGTTTTGAGAAATAAAATAGTGAAACAGTGTGTAATGGAGGATAGATAGTTCTCGCACGAATAGTGATCGGTATTTGCATGAAAAACATCGCTGTGTCCATACGTTGTCGTATCGATCGATCGTTCAACGATCAATCTTAACAAAACTACCGTTCCGAATGAACTCGTCTCGCTTTTGTGGAACGAACATCGCTCTAGGTTTTTGATATCGCGACAGAGAGAGATACATGTATGTTAAATTCGTCGTATTATTACGTAAAATAAAACAAGGTCATTGTTTATCTTTCAGCTTGCGTGTACTCAGCCAAAATAACGAAATAATCGAAATCTAAAATTCCTTTATTTACAAGGTTACTCCAAAAAGATACAACAGGGCAACATAAGATGCCGACCATTTTCGTTTGCCTTCTCGTTTTGTATTTATGCGTTTGTTTTATTTCTGCACGAAACATAACTGCCAGAGACAACCTTCTGTACCTTGAACACGCATCCAGTGATTAGTTTCTATTTTCTAAGCTGACTGCAACTGCAGCGATAGGCGCGACGAGGATCGTTTATTAATTAACTCAACTGTACTTAAATAAAAAATGGTTTGTTACAGTGAAATATCGAATACGAACCGATCTATTTACAAAGACGACCTACTAAACTCTCAAATTAAAAAACGTAAGATAAAAGATGGAAAGACGAGGCCATCGTCCATTATGATCGTAATCGATCGTAAGCCGCATCATTGTTGTATGATACCGCGTGTTTTGCGATACACTGAACGAAACGTTACTTTCTACTTAATCGTACTAAGAAGCTAAAAACGATGAAAAAAGTAGTGACGCTGTGCATGGTGCATACACAAATAATGCACAATCTACATGACGCTCGTTCCAAAGAAGATAAATCAAATCGCTACGATTGGAAGTATAAGAACTTATGCCTACACGACACGCACATGCATACACACATATATCGTGTGCCGGCTTTGCTTTGGCTTGCAGCAAAACGCACACATTCGAAAGTACGCGAGTACGCATACGCGCCATGCCACGCCACCATACGATATAACACGAGACGAGACGAAACGAGACGAGACGGGACGAACGAGACGGGACGAGACGAAACGAGACGGGACGAGATGGGACGGGACGGGACGGGACGAGATGGGACAGGACGGGACGGGACGGGACGGGACGAGACGAGACGAGACGAGACGAAACGAAACGAAACGAAACGAAACGAAACGAAACGAAACGAAACAAGACAAGACAAGACAAGACAAGACAAGACAAGACAAGACAAGACAAGACGAGACGAGACAACACGAGACGAGACGAGACTAGACGAGACCAGACGAGACCAGACGAGACCAGACGAGACGAGACGAGACGACACGGGACGACACGGGACGACACGGGACGACACGGGACGATATGGGACGACATGAGAAGACGTAGGACGACACATCATAAGACGAAGCGAAATGACAAAATGCGACACATCACGCATCAGCAAATGGTGAATACATACGTGCCAGATAAAACTGTATACATGAGATACGGATATAAGAAATATAATGTTGAGTAAATCGATGGAAATACAAACTCTCCTTACCATCGTGTGCTTGTATCGAAGGCTGGACAAGCTTGCGCTGATTTTTTCGAAAATCCACTCTTTCTTTTCTTTTGTTTCATCGGTGGTCGTCTTGTGTTATCGATCGTAATCAATTCATCGAAAAGTGCTGCATCCCAAGTGGTAATCCCAGCTCGAAGATGCGATGGTTTCCCGGTATTTATCGTCGAGTGTCCCGTGGCGCAGAGTAAATTCACCTCGCGACCTCGTTCCCACGCACCTACATAATCACGCATAAACGAACACACTAGGAACGACGAATCACTCAACCAGATCTCGATACACACAGTTTAAATACACAGGCGGCCGCGCTTACGCTCGCGTATGCACGCACAGACACACAGGTACTCCCTGCTGTACGCACTTTGCATCGTGTACGGTGTACAGGGGCTCGATTATCCATGCGACGCTACGCGGCGTTCCTCTTCTTTTTCGGTAGTAGCGTTAACTATAACCGGTGTGTGCGCGCGTGTGTATGTACCTTGTCCACCTTCACTCTCGCTCACTCATTTCACCTTGTGTCTTTTCCTCCGTGTTTCTCCCTTTTTCCCCCCCCCCTGATGTTACGACGCGTCCGCCACTGTATTCTCCTGGCTCTATTTTTTTTAGCTTACGAGCGGGTACATACGTACGCACCGTGATCGTGCACTACTTTTCGTCACACTCGATAAACACAAACACAAGATGAAGGAACGAGCGGTACGTAGCACTTTCCCAGAGTCCGAGGACGCGTACATCGTATATACGAGTTCACTTTTTACGCGACCAACTTTACGACACTCGCAGACACCGATAGCAGATTCGATAGCTGCCTCCTTCTCTTTTTCCACTTCTGGACAAACGAAAAAGATATACCGTGTAGCTAGAGCAAAATTACAAAACTGGCAGCGGCATTGTCGTGCCTGATCAACCAGCCATACTTGCGGACAGTCAGGATACGTCCGGGCGACATTTGCTACAAGCAGAATACACAAAACACAACGAACGGGACGTTAATACTAACACAGAGTCGAATGCATGCCCGTGCGCATTCGTTCGTTTGTTGTTTGCTCGCGTGTTCATTCTACTACAAACGCAAGAGGAGAGGCACAGAGCTGGAGCTCTGTCGAAAGAACGATAGAGACACTAGGATGGAAAAAAGGGAAAGGAAGAACAGCATCCATGAGAGTGAGAACGAAAGAATATAGTACGTGCATGCGTCGCGTGCGTGTTTGTACGTGTTTTGCCTACGTGTCTGCGTGTGTGTATACGCGTCTACGGTGCGTGTTCCGTAGGTATATATGTATGTATGTATGTGTATGTGTATGTGCGTGTAACGTATAAAGGAGAGAAGTTGTACGCAGCACCCTGTGCGTCTCTATCTGGCAGCTATCGAGGATACGATTATCATGCGCACTCTCTCTTTCTTCGTTTCCACTCGATGCCTCTCTCTGTGTTTCTCAGTGGCTGCGTACGTGAACGTCTACCGGTCTTCAACTGCTCCGGATCGGTGCTGTTCGTTTCGATCGTGCACACTCACAAACAAACACACATACTGAACGTAGACTCGTGTGTACATTGGGAGACGAAGCAGAGCTCCTTCTTCGTCGTCTCGTTCGGCCGACGCCGCGCGAGAAATATACACTTTCTTTTCTAAATACCCGATTTCCCCTCCGCTTGGACACTCTCGAATCTTATCGATACTACACCCAGGGTGCCGTGGTTGCACGTATCTTACTCTGTTTACTCGAAAAATCTCGATTTTCTGGGCTGCGACGAGTAAAGAAAAAACGCAGATACCGCACCTCCCTTGTCAGAAAGCACTCACGGCAGACCGCAACACATGGCTACGGGCCTCCACCAAGATCGGGCATCCTCGACTCCATTCGGCAAACTTCGGACAGGAGCGTACCAATTGTTTTCGTTGCCGGTCTCTTCTCTTACGAAAGAGTAACCAATACTTCTTTCATATAGTTGTACAACTGACTCCTGATTGATTGAACAGTTTTACTTCGGTTTATGCTTTAAGTAAAAAAGATGGAAACATATGTTTCTTTTTAGTTTCATATCTTGTTATTCCGTCTCAAATTACGCTACGTTTCATATATATCTTTGTATCGTTACATCTTTAACATTTAAAAGTATATGGCTCGTAATTTCCAATTAAAATTACGTCAACATAAACTATTACGTTGCATGAATTCTTCGTTCAAATTTATATTATATCTTATTATATATATTGCAATTTCATTCGTTATCATATTATAAATTTATCTTCTTTAATCTTTCTTTCTTCTCGATCTAAAGTACATTCCATTGAAGTATTAAGAATTTCTATTAAGAAATGTAGATGGATTTTTGAGGATTGCATCAGGGACCTAACTGACGCGTAGAAACAGATGTGCATTAAGAAAAAGAAGAAAAAGAAAAATAAAACTGTGAAATAGGAGAGAAAAATAGGAGAGAAAAAAGCGGAAGATAGAGAAAGGGGCGCCTAGTCGTCGGCTTCCGGCGCTGGCCAACCGTTAGAAGCAGGGCGAGGGTTCTGCACAGGCGTCCTCCGTCGTCTTCTACCGAAGGCCGTGTAGTGTCACGGTGAGCGTGGCAAAACCCGGAAAGAAGAAAAGAAGCCGAAGGAGCGTGGAGAAGTACGAAGGAACACGAAGAAACCCGAAGGAACTAGAAGACTACTCCTCCTTCATCTTCTTCTTCTTCTCCTCCTTCTCATCCTATTCCTTCTCTTCACCATCTTCTCCTGGTTTTCCTCGCCAAAAGCAACCCTGATCGTTGTATATGTATACATAGCTTGTATAGCTTGTATATGTATACATACACACCGAAACAAAATTTTCTTTTTTCTCTTTCTCTTTCATACATAATTTTAACATATCTTTTTATAGATATTACTTGATAGGAAATCCAATTTCAGAAAAGCGAAATCATATTTGCCAAATGTAACCAAAAATGATTTGACAAATTTTATTTTCACTGTGAATTCTTCTACACTTTTTTTGTTTGTTTTCAGTCACTGACTGAATCAATTCATATTTTGTACAACGAATGTTATTTACAAACTGATAGAATTAACGTCGTAGTCGCATGTGTATTGACTTTGATCCTTGACAGTTTCGTAATGCATGTTCTCCAAGACCCCATCTGTAGCTGATATAGAACACATTTTGTTTCCCTCCATTGCTCCATTGCTCTTATTCTTTCTTTCCTATTACATATCTCTCCTCGTCACTACTTCCCCACTCAGCATCGACACCACGCCACTTTGCTTTTTCTCTGCTCCCCTCTTCTATATATCCACGCACACATGCACAGTCAAGCTCGCTCATTCGGTCGGTTCTTCTCGAGTACCATCTCTTTCTCGTCGACAATTCTTAGTTCCCATAATGAACCGTACGACGTGGTTCGTGGCTAAGAGTAAACGGACGTAGCAGTTCCATTAATGCTAGCTAGCTTTAAAGGAACTTGACCTTTTCAAACTGCCAGACAAACCTACCACCGAAATTAATTTCATAATGTAATTTTTCTACGAGCAATTATGTGTTTTTATGAAAATCCTTTTCCCGTATTCTACCCGTCTTTATATTTTATTTCGCTCTTTGCTATTCTTCCACTCTCGTTGTATTTACATCTGAGATGAGTTTAATCTCTAAACATACATAACTATTCAATTGTAAATCTAATTTAATCAGTTCTTCGTGAAAAAAAAAAAGAATATTTCCGGCTCACATTTCGATTTTATTATACACCGCATTACTAAAATGCATTGATATTAATTCAGAGTATTTCAATTGCAAAAACTTATAATTTATTCAAATTCTTAAAACGATTGAGTGATCTTTTTTTATCGCATTACGGCAAATATCTACGAATATTACTTATACATGCACTCGATTTCAAATTGTAATAAATGCAAGCCGCGGAGTAAATTTCAATGCACCTTTTTTTACACTGATCCAATTCAAAGCGTATGTGTATGTGTGTGTATGTATATGCGTGTATAGTCTACGTGTGCGTACCTTACTATTTCGATAATCTTTATCTACAGTATTTGCAAGCTAATTTTTCCCCGTAAAAACAAATTATTAAAACGATAATAACAGATGATAATATCTTTTCAGATAAAAGTTTTCATTGGAGTTCGAAAAAATTGAGGTAAAATTTTACGCTTTGTTTGTGCTTCCCTCCTCCTGTTCCATCCCCTTCTCTACCCTTTCTCTTTCCCCTCTTTCGTGTACAATCTCTCGACAGTTATTCGTTCGTAAAACGTCAATGATTGAATGCAATGCAACGAAACGAAACGAAACGAAACGAAACGAAACAAAACGAAGAAATCATCGTGCATCAAGCGAAATTATGTTACTTCGTAAAACAGGATACATTTCGTTGTTATTTGCGTTCAACAGAGTTTTATATATAGAGAACAGACGTTCTCAAAATCCAATAACATTGTTATTTTTGATAAGCGACACCAATATCGTAACAATGGTCGACGATTTATGAAATGCTCTCGCGTAAAGCAATTTTTATTTTTGAACACACTAAAATAAACTCGAAAACAAAGCATAAGATGAATTTTCCCCGCGAAATTCACGATACAGATTTTCGCTTGATATTTCCTTCTTATTTTCCGTGGCTTTTATTCGTGTTTTTGCTTCGCGAAAAATATTCACGACCGCGCCAAGAAAAGTAGATCGGAGTAAAAACAGCAGAAATCGGAAGGAAGAATTAGAGAGAACGACAATGTTCGCTGTTCCAAGTTTGGTATGTCCCAGCCACGAGCGAAAAGCAACGTTGTCAACGAATCGATATCCGGATGGGCGTGGCCTTGTCGATCCTCGCGGATGCTATAATGTAGAATTCCTCGATGCGATCGTTCTCATTCGAAAAATTGATTCTCCCCTAAATTATACGAATTGAGTCTCCCCTGGATTCGATTCGACACGAATCGACGTTGCGTTGATTTAGTTACCTCGCGTCTCCGTTTTATTGTACCTTCGCCAAGGCTACGTTTATTTTACTCCCTACCCCTCGTTTTCATAATATTAACTTGCAAATGCAGCGTTAATTCGAATTCATTTAATCTAATAATTGATTTATTTCAATAACAAATGAAGAGTCTCGTCGTTTTTCCAAGATTTACTTCGACACGATGAAAACGAAATCGGGAATTCGGTCAATTGCATCAAACGTAATGGCACTCTCTAATTCACCAAATTCCTCTTTATTTGCAGTTTGATTGGAAATTACAATTTGTTGTGAAAAAAATGCCGAGAGGCGTATGGCAAAGAAAAAAGATTTGGTGACGATTTGACGTTGAAGCGTTCCAGAAATAAAAGTCAAAGCAGAAGGAGAATCTCGGTATAATGTTGAAAAGCTGATTGGAAAGGACTGACAGTGAATGTGGATAAAAGAAAGGACGCGAATGAAAGGCAATAGGGGCAAAGAGGATACGAAGGAAAAGGTAATGCACAGTATGAAGTATAAAAAAGAGTGGGAAAGAAGCCAGAGGAGAAGATAGGGAACAGTACTACGCGAGAAGAGTATTATTCGCAGCATGTGGTCTTGTCAACCCTCTTGCGCGCATGGTTCCCTTTTCACTCTTTCTTACCCATCCCCCCCTCTCATATCCTTTGTACTCCTATCCTCTTCCGTCTACTTCGCACACCGATTTCGTAGTTTCATTGCCGTTATTCCAGTTAAATTTTCCCCCTGGGTTCAAAACTTACTTTCTACCTCGACTACCCGCTTTGTAAATACTAATTGCTCCGTACAAATGTCCGAAACGTATTTAACGTTTTCCTTTCCAGCCAAGCTCCTCCTCTTTTCTTATTCTCCGCACCCCTTTTCTCGTCTCCCTTTATAGGATTTGCTCCTTCACGTCATTACGCGTCCTCTAATTACATTTTTTTCGGTCGTCCTTTTCTTCTAACTTTTCAATATATACTTATACCCGACATTGTTCGTTATTTTTCAATTCTCGATAACGATGCGTTGAATGGTTTTGTAGTAACAAACATTTTTATGTACATTATTGATAGATTTTTTTCAAATTCTTCAATGTTACTCAAATAATATAATTGCCCAAAATTGTACAAACTTTTACATATCTAATCGATATGTTGATAGATAAATTTATCTACAACTCTTGCTTCAAGATAAATTATTGAAACATTAATATGCTATTAATATGCTATTAACTCTGTAGGAAAAGTAATTATTTAATTCATCGTACAACCACAGGATGAAAATATCATTTACCCATGTTTGATACATTTTGATATTTTGCAATATACTATATACGTGCATCTATATATATATATATATATATATATATATATATATATATATATTATATACCTGTACCTACTACATATCTATATCCCTTGGTAAATGTGTTTTTCCTCTGTGAAATGCGTTTACAGCTTTATCTTATGTCTTCTCCCTTTCCCTTCTCAGGTTATTTCTTCCGATACAAGTGAATGTACGCAAGTATGTATTGGTGCGCACGCACACACACATACACGTCTAACAGCAAATTACAGCTTCCTCCGTTTCCCTTCGTTACCCTTCGTACTGTATAAGTGTGTACATTTATATATGTGTACATTTAATGCCACGCAGGTTTATTGCAGCAATAAAAGGTAACAACAGGCGAAAGGTAACGTTGCCAACGAACGGACAGTTGAGTCGGTACATAAAGAAAAGAAAGAAGGATAATTACAGTGTCTATAAAATGGTCAATACAGCAGGTAGGAAAATCTGTAGCTACGTTACTGAACGACTACCCTCTAGCGGTTCGGTAAGTTGCTAGGATACACCCCACGTTCGAACCCTCCCACGATTCGGCTATCGGTGCCCTCCTACTTTTCACCGCGTTGCTTCTATTGTAAGAAAAACATCAACACCGAACCGAATTAGATGCAGATGCACAAACTAAGATAAATTCCACGACATCCTAACTCATAGTTTAGTCTGTTCCTTGAACGTATATAGCCTGTAAACTGCGTTTGAACAACCGGCTTTAACGGATGAATGCCTTTCTCATCAGTGACAAAATCTCTCCTCAAATAACAAGTTTTAAAGCTGAATCAGATATTAAAAACAAACAGATAGAGATACAAACTACATACAGAAAAATCCCATTAACCAACTTACTGTTTTGAAAAATGGAATCATTTAAAATGGTTTATTTTTATGTTTCCTTTTTTCTTTTTTTTTGTTTTTCTTTTTTTGTTTTGCTTTAATACTTAATATTCCTATTGATATTGCTGAGTAATATATCCATCAAAAAATCCAGAGAATTGCAAGTCATTCTCGATATTTATCCTCTTTAAATCAAATCCACTTAAGAATAAAACTGCAATTATCTTTAACTTGATAAAGTCATAACGATTGAAGTATTCTTGTAATAGATGAAATATCCGACATGTTATTTAAACGGTGATCGGTCATCAGTGATTCCCCCCCCCCCCACCACCTTACTCTTTTTAATATATCAATTGCTCATTTTCGCAAACACAATATCGCATGTATATGATATATCTAACAATTGTGTACTTTGTAGAAACATGGGCATATTGCGCAACAACAATACACATTATACATATATACATACTACCATTCAGGAGATCGAATTAATTTATTACCGACGAGTCATATCACATTTACAAGCAAATTAGAATCGAATATAAAAATACAAATAACATGATACTTACCGTTTCCTTCTAAAGACCGGAAGTTGTTCCTGATTTTTTGGTAGTGACATCTTTCGCAGTTAACGCGAACTTACGTATCTATTCGACATGTACCGGTTTATTCGGCAACCGGTACTAACCCCAAACACGATATCAAACACTTGATTGTACACTAAAACGAATCGTTTCACCTGCACTCTTAAAACATTTATAGCAATCGGACGGAGCATCACCAAAATTCACTGCGTGATACGCGATTTAAACGGCATTACTCGTAAATACACGTTCGGAATGGCAACTCACGAACCAATCGTCTCTGCTTGTGCGTTTACAGTACTGCTGTAAACACTCGCTAATCAAATGAGAAACTGAAACATTGAAAACTATTCGCGTTTTCTCAACGCGACAGAGAATTGATCAATTAACAAAACTGAACGAAAATGAATTACGCGTTAAATCTCTTATTACATTATCTGTATATGAAATATAAAAATCGGAGATTGACTCGTTGCGGATTGAAATTGACTAGAGTACGCCGAAATCCGGCAGTTAGAGGCTGAAGCGCCACGAGTGTTATGGCCTTTTCCTGTTCACGCTTATACCAAGGAAGACGTGAATGAAACTGTATGGTAAGGGACTTGAAGATCCGACAACTTTGCCTGTTCTTTATTGTGCCGGGAGAAGTGGTGTCGAAATTTTGGATACGTATCGAAGATAGATGACTATTAAAAGCGTACATTTCAAAATTTACCAGCCAAATACGCTCCGATTCGTACACGCATTTGACCACATGGCCACACGTCTTCGTGTACAATATTCGTATACAACGTTTTGTATCAACAAAGTTATAGTGTTTCGTTGGTAAAGACGAAAAGTTGAAAATATCGAATTAAAAAAAAAAAAAAATTGTGTTGTGTATTTATATAATTTCATCTATTTTGTGCTGTTACGATTTTCTGTCATACTTTACGTTTGAATTATGTTTATACGAGCGTTGTTTATGTAAATTACATCTCTTATTTTTGTTCTATCATGTTAATCAGAATACACGTCATTTGCAATATTGTACGCTGTTAAGAGAGACATTTTCTAGAATTTTTTGTATAACTATGTAAAATATTGTTTCTGATCATTCTCTATGGAATTTATTATATATAAACAATTCGGAATTCTAAGTTTTTAATGATAATTTTAATGGTAATTTTTACAGATAAATCATGGCTGACATGGAAGCATACGATGATATAGTGGTACCTACCACAACAACTTTGCCAGTGGCACTCTCTGCTGAATTGCCAGAAATTAAATTGTTTGGTCGTTGGAATTGCGACGATGTGCAGGTGAACGACATGTCGTTACAAGATTACATTGCCGTCAAAGAAAAAAATGCAAAGTACCTGCCACATTCTGCTGGACGTTATGCCGCAAAGCGATTTAGAAAAGCACAATGTCCTATTGTCGAACGTCTTACAAATTCTTTAATGATGCATGGTAGAAATAATGGCAAAAAGTTAATGGCAGTAAGAATTGTAAAACACGCCTTTGAAATAATTCACCTGTTGACAGGGGATAATCCTTTACAGGTAATCAATATGTTATATCCATACGAATATCTATGTGTAAGAATGAAAATGTATTTGCATACGTTTGTCTTTACCTGTGTGTTTGAACGGTTTGAAAGGTTCTTGTGACTGCTATCATCAACTCAGGACCAAGAGAAGATTCTACCCGCATTGGTCGTGCTGGTACAGTTAGAAGACAAGCGGTGGATGTTTCTCCGCTACGACGAGTAAATCAAGCCATTTGGTTATTATGTACTGGTGCTAGGGAAGCTGCGTTCCGTAATATTAAGACGATTGCCGAATGTTTGGCTGATGAACTTATCAACGCTGCCAAAGGTTCGTCTAATTCTTACGCGATTAAAAAGAAAGACGAACTTGAACGTGTCGCTAAATCTAATCGATAAACGTGTTTAATCGTTTAAACATAAAAATAAATGATTTATCTTTAAAGTGATTCTCTTTATGTATTTCGTCCCTTTCGTTTATGTGTATGTATATGTATGATAAAAAAGAAAGCGGGTATTCATAATTTCATAAATCTGTTCGCTGACAAAGAAACTAAGATGTAGAAGTGAGAAAAATTAATAGAGAATTATTCGATGTAAAAAATGAGAAAGATGTTAAATGAAGTTTAGAAAATGCACAATTTTTCAATTTAAATGCGTAACAAGTGTAGTTGACAGTTTATCATCGAGATAGCGGTAGTGCAGAAATAACACAGTGTTACCACTACAGAAAATAGGTTATACGGTCTTCTAGGTTGTGTTAAATTGAAACCTGATCGCTTAGGTTTTGAAGTAGATCGTGCATGCACGATCATGGCAAAAGTATTAAAAAAGGTAATGTATCCATATATAATTCGATGTAATTAGTAATTTGTTAATAATTGGATAATGTTTTTTATTACTTTTGAAATGACTGTCTTCTCAGTCAAAACATAACCATATCAATAACGGTACGATTATAATAAATATCTTAACATCTTTTCATCATGTTTTATGATTAACGATTCATTTCGATAATTATTAATGTATTTTTAATAATATTTTTGTTCACAGACTACGGGATTAACAGGACTTGCCGTGTGTGAACATCCTCGTGAGAAACTTCGTATAATATACGATAGAATTTTGCGAGTTATTGTTCATTTTCCAAAAGACTATGTTTACAGAAAAGCCGTTGAAGATTTGGCTAAAGAAAGGAAAAATATTATAGAACAGGTTATGTCTTATTTGTTGATTCTTAAATACATCTCTGAATCGCAAGGGAAATATTCGTATGACATATTGGTTTCAAATTGATGTTACAGAATGAAGACGTTGCTGTTATAGAACAAAAGATAGGACAAGGACAAATAGAAGAAGTAATAATTAGCGCGCAAGGCGAACTGTCTTTAATACAAGATATGTTAAGTCAAAAACCGTGGGAAAATTTAATAGAACAAGCTCCTCCGAATCAATGGGCTTGGCCACCTCATAAGTAATTTTAGTTACCTTTCAAATACATAGCGAGTTTAAATAAGCAAATGCTTATCGACGTTAATGTAATTTAACGTTTAATAAACGTTAAAATATCATAGATTATATTATACATTCATTGTATACAGAACATTGTATCTATTTGCGTGAAAGCAAATTCTTTTCAAGGTA
This sequence comes from Melipona beecheii, assembly GCA_032399605.1. Classification (NCBI taxonomy): domain Eukaryota; kingdom Metazoa; phylum Arthropoda; class Insecta; order Hymenoptera; family Apidae; genus Melipona; species Melipona beecheii. Next base: position 3,997,942 of record JAUCMO010000501.1, on the reverse strand, counting down.
AATGGTAGTTGCTAACGAGGCTACGAAACAAGATTTAGTTATTTATATAATTAGTTTACGTTCGTTTCGTTAGTTAACTTCGAGATCAAACGAGATGAAAAGAAGAATAACGTTTGCGTATCTAAAGATATTGATCCGAAAGAAACTGGGAAGATTGCGCATTGCGATTTAAGCGAAAAAAAGGTGGCGAAACGTCGAACAGCTACGTCTAGTAGTTGGAACTTCAGATGGAACGTCACATGACAAACTCGTATAGATGCTACGATGAAAGGAATGCGGCAAGGAAAGAGATACGTAAGGGGGGAACAGAGGTCGGGGGAGGGACAATGCTACGCGTTACATGGTTAGGTGAAAAGGATGGAGAGATAGTAGGCAGGTTGGTAGATAGATGAAAGACGAGCGATGGTAGGAGAACGGTTTTAACCAGTGTTCGCAGAAGTGGGGGATTCGAGAATCGCCGTCCTCGCCGCCACCGTCGCTCAGTTCCGATTTCGCGTCGCGTTCGAGGATGAGGACCGCGCGGATCGCACTCTCTTTCGAGCCGCCCTACCATTTAAACGCATCGTGCAATTCGACGATTTCGCTCTTTGTTTTCTCCTTCTTCTTTTCTCCTCTTTCCTCCTTTCTCTTTTTCCTACTTTTCTCCACTTTTGCAACTGTTTTTCCCATTCTCTCCCTCCCACTCATCTTTTTTCTCATTCTCACTTTGTACCTCATTTTTCCCGTTGCCATACCTACTTTCTCGTTTGTTTCTCATTTTTCTCACCCGATTTTTACCTATTCGTAATCGTTTCGCATACCGAAAGCACGATTACGGGTTTCGCGCATTCGACATTTAAAATTAAGTTGCTGTCGAGGGAATGCGCGTGTGCTACTACTATAGCGTACGGTAACCGTCGATCTCTAAAAAGAGAGGAGTATCGTATCGAAATATTCGCGACAGTGAGTAATACCGCGCAACTTGATTTTTACCTGTTGCCTGCTGTGTATCCTACGCTACCGCGCTAATTAAGGCAAGTATAAATATAATAACTCGGAGGAAATGAACGAGAAACATATATTCATTTTATCGCGATCACGCTGTCGAAGTTTTCAGTTTTTACATTAACGAATTATAGTGTGATGCTTCGAGTTTTTTTTTTTTAATAATGATAGTCTGAAGAACGAAAACCTTGAAATTCATTAAGGAAACGAAGATAATGCGAATTTGTATTCCGGTTATTTGCGATTCGCGGCCTCCTTTCGAACGTGTTGACTTTTCGCGCGACACGACGCAAGAGAAATTTTGACGATGAGAGTATCACCCAGGAGATAACGTATACGGTTCTAAGATTCTAAGATCGGGAACAATACTCGTGGAAAAAACCGTGTCCCTGTTCCCGGATACAATGCGCGTAATTTCGTTGATTGTGCGACGAAACGAAAGCGGCAGAGATATTAATGTCGCTCGAACAAACAGCGAAAACGGTTTCGCGGGAAATCTGTATACGCTGGTTTCTTCGTTAATTCTCGATTCGTCGGTTGTACGGAATCTGTACGATCGCGATCGGTTATTGTCGCGAGAGTCGGGAGAAATACCCGGAGGAATAGGCGAAATCGGAAGAAGGTTAACGCGCCGTGACGTTGGCCCGTTAGGTGCTTCCCGCTCAATGCACCTCTGCCGCGACCACTAGCTTTGTTTACACTCTAATCATTTCTGCGACGTGACGTCTTCTCAATTCTTGGTTTTCTCGGTTTTCTCTCTCTTTTTCTCTCTCTTTTTCTCTCTCTTTTTTGGATTCATAGCCAACGGACTGAAGCAGAAGGAACTTCCGAATACTTTTCCATTTCTTTCGGCGATAGTTCTAATAATTTTTGTTCTGCGACACGAGTGAGAGAGATTGCAAGTGCGCGCCGATTGTTTTTCGCGGCGAGCAATTCTCGATATGAAATTCTCCCTAGGTTACAGCCTAAACGTGATTAAAATGAGCAAGTCGTACAAGAAAATCGATCCGCCTTGCTGGTAATGTTTTGCCGTTTTGTTTTCTTACCGGTTTACCTTATCAGGTTCGGTGCAACGATGTGGGACTATCTAAGGATAATACGACCGAGAGAGCTGTCCAAGGTTAATCGACAACCTTTTCTCGCGTGTTTTACGAACGAGAAAGTTGTACAACGAGACGTCCGATCGGCGCGTAAGAAAGTTTTCTTTTTTTTTTTTTTTAAGGAAAATTTGATTTACGCGCGCGTACTTACGACCGCGTTTATTCGCGCAGTCGCAGTTGCCTCGTATTGCGACCAAGTTCGTCGACAGTAAGTACACGCACAGTTTTCATTCTCTGCCGAATTAACGAAGCTTTCGCTCGGTAGTTTCCAATTAATGAGACAGTATCTCACGAGCTGCGAATCGCGAGTCGTGAAGCCGACGGTCCTATTACCCTCCTCGCTTCCTTGAGAACGCGGTTGACTTCTCGCACGAGAGACTGTCGGCTCTTTTCTTTTCTTACACTCGTCGTTTCTTCAATGCGCGGATGATTACGGTCCGTTTCGCTTCGTTTCATTCTGCCACTCATCCATTCCGTTTTGTTCGATTCCGTTTGACTAGACGCGTTAATTTCACGCCATTTCTCTTCCTCGATCAAACATCAAAATCTAACGAAGGCTTTCTTTCTTTTCGAGGAGTCTCTCGGGAAAGGATAGATTTTAAAGCAGCCACGTCTCTGCCGGGATATCAAGAAAAAGATCATTCGGGTCTTTTGAACGCATCGCTGTGTTTGTTCTTTGCGCAAACACAGCTTTCACTTCTGGCTGACTCTTGCCATTTGCCCTTCAGCGTCGAGGACGTCACAATCCTGAGCATTGAGTTATCGCCGCTGGCGTGCTATCCTTTGTCAGTCAATAGACTATGAATTACGCGAGTAACGTTCGCGATTGTGATTAGAAACGATACTCGTAGGATCGCGTTCGCGGATGAGGTATGCGAAAAAGATACGATTACGAAACTTTCCCCATTCTACGTACGTAGGAATCTTACTTGCGAGGGAATCGCGATTCCGCGCAACGCAGGAAGTTTCGCAACGAACGGTTCATCTCGCATGAAAGAATCGCGCGTATAGGCGAAGGCGCGATTGACCTGGTTTTTCGACGCTAGTTTCCCGATAATGCGACGGCAGTCAAAGTATCGCGAGCGAACGATAAGAGGGAGAGAGTCGTGATTCGAACGAGGTCAGCAAGTTGACAATGACGATGACGATGGTGTGAACGTGAGAGTTGCAAATAGAGAGAGTTGAAAAAAAGAGATACGAGAAGACGAAGTACAAAGTACGTGGCGCGTACATATATGCATATTGTATAATTATTAGAAAGTTTATGGTGGTAGAAGTGATAGTTCGATCGAGTAGGGGGACTCTCGATGCTCCGAATATTTACCAAATACCGAACAGACGGTCGTCACTCCTTTCATTACCAGTCGTATCTACCTCCGCTCCGTGGTCCGAAAAGTTCCGCACTCTTCCATTCTCGCATCGATACTTCCCCCCTCCCCCCTCTCTCATTCTCTCTTTTTCCCTTCCGTCTCTCCCTCGTTAGTCTTTACCCCTCTCTCGTGCAACTAACTCTCTCTCTTCGCCGGTATATGTAAGTACATTGCGCGGCTACCTTCACCATATAGATAACGTATACGCACACACGCTCTTCCCTCCCTTCTCTTTTCTCCACCTTTCGCTCAATCGTTCTGCGAACCTTGCTACATAGCTTTCCTTCCGCATACCAAAATTCCTGGGAAACGATGCTGAGAAAATAATTCCGAACGATGTCGTTTTCTTTTCTTTTTCTCTCCTTGTTTTACTTTTCTTTTTTTCTTTCTCGCCTTTGCCAGCGTTCTTTCGTTTCTGATTTCCTACGGCTCGTTCGTCCGATCGAATCCGCCGATCCACGGAGATTTTGCGCTCCTGCTAGCGGACACGCATGCGTACAGGTGCGAATGGAATAGGTGCGGCACACTGCACTTGCGCGACTCTGACTGACCCAGATGCCTCGCGAATATAAAACCCATCCGTACTCGTCCCCGATATCCTGCCGTTCTCTTCTATTATCCTTCCATCTCTTCCTTCTTTTATCTTGACTTCTTCTACATCCATTTCTGTTAAACGTTACTTCTTCTCTTCTTTTTCTTTCAGCTCGAAAAATCCCGCTATAATCGCGAATCAGTCGTCTTTTTATAAATTCCCTTGTTCCAGGGAACTATCGTCCTCGTCGTCGTCGTCATTGTTTGTCATTTGCGTTCAATCTGGCAATCGTTCCAGATCGGCTGAGGATATGCCCAGCTTAAATGATTCTCGGACGTTTCGATCGGAGACGCATCGCGTTTTTGCGCGGGAATGCAACTCCAGCGACTAGAAACGTAGACTGAACGAGCAAACGACAAGACCTACCAACGATCGGGCAGTTAAACGATAACCGGTTATGCGTTTCGTTCGCTCTCCTTCCGTGGAACTTCGCCTTCGTTCCTGGATAGCGTTCGACGCTTTTGCTTTCTCTTCTCTTTGTCCTCTGTATTTCTTTTCCGCCTGCCGATAAACTAGCAATTCCTCGCGTACCATCAGCGAAACGAATAATCATCAGCCGCCTGCTGCTCCGTTTCGCTCCATGGTTCTCGTCGCTTGCGATGCTAGCAACGGATACGCAAAAGCTGCATTTGAATCAGGCGCAACCACAGTCGATCGTTCGGTAAAAAACCGAAAACTAAAGCTGCTTTCAAAAATCGATCGACCTTACGTTGTCTCAAATCGTTCGTACGAATAAATAAAATAGTGTCAACGATTTCCGATCCTTCAACTGCAAGTAGAACATTTAGTCGTCTCAATCGCTGTTGTAACAAACAGATTTCGTTTAACCGAGAACGATGATCAGAAATTGTATCAGTTTGTTTGACATTACGTTTACACAAGCCATTATAGACTCGTAAAAGTCCAATGAAAAGTTATGTATATTGCGAATGCAGTTAAATGGCAACCGACATCGGAGAAACGATCGTCGAAGGAATTTTTGCCGCAAAACGACGAAAGAGGAAGCAGCACAAACTAGCAAATACGGAAATCGGACGGTCGATTACAGCGCGGCGTAATACATACGGCATTCGAACCGTTACGAGAGAAATCGAGGCGAAGGTCCGACGCGCAACATCGGCCTAAGATCGTGCAACTATTCGGCCAACGACTCGTGTTCCGTGAAGCGAGCTAACGATCCACGACTAATCGTCGTACCTGTACGATCAACTTTGCCATGTCAGAGACGAAACGATCGCTCCTTCTTCTCCCCTTCGCTTCCTTTCGTCGTTTTCATCCTTCTCATCTTTCTCCTCTTTGTTCCGTTGCGTTGATTCAGCTAGGAATAGGCCACGGGAGAACGCGCGATATCGATCGATTCAGTTTCCGTGCTACCGCGGGAATCGACCGTCTGTTCTCCATTCTCTTTCCGTTTTCTACATCGATTTATCCAACTTTTGAATTTATTTCGCTAGAACAGAATCCTTCAATACAATTGATCAGCTCCAATACGATGTGTTAAAACACGTATGTATGTAGCGTATCCAGAAGTTTAATTTAATGTTCAAACTTTGTCACGCAAAAATTCCGTTAAAAAGTTACAACAAAAATATAAAACGCAAAGCTATACGTTACTTATTCGTGCGTTTTGAAGTGTGTTATCTCTTTAAAGTTAAAAATAAAATTAAAATCAATGTATCATTAACTTTACAGAGGATCGAATTTAATCCAATTCCGTCACACGTAGCTTTGATTTTTGTAATTAATTTATTTCACGTAAATAAATTAAAATTCTTGTAAATTTTTGCTTTTAGAGCTCTCCATAAGTAGAAATCTAAAGGTGTAAAGTTTGGTGATCTAAGAGACCAGAATATTGGACTTCTCGACCAATCCATTGTCGATTGTATTTGTCATACTTTATACTTTCGTTATAACTTGTTAATTGAAGCGTTTGCAGACTTTTTGCTACACTGGCGAAGTTTGAACAAAGGGAGGGAAAATGAAACAAAAATTAAACTACAATATAATATAACAATATTGTGTATCAAGGGAGATGTCTCAGAGAATTTGTGCGATTAACTATGTAACGCACGATATATGATATTGTTCGTTATCAGTGACTTCTTGATGGAATATTGAACAAATCGGTGAACATACTGTGGATATACTCTTCCGCCCATCGAATTTCGATGATGGAACGCATCCGCGGCTTGGAAAGCGAAGAGAGAACGGGCTAACGTCGCGACTTGTCTGCTCTCACCGGATATACCAGATCGAACTTGTCCGCGTTCTCCTGGAGGACTTTCTTTTTCGCGCGTGGACCGCGACCTCGATCCGATTTACCTGTGTGCTTCTGCTTCTCTCCCCTTCGTTCTCTTTATTTTTGATACGTGCACACTTGCCCGATTTGTCGATCATTAACCACCGAGCTAATTGGAATATACGCGGCGATCGGTATAACAAATGTACGGCCGAACGAGCGAAGGTCGAGGAAGCGTTACGACGAGAATGCCTTTCGGCGCAGCTTTCTCTTCGCTTTTACGCAATAATGCAACGTCGGGAATGTCTGTCTCAGCCGAAAACACTTGACTTACAAGGAGTGACCGAAAAAAACCGCTTGTTTTTGATCCCTCGGTTGTGGAATTAAATTTGGTACCAGGTAACTTATGATCAGGGCTGACCACCCTAGAAACAATACCGTCCCGTGTAATAATATATTTCGTCCCTTTCTGTGAAAAAAAAAAAAAACTCTACAATGATATATTTTAAAAAACCACGACATTGAACTAGACTTCGTGTATGATTGTGTATTCCAAATATTGGTTGGAAACTTTATAAATTGACGAAGAATAATAAACTGTGTATGTTGCAGAAAGAGAGAGAGAAACGATTAAAAAGAAGAATGATTCCCCAAATGTCCTCCTTAATATATTTAAATTTCGTGTAATATAGTGTAACTATTTCTCCATCCCCAAAAACTTGCCGCTTTGTGCCCAGTACAGCACATACTGAAACATAATGAAACAATGAACAACAAATTTTCAAGATGAGCCGACAATTAGTTTCTCAGATACAAGAGATCAAAGAAATCCATGTACGTTGATCGGATAACCCAACGAATCATTCTCAGAAAAAAAGACATTCTCTTAATTATCAAAATATTAATTATCATAAGCTATCAGTACCAAAATCGAGGAACCAAAACCACTTGAAAGCGCTTTGTTTCTCGGCTTTTGTCACTCTCTACACGCCTCGATTGTATTTCTCGCGCTGATTTGTTCGCGATTAGCGATAGAGTTTAGATCCAGCTGATCGGTTCCGAAAAATGCAGCAATGTGCACGCAATCTATCGGGTCGACCGTCGATTTATCGAGCCTCTCGCACCAATTCGAACCCGTTAGGCAAAAACCGTTACCACTGGTATCGAGCGCGGCTAGTCTTCGATTCGCTTGATTCGTCTCCACGGACGAGCAACATTTCCCCGGATACGAGTCTCCCTATCCTAGAATAAACGACGGAGTTCGTGTCCATCCTCGATGACTGCGAAACAGAATGACAGAAATATATGTAACAAATCACGGAAGCACGAAGGAATGGGAAAAGAAAGCGAGTATGATGAAATTGCAGAGAATCGGAAGAGGCGACGAATGCACGAACGATGGAGGACCGGTGGCGGTTTCCATAGCTGCAGCGAGGACGCCGCAGGGTCTTCGAGATGGGCAATAATGGGAGCAGCACTCGGGATCAGCAGGCTGCGTCCGTGTGTTCGAGCGTGCAAGATGGAGCGAGCCGAGGTTGGTCCCAGTCGTTCCCTCGGGAGATAACCAGGCACAGATCGCAGCCAACCGCGGCGCGTAAGGTTCTTCCTGAACCACCGAATCAAAGGCTACGCGCTACCGATAATGGAAACATCATACACAACGGCGGAACGATCAGCGGTCGCCGAGCACCCACGTTCGCGTCATCCCGCGATCTTGCCAAGGTAAAGCAAATTGTTCCACATCCTCCACTTTGTCAGACGTTAAGTCTCGTGTAATACTCTCACATACTCTAGGTTCAGTTGCTATGAATTAATATTACTGACAGAATGTGTGAGCAGGGCTAACTCTCGGTTTACTTTACAATCCATAGACTTAGGATTTTAATGTATCAAATAAATAGTAATATCTTTTGTACGTCTATACACGCTCGAAGTGGCAACTCATGTACTGATCATCTTTGCTTGCGCAAGTGTTTACAGTAATGCTGCAAACACTTGGCGATCAAGATTGAGATTTTTCGCATTTTCTTGACTCGTTGTAAGTTAGTGAAATACGAAAATCAGCCTTAATCCTTTTCTGTTACAGCGTACCTGCAACGAGCCTTCGTTTCGAGAGAGAAGCTGTTCCGCCTCGAACCTCGTCCAACCTTGTTCGAGAAGAATCGACCGGCAGTGCTGTCGTTATCGTGCCGATGATTCGAGTCGGTTGGAAGCAAATGCGAACTCCGCCAACTTGAAAAAGTTCGGCAGTGAGCCTGATCTTCGCTGTTCTCCGGAGCTCGTTTATCCTTCGATCCCTAGCCGCTCCGATCCAGTTCCGAGCAACCCGATCGACACAGAAGAGACCGCTCGGTCGTCGTTCGGCTGTTACCGCTACGGCAAGGAGACGAAGGACCGGCTTGAAAGCGGACACAGGGCTAGGAAAAAGTACAAAGCCCCTGCTCCGCCAGCGTCCGCCGTCGTCTCCTCTAATCTCCACGGAGGCTCGTCGCCCGCCAGCGAATCTCGTTCCTCGCGAGACCTCGACACCCGTTACCATCCCCATTCGCATGCCCCTTCCCGTTCCCATCCTCATTCTCACGTCCATCACCATCGTTACCAAGTTCAACCGCCGCCGCGGAGATCCCGCCTGTTTAAAACTCGCGCCGAATCGAAGAAAGCCCAAATTAGCTGGCAGTTATCACCGTCGTTCGATCACGATCACGATCGCGAGAGGACGAAACTTTCGCAACGCGACGACGCGGCCAGCCATTGGAACGGCGCTCCTCGTTCACGGACGAGTCAACATTCCGACACCGAAGTGGTCGCTGACTTGTCCATCGATCATCGGCATGATCGCGATCGCTCGACGAACGTTAACGATCATCGCCACCATCGCGGTTCCAGGCATCCCCAGGATCATGGAAAGAACACGCTTCAGAGGAGCATGAGCAGCCCAGAGTTTCAAGCTGAGTTGATACGAGTGGCAAAGAGAGTACGCGATAAGTTGGACTCGAGCGAGACGGTTCTCGACGAACCCACGCACGATCGTCGAGCCAGTCGTTTCGATACGGAAGCGACGATCAGTTGCGTTGATCGACGACCGCCGAGTCGTCGACGTAACGAGATCGAAGGTGGAGGAGGAGAGAGTCGCGGTGATAGCAAGGAACGAGATCGACGTGGGCGATACGAAGATCGATCAGTGGAACGACGGCTGAGCGGCGATCCAGTCGATGTCCCTGAAAACGGCAATCGTAAAACTGACGGAGGTGTCGGCCGCGACGTAATCGCCAAATCGAACCAACGTCGTCGAACTTACGAAAGTCCGGCATCGAAGGATTGTTCCACGAACGACGCTGTCGAGAGCCCTAAGCCAGTCGAGCCACGACGGCTCTTGCAGCAACAGAACTCGGATCCTGGCAGACGGAACGACCATTGGTCGAAGATCGTTTCGGCAAAGCGACCTCTTGATCAGAAATGGTCTGATGTCTCGATAACGGGAAAGTCGGAACTGCGATCACGTGGAGGCAACGAGTACGTTGGAGAAACGAGCAACCTTGTCTCGAACGAACGATCCGAGGAAGAACAGGATCAAGCGTAAGTTGTTTCTCACAGATTCTAACAGTAATAATCTAATATATTCTCCTTCGATTTCTAGATTTGTCTCGATGACACCGAAGACTTTTTACTTCGGTATGAACGAGGATTCTATCGCCGAGTCTCGCAACCATCAGGATCAAGATCCTGAAGGAAAGGCGATCGTCGAGTCCGAGGCGAAACTTCCGAACCGTGATCGAGGAGACGGCAGAGCTTCCTTTATCGCGGATGCTATCGACGACACGGACGATAATGTGAGTCTATTCTCTTTTCTCTTCTCGTCAAATAAATAATAGAAATGAAAAAAAATTCTTCGCTTCACAAACTGAACTAATCGACCGTGTATCTTTTTTCAGGAAAGAAGCGTCGTGGAAAATATCTCGTTGAAACTGCGTCCGACCTTGCCGAAGAAACAGTTGGAAATTCCGCGATTCTCACCGTCGGCTGCGTGGAGGTTACTCTCGACGTTGGAAACGCCCGGCCCGAGTATGAGCACCGCCAGTGAAGAAGTTCCGGTTCGTAGTTGCAAGAAATATGAGTCTTGTAACACCAAGACGTAGCAAATGTGCAAATACTTATACTCGTAGTAATCGCGTGTTTACTTCTCCTTTAGGTGATGTTCGAGGAGCGAATAGAGCGGCTTTCCAGGCCACCGCCGCCTTTCCCGCTTTCATTGGGGCCTCGTAGTTGGCACGATAAGTCCGGAGACTCTGGAATATCGGGAGATGCCGGAGCCGGCAACGAGGACTCCTTCGAGGTCAGCACGATCAACAGGATAAAAACGACAGTAACGAGGCCGACATGGACGCCGCAACAGGATTTAGGAGAGGAATCGAGCAGCGACGCCGGTGTCGATTCGCCACCACCTTTGTCGACACCGTTGAAATATCACTCTCCGCGGGCGCACGTCTTCTCTCTGTCGTTGCCTAGAGACGAAGCCAGAACGACGTGTCTCTGTGCTCCGGAAACTAAAACCAGGGAGGCGTCCGCGTTCAATTCCCTTCAGAAACTCAAGAGGTCGGTTTCTGGAGCATTCGGCATAGGCTCACACGAGCATCAAAGAAAGTGTACTCGTGACGTTCTCGACGATAACTGGTTGCTGTCGACCAGTGCACCTACCTCGTTGCAGCACAGTCGCGTCCGCATCGAAGCAACGCGAATCTCACCGTCTGCTTGGAGACCGTTTCTGCATCGAGATCGCGACGCTCGACATGTCCAACGTCCGCGTGATAGCGACGACGACGACGACGACAATGACAATGACGACGACGATGGCGACGACGAACGTGATCACGATCACGATCACGACCACAATATCGTTGATGATGATTTGCCAGAAGACGAAGATGAACGAATCAAACGCGACATCAAGATCGAAGAAAATGATTTTCCGGTTATCATGAAGCCTCCGTCTTTTTCGTACCTCACGCCTGGTGGACACGTGATGTATCTGCCGGAAATGAACGAAACGAAACATCGTGCGCAAAATTTGAGGGGCATGAAAGGTGGTGCTACCAATTACACGGGGATTACCAGCTGCGAACGAAATACCGCGGAAGAGAGTGGCTCTCTCGTTGAAATTACGCCTTTTCAATCAAGAACGTCGAAGAACGCCAAACGAAATAGCAATGACGACAATGGCAACGAAGAGCGAACTGAACAGGTGAACGATCGTGAAGAGGACGAGGAGGAAGACGAGGAGGAAGGGGAAGAAGAAGCAGAAGAGGACGACAACGAACACGAGGACGAAGAAGAGAATAAGGTTAGCAACGTATCGAAACGACGATGCAAAAGTTCGAAAAATCGCGTCAACGACTCCAGAGACGTTAACCAGTTCTCGGCTTGCGCCGAATCGCGCGAGAATGTCAGTCAGCCGAAGCAAAGGAGAATGTTCTCGCCAACTTCGAACGACGAGCGAGGAACAGCGAATTCATGGAATTCCAAGCATCCTTCCAGCTTCGACGCGACCGAAGAGGCGAAACCCCAACGGAAAAGTAATTCAAGGAGCAAAAGGTTCACGTTCCAGTCAACAGTCAGACAGATAGAGAGACGCCGATTAGCTGAGAAGCTATCGAGGGAGGTTGAAGCGAAAGAACGCCAGAGAAAGGGTGAACTTGAGGCGATGCGTAAAGTGGAGGAGGAGTTCCAGCGAAAACGTGCCAAAGAGAAGGCGAATATTAGGCAACAGTTGCGTCTTTTCAAAGAGATGGAGGAGAATTTCAAGTAAGCATGTCCGATTTTGAGATTTTTAATCGACGTTCAGATTGAATCTCTTCAATTTCCTTTCAACGTCGTTGGACAAATATCTTTTTATCAGATTGTCTTCATCTGGATTCTGCAATTTTGCAAAGTTCAACGAAATTGACGTATTTGTTGTATGATAAATTGACCTAGCTAGCTAAACTATTGTGCTACAACTCTGTATCTCGAAAACATTCATTGTTGCAGTAGTTTGCCGACTACCGACTGGGATGGTTCGCAGTTGTCCCGCGCGGATCCGGACGGTGCACCCTCATCCACCGCGTCTTCGCCGACTTCGTTGCCGATCGGCAATTCGTCCACGATCACGCTCAGCAAACGTGACTCGGATTCCACAAAACAGTCTCGCGCCGAGCAGAAAGAGTACCGACCAAAGTATTACGATTGGTCACCGGACACTTCCAATCATTTGGACAATCACAGGCAAACCACCGTTCATCCAAAGGTGGTTTGCGACATTCCGAAAAGTTCGCCAGTTTTCGTCGACGCGAACGTTCATCCATCCAGCAAGCCACCGATTACGTCCAACTCCACCCCAAAATCCGATAATTATAGGTAAGTATTTTAATTTAATTACATCAGTATCGTTTTATAATATCTGCATATTTTGCTTTTTTACGTATTTCAAAAGGGTCCGACTTGTGTCCGACTTGTGTCTGTTAATAAATGAAATAAATATCGCGATATAGGTCCCGTGTCTCACCCAACACATTTCGTTTCTCCTATAGGAAAGATTTCGCGCACGGTACTGTGGCAACTAAAACCTCTTTCGCGAGTAGCGACAGCGAGCTCTCGCAACCAAACACCAGGCCACATTCCAGGCAGAATGGAATCAAGAGCAAACCTCTTCGACCTAGGTAGGTTCGAGCACGCGGAACCTCGATTTCTCGGTGAATCGAAAGCGTCGAGACGTTTTCATCGCCATTCGTGTAAAGTCGTTGTCGCGTTGATGTAGACCTTCGATATGGCACACGATACTTATATGGCATTTACGCTTACGGCTCTTAATGGAATGTACCGGAACGCCTATTTTACCTTTTATACGATGCCCTCTGTTCTTGCTTCGTTCGTATTTCCATTCGTGCTCCATTCACGATTGCTAATTGCCGTTGGCTCCTCGATTTTTCATTTCGCCCAGATTTCATGGACGAGCATGACGTAGAAATAATCCTAACGCCTCTAGTCATCTAACAACGCTTCGTATAAGCTAAATTAATATCGTGCATGGATCCGCGACGCTAAAATCTAGCGAATCGACGACTCGTTTCGAAGGGGGGAGCGTTCGAACGATCGATCGATACGCGTCGTTTTACATTTTACAATTGAAGAGATCGCTGCAATGATTGGGTAATTCAATTTTCGGATAATTTTAGTTTAGAAAAAAATCAAGTACTATCTCAATTTATGGCGATTTGTTGCAACTTGCATTTTTCTTTTAAATGTAAAAAGCTACTTCCTTCTTGCTGCAAATACTTTGATTGCGATCTCGCGATTTGCAATTTGAAGCTTGAAAACGCTTAGCCAAGGACACGAATCGTCGAGTCGTTCGAAAGATTTTTCCGTCGAGCGCTAAGAGCGAGACAATTGAAACGAAGACAAACAGCGAACGAACGTTGAGCAGGTCCGGTAGTCCAGTGCGAAGCGTGGGCGCAGCAACATCCGAGGAAGATTTGTCGCTACCGGTAGAACCAACGAAACGCCCAAGGAATCCTACCCACGATTTTATACTAAGCGGAGTACAACCGTTTACGAAACAGAAAGCATATAGGCCGATTTCTTTCAATCCTCATTCACCTTCACCCATTCTCAGTTAATTTTCACTCTCCTTAACTTTCTAATCAATATTTTTCACAGCAAACTCGACAGTGTCTTGTAAAATTTATTATTTTATATATTTACTACGACTTTATATATTGTTATTATTATTATTATTATTATTATGTATATAACGCGGTGTATATATGTAACATAATCGAATAAAATAACATCTTATTTTGACGTCATGTTTTCCCCCCGATTTCAAATATGGCGGCAATTGCAACGTCACGTTCATTTGAATTTGGCGCGCATGCGCACAACATTTCAGTCGTAACCGCTTTAAGGGTACCTCATTCTCAGTTCGCTATTCAAATTTCTTTATTCATTTCTCATCACGATGGATTATTCTGGTGAAATGAAACGACCCAACGACGTGGGTACCAATCGTCCACGTATAATCGAATACTCGTCCAGCATAAGATCTAGAACCAGTCGTAGGACGACTACACCATCGAGTGCCCTCATGTACGTATTTACTTGTATATTTACTTACATTGTATTTCTCTATTCTCTTCCATTCTCCCGTTCGCTTTCTTCCTTTCACATTTTCTTATGTTTTTTCCTTCCAAAGACGCTCCGAATTCGAATCTTTAATATCGGAGAGCAGCGATGAGGATGAAGAAGCACCGGCCAGCAAACTGGCAAGATTATCACTACCGAAAATCGGTAAAGACGCGACTAACCCAGAGGCCGACACAGCTGTCTTCGAAGACATGGACGAGGCATGTCTCACTGAAATTTTTATTCTTTCTTCTCATTCCGTCTTTTGAAGATGTTGAGTCAAATGCACCAGTTTAGTTTCGTTTAAGTCTTTCATCCCCTTTTTCCCCCTAGATAATTTTATCGATGATTTGGAACAATAATCGTCTTGGCGCTGCTTATTACAACGTCCTCACGTCTGAATTATTGATTATGGAAGACACGATGGACGACGTCGAACATTTCGATGTAACGAAAGCTCTGTACAAGCAATGTTTGCCGCATTACGTGCTTGTGAATGGCTCTGCGCCCAATGTTTTTATGAATGCTGTAAAAAAGATGTTAATGCCGGAAATGTCGAACGACGGATTGAATTCTTGCGATTCACGCGGAACTGTGCGCAACGCCGTCTTGAGAGTGACCGGCAAGAAAGATTACAACTACGAACGATGCTGTCACAGGGTGAAGTGTCTTCGACTCGAATTCGAACCAAAGGACGCCAACAACGCGGACAGGCTAACTTTTTTGAACAGCATACTCAATTTCAAATGCCGCGTGATGATACACGCGTTGGGTTCGCTGTTGCTATTCATCGACAAGCACTGGAACAATATCGCGTTGGATCCATCCGGGAAACCTTCCTTCGTGTCGCTTAATTACCTGAACCTGTAAGTCCAAGTCGCTCTTTCTTCCCAGACTCTGTCATCATCCATCATTTCTCTGTTCTATTCGATTATATCTTTGCGGAACGAAGCCAAGATTTAGTGATGGTGGACGAAGATACCTATAAAGCGCTGAATATCGTTCAAGCCAGGGATCATCCAAGTCTCTTTAAATTTGGCAAAATGGTCACAACGATGAAAGGAGTCAGCCTATTCTCGCTACTGAATCGTTATTGTCATTCCAGACCGGGAGTACAGTTTCTGTGGTAAATTCTCTAGTTTATAAATTCTTGTACATATTCACAATGTTAAAACATATAGGTACATTTTAAGTCCTTTTTTCTTTATCGCCGTTATTTGTATTCAGGAAAATACTGCATCATCCGACGCGAAACATTGCTCTACTAGAACAACGATTAAACGCGATTGAATTCTTTCTGAATTCAAGTAACGAAAGCGTGATTGAAAATTTATCGTCCTGCTTGAGACACGTATATCGTTTGACCAATACGGTACTCGCTTGTTGTTCAGGGCCAGATGCGAAACCATCTAATTGGTATAAATTGCACAAGGTTTGGTTCTCTGTTATTAGCTCTGGAATCCGGTTATCTCATAAAGTTAGGTACAACTGATCAATCAAATTGTTTTATCTTTTCTTTCAGACTATTTCAAATGTAATTTGTATCGCGGACATATGCGAAGAATACGCGGGAAACATCAAATTATTCAAGCAAATATCCGAAAGCATAACGACCGAAATGCAACACATCAAATACTTTATCGAATATATAGTGGATTTTAATGAGAGTAGACGAGAAAAAAAGCTTGTAGTTAAAGCGAGCGTCGACCCTTTGCTGGATGAACGTGCGTGAAAACATTTTCTTTCGATTTTCTTTTTACGAATCGTAAATCATAATTGCAAGTCCCTTGTTTCGCAGTAAATCAAGTACGACGCACTTTGCCCGAACTGCTGACGCAAATGGCAGAGAAAGATATGCGAGAGCATCTTCCGTCTTGCGTTGCTGGTTGCAACATGCTATATTTGCCAAATATTGGCTACGTATTAGCGATAAACAAATGGAATCCGACTCCACCGGAAGACGTAATTTTTCCGAATTTAGAATTTAAATTCAGTATCAATCAAGTGCATTACTATAAAAGTTCTTCGGCTAAAGGTTGGTGATGCTATTTCGCTTCTACGAACGAAGGAACAATGAACTCAATTTTCGTTCAGTTATTCTCATTTACTTGGTTTATTCTAGAATTAGACGAAACTGTAGGCGACATCGTGTTGAAGATCGCTGTTCGACAAAACCACATTGTACAGAAGTTAATACGATACATGAGAAAGCACACGGGAACAATCTTACAAACGATTCAACTCTGCGCCGAATTGGACACGTAGGTATTTGTAATTACAACAGGTACAATTCGGTTGTTAACAGAAGTTGTTCAATCATTGTAGCTTACTGGTATTTTATAAAGTGGCACGAGATTACAATTACATCAGACCAAACATAACCCAATCAAAGATCATAGACGTGATTGAAGGACGACACCCACTAATGGAATGTGCGACAACGTTCGTTTCGAACGATATACATTCGGGGAATGGCGGAAGCTTGATCAAAGTTTTAACAGGACCAAATTCTTGCGGTAAAAGCGTATATTTGAAACAGATTGGACTTATAATATTCATGGCTCACATAGGTTGCTACGTTCCTGCAAAAACCGCGACGATAGGAACGGTATCTCGAATACTGACCCAAATGTCAAACACGGAAAGCATTGGTCTGAACGCTAGTTCGTTTCTACAGAATCTTCGGCAGGTAGGCAAACGAAGTCTCTCCCGACTAAATCGGAGAGGGAACGAACTGAAACGAGTTTACGTTTTAGATAAACGTCGCTTTACGTGCATCCATACCAGATTCTATTGTAATATCGGATGAATTGGACAGGGGAACGTGCGAAATTAGTGGATTATCGCTGGTCGCTGCCGTTCTGAACACGTTCGCTGAAAGAGGCTCGAACTGTCCTCATGTGTTTCTCGCGACGCACGCTTATAGCGTACTCACGTTACTCCCTCAAACTTCTTTAATCGAGATTCAGGTGACTAACTTTTTGTCCACAGTTTGTACAAAGAACAATTATCCTTTTTCTTTCTTCTCATTCTTCTTCTTTAAATACAGACATTCGAATACGCGTTCGACAAAGATGAATCATTGGCGTTTTTCTATCGATTGACCAATGGAAGTACGACACGTAGTTTCGCACATTACGTAGCGAGAATAGCAGAATTGGACGAAGATGTGGTTAAACGAGGGCTGGAGGTAATAATTAGAGTATTAGTATATGAAACGTTTGGTAACGTACTTGTAATTCGGTCGATCATAGATATTTCAGAAGATGAAACAGCATCAATTACCATCCAGTATTTATTCTCGTGTCAACAGGTAAACCAATCCTCGTGCATATATCGTAAAATTTTCAATGAAGAGAACGCAAAAAACTGCCATTATTGGAAACACTTTGCTTTTTCAGAATGCAACGTATTGCAGATCGATTTGAAACGAGCGACAATGTGGATTTGGAGGAGTTAAAGACGTTAGTTCGGCAGGCTGTGTTTCCACAATAATTGCGCGTTCCTCAATTCGAATAAAGAATGGTCTGCTACGAGGACCAATCGTCGGACAAATCGGATGATACATTATGATTACGTTTTATACGCAAATGAATTAAAATAAAAATTCGAATTCAAATTCGAGATGAAGTTGATCGCAATCTTTTTGCAGCAACATCCTGGTATTTTTGTTACGTTTTGTTTTCATTTTCTAACATCTGTTCTGCATTTATCTTTAACCCCACCACAGAAGAGGTATATGAATACAATCTTGCATACAATATATTTTTTGTCCCATGATTTCGGAGTTTTAGGACCATTTTTATGTCACATTCTGTCGGTTTAGGCAGGTTTTAATGAAGAGAATTAAAATAAAAAAATATGGACAGCCACATTTGCTTTGAGAGTTATTTATTGAACTGAATGTGGTGATGCTCAATCAACGAAGGAATATAACAGTGATTGATGGAACTTGGGATAAAAAGTACTAGAAAAAGTTAATTGAAATATATCTTTTAACAACACAATTGATGTCTTTTACTTTTTATTTTAGTATGTTCAGAGTCTGAACGAATCCTGCAAACTCGTCTTTATAAAAGCTCGAAAGAAATATTTCTACAAATATTGTTTGACCTGTGTTCAAACGTAAAGTGCGCTAAAAAAAACCAGTGGTTCTTTACTACGTCGGTATTTCAGGTCACGGGCCACGAAATGATAAGATGCTTGGTCTATTCACATGTCTCGTCTGTGGAAAAACAACCCAAGCCCGATGGTTGAAACGGCCAACAGATGGAAGGAGAATGCAGCTGGCTGGATGAGAAGTATACAGCTCGCCGAGTAACAGATGTCGCAGCGGTAGCGGCCGACCGAAAGTTGGCGCTCGCAGTCTTTCCGTTGTCAATAACGGACACTGGCAGTATCGTCCCGGCACAAAATCCCGGAAACATCTCGTTCGTGAAATATCAACGAATATCCCCGAATGTAACGTCGAGTCGTTGCGTTCTCGTTTAGGCGTGATTGGAAATCGGTGAACAGGAAACGTGCTGTCGCGTAGGTCGCACGACGCGCACCATTTCGACGAGGAATTCGGAAAAAAACGGGCGTGCCTTGGACAGTCGGCGACGTCCCTGACGTGCAAAATACACACAACGGCAAGAGGTGGTGGACAACGGGTACGAGACTGCGGTTGAGATTGCGACAAAAGGGAAAGACGTAGCAGCAGCGAAGACAATACACGACGGACACCGTGCATGAACGAGACAGAGCTAGGAGGAACATCGGCGGCGGCACTAGCGGCAACGGTGACGGAAAGGGAAGAATACGTGGGGCGAGGAACGGTGGAGAGGAACGCAGCACAGCCGCGTGATTTTGAACGCGTACGCTGTCGTAACTGTCAACGGTCGGATTTCGAAGTCTGGCGGACTACGCGGTCCTCCTAAGGCTTCTCTTTGCCGGAGAATCGCTGCGTTTTCGCCTCGACAACATCGTCGACGTTGTCGTCGTCGTCGTCGTCGTTCGATCCGGTAAAAAACCGGCTGTCTTACGATCGTAGCAACGGCGTGAGAACACGGACTAAATGACCATGGACCACGGCATGTACAATATCGAGACCGGCTATAGTATAAATATCAAGAGGACGGACGGTGAGTAACGTATCACGGCAAAGTATTTTTAGGCACTTTCGGACAACCGATCGCGTGCGCTTTCATTACCCACACTCAGGGAAAAATCGAACACTCTTCGATAACTGATTGTGTTTTTCTCATTATCTATTCTTTCCTCCTAGTTTGTTCCCGTGAAAAGCCAGCGAACCACCAGAGACTTCGATCGTTGTTCGTCGTTATCATTGTGCTGCGTAATCGTTTTCGCCGTGTCGTGCAACACGGTATTGAAACACCGGTTTTCGCAGCGTTGGTACAGCGATCAACCATTCCCACGGAGACGAAATTCTCGTTGATACATACACGTTTGTAACCTACCCTTCTCGCTGGACTATGCAGTCGATGCTCGTCGCACGTCGCACTTGTGTGTTATATCGCCATCCTCCGGTTGGCCAACTGTTCCAATATACATGTATCTAGTTACGTATGTAGGTGGGCATTGCAACGTGCGCGATAACTGTCGAGGGAACCGGGCGAATACTAAGCGACATATGCGAGCCTGTACAAGTACTTGCCCTTGAGTTTCCAGTACTGACCTTTTCGCGCGGTATTTGTTTTTTTTTTTTTTTTTTTTTTTTTTTTAAATTCGATTCGAATAAAGGGGTTAGTCACGCGGCGGACCACGCGGTATCTTTCGCTCGCGATCTTATCCGTTCCCTTCGCGTGCGATAACGATCGAAGACTCGATACTACCGATTCTGCCGTTGGCAGAGACGAACGGATATCCTTTCACCGCGCGGATCTGGTCTCTTCTCGACGTAACCTAATGCAACGAGACCAGAACGAAAGATGCCACCTCCTTCGAATCGTTAATCGCGTTCCTCTTACGCGCTCTGAATGCCACGTAACCCTACAGACATCACCGGGCGAATTGTCGCGAAATTTTTTTCACAGTACGAGTCGAGTTGTCTCGACGATGACTCTCCGAAACGAATCGAGTCCTGCGACCGTGATCCTTTCTTCCTCGAGCGAACACAACCGATATTTTCATGGAACACCCTGCTCGCAAGAAGAAATGCGAACCAACAACGTCTTTGCTCTCTCTCTCTCTCTCTCTCTCTCTCTCCCGATGAATGAGTCAGAACGTTCGCCAAGAAAGGAGAGCTGGTTCGCCGCGTAGCAGCGCCGACCAGAAACGACCGTTGCCTCGTTACGTTTGATCGAAGAACGCGCGATCGAGAACAGAACGAACGACGATCGAAACGTGTCCGTGGAGAGCCTGCAGCGGTTGTTGGAAAAGCGCCCGCACGGTTGCAGGAAGAAAGCGGATCGGTGGTGACCCAATCTCAGAGACGTGGTAGCAATAATATTTATAGCCTGCACCCGTCCATATAAATAGAAACACGCGTACAGGCTACGGGGCGACAGGAACCTTCGATCTTCGATTCGTCGCGATTCGAAGCTGATTGCCAAAACGAATCCGTGTAATCTCCAAGAGCCGATAACGACAACGATTCCAGAGGTAACCCGTGTTACGGCTCGTTTACGAATTGTTAGAAGTCGTTAGAGGCGTTTCACGCTTCCTAAATGGCATGCCAGACACTTCTAGGAATACACACGTGCACTGGTGTATACGTGTACGCGTGTATACGATGCGTTCGCGGCTGAAACGCAACTCTCGACGCGACGCAACAAGTGGCCATCCCACGCGTGTACGTGCATACGTCGCGCGAATCGACGAGCCAACAAAGCATCACCGGCGTCGCAGGCCTTGCCCGAAATTCAGAATCGAAATCGAAAGCGAGTAGAACGACGCGTGGTCGAGTCGCGACGACGGGGCGAGTCGCGTGCACGTGGGCGCTGCATCCTTATATGGGTCCCTGTCGCGAGATTCTTACCTCGCCAAACCTTACCTTTTATCCGTTCTTACGTCATCCACGAACACGTTCCCCCGCTGTAGATATCCCTGCGAATCCGCGGATCGACGCGTCACCATTGATAGCTATCAAATCGAGAAGTAAACGCGATCATATGGTACATATATAAAATAATTCGGGTTTTAGAACGCCATTTTTTCGTGACTTAGGTTTTACTGATAGATGCTTGAACTTGATCCAATCGATGCTTCTCTTTTCGCAAGAAGATCTTCGATTCACCGACAAACTACGCCGAATGCATGTTTGTTTCAGGTCGTGTCCACTCGGCGGTGGTTTCCGGGATCAATTGGGAACAGCGTACCGTCACTGTAGAATGGTTCGAAAGAGGAGAGACCAAGGGGAAAGAGGTATATTCTTGCAAAAGCGGCGTACAGCTCTCAACGATCGAAACCCAAAGTGCAAGCAACGATCTCTAAGATCTCTGTTCGTTTTTGTTTTTAGGTGGAGATGGATGCGATCGTCGCCTTGAATCCCGACTTGACAAGCCAGAAAACCATAGAGCCACCTGCGCAAGTGAACAATCATCACGTGTTGATATCCGCTAGAGCAAGGGTACGTATCGTGCGATCGTTCTCCTTCGATCAGCACGCAATTGTGGACGAAACTGTAGGTGAAAGAAAAAAACCGACAAAATCATCTAAAACACAGCAACGCGCGTTCGTACGTTCACGAGATCGATCGTGATTGTGTCCCTCCATTGCGATACACTCGACGAGTCCGTATCAAGTCCACACGGTGGAGTTTACGTCGCGCGCAATCGACGCCTCTGTCCAATTTAATATCTCTGTACGCGCAACGCGTGCGATCAGCCAACTTCTTGAATTTCCGTGTACGTAGTCTTTTCATGCCAACCTCTCATCCGCGTTCGTTCTTTTCGATGAGAGAAACGTTGTCGTCGTAGTTTTTGGCACCGATCGAGCGAGCGAACTACGATTCAACGTTTGCTTCTCGTCGTTCCTGCTACTAACACGATTACATCTTTTTTTTCCTCCATGGACGCTGCTCATTATCACGGATTTGGGTCTCTGCGATGGATCATCACCGATCTCGGGTCTCTTCCCGGTCCGAAACCGATCGAATCCCAATACGACCTCGCATCGTCGTCTCATCGTCCCGCGTCTCTGCAATCTCTACCGACAACCACCTCTTCTCGACGATCCCCCGCCTCCCCCCTTGCAATAGCGCCGCGATTTTATCGTATCTCGTCGAAATCTCGGTACGCGTCCGAATCGAGTCGCATCGTGTGTCATTGCAATTCGAATGACGAAATACAGGATTCTTCGGGCGAAGAGGACGAGGGGGTGGACGAGTCAGAAAACCAAGAGGAGGGCTCCCTCGGACGGCATGGCGGTCACGCCGCAAGAAACGGCCTTGCATCCGCAACGCTTCCTGTACGAGTCGTTACTGCTCTTTCGGTAAACGCGCGAAACCCACGCTACTTTTCTCTCCCATCCCTACCCTTCTTGAAACATACGCACTCATACGTATACGCACGATTTTTGCGTTTCGTCCTTTTTTCTCCTTGTCGTGAAAATCGGCGGTTTTCTCTCCCTTTCTCCCCCCTCTCCCTCTCTCTCTCTCTTTCTTTCTCTCTATGCCATTTTGATACGTTTCGAGGATCGATCGCCACACACCACGACACCGCCTCTGTCGTCAACAACCACACGCCAAATAGCGATTTTACCCCCACGTTATTTTGCGTTTTCTTTTCTCTTACACTGGTTTCTCGCCAGAGAACTCGATTGCAAAAGATTCGTCGTCATCACCGCTCCACGCACGCTTCCTCATTTTCACGTTCATCGCGCGTTCGCATATTCGCTCGCAGTACCTAGTTCCTCGTGCTTTTCGTTCGACCGAAGTTGCGCTGTCTCATTTCACTTTCTTTTCTGTCACGTTGTTCGATTTACGTTTCCTTTCTTTTCACGTGTCTCACGAAACATCGACTCTACCCCCGTACACGACGAAACAACGATATACGTTTTTATCGATTTCGACTCGATGATTTTCCACTCGGCGAACGTGTTTTTCAGATAACGTATCGCTCGACCAACTTGTTTTATTTCATTTACCATTTTCTTTTATTTCGCCCGTTTAATTATTTACTCATCTTTCTTATCGTCAGTTATTTTCGATCACCACTGGATTACAAAACACGAAACTTGTTACTGTTGTTCGATTGTCATATATTGGAATTTTCTTCGATGACTTTACGATATGTTTTCTGTTTTCTTTTTTCAGCATTCGATCAAGCCATCGATTCCAGTAAAAGGTATGTCGTGCGCGAGCAAACGCTGTACGTTATGTACCGTTGTTTGCACGAAAAACCAGTCGGAACGTCACGTTGTCGTATTGTCAACTTGGTCAAATCGATCGAATCGAAATGGCAAAAGTTTAACTTGGTTGACCGGTAGCGATCAAAGTAACGTTCGAACGTCATATCGGAATCGTTGTCCAGCGGCGCGCTTACTCCACCGTGGTTTCGAACCGCCGAACGAATCGATTTTCCAAGCGATAGCGAATGAAACACGCGTGATGTAGCGGTACGAGCGCCGGTGTCAGCGCCGTGTGAGAGAAGCACCACCAGCGGCAACGAACGGCGGCGGTACGAGTGTTCACGCTCCAAACTATCGACGCTCTTGCGCCGTATGCAAAGGCACGCAAGGGCAAGGACCTCGATAGACGATGCGCAACGTGCTAAACCGACAGAGTATATAATCTCGCCGCGCGATTCGAGCCCACGTTTCTTCTTCTATCCTTGTGCACACACTCTCCTCTACTTTCTCTCTCTCTCTCTCTCTCTGCCTTCTTTCCCACTCACACACACACGCTATTTTTTCTCTCTTTTCTTTCCTTCCTTTCTCTCCTTTTCTCTCTTTGTATCGGTTCTACGTTCTAATTCCGCGAAATTTCGACCGTAACTCCTCGCGTAACTTCACCGCGATCATCGCCATGAGGTTCGATCCGTTAGGCTTCTGTTTCGGAAGGAAGAATAGGATCAATTGTACCGAAGATGGAACGACGGTGGAATTCGAGGTTCGAGACATTTTGGAGCAGCAGGTCTCGCAACCACACGGTAACCACAGTAACGAGATTCCTTTGATACGCGTGATTAGGTTTGAATTATTCTCGGCCGTGTCGGCTCGCCACGTTCGATTCGATTCTACCCTTGGAATCTTGGTCGAGTCTCGCGAATGATGTGTACTTTGCAGCGGGTTCCAACAGACAATTGTCACGACAGTCGGGTCGGCCGACGAATATAATGCCACCCAGCAACACCGTGAATGGTCACGGTGATTCCGCCGGGTTGACAAGCCGACGGGAGATGGAGAACATTCCACCGACACCTACAACGGCTGCTTCCTGCAACGTCACCGCAGTGGTCAAGCAAAAACAACAGCTACAGTCTCAGCAACAGCAACAACAGCAACAGCAGGTGCAGATAGAAAATGGACGAGCAAGACGGTCGAACGTTGTGAAGGAGGTCGAGAGGTTGAAGAAGAACCGCGAGGAAAGAAGACAGAGGCAAGCCGAGTTGAAAGAGGAAAAGGAAGCTCTGATGAACTTGGATCCTGGTAATCCGAATTGGGAGTTCCTCGCTATGATAAGGTCAGCAGTAGTCTTTTTTTATATTCACTTTTTTATAATCTTTTTTTACTCTCACTTCTAGGTTCTTTCACATTACTACCACCAATAGAATATGGAAAAGTAGTAGTGTTGTACTCAAGTTGACTTTTGACTCTCTACAATTACTGAAGTACTTGGCCTGTATTGAACTAGGATCATTTACAAATTTCTTAAATCTCAATCTTACAAGTTTTCTCTTCAGTCTTAAATTTTACAAGTTTTTAATAACATTGAAGAGTTTGAATTTAATAATAAATTTAATTAGAACAATTTAATGATGAATCTTATCAATTATTAAATACATG
The DNA here is from genome assembly GCA_032399605.1 of Melipona beecheii. NCBI lineage: Eukaryota > Metazoa > Arthropoda > Insecta > Hymenoptera > Apidae > Melipona > Melipona beecheii. The sequence goes on along the minus strand of JAUCMO010000501.1, from coordinate 3,972,556 downwards.
CATTCTGTATAGTATTGTAGACATACGCATTAATAGTTTGTAATTTTTATCTTAGTTTTTATTACAATCCTTTTTGGATATATATATACTGCTCCATCATGTCTGTTTTTTTTTGTTTTTTGTTTTATAATACAAGACTTTTAAAAATCCAAATACATACTTTGAAAGATTCAGTTGAAACATTCTTTCAATTGCTCCTCTGTTCTAATTGATATTCAATCAACTGCTAAAATTTGTAATTAAATTTTGTTCAAACTTTTCAATTTAAAACAACTAAAAACATGTGAAACATGTATCAGTGTATAAAGTACAGAGTATAGAGAGTAGTATATTTTATTCTTTTCTTCCTATCGTTAGCACTATTTACACTGTAACGTTTCTACTGCTATAATTATTCTTATATCCATGATAATATACATTAATGTATTATCAGTATTTCTTTTTAAAGGATTAAAGAGTTTTTCCTCCTTCATCTGAAAAATCAAATTAGCTTAGTCCCTTTCGCTGTCCTCGATTCTCTTTTCCTTCACATAACATTGATATTTTTCTATCCACAGAGAATACCAGAGCAGCATCGAGTTTAGACCTCTTCGAGAGACAGATGCCGTGGAGGATCATCAGATTACGGTGTGCGTGAGAAAACGTCCGCTAAACAAGAAGGAGGTTGCACGCAAAGAGGTGGATGTGATTAGCGTGCCTAGCAAAGATCAGATGGTGGTTCATGAGCCGAAAGCCAAAGTCGATCTAACCAAATACTTAGAGAATCAAATCTTTCGATTCGACTATGCGTTCGATGAAACATGCAACAACGAGATCGTCTACAAGTATACGGCTAAGCCACTGGTGCAAACTATATTTGAAGGTGGCATGGCCACGTGTTTCGCTTACGGCCAAACAGGAAGCGGAAAAACACATACTATGGGCGGTGATTTTAATGGAAAGACACAGGACTGCAAAAAAGGCATTTACGCGATGGTAGCCAAAGATGTGTTTAAATGCCTCAAACTTGCCAAGTATCGTCCGTTGAATCTGATCATTTCCGCGAGCTTTTTCGAGATCTACTCGGGCAAGGTATTCGATCTGTTGGCGGATAAGGAAAAGCTTCGTGTTTTAGAAGATGGCAAGCAGCAGGTATGCATATACAGTGTGCTTTTTCGTTTAATCGAAAACAATAGAGTATCTAATAAGGAATTAAAATTGGCAAAAAAGTTTTTCAACAAAAATTATTTCGTTCAAAAAGGAATATTGTATGATGTAAATCATTTCTTGTAGATTGGGTGGTGGGAAAGATGTTTCTTTTAATGGATTTAAGGGCATTCCATATAAAAAAGTATTAACTTGTTTGTATTGATTTAGAAGATATTTTAAGATTTTAAGAAACCTATTATATGAAAGACGTGGAATATTCTACCCTTTTTAAAACATCCTATATACATTTATTTTTTTTTCTTTCTAATTCCTTCCTGTTCCATAGGTGCAAATAGTTGGATTAACGGAGAAAGTGGTGGAGACCTGCGACGAAGTTTTGAAGCTGATACAGCACGGGAACAGTGCCAGAACTAGTGGCCAGACTAGTGCAAATTCTAACTCGTCGCGATCGCACGCCGTTTTTCAAATCATAGCACGAACACCAGGCACGCACAAAGTTCACGGAAAATTCTCTCTGATCGATCTTGCCGGTAACGAGAGAGGAGCGGACACCTCTTCTGCCAACAGACAAACTCGTAAGTTTTCAGAGATCTCATTGTTCAGAAGTATATTTGACTCATTTGAAGTATATTACCACTCATTTCCCAAATCGATTAATTCCACAAAACAAAAAGCGGAGAAATTGAAAATGGTATACATTCTTTTCTAAAATTTCTTTTAATATTTAAATTCAAGTAATTGAGTAGTATTGTAGAATATATTATTAGAGGTTTTATCTAATGATGACACGCAAAATGCATAAGATCACACGTTGAAATAATCACATTAGCTCCTGAAATATATTATTTGTTATTGCATGACTAAACAGATTTATATCGTTCAATAGTATTAAGCCTAATCATCGAGCAAATTTATTTTAAATATAAAATAAAAATCGATTGAGCGCTTTGGCACCAAAATTTAAAAAAAAGTAGAGTCAATTGCTATGAACTAACTGCTCATTTACAGAAAATTGAAAGTTGAATCAAAAATCGTTCGCAGGTATGGAGGGTGCCGAGATCAATAAATCATTGTTGGCATTGAAAGAATGTATCCGTGCATTGAGCCGCAAAGGCACACATTTACCATTCAGAGCTAGCAAGTTGACGCAAGTATTGAGGGACAGCTTCATCGGTGAAAAGTCAAAAACTTGCATGGTAGTAAATTTATGTTTCTCTCGTTTCTCACGTCGTTGATCAATTTCAAACGATTTAAATGTTTCTTTTCTGTTCACAGATAGCTATGATCAGTCCCGGAATGAGTTCCTGCGAACATTCGTTGAACACGCTCAGATACGCGGATCGAGTGAAGGAGCTGGCCGCGACCGATCCAACAGAAATGAAAGCTTCTCCGACGGACGACGAACGGGAATTAAAAATCGAAGAGCAGTCGAACAACAGTGTGCTGTCGGATAGCGATTTGGCACAGCTCCGATCACTAAACGTAAGCCGGAAAATATAATTTCGTTCATGCGACGTGAATAGTGCAAACAACGCGCTTGTAACTTTCAAAACGTCGGACTCAGTTTCCCATACGTTTTAATTTAACAGGAGGGTGAAATCTCGCAAGATCTTTACACGTTCCACGAAGCGGTATCCGCGTTGCAAATGCTGGAGGAGGAAGTTCTAGATACGCACAAGATGGTCGTGGACCACACGAACAGATTCCTGGATGATGCGCGCAATGTGTTCAGTACGACTCACGAAGTAGACTACGACCAAGAAGGTAAGATGGTTATTCCGTGTTTGTCAGTTGAACCCGGTATATACGAGCGTAATATATACTTCGCTCTCCTGTACGCGCGCGCACACACAAACACAACACACTCGCAAATGCACGCACACACGCATGTACGCACGCATCTACGCACGCGTAGTACAACCAAAAATAACGTTTCTTGTTTTCCCGTATCGTTTCTATTTTCAGAATTTTACAATTTTAACTTACGCCTTAACTCATGTCCCGACATGCAAATACTTCTCTTCGTTTTTGCATGCGTACGCGCTCAATCCTTCCTCTTTGCACTCGTTTTTTTAAGCGGTCTGACATTTTCTGCTTTTTATTATTTTAATTTTTTGTTTTTTTCTATTTTTTTTTGTTTTTTTGTTTTATTCTTTTTTCTCTTCTCCCCTTTTTTAATTCTGAATTTCTTACCGAATTTTTCGATGACACGACAACGCATGCCTGTTCGCCTCGTCGCGTCCGTCTATTCAGAAACGCAGCTACGTTCTACGAGCGCTATCGTACTCTATCGTTTTCGGTCTCTCGATCATTCCTCTCGGTTGTCGATCGGACAGTCACCCCGGTACCCCGCGACAGATATATACCCCCAATACGGTGAAACGAAGAGCGAGAACCAAGTGGGGCATCAAGCGTTATTGTGTATGTGGAATTTTGCGACAGATTCACGCGGTAAAGATAAGGCAAAGGCCAGCTGTCCGTTAGAACCGGACTTAGAGGGTGAGAGGACAACGACGACGGCAATGTCAACGACGACAACAATGATGCCAGTAAACGACGATAGCTACGTCTCCTCTGATGCTGACTCGTGCTCCAACCTAAATAGAGTCATTCATACATCGACAAAGAGCTCGTTAAAATCTCCATGGATGGACGAGGTCGAATATAAAAATGACGTCAGTTTGTCCGATAGCGATTACGAATCGTTAAGCGTTATTGAAGGGACGCGCGTCGCGGCGAACACGAACGTCGATCCATGGGTATCGTGCATCGAAAATGTACCGAAGAAGGCCGTTTCGTCTGCGAAAGAAAACTCACCTCGGACAGTGAATCGCAGTAGCGTGCAACGATCCAAACGATCTATCGCTGGGAGAAAGAGTGTACAGAAATATCATTGGTCCGGCACTTTCAATCGTGGCCAAGTGAGAAGGCATTCTTCGTCTTCCTGTGAGAAAACAAACGATGCTAAGACACGTCGTCCCAACGAGATCAACGTCGTCGCCGACTCGAATTACAATTACAACTTGAACGCCTCCGACGACGAGAAAACAGCGAAAAAGACGAAACTATTTTCCCACGATAAGTTCAACTTGGACGACGAAAGCAGCGAAAGCAACGAGAACGTGAAACGTTGGCCCGATCGTCGATCAGCCGCGAACCACGACGCGTCGGGATTACTCGATGCAACACCGCGGAGGAGTTGGACGACGCCCGGACAGGAGGAGGAGAGTCATCGTTATCCACAGGACGAAACGATCGAACAGGAGAATATACGTGCGAATTTACGAAACGAAGAGAATCAATTGGGCTTCGATGAAACACGGCCCTCCTCAAAGTCCTCCTGTTGCGTTGACGACGACGACGATCGAATGACGGTCATCGATCGCTATCAAATCACTTTGTCCACCGTTTACGTTCGCAAATCGAATTCGGCGATCGACGATCGATCCACGTTCAAAATCTTCGACTTTCTTCTGTCGTTGTTCAAAAATGTGATTCTCTTTACCTTTCTACCCAGCCTGTACATGGCCTTCTTCATCTACGTGAAACAAACGGAGGAGCGATAAGTTCTTCACGCGGTCCTCTTATCTTTTCTTTTTTTTTTTTTTTTTTAACGCGTTCGTTTCTTTGTTTCATTTGCGTTTTTTTTCCCCCTTTTATCCTCTATTCCTTTTTATACTTTCTTATCTACGATAATCGTAGCTTTTACGCTTTAACGGCAAGTTTGTTTTTTTTTAACGTTGCAATACAGTCGAAGGAGCCGAGAGACCGGTTTGTCGTATCAGTCCCGTTAAACTGATATGTCATTCGCGGATAATAGACAGACGCTGTGTTCGCAACGGTCGCGGTCGTTCGCTGGAAAAATGAGAACGATCGCTTTTGCCAGTCGAGTGTCGATGGAATTTCGTTCGGTTGAAAACGAAATTCTCACGGAAACGAGCAAAATAACAATTTACAATTGAAAATATATCGAAGAAAATATACACATACACGCGTATGTGTATACGTACACATAGAAACACAAGAAACGAATTGCACTTGCGTTGCAATTGAGCGCTCTTAGCGCTCAGAACCGTTGTTTTCTAGCTATCTGTAAAAGAATACAATGGCTCGTACAACAGCTGGAACAACAACAACAACAACAACAACAACAACATCCACAACCACAACCACAACAACAATGACACGTTTGAACGTAACGTCACGCACCCTTGCAGATTTGAGACGGAAAAGAACAAAGTTTGAGTCGCCCAACCTGAGGAGGTTCTTGTTACGTAGACGTCTGATAGAGAGAAAACAGTTTTCCGACGGTACGAAACCATTCGATTCAAAATCATATATATATATATATAAAGTCGCCTATCAAAAGTTGCTTACCTTTTAACTACGCACCAGAGAATTAATACTAATTTACGCGTTCGGGTAATCACGGCTCGCGAGGTCATCATCACCGCATTGATACATATTTACGCATCACCGACGTCCCCAGTGAGTAACGCTTGCTTTTAATTATCGATGAATCCATCGTGATGTTACATAAATGTATAGATATTATAAACACGTACAATTGACTGTGTCGTCAATTAATAATTAAAAGTATCGACTTTCGTAACATCAAAACGTTCGAAATGTTCGACTTTTTGAACAAATGTCGAATAAAACGGAGCGCCAGTAATTACGATCGGATACAGAGAGAGATTGAGAGGGAGAGAGAGAGAGAGAGGGAGGGGGAGAGGGAGAGGGGAGAGAGAGAGAGAGAGAGAGAGAGAGAGAGAGAGCAATATGTATTTTTTCTTCCATTCGTAGAAATGGTTAGTCGTAATATCGATCTACGCGTTAATTCTTCTCTCTCTCTTTTTTTTTTTTTTTTTTTTTCTGTTATCTTGCCTTTCCTCTTCCGTGATGAATGTGAAACCGTGTGCAATTACTAAGACATCGCGGAGATAGTCTAAAGAGCGCGAAAATTCCTCTTCATGTACAAGTAAAATATTGAATTGTTAATAAATATTACTTTTATGGAATATTAATGTAACGATATTGTTTTCTTTGCATTAACTTTCTAGCCTGTAATACAATGGATTAATTAAGTATGCGTTACGTTTCGCTCGATAGTACGAGATCCATGCGTGGATTTCGCACCTTGCAAGCTTTCAATACACACTAACGCACGCGATTTCGAAATTTCACTTGATTTGCCTGAAAATTTCTTTAAAACGATTACGTACAAGGTGTCCCATAATTTACAGCAAAGACAAGACTAAAATGTTTTGTAGCGACATGTTGTACGTGCACGTTATTGTAATGTTTCGTTACAACGTTGTGACTAATATTAACACTCTCAGTTTAACAAAGGATATATGTAAGATATGCATAATGTTCATCGTATATGTTGATATAAAACTTGATTCAATTATATATATAATAACATAATAATAAATCAGTAGCTCATCGATATGAACTTTGCATTGATAAAGGTCGATGGTATGCTCCAATATGCATACACAAGTGTAAACGTTTCACATTTTTGTCATAATCTTTTAACGAAGCATTTACCGACATTTTGCTACGTGGAATTTTCTTCTTATTTTATCCATAATGTGTGTATAATAAATTATGAAACACTTTGTACGTTCGTCGATCGTTCCAAAGTACGTGAAACGTAATCGTCGCCCCGCGTCCAGTCGCGACAATTCATACCGCACAAATTCGTGCTTTTACGTTCATTCGCAAACTCACCCAGATCCTTCTCCCTGTTTGCTATTTCGCAAGAACGAGGGGAGTATCGAAACCAATCACTGAAAATGTGTTGTTTGTTGCAGAGTACGCCCAAAAGTGGGAACAACTGTTGGTGCAGCAGCGCGATATTTTGAACGCCGCAATCGATCAAGTCAGTCAATTTCGTGGACAATTGTTGCAAGAGGAACAGATCAGCCAGAAGATGACGCGAACTCGTAACTTACGATACAATTAACGTGGATTCGTTTACGCGCGCGCGTCAGATAGAGAGAGAGAGAGAGAGAGAAAGAGGATGATGAGTGGAGGAAGAAGAGAGGCAGAGAGAGAGAAGGGCAGAAAGAAAGAGAGAAACGCAGGTGAATGAATGAATGAAAGAATGAATGAATGACAGAGCGAGCGAGCGAGCGAGTAAACGAACGAGATAGTAGTGGTGATGGACGACAATGGGTGAGGAAGGTATAATCAAAAAACAAAAAAAAAAAAAAGAGAAAAGAAGGAGATACCAGTTAATAACCAGTTACCGTGATTTGTCAAATTTACGTTTGCGTACCTTTTATCATAGGCTACGCGATAATTGCCTGCTTTCAACTAACTATATTACATATACTAAACTTCATACTCCTATTTTCTTGGCTTGTCAATCGATCACGAATGAATCAAAAGCTAGAGATCCTTGCATTCCAAGATATGCTTGAGAAAGAAGAGGCGATATCGAAGTTAACTGTGGCAGAGACGATCATCGTCCGTCCATATTCCTGGGGCAAACCGTGTTTCCTCTTCTTTTTTTTTTTTGCCCTTCTGCTTCTCTCCTCTTTCCTGATCGCTAGCTTGTTTCTTCTACTTGTACACGCGGCACCTCAATCGTAGCACGTATCGACGTACGTTCGGTCGATAGGTGCTCAACGCGCGTTTCGTTTCATTCGCAAGAAACCCTTGCCTTCTCAGCAATTCTCTCGATCGAGTCAGAATGTCGTTGAACGAAACTACTACGTTCGTCGAACGATTAATCTACGGATATCCACATCATTGATAAAGCGATTATAATAAAGTCGACGAACGTACACGCGTATACGTATAGGATACGGATAAATATACGAAGCGACAACGTAACGAATCGATTGCACGCACGTGTAACAATTGCCTGCAAGTCTCTTCTATGCATAATTTGTCCAGAGATGAAAAACACGCGGTACAGGATATCTTTTCTTCTTTCTTTAACGTTCGATTCTCACTCCTCGTCGAGATATTTTCAATAAAGATTCAGGTCGATTGCCTAATTTATATTGTCACATCTTAGCCGCCTAGTCTCAGATGGATTGAATTTTAAAAGAAACGTACGTATAAAAGAACTCTTTCTTTTTTTGCCCAAAACATTAAAATAAATAACAAGGAGAAGGTTACATACGCGTACGTTTGTACGTTCGGCGTAAATTTCATTCAAAATACGGTTGTGGTTTGTTTGTTAAACGCGTATATATTTTCAGCGTTATAAAACTTCGGTAGATCGTGATAGTCCTTGTTTTAATGAAAAGAATTACAATTTATTTAAGAATACCTCGTCTCGAAGAACCTTGGAGCAAGATTCGTACAACGATTATTCCGATAATGCGTATCACATTTCCGAGAAAATCATCGATTTAGAGTTCATGACATGATTTCATCGGTCTCTTTTGAATACTCTTTTTTTTTCCTTTTCCCTTTTTTTTACCTTTTTTTTTTTATTTATTTTTTTTATCTCGAGAGTCCTAAAGTCGATGTAACAATTTTTTTTCTCTTACTTGCCGTCGTTTGGTTTCCTTTCCATCATTTTCTTCATATTCTACGGAGAATAGCGAATTCTCGCAGACATGCTTCGCGAAACACGTACCAATGCACGCGCGCGTCTTTTTTTTTCTTGCCAAAACGACAATGTCCGGCGCGTCTCGCGATCGATCTCGATCCTTAACGATCCGATCGAGCAGTAGAACCGAGCACGACATAGCAGGCAAGCAGGAACGAAGAGAGGATGAATGTGCACGAGTGGGGACCGTGTATGCGTGTAACCGAGCGAATGAACGAACGAGAGGATAAAGAAGGAAGAGCGAATGTGCGAAAAATCGATAGGTCGTCAACTCACTGGTTGTTGGCTAAATATGATTTTTATAGAAATGTATTTATATAGATAAAAAAAAAGTACATCGTTATATTGCATTAAAAAGAAAGAAAAAAAGAAGAAGAAAAAAGAAATGAAAAAGAAGGAGAGAGATATTTGCACGTTTAGCGTAAAGATTTTGTTCACTCGTGACACGTGTTTTGATCGAACGCGCTTGAAAACGATGCGAATTGTCTCTGTATCGTTTCTTTCGCCGACGAAGCGTCAATGTTTTATTAGACGTGTGAAAATTAAAGTTTCGTAGCAGTCGAGGCGTTCAATATACTTTTTTTGCCTTATTATTAATCGCAGTATTGGGAAGTCGAATAGCGACACAAGTTCGAATCCCTGGACACGAGAATGGGAGCAACATCGTTACGATCGATGCATTGTTTGATTTATAGAACATATCGGGCTACAATGGTGATATTACTTATGAAACGCTTGTCAACGATAAAACTACGAACAAAGAGGATAGAACCGAGATAACGATATAAATGATTGGCTGTCTTGCCTTGGTTCTTCACTTTCTTTTTTTTTTTCTTTTCTCTTTGTCATATGCATATCAAACGAAACGACCATAATTGATTGATGAATGAACAATATCTAATTGCTTTCAAGCTAGTCGATGATGAAATGGCGCAAGTTCGTTTATCGTTTGCCAACAAACGCGTCCCCACAGATATTATTTTTTTCGCATAGAAAATGGTAAAAAGAATACATGAACGAAACGATTTAGAAAATAATGCATTTATTAAAAGTAGCGTGTGTATTTAAATCATATCGCAAGTAACTTGACCAGCAAGTAGCGATTACACATCTGATCGTACATTTATACGCGACATTTTCATGATACGTTTGATGTTGACATTTAAAATTCGCCTAATTAAATATTAACTTATGTCGTATTCTTAAATTACATCACAGTCTTTGATTCAGTTTCACACTGTTCGCCGTGTTTTCTATGTCGACTGTTTTGGCGCATACGATAAAAAGTGGCAGAAATTATAAATGGAAGCAATACCACATCGTACAAGGTAGGAATCACGTCGATAACAGTTAGCATTAATTTTTTAAATTAAACGCATGCACAAGAAGAAAGACAAAACAAAAAAATATATTTAATTAATTTAATTAACCAAGGGCTATGTGTGTGCGATCGTGTACAACAAAATAATAGAAGCAGGCTGGATGTTCGATTTATTGGATCAAATCGAAATGATAAAGGACGACGATAATAGCAAAAAGTTGGAGGCTCGCGAACCGGAAGTTACGATTTAAATATAAGAAACGTTATTATTAGACGGAACAGAGGGAAACGAATGGTTTAGCGAGTCGAAATCTTTGGTTTAGGAAATACGTAGGTTAACACGTGAAAATCCAAAAAATTCATGGACTAGCCATTAACCAGTATCAAAAGCGTTCGTAACGCTATCCGTCGTCACATCATCCTCTAGAATGATGGTATCGCGTCGTTCGGTGAACAAAGTATCTTGACTAAGCGCGGGAACCTGTCTAGAGAATTCGCTAGTTGCCCACAAAAATAGGTCCAACGTTTGTTCAGTACATTCAGCTATGAACCGAACAAACGGTCGAACGTCACCAGTGTTGGCTATTTGAAGATTTTCGTAATACGTGTGCCGATGCTGCTTATGAATAATAACCGGCGGATAACCAGCTTGCATAAGGATCATATTCATGAGTAAACGAGATGTTCTGCCATTTCCATCGGAAAACGGATGTATATGTACCAATTTATAATGCGCTAGAGCTGCATATCTGGAACAGGAGAATGAAAAGAATAATTATTCTATTATATCGCGATAAAATATCAGGACAGATAATAGAGGACGAAGGAAAATAAGAAGGATGAGGCAACAGTTAGATACCTGACTGGATGCATTCGAATAGCTCTCTCGCTGTTTAACCATAATGCGAATTCTTCCATGAGATAATGAATATCTCCAGGACCGGGAGGTACGTGACCACCAACGTACACCTGAGTACGTCGGAATTGACCACCTTGGACGGGATCCACGTGTCCTAGAACGCGCATGTGAATCTCTAATATGTCTTTGATAGAAATTGATCCAACTCTATTGACCAGAGTCGCGTTGATATATTTCATCGCGGCGTCCAAACCAAGGATTTCATTGTGCTCGTCGATGCTTTTACCAGCAACCGCAGTACGGGTTTCAACGATCGCCCTGGTTTGAGCCAAATTCATCGTGTTTCCCTCGATGCCAACCGTGTGATATATATGTTGAAAGTAAGCCTCTTTTTTCGCGCGTATCAACGCGGCGTTGTTATCAGGTATCGCGGACAGGGCGTTTCGTTTCTCGTCTATGCGACGCAGCATTCTTCGATCCAGCTCCTCGACCACTCGGGCTGTTCTTTGACTATTTATCAATGCACCTTCGTGATTCGGTTGAAAACTCAATGCTCGCACGTAGTACTCGTTCGCTTTGATAACGTCGTTCTGCGTGTGCTCCAAAAACTCGCCGTAATGATTCAGGATGTCTGGGTGATGGGGCGCTAAAGCCACAGCGTGTTGAAACAACTTGATCGCTTTCTTCTGTTTGCCCGATAATTTCATCTCCAGCGCCAGATGTAACGAGGTTAAAGCCTCCGCAACGGACGTCGCGCTGTTCTCGATTTCCAATTGACGCTGCAGCTGGGACCTTGGTAGTGCAACATCCAGGGTACCTTCGTCGTATACGTTCAATTCACCTTCCGACGGGAGTGGTATGAATACATGACGATAATCATGATCTGAAAGAACAATTTATAGTACCCTAGCTGGAAGTTTTCTTTCCTAATTATCAAAGAGGTTAGATAACTCGTAGAGTAATGCCTAGTTGGCAGAAGTAGTACGAGTTCCGTACGATCGGAAACGCTCACCTGATAAATGTTTCAGAGAACCGCGAATGTACTGAGACAGTAACGTTCCAATGACAGCAACCGCAATTCCCGACACGAATACGAGAAGCACGACTATGCGATTCGCCGTCATAGCGACGTTCGCATCCTCCCTGTCAGTTCTATCTTTTACGTATCCAAGCTTCTCATCGTAAAACATGTAGTAGTACTTCTCACGTAACACCAGCATTGTACTCTCACGAGATATCGAACTAAATGTTTCTCTCGACTGACAGTGGATCGCGACATAATCTTAAAATTTTACCAACTCGCTTCACTCCCCGTTCCGCACCACGGACAAAACAACGCACCGCCTTGTTCGACATCTCGAACATGTGGTGGTATTCGATTGGTCTAGTTTTCATCGCAATCGATTTTCTCTTCTCTTCGCATAGATGTCACTAGCATCGATCACGAAGATTCAATTCGTCGTATTGCAATGAGGTTAGAAAATACATAGTGCTTCCGTAGTAGAGATGCGGATGCGCATTTATGGTCTTATCACTTTATTTCTGAAAATGCAATTGATTTGTCTAATTGTACATTTATTCCCGAATTGTTAAAGATAGCTTTTAAAATGATGGTTCCAAAATACAGGATACCAACTTAAACCAGATGTATGTATGTAATCATTAAATAAAGTTTCAAGAAATTCTTGTCTTTTGTTTGTACCATGATATTTAAAAGTTGCAATGTGTATATTGGAAAAGAATCTAACACGCAAAATGTGTCTGCTTCGTCAGACATTTTTTTAATGAAAGTTTACTCCTTTAAATAAACATATTACGAGATTTAACAAGGAATTATAACAATAACTATTTATTTTAATTTGTGTATAACGAGATCTTTATGACGACCGTTTGCCTTGGTTGATTCTTAACAATTGAGATTACAATGTATTTTCCGCTATTAAACTCGTTTTTAAAAGTACGCGCGCTTGCGAGGATATGCTGCCATTTATCTATTTCATTTTTATTCTTTTAGTTCTAATTGGAGTTCAGAGGTGCTTAGATGGCACCACCATTCATAATGTGACAAGGACAGACACTTGCTATGTGATAGACAAGGGACGCAATAATATGAGACGAGGATAGATATATCAGACAAGAAACGCAATAGTATGTGAGAAGGACAGTAATAGAAATTAGTTCCATCGTTTCACCGCTACGTGGTGCTAGTATTTTAGTGCTCATAAAATTTTCATTTGCAAGAAAAGATAATTAAAAAATTTAATTTGTGAACTTTTGACGTTGCATTTTCGTAATTAAACTCTTAGTTTTCTTTGTATATTCTATTTAATCTATAAAATGCTTGTATAAAGATTTACAAATTTTATTCGAATTTGAGAAGCATCTGCGCGAGTAGTTTTTAACTTTTTGCCAACTACATTTCAAGTTCGAATTAATCTGTGATCTTTCGTAGTTGTAGTCTATATAATTGGAATTCCTTTATTTATATATTTTTTTGTCATTTGAGCTTTGAAATGTACGCGTAAAAATTTAATTTGGTTTGATATTTTCGATGGGTTTAATTTGAGGATTATTACCGCATTGATTTCCACAGGTGCTTGGAGTGGGGTAGATATAATGTTCACGAAATTGATTAACATGTAGCATAAGATGTAATATACGTGTAATTTATCCTGACACAAATTTCCATGTAAATTGTGCATGAAAATTTAACAAGTTGCAAAATTAATTTTAAATAAGAAATAATACTTCTTTCTCAGTTCTCAAAAATTTCTTATTTAGAATTTATCGTTATTTAATAAGTATTTAAACCTCTGAAAGTAGAAAAAGGAAAATCACATTCATTCAGCCGACAGATTATAATAATTTAAACTAATTTAGAACTGTGATATAATTGATACAGATGAAGAAATACCATAGTATAGAATTTTATACTTCGTTTATAGCTCATTCATTTTCCAATTCCATGGAGAGACTTATTCCTGATTCAAACCATTATCACGCGCCGAGGCACGAAAAAGCATTGAATGGTCAGGTCTCGTACAATCGTGACATGCAACGCGTATCGTTGTATGTTTTGGAATTCAAAACACAGGGGCCTGATAAATAAGCCTCGTCGACGTATTTAATTCGCGATTATCTCGCAACGATTCTCACTCGAGTATAAAACGCGGCGAGGAAATTGCTTTTCAGGATCGTATTTTTTAAATGCAGGAATTGCGTCACGCGCATGCGCCCGAACGTTTGACAAGAACGTCACGCAAGCATTTCCGGGATACGCGGAACATGGCGTTCGTTTCAAATCGAAGGAGAAGCGAGAGCGATCGGAAAACAACGGGATACGACGTGAGCGGAAGGAGATGGAACGATGCGAGATGGAACACCGAGGTGTAGCGTTGGAAGATGAGACGAGTCGTGACGAGACGAGTCGAGGCTAGGCGAAAGGATGCATGGCTAGTTAGGAGACGGTGGAGAGACGGTGCGAGTCAGGATCTGGCGAAAGAGTAGGTAGAGGGGAACGATGCGAACATGAAGGCGAGGTAAGTCGGTGCAAGCGAATAATAGCCGAAACGACCCTGAAACCGAGGCCATCGTTGTTCGTTGGCCCGAACAACACGCAAGGCAGCACGTTCGTTTCTCTTTACGTTCGCGGGCTTCGATCTCGCACGTCGCGTCGCGCCGCCCGCAAACGCGAACAGCGCACCGTGATAAACACTCACTCGGCGATCACCATCGTCGAAATCACGCAAACAAACGCGATGTCGCCTTTGCGGTTTTTCTGCAATTTTCTTGCCCTGAGATGAAAATTGTCGTTAAAAATCATTTTCACGAAACTCGTTGTAGCGAGAGTCGATAACAAAGTCGTTGGACAACAAGTTTCAAGCGTAGTTTACCGTCCGTGTATCGGAGGGCGCTAGCTACGACCCTGCTCAGTTTTCGTTTCTGAAAAGTGAAACTTCGATCATTCGTGAAGTTTCGTTCACACGTACGTTTTTTCATTATCACACGCGTTTTATTATCGACGTACAAATCAGGTATTCGCGGTAATTCGCGAGAAAATCAAAAACTCAGCGGAGAGTTTTCCGCCAAATGTTCGTGCATCGACGTCTTTGACAACACCGAACTGACGCGCATTTCGTCTTTTCTCCGTAGGTTCCACGAACGTCACGAGTTTTGGCTATCGTCGAACAGCTGCAGCAGAATGAAAGAAGAAGCCGAACGGAAACCAGACGCTGTAACGCACACTCAGAAACGTTCTTCTCTCCCCTAGAAGTTGCTCGTGGCAGGTCGACCGGTTCTGCTCTAATTGCATTTCCCGCGAGTACTCAGAACCCTTCGTTCTTCCGTTGTGGCTCCTCATTTTCTTTTTTTTTTTTTTTTAATCCATTCGACTAACCAGATTGCTACGAAATCAGAAATTCCGGAAATATATTCTAACGCGTTTTTCGTTAATACGCATCAGTATTGTTAAATAAGTATATAAGTATATATATATACTTATACCTATATGCTTATATTATTATATATTATATATTATATACTTTTACACTTATTATAAATGTATATATAATAAGTAACCGATAATATATCGAACGCAGACAGATCTTTTTGGTAGCTGTTGAGTGTTTCATCGTCGACAGCCTGTATATTATGTATAGTATTTACGGTACAAACTCCGTGCAGATCTGTGAGATTTTGCATTGCCCTTGGTCCGTATGCTCGATTCATCATCGTCGCGTCCAAGATTAGACGCCTTCGGTTTCCACGAACGGAAGACACGAGCTGAAACGAGCCTTCTTCGCGCTCGTGATCCTTTTTTTCGAAGATTGCGCCCGAGCATTCCCGTCGATTACTCGTAACGAGTAGCGCTGTTTATCGTCGTATTCGTCGTTTGCCCGCTAATCGTAATTCTCGTACGAAACACTCGGTTGGAAGAATTTGAAACGCGACGACGAACACGGGCAGTGAAAAATCTTTTCCCGCGAGCTTGCCAAGCAGTATTCGAATTTGGACGCGACACGACGCAAGATTCGAAACGAACAGTAAGCGGAAATACCCATGCGTCGGAGAATATTCACGCGTAGCCGTGTAGCCGACCATGTTCCTCGTTTTTTTTCTTTCATTTTGCGTTTCTGCAGAAGATGCAGCATAAGTAGCAATGATTTTGCATGCTCGATCGGTCAGCATTTTTGATATGTAAATGCGTGATAAATTCAATTGCGAGAGTGTGGAAAAGCGTTTCGAATCGAAATTTCGTCGACACGTAAAAATATGGCAGGCTAAAGAAGTACGTAGGTATATACGTGCTTATCCCCTTTAGAGAACCGGACGCGAGAGAGACAGGGAAGAGAGCGCGAATGATTCTACGTGGATCCCCGTAGTATACAAACCCCGGAGTACAACAAGATAGTACACTTTCTTTTTTGTTATGTTATGTATCGTAAAGTAAAGAAACTGCGTAGATTATTACATCAGTAATTCTTGGAATATTGGGCGCGGATACATGTGTAATGTGTTGAATGTCATCGAGATGTTACCGAGACAACACGCATTTCCCAGAAAGATACAAACGAAAATGTAAATATTGTCCTCAGTTGCGAACCGGACAAGTTAAAACAAATCGAATATTTACACTCCTCAGTCGTAGAGAAGTTATCGTAAGCGTAGCGTTCGCGTGAAATACAGCGAGTCGAATGCGTATTAACGTAATAAATTTGTAAAAATAGGTCGCGGGTAAAAGTTAAATCCACCTGAAATACACGCGATATTGAAATTAAACAAAGAACATTACTCTGTGACAAAAATAGCTAAAACAGTAAAGTGACAACGAATTTGTGTCTAACAGCTCGGGATAAACATGCTGTAATACGTGTAACGTCAAATTCAAGCTTGGTTGCGAGACAAATTGCAGAGATAGCCGAAGTTACGACAAACGTTGGGAATGTTCGACGTGTTTTAAAGAAATGTGGACATCTGAAACGACGAAAATTGCAACAAATTCTCCAATCGTCCAGATACAACTCGAAAACCAAGGTATGTAGAATGAGCTTTTAGTACATGTAAACTTACCACCCAAAGTTTGGACGTGCATTTACAAATCACCCCGTATATATTTATGTGTATAGAGGAAAGAAGGAAAGATTGCTGGGTACGCGAGAGCTGTATGCACGGGATCTCCCGCAGCGGGTGCACGCTCGTTCGTGAAACGGAAGCCTATTTCTTCGACAACGTTGAACTCTGCTGCTCGTGACTGTACGTACACGCACATTTAGTTAGTCTTTACGACGATATTAGTGTTCTCTTGCGAAAGTGGCCAAGTCCGAGAGCGTCGTTTGGAAAGCCTGATGACTTTTAGCGGATGCGTAAAATGGCCGCACGATCGTTCGACTGGAAAACCGGTGAGCCGAGAGTCTCGAAGGGCGAGACAGAAAGTAAGAAAAAGAGACGGGTTTGGCTGATAGGAAAATTTCCAGTCGGATAGTCGCGCTAGTCTATCGCGAGTAGTGTCGAGAACACGAAGGAACAGTAGTATGAAGGGTAGTAAAAGGGTAAGGGCCAGCGAGGGCGAGGAGAGTTTTGATCGATGGCCCGTGTCGAAAGGGTGAAGGAGAGTCGATTTGGCAGATATCGCGTAGAAAATTGACGCGGCACACGATTATCTAGTCACAGCAATGCACAGTTGCACTTTCGAACAACGCGCGAGTTAGGGGCACAAACGTCCCCTATATAGTCGAAAATCTGCGTATAATTTTTGATACTCCAGAAACGTGATATCAGTTATTATCGAATAAAAGCTTTATTTAGCACGTTAGAGGAAAGAAAGTGTTAATTATCTAGCTTGTTACAAAGTTACGGTCTACTATACGGACCATGTATCTCCGCGAAAACTCCTACAACGTTGACTCCGAAAAAAATATCCGCGTATAATCGAATCGACGTAATCCAAGCCCGCGTTAATGTTGATTGTTAGATGTCTGGAAAAAAAAGATTATTTTATCGAAAGAAAAAAAAAAAAAAAAAAGGACTAAACGCGAACACGGTCTATGCGGGTTAGCGACGTAGAAGCGCGTAAACCTTTCGCGCGCGGTCGTCCTTCCTCGAGAGCTCGGCTCTCCTTTTACGGCGTGGAAGGTCGAAACGGAAAAAAGCGGTTCGTGGAAGGCGTCTATGCTCGATCCTCGGCCGACTGCCGGGATAGTCGGCCACTTTGTCGGCGAGTTTATTATTCGTAACGGAGAATTCGAAGAGAGGATCGACTGGATTATCGTGAACGCCCTCCAATTCCCTCCGATTCCCTCCGATTCCCTCCGATTCTCTCCCGTTTCCCGCCGTTTCCCTCCGGCCGCCGCGCAGCTCCACCTTCCTTCTTCCCTACGGCGCTCGTCTCCGCGCTCCCATATTCATTCCCCCCTTTCGTCCTCCATCCGTCTTTTCCCCTTTACCGGCGTTCACCGATTTCGCCGTTGCCGTTGTCGAACGCTGTCGCAACGACAACAGCCGCGCTCGGTTCGCAACGATGAGCGGCGGCCGGATCGATTCAAAACTGCTCCGACGAACCATCGAGTCGAAAGGCACGCGCACGACCTTTCCCAATCGCCTCGGCGTTTCGATTTTTCGTTCGCGGCCGGAGCACGATCAACGCACGGTCGCGTTTGGACCTCTCCGACTCTCCCGGAACCCCGATTAATCCCACCGGAGGCCAGCTGAAAGGGGGAAAAAACGTACGCGGCCGTAATTTACGAGTGGAGCAACCGCGAGCTTTGCATTCCGCATTCAGGGCCGTTCTATCGAACGACGAGCTCGTCCACGAGCGTCGCTGTTAACCCTTGTAACCGACGTTCCGTGTCGATCGAATCTTCGTCTTGGCTCGTCCCTGTTCGTGGAACGTAAACAAGATTTTCCTAGTCCTGGGACAGCGGAGGTAGGATCACCGAGTTGCTCCTACACACCCACGGACGAAAATCGTCGTTTCTTTATGCCTCGGCTCCCTGGCTCCCTGGCTCTTCTGTATTCGTTCTTCTTCCACGTCTTTTGGGTGTCACAAAATCGGACATGGCACGGCCATTGAAACTCGAGATCCTCGCGAGACGGTCTATTCAAAGCGCGCAATGTTCCGTGCCACGTTTCGATTCTCCCTCTCTCTTCATCCCTTCCTTTCGATAAGGTTAAAACGTCTTTCAAAAAGAAGCAGGGACCGAGAATCTCGATCCTTGGATCGAAAAAAAGAGCGTCCTTTTCTGCGCACGGTATTCAACTTACTTGTTCGTTCGGACGTTCGCCGCGAGGGAGACCGGTTGCCTACCTGCGGCCGGATAAGCTCCTTTCGACCGATCATTTCGGCCACACCACGAAAATTGGTGCTGCCCTCGCCTTCCGTTTCTACCGTGATCGATCGTGGAAACGGATTTCTCAGCCGCGACGCGATCAGAATGGAGAGAATGAAAGAGAGAGGCGGATAGAATTCGTTTCGTTTCGTTTCGTTTCGTTCTCTTTGGAGAACGACGATCGGTCCAACATCCGAGCCGAGCACGTTGACGCACGGGGAAACTCCTCTTCCTTCTTTGTCGGTCGTCCTTTTGCGCATCGCTGCGCTCGTCGGCGTCGGCGTATATACCGTGTTTTCGAGCCGCGGAGAAACTTCCCCGCAACGATGAGATAAATATAACTCGCGCGAATTCTCGAAGCGAACGGCCGCGAATCGTGCGGAGTTTCGTCGCGTCGCGTTTTAATTACGAGTACGAGGCTCGCTCGTACGTACGAGAGCGATCCGATAATTGTAAAATTATGAGGAAGTACACTGTCCTCGTACTGTGCTGAAAGATTTCAGCCCTTCACAGTACATCTTCACAGATCATAAAACCCGAGTACCACAGCATGCAGCTCTTTTTTGATGACGAACGTAAAATGGTTCGACTATTGTCACTATCGCGATAACCAAAGAAAAAAAAGAAGACCTGGTTTTGTTCGTTAAATCCCGTGCAATTATGATAAATAAGAATCGAGAAATGCTGATGCATAGGTACTCAAGATTACGGACAATATATATATATATAAAAAAAAAAAAACTTCAATACACGGTAGATTATTATTGAATCATCCTCGTACGTACGTACTTACGTGCCGCGTTAGATTAGTCACCCTCGAGCGTGGTCCTTCACGCGGCTCGTTCCCGCGTGCGATTTATCGGCGAAATCGTGAAACTCGACCGTGCGAGAACCTACTTTCGAAACGAAACGAAGAACACTTTTGCAAATCGCGCCGACTAATTACGATTAACCAGGACGATTAGCACCGGGCGAGAGCTACTGCGAGTTCTACGGTGTGTTCTATTCTCGCGATAGTCGATGGAAATTCGTTCGCCAGCTTCTTTGATCACCCAGCTCGAGTGTGACCCACTTTTCGAACACGTGGTCGCGCTCGCTTTACGATCGTCTTTACTAGGCTGAAAAAACGCACGTCTCGACGTTACGATGCCTCTCGAGCGCGCCTCGGAGCAACGGAGCACAGGGGTACCATTGTGCTTGGGCGGCAGCTGCGTCGCAACCGTTCCAATGTAGCTTTATTTAGCTATGGATCCCGAAAAACGTCGCTGCAATACCGCGCTATCGACACAATGCTGCACCCGATTTCCATCGCGTGATAACGCCTCTCGTTCCCTTTCCGACACTCGATCGAGCCGAGAGTGGATTACGCAGCGTTTTCTCTCGCCCCCTTCGTCTTTTTCACCCCGAACACGGAGACTCGGAGAACTCAAAAATTGAAAACTTTCGAATAAAATATCGTAGAATGTTTCGAGGAAACATCGTCCCGTGCTTCTACCGGCAAATCTCCAATAATCGCCTCGAAGCCCCATTCTCGGTTAATCCGAAACTAATTCTCGTTGCGACGATGCCGTTGCGCTTCTACAACCCGTAAAGTTCTGGCAGCCCCTCGTGTTCGGTCCTCTTAACGATCCACCCCATCCTGGCTGTGCCCGCTCGGCCCTGTTGTGCCTGGCTCTTTCACGAAAGCAACAAACCCTCGCACGCCGTAGCACGCTCTGCCTCCTTCGCTTTTCGTCCCTCGTTCCACCCCATCCACAGATCCCTTCCCCCCCGGGTTTCTCTCTGCTCTCTTGCTCTCACGGCAAGGCACACGTCCATTTGTTTGCGTCGCGACAAATGGCAAGCCAGGCCCGCGAAAACCACGCGGAATGAAACGCGTTTCTGCTGGAACGTGGTTCTGAAATCTAGGTGTTTACACCGTGACCCGAACACTCGTCCGGAGATTCTAGAAATAGCGGTGTATTTCCCCTCGGAGGGAATCGAACTCGCGACCTTACGAGTTACACCTCGGCCGCACCCCATTATATTTTTAGATGGTAAAATCGAAAGTCGGTGCGCTACCGTTCCCGCCGTTCGACTCCGACATCTTCGAGGCAAAACAGCGCGATCCTCTGATCCTCTTCTGTTTGTATTAATTTCTCCGTCCTCGCTCGTCTCACCTAAAGGCAATTGGGTAATTTGTTCTTGGTCGAACAAATCGAGTTGAAACGATTTCTGATCATCGTTTTAATCACAATTGTCTAATGCAGCTTTACCTGAAACTGTTTATATATACTTGAAACTTAAAGACACTTTGTCATGCGTGCATCGACACTTGGGTTTCACGAAACCTGTATTTTCCACGTGATTGGATCTCCTCGCTTTGTCGGGTCGATATCGATTCTCGTTACTTTCCAATTCCAGCGTCGTTATCGATAATAGTAGATATGCGTTAATTACAAATAATAGAAAAATTGGCAATTGAAAAGGAAACGAGCAAAATGAAATCACGTTCGAATAAATGGATTTCGGCAAGCCGGAAATCTGAATCGGACGAACGGCTTTCTGTTGCACGCGCATTCGTGACATTCGTCGTAAAGTGTCGATGCGTGCATCGCGGTATGTCTCAACCTCTGCGTTTAGATCGCGCCGAACGAGTAGTACAGGCAGACGTGCGTCGAAAATGGTTGTCCGTCCGCCATCCGCCGGTGTTTGCGGTTTCGCCGTCTGCCAAGCACAATTTTGCATTCGCCGTGGCACGGGCAGGTATAACTGCCGAGGACGAAGCCTATTTCGTAGAACCAGTTCCGTCGGAGAAGCCTCGAGATTTACGATCGTTCGGGACCCCCTTTCGGATCGTGGCGGCCAGGCCGCGCCGCGCTGCCGATTCCCGTGCCTCCCCATCGGGCTTTGCCGTGTTTCTCACCGCGTCGATATTTCTCCTCTATTCGAGCAGCGTTCCACGATGATTCGCGACAAAATTACCTTCTCTCCGCTCGGTTTCGCTTCGTCTCACGTGGCGCGATCCTCCGTGGACCGTGCACACAGAAACCGTGCCCTTTCTCTCCCTCTCTCCCAACGAATACACCCACCTGGTCGTTCACGAGTTTTCGTCGGTATCGTCGATCCTGAGAAACTGACAGCGAGATTTCACGATCCTGCGTCCCTGTTATTTCGATCCCTTTCCGTTCCGTTCGCTTGTTTTTCCAATTTACAATTTAGATAAACTTGTGTTTATACATGAAGTTGCAATAATTTGTATAGCCATTGGAGTTGAAACGAGGTTCAGTTGACTCCAAAATTTAGTTTCGAACGGATCTGCAAAATAAAAACTTCATACTGTCGTGATCGAACCGATCATTACCGTCTCGAGAATTCTAAAGGATACTCACCAGATAGCCAAATAGCCAAATAGCCAATTTCGTTGCATTACTTCACTGGAAATAATCTTCCGAGAGGATGATATAATGAAAAGACTAATAATAAATAATGAATTTGTAGATTTTTTTTATTAGCAATAGAATCTCTATTCTATTTACTCTAATGCTATTATTACCAGTCGCAAGTAAATGTCTACCGTGCTATTTGCTTTCTCTACAGTCTATCGCAACTTACAGAAAAGGTATATTTAAAAAGTACAATTAAAGAACGTTGTTACACAAGTTACAATTTATCGCAATTTAATCTTCCCAGCTTGCGTCTGTCCCTTGCAAAAATTAACAAAGTATCTAATACGTTGTTCCCTTACCTATTCTCGTATCTGGCTGGCTGCTTGGCTGGCTGGCTGGCTGGTTGGCTGTCTGTTTAGCTTACCTACCTTTTTGTCCGTTTGCCTCCCTATTTACCTACCTGCCTACCTACTTACCTTTCTACCTATCCACCTACCTACCAACCAACCAACTTACCTGTCCGTTCGATTGTCCGTTTACCTGCACGTCCGTTTGCTCGATTTTTCGAAGGCCTGCCGTATTTCTTCAAGGATAACGCGCTACGCACGCGGAAAAGGTAGCCGTTCCATCTTGTGAAATAAAATTCGATCGTCCGTCTGTCGATCATCCTCTCCCTCTCTCTCTCTCTCTCTCGCTCTCTCGCTCTTTCTCTTAGGGACAGAAAACGGAAGATATCGATTGCGAACTAGTAAGAAATCCACTTGTTCGAACCAAATCTTACTCAATCGATACACTCGAATTCACTCGTTTGAATCTGAACTGTTATTACATAAACGAGAAATCGTATGTATCAGCTTCAATTATATAAACTTGTTTCCCAGTTTAACGGAGTTTTACTGTAAAAAAAAAAAAAAGAAAGGAAATGGCAAACATAGATTGAAACAATATCGTAATAGTTGCAGATAGTTTCGCTTATATCAGCTCTAACCGAGACTGATGTCATAATCATTTTCATTTCCTGACGGCAAGTTTGTTTTAAGAAAAAATGGCATCGAATTAATTTCTACGACTGATATTTCCATTCACTCGTATTTCGTACTCGACGTCCGATGCTTTCGCATTTCGTTATTTCCAGTAATCTACTCGGCTCGGATCGCTAGAATCTCTCGCTTTCACCAAGATTGCCTCGAACGTGAGCCTCGCCCGACTACGGTTGCACAACAAACTCCATCACCTGGTTCCCATAATTGCCCCGCGTCGGCGCGCGAGCGAGCGAGCGAGCGAGCGAGCGATTCGCTCCGATCGACGCGAGAGTTTCCGAAACATGGATCAACCGGAATTTAAAGGGGGTCCTCGGTGCAAAGACCGCAGCGGCAGGGCCGCCAAGAGCCAAGTTTGCCTCATCGGCGCGGTGAACCGCTAACCGGAACGGAACTCGCGCGTTGCTGCTCCTTCGTGAGAAGACCATAGCCCCGAGAGAGAGCAATGTTACAATGCTCGTCCAAAAGTTCACGCCTCTCCGCGTTTTTTCACGGTCGTTTCTGACGCCTGTTTTGTCGATCGATCGTCAATCGAGAATCGTCACTCGGACTTCACAGCGGAAACGTGTCGCGATTGTCTGCGAGAATATCAGCGAAACGTGTCTCGTTTCGTACAATGCGGATCCGCGAGCACGGAATATTAAAGCACAACTGACAGACACACGTGTGCACGTGGCACGTGTCCGCGAGTCCACGACATTACGATCGGGACAAATACAACATCGTAGATTCCCGTTCGTTCGAAACGCGCGCTCCAATTTAACCCGGCGATTATTAAAGGGGACAATGCTGAAACATTATCGACGATGCATCTTTCAGTTTGGGGAATTTCACGATTTTTAATCAGTCCAATCAGAGGTTTAATGTTTAGGTCACTGGTCACATTACCGATTACAGCAGTCATGTTCCTGCTCGCGACTTTTAAACGTGGCATCCGTGTCAGGCGAATTATTCGCGAATATAGGAAAACAAGAACCTGTTTTTTTCACTCTATCATTTTGTACTATGTGCATACTTGACGTGCACATGCTTTTGCCGCTCATGGGAAATCCCACCTTAAATCGAGACTTTTTTGATTCCGATAGTGGTCGAGACAAGACGCGGAATTTCACGTTCGATGGCTGTGGACACGTGTTATAATAAAAATGCAATCGTGAAATGAAAATACGGGGAGATAGCTGCGTATCAAAAATTACACAGATTGAAATACACGTGAAAGTATAGAGTACACACTGCAGAAAATATCGAGAAAATATATCTTTGCGAAGATTTGCGATGTTTGGTATTTTTGCGAGGAAAATCGTACGCTGTTTTCTCTCTTTCTCTCCGTCTTTCCCCTCCATTTCGCTCCGCGAGTGCATATTTTTTCTCTCCGAGTGTGACGAGTGTATTTCGACGCGCTCCGACGTGTAAAGGAACAGAGACCTCGCGAGCTGATCGAGCGGAGTCTTTCGCAAACGCGACGGTGCCTGGTGGTACGAAAAATCGCTCGTGCTGGATCAATGAACCGCGTGACCGTTAAACGATCCGTCGACGCGGCTGGTTATCACGCGTGACTACGGAACCTTCGTACGGCCGATCCGGCGTATCGGGTTCGCGTGGTCGCGTACCATCTTTTCCTTATCTTTCCGCGAATTAAATCGAGAACGCAGATGCAACGCGGCGATTCTACGCCGTCACGAGTCTCGAGAACGTGGCTCCTTTTCTTGGAAGGTGTCGATGTTGTTTCTCCGTTTTCCACGATCCCCGACGTTCCCTCGACCCGAACTTTTTTCTTCGTATCCACTTCATCCATCTGTCCGTGTCCGTGTCCGTGTCCGTGTCCGTGTCCGTGGCTCCGTTCCTTTATCCCGCGACGAGCGCGCGTGCGCTCGCAATCATCCGTCGAAAGAGAGCGCGCGCGCGCGCGCGCGTTAACCTCGGCTCTGCTGCTTCGACGACACCGATACGAACGCGACACGAAAAAGACGAAGAGAAAGAAAAGAGAAAAGAAAAAGAGAGCCGCGTATATACGGAGAGGAGGACGAAATTCTGAGGGTTAGAGAAGGAAGCGGAGAGCGAGAAAAGTCGAGGATAGTGCTGCCGTCCGAATCCTGCAGGGAGATTATGGTAATGACGACGGACGTTTTAAGGCCGTAAAAATAATACGTACAGCGATGTTTCTCCCTTTATATAGCTACCGGGACCGGGTACTTTGGTCCCCCCGTGCGCAAGCTGATTCATATTCGACGCGATAAAAAAAAGAGAGGTATATGACTCAAAAAAAAAAAAAAAAAAAAAAAAAAAATTAAGGTGAGTCTAGCGGTGAGACATCGCCGCCTATCGTTTCAGGCATCGACCTCTCGAACCTTTCGAGCGGTCGTGCGATCGAAACGTTTTCCACGAACGTGTTTCACCTCCCACGAATTTCGATACGTTCGGCAACCTTCTCGTCAACATTTTGACTCGCGTGTAATGTCAACGTGTCGACTCTCGTATCTCATCTCGCGTGCGTGCGCGCGCGCGCGCGCGCCAATCGGTGATTCTATTAATAACCAAGCGAGTCGACGAGAGTCGCTCGCCGAACCGTAATGACGTTCCCGAGGACCTCGTTTATTCGCAGCGTAGAAGGTTAACGAATCTCTTTACCGCTACGCGCCCTTGGTGCGTATATCGCCGTGGTGCGACGCGCGGAATTTCAAGTATACAAGCATCGGGAGAGTCTCTCGTGCCGCGCGAATCCTCTATCCCCGTGTATTCGCCGCGACGAAAATCCTAACGGTGTTTCTCTCCATTTACTACCTGACTGAGTCGCGGGCGTTCGTTCTCCTCGCAGGATCGACAATTTCGTTTCCTCGATCGATACGTCGATAGACTCGGAGCGAGCCGCGACAGGGAAAAACAGGCTGGAACGGCGATACATCGCGGTTGAAAAGGATGTTTGATCGATGATCTTTACCACCGGCTGCGAAACGGAATCGTCGACATTAACATACAATCGCCCGAGGTTTTCCCATCGCGGCCAATTCTTAGTCATACGTTTCGGTTCGTTTGCTCTTTTCATCGTTGTGGTTTTTCGCGCGTTCCTCCCGCGTCTCCGCGCTCCCGAGAGAAGTCGGTCTCCGCGTCAGCCTCGCGCGCCGCACCACCTACTCGACGCACAGTCCCGACGTTCAAGGATTTTGCATTAAACGAACGAGTTTCACCGACCTTGACCATACCATCCCGTCAGATCCCGACTGTCTCGCTAACCGGTCAAAGATACGCGTTACCTTCCGTCGGTCGATAATCTCGATAATTTCGCAGTCGATGAGTTTCGTTCGCACGACCGAACGAATTTCACCCGCCCGCCCGTGTCTGTCGGTTTCTGGCGAACGAGGAAATGGCCAAGTCGCCTCGCGCGCTCGAGGCCTCGATACGCGAAGCGCAACGTGCATCCAGCGAGATCGCAGCATCGGTTACGCAGCTGGCAAGGTCAGAGACCCGCGATCTGGTTGGCAAACCATGTGTACCGACCGCCCTCGCTCTTTTCTCTCTTCTCTCTCTCTCTCTCTCTCTCTCGCTCGCTCTCTCTCTCTCTCTCTCTTTTTCTCTTTCTCTCTTTCTCTCTTTCTCTCTTGCGCGCGTTACACTCACGCTCCCTCCCTCCATCCGCGTTCGCGGTAAGTAGCGACGTCATGTTTTTCCAACAACGGGACGACCGATTCGCCAACGAAGCGGGAAACGTCGGCGATCGGGGAGTTCAGCCACGGGTGTCGCCGTGAACTCGACGCGCGCGGTCTTGGAGCCTCGAGCCTCGAGCCTCTGTCGTTCACGAATGTCGTTAAATATCGGAATTGACATCGTTTAACCCGTCTTCCCGTTGCTGCCCTCGGTTCTCGACTCCTGGCTCTCGCGCGGTGGCTCTCCGGCTCTCGACTCTCGATTCGTAGACTCTGACTCACGTCAGGGTCGTCGGTACGAGGTCAACGGCAAACCAACTTCTTTGCTCGCCAGTGCGCGATCGCCGCGTGTGTCTTCTCCTGCCTCGCCACGGCTCGCTTCGCCCCGACTTGCCTCCGCTCTCGTCTCGTCTCGTCTCGTCTCGTCTCGTCTCGTCTCGTCTTGTCTCACCTCGCCGCGCCGCACTTGCCGCGTTTCTCCCCTTGCTGTATCTCACCTACTCCGGCGCTATTCGAATTTCTCTTCTTCTTTTTTCTTTCTTTTTTCTTTTTTCTTTTTTCTCTTTTCTTTTCACGACGCGTCACGTCTTGCCACGATTTCCGCGTCCAAACGCATCGACGTCTCGATTTACCTTAAACGCTCGTACCACCGCTCGTGCCTTGAAACACTCGGTTTCGTAATTACCCGCGTATCGTGTTCCTCGACTAAACACGACGCACACATCCGTGCCAGTTTACGACGAGGTTCGAGCCTCGAGCCTCGAGCCTCGATTTACTTTCGATCGAATTCGCTCGTGGATTCCCCTCCCTTCCCTCCTCGAGTCCGCACTTTTACCGAAATAAACGTACACGCTGGACTTCCCTGTTCGCCTTTCACCCGGTTCCTCGACCCTGCGAACGATCTCGAGCCATAGACGCCACTCCGCAGATTCGAACGTAAGTCATGATCGGCCGATCGTCGGTAGGATCGTGCAAAAGACGTCCAAGGTGCGCACGGCTAACCAGATAATCATTCAGTCAGTCAGTCACTCAGTCAGTCAGCCATAACCTAGTCAGTCGGCTAGCTGGCTAGCTAACCAAGCAACCAACCAACCGACCGACCGACCGACCGACCAACCAGTTAGCCAGCCAGCCAGCCAGCCAGCCAGCCAGCCAGTCAGCCAGTCAGCCAAGCGTTGTTTTCAGGCAAGGCACCGAGGCTGCCCCCTGAACCGGATCGCGGCATTAACCTCCGCCAACGTTCTATATCGCTCTACGTCCCTGCCTCTCTGCCTTCCGCACCACTACCACTATCAACCGTCTACCCTACCATTACCACCGTGACCGTCACCCTCCTGCGCGTCTCGCACTTCCCACCCGTCTTCGCTCAACCTCTCTCTTCCTCCTCCTTCTCCTCCTCCACCTCCCCCTCCCCCTCCCCCTCCCCCCTCCTCCTCCTCCTCTTTCTCTTCTACCCCTTCCTCCTTCGTCCACACATTCGACGTCCACCTCGTCGATGATTCTTACCATCTGTTCGCGACTCGACATCCCAACTCCTCGCGGCAGTTTTCCACAAGCGGTATTTCCACCGCTCGAAACTTCTCGACATCTTGCTTGCTAGGCGTCGCGAATTTTCGTCGCCAACTGTTGCAATTCACAATCGGCATGCGGTCGGCTGCGAGAGACAGAAAAGAGCGATTTTTCACGACACGATTTTTCCGTGTCGATACTTGACTCGGTTTCGGAGCTCCGAGGGAAGACGCTAGGGGAAGCGGTTAGGGATATCTACGTTGTCGGATAGATTGGTAGATAGAGATAGTCAGGATAGAAAGAATCGGGCAGCGAGTACGGTTGGCAGTGGGAACGGCGGGGCTCTCTCGTAAAGGTCGCGTCTCCCCGGATCGATATGTTCAAGGACTCGACGAACGCTGCTCTTTTCCACGTTCGATATGCGCTCCGTCACGCAGCGAACGAAACGTCCAGAATAATGTAGATCGCAGATGGAGTCTCTTCCTCTCGAGAATATGTCGAAGAAGAAGAACCGACTCCACACTCAGGACTCAATTCGGGAATCAATTCAATCCCCGATTGTGTGAAGAGTTTGGCTGTAGCAAAGATCGTGTCAGGAGGTGAGGCGCAATTCCACAATGCGCCGGGGAAAAAGAGACGCCGAGATCTTCGAAATTGGGTGGAACAAGAGGAAACGGAGCGGCGGAGAAAAGAGAGGAGAGAGCGCGGAACGAGACGGGACGGGACGAGACGAGACGGGACGAGACGAGACGAGACGAGACGAGACGAGACGAGACGGAACGAGACGAACCGAGGTGAGCAGAGCTTGGGATAGAGCGAGGCCAAGGGAGTCGAGACGAATCGCTGCGAAATACTGCGCAGGACGAAGCGCGGTGTCAGGGGCGAGAGATTCGACTGGAGAATGGGTCGACGAAATACAGGCTAGCGGAGCAAAGAGAGACAAACTCTCGGCAAACCTCTGTGCATGTGTGCCATACTTGCCTCGGCAAAGGAAGCGAGGGATGAGAGCGTGCGGGTCGATCCGCGATTATCCTATCGTGTTGTTGCACAACGCATTTCTACACGCATGTTAGAGTAGCAGCGTTGCGCATAGAGATTGCATCCGCGTACGATGCTTCTGCGTACGACGATTGCGTCCACGGAAACATCAAACGCTAACCGAGAACCTCTCTTCGATAGCTTCGGCCGGTTGTGCGCGTGTTTTCTTCAAGGTTGCACAGATGCACCGCGCCGATTCTACCCATGAGTCGCCCACAGTTGAACTCACACTTGGAATTTCCTTTGCGTTTGTATTACGAGGTATTACAGAGTACACAAAGATGAACATTTTCACGATATTCGTCCAAGATGAACGGTTGCCTGCATTTTTCCTTTTATCGATGTTGTTCGAAAAATGCACTGTACAACAAGATTCGAGTTTAGATAATAATGCGTTTACTCGTGATGGTTACTCATATATATATATATATATATATATATATATATATATATATATATATATATATATTGTATCGTAAGTATAGATTATGTGACGCTGCGCGATTCGCTCCATTCTCTCGTGTCCCTCCCATCTCTATAATCGTTCTCTTAATTACAATTTACGAATTATTACCGAAACCATCGAACGTTTATCGCCCCGTAAATATACGTAGCGGATACAGGTACGTGCAAACGGCTACGTAATTATTAATTAAAAGGAACAAACTTGATTTACACGATTGCAAAGAGAATCAAAAGAGACGAACTTGATTTACATGGTTGAGAGTAAGAAACAAGGAAGAAAGGAAGGAAGGAAGGAAGGAAGGAAGGAAGGAATAAAGGGAGAAAAAGGAAAGGAAAAGGGGAGAAAGAAGGAAAGAGAAACGAAAGGAAAGGAAAGAAACCGGTTCTAGGTAGGGACTCTCACGAGCGCGTGCACGTTGGTTTTTCGGCCGCGCGTGGCAATGTTCATTATTCGAGAAGTGAAATTTTCCCGATAGTGGCGACAGACGACGATCGAAGATGAAAGGAGCAAAAAAGAGAGGGACGAGTAAATGTAATTCGGCGGGGTTGGGAGGCTCGCGTCGCGAGCTGCAAAGAGGACTGATCGCTCGTGAACTTTGGCCTTGCGCTCGAGGGGGGCAAGGCCACTGACAACGCTTACGTCGAGCTTCGTGCGAACTCTGCGTCCCTCCTCTGCGTGTGCACGTGTGTACGTGTGTGTGTGTGCGTGTGTGTGCGCGTCGCGATTCTATCGGCATGGTCGTTGCTACCGACGTACGTCGTCTGCTACCACCCACGATCGCCACCGTCGTTTCGCGCGCTGGCACGACGCGTTTTTCCCAGAACGACGGACACGATCGATAGCCACGCGATCGAAATATATTTAAATACGGGTCTCGCGAAACGGGTTTCACGCGCCGAGAGTTTTTCCGGTGACCCCAGTCGCGGCGCGCGTCTGGTCTGGCCCAGTGGAGCGTGCACTTTCCGCGCTGCCGACCTTTTCACATGCGCACTCGCACGCTAAATAGAGATTCGTCCTCTCTCTCTCTCTCTCTCTCTGTCTCCGGTGAAAATATTGTCCCTGCGAGGCAATAGACGCGACGCGACCGTGACTCACACCGGTCCCCGCGGAGAACTTTCGATTCTGAACGATAATCCCGGACACGATACGACTCGAGCGTGTATACACGTTCCGATTCCGACCAGTCGAACCAACGACGGAGGAATCGTTCGCGCCGTTGCGACAATATTTTATCGAGTTTCGAGCTCGATTCGATTCTCCGCGTAGAACGTACATCACGCTTCACGATCGGCTTGGCAATGCACGACGCGCAAGGGCCCTCGGACGGCGATGGCGGACATTGCGCGGACACGCGACACCTCTCCCGTTGTGTGTCCGATTCACGCTACGTGCGCTTCACCCTCGGCCCTTGATTAAAAATTTTCTCTTGCCGCTGCCGTTCGATTCGCTTCCGGTTTGTCTACCCCGGTTTGTCGTTTCTATAACTGTTACGAAAGTTTTCGATTCGACGTACACATCGTCGATCTCGAACGTTCGTACGTCGAACCTGTAAACCGATTCCTCTCCGCGTAATTTCACCGCAGTTTCCGATACCTGGTCACAT
This sequence comes from Melipona beecheii, assembly GCA_032399605.1. NCBI lineage: Eukaryota > Metazoa > Arthropoda > Insecta > Hymenoptera > Apidae > Melipona > Melipona beecheii. The sequence goes on along the minus strand of JAUCMO010000501.1, from coordinate 3,940,662 downwards.
CCTCGCGTACCATTTCCTTCGTTCGTCGTACTCGTTACGGTTTTTCCTCCGTCCGAGCAACTTTAGCCGGCTGTGACCGAGCTGAACCTCCGCCACATGATCTTCTCCTCTCGTCGGAGATCCGATCTATCCGCCCCGCTCCTCCTAACCGAAACGATTCCGATCGCCGAGCTTGTAATTACATCGTAATTTATGCGCTTGCACGTATGCTTGCGAGTCCTGCCTGTGGCTCTTTCGACCCCCTCCCCTCTCTCTTTATCTCTAACACTTTTCGCACGATCTACACTCGCAAGAGCTATTTTTTTTTTGTTTACTCTCTTCACATCGGGGTCTAGCAAATGTCACAATCGCTCGTTGCTCGAAATCGTGCGATCGTGTAATCGCGAGCAGAGTCGTCGTTCGAACTTATTTCTTGAAAAATAAGCACACGCGATATGCGCGCGTTATCGATGCAGCGAAAAGATTTTCATCGCTCTCGAGTAGAGTCTCTCGAGAGTCTCGGCGACCTTAGGATACCACCGCGGGGAGACGACACGCGTCTGCACTCTCGCTAAACGTTCGATAAGATAAGAACGAAAGTCGCGAAATCGTCGTCGTTTGTTGATTCATCGATCGATCGATCGTCATTTGCAATTGCAAATGCGCGTAATACGCAGCAGTTGCATTCGCCGCGATGCTGATACGAAACTATCGACTTAGGTCTGTTTAATATACGTATATGTTACACGTACGTGTTCGTGTACATGTGCACGTGCGTCGTAAGAATTAATGACGCTTATCGCGGATAGAAATCCGCTGACTTGGAACAATCCGAAATGAGTTTTGCAAATTCGATATTTTATGGTACATTCGAAGCGAATAGGTAATTCAAAGTTCCACGGACCAGATATTCCGTGGAAATTTCCTCTCCGCCTCTTCCATTCGTTAACTGTTCGATCATTCGTAACACGATCAGTGTAACTGCGATCGAGTGTTCTGCGAGAAAGAAAAAGAAATCTGCGAAGGATCGTTTGTTTTCGGAATTGGGGGAACGGCGGAATTGGGAAAAGGAGGAAGAAGGAAATCGACGGTCAGCGTAGTACGAGAGAATATTCTTCCGATAAGAGACGGAGAGGCTGAAACGCGAGGAGGCGGGTGAAACGGGTGGTGAACACGGTCGATACGCAGTCGGCCGTGCGCACAAACAAACGAGGGAAACGCAGCTGGCAACGCAGTCATGGAATACACGTGGCATTGCGAGTGCTAATGCACCGAGGTCACCAGGAAGCCGCTATCTAAGGCACACGCGGTTGCGAGACTCCGATATCGTTTGCGCGCTCTTTCTTTGTAACGAACAGCTGGTCGAGCTGAGTCAGTAGTACGGCCTTGATTGTGCCGTAGCGGAAGATCGGAGTTTGCTTTCGTTGTGACTCGCGACCACGTCGTTCCGCGGGGCCCCGACGCGCGCGCGCGCGCACGTGTTTCTCCGCTGCTACGTGTTCTCCACTACACCGAGACGAACCAGATATCGTCACGCGATGGACCCCGTCTCGCGCGACGATACGTCGCTAACGTTCTCGCTACGGTTTCGCAAGCGATCGAATCGCACGTTGATTATTCACCGCCCCTTTCCCTCGTTCGCCGCTCTGAAACGCTGACCGCAGCACCGACCGGTTGGTCATCCTCCGTCAGATACGCTGTTATTCAAATTATCGCTCGGCGATGGTTCAATTCGAACAGCGACGACACAGCGTCTCGCGATCAGCGATGAGCGATCGAACGTTTTTGCATTTGGAGCGTGGATCGACGCGCGCTGTCGCTCGTGGTAGTATCGCTCGCGCTGACGCGGGATTTTGCAATCAGTTCGCTGTTAAGCGAGCCAACCTAATTGCGCCGTAACTTTACGGTCCGCTTGCTCGACGACCGACAACCAGGATCACACCCGATAGCGTCGAAACGTCCCTCGCACGTTACGATTGTCACTCTTGCTCGTCTCTTATGCACGACGACCAAGTCGTCGTCTAGCTTCCTGTTTGCGACGCAACGCGTTCGCAACGCCGATCCACGCGAACGGCAGATAAGACCTCCCGAGGAGATTATCTCTGTGTGTGTGTGTGTGTGTGTGTGTGTGCGCGCGTGTCTTGCCTAGTTGTACACGAGCAAATTACATATTTTATCGATTCGTCTGTTTCCAATCTAAAGAGAGAAAAAAAAAAAAGCCTGTAAAACGTACAACCGGGTACCAAGAATTTTGCGCGACAGAGACAGGCAGGGACCAATGCCCGTATCGGGAACCGGCAGTGTTTCTGCGAAGTCTACGTCGTAATCTACGTCCTAATCGCTTGGTCTTGGTTGCGCAAGCGAACACCATGGAGCAGCGTGGTTTGAGCTAGATTTTTTTAAGTGACAGTTTTCCTCTTGTCAGCGCGATAGGCGAAGTTTGTTCAACCATCCAGGGCCATTTTCCCCTCCCTTTTTCGAACGAAAAAAACGAAAAACTCTCCCTCGCGGCATACGCACCGAAAGACCTAAAAACCCAGATAATGCGTGCAACGTCCGCATCGTTCGAGAAGACAATAACGATCGAAATGATTCATGGTGGTCGCGATAAAGCCGGACGCACACCGTAACTGCGTCTTGTACTTTGCCCTTGCCGTCAAGAGCAAGCGTTATTACCGACCACGACGAAGCGATCTGTCGTTCCCCTGCTTTCTCACCGTTTTACCACACGTACGCACACCGCGCTACCTTTTTCTTTTTTTCTTTCTTTCTTTCTTTCTTGTTTCGCGAGCTTCTCGCGATGTATGCACTTTCTTCCGCCCCTTCCAGTTCCCTCTTTTTTTTTAGTCCCTCTTCCGAGGAGAGATTTCTTTTGAAAAATCTCTCCCCGTGAAATGATCAACTTGGTCCGCGTTGATCGCGATCCTCGAGATCGTCCTCCGAGTTTCCGATTCGTCTCCACGGCCTTTCTCGCGCTTTTTTCCCCACTTTATCGCGTCTCATCGCGATCGAAAGAAGGAGATAGTCGCGAAACGAAATATGTAACAAAATCGGTCGGCAGACATCCGCCCGATGGTTGTCGTTGCGTAACCGCGACAGCGATCGTTCAGAGGTTGAACTCCCGTTTCTTCACGAACGCGAGCGTGAACAACCTGCCGCGCCATTATTCCCAGAGATAAGTAATAGTCACGTAGAATCACAGATTCGTAGAGCATAGATCTTAAAGATTTGGAAGAGATTCCGTCGTCAAAGTCCAACTTTTCCTACTAAACTCGTTGCTCGTTACTCGCTTTCAAGCGGAAACAAGCGGAAACGTCTCTATTTCCGCGAGTCTGACTCCGGATTCGCAACACAGCGACGCAGCGCCGAGATCGTCGAAACAACCTCGAGGATTCCTTCGGCTGGTTCGCGCGTTCGTGACGATCATGCTGGAAATACGATTATACATACATACGATCTTCGAGGTCTCGCGTCGCGTATAAGGCTTTCTCGAATGACTACGTCGCAGCGCGGCGGCGGCGGCGGCCGCGGCGCGATCGTGAATCACCGCGTACGTGAGTCACGGAGCGTGCACCACCGCGACGAACGCGATTCGAGCATCGTGGAAAACGAACGCGCTTCGCAACGTCGATCGGTTGATTTTCATTTCGTGGAAAACCTTGGGCACCTCGGCCGTGCAACGCAGTTGATTCGGTCAGCCCGCTCGCAAATCGAAAGCGAGAGGGAAGGAACTGTACTCGGTGCTCGACCGACCGACGAACGAACGAACGAACGAACGAACGAACGAACGAACGAAAGGAAGAATCCGAGCGTGTACATAAGCGCTCGTACCTTTTCCCAACAACAACGCTCGTGCAAAACGCTTTCATCCCCGGAGTTGCTATTTTCCCCGTTTCTGTTTCCGTTGCTTCGCTCTCGCTTTCCTCGAGTTGCGTCGGCGTTCCAGTTTCAATTCCAATTCCAACGTTACAGCGTTACAGCGTTACAGCGTATCGCATGCACGATACGTGCGTGCTCTTTTTCTTAGTAGGTAGAGCCAAGTTTGAATCGCGTACACCGTGGGCACCGGCTGCCGATCAACGCGCTCGCCAAGCGTCCTCCGGCGAAAGCTATCGGTTCCCGTCTGCCGTTTGCCGTCTGCTGCCAGCTCGCTCCGCTTGCCGGCTGCTCAGCCCGCGGATCTCGTTTCTCTTTCACGCTAGTAGCCGTGAGCCGCAGCCGCAGCCGCAACCTCAGCCTCGACCGCCGAGCCATGCCGACGAACGATCGTTTCGTCCGGTGTGGCGCCCACGCTCTCGCACCCGTCCCAACGCATCGCGCGTTCTTCATCGCGCGTTGTTATACTCGTCGACGAATTGAAAACGAACTCCGAGTGAACGTCCATTTGAAAGGGGAAGATCTCGCGGAGACGAAAATTCGCGTGCAAGAGGGAAACCGGTAGAGGTGGAGCGACGAACAACAAGCTTCCTGCTATCGGTGTAGGAAGAATGACGTGCCTACGTGCTACGGAGGGACACGCGGGATGGGATGGTTGGACGAGTGTGAGCGGGTGGAGGCGGACGCTCGCGGAGGAGAAGGGAACAGCGCGAAAAAGCCTCGAGGTTAGCCTCGGGTGGCACGGCCTCGACTCGACTCCTCTCCTCAGGACCTTCGAATCGTTTCCGCTCGAAGGCAAGAGCCTTCGCTCGCTTTCGTAGATATCTTCTCCTACTTGACGAAACCTTCTCGGTTTCGTTTTCGATTGCATCTGTTCCGTTTTTTATCGGTCAATCAACGGTCGAAAAAACGTTGTCCGTGTCTCGAGATTGATTCGGCGTATGCCCTGACGTCGCAAACGGAAGAAAAAAGGCGCCGCGGCCAAGCTACGCGATCGCGCGCCAATGCCCGCTGTCCATAAATTACTGCCCGTCGACAGCCAGTGTGGCCAGTTTCTATAAATCAAAGTTATCCGAGTGTTTACATTACTTTCTTGTTTCGCGATTACTACTAAACGCGCAATAAGAGCACGTCGAGCAAATCGACGATAACGCTCTCGGAAGGGAGCGGGCCGAAAGGAAGTCGTCGTCCTCCTTTCTCGTCGACACGCGATCGTCGTTGCGCCAAGTCGAGAGGTGCAACACAGCCAGCGCGCGAGAGGATCCCTCCCGCGCCAAATCTCGAGCGATCCTCGAGGAGCGTGTTCGAGCGCGCGCTAGCGCACGCTGACGGATGTTATCTTTACACGAGAGTAAATACGTGTACGTACGCGATGTACGCGGTAGAACACGTCCGAACTTTTATTCACCGAGGCTGGAGTAAGTGGGTCGCGGCGTGCAACTCCGGAATCGCTCATGCATCACGCCGCGCCGCTGCGCGAGTTAATGTCGCAAGCTCTCTGACTAACCGACGCGATTTTTCTTCGCGAAACTAGTCGCTCTATCGAGACTCGGTTATCAACGCGATACGTTGCAACACCGGGTACACCCACGCTTCCATTCGACTCGACTCGCCATCCGATCGCCGCGCGAAGAACAGAAACATCAACAAAACGTTACTCGATGATCGTAAGATAAACGGGTAAACCGCGTTTGAAAATTTCGATCTCGAAATTCAGAATGGTCTCGGGAGGTTCGAAGTATATGGAAAAACGAGCGATCGAGGGACGAGAGGAAACGACACGCGCGGCGCACGAGGCACGGTGCAATCACCCAACGAAAGGCGGAAACAAAGAAAAGATCGAACACGGCGAGGATGGAGGGAAAGAGAAACGAAGAGAACAAGCCAAGTCGAATTTACGACGTACGACTTAAAACCGTCCGTGTGATTCACAGCGTTCACCGCGTACCGCCGCCGCTTCAACAAGATCGTTCTATTGGCCGACCGGTTTTGGCAGCAGCCGGCGGTACACGTGTTTTTAATAAGCTTTTATCGACGAATAAATCAATCGCCTCTTTATCGCCAAGATTACGATGTTTGCGCGCGTCGACTCGAGCACGACACGACCTCGTCGTCGTCGTCGTCGTCGTATTCGCGTATTTCGATTGATCTCTCGATCGCTTTTCGTACGATTCCATTTTTTTTTCTTTTTTTTCCATAACGGTGTATTGTTCTCGATCGCACGGAGACGAAGTTCACCGAAACTTTCACCCGTTTCTTTCGTCAGATCGTCAAGAGTATTCCGCGTCCCGACGAATGTATATTCGAACGAGGCAATTCGGCCAAAACCGGCTAGTGAGAAAACGAAAACTCACGGTTCGCTCGATGTTGTGCGAGTCGCGCACGCGAATCACGACCTCGAGAGCGTTCCACGAACAGGGATCGTTGTTCGCGAGAGGAAATGCCGAGTCGCGTTGAACTCAACCGCGAGATTCGAACTCAGGACCTTGGACTAACCATTGACCTCGATAGCTATACGCTACCTCGCGGTATGCAGGCAGCAGCAGCAGCAGCAGCAGCAGCAGCAGCAGCAGCAGCGGCGGCGGCAGCAGCATCCTCGCACCGTGATTCGTTCGCGTTCGATCTACCCTTCTCTCCTTTCGTCCCCCCCCCCCCACGCCTTCCTTCCTTCCTTCCTCCTTTCCTTTTCTTTCTTTTTTTCTTCTCATTTCATTTCTCTCTTTTCTATCTTCCTCCCTCTGTCAAACTCGGCGTCGCGATAAAAGTAAACGATTCTCAAAGAATTCCCTCGCTCGTCGCCGATAACCGTGCACGTCATATCAATCTCGTCGATCGATCCTCATAAACTGACCCACGCTACGTTCGCTTCACGTACGCCGGAGCAAGCGATTTCTCGTTCGTTGATCGAAAGGATTACTCGCCTTATCGTTGGACGTTGACAACCCGGTTGTTTCCTCCGTAATTCTAATCGTTAAAATTATTAAATTATTTTTTACAAAAGACGTCAGGCTTCTCTTTCTAAGAAATGTTAAAACAATATAAACAAGGGAATTTACGTTGTTTTACAATTTATATTTGTAAATAAAAGAATTTATTTTTTTTGAATAAGGGCAACTGCTCGCCCGTTTTTTCATGCTGGCAACAAGTCCTAACGAAATCTGCCGTAATATGCGATCTGATCCGCTGTTGTTGCGTCTGTTTATGTTTATTCGTTAGAAACGATTGGCATCGATCATTCGATCGTTTCTGGAGGAATTACATAGTGACTTTAAAGTGATTGGCTAACACTTGCCAATCGCACTTCGTATCAGTTACAACCAGCGCGACACTAATTACAACAAGCACGCGATAGTCGGTACAATTTCGCGCGACGTCCGATACACGCGAATTATTCGAGATAAAGATTCAGTGTGACACGTAGAAATTCCACTGCGTCGAACGAAAAATACGATACAAGTCCATTCATCGGGATCTTCCATCTTCCATCGGAATCGTTCTTCATCTCGCGATACTTCGCCGCACGATCGTTATCCGGCTCGAATGCAAACGCGCGAATCGAATCGATATTGGCTTGGTCCATCGAGCCGGAACAACCATGTTTCTCTTACTCGCGCGATCGATCGAGGCGATTCCCGATTTTGTCGCGATTGAAATTCCCGTTACAACGCGAAAGAGGAAGAACAGAGTGTACGTTCGAACGCGAAGCTAATTCGACAAAGTGCAACCGGTCGCACGAATGAACGGACGATACAGCGTGCAAAGACGAACGTTTCGCTCGTTCTCGAGATTAGACGCCGCGGCTTTTTGCTCTTCTCTTCGTTTCTCTCGTCTTTGAACCGTTCACGATAGTTAGGAAGTCGAGAAAAACCGACAGATAATGGTCGTCGACCATGAGTACGATTCGCAACGACGTAAACAGTAGAAATATGGCCGTTGGCAAGCCTGTCGGCGTACGAGTGGGTGCAACGCCATCACAGACCTTGAGCGATTATTTTACCACTCGCAACTTTGGTTCGGTCGATTAGTTGGGCTTCTTCTCTCTCTCCTTCCTTCGTTCTCCCTTCCATGAATTGCCACACATCGACTGCGCATTTCGTTTTGACTTTACGCGGATACCGCGACGCAGTACGTTTAACGCGTGTATATATATATATATGTATATATATATATATATATATATATGACGCGTACGTTGCCTCAAAATACACGCGAACGCGAATTAATATGCATACGCGAACCGCCAATCTAGTTTCCCATCGAAAAGAATTAGACGAACGAGAAGAATTTACAGCGAGAGCGAGATAAAGCGATCGGAGAAAAAAAATTATTGCGCAGATAATACGGCGATGTTCCTCGAAGCGGTCGACGAATTCGCGAATGAAAAGATGTTGGAAATTATTGCGATTGTGCCGACGTTAACGGCTGCCACGGTTGTTCATCCACCGACAGACAACTATTAATAGTCTTACCGCGCGTTATTATCGCGGATCTATATGCGCAGCATAGCGCGACGAGCAATAATGATTCGTCGCAGGCTTATTTATTTTCTCGGTCGCTCGCTCGATCGCGAAAACGCAATTATACGTAGAAAGAAGTCGGAAGAATTATACCGACACGCACCGTTCAATGGACTCTCTCGATTTTATTTTACAAGCATACCCAATTCGCATGCGAGTTGGCACGCTCGTCACTTGGTGCGTACGCGACTCGATTCGTCGCTACACGTACGTGTACGTGTATGTACGTCGTACGAAGGGATATGCATCTGGAACACGAGGAGATACGGAGGAAAAGAAAGGGGAATGAGACGAGGACGCACGTTTCTGTTCTATTTTAAATATTTTTTTAATAAGTTTGATAAAAAAATTATATAAATCGGATACTTAATAACAAGATGATAAGTGTTATAAACAAAGGGCTAAATACAAATGTACAGTTTTGTTATACATCATATAAAGTTAGTTGTTAGCTTAACTACCTCTACTAAACGTGTATGTATAATGAAAGCTTAAACTTACGACATACAGAATTTGGACAGTTGTGTTCCTACACGCGTTAAACCCTCCGCGTTATTTTTTTCCCTCGGTATCTCGTGCAATATACATGGTACGTCGTTTGTCCTTCCATTTGCAGAAATCGACGAAAATTTACGAGAGGGTGAGATATATGTATGTATGTATTTATTTCTCCAAAAATTAAACACATACGTAAACGATCAAAAACGATCAAAAACACAATAAAGAAATTGAGAAAAATATGAAAAAAGCGTGTGACCAAACGATGAAACTAATTACCGAATGGTCGAAAGAGAAATAGAAAAGAACAACCCGAATTGGTAAAATCATTGTTATTGATCGCGCGTCGACTCTCATCGTTATTCGTCGATTTCAAAACGAATTTTCGATTAAATGCGACCGCTGTAAAAACATTTCCGTGCAACATTCAATCTTCCGTGTAAAAATATCGGCTACGACTTTTGGCATCGTTTCCTTCACGATCGTTTCTAGCGTTACACACGTGTACATGCGCACAAGATACACACAACGATACAGTATCACTTCCTAACAACAACAATTAACAATAACAGCCAAAACGACGATCGTTCTCACCGTCGTTCGTACCGTTGTTCACTGCGTGCGTACTTCGTTAACAATTGTCCTTTCTTTCTTTTTGTTTTTTCTTTTTTTTTTGTTCTCGTTTGCACATACGCGTAATATTGCACTTTGGTGTGTTTTTTGTTTATTACTATACATCTATGGGAATAAATTACAAACGCCCGTCGACGATTCGTATACGATTGTGACTTTCTCTACCGTTCGTAGTAAGTAGGAACCGTTCTTTTTTCTCTTTTCGTTTTCCATCGTCGCGATACGATTTCGCTATCAACGGTTCCTTCGATCGCGCGGAAAAGAAAAAATGGCAGAAATCTTCCGTTTAGCAGAACACTCGAACACTCGAGGAACGTCGTTGGGCGAAAGCGTATGCGCGCGCGCAATTTCATTACGGTGTACAAGAAGAAGAAAACTAATTCAACAGTGTACAAGCTCGAAAACGGCACGTAACGAATCGATGAAGATATGCAATAACGGTCATCGGATCGAGTTCGATCATTTTCGCGCGACCTACGTGACACGAATCGTCGTGACAAAACCCACTGCAAATTTCTTCTTTGTTTTTTTCTCTTTTTTTCTCTTGTAACTATCGGTGATTCGCGTTTGGCTTGTTTCTTCAACAACAGCTTTCGACAACTGATCGAGTATCGGACGTACCTTTACACCGAAAGATATTCTCACAGCCTATTGAATTACAGAGCGGAGAAGGCACGATAGAAGTGAACGGGGCAGGGCGGGATAAGATAAAAGAGCAGAAAATTATCAAGAAAGAAAAAAAGAAAAAAAGAAAAAAACGGTCGTCAGGTTACACTTTGGTCCTTTACGTTTCACAAGCATTTGCCCTGATCGTTCAGTCTTTGTACTTTCTTTCTCTATCCCTCCCATCCGTGCACCTCTCTCTTTCCTTCGCGCTGTCAAACATCCCTTCTCCATTATCCATCGCGTTCCCAAAGAATATACGCGAACCTTCGGCAATGTTGTCACGGTGGTAAATTGGTGGTAAAAAAAAAAAAAAAAAAAAAACTTACTAGTAACGCAACCGATCGTAGAATCGAAAAAACAAGGACAACGGCGCGAGATACCGTGTATGTAAGATTTTTATTCTTTTGGCAGTCGTTCGACGCGCGTTGCTGAGCAAATGCGTAAGTAAGTAGAGAATCAGTGGAGAGAAAAAAAAGAAAAGACTGGGTACTTACTTCAGTCGGCAGTAGAGAGGTCTATCTAGTCCTTGGAACGCGTGTGGGTACATTGGCGGCGCGCAGTTGGCAATAGTGTTTCGAATAACGCGGGTTTGTCGTCGGTGTATCGATGCGTTGATTCGTTAAAAAGTCAACGGAGATATATATATAATACAAGAGATCCAACGAAGAAAAAAGAAAAAAATAATCGCGACGTTTGACTGTGTGACACGTTGGCAATCAAATTACTCGTTAGAAGTGCATACGCAACGCTAAAGGTTAAGAGAAAATATGAGATCAAACGTTTTTTTTACACATCGAGGATTCACGTTCGTTCTAACGCGTAGGTACCTACACACATATATATATATATATATATATATATGTATATATATATATCGCGTGTAACGATCGATAGAACAGGATTTCGTGGACGCACAGAGCACACGGCACAGGGTAATAAATGCGAATGATATAAGAAAGTAAAGCAAAGAGAAACAGAAACAAAACGAGCAGGCGACGAATACATATTTATAAGTCGAGGGAAAAAAAAGTTTGCACGCGCGTCGCTCGCTCCGATTCTGTCGTTACCTGTACACACTCTGCTCTGCGCGATGTTTCTCGTACAAAACTGTAGAAAAAAGTGGATTTCGATAATTCTGTTCTATCAATTGTTTTACAGTAATGCCGTTGAGATTAAAAGATAATTCTTAGATCTAATATACTACACGAGAGATATACAAAAAAACAAAAAGAAGAAGACGACGAGTACACTGCGTACGCATCGAGGACGACGTTGACGTTCAGCGAAATTGTCGAATTTTTCACAGTTCAGTGACAGCAGAACCTGGGCTGACTCGATCGTAGCTGCATTTACGATTACGTCGTCCGAGCATGCTTGAAGATAGAGTAAAAACGATATAAAAAAAAAAAAAAGGAAAAAAAGACTATATGAAAATACGTAAAAAGAGAGAGAAAGAATTCAACGCAAGACTATCTGCAAAACGCGTCGAGTGAGAAAACACAGCCGCCGTACGATGGATTCCCCGGTTTCTATCAAAACGTAACCCAGTCGTTGCCCACGCCGATAGTTGATAACATATCCGTAACATCCGGCGTGCAAGAGAACTCGAAATGCGATCCGCTGCTGGAGCTGGCGGTCTCGAACGTGTCCAAGTCGGTGGTTATTGTCTCCATGTCGAGGTCGATCTTAAAATCGGACGGCTGTATTTGCAGCAAGTCCGTCAGCGAGTAAAGATCCGCCAAGCTCGGGTTGTTACCGGGCTCTTCGAGTTTCACGGCGGTCGTGGCGATGTTCACGTCCCCAACGACGCCGTTGCCACCGGTAGCGTCGTCCAGTGAATTCTCGCTCGACATCGCATCGCCGGCTGATGGATTCGTCGATGCCAGATTCGAGGCATGAATGGCGGGAGAAATCGTCGCGGCGTTCCTGGTAACTATGTTCGATGAACGTTTCAACGACGTACGTTCCGCGCTGTTGCTCCTGCTGATGCAGATGTCGGTATTTGCAACAGGCGTCGATGGATTGGCATCCATTTCCATGTCCATGTCCAACTCCATTTTTATTTCCATGCCCGACTCCATTTTTATTTCCATGTCCGACTCGATCGACTTGGCGGCGAGAATGGCGGTGGTCGGCGCCGCCGTCGTCGTGGCTGAATCCTCTTTGATGAAAGAGCTCGATCGACGATCGAGCTGTGGCAGTGAATGCTGCTGATGATGCTGATTACGGTGGCCGTGGCAAGGTGTCCGAGCGCGGAAACTCTTCTCCGTAAGCAGATTCATATCGTTGATCTCGGACGTGGAGAAGGTAACAGTGGCAGGGGCGGTTGGATTCGAGACAACAGGTCCGACCGAGGACAGCAATCGGTCCTTCGGCTCGAACGTAGTTTCGTAATCCATCTCGAAAACTCGATTCTCGCTTGATCTTGTCAACGGTGGCCGTGGTACCGGGTCTGACGGTGGTGCAGCGATCGGTGTTTTCCACCGAAACGGAGGATATGGGAGCTGTGAGTTGGCCGGCAACCGAACCACATTCGAGGAAATTGTCTTCGTAAAAGCTCGCCGATTCTGGGGAGTCTGGCGTGACGCACGACGGGCTGCTCGGTATTTTGGCGGTGACTATCGGAGGACTAGGAATATAATCGAGGGGTGGTCTCTTGTCTAAAGCCAGCCTGACTTTCAAACGCGATACAGACTTGTGGCCGCTGGAGTGACCTTGTAACCTCTTCATCGTTGCACCGGTCACTCCTGTACTCGCGTTACCGGTTTGCGTGTTGTTGTTGTTGCTGTCGTTGTTTCGCGTGTGATGATTTCTACCGTGTATCAGTCCTATTGCCGATTTCCGTGCTTTCTTAGCGCCGTCCTTTGCTTTCGTGCCTATGGAGTTACCACCTCCCGTCGGCTTTGACGTTTTTTTCCTTGGCCTGTACTTGTAGTCCGGGTACTCCATCATGTGCAATTGTCGAAGTCTCTCGGCCTCCTCGATAAACGGCCTTCTCTCCGCTTCGTCCAACGTCTTCCAACGTCTTCCAAGCCGTTTGCTGATCTCCGCGTTGTGCATGTCGGGCTGAATTTCACATATTTTCCTCCGTTCGATCTGTGACCAAACCATAAATGCGTTCATCGGTCTCTTGATGTGATTGGGATTGTTCTTCTTGGTCTGAAACAGTAGAGCGAAAGAACAAAATTATCGGAAATTCCTGGACAAAGTGTCTCTAGAAACGTACGTTGACGTTTCGCGAGAAACTGTCGTCTGTTTCGAGTAAAAAATATCGCTCGTAAATACGCGGAACGTACGTACGTAAGTGCATATATTCGCGCCCGCGCAAGTTGACACACACACGTCTAAACGTATCGGTAGAAAGAACAACGATCGCGCGTCTGTGTGTGACCACACATGGTCACATTCTACACGCTGGTGCAATGATGCGAATTTACATATCTTATTAAATGGTAAGTTACGCATCGAGAAGTAGATAACAAGTAGCGTGCGCAAGCAATCTCTGTCCATTATACTTTTAGATATCGCGCCGATTATTCGACACGCACTAGAGTGGAAATCGAAAGGGTAGAATGTAGGTTACGAAGGTGTGCGCGAGAATACAGCAACTCGTGGCACGATGATCACGTGACGCGTAAATATCATACAGGAACTCGAGTGCAGCTCCTCCATGCTCTTCCATTTTTTCCTTTTCTTGAAATCGAAATTATCAATGTACGTGTATATATTCCGAGAAACGTTCGTCGAATGTGCCGACATTTGCAATCGTTTGATCTGACTTGTATTAAGCAGGCTGACACTTCACCTACATATAATATGCATGCATACGTACCGTCACATTTATCGAAACACTTAAGTGTTAAGCATATACAGACGATCGATCGCGTAATCAGAAGTAATCCGTATCTATTCAAAAGTGAATTTTTCAAGAATATTTTTTTCTTTTCTAATTTCTGACTAATTTATCATTTTTTTCAGATTCTCAGAGACGAAGAACACGAAATATATATCCTCGGCGGGAATGTCGTATTTCTTCGACGTAGAGACGAATAATTTGTGAGATTGGCAAATTTGATCGAAAGATCGATTGTCACGGATGGAAACGTTTCAGGGGAAGAGGGGTAAGGGCAACGATTGAAATAAATTTAATAACGAGAACCATTGAGAAATCCAAAGTCACTGAAAGTAACAAACGATGGGAGAAAAATAATCTTCTCTTCTGCTCGACGGTTTGTCGCTACGAAAATAAATGGCTGTACGTATCCTTGCTTCTTATGTGAAAACAGTTCAGCGAGAATAACCGTGCAATGACCACCAAACTACCCACGCGCGCGTACAAACATTCTCTTTCTCTTCTCAATCTTCGGAGGAAGAAAGAAAGAGAGAGAAAAAACAGAAGCAAACAGAAGGTACGCCATTTCTTCCAGGTCTATCGGAAACGCGAGCTGGAAACGATATTGGCAATGACTTTACTTTATTAATTCGAAACGAAATTTTTCCATTTCCCGATAACACGTAACAACGTGAATACGAATATGCAATTAATAAAACGATATTCTAGCTTTTCTTTCTCTCTTTCTCTCTTTGGTCTTACACGTTATTCTTACCGCTCGAAAAAAGATTGATATCAACTATAAATCATGTTACGTATATCTCTCAATGTACCATATACTTCAACTTAAAATTTATTAATAATATCTAATAATCGCGGAAAATATATCGACACGTACGCAACAACAAAACAGATAGAAACGTCGTGTTCCTCGGGGTATTTTGTTAAAAAAAGAAAAGAAAAAAAAATTACACGTACCTGCGTGGCGTCCGAATATGGTGTCGCAGAATTTTTATCCACAAGTAACGATCCAAACATAAGTATCCCCGAACTGGAGGGACCATCTTGCTGTTGCGGCACCATTTTTGAAATTTAAAGAGAACTTCTTTGCGTCACACTTCACTTTTCGGTCTCCGACGCGCGGACACGATATACACTGAGACACCTTTAAAGAAATAACGAATTCGAATTTGTAGAAAATAGTCAGTCACGCACGCCAAGAATATTTTGCGTTTTGCGTCTCCCCGCGACCTTGAATCTTTCTCTCGTGTTTACGACTGGTACCTCTCTCCTTCTGTACCTCGCCTGACCAATCTCTTCTCTCTCCTCTCTACTCTGTTTTTCTTCTTCCTCTCTACTTGCCACTTGGTTTTTCCCTTCTTTCGCCTCTCGCTTTTCTTTCACCGCTACGACGACGATCAGTGACAATAACGGCACCGTACGCGCGCGCGCGCGCTCCACACTGCGCCTGCTTCGTCGTAGATGCGCGAAAGAGAGGCGAGTTCAAAGGATTGGGACAGCAGACGGCGGCAATAACGATCGATGATCAAGCACACGCACGAATTTGCTAGTACGATGGCGATTGAGTCTCTTCTGAAGTGAAATCGCAAACACGTGAGCGTAGCAACGATTCTTCGTGATTCGCACGTATACGTATACGTCGAAAGTTGCCGAAGAAATTCGTGGCGCGTGATGCGTGCTCGAGAGTCGGATTCTGCAAACACGATCAGCAACAAGAGGACGATTGTAATATTTGATGTGCACGCACTTTGCAACGTATTCACACTTGTAGAAAAACCAAAAAAAAAAAAAAAAAAAATGGAAGAACACGTATCAAAGCACTTTACAAACGGACAAATATTTGAAAACTATCCGCGCGCGCGGCTCGACTACGCGTTTGCTCTATCGCAGATTGCGTAGAATTAGCTCGCGTATCGTAAGCGCGTGTACGAAACGATTCAAGCTCCGATGTCTGCTCGTCGATCACGAGATGACATTATCGACCGACGTCGTAGCGACGCTCGCCCGACGAGCGCTCATTGGCAACTAACTCGCCCTCTCGTCAGTCCTTCTACCTCTATACTACGCTCAGCTGAGACCTCTCCCTACTCCGCTAACTCACGTAAACACGCTGCCTTTCCAGCCAGTCGCGATGCAGCCGTTCGTTTCTCCCTCTTTAACCCTGAAACCCTGTACGTTGCTCCCTTTTCTCTTTCTTCTTTCTTCGTTTCCCGTCTCTATCCTTCCTTCTCCAACCGTTCACATGCACGTATGTGTGTTTCTCTTCTAACAGGCGCTACACATTGCCGTCCAGCCAGCCTCGTGCATTCGTGCACCGCGCTTGTTTACGTACTCGCCCGACGTAGCAGACGCTCGCCTCCCTTTCTTTATTTTTTTTTCTTTTTACCATTTTCTGGTTTCTTCGGCCTCCGGAGAGAGCGTCAATCGCTCGTTAGAATTTCGACTATCGTACGAATACTCAATGTGTTTTTTTTTCTTTTGGTCTCTGTTTGTTTTTCCGTCCCTTCCATTTTCTCCTTCTCGTCGTCGCTCTCGCTCGTTATCAATCGCTATCTCGTCACAAACTACGAGAAATTCACGCGCGTTTAACCACTTGCGCTGTGGAATGCCGTGCCAAAATTGCAATACTTTCTCAGTTTCAAGTATATTTAAACATGACCCAGGCAAAACAAATAATAAATTTATTACTTCTTAGTAATTTCTATCCAGTGGTGTCGTACCGTTTGGTCACTCGTTATGGTCCGCGAGCCAGTTGCCAGCGCAAGGGTTTTATCCCCACGACCGATCGTTGACCGCTGTCGTATCGTTTGATTTCCTTTTAACCGTGTCTCTCGTCTATCACCGATATCTGTCGTGTCCCCGATATCGTCCAGCCGTCGCAATATCGTCGGCCGATCACTCGAACGGCCGACTTTCCGCGGACCTTATCGCGCTCGCGATCGTCTGCGCGATGATCGATTAATTTTCATCTTCGATCTTATCGCGCGTTATCAAATGTACGTTGTTTACGTTGCACGAGAGAGAAAGAGAGAGAGAGAGAGAGAGAGAGAGAAAGAGAAGGATTGACCAGACTCGTGACGCGTGTTTCTACGACGGAGAATAAATACTCGAGCCAAAAAAGTAGATACTCGACGGAAAAATAGTGTCGCTGTATAGAGACTGTTCCCGGCTTAAATCGCCAAACTTTAGGTATGATATGAATTTAGAACCCTAATACAAACAAATTTTTCCTGCTCGCAAATGCTTCCTTCGAGAGATATTTATTTCTAAAGTTATTAAGAGTTAGAACTGGATTGAACATTGAAATATCTGTGTTTCCAAGATTAAGGATTGTCCCCAAACAGGTAGGAAGGTAATTATTTTGAGCAACATACGTAATAAATACAACAATTTTCTTTATTTATTATGTACGTATTTAGTTATTAATATACGTAATAAACCTGAATTATTATTTCGATGGCATACATTACCAAGTCCTTTACAGTACAACTTTAGTAGTAAATATCTCGAAGAAGAAAGCATTTACGAGCATACTTATGCAGGACAAGTTTGTTCGTTTTGCGATTCTAAATTGACGTTTAAAGTTTGGCGATTTAACGAGACAACGGGGAACACCCCGTATGTCGTTGGAATCGGTCCGATTGTCACGGTACCAATACCTGTTGTTGACCGATTCTCGTCAACAAGGAGCGGCGAAGAAGCGGAAAATGGAATCGAGCCAGAGACTCGTCGAGGCGCACGAGCGTGGTCGTGCGCGCACGCGATCGCTAGGAGCGGCTGTCGTCACTTAACCGGATGCTAGCCGCAGTTGGTGAATACTAATCCACGTTTCTTCTCCGATACGCGTGTATTTAGAAAGAAAAGACGAGGACGAGCGCGATTCTCTCGCTTCGCGTTACGACGACCACGGCTGCCTCGTTTCCGTTCTCTGTTTCTCTTATCGACGATGACCGGGATCGTTACGATCGCGACGTGACACCAACAAGAGTGCTTTACCGACCGTTCGCGTCACGAACTGTTCCATCAGAGCGAGGCAAATTCTAGCCTCGCCTCCCGTAGACGTTCCCGCGCTAGAGGATTCGAAGAGGAAAGTAGCAGCGGGCCGCCTACTCGGCTGCGAGCTCCGCTCCTTGCGAAATACGCACGGCTATCGTACGGGAACACCCGCGCTCTGCATTTCACCCGGGCTGAGTCAGCCGTATCGCGCCGATACGTTGCGCAATCTTGCCGCTCGCGATAATTGCGAGCAGGGGTGGAAAGCAGCGTGTACGCGCAGGCAACGATCGTTGGAAATCCGGTGCTTTTCGCCGTGCTGGCGTTCGTCTTTCCGTGAGAACTCCAGGAAAAACGATCCGTCCTCGAAGGTTTCCAGTGACCCACCTATACACACACACACACACACACCTACGTACGCGCGTGTGGTCGCATCCGAATGGTTTCGAAATACCAAAGGTTGGCGTGCGTGTGCATCAGGATGCACACAGGCGCGCGCGCGTGTGTCGAAGAGCGTAGCGCAGTTCAAACACTTGGCGCCCCAAACTTTACGTTTCAAACACTCGACGGAGAGTATTTTACTCGGGGGAGAGGGGGGGGGGAGACAGTGGTTTTCGTTCGTGCGAAACAATCGAATCAATCAGCTGGTTTCTCCTCGCTTCGACAGCTTTCGCCGCTAGACGCTAGAGGGACGAGAAACGCACGATTCGAAGGACGCGAGTTCGATCGCGAAATATCGGCGACTTATCCGTGTAATACTGCGACTGAACCGAGCCTACCTGGAAACGAATATCGGTCCAGCTGTCCAGCTGTCCAGCAGCTGTGTACTTCACCTGCCCCGTTTATATCGGTTCTGAACGGCGCGCGTGCACACAGCACCGCGTGTGCTGGCACACTACACTCGGCCATCGGTCGGACGCTCGAATCCGCCTCTATTGAAGATATTCGACTCTGTAAACACGGCGTTGGTTTCCCGACGAAAACTGGAGCGTATCGCAAAATCAACAACGGGAGAACAGGAAATACTCCGCGTTCTACCTACTTTTCTCTTATTTCGGATTGTCGGGAGAACATCGGAAGATGATTTCCAGACAAATTATACCAGTCACGGAGAAACGCGTTCCGCGTCACGGTACAGGAGCCGAGGGACAATGATTTTACACGGGTGCATTTCCGGCTGTTTCCAGGCCGTGATGGTATACTCTTCCTTTCCTCTCTTTATTCCACTCTCATTGATACACCTTCTCTGATGTTATTTTCATTTTGTCGACGTCTCGATATTTTTCTCTTTCGCCAAAGTTTGTCGCGCAATTACTCAAAAAAAATTTTATTTTATTTGCAGTCCCGTCTGATCTCTTAAACCAATTACATCGTGCGTTGATGCGATTTTTCGAGATTATTAAAACTGCGATTGTTAAACCAAGTTTAAAAAGTTGAGAGTCGATCGAAATGCGACGTTATTCCCTGCCGCTGCCGAGATACATTTGTTTGCACTTTTTAAAATTGCAAACAAAGTTCTAGCCTCGAGAATACTAATCGCGGGAAAACCGTCATCAAAAGAACGAAGAGTCGCGTTCCCACTACGTACGCACCTGCCTTGCCGCGTGCTGTTCGTCGTTCCTGTCATTTACGTTCTTGAAATTGATAAAAGGCTAAAGGGATAAAAATGCACAAACGACTCTCGCCGTCAGCCAGACGAATTTCCTCCGCGACGGACGATCTCACACGCCAGAGACCTTACCGGGTGGAAAGTTCGCTTTATCGGTTTGCACGAAAGATCGAAAGAACAGGTGTGAAACAACGACGCTACACCTGCGTGAATAACCGTACATCAGTTCTACTGTTATGCCTTGTGTTGCGAATTCCCTCGCCTCCGACGGAAACACGCACGTCTTGTTAAATCGAACGCGCTATTTGCTCGCGTAACTCGCAACAGTGTCTGTCGATGATGCCGACAATTCGATCGCGACGCTGATGCGTTTGATCGGGCACGTGATACGATTTCCTTCGCCTCCTCTTCTATGACGAAATCGAAAACCACGTGTCGTGCAACGAGTACTTTTCGACGATGCGATGCCACACGATACGTTCGTTCACGGACACGAATTGTAAAAGTGGACACGGATGTGGCTGCGGGTACCCTGATGCATAAGATCCCATCTTCTTTCTCCCAGGCTTGCGCGCCTCCTCAACTACGTGTACAAGTGCATATACGTGTATCTGAATTCATCCGCGTGTCTTTTTCAACCAATTTCTTTCGAAATATAAAACGGAACGATTCTTCAAGGGTATAGATTGTCGGACAAAGCGAAGGGAAAACCGGAGGGAAACGAGAATAAGATTTTGCACGTCTAATTAAAATGTCGTTACGAAAATAGCAAGTCGAAGGACGCTTCACCAATTGCATCCAAACAATGTATATATTGTAGGAATGTACAGAGAAAGTAATAAAGGACGAAGGGAACGAAGGAAGGTAAACAAATTATCTTGGAAGAAATGGATTAGCAAAGATGAAATGAAGGAACGAATGTATGATGCGTGTCCTATCTAACAACAAGCGTCTTAAATATCTTCTTCGTTTATGACAAAAAATTAACATCAGAGAGAAAAATGATTATGTGTGGAAGGACAATCGTTGCGGAAGCAAAAGATTTTTCTCGAGATTACGTCTTTTTTGAAATTTGTAGTCATCGATAGTCGTCAATGTTTTTTTTAAATTTGAAGAACCTTCTAAAATGTTTTTCCAACGTATTCTTTACAAATAATTCCATTATAGGTCATTGTTTATCTAAAAGATCAAAGTAAACTACCAGGTTGTTATTTCTTTTGGTACCATCGGTACGGTTTTCAAGTCAAGTCAGGTAATAAATATTTCCAACTCGAATAGTTCCCTGCGGAGCTGAAGGGAAAGGACGGATTAATTTAGGCACAGCTGCAGTAACTGGTAAGACATAATACAAGGACTACAAATGTATCGGATGTGAGAATATGGTAAGAGCTAATGTGGAGGGAGGTTGTAAAATTGTATGTTGTGCGAAATGAGAGGAGAAAGCATTAAGATACTATACAGAAGGATGCAAAGAAATGGGAAAAGTAGCAGGTAGTTTGGAAAGGGTGTGACGAGATGGCAGATACGATCAAACGATCAGGGAAAGTAGATAAAAGAACGAGAAGGCGTCAAAGTTTATGGGTAGAAAAAGATAAGAAATTGTAAGTTTCGTAATTAGAATAATTAGTTTCAACGCGTAGGTTGATCTAATGTAATTATGGGGGCGTGAGCACAGACGAGGTATGGGAAAGACGTGATGCTTTATGAGACTTGGTATCACATGTTCTGAAATACCGATATGGTAAAAAATCTCTGATTATTTAACGCGTTGTTTAAAGAACGATGTATTGGAGAATTACAACGATTAAACTTGATCGAGTAGAGACATGATCTTTTAGTCAATGTGTGTGGCACGGTGCAAAGTGAGAATGAAAATGAATAAACCAAAATCTAATTTCCAGGCTAACGAGGCTAAAGTAAAGAATCTATATTTATATATGAAACGAAAGGAAAAATAAAATGAAATTATAATACGAAAAAGATCACGAAAATGCGACAATCTAAAAAACACAGTCACTGTTTGATCGACATATCTGTAGATTACATGTTTTCCCACAACTGATAAAGTAGGTTGCCTTGCAACATACGCTGCTGGTTAAATAGAACATCGTCATTATCTATACGCGGCAACACTCGCTCCAACGCGGTTTATTTAAAAGTGAATGAACGTAAAACTCACACAAATTCCTTTTTCAAACTATCTTTCTCGTCTGCATCGTGCACTCTCGTACTCACGTAACGAGTTTACATGTCAGTCGATATATATATATATATATATATTTACGACGTGATTTTAGTGAAAACAATCGCGATCTCGCACGATAAAACGGGTAAACATGTACGTGAAGCAATGAATCACTTCGTTACTATGCATGTAAGTGTAAAATTCTATTAAACGGGAAAGGAATTTTAACCGTTTTAAATTTCACTGAATCATGCTTCTTCGACGAAACATTAATTCTCCCCCTCGGAGCGTATAACGGATAACGGATAACGGATAAATCGATTTTCCTTGGAGCGGAATAGACCAAGTTGAAATTCTGTTAGACCGTTAACGCTCTTCCAGGCGAGAGTATCGTAATTTTTAAAAGGTGTTCAGGTCGTTGGGTACCAACGTCGTGGCACGTGCATATGGACGATACACGTCGTTCGCGACACGTACGGTCCTTCCGTCTCTCTTGCTCCGAGATCCGGAATCAATACAATTTGATTATCTCATTGGAGAACGCTTGATTTAAATCGAATCGCCAAAGTTGTCTACTGGCCTTTGCCGTTTGCTTCTTGACATTGGCGCGACTAACTCGATTCTCTTCTTCCTCGTTTCCTTTCCTTTCTTTTCCGTCTCTTCTCTTCCCATCCCGTCCCTTTTCTTCCCCGTGTTTTCTTTTCGACCGAGCGTGCGATCACGTACGCTTGGTCGAGTACAAAAACAATAAATTCTAATTACAACGCGACAGGAGTACGACAGGAATACGGCAGGAATACGGCACGAATGCACCAGCGTGAACGTCCCGCCGTTAGCACACACCAGAGATCTACCGAGGAAGAAAATCCAGTTTGCAACGTGCAATGCTCGATCGGCGATCAGGTTTAGCAACGTACGACCAACTAATCAAGGACCGTTTGCTCACGAATTGAACTCGCCTAACTTCGCCATCCGATCGGTCCCCTCTCGATGGGATTCGATCCTTGGAAAGTCGTTCGGATTCCATCCTTTCGTTCCCTGGAGAGAGAGGGAATCCGTTTTGAAAATGCAGCCGGAACTGGATGCTACCTCGCGTACGAGAGCGTACGTACGAGTTTCCTGATTTCGCGAGTGCTCGATTTCACAGGGGAATGAGGAAAGCGAATTAAGTCATACCGTCTCGTGAATCGTTTATCCCCCCGACGCTGCTGCTGCCTGCTGCTGGCTCCGCGCTGGACGGAACTCGTTCCTCGCGAGCTGCTCTCAAACGCTCTTACGGATTTTCCTTGTGACGCATACGACGAATTGTTCTGCAAATTGCGAATAATTGCAGGTGAACAGATCCTCTTACGTACTCTGTCGTACCGGAGTGAACGTCATTCGTCGTCCAGTTCGCTGCATACGTCGCGAACGCAATTGTCCGCGAGCTATGGCGTGAACTCGGAACATGACGAAACGTGCGTGAACGAACGGTGTGTGAGATACTGGCTAGGATATTTCTGTCATTTCTTACTTCAGAGCTGTTTCTGTCGTCTTATTAAACATACATGCTCGCACGTATACGCGCGTCACGGCGCCAAATCGTCTCCGTCTCGATCAATCGTTGGAAACCACGCTCGACGTGATACGCCGAGCAAACGGGGGGGCGGGGGCGGTCAGCCGAGGTAACTCCGTCGAGAAAAATGTGCCGAATTGAAAATAACCACGGAAGAAAGATCTGGTTCTTCCTCGTCGCAGAGAGGAAAAAAGGAATTCCCACTTGCAAAACAATTTTCGCAACATGCTTCGTTTCACGGTGAACCTTCTTCTAAAAGCATCGTTTCGAACGTTGAGATGAAACGTTGAGTAAGCACACCGGTCGCGTCGAATTGATTTCCAGTTTATGTCTGGACAAATATCCCATAAAGTCGAGAGAGTTATTTCGCTTTAACGACTGGCGGTATCTATTTCGATTCGCGCGAGAAGTGCAAATTCCTCGAGACGAGGAAGAAGAATGTTCGGAGTTGAAGAGTGGAGACGGGAGAGAAGTGACGATTAAACGAGAAGGAGGATCGATCTTTTCCAATTTCTTATTTCCCCGTTTATTTCTTTCCTTCTTTCCTCGTTTGCTTGCTTTCCGCCCTCGATCCTTCCTCCCCCCCTATCGGGTTCTCAACGAACAAATTGATAACCAATAAATCGATCGATTCTCCAAAGGAAAATCGACACGGTCGCGGGGACCGCCGTTGAAATCAATTTACGCAATCGGAAGCGATTAAAAAGTTACTTTCGCGAACGAACGAGATTTCTCCCTACCCCCGCCTCATTATGTCTCTTTTTCTTCTGCCGTTATTTACTCAGCCTGTCCGTTTCTGCTTTTCATTAGCTCGCCGTTTCCCGGAAATAAAGAATTCCTAGAGGTTCAATATTCTGAATGAACTATCGCGTCTATTGATACAGTCACGCAGATACCATCGCCATCAATTTACGTAATCTAGGGTAATTAACACTGGAACTATCGACGACGACCGTGAAAGCGTGAAAATTGCATCAGAAAAATTCAAGCGCGAGAAATACGAAAAAGTATATCACACCGTGAAGAACACAAGTTCTCCATTTAAACTTTTTTCCTAGCGTGTGTTCCGTGGATGAAAGATAACGCTAAAGCATCACGTAGCAACGGGTCCATAAACGGGTTCATCGAAAAAGTTGTACGTACAGCTTGTGTGAACGTAACAGTGTACGTAATTATTATTCACAGTTTCACGTTTCACGTATTTGTTATAAACGCGTGAGAGTATCGTTATAATCGCAAGTTTGGTACATGAAAGCTGTACGTACATCTGTATCGGTTCCCCTCGACAATGCAAACTTGATATCGAACTGCTATTGAATTTAGCGTGGACTGAATTTCACATTGACTCTGACAAATTTCCTCGTACGCAGTATTTCGATTCTTGTCGATTCGAATTCATTCATTTCGTGTTGCGCAAATTCTTGCTTTCAGAGTCCCAAATAGAAGTTTAAAAGTACAAGTGTATGGATGGAAAAATGGAGGCACAAACGTGCCACGAATATCGTGTATATCTCGTCTTGCGTTGAAGTAACACGTATTTATCACATTTGTCAGGATTTATAAATTTCTCGCTACGTGATGTTTTAATCACAGAACGTGAAGAATGCCAAATTGTATATTCTAGAGATTTGAGAATCACATCGAGCGCCTCTAAAAAAAAAGTGCGCCATTGTAAATCTACAAAGGTTCCGGTTGTTTTACCGTTAAAAGTTTGCTTTCGCGAACGAACAAGATCTCTTCCTTCTTCTTTCTCTTCTTTCATTCGTCAAAAAATTCGTCAAAATTTCAATATTCCGGAGTCTGATCCGTCACTGTTGAAAATCAGTTTACGCGATTGGACGTGATTAAAAGAGTTACTCTCTTCTTCCGCTGTTTCTTCTTATTTGCACAGTTTATCCACTCCTGTTACCTATGCTTTTATCAGCTCGCTCCCTCCTGAATATAGGGATCTGAATAAGAACGTCTAAAGTTTCAATATTCTGGATGATTTGCCACGTTCTCGCTACGTAGGAACGCAAAACGTGCACGTTATTGTTCTTACATTGGTATTTCTACGTATAACGCGATACGCTCGCAACGATCATTTGTTTCGAGTAAGCACAACCATTTCAGGGACATTATTAAAATGGACTATTGGGTGATTTGCATGCCGACCGACAACAGTAGACGGCGCCCTGTGAAAGGGACAAGTTATAAACGCCATGATAAATGATAATGAGGTTATTCTTGAATGTTTCTGTAAATACGTAGGACGAAGAAATAAATAAAAAGCAAGGGAATAGAAAATGAAAGAGGGGCAGAACAAGACACGAGCGCAGAAAAACAATTTAATATGTAAATGTTTTTATCCTTGCACATTGACGCGAGAGAAACTGATTACGATGGAATAAATTGCAACAGCCACTTCTTCATTAACTCGAGTCGCGTGTTTTTGCGTTTGTAATTGACGCGTTTGTTGTAAAAATTTGTATTTATATGCAACGCGTCTCGGTTTTCAACGATATCGGAGCGATATCGGACGATTACACAAAAATCACATTCCTCCATCTAAGTCCATTTGACGAGAAAATCAAGTTTGAAAGTGTGTTTCCACATACGTTTGATTTCAAAAGTGAATAATAACCAACATGAGGATATTTTACATGCAGAAACGCGTGTATTTGACGGTTGAATTTTTCTGGAAACAAAGAAGAAGCTTTGTGAAAAAATTGTACACTACACATTTTACTTTGTTTAAAATAACATTTCGTCGACTTTATTCACTTTATTCAATTCAAAATTAACTTGACGAATCTTTAAACTAGATTCTTCTTTTTTAAAAAAAAAAGATGCGTCCCATGAGAAAATTCTATTCCATATTTTCGCAGAATCACCTGCTATTCTGTCAATACGTATTGCAATATCGAAACGAAAAGATTTCTGCAGACTCATCAAATTGATGACGATCAGAGGATAATCATTGTCGTGGATAACTTCTTCCCTCTTTAACTTTAGACTGATCGATCGGTGATACAAGGTCGATACAAAAAGGCTTTTGATTTATTCGTCGATAAATAATTATCATACTGTTGTTATTACTTTGCTTTGAGATTTCTCTTTCTTTTATTTTGTCTCGTCTTCAATCAAGAACCGATCTTTATAATTGCCACGATAGCGAGACCGCGTAAATCGTAACAACTGTCGTTGATACTGCTTTCCTCTCCTTTTTTTTTTTCAATCTTAATCGAATGGATCGGTAAAAAACAGCAACGCGTTTGCCATATTTTCCGATAAGTCGACAGCGAATATTATTGCTTTACTCTGCGGTTTCCTTTCCCCTTTTTCCTTTTTCCCTCATTTTCGTATCCACTTTCTGCTCCACTTAAACCGTGAGCCGATCTCTACGATTGTTACGACAGCGAAACCGCATAGCAAACAGCCACGGAAATAAAACGGTAAGCTTAATGGACGAAACTCGCTTCGGCCGTATCACCCTACATTCGAGGAGTTGTTATCGATGGATCAAACGTGACTAACGACCAGCCAGATAGTATTTTCTTTCTCTCATTCTCCCGTTGTTTTTCCAAAACACTCGCAACCGATTCGTTCTTATATTTATATTCTATTTCACGTTTTACACAGAACAACATGCTTGGACAGGTGCAAGATTCTCATCGCCGGTATCCCTCCTCGAATGTTCTCAAATTTTCACGAGCACGGGGCTGCTTGCACTCGAGAGATGCAACTGGTGATTTTTGAAAGCTTCCTCTGTGAAAACCAAAAAATGAAAAATGAACGGAAAAAGAAGTAAAAAAACAAGAATGAGAGAAGGAAGGAGAATGGTCGAGAGCGCGCGGTGAATCGGCGATGGTAGTGTGCGCGGTTGAGTTCGCGTCACGCTCGTTGGTGGTTGCCGGAACGATATATGAGAATCGAGGGTAGGAAGCCCGGACGGGGTAGAACATGGATCCGTTTGATTGGTCGAGCATCTTTAGGAGTATCGCGGCAGTGGGGGTAGGGATGCAGATGGGGGATGAAACAAGCGTCGGAAAGCCGCGGGCTTATATAAACCGTGAAGGGAAGATTCGTGTTCGCAGAGCAAGGTTTCCCGTTGTCGAAGAAACAACCGTGTCGGAGGTTTTTGCCGACAAAGTTCCGACCAGGTCCACTCGATAAGGGAGTATCTCGATCCTCAAGGTAACAGCACCAGCTTCTTCTTACCACGTTCTCTCGTTCTTTCCTTTTCTTTCTTCTTCGTTCGTTCGTGTTAACGCGAGATGAAATAACCGAGTGTCCATTGTGTCGATTGATTTCACGTATTTGTCCAACTGTACTTGACTCTTCTCACAGCGTGCACAGCAAATGAATTTGTATTTTACGTTTTCGAAGATGTAAAAAAAAAAAAAGAAAAAGAAATGAAAGAACGAGGATCCAAGTCGCAAATATCAATTAGAACTTCAAAGTGAAACGCGTTCGAGCAACGATTAAATTTAGGAGCCCCGATTTTGACGCTAACGAGCTACGATATTTTCGATGTTTTGCGAATATTTAATAAATCCTCGCGCAAATCCTATTTGTATAATCTATTTCAGTATCGACGCGTTTCGTTCGAATTAAATTTGAAAGCTGTCGACTCGGTTTGCGCGACAACGTAGGATGCGGATTTTTCCTCTTTTCTCACTGCCCGTTTAAAAAAATCTTTCGCACTTTCGTTTCCTACTCTTCTTCCTCCGCGTCATCCACTCTTTCGCCTGTCTCTCCTCTTTCTCTTTCCTCTTCGTATTTTCTCAACGTTCAACTTAGCTGGCATTTGCATTCCGAATCGAATACCAAACGAGGATAAAACAAACAATGAAGCGAATAACGAAATGAAATAAGAAAGTAAATTATTGTAATTTATCGTCATTATTGTAATTTGTCGTCGCGATGAATATCAAAACAAATATACGGAGAAATATTCAATTTCGACGTTGCAACGGAAATAATTCGCGACACGTACGTTCCATTTGTTTCGCGACGCAATAATTGAACGCTATAATTAAACGACGAATAATTTCACTTGTTGCTGGCATTTCTCAACATCGAATTGAAATGATTTCCCAATAAAATCGCGTTTATTGAGCTGATCTTTGAAAAACGAGTCTAGGTTGCGAAACGTCGCCTGGCTAAACGGAAGCCATCCTTGAAATTCTGAAAAGTCCTTCGATCCGTCTGGCAGTTTATTCTCAGATACCTATCTATACAATGTTTCCACTTGTTGAATCATAATTGCATGGAAGAAACGATATGCGCGCAGCTGTACTTCGTGGTTGAATTTCCATGGTTGATCGAGCGCGGTTCGTCGTGCGTGTTGCGAGTACGCTGCTTAGCCGTAGTCGAACGGAAAGCGGAAAATGGAAAACGGGAAGCGGAAAACGGAAAACGGAAAACGGAGGATGGAAGGCGGAAAATGGAAAACAGCGTGTGCGAACGCGCGACGGAAAATAAGAAACGAAAAGGGAGGAGCACAGTCGATTCTTTCTTTTTCCACGTCACCCTCCTTCGATTTCCATTTCTGTTTCCTGAATCCAACTGTCATGTTCTTGGTCTTCGTAACTATTTTTCTTATCATTGATACAAAATTAAATTAAACAGTTTTTGTAACATTTTAAACTTTTACAGTGGAAGGATGTTTCCCTATTGTTAATCTTTTGCTTCTTGCAATAACAAGGATCGATCGATCCATTGAAACTTGGGATGACATTTCATAAAATGTAGCTGTGACATACGTATCTCTATCGTTTCAAAGTCCTAATTTAGATCCCCGTCGAATAAATTTTTCATCTGCCTTCGATCGTTCTTCTTTTATTTTTCAATATTATCCATTACGTTTATCAATGTATTAATAGATACTCTCCGAGGATCTACGACTGAAACTATTTAAATTTGAGATGGTTGATCGTCGTTCAAATTTGTCCAAATATAACAGTTATGGACGGTAACGCAGATGATACTACAGAATAATACAATTTGGCACAACGTAATATTTTCTAGAAATTAAATTAAACTTCCGTTTGATAGGCGAAAACATAATAAACTTCGCGTGGCGTCACAGTCAACGCGTTAAACAATAAGGTATTCCAGACTCCCACGAGCAATTGACGCGTTTGAAAATTTGACAGTGTTTACGTGTATCGAATTATTCTTGCGAGTACACGTGCGAAAACCTATCGTCAACATCGATTTATCATCGGAAGCGCTGAATCCAATTATCCCGTGTTACGGTTATTCGGCACACTCAAAGCGACTCGTGATTGCCCTCCAATAAAATACTAATTGAACGAACATCGATATCGGGAGAAACTGGAAAGCGTCGCTGTAATTTGCGGCGGGCCGTGAATTTTCGGACGAATGTTCGTTCGATCGAAAATGAAATTTCCTTGGACCGTGCGAGTTTCGGACAAATCCCACTTTAGGGGTGGAAGAAACAAGGAGGTCGTACATGGCACGTACAGTGCTTTGCAAACGAACGCTTTCACTGTCACAACGAGTTAGCGGTTGTTTCTCGCGGATCGCGAGAGCACAATGCAGAGATTTGCTCGAAAAGTTGGCCACGATCGGTCTTTCCTTCCTAGAGTGTGGCTTGAATAGTTTGTTAGTCGCTTTGGCCACGGAATGCGCATCTACCTTCTCCTCTGCGGCAGTCAAAGAAAGAAAAAGAGAAGTAGTCGAGACTTTGCTGTTGCTTTCTCTCTCTCTTTCTTTCTTTCCCCTCCTCCTTCTTCCTCCTATTTTCCTTTCTTTCTTATCACTTACTCGTTGATTTCGTTACTGCTTTCTCTTTTTCTTTCTTTAGTCTCCTTCGTTTCCATTTTCTCACTCGGCTACTCTTTCTTCCCTCTTTCATTTTCTTTTCTTCGTGATTCATGGATGTACAAACGGTTGAATTTCAACTGGAATCCAACTCCAGAACTCATCCATATTTTTCGTTTTAACTGCATTCTTAATGCATTCGAAACCGATTGCGCAATTGATGCGTCGTTTAACGTATTTACGTGGTGACTGAGAGTGAAAAAAATGATGTCAGCTGCAACGTTTGACGTGATGATATATATGACGATGTGACATGTGTGTGCAATCGTGAGTTGAATCATTCAGTTGACTTTGAAGCGAAATCATCATTTTTTCGTTTCAGATTTGAAAAAGTCGCTTTCGAGGATGCAGCAGGGAATCGTATCGTTCTACATACTGTTGATCGTCGCGGGTCTTTTTATATCGACGAATGCTGCGCCGTAAGTCTCTCATTTGTGATCAATTTGTTCATTTTTTTTTTTTTCACGAATTTCATTAGTAAATTAATCGTTCGATGTTTTTACAACATTCGTCGTAAACCAAAATATACTGAGAGATGGAACAAAAAGGTATGACACAACTACTAGCCAAGAGCTATGTGATTCACGTATCAGGGCAATGTAGATAGGAATACGAATCAGTGCAGATGTGTCTAAGAAACGAAGAAAAAAAGGATACATATGCACGCTGGCTGGAAGAAAGACGCATCTGGCGGCATCGGAAAGTTTAACCCAGTTTCTCATTTGACGAGACGTCGTTTAATGAGAGGAAACGATTCTTAGTGTTCTATCTAAAAGTAAAGAGACTGGCATTGTTACGCCTCTCCATTCTACCACCGCATGCGCGTATATATGCGCCCAGAATGGGAAAGTTATAAATTCGATAGTTAAACGTCGTTAAAACGAGATGGGAATGCCGCGAACGATTCCAGTGAAAAAAAACTTGGACGTGTAACCAATGAAAATGTCACTGTTAGCATTGTATAGCGCGAGACTCGTAATATTTCTCAACTAGGTGCGAATACTTCTGTTAAAAGACACTGACACTTTTATGTTGTAGACAACAAGGTTACTGGAGTCAATTCGACGAAGAAGATCCGGAAGCGCTAATGGAGATAATTCGGCTCGGTCACACTATGATCCGCAATCCGGAGCTGGAAAAGTGAGTGATCGTTTTTAGGGAATTAATTATTATTATTTATTAATTATTAATCACAATTATTAATAAAATTAATAGTATTGGATAGATTTTTGATGTTGATGCATAGTACGTATCGCGGTCGGAAAGTGATCCTAGATATAAAAATAATTTATTTAGATTTTGTTTCCGAGAAAATCGAGCTCGAAAATTTATCATTGTACTTAGGACAGACGCGTGTAGCGTCAATTAAAATTTTTAAATAACCTGCTGTTAATTAATTCGCTCCTTTTTGGATGATGAACGTACATGATAAAATAAAAAATGTCGTATTAATGTATATTCTGCACGCTTAAGTTATCGAGTTACAGATAATGTGCCTCAATACGTGTTACTGCGCGTCGCAGTACACCTGAACGGTATCTAATTTTGCAAAAATATTCATCGATGTGAGCTTGAGATTATTCGAGGAAAATACTCGGTGTTTTCCTGAGCGAATTTGTTCCTGTATACCTGTGTACCTGTACAAATTTAAATATTCAGCGCGTTTTGATTATTGCTCTTTGGACTCCTTCTTGCAGTAACAAACGAGGACTGGATCTAGGTTTGAATCGCGGGTTCAGCGGGTCTCAAGCGGCGAAACATTTAATGGGATTAGCAGCGGCGAATTATGCAGGAGGTCCTGGTCGACGACGTCGTTCCGAACAGCCCTAGATGAAAAAACGCTGGTTCGCTTGATCGATCTCATTTCGATCTCAAGCTTCAACGTCATAAATGTTTACTCACAACACGAATTCGTTCGTTCGTTCGTATTCCTGTCTTTAGCCTCCGCTGCAGAACGAATCACAATCTGGCAAATTTCAATTATTTTAGCCTCTGCAAATTAGCGAATCGGATCTAAATTAAATCGTTCGTACTTGCGATTAATCATTTCTGCCATTCCCACACTGTTTTTTGTCATCGTTTTCCCACACGTCTTATTTCTTTAAAGCATCGAGACAGTAGGATGTCAGATCGGTTACAATCTAGTCATTGTTCTAGTCATAAAGTTATTTCACTCGTATTTGTGTATGTACTCGCGCGTTTATAAGCACGCACACGAATTTCTGAAATGAATAGTAAAATAATACGACAAAGCTACTATTCACGATCCAGTGTAATAGTAATTAATTCCGAGCATTGGAATATATTATTACTGTTATTATTGGAAGCTTACGAGTTTAAATATCTAATTACAAATAAATTCTCATACTTATTCCCGTACAATAATTTATCCTTGAATTTGTTAGTTTTCAATCGTTCCTCTCGTAGACTCCACAAAGCGACATTTTACATTAAGTTGTCATTTAATATCTGTGCGAAAATAGTCTCATTCGTCAGGGGCATTATTTTTGCATTAGCGAACTAACATCGATGCCTTGTTCATCTAGCTTAATACTTGTATTAATGTTTATTTATTTTCTTCCTAACTAAATACATCGATTGTACTTTTGAACGAATGCCATTCGTTTCAACTATTCGGCGTGTGAATACGCCGTTTTATGTAAAATTAAACAAAAATAAATCCAATACATGTACCCTGCGTTTCTGCATATCTTTACTATTATCTTCTTTTTATCCTAGTTTTTCCTCCTTTTTTCCTCCTTTCTTTTAATTGCAAACGAACGAATTCAAAGATAACGATCACCTAGTAACCAAAAGGTACTAGTGTTTGTAGTGTTTTTACATTAGCATTGTATTAATTATATCATACTATTACCTATATATTATTATATTAGTGTTATATTAGTTGTATTATAAATTATTATATCAATGCTGTATTAGTTGTGTTATTTACAATAGTACGATATTGTAAATAAATTGGTACATGAACGTTCTTCGCTGTCGTTATCGTTGCCGCTGATGTTACAATACAATACAATACAGGACATTCTAATTGCAAGCAAAATTCAAATAAGCAAATCATTCAAGCAGGAATCGCTTCAAATAGATTAGGAAATTTACGTTAAATTTCTTCATAATGAACATTCAATCTAAACATCT
Organism: Melipona beecheii; assembly: GCA_032399605.1. Taxonomy (NCBI): domain Eukaryota; kingdom Metazoa; phylum Arthropoda; class Insecta; order Hymenoptera; family Apidae; genus Melipona; species Melipona beecheii. The sequence continues at coordinate 3,907,308 of JAUCMO010000501.1, read as the reverse complement.
AGAAATGTGCGAGAATACATTAATTTTTCCACAATGAGAGAAGAACTCCTTCGCACGATCTCCTCATACAAAAGAGTGAAGTTTACCGATAATAAATTTTGGAAATGTAATTGTAATTCCGGGAAGTTTTCTCTTGTCACATTGCTATGGTAGTTCCCTTTCGTGAGCCTTATTCAAGTACATTCTCTTCCACATCGGTTTCCTACCATTTCGGTTCATGTACTGTGTATCAACGATAGAAGCGCGCTCTGGTGTCGAATACGATCTACGTGGCGGAGCATGGAACGTACCGATACGTTGATACTGTTTGTCCCGATACGCACATTTAATCTGCTGTTGCAAGAAACGTAGTCATCGACTTTCTATCTACCAAGTGGATGCCACTGCTTACGTTTCGTCGAGTAATTGATTCGTATATCTCGTCTTTGCATATTAATTTTCTCTCTCTCGACAGTATCGTTTCCGTTTCTTCATTCCTACGTGCCACACGTATCTCCTAACAATAAAATGTATGTACGTATCATTTGTTTTTGACTAGTACGTAATAAGAGTAGAGCCTTTCGCTATTTGCCGCGTGTAACGATGAAAACGAATACTGACGCAATAGAAAAGCTATAGGGACAACGATCGTAAGCATAAGTAACGTTATCACGGCAAACATAATCAACAAAAGATTGAGTCAAGTTGTTTAATGTCCGTACTGAAATAGAGATAATCTCGTCGCTTCGAAGTAAATGATTTTTATGTAGCCAGTGATAACGACGAACGAGACAAGTTCAATTATACGTGATATATGTAATATTATCCGACAGAGATCGAGTCACAATCGTCGACTAAATAACATGAATATTCGAGTAACGGTTTTGGTACTCGTTATTATAATCGGTTCTATACTATTCGCCTATGCAGCGTTCGCATCCACGGTAGATACAACCGACGGTCAAACTTCCTTGCGCCAGGTGATATTTGTAAGTGCATGTGTCGGTTTTCTAATACACGATAATCGGTAATGCCTTTCTCTTGCGATTATTAATTTTTGTAAATGACTCTGACAGGTTTTTCGACACGGGGATCGAACTCCTACGTCAACTTATCCAAATGATCCGTATCGGGATTACAATTGGCAAGGAGGCTGGGGAACTTTAACCAAGGTTTCGAAACGAATTCGTTTATTTTTATCCTCATAGATTGAAAATGCACGCGTCTCGATGTTTCATTATCTTCTAAGAAAATTGTCAATGTGTATATCTACGTAATTGTATAATTATTCGATATCATGTACAGGAAGGTATGTTACGAATGTACAACATTGGTCAGTGGATTCGTAACGAATATGGTTCGATAATCGGCAACAAATACAAAAGCGATTTGTCTTTGATCGAAAGCAGTTACGCGGATCGGTGCATAATGTCTGCACAAGCTTTACTAGCTGCTTTATATCCACCAACGACCGAGGAAATATTTGTGCCAGGTTTAATTTGGCGTCCTGTTCCTATTCATTCCACTCCCAGACATTTGGACAAGGTAACATATGTATTATATATGTCAGCAAATTACTCTCGATATTGAAGATTCAATAGTAAAACCGCGTGTGTAATCTGATGTGTAATAACAGCACTTGTACAATTTTCAGATAATCGTAGTTAAGTCTCCTTGTCCAAGATTAGAGATAGCTTTAAAAGAAGCATACGTGAATGAGTCCACACGTCCAGGAACTCCATCGGCCAAATATTATGAAGAACTTTCCAAATATACTGGACAAAATATCTCGACAATCACAGATGTCGAATTTCTGTACAATACTTTGGAAATCGAGGAACGTAACGGTTTAAAACTACCCGAATGGGCAAACAAATACTACAGTTGGCAAATGCGTGAGATCGCAGCCCGTAGCTTAGCCATATTCACGAGCAATACATTGCAACAGCGACTTCGCGGAGGTACAAGTATACGAATATTGTACACGTATTATAGCAATTGTAACTAAGAAAATGCACTTATCGTAGTTGTATATCTTGTATAAGCGATAATACTTTTCAGGTCCGTTGTTGAAAGAAATTTTGAAACATTTACAAGCTTTTAACGACGGTCATGATACAAGACGAGCGTATCTTTTTTCCGCTCATGATATAACTCTCGTTAATTTGTTAAGAACCATGGGATTTACGGATGAATACTTTAAACCCGATTACGGCTCGACGATTATTTTTGAATTGCATGCTGCGTCTAATTCTGCGAGCACCGAAATCAAGGTATTATTCCTTGCTAATGTTTGTTTCATCTAATTTCTTTCTCTTATTTCCTTTCTTTTCTTCTCTCTCTCTCTCTCTCTGATTTTTCTTCCTTTCTTCATTTTTTTGTTTTCACTCTTTTATAGTTGAAATATCTAAATAATACAGAACCGATAGCATCGCATTATATGAGTATACCAAAGTGTGGCACACCGTGTCTACTAAAAACCTTGACAAAGTTATGGGAAAACGTGCTTCCCAACGACTGGGATACTGAATGCCTGCTTATGTAATTTTCTTTAATTGATGCATAAAATTGTTTATCTATAATTGTTTATACTCAATGATCTATCTACCTTACAAAAGAAGAACCTTCGGTTCTAATACACATCCATGATAGTGATAGTGCATGCAACCATGAACAAAGTGTGCTGTATCATACGAATCAATTCTAATTCGAGTGAAGCTGGTTAAGATTACTAAATTGGCACAAAATCGTTTAACCAGGATGTGTCCGCGTTGCTTACGCAACAAATGACACTGAATGTTTTGCATGTCTCGTTACGCAATACGAGAACGATTATTCCAAGCACTCTTTCCGTTGAATTCAAATGCCCAAATGGAAGATATGCGTGAACGCGTCGATTAAATGTTACCGAGTTGGTACGTATATATGGAATATAAATGTAATGTTTTATATTTAAAACGATTATATTATGTTTCACCGATTGTAACACAAGTTATGTTTTACCGATTGTTGCCAATCATAATAACTACGTATATACTATTTTATAAATAAATAAAAGAAAGAATACATAACATTTCCATATTAGTATTGTTCTGTTATTCTATTCATGTATATGCATCGCTGTCGGTATTAAATTTAAAAATAATTCGCTAGTAATGAAATTATATCTTACGAGTTTTTCTCTTTCTTTCTTTTTTTCTATCTATAATTGTTCATTTTGGATAGATAGAAATAGGTGGATCAGCAAACAAATGAACATACAAATACGTAGCTGGAATATGACCGACCTCGACTAATAATGACACGTAACAGTGCGCTCATTTCGAGATAAAGCTGAATACGTGCGTGTGCCTTACATAGGCAATATGCGTGTATCACTTACGCAAATATATACAGATACATGCCAGCAGAAAGAGGACTGCTCACTTCTGCAAAAAAAAAAAAAAGAACTCCGAAATTATGTTATCACATCACGCTGAATTAACTTCTATGCGTTTATCGTTCACTCTTGAATTCGATTGCGACATCGCTCGAAATATAATTATTCTTTAAAATCATCGGCTTTGAAGTCACTGTGCGTATTCATTTATTTCGAGTTCGTTAATTCCAAATCACTCGCGACAATTTAATTGATCATAACTGTTTTTAATTACACGTATTCGTTGTAAATACACATTTCCGTAATGTTTTTTTTCTATTGATAGAACAACACCTGTTGAAAAAGAAAAAGAAACATCTATTAAGAAAAAAAAGAAGCAAAGGTACTAATAGCGCAAGCAAGTAGATAAAAAGAAAGAGAAGAAGGTATAAGAAAAGAAAAAGGTGGAAACAGAGAGAGAGAGAGAGAGAGAAAGAGAGAGAGAGAGAGGATAGAAGAAATATGTAGCGAAGGGAAAAAGATAGAAGAGCAGAGAGAAACGCAGAGAGAGACGGATAATAGACTAGAGAATGGAAGGAGGTGTACTGAGATGCGCAGTCGTATCGATATAGAATTGTTCGTGACGTGGTCCGTTGAGTGGTCGCGCGTAGTCGCCGGTTATTTTCTTATGTTCAACGCGTTCGATCGTTACGCGGTTCTCGTTTCGATCGATCACAGTCTATGCTTCGAAAATAAAATTAAATTGCCAAGTTCTTCAAGATCGAAACATTTTTAAAACATAGCACGTGAATATAATCAGTTCTAACACGTATAAGTTGTACGCGTTGTCAAACGTGCCGTGCCGTATGATAGTGTCAGTGTTTCATCGTGCTTGTCACTGCTTGTGCGTTTTACTAGGATCAGATCGAGAGGTTAGATTTATTTCATGCTCTCCTCCCAAATTTTCATCATACTTTCTTCTTCTCTTATTTCGTCTCATTATAAATATGTGTACGATACATGTGATGCACATGACGTTTGGTCATAAAACTACCTGTAATTTAAATTATCAGAAACAGGAGGGAGAAAGAGAAAGACTTTCGTAATTCGTTACGTCAAAGCTGTGAACGAACGTCAAAGCTGAGTTATTAAATGCGAATCAAGCAAGATTGTGATATTATCTTTTTATTTCTTTCAAATGAAAAAAAAATGCTCAAAACCATATGAACATGTCTTCTTCTAATATAGATGATTGTAACGTATTATTATATTTGCAGAACCATCTTTTGACGAAATGTTTAGCTGGTTAGGTCGGGACGATGGCAGTAAACAGGATATCTTTGAAAATGTTGCTGACGGCCTTAAAAAAATTTATAAATCTAAATTGCTGCCACTCGAGCAGCATTACCAATTTCATGATTTTCATTCGCCTCAACTTGATGATCCGGACTTTGATGCAAAACCCATGATCCTTTTGGTTGGACAATACTCAACTGGAAAAACTACCTTCATCAAGTATTTGCTAGAACGAGACTTTCCTGGAATAAGAATCGGACCTGAACCAACGACGGATCGCTTCATTGCAGTTATGTATCATGAAAATGAGCGAGTGATCCCTGGGAATGCTTTAGTTGTTGACCCAAACAAACAATTTCGTCCTCTCTCCAAATTTGGGAATGCTTTTCTTAATAGATTTCAATGTTCCACTGTTGCATCTCCTGTTTTAAAAGGCATATCTATAGTCGATACACCTGGTATCTTATCAGGCGAAAAACAAAGGGTATGTATTTTATCAATTTTCATTAATAAATCAAGCCTATGAATTTAATAAATAGTATCTTTCATATTAGGTTGACAGAGGTTATGATTTTACTGGTGTTATGGAATGGTTTGCCGAGCGAGTAGACAGGATCATTTTACTGTTCGATGCGCACAAGCTTGATATTTCTGATGAATTTAGAAGATTGATTGAAGCATTACGCGGTCACGATGATAAAATTAGAATTGTACTCAATAAAGCTGATATGATCGATCATCAACAGCTCATGAGAGTATATGGAGCATTGATGTGGTCCTTAGGGAAAGTTTTACAAACTCCTGAAGTAGCTAGGGTATATATTGGCTCATTTTGGGATCAGCCTTTGAGATATGATGTAAATAAAAGGTGAGTTGTTCCTTGTACCTTATATAAATACAACTTTCTTATCACGTTAAGAACGTTTTTCTACATTAAATATAATTTTTCCTATAATAGACAGCGTAACTTTGTATCTTTCTTTTTAGATTATTTGAAGACGAAGAACAAGATTTATTCAGAGATATGCAATCATTGCCTAGAAACGCAGCACTTAGGAAACTCAATGACTTGATTAAACGCGCACGATTAGCGAAGGTAAAGGAAAAAAATTATAACTTATCGATTACCGCTCCTTGGTACTAATCGCTCGATATCGACTAAATTGTTTTAAGAAATGATAAAATTCAATTACGTGTTCACAGGTACACGCTTATATAATCAGTGCTTTAAGAAAAGATATGCCTAGTATGTTTGGTAAAGACACCAGAAAGAAAGAACTTATTAAAAATTTAGGTCAAATTTATGATCAAATACAAAGGGAACAACAAATATCGCCTGGCGATTTTCCAGACTTGAAAAAAATGCAAGAATCCTTAGCTCACCATGATTTTAGTAAATTTAATTCTTTGAAACCTAAGCTGTTAGAAGTAGTTGATAATATGCTTGTTAAAGACATTGCTCAACTCATGGCTATGATCCCTCATGAAGAAGTCGACACAACGTCAGACTCACTTGTTAAAGGTATATATCATTTTGTATTTATATCTTTTGTATAATCTGCATGTGAATATTTTCATAAAAATATATTCTAGGCTAGAAATACAAATACATAAATGTTTATATTTTATTTATTAATTTTTTGAGTTTATACGATCAAGTAATTTTATAGTAAATAGATGTTTTCTAGAACGTTTCATTAAATGAACTACTTTGTAGTAAACGAACATTTCTGAGAAACCATTTAATTCAGTACGATAAAACATGAATTTACACGCTTGTAAGGCGAAGATGAATGTGACTATTGTCTCCTTTATTACTTATTTGTTTTCCATACATTATTTTGAAAAAAAATAATTCTTAATGAAAGTCAATTTTTTTTTATTGTTTTCTGTAATATTAAAATAATATGATACAAATTTTATGCATAATATTTTATATGACAGGAGGTGCATTCGAAGGCGTGGAAGATCAAGTGAGTCCATTCGGATATAAACGAGGAGAAGGTATCGATGCTGGTGCAGGTGAACCAGAATGGATTGTTAATAAGGAAAGATACAAGTATAATTTGATATTTGAAAAGCTCAGTCCATGTGATGGAAAAATTTCAGGAGCGGGTAAGATTTTAATACATATAATATATTAACTCTTATATTTCAAATTCAATTAATTGGAATTAACAATACGTTTTTATTTTAAATAAAGCGATCGAAACTTAAATACATATAAAATATATTTATATTAATATATATTAATATATATTATTTTAATATTTTTTTTTTAATTTTCTGCTATTAATATCTTTTTGAAATCACTTTTTCAGCGGCAAAATCGGAAATGGTAAAATCGAAATTACCAAATAATGTACTTGGCAGAATTTGGAAATTATCTGATATTGACAAAGATGGATTTTTGGATTCTGATGAATTTGCCTTAGCAATGCATTTAATTAATGTAAAACTCGAAGGTTATGACCTACCTGCGGAATTGCCAGATCATTTAATACCACCATCGAAACGAGATACATAATTTAGCTCCAATATTGTACTCATCTCTTATGTCTGTTCGCTATGTTAGACGTATGTTTGGTACATGTTTGATGCGCACATTATACGACTATATTTATTAATTCGCCAACACAGCATCGCCAAACACATTGGTCAATATTACTATGTTTCTCAAATGTTCGAAAGAGTATATGATATTTACATATTTTATTTCAGTAAATATCTTTATTCATTTTTAATTAAAATATTAGAGAAAAATTTTATTACAAAAAAAAAAAAGAAGTAATATATAACAGTCATTTCACTATTCTGTGTTCTCAAAGAAAACGTACTTTTTCGAGCTAGGTTTTTAATTTTTAAAATACTTGAATTTTTTATCACATTTCAAGCGTAAATTAATTTTTTCTGTTTTCCCCTTTAATATCACGTCAAAAATTAACATTAAATTATTACACAATAAAACTTTATACTAATTTGGGTATATTCCATAAATTTCAATGAATGAATGTATGTTTGTATGTATGTGTGTAATATATTTCTCTTTTGCTCGAATGTAGTTGTTGATAACAATATTATTACTGCTATCATCTTTAACAAATGTGCTTAAGTTCATCATCACTCCATAATTAATTTTCTAAATATATGTCTACTGTTACCTTTTTCTTATTCTATAGAATAGGAAAAATGGATAAGAGTACAGAATGTGTATTTCCCAATCACGTAGCTGTGTGCACAAGTACATGATAAAGCAAAATCGATATTTATTTAACAAACATATTAATCTGTAATCAAACACGATAGTTATTCTGTGGTGTTAACAGAAATTTCCATGAAAAAGAAAACGCTATCGCAGCGTAGGATATAGAACGATACGTTATACCTAAAAAAGTGTGTTAGTATTGAGCCATTTTATACACATTTCACTTATTCTCTATTTGTGCAATATGTGCTTTTGAAAAAAATAACAAATTTTAATATAAATGTATTTTCATTATGTGCAATCGAACAATGATATGAGCATGTTATATTTTTAAAAAAGGAAAGAAACAATATGTAAATAAATTTTTTAATAGATCATATTTAAGTAACTTGGTGCTTTAACATGAGAAATATTTCAAGAGATCAAATAATGTTCTCTGTTAGCACTGCCACCATGTTTAATGCATCTTTTTATGTGATATTTGAGATATCCCAATTTGATATCTTTCCTGTACTTTATAACAAAATGATGTTGATGAAAATATTAGAAAAGAAAGTTATTTTTTATAATATTCTGTATATAAATATATATAATGAACTAAAAATATTCAAATCATATACATGTATGAAATAGTAAATTTTGTGGTGATTAACAACGAGTAAAACATCAAATAAAATAATATTATTTTTTAATATTATTAATAATATTATCTTTCAATATTATTTTTCACAAGATACAATTATCGTGATTTTTCTTTCTTTTTTACATAAATATTACATAAATGATTACTCAATATATTTTGCTTATAGTTACACATATGTAAATAAGCAAAATATATTGTTTGTAAGAAAGTAAAGGAAAAAAATATAAGCATAATAATTTGTCATCTAATAAAGATACAATGAAAATAATCTCATTAATTTTTATAATATATCAAATAGTTATGTGCATGTACTTATATACATATGTGTTTGCATGTACATATGTATATGCATGGAATTGGCTTTCTCAATTAATGCATGTATAATGCAAAATATCAATCGTCATAATCAATTCATTATTATAACTATGACTAAAAGACCAGATTGGCAATGTCAATTTAACAGCCAGTTTAACAATACCAATAATACTGAGATGTTTTTCTATCATTATATTGAAATTATATTTGTAGCATAAAAAATAAACAAAAAATAAAAGACAATAGTAAATATTAATTAAATAATAACAAAATTTTCTTAAATGTTTAAAGTAAAATCAATAAATCTATAGACTTTTTATATAATGTATCAATAATTACATTACATTTCTACATTATGTCACATTTCTTGAGAAACATAATAAAATATTAGAGGGAGGAGGATAAAAGAGAGCAAGAGATTTAAAGCATTGCAACTCTAGTCGTTATGAAATAAAATCATACATCAACTGACAAAGTTGTCATATATTTTTATAAAAATTAATTATACTTTTTTTACAAAAATGACATTTTCAATTTAGTTATAATGTATTTGTGTTCGGGAAAGTTTCCATGCGACAATGCCCACACAATTTGATCGCAAGTTCGTTGGAAAAGGTTTATGAGCTTCAAATGACCTGAGCCTCTACGCACGTTTAGGTCACCATAAATCCTTCATTTTTTACCTGATTTTTGTTCTACACCTAACGTGGCATAAATCAGCGTATTAACTTTCCCGAATAACGGCGTAATGTTTGGACAAGGCTTGGAACTAAACAGTGACGACGACATCTACGTTACATGCCACATTTTTGGACTAAGCAATTCCTGAAATCGATGGAAAGGAAATCACGGAAACTTTCTCTGCTTCCCATCGGCTTGCAAGTAGAATTCATTCGACTTCAATACAGTCCAGTACAATTCTCGCGAACCACGTGAAAAAACACATTGGATTACGAACGTTTGACAGTAAGGCGCGTGAGGTATATAATACAGATCATTTACAACCAGTTATCAACATAGATTTCGTTATTCTTAAATCGTACGCGAACAATTCAACATATATTGAATATACATATATTCAAATAATTTTTGTAAGTATTCAATACTCAAGTAATTCTAACACTGTAAGATTAAATTTTAGAATTTAAATAATCATTTTAATCCTGTAATAATCATTCAAAAATTTTCGGGAACTGTTAGTACATAATATTATAAGCAAGACATTGTATAGATAAGTATACTTGTATCATTTTTTCAAATCATAGAGGGCACAACGGAACCGTTAATTTTTCTTTCGAGAGTCAACCAAATTTCATGAAATATCAAGTCTATACCATTATTGCATTTATGACATAATTACTTGATATAAATACTTGAGAATTCAAACGAATTAAATTCAAAGATGAGTGTGTTACACGGAAAACGAAAATAATTATTTTCCTGGAGATTTAATAATGTTTATAAAAGATATATAATTTTTAATGTGTCTTATTATGACGAAATAAATTAATTGATTTAGTTATTTAATAGTAGTAGTTTCCAGTTATAAATAATGATTAAAAGCTTTTAATATCGTTTTACGTTCATTGGTTGGTTACTCTCTGTCGATGAACAAACATTGAATTAACACAAATCATATACTTGAAATTGCTTGATTTTGTTATATGATCATCATTTGCACGATATATTCGTTACACATATATTTTAGAAAATAACAGAAATACATAAGTGTATATGTATGGTGTATGTACAACACAAAAAGATAAAATGCTTAAATTACATTCAGTTTTGACTATATATAATATACATAGTATTCAAAAAATAACGAATTTTCTTGTTTGCTTTCAAATAATATTGATCACTTTTTGTTAAGACATATCAAAACATTTATAGGTTGTAAGTAATAAAATGGGAAATCAAGCGATTGTGTCTGTCAAAATGAATTAAAAGCAGAATAACATATTTTAGTATAAGATAGTTTTTACTAAAAGATTAAATTTGATGTTTTCCTTATTTTATCTGTAATTTTTAATATCTACATATTAAAAAATCTGTGATTCAAAACATTGGAAAGATAATTAATTATTGTGAATCATGTTTATTACTTTTAAAACATCTGATAATTCTACATAATTGAAGAACTTATACACATATATACAAAAGCTTTAGATTAACAAATTTTACTTTATATTTGTATATAACATCACCTTATTCTTGGTTGTCATATTTACTATAGAACAATATAGTATCCTACATTATTCGACACCAAATGATTTATTAATTATTTTATTAATTCAATATTAGTCTAATATTTATAGAATACAAAGTACAATTATCTATCAATAATCATATAATGAAAATTAAACACTAATAATAAATTAATTAGATATTGAAGAAAATTGACAAGATGTACAAAAAAGAAAAGGAAACAGTAATTAGGAGTACAATTATATATAATATATAATATGTACATTGATCTATAGAATTGAAACTGTTCCATAAATAAAAGAAGTTAGATAAATTATTATATAGTAATATATATGATTTCAGATAACAAGTGTGTAAGAGAATTTAATAAACTAATACATTCTTTTTGTATTGATTATACAAATAGAAGTTCTAAAAGAAAAAGTTATTAAACTAAAAATCAAGAAGAACTAAGGACAGTTTACATGTTACAGAATTGTTAAATTTATATACACATTTATCTTTTCATACAACATTATCTTTTTCGAGATAAAAGGAAATAACAGATTGTTTTACAGTGAAAAATTCCAATTGAAATTACATATGTCTGATAATAATCAAAGAAAAAATTATAATTTATTAAACCCTAATAGTACACCTTTGATTATGAAGTATGCCTCAAGAAAACTACCTAAGAACAGAAGATCACAATTAAATACACATAAAAATGAAAATACATTTATGAATGATCGTCACACAAATGATATTCTAGTAAGAAATGCATTTGTGTTAAAAAAACCTATGGTATTACTGCAAAAACTTTCTGATATTATAAAATCATCATCCTTATCATCATCTATGATAAGTATATGTGTAAATGATCAATTTAGAAATAGCAATATAAATGTCCATCCCAAAGTATTTGATACTATATTTAATCATTCGCAAAAATCATTAAAATTGAATGATGAACGAAAGACTACAAATCGTAAAAAGAGTAAGGAAATACTTTTTCAGGAAAAATCTCCGCATGATGAAATAATTACAATGCATGAACGTGGTAATGCAAATACAGTATCTTTTTCCCCTTTTCTGTCTTCTACACCGAAAGACAAAGAAACACTTAGTAATGCCAAAAAAAAAAATGATACAAGAAGAACATCGTATAATGAATTGAATAAGAGTCAAAAAAATATCACACTAACAGTAGAAGAAAATCAACAGGAAGTAAAGAAACAAGATGCTACCTATGAACTCATTGAGCCCGAAACTCCAAAATTGCGGAAAAGGTTGCACGAAGAACGAAATGCCAAAAAAGAGAATTTTGATCAAAGGGCAACAAGGAATTCTAAAGTACGTTTTGCAAATCGTTTGTCAGATAGAAATTATGAAAATAATTCTCCACTTCGTACAAGTAACAGTGAAAAAAAGCAAATAAATAATTTTGCGACTAACACGCCTAAAAATAGTTCAAAAAAGAATATTTTAAGATCACCAACTCATATGAGATCAAATTCCATTAGAGGTAAAATTATTCCTGCTATTAATTCATTTACTCCTTATCGCAAATTATCTTATACTAATATGTGTTGTATCCATGTCTCGTATCAAAATTCTAGATAATTTATTAATATATTATAAAAAACATTCTTTATTTAACAGACTTTTTTATTATTATGCAACATTATAGATCTATTGAAATATACGATGAAAGAATATAAATATCTGCATTTATTGTAGATTCAATACCCTCTACAACGAAGGAAGTTCCAAATTTCGCTAAAATTCATAAAAAAATGTTCGCCAAATCAGAATCGATTGTTGATGCAAAAAAACGAATAATAGACAGACATACTAAAATGAGTAATATATTCGTAAATAAGTTTTATGCATATACGACATTTTTAAATATGTATTTATATTTTAGCCGCATCTAAGAAAAAGTACAATTCAGAGAAGGAAAGACTGAATTCACAGGGAGAAAATCAGCTAACTAGAAGAAAGAAGTCGAATGAAAATTCTTCCAATCGACTTGAACCCAAGATAAGAAAACACGAAGCTATCGAGCATATCTTAAAAAATAAGAATAATTCTACACATTCAACAAAGTAAAATTATGAAAATTATAAAGACGATGAAATGTAGAATAATATATATATATATATATATTTTTTTTTTTTTTTTACAGAAGCAAAGAAGAGAACAGAGCTATTTTGAAGGGTGTAAGAACAAATCGACGTTTTGAACTTCAGATGAAATTTAGAAATAGGAATTGTTAAAATAAATATAATCTTTCTCCTGCTCTCTTTCTCACGCTAGATAATACATTTCATTATAGGAAAAGTTTTACCACTCTGTTTACTTCATTATACTTTACAAATAAATAAATAAATAAATGTAATATAAGTTTATTTTTTTTTCTTTCACATTCTTTTTTTGTAGGTTTAATTCTATTTTTTTCTTTTCATTAATATTTAATAGAATTATAATTGTATTACAAAAAAAATAGGAAAGATATCGATTTTTCAAATTTATTGAATAAAATAAAATTATAGAAAATAAAAATCATTATTATTAAATTTATATTTTATGTATTGTAAAAAAGAAAATATATATATATATATATATATTAACTGAAAGTCACCCAACTGTTAAATTATTCAGAAATACGATAAAATTATAATTGTTACATGTATGAAGAATTTGTAATGTTACATTTCGTTTTAATTATTGTAGATATTTTTAATTTTTTCTTCGCTATGTATATACGTGTGTGTGTGTGTGTGTGTGCGTGTGCGTGCGTGCGTGCGCGCGTGTGTGTGTGTGTGTGGGTGTATTTTTTTTTTTTTTTTTTTTTGAATAACAAAATTTGAAATATCTCAAATAAAATTCCTTCTCATATGAAAAATATTTGAAATATTCATTTCATTGCGCGCGATGAAGCAACATTTATTAAAGCGCCTCTCATGTCAGTTTTAGAAGAACCACGAATAGAATTCCACGGTGAATTACATTGCAAACAGCTGTCTGCCTCAAAACTTTTTTTTAATGTTTTAACGCAACCACGGTAAAGAAATTAAGACATAGGATACCAACTGTATCAAAGGATATTACATAATTTGAAGGATATTGCCTGGTTTGCGAGGAAAAAATCAAAATGGTATCTTTAAAAGTTTTGTTCGTATTAACTGTCAAATGAACACATGTAACCTAAAACGTGTGAATTTGAAGAAATTTAAAGGAAACTGTAGAAATGGATGTTGTTACTACAAGTTTAGAAGCCCTGATACGTAAGTTAAAACTCGATACATTCATTCATAAATTCATTCATCTATAAATTTATAATCAAGAAAATTTTGCCCATTTTAGTTAGGCTGTTAAATATATTTTCCTTCTTTTTTTTTCTCTTCCTTTTCTTTTTGTAGAAAGGGTAACAAATCCACAAAATCAAAATCCTGATATAGCTGCAACTGAAGCGTTCTGTGTGATGCTTATCAAAGAATCAGAAGGTATTCAAATCGGCACTAAATTATTAGCATTACGTATTCAATCATCTAATGAGACTGAAGCACTTCAAGCTCTTGCTGTAAGTTTTTTTGTCCAATTTCTGTTTAATAATGAATTTAATTTTAAACTTATATCATTTATTTCAAAGAAAAGATACATACGTATATAGATATGTATACATATATGAAGCAAAAATAAGTTTATTGTTTTTATTCTTTCATTTAATTTATTGCTTGTTGTTTAACAATTGATAATGATATTTTCTGAAAATAAACTTAAATTAAAAGATTATCTCTGATTAGTAAATCAACATATATATTGAACAAATATAAATTTAATGAACAGGTATAATGTTTTTAGTTCTTCATTATTTTTACAGTTACTGGATACATGTATGAGAAGATGTGGATCATCTTTTCATGCAGAAGTGGGTAAATTTCGTTTTCTAAATGAAATGATTCGTTTAGTTTCGCCAAAGTATTTAGGTGATAAAACACCAGCCATGGTGCGCCAAAAGGTATTACAGTTGTTACATACATGGACAAGAGAATATCCAAAGGAATTAAAAATTAAAGAAGCTTATGAAATGTTGAGGAAACAGGGTATAGAGGTAAATTTTATATGTTATTTTTAACAGATAATTCAGATTTCTTTTATCTATTTTTTCTTAAGATATGGAAATTGTATGTATATTCAGGATAATTCCATGCCTCAAAATAATCCTCAGGATGAGGGATTGAAAACTTTGAAAGCTAAAAGTACAATATTTGACGACGAAGAAAAATCTAAGTTACTGCAAAAATTATTACGAAGCAAAAATCCTGATGACTTGCAAGCTGCAAATAGATTAATTAAAACTATGGTGAGAGAGGTAAGTAAGTAATATCTGAAATATTATAGAATTCTACAAGATTACACTAATTACAATTACTTTGTAGGATGAAAGAAGAGTACAATTAAACTCGCGTAGGATAATGGAGTTGGAATCTGTTCATAATAATGCAAAGTTATTGTCAGAAATGTTAGATTCGTATAATTGTAATGAAACTAGTACAGAAGATCTTGAATTAATGAAAGAGTTATATCAAGCTTGTGAACGACTAAAACCCACTGTGCTTAGATTAGCGAATGAAACTCAAGATAATGTAGAAATGCTTGGTAAGTATTGTACCAAAATTCTTCAATTTAAGAAACTTCATTCAGTTTTAATATCAAGTTAATGAGTTATTAATATTAGTATCTTTTTTAAGTTATAATAAGTTTGATATAATTAAATATATATATATTTCATAAGAAGTTAATTTTATGTGAAACTTAAACAATCTGTATTAGGTGATGTACTTGCTGCAAGTGATGAATTGGAACAAGTATTTGAGAAGTATACTGCTGTTACAGTCCTTGGTAAATGTGTAAAGCCTAAAATGGACTCAAAGTCTAAAACAGACTCCGACAATAGTCCGTATTTATTAGACTTATCTTCTCCAACGGAGAACATTTCTCTTGAAAGTGATGGTGTAAATGCAAGTTACAATGCAGTGACGACAAATCATCAATCAGATATGGAAGTTTTAGGAGATATCTTCAATTCATTAGGAAAGTCCGAGAAGTCCAAAATTTCTTCAGTTTCTGATGCTAATCTCTTAATGACTGATTCAGTTATGCAGCCACTCAATGTTTTACCTAAAAATAAAAAAGGTCCGTGAACATAAAATGCCTGATATCTATGCTCTGTCGATCGAATAGCGCTGATTTATTGAAAAAGTCAAATATTTTTAGTAATGAATTTGACCAATTAAATAAACGAACAAATGGTGAGTAACGTTCCATTTTCAGATGAATTAATCAACACATCTGAAAAGAAAATTGACAGTAAAGCAAAAGCACTGGAGGAATTGAACGAATTGGGAGAGACTTTGCTTAAACAAAGTTTATCAGGCATAGTATCGAATTCAAGTTTGAAGTCAGGAAGGTTGGTAAAACGTAGTTATAATGCTTTTTAATTAGTTTTATTATATACATAATTAGTTTTATTATATACAGTTACGCCGTTTTTTTATTGTTTATTTTTAATCCTTATAGTAAACAAAGTATAAATCGTCCACCAAATATCAAACCTTTAGCAGAATGTTACTTTTCAACAACCTTCCCTCGTAGTGGCAGTTCTTCACACTTTTCTAATCTGTTGGAGACAAGTGTAAAAAACGACAAAATGTCTGATATTTGTTTTAAGTCAAACGATAATGTTCCATCTCATAATGATACAAATTCTCAAAATATTATCGAATGTAATGTAAATGAGAACGCAGACGCAAACCGATCAAGCGCATGGGATGCCACTTCAGTAAGATCATCAACGGAAAACTCAGTTATTCCGGAACTTGAAATTAAATCATTGACGGACATTAATATCAGCCTTCAAGATATTAAACCAGGTAACTTACTCATGTATCTTTATAAGTGTAGTATTTTTACTTAAAGTAGTTTTGAAGATTAAGTGCGATCTAGTAAACTATACAATGTCTGATACTTAATAAAATATGTGTGATTTAAAAAAATTCTTGTTCAATAGGTATTAATCCACCTATGACAGTAATCGAAGAGAAAAATGGAATAACCGTTGTACTTCATTTTGCTCGGGATAATCCAAGAGAAGATGTATTTGTCGTAGTAATTACGACAATGAGTAAGAATTCGAAGCCACTTACCGATTATCTGTTTCAAGCAGTGGTGCCAAAAGTATGTTGTGAATGTTTATTTAATTTATTTCTTCATTATTGTTATTCTTATTGCAACTAGTTAACTATTATAATTCAATGCATTGAATTAATAATATTTGAAAATCTTAACAATATTTTGTTTCCAGAAATGTAAATGTAGACTTCAGCCACCTTCTGGAACAGGACTGCCTGCTCACAATCCGTTCTTACCACCATCAGCAATTACTCAAATTATGCTAATTGCAAATCCTACAAAGGTAGGAGAATGAAAATATTTCTTTTGTATTTCAAATAGTCATTGACCTTTTTGATGTGATCTATTTTCTAGGAACCAGTATCATTAAAGTTCATGTTAAGTTATACAATGGATGATGAAACTTTTACAGAAATGGGTGAAGTAGAAAAATTGCCTTTAATTTAAAGTACTTAAACTATAATTATGAAGGGTAAACTCAAAGAATGAAGATTCCAATGCTTAAATGGAGAATATATATATTATTTTCCTAAATTGGAATCTTAAGAAAATTATTTTTTCTTCTGTTTTATTTCCCAGATTGTAATTACAGTTTTATCTTCGTTATCATACTTATTATCATATTCAAAGATAAAATTAATGTTACGTAGATACTTAAAAGTCATATTGTGATTTACGTATACGCTTGAGAATGTGACAATTTACTTTAAGATCTCAGATGGGAATGGTCATATTCTGTAAGATCGTACATAATAAAATCGAAATAATAATTGAAAAATAGCGGGGAAAAAGGCACAAATAAAAAAAAACAACAAAGCACGAATTACATAATTTAATGTAAATTACAAGCTAAAACGATATTTCTTATTATTCAAAAATATTGTGTTCATGAAAACACAATATTTTATTCAAAAATTTACAAAACAAATGTACAATTCATTTAAGAAGCAGGAAGTACTTCGTCACGAAATGCAAGAGCAGTAACTGCTTTTTGATGACCCTGATATTCTCGTTCTACCGCTCCTGTTGATACATTCCATAATCTTGCAACACCATCGGATGAAGCTAAATTAAAGAAAATGTTAAAATTTGAATCCACGAAATATGATAATAAAAATAAAAAAAAAAAGAAATATGTTGTTACCAGTAAATATGTATTGTGAATCTGCACTAAATGCAGCATCCCAGACCCATCGTTTTGCTTCATGTTGAAGTATTTGTACCTCCGAAAAATCTGTGGTTTTCCAAACACGCGCAGTTTGGTCAGCAGATGTAGTCACTAAAAGTCTGAACAAAATAGATCATGAATCACAATAAATGACACATGATATTACATAATTGTTTACATCTTAATTATATTTTATCATGTATTTAATGAGTTAAACTTACGTAGAATCAGGGCTAAATTTGCATCGAAGTGCATAACGTTTGTGTGCTGCAAGTTTGTGACGAGGATTAAGACGGGTAGGTTCATCGCCTACACCTCCAGTAAGTGTCCAAATGTAACAGTGGCCTTTGTTATTTACTGCTGCCATATATGTACCATCTTGGTCAATCGCAACATCTTGCACAGATGCTTCAGCCTCCGGTATCTATATACACAAAAAGCAATTGTTTAAATAAGTACATGTGCAATTAAAGTCAGTATGTTACCATTACTAAAAAAAAAAAAAAAAAAAAAAAAACTATTCATTTTGTACCAATTGTTCGTTATGATCCGAACGTAGATCCCATAAATGTATAACACCACTTTGATCACCAACAATAAGTTCTGCTTGATTCGGATGCAGACAAACACAGTTTACAGGAGCTGACACTTGAAATATTCTTTGACATTGAAAGCTGCACAATCTACAACATTATTATTATTCCTGTCATTTTGACTTATCATCACCATTATTTATTATTATATTTTTATAGTAAACAATTAACATGGTAAAAAAATCCTATTTGTACTTGCCTGAGATCCCAAATTCTTGCTGAACAGTCTTCTCCTCCAGTGTACATCCATTTACCCTCCTCCTAAATACGATAAATTATATTAGTAATTTAATAAATGTTGCTATATTACTGCGGAAATAAACTTGCAAAATTTGAAACTTGTACGCCACTGGTGTATTGTAAGAATATAATGATAAAATACCTGAAATCCTAAGCCTGTAATATTCTTTGATACTCCTTCATAATTAATGATTGGATTTGGATTATCTGAAACTAAGTCGTACATTCTTATATGTTGATATCCAGCAGCAGCTATTAGATATTTGTCCGGAGTTATGTCTAAGGCATTGACTTGCTAAAAATGACAAGATTTTATTAGATTTAGAAGAAAAGGATTAAGTTTCTGACAATATATATATGTGACAATACCGAATCTGTATGTTCTGCAGTACGTTGACAAACTCCTGTGTGAGGTTGCCATATTTTGATAGTATGATCATAACCACCTGTTACGAGAATAACTTGTTCGTTGCTGTTAGTACCATCCACAGTCATTTGACAAAATGTAGAAAAGACTGAACAAACTGAATTTCAATATTTCTGTTAAGATCTCGTATATTATGTCTCAGTTCTTCCGTCTATTTTTATCGTATTAGTTGTACCTGCTTATCTCAGAATATGTTATATATATAATAATTATTTGATGAAATATATTACTTTTTAATCTTTTTTCTGTCGTTGAAAATTTCTAAATAAATGATACACGCGATAGATAAATGTCACTTCCATTCATCTATGATTACTACTATAATCTCTCTGTGTTATTACCACAGACACAATAAACCTAACATTTAATGATTCTGCATGTTTCACGTTCTAAGGGTTAATTCGTCTGCCTAATAATGATTTGAATAAAAAAGAATTACGAATAAGTTATAGAATAAATTATAACTTTAAATAACAATAGACCATACATGCACTAGTTTTTCGTGAACTATGGTTTGGAAAAACATACGTTCGCAGTCCTAGACTGTGCTTACGCCACAAACGAGGTATATGAATAGATACCGCATCTGACGGACTTTCATGGCCTGTGACATGAAATACCGACATACTAAAAAACCACTCGGTTAGCGCACTCTACAATCAAACAAAAGTGAATACAGGAATTAGTGAATGCGCAAACAACATCAATTTTGAAACCCATTACAGTAATGTCAAATATTAAATACTAAAGCGTGAAGTTCGTCTGTGAATATACCAAGTAAAATGATGAAAGCAAAATGTTTAATTCTATCTCCAAGTTCCAAAACACGAGATTAGTATTTAAAATTATTCAATTCATTCTTATGTATTTATATGTGTGTCAAAAAGAACGCCATACGCCATTCATCGTATGGTTGTTCGTTGGAAACGATAAAATCAATACTTATAAGAAGGTTTCACATTTATTGAGATACATATAGAACGGCCCTTGAATAATATGAAAATATGAAATACCAGGAGCACACCAAAGTCTAGCATTTCAGCAAGCCAAAACATCGAGACTCGAGTCAACCTCATACTAAACTTCAAATATCAGCCAGAAAGACTATCCTGCATCCAAGATATTCGAACTAATACATTTTTCAATAATTTGGAATATCAGGAGCACAGCTGGTTCCAGAGTTTCAGCGTGCCACTTCTGCGATCCTGATGTTCTGTTTTGTTGAGTTGATTTTCGGAATATCTATTGCGGTAGTTTTTCGATTGTAGGAAGTATTGTTTGATGAAGTTTCGGATTTCTTATGAATTATTTTCTTATTATTATACAACTATTTATTCGTATAGTCCAGTTTGTTTAATTTAATGTGTAAAATTTGCACAATATTGATTGGACATTGCGTTTTCCAGTTTTTATTGTTTGGGAAACGGTATCAAGTATTTGGTCTTGCCTTGAATAGATGACTACGCGTTACAGGATCTCTCTGTTTTATTGCGGATTAATAGTTGACGCAGGCAACTTAATATCAAATCGCAGGCATCCCACGATGTTACTACGATGTTTCACTTTGTCTCATGTTGTTCCACGTTGCTATTACGGGTAGTTCTAATAGTTTACTTATGGACTAATTGTTTTTCTGTAGTTTGCATAGTTCTTCGTTTCGTATCATTTTACAAATAGTAACATTCGGAGGAATCGAAATTTTATTCAGTTTAGAGGTAGTAATACTCCGAGATATTGATATTTGTGAAACGATACCAATTACCAAGACCCACCACGTGGAGGTGACTGCGCACGGGTCTCATTATAGTGTATCTTAAATTATGCTGTTTTATATATTCATCATACGAGTCACGGTGTATACTTGTAACGAATTTATGTTATTTATGTTATTTGTTGAAATAAGAGAAAAGAAAACGGTGTTCGAATACGACGTAATGATTAATTTAGAACATTGACATAAATATTCTTGTTAAAATATTAGTAGTAAGAGACAAAGTTGTTTTTGCAATTACAAGTTCCAGTAAAAGTACTTGAGATATCTAATATTATTTAAATAACAATAGTAGTTGTAGCATTCTAATTAAATAGATGCAATTAGAAGAAATCACGAATTTTGTCAAAAATTAAATATTGTTCGAATCGATGCTTGGATCTGGCGTGTAGGAATTGTAAATCTTTGCATATGCGTTTCGTGGTTTAAATGGATAAATAAAAACACAGGGAAGAAGCTGAAAATGAAACTGCAAATTTTTTTTTTAATTAACGCAAATTAATTGGTTTCTTTTTTGCATATTGAAATTTGGTTATTTTGTGAGCATAGGAACGCGAGCGCCACGCGTTGCGATGAAACGGCGGAACTAATTTTCGTCACTGTCCTGCACACTCTCGTACCTAGTAACATTTTACGTTAACGGGACCTTTACTCTAGTGATATCGAAACACTGCGTTGGAAATTGTGCTTTAGGCAAGGTATATGGACGATCGATATGCTTATCTATCTTTGAACTATGTAATCGTATAGGCCGTACGTGTTTATGGATGTTTCAATGGTTGACAGCTGTCATTTGCACGTAGGTTGGTAGTGAATCACGACATTGGTAGCGGAACTAGGTGAAGACTACTCACCACAGGTGACTAATGCCTTAAGAATTGCTCTTTGTTTTCTGTCGAAGTTTTGTTATCTTCTTATTGCGCACACACTTGCTCGTAGTTAAAAGCGGTTCATGCCTTGTGACTTTCCCCTTAGACAAACCTAATCAAGCACTCGCTTTTTGGCCTCCAAGTTTTGTGCTGGTCCAACATAGGTATCGCACATCATCACCTACTCTTTTGTTCAGATGTCCAGGTATTTTTTGTAAGAGCCCTCTTTTAATGTTCTCTTTTTTTTTTCTTTGCACAGTTTTTCAATTGCACGTCATCATCGCCGGATCCGATTCAATCACGTTATTTTATTTTCCAGCGACATTACCGGCATGGCGTCCAGCTCCGTCAGTCAGGAGGATTTTGACAATGACTTCGAGTTAACGTCCAGGAGATCTAGGATCAGAACCGCACGGGCACGAGTGGTACCACCCAGAACGGGAGATTCTTCTTCCATAAACTTTCAAAGTAACAAACACACGTTCGTCTTATTACTTGCCTGTATTGCTACCCTGTGTATTTACTCACTCAGTCATTCCCTTTGTGCAGAGAGTGCGCAGAACGTGGAAGAATCTCAAGGTGTGTGCGACACCAGTTCAAACAGTGTGCTTCCACCCGAACACGAGAATCAGCAGAACAAGCCAATAATGAGGAAACAGGACAAACGAGTGACTGGCCGGTGAGTAAACAAAACAGTCGTCGTTTAAGTAAGGTGTCCGCAAAGATGAGTTTCTTTTTTCTTTTGTTAAACGCAAGTGTCTTCTAAATGCAACTAAGTAGATCCAGCATAGAGTTCGCGCGACCTGTTAACACTTTCTGGATCTGGTTCTAGTGTCTTTAGTGTCGTATCCTGTTTGCACAGGCCAACGCACATAAACAAGGGAAAGCAGCAACGCGATCGGCGGAAGCTTCGAGAAAAAAGACGAAGTACCGGAGTAGTACATTTACCATCGACGGAGGTTTGTCACTGTTTCCAGTCACGTTAAGGACCCAAAATCTTAATGACTCCTCGCGGCAATATCCCGGATTCTAAAAGCAAGGATTTCTCTTGCATCTATATCCATTTGATACAAGTCTCTTCTAGCTATTTCTGTATCTTGCATGACAGATTTAGAGATGTTTTTATTTATATTCGTTACGAAGGACTCTTTGGTCAGTTGTTTTTTAATCGATCATTCTGAGACAAGTATTTTCGTTCATTTGTATCGAAGAATTTGTTTTTCGAACGTCTACTTGGTGTTTTCAATTTTTGTCGGAAATGTCTTGCGCATATGTATCTCTTTCTTTAGAAAATCATACTAGACACACACGGAATGTACGACAAAAGTAGCATTGCACTTAGAAATCGCTTAGCCTCGCGCTCCTCGAACAGTATTCATTGTATTTAGCCGCGAGCGTTAAACGGATATTGGTAAAAGTTTTATGTGCAAGTCCGTTGTTACTCCGCAATGTAATTTCGTTAGCCACTTAATTCTACAGAGTACAGGAGGTAGTACAGGAGAAGATGAAGAAGATCTTAGTGGCACTTGTCTTGAAACTAAACACAACACACATCACAATGAGTTCCTAGATCATGAACTCATAGAAGTAAGTGCGTGTGATTTTCACTTGTTAAAAAGAAAATGTATTATCGTAGATTTATCGCGAACGCGGTCAAAAGCTGATTTTGTATGTAACAAGAGGGAACTGTGTATGTACGTCAAACTACGCATGTTTCAGGAACGGACAGCAAAAATGTTTACACAAAGGCGAAACAAAAGGTATAAAACACTGAGATATCTTATTTACGGTAGTAAACAATATATAGTGCTTTAGTGAAATTTAGTAGTCATTTGTAATAAACTGCTACTGCTTTTTAGGCATTACCGTACTTCCTACAGGTCATGTATAAATAGGCACGGTTGGTAAGTGCTACTGTACGTGACTATGTACAATTAGGCACGACCTGTACGAAGTACGGTAGAGCTAGTAGATTCTTTTAAATACGAGCCTGCGTATTGTAACGAGTACCGTAAGTCCTTTTGTACATCTTTTATTACAACGATCTATAATAGTAAGAGTCGCGTATGATAGTAAATGTCTCATTGATCTCATTACTAATCATATTTCATGTTACGCTAAAGCGTCAAGTAATTAACTCGAAAACAATACGAATATGGGGTGAAAGAAATCTATAAATCTCATCAAACATTACGATATTAAGGGTCGTGCCTAATGTAACATCATAGACAGTTCGATAATATTGTAACCACGTGCGCTCACTAATATGTCAAAAATTACCCATTTAATTTTAGCCACTCCGACTTGGAAGCGGATGACGAGGAATTCGATTCCTTGAATCAATCTGACAGTGTCAATCAGTCGGATCATGGAAATCACGAGCCACAAACTTCTGTAAACACCGTCAATCAGCCAAGACTATCTACGCCAACGGGAGATAATCCGCACGAAGTATTTCTTTTCTTTTTTTTTTCTTTTTAATTGAATATATCTCGCTCGAGAAGTAAAATCAAATTAATTTGTAAACTCGCACAATTTTTTGTTTGAAACTTGTAGTTGATAGAACGAGCGCAAGAAGAGAACAGGAGGTTGCTGTCCCTTCTGGAGGATCGGGATCACAAGATAATGGCGCTTGAAGCTCGGCTGCTCCAACAGCAGCACGAAATGACCATAGAAAGAGAACGGCTTCGGGAGGAGAATGCCGCGTTGATTCGCGCGATGGCAGCCCTGGCGAGTAATTAACTTTCCTATTCGCGAAACAGTTTGACCTATCAATCCTACGATTTTAGAAAAATCGCGGATCAGCGATTGAAAGAGCTATATACATATATGTACCGATAGTTTGTAAGTAATTGTGAATTTACTTGTTAATAATAGCCGAAAGGATAGCGAAGCGATTTAAAAAAAAAAAAAAAAAAAAAAAAAAGAAGAAGAGAGAGAAACGATTATTATCTATTAATTATTTACGCTGCAAAGTAATCAGGGTAAGTTACGCAGTATAAAGATAAAACCGGCCCTCGATTTCTAACAATCGTTCTTGCAACAAGCAATAGATCGTCAAACGTACGAACAGATGTACTTGTACTTTTATCCGCTTCGCTAATAATAGTATTTCATTCGCGCGAAATTCCTCTTTCGTAGCGGAAAGGGACGAGCAATTGTTTCGCGCGTTCGCGCATAGAGTCCGATATCTAATCTTGAGTGATAAGTTCAAGCAAATATGCTTTTCTTTTTTCGCGATGCAACATCTTAACGGATTAACAGGTGCTCCAGTTTGTTATGTCATTGTTGTTAGGATTGAGGAATGTGCAAAGTAAATATTGGAAAGTTTATGCCTGAAAATAGCCGAGACTATTTGAATATCGTATCTTTGCGTAGTATTTATTATGACTCGAACTGTACGTTGTCTGTTTTTTATACTCGAATGAATCTATCGGTAACGTAGTCTATCCCGCATAAGATTTTTTACCCGTGAAAAAGATTTTTGCTTCGCCGCGCGCGCTTACATTTGGCGTTACGGTAGTAGTAACTTACAAGGGGCGTAATAGGACAGCAAGCGTGTAAATAGGGCAGCACAAAACTAGCAAGTCCATATCGATTACCTATGCATTTAATTCAAACGAACGACAGATCTTTCGCATTTCCAGCCACCGGCAGAACGAAACATAACGAACAAGGGGTACGTCGAAATGAAGATGGAGCAACAAAGTTCAGCATTGACCCCTTAAAATTACTATTGCTATTACTATTATTACTAGCTATATCGTTATAACCTAATGTTTACTTACAGCGAAACGTATATTGATATTATATAATATTTAGAGAAAAAGCAGGAGACTGAGAATGCGAGCGCATTGTGCATGTGAGCGAACAGAAAAAGTAACAGATCGAATTTGTATTTATACGTACTTTCATCGTATGCACAATCAATCATATTTTTATCCGTCAAGAATGACACGCTGAAAAAAAAAAAAAGAAAAAAAGAAGAAGAAAGAACGTGTCTGATTATTGGATCTATCGTGTGCATGTCTCGCGGTCGTTTTTTTAATTTTTCCGTTTCGGAGAGGATTGCGATTCCGAGTATTATTATTTCGACTCCTTGAATAAAGCATGTAATAGGAAAGAATGCTCGGTCTAACAGGATTAACCGATTTCGCGAGAATTTGGAAACTTTATTATATTCGAAATTCGATATTTTTTCTGTCTAAATAAACATTTTCTTAATACATCGTATCTTTTACATTACGTCTGTCTACTACAGCGAACGTCTTCCTTCCCTCTTTCTTCCTGTCGACGCAATCTGTGAGAGAGTGTAACGTACACAAGAAACAAGCAAGCGTGCGGTTTATACTTTTATTCATAAAATAACTAAATTTTGATATGATACAATAGTTGTCCTCGCGTATGCACAATTATTTCACGTATATATGTAACTGTACATTGAAAAAACGAAAAAAAAAAAAAAAAAAAAAAAAAAGGCATCCGATCGTACGGCGACGTTTCCGCAAAAAAAAAAAAAAAAAAAAAAAAAAACGATTGTTCAACTCGGTGCAGCATCTACTAACCATCCCAAGAAGTGTGTGTACGCAATCCTAATGCGTGCATACCGATGCAGAAAGACGTTGGCAATAAAAGAATACATCGATCTACGATAAAAATCATAAATCGCCGAAGGGTTCGGATCTCGCGCGAAGAGCAGAACTGGCTAAAAAGCAAGGTATTTAAAGTACGGCAGGCAAGATGGTCTTTCAGTTAGGAACTTGTTCGACCGCGTGACGTTAGTAACAACTTTATCTTCCAGGTTATCTTAATTGCGACAGAATGGTAACGCGACAAGGTCGCCTAACAACAATCCTACGAGTCTGCTTTTACCAGTTTCAGTATACAAGATTGCACCGAGCACTATTTTTATCGCCGCACGGCAACAACGACTTAGTTATCGCAGGTCGACATACATTTTTATTGATGAAGTTCTTCCACAACCTAGTAGACACTACGTACGTGTCGTACGTTCTCGTGATGCAACAGGTACTACTACGCTCGTAGCTTTCTGCTTCTCTCTCTCTCTTTCTCTCTTTCCCTATCGAACAGAGCGTTTTCTTTTTTTCTTCGCCGATCGGTCTCTGTCCCCTTCTCTGTCTCATTGCGCGCGGACGTCCCGTGTCTTTGCTCGGTGAATATTTACAACGCTATTCGCCAACAGTTTTCACATGGTCTCTGCGCGAAGTCTGGTACTACGGCGCCCAATTATGTTATAGGAGATGTGAACAGGAATTGTTCCCTTCGAGCGTGACCATCGCTCTTTTCCTCGCGACGAAAACGGAAAACGGAAAACGGAAAAGAAGAAACAGGAAAGAATGAAAGGCGACGTTTCTTTGATATGTTTCTTCGAGAGAGTTAGAGAATCTGAAGGAACTTGCTCTGCCTCGTTATGCTATACACACACTCACACTCACACACACACACACATGTACATACACGCACGCACGCACGCACGCACGCACACTCACATGTACATATAATATATATATATATATATAACGTGAACATATATATAAATATATATGACGTGAACCTATATATTTTCCCTTTTCACGCGCAGCAGGTCTCTCTTTCTCTTGTCAAGCTTTTATTGTCAACAGTTTGAGTCTCTCCAACTAGTAGAAAGGCATATATCGGTTTAAGCGACTTTTGTTTGTTTTCTTCTTTTGAACAGCTGTTCGGTTTGATTTAACCGCGGCGATTAAGTGTCGCGTCGTACAGTTACTTTTCGCACATGTTTCATGGTGCCACCCCCTCCCCCCCTCCTTTTTTAATCAACGTCCTGTTTAGGCCGTTGCTCGAGGTATTTCGAGGTATTTTTGAACTGCGCGCACGATTCTTTTCCTATTTTTCTCCAGTTTTTTTGCGCTGGACGATCGATATCTGCACTTGCCGGCTCCCAAGAAGGAACCAGGATTCTCCGTCGCGTACACGTGTTTCGAATGAATCGTGCCTCGCAAAAAAAAAAAGAAGAAAAAAACGTTTTTCCTTTCTTGTGATATTTTTACCGCTACCAGAGACCAAGTTGTCAATCGAGGAATTTCTCTTCACGCACATCGGTATCAAATAATCTTCAAATACGATGAATCCGTTCGATCGAGAAAAAAGATGAAAGTTCATTGAACAGACACCTTTTGTAGGAGACGTCGAGTCATTCATAATTTTCGTCACGATTCTTTTCACGTTATCGGCGAAACGTAAGCCCGATAGGAAAACTTTCGGGTGATGTTGTGAATTACTTGAATTTATTATCGTTTATTTAAACGAGCAGAACGGTCCAAGGTATCATCGATTCGCACGTCGTTAGTATTTATTTCTTATGTACAAAGTCGAGAAAATAGTAGCAATTTTGATTATTACATAGAACTCGTCGAATCCGAACTAAAAAAAATCCGTGTTTTGGCATCTTGATTACGTTTTTAAAATCGCGTTCACGCTTGTCCCTCGAGTTGTCGACGACATTTTTAACATTAATCTAATTTTAGTTGGCGGGGCATGGGGGAGGGGATTGTTTGAACTTTCTCTCGCTCTCTCTCTCTCTCTTTCGTACATTACATATCATCATCATCATCATCATCATCATCAGTTACATTCCAACAAACGACTAGATCACGATGGTTGGATCTCAACCAGATCCTTAAATGCTACGGAGCTCAGTGGTTAAGCTAATTCCGGTTAACGATATATTATTTTATCAAATATAAATCACTTCGCTATCGAATAAAGTAATATGACAAATACAGAGATACAAATAGGCAAAAGGCAAAAAGAAAAAAAAAAACGCAAACATAGTTATTATTGATCGCAATTGACGTACATTCATCCCACCTTTTCCCATTTACGCGCGCGCGTCTTTCCATGGCAAAGTGATAATACCGCAAGATGCACTTTGGACGCAATCGCTCGATCGTACGCTTCCGGCTCGATACGTAACAGTGTCTCAGAAGCGACGTCCCTAAATACGAAATGATTATTCTTCGAACACATTTGAAAAGTGAAGAACCGCGGCCAAAAATTAAATTAAACGAGGACAATTCACATTTAAAAAAAAAGAAAAAAAAGAAAAAAAAGAAGAAGAAGAAGAAGAAAAAGACGAAAGAGAACAAAACAAAAACGAGATACATGTAGAAGGGACAAAAAGATAAAATCGATTTCATAAATTATACAAACGCGTAGATATTTCCAAGAAAAGTGGAACACTGTGTATCATCGTGTTAAAATCAAATATTATACATACTCTCGCTACTGCAATCGACTACCCAAGAAAAAAAAAAAAAAAAAAAAAAAAAAAAAAGAAAGAAAAAAAAGAAGAAAATAATCGCGACGACATCCTCTGACGAACGAGGCCTCTTACCACGTATATATATATTTTGTACCAATAAAAAAACTACGGAACACCGTCTCTTTCCTCACGACGATTGCACGAAGCTTTCGTTAACGAACGCCGCCACGAACGTCCCATCCTCCTTTTCAACGGATATAAATAATTACAGAACGAGGGAGTTCGACGCGTTGTTGACGAACACACGGGGGGAAGAAACTCGATGCGCGTGCGCCATCGCGTTTCATGTGGCCCTCCGGTTCCAAAATGGAGGACGACCGCGCGCAAAAAGTTTTGCTCTTTACACCTCGCATCGTCTCTTCCTTCGCCGTTCGAGAGTCAACCACGCGTTCTCGCATCTCCTCCCTCTTCTAGAACGTCCTCATCCTTTTTTTTTTTTTTTTTTTTTTTTTTTTTCACTGAATAAGTTACTCGATAATAGAAATAAAGTGTCTCTCTCTGTAAATCAGCCTTTTCCCGTTTCTAGGGCCGATCTCGCCAAGGCACGTGTAACAAGTTAATGATATCCGAGTTCTTCGCACGTGTACGTGAAACAGGAAGAACGACGACTTCGGTTCGTTTTAACGGATATATACGTGTAGGATATGTGTAGAGTGTGTCTTTCGACCTTCGTCCTTGCAAACCGCGCGTGGGCTTCTCTCTCTTCTGTTCCGATTTCAGCCGATCCTCCGCTGAAATCCGATCCAGTGACACGAGCGAAGCAATCCTCGCTCGTAATCGTTGCCTGGTGATCTCGCTCGGTTCAGACGCTGCAACCGGAAGTGACCTCCTCGTTATTCTGCTGATGAGACCAACGACACTGGTGACAACCCTTCGGTTCCTCCGGAGAGGCAGCCACACCGCCCGACGCCCTCAAACCCTGTTCGAGCTCCAACAGTTGCCCCATGAAGTTCAGATTCGGGCTGATGATTGGCCGCGCGTTCTTCACAAGTTTGTACGCCTCCACCATGGACAGGCCCTTGTGCCGCATTATGTACGCGATCGCGATCGTCGCGCTGCGCGACACTCCTGCTTGACAGTGCACCAACACGCTGCTTCCGGCCTTCCGGGCTTCCTCTGCAAAAACAAGCTACGGTTAGTCTTGAGCGCTCTCCTCAGATCAACTATGATCAATCAATCATCAATTATTTAAATTTGATCTGTCCTATATCTGTTCTATTTTTTTAACACGACCCAAGACCCTTCATTCAAAAAACTCAACAAATTACGCATCAACAGAAGACGAAGCGCCAATATTCGAGAGCAGAGTGTTCCCAGAAGATCCCTAAGAAGATCGAGAAGGAGAAACGGGAGGGGGGTCATCGTCGCGCCCGGGGATTTCTAGATTTACGACTTACGAGCGTAGACCGGCGGTGGATCGTCCGAGGCCGTGCAACTTACTGTCAACCGAATGACGTCGGTGCTGGTGTCGTAAAACATCGGAACAAAACCAGCCGTATAACCCAAACAGGCGACTCGGTTACGTAATGTGCGTGGAGAGGGAGGAGGAGGAGGACGCTATCGTATCGCCAATGAGTCATGGCGACGCGCGCCCGTATCTTGTGCGACGTACATACTTGCTACATACTCGACGTGACTGCGATCGGCCGGAGGAAAGGAAAGAGAGCACCGAGGGTACACGTGCGCATGCACGAGGATTTCGCGACATCTGCGACAGATGGATCGAAGGAACAACAATCTGGCGGCATTTAATCTCCCTCTTTCCTCGAAGAGAAGGGAAAGCTTTTTGGAAGCTTCGAAACGTGAAAGAGTTGGTCCATCGAGAGTGGAGTACAGCTCGATTCTAGCAAATGTAAAATAAAGGATTTATTGTCCGTTGTCGAGTGAACGACGCGAACAGAGAATACTGACGTTCCAAAACAGAATGCTGAAACGAGTAAAATTGAAAAATTCAACCTTCGAGTTATAATCATTCTCACAGGCAAAGAAACAATCGCGAAAGTAGAACTCTCCATTGACCGTTGAATAAAATTAATTGCCAAAGACAAGCGACGAGATTGAATGTCGTTGGCGAATCCAAAAGACACGTTCCCCGAGGTCGCGTCGATTGGTCGCTAATCTAGACCGCTAAACGGCGACAAGCGGCGCGACTAATCTGATCTGTGTACGCGTTCGGGATTTATCGTGTGACAGAAGTAGTTTAGGTAAGCGTTAATGGAGACACGGGGGTGCATCGGCCCCTAAACGTTTACGGGCGAGTGTTTGTGCGCGCCTGCAGCGTGCAGAGTCGCGAGCTGGCATCTGCTATGAGTCACGGGTGACGAATAGCCGGACAGAGAGACGGGAGAAAGCGGGAGAAAATCGCTGCGAGGTCGAGAAGGGAGAGTTACAGATAAAAGGGAGAGAAAACGGGGAGAGTGTGTGGGGGGGGGAGAGCCCCCGAGGAGGAAAGGGGACTAAACAGAAAGACGATTAGTGGCCGTAGCGATCTCGAAGAAAGGAACGAAAGAGTTTCGAGGCCGTTGGAAGAAGTTTGGAGGGAGAAGAAGGGTGCGGAAATTAGTCACGGAGCCATATTTCGGTAACAGAAGGTGCGTGTGTGCATACTGACGGGAGAAGCGTGACACCTGTCGCGATGTCAAAAATGATACCAGGTTCCGGGAAATCCGGCGTTCTCGCTGCCTTCGCCCCTGAAACGTTCCCGGCTAAAATCAAAACGAAGATATCGCGTGAGCAAGCAATTCATTATTATCGTCAATTTTTAAGTAAATCAGGTGCAAAGCGTTGAAAGCATTTTGTACTCTTTTTTCAAATCGAAGCCATAGTTGCTACGACGAGCGTAACTCGATATCATAACTCAAAGGGTTAAACGATCTTTACTAAATAGCTTTACAGCTAAGCTGGTAGGATCAGGGAACGCAGTTGTCCAAGCAGCGAATGCAAAATTCCCAACGGAACTCGTCACCGTGGCACGCTCGTGTTTCCCTCGCCAGCGCGGCGCAGTTTGGTGTAACGGAAACAGGGTGTAACCAGCCGTTTCCGGTGGACCATTCACCGTGTGCGAGGACTAGAAGACGAAAGGTTTCCATTCATGAAACCATGAGTCACTGGTGCGCGCGCGTGTAAGCGCACCAACGAATGCACACCCGTGAATCCCCTTTCATGGTGCCCCAGTGTCGGCCTCTCTCGACGTCTCTCCTCTGTGTTTATTGCACCGCATTCTGCTCCGCGCGCGCGCGTGTGTGTGTGTGTGTGTGAGACGACGCTCATCGATCACACACGCGTGTGTGCACGCGCGCGCGTCAACGTTCGCAAGGAGGGTCCTACCGAATGTGCAACTGGTGGAATGCTGTACCTGGCCAACCGACCAACACCGTAGAACCGTGGAGGAGACTGTTGCGTGAAATGAAGGGCACGTTGGTGCATTGACCGTTAAAGCCACCATCCTCGACGGCGGAGGACAAACAAATCCGTGGCTGTTTTCTCACCCTTTCTCACCCTTTCTCCCGATCCATTTGGAACTTTTTATCGCGGCACAGAAATAATGCCGAGGAAATAAAACTGGTTGGAGCTTGAAACGGACGTTTGGTCGTCTATCAATGGATAGAAATTTTAAAAGAGCACACAGAGTGAATGGGGCGTGTAATTGCAGGGAGCGATCAGGACAATGCTCAATTTTATGATCTCTTGCGCGTTCTAATTACTGCGACTATAGCCTTGATTTATTCCTTAGTTGTTTGATTAGGGGTTACGAAGCGTTGCGTAATATTTCCTTTGGCCGGACTCTACCTTCTGCGACTCGAAATAAAGCAATCAGGTCAGGCGAAAAGTTTGATCGGGTCCCTCCTTAACAAAGGATCCACGGTCCTTGGTTCTCACGAAGAGAAATAAAGAACGCTCGAAATTTGGACCGTTGGGAAGTTCTTCCATCTTGTTTGGTACGGTTCAGGCAATACTACTTTATCGTTCAACTTTTTCCTTCCATAATGCCATAGAGAGGCTTTACCACTTTTGCATGTCTCTCGTTCTTTTTTCTCTGATACGTACTCTTTGAAGCTTTCTAAATGAAAAAAACTGAATCAAACGCCAGATCCAGACTGGATCGGCGTGGATGCAAACGTCAATGACTATCATGACTGTCCGGGAGCACACCCAGTCAACCGAGAGAATTACTCATCGACAGAGGCCAACATCTCTCTTTGTCAACGCTCTCCTCCTCATCCTCCCCCGGCTTAACTCTCACGGTGAATTAAACGCAGCAACCTCCTCGAATGTCGCGGCCTAACGAGCCGACATATTGCACCGTCAATGCAATTAGTCCAATTTACCCTAACCGGTGATCCTCGTATTTTCGTTGAATCACACGCAACAGGTTCTCGAGAGCGTCTCAATGGAGCCGCCACGAGAGTTTGTTCGTCCAATGTCAACACGCGGCTGCGAACTACTTGTGCGTCACCTATTCGAACGGCGCTCCGGGTCGTTTAATGAATAGAAGAGAGCTCGTTTCATTGATCGCGCAACTGAATCAACTTTTCCTCGTTTCAAAAAACGCGGTGAACCTTAGACTTTATCATTGATCATCGATACTACTTGTCGTTCGATTCGAAAGCGCTCTCGGAATTATCTGGAATCTCTTCGTTCCTGCAACGATTAACCCTAGTTCACGAGTATAAGCCCTGTCGTATCGCTCACCGATAAAGTCGAATGCCTCTTCGAAGTACTGTTTAAGATTCTGATGGCCGGAATCCGAAGCAGGGATCTGCCTGTACGTGATACCCCTCTCCTCGTGATATCCGGGCAGCTGCGAAGTGACGTTGAGGACCCTGGTGGCGCCCAATGCGCGAAGAAGCTGCAGATCGGCCGCGTCCCTGCCGTTTCCAAGGTAGAGGAACGGGAGAACCCTCGAGGCTGGGTGACTGTCGATGTCCGCGGGTTGGGGGGTCGGTGGCCCAGACAGACTCAACACCGGACAACCTGGCCCTGGACTGGAACAACCAGCGACCGTGGATGGGCCAGCTGCGACCGTTGGGAGAAGCGTGTCCTCGCAGAGATCTCTGTGCCGCCTATGAAACTCCTTGTGTCCACCTGAAAGTAATCGAAAGGGATCCGTTAGTACTTTTTTTCCTTCCCCCCCCCCTTTTTTTTGATTTTCGAGCTGGTTGGAAACCTAACGAGAGATCGAGGGGCGTGGGAAAGTGGTCCCGGGGGGAAGAAGCGTCGAGTTACCTTGGAAATACCGATACAGAAAACAGGAACAGATGGTGCTCGCTCGAACCTGTGATTTTCGTGATCTTGGAGCGTATCGGGGGATGTTCAACCCCCTTTCTCCAGGCAAACATATTTTTTCCGCGTTCTAAATTATATCGTTCGCAGTATATGTTCGGGTACGTGTTCTAAATTTTCGAAGAAACTAAGCAAATTCCGAGATACGATATCGACGTTTCCATCGCGTTTCCGATGTTTTACGGTTCCAGAAATAGAATCGAGAACTCCGCGTGAAAGAGACGTACATCGGAGGTGTTTCCTGTCCTCCAGCCACGTTTTCTTTTCTTCTCTTTTCTTTTTCGCACGTCAGCACAACGCAGTGATTCAGTCGAATCGTATCCCGGAATTGTGTACACAGCGATTTCTCGAGAAATCGTTCCCCGAAGTGGTAGGCTCGCCTGTACTTCCGCGTGCTGTGCCCGAGTTCGTCCCGTCGACGGAACAGTCTAGGTACAGTCCGAGTGCCGCCGAGGACATTCCCCGATAAATTTGCCATATTTTTAAAAGAATCCGCGGAAGAATCTACCGTCTTCTAATCTGGCGCGGTTGGCGCGGTTGTCGAAGCCCTATCGGAGCTGCATTATGAATCTTGGATCTTGAAAGTCTTCCGGTCTTAAGAAACGCCGACTCGACGGAAGCGTCGGGGCGCAAGAGAAACATCTCAACACCCAACAACCCGGAAGTTATTAAATTCCTGCAGAATTTTCATCCAAATACCTTCGTATCGTGTCAACGATCTGATCAATCCCTCGCAGGAAACCCCAAAGATATTGGGCATCGGCTGATGCGAGATAATATCCTGACGAGCGACGTGTGTCCGGAAAAGCGGATCAGGGAGGAAGCGAGACAGGAAGGGAGGAACCACGAATAAACGGTCGGGGCAAAAATAAAGGAACACCAGCCGTAGGAACAGCGAAGGGGGACAAGGAAGAAATGTGGGCTAAAAGCGTCTTCCTCTCCTGACCTGCAGTTCGTGAGGCCTGGCCTGGCTCAACGATGAGTCACTCTCGTTTCGCCCCCTGGCGTCGCGCCGCCGCAGCCACGACCGCCGCCAACCCCGTGTGGCGGCTACTGTTGTTGTCGCGGCTCGACGATTACTCCGCGGTCGAAACTTCCTTCTCGAAAGGGGAGGAGACCCTTCCCGCTTTCGGATTTAATTCAATCTCTCTCTGCGTTAATTCCCGGTTGTTTTTCTTTTTTTTTTTTAATCACTGAAAGTGATTTTAGCGGAAAGTTCGTGCAACGCTAATGCAACGAAAATTAGCGATTGGTTGATTTGGGTCACGTGATTCGCGAGGGGGCTTGTGGTAGACCTCGAGTAGGAGTGGCGTTGTCTGGTACTGTAATTTGTTTCGTGTCGATTCATATGTTTGCGTAATAAAATGTTACGAGTCATTACTTTGCGTGGCATCAAAGTAACAAAAAAACAATCGCGATCGAAGAGATACTCGCCGTTTCAA
Organism: Melipona beecheii; assembly: GCA_032399605.1. Lineage (NCBI taxonomy): Eukaryota > Metazoa > Arthropoda > Insecta > Hymenoptera > Apidae > Melipona > Melipona beecheii. The sequence continues at coordinate 3,871,010 of JAUCMO010000501.1, read as the reverse complement.
CATTTCGAAATCCGACGATGAATCCACGTGTGATACACGATGCAAACGCGCGTCTGGCGTCCAAGTAAAACGTAATGCAATTCCGTGACCTAGTCTTGAGTCTGTCTGCCGGAAATCGTAAATACAGCGTCGGACGCGCTCCGGCGAATACGTATCGACAACGTACATGCGTGTACAACACATGTCGATTTACGAGCGGGAAACAGCGTCGTTCTATCGTGGCGACTTTTCAACGATTTCCCCTCCCCCTCCCAGGACGATTTGAAACTGCGCGCCAGTAACGGTTTTCGGCTCTATACACGTACGCAAACACACGGCGTTGAACGCGGCGAAACTCGTTACACGATCCACTTTGTCCCTAACAAAGTGGCACAACTTCGCCGCCGCCTATTGATACCCGCCGGGGACATCCTACACGCTCGAGGACTCGTTCTCAAAGGAAACTGCAACTTTGAGCAGTTCGCGATCTACACGCAACGTGGTCGCGTTACATATATGGTTAAAACATACGGCCACGGTACGTGTCACAGCGCGTGATGTCACGGGTTCGCGTTTTTCTCACACATCGGGATATATTCAATGTACGCCAGGAGCGCTCCCAAATAGCAATTTGCGGTCAATCGCGCTCGATAGGTCGCAATTATCAAGGAAAAGGGGTACGTGTGTTTCTTCGTAGGGCATTGGCCTGATTTCCAATCGCGGCTAGCGCACGGCGCGGATCTAACAAAAGCTAACGCGTTGAAGTTGTTTCGTTAAATAGATAATTAGATTCCATTAGATTTTATCATTGTAAACATTATTACGTTATTACAATCGTTATCTTATTATAAATTATAAAAAAAAAAAAAAAAAAAAAAAAGTGGTGTGTTTCTAAAAATGTTTCCGAAGATGACTTTTTTCCGTCGTGTTTGTCAATTTTGTATCGAAACCAGATCCAAAGAGTGACGAAAGTAGTTTTAATTCGAATGTATTTTTGGAGAACAGACGAGAGCACGTGTTTGCTTACACGATATGGATTTGATTTGATATTTTGCAGGGTAAAGTGGATAGCGATGATTTAAAAAAAAAAAAAAAAGTGATCGATGTGACTTTTTTAAAAATTATATACATGTATATTAATTATTAAAAAGACAACAGTGACGGTGAAAATGTTAATAAAGGGGGAACAGGACATACTTGATATTTTTGCGGCACCTGCGAAACGGGAGCAATGAACTTCAAGTACAAGTTGATTGTTATAATGACCTAAATGAAGTGACCCACATTCCACCTCAACGATGCCGTGCACTTCGCTGTTCACCATGTTCACCACATTCTATGGGATCTGATACTCTGATCTTTTTTTACATCCTACTTTCCTCTCTCTCGTCGTTTGAATCGAACGGTGTAATCGATTCACTGGAAACTTGAATTTCTTTCTTTTTCGTTTCATCACTATCTTGTATGATTCGTACTCTGTAAAACGAAATTTTGCAACGTATCGATACGTCGAAACACACAGATTCGTCTCGGCATCGACGCGTTAATAGTTAACAAACGAGAAAAATGTCTTCTCCCGTGGAATTCGTGAGAGGCGCGTTATCAACTCGGACGGCACGAAAGAATTCTGTTACGACACGAAAATGTTTATCTGCGGCGTGATTTAACGTGGAAGCATGCGCCCAATTTAAAAACACGAGGAATCGTTTCAGTACGACGCCTCCGGTTCGGTGGAATCTGTAGTTTCCACCACACGGGAGATCAACACGAAACGAGTCATCGAGCACGCATTACGCCTAAATCTAAGATACCAAGGCCTGAGTCATTCCGCGTCAGAGATTGTATTTACCCGCGTGCCACGTTCGACTTTGTATTCTCCCGCCGTTGCGAACGTCTCAGAAATACCTTTGACCATAGGCGGTCGAACGGCGTTGGGGAATTAAACGCCTAAATGGAACACGGATAACTGGCCGTTGTGTCTTTCGTCTCTCGAAACGATCGAATCGGCGCAGCACCCTGCTCGTTTTCGTCTCTCAAAAATTTGGGTAACAAATGGGATGCTGTCGGACGTTCGGCTGTTGGAACAATGACGCTACATATTTATTTATTTTCTCTCTTTGCTGGAGGAATTCTCGAAAGTCGCTCATAAATAAAAAATACCAGAGACGATCATTCGAGATACTCCGCGCGCGAAACAGTTACTCTCGCGATCGAACCGAAATAGTTCAACGGCAACGGAATAAACCGGACGAGTCAGATTCGTTAAGACTGGTTAAATAACAGCAAACGAGTCAATCGACGGAACGGTCCACAACTAACGAGAATACCAGCCGATCTCGGAGGCCGAGATCGAGGGAAGCTCGCGAATGACTCACATCAAACGAAAACAACAGAGAGAAGAGGCAAAACGCAAAACAAAAAAAGAAAGACTTTTACCCCACGGTTCGAGATTCTCCAGAGGGACCAGCCTCAGCACGAGACACGGCGCTTCCTTCTTCATTCTCATGTTCGAGTTGTGCGAGATTCCTTCCACGATTCTCTAGGATGGCTCTCACCTCACCATTTGACACACGCGCGACTGTTCGACAAGAAAGAAGAAGAACGAGGAGATCACTCTCGACGAGAACTTTTTCGGCGTGTGTTACGCAAAACGAGGATCGCGCGCGCGCGAGAGAGAGAGAGAGAGAGAGAGAAAGAGACAGCGGCCCTCTCGTTCTTCTCGGTCAACCGGATCGGGTTGATACGGAGAGGAGTTTCGACGATCTCAACTCTGTTTTGTTTTCTCCCCGTTGGATGTAGCGCGACACCGCGACAAAAGCGTGTTTACGCGTTCACGATGGAACAGGGACCGGAGAGAGATACGTGGCAAAAGCGGCGCTTGCCCTTTTGCTTGTTGGCGGGAGACTGCTGGCTAAGCGGCACGAGAGAGTTTACATGAGGCTCGACTGGATGAGTCATCCGGCTCGGCGCTGATTGGCCGGCCGCTTCGTGACGTACGCGATTCGCGGACGAAGGCACACGAACGTAGTCGAGCACGAGCCGCTCTCTGTCTGTGTATCGTAGGTCCGTCCTTGTTCAGCACGCGGTGAAACGGATCGCTCTGTCCTTCTCCGCTGTTCTTCCTAGTTCTCGCGGGGCTTCGTGCACATTTCGTCGTTGTAGCGGCACGCAACTTTGCGCGGCGTCCTATGACGACCTTGTCGCGCGACTCGCTCGCGAACGCGATGTACAACGTAACGCGGTTTAATTGCCGAACGCCGTGGCGAGAAATTAATTGCTCCGTTTTAGCGAGCAGGGGAGAAGGGAAGTTGGAGGAAAGTTGGAGCGGAAGGGCAAGGTTCTCTCCTTAAGGTTAATATATCCCCCCGCGTTGGTCCCACCTGGCAAACGTCGTCGGGTCTAACGTAACACACACACACACACACACACACAGAGTCCCTCCTCCCTGTATATTTCGGAATGATGTAATCCAAGAATAAGGCCCGATTTGAATAGAATTGAATAGAATTGAACTTTCACGGGGCTCGTCAAGATCGGACGCGACGATTCCGATCGTATTTGCCTTTACAATTCGCCCTTCCTCGTTCCTTTTCACGATACAAAAGGATAAAGAAACGTGAACTATCCCTCCGTATGCCCCTCGCCTATGACAGAGGAACACTCTACGCGAGACACGGGTTATGAAAATCAAATCGGTAACTCGCGTCTCGGACGGGGTTATTTATAGGAAACGCCACGGGACGGCGAATATTGGACGGTTGAAGAAAGTCGAACGCCGTTACGACGGTGGGAGGGGTTGCCTCCACAAACAAAAGATCAAAGGTTGACTTTTGCCGCGGAGGCAAAAATAAATTCGAGGCATAATGCGTCTTTCGAATACAATGATTCACGGGATCTGCACTCGCCGGTACACGCTACTCGACGGAACGCTCTTACGCAATTTTCGTCCCAGCAAACAGCACTCCCGTCTAATTTTATCACTTATCGTGCTCCCTTGTTTAGTATGCACTTGTGAAATTCACTTGCTCGGGCCGATCACGATCGAACCGCGCCAAAAAGCCGGTGAACGGTATTATAAATACGCTATCGAGCATCGATCTTCCGCGTTTGTGTGTGGCGGCGCGTAGGACTGCCTACGTGCCGTGGCACGTTAACAGGCTGCTCGAAAAGCAAGGAGAAAATACAGGGAGTGTCAGAAACTAGCTTCGATATTATTTCAATTTACCAGAGCTGTCGTTTCGCGAAGCGAGAATTATGCATTTGCATTTGTAAGAGAACAAAGCGATATTCCTGTCTTTCTCTCAACCGGTGCGTCAAATTTTTGAGAAATCACTGTGATTTGATCGTTCTGCAGTTCCAATTGCATAATATACGTATTACAAAACAGGTGAAAAATGTTATTCCAAAAGGACGAACATTTGCGTACGAATCGAGCAATTCCGACCATTTCCTCTGTTCGGTTTTCTTATCGATACTCTAAGATAAGCAACAGGTTTTTCCTGCTTCTTGGAACGATGGCACCATCGTTTAAATTTGAGAAACCCTTTCAAGAGGAATTATCACAAGACGGTTGATTTACCGAGATGTTCAAATCGCTGTAGTCATATTACGAGGAAGCATTCGACGCACGTAACGATTTCTTGGTACTACAAGCGTGATTTCATTCGATAAGGTGTTATTATTGCATTATTGTTAAACATCCTTCAAGGAAACGTGGGGAAATTTTAATCTTGAGCGACGTTTCTGTTAATCAATCTTCCAAGTGTGATTTTCTTGTTGTCTCGCGCAGTGGATAAATGGTTTCGTTTTTTGCAGAAACACCAAAAGCGAAACGACACGTTTGGAGCACGTCGCGCTCAGAATTTAGGAACAATACCTTCGCGTTTGTCATCCCGCGCTCAAAGCCATCGTTCTTCTTGGAAACGACCACAACCACCACAAAGACATCCAAAAATTCCAAATTCCAGGCTGACTCGTCGTCGCAACACCGAGACGCGTCTTTTCCAATCGAAAAACCGCGAGGCCGTCGATCCTGGAACGTCTCGCGAGTGATTCAATTGTACACGCGAGATGGAAATCCCTCCAAGGCCAATGACTAACGTTTAGAGCGAAACGCCATAAACGGAGTAACGATTGTCATCGCGACCGGCGATTTCCACTGGAGAATGCAACCGGCGAGAGTCATCCCGTTCAGGCAGGTGCTCGCCTCTAATTTCAGAGTGTGATGTCATGGCCCGGTGACGACCAAATATTCCGACGAACAAAGCGAGATCGCGTTAACGTCGTCGCCTTCGTCCAGGGAAGATTAGCTCGTTCAGTGACGATCGAATTAGTCACAAATGGATCATTCTCCGGGGAAAAAAAAGGGGGGGGGGCGGATGATCAGAGCGGAAACTTTGAGCGTGATCTATGATTTTAAACAGTTCCAGAGTAGACTGAAAGCGTCAGAGTGACGCTCGTCTTAATGACGAGACTTTACGAGGATGAGTGTGGAGGTGACCCGCACAATCCGATCTGGGAAGTGTCCTATGCTTTTTTTTTTTCTCCTTAGGATAGATACGCGACCTTGGAGAGAGATCTAATCAAAACTATATTAGGTGAGTCATCGTGTGACGACGCTTCTTCATCCATATTGACCACAATTCCTTGCACCGACTGGCACTGCAACGGCGAACGCCTTTGTCTTCTTTGCGTACCACTGACCTCACCCGATCTGAATTAAGATACGGTCAGAGATCGTACGAAAGATCGTCGAGACTTTTTATCGTTTCGTTTTGAATCCGGATCGATTTGAAGGGAACAATGATAGGCGTCGCAGTCGCGACGCACGTACGTACGTATGCAAATCGATAATCGAGTACGCGCGAAATACGTTCCGTGAATTTTTAATCACGGATTAATCAGCACCGGCGCGTTTATTGCGCGCATTCCAGCTCGATTTGATCGCGAGCGAGCGAGCGAGCAAGATTCGCCCTGGCGTGAATCAAATGGTAAACAGATAGCGTAGCCGCTCTGGTGATAGTCTGGTTGTATAGTACGCGATCCGCCGTGATTCACCGTAGCGCCGCGCCGGGAATATTCTCCATTGGGAATAAAGTTCATCGGCGATGCTCGCGGCCCGGTCGAACAGGGATGATGCATCCTTCGATAAATCGATGGATCGTGAATTCTCTGAATTGTCGATCTAAATTCTTTACGGCAGTTGAAACGACCTCTCTTGAACGTTCGATTTGGAAGAGCATCGCTAAAGCGAGTCTCGTTAAATTCAAAGACTCAAAGATCCAAAGATTCAGAGATTTCGAGACTTATTTTTGGTTTCAAAGACTCGAAGTTACTGTTATTATTACGGACAGATGACGCAAAGATTTGACGTAATCTGATAGATACAGAATATTATTAATTCAAAGAAAAAAACTCAAAGTTCCAAAGATTTCAGGACTTTTAAAAATTCTTGAAAGATCAGATTTGGAAAGAGGTTAAGACTAAAAGTATAAAACGCACGTTACACATCAATTGAATCAAATTAGATTCGTTCGACGATGTCAAAACTCAAAGATTACGATTCGAGTTAAAAGTCGTAAAATGGACAAATAACGCAGATCTGGAATTTCGACGGGGAAGTCTATGTTTGTGTCCGTGTTTTTACCGAAACCGGCCGAATGCCGAAGGTTTTTTCGTCCACGGCGTAGAACCGTTCTCGCTATCGAGACGCAAAAGTTGATATCGATGCCCGATGCGGTTAACTATGAGTCACACGGCCAGAACGCCTAGGCAGTTCTCAACGTCCCTGAATTACATCGCGCGATTTACGCGCGCTTTTGTTTACCGGTATTCAAGATGGAGGAGAATTTACGCGAGACTCGCATCGCGCGGTCCAATTCACGTGTTTCGCGAGAACGTCCGCGTTAATTTATCGTTAATCGAGAACGAAGACACTTTGTCAAAGATGGCAGAACGACAACTCCATCGACACTCGTATATATTTTGATGTACGAATTGCTTATTTCCAGATCGTCGCTCTCTTCGGTAGCTATCTTTCCATCCTAGAGTAGAACAGAGACGTAATAACGCATGACAAAATAGCGAATCGACGTCCAAGGACGCCTGTGATTCTGTTTACTCTCGAAATTCCATCTTCAAAACGTTACGGCTGTGTGAGTCACTTTGTTTGCTGTTTTACATATTCTCGAGTACGTAGAAGAGACTCTCTTCGATTTTGTTAAACGTTCGTAGAGAGAGAGAGGCGTGCAGAAAACAGACCTCACAGTTTTTCACAGTCGATTAACAGTTTCATTATACATGCAGCAACTATGTAAATCTGTCTGGCTACGGGGGCTACGCGATAATAACTCGAAACTGGTTGGCACCGAGACCGTTCCGTTTCCTGTCAAATTGTTGTTCTTAATCGGTCGTGCATAAATATCTTTTGCTATTATCAACGAGGCCAATTTTAACTACTGACCGGTTACTTATAAAATATCGCAATGCTCCGTGCGTTGACTGCGAGAGTCAAAAACCAAACGTACACCTCGAAGGCACGACGACATTCACTTGGCACTTTGTAGGAATTTTCTACAACGTTAAAATTGAAAAGTGTAATAGAATGTTGATTGCTTTCGCTGTTTCCGACCTCGATCCCGTCGAAAGAGTATTTGCAACTTTTAAAAGTTGCAAGTTTTCCACAATTTCTCCGAAACCCTGAAGTATAGAGTATCCAGATCATAATGCCTACTGCACACACCGTCGTCTTTGGTTTGACGGTAGGTACTTGCAAGATTTATTACGTCTAGTTCTGTATTACGTATTACACGTGTCTTCGTGCACATGTTTGAAATGCCACATCACCAGCCACCAGTCTTATTGTCGGTAATACATCCTGCGTATACCTCTGACTCTCACTGCATCCATATTTTTTCCCTTGTAGCAACGTGCGAGAGTGTGTTACATCGTGTTATGTTGGAATTATCGCATAGATAGAGCAAAGAATTTTATAAAATATCGATATCAATTGGCTGGCCTAAGCGCCGATATTTCTCCGTTTATCTGCGTCATTAGTCACGGTCGAGTTTCTCTCTTTCTCTTTTTTTTTACCTTTTCCCTTCTTTTCCTCTTTGGCCGAAGTAATAAAGTTGTCTCAACAACGGACAGGTCTATTATTCCGCGATAAAAATTGTTTGTACACGATGCCCCCGATAATACCGCCGATCGTCTATTAATCTCCGATTAATCTTCGCTCGATATATTGTGACTCACGCCGAGGAAAATGGAAAATGAACGGACGCTCGAGCGTCTGACTCACGCATCCTCGCGCGCGGATTGCTCCATTTCGCTTTGATCTATCTTCGAACGATTATGCCCGTCCGGTTAAAGGCCGCCTTCTAATTAAGAAAACAAACACGGTCGGACGGATATGAGATATCCGTTTCGAAAAGCGAAGCTGGAGAGTACGATACTCGCGGTCCGTTTTAACAAACTGCAAACTGTTTTTTATAATTTTTCATAATTCTTTGTGCATTTCTGAGAGATCTGAGAGACGTACTATTTATTTCATTCGTGTATTAGTTAAAGTTATAGTGTATTTACGTACTGTTAAGTACGTCTAAAATACAGTAATATTGAAATATTTAGTTTTCGAAATATTTAAATATTTCCACGTAATTTTACATATTTGCAATTTATTATTAGAGTAAATATTCGAGGCCAAATATTGGAGTGAATATATATATATATATATATATATATATCGTACACGTCACTATACTATACTGTACTATATTCTAAATATACATTACACTACGTGTAATCTAATACACACTCTGTTTACAAAATTGTAACAGAATATCAGAATCTAAAACATAAATTGCACGAGCAGTTGCAGAACTGAAAATTACCCATTTCGCGCATTGACAGTTTAATAGAGAGAGCGCAGAGTGGTCACCGAAAAAAAAAGAAAAGGCATCGCGAAGAATCGGAGCGAAATCAGGGGCGGGAGGGGGGCGGCGCGCAATTCCGGCGCAGCCCCTAAAACAAATCACGACACCCTCGCAAGCTGTCGCCGCGAGCGACGCAACCCTAGCTCGAGGGTGGATGTTCCGCCAGCCACAGGTGTCGTTTACACCGTGTCCTCCAGAGATATTCTCCATTAATTCCGGCGAATCGAAGGGGTTGCAAATCGTCCTTCGTACCCCTTTCGGGGGAACGAGGAGGCTTCTAGGCCCGAGGCGTCGCCTCGGTTCACGGAGCAACGGTACACGCGTAATCCCGCGGTTGACGCGCCGACGGGCGAGGAACGGGATTCAGCCACCTGCCGCAACAGTTGGATTCTGGACTCGGTCGCACGTCCAGGGAATTCGCGTAGCTGGAGACGTGCACGCGCGGAACGCGTCACGGAGGATTCCGGTGCGAATGAATCACTTAACGAGAAACACGCGCCGAGCATACGTAATGTTTCTCTTCTCGCGGCGGCTGACGGATCAAAGTTTTACTCCGTGGAAATTAAAAATATTCTTCGTAGATCTTGGGAGATCTTGCTGACGATCGAGTGAACAAAGTTTCACTTTTCTGCGACGGAACGGTTCGTTCACACGCAGACTCGTGAAAGGGTCGAAGAAATTTTCCTGATCGATCTTCTCGAGTCCCAAACCTAACCTAAACCTAACCTAACCTAACCTGAAAGGTTTCGGATCCTTTTAGAAGGACAAGTGCTTGGACTCTCGCAGCGGACAGAGCTATCAAACGATTCGCGAGACGTACTGCAGAACTCAGTTACGTACTCTTGCGTCGTGAACGCAACCGTGAGTCATCCGGTCGATCGCTCAACGTCGCCAGTGTTCCTTTCGAACAACGACTCCTCTGTAGCGAAACGAAACGACCGCAGGATATAATCGTCCTCGACAAATTGAAAAAAACACCTCCGGGAGAGTAACACCGTCGATCGATCGCTCGTCCCGAATCATCCATCATTCAGACGAGTTACGTAAAATTAATTATCGAGAGCTTGAGATTAATTCTCAAATCAACTCTCGGACCCTTTTTTTCCGCGGAGGAAAATTGTTTTCCCAAAAACATGTCTCTTAACGAGCTTGACACCCGTCACCGAGTAAGATATCACGTCACTTCAATCTCCATGGATCATCCTTGGAATTATATCGGGGGCGAGGGTCGGAAACACTGGATATTAAGTTCATCCCCCTCTCTGGCTACTTTTCGACGGTTCCTCCGTTCCGACGAAGATTTAATTCGTTTCAGAGCGACGACGCCCGGATAAAGACACCCCGAGGTGGGGTGAAAATGACGAGGGATAACGAGGGAGACGCGGTAAAGAACGGGCCGTATGAGCTGGCATCGGCCGTGAGTCAGTTCAACAATTTTCTTCTCCTTCGATGCATGGGTTTCTGCTGTTCAAAGACTCGCACAGCAAGTTGAGATTTCAGGAGAGACGAACGACGATTTCGACGAACAGATATTCTACTCGTAGTATCTTTCGCGATAAAGTTGCAATTCTCTGGATGGAGAATTTGTAATTCCGATGTAAGCCCGATTCTGCCCAAAATGACACAACGGTCGTGACTTTTCTGCCTGTCAGAAAATTATAGTACTTTTATTCTTTAGAAAGTTGTACGTCCAAGTTGGAAGTACGTTTCGTCCGTGAAGTATAAAGAAGTACAAAGCGAGAAGTTTCTGCTGTGTATTGATTGAGAACTGCGAGTAGAGATCGACAGGGTGATTTTACGGACTTTAGACTTGTATTTTTTCCCTTCAAAGAGCAGCTATTGTTCTAAATTTAACTATAATTTGAGCTATAGTTTGATCCGACGCAACTGTCTAGAGGCTAGCGTCTCTTTTCTTTCTCTTTATCATTATCGATCAGCAGCAAGAACAGCGATCGTGACGTGGCCATTGTAAAGTGACGTATAAAGTTCGATGTCACGTACGTTTCTTGTACTTTATTGTTTCGACGTATTACATTAAATACGAAGCAAAGTATAAATAACATTGTTGCGTCGTTACATTGCGAAACAGTCGACTGACTGAAAATTCGAACTGTAATAATCATCATTTGCAGATAATCTTTCCAATGTAAAACGAAAAAAATCAAGTAAATACAAAAATTGAGAGGAAACTAAACGCGCGAATGAAACCAACAATTTGTACTCGTTAATGTAAATTATCGTGGAATCGGGGGGAACGAATCCACGTGCGATCAGACAGGTGTGAAGAACGAACGAGAATAATTAGTATTCACCCGGTTTTCGGCTGTTCGCCGCTTAGATCACACTAGCGGGCTTATCGGAAAGTTTATCGCAACAGTTATCATTCAGGTGGCCAGTCCGATACCGAAGCTGTTTAGTCACTCCGATTTGAGTGGAAAAAACTCGAAATTCTGGCTCGATAAGAATAGGTCGAGCGCACCGACGATAAAAAAAAAAGAAGAGAGAGAGAAGATAACGCCCAGCGATAAGGGGCGTTCTCTGCTTCGAGAAAATCTTGTTGAATTTCCAAGAACCAGTCGCAAACGTGAGGCTCGATAACGATCGATAACACGAATCTGTCGATCGTCATCCATCGAGGAAAAAGCGTTATCAGGTTGTCGAACAAGCGAGATTACGGACGAGCTACGCGAAAGAAAGAAATTGGTGGCACGTTCGATCTTGGAAGATAGAAGGCATAATTAAAACGATCAATCACAACTTTGGGAAATTTAAAGAGTGAAATTCTACCGAATTTGGATTATAACAAAACACCCGATTTATCAATCCGTTGGCATATGATTGACAGTCTAATTTATTATCTAATATATTCTTTGATATCTTATTATTAGTATTAATCGTAAAAATTTTAAAAAGAAAAAAGTCCAAGAACTATCAAAAAGTTAAGAATTATTTTCCTTTTTGTAAAAAATTCTCAAAACTACGAAAGTGATTTTTTTTGCTCGGAAAAAAAAAAGAAAAAGAAAAAAACTCGAACGAAATATCTGTCAGATGTCTGATCTCATAATCCCGAGAAAGAAGGTACACTAAATGCATGAATCGTCCTTCGGACGGGTCGCATAATCGCATGCGGATCAATGACAGGATTCAGAAGCCGTGAACGCTTAGTCGGAGGGGGGACGGACGGTGGATTCGGTGATTTATTCGAGTGGTCCATGCTGTCTGAGCTCGTGCCACGAATAGCCCACGGATCATACCGGCGGTGTGAGTCAGCGGTCGGAGATCGCAGTAGGAAACGGCTACGTTTCCGAAGGACGCTTTAAGACCCTCGGTTCCCGCATTCTTTCCGCGTGCACGCACCGCGTTCTGATTCATTTCGCGCTAATCACCCCGCGACCCTGGTTCGATCATCGGCGTCCGTTAGCACCATTCGACTGTCCTTTCTTCGCCTACATTTCGAAAAAAAATGCTGCACGACTTGTATCCCAGTACGATTCGTCTCAACAACGCCACTCCTACTCGAGGTCTACCCCTCGCGAATCACGTGACCCGAATCAACCAATCGCTAATTTTCGTTGCATCAGCGTTGCACCTGAAGGGGCTAGATTTTCCGGGTTACCCCCGCTAAAATCACTTTCAGTGATGAAAAAATTACACCGATGGCCGATCGGGACGAATCGGACGAGCGAAAAAGTGTGAGTCAAATTTTGGCCAAGATCGGATACGTATCTTTGGTAAAAGACGACGTATGATTTTGCAACCATTGCAGAGATACGTGTCAACTTTCACATCCGTGCAGAGTCCCTCGTCATAAATGCTATAAAAAATATTACAAATGTAAATTTATTGCAAACAAGTATCTTAGTTTCACGTCGATCTTCAGCTTCACAAACATCACCATAATTGTGTCGCATACAAGACACGCTTTTTTATTGTAACACAATATTCATAATATAAAAAGAATTTTATCTTTGATCTTATCAGTTTACCTTAAAACGTCAATCGCGCGTTGTATTCGAGGATCGCGTCGCGTGAATATTTACTTGTCGGACGCGGATGTTTATTTATTTATTTTGTTCGTCTCATTCGCGTCGAGTGAGTCACTGTTCGTGAGCGAAATATACTATGGACTACCGAGAAACGCAAGAAGAAGCCGAAATAGGCACATCGTTTCCGTTTTTTCTTGTTTCTCCCCTCGTCGCCGTTTAATCGGATCTCCTCCAACCGGAATGATATCTCACGGCGAAACTCACAATAGAGCTTGCTAAATGAGTCAGGTATTTGCTTGATTTTTGAAATATCCCCGGGATATTGCGTCGCTTCCCATCGCACCCGGATCGTCTGTTGTTTGCTTTTTCCGCGCGAACGATGAAGCAACGCTCATGGCAAATGACTAATGCCGCGGAATCTGTTGAAACTACGGATTCGAACTTAACTGCGTTGTTCTAATTAAAAATAGGACGTGAGCAACCGTCCGGTGCTCGAGCGCAAGTACCAAAGAAATCAAATTTTCCAGGAGGAAGTAAAGAGTTACCTAATAAGACTTCAAATTGTTTACAAAATCATTCTTTGTTATTGCACCGAGAGTGCAGTATAACAAACTGAACACAAAATTCTCTGTTTTCTTTTCTCTTCGCATTAATCACCGTCCGAATTCAAACTGCGTTTGTAGAAAACCCAAAAGTTTTAGCAAACTCCACTTCTTCGACATAGAGAGAGAAATTTAATTAAACAATCGTATACGCGTTATTCGTAGAGAAAACCTTAATTAATCTCGTCGAGTGGATCAAGGAGACAACTTCAGATTTATTTTAACCGATTAATTAACTTCTAAAGCAGTAACTTCGATCGGAGAAACATCTCTAGGGAATAGCAAAGTGGCGACGTTAACATCTGGAATTTGCATCGAACGACAGCTTTTGCATTCCTCCGACCGACGTGGAGAGCAACACGCGTCACTGTCAATTACGACGCGCTATTTATGGTAGTATTTGAGTCACTAATGTCGCTTCGATCGAATCTCGGTTGCATAATTGATCTGGCTTTTGTTCCAGCGCCAACGGCGAATCAAAAAACTGGATTTCCTATCGACGATTCCAAAAGAAGCTCCGCTCTTTCAAAGTGGCAAAATAAACGTCGCGAGAAGGAAAATCACGGATCGCTGGCGAGGGAAAGAATGCGACGATTCGACCAGTTCCCTTTTATTTATTTAACTCGCTCGTTTGTCAAACGGCTCCATGGAGAGAGCGCCCGCATGGAACGACGGCACGGCCAGGCGCAATCAATATTTCCGAGCAACCTACGAGCAAACTAATTGCGTCAATTTACATTAATTTTAGCCACGCTGCCGCCGAACGTCATCGCCAAGCGAATTACTTGTGCTTTCAATTAACCCTCGGTTTACAATTACGAACTAGTGACTCACGACGTCTATAACTCGCTATCGATAATAGTGGCGTCTGTTCGACGCGTCTTCCCCCCCGTTTGAAATCTTCTAAAATCCAGATGGATCCTAAAATCCTTCGTTTCGAATTCCTTCTTTTCGTCTTTTTAACGAATTATTATCCTACAATTGGTTACAAGTGTCCGGGCGTTGAAAAGTAGAAAAAGGTGATACCACTTCAACTATCATTTTTGAATGAAATTACAAGGATAGTCACAAGGTAAGTCATTTTCCTGAGAATTAATCCCGTGTTTGTCTGATAAAATTAAGAGATCAAGTAAAAAGTTCATCCCCAAGACGATCGTTTATATTACAAGCGAATATTATCTGCGACTCGAAGTATTTATACGTACATTTATTCTAAAAATGTTTTGCCAGGAACGCGAAGAATTTCCAACTTCAACGCTGACAAAATTCCGACAGATTCCTTCCTTGCCCCCAATTTTTGGAAATTATCTTCTTAAAAGTAAACGCTTGTTTCGTCCTTGCGAAGGCACGTATCTACGTTTGAGGATCGCCGTTCGCAGCGATTCGAGGAATCGCTCGTTACCCTGTCCTCGATGGCTGGTGAAACGACCACCAGAAGTGCTTATCTCGCCTTCAAATTCTTATTAATACCGCTGCTGTGGCTGGCCAGAGGTGGTTGGCTCGTGCTTATCGTTCGGAGACGGTCCCAATTACCGCCTGAAATTCCTCTCACGTGGGGTGAGGAGAGGGAGAAAAAGGGACGCGGTACAAGCGGGCCGTTGTCGCGAGAGACGACTTCACGGAAGTCCCCCTTCGCCATGCTTGATTTATGTGCGCTGGCACCCGCGCGCAACTGATTGCTACCTGCGCGCTCGCTTATTTGCCGATCGTCTCGGCCGTGTACCCGTACGTGCACCGATATCGATATGGGCCACTCGAACGCGAAGAGGTCGCACCGTTCTCGTCAACGTGCACGACCCCTCGTGGAACAGCGATTCAATTGAAGTCGAAGAACCGTAGAAACGTTTGGCAAGTATATTGGGGAAACGTCCGTCTCCTGTTTTCAGAGTTGACAAACGCTCGTTTGTCGTAGAAAGTAGGAAAATTGTGATATTTGGGCTACGTTGAGGTGAGCAACGATCCAAGTTTCACACAACGTTTCTAAATAATATAACCTCTCTGTAAGATACAAATTGCGTCAACGAACTTGCATCTATGGTGACAAAATCGAGCTTCTCGTAGGGACCGTTAGTGCCTTTAAAAATGTTTCTCCAAGGATAGTTAACAAGTTACACTTGCAAGTGAAAGTGCTTTTAGTGGGGGTAACCCAGAAAATTGGGCATCTTCAAGTGCAACGCTAATGCAACGAAAATTAGCGATTGGTTGATTTCGGTCACGTGATTCGTGGAGTAGACCTCGAGTAGGAGTGGCGTTGTCTGGTAAAACTACCGAGCGATCGCACCTGTAATTTGTTTTGTATCGATTCAAATGTTTGTACGTCAATAAAATTTTATGGCAAAGAAGTCGTCTTCGCTTCCTAGTCGGAACGGTTGCTTCTGGCCCTTTCAACGAGACGAATCGTACTGGGGTACAAATCGAAAATTTTAACGTATCGCGCAAAAGTGTGGAAAGTTGGTAAGACGCGACGCGAGGGGTATAAATCTCCGAAGAACGAACCGCGATCAGTTTCGAGACTTTCGTTTTAGGGGGTCAACGTCATTGCATCCCGCGTTTATTGTTCGCGCAGTAAGCACAATGCGTCGTAAAGCAGCGTGACCAAGTACGATCTATTGTACCGTGGGACGGTGCACCTTGTGGAAAAACTCTGAATGGAAATTCTGTCTACATTTTTCCAGAATAATTGAGAATAATCGAGACAGACAAACGAACGACGGTAGCAACGACAGACAGAATTAGATCCCGCGATTTCTACGATTGCGTCTTGTAATTTTGCGGAGCGCGCGTTTATGCTTATTCCTTTCACCCGTCCTTGGCTGTGCAATCACAGTCGTCGTCGTCGTCGTCGGATAACCCTAAGCGTTCGTCTCGCAACGTGCCGTTTTAGGTTTGCCTAATGTCTAGGTTTGAGACGTAGGCGTCGCTCAGACGCGCGTCGCGAAAAAGCAACGTTTCAAAAGTATCGTGGAATATTTTCCAAAAGAACGAATTTAATTTACGATCGAAATGCAGGTTAAATTTATACGTCGTTAAATCGCCGCGTAGGTTCGCCCGACTTTGTCGATAGGTTTGCTCCTTAATGCGAGTTGAAAGAAACTGGCGAGAAACTCGAATTGATCGTAAAATCGCGGCCTACGTGCACGAACATCGACGCGTCGATGTGGTGATCCCGATGGTTTCCGAGCAACGTGCATCAAGATGCTGTTTTCAATGTCGCTGGATAATTTCATTCGCAGAGACTTGTAGATTTATCTCTCGATAATAACACGGCTGTGACGAGTTGTAGTTGGGTGATAAAGGGACGTTTAATTTTACCTTGCACGTCAGATTCTCTGCGACCGGAGGTCAGCGAACGAATTCAATTGAATTCTAAATTCCAAAACTAAGCGATATTAATTGCGAATTAATAAAGAAAGTTCATCTCACCGCACATCGCGGTAATCGGTGGGTACAAATCTGCGAAGAACAAAAAGATAAAGGTATTTATCGAGCACGTGGATAATTAATTTCAATAAATCTCTGACGGTTGTTTTTCAATTTTCCAAAGGAAGAGTTTCATTTTGTAATAAAACTACACGGTGAACTAAAAACCACTTTTCAATTTACGTCTTCGTTGCGTTTGATTCTTAATAATACGTGTTAAATCCTTTACTCCTGTTAAATCATCCGTAACGCGATGTTATGAAACGGCGGATGAATCCACCTGCGTGGAAAGAAATCTGAATGAAATCCTTTCGAAGCGGCCAGAGTTCTATTCTGCTCGAATTGGCACGTTTCGCCGCGGTAGACGAGAGTTTTAGAACCCGTTTGAGCGATATAAACGATAGGACGGAGCACGTACGTTATTTATCCGTGAATGAGATAAAGCAGTCGTTAAACGGGGAACGAAACGGTGGTATTAAAGCGGGGCATAAACTAACGCCCAAAGTGAGAACCGAGGTAATTTACGCCCGGTGGTTAAGTAACCTTCTCGGGCCTGTAAGACCTGATTGCTCGAACGAGGAGCAACGATCGGGTATCTCGATTCCGTCGTAAAATCTCTGCCTGCGGTTTCAGGGGTCATCCTCGTTACGTCTGCTCATGCGAAAATCTGAATCAGGCTTCTGTCACACGACGGTTCTTCTGTTCGATTTATCCGCACGCATAATTTCTATTTTCGTTGATTTCGGACTGAATTTGGTTCCGTGGATTTATTTTGAAACCACGTTTTTTAACACGATTCGTTAAAACCAGTGGTTAATTAGATTCAGATTATGTTAAATTTCGCAACTGGGATTATTACAATTTTTCAGATTTACGAGTGACATTAAAAAAAAATTGAATTTTATTACAAATGCAATCACCGTTGTTATTTATTAAAATATTAAATTGAATTGAATATTAAAAAAATCAGGTGTGTCGGACAATTTTTACATCCTAGATCGAAGCACAGGCTCAATTGGCAATTAAATTTCACTTTAGCCCCCCTAGCGCAACTATTAAACTCTTCGACATCGACGCCTCCAATTAACTTGGAAATCTTACAAGTCGTCGCGCTCGCCGAACAGAGAGCAGGAAGAAGCCAAACGGCGACGGTTGCTCAACCCTTTGGAGCGAAGGATCCACGATCCTGGATACCCTAACGGAGTGTCAGGCCTGTGTATACGCGTATTGCACGCGATGTGGAAATCGGCGGTGGCGACGTGGTGAAGCGCGGCGTGGTCGAGCAAGAGAGGCGAGAGACGCGGCCACGAAGGTGTGAAGGCCACGCAAGAAGGAAAGCAACCCGCATTGTGGATCCGAGAGACAGGGGGCCCCCTTGCTCGTTTCTCGGTGCAGGCCTGCCAATGAACGGCATTCCAACGGCATCTCGACTCGTTCATTGTCGATCCCCCCTCCCTCTTCTTCTCGAAGAACACTTTCGATCAATCCGGTCTTCTCCTAAACGCGGCGCAACTCCTGTCGCTCGCTCGCTACCTGTCGTCACCTTGCACCTGGACGATCGGAACCAGCCACCCTCGGACCTCGCGACTTCGATCGCTCTTTGCGATTCTTTCGCCTTATTTTTCTTTTTTGGTTTCTTTTGTTCTTTGCTCGTTGCGTGTCTGGGTGTTTTTCCTTTAAATTTATCTTTTTATTTTGCACTTGAAATCACACAGCGATCGTTTCTTCTCTACTCGTGTTATATTTTACTACGACAATTGAACGGAACTCTAGGAAGAATTTTCCACTCTGTTCCACTCACGATTCCTTTTGTATTTCCTATTCCCTTCATTTCGTTCATTGCAATCTTAAATACAATTATAAAAACCAACTTAATCACTGCCTCGATTTACCCCCTCCCTCCTTTTCTCTGACGCATTCTATCAATTTTATTAAACTCACAATTTCAACTTCAGTCTTTCTCTTTCTTCTCTTAAATATATTCGTCCTTTATTCATTTCTTTGCAGGTATACGCGTGCGTTCACTGCAATCGTTTACCACTACTCACGAAGAGCTTTCGACAGATCTCTCTTCCTTTCTGTGCTTCTCGATCACGGACCCACTTGCCCAACAGCACTTACACGTACTCTCTCGCGTTATTCCCGGTCTCTCAGGCAATCTCACGGCGCTTTACCTCTTTTACCAGCCAGCAATGACTCACAATGCTCGTTTTTAACAATGAAAGGATTAACTGCGTCGCGAGTGTACAATGCTCATTGAAAACCGGGCGCGTATTTCACAACGTTATCGTTGCCCGATCGTTCGCGACTCGATTCTCGAAATTTCGTTAAATCTGGCAACCTGACCCTAACTCGCCGATCTCCGTTGTACACGCAACGATCCAGTTTCCATCGGTGTTTTGCAACAGGTATTCGATTCTGAACGAACAAAGAAGACTTTAGCGAAACGAGAGCCTGGAAAATTATGTTACTTCGAAAAACGTAACAGTCGATAACCAGCATTTCTATCGCGACAAACTCGACGGAGGATTGACGCCGGTAATCGAACAAGGCGGTTCATTGGTGCCCGAAGTCATCGCCGTCAGCTGATAGCTCACGGTTCACGGATCGGGTGAAATTGTCGGCCCGAGCCTCGGTGACTTCACGAAGGAAGAACGAAGTGGATGACAGTGAGTCACCGCGGGCGTACTCGTTTATTGACAGACAGAGGACACGATCGACGGTGTAGCTATTACTAAAAAAAGAATCGCCGAGGAGAATATTGTTTCTGTCGATGCTCACGTCTCCTCTCTCTATGATATCATCTTTCCAAAATCGTCGACAAAGAGCTCCTTCAGACTCTGCTCGCATAACAATCGCGTGTCCGATGCTAAACGCGCACTAAGCTACTAGACTGACTCATAGATCGAAAAGAAAAATATCTCTTGTGCGTTTAACATCGCTGATCCATTTAAATCGTCCATCTAATAGCCCGTCATGCCCGTCACGCGGGCATTACGCGTAGGTTTATCAAACACCTTTGATTTACCCTCTCTCTTGCGGGGAAATTAAGAGATTAATCTTGCAGAAATGACGTGAATTTTGACAGCGATATTATTTCCATTTAAATGAAATAAAAACACGCAAGAGTGTGTCAAATACCCAAAATTATAATACTTTATAAAATAAAACACGTAGAAATATAAAAAATATAATATATAAATATAAATATATCTGCACGAACATCACGAAATATAATTACAATTCTCAGATCATTTGTCAGTGACCACAAGAGGTATTGGTACTTTATCTTTCACCCCCAACGTCCCTTTTCCAACGAACAAATAAATCAATGGCTACAAAACATTAACAGTCCGATAGAACGCTAATCTAAATCGATCCTATCCCTCGTTCTCAATTTTCAATCTCCGACGAATGAACAAAAAGTACAACGAATGCCGCAATTTACACTTTTTTTGGTGCTCCAAATTAAGTTTGTCTCTCATCTCCAATTTCCATTTGCCGATAAAAAAGAAATTCCTGTCGCCAAGCTAGAGGAAGGGGGGAGAAAGAGAGGAAACAATTCTCGAGAGAACAAGATCTCGAGAGACGGACAAAGGTGGCACAGCGCGGCTGGAGGCCGTCTCTCTCCGCGCGGAACACGTCGCGAAATAAAACGCGGTTCGTCGACCCTGTGCACCAGCTGACGTTTTCAGTGCCGGGAACGCTCTCGGCTGCTCGCGCCGGCTCCTTTCATCCGCTTGATCCCAGCGCCGATGATTCACTCTCCCCGTTCCCAAAGCAGCCGAATAGGAGACGAAGGACGATCGCGACGAGGACGCGTGTGCGGATTGTTCGCCACGCTTCTTTTTGCCATCGCCTCCTTCACTTTCCCCCTCCCTCTTGCCCTGTTTTGATCTCGTTTCGTTCTCTCTAGAGATAGGATCGAGTAGCTTCAAATCTTCGCTCGTTTACAAATTAAAGAATGTCGTAATAAAAAGAAGATCTCGTCACGAAATGGGGAGGATGACAAATGTTTTTGGTAAGAGGATTCTGCGGTCGATTGAAAAGTTTCACAGAATCTACCCCTTTTATTATCTGTGATTAAGTATTATTATTATATTTATATAATTATATTATTTATTTCCGATGGTATTTGCAAGTATATTCAAACTGAAGCTGGACACTTTTCTGACTATTTGCGGAAGTGAAGCTGATACTCGGTAGATAATGCAGGTGGAATGCCGATAAATAGAAAATGGCGTCGTGTAAAAAAGAAACAACGCGGATGAACATCTTGCAAACACTTGATGTGACTGCATTTTTGATATCTATGTATGGATACTCTAGGGCTTGAAACCCTTGTTTGTGCAAAAACGAAATACATTTTCATTTATTACTTGCACGAATAAACAGATTCATACGAAACGAACATGGTTGTCGCAACACTCCGAGGGTTAATTTTGAGTCTTAGAAACATCGAATTACTCACAAATACGCAGTTTCCTTTTTTTACACTTATTCAAGAATTGCGTAAAACGAATACACTGCGATCGAAACATTTTTACTAGCGTTTGGTGATTCACGAAATTGTAAGTTATCGAGTACTCGGTCCCATATCTTTAGCTCTTTCGTCCTTTCGATCGGAAACGTCCTACGAAAGGAACGAAGATGGATCCGCGGAAACTATAGAGGCGAAGAGAAGGTCGAGAAGACGAGAGAGAGAGAGAGAGAGTCTCTCTCGGGGAACGGTGTCTGGCCGGCTTTTATTTGGCAGCAACGAGACGATGACCTCACTGCTCATTAATGCCTCGCCAAGCTGGCTAAATCGGGCGTCGCTGACGAATCTGGCACGGTGTCCGCAACGCTCCGGACACCTTGTGAAAAATGTGCCTCGTTTCTCGGAGTTCTCACCCCTGGTCGGTCACCGCCTCCCGACCGAATTAGAATTCGACTTTTGTCCTTCGACCCTTTCGGTTCGCTCCGAAAAGAAAGAGCAAAGCATTTTATGGATATTAAATTCCGGTGTTTCTTGGTTTGATAACGTCCGATAAAACATTTCCTCCGGAAAGTGCATCGGTCGTAGCTCTTTTGATCTGTTGACATCTTGGACAATACGTTCGCGAAATAGCGTTGCCCTGGTTTTTATTCCGGAATTTCTTAAAATCGGCATCTTTCGAGATTAAGTAACTTCTATAATACTAAAATTCGAAGAGTGAAATTGGACGGTTGATCGTTGTTTAGTGCTTGCTTGATTTTAAAGTGGAAATGCATCTCGTCTTACTTACGAGATTTTTAATACCAGAAATACAATACTAGAACGATCGAAACGACCAATTTCTAAATTGTAGAAGCATCCCGATTTCGTTTACGCTTCGTACTTTGCATTCTCATTCAACTGTCTCTTTTTTTCCCCACCAAATTCCTAAATTCTTTTTCCTCCAATTAATTCCACCTTGCAAATTGTCGTTCTTTTTTTTTTTTCACTTTAACGGACACGACCTATCCTCGAATCTGATTCATGCCCCCGTTCGTCGATCCATTTAGCTGCAAACGGGCAGTGCCAAATCGTTATCAATCAGAAAGACGACGGTGGAACACGTGTAGCGAGCGCAGTAAGCTGGCAGAATTCGTCGAGCGCTCTCGTGCCAGCTGCTCTTTG
Source organism: Melipona beecheii (assembly GCA_032399605.1). NCBI lineage: Eukaryota > Metazoa > Arthropoda > Insecta > Hymenoptera > Apidae > Melipona > Melipona beecheii. The sequence continues at coordinate 3,848,449 of JAUCMO010000501.1, read as the reverse complement.
GAAATGCCAGCGTTTGACAAAAAGCGTTGACAGCTCGCGAGCGACAGCGCGTTGGAAAGCGTCCTGCACACGTTCCCCCTCTCTTTGCGATTTTCGCGACTCGAGTGGCGCAGCAGCAGGTCGATCGAAGGCGACCGGAGGACTTTGTTCCTCTCGACAGTTTTCGTTCTGCTCTAGTTCCCTTACTTTCACCCGGGCGTCGATTAAAAAGCTGCACGTCGCTGGTGTCTCGCGCGAAATCGGCGTGACGACTCATCGAAGATCACCACGCGACGATAGAAAAATTCCTCTCGAGGAATCGACGAGAGGCAAGCTGCTTCAGCTTTGGGAAATTTTGAAATTGAAGTCGATTAAATTTACTGACTGACAAGGAGAACGAACGACTACCGAGAGAGAAGACGAGGTGAAAACTCGTCAATTGGAATTTCGAGGAGAATTCAGAGATTACGGTTTCCACGAATCTCTGGCGAATGGAAAGTTTCGAGAGCAGAGTATTCTCAGAGAAATGTTACAGCGTCGTATATTTAAATGGTTGTAACGAGCGGGCTGTTCGCGTTTATGCAGAAATGTGCAGAAGGCACGTAACGTGCGAAAGTATGGAAATCACTAGTATGAATACAACGAATAGCGTAAAAATGAATGGAAACGTATCTGCGGTATATTACGACATTTAATGGCCAGATATTAGATATCTTTATATTTGAAAGAAAACGAGCAATAATAATTTTCATAATTTTGTTTATGATAATTATGACCGTAGAACTATTAAATTGCAACGATCACGACGTTTTTTAAAGTGTCTTGAAGTTACTTTTTTTTTTTGGGACATCTGATTAAAGTATAATTAAGGCTCGAACTACGTAACTAGTCCATCGAACGTTATTTCTTTATCAGTCGATTCAAAATAACACTACGCTTCATTTTCTCGCATTTCCCATCACTTCCTTGCATTTACGAAAACGTGAAATTGCACAAATATCCACGGTCCAGCAGTGAGATGATCGACGAGATACTCAATTTACGAATAATACACTTACGACGTTATCTCTCTACCAATGAAAATTATATTAACACTGGAACTACCAAAATGGTCAAAACGACTTGTTTTCTACTTTTTTTCTAGACTAGTTTCGCAATGAGATTTTAATAACTTTTGTAATATATACGAATAAAACCTTGCACTCCAACTTCTCTAGTGCAATTTTTCTATCTCAGTGTTATTTCAGTGTAAAAACTTCAGTGTGTATTCTCCTTCGCCCTACCAATTGCACGAATTTGCGAAAATATCGTAGTCCAGTTAACGAGCAACGACAGTTCCGCTGCAGAGATGATCGAACGGCGAGTTTTACGATTCCCGCTGGACACGGACGGGCCCCCGATGGGTCCAGGAATCGAGGCGATGATTCGAGGGAGAAGCAAGTGGATCGAGCGAGCTGCGACGGCTGGGTGAGTCAGAGAGAAAGTAAGAGCCGTGGCAACCTCGTGATTCGACGGTTTGACGGGCCTAGGAGAACAGGCCACGGATTAGAAACGCGACTCCACCGGAGGGGGGCCATCGTCCGCTGCGACGTTCGTCGTTCTTTCGCGCCGCGAGTCGCGAGGAAATTTCACGACGCGCGATTCAAACTTCGCGATTCGAACTTTGGAATATTCTTGCTCGATATTTCCTATTTCCGTTTCGAACATTCCAAATTTCCGAGTTTCTAACACACGCGGGTTTTGACCCCTTTGTCTTGTAACATCTCGACTTGGAACTCAAACTCGAATATTAAATTTTAACGTGACAAATTGCAACAACTAAAGCTTGCCAAAAGGAGATTTCCCGGGCAATTCCCGCATTTCTATTTCTACGCAGTCAAAACTAAAGATAGATTTCTCTTTAGTTGAACGTATCAGCTTTCAAAGTTAATTTAGTGTTAGATTGTTGCAGAAATAACTAAACTTCTAACAAAATTCTTGGGTTCTTTATTTACTGTATTGTTTCTTTTTCTAGGTAGTCAAAATTGAAGGTAGATCTTGGTTAAATATCTCAGCTTTCAAAGATAATTTAAGAACAGATTGTTGCAGAAATGACCAAACTCTTAATAAAATTCTTGGCTTCTTTATTTACTGTACTGTTTCTTTTTCTAGCTAGTCAACAATTGAAGGTAGATCTGGGTTAAATATCTCAGCTTTCAAAGATAATTTGAGAATAGATTGTTGCAGAAATGACCAAACTTTTAATAAAATTCTTGGGTTCTTTATTTACTGTATTGTCTGTTTTTCTAGGTAATCAAAATTGAAGGTAGATCTTGGTTAAATATCTCAGCTTTCAAAGATAATTTAAGAACAGATTGTTGCAGAAATGACCAAACTTTTTCTTAAAATTCTTTTTAGCTAGTCAAAATTGAAGGGTTCTTTATTTCACTTTCAAAGTAATTTAAGTTGTTGCAGAAATGACTTTTTTGGGTTCTTTTTTTACTGCAGGTAGTCAAAATTAGAAAATTAAAGGTAGATCTTGGTTAAATATCTCAGCTTTCAAAGATAATTTGAGAATAGATTGTTGCAGAAATCACCAAACTCCTAATAAAATTCTTGGGTTCTTTCTTTACCTACTGTATTGTCTGTTTTTCTAGGTAATCAAAATTGAAGGTAGATCTTGGTTAAATATCTCAGCTTTCAAAGATAATTTAAGAACAGATTGTTGCAGAAATGACCAAACTCTTAATAAAATTCTTGGCTTCTTTATTTACTGTATTGTTGTTTTTCTAGGTAATCAAAATTGAAGGTAGATCTTGGTTAAATATCTCAGCTTTCAAAGATAATTTAAGAACAGATTGTTGCAGAAATGACCAAATTCCTAGTAAAATTCTTGCGCTCTTTACTTACTGCATTATTATTCCTGTTCTGTGTTCCATGTAGAATACAAGTTTAATAATTCAGTTGATAGTTCTAGCGTCAAATCGAAGAATCCCGAATGACGTTGCTAGAACAGAAAGTTCCAGCAAATTTAAAAAATACATGAAAACTGCGATGGAAACTTTCTCGTCCCACTTCGCACGTAAGAACCGGCGAGTTCGTAGTTTGGAAGCAAAAACGCGAGAATTTTGTCACATCGGTAAAATGCAGCTCGATCGAGGCTTTTCAACGGTATCGCTGCTCGCAGAGTGGTGAAAGGTTGTGAAAAACGGCGTGGAAAAAAAGGTGGTGCTCCGTGACACCGAAAGGGAAAGGAAACGAACGAGGGAGATGCACGGTAATTTCGCAGTGAGAAAGCGTGGCTGTTCTCTCCCCCCGTTTCACCGCGAAACAATGCAATTTCCTCATCTCGCTGCGATTCGTTCCGAGATATTACGAACAAAGAGAAAAAGAAGAAAGAAAAGAAAGAAAGAAAGAAAGAAAGAAGAAACTGTCCTTTCTTAGTTCAACTGCCCGTGGTATCGTCACGTGCTTTGCTGTAATTTTGTTTTTCTCGACGTATCGAACGAGGGGAGAAGGACGGGAGGAGTAATCGAGCCTCGCTCGAAAATGATTCGAGAACAGAGGCGATTTACGGTAACCCATTAAACGATCGTACACGCTTATCGTTGGTGATTGATGGTAAAAGTGTAATAACAACTGGAGGAGATTTGTTATTAATCTCTGCCAGGCGCGGAGCTTGTTATTAATCAGAGTGGTTTTTGCACGAGAAATGTGAAGAAAGGTATCTTTAATTTATCTGTCATCGTTTTGCGAATTTATTAGAGTGCAACTCGCGAAAGGACTGTACGGAAGAGACAATTTATAACTTTGTAAAATGGCACTGTATTTAACGAGCAGCAGCGAATAAACGATCGTTATTAATTTCTGGCATGAGATTATACATCGATTCTCGTAAATCAGTGCTCGATATCACAGAGAAGATAAATGATTAACTCTTAACTGTTTGCTACGAAACACGTGGGAAATTTGAAAAAAATTATGAAAAGTATAGAAAATAAATTACACGATAATAACAACAACAACAACAACAACAACAACAAATAAATAAGTAAGGAAACATTGAATTTTGCCGTTAATTTAATTAAAAGAATTAAATTAATTTATCCAATTGATCTTCATACTGCAAAGAGTTAAATTATCATCGGATTACAGCGGGTGTTGTCCCAAGCGCCATCGGCGAAAGCGTACACGCAGAAATGTTACTTTATTCGCACGACATTATCGAGAGTGAAAATCACACAGAACAGGATGGGAGTTTTTCCATGGAGAGAGAAGATTCCTGCGGTGCGGATTCCTACGGACGCGTAACAAGACGCGCGTGTCAACGATTCGACGGCGCCACGCGTTCGCATCTTCACACGCCACGAATTACCGAACGATGCGTCACACGAGCGCTTCTGCTTTTCTCTCGTCGGCGACGCCTCGAGAGACGAGACGGGGCAATAAAATATCGGGAACTGCACGTTTTAATTGACGCCTGGACGGCGAACGAATTAATTAAAAGCAGAAGGAGAAGGAGTATCGAAGAAACTACGAGAATTAACCCCTCGTCTCGTAACATCGAGTCGTGCAACGAGCAAACTGTAAATTTCAACTTGAATTTCGTTTTTCTTTAAACTGACCATCGACGAACGAAAACTACACATTATACACAATATTCGACGAGCAACGAATTACCTCGAAAATTGAAATTGTTCGTTACGTGGCCATGCCCAATAATTATAACAGTCGTAACAACATCCGAAACGACTGCTCGTACGAATTTTTTATTAAACGCGCGTTTGCAGCAAGTATTTCAAATTTTACGAACAACGAGACAAAGTTCTCAACAGATTGAGAAGAGGTTGATAAGAGATCTTCTCCCTGCTGGGAAATTTGTTATTGAAACTGTTACCGAAACCATTGTTGCCACGATGGAGGAGGATGCACGCTGATGAATCCACCGGTTTCGAAAGCTGGCTACGAGCGAGGATGTTGAAGATTTCGTGGCTCGATAAAGCCTCGAACGAAGAAAAGAAAAGCGACGCGACCGTGGTGTAATTCATAATTGAAAGGGAGATTGGTCCAAGATCCAACGGAACGCGTGGTTACGAAATACCCGGTTGGGAGGAGGAGGATGACTCGAGGAAAAGAAGAACTAGCTTTCACGCTTTGCTCTTATCCAGGATAACACGTCGAACTTTGCAAAATTCGTATCGGTATCGGTATCTCTGTGAATCATGTTTATGAATCACTGTCCAGATTTGGACAGTTGGAGGCAAGAGTTGTCCGTCGCGACATCATTTTTTACCCAATTTAGCTAATTTTCTACGCAAGTTTGCTTTGTACATAAATATTAGGAGTCGAAGCTTTTGACCGGGGCGTAAAATTTTACGACCGTCGAGATAAGGATGAGACGAGATTCTATGTGATTTCCTATATAAAGTATATATATTATCATATTGGGAATTGGGAATTGAAGATTTTGATTGGTGCGTAAAATTTTACGCCCATTAAACGAATAACAGATATAGAAATAATTCCTTCGTTTGCGCAGCGAGATTCATATGAATAAAGTATAAAGCTAATCTTCTTTTTTTTAAAAAGTTGCGAGACATTTGTTGCAAATGTACGTATTAAAAAATTAGTGTCCGATGTTTGTAGCGAGTATCGAGAACGATTAACGATCTTAATATTAAAATATACATCAAACTTGATGTAACAATTGCGATAATCGGTATAACATCAACGAAATGTTAAAACGTTTTCTCTCACGACCCGCAACGATGAAATCATTTTTCACTTACGTCACTTGCGTCGACTACGCCAACACTTGCTTGACACAGACAGACGTAGTTAAAACAAACGTTTTCGAGTGAAGTTTTACCGATAACAATCGCAACGCAATCGGTTAAGCAAGCTTTCGAGCCTGGAAAATACCGTATTCGTCGGTGCAAACAAATGCGATCGATTCTACTTAAAGTTTAATCATCGACATCAATATTTCCATCGGCCGTCGCGCCGATTTCGCATTGTCCGGCAATATTTTTGTTTAAACGCCGCGAAGATTACCGTCTTTTTATCGGCGGATCGTGATAACGAATTCCGTGGACGGCGTGCGTCATTCTCCGCTGGCTCATGGTGGTTCGTGGAACCATGAAAAAGGAAGCAAAGTCCAATCGTTGATAAATCATAAATCATGCTGTGCGCATTCTTTTCGAAAAGGTACGCGTGAGTCAACGACGATCATTCGACGAGTTCGCAAAATGCAAGTTAGAAATTGCGTAGAAAGTCTTGAAATTTCAACTAAACTAAAATTCTATTCAAACCATATTTACATACATCACCTTTCTTATTTTTCCATTTATCTCCTATTAACTTTAAATTTTACTAGTTGTCGCTTCGAAATTCGAACTTGAAAACTCCCTGCAAATGTGTCACTATGCGTCGTGTTTTTCAAAATTTTCGTTTTTCATCTCGAAACACCGCTTTGATCTTTATCCTCGCCCATCCGTCGTAGATAAATTAAAAGCCTTGGCCCAGAGAGATCGCTCGCAGCGGGATGACTCGAAGGGATGAAGAATTCCTTTGCAGAAGCGTCGCGCGCACGTCTCGTTGATGAAGATTTCTCGAGTTCGTTCAACCGGACGTCGTGGAAGAAAGAACCGGTAGGACTGGAACGTTATTTGCGCAGAGACTATGCATCATCCGGGGACCGTGATGTGTGCCTGACGATGGCCTCGGTTTCACGCGTGAATGGCGCGTCGGAGTCCTCGAGCGGTATATATTTGCCGGGGCACCCTCGACAACGAGGAAATCGCGGTCAGGGATCGCGGTGCTTTTCACGGATGATAAACGGAGGAACGAGACGGAGGAAAGAGGGAGACGGATCACGTCGGTCGAAGCTTCGAGCGCTGTTGGAGCGTTCGAGTGGACGTAGAAATGGTATAAGAAAATATATCGGAGGCTGGAGGTAATAGACGGTGCTCTCCAGTTTCAGCAACAACGTGGTGGCTGCTGTTGACGTTACGTTGAGTTACGGAGAGATCGAGGGAACCGAATTCCTCAACTTTGATATAATCAACGCTGGATTAATCATCAACGTTGATCTTCCGTGGATTCACAAAGGTTATTTTTATTTTTTAGAAATTTTTCTGATCTAAATGTTCTGGCGTCGTGTTCTAGGTCTCTGACGTTGACAACGAACGTTGGCTGTTAATTTACACAAAAATACTTTGATACATCATAGGTAAAATACTAAGTGACTTACAAGTCTATTTCTTTCACCTTTGTCACACGTTTACCCAACACAGCAGGATGACTGCTTTACCGTTGTAGATGATACACAGGGGGGATCAGAACAAATGAAACGTCATATGTTACGTCAATTTCCCAATTTGTCCCAATTGTCCTTAACTGAATCGCACAAATCTTCAAACAATGACGTCGACGCACGATACACAAATTGTCACAAAGTTACTGCTGAAAATCACCAATTTTTACCAGCAACGAAAAATTGGGACAACCGGAACACAGCTCGGCCCGGTTGCGCAACGAAGAGAGAAAAAGGGATGGTGATTCAACGGGATCCGAAATCTCATCGAGAACGGGCCGTCGTCCGCGATTCCTAGCTAAAACAGGGTCGGCAAAAGGGGTTGGAGGAAGAGAAACAATGCGTACACGTCATACGCATTCGATGAATAAGCCGGTGAATTAGGGACAGTTGAAGGGGAGGGGGGGGAGAAGGTGGTAGAAGTATCAAAGGGAACGGAGGATCGTGTCGAAGGGTGGACGTGGTGAAAAACCAGATTGGGGGGGGGCAAGGGCGCGTGTATGCGCTGGACAACACGTTAGTCATTGATACACTTTAAACCGAGCTTCTAGCGGGTGACTCACATATAATAATCGTCATCGACAGCTGATCCCAGATGCGTCGAGTCCTGTGTTTCTCCCTCGATTGGATGCCGCTTAGCGTCGAGGGCTGCTTCGCCCCACTCCCCCCTCCCCCCAGCGTGGGGATGCCTCTCTAAGGATGCTGCGCGAAGGGATCGACAAAAGCAAAATATAGCCATTCTGGCAGCTCCCCCTCCCCTCCCATCGTCGACCGGATGGCCCGCTCAAAAAGCGATGACTAATTCATTAAAGGCCCGCGTGGCCCGAAAACGGCGGCAGCCTTCACGCATCCACGCTTTTCCGATTTTCAATTTGGCCCTTTTGGAGGGGGGAAGGTGCGGTGAATCCCACGGGCGCTGATCGAGCTAATAAGAGTCACCCTTCTTTCTCTCCTCCCTTTGCTCTGCTCTGCTCTCTCTTTTTCTCTCTCTCTCTCTGCTCGTCCTTCCTCTTTTTTTCTCTCTCCGTGTTCGTCTCTCCTTTCTCCCCCGAAAGCGCGTTCGTTACGCACTCGATGATGATTCAACCGGTCGCCGACCGTTTGACGCGACGCTTCTTTTGTGACGAACTATCGAGAGCGTATATTTGGAGCCGCTTTGTGCGTTGCGCGGCTTGATGAATGATTCGGCGGACGACGAGATCCTCGGGGCGCGTCGAAGTGGCATGTGCTTTCCCGTGTTGAAGATCAACGACAGCGGAGGGTGCTCCAGACGGATTTGATCCGACTCGTTGACCGGTAGGAATTGCTATTTACTTTACCATTACCGCTACGGCTGATCGATCGAAGGTGAATCGATCTGTTATCTCGATCAATCGTTCGACTCGCTAATTCTTGTGGATTCTTTCTTGTTTTGCCGTCAATTACACGAGAATTGATTTACTTTGCCAGCAATGGATTGCCAATTATTATTATTATTCGTAATTATACTGTTAGGAAAAAATGTTGTTGTTTCGAGGAAATTGACTTTCACCCTAACTCGAACTGGTCCCAATAAAATAAGAATTAAGCAAATCCACCAAATTCCAAATTAATAATCGTCGCGATCGATATTCTTTGAAAAAAAAAAAAAAGGGCGAAAGATCACGCGATTGCGCCGCAGAATCGAATGCCGCGAGTGTCGAACCGCTGAATGGCACGAACGCGGTTTGAACGAAAGGTTTCGATGAACCTGGGTCGGCCGGACCGAGCTCTCGCTGGACGTAACGCAATTTGCATGAATTACAATCGGCGGTTGCTGTCGGTTTGCGCGTTACGCGGCGACCCGCGGGACCTACACACGCGCAAACTCGTGCAAACGTCGGTCGCACTCTGTTAGTCCCTTTGTTCTCGCGTGGAACGAGAATCGTGAGAATTAGCAGGATCGCGTGTTCCACCGCGATGGCCGACTCGACGCTTGTGCGTTACCTCGTTACCGCTCCCGGAGCCGACCGTTACACGTCTCTCTCGATCGTTCGCGTAAATCGGCATTCGCAACATTCCTGCCGATCTTTAATCGGCGTACGTCATTTCAGAATCGTTATCGACACCGACGTCGATATATATTTGCGCGTGTGACGTGCGTATTGTCCTTGCTCTTATCGCGACAGAAGGACGAGCAATATCGCAAATAAAGCAAAACGGGTCGTTCGATCGATTCACGCGATGATTCACGCGGCGTCCGGCATCCGGACGCTGAAATGATGTATTTGCCCCGCGATCGCGTTTGTTATTCGAGCGATACCGCAATCTGTTTGCATCGGGATCTGCTTGGAAAAATATTCTGTTCCTCCGTTGACATTCCGTCGGCCGAGAATTGGAAAAATGGCAAAATCAACGACATTCTTTCTGATCAATATGCCGTGTATAAATTGCGATTGTGGCAGTCGTTGCGGCCAATCGAAATTCTCTCGTGAAATTTTCCGTTTTTTAACTGTTTTGCTACCACGAAGATCTTGCTTCCACGGGAATGATTATAAATAATAAATTACAAATATTAATAATTCACCGCACTTTGAAGTTGAGCTTTATTTCCAATTCTTTTATTTTGCTTCTTGAATTAAATTGGGCTAACTTTACAATTCGATGGATCATTATTCTGAAAAATTATTATTAGGCCGAAAAGATCTTGTCTTTATCTTTAGAAAGATCAAATGATCATGAGAAAAAAGTTTACGTTAACTACGTTCGATAAAAAAACAGAAAAAAATTGGAAACTTTTATTTCTAACGGAATAATGAATACTGGAGCAAAAAGAATACGGAATATTTTGTTCGACTGTCTCAGAATAATTCAAATAAGATGAATATTCTCGACAGAAATTATCAATCAACGATGCACTATATTATTAATGTTATTTTATTGTTCTACTCTTCCATCATGCTGCAACTTTTCGCGCAAAATTTGTCGCGTTGTGCAAACGTGTAACAAATCATTTTTCCAATGGTAGCCAGAAAATCAGGGGGTAGATGATGATCCCCTTTCGTCGGTTTGTTCGGCAAAATGGCGATAAGATCGGGTCGATGATCGTGGAAAGAGGGTGTCGCGAACACGATCGGGAACGGCCACGCGGTGATCGAATCTCGGCGACTGGTTCCCGTGGGTGGCTCCTCCGCGAGGATGTAATTCGACGTTAACGTAGCGGAAGTCGCGATAAAACGGCCGAACAGCAGATAGCGCGCGCTCTCGCAAGAATGAACACGATTACGAAGTCTCAATGAACGGCCACCTCGGTTACGATGGTGTTGTTCCCCACCGGAAACGGGAGGAGATAGCGCGAAAACTGTAACTTTCGCGGCGGGTGCCACGATCCAAGTATAGCTACCGTTCCGTTACCAATGTCGCAACGCTTTTGCAATTTCGAGCATAATTTCAATTTGATCGTTTTGATCAGTCCTTTCAACATTGCGAGTGAACTGATTCGTCGCTCGTTGACTGAGGTGTTCGCAGTGTTTTATACGTAAAGAAATAATGAAACAAAAGACCCAGATTCTACCAGAGATTGCTTCGATAGTACACACAATTATACGCATAATATAAACGTAATATAAACAACAAAATTATTATTGCGTATAACAATAACTGTTAATGATTAGACACTCGTTTGCTACTAACGAGCAATGTAATCCGGTAATGTAACGTTCGAATAATAAGATAGTCGAAAAATAATAGTTCAAGAGTTTCCTTGTTTCCGCGTCGAAAATGGACGTGGAAACTTTATTGAATGTGTCCATTTCTAATGAAAATCAGACAAGTTGCACTTGCAAAAATATTACGAGACCTTCCAATACTGACATTAGACATAAATACTTTTATCTACGCCCTCAATCCACGTTCTCTTTTGGAAAAAACTGGAACTGCCCTGTAAAAAAGAAAAAAAAGAAAAAAGTTTTCAACTTCACGAGTCCGAAAACTCGGATCGAAAATCAGCCGTTGCGAAATTCTTTGGCTCGGCGAACGTCCAAAGCGTCCGTTATCTCTGCTATCGGTCTCTCTTTACGCAAAAGGGAGACGTTGGTCGTCGTTGCGTTTGGCAGACGACTCGCTGAAACGTGCAACGTCCTCGTCGGTCCGATCGCGCTTTCCACCGACGAAAGCGTGACTCACGCGTGTATATTAACCCCGCGGCCGTGTTTACGCTGGCCGAGGCGCGCTCCGTATGGCCGTATGTCAAAATCACGGTTGCATAACGCGCGCGCCCTCCCCTTCGGCCCAGCCTCCGCGCCACCGCCATCCCTCGGGCTCCCCTAATCGACGGGGGGAGGGGGGATATTTAGAGGTGACTCAGGCGTGGATTACGAGACTTGGCTTGGCCACTTTGACCTTAATGTTTAGACCGGAGCCACGCATGGGACGACACGCTCGAGCTGGTCGAAATAGACCGAAAAGAAGAGCTTCTCTCGTCGAGGGGTACAAGCCGGAGCCGTGCTTTTCTTGGCGATGTCGTCGCGCGTGCGTGAGCAATAATTAGAAACAGAAGCCGTGCGATTGGAAATCCAAGCGGAAACGAGGCTCGGGCCGATCGCGGGCAATTGTTCGTCGCGATAAAGCGATCGAGACCACGCGAGCACGATGAGTACGATGAGTATAATCAACGACTGTGTGTTACACACGATGTGGTGTTTTATTTCTCCGTAAATTCTACAAGATCGTGAAAGACGTGATCAATCAAAAGAGACATTGTGCGAATTTCCGTCGAATTTCCTTTCACAGTGTCCACATTCGGAAACAAAGTACGAAGAAGCGTAAATTGATGGGAAAAAGTTGCGAATGAAAGTAAATGCAAACGTTGGACGACAGGTAGAGATCGGGTTACATTTGTATGTTTAGTTGCGAAAGATACATTCATAATTCGACTGGTCAGAACCGGATGCGCGGTGCTATTTCAAGATCGCGAGAAAGTTCAAGAGTTCACACGTAAATGACAGTGCACAAAATAGAATCGCTTTTCGCAGAATTCGACAAGTAAGCTCTGTCTAACGTTTATCTTTATCGAACAACTGAGGAAACGGGAAAATTTACAATCTATAAATTGCCCAATTGTTTTCAAAAAATCTCTAGATTCAAATTGACGCAAATTTAAAATGAAAAAAAAAAAAACTATCGTTTAATAGTAATCTCCTCAAAAATTCCTATATATATAATTTGAACTACATGTTCCTTTAGAAAACCATTCAAGAAAAGTATAAAGTAACAACTAAAATCTATTTCCTCGTATCTTAACCTCAAAACGAACGATAATAGATAAAAAAAAGAAAAAAAAAAAGGAAAGAAGTGAAAGAAGATGGAGTGTCATTTAACACCAACTTCTCGCTAAAGTTGTCAGCTTTCTAAAAATCCTTAGATCTCAAAAACAAAAAAATAGGAAAAATAAAAAGAGAAAAGGATGGATAATAGTTGCAAGCTAATCGCATTCGCGACGCCGCGTGTAACGGACGAGCCGCTTGCATAATTTACGACGAAGACGCAGATGCAGCCGCGCGTGCACCGCGTGAACGAGATTCGAATCGTTGCGTCGTTATCTCCGAGGCGATATCGCGCGTCTCGCTGCATCGTACGAGCGCGGTGGCGCTTAGTTCATCGGTGAATTTAGCCGGCATATATACATATGTATGTATGTATATCGCTCTCCCTCCGTCGCGACGCGCCAGGACGTGTGGCGACAGCGCGCGTTTTTTTTTTTTTTTTTTTCTTTCAAACGGGACCAGAGAACGGGGTTAGGCTAGCCAAGCCCCGCGACAGCCATTTTGCGCCATGCGAGGAGTGATCTACGAGGTTCTAGACGCTGCTTCCTCTCCGCTAATCGCTCTTTGGGATCGAGCTATCGACATCGGTGCATTGAAACTGCTCGTATCTCTCGGAGCAAATAGAAACAAAGTCGAGTTACTGACGATCAAGTTACGTACAAATGATTGGATGGACTCGGTGGAATTTCATCAAAAGCTCGATACTCTTTAGTCGCGTCTCGACAATTTTCTGCACTTTCTGCAAGTTTCAATAAACTATAGAAGCGCCTATTTCGACTCAAAGTCTCACATTTATATTTATATATCTATCGACCAGCATGAAGACCAAATTAAAGACATTTGTTTGAATTGCAAGAATTTAGAAGCGTCCAAATATATACGTTATATTTAATTTATAATTTATGTAATATATAATCTATATAATCTATAATTTAATATATAATCTAATATAATTTATATAAACTCGAAAATCTGCATAACGTGTATGCAAGTACGATATAAGTAACGCTCTCCTCGGCCGGACATCCGGCAGCCGGTGCGTCGAAAGATCCTCCTTTGAGACGAAGTTTCTCGCAGATCGCTCAAAGAGAGGAAAAGCACACCGCACAGACGTGTGGTAGGGTCCCGTAGAACGCGGAAGAAGCTGTCCATGAGCGCGCGTGTCATTCTGTTTGTTATGCTTTCCACCGCGCGGACGCTTACTTCATCGCTAATTTAACCGGTCGCCCAGCTCTCGTCATCCGGCGGGGGAAACTCGCAGCATCCTTCGCGCGTTTCGACGCACTTACGGCTGTCGATAACCTTTGTCTCGAGTCACCAGAAGATTCGATTCGATTTGAATATTTGTAATCTCTTTTTCACGACGGAGGCGGAAAATCGCGGAAATCGCGGCTGGAAGGAGAGAACGGGCGTGATCGTGGCGAGCGACGAAGTGGGACCATCGTCCACGACCGGACGCCCCGTGCGCTTTTACTGGCAATAAACCGGGAGCGTGACGCAAATCGGGGATAAATTTAAACGAGTGCCCGTGACGCGAGCCGCGAGTTATTCCTCATTTTCGGGCCGACGCGGCCGAGACACCACGAGCGAGCACGTGGACCACAGGCGTTTCAGAAAGATGCCTATTCTATTTTTTGACCGAGCAAAATCGCGCGTCCCAACCGACGATTTCGGAAGAAATCGGCAGGAGTCTACACCTTTCCGGAAGATCCGGGACTGTAATCGTCTAATCTCGAGAATTCGCGTAAAAGCTGCAGTGTGCCAAACCTAACCCAAACCTAACCTAAACCTAACGCTAGACGATCGTTGTTTTTTTTCATTCATCAAAATTCAAAATTCAAAAATCTGTAGTTCGAATTCTTCTTCTTCAAAGTTTCATCAGATGAATTTCTATTTCATTTCCAATTTTTTGAAACGTAACTTTTTGTTAGAAAGTGCTTCTCTGTTTCTCTCGAGAGTATTTCTACATAGAAGAATTTAAATCGTAGAACAAAATCTACCGTTTGTAAAATGTAACAAATACTAATTTTCCTAGTAGTAAATTTGATTCTACTTTGCAGGAAATTTTCGAAATTACGAAACATCTCAATTTTAATGCATAACAAATATAAAACAATTATACTTGTTATTCTAGTCTTTCAATGACATTTCCAAGAATTAGTTTTTACGAATTAGCACAAAAATCCACAATTTTGTTACAATTTTGTCAGTTTCCACCTATAAAGAAATGAATTTGCACGAGTCTCGACAGTTTCCAGATCGAAGGCGTTCAAATTCGAGTAATTCTTTCGACGTGAATGCGAAATTTCATCGATCGAAAGTTTCGACCGAAATTATCAAATTAGGGCCGCGAGTCTTCGTTTATCAGCTATTGATAGTGAGTAATTTTATTATTAATTCGTAATCAAGGTCACTACCAATCGCAACAACAGATAATCGTATCGAACGACGGTCGGGCTACGTGTTTAATGTTGAGCGTCACCTTTCACTATTGTAAAACGATAATTAAAAAAAAAAAAGAGAAGACAAAAAAGAACAATCAAACGTCACGTCCAATGTTGAGACGATAATAGAACTCTCCTGGTACATATGTACGAGCATCGACACTGAAACTTTATTTTCAGTTGTAAACCGACGTGAATATCGTTTAATCTTTCACGCTTGAGTGATTCATTACCGCATTATCACTGAAGCTGGCTTCAATTATACTTGTATCGATTTACGAAGCGTCGCGAATGACGAAGAGTGTCAATTTCTCGAGTCAAATTTAAAATTAAATTCAAATTACCAAGAGTCTGAAAGTTTAATATACCAAAGGAAGAGAAACAAGGCGACAAACTGAGAATTCATCTTTGAACATTTCGACAGATTTGTTTAACCATTGTGTCATTTCTACTTTTATTACATTACTGATTATGGAATATCTATACTGTACTTATTATGGAATATATAATATGAAATATGATTAGAGAATATCTATGATATACTGATTATAGAATATCTATACTGTACTTATTGTAGGATATATAATATGGAATATGATTAGAGAATATTTATGATATACTGATTGTAGAATATCTATACTGTACTTATTATAGAATATATAATGTGGAATATGATTAGAGAATATCTATGATATATATGATTCTATAGAGAATATAATGTGATATGATTGAATATCTATGATTATAGAATATCTATACTGTACTTATTATAGAATATATAATTATTATATGATATACTGATTATAGAATATCTATACTGTACTTATTATAGAATATATAATATGGAATATGATTAGAGAATATCTATGATATACTGATTATGCAATATCTATACTATACTTATTATGGAATATATAATATGGAATATGATTAGAGAATATCTATGATATACTGATTATAGAACATCTATACTGTAGTTATTGTAGAATATATAATGTGGAATATGATTAGAGAATATCTATGATATACTGATTATAGAATATCTATACTGTACTTATTGTAGAATATATAATGTGGAATATGATTAGAGAATATCTATACCATACTTCAGTTTTCGACTGAAGGCTCAAAGGGTTGGAAATGCATCTTGGAATGATTGAAAGAGACAAGGGGTGAAAAGGTGACTAAATTTTGGAAATTTTATTGATAAGCACGATGACGTTTCTCTCGAATCTTGAAAACACTGAAACAAAGAAAGTGGCTGGTCAAAGTCGCAAACGTTTCCGAGCCTATCGATCTTTTTTTCCAACTCGTATCGATTCCACTCGATGGAACGAAATCTGCGACAATTGAACAGAAATGTACGAAACAAAATCTTGCAAACGTGTTCTCCTTGCATCATGGGCCAAAGTGATCAATACTACACGAAATACGTTTTTTCAATTTTAATACCGAGAGAGGCACTCGATTGACGTTTAACTCCTTGCAATTAAAATAAATTTCCGTATAATGATCAGACCTGATGACAATTTTTTTAATCGTGGAACAATGTAACAAATAATTTATTTGAAAAGCTACCAGCTTTTGTCCTAGTTTAAGTTGCAAGAGGAATTCTAAAAAAGCGTGTATACGCTACTTTATCAATTTCTCTACTTTCTGTTTTGCAGAGTTAATCGATCTGACAAATAAGCGGCTCCAGATAAGGAGTAATTAATATATATAGCCACGATATCTAATAGTACTTGTCAACGTTCACCTTGCGAGCGATCAATTATTATCATTACATCTTTCCATCAGCTTTCGCTTTTTCGACGAGCAAAAGTAATCGGCGAACGAAGAACGGTCTGCCAACTAATTAAGCTCTTGCTTTCGACATTTTATGTAAAACGACGACTCGCAGTGGTAAACATTTAGATTCCAACTCTCCGAGTGTCTAATAATTCTCCGTTAGTTCAGAGTTAATTCAATTGAGAAAGTATTCATTGCGCATTCTGAGGTAAATAATTCCAGCAATTACAGCTCGTTATTTCCACTTTTTTATTCCCTGATGACTAATCAAATGGCATGAGACTGCCATTATACGTATACATGAAACGTATATAAATGTTTCTGCCACAGTTCCATTAGACGTCTAATCGTTTCTTTTTTTATACTTTATAATAAGAAATTTTGCTTTTCAAATAGAGTTTTCGCGATTATCGTTAAAAAGATTGAAATTGAAATTAAACAGTGAAAATCATCAAATAACGATTTAACGATGATTAAAAATTAAATAACGATTTGATTCGTCCATTGATACCCTGAACGTTTTAAATTTTGCGCAGAAGCGTGAAAATCCGTAATTTAACAAAGAATCGGAATAAATCTTTTTTTAATTGCAATTTCGATCCCTAATAAAGAAATTGTAATTACTAGATTTCTATGGGTTACTAAATTAATAAAATTGAAGAAATTCGTTTCTTTTATTTATCACTGGTGGTAAATATCCCTCTTCGAATATTTTACGATATCAGATATTTTTCCCTCCCGCAAATTTTCCACAAACGCATTAAAATTACCAAGCGTTGATAATTTTATTTAACCGGAATAGAGAACTTTTACCACTGCCTTTGATCACGATACGTACGTATCGACGAACATCCTTACCGCTTTCGCGCGATCTATTCTCGTCTCTCGATAAATCCTCGAACCTAACCAAACCGTGGATCTCTATTGAAACGCGCGGTGGATGTTCAAGAAAGAAAAAGAAAAAGAAAAAACTGCACGACTTGTACGATTCGTCTCACTAAGAGGCCCAAAAGCAACCGTTCCGACTAAAATTTTATCGATGTACGAACATTTTAATCGATACAAAACAAATTGCAGGCGCGATCTCGCTCGATACAACAATATATAATGTATAAATATAGATTTAATAATTAATTCTAAAAAAAAATAATGAAAATTATATAAGATCACTCATAAAGGTCTGCTCCAGAACGTCCCCTCAAGAACCACGTGACCCAAATCAACCAATCGCTAATTTTCGTTGCATTAGCAGCGTTAGAGGCAACCTAAAGAGGCCCGATTTTCTGGGTTACCCTTGCTAAAATCACATTTAGTGATAGAAAAGAAAGAAAAAGCGAGAGGTTTGTTTATTTTCGCGGGAACGCTGAAGGAGTTTCCACGGAAATTCCTCTGGCGGAGGATACAGTTTCAAATCGGATCGTCGATATCTGGAGCGGCGAGGCCGGTCGATACTCGTTCGAACGGGAAACGAGTCTCGCGATCGGCTTCCACGCAAGGAAGTCGAAAGCAGAAGGCCGCCGCGAGGCGCATGAGTCACGCGGTTTTTCATAATCCTAAGGCTGCGCGTTTCTTTCTCGTTCGACATACCGCGTATGCATTCCCGGCTCTAATGCGCAAACATTCGTTCCATAAGAGCCGAGGGAACACCGACGCTCTCTGCGTTTGTTGAAAAGCGGCTTTTGCCGTACCACCTCTACCTGCTTTGCAAAGTTGCGAGTTGATAAACGACTCGCGGCACGATTCACCGCGTTCTTCAATTGTTGAGACCACTGGGGGCTCGTAAAAATGCAAACGAGTCAAAGTTTTTATTTGCCTGTGCGACGTTAGCTATTAACGTTCGCTATTAGCAAGCCATTTCTTCAAATCGATACTTGCACGTTACGTTTGCTCGAGATAAATATAATTTCATTTCACGTATGATAAAATTGCCGTACAAACTAATTTTCGCTCTGTTGTTCCGCGCGCGTTGATCGCGAAAGTATTCGGACACTCGCTATATAGCGGAATTTTCCATTCATGTCAATTTTGAATTACTTTGAAAATTTATATGACAGTTGCAAGATATTTATTGCACGGTTAATAAGATATAAGTGACCATTTAAAAAAAACAGCGGATAATAAATATTAAACGCAGTTTCACGGAGAGTCAAAGGTTATTGCAATAATTGATGCAATAATTGATTGTTTAGATATTTTCGAACTTGATCGATACAATCGCGATCTCGTTACACAGCGTTAATGAAATGTTTTACGTAACACGCATCACACGTAAAATTAATATATTCATGAAAAGTTGCTACGAGTCCTCGAATACTTTACGAGCAAGCGTAAATAATACTTCTTCTCGTTTCTTTTCCTTTTATTTAACGAAAGTTTGAAAATTCCACTCGTGGGTGGAAAAAAGACGCTCCTCCTCTCAGGATCACTAAGATTGAAGATCATCGTTGACGAAGAATGATCGATTTAAAGTTCCTTTGCTTCTTCTATTTATTTATTGTCACTGAAAGTGATTTTAACGGGGGTAAGCCAGAAAATCGGGCTTCTTCAGGTGCAACGCTGATGCAACGAAAATTAGCGATTGGTTGATTTGGGTCACGTGATTCGCGAGGGAGTGGCGTTGTCTGGTACTGTTTTCTGTCGATTCAAATGTTTGCGCATCGATAAAATTTTAGCAAGATTATATAGAATTTTAGTAATTTTTAGTAAGACGAATCGTACTTATTTCTTCTTCTCCTCTTGTTCTTACTCCCTCGTCTACTTTCTATCAGCCTCTTTCCTGTAAGAAGCGTGCTTGGACTTTTGAATTGCTCCAATTTGATTATTCGTCGCAACTACCGCGATTTACTGCTACTCCTTTACACTCTATCTCCCATTTTTAATTTTCAAGCGTCACTATCGTTACGGGCAATTCGATCTAAATTGATCGTTATAAAACGCTCAACGAC
The DNA here is from genome assembly GCA_032399605.1 of Melipona beecheii. Lineage (NCBI taxonomy): Eukaryota > Metazoa > Arthropoda > Insecta > Hymenoptera > Apidae > Melipona > Melipona beecheii. Next base: position 3,828,717 of record JAUCMO010000501.1, on the reverse strand, counting down.
GACTCGCCGATTATTGATTTCACTGCATCGACTATATTCATCTTCCTCGCTTTTGCTCGCGTCCTTCGTTGCACGTTATACAAACGAACGAAAATCAAGTCTAAACCTGAAACATCGAGGAAACTCGAGTTTCCACTCGAGTAAGTTAATCAAACTTAATGAATTATCCGAGCTCTGAAAAAGAAAAAGTGACGAAACGACGCGATCGACAGCGTCAAAGGTGAAAAACTCGTAACTCTGTTGCCGACGAGCTAGAGATACAGAGAGACAGGGAGAGACAGAGAGGGGGAGAGAGAAGGCGACGAACGGGTCGAACACACGGCGATACACACGAGCCGCGTGGCAAAAGGTGGGGATCTATTCATAGGAATGACTCATGACGGAGATGACGCCGCGAATAGTCGGCCAGAATTTGCGCACTACACTATGCCACCGGGCACCCGTCCCTGATTTCGTTTGCCAAAACGTTCCGAGCACGAGTCCCAGCCACCCACAGCCAGTCCACTCGACGACTTTCCTCAACTTCGTTGTTTGATCCCCCGCGCGGAGGAGGATCAAACGTCTTCGCACTGCCCCTCACCAGCGCACATCGATCACGTTGCAAAACTCAAGTTGACTGCAACAGCTGATACCCCGCTAACTTTCACGCGACTCTGTTGCTCGACTTGTTGTTCCCCTTACTTTTTGCGAAACGTTTCAGACGATCAATTTCGTTCTTTTTTCGATATTTTGGATTTCGAAATTTATTTGATTCGAAATTACGTCTTCAAAGACGATGACGTATTCAAGTAAAATATTAACAAAATCAACGGTATTCGGATGGCAAATAATTTTCAATTAACAGCTCAAACACGAGAGTGATTCTAAAGAGTCTCTCGAACTTTTTGTACCGCGACGAGACCAAGTTCAAAGCTACTTTCAACTTCGTTTAAAGCTGTCTTGGAGGTTAGTAATTAATGCGCGCGGAGGATCGTACAAAATCGATCGACGCAGGTTACTTTTACTCAATCTTCGTGCAATTTATATTGGCACGAACGAGTTAAATATCCTGAGGATATTTGTAAAGTATTCTCTATTTTATTTAGAGTTACCTTTGTAACCTCAATTATTAATAGCGAAAGTTTACGTTCAATTTCTGTCTACTACGTAACGATGAAGCGTAATTGTTAAAAAAGTATCACTCACGGTACAGTAAATTAATCTTGTGCTTAAGAAAATTTATCACAAATTCAATTAAAAAATAAAAAGCGAAGAAACAGTCGGGGGCCCATTGTGTCATCGTTAAGAGCTTAAAAGAGCGTTTGTTTGTAAAAGCAATGGCGAAGTAGATGGAACAATAAAAACCGGTTCTGCTCGCGAATTTAGTGAACTTTTACCGTCGGTTTTAGCTCCGCGTGTATTTTTGACTCTCCGTTCTAACGATTTACTTCGCGGAACGTTCCAATTGCCACGTTTCGCGTACGTCAGTTTGCAAAAAACAGGGTGAATTCATTCACTCAAAATCACGAAACTGAACGAATCCGTCGTGTATCGTTTCGCAGAATGATCTTCTCAATCCGTCGTTCGAAAAACTCTTTTTGCAATCATTTGTAGCGACACGATGTTTTCAAGTGTTGGCAAAAGGCAAAAGTATCATTAAAAGAGGAAATGTCGCGAAAAATTTTAATAGAAAGAAAAAGAAAGAAAATACAAACTTAACTGATCAATTTAATTTTCATCAATAAAATGATGACTAATCCAGTCTTTCCCTGGTTTGTCCGTTTGATTTAAACTTTCTGTTCTGATCTGAAATTTCTACAATTAATCGATCGATTAATAATAAATTACAATTGCTCGCCCTCGAGATACCGAGCAAGCAGCGAAAACGTCTGTCGCGCGCGCGGCAGCTAAAAATCACGCGTGAAAAAAATGCGCTTCGTCGAAAGTCCGTGACGTAGCGTAGGAAATCGGGGATATCGCTTACGGGAAATTCCCCTTTTACCGTGCGTGCGGCTATTGCGTCTGATCGGGAGAGCGGCGAAAGCGCATGTGCGGCTGAAACGCTCGCAGAAAATTCCGGCTCGACGCAGCCGGCGGTGCATGCGAATAGAAACGAAACTAACAGCGGAAAAATTCGCCGCGAGCTGGAAGCTTCAATGACGTGCGCGAGCCCACTGACGCACGACCCGTTCCGATGCAACTCGATTCTGCGTCGTTCCAGCCGCTTCTTATCGGAACATGGATACGATAATGGCTCGCGATGCAAGCGCGAGAGACGGAAAAGTACGAGCAGCGAGTTATCAATCTCGGGCGATTGACCAATTCTCGGCGACGGTCGTCCACCAATCTCAGCTCGCAATCGGATTTACCGCGGATCGTTCGATCGATTCAATTCGATCGATTTAGAGAGACGGGGACCGTGACGAGGCAAAGCGAGAGGTTACGAGCAGAGTCGAGCAACAAAACCATTGAAACAGAGTTCTTCCGTCGGAGCGGACGCATCGTTATATTGAGAGAAAGCGCGTTTCTACGAGAGTAGAGAGATAAGTTTTCAATAAGTCTTCTCAAGTATCTGTGGCGATTGGCAGACGACGATTGTCGACTTTTTTTTGGGGAAAAGAAATGGAACCTCGGGCGCAACTAAACTCGTTGCGTGTTTACACAGAGAATTCTTCTTTGCAAATTCACGAATTCTCTCAAAATCGTTAAAGATAGAAAATTCCGCAAACGTCTCCACAGTGCTCCACAAAAATTCACAGTTTAACTGCTTAAATCCGAGAGAATTGTTTCAAACTGTGTTTCCTCGTGCAGAATTCCGCACGGGCAACAAAGTTTACAAATAAAAGGGATAAATGTAGGAACACCGCTCGAGAGAGCAAAGCAAGTGAAATTTGCAAAAAAAAGGGAGGGAGAAAAGAGACGAAAGACGGAGTCAAAGCGGAATGCTCGATGGATCCCGTCAATGGTTGACGCACGTACACACCCGGTAGTCACATTCCGTAAAACGAGCACGTATCGGCGAGTATCTGGATGGAACGAGGCGAGAAAACGCGTTTAGTGGAGTACGGAGTACTGTTACTCGACGGAGAGTAGCACGAGCTACCCATCGATAACGCAATCTTCCCACCCACGTTTCCTCGACATTGTTCATTCAGTTTCCCCGTTTGATTCGCACCTGACTCGTTTTTCTAACGAGGCCAATTGCGAGAGAAAATCCAGCCTCCGTCCGTTTGTCTCATTCCCGGCGGAGGACACTTTGTCTGCAGTCCTTCGATTTCAAACTGTCGAACTCCAAGCTTTCAGAGAAGAAATTTTCACGGCCCAACTCGCTGTATTCGTTCGTTTCAGGTTTTGTCATTTCGTGAAAATAAACGAGAGCGTTTACTTGATATTCTAGAATTTGTAAAATGAAATTGAAGCAACATTTCTGATATTAATTGTGAAAATTTTGAAAATTTTTGAAACTATCCACAACGTCATCTCTTTCAATTCTGTTTCATCTCGCGCGAAATTATTGAAAAATCCTCGAACAAACGAGTTCTACGATTTCCGTGAAATCCAACTCGCAACTCGTCACGGCAAATGGGTTAAGCCGAGCGCTTCGCTTTATCTTATCGAACGCGCCGAGATTATCTCGAAGCTGTTTCACGTTCCCCTCCTCCGGCGAGGAAAGAAATTTACACAGATGCAAACGCAGAGGTAAACGCTCGACGAGCGGCGTTCCGGAGGAATTTTTACGTAACAATACGGCGATAATTTATGAAACACGAACGACGAGCAAGGGAGGGCGCGTACTTCGGCGTGGGTAAACGAGAGTCGTAAATTTTTGTGAACGCGGTTAACGCAGATAAAGTGCCGCGATGATTTCGCCGTTTCTTCGTTTCGAGTTCCGCGCAGAAGCGACTTTCGCGGCGGGTCGTATCATTTCCGTTATTTCAGAAAGTCTCAGCCGCTCCCACGTGGTCTTATATAAACAACAAATATAACGGCGGTGACTGTCGTACACGTTACTTTTTAATCGCCGGCCGCTGTTGCAAAACGCTAGCCAAATAACTAGCCAAAATGAAAGCTAAATGTCGGAAACGTGTCACAAACTTTCAGCTGTATCAGAAAAATTTATAAAAACAATATAATTTAAATATACACACACCGTGAAATTCGTCGTCAAGAGACACTAATTTCGTCAATTTGCGTCGTATCATTTCCGAGATATTTGACAAAAGCTTTGAGGGCAGTTTTCACCCCTTAAACACCGAAGATTGCCGATACAAAGAAAAATTTCATCAAAATCGACTAACGATTAATACTTTGGTACGATTCTTCCGTCAATAACGCACGCGTGATTAAAACAAATATTTAACGAAGAGATTTAGGTTAGGTTTCGGTTAGGTTATATTTCGTCAACGATTTACAATTAATCGTTCACGTACGGAATTTATCCGTCTTCTCGTTGAAGTGAGAAAAGATATGTCCTGTTTTTCGATGAAATGAAAACTAATCGTAAAGAATCGAAACACACTGTTGTCAATTTAATTTTAAAGTAGTAAAAGTACTCCTGACAATACTCGAGTCATTCGTTCAAACATTTGAACAACGTTTGAACGACTCGCCCGAAAGATCCGCGGCGAGAGAAGCAAAGATATCGAAAAGATGGAAGAGAGACTCACCCAAAAGAAGCGCCGGCTCCCTGTTGTCGTCCAGGAGCGCAACGAGCACGAGGAACAGGGGATGCTGAACGGGTAGCCGGTCCACGTCGTCGGTGCAATCGTCGTAGACGATCACCTCTCGATAGTGCCTTCTGCGCAACAGTTCCTTGCCCTCTCTGGTGTTCGCCAAGTCGGCCAGGCTCGCTTTCCCCAGTTGCAGCCGTCTCCGGTTGAATCGGTCCGAGCAGTTCACGTTGATCGCTCCCCGTACGTGATTCACGTTGTACAGGATGAACGGCCGACAGTCGAGCAACACGGGGCCGCCGCCCGTAGGCTGCTCCCGTCCACCCAGCAGACGATCCGCCAGCTCGTCGGCGGTTATCGTCCTGGTCCTCTGAAGCACCAGCTGTCTCTGCAGCGTGTTGTTCTCCGAGCAGGGACTCGCCGGAAGGCTGACCGTCTCCAGCTTGCAACGTTTCGACGACGTGGACAGCTGATGCTGATGAAAGTGGTGATGATGATGGAGATGGTGGTAGTGACGGTGAACGTCGGACAACGAGGGATCGCAGTCGGCGCCGCTGCTCGAGCTGCTGCAGCCGCTGATGCTGATCCCGCTGGCGTTCAAGCTGCACTCGCTGGTGCCGTCGCTGGCCGCGCAGCTGTCGACGCCGCTGCTCGTCGACGAGCAGGGCGACACCGTGGACACCGGCGACGACGGCAAGAACGTGGACCCGCTGGCTGGCGGTCCTGGCTCGCTGAGGCTTCGGTTCAGCACCAGCTTCAGGTTGTCCCGTGAACGCGTGGCCGAGACCGGCTCGCAACAGACCAGGGTCGACATGTTGGTACGCGACGATGTCTCTTGCTGATGCTGTTGCAGCGGGCTCCTGACGTCCGTCGTGGTTATATCGAGAAGCGGGCTGATCGTTGCTGCGGATCAGAGGCAAAAGTGCTCGTTATTAGACGTTGCGCGCATTATGACGCGCTTCGGATTGTTTGGGGAACCGAGTGGGAGTCGGAAGGAAATGCCAGATGCGATTCGAGGTTTTCTAGAAAACTGAGAGACGTAGAAAATCTATGTTTCGGGAGTTTCGCGAGCTTTCCGACGTACGTTCAAGGTTTCTATGTACCTAGAGTTATAAATAGACGACTCGAAAATCGAAACTCGCATAGAACATTGTCAAAATCGAGGCGACCTGTGTTTCAAACGCTTTCTGCGTGCGTGCAAGGTTAGGCAAGTATCCACGAAATCTATTAAAAATAGGAAAAAATCAGATTCGAGGGTTACTGGAAAATTGAAAATTGTAGAACATCGTGAAAATCGAGGTGACGCATGCTCGGAAAACATCAGAGGAGTTTTTTTAACGTGTTTGAGGTTAGGAGTGTCTACAAAGTGTTGGAAGCAGGATGGAAGTAAAACATGAGAATACGTGTACTGGGTGAGAAAGTCGGAAGCTACAGAGAGGATCTTTGTCAGAGTGTACGATCGAATTTTAAGTTAATCAAAGCTTCGCGGATCATCAGACACGGATAGAGTCAATTACGCGTTGCATTAGGCAGACAAAGATGTTCTTTGTCGTATCAACGGGATAAAGCACTGAGAGTTTAGGTTAGGTTGCTCTTCTCTAATTGAATATTTCGATTTATAGTGCTGGTACGTAATTGCTTTTCGTCCACATTACATAACGATACACATGTTCCCCACCTCAAGCTGTAAGAATTGAACTGCAAATTTTTATTCACGGTAGATTTGACAACAAATGTGCAAACGCGTGCAAAATATCGACATCCCATCTAGGTTTAAGTTAGGTCGCACGTATTTTTTAAAATACGTATATTTATCAAAACGTGAATTTTCACGATCGAAAAATCTGTTATACCATTAATACTAAAGTACACAATGATGCTACACACAAGATCTATCAATCTCATGCATTTGGGGGATCTTTGGCCGTCGCTCAAATTTCAACCGCTCTACGAGGACTCTCACCTTCGACGCGAAACATGATGGAAATTAGAACTCGGACCCCGTAGGAGAAATCTATTCCAACGGAGAATTATCTCGCAACGCGTGTGTCAACGATAGCGGCTGAAGGAAGATTCTTCGCGGAAAAGCGACAGCCCCTCGTCGATCGGCGCGTTACGAATTTCTCGATAGTTTGTTGGCGTGAGTCTCTAATCAGTGAGTCACTCGCCGTTGTTTTTCTATGGTTTGTGAAATCTCGCGCTTCCTTATTGCCACGTTTCCATGAAACGAGATAAAACGCACGCACGCACACAGTTACGCGTACACACCGCTGCGCGCCGGTCTTTACAGCGTCTGGCTTGTTAACTCTGTCAATTTACGAGTGAAACGTTCCGAGGAAAGTTCCGCGTGATATAGGGTGTATCAACACGAAGCCTGGCACCGAGCGTGTGCGCTCCTTTGCGCTTTTCGCCTCGCGTGTAACGTATTCCGTGTACGAACGTTAAAGGTTAACGCGACTTCGAATTGAGAAACTAGTCGGTTCGTCGAGGCGAAGAGACGCGAAGAGACGAACTCGGAACGAAATTCCACGATTCGGTGTTCCGCCACGAAGACACGATTCACACGATACGTTTATTTTCACCGTACCAAACAGTTCAAAATTACTCCGTTGAAAATTAACTTGGCAAGTGATTTCGGATGATCATTCTCGGTTGTTCGACGAGAAATTTTAAATACAAGACTGTTGACGTTGTACGTACGCGATGAGTCTCCCGGGGTGAAAGTAGAGGCAACACACATCCGCGGACAATATTTAATGACACGAGGAGCGAGTGTTGGCAGCGTGAGACGGTTTAAATCTCGGGGAAATGATCGGGAGGCTAAGGTAAATACCGGGATTCGATACACGCGCGCGACGTTCGGCGGTTTTAAATAGAGTTACGGAGCTCGGGATGAGTCAATCCACCGAAATATCCGTATTTGCGGTCGTTTTACGCAAATCGTGTCGTAAAACTGAAATAATTCCGCGCGAGTTGCCGCAGGTGCTACGACGCTCATTATGCGCGCCTAAACCGCACGTCCAACTGTAAGTGACGCGTAATATACTCGATTTCTTTTCTTTCCTCGTGCTCTCGTGCGATGATTCGAATTAAATGTTGGGCGAGGATCAACGAGTTTGTGTACGTACGTATGATGTGTATCTGTACACACATCGCGTTGTATAGCAATAATTACGAGAACTCGTACCTTTTGTTATATTTAATTACAAGCGTGAAAACAAACCCTTATGTATATTACGTATATTTTATTACACTTTATTTTGCAATTTACTTTCCAAAAAAATTTCACGTCTACGACAATATGTTACGATACAATTGAATTAATCGTCGAAACTTCACATCAATCTCTGTTTTGTCGTTAATTCATATTCGTATCAATTCTGTACCTTTCAGATTTGCTGAACTCAGATTTTTCGATATCAATCGTTGATCGGCTGGAAGAATCGCAAGTGAAATATCCCCCTCGCAACGTCGTTCGTTCGATCGTTTCGAGAGGCTACGCGTTAACGCTCGCATAAATCTCCCCACCCCCCTCCGATTCCTGTTATCTCGCCCGCCATCGACGATACCAATAAACGAAACGGTAGCTGAAACAACGTCTGTCGCGACACGTGCTTCGCATCGGCGCAACAACCGTAAACGGTGTTCCCGGGGCCCGTTTAAGCGACACTTAATCCTTTATCAGACACGAGTAACTGGCATCGAGGCGAACGATTGACTCGATTAACCTTGGAGGATGTCGTTCATAAGCGAGCCTGAAATAATGGCCGCGACTCCGGTTGCATAATAATCGACGCCGCGGCGTGGCTCGCTCGAGAGTGAAAGCACGTTCTCGCCCATGCGAGAACCGGCCCGCATTAGAATCGGTTCCCGGCTGCAACCGCTCCGTGCACCGCGTGCACCGACGACGCGACGAAACCGTCTAATCGTCGTTTCCTCGTTCCCTTCGCACGTTTCGCACGTGAAAGAAAGAACGACGTTCGTTGCTTTCGGATTTTCAAAGACAGCGACAGAAGAATTACGGAGCGGATCTTTGATTGTTGTTTCTGTTGTCGTCGTGGATTTACATTGCAGTTTTTAATTTGATTTTTAGTTACATCATTGAACCAAGCCAACTCTCACTCGGACGGACAGTAAGAAGTCAGGATAGATAAAAAGAAGTGATCACGAGATGACCAACTGATAATTTCTGCTTAGACATTTTACAGATACAAAACAGTGTATTTTTAGAGAATGAAATATATAAGTAAAAGCTTGTGCGCTCTATCATGTTTCTTTTACTTCAACTAAGATGGAAATTTGATGCTTCAGTCGTAGTTCTAGCGTTAAACGTTCGACGCGACAAGCACCTTCAAGGTAAGAAGCTGGAATCCTCGACGGAGATTCTACGCGGGTGTTTTCCAGAAAATTTGTCCAACTAATTCGCAATGTCGAACCGCCGCGACGACGACGACGACGACGACGACGACGACGACAGACGACAGGCTGTTCTAATTTGGAAATTGGACGTGGACCAATGGTCCCGAAACGTTGCGACAAAACACGACGCGAAAACGCGAACACCGCACTGGCCCAACTTAGACATTACGCGACGTTTCAACAATCCTGCAACGCATCTTTTTTGCCTCGTACCCGCTGCCGCGATTCGGACAACTCGAGGACGTCTTTAACAATCGACGAGCGATGCATCGATATATTTAGAGCTCTGGTTGACTTGGACCGAGCGAAAGAGCGGTCTGTTTATCTCGTGGCTGCCTTGACGCGAGCGAGAAATGCGCGATATCGAGAGAATAATAGGTAAAGCGTGGATCTTTATTTCGACGAGGACAAATCCGCGGTATATTTGTTATCGCGGTTTCGCAACTGTTCGTCGAGTTCGGTTTGAGTTGCGATCAGACGGGATTGCGAGTTTACATGGAGCTCGAACATGAATTTCGCTCGTGTTTTTCATAAATAATTCCAGAATAGTTTTAATTTATAAATCACACGCGCGTATTTTTCCTTGGTGCATGGTGCTTTTTATATTAATCGAGACTCGTTGAGAGTCAAACTTAAACAGTAGGCGGCGATAAATAAAGTTTTAAGAATTTAAATGCAGTGTAACTTGAAATAACAATTAGTTATATTTAGATTCGAATTTGAATAAAGTTCCGATCAGTTCGACTCTCAACCGCGCAACGTTTTAAAAATCTCCTTTGTCTTTGAATTTTAGATGCTCAAACGCGCGACGACTACCAACAAACTCCTTCTCAAACTCCTTCAAACTCTCCGTCTAAAGATTTTCCCCATCTGTACCGTCACAATGCTCGAAACTTTCACGTTTCAATCGTCGTCATTTTTTGGAGAACCGGGAAGGATTCGCGACGTTTCGAGAAAACGTTCGACTAGGAACTTTGTCAGACGTCGTTCAAACTCTCGAGAACAGCTTCAAACAGCTTTCGCGACGATCAATAAAGTTTTAAGAATTTCTCGCAGAAAAGGAATAATTCTACAGTGCAGTGTAACTTGAAATAACAATTAGTTATATTTAGATTCGAATTTGAATAAAGTTCCGATCAGTTTGACTCTCAACCGCGCAACGTTTTAAAAATCTCCTTTGTCTTTGAATTTTAGATGCTCAAACGCGCGACGACTACCAACAAACTCCTTCTCAAACTCCTTCAAACTCTCCGTCTAAAGATTTTCCCCATTTGTTCCGTCACAGTGCTCGAAACTTTCACGTTTCAATCGTCGTCATTTTTTGGAGAACCGGGAAGAATTCGCGACGATCGAAAGCGATGAAGCGTCTTCTACGTCACAGAAATGTCCCACGAATAATAAATAAAAATTCGTTACTTTTCCTAGATCGCAGGTCGAGATTTCGTGTCAATGCCGTGGCAACGGACTCGGAACGACGCTGTTCGTCGCGGCGACGAACGCGACAGGATCGAATCGTAGTGAGTCATCGGACTAATATTAGAAGGTGAGGAAGCTGCTCTGGCCCGGTCCCTTTCTCGCTCTCTTTCTCTCTCTCTCTCTGCTGCGTTCAGCAGCGCCGCCGGCCGGCGAGGTTTCACTCGTCCCGGCCCCGGCTCCGGCCCCGGCGAGTCTTCGGGTCTCGGGTTCGTTGTTTGGAATGAGTAAACGCCGTGGAATTCGACGCTCGGCAGCGGCCAACACCGCGTACAACCTGGGCCCTCTCCGGGCTCTCTCTCTCTCTCTCTCAGCCTGCGGACAGGTGTAGCGCCAGCACCTGCTCCCTCTGTTCCGCGATTCCTTTCTCGCTCTGCTCTCGTCCGCGATACGCCAAACTCCCCATTGGAGATTGCCCAAACTTTTGGCCAAATCTCGGTTTCAAATTATCGAACCGAGAAAGGTCGAAAAGTCCGCGATCGGGCGGGAAGTCATATTTTTATTGCATGAGAACGAGCGCTATCGCGTGGACTCGAAGAAGTTTGACGAGTCCAAGCACTCGAGTCGCTTTGCTCGATACGATTTTTTTAAAAATCCCTCAGGCGTTTTTTATTTCTAACGAGTAATTATTTTATCATCGATTAGAAGGGAAGGTTGATTCGAGTGTAAGAGGTTTTTAGATCAGGATGGTTGATCGAGATTCGTTGATTCAAGAAAGTGAGATAGTGATTGCACATGATCTAGGAATGCCTTTGCGTTTGGAGGCATCGCGATCGATTGATCACGATGATTTATATAAATGAAGTATAACCTGTAATGTGTCCAGTGTTGATTATGATTGAATTTGTATAGTTTGTAAACAAAAAGGAAGTTAAAATGTTTTAACTATTTTCGTTAGTAAAAATTCAAATTACACGCGCGAATATGATCATATAATCGGACCAATAAATTTCAACGTGCAATGATACTTTTTATAACGTAAAAATTGAATTACGATACATATTCCGTATAAATTACAACGATATTAATCCAACATTCGTAGACTGATGTTGAAATTGTTTGGGATTTTATACTTCATAATTTTACCAAATAAAAATCGATTACTTCGATTTTAGCGAAACGATCAATTTTTTGCAAATGATTACGCGCTCGCGCGGAGGTGCGAATATCTCGACGAGGCGTTTCTTCGTGGCCGCAGAGTCGATTGAGCAGTCCCGAAGTTAACGATCGTTGGGAAGGCATGCCCGCCTGACAATTCCGCTTCGTTACGTCCGACGACGTGGCAGTATCGATCGTGTGATTTCTTCCACGGCTCAACACGGCTCAACACGGCTCAACACGCGCTCGGGTAATAAAAACTTCTCTTTCGTTTCGTCGATCGACGCGTCAAAGGCACGCACGCGACAAATGACACCGAGACACGACGCTGGAAACCAGCTAGAGAATTCGTGTGACACAGCTTCGACTGGTTGACAGACTGGTTTCATTGTCGCGCAGGTGAAATCGGCTCTCTTCGCAGTGTGCGTAACCTCTTCGCGCACTCTAGTCTTGGAAAACGGTTTCCAAATTCCTTCGGCCACTCTCCGCGGGACACGTGTCTTTCACCGCGAGGAAAACGGAGGAACCGGTGCGTTTCGTAATACCAAATACGCGCGAGCGCGTGTTCGAAACATCACGGTTACACTGGATGCGTGTTTCGACGACCAATTTGTTTAACGAGTTGCAACAATTGCGTGTTCCGTCGATCGCATAGAGTAATTAAACGCACGAGTATATCAATCAATATAAGTGTCTACATAAAAATTAAATTACAATTTATTCCGTACAAATTGCAACGAATGTGTATTAAATTTAATACTTGATAAATGTAAACTAAAATTTAAATCTTCCGCGTTTCAATTTTCCTTCAAAATCGGCGCCAACTTTCCGGACAACCTGAATATTAATGTAATATGTTAATACTAATACTAATATTTAACCCAATCCTTGGTACTTTGTTATTTGTCTCGACACTCGATGTCATTTAGTTGTAACTTTTATTAAACAGAAGCCCTAACAAGTTTTATTTACCAGTCATGCAAATTTATGCCGCCCAATGTAACCGCGGCCCAAGTTGTTCACTCGGGAGAACAAAAACGGTTCCGAAAGCTCGTTCCGAGGCAACGTAACGCCGCTACGGAACGATCTTAGCCTCGGCGGAGAATGATCTCATTTATCCACGTTCCCGATTACGCTCGCAATTACGCCGATCTCCCATCCAGATAAGCATCAACAACCCCATCCAGGCTAATTAAAGGAAAGACCAGTCGCGGTCGTTCGAGATTCATCGCGATTCTTCGAGCGTGGCCCGTCGATCGGGCGACAGAAAACTGACTCGACGGATTTTTACGCAAATTCATATTTTCATACACGACGAGTGTCAATCAGATTAAATATTGTGTTGTACTTTGACACTTTTGTCTTATTCGCGTTTCTAAAAATAAAAATATTCCGTAAATGGATAAAAATTCGCGAGGAACACGAGAATAACTCGGCTGATTAACAGGTTGCCGCAGAAATATTTCGCAAATATTTGACGGACCAAAGATCAACAAGAATCTGTCTGAGATGGCAATATCATTTGGCTCGATTGAACTTATTTTAAATTCGCCTTTTAATTTTTATTGAAACAGAATATTTTACAAAAATTCTACACTTTCGCTGGCAAATGAAAGTGAATAAATTTGGCAGTCAGCGTGTCAATCGGCATTGGATACTTGGAGAATTTTATTTCGTTGTCGCGAGGATAACAACAACTATAATCAGTCAGATTTGAAATTGGAATAAGTAAGTCAACCAACGACAAGTACTTACAGAAAATTCCGAACAGAGAGAAGTGTTCGAGGAGCGGTGTTCAAGAAGAATATAGTTCACACGTACAGAGCCACAACCGCGATCGTTTCGACGATCGTATCGAACGTTGCCTGTCGATCAATTCGGCACTTCAAACTTGGCGATAACCGCCGACTTTACCACGAGACGCACGAGTCGATAGTCGAGGAAAGAAAAAAATAGGACCGAACGTTGCCACGGAGTTCGTCAGAGGCACCTACCTTTCCCGATCGGTCGAACCGGTTCGCCTTTACGACGAAACCAACAGCCGCCTCACGAGCTGTGCCGGTGACGCACCGTCGTCGCCGTCGTCGTCGTCGTCGTCGTCGTCGTCGTCGTTCGAGGCCTGTTCACCGACCCGTACACTCCTCCGTATCCCGATAACAGCCGACGATAATCCTCCACGTGCGACCGCATGGAACCACCACTGTCCTCACCGGCCGATTACGTTCCGGGGCGCGAGACCGTCCTCGAGGACGCGACCGACAACGACAGGAAGGCCGCGCGAACGAGAAACGAACGAACGAACGAACGAACGAAAGGGAAGGAGAAAAAACAACAGAGGAAATAAACGGAAGAAATAAAAAAAAAAAAAAAGAAGAAAGAAGAAAACGAGAGGAGAGGAGGAGAACGAGGAAGTTCTCTCAGGCTTAGAGAGACGATGGGTTGTTCGTTTCAGGAGAGGAGCGTTGGCACGCGGGTGCGACGTCCCCCGTGCCTGGCTCGTTTCGTCAACATTTCCGGTTGCGCTGCGCTACCACGATAGGGGGACCGGAAGTAAACACGATGCTGCTGACCGTGCGATCGACCGAGCGTGCTCGATGGATCCGTTCACGGCGGCCGACGAGCTGAGACTGAGCGGCTCGTCCCCACGGAACGCCCGTGGATCGCGATCTACGAGCGTACTACCGACGCGAGGCCACGGACCGGCCTCACCGTCGCGTCAGTGAGTTTCCACACACACGTCCGTCCGTGCCTGTGCGAGTGAGTGAACGTACGAACTGTCGGGAGGACTCGCGTGTATCATTGAGTGAGGTACCGAGACGCGCGCGCGCGCGCGCAAACGCCATCAATATCGAGCAGGTACGTACGCTAACGCTCGAGGAGGAGTCGTTTTTCTCTCTCGATCCGTCAGAATTTTCTACATTTTACGCGATTACTCTTCGTAGAATTTCTTGGCACCGATTTTGTCCCCACAGAACGGCGAGTCAAAGTTGGAGTTCAATTTGAACGAATCAAGGGACGTTGTTCCAAGATTCGATACGAGATACCTTTGGAACTTTTTGGCATTGGCTTCAGTTGAAGTTGAAAGTTGAGTTTAAACTATTGGAAAGAACTGGAACTCAAAGAATTGTATCGACTTGGAACTCGTTTTATTTTTAGAGAAGTACGAGTCGAGGAACGAGCTACCTGTTCAAACCGTGAATACTTGTGGAAATTTGTGCTCTCGTGCACGCGTGATGCGTAAAATGTAAGCTAAACAGACGTTTCACCGAGCAAACATTCCGAGTTACTTGGCAAATTTTTAGCAAAACTTATCCGCGGTGACGTTTGGTGACAAACGTCGAATTCTTTGACGATTGTCTATTTATCCAAGATATGCAGAGCATTTCTAATTGTAACGTTCCTTCTCAACTGATATAAGAGTAGATTATTTAAGCATAGCGTACTACTATAAATCATAAAATAATATCGCTGCTGTTTAATTTAATTATTTAATAACAACGAGCATTGGTGTTTTATGTTTCCTTGAATTGGAACAGTTTTCACTAACGACATCAAGTGGTTTTAGGTTAGGTTTAGGTTAGGTTATTCAAGAATAGTACATAAATTGTTACTACATTTGTAGAATATAAATCTCACTACATGTGTATACTCACCGTTACGAAACAAACATCAAGCTGTTGCAAATTATTGCAATAAAGAGCCATTTCCGAGATATTTTCGACGAATCCTCGAAGCCGAGTGCCAAGATGCCACTTGGTCACGACGGAACAATGACTCGATATTTCGGTAACACGCGTTTGTTAAGCTTCCTGTGACGAAAATGCTCGGCCAGGGTCAAAGAACCTGAATCGTCGTTAATCATCCTTCTAACGCCCGAGGCTCGAAAATCAAAAGCTCGTCTAATTTCGTCGACGTCTAATTCGTCAAGTCAGGCGTCGTATCGTCAATTCTTTTCTTTTTTTACAGAAAGAAAAAATTACGCGCGCGTGTAACAGAAATAAGCAACTATTTAGCGAGTCTGTTCCACGTACTATTAACAGATCCATGCACACTTCGTTTCAGATAAAACAAACACCCGAACAGAACCCACACCTTGTTCCTCGGTTAATTCTGTCGCAGTTGAGTTAATTCTTCCACTTTTCTTTCTTTTCGACACCATGTGCATTGAATCCTCGCCGATTTAATTCGTTCAGATCGACGCAATGGTGGAACATTAACATTACAGTGCAATTAATAATAAATAACTGAAACTTCTAATGGGTGATTTCAGATGAATGTGAAAAACGAACGATACAATGATAATATAACGAAAGGGTTAAACTTCACCGGAAATTTATCGACTCGAATTCCTTTCAAATTTCGATGATGTTTTTCCGCAATGAAAAATCGAGGCGAGAAAGAAAGAACTTATCTTAGATCTTGGACTTGTCACCTCGAAACTATATCGTAGTTTCATTGAAATTTCAACGATGTTTTTTTCACTCGACTTGAAAACAAAAATGACTCGCACGTCGGCTATCTCGCGATAAGCAAAACCTTCGATTCGCGTTATGCCAGATCATTAAACGATAAGCATTGTTATCGAGTATTGTCGTTGGGAACCAGAACCTTTTAATTAAATTACTCGATTCTGCGTACAATTGAATTTTCGAGTAGCAGATTTTTCAGCGTGCAAAATTAAATGCCCGAAACGATTTAGTAACCTAAAATCAACCGATGCAGTCAATATATATTACAATTTAGATATTATTATTATCAACGCGTTGACTGTCATTTTGTCAATTGTGGGACAATTTGACTTTACGTCAACGAAAAAATATTTTCGTATATTATTTATGGCATTATTTATGTAGTTACTTAAATTTTCAACAGCATCCATTTTAATTATTTTCAATACATTAAATTATTGAAACATAAAAACATTGAAATAATGATATAATCCCACAATAGACGAATATTAATGTATTGTATTCAAAAGAATAGCTCTACAAGATTCTGTACGAGACTCGAGTGTTACATTCCAATAAATATCACGGACAAGAACGCTGCTGTGTCAATTCGAGTAAGCGAATCTGATCGAAAGATAATCTCCGGTATTTAACAATCCACGTACATCCGAAATACAAACTGTTACACCTTCAGTTTTTTGTGACACACTCGTGGCTCGATTCGATCGAAAACCGCAGATGCTCCGATCCGACTTAATTTCGACTTAAGAGGAGCAGTGTTTTTCAGTGTCGCAGAATTTTGCAATTTTTTTCCAACGAACCACGATGCTCATACGGCACTGTGAATCGCGACGTACGTGTGTGCATCGAGCGTACGTACGAATGCACTCGTGTGCACGTGGAGGCACATACACGTGACTGAGAGAGTCAGCCAGTGACTCACCTCTCGTTGGTAACGCGAACGCTTGCGCGCTGTCGCGAGTCGCGCACTTCTTTCTTTGTTCTTTTCCTTTTTCCCTTTCCCCCTTTTTTTTTTTCGGGAAGATCGACGGTGAATTTCCCATTGATAACAATATTATCGCGGTAACGTAAATCATCACGATTGAATTTGACTTCGGAGGATGTTAACCTCGCTGCGTGATACTTTCTATTATCCGAACTGAAACGAGGCGAATTAAAATTTAACCTTAGCTATGAAAAAAAAAGGGGGGAAAAAAAATGATTCTCAAATAGTCAATTGAACGTTGAGTACGCGTCGCGTAATTTTCGCGATCTTTGTTACGTAAGAATTTACCAAGTTACTCACGGAGCAACTTTTGCATTACGTAATTACCAAGTTATAATTCGTTTTACGCTTGAATGAAACTGAAACTTCTGAATAATATATCGATCCACGGCAATTTCCAAATGACGTCAGTCATGCTGTTTACGATTAAACAAGCCGTTGTAAAACAAAAATAAGGAAAGAGGGAATATATTCGAATGGAAGCGAAGCTGTCAAGATTTTTGATTAACCGCTCGTCACCTTTTCAGACAACTTTCAACCTCGAATTCCGTGAAATTTAAATGGTCAGTAATTAACAATACAGGCCTCGTTGTTTCCTGGCCAAATTTTAATTCAAATCGTTTCGTTTCGATGAATTTCGATTTGAATTCCAATTAAAAATGCACGCAACTCCGATTTCCAGACACAGCAACGTGACTTTCAGCGTGTCTCTGTTAAATAATAAATTAAATTAAACGCTATTCTCGGTCAGTTACAGACACCTAATTCGAGTTAATAAGCTTCGAGCGTTCAAGCACCGTCGAACCGACGTAAGATCGCGATAAAAAAAACTGCACGACTCGTACCCCAGTACGATTCGTCTCACTGAAAGGCCCAGAAGCAACTGTTCTAACTAGGAAATGAAGACTTTTTTGCGAGAAAATTTTATCGATGTGCAGTCGTTTGAATCGACAGGAAACAAATTACAGGCGCGATCGCTCAGTACCAGACAACGCCACGCCCCCTCGCGAATCACGCGACCCAAATCAACCAATCACTAATTTTCGTTGCATCAGCGTTGCATCAATCACCCGAAGAGGCCCGATTTTCTGATAAAATGAAAAAAGAAAAAAACACGCAAGCGATCTCCAGTTTCTAGGTGCTTTCAACGAGCAGCGGAAAAGAGTTTTAAATGAATGAAATTAAATTAAATACTGCCCTCGGTCAATTACACGGGCACCTAATTCGAGTTAATAAACTGCGAGCGTCACGGTTTAAGTACGCATCAGACGAGCATAAAGGGCCGCGGTAAAAAGCATCGTTGGCCGAATATCGTTCGATGAATAATTCATAGCGGTGTTCGCGGAACGAAGGGGAAAAAGGATCAACGCGAACTGTAATAATAACGCGACAACGTGGCAAAAGAGGCATCCGCAAGTCGGAAACGCAACGTCGATTTCGAGCGAATTCGTTCACTTTTGCGTGAACTTTCACCGCGTCGCGGGAATACGCGAGCGACGCGCCATCGACCTCGCGACAATTTTCGTGGCTTTGCCCGACGATTGCGATTGGCCAACTCTTGGAAACGCGCGTCCCGCGATTTTAAACGAGAAAACGAGATGATTTCCCAGCGATTTTCATTCGTCAAACGATCGGCGAGTTTACAACTTATCGTTACGTAAACAGCGATACGTTACAAATTACGATAACGAGCGGTTTCGTAATTTAAGCGTTAGGTCGCGCAGAGATGTTCAGCGTGCGACGAAATCGAACGGTTTGAAGCTAAAGCTACGGTAAAACGAGGTTGGAGTTGAGGGCGAAGCGACTTGACTTGAGAAATACAAATTGGTTCTACAGGCATAAAATAAAAATTCGGACGCTGAATGTAGAAACTGTTGTAATTTTGCGAAAAGAATCCTACGACGATAAATCCTTGGACTTATTCCACGTGGCATGAAAACATATTAGAATAACGTAGCAGTGACGCATTTTAAAAATAGAGGCTTCGAGCTTCGAAACGAGCCCACGTTCGTTATTATGCGACTTCTTTTTGCAAACTTACAATAGTATAATATCAATGCACGAATGTTAATCTGGGTGGCTGTAAATTTTCAGTTATTCAGAACGCAATTCTTCGTCGTCGATTTTTACAGTTTGAAAATTTGTCATTTTCTATGAAAAATTTCAACAGCCGAGAAAATGTGATTTCCAAATTTCCGCGACTTTGATTTTCAGGAGTTGCAATTTTTTTTTTGCCAGTGTGTAAAATCTTTAATCTGAAATTCAAAAATATGGAGATAAAATCAACGACGCGATAATATTTTCATTCTATTTTTAGTCTGTTTTTCTCGATCGTTTGCGCTCTGCGTTTTGAAACAGTGAACGAGAATCGCCAAGTGACCGCTTGTGGAAGGAAGAGAAAGATTTCGATGAATCGAGCGCTCAGACGCAAATTGTTTTTGCAAGTGAAGTTTAGAACCGTTCTCTTGCCTCGATTCTACGAAAAGATACAAGTTTTGTCGACCAAAAATTTATTTCTCTTCTAATTCGAGCACTATAAACTATCAAGTATTATTATTTTATCAGAGTCCGCCAGGTTTTATTGAGAAATTCGAAAGATTTTTAGTAACGTCACCGATTTTTCTTTCAGAAAGTTTATAATTATATATTGTATGATAATTTAATAATCAGACTGCAGATCCTTATTTACATATGCATTTGTAAAACATTTAAAGACATAAAAATGAATAGACAAATAACACAAAATACAGTAAAATATCCAAATATTATATTAAATATAATATAATATAACATTCCATTTTTTGAAGTCACGTTCACGAAAGTGTAAACTAAAAGCTTCATTTCCTTAGCCTCTCGTATTTTTATTGCCCTTTCTATAATTAAACAACTGGAAGTTTAGTGAGTTAAAAAGAACCAGATGGTTCCCAAGGAAACATTCTCGGTTTACATTCAAGATCATCTTTTTCACGGCGTCATAAATCAGCTTTCGCCGATCTGTTATCGATCGATGTAAACTTCATTTCTCTCGCGCTGGGGAGGAAAAGCGAACGAGAAATCGGGAAGCACAAATGAAACGAAACAAACACTCGACTCGAATGGTAGCAAACTCGAACTCCTACCGTCTCTCACCAAACTTTATCGATCGATCCAACTTTTTACCAAATTTAATCGATGCACTCATTCTTCAGATCCATTTGTTCAGATAAGATTGTCCGTATCGTACTGTGTCCGCGTCCATCGGACGAAAGAATCGTCGTACGTGAGAAACAAAAATACGAAATAAATTACGAAACTTGAAGAGGTTAACGCAACGTTACAAATTTTAAACGTCGCAATTTTCGAGAAAAAAGATATCCTCGCTTTCTCGTCCTCTGTATAATATAAAATCATCTTAAAAAAAAAAGAAAGAAAAGAAACTCACTATAATGTAAAATCATTTTAAAAAAGTCCACTATGTAATATAAAATCACCTTAACAGAAAAAAAGACTGTCAAAGTGAAGGCTTTATGTTTTAAAAAGATAAGATCAAGACTTTTTTACTGTTGTGCTTTTTACATAAATTATCTGTCGTCCAAAGAGCTGTACATCTCGATCCCAGTTTTTCATATTCAAGAGAGTGTGAAGTTGCATAAAAATCCATTACAATTGCAAACTTGGTGGTAGGTAAAAAGTACGTACGTAAAATTTTCGAAACACGTAGGACAGTGAAAACAAACATTTTGCAAATGCAGAAGAACGAGGCTGAGGATAATTTATTTGATCGATTGCACGGTCGACTGCCTGAAGGGAAATGATTCGCACAATTGCAACGAAACACAAGGCCGAGATCGGGGAAAAGCAGAATGGTAAACAAGAATGACGCGATACGTCAATTGGGTGCCATTTCTCGGTAATAAATATTCTCCGGCGTGCAACGTTGCGTTATAAATCCTGTTCAAGCGAGCGTAATCATTTTTTCTGATCTGTGCAAGTATAAACCTAACCTAAACCTAACCTAAAACGACAAAAACTATAGACCGATCAACTCCAACTTTTAATGATTATTCTTCTTCATTTTTTAGTCATTTCTAAATTCGTGTGACATAAATTAACGATACACCGAATTATACGTAAATAATAAAAAAAAATTACCAATATCGTAATAATTGTAACAATAGATGGCTGAAGACTGCAGAGTGACTTCAAGTACCCCCAATATGTCTCTTCATTGTTGAAATTTTAGGATTGAACTACATTGAAGAAGTTTATCATACAAAAGTATCAAGCTTTTAATTCAATGGAATTATGCAAAGTGTCTAATTATTTATGCATATTCCACTTTTGTAAGTTCATTGCACGAGAAATGTCACAAGTGATGAGAGAAATTTAAAATAAATTAATAAGAGATCGAAAAAGTTGTGGAACTCTTTAAAATATGGACTAAACTAGTGCCTAATAACAGTTTGGTATCTTTACTCATCTTATTGGATCTTTCTTAATAAATTTCATTTCAAACAATTTCTTTCCATGGAACTTTTATTACATATATATCATTACATACTGATATAATATAATAATACGATAATTTTAAATAGAAATAATGACAAATTTTAAAATTTTAAAAATTCCACAAATTTCTCTAGAATAGAAAAAAAAAGAAAAAATAGCGATTCGAAATATCGTGCTTTCGAGTTTATGAAATTGATCTGAGTTTATGAATTGAGCATTTATCTCAAAATGCCCCCTACTTGCCACGCAATCATCGAGATCGTTTCTCAATTTGTCAAACTCGTCCGACCAAGCCTCACCCGACGTCGAATCGTCTGATCTGAACCGATGTCAGGCTGATTTCCATTGAGATTTCCGCGCGTGTGCAACCCGATTTGCGCGTGGTCATCCACCACGTGCCAAAGATAGAGCCTGACATCATACGCGGAGCATCACTCGGGTCGAACGAGCGATAAACATACATACTTGCACGCGGAAGGTTTACGTTGCCTGTTACAACTGTCTCAATCGACGTCTTCCAACGGATCTTTCAAAATTGGGTCTTGGCGTGGGGAAAAGTGGGAATTCGAAAAGTAAGGAGCTCTTATTTTTGGAAAGTCGCGTAGGCACAATGAAACCTTCAAGAGTACTCCGAAGGAATTTTGAGACGAAAGTAAAATTTCCATTTTTTCTTTTTTTTTTTTTTAGTGATTTTAAGCCTTAGATTGTTTCGTCATAGATAATTTATATTTTTTTGAATTAGTCTTTTGCGTTGGGTTATTAAAATTATTTGGATGTTTAATTTTACTTTCGTTTTCTTTCCTTCGACAGTGAAATGATTAATTTTTCAAATTTTGTAAAAATTAAAATTATTAAAGGTCCAAAATTTCGCCACACAATAAGTAAATATCACGTAGTACAAGGCAGAAAGTAAAATTAAACGTTCAGAATTTTAATTAGTGTTAATTAGAATTTCGACCTAAATTACTGAATTTTAGAAATTTATTACCAAGTAAGCATTACAGAGAATGTAAAGGAGAGCCAAAATTGCGACTGAACGTTAGGATCACGTTGCTCTAAATATTTAACACAAGTCCAACGATAAATATAAAATTGATACAAAATAAATATAAAAATAATACTGCGATGAAATGCTCACTTAGTAATCTCAAATTTTATTTACTATCGACCATTGACCATAATATCTCCAATATCCAACGATATCGATTAACAGCCAAGTAACGAAAACACGTCGATCTCGCGAGTATCGCTCTCGGTCGTCTCTTCGAAATCTTATCGAATAGAAACGAGGAATAACGGGCACCGGTAAATTCAGAAAGATCGTATCTACGCGCCGCGATTTCCTCTTGTTATTTGTCGCTCGAGCATGCTTATAGTAGCTCGTGACACTTGCCGCTGCCAACACCGATAACGCCGCTGAATACACGCAGGCTCGTTCGCGTGTAAACACGCGTGCTATCGTGCCTGACGTCATCCCGGTGTACAATGTACAGATAACAAAAAGAATGGATCCGATGGGCATTTACCTCCTTTCGCGACAGGCTGCGTCGAATTCTTTTTCGCGTAGATCATCGAACGGAACCGGCCGGATGAATTATTCATACGCTCCACTAAATCGTTGCAACGTTGACAAACACACCGACGACAACAACAACGGCGACGACGACGACGATCCCAAGCGCGGTCGACCGATTACGAAGACACGTCCCACGCAACTTCCTCATTCACTTTCAAACCAATTGCCTTTATTGAGCGAGCCAAACTGGCCAGGATCAACTGCGCCAAGGTTAATCGTTT
Organism: Melipona beecheii; assembly: GCA_032399605.1. NCBI lineage: Eukaryota > Metazoa > Arthropoda > Insecta > Hymenoptera > Apidae > Melipona > Melipona beecheii. The sequence goes on along the minus strand of JAUCMO010000501.1, from coordinate 3,805,339 downwards.
CGTTTCTGGCGAAAGTTGATCGCGAATCCTCCGATCAGTATACGGTGGGCTCTATCTCGCAACGAACGGATAGATTGTTTTATCACTGAAAGTGATTTAAGCAGGGGTGTAACCTAGAAAATCGGGCCTCAGGTGCAACGCTGATGCAACGAAAATTAGCGATTGGTTGATTTCGGTCACGTGATTCGCGAGGGGGCGTGGCGTAGACCTCGAGTAGGAATGGCGTTGTCTGACACTGAGCGATCGCGCCTGTAATTTGTTTTCTATCGATTCAAATGTTTGCGTATCAATAAAATTTTATGGCAAAAAAGTCGTGCAGTTTTTTTTTAATTTCTCGTTCAAGCGACGAATGAAGATGATGTTGGAAGAATACAGGAAAATAAGCTCGTGTAAAATTAGAATATGACGGATTAAACTTTTTAACGTTTAATCTCAATTAAACTTCGAAACGTAAAACTTAACGATGTCAAATGAGCTTCCGTTCGTTCACGTATTTTACGAAAGATCGATCTTTGACAGTTGCAAATTTATAAAATTTCTCTAAAAAAATTATTACGAGAAACTAAAGGAAATCTCTAATCTGCAACTCTACGAAAATTTCCACGGAGGATTGCGAGTTGGTAACTTTCTTCGATGATTTCGATGAAAAAAAAAAAAAAAGAAAAGAAAAGAAAAGAAAAGAAAAAATTTGCTCGAATCGCTGGATCGACGAAAAAGGGGAAGAAGAAACGCTGACGAGGAACGAATCGACGAGGAAACGCGATCGACGTGACGAAACGACGGCCCGTTTTCGTTCCTTTTCCCCCTCGGAGACGACGGAGGGAACCTCCGGGGCTTCGAACAGCCGAGTCATCGAAGGAATCGACAAGCGGAATGCCGCGAGCGCGAACTAGCCCGATAGAAAGTGGTTTCCAAAGTGGCGTCGCGTCACAAACTTGACTCACCGATTCTGCGTGTCGTGGCTCGGCTCTCACTTGCCCAACGCGGCCGACCGCGGTATTTATATTTACGCCGTTGACCAGCCGGCTCGGTATACTATTTCCGCGGTAATTACGTGTTCGAGCCGCGTCCGAGTTTCATTACGCGACAGCCTGATCGACAATTCGCGAACAGCCGGGCCGGATTGGGAATCCAGGCGACATTTGACAGAAATATCAACTTTCCGATATTTCTCAATACTATTTACAATTATTACGATAATTTTGATATTTTTTTAATATATACCGATTGCCCACCAGTCTCGAAAATGAAAAATTCAATAAAAAATGATGATAATTTTAGAATAGATTTCTTTGAAATGTCCCGGACAAAATATGAGAAATCATACTTCCCATTGCAAATTATGGCACGCGATATATTTTTGAGAGATATCGAACGAGGAATGAAGAAAATTAAAAAAATTTTTTACCTTTGACAAGCAGTATCTTTCGCGCTCCGCAATCTAACGAGTAGGAATTTTTTCAGAGAATCTTGTTCTAATAATGCCGAACGATGCGCGCGCGACGCGTTCTTGGGGCTATATAAATACTTCCGCGGCTCTTCTTTCGTTTCTGGAATTTCGTCGTTCCCTCGCGAAGAGGCTCGTGTATTTTATAAATAATTCTGCTCCGGAAGATAATTCCGTTTGCTTTGTAGTTTGATCACGAAATTCGTGCAATTTCCATTTCTCCTTTTCCAAATAAATTTTTCGGAGAAAGGAAAAACACATTCTTTCGTTCTGGAAAGTGTAATTTTTCATTTGCGACGTGATTCTGTTCGTTCGTAACGTATTCTGCGAAAATATTAACATAATGCACCGATATGCCAGATTCCGATTTATGCTATGCGTTCAACAACGCGTGGGAAATTTAGTTCTGTAATTATATCATTTTATATCATTTGCGACAATTATTGTTTCATGATGTTGGTGCATTCGACCAACTTCACAAACAAATACGCGTTGTAATCTGCATCGTGACGATGAACGCGTCATTGTTTATTCGAGAGATTCTTTTACTGGAAATAACATTGCAATTTGTGTCGCAACCGAACTATTTATTTATTTTCTCTTCTCAAGAATGGAAAAGATCACGAAAAGCAACGATTTTCGACCATGAAATTAGATGGAAGCTATGCCAAAAAGTATTTTAAAAAATGCTTTAAATATCGAAACGTCATAAATATTTAAATCATAAATACTTGATAATTATAATTATAATTAATGGGCATTATTTGCAAGAATAAACATATTTGAAACAAGTAAAAATTTCAAACGAGTAAAATTTTTACCAGATTGCATACATTTCGAATTGCAGGCATTTTCTGACCAAACCTTGTACGTTTAAAATTGCACGATTTTCGACGGTGAAATTAGATGGAAGTTATGCTAAAAAGTATTTTAAAAAATGCTTTAAATATCGAAACGTCATAAATGTTTAAATTATAAATACTTGACAATTAATGGGCATTATTTGCAAGAAGATAACAGATATTAATGAATAAACGTATTTGAAACAAGTAAAAATTTCAAATAAGTAAAATTTTTATATCATTATTTTATATCATATCAGATCTTGTACATCATTATGTATATCGCTTCACTGCGTTTGTTGTGCATTTTTAGAATACTGTCAAACACGTACATTTCAACTCGGATTTAAAAGGAATTTGAGGAATTCGAAGATCTGAACCCAGAATAAAATTACAACTGATCGAGAGGTCATGAGTCGTCAAGTGACCCCTGAAAGAACTGAACTCTGAAACGGCTTTGATGTTTAGATAAGGCAAGACTCATTCGGTTCTTTGAATACTATCGGTGAAATGATAATCCTTGAGCGATTGCGATACACAAGGTAAGCTGTAAGTGTCATACGGGAAGAAAAACAAAAGAAAAAGAAACACCATCGGTCGATTATGAATCACTGAGCTGAATTTCACACGACGAGTCATGCTCGCAATTAACCTGACGCTCTGTCCGTGAAAGATCGCGCGAGGGTGTGTATCCTTGTCACGAACAATGAGTTCATTTTTATCGACGAAGATTACAGAATGCTGTCTAACGTATGATTTCCTTTTTAATTAAATATATATATATATATATATCCACATTTTTGATCTACGAGAAAGAATCACTGACGATATTGAAATAAATAAAATAATAAAACAGAAGCAGAAATAAAAGTTGGAAGAGAATTATTTTAATTTTGCAAGTTACACACTCGATCACTCGACAAAGAAAAAGCAGAGAGAAGAGCTGCATCAAACGCCGAAGTGAGAGTCCCCTCAATGTCGATCAGATACTACGTTTAATCTCTACTCAAACGAAATCTAAACTCCCAGGCAATCGATTTCACGGCATTTTATCGTAAACTAAATAACATTCGAAAACGCGCGACAAAGATTCGGCTTAACGAATAGATTTGTAGAAAAGTTGTTACATATAGGAGTTAGGTTAGGTTAGTTGTTACATATAGAAGTTAGGTTAGGTTATAAAATATAAATATATACAAAGTGTTTGTGCATTTATAAAAAAGTTAAAGACGCAAAATTCTACAGAATGAAAAATTACATTTACATCGTGCAACTTTAAACTTTAAAATTATTTTGTTTTGCAAAGAATACAATTGTATTCCCACGAAACGAAATAAAATTTCATCGCATCATCGCGACAAAAGCGCCGATTAAATTCAATTAACCATTCGCTCTTACGATCAAATTTATATTGCAGAGAATCGACGAAACGTCGAAGGAGGAGAGAAGAGAAGAGAAGAAACAGATGGACGGACTCACCGAGCGAGGCGAATTTGAATTTCTTGATCCTCGGCAGCGTGGCAGTAGTGCAGGCGCGCGTCAAGGCTGGCATGATGCTCTCCCTCCCCAGCGGCGTGTTCGGGCGCGATAAGCTGGATGATCCTTCCAGTTCTGGGACGGCGGCTCGTTTGACAGCTCTTTCCTCGCTGCTGCTCACCTCTATGGCTAACGAACGCAAACACTCCGTGAGCGTGTCGCAATCTCGTGACGCGTGTAACGTGGCGTGTGGCAACAAGTCGCGCGAATCGTCGTGTGTCATTAACGGATTGCAAAATTAGCGGCCCCGCCGGCCAATTCGAGAACCGATCGCCTCCGAATCGTGGCTTTTCGCCACGGCTGCTTTTTGCTGCGCTTCGCGACGTCGCGGACGCGGTAGAATTTTAATTGAACGGCTAGACTCGTTTACGACACTTTTGTGCATAATTCTACGCATGAATTTTTGCGCCTGCGTGTGCGTGACAAGTGAATCACGTTCCCTTTTTTTGTTGACGTTGCGAGAATTGGATCGGAATTTCATTTTGTAACAAGTTAAGAACAGAAGACAAAATCAAGATTTCTTTCTCGATCAAGCGCCACTATTTATTTACTCGTGTGTATAAAGATTGTAAAAACTGACTCTTATTTTGGCGAGTGAAACAAGTACTCTTAGCACTTGTTATTTTTATAATAAACCCATTTCTCCTAATCTTGGACTTGGAATAATGCTACCCGTTGGAAGATCAGTGCAATTTGTTACGACGAACCTGCAGATTTTTGAACCGCAACAATTATTTTTGTAATTTTTAATCTAATTTTAACATTACCTAATTTTCTTAGTAATGCAAAATGAAACTAAATACCTCAAATTTTTCTAATCTAGTATAAGTTACAATAATGATAGTTGAATCATCTATGACTCAGCGATACTGTGTTGAAGGTAAAAATTTTTACGAACATGACTAAGGAAATAGAAATTTGTTTTAATTACTCTAGGTACGGATATTGCGTGCATCGTGTGCATTCTTCCATGTTTCAATTCCCCATAAACGCACAAAAATCTGAAACTTTGTATAACGTTATTATGAATTATTGCCTGTTTTAAAAATCTTACACAGGACTAAAAATATGTTTATTTCACAGGAAGCTTGATGATTCAATTTCCAACTTCAAATGACTTCACACGATTGTTCTTGAACGTGAATAAATATCCTTAATCCAAGTAGAGTTATACATCGTAACATTACAAATAAATAATTTCATAGTTGCAATGTTAAAAGATAGAGTCTGACATATACATAAATTAAACGTAAACGTTTCTCGTGAATTAAAGTCAGAATAAAAGAAACGTCAGTTTATTACAAAATAAACTCGTAACCCGATAACGATATCAAATTTAACTGCCAAATTAATCTCAAGTTCACTCAAAATCTAACTGTATCCTCGTGCGAGTGTTTCGCGAAAATTCACCGGCGAATCGATTACTTATGGCAACATTACCCACGTCTGCCACCAGAGGGCCATTGTTCGCAGAAGTTCTTGCTCCATCATCGATTCTTTCGTAAATATAACTTTCTTCGGTCATAACCAGACTCGTTCGAATCGATACCTCGAAGTATTTCCAGACTGCTCAGCCATCCAAGTTTAACCCGAACGTGGAATTTCCCCCAATCGAACCGCCTGATTACCGCGCACTATTAATAAATTTATCAACAGGTTGACGAGGAAGCGAGTCTCGCTCGCTCGCTCGCTCGCTCGTTTTCGTTCCGGCCGCGAAACGCTGACGCTTGCGCTGCGAAATGCACCGCGGAAAGAGAGAAAGAATTTGTCGATTCAAGAGTCTCAAAGCGGGTGTGAAAGCGGGTTCGCTCGTTTGACGAGGACACGGGTCGATCGCGTCGTACGCGACGAAAACGACGAAAGCGTCGCAAGGCGTATTTTCGGCAAGGGAACGACCTCGAGATGAAATTTACTCGACGTCTGACTCTCGAGGCTGAGTCGTCATTGAAAGCAGATGTTGCAAGTAAAGACGAATGCATATCGCGTACCTGCGACGAAATATGCAAGTGACGCGAAACACACGAGAGATTTTAAATAGAATCGAAGAGCATATTGCCGTTTGGAAATTCCTCTTATCTTTCAAGCAGTGTCGCAGACTTTATTCGCAATTCAATAACGTCGAGATCAAATTAAAAATTTCGCCGTAGCGTTAGCGTGATTTTTTTTTTTAATGCTGACTGAATTCGACGAAACGACAAAGTCGCAAATGCTTTCAAAGAAGTGACGCGACACGTGTGTTACCGAATTTATGTACCGAACTTTCGATCATTTTCGACACAAACTTGCATTCCTCTAAAGTTAAAAAATATCTCAAACGAGATGTGAAAAAATTCTTATCGATATGCGTGACTCTTTGATCAAGTCGTCAAACGTTAATATAAATTCTTCTCGCGAAATTGAAATATAAAAATTCGAAATCGTGCCTTTTCCAATTGGTTTTTCGTGCAAAAATCGCGATAGTTTTCTCTTCTGTGGATGATCGAAATGCACGCAGATATTCTTTCCGCTCAACATCAATTTCTTTTCTTTGCTTCATCGCGATTGCACTCTTATTCGTCGTTGGTTACTTTCGTCGCGAGTGCGCGATACGTAAGGTCGTCGATTTCATTTGTCATCGTCGAAATATTTGCGTAACTTGAAATTTCTACTCAGGTATCGTGGCACGACGTCGGATGAAATGTCAATCGATTATTCATCGCGTCATCACTCTGAATATCAGTTATGATCCGAAGAACGTTCGTGCACGATTTAGATAACACGTTCTATTTTCTAAACGCGATTCACCGTTTTGTTTTCGAAACGTTTTGTTTTCGGAACTCGTCACCCACTCTGGACGAGCAACGAATTTTTCATTTTCCTCTCCGGAAATGTATTTTGAAAGTATATAACTGATGACAGTAGCGATAAACTTAAATTGATGAATTCAAATATTCCGGTTCTAATACGATCCGACAAAGACTCGCGATTCTTTCATTTTTCACGCTAGCACACGGTAAAAATTTAGAATATCATAAATCAAGATAATTCTATATTTGTCCCTGTTCGTGCAAATATTAAAATAAATTGTGCAAAAATACTCGTGAAAGCAAAAAGAAGAGTATTTTATACTCTTTTGACATTTTCAGCTTAATAACTTAATGATTTTAACGTTGTTAAAAAAGTATTTCAATATTAGAGCACAGAAATGGTGGGACTAATTTTCTAACAAGTAATCAGAAACTATTCATATTCATCACATTCTGACTAAAAACTATCCATCGCAAAAAACTTAACTATCCTGAATTAATACCCCTTACAGAGTTTAATCCATTAAGGATCAGCGTTGCACTTTATTTGCAAACCTCTGAATTCTATAAAAGCAAAATTACTTTATGTCTTTCACTCGGGTTCTATAATCTTCGATAATAAAACTTTTAGCTCTCAGTAAGTTTTTAGAAAGTTAACATTTTCAAATCAATGCCAATCAATATTACAGTCTTTTGAATTTACTTGTTACACTATCACTACTATATTTATTAACTTCAAGCTTTAAACCGATTGCTAGTAACATCAATTGCTATTGAATTTTCATAGTTAATTTTAATCTTACTCAAACCTCTCTAAACACAAACTTACAATTCCAAGCAAACCGGTACAAACTGTTCGCCCCGAATTTCATTTCCACAAAAAAGTCACCCTCTGATTGAATTGGAATATGGAACGATAAAATCGTCAACGATTCTTGCAACACGACTGGAGAGTGTTCGCGATGCGGTTTAACGACACACACACACCACGGCTCACGTGGGCCACCACCAGAGTATTTGCTCGCATGGACTTACTCATCGACGACGGCCTCTTGACAGCAGACTTCCCGGCGAGTAACAGCCCCGACGATGCTTTGCCACGATGGTTGACCGGCGACTGTGCCGCTCTACGGCCTGCCAGGGATATCTTTGCGCTCATCCTCGCGGAGGCTACCGCTTCCTGCGATCTTGACTCACGTACAGGGAAGTGGAGCTCGAAGGTCGTGTTGTCATGCCACCTCGTTTAAATCACACCGAGACCTTCTTCTTATCGTCGTTGCTGTTGTCGTTGCTCTGATCTGACAACTGGATACGCTTCTGCTCGGCCCTCCGTTACTCTCCTCAATGCCGCTTGAGGATCTGCAAATCACCAATTGCGTCAGACTGTTAAAATCTTTTGTTTCGACAGCAATATCAATCGTCAATAAAACTGTTGTCGAACCATGTCATTCCCACGCGAATTTATATTTTTACTTTGTTCGTCACAGTTGAAAAAGTAGGGCTTTGTCTATTCGAAATCATATTTCAAATATTTTAACACTTTTGTTGATCAAAGAGGTTCGAATCTACGGTGGATTCAAATTTTTTTATCTGTATGTCATCTCTGTTACTCATCTTTATTTGGAATTAGTTACAGTACTTCTTTCTATTTTTATTCCGACTGTTTCAACGTTGCCAGAGAGATTCTTTTCAAGTATATATCATTTTGGAATTTTCTCTATACAAAGAAATGTATTGTTAGATGTATTCACAACTAGATGTTTATATATCTGTCTATACACACACACACACACACACACACACACACACAAAATGAAATTTCAAAAATGTTAAAGAGATTTAGAGAAATTCAATTGTACTAAATATAATAAAAAAACTGCACGAGTTGTACCTTAGTATGATTCGTCTCACTGAAAGGCCCAGAAGCAACTGTTCCGACTAGGAAATGAAGACGACCTTTTTGTCATAAAATTTTATTGACATGCAAACATTGAACTTCTACTTGAAGTTACGGTTGATCACGTAACCCAAATCAAACAATCGCTAATTTTCTTTGCATCGGCGTTGCACCTAAAGAGGCCCGATTTTCTGGATTCCCCCCGCCAAAATCACTTTCGGTGATAAAACTTAATTCTTGAACAATGATTATTTTGTGCAAAATTATATTTCTGACAGAAAATGGTTTTGTCTACTAAATATTGCAAAAAGCGCCACACTTTGGTTATTTTATATACACGTTGTTTAATTTAATTTATATAGCCAAATGGAAAAATCATTTCAATGTACATAGATTAGTCTATTAATTCGCGAATACGTATGATTCGAGATGATACAGAAAAGTAATTTCTACTCTGGAAAAGGTATTTCGTACTCTGCGAAACTTGACTCTTTTCACAATTTTTCGCGTTCTTTAATATTTCCCACAAACGCAGTCTGCAGATCACAAACTTCGTAATCTCGCCTGCAGACCAAATAAACCTCCTCTGATTCTAAACAAGTATCTCGCTAAAATCTGCCAAACTCGCGCTGACACATTTCTTGAAAAACACCGAGGCGCAGCTTCAAACGCGGTATTTGTTTACCCAGTAATCGTTCGATATTAACACCTACCAGGAAGACGAGATCAAACGTTTCCCAGGCATGTTTCCACGTTCCACGAAAGAGGAATTTTATTCGTCCTTTTTACTTGCATCAATATCTTCTGTCTTCGACTCGAAGATAGATACTGGAGAAAAGGCACTGAAATCTTGGTCGATCTGAAACCAATGCAAATTTTCTCGTTGTTACGAGATCTGTTATATCGAAAAGACCGAGAGTTCTCCGATTGATATTTACCGATTTACGGGAGCCACGAAGCTGCGACTGTTGAATCACGTACGGGGAAGTCGGAAACCGGAGGTCAAACGGCTTGAAATCACGACGGGCCTTCCGGCTTGTTCCTGTTCAGGAATCACCATATTCGACGCATTAACCCTGGACCAGACTTCCTGTCTACCAGCGTCTCGTTTCGACTATCTGAAAAAATCGAACACGTGGTCCTCCTTCAACAGTTCCAACAACGCTTCCACGCTGTTCACGATGTGAATTCCGTTTTCTGAACAGAGTTTTGGTGGCATTGGTTCGTCATCTAATTCGTTAACGGTAATTATAGTATGATATTAGCACATGAGCTGCAATTTTTATGCAAAGTGAGAAAAACTATCGGTAGAAAATTGTGTCGCGTGTCAAACATTCTATACGCATTTTATACGCACGTATTTAAGTGCAACTGCACTTTAAAATTTACTACAGATAAGAATACGCAGTCTAACGTGTATATACCAGAGCTACATAAAATAAATATTTACTGCTGATGTCATCGGAATGATCTAGCACGATTACGCATGCCAAGAGTTAACAGTTGTTATCTCCTGGCACTTTGGAAGTTGTTCTTTTTTTCTGGAAATGTCTCCCGTATTTTTGGCCGAAAGAACTAAAAAAAAAAACCCCGATGATAATGACAACTAATGACAACTAATGTTAATTTAACGAATAATTGTCGACTGTGTGTACACACGTGCAATTTGCAAGTGGCCAGTGAAACACTTTCGGACATGAATTTCCAATCGTAATGAATCATCGATTACAATATATACTCTGACTCATATATTCTTTCAATAGATTACTCAAACCGAACGCCTATTGTTTATTATTGATCAATCACTTCTTTCTATGGACATTCAACAAACAAATGGAAATTCTATCCACGTGTATCGGGGGCCTCTATTGCGCTGTCTTGCTAATAATTCCAAGTATCGAGATTTTATTTTCATTGAATCACGATACATTTGGATTTCTCCAAGTTCCTTAAAAATTCTTTCTTCGTTAAAAAAAAAAACAAAGGTAAAGAGTTACAGATTAGAAATTTAATCTGACTAACATTTTGAGAAACTACTAATCTTACATAGTGCAGCAATATTGTTTTTGTTTGTTGCGTTGACGTGTCAACTGGTTAATGATATCAGTGAACTGTAATTAATACGAAATTGCAATTATTTCGATCGTCCAAAGGGGTGCGAATCTCAAACAACGAAGAGAGTAGATTTCACAATTTTGTCTCGAAGAACATTAAGAAGTTTCAATCGTTACTGTTATTATCCTAAATAATAACCAAATGACAATTGCAGTTACTAATAATAATTACTAACAGTTAGCATATATATAATATACATATAATAATAGTTAAGTATAATATGTAATTCAATTTAAATGTTATTATATATAATAATAATAAAGTATAGTATTACATATATAATATTGCACTATTAGATTTAGGTCAGGTCAGTGCAATATAATAATACAATCACCACGGAAAATTTTGCACCCACATTTGGTGCAAGATGTTTCAAAATTTGAACAAAATAAACGAGAAAACGAGTAATTGTTATTTACGACTGGTAATTATCACTGGCATAATTGTAAGGTGTAATTGTAACAAAGCGTCTGGATGGCGCAAGAGGATCCGAAAACTCGGACAAGACACAAACGAGCGTCCTTATTACCGCGTCCTCGCTGGCAGGAGCAGCTTCGAGCGAAGCAGGAAGCGACAGGGAACTCTCGTTCCTTCTCGTCCGGTTTGCGACGAAAGGGAAGGATCCAAGTAAGGAAAGATCGGTCGATCCTCCGACCAGGCCATGAGAACGCGTTCGGGTCATCGGGAGAACAATGTCCGCGGGTGATCCGCGCGAGAGTAACGCGTTCGACGGGGGACAGCGGCACGTTGACTCGCTTGAGTCAGACGTTGGCCACCGGCGGACCTTGAAGAGGGAACAGGAACTTGACGGGCTCCGCGCCAAGGCGAGCCAGAATCCCGCGCGCGCGCGCCTCTTTGTCCCAACCTTCTGCTGCGCCGCGAAGCGGATCGCGAAAGAGTTGATATCTGCGCCGCGGTTTGCCAAGCACGCCGAAACTGAATCGAAAGGAGTCGATTAAACGAGCGGTTCGGAGAAGAGTGGAAGCGGAAAGGATCTTTTGTTGAATAAGGAAGCGGAAGTTTATCGAGAACGAGGTTTATGATTTTTTGGATAATCGTATTTTCGCGCGGTGCTTCTTTTTCTTTTCTTTTCTTTTCTTTTCCGATTTTCGACAAGGTTCAGGTCAAGGTTGCGAGACAGCTGCTCGCGAAAGTATCTTCCGAACCATTTTGACCAACTTTTTCTGAATACATCGTGCGTGTTATGGAAGATATTTTGTTAAAACCACAGCGAGACGTGGCTTTTATAATTATACTGAACTAAATTTGGGAGTATTTGGTGAAGAAATTGCAAGATATTTTCTGCACAAGTATATATACTATATTACGGCAGTTTAATATTACTTTTGTAGTCTCTCTCTATATATATATTTATTTATTTTTTACACACACACACACACACACACATGTAGTCTCTCTATACATATAGTATTTACTATAGTAAATACTACAAAAGTATTTGTTAAACTGCCGTAATCTGTTATATATCTATATAATCTATGTAATCACACACCGTATAACAAACAGAATATATATCTTTCAATATTCATCCGTTATAATACGATGCAACGATACTTATTGTACGTTTAAAATGGTTGTTTGTATTGTATAATAATAATAAATTAAATATTAATACTAAATAGTTTGTAACAAATATTTCGCAACTCCTACACAGGTGAGTTTCTTCATTAAATTCATTTCTTTGCACTTTTAAGAAAATCTTGGTATGAAAGGCAAATTCCGAATTCTGTGTGATCATCAGATTACAAATTTTGCACCCGTGTGTTTCTAGATAAAATATCGCTATCACGCGTTGTACAAAGAATCGACTTAACGATTACTTATTGTTAGTTTCTTCTATTTGCGACGTAAATACAGTCCAAACTAGCCCAAGATCGTAGAACGTGGATGCAGAGGTACGTTGGGAGAAAGGGACGTTTAATTCATTTACTTTACTTTAAATATTTTAATGAAAATGCTACGTGGGGTGTCATGTTACTCCACGAATTACAGAATATCGGAGCAGTCACGGTCGTTCATTATTTAATATTTAATTTCTCGTTTACGTAATTATCCGCGAAAGTAAAGAAGTTAAGCCAGTTCTCGAAACAGGCTCGTCACAAATTTGCAACGAGTGAATTTTTTTTATGGATCCACTGTGAATTTGTCGATAGAAATTTCTCGCGCTCGAAGAGATTGTTCTCTACAAAAAAAAAAAAAAAAAAAATTGTCCGCTCCAAACGAACTGTCTTCTTGAAGACACGACACGCCTCGCGCAACGCGTGACGAAGAATCTGAAAGATCGTTCGTTGGAGCAAACTGCCGTCGCGGACGATATTAGCGCGGAGCGACGAAAATACCAGCGGAAACGGCGGACAACGCGGAGGCGTCGAGTGAAAGAGGCGGTCGTGCAACAAAAGGACAACGTGGTCTCGGCAGAAAGAGCGTGTAGAAATGCCAGCGAGTTCTACGGCCTCCTCCGGCTCGAGGGTCGCGCGCGCTATGCCGCGTATTTAAATAGAATTCAAGCCTCAAGGAGAAAACGCAAGGCTGTGGCAAGGACTCCTGGGTTGTTTTATGCCTCGCGTCGGATCACTGCCTGAAACGCGGTCGTCTAAACGGGCGAAAGTAACTCATGCATAATTAATCCCGCTGGTCGACAACCGGTCGAGAAAGAGAGAGAGAGAGATCACGACGGCGCTCCCGTCTATCAGGAGTTCGATTCGGAACTCCTCCGTTGAATAATTATCAACACACGCGCGTGCTGGAGATTCTTTCAGTTTCGAGCTGATGAAAGATTCTCGGCTGGGAGAGGAATTCAGATTCTTCGAACGTTCAACGATCGACCCTCTCTCCCCCTCCTCCCCTCGTCCGGCTTCTTGGTTCTAACTGGTTTCTATTTTAACACGGTTGACTGCTAGCTATAGAGTCGTGAATTATTAATCGTTCGAGTATTTAGCGATGAATGGCCGAGGTGGTAAATTATTAATTGCCGAACTACCACCTCTCGCGGAGAAGGTTCTCGATCGAGCCAAGCGAGTAGCTGAACGAATTTGGAAACAATGGAGATTTTCTTTTCAGATGCGAAATGTTGCTGCGTTTGCGTTTTCAATTTCAACGGAGTTCAATGCTTTTCCCGAATATTTCTTTTGGAGGTAGTGAATCTTCTTTTCTAATTTAAGTCAATTGATTGCCACGATACACGTGAGTCGATTGAATCATTCTTTTTCCAACGAAATGGTAATTTTAGGATGAATAAAATAAGATTAATTGATAAAAAGAGTGAATAAACAATGTGTTTAGTTAACAGTATAATTAAATGTTCATAAATGTATTACTAATCAACTACTAATGACACTACTGCTAGTCAAAATGTTCCATGTAACACGCAACATATGTATTTGTTAAAATCCTCCTAAAAGCGTTGGAATATTTTTCGGGAAAAATCCGATAATCTCGGTAGAAAGACTGTGTAAATGATAAAATATACTGCAGAAATTTGCAAATATTACAAATATTGGAAATCAGTTGAAGAAAGAAAGCTTTAGGTTTTTCTCGCAAGAAAATCTTCAGGTACTTTCGTAAACCTGTACGCGTGTAGATTCGCGGAATCAGGATAGGCAAGTAAACTACCGGCTCATCGACGAAATTGGAGCACAACGAGTGCGTTAGCATCTCGTTCTCGCGATTAACGCGTTCGCGGGCAGCGTTTAACCACGTTTGTCCACCGCGGCGGCGATTAACATCGAGATGCATATTCCCGTGGGTTGCACAACGATACCGACAAGCGTGGAGCACAACCACGGACGAATCAATACCGAAGACAAAACTCCGTCGGCGGCGACGGTATCGAGCGGCCAACAGTTTCGCGTTCACCGGACACTGGGAGCACACCTTAAGGCCACTTTACAACGAGACGTCGCTATTACCGCGTTAAGTCTCGCGACGACCGAGCCACGTATCCATTATCCAAACACGGTGTTTTTTATCATTATTCTGTTGCGGCTCTGAACTCTGTGCCAACCTGAAGAAGCTTCCACAATCCTGGCGACGAATTTTCAGAAAACCCGTTTCACATTCGCGCCTACTCGAAAGTCAAGGTTTCGACTGGTCCAAATTGGATGGACGTTCTGTCACCTCTGCGTCCACTTTTCGTACGATTCCCCTCCTCCGATGCATTGCCGGCGCAATGAAATCTTTGGTTTGAGAACGAGAGATGCGTCGACATGTCGAACGCCCGAGTCCTTTCGTTGGAATGATCGATATTCGTTCGTACGACGAAAATTACGCGTCCTAGCGAGCAAAGCGATAAGGAAACACCGAGCCAACAACGTGTTTCGACAGTTTGTGCACGGCAGCGTCGAAACAAACGAATCTTTGCCGGGTAGTCCGATTCGAGGAATTCTTCGCGGTTCTCTGTATTATTTACCAACATTGTTATTACTGCGCCTCGAGACGAGGATTTGATGTTGTCTTGATGAACGAAATTTGAAACATGTACGCGCTAAGCCATCGTTTGACTACGTGGAAACTCTTAATTTCGTTACTTCGCTATTGCATTCTAGTCGCAAAGAACTTTCATTGTTGCGTAATGTTATTACGCGGACCTCAAAGGATCAGATTTAATCAGATCTGGAAACTAAAATGGTCACCGAGTATCACTGTGCAATGCGTGTATTGTTAAACTAGTAAACAGTGAAACAACGATCAGACAAAATAAAGTTTTCAGAAATGTAGGTATACGCATACCAACTTTCAAGTTGCAGATCTTTATACCGTGTTAAATTGTACATCAGGCACAGTGACTCGGACAAGTGTTCGTGCTTGTTCAATCCTTAACTCTGAACGAAATTTTAGAATTCCTCTGGATTCAAATAAAGCTTGATTAATTGGCACTTCCGTTAATGTCGACGAATTTTAAAACTCGAATCGTAAAGAGATGCGAATTGCTCAAAGTTCAAAGCAATTACGGGGGAAACGATTCTGCGTTCCAGTTACTGGAGTAACAATGAAACATAACTGGAAATTTAGGGGTCGTTTCATCACGTTCGTTTCAAACGAAGTTGCGCGAAAGATTTTAAATTGAATGTCACGTGGTGTACTCGGTGGGTAAAACAGGTGGATGTACGTAGGTAAAGACCAGGTCAGAGACCTCTGACACGGAGGAGTATTTAAGGTCACGCGCGGAACGCCGCAGCGACCTTGCAGGTAAATAACCAAATATCGGATTTACGCCAGGCGAGGGTGTTTAAACCTTCGATAAAATACTCTGAGAAATATCCTCGCGCTATCGATCACTCATCCACTTTATCGAGGCAATCTATCTTTCGCTAAGGGCAATATATAAAAGTTACACGATAATATCGAATTTAAACGAATCATTCTCCCTTGAACGATCGATAGAATAAAAATAGACTAACGAGGTTGTTTGTGACGACGTTGAAAAATAGAAGTCGTTAACCTGTTAATTGCGTTTGTTTAAAAATATCAATAGACGGACGTTTTGAAATAGATCTGAGAGACCAGAAGGAAGTGAAAAGTTATATTTCTTCAAAATTTGATACAGAACGTTTAATTGTTCGGTAATTTGATTTCTGTTGATATTTTTGGCTTCCAATTTTTTTCCCGTGTTTCTTTGTGAAATGAACGTTACAATTTTGTCAATATAAATTTACCAGCTCCTCGAAAAAAGAACCATTCACGTAGCTCCAACTAGTACATTTACTCTTTAATTTTTGTACTCGTCGTCCTTTGAAATTATTGCTGGAAATAAAATTCTTCGATTGAACGCGTATTTTATAACACAATTCGCAGATTCTTTATTACATAAAGCATCGTTATTTGATCTTTTCACTTCTTTTTATCGTAAAATTTTTGAAACGGATCTCCACAGTCGACAGATTAATATCGAATAAAAGAGATCGCGAGTGAAATGTGACGTTAGCGTTAATTGGGACCCGTTTATTTTAATCTCCTCGCGAAATTCGCCTCCTAAGGATCAGAGATGCGACTAATTATTCGTCCTAATAAATCCGGCTATGTAGAATCCGGCCGCCAGGGACGTAATTCCACGATTAATGGGTTAAAATGGCCCACGACACGCATTGCGAACAGTGCACAAAAGACAACCATCTGTCTTGAAGCATCTTCAGAGTCTATCGAAGACGAGAATTCTTTCATTTTTTTTTCCTCTCCTGCGAGGAGAGGAAACGCGCGTCAATTTCCATTCGTAAACGAACAACCCTTTGGCCCGGATGAATTATGGATCGTGCAACGGTTGATTGAACCAACTGATATTCGCTATGCGGATCGCGAAATCAGTCGAAGAGACTCGCGATTAGGACGAACCTCTTTTGACGATTTTACATTTCATTAATTGTTTGTAAGAAATGTGGCGAGTTGATTTCTCAACCCTCTTTAATTAGAATTTCAATTACTCGCGTGAGAAGGAGGCTTACTTAATTGAGTCTCTTAGAAGCCAAATTGATCATTAAATTTTTTTTTTGGTTTTTATCATTGAAGTTACATTAATATTCAATTGATTCAGTATGCGACTTTATTTGTAAGAAGGTAACTAATAATTTGACGAAACGTGATAACAGTGAAGTAGTAATTACTTTCATTTAAATTTTTCACTTAAATTCACTGATATAATCAAGAGCTAACTTATGATACTGTTACAAACAGTAATTGTAACAAAGAGTCTTTTAATTTCATGCAACTGTAAACTCTGGCTAGAAGAAACAATCATGAAGAAGACATTAAACAACAAATTCTTGCATCAGAAATGAAATGTTACGTTTACGGATCGAACAAAAATTCTTCGTGAAAAATTTGCGCGAAGCCCGTAAACTGAGAACCGCTGAGGATCTATATTTGCGTTTCGCATCCCCAAGTGACGCGCGATAGCTTTATAATTTATGGAACTAAATAATTGAGCTGGAAACCAAGACGGCGAGTTTAATCCGCCAACATCGTTAAACGCGAGCACGTACGTCTCCCATCGATTATAAATCGAAGTCGAACACGAGTTCGACCGGGTTTTCTCAACGAAAACTTTCCACAATTGTGCGCTCTATGAATAACAATAAAAGAAAATAAAGCAATTGTATTTGACCCTTTTGAGAATTTCAACATAACGAGATACATTATTTTTATTAATCCTAATTCAGAGCCTAATTATTTCGCTGTGACATTCGCAAAGTTTACTCAAGCGTGAAAATAAAAATAATTCCTCGTAAAATGGAAAATATTCCACTGAGAACCGTACAATAAATTGAACAAAACCAAAGAAAAAGATGTGTTAGACGACTAAAGTCTATCGAGACACGTAGTATCCCAAAAAACCACGGTCTCGCCTTTAAAAGTACGTTCCACGCCTAATTTTCTCTCAAGATCGAACGTGTTGTGTCATTAATTCCACGAATTCTACGTTTACGTGTTTTTGCAAAAAAGAAAAATTCGCCTTAATTAAGAGAGATCAGGATCTCGAACGACGAGTCGACTCGTCCTCCCCCGAGTCGAGAAGTTAACAAACAGGCTGCGCGGAGCGAGCCGGCGAGCCTCAAACTGGAACAACTGGGTGGGAATTTTCTGGAGCATCGACGAGGCTAAATATATTAACGAGCAACCGAAGACCTTCGCCGCGTTATCACGTCCGATCTGATATTATTTCTAACGATCGCCCTGACGTCAGACTGCATGCGAATCTTCTAATTGTAACGTAGCCGTAACAGGCGGCCAATAATAATCCTGACATCACCGTCGTCGTTCGCTCGGTTATCTCGCCAAGATGGCGTAACAATTAATTTAGTTCCCAACCGGCGTACGCGACGGTATCGATCATATCAGCTCGGACTGCGGACAATTGCGCGGCCTATGCAGGTGAAATGCGGCTGGGACGTCGTCGTTTTCGAAAAGAGACAATGATTCACGGGGACCGAAGCATTGGGTCGGAGGATGGCGGAGGTCAACCGGTCGCTCTCGGGCAAGTGCATCCGGCCTGGATCGATAAATCGAAGCTTTCGACAATCACCTCCGACCTTTTCGAGTTGGAAACGAGTCGCTCGACGACGTCTCTTGCGCGAAAGTGCAAGCGTTCGACGCCGTCGGACTTTGGCGAGTCGCAGCTTGTAAAATATCAAGTCCCGGAACGTGTAAGTACGCAGGCTCGTACGTACAATTTGTTATCGACGATCCCACTATCGCGAGTATATTGTATTTAAAAAAATAAAGCTGTAAGGAGCGGGGGAGAGAACACGATTCAGTAAATCAAGTAAAATCGCAGAAAATGGCAAACCTGTGGGAAATTTTACGACGAATTAGGAATCAGTACCTACTGACTTCGACTAATTACCAAATTCAACTGCTATTGTGTGATTGTACATAAACGTTCCTGTTGTTGGCGTTCAAATTGATCGATAATTTGCTCGATTATCAATTATTTTAGGTTTTAATTACCGATAGAAAATAATTAACAGATATTTCGTAGTAACTCCGCCATTTCGAAACGCATTACAACTCGCGGGACAACGGCCGTTACCAGGAGGAAAGATAAACGAGTCAACCCTCGAGCAAGCTACTGTACATTCTTTCGCGGAACGGATTCCTGTACGATGGTTGCGCAAGAATCAACGCGGCGGTGGGAGGGGGAGGGGGGGGGGGGCAGGCCGCAGCAATTAGGGTGGCATACGGAGCGTATTACCAACATAATCAAATCACATGGTCCCTTGCAGCTCCGTTATGCTCGTTGACAGGCTACGAAAAAGGGGGATGGCCACCCTCTCGAGCCATCGTGACGGATCCTGCAGCGGCCTCTGCCTATTGGCCTTGCACGCCGGGTTGATTCATCTGTTTGCTTTTTATTATCTCGCCGACCACCGGAAAGTACCAGCTATCTGGCCGAGGGGTGGCGTTAATCAATTGATGGGATCAGGCCGCGGTGATGACGAACGCGCGCGCAAACGATCGTGCATCGAAAACGGGTTTTCGATCGACCGGAAGGGGTTATCGAGCAGAAACCGATTTGCATTTCACAGTTTTCTTTCTTTTCTTTAGCTTCGCCCGGCTAAGCGCAGATTTTTCCGCAACTTTGAGCTTTTACGAAACGTAGTTATCTAACAAACACCGATCCAGCGATTCCAATTTGATGTTTCAACTTAAGCTTTGACGAACAAGTTGTTTAAGTAACAAATGTTTAAGTCGTTAAATTCGTCGTTGAAATTGTGCAAATACTAATTTCATCAATTTGCACAAAAACTGTATCTTCAGTAATTTCCCAGGTATCTGACAAAATATATTTCGGATCCGCCAACTTTGAGGGTGGTTTTCGTCCCTTCGACACCGACGATTGCCGATAAAGAGAAAATACGTGTCAAACATTTATGCTGAATTACATTTCGGTGTATTCTCTCATTTTCACCATCTACGTGCGTTGTGGATCTTTTCGCATTTTTCTTTTAAATGCACAAAGATTCGTAGTTTGATAATTAGTAATTTATCACTTGAATCTTCCACTATTGAGTAATTAATTAACAATTTACCGCTTCGATCAAAACAGAGAGAGTTGTGAGTCGAAATTTTTTTTTAAATTTAAATTTGTAATCAGACTTTGGAAATGAGGAAGCGGAGCAGACTTGAATTGTTTCATCAACCCAATGAGGACGAAGTTATGGTTTGTCTAGATTAACTAAACTGCGGATTTTCATACACTTGCAGAAAATTGCACTTAAACGTAGAACGATTAAAGGTAGAAGAGACTCGAACTTTCCAAATATTCCTGAAACGCTCGAAATCAAAGTTTCCTACCGACCACTCTCGATCGTCGATCATACCAAAAAATAAAACAGACCTGCACTGTAATCAGAAATCAATTTTTACCCAAATTTTTATTGGCAAAATAAATTTCAGTTCACCGATGCACCGGTGTGAAGATAACACTCGACAAGCGAATTTCATACCTCTCTGAACTTTGAGAACAACACCACCTTTCAATCTAAGAAAGAAAAAAAAAAAAAAAAAAAAAAAAAGCTTTAAACCGCGTGAATTTCTCGTACCTTTCTCGCGCTGGTGTCGAAGCGTGGCACGAAGCGCGGTTCACCGCACGACTTTCAACGTGGCTTGCTCCGCGAGGACTGTTTTCTAAGACGCCTCGATAGGCCGAGGGTTGCGCGGCTTTCACCCCCATCGTGGCTCGTGACGTCGTAACGCGAACGTGGTGTCCATGTGGTGTCCTAGGCAACCCGGCATTCGTGTATATCCATCCCGCCCTCCTTTTCTCACCCCTTTTGCCCCCCTCTCTCTCTCTTCCTCCCTCCCTTTTTCTCTTCGTCACGCTTCTAACCATCTTTCACCCCATCGCGACGTCTGTATCTTTTATCTTTCGTTCCGTGTGCTTCGCGAAGACGTCTTAACCTATCGAGGATCGTGTGGTAGTTTGTCGCAACGCTGTGACAAACTGAGTGAATATCTATTTGTAATTTCATCCGCTCAAATCAGGATAATTATTGGGCTAGATTTGTAAAAATGCAGATTTGCAGTATCCGTAATTGTTTGCAAGCAAATTTTACGTTCACAATATTGCTCTTTTTATAAGTATATACTAAGTATGTACTAATTTGTTCCTTAGACTTTGAAGTTTGAGTTTTTTTCCTTTTTCGCAGATTTTCATACCTTTTCTCTCTCTCTCTCTCTCTCTCTCTTTTTTTTCCCGAGGCAAAGCACGCGATCTCGCGTGGCCACGCGTCTGCGTCATTGCTGCAATCCATTCGAACACGCGCGCGCGCCAGATAGAGAAATCGATCCAGTCACCTGCCTTCGAACACGGGAGCCTTGGCACCCCTCGCGATTACGTCCCCTTTATCGTGGATGAGTCGCGGTCCTACACTGATCCCTCCATCCCCTGCGGAACATTCCAGGAATTTTTATGAGGTAAACACGTTCGCTATCGCCATTTCGTCGACTGCTAGGTGCATTCGTTTCGTTTCGGCCGTGATTTAATAATCCGCGTCATGGACAAATGATTTTCCCATTCGAGTGGATACGAGGATTTTACTCATTCGCTTTGTCTCTTTCGTTTCTTGGAACGTTCCAAGAACGCACCGATCGAAATCGTCGTTCTTCCCGTGATCGGTCTTTCCAAGCATGTTATTTTCTACGTGGAAAAGTAGAAGATTCTTTCCTCTGCGACGAGAATAAAATTTCTTACTTTCTAACAATTCAGAGTTTCTATCTTTAATACTTTCCGTGTCGTCTCACCTTCCTTTTAACAGCAACATTTCGCTGTGAAAAAATGAAAACTCCTCCGAAGAATTAACCAGTGCGAGGCAAGTTTCCACGTGAACGACGACGTCACGATGGATCGACACCGGCGAGTAATCGCCAGGCCGGGTGAGATCGATCGATCACTGCTCGAGATAGGCGCGTATATATTTAAAGGCCGGCTTCCGGTGTCGTCGTAGATTGTATTTCGATTAACGAGCGCACATCCGCGGGCAAAGTGCACGTATTCCGGGGAATGACTTCACCGCTCGCAGGTGTGCGATTGTATTTAGATGATATCGATTGCGGGCCGCACGTCATAGGTCGGCCTAGAATCGACCCTTCGTGACACAGTTATACACTCTGGTTACACGGTGCTCTGGCACGAAAGTCACCACGAAATCCGTGGTACTGCTTCCCTCGACAGCTGATTGCAAAGTCGCAAATGACTAACGAACGATCTTTGTTCTTTTCAGAGATATTTCTCCCTTTTCCTTCCCCCCTTTTCCCGCTCTTGTCGCCTTTTTCCTTTCCCTAGCTCAGATTCGAATAATAAATTTACCCGCATTTCGTGCACTTTGGAATTTCATTAGTATTCTAACGACTGATGCGATTATCGAAACTAACTCGAAAGTGAAAAGTTGCGAATGAATAAGTGTCGAAGATTTATTTGTTTCAAATTGGTGATTGTGACAGTTTTGATGAAACGTCAGAACGTACAATATATTTCTAAAGTGATGTATCATTCGTAAAATATGTTCAAATATATTCGCGAGCATCTGTGCTACAAATTTCATTTCGTTTCATTTTATTTTTTTTTTCAGCAGTACGTAAAAGGTAAATTACTTGTTTGAAACCTGTTATGTTCCAAAGACACTCAAAGTTGAAAACTCAAGAAAATAGTCGAGAGATGAAAGTCAAACGTAGAATATACATTGCAGAGTCATAAATATTAAAGAGACGCGCGCGTAACTAGAAAACGCGTAAATAGAAAGGTATTATTTTCAATAATACGAATTTTAAAAGTGTTCCTTTGTGAAAGATACGGCTTATCTGTAGTTCTTTCCTACAATCTTCGTATTGTATGAATCACGCACGGTATCTGTGTACCGTGATAATAAAAAAATTATTTTAAAGAGAAGAAACGCGATGTCCAGCTACAAGATCGTGTTTCTTTATAAAATTCTACGACCACTTCCCTGAAAAAAGTGAGTGACGTGATTTATTGCGTTCCTTTGCATTTTTTACATACTCCATGGAAAATAAAAAAAAAAAAAAAACAAAAATCGTTAGCTACGAGACAGAAAATTTCGGAGCGGACCATCCGTCTGCGATACTATCTTATCTATCGACGAAAATTTCGTAATATTTTCTGAAACGAAGTGAACGATGAGGGGCAAATATAGCGCACAGAGCTTTGCACCGGTAATCTCTTAAAGACGGTAACTGCAGCTCATTGGATCAAGAGTAACGACATTATATACGACGGAATAATTGTCAAACGTCATGCGATCGTGGCTTACGTGACCGCGAGGAAGCTTCTTGCATAACGCGACATCGGGCGACTTTCCGTCATTTCACGATGACATAACTCCCTCGTTTAACGAGCATATCGGATCCTGTTTCACGTTGGTCGCAACGAACTCCCGGTGGACCTCGATTCAATCGAAGTTGCGACGTGAAGTTTCTTTGAGAGACGAAGGGAATATTTCTCCGAGTCGAATTTCGATTAATTTGCAACGAAAACGACTGCAGATTCGCGATTTGTTCGTTCGAAATGATTGTGAATTATAATCGTATTAATTATAAAAATATAAACGATCCTGATTACAATCGAAACACTTGCAATTAGTATTCTATACACGTACGTCAAATGACCGTCACAAACGAAACGGTACATCGAAACGTGGACATTTTCAAATTATCAAATGCAATTCTTTTGCGTAGAATGATCTGAAAAATAAACGTGAATACTCTACGTGGAACATTCATGCTGAATTCCACGAGGAACGTCACATTCAATTTCATTCTTGGGGAAGAATTCTAAACACGTGTTTCATTAACTGCGAATGAAATTTACGAAACTGAAGAAACGAATACAAATGATCCACGTACGATTGTTGAAAAAAGTTATTGCAAGCTATATTAAAAATTTATAATTATGTAAAAAAATTATTACATATAAAGTTAGTATAAATTTGGTATAAAAGTTGGTACAAAAGTTATTACGTATAAAGTTAGTATAAATTTTACCGAGAGGAGAATTCTCGATATTGGGATATCGATGGCAAGTGTGTCTCACACAAAATAATTCCAACGAACAAATAATGTATCCACGTACATAGGGTAGAACTTGGTTGAGCTCTATCGTGTCTTTCGGATTTTCCCGGGAATCGAGCTGGGGGATGAAAAGATGAGAGGGCGCCGCTCTGGCAAACAGGTCGATACGACCTGCGCGCTCACTCTCCATCGACGACTCTGCTGGAATGGACCCGTGCTGATTCTGCAGTTGCAAAACACATCACGGAGAGAAGTCCCGTCTGTTCGAGACACGATGAATAATGACACCAGGCGAATAAATTAGCGAGCGAGATGGAAAGACGCGGAGGCTCGATCGTGACGTAACGTGAAATTTGTGTTGCCGGTGTTTCTCTGCGATTTCGACGATTAAAGTTGAACAGAGCGCAAGAGGAGTAAGAAATTACACGAAATGGGGACTAGATTCGCAGCGTGTGAGTAAGACAATGAAGTGTTACCAGAGAATTTGGATTTTCACGCGAGTTTATAGTTCTGAAAATATAACATTGCGTAATTTTTAAAAATTTTCTGGGAAATTTACAAAAATTCTTCGCAGTCCTTTTATCGCGATTTACATTGAATTTCAATAGGGACATAATTTTGTTGGAACAGATTAGTATAGAAGGTCTGTACCTGGTATCATTGAATTACATTTAAGTAGAAATAACGATTTAGATTTTTCAACGAAATACAATTCGCAGTGTACTATCAAGATACTATTTCACAGCTGATTACAAATGGATGTACAAATATCTTTTCAGACTCGTTGAAACTGACCAGTCTCCACGATTACTATCAGAGACTTCTCCACGGGAGTCAACCTGTACCTTCCGGCCTTGACATGGCAAACACACTCAAGTTCTTCTCTCAAATGCTGCTGTGTAAATACCTCAGTACCGTTTCATCCGTACTTTTTTTTTTTTTTTTTTTTTTTGGAATTATTATTAATTTATACCCGATCTCGTAGCTTTGTTGAAAGAGGTTCACGAATCGCCTCTCGAAATGATAAAATCGCAAAAGTACGACGCGGAACGCATGGCGCTCTACCCGAATTTGGATTACAAACAGCTCTACAACGCCCTCACTCAGCTGATCGACGTTGTTTCCTCCATTCACATCGGTCTGCAAGGTTTGCTCTATATTTTTTGTTTCAACATTTGCACCGAGCACAGTACACATCGAATGCAATTGAACGAATTCGTGTTTTCTTTGATTTATATTGCAGCGTTTGGCCAAGCGTTGCTACAATGTCTCGCGTGTCTGTTGCCCTTTCTGGATCACGATTTGATCGACAACGTGGCCTACCTCACGGCCAGCTCCATTTCGGTGCTTCCAATGGAACTTCATCAAGACATCGTGAACTATCTTTGTTTCTACATTCTGCCATTCACCATCAGTAAGTGTATCAGTTTCGTTATTAAAGTATTTTATACGGACGGAAAATATGCAGTCAAAAAAAAGAGTTTCCCGATGACAACGTGTCAATGAAAATTTGTACGAAACGCGTTCAGCAAGGAAGACCGAGGATGGAACGGAAAACGCAGCCAGCCAATCGATAGCAGCCGTTATCATGATGATCTTCCAGTATTCCACTAACCCAGGTTATAATTTTATTTTCGTATTACGAAATACGTATTTTTATTATTTTGTGGTTGTGGTAGTTATTAATTCTGACGATTATAAAATAATATGATATCGGCAACAACAATGATAATAAATTTACCAATACTTATTCAATAATTAATTTACTAATATAAATAAATAATATTTAATAGTAAAAATAGTCAAAACAATGTGTAAACGTTCAGCACACCATTGTCAACTACTGGAGTGTCTAATGGCACTGAAACCAGGCGTTGTGAAGGACATTCTCTGCGTGGTTGCTTATGGCACAGCTCCCGCGAGAGCCTCAGCAGCGAAATTGTTATTCTACTACTGGCCATCGTTCAATCCGAACCTCTTCGATCGCAGAGCGGTTTTAGTCAAGTTCGCAAGTACGTTCTTTCACGGTATCTGGCACATCGAGAACCACACATTGCGCACAATGAAATCAAAGATACGAATTTAATCGATCAACAGACGACCTGGCGCCGTTCGTTTGTCAAAGAGATTCCTGCCCGAACGCGGGCAACGCCGAAGCTGGCAAAGTGTGTTACGATCATCGGATATCCATCACGTTCGCTACTGAGACGCCGCCGCCCATGTATCTCTGCATCGAATGCGCGAACGAGATACACAGGGCGCATCCGAATCAAATGTTCTACGATATCTTGCACCCCATGCAACAGGTGTCGATGATATGCGAAAACAAGGTGAGTCTTTACTTGACTCAACTTATCTGTGTACAAATTATGTACCGCTGGGTGCTTCTATTATATCTTATATCAGTATTTCTGTTATATTATTTAACATAATATAATTTCAAAACACCCAAAAATTCTACACTTTCAATCACCTCAGAATTGCAAGGCCACGGACAAGTCAGCGATCAGCGTCTGTTTCTCCACCGAGTGCGCCAGCTACAACGGAAACCACCCGATTCGCTACTGCCAAAAG
The DNA here is from genome assembly GCA_032399605.1 of Melipona beecheii. Taxonomy (NCBI): domain Eukaryota; kingdom Metazoa; phylum Arthropoda; class Insecta; order Hymenoptera; family Apidae; genus Melipona; species Melipona beecheii. Next base: position 3,778,603 of record JAUCMO010000501.1, on the reverse strand, counting down.
TGCCACAACAATCGACACGACAAAGGCCGGGGCGAGGACCACGTGTATCACACAGCGCTGCCGCACATATCGAAGATGGATCCGCAGACGCAGACCTACATGGTCCAGGCGATTGTCAGGTGAGATGCTCTCGCTTCCAAGTTCTCGTTCCCTATCTGCTGAGACATCCTGTATCGCTTAACGTTTCGAAAGTTATCGGGGACAGGGATGGGGATACTATGGTTGGGACAAGGGACACTAACAGCCGTAATTGTAATTTGCACGAGTTTAATGGGACGCTGCCGCGACTAGGGAGAAGAGACTCGTTCGAGTCAAATCACCGACCTGTAAACTTCCAAACGTCAAACAGTTTCGTGTACCACTCTCAACTGGTATCGCTGAACAATTCCAGAAACCTCGAGTCGATATTTGTCGTAAAGGTGAATTCTTGGGGGGAACGATTTTTCGTAAAATTGTAGTGGATCGGGGAAACGTTCGAATACTTGGACCGCACGAAAGTTACTTTGAAGTTTCATTTTGGTAAATTTTGGTGAAACCGAAAGTGTAAAGTTATCCTAAGCATACAGTTATGTATTACATTGTCCCAAGTATAAGTGTGTTAAATATCTGTGATAATTTTGAAATGTACACTTATATTAGAAATCTAGCAATTTCTATATATATATATATATATATATATATATATATACATATATATTAAAAGTTTAAATACTTTCACAAACAAATATTATATCTGTAAATTTTGTAAATTTGTCCCTTCTTTGTGTTTTAATCTCTCTGACGTGAGTTCTACGCTTCAACGTTAACAGTTCTACCGTCAAACAATAAATTAATTTCGTCGAATCGTGCTAAATTGTGCTAAATTGTGCTAAATTTGGATAATTTCACAAACGTAAATTTCTACGAACGATACCATTTGAGAATCAATCGAAGGTAAATAAACTTGAAGCGTCTCGTTGTCGTTCGAGTTTTTCCAATTCTCACTCAAATGCGCCAGAGTCTCTTGTCTCTAACGTATCGTCGATGTCGAAGTCCTTTCCGCGACGGAAAGTGTTCTTTTGATGACGCGAACGTATGCGACGCACGTTCGATTGGTTCTATTCTATTCGTGTTTACCAACCCACAGACCGCGACCATCGTCGTACTTTTATAATAATAAACTGCAGCGCAACTCGTTTAGTTTTTCTTGGACATGAAAAAGAGAGAATAAATTCGCTGTTGCAGCCCTTAAATGGTATCGTTGAGTCACAAACGACCATAATTTACGTTAGATTGCTAACAAAGTATATATATATATGCGACGTAAAGAAATCCCAGAAAAAATCGAGTAATTTAATGTGGCTCAACAATGTCAGTTTAGGGTGAAAGATGAAGAGTTCGTTTCGTAGTTTCGTTCGTTTGCCGAGTAAAGAAATGAAAATAAACAGTAAATGGCCGAAGAAGAAACGAAATCAACGATCAGCGGGGTAGTTGGTGAACTTGTTTAACGACAACAGGTCGCGTCCGAGCGATGGTTGTTAATCACTTATCCACGATGTTCGATCGTGTTTGTAACAACACGATGACGCGTACTAACGAATGATCGCAGGATCATTGTTGCTTTGCGTGTTTGTTCGTGCTGGTCCATCCTGCTTGGTAAGACATTACGCTGTAACCACGTTCAACGGGAATCTGTTGCTCAAACTTCGAAGCGGAATGTTACACTTTCTTCTTCGCGTTGGATCGTTGGCGGTCGTTCGAGGTCGCAGTGGTTCCCGTTCAACGTGGTTGATCGATGCTCCATATTATTGTTTTTGAATATTCACAGAAACGGACGAGATGTCGCATGTCACCCTGTTCCAATCGGGACTGCACCTTCCGCCTTTCGTTTTGTTACGTTCGATAGCTGTTCCGCGCACATCTCGATCCGTCATTGACGCTCGACGTCTCACCGACTTCGAATGACGTCTCTCTGCGCGTTTGTCGAGGATCGACAGATATTTCTACACGATAATACCTGAATCGGGATTCGATTCGAAGCACTTTCGACGTGTAATCTTGTTATCGTATTGATTGCGAGTAACGATCGTGACACGTGTCAAGGTGTCTGATCTTTCTCGATATACGATTCAAAACAATTTCCACTAAATTGTCTCTGAGAACCACAGAGGAGAGTCACGGTATTGACCAATATTTTAAATAATTAGAAAACCATAAGAAAAATAATTTTAATCAATCCTTTTTCAATAATTAAAGGAGAAATTGATCTATGAAAAAATGAAATAAAAAAGAACAATTCTGAAATAACAAATAGAATCATTCTAAATTTTAATATCAATTCAATACAAAACGTATGATTTCCTATAAATGGCATTTCTCGAATAATATCTCGAAGTCATTAATAATAATAAAAATACTTTTCTTAATGTGAATTCATAAAACAATTCTAATCAAAAAATTTGTTAAATTGAACGATATAATAACAGGTCACGGTCTATTTTTAACTTAAAGAGAAAAGGGAAACTTTTTTCCGTTATAAATATTTAATTAACACGCGAAATATTAAATTTGGATATTTAATATTTCTTAAATATCGCGTTGCGACAAAAGTTACCTAATTATAATGACGCGTTACGATATACGTTACTGAAAAATTGTATCAAAAAGACACATTTATTGGATGCTCCTCGATCGGTACTAAATTTCTCGATTTTTGGCCATATTTCAATACCAAAACGGGTATTGATATTGTTCGTTCCGAACACGTACAAGACCAAGAAATAATTTCTCGCAGAAGTTTCTTGTCAAGTTTGATACATCGACGACAATATTGACAACACTACGAATTAATGTAATTTTTACAAACTCGAGGATAGTCCGAGTTACGAGGAGAAAAAAATCGGGAGACGGTCAGCACCACGCGACTCTCCCTTATACGCCAACCTCGGACCAGGAAACGTTTGGTGGAAAGTAGGGCACCACCTCGGGGTCGCCTCGAAAATCGTTTGAGCGATTCGTTCGAAGCCGGACGGCGGCTAGCGCGGACAAGTTTTTCTCTCCGAGTTGCGAGTCCACAAAAAGAGAGAGAGATAGAGAGATACCGAAGCGTGACTCCTCCGAAGCATTCAGCCTCACCACAGTAGAGAGCATAGGAAAAGTGCACCTTAAAAGTCGCAATGCGAGGACACCACAGCCAGTATCGCATCCTGGGTACCGACGCACCACGGGCATGGTACCGTTTCCACACAAATAAAAACGGACCCACTCCGGTGCAGGCTTGAATAGATACCCATTAACCGAGACACACTGGTATGCTGCACGAACAGAAACACTACTTTACCACGGGACGTTAATTCCGCCGGGTCTCTTCTTTTTCCTCCTCCGTTCTTTCTTATTTTCGTTGTTTTCATCAAAGTTCGCTGGTGAAAGTTCGTACTCGGCTTTTTGTCGAAACTGAATTACAGTAATTTTACAGTGTCCAATTTTCAATCCTTAAATCTTCTGTAGATCAAACGAAACTCGCTGCTTCTCTCTGGAGCAAACTCGAGATGGTCCAATTAGTTGTTGTTTCACTGATAAGTGAAACGAAGAACAAAGTGAAGAACTAGGCTGATTGAAATTCATCTAGCTGATGAAATTGGCGAATCAAGGTTTCGATGCAGCAAAAATTTGTGAAACTACTACGCGTGAGAAGAAGATTCAAACTGCAGGGAAAGGCAGCAGAAATGTCCCAAAACGCGACGACAAAAATACTGAAACGTCAGTTTGCTCGACAAGGAAGATCTCGTACGAATTTTTCCCAGTATCCGATACGAGATAGAATCAAGATGAAATTTCTTTACAAATTTCTTTCTCTCCTAATTTCTTTCTTCTCTTCTCTTCTCTTCTCTTCTCTTCTCTTCTCTTTTCTTTCTTCGGTGTCTGGAATTCTACTTCTCGAGTATCGACACACCAATACTGCATGTGGTTTTTGAAAACACAATGAAACTAGCATGAATCACCGTGTAGCTAGAATCACAGAACTGAACAGTGAATTATTATACTTGTTGTCACGTGAAGTAGAAAGTTCTTCCGAGATTTCTCTCAACCTGATCCGATTGTCTATATAACTGGATATAATTTCTCGCAGCGAGCGCGATCCGAAGTCGCGTCTGATCGATCAGACGTTGTGGTCGACGTCGATCAATCGGATTTCTCTTGATTTCGAATGTTTTTCGCAAGACATGGCTGAACAGTGGATCGACATTGTCAACTGTTTCCACGATCGATACAAAATACAACGAAGGGCAAAAGAAGTAAAGAAGGTAAAATTGACACTTGGTCTAATTAACTATTAACATCAATTACTAAGTATATATATATATATATATACACTCTCGTTATTCCATTTTAGAAAATTCTGAATAATCTCGTGTCATCATTTGCTTTTCAAACTTTCTTCTGTTCTCTGTAAAATACAAGTGAGATGAAGATGGATCGTGAGAAAGTACTTCAAACTACCATTGAACGTGGAAGCCTCGATTCTTCGACGTTCGGTGCTCTTTCGGTTCCTCGCTCGCTTGAAATCGTTAGAATACAAGTTCCAAAGTGTCTCGTGAAAATGATGCGTTGACGCTAGAATTACCAATTTGCAATCATTCGGGGAAACTTTACTGATTTATCATTGCAGATTTTTCATTTATAAAAGCTCTATGTTCTCTACTTGTCCAGTTTTTCCACTGTAGTTTCTCCCATGTTACTAAATTTTTACACTTCGATTTCTTCCAGACTATTTATTTATCAAACTTTTTAATCAATCAATGTGCAACTTCGCGATCCATATTTCCAGATTTAAATTTCATTGAATCATCTACCGATTCCAAGCGAGCGATTGAAGAGCTTGGCGCCGAAACTGAGCAAGTCCTAATTTTGAAAAATTGAAAAGAAATCGAATTGTACATACTTCTTTGGAACAATCACTTGATTCTCAGTAGCTACAACTTTATTAAAAAGAAAAAAAAAAAAAAACAGACTTGCTCGTCTTTTTTGCGTCAGGCTCTCTAATCTAATTCTCAAATAGTATCGTCGAGCCATTGGCGACCACGATAATTCACAGTTCGTGAATAATTGTGCTCGATTCGATTTATTTTCAAATTGATCTCGTCACCTTTTTTAAATCGAACTTAACTTTGTCGCCAAAAAAAATTTACAACGTGTCCAAGGTAGTCGCCAGTGACCCAACGATGCTCACACAGAGAGTCACAACCTCGAGAATGTCGATCCCCGCTAAAGGATCAATCTCTTCCAAAGTTACGTTCCGTCTCGAAAATTTGCCCGCAGTGTGAGCCGACCACAACCAGACGCGGCGGTGGATCGCGTGCGACGCGCGTCTAACCAAAGTCTCTTCTCTTCGCTTGCAGCCTGCTTAAGGAAGCTGAACCGCTAAGTATGGATAGTAATCGAGACATCTCGGAAATAAGTACTAATAAGGGAAGCGCAGGATTCCCAGGGAGCGGCGGCGGGAGCAGCGGGGCCGGTTCCGGTAGCGGAAGCGGCGGCCAGTTCGATTCGGCGACGTTGGAGGAGAGGCAGCTGCTAGGGAGATACGGTGTCTGGCTGCTAGTGGGTCTTTGCACCCCGAACCAAGACACCTCGATCGAAATACTCGGCCGTTTATTGTCAATGCTATTTCATTGGTTTCATGTTACTGCCTACTCTTTCGATGGTACTAAAAAAAGCCTTATGCACCTTATCTTTTCTGTTGGTAATTTAACACTTCGCATATTTATACACTTAATGAACGTAGAACGTAGATGAGCGGCGGATGGGCGGCGGAGGGTCTTTGGACGACGTCGCGATGTCGCTTCGAAGTTCTCGAAATGGAGAAGTTGTCTTTCAAATTTTTTGACAGATATATGTACATACATACATATATATATTTTTTTTTTTATGACAGTGCGGTTACAGTGGATGCGCGTTCTCAGACAAGTACAAGTTTGCTCAAAAGTTTGCTCGTGCGACGAGTGCCACAACGTTGAAACTGAAAGAATTTTACGAATTGATTTTACCAAACGTAATTGATTAATTGTTTTCATCAAATCAAATTAAAAATTACACTGCAACTTCCACATTTTATTAACTATACTTATGGTAAATACCATTGAGTAATATCTCAATAATTTATCTGTATTTTTGTATAATGTGTTATAGATATCATTTCGAAATTTTAATACATTTGTTACGTTATTAAAAGTTACAAATATACATGCACCTCGGTCTTTGCAATACATATTTCATTATTATTAATATCAAGAACGTGCATTCGCTGCAACTATAGTTTCAGTTCGAAGCGACAGACGAGACTCGAGCATCTCGAGCCCATCGCTATAGACCGTAGGTAGTCCTTGGCCGCGATCGTAGGCACATTCGACCGAAAACGCCCGACTTCCCCGTTGGTTTTCGTTCTTTTTCTTTCGCTTTGTCTTTTCGGACATTCGCTTTCAATGCTCACACGTGACTACTCCGTGTTTGCTTTTACACTCGACACGGTATTCAACAAGTATTAGACAAAGTGGCAATCAGAAAAGAACGAAACGAATTATTATTACTCTTGTGATTGTGGTAAAGAAAGAAAGAAGACACTCGTACGTTCACACGTTTGTCAGTGTCTCGACAAAAGCTTGATCGTGAACACTAACACCGTTCGACATTGTTCTAATTTGAATAGCTTTCAATGTTGTCTCCCTGTTTTACTCTTTCTCTGTCTCTGTCTAAATTCTCCCTTACTTTCGCTGTCTATAAATTGTACCAGTATAAATCAATGTATTCGATGTATTCCTGTGTCCAACTCGTTGTCGCAGAGGCGTCAGCTTCGCAGCTGTTCCATCCTTGTTTCTTGCTTTTGTCACTGTGTAGTTCGGAATATATATAATACATATAGAACTCGTTTTCTTTCGTACATAGAATTTGTATTTGTCGTCCTCCTCCTCCTCTCTCTCTCTCTCTCTCTCTCTTTCTTTCCTTGCCATGGAATTAGAATCGTTTGAAATTTTGTCTTGCCGATGTATAAATACCCAAGAGAGACTATAGTGGATCATTCTCAAATGTGACGCAAGGAAAAACAAAATTTGCATGTAACTTGTAACGAAGGTTAATTCAGTACTGCGACGAGAGATTTCTCTGACATTGATAAGATTTTTAATATTTTAACAATTAATTATATTATTTTCTTTGCATCAAATAACATAAAACTTGAAACTGTTAGTAATGTTATTACTCTGAAATGTTACCAAAGCGGTCTGAAGTGAAAATTTCTGAAATTAGCTCGAGTTAATCCTCGAGTAAATAGATAAAAGTTTTCATCGCCAAGAGAATCTGCCAAAGTAAATTTTTATCTGTTCCTTGCGTCGCTTGCGAGAATATTAAAAGCAACGGGAAATTCTCGGGAAATTCACAACGACAACCTGCTAGGTTGGCGCCTATGCGTTAAATTGCCTTTACGTGTGCATGCCACACACACACACAAAGAGCCTTCTCTCCAAAAATCTCAGGAAAAAGTAAGAGTGCGTCTGCGTCGCGGCTGATCGAGCCTCTCAATGATCGATGCATAGGATCTGAGGAAATTCCGACGCTGTCGCAAATTGTTGTGCTCCGCGACGCTGATGGAATATCGCGCAAAGTTTCTATGCATCGAAGTAGCGATCCCTCGTCGAGAATTGCCGCGAAAAAGAAAAAGAAAAAGAAAAAAAGAAAAAAAAACGCGAGAAAAAATACAACTCGATCGTTGTCAATATGTAGAGATACTTCTCTCGCATGCTGTTCAAGTAACACCGCTAATATGTACATACAGTGATTCAATGGGCTTTGTACTTTGCCTGTATCTTTGCTGTGCAATCCGAAATTCCGCTTCTGTATCGTTTTCGTTCGAAAAAAAAAAAATGAAAAAATGAAAAAAGTACACGAACTAAATACCAAATACTCGGTAAATCTACGGTAAATCCGATCAGAGTGATATCCTCAGAACGTACTTTACCAAAAAGGTTCGCGTGCGTGAACGGATGTTTGATCTGTCGTGGTTTCTCACTCTAGGACAAGCGGAGAGCGCGTTGGAGAAGTTGAAAACCGAATACGTCTGCGGATGGCTGTCGGAGGTGATGAAAACGCACTACGAGGTTTTCATTTCCTGTCTTCTCCCACATCCGGCGGACTACGTTCGAGTCGGAGGACACTGGTGCGAACAACGACAAACAGACGGCGGATATTTATGAAAAATTTACGAACGAAAATAATCGATCTGTCAAATATTCCAGCAGGAATTCTATCTTATAGATCTTTCTATTCTAGAAGTATAAATTAAATTACTAAATATAATTTATCGAATTTCTATCTTACAGATCTTTTTTCGTGTTAGACAATTTATGCGTCTTCAGTTTCCCACAAACCCATAAAAATCCGCAGTCCAGCGATAAAAAGAAACTAATTATTGTTCGACTACGAATCAATAATTTAGAATTAATTAATGATTGATTGATTTAGAATTGAACTGCTTCGTTTCTGAATTTCTTGTTTAATTGAATCTTGCCACTGTGCTAATCTCTGTTACAGAGAATATAAAAATAATATATCGTGCAAACACAATAATGTTAACTAACCCAACAATGTTAATTCAACGATAGAGATTAATTTGCAGCAGCGTAATTAACAAAGCTGTTATTTATAAACGAACGATCCTAATTAAGGGAGACACTGGCTTCGAGAACGTCACACTTGAAAGATGGCCTAAATCGCCTGTTCTGCTTGGTCCCCTACGAAGTGATCACCCCGGACGTCTGGGACTACGTGATGCCGCATTGGATGGAGGCTATGGTGAACGACGTACCAGAGTACGAGCTTCACGAGCTAAAAATGATCCTATGGTAATAACGCAACGCCTAAAAAAATTCTTCGATTTCTTTTTGAAAATATCGATAATCATTCGATGGTGGTTTTTCAGCAAAATTCTGGACCGAGACATGAGCCCCCTAGGCTTCGACGCTAAAAAGATGTACAACTTTGTGGCGAAACGGTTCGTCAACACCTGTGCGAAGGTTCAAGAACAGGCTCTGAATTGGCTGCAAACGCTCACTATGTTGGAGATCAGTATCCCTCTCTGTCAATTGTTCTCCATGTTCAGCGACGGTGTGGCTGTTATGGGATCCATGAACATTGCCGAGTCTGAACAGAAACCCAGCAAAGGAACGAAGAAAGAGGACGAGGAAGGAAACGCTATTTGTAAGTTTACTTGTTGAAATGTAGACTGCAGTAAATACATGGACGTTTAAGATTTAAAATAAAAAAACGATTGAAGGAAGAAATCTTCGAGGCAGAGTGGAACAATCTTTGAAGAATAACAATAGATCTCGCCACTATAAAGTGGCGTGAAGTCTTTATTCTGATACAAAGAGCTTATTAAGAAAATTTCAGCTGGAAGTTAAAACTTTCAAAACTTTCAACACTCCGTCGATCAGTCACTAGCATACAGTGATTTTTTATTATTATAGATACCTAACGAGATATATACGTTCACGTTCAAATAAGTGGCGTCACAAGCAAAATTGAAATAAAGTGGAATCTAACATTCAAATATTCGAATGCTATATCACCAGAATAGTACATCTCGTCTAGTAGATATTCTGCTCTAAAAGTATTGGAGATTTATTAAAATAATATAATGGAGGTTCACACAAGAAAGATTTTAGTGTACATAACGTTAATGAAAGAAATGAACCAAGAAAAGCGAAGAGGTTTATCATTAACATATTCACAATTAAAACATTAAAATATACAATATATAATCAAACTGTTAAAATATTAAAGTATTGGAGATTTATTACAGTGATATTGAAACAATGGAGGTTCAATAAATTTAATATTAAAATTAAGGAGCTTTCATAAATTAATATTACATTACATACACTACAAAAAGGGTATGTAATAGAATAGAAAAAGTAGATATATATATATATACACAGGTTCCGTGGTCGAAAACGAATCGGGAAAGTCAACGCCATTGTCCGACGACGTCGTGCCGACACCGAGACACATGGAGTTCACTACCAACGCGGAGTTGAACTTGTCCTGCTGTATTCTTATGCTCGATATATTACTGAAACAGGTATCTATACGATTAGTACATGGTTCTAAAGAGGAGTCTGACCAACGAGGAGTGATCTGACGAAATTGCGCAAAATATTGGAAGATGGAGTTGCAGAACATAGACAAGCACACAGGGATCAACACGTGGGTCTGCAGGGACGCGTGTCGCTTGATGAAGTCGATCGTCGCCTCGAATTGGAACAACCGTCACGTGTGCAGCACGGACGCCGAGTGCACCTACTGCGAGTCCAGCGTGATTTGGCATCAATTATGTTTGCAGTTGGTCACCTACATGGCGCCGGAAAATCCAGCTTATCCGCCTGACGTGAGTCCCTAACTCTATATATCACTGGAACGAGATGCTGTTCTTTTGAAATTTTTCGTAGATTTTTTCGACGAAATTTCGGCATAAAACGGAGTTTTATCGTGCAAATTTTCCATCCAAGCTTTGTGAATCTGTCTGATCTTTTCCGTTCAGAAAATCGTGGACGAAACGGCGGAAGACCACGGCCGTAAAAGTCCCGAGACGTCGCGAAAAGGGGACTCAAAGTCGGACGTGGTGATCAGTATGCCGGTGGCGGAAATGCACTCGGTCGGCGGCGTTCTCGCGCACATGCCTCAGGTACACCCTAACGATAAAGATCGTTCTTTATTCGCTGACGAATTTGATATGTTCTCCTGTTACACGATCTTGTTACACTGCCTAAGAGACACAGCGTCTTTCTTTCTATCTCTCTGTGCAACAACACTTTCTGCAACAACAATATACGCAGCATGCTGTTCGTCTAAAAAAAAAAAAAAAAAACAAAAAACAAAAAACAAAAATTCAAACTGTGTGTGTGCGCGCCTCTCTCTGTCTCTCTTCTTCCACTGCGAAATGGCGTTGTGTGAACCATTGAAACACGGTAGGCTAATCTATGTGGCCGGAGGTAGCTATTTTGATCGTTTATATCAGTTCTTCGAACAGATCATGACAGCGACAGTAGAGACAGTTTCGGAGCAGCTGGATCTCGCGGCTATCATGCCAACGGAAAAGGTCATGGCTGTTGCTCGGGCCGTTACCCTCTCAGAGACTGACGTAGGTAAGAAATAAATTCGTCTGCCTCTCGTGTTTTCAAAGCGCGATTAGATGGAGGAAACTGCGAAATTTTCCATCTAGTTCCATAATGAATATCAAAAAATTATTTGTGGTTATACAAATTTTTCCAAATAAATGTTGGAACAAATCATTTTGCTAAAATACTTTTCAATCCAGTAATTTTAATACTCGTTTGCGAGAAATTCTACTGAGAGAAATGTCGATGTTTTGATAATGAAAATAAAATTATAATTGAAACCTTCGAAGACGAATTTTCCGAATTCCACCGTTCGACGTCCGACCAAGTACAAATCTACTCTACTTTAACCGGCGACAGAATCGAATTCATTCAGAACTGACTTCGATCCTTCGTCAAAGACTTTCTTGTGACAAACGGGACTTTTTGCTTCAGCCACGGCAACTGTGAGCGTGGCTAAACCACGTCTGATAGGAGAGAACGATCAGCCGCTGAACTTGAGTCCAGAAAATGAGACGGACGACTTCTGGCACACCTCCGTCGGAAAGTTTCGATTCAACATCGAGGATCTTCCCGAACAACTTCAGTACATACACAAACTTTTGAAGGTACGGCACTTACCTTCGAAAGATGCAACAATATTTCACATAACGCGGTAAAGTTGCAAATTTTTCTTTTCTCTTTAATTCGCAGGAGATAATGACGATCGACAAGCCTGACATACTCTACTACATGCTGCAGTGTCTAAACGTGATGTGTCTTTACGGAGATGCCTTCAACATGGCGGTAAAGGACCATCAAGGATTCTTCATATGGTGTCAAGAAAATTTACTGATAAAAAAGTAAGAATCCTATTCCCCAGGATTGTGTTCGTAACGCAAATGATCTTCTGTGAAATAAATTTCTTTGTCAACAACGTCTTTGTCACTTCCAGATGAATAGAAACGACAGGTATCCTCCGCATCTGAACGACAAATAGTTCCTTTCGTTTCGCAGTGAATGATTACAAATAAATCGTATAAATAGTTTCTTTCCTTTCACAGCCTGTGGGAGCTCCTAAACGCTGAACACTCTCACATAGCCCAAGTCACCGTGCCACTGTTGCTCCACTGCGTGACTCTGTCCTGCGGAATAGATACCTTCTGGCGTTTGGTTCAAGAAGAGTTTCACAACTCCGATTGGCGCGTCCGATTTGTGGCAGGTGATGAGAACAAAAGTCCACCGAATAATGAAGTCAAACCTGTGTTGTTTCTTTCAATTTCTCAACGTTTCGACAGTCGAAAGAGTCACGCTGATAGCTAGATTCATGGATTCCACTCCCCTGAGAAACGTCGCGAATCTCCAAGCAGCTCTAGCGAACGCGTTCTGTTATTTGATCGCGAGCATGGACGACAGCAACGTGTACGTTGCTCAGAGGTCCACTCTGTACCTTGGTACCATCCACGATGCGGCCATGAGGGTGAGAGACACGTTTATTAAACAATTGCGATAATTCTGTGTTCTCTGTATCGCAACACGCTGCAACTTAAATATTTTTAGTCTCTGATCCTCTGCTTGGAAACTCAGTTCGACACAGTGATAGTCGACCGTCCGATGGTGCTCCAATCGCTGTATCAATTACACAACAGCCTCAGCGACAGGCACGTTTTAACCTGGGAGTTCTTCCTGAATCGTTTCGACGCTCTGTTCTTGGAGGCTCAGATTTACTTGGAAAGATCCGGAGATATACCTTATCTACGAGGTCAGCCTCTTGTCAATGTATTGAAATAATTGATCAAAAAAATCTTCCAAGCATTGAAACGAAAGACAAGGAAAAGAAAAAGAAAAAGAACACGCGCGACAGTTCCAAGGTTAAAATTAAATTTACCGAGCATTGATCGACGAATCGACTTGCAGATTTGAGAAACACGGACCTGAACAGCGAGACGTTCATGAAGAAGCTGCACAGGGCGCAGGAAGCTCTGTCCCAGTCGGACGGAAGCGGAACCAACTCCATAAAGACGCTGAGCGCGAGTTTCGGTACCAAGTGGCCGTACAAGCGCACCATGTCCGCGCCAGCGTCGATGATCCCACGCCAGGACACGAAACAAGGTACAAGGTATCCCGTGGCTCGCGAACAAACACACCGTGATTCATAGTTTACTTCATAGTCAGAAATTCCTACATCGCTGATCGCTGTCGGCGATGAATCACGAGTGTCTAAAGGATAGAGTCAAGGAGCTGAACTGAGACGTAGGAGCCTCTTTGACTCAAGTTTACAAACTTGAGGGTTTATAGAGTAGAGTTACTAGGTTCCTCCCAGAATATAGAGTCGAATGGATCCTTCGAGAGGTCTGGGGATTCCGATACCGAGAGATTTATAGTTCTCGCCGAAAATAAATAGAATAAAAGTTGCTAAAACTTTATACATTTGTGAAGCAATTTTTTTTTTTTATTTAAATGACGAAACGTTTATTGAAGCTTAAATGAAGAAACTGTGAAACATAATTTTAGATTAAATCTCTCATTTGCTTTTAATTTTTATATTTGTTTGTTTTCAGTAACGTGTAGCATACTCAAAATTTTGCTTCAAATCTAACAATTGATTGCTAATAAAAAAAAACTCGCGTTCTAAAATTCCAAATGACCAAAGACGAATCCCCAAAACTCTCTTCCCAGTTAAACGGATCGCAATCTCTACCGACTCTCTCGCTGCCTACTTATCGTTAGTCCTAGAATTACCAAACACCTAGTCGAGATCTTCCATCTAAAAAAAAGAAAAGAAGAAAAGAGGAAAAACAAGAAAAAAAGAACCACGCCTTTTAAAAGCACATCACGCCTTCACCTATTACACGCGTTTTTCAATTGTGTGCCCACCGCGTGTCGAACCGCGCAGAAAAGGAGAAGGTGTACAGCCGGCAATACTCGGCGCCTATCCTGAAGCGCAAGAGCTCCAGATTCGGACTGGGTCAGTTGCTGGGGTCCACCCCACCTAATAACAGTATACCAGGTAGAGTAGCGTTGCTGATGCTAGCCTTAGACGTGGCCGTTCTCCTCTGTGTTATCTATGTTCCCGTGCGCGTATTACAACACCTCCGCCCCAAACACCTCCTCCCTCCCCTGTGTTACTTCGAAACGCGATAATGTTTGAGGATGTTCGATGTGGAACCTTTGTGGTAAGTTCGATGGTTCATCATCAGCCTCGTTTCGAGGTTTTCAGCTTTCGACGTTTTCTTTTCCTTTTTTTTTTTCTTTTTTTGCGTTGCAAAGTAAAAGGATCGAAAGGTGTTGATCGACTTGATCATTACCGGGGATTTGGTTTTTGTGTTGCGTAGGCCTTGTTCTATGGAGCTGCGAGCGTTCGAGGGAAACGAAACATTGGCAAACCGAGACGAACGCTATTTTGTTCCCCCGTTGTTTTGAGCGTCGTAAGATCGGCGATTTTCATTCTCTTGGAAGTTGAACGCGACTTTTTCTTCGTAGCGGAAAGTAGCCGGTAGAAAGTAGCATGTAGCGTTTGAACTCTATTATGTTTTGTAGATCTTTCTTCCTTCGTAGCGTGAACGTTGAGTAGATAGTACCCTGGTGTTGGTAGATGTCGAACCTTGTAACCTTCGTTGATAAGAGGCTTTGCTTGTGCATGAACGCAGTTAATGAAAGGTTCTTAGAGAATTGGAATTTTTAAATGCAAGCGATGGTGGTAAGATTTCCATTCTAATCTCATTCGTTTTATCTCGTTCGATTGAGAGAGAGAGAGAGATTTACCATTGACGGATATTACAGATGGTCACATTCATTCGTTGAACATGGTGGACGAGACTAGCGCGTTACCAGGATACACGCACAAAATCGTGGACTTGGAAGAAGCTGACAAAGAGACCATGCACCTGCTGGTCTTTCTACTGATGCAATTTCTTTCTAGACAGGACCAGGTAACGAATAAACCTGTTTAATATAAGACTCATTCGAAAGACCTCGTTGTTGACGAACACAGGCCTATCCAACGGACGAGAAACCTCTGTCAAAGACGCAAGGAATCGTGCTACGTCACTTGTACCTTCTACTGGGCTACAATCAAACTGAACGCACCTTCCATACTTCTCCGCAGCGACTAAGGTACGTTAAAATTTTTTAACTTTGACTCTTGTTGAGTTTTGCGCAATGCAGAATACGGTGCACGTTGTCACAACGACAATTTCAGAGTTTCCCCTGTGTTCAACGTCTTCATCGCGAATCTGCCTCAGCTGCTAGACCAGAATCACGTGATGGGATGGGTGATGACACCTCCAGTTCTGGCCATACTCCAACATTGTCCCTGCCCTCCGCAAGGTGTACCCCCGTCTGATCATCAAACACCCGCTTACAGTCTCTGGTACCTCGAACCCCATAACAGACGCTCTTGGTTAATGGCTCTTCTCGTCATACTGTACAAGGTGACACAGACGAGTCTCTTTTCGTTCTTTGGATCGAAGTGATCACAAGTCATTTCTTATTGCGTTCAGTGCCAGTACGGTCAGCAGCCGTGGTGCAACCAGCTGCAAGTATTGATCAAGATCGTGTTGAACACTCTGGACACGCAGCACCATCAGTGCAAGAGAATTCCAGCTACCGTGGTGATGGGTGGTCCACCGTCCAGATCGCGCGGTGCGTATAAATGACTTTTGAATATACAGCCAATTGTTCAATTTTCGTGGTACGAGCGAGTGGCAAGTGAGCCTACTTGGGAAAATAAACTATAAAGAGAATATAAAATGAAACTTTTTCACGCGATGCTTCCTTTTTTGGAGGAATGTGTACTTGTGTTAGACCGAACAAGAGTGGGCCTTTTAGAAGAAAACCATGAAAATTGAGATACGTTGTATCTCTATAAGAAAATTGAATCGCAGAAACATTCTGTTGAATTTCAGACGTGTCACAACCGTCTCTAGGCGTGGACCACGAGATGGCTAGCATTATGGGGGATATGAACGCCGAGAGCCCCCCGATGAGAACTCCTATGGTGTCTGTGCATCAGCGAAGTCCCGGGCCGACTCACGGCCAAATGGAGACTCACTGGGAGGAAAGCACGCCGACCTGTCGCTACACGAACAAGCACTCCAGGTTATTTCACCAACACGTTAGTCCTAGTTACACTGCATCCTAGTCGATACCATAGATCCCCCGTGGAAAGGTAGAGCATTAGGCTACTCCAGCTTGGAATGTTTCACGTTGACGTATCTTGCGAGTTTTGCACTCTCTAGACTGATTTCCTTTTCATACGATCCACCCTCCGTCCTTTCGTTTAGAATGATTTTCTCAAGATTGAGTCACCATAGACAAAGTTGTAAAAGATATTTCCTCTCTCACTCGTACGTAGCGATCTAGAGTTGTGTACCTTGGAGCATCTCGAGCCATTGTTCACGACACGACTCAAGACCAGGGGAACAAAGACACCTTCCTTAGAGTTTCCCCTCTTTTCATTAAATTTTCGTTTAATCGAATCTAGCAGATTCTAGACTCTAGCGTCACACCATAGAGTGTCTTGAGAAACATAGAATCCAGAGCCCAAGCGAGAGATCTCACGCCATGACACACCATGTGCCTGCGCTTACACCATGTAGCTGCTTGTTACAATTTCCGCTATTATGAATGCTCTGCAAAGCTACTCGATCAATGCGGATGATACGGAGTCCGAGCTGGCCGCAATACCCGAGAGCCCAAAATCTGACAGCACCTTGCATGGCAGTAGCGGTGGATCGCTCGGCGAACTGGAGGAAACACCGACCGCTGTCACCAGAAGCGTTTCGCTCCACGGATCTAAAACCACCACCGACATCCTGACCAGAATGGACTGGAACAATCAGAACGCGATGAGGAAATCCGAAGGGATCGGCAAACCTACTTGGTTCCTCGGAAGCGAGGAGGATTCTCATCAGGTGTGTGAAAGATTTCTTAATGTCCCTTTTCGTTCAACCATTTCTGATCAACGATGAACTTTGTTATTTTTGCTGCGTGCTTGGTTGTTCTTAACAGGGATCTTACTTCAAACTGAAGGACGTAAGTTTACATTTCTTCCGAATGATTCCTTTGAGGTAAATATCGTCTCTCGAAGGTCTTTGCGATGAAATTCAAACGTTGACACGTTTTTTTAATTAAACAGCGTTTGTAAATGTTTTGATCATTTTACTTGTTTGGCGTTGTTATTGGAAAATTTTATTGTCAAATGTGTTTATTTGATCAAAATCATGGTCAGAATGGCTACGAAGATCTTCAACGGCATTTCAAACGGGGACCATTCGTTATTAAAATATCGTTCGATAAACGTTCCTGGATGTTAATTGGCACTTTGTTATTTCCGAGAAGAGCACAAAGGCTGCATCCCAGAAGAAGTGGAGCGTACACGAGGGAGTGAAGATGATGGTGACGAGTTCGTTGCTGAGTGGCCAGGCAGATCTACAGAGGTACACGCCCGTGTCGAGGGTGGAGAAGATGCCGCCGGAAAGGGCGGAGAAAGGGATTCTAGAGAAGGCGATCCCAGAGAAGCCAGCACCGGAGAAAGCTGCCCAAGAGAGGAACGTCACTGTGCAAATAGCTTTCAACGGGGACACTGCCTCCTCAAAGCCTTTCGGGCTGTCCAGCGCTCTGGCGACTACCTTGCCAGCTCAAGTTCAAAGGTAACTATCCACTTCGTCGCCGAGTCGCGAGTATTTACTAAAACGATTCTGCATTGACGAAGACAAATGCGATACAGATACGAGCTGCCAAAGGAGAGGGCAGCGCCGGCAGGCTCCAGTAATTCAGATTCGCCGAATTCGAAGCAACTGGGTCGTCAGAAGCGCATAGAGCAGAGCGTGACCGTGGCCTCGCCAGTCTCTCCGGGTCAAGTGGTTACAGTGACGAGCAGCGATCAGTCCAGCTCTCCGGCGGTTAGCTCGATATCCTCTCAGGTCACGAGTACCGACAATGGCCAGCATCCGAGCTGGAACGAGCCTCCTCATCCTCTAACCGCGCCAACGGTCGAGAGACTTTTGCCGATTGGAACAACCGTTCGTTCAGTCGGTGAGTGTCTTTATCGACGCTATAAGAAACGCTAACGTTGCTGTAGTGTCACGTGATTTTTATTTTATATATATATATATATAATAAAAGTCAAATAGGATCGGAAATAGTCGTTACAATGCCAATAAAAGACAGACAAACTTCTTATCAATTTTCTAGTTCCACGGCCCACCGTGGGTCAGCGGATTCTACGCTGCGAGGACACTTACGGTTCGCCTGAATCGCCTTTGTCCAAGATGGACGTCTTAACAGTCAGTGAGTTTTTTTTTTAACTATATTGGTTTATATTGCTGCACACTTCCAGCTACTATTTCAAAGTTACGGAAAAGACAAAATATCATTAAATCATTCGAATAATTCCCGAGGGAACGAAACGATATTTTCAGGCTCCTCGTTCGATCAAGACAGCGAGACGTGCATGTCTAGCGACATAACGAGTCCTAGGAGCATATCGCAGCTGGAATACCCCATGCCCGAACGACTGCTGCCTGTCGGACCTCACAGAGATTTCTCTGGCTTGGTCGAACACGTTCGTCAAGCTCTAGGTGTCCAAGAAATCGAAGGTACAGTTCCACTGTGACAGAAGATGCAACTACAACTACTTTTTACGTTGACGATAAAAAGTGACCCTGTCGAATTTACCCAGATTCCAATAAATTTAGCAATGGCAATGGAAACGGGAAAGGCGATGGACAGGCACCGGTGATGAAGCAGGATAGCACAACGTCCGAGAATATGGTAAAAGGATATTTCTCGCTTTAGACGCTAGCAAGGCCTATCGTCTAAAAACAGGATAAATAAATTTCGAATCGACTTCTCAGTCAGCGTCGCTGGTCCCAACGTCGAACGAGATACACTCGAGCAGATCAACGAGTCCGAGAAGGCTGACCAAGCAAGTAGCTCTGGAATCACCACCCCCAGCGATCGAGTCTTCGGACTATCCCTCTCGAGTGTTCGATCTTGATCGAAGAGGCAGAACAAAGGATCACGTTCGCATTCAACGAGACAGGCCTCGAAAGGACAGTGTCACTGGACACGATGGTCCGTTGACCAGGCGTACAGAATCCTGGTAAATTTTAGAGAATTACTGCTGACACCTTCGGTCAGGGTCCAACTGCGAGACAGAAAACGTTTTTGCTCTTATTTTAGCAAACGAGAAGGAACTTTATAACAAGTATAAAATTGAAAATTGAAAATTGAGAATTTTGTTCGAACAAAAGTGTTGCAACAGGACTCTATATATACGTCAAATACTTGTGTTTTCAAATAATAACACTGTCGCAAGAAGATCGAGTATATTGTCATTCTCTTTCATCATTCGCAGGTCTGGTCCTCAACTACAGCCTAATTTCGACGTCGCCTCGCAGCAAGCCTACCACGCCGATTTCAGCTTGAAGCAAAGTTTATTCCGCATCGGGGACGACTGCATCTACGAGAGGTAGCTGTGTTAACCGGTGTTAATAATAAACGTTTATTTCCGCACGGTGTACAGTGATTTAATATCTAAATTTGTCGGTAAGGTGTACGGAATGTGGGACGATAAAGGAGGAGTACTCCGACGAAGAACTCGGTTTATGCATCATCAACTTAGGCACGTTCATCCATCGTGAACCATCCTTGGCAGCCCCGCTCTTGCCAGAAATCCTACGTGTCGTGACAAAGTCTGACTCGAATTTTATTTCGTCGTGCTAGTTTAGTTTAAAATAACACAACGCCTTCTCAATACGTCTTCATTTGCAGGGTGGCCCTCAATGCCATGTACCCCTGGCAAAGCGAGACTAACATGCATCTACCTGGTGGCGCAATCAGCGTGGCGCACCAGTTCCTTCGTTGCGTTCTTCACCAATTGGCGCCCAATGGCGTCTTCTTGCAAATGTTCCAAACGCATCTGAACGGTAGACTTTACAAAATTTTACAAAACGTACGATCGTTATCCTCATTTTTCGCGTTCGTTCATTTTTCAGAATCCACGAGGATGCAATTCTTCAAGAGTGTCACTCAAGCTTTGGTCGACTTCAACGAACTAAATCCAATTGCGCCTCTGCAATTGCTGCTCGAGGTACTCTTACGCGAGTACTAAGTCTAAGTAGATAGACCAATAGAATTTACGTTATAAGACGATCTTTCACGAAGCAAATATCTTGACTCGAGTCCAGATAGAATCACAAATCTAGCCCTTGACATCCCAAGATCTTTGACACTAGGTTTACGCGCGTTTCCTGTATACCTGTTCGAAATCCGTCAAATTGACGGCTCTCCTAAACCTAGTATTAATACGTTATGACCAATGTAATTAAATCACAGTATGATATCCATAAATCATATCTTATTCAGAAAATTCAAAAGCGAACATCAATCTTATCCAAATATAAATATGTGCTCATTACGATCAATAAATATGATCTTATCTGACACCGTCAACTCAACGATCACAAATGAATCCAGTTTTTAGTATCTTGAGGCTCTTAATATCCTCAATACCATATCGTATTGAAAATCTTAATCAACATCGACTTAATAATGATCCCACTTAAGAATCCAGTTCTTAAACGTCTTAATTTATCTCTTGCTCGTTTCTTGTCCTAACTTCTTTTTCAACTCGTGTTAGTATCGTTAGATCCTTCAAATACCATTAACGTCTCAACGATCCTCGTATTTCAGGCCTTAAACGCAAAGAAATCTCTACCAATGGAACGCCTACCGACGATACTGTTCAACATAGCATGCTACTTGGACTGTCTACCGCTGGAAGCAGGCCTGGGTCCAGGTGCAACAACCTGGATCGGTCTTCTAGCGCAATTCGATACCCTGTTCCGTAGGCTGGTGCTGATGCTCTCGTCTATCGAAGACATCACTTCGTTGTTAAGGATCATGATTTCTTTATTGAAGGTTCCTGGTATTCAACAATCAAAGGTTAGTTACTCGCCGGTCATAAATCCACCTGTCGCGGATGTTCACGATTATTGTGCGATTCTGCGCGATTGCCGTTGCTGCAGGCAAGGCATAAACGCGCCAGAGGATTTATCTCTTTTGGCTGGTTGGTGCAACGATCAGGAATTTTTCGATGAGCAACAGATCGAGACAGATTTACGACACAGTTTCGCAGGGAGTTTCTGTTTTATGATCTTTGGTCTCGTTTGAATGTTTGAAAATTCATAACATAAACACGTCTGAACGTTCGCGTCAAAAATATTAATCTTTGGATCCAACACTAAACAGCGATCAAAGAAAGAATTTTTACATATTCTGTAGACTTTTGCTGCGAAGATACAGTTACTACTACAAAAAGTATTCGCGGGGCATTGCATTTACTGTAACATTCACATTAATCAAGTCCAAATATACCACGAATACAATTACTGATTAAAAATGCTTAACTGTGGAAGTTGAATAATGATGCGGAAATTTACAGGGCATGTTGGATCCCTTTTCCAAGGTGTTAAGCTACGCCATTCAGAATTGTACCATAAAGTACAGTTACCTGACGGATCTCTGTTACTTCTGTCACAGAGGGTTTTTAAGAGACAGAGACAAACACTTGTTTGGAAGAACCATCGTGTTCGAGCTGGTTCAAGCTATCAAATTCAAGACCACGATACCAGATTCGAATTTTCTGTTGCTTCTGCATTTCGTGCTACAGGTAAAGGAAGAACGTCTTGCGAGAAAATCAAAATTGCACTTAATTTATGACTTAATTTAGGACATTGGAGGCTCGTTACCTAACACCGTCGCCTTGGAGAACGTCCAAACGGACGTATCGTCAATTTACAATACTAACGCCTCCGAGTCTCTGAAGAATCAACTATCGGACGTGCTCGACTTCTTGGCAGATTTTCACACTTTGAGCAAAGTGAAGGTAATCGAAATAACGATAAATAACTAACTCTTTGCTTTACGATTGAGTCGGATTAAAGCACGCTGTTTAATTTTGTTTGGCACGTTGCACGTGCCAACGGTGAAGAACAAAATAATCTGCATTGCTCTGAAATCGTTGTATCGATACAAATTAATCAGGTTGCTGCTAAAAACATTCAACTTGCACTGCCAGTAAACATTTTATCTAGAAGAAATCATAGGAATAATCATAGGACTTCATTTTTAAACACAACGGATTAAATGGACTTTCTGACGATACACAGAGCTACAGCAAGGGAATGCAAGCTGGACTGAACGAGGACACATTGGGTGGTATACTGAAGTGCGGTCTCGCGCAGTACGTCGCGCTAGAAATTACCAGAGGCAATAACAAGGAGAACAAAGCTGTAACTCGATACCTTCCATGGCTCAATAGCACATCTTCGATTGTACAACAAGGGTAAATTAAAGACGAGTTGCTAGGAGAGCTTCAAGAACGCTAAAGTTAACGCCATTTTTCAGGCCTCGAGAGTACGTGGACTGCATAGGACACATTAGGTTATTATCCTGGCTCTTATTAGGCTCTCTCACGCATACCGCGATGTACTCTGGCAACAATAACACGCACACCCACGGGCCACCGAGCCCATTCGCGCAGCCAATACCGCAGGAAACCTCTTGCCACGTTGCAGATCACGTGCAGGTCATATTCTCCGGGTTCCCGGAACAGTCCAAAGCGTCGGTCTTGCACATGTCTTCGTTGTTTCATGCGTTCATATTGTGTCAAGTAGGTACAGCTTCGATCGGCATTCAGATTTTTCGATAGAATCTGGAAATATCGTCGTTTGTGTGTTTCAGTTGTGGACCATGTATCTGGAAGAGTTGTCGAAGAACAATCCATCAAACAGTGAGGGTCACAATACCACGATGAACATTTTGTTGGACTTTTGGGGCAAGATAACGCCTTGCATACTGCAGTTGGTTGGGTTCTCGAAAGTTGTAAGTTCATAGTAAGTCTTTGTAAAAGTGGTATAGTCTGTTTCCTCGAATAACTTTTGTTTTTAAATAATGATCTGTCCCTGCAGTTGGCCGAGATGGTGAATTTGCATTTCCTGAGCCTACTCGAAACTCTCCTCGAGTGTAGGTCCATCTTATTAAGTAAATTGTTACCTCTTTGGAGTCCCATACTATATTCGCATCACATTCAGGTGAGATGAATTATTAAAACGCTCTCGCTTCTATTCACAATGAAAGATAATGTTGTAATTTTTGTTTTGACAAAATATTTATACATAATTAGCTACCAGGACATTTGCAAGTGCGTTTGCAAAATTGCCGGGATTTTCCACCGAACAAAATGTCCGAGCACTTTGCCTCGTCTCGTCGAGAATCAAATGCCACGCTGTTGCGATGGCTTCATCGATTGCAGTTCAAGATGGGGCAAATAGAGATGCAGTCTTCTACGGCCACGCAGTTTTACTCCATTTAAACGGGAGAAATTGAAGAAAATAAAAAGGAAACTGTCTGGTCGGTCGGAAAGCGTTTTGTAAAATACGAGCTCGATGCTACGAATCTTATTTTAGACGAAATGTTGCACTGTAATAGTCATTTGTCAAGTGTTGTATATAAAATATATTTATTGTACTAAAATTACTTCTTTGTTTCGCGTCATAGAAACATTAACTTTTATCACTAATTCAGTCGGACGCGTAGGTAAGATGCAAAGGTTCTAACAAGTGGAATTTTGCACGCGACACGCTCGTGTTATCGCGAGACTCGTAATTTTATTCGATCCGACGCGATAACAGGATTTACAATAAAAGGCAGGGGATTAATTTTGATAAGACCATTAGTCATCGTGTACACATTACGTACGAGAAATCTTAAGCTGCTTGCATAATGAGATCCATAGGGAATTTTTTCGGTAACTAGATCTAGTGAATACCAGTAGAAATTTTATTCTAGTGTGAATAAGTGTTTTTTATTTATCCACGATGTAAACAATTTCTAACAGTTTGAGCGTAAATTTGACTGATTTTTCAACGGAAAATGTAACATTAATCGCATTCCCCGTTTGGTTATAAAAACTATGATTCGCCTAGTTGGAGAATATTTGAGGAATAGATTACTTTCGACAAAACTACTTTTACTCATAATTAATATGCATTTTATGTACTTGATCTAGTTTTTATAAAAATTTTGACGTTATCTTTCCCTTTTTTCTGCCTTGAATAAAAAATCTAGAGGGTTTCAATTTTTCGTGTCAAGGTCGCCCAATTTAGGAACTGTGTACCACAGTTTTATAACTAGCATTAATGACGTGAAAAACGAGGTTAGAAATGCTTTCAATTTATTAAACGTGAAATATCATACATTTCTCATGCTCGACAGAGTGGAATATATACAGTACGCGTATGCATATATATTTCAATTAAAAGTAAAAGTAAAAAAAGGTGAAATGTGAAACATCTCGGTGTTTGGTCGTAGTGTATTTCCCTTCGGCGGCCTTGCCAAAAGCGCAATCCTTAACAATTTTTTGTCTTTTATTTGTTCCTCCTTCATTCTTAAATTATTATGTCCAGCGCAATTTTCTCAGTCGAAAATACTTTAATAGCCAACGTAGTAAACCGAACTTGAAAACGATTCGATTTCTACAATTTTATTCAACTTTACACCAATGTTACTTTTTTTTCCAGTTAAATACGTTATGAAAATGCCGTTCAAATTTCATTTGAAAAAAAGTCGGCAGTATAACGTGGTCTCCAAAAATCAGTACGTGATCTGCATAGAACTGTTGGATACCACCTCTATAGAATGCACGCTGAGCATTGACAGTCTTGGCCAAGAGTGCTTGGACAATGTGACTCAACGTTTAGGCTTAGGACAGCCTGAATTCTTTGGCCTGCGTTATATTTCAAGGCACGATTCCCCATCTCCAAGATGGATCGATATGGACAAACCATTGAAAAAACAATTGGAGAAAGAAGCCAAAAATTTCAGTTTGTATTTGAGAGTTATGTATTATGTTACGGATGTGCAACTTATTCAGGATGAAATGACAAGGTATGTAATATCTTAAATATTTTTATATTCCTCCATCACTACCATTTGTTCTTTAAACGAATAGTTGTGCTTTTTTTTAGGTATCACTATTATCTTCAATTGAAAAGTGATGTATTGGAAGGCAGATTTCAATGTAATTCTAGGCAAGCAACTCTTTTAGCTAGTTACTTGATGCAAGCAGAATTTGGTAACTACGATGCAGAACGACATACAATGGAGTGCTTGCAACAATGTACATTATTTGCCAAAGTAATTAAACAGCTATTAGTAAAAGAATAATTAGATTTGCTTTGTTTAGTTTTCACTGTTATTTTATTTCTTAGGATGTTATTCAAGCAGATCCTGGAGGACAAGATTCTCTTTTACATACTGCTGTATCTCAGTATAAGAATCTGGTTGGCGTTACCCAGGCTGCTGCAGAGGAACTATATATTTCTGTCGTTGTGCAGCTAGAAGGATATGGGAATGAAACATTCTCTACCAAGGTGTTCATATTGATTCTACATGTTGAGTTTTCCACACAACAACAAGTTTCAGTCTTTTATCTGTTGAATTACAGGACAATGGAAACAATGAAGTGATATTAGGAATTTCTATCAATGGGATCGTAGTCATTTATCCTAACACGCAAACAACGCAATTCTACAGGTATTTATTTATTAAAATATATCACGTACTGAATCAGCAAATATAATGGTGATCTATATATGCTTCAGGTGGAAAGACATAAGCAATGTAATCAATCACAAAAAGACATTTAGAATAGAATGTCAAGCCGAAGGCGAGGAGCCAAAACAATTCATATTTACCGAATCGCGAAATGCAAAATATGTCTGGCGTTTATGCATAGCGCAACACACATTTTACATGCAACATCAAGAATCTCGGCCAATAGAGAGATCAACTAATGGTTATATCGTAAGTGATATTTCATCCAAGCGCAACAAGAATACGTCCAACAATGTGACAAGAATACGTCCGAATGAAATCACTGTCATATTTCAGGATAGCGATACAAATGACTCGGGGGATCATGCAGTATCGGTAAATTTAGATAACAAAAATGCGGAGGGTCATACAAGATGGACTAGTTACAATGATCTCTCAACATCACCGTATCCCGTTGTATCATCTACGGACATGAACAACTTACGTGCCTTACTTCCGTCCTATAGACCAGCTCCTGATTATGAAACTGCTGTCCAAATGAAATATAACAACGGAGGAAATCCATCTCAGCCCTATTACGCTAATCAATCTACCATTGTGGGTGCAGATATTTCGTGCCTTCTTAGTAATGTGGTTAATCGAAACAGATATTAAAGTTAGGAGCTACTAGGTCTATCGTCGAGAAACATAATCGTCCCAAGTATTACAAATGTTTAAAAGGAGCGTTTTCTAACAATTATTTGCATACACATTCACGAGGAATAATAAAAAATGCTCTAAAGATTAATGATAAAGACTGATATGCACAATTCTACAAATTCCTTTCACTCTACAGATTATAGACGTACTATTTTTAAATAGTTGATATTTGAAATATTATAGTCAGCATATATACTATATACGCAATATATACATAGAAGAAAAATTACTTCCTTACATAATAAAGGAAATTTGTGTATATACATGTACAAGAAATAGAGTTTAAAATTCCCTGTATTATGTACAGGGAAGTAACTTTTCTAATTATATCAATTTTTTAATATTGTAAACAATATTATACGTATTACATAGCAATGAATAGTCAGTGTCTTATAAAAATTAGATAGCGTTAAACTGTAAATAGATAGTAATCTTATTTTTTTATCTATGTGTTTAATAAAATAAGATATATATTTATTACTATAATCAAATTAGAGTTTACTAATATTATTTATCAACCTACAAACTGATTGAATTCAACAGCTAAATATTGTAACAGATATTCCACGGAAATAAATAATATATATGTAATAAACTATGTAAGGATGGTTGACGCAAATAAAAATATAACTTTGAGACCACGTTATTGCATTTGTGAGGTATAATTCCAAGCCACGAATAAAACAACCATTTCATTTTTTATTTCCTTAATAGTATAATATCAACAAATTAAATATAGTCTCGACAAATTAATAACAATTATGTACTTACGTAACGCAATAACAGCATTCACTCTTCATTCACTCTTCAATCGCTCTTTTTATCAATCTCACTTTTCTCAGCATTACTAATAGCATTCAACAATGACACTGGATCGGGTTTGTTTGCAATAGCAAAAATATTCAGACCAGCATTAAATAATGCTTGCCCAGTCACAGGTCCAATAGCAACTGCTTTTACGTTGTTCATATTATAAGACTTTTCTTTCAACAAAGCTACTACATGTTCCACTGTAGATGGACTAAAGAAAACAAATATTTTTGACCTATCATCCATGAATTTTGACAAATCACGCTCTAAAGTTTCAATAGGCAAAGTTCTGTAAGCAATTATTTTATGGATTTTTATGTCATTTTCATTGAGAATCTTTTCAAGTGTCTCGCGTCCTATTTCACTACAAGGGTACAATAAAGGCTTTGATCTCTTTGTGACAGAGATCATTAACAATTCTGCTAATTCTTTGGCATTGCCAGTCTCTTTACCGAAGCAGTTCTCTGAACCTAAGTGACTTTTGGCAAACGACTCGGTTGCTGGTCCTACACAGTACACTGGCAAGGTTCTCCAAGGATGTAAAATGCTATCGTCTTCCTTTGCTGAAAGTCCAATCGCCTCTGCTGCACGTTGGCTTGTCAGTATCAGCCCTATGAATATATTGAATATTAGTGAAGATAAATCAAATTTAAAAAAAGGAATTCAGTTCACTTGCAATGTTACTACCATAGTACGAAGATGGTGAAAGAAGACACGACTTCAGCTCCGTTATATTCACAAATTCGAAACACAGAGTAGGCAAACAGTCACACGAATAACCTGCCGTTTTCAACGTTTTCACGTAGGCCTCTTGCGAGTCACTTTTTTCCGACACACCGCGGCATAATATTACTTTCTCGTAACGCGGTGCCATATTCGCAACGTTTCCCTTCGTCACACGTACTGAAAAACGTGATCGTTGTGCAACAATTCGAACGGAGATATACACGCATAATTATGCCGAGAAACAGATGTGAATAATTAATTGACACGTCGACGGATATTTAATAACAGCTTACGAAAAGACGACACGAATCAGTTCGGATTATTCCAGAAAATCGACTAGTAAATTACGCGCCAAAACGGCAACTCGTATCCCGGCACGGCAGCCATTTTGGTTAATGTAGTACAGTCAACTGCCAATAAAGACTCGTTCTCGATTATCGAAAGTGCCGCCAGTTTCAATATTTTCGTATAACCGGATCAGTCGAATTACGATTTTGCGAAACGGATTACGAGTGAGTGATATGTTTGGTGAAGAATATGTGAGTTTAAACCTGATTTCATAGTTACTTTTATCGAAACACTCTTTAGAACACACGAGCTATCCTAGATGAACATTTACTGAACATTATATAACCGAATTTTGAAATAAACAGATCAGTTGAATTGAGAATACGCGAACAGGTTAGGAGTGAGTGATACGTTTGGCGAAGGAGAGTGATTTCATCGGGACGCTCTTTACGGCTATCCTAAATACGTGTTAAAGGAAAAACATTGAGCATGAAAAACCAGTTCAGACTTGATTTCATTGTCACTTTTATTGAAACACTCTTTAGGGTACACAAGCTATCCTAGATAAGCATTAAGGAAAGTATAAAAAAAAAAAAAAGGAAAACATTGAACAACTGCTTACGAAATCACAAAGTGGGTATCTGTTTATACGATCGATAAACGTATCGTTCGGTCACGTGCATTCGAAGGCACAACGGTCCTCGACCCTTACGCAACGAGCATTTCGCCATGAAAACACGAACCGCGAAACGTGCGACGAAAGCGGACGCGTCGCCTTGCTGAAACATCGTTCTACGTCGACGCGAGTGCGACGTGAAAACGCGGACAATGAGACATCCAATGCCCTGTAAAGAACTAGACTCGACGGAAGGGAAGGACGCGAGGAAAGAAGAAACAAAAAGGTACGTACACGACAAAATTGTATCGTACACGATAATCGAAGAGCAAAGGGGAGTTTTGCGCGGGGAGTAAACACTGGCAGCGTTGCAATCTGTTCTCCTGGCAAAATCTCGGCGAACGTCGATATACGGAATATTCGTTCACAACATACGAACGATTATATAGCGCACAGAGTTCGATCGTAAAGGGGACCGAGTGCCTTCTTTAGTCGGATTCATTACGCAAAATAGAATGTTTATCATGGAGAATCCAAAATCTACACCTTCTTAACAACTAGGGAAACTTATGTTACAGAGAACTGTAAGAGTCTATTCTATATCCGACGTATGGATTAAAACGTAATTGTTACGAAATTATCTTTCAAACTAGCGTTTGAATCGAATTCTCTTCCGGTTCTGTTCCGAACTCTCCCCCTCCTGCGGCATCGAGGGGAACGTGGTCTTGGGCGAGATGGTACAAACGCACTCCTTGCTTGATATTCACGAGCTCTGTTTATCTCTGTTTATCTATCAACCGCTCGAATATTTATTAGCTACGTTCGCATCGTCGACGTGTGATTCGTTGATTACTTTCGCTCGTGGAATTCTCATCGGCGAGAGAAGAATGATAATGAAAGGGAGTTTCTTTTTAACGAAAACATAGAAAAACATTGTAAAAAGCCTAGTCTAACCTAACGTACGCTTAAAGTCTAACTTAAATAATAATCACAAAAGTGAGACCAAGGTCCAGCGCGCAGAGTCTTGCCGGAGCCATGAGACGACACACGGGCGGTCTCGATACCTGACTTCCGATGTAAGAGTTCGTTAAACAGTTTCTTTGCGCAATCTCACAGGCCTTTCGTCGACTTTGTTCGAAACGCTAGATACAGAAATTGAACCGTCAATCGGAGAAAAAATTGCAGAACCAATCGATTACGCGTTCGAATTTTTACTCGATAATTAACCGAGATTTGAAAAAAGAGAAAGAAACAGAGATCGAATATTTCGTTAATATTTCGTAAAAGGCTAGAACGTCGAGCCTCGAAGCCGGAGCTGTGACAAACGACTGGTGATTTGTCAAGCTCTCGTTCCTTCGAGAGGCGAATCGTCTGCCCGAAAATTTTCTTTCAACGAGTCGACGACTATCAGCGCGGAATCTTCCGGTACCGGGAACCATTGAAATTAAAAAAAAAAAGAAAAAAAAAGAAAAAGAAAGAAACGTAGAAATAAATGCCTAGCAATTAATCTCGAAGACATTTCGATAGTGAAATTATTATGCAACTTACATGTTTAATTGGCCTTAAACGTAAACGTTAAAATGTAAAGGTATGACTTAAGTACAACCACAAGAAGTTAGTCATTATTATGGCATTCATAATCCTTAACTACGCTCCATATTAGATTAACTAACGGCGCGTGTTACCGTAAAATCTTTCTGCTAATCGTGTACTTGATGATTTTTCGCAATCTCTGCGTTGCGAGAAACTGCCACCGGAATCGATCGCTTCGTCCTCTGTATCTGCTACGTTCGCTGTCTCTTGTTCCCTTAATTAAAAACGGTCTCGCAATTTTTTATAAAACCGTCCTCGCATTCTCGTTGCTCGTTCGATTGATCATTCTCTTCGTTTCGAAGACGACGTAATTCTATTATCTTTTCTACTCGTATTTACCGATGAAGAAAATTTTTCGAAGAATTTTAATCACAATTTCTCGAGATCTCTGTAGCCATAAAAGCCGCTCAAACTTTGATCGAACGAATTTTATCTTTGTAAAAAAAGAAAAGCTTACAAGATTATTCCTAGATTACAGTTTCTCTATTTCTTGTGGGGAAACAAATTCGCTTGTTAGATCGTTCCCTGAGTCTCTTTCTATAATTTTTATTCTATTCTAAAGCTACAGAGATCCTCCTAGATCACAAGTCGTGAGCGCCGTCTTCCGAGTACCACTTTTGGTTCCTTCGGGTCATCCAGTTAACGTCGTCACAGCCTCGTCTTCGAGGTGAAAGTTGAATCCAAATCTTCGATCGACAATCGCAGAAAGCACGCAGCATCCTGTCGTGATCCGTCTCTCGTTCTAACAATCCCTCGCGGGTTCGAAAGATTAGCTTTTCCAATGGCTGTCGCGTCTGCGATGAATTAGAGAGAGAGAGAGAGAGAGAGAGAGAGAGGGAGAAAAAAGATAAGGAAAGGGATAAATGGTGGGATCGTCGACGGACTCTGGATCCATCTATTCTTCCATCGTTGTTGAGCTCTGGCTACGAGTTTTGATTTATCGAAGACATCGGAGATCCTTGACGCCCCATCCGGACCGCTCATTGCCTTCTACAGCCCTTCGTCGGTTCGAATCTGAAACCAAAAGTCCACGTCTCAAAGAAAGTAGAATAAAGTAGAATAATTTAGCGTCCAAATATAATAAAACTGAATAAAACGTACAGTACAATAAAAAAACTGCACGACTTGTACGATTCGTCTCACTGAAAGGCTCAGAAGATACAAAACAGCGCCACTCTACCCCACGCCCTCTCGCGAATCACGTGACCCAAATCAACCAATCGCTAATTTTCGTTGCATTAGCGTTGCCCGATTTCTGGGTCTGACAGTATACAATAATCGTGTAGCAAAACTCCACTGATTCTTCTTCCTGCCAATAATTTTTCGTAGTTTACGTAGCAAAGATTCAAAATAAGCTGAATAAATAAGAGTTTATTTAATTTAAATTAATGTCGACTCCAGCTCAAGTACAGTTTATTGGAATACTGCGTTTGTTGCATTTATCGTACACGATATTGAAATTAATGTTTAATCAGTTGAATCCATTAATCTGAATGCGAGTTAAAGCAGAGTCGCGCTGTACGATCATTTGTCAGAAGTGCCTACTCTCTCCGCGAGGAGGGATTTTCTTGCATCCAAACCTGCTCTCGCGTTCGTTTCTCCCTTTCCCTTTCCGTCTTCCGCGAGGAATCGCGTCGGAATAAACGGACGATAGATCGGCAAAGAGCCGTGTCCGAGAGCATGAAGATCTCAGCTACCACTTCGCGCCGGTTCCCCGCGATAATCGGGGAAAAGGAGAACGATCCCTCGGCGGTCGAACGAGCAGCCTCGATAATCGACCCTCCAAGCGTACCAATAATTTGACGTAATTTAATAAACGCGACCCTGGCGTTCGTCGTACGTGCGCCGGGTCGCGCGACTATCATTACCGACAGTTTGATCGTATCTGGCCAGTGCGTAATGACGATGCACCTAGTCCACCGTCAGTGAACCAGTGCTCGATCATCGGTCATGCAAATTGCCGATGTAGAATGGCTGGCCTGCCCTCCGCGATATCGACCATCCTCTCCCTTCTACGTGGGAAACAATGTATCGTGGCGCGTACCGGCGAATCCTAGAAAATTCTCGATTGCCGCTGATTCGTGTTTTGCAAACGAGGCTAAGATCAAAGGCAGATATTTCTCCACACTCTGCAAGATCCTTCGACGTGATCTCCAATTTTCACGAAGCTCCAGCACGTTCTAGAAAGGGATAGTTTGCTGCTAAAAACTCAAGCTAATTTGTTGTTGTTTTTTAAAAAAAAAAAACGAAAAAAAAACTCGACTGTCTGCTGTATTTTCATTTAGTCGGACGTGACGTTAAGACACTCGAGTTCGTCCGAGTTTTCGAGTCTGGCGTTCATTTCCTGCCGCCACTCGCATGTTCCCTCGGACCCGCTCGGCTACCGCGACGGCCACAGGCCGCGCGTTTGTAATTTTCCCCGGTGCCATAATAAACGGTCAGAGGAACACACTGGCTATTCCGTGCTCGCGCTCTTTCACACGTACGTGCGTGTGCGTGTATACGCGTCTCGAGGATGGTTAGCGGCGCTTTACGCTCTGTTTGAAATTCAATTGAAACATCAAGAATTTCAGTGGCGATTGCAGCGTTAAACGCTTTATTATTCGCGAAGGACGGAGCGATCCCCGCGAGATAGGTCGTGATCGAATAAATAATGAAACAGGACGATTAAAAGTGGATCGTTATCGTGGATGATTCATGGCAGAGGGAAATAGAAACGACGAATACTCGACTCTCGCGTTACCAAGATGCTACCGTAACTGCCACTGTCGAATAATATCGATGGCACGATAACAATGACAAATAAAGCCTAGAAACGTGTCTAATTTATCAATTCATCAATTACCTGTTTCGCCATAAAATTTTATTGACGTGCAAACATTTGAATCGATAGAAAACAAATTACAGGCGCGATCGTTCAGTACCAGACAACGCCACTCCTACTCGAGGTCTACTCCACGCCCCCTCACGAACCACGTGACCCAAATCAACCAGTCGCTAATTTTCGTTGCATCAGCGTTGCACCCGAAGAGGCCCGATTTTCCGGGCTACCCCCGCTAAAATCACTTTCAGTAATGCTCTAAATAAGTTTGTCTCAAAAATAATCAATCAATCTTCTCATAAAATAATGAAACTAATCGCGACATTGTTTCGCGTTCAAACTTGATGACATTGTCATTCGGAGTTGAGCTGTAATAATAATTAGAGTAACTCTAGTTACACGTATTTGCTGTAAGTTTCTTTAAAACAATTTAAAGTGTTACACTACTCACTGTAGGAATATTCTCAACTATTTCAAAAGTCATTTAATCGATCGTGCAAATTAATCACGCAAGTGTTAAGTTGTAAAAGGAATGTATTTCGAACGACATACATTTCTCACGAGAAATTATCCACGTTTCGTTATTTCTAAAAAGTTTGGTTACTTTCGAAATAACGGGCGTCGCAAGACGGAGAAAATCACTTGAAACGCACATTTTCCAACATCAGGCGTTATCATCTCGAGTTTACTCCGCTGTTGAACAGCACACCCTCGCGATGGCGTTCCATCTCGCCTGTTGCCTTCAACGTTCCCCCCGGTTTCCAGACGGGGGATTCACGGTCAAGAATTACGAGCCTTCAGACTGATTATTAAGCCCCGAAGATTTAAAGCGCCGCTTTGTATACCTGGCCGGCGCGGCGAGGAACGTCGCCGCTAAATTCATTTAGCGATCGAAACAACTGCGACGCGCTCGACGTTTTAATCAATCAAACGGGTCGATAGCTTCCCTCCCTTCCTTTCCCCCTCTCCACTCCTGGCTCCCTCGATTTTCCGTTCTTTCTCACTAAGTTCAAAGTTTCGAACCTTCGTTTCATCGATAACGCAACGTGGCTCTCGACTTTTCACGCAGCTTCCCGCGACAAACACGTTCCACTCGTCCAAAGTTTAAATAACAATTTAAACACCTTCGACAAAGTGACGTGATAAATCTTATCGGTGAAAGCGTACTTCCGATGATTGTCTACGATCGATAGAGCTAATAGAGCGGTGTGTACGGAGAGTGCACACGTATGGGGAAGAAAAAGGGGCAAGACAAAGGGTGCTGGGACTCAAGGTCGCGTTTGCGAAACGGCAATCGAACGAATCGATAAATCTCCAGGTGACTATAGACGCGGCGAGCCCGCCCCTACGTACGATGTTGTCGTTGCTCGCGTACGGCATATTTGCAAATTATTTATCACTCGACGATACGTGGCAATTACCGAGAGCCTCGGCCTCAGAGAGGTATTTCATCCGGCCATAATCGTGCGAAATTCGCTGTCCAACGATCGTCGAGTCCCTCGCGTCGCTATTAATAATCGTAAACGATCATCAATTTCGCGTCCGATGTTGCATCGAAAACGCGATTTTTCCCTCTTTCCGTCCTTTTGTTCCTTTTTTTGCCTGCACTGCGAGGCAGGAATCTTTACGCAGGATTGATTGCAAATACAGACATCGTCAGATTCAGTCACTGGATCTGAGCGCTCTTGCAAGTATCTGACGAATCTCGAGTAGACTTTGGCAGACGTTGGATCTCTGACCATAAATGGACCACCAATTTTTTTAAATTAACAATTTAAAGTCTTAAAGTCTCGGGGATAGTAGGATTTCACAGCATTAGTATCTGGTGTTTACTTTACGAGCTTTTTCACTGCTTTCGTCGAATGTCGCAATGATTCAAAAATTCTACGAAGCACATTCGAATATTCTACCGTCTCCTCGAAGACCTAGAATTAATGACGGAATGACGAACGACAGAAGAATCTGTCCGAAGGACTTCAAAGGGTTAAGAATTCTTCCAAGAATCCTTTTCAACGGGACATTTTCAGCCGAGAGTGAAAAGAAGTTGAGCTGGCTTTTGCAGCTTTCGGCGTCGTGCGAATGACACGACACGACTCGCCGAGCATGCCGCGCCGTACGTCGGAACAAAAACTCTCCCGCTGTTGTTCCGTCGTGTGTGCCCACACACAATGGCCGTGCATGTATTTATTTTTCGGTGACTACATTACTGCCGTATTACCGTGTTCAACCAGAGGAATGACGTGTCTTACGAGTTCGAAGAAAGGAAATTATAAATTGGCACGGACCGAAGAACCATCCAATCCAGAATCTCCCATTGTAATTTTCCAAAACTATCGAAATTTCAACGAATAATATTTCTACAATTTACGACAAGTTCGAAAGAAAAGAAGTTACATTAATAGGTTGATACGAGTCTAGGATCTTCTGTTTCGATACTCTCTCATTTTCTAGGCCGCCAAAATTGACCGCGACGCTCCACGTATCTATTTTCCGGGCCGCTGAAATTTCAACGTCACGACGTCGATGAAACTGCCGAGTGCAGTTCTTGTTTTTCACGCTTGGGTAAAAATTCTTCGCGTTAGAAGCGACGTTTTCTCAGTGCACGTGTACTTTCCGCAAAGGCCGATGCCGCGAGCCGGCCATCCGTGCGCAGAGGTCACCGACCCGGACCCCTTCGCCGGTCCGAGATTCGCCAAGGGGGCCCACGCTGGGCCCAAATTTTCGGTAATGAACCCATTGTTGTACCTGCCACTGTTTATCATGTCCAAGTCGCGTCCAACCAAACTTCCCTCGAAACAATCCTTTGCCGATCCGAATCTTTGCGTTTGTTACGCAAACACCGCAGTTACCTGACTCTTGACTGGTATCGTTTAGGGAAATTTTACGCGAATTGACGGTCGACCGGAACTATCGATCACTGAAGTGCAAAACCAGCAATAATCTACATCTTAATAATTTTCGATATCTCTTCTAACTTAAAGATCTGGCATTTTATTCGGAGTGTTACATTAAATTACACGTATAGTTATTTAATTCTTGCAGTTGCAAAAGACACGAGCCTTTATTCGTATATTTTTCATACTCATAAAATTCGCTACGAGCGTAAAATACAGGCTAAAAACTAAAAACTCACTTTAGCGATTTCAAATAACAATTACCATGTGCCATACTTTAGATACAGTAGTCGAGAATGAAAAATGAATTCTCAAACCTTCGAAATTCGCGAAACGACAGCTTACGACAAATTTTTCACGTCGCGAGAGAATGAGACGTTTGCTCGAAAGATTGGGAAACAAAGAGCGATTACAGTGGCTCGTTTCCGTTCGGAGCCAGCTGCGGCCAAGGTACAGCAGGTTTCACAAAGGAGGTTCTTTATTGGCAGTCGACGTGGTCGCGTGGCTACAAAGGGAACAGACGTTGCAATCGAGTCAGCGAAAAAATTCGGCCTCGCCATTGTCCCAGTGCTGAAATGCCCTTACGCTCGCGTATGAATATGACTATGATGGTACCTGCAGCGTGGGTCGCTTTGTTCCTCCTCGTCGCTCCGTCTTACCCCGCAATGGCGTAGGATCCGCGAGGATTCGCGTGCCACGCGAAAATCGAACCCGGCTGACGCTTTTCCCTTTTATCGTATCTTAATTGCTTCCTTTCTGGTTGCGAGCTGGCTGTCGTGCGACGGAACAATGGGATATTTTATACCAGGTGACGAACAATTGTCGTTGTAAAAACTCCGAGTATAGTCTCATCTGGCGGATAATAGCCCCCGATTGGATACCGAAGAAGTTGATTTTGAATTTCAAACGATCAATTCGAGAAGTAGCAC
The DNA here is from genome assembly GCA_032399605.1 of Melipona beecheii. Lineage (NCBI taxonomy): Eukaryota > Metazoa > Arthropoda > Insecta > Hymenoptera > Apidae > Melipona > Melipona beecheii. The sequence continues at coordinate 3,741,476 of JAUCMO010000501.1, read as the reverse complement.
GTTGATGAATTTTACAAAGAACAGTTCCAAGAGAACTATCACATGCAATGTGTAATTTTATACAAATACGAAATTCCAAGACGTTCGAGTTCGAAAGAGTTCTTCGATGAGAGTTCAAATCTATGGGATCAAACAGAGTTCGAACGTTATGCCTGAAAATAATTGAGCGATCGGAGAATTCTCAGCTTGAGATCTTTGGAAAATTCGAGAAACGTGCCGCGTTTCAAATTAATTTTTACAAAGTTTTCAACGTGCGGAGGCATCGTCGACTGAAAATAGCCGGGGGGGATGCTCAAATTCCAGACAGGCGAATGTCGGCCAGTGAAATTTGCACGTCCCGCCGCTCGGGTGTAACGCTTCAAGAACGATTCGCGGTTCAACGACCGATCCGTTTGCGAAGCCCTTCAAGCCTGGCAGCCAGTCGTGGACGTCATATCTTAGCCGCGATCGTCTCGAAGGAAACGCTTCACTTTGGGATTCGTTTTGCTCTCTCTCTCTCTCTCTCTCTCTCTCTCTCTCTGCTCGCCAATAACGTCGAAACCCGGCGATATTTTACACGAGACGTTGTTAGAGCTCGCGAAGATGGGTCTTAACGTAATATCGCTTGTGTAAACTGGCGTAAACTAGCGTAAACGAGCGTGACGCGATTACCGAGCAAAATGGCTCCCCTTGACTCGATGGCTCGCCGCTTCCTCCTCGCACATTTTGCCACACTTCTAAACTAGTGTCTTCCCCATTTTTCTGATAATCGCTGATAATCGAGCGAAAATGAAAATGGCGTCGGCGAAATTCCTTGGAAAGGATCCTTCTTTCAGCGGATTGTACATTTCATCCTCGCCGATGCCGAACTTTTGTGTGCCGTGCAAGCACTTTTTTTCTAGTCGCTGTTCACTTCAAACTTCTCGAGGGAACGAGCGTGGGGCCGACTAGGTAAATTCTCTGTGCGTCGTTAGCCGCGTATTTCAACGAACGTTTTTGTACCAGCCAGACCAACCAGAACGAAGGATAAAGCAAACGCGGTGAGAATATTCCGCACTTGCGGCGCCTGGCTGGTGGAACGAGTTAGCTCGTGGCCACGGCCTTGTTTCCCGATCAGAGGTCATACAGGAAGTCCTTTTGCAGAGTTCATACCCATAAGTTACCTCAGCGGCCTTTGTCGCGGTCTCATGTACCGTTCTCAACCATGTTATGCTAGTCAGCCGTACTAATACGTGAATCTTAGTTAAATCTTGCCCGCTTATCGGGCAATGAAATTCGTGGGAAGAGCGTAGCCTGGAGAGCACTCCGGGGGCACGTGGAACGGAAAAATGGACCCGTAAAACCTTTTCGCTCCCGCACGACGCTGTGTTTGGCGTCCATGCGCTTACCAATCGTTAACGATATTTCTTTCTTCAGTTAATTTACACTAGCCAATTTTATTTCTTAACAACGACGAGCGATCACGGAGAGGAAGATTTTCTCAATACCACCCTCTCGTTAGCGTTTCCATACTTGTGAAATTTAAGGAATTTCAATATTCGTGACACTGTGAATCTTGGTCATTAGAGTCTGAACCAATTTTAATTTATCTTGTACAATATAATTTACAATATAATTTAATAATGAATTATATATATTTTCTGAGTTCTGTAAACGATCACTCACTCGTACTACTTTTTTCGATCGTTCCTGTCTCGTAACATGATCATTTACTCGATTCAGCAGCTAATAAAACTTGCAATGAAATTTCATTCGGTCACTTCAATTTTACTTGTACATTCAAACGTTGAAACGTCAGAATGATTCTGGTAATTCAATGGCTAGAGTCTCTTCAAGAAATTGCAACTTTTTGGTGGTTTCATTCGCGGAACACAGACGTGTCGCCTGTTTCTCACTGCCGATAAGATCGATAAATTCAAATCAGAAGGGAAGCAAGTACGACGCGAGGCCGCGTAACGGTAACGGAATCGCGAGTCCAGAGGTGTTTCAAAGGGACATTCAAAGTGGATCCAGGTTGTCGAAGTGGGAAAATGTAACAACAAATGGCACGGAACGAAAGAGCCAACTGCACGGCACGTGCACGTAGGCGAGCAGCACACGTTCACCGTGCCTTCCTCCTCTCGTTGCACGCGCGCCGCACAAAGCGCATTGTTGCAATCGGCCGACCCAGATCGGCTCGCTGCGTTCGAAAAAAACCCCGAATTCTGCGAGCCTCGATCTAACTTTCAAATGTTTCAACTTGCGAATCGAGGACTCCTTCGAAGTAGCAGAAATTGACACGGAAGTGGTAAAGTTCAGCACATCGCCATATGCTTGTTTCGTCTTAGTGAGTTGTAGATGATCGCGATGTAAGCGTTTGCAATTTAAAATATTTGACTTTATGTTCACTATCAGTAGTGAAATTAAATTAAAAATTTATGATCGCTGAAAGTGATTCTTAGCGGGGGTAACCCAGAAAATCGGGCCTCTTCAGGTGCAACGCTGATGCAACGAAAATTAGCGATTGGTTGATTTGGTTGATCACGTGATTCGCGAGTGGGCGTGGGGTAGACCTCGAGTAGGAAAAGTCGTCAGAACAGTTGCTTCTGGGCCTTTCAGCGAGACGAATCGTACCGGGGTACAAGTCGTGCAGTTTTGCAAAATCCTGCAAATTGCAATGACCTTCAGTGTCCGGTTAAAAGCCTTCGTTGGAAGCTGGAGTATCTATAACTTTGGCTGTTATATCGTTTAAGTTCGAAAGTTTTCCGATCCAACATGAACACAATGACGATATCCGTGCGAATTTATTTCTCGCGAAATGCTAGTTGCTCGGGAGAGGAGCACGTGTTGGCTGCGCGGGATTTTCGCGCGTGTACTCCGCGCGCCGGGTAATTATTACAGAAACGGAGATCGCGCGCGGTATCGATCGGTATTAATTGGCCGCGCACTTTCACTCGGTGACCTTTGTAATCGGCCGGCCGCAACAGACGCACGGCGCGATTTATCATTGTCGCCCGGAGAAAACTTAATTGGCGCTAGTGCAACGTTATACCCCTAATTGATTTCGAGCCATCGCGCCTCGTTCTAGTCCCTACTGCGCCGTTGCGCAACTCCTGGGGCCCGCGATCTCCCCGCAGATGTTGCGGTCGACGTTTCTGTTTCGCGGCAACAGGTAACGAGACGTAGTTACGCATACGCGCGCGTACACGTGGAACGTTCGAAAGTATTTGCATACTGCACGCTCCTCCTTTTGGTCCAATCGTACGCCGATTAGCCTATCGTCGGAAAGCATCCTGATCCCAACGTAAAAAGTATCGGTATCGAGGAAATGCGCGATGCGAGTTCTTTTTCTTTTCCTTTTCTTTTGCCAAGAGATATCTTTTAATGGAGATGCAGAGGCTCACGCACGGCCAGATAAAATAACGAATCCCGTTCAGATTAATTATCGCCCTTTTGAGAAAAAGAGAACTCGAGAGAAGCCTAACGAGATGGGTGAAAATCCAAGGAAGTGGAAGTTGGCCCGTGCTTGAAGAACTGCGTGCAAAAGACGGGGACCGAGAGGAAAAACTAAAAGTTTCAAAGCTTGGAGCTTGAGATTTTGAAGAAATTGAAGAAAAGTCAAAGAAGAAACTTTGGCAACGTAATAATAATAATAATCAACAAGTTAATTTCTCCGATCGTTGCGTTTCAATCGTGGCGGCAGAGAGAGACTGCAAATATATATTTGCAAATAATAATTACACCGCTTCCTTCTGAACGTAGGATACACGAGCTTTTCCTTTCTTTCTTTCTTTTTTTTTTCTTCTTTTTTCCTTTTTCCATCCAGCCTGTGACCTCGATCGCGCACAGGATTATTACGGTGATTCCTTAATCGAGGCAATTAATTGCGTCCGTTGGGTAGTGCATCGAAAAGTCGACTCGTTTTCTTCCAGCGAGTATTTCGACCCGACTTAAAGATTACTTTTGAGTTACGGTTATGGGAAGAGATTACCGGTACCATTACGAGGTATCAATTTTAAATTTCTCACGATTATTACGCGAACGACGTAAGTGGAAGCATGCAAATGAGAAGAAAGTTCGATTGTAAGGGAAATCGATTGTTCGAGATTATGAGAGAGTATTTCTTAGATGCAGTAGTCAATTATCGAAATTAATAGGGAAACGATTGTGCGTGGGTAATGGAACAACTTTCCCTGCAAAGTGACTCACGAAGGCATTTGAACTCTTGCGATAGAGGAATTTTTACGCAGACTGAGATAATAATTAAATTATATGTATCCACAGATTTTTATAACGAACTAAAGGTATGTTGAGCATCTTTCTAACTCTTTGAGCGTTCAATCGGTACTAATAGAGTATTGCACGGACGATCAATTACAAAATAATTAGTATAATTATTTGTATAATTTATTTATTTGATTTTATTTCTTTAATGAATTTAATATGTACAATTATAATTTTATCTTTTTTTTAAATTTTAGTTGATTAAATTGAAGAATAGTTTTTTTAAATTCTGGAAATTTTAATTTCTAGAATTATTGTTATAAATTTAAATATAGTATATATAAAAGATTATTGTTTGACGTTAAATTTAATTTTGATATATTTAATATTTGTAATTTTTTTTTTTTAATAAATTTCCTATTTGAATGCATAGGTATCCTCTGTGCATTTAGATTTTTGATATAATAATTTTAAGGGGTTGAAACGTTTTGAGAGAAATGTTACGTTGAAACGTAAGAATTTGAGGTTAAGTTGGGAAGAAAGAAAGGTTATGTAACTCTAACCATCGATGTTGTTCAAAGCAAAGACCTTGACAGCACGGGCGTTCGTCCGAGTTTCTACGTTCGCCGGTGCGGCGAAGGTCATAGTTAATCGACCACGAGGTACATAGTCACTCTGGTTACAGCAGGAAAAGTAACGACTGCTGTAATTGCGGCCCTTCGTTTCCGTTTCGCCAGCGTACGCCGGGCAACGCACAATTTCCAGCCACGAAACGATCGTTCCGCCGAGCGCGGAAAGAGGGGAAAAGGATGAACAAAGGGGAGAAGAACCGACGAGGGGGGATCGCAGCCGCGATTTTTTCGCGTGGAGAACGCGATTTCCGATGTGGAACGAATCGAAAGTGGAAATCCGCGAGATCGAGCGTTTATTTTGAAGTCTCTCGGCGGGAGAGGGGGAACGGATGAAGAGGGAGAAGGAGGAACTTTTCTTACCTCAAATCTCACTAAATTACGTATAATATCGGTTTGGAACGTTACTTTTCCCTCGAGTTCGACTGTTGGTCGAATCGAAAGTGGAAATCCGCGTTTATTCGAAGCTTAGAAGAGGGAAAGTTTGACGATGGAGAAAGACGAGAGGAACGAACGAAGAAAGAGAAGAGAGGAGACGGAGGAAACATCGATTTTTCGAATTTCCGTTTCTTAAACCTTACTAGTACTACCTCTCGAGCTCAACTTTTTAACCAAAAGTGGAAATCTGTAGGATCGAGCGTTTGAGGAGGAATAAACGACGGTTTAAATCGGTCGAAACTTTTCTCTCGAGTTTGACTTCTCCATCAATCGAAAGTGGAAGTTGGCGCGATCGAGCGTTGATTTTTAAGAAGAAGGAGGAAAGGAAAGGAAAGGAAGTCCGACGACAGCGAAAGACGCGTCGAGGGGAATAGACGGAGGAGGAGGGAGAGACGAGGGAAATGGCACCGTTATCAGTACCTGTTCCTTTTTTCTTCTTTTTCGTCCCCTCGTGGAAAAATGCACGTCCGCTTTGATACCAGAGAATGAACGTGCGAACCTTCTTGATACAATCGCGGAGAAACTAGTTTTCGATTCGTGGCGGTACAGGAGATGTTCGTAGAGCAATTATATCTGTCCAAGAAGTTTCGTTTGGTTTATTTTCTGTTCCGATCCATGAGTGATTGCTGCCGAAATCTCGTTTCTTCTCTCTCTCTCGATTATACGTAACGAGTAAAAATTCCACGATCTAAACGACAAATGCACGCTGAAAGTACATCGACGAAAAGACGACTTGGAACTGACTTGGAATTTAGAATCAACGATCGGCGCGCGTTTAAGGGTTAATCCACCGCGCTTTCCGAGCTAATTCGCCGATCGACTTCGCCAAATAGACGCCAAAGAGGAGCTCGTAGATCGAGCGCGTCGATGTTACACGAGCGCGAGTATCGTTCCCGTGGCCGGAAAATCGATCACCGTTAGCGCGGGTTTCGCGCGCGCGGTCGTGAGGCTGGATCGGCTCGGCGCCGATTCGCGCGTGAGAGAGGATAACGATAACGGGAGTGCAAGGCGCGCACAGGCACACACGCCTGGGAAAACGATCCGCGCGTTCGTTCGTCTTCCGTGAGATGCGGAGGCCGGCGACGGTGTAATACAATGTTATTTATTTACCAGTCTCGGAGAGTCGGCCGATTAAAGCGATCCCATGGCCTGCGGGCTAGCCGACTCTCGATGACGAGCTACTCTTTCTCTCCCGGGGGGCGAGGGGGCGAGGGGGTGGGGACTCCGCGTTGTAATCGGTCCGCCTAGTTTCACGATCGCTCGCTTTTTCCATCGGATCGGAACGGAAGCTCGACGAGTCTATTAATTCGCGTCTTCTGGCCGCGGGAATTCTATCGCCGAGATTCTATCCACGCTCTTCCGTTTGTCGTTTAAACGTCGTTTCGGTATTTGCTGGAAGTCTTCGGATCTCCGTTCCGAGATTTTATGGTATTTTTCAGTTTTTATTACGCAGGATTTGTTTTATTACGACGAATTTTACGTTAATCTTTCGTTGTTTGGGATGTTTTCCAAGATTTCAAAGACCATTTCGCCGTTTTCAATTTAATCCTCGGATTGATTGGATTTTCGATCATTTCGACCCGACTCGTAGCTCGCGATATTACTTTGTTATATACTTTGTTGTATTTTATTTGTGTTACGTAACCCGCATATCTGAGATAATTTTTAAATCAATCGTCAACTTTCCAAGGCCACCGTTACTCTTTTCAAGTGGACCATATTTCTTTCGTCATGAGTCGAAAGAAGATGAAATTCCAAATAAAAAAGCGATCGATGCCTAAACCTAACTGATTAAGAAGATATTTTACGATCAGTTACGAATTGGAATGTTTATTTTGCTAGATATAAGAAAATGAAAACGTAAATCTTCATCGTTCTGATCTTTCAGCTGGATATGGTTAGGTATGACAGTTTCTCAGATTTCACACTTTTCGAGGTGTTTTTTTTAATTTAACAGTAGTTTGGTCAACTGGAATTTTAATATTCCAGGCCAATCTCATTCACGAGAGCGAGAGCTCTCTCGAATAAACCGAATTCTCGTCAGAGAACATTTCGAACTTTCCGAAACGTATCACGAACGTCGAGTAATTGGCAGGTACGTGGAAAAACGCGGTGGTTTTGAGTTTCGCGGGCAATTAACCGCGCGCGATGCTATGCGCATATCGGGGGCGAGCGAGCGCGTTGCTAATGTTCCGCTCGATTTTTATGGTCGCGTAAATAGTTTACGAGACTCTCGTGCTATCGAACGTTCCGCTATCGAGGCACGTTCGAGCGAACCGCGTTGCACCTCGCTTCGGATTCGCTCTCACGCGGCGCGCTTACTCGCGTGGAAAATTATCCAGTAACCCAGTGACACTGTGAGAAGCTCCGGGACCTTTCGTCAATCGTTGCACGAGTCGATACGCGACTATCGGAATATCGCCCTCTGCTTCTGCAAGCACACATCCCACTTTTCTACTTTTTAACTTCACAATTTGTACTCGCGTTTCCCTTGAGAGGTGGAAAATTATTATCGAGGAAAATCCAGCAAACGATTATTAATTTCTTCCATTTATTAGTTCTATTAATATTTGTTAATGCTCTCGTTTATTCGTCTTATTAATATTTATACTTGTGAGATTCTTTGGTACACAGAAGATGATTGTTAACAAACAGACAAATGTCGCAGAGTTGGAGAATTTGGGGATAGGTGTAAAGATATACGTTCATAATTCTTTATAAAATATTCACATCATCGTATCGTGTACATATCGTGTATTAAATGGAAATTTCTGTAAAATTTGGCGAGAATAAATAACCTTATCAATCATTTTACACGTACAGATGGAATAATAAATTTTCGAAGATGTCTGCTTTATTCTTGACTTGTACCACTTCTCGACGAAGATTTCCGATTTTTTATTTATTTTCACTAAAAAATTGTGAAGAATCTTAAACTCTTAAACTCGCCTATTTCCTACTTTGTGCTTCGGTCTTTTCCAATTTCTCGCTTTTGCTGAATTTTCCTTCCTCGTTGCCCGTTCGGTTCACGCTGAACGCAAAGATCGCGCCGACTGAATTTAAAACGTTCAAAGTGTTCGATACGACTCAATTAACGACAATGAAGGCTCTCGATCGTGAATGGAATGCGCGGCGAATAGTTGGCGGCTGCTGGTCTGGAAAATTTGCCAGTAACCCAATGACATACTTTCCGATAATAAAATGTACATACTTCCACCCCTCATTTTTTACAGCTCGATTTGCCCCCCTCGACAATTTTCAACTCATTTAACCTACTTTCGAGTATTGATGTTCAACTTTGTATCGTGATTTCGTACATTTGATGCGTTATTCAGCGAGAAAAATGAATCAAGTTGACAACGACGAGGGTGAATTCTTCGACAGAGATATCGAGGAAAATAAAATTATTGATAAATTTGAATAATTTTCGCGCATTACGCGCAATAATAACGAAAACTAATTGTGTCTGTACGACTTTGCTTGACAAGTTGCTCCTTCTTTTCAAAGTGCCGTTCGTTTTCGATAAAACTTTTCTCATGTTGTTGCTGAAACACTCTCATACCGTGAAAGTGCGATTTTCACGTTTAACAGTGAGCAACCAATTGCGTCTGGATTTCCTTAATTATTTCACAGATTGACTCTCATATTCCGAGAAAGAAAATCATGGCTTTATTAAACGGCAGTTATCTCGTGTTTTAATTAAAACTTCTAATCGCCGAGTGTTGCAAATATGTTAGATACCAATCTTTTCGCGCGTGCTAGACGTTATTGCGCTCTGGAAGAATAAACGATGCTCTTTTCCCTTTATTCTCGGTTCCAACACAGACGTTCGTACAAAGTTTTAGAATAAACATTTCAACGAATTCTGCGATCTCTTCATCTGGTCGAGCCTAGTTACTGATCAGACAAGACTCACTGTTCCAATGGCGTTTACGTTTTCGTCTGAATCGTGGAAAATCCGAAGGAAACCTAACCTTCAAACTCGACGATTCCTTTCCGAATCTCTCAAGAAACGAGCCTCCCTTCTTTCTCTCCCGACGAAATCCCTTTCGAGATCCCGGCAATATTTCTCGGGGTGGCGAACACACGTTCGGAGCATCTCGAATCAGAGCGTGAAGAGCATCGAGAGTTGTTGGAAGAGTCGCGTGTTTGCGAGTACTCGAGCGTCAGAGGGGATCACGTGAATCGCGGATCGCTGGTGTTAGAGGTGAAAGAGGACAAGAGGGAGGAAGGCGAGTGAGTGAGAGAGGCGAGGAGCACAGGCCCGTCGATATATATTAGTTATGCCGGAGGCGAGGTGAGGCGAAGAAGCGGAGGCGAACTCTCCTCCACTGCCAAGGCGGCGCAAGGCGTGGTCCTGTCCCTTTACTTTGCCTTCGTCTGCTTTCTTATCCTCTTCTGCTGCGTTTGCCTTCTGCGCTCGGCACAGGGTGTTCCACTCGGAACGATTTCCGTCGGCCTTACCTCCCCCTTCGGAGGGTTTTCTCTTCCTCTTCGGAAGGATTACCTCGGCGTCCGTGTTTGGAAATCGAGGCGAGCACGTTCTTTCGGAACGTACACTCGTTCGAGAAGTAAAAATAATACGCAATACCTAACCTAAACTGTTTTCGAGTGATAATAGTTTATAAATGAGTGTCAGCGTCTTTAGTGAAACGATCTTATCGTCGATGAGTTTTATTCGAAATCGAAATTGTAAAATGCTTTGTAGATTGATGAATGTATCTTTTACACCGTTTTCGATATTTCTTACTTGTTTGTTATTGAATACCTTCAGCAACCAGGGAAGGTCACTCAAGATCACTCTGTTGATAAATTCCAAAAACAGTCCTGGAATGGACTATACCTCAGACTTGCAAAAGTTGACAGTTTTTTAGTCAACTCGTTTCATTAATCGTCGAGCAAACTAAATCTTTCATTTCTTATTTCTGGTATGCTATCGTGTATATCCGTATATACTTGTCTTTAGTTGTCGTAAGTTCTACGATTTACCACGCGAAAAAGAGCTTTTTTATCCGTTTTGTTTTCTAAAAATGTCTGGGGATATTGAAAGATAAAACGTGCAGAGGTGGCCGCTCTGCAGACACAGCTGTGACAAAAATCATTGGGACAGTTTCGAAGGGAAACACCCAGTATAAGAGCAAGGTTCGACTGGTTCACCTCCGCGGCTGGCAACAACTAACGAGCAGCTGTCGGTAAGGGTCCCGGCGACAATAACCCATGCATTTTATATGTTCCCTGGTCGTGGCTGTATGCATCGATGCATCGATCTCGAACCGTGGTTTTTCTCGCGGGCCTCGGATAAGCGGCCAACTACTCGTCATTAACGTTATTGATGATGGACAGTTCGCGCAATCCTTCGTGTTTCGATTCGTAATGAACTAACAAATTTAACGTCTTCATCGCTATCAACGCCACAAACGACTGTGGTAATTCAGAGTAATTAAATCCATTTTGTATCTTCTCCGATAGAATGAAGTTAAATCGAACTACGAATTCCACAGTTAGGCAATTGTCATGGTTTCCAGCGGTTCAGTGATAACTGACCCTCTAGTGAAGAGTCAACCCTCTATAATAATTAAAATTCCGCTGTGGCTCCAATATCAAATTTAGAAACCAGGAGCGTCGCAGTTTCTTCGTACTGCGCGTGTCACGATCCAATTATTATTTTTCAAACTTTTCCATGAATGCATAAAAATAACAACTGTTCGAAAACAGAAAATTCTCAAAATGTAAGTACACGAATACGTAACTTTCGCGTTACATTCGTGAAGATACACGATACCAAAAGAAAAAGACCTGTTACTCAAGGGGGAAAAAAAACCACGGTTGTCACAACAATTCGAAGCTTCAACAAGCAGGAATAATTGCCGCCGACAGTCCCGAGGCAGCCGTCACGGTCAAAGTCGGCGCCGAAACCTTGAGGCCTCGACATCCGGTCGAAGCGGAGGAGATCCTCGATTCGAGATAACGCGTTCTCTCCTCGCCGGCTGCCGCGCTGAATTTCGCCTCGATTGTTCTCGCGAGCGAGCTCTGCTCGACCGCGAGGTCGTCGTCATCGCGAAACCCCGGATTAGGCGAATTTGTCGCGTTGCAACTCCCAAGGAAATTTCGAAACCTCGCGCTCCTTTCAATTTAGGAAAAAAGTTGAGGAGAGTGTAAAAAAAGTTGAGAGAATTCAGATGCTTTGCACACGCTCGACACGATCTTTTTCTTTTTCTGTTTTCAAGAACAGGTGCGATATCGACAATGCAGAATATCCAAATATCCAAGGAATCTGTCAGAAATATATATTTTGTCACATCATCTCAATTCTAAAAGGTTTTTCGATATATCCAACATTATAAAAAAAAAAAAGAAGCAGATCTGGATTAGAAATTTTCGTACGTTTATGGTGTCTATAAAATTCAGACGTAACAGTATATGCAGAATATTCGAAGAAGTCGAGTACCAAAAACCACAGGCTGTACCAACGACTGACTCGGGCGCCGTAAAACATCTCACAGAGGATTGCGTGGGAATGGAAGAAAGAGGTGCGCGTACGATGGAGGAGATACCAGGAGTGCGTGGATGATAGCTAAAAGATAACAAATCGGTCAAAGACAGTGGATAGGAAAGAGCGTAAGAACAGCTTACTCGAAAAAGTGCAACGTTGTCTTGTGTCAATTTTTCTCCGATGCCGGGGCACAGAACTCGGAGAACCGAGACCGACTGGCAATAAATCAAATTCAAGTTCAAAGTTCCACGGCCTGGAGGTTGAAATTAATCGAAACAAATATACATACAATATCCTCTCTCTTTTCCCCATTCGCCGACGCGAAGCACGTACCGATAGGACTCGCACCGGTACGTAGAAACCGGCGTCCGTGAAAGAAACGGATCCTCCAGGTTCTCCAAGTTTCCCCAGGCGTGAAATGGTAAAAGACGTTCGCAAGAAAGAAAGGACACAGCCGGATAATTTCAAGTGGCCGGCATTCAAATGCAAAACGCGCGTCGTACTTCCCTGAGAGAGCTCCAAGGGGAACAGGGAACCCGTGGCGGATTCCCCACCCGTGGCTGGGAGGAGCGGAGATTCGAAACGCGGTGGCGGAGTTGACCCGGAGGCCGACGAAAGCGCGGATTCGAGCGTTTCCGCGGGGAATCCGCGCGGATTCGCAGGGGCCCGCCGCGGCGAAACCCTTGAATAATTCATGATCGTCTGGCGAAGGGTGTGACGAAAGCGGCGGAAGGGCGCAAATGATCTCCGGCCGGCGTGCATCGCCGATCCTGCGAACAAACGGCCGCCGAGCGACGATAAAATTCAAATAACGCGTTCGTGCGTTTCTCGGGTGCTGCAACCGGGGCCGTGAGTTTCTTCGAGGTCGTCCGACAGTGGTTTCTAAGAGATCAATGTAGGCACAGTTGTCTACGTTATCTATCTGCCAACACTAAATTTTTACGCACTTGTTCATGTAGTTGCGGAATTTGAAATTCGCACCAGTAACAATATTAATTAACATAACGTATGTATCTATTTATTTATGCAATTGGAAATTTATCTACGTAGTTGCAGAAGTATTTGTGTAAGAATGATTTCTATCTCTTTGCGAAACGAGCTTCGAAATTCGTATTAATTAATTGGTCGTTTCAACGTATATCGCCATTGAAAAGAAATCTGAAATTTTTACAAAATGGCGACATTAATCGATCGAAACAGATAATTAGAGAAATAGGTACAAGAAATCTCTATATTCCAGATTAGTTTATGCAGATCCATTAATTTCCTTCTACTTTTTACGGATGAATTTACATACGAATGGGAAAAAGCTTCTTTCCACGAAACTTTTAGGTTTAGAGGTTAAGTTCTTTTTCGTACGTATCGGAATTACAATGATCCATTGTAGGCCAGTCGTACAGAGAAGTCGTTTGCCTCGTTTTAAAATATGTATGAACTCGTCAATAATCTCTTCTTCACGTGAGACTGTTAGTCACTGAAGAGCTTCCGAAGAAACGCTTCAGCCTCGAAACTACCGTGAATAATTCCAGAGGACGCTCTCCGTAAATTAATTTTCTTCAAAAGCGTTCAGCGCTAGTTCTAAAACTCTTCACGGATCTCCGTCTCCTGCTCGAAAGTCTTATACAATATAATTATAATACAACATATTATAATATACTAACAGAATTTTTATTTCACGAAGCATATTTTATATTTGTTACAATTAATTACATTGTACGTTGTTAAATTTGTGAAATTCATATTGCAAATATCGTACTTGTCGTGTGTAATTCATAATTTATATTTATCGTGCTATTTCTGTTAGCACTTGCCCCAAGATTTTCGAGCGGAGGTGTATATACGATACTGCTTCGCATAACATTGATAAAACGTCTGTCAACAATGCAGCATAAAGCAAAACTACACGTATATCTTGCACTCTCTATTTTTTAGTTAGTGAGGATTTTTGTCCTTATCGCAATCCTCGTTATCCATCCACGCTTCGCTCATCTACGACATTTCAAAATTTATCACCCGATACCGTAAAATACATTTCCATTCGTTATTTACTACTTCCTGCAACAAAATAGCCAGCAAGCTTTACCCAGAGTAGATAGCTACGAAATCATCGACAGACTGTAGTCAGACATCGGAGACTCGACTCTTTCCAATTGCGAGAAGTAGCTGGGATGATATACCACTCGCCGATCCCGTGAGAATGAAATCTCAGAAACGGGGAATCAATTGCCGGACGAAACAAGCCCGGCATTGAAATCAATATTCAGCGGTAACAAACGGTGGAAGAGAACTGGGAATCGGTGTACGGCGGTTGTCGGACCGGACAGTTAGCTTCCTCTAGCAATAGAAAGGACTTCTTTTCTTTTTTGTCCTTTCCATTGGGTGGCTCCGAAAATTAAAATTTTGTAACCATTGCACACAGAGAAAGATCTCAGCTCCGAAGCGGATCTATAAAAATTTGCGAAATATTCGTAGAGGACTAAACTTTGCGGCTCAAAATTTACGCATCGCAAGAGTTTCAAAAGACAGCTACCGATATTTACGGATTCAGACAACATTTGCAGAATTTCGCGCTGCAAAAGCACAATTCCCGTATTAAATTTACAAGTATTAGCAGATTTTCACGCTGTGAAAATTTAAAATCATACAGCTCTCGATTACGAATATTTAGTTCTGCATAAATACGTGCGTATTTATAAATATCCGTGACGCTTTACTTGCAAATATTTATGGATTGTAATTAATTCTCATGCTGTTCCGAAGCAAAAATCTTCCACTGCATGGCGATTGCAACATTTTAATCGGCAATCGTCCGATCGCACGGCCGTTCTAGAGGCGGGGCGCGACCTTCGGCCAGCAAGATCGGCCGAATACCCCACTGCGCGACGCGTATCCCTCGCCGGCGATCATCATCGTCCAGGAAGAAGCAACGAGTGGCCCGTTATGAGCGGATATTACGTTCAGAGAGGGCCGGCGGCATCGATTAACCGATTAGAATATCGATTAACATCGGCATCGCTCGACGTTATCGTTAGCACCCGATCGACCGGCACCTGGCTTCCTATGGGAGGCCATAGTCGCGGACGCAACCATCCCGAACAGTCGCGCAACGGCAGAAGGAAGTGCAACGCTATGATTGTATGCTAAGCGTCACGCCATATACGACACGTCGGGATCGTCGGAAGGAAAAAGTCGAGCACGCACCAGCTTTCCTTCGTTTCGCAAGGGGACTTCTTCTAGAGCGACCGAACGCCAAGTCAACGAGGAATCGATGGTTAGCCGAGATTCAAAAGGGATCGGAGAAGGAAATGGGCGTGGGACGAATCGAACGAGGCGAGGAGATCGATCGGGGGTTCGGGTTAGGTTGTAACGGGTGTTTCTGGTCGTAAAGGCGAGCTCGAACGCACGGTCATTGAAATTAAACCGGGTCCTTGGAGCTCTGGCTGCGAAGCTGCTTGGAAACTGGGAAGCTCGCGCTGAAACGAGAGCGCGCCACGAGTTGTTGCGATTCAGAAACAATTGAATTTTGCAAGTTCTCGGGGGCGAGAACTTGCGCGAATTGTGAAATAGAAGGTGACTGATCTTTGTTTAGGTTTAGATTTAAAAACCGTGGACTGTGGACTTTTGTGCATTTTTACGAGATTTTATTTTTTTTTTTTTAGAAAAGATGGTTAGGAATATTTAGAGAAAAGTACGGCACACGTAATATTATCACTGAAAGTGATTTTAGTAGGGATTACCTAGAAAATCGGGCCTCTTCAGGTGCAACGCTGATGCAACGAAAATTACCGATTGGTTGATTTGGATCACGTGATTCGTGAGGGGGCGTGGTGTAGACCTCGAGTAGGAGCGGCGTTATCTGGTATCGTACTGAGCAATCGCGCCTGTAATTTGTTTTCTATCGATTCAAACGTTTGCATATCGATAAAATTTTATGGCAAAAAAGTCGTCTTCGTTTCCTAGTCGGAACAGTTGCTTTTGGGCCTTTCAGTGAGACGAATCGTACTGGGGTAATTTTTTTTCTTCCTCACGAGACGCGGCTGAGTTGTAAATAGAAGGAAGCATCGAAATTAATCGGACAAAGTGACGAGAGTTCTTTCGCGTTTTCACGGGGGATGAAATTGGGAGAGGAGCTATCGGCAGCAGGAAATCGTGCGTGAACCGACGCGAAAAACAACTGGTTGCTGCCGGAGGAGATAGAAACGATCTGATAAGAGTTAATTGAATAAAAGGACCTAGATGACGCGAACTCGCAAACATCTGTGCGGACGGTCGTTCGAAAACTGCTGCATAACGCGCGCGTTTTATCAGCGAACAAATTTTCTCGCGTTCATAAACCCACGCAATCGCGACCCTCTCTTGTTTGAGATTCGACGCCTCTACCGCTTGTTGTTAACGGTTCTAGGAAGCCATTTTGGTTCAATTCAACGACACGATTTGTAAAAGAGACCGTGTGGAAGCAACGTTGTCGGCGATATTATCTATTTGGTTTATTGCGAGTGGATCGTTAACCGGCAAAACCACTTTTGCGTGGCTTTGAGCGAGCCACTTTAATTAATTGTCTAATTAATTTGAAAGTGTTGCACTTGATATCGTACAATTTATATTGTATGTTTTACTTTGTTTGAACTATGCGAGTCAAACACTTTTAGAAATATTCAGTCAAATTACTGATCAACAAGTTTCCTCGAAAAGTGTATGGTTTTGTTACGACAATTAAGTATTTCAATCTAAATGAATCATACACGAATTGAATTTTTGAAGCAAATCTCTTTAAAAAAGAGACAAGTAATTAAGTAATTACTAAACAATTGAGTAATAATAATAAACATTTAAAGCGATTACAAACGGTACAAACGTAAGTTTGAGAAAAAAGAAAAAAAAAAAAATTGTTAAGAAAACTATTCCAACGTAACGGAATCTTGAAAGGAATCTTTCGATCGCAGAACGAAAAGGAAACAAAGGAAAAAGCGGGAAGGGAGTCCAGCATAGACGAGAAGAAGAAGAAGAAGAAGAAGAAGAAAAAGAAAAACAGAAAAAGGCATTGCGCAAGCGTCGTAAATCACGGACAGAGTTAGAGCCCGCACGGGTGAAAGTAGTTCAAACGGCTAATACATCATTCCAGAGCGGACAGGGCGCGCGTTGTTCAATTTAAATCCGTCGTACCGGTCGCCGGTGCTTGGAAATACTAACGATGATAATTACGATATGAAAATTTCACCATTGAAACACCGAGCGCGATACGGATCACCGGAATTAACGATCGCCCCGTGTCGCCCCCTTTAATTCGAAAGGTTAAAACGCCGCCTTAACGAGACGAGTGGGATCGTTTCGATCGTCGTTCGCCCTTGTTTGAAAGAGAAAAAAAAAGGGAAAGAAGAGAAAAAGCCAGAATTCGCGCTGCTCCACCTTTGATCTTAATTGAAGGCGGATTATCTACGCGTATCTACGCGTTCCTTCGTGATTTTAATTAATCCCATGAGGAAGTCGAGCGCGTTGCGCGATATCTGAGAATGAGATGCTCGAGACGTGAACGTTTCATTAGGTAACCCGGTATTTCCGAGTCGTTTGAAGGCTGTATTTAATTATTTGTTTATTTGTTTAAGAACCGCCATATCGGCGAAAAGAAACGAAATGAAAAAAGGAATGTTTATACGCGAGGTATATTAAGAAACGGGATGCCTCACGTGCGCAGTAAATGAATCTGTGTAATTTTTAGTACGTCGATAGTCGTGTATTTGACCCTCAAACAGTATCGTTAGATCTTATTAGTCGGCTGATGACTAATTGATGAGTAATTTATGCGGTTGTTAGAACGAGGAAATTTGTAGCGTGACTAGTAGTAATTTATTACTAAAATTCAAGGTATTCAGTTTTATTTTACATATCAAAATAGTCAAAATGACCAATTTTTGTTGGATATTTTGCAGATGCAGAGATTCTTCGTAAAATGTAGAAATAGATATAAATAAATATTGTATTATAAAGTTCTTTATTTTTTTTTTTTTCTACTTTAACATCTCTCGTAGAAATTTTACGGTTTAATCGCTGCTTCTGAATATTCTTAATTTCTCGCGTTCGTCAACGAAAGAATTACTAATAATTTTTTAATACACGTGTGCATGCGTGTACGATCTGTAGTTCAAGGTAGATGCGCGTGTCATTTTACAGAATTCGAACGACTTACGTAAAGGTGAATATTGACGACGAGATAGGAATAGGAGGAACTACGACTCCTCGTCCTCCAAAAGTAGCATCGTGAAGGGTATCGATGGCCTCGTACGAGGAAGATACGATCGCGAGATTAACCCCGGTGGGCCGTGTCACTCACATCGACGATGATTGATAGAATCTCAACGATCGTGTCCAATCTAACCAGTGTCTGTGCAACGTGAAGCAAGATTCGGAACAACGAAACAAACGAGAGTCACCGCGCTTTGTTGTTCGTAATAAATGGAAGCTGAGCACAGAAGCTGCTCGGTTATACGCGTTTGCTTCAGGGTACGAAACGATCTTCTAGAGAGTGGCTCCTAGAGCGTACGTGCTTTCACTTAACGAGGGAATCGGGTTCGAGGCCGGGTGGACACTCGGCCATTGACGGACGAAGCGATCGCGATTTCCGACCACGCCTCGGGATCTTTCCTCTGCGCTAGCAGGATTGCGCAACGGAAGAACCTGGAACCTCGCGTACCTTTTCTTTCGATGTGCAAGCTTTCGATTTCAATTCGGGCCTCAACTTTCTTCACTCTTTGTACAATCATCTGATTAGTTCTATGCCCAATAATTTTATTGTAATTTTATACAATCAAATATTTCTTATAAATATTTAATTATATTTAACTTTGACAGTTTTATTTTCGATTCAGTCTAGCGTGACTGGAGAACGATTTTAGATACAGCGATTGCATTTCTCACGTTTATATTATAGAGTACTTCAATGGCACGATTACCAATGAGTTTAATTACATTTTCATTTAATTTCTGTTAAAAACAGATTTTCTTTAAGACTTAACTAAGAATCGTACGAAACAAGGGGATCGCGAGTTAATTATGTATACGCGTATACAATTCTAACGAACGCATTACGAAACGACTAAAAGGAACCCTCGTCGAGAAACTTCTCGAGACGATTCTCCACTTTCTTAAGCAATTCGGACGAAGCGACTCGCTACTTCGAATTCCGCCATTCGCGTATTTCAGTCGCAACGTCCCCGTCTAATTACCGCGAGTCGCAGTTCAAAGCGCACGATCCACCGCAGTATTTCTCTCGAGCTTAAGGCTAGGCAGAACCTTTGAACCTCGCCCGCCCCGGAATCCACTTCAATTTACCCCGATCTTTAGAATTCAAATTCTAATTTCAACTTACACGCATACCGTTCATTCGGAAAAAAATCCTCGAAAAGCCTCGAAGAACGGACGGAGGGTGGGTTCCACGTAGGTTAACGTACGAGATTTAGAAGGAAACTCGAGGCCAGTTCTGTTCGAGGTCGATTCAGTTGGATAGAGAAGCTGAGGCTGCTGGGCGAAGCTGACGAACCTAGGTCTTCGACCCTGCGGGCGCCACGAAGGAGTACGGAGCTCTCTCTCTCTCTCTCTCTCTCACACGCTATGGCGCACAGCCACTTTGCCACGACACAGCCATAAACATCTCTGAATGGAGACCACCCACCGGCCTGCACACTTCTCGGAACCGTACTCGCGCATTTCACAAGAACACCGAGCGCCGCCGAGGCACCTCCGACTCCTTGCCACCACTTTTGCGTGGCTCTCTCTCTCTCTCTCTCTCTGAAGTCGTTGCTGTTGCTGAAAAACCGCGACGGCCATTCCACGTCGAATAGAGCTCGTTGGGTCGTCGATCTTTTTTTTCCCTCACCTCCCTCCCCCCCCCTCTTTCGTATCGATACGCAAGGAGGCAAGCGAAATTTCTTCGAGAACTCTAAGCGAGTGCCACCTGCCACAGTCCTCTCGCTTAGAGCGAGTTCGTACGGATTGGATTTTTAGAGGCTCGGCTATCGGGTTTGCTCATCGCGTTGGAATGTCCAGCCGCGTATCTGCAAGGGTGGATTTTTTACTCCCGGGGGATTTTTAGCTGAACCGAGTCAGGAGCATGTCGCGTGCTTTCACTTTCGAGGCCTGTTGTCATTTTGAAGCTCACGGCATTGGTATTGTTTCCTTTTCTTTCAACAGTGTGAATCTAGCTATCGATCTTATCCGATGCACGATCGCAAATTTTTTGAAATTACGACGTGCGGCGTTTTCCTCTTGCAGCCACAGATGTAACATAAATTTTCTTTTCTCGCAGAAATTCTTCCATTTTCTGTCGGGTTGTCCGGAAGCAAAAATTGAAACGCAGATTTAAATAGATTTAAATTTTAGCATACATTTATTAAACGTTAAATTTAATTTACATTAAATCGGCACGAACTTTCCGGACAGCCCAATGGAAAAATGCCGTGCTTACTGAAACGGAAAAAGAGATGAAAAAGAATCCGTCACCAACGGATGCTCGATTCGCAGCTTTATTCTTTCACCAACTCGGATTTATTCCCAATTCATCCAGCCTCGTTCGTTAAGATCTTCGGGGAAAGTTCAATTTGCTCGGTTCCACGAAATGTTCTTTCAAAGAAAAGCTCTGGATAAGAAATGGAAAGGATTCGCGGATATGGAAGAGTTGCTCGTCCAGGAACTATAATTAAACCGTTCGTTTATCAGTACGCTTATTACACGACTTCAGGCTGATCGATCGCGGAGAAGAATTTTTCCTCTTTTTTACACTGTAAACAGTCTTGCAACGCTTGGAAGACATTCGTCAGTGGATCCAACAGTACTGGTATTATAGATTGAGACCTAACCGCAACGCGCCGGCCTCAAGTACAGCTATCCCACGGTACGAGAGGCCTTTCAAAACCGCCCGGACCTCATCGATACGTACACCCCGGCGCGAAGCCGGTTGAATTTTTTCCTCTTTTTTTTTCCACGTGCCGGCGAGGCGAGCAACGATCCCCGCGCGATTAGAAACGAAGAAACTGCGTGGCGGGGCCCCGTGAAACGGCGTAATCTAGCCAAC
Source organism: Melipona beecheii (assembly GCA_032399605.1). Taxonomy (NCBI): domain Eukaryota; kingdom Metazoa; phylum Arthropoda; class Insecta; order Hymenoptera; family Apidae; genus Melipona; species Melipona beecheii. Next base: position 3,720,670 of record JAUCMO010000501.1, on the reverse strand, counting down.
GAGCATTACGTAACAGAAGATATACGAGCATCATGTGTATTATGCGATGACCAAGGCGGTTTTCAGCCGCGAATGTTGCAAGTCCGGTTAGGCGGCCGCCGCTGGTTCGCAACACCGGCTAGATTCGTAACGGAACTCGCGCGGGGCTGAAGAGACGGCGCGCGCGATCCACAATGTGCACGCTGGTGAATTTATTATTCGCTGCCCGTCCACCTGCGTGCGATACCGACGAAGCTCGACGAACCTCGAAACACTCTGCTCCTACAGTTTCTCTCTCTCCAACCCCCCCTCGTCCGTCTCGTTAGCCATGCTCACGTTCATTTTTTCTGTATCGGTCAATTGTTGCGTAAACTTGGCGAGTTTAATTGGATTTACGCGCGGCTCGCGTCATATTTACCGGCCTCAGCGCCGGATCAGAGTATTTATTCAGTCACGAGGGGTGTTGGGCGGGCGCGAGGTCGGGAGAAGGGTGGAAGGCGAGAAAGTTGATGAAGTTCAGCAGGCGTTGTACGACGGCCGTTTAACGGTGATTGGTGATTTAGAAACGTTGATCGCAGGTGATACCAGTCACTTTCGCTTTGCGTTATGTTGCGGAACAGAGGCTCAGGGGGTGTGGACCGTGGTCTTGTACGTACCTGGGCCGGAGAGTTACGCCGCAGCTACAGTTCCAGCGTGAGCTATCGACTCTTCAAGGCTACCGTCCCCCACCGCCGGTCGCCGCTCTTCCGATCGAACCACGTGGTCTCACGTGCAGATGGTGGCATCCTACCTACGCCTCGTTGCTGGATCGCGGATTTTTGTGAAATTCCGAGCTTTACTTTACTTTACTGAGAAATTTTGAAAGTGAAAGCTGCTTCGACGCAACAGGTACACGTTGCGTACTTTTCTCTGTACAACTTTTAGGTTGGACGTTCCTTTCACTTTTCATGTTCCGAATTTGAAGTTTGTCCGAGCCAATCTAGTAAAATGTCATTCCAAGTCTAAATTAAAATATAACGCTTTTAAATGATATTTGGTCAGGCCCTCGCAAGAAGATCCCTCCCTTCGTTTGCCAATTATCGCGCGTCATCATTCAGGATTTCATTTGATTACTAATTCCAAGTACCAGCGAACTTGAGACCTTTCTCAGAATTCGTCGAAGCTCTGCTTGCCAGCCGGCGTCGAAGAAGAATCGCGCGTGGAAGAAGACGAATGCGCGGCGTGCGCTTGCGATCCGCGCGGGCAAGTGTAATAAACCTTGGACCGGGCACACGCGAGCGTTGCACGCTCGCAACAGCGCGGAGCAACGCGGGGCCTTATGGGAGTAATGCGCGCCAGTGCATAGTAGTAATAATAAAGTGGTAGTGGTTGGCACGTCACGGTCCAACAGGCCGATCAACCGGCCGTGCGGCCAGCCGGCTACTGGTCTCCGCCCACGCACAAATATGCACCTACACACGGATCAACGAATCGCTGTTGTTGTTGTTGTTGCACCGAGGCGAACTGGAGGAACGCGCCGAGATAGTGCCCATTGTGACGCGAGTCTCTGCCGACCAGAGAACTGTAACGAACGAAGGGGATTGTGAAATTGGGGATGGTCGAAACGTTTGCTGAATTGCTTGGAATTTATCGAGCCGAGATCGAGCTATCCAAGTTTCGAGTCTTCGCGGGACAATTCGTCTCTCGCAACTCTTGCAATCTTGCTCTCAAAAGGAAGGGCGAGCTTGTAAAATTCGTTAAAAGTAGAATTTTTCTTATTTTATAAGCTTTGTAGATACTTCTTGTGTGTTTAAACAATTTCAATTCCAACTCTTAGCAAATGCTAGCAAATGCAGTGACTTAAAAACTTAAAAACACACATCTTCTCCCCAGAGTTCAGTAAACATTGGTTAAAAATATTGGCACGTTGAGAGTTAATTATCGCAACGAATGTTTGAGAAACGTTCGCAGGAGAACACAATTATACTTTAGAGCAAAGTTTTATAAATCTTGCAAACAACGTGAAATAATCGATTCGTTGAGAAATTCGCAATGAAACGCATCAAGATTCCAGAAAAATGATGACGTTCTTTGAATTCATCTCAGAATTTATAATCGTTTATATCGTTGTTTCTTCAACGAACGAACTTATACAACGAGATTAAGAAATTAATGGAAAGCAAAGTTGATCAGTCTGGTTTCGGCGACAAAGAAAGAAATTCCCACCGACAATGTTGAATCGTCGAAAACGAGATTCAAGTTAAAGTTCGAAACTTTGCTCGGAAACGCCGCACACGACAACTATGCTAAAGACGCAGTGCAGAGAAGCGAATGAGAAACGAAGGGGGTTGAAATAGACGGTTTAGCTCTCTCTCAACAGCCGCGAGTAGTCTCCGCGTACTTTTCGCGGACTTTGACTGATCTCTCCATCAAACTGGATTGCCAGTTTCATCTGATAATTCGCTAGCCACAATCGATTCGCGTTTCCACGAGAAAGACGAGAGGGGGAAGACGAGCGCCGGGAAGCGCGAGCGTGCAACGGAGAGAGGGAGAGATGATCTTCGATTAACCGCGATCCCCGCGGAGGCCAATTACGTTCGCTGCGCGGAAGGATGCCGGACAATTTCGCCACGAACCGAGTCGTCGTCTTATTCCCGCTGCGGTTGCATGTTACACATACTGCATTGCCCGTGTATTGGCGCGACACGCGTGGCCGGACCATGTTCAATAACCCATAGGCGTGCTCGTGTTTGCGAACGACACGCCGCGATAATCGATAATAGCTACATTGAATGTCGTTAGTTTCTTTTTCCTTCTTTCTTTCTCCCTTTTCTTTTCTTTTCTCCTTTTTTTTTTTTTTTTTGGTAAGCCAACACGTGAAATACACCGCGAGCGTGAATTTTATCAACGACCATCTGTGTTCGAGAGGCGTTCGATTCTTTCAAGTAGATTTGTCCGTGCAGATTCATATTTCTGGAAGAAGAAACAAGAAAGTAGAATTGCTGAATGATACAAAGAAACACTATATTCGTAATTTTCATCATTTACTTTTTGTTTATTGGTAAATTTCTTGAATTCCAGAATCCTATCTTCTAATTGATGTTTAACCTTTTGCAACAGCGGGCAGTCTTATACTCACACGCACGATGATAGAAAAAATTTGACTCGATGTGTGATAAATCGAGACAAACTTTTATGTTGGAATCTTCTTTCGTTGGACGTACAAACTTTTAAATTTATTCATCATCGTCAAACTTTTAACACTCGCTCTCCCTCGCAAACGCAGGATAAACCGAAGAACAAGATAGTGCAAAAACTTTGAGGATCGCGGCAGCTGAAGGTAGAAAGTTGGTAGTCGCGCTCCGATCGAGCCGCGTCGATTGCGCCACTCTGTATCGTCGATGGCATAACGGCCTGACCATGCACTGGGATTTCTACTTGTCTTGCTTTTCTTATTTGCCGCGTGTCGGTGCTGCCATCGACGCGATACTACTCCTGCGCTATCGCAACGCTGCAACAATATGCAACCACGACGCGTACTCGATCAAGAGCATCGCTGCTTTCGCAACCGCGTTTCTCGAGCAGATTTATGCGAACGAGTTCGCACTTGATTCGCGATTTCTCCCGGCAACTTGTCGCGTTATCGCTTGAAAAACTGGCGCGCGCGCGCGCATAGATAATTTTCTGACCGCAGGGAGGGAATGTTGGGACGAATCGAAAGAGAAGCGGATGTCGTCGAGCGCTGAAAACGATCAAACCGAGCAACCCGCATCGCTCGTACGTTAACGAATCGTGAGGTACGCGAGCAAAAACGCGACTGCTCGAGACGATTCGTTTATCAACGTCGTTCGCTTATCAATTGGTAATTATTCATAGCGGTAGTATTGACAGCAGGTGGTCATTTTTAAAAGTTCAACCTTTAAACGCGCACTGTTGCGAATTTGCAACAACGATCGTTAATTCGGAACGTGCGACTTTGCAAAAATTGCGCATTTTGACCCCAATTTTGACTTTCCTGTTTTCTAAATAAAACGTAAATACGTCTCAACGTTTGCTATTGTTTATTTGGAACGAGCGACAAATTTGCATTTTTTATCTACATCTTGTAATGCGATAAAGAGAAACGTTGACGAAACCTGAGATACGCGAATAAAAATAGCACTTGCCGCGTACAAACGATTTTAACGTATCGTTTATCGATTAACCGTTAAATAATTATTACCGTTGCCAACATTGAAACGAGAGATTGCTAACCGTTCGATGGCGACGTCAACATAGATCAGTTACCCGAGACCTCTGCAGAACGTGTGGCTTGTATTTTTGTAGACGTCGTACGAGCGTCTGACCATTTACCGACATTCTCCACTTGCTCATTTTTCGTACATTTATTACCGGTTAATGACCATCTTCCATCGATTATAAATTGCATGGGATGAAGTACGCCTTTTTTTTTTTTTTTTTTTTTTTGAGTAACTTACGCACGCGATCATTCGCGGGAAGTTGAGATACGTGTGTGGGCGTGAAGTATGATACGTGTTATTATTACATACGCACGTATATCAGACTGGGCAGGTATTCGATTGGTCCTCAGGTAGAAATGGAAACTGTGCAATGTTGATACTATTCTCGTTACATGATTTATTTTCTACCATTTTTCGCTTGCCTCTTGAAAAGGATTTTGTAAAATGTTTCAGCGAAAATATCGCACGACACTACTTTTGACCGTTCGTGGTACTTAGACTTTAGACTTTAACCAACAAATTAATTAACACTCGCGAAACGTCAAAAGTCCTTCGTTTTCTATTTTGAACGTTCGACTCGTACGAAAACTTCCGTGACCGACTGTACCACGGTAGCAATTACTCGAACAATCGATCACCTCGATTTCTTCCGTCGATACTCGCAACGGTACCTTCTTCCCAAACTCCTCTTGTTCCACCCACGCTCGTAGATGCGAAAAATCTTTGTTTAAATTCGTAGGTGGCGTCTCTTCCTTTCTCTTCATCTTTCCACTCTTACGATCTCGTACGATCGAACGATCGAACGGTGGCTTGCGGTAAATGGGCGAAAAAGTCGCGTGACTGAAGAGGGGAAGCCAGCCACGGTGAACTATGCCACACGATGGCATTTACGTCAGAGAGCGGGGGGGGGAGAGGCAATGTGGGCAGACAATGGGACGTAGCGTGTGCCCACCGGGTAACGAGCCACGGGACTCGTCCGTAATTTGCATGTAATGCAGCTGGTAATGCGATAAATATGCATGAATTCGGGCACAAGAGTGAAAACACAGGGCCTCGCGGATGGGATGCTGGGCCCCCCGGGATTGCGGCATGCCCGTCGATCACTCCGACCTGCGTGTCTTTTACGTTCCAACAGCTACTCTCTATCGGTGAATATCTACGGAGCGATTTCTTAGTATGGAAATTGTCTAGGCTTGGCGAGCGCAGCAATGTTGAGAGCGCACAATGTGATGGAGGGATGGATGATTGGCCGAGGTCGAGTTTTACACGAGCGACGTTTTAGGAAGGAACGTTTCGTGCTGCCATAAATCGGCGAGTGATTTGACGTTTGGCGAATTGTTTGAAATAGCAGTCGAGAGTGGGTGTATAATTTGAAGACGTTTCGAAAATTTCACGGACATTCTCTGTCGAGTTGCATCAATTTGTTTGTGTTTGAGATAAACGAAAGATCCTTGGTTTGAAACGGAGTTGTTCTGTTTGTTCAACGCTTTCTCGAACGTTGAAATTTCTTTTTGCTTTTTTTAGTAGAATGTATTTGCTAACGATTACCAGCTCGTCGACAAAGTGTGATCTGTGATTAATCACGCTGATTTTGAAATTGCAAGTTGGCATAATTTAGTTATTTTTTTTTTTTTTTTTGAGCTGTTGAACTCGATGAAACTTTTAATGCATCATCCAAAAAGATTACGGTGTCATCAAAACATACTGGACTTTAATATTCTTTGCTGTGAATCGAATCCAATGAATCTGATAAATAAACTTTTTTTACAACTTTGACTGCTAGATTATTTTCGCGCTTCAACTCCACATTTTAGTCATTTTCGTAAGCTATACTTGCAACTCTCGTTAGTCAAAGATCAAGATACATCGTGCGATTTTTAATCGTAATTGTTATCACTGAAAGTGATTTTAGCGGGAGTAACCCAGAAAATCGGGCCTCTTCAGGTGCAACGCTGATGCAACGAAAATTAGCGGTTGGTTGCTTTGGGCCACGTGATTCGCGAGGGGGCGTGGCGTAGACCTCAAGTAAGAGTGGCGATTTATCGCGTTTGTAATCAATAAAATTTTATGGCAAAAAAGTCAAAACAGTTGCTTCTGGGCCTTTCAGCGAGTCGTGCAGTTTTTTTTCTCGCTTCTATTCTACATTTCAGTCGTTTTCGTAAGCTGTACTTCCGACTCTCGAGATAAATTCCTTCGATTTCTAAATTTGAAGAGAAACGTCCGACGATTAGTTACGTCTCTGGGTTGAATGCACCGTGGACGTCGGCAAGAAATCCATGGCATTCGTTTCCGAGGAATTCGAAGTTAACACCAGCATGACGCGCGGCTTCGTCATCCCGCTAATTGCGAGCTTGATGGAGAGGCGTTGCTCGTAAAATCGTTTTATAGATGCTGACGCTTTATTAGTGGGACATTGATCATTTACGACGTAATTATTTAATCGAACGATTAGATACTACCAAATGGTCTACGTTACGGCCGGTAGGCAGAGAAGCGCAAGAAGATCTCGTTCTTTAGTAATATCACGGTATCGACGCTTTCATTTCGATTACAGGAACTCATTACCCGCCGAGAAACTTGGGGGAAAAAAAAGAAGATTCTCCATTGATCGATCAACTAATTTAGTCGCTAATAAACTAACGTTACGTTTCTTCTCTTGCGGTTACGGTCATTTTTCAAGAGTTCTTCAACTTTTTGCCTGTTGAATTGTCTAATATTTTTTAAAATTCAATTCAGCTTCATTCTCATCGTTTTTTTTTTTTTTTTTTGTTTACTGTTTCACTTTGTACAAAATCTGCATCTGTCAAGGATCTGTCATCTTCGCAATTTGGTTTTGCGATTATCGTTCCTTCTGATTGCGTATCTGCATGTAGTATATAAATTAGTTATACATAAAGTAATAATAAATATAAAATAATTTAATACAAGAAAACCTCAGAGATTTTATGACGCGCAACCATCAATCATTCGTTTCTGACGTAGAATCAAAACTGTAGTTTGCATAAAATTTATAAAAATGATTGATTTATTTATTAGTTTGAAACGTCCAAAGTTACACAAGGTACAAAAGATACACAAAATTATTACAGTTTGAATCTTTTCTTGAAGATTTTTTTTAGTTTCAGTGAAATTACATGGAACGAATTCAATTGCAATAAAACACACGTGTTGCTGCATGAAAGTGTCTGTCATTACCTGACGTAAGTCCTAATTGGCTCTTGTGATTTCTTTTTGAAAAAACTAACCGTTTAAAAACGACTCCTTCGTTATCTCTGCTAGGAATTATTTCAACATCAAACCACTAAATTTCACAATCAACGTCATTTCTATATAACAAAGTTGTAGAAGTCACTAGGATCTATCTAATTATCCAAGTCCATGAGAGTGATCGGAAAGTCTGAATGAACGTCAACATCGCGCGTCGTCCCTGAAAGATTAAAATAGACACATCGAATAAATGCCAATCTGGCATTTACAGGGAGCAAGAACGTCGTCTCTCTCTCTCTCTCTCTCGCAAATGTCGTCCTTGAAATTTTATCGAATTCGCGGAGCAGTTTCCCAGAGAAGGATCGCGCGGCACGTTCGTCCAAGTTCCTCGAAGCACGACAAAGCACGTCGTCCCGGTGGACGATAATCAAGCAATTTGTAAGATCGAAACGGCGCCACGCGTTTCCTCGATAAACGATCGCAGGGCCGACGTTGCCTCGGTGGCTGGTTCATCTTCTCCTTTCCCCCCTCCCACCCCGGACTCAATATAGTTGCTTTCGATGGTTGGGTCGGCGTCGTTTACCTCGGATGAGCCGACTACGAGACCGCTGTTGAGGAGATCCACGAGATCTGGCGACGCGACGCGGATGCAACGGAAGCAGGATTGCCACGAAAATATAGATCGCGGCCAATAATATCGAGTGGCTCGGAGAGTCGCTCGGGCAATTTCCATCGTAATGCCAGCGTTCGGAATTCCGGAAAAGATCCTCCGGCGCAGGGGTAATCGCAGGAACGTGTCGTAGAATTTGTTGATATTAATCAACGTCGGCGCGCGGTTCCGCACGATTCTCGGGATCGTGCTTCTGGCTTCTGGTGGATGATTCTAGTTACGCGTATTAGTCCGATTGGTTTTTTAAACCAAGTTGAAGAGATTGTTCTTTAATTGAAATGCACGGCTTCTTTGGGTCGATCTTTGGAATTTTACAGATTTTGAAGGAAATTGTGTACATTATATTACTGAAAGTGATTTTAGCAGCCCAGAAAATCGGGTTTCTTCAGGTTGCAACGCTGATGCAACGAAAATTACCGATTGGTTGATTTGGGTCACGTGACTCGCGAGGGGGCGTGGGCTAGACCTCGAGTAGGAGTGGCGTAGTCTGAGCGATCTTATATAATTTTCATTAACATTTTTAGAATTAATTATTAAATCTATGCATATATATATATATTTAATATCAATGAATTATATATAATATATTAATTTAATTTATAACTGTAATTAAATTAAATTTATATTATTAATATTAATAATTCATTTAAAATCAAAATTTAATATGCAATTTACATTAAATATAATTTAATTTAATTCATTTAATATATTTAACATATATAAATGCTGAGCGATTGCGGCTGTAATTCGTTTTGTATCGATTCAAATGTTTGCATATCAATAAAATTTTATGGCAAAATGGTCGTCTTCATTTCTTAGTCGGAACAGTTGCTTCTTCAGTGAGACGAATCGTAATGGGGTACTTAATATTGTATATACATACATATTATAGTGATTAGATATGCAGGCATATATGTGTAATTTTATATTTTATGAAAAAGTTTTTCATTGTCATCGCAGAAGTATAAAATTGCATAAATACCTCATATACCTAATTATCAGAATTTCATAAAGATAATTTGAAAAGTAGAATCAAGACAGAGATCTGTCTCTCTCTACTAAATATCATAACAAATGCTCTAATTTGGATATTTTAAACTCGCGGTCTAATTATCATTTATTGTACCTTAATTACCTGGAAAATAGAACGAGACAGAAAAGTATCTATAGAGATCATCATCGAAAGGTGATCGAGAGTGTCTACTTCGTTCAGAATCTACCTAACCACCACCGCAGCACTTTGATTATAATCGAGACTGATGATCCCGCCGGTTTCTCTCACGAGTGATTCCCTCTTGTGTACGTCTTCATTACGAAACTGCAGAGCACCAGCCCTAGCCTGACAAAAACGAGGGGACGTGGTTACTTTCCCTCGACAGGCAACCTACCACAAATCCACCTTGTTCACTCATCAATCACGAAACAGCAACACCCAGACTTTATGTAGATAGAGTAACTTTGGTTCCACATCGTTTCGTACTCTACGTAAATCTGTTGATCTCTCAATTAGTCACGTCAGTACCTGTGCATTCTGCGTGGAAATTTAAAAATTTTCCAACCCATTAGCAATCCTTTTCGAACCTCAGTGAATTGAATTGAATATAAAATCTATTTTTTATTAACGACGCCGAAATTCGGTCGTATTTATATAATTTCACGCTCAATTCAATGAATTGTTTCCTATTAATTTATTAATTTCTCCATTTAATTTAATTTCTTTTCCACATTCTTTATGATAAGACCTACGTAGACACGCGCATGATTTTACGCAGAACCGTAACTGCGATTTTTGAGAAATGAAAATATCTTGTACAAACACGAAATAAACTAAAAATAAACGAAACGAAATGAACCTTGAGTTGGAGAAACGAAAGTGCACAAAGGAACAAAGAAAGGTTTACGACGCAACAGAGAACACGAGCTTCTGCTCGCGTACCTGAATCGTGCAAATGCCTAAAAATCCAGCGTTTAAAAATTGCGAATTGGTCATTTCGGCGATTTAGTCGTAGCGTTGAGGAGCGTTAAAACGCTGTTGCAAAGTTTTCTGCGAAACTGTCTCGTATGCTTGCCATTTGCGGCTAGCCGCGGGCTGTGTGCGCTCGCATAATCAAGTCGCGACAGTTGAAAATTACCAGGTGTCCCTCGGTCGAAACGCTGGAGGAGGCTAGGCGACGCTCTGGTTAATTAATTAAGCAAGAAACGCTGACTTTGGTCATCCCTCGCGAGCCTTGACTGCATTTCGAGGGAGCAGAGGGATCGTTAGGAAAAAGCTACACGTTTTTACCTCGTAAAATGGACGACATTCAGCGATCGTGTGATCTCTCAAGTGCAAAATCCAAAAAGAAAACTTTCGTTCAAGTTAATTCTTCAAGGTTTCTACATCGTAACTGAATTAATTAATTGACGTTTTTTTTTAAATGACATTTCGTTTATTTTACAAGAGAAAATAATTAATCATTCAATAATTGGCACAAACACGTCATTTTCGTAGTCAAGAGGCGCTAACAGCCCCAATTTTATCAACAATGATCCTAAGAATAATTAGAATTTTCATGGTACACGATGGTGATGTTTATGACAAGAGAACCACCAATAATCCTAATAATTACAATTTTTATAATACACTACGAAACTCTTTACGAGAAGACAACACCCCCAATCTCACCAATAATAATCCAAAGAGCAATTAAACTAAGGAATAAAGTTCCTTGTGAGAAAACCACACTCCAAATTTCACCAGAAATAAACCTAAGAGCAATCGAAGTTTCCATAGTACGTGATACAGATCTTTAGATCTTTAATCTCACCAATAATAATCAAGACAATTAAACTACGAATAAAGTTCCTTGTGAGAAAACACAAAAACTTCATAATCCAAAATCGAAGTTTCAATTAAACTTTACGGAATAAAGTTCACCAATGTGAGAAAAACCACAATAAAGTTCAAAAACTTCACCAAACTTCACCAGAAATAAACCTAAGAACAATCGAAGTTTCCATAGTGCGTGAAGGAGAAAAGATGGAGAAGAGACGATGGACAAAATGGAGAAAACGACACCCCCGATCTTGCCACCTGATAGGTATATATTCCCAAGAATAATTCCAATTTTCACGACGCACCTCGGAAATGGGGATGCGCGGGCGTTGGACGAAGAACGCCGACCGGAAGCCACGGTTTGTTCAGCCGTTGAACCTGCTCTCGTTTAATTCCGTTCACGGAGTGGCTGCTTCGAGGTAAACCAGGGCTATTATATCCTGGCCGTGGCGAGCGAAGATGACGTTACGTATCCCCGGGCTGTCCGCTTGCCTCGTCCACCACGGACTATCACCATCGTTCGTCTTTTTCTCGTTTTCCGATTCCCTCATTATCCCCTCGTCGTCTCCGTTCCACCAACACCAACGGGGGACGCCCGTCTCTCCTCTTCGTTCGCTGCTCCCTTTTACCCTGGCGTTTCCTCTCGCTCGCTCGGAACGGAACCGGCCCAGAGGAGAGAGTCAGGCCACGCCGGATTAACCCGCTTAGACGTCGTTAATTTCCACAGCTCGGGAATATCGGCCGATAATAACGCCGGAAGCGTTCTTCTCTCTCCTTCTCCCACCCCTCCCCCCCGACCCCCGGGCAGGAAAAGATCGTACCACGCTTCCTCGTTTCAGTGCCATTTCCCCTCTTTCTTCGTTCGACCATAACCATACTTGAATCGATACGCCCTTGCGACGTATATGTCGGGATACTACGGGTTTAACTAACGGTTATTGGATCGGTGGACGTCTCGTTGCAATTTCGGAATGCTTGCTTCGATTCTAAGCGATCATTTTCTGACAATAAGTATATCTGAACGTAACGACGATTTTGTTTATTGCTCGGTTATTATCTGAGGATTTCGATTTCTTTTTGAGGTAATCGTCTCTTAAACGGCAAACATTTGAACGATTTCACCACTAAATAACGAGATCACATCATCGTAAACGGGTGAAACACTTGTTTATTATCTGGTGTCTCGAGACAAATCAGACCAGCCTCATCGTTCAGCATTTTTTCCAAACCTTCTGTTAAGAATACAGAATTTGATTTTCTCAGACATTGCAATTCCTTCGTAACGTGTTTTGTTTACGCGATAAAATCGTTGTAAAGCGATAAAAATATCTGTGTTACAGTCAGGCGAATATAATCGGATCAAAAAAAAAAAAAAAAAAGAAAAACGAGTGTTCGTTAAGCGAGGGTTGCACTTTGCATTAGCCAGAGAATTAAAACGGATCGCGCTATCTCGAAGGCTGGAGTGAATTCGTTCCGCTCCCCGTTAATTGCTAAAACGGGCGAAATGGTAGAAGTTGGCGTGGCCGCAGGTAAGCCAGGATAACAACAATAACTTGCGATAGAAATCCGCAAACGCTGTTTCCCCGAACGATGCAGGTGCGTTTCCTGGACATTGGGGGATTATGACGAGAGCGCTAGGGGACGATTAAGCGAACGATAAGGAGTCGTGGCCAATAGGGAAACATTTGCCGCCTTTTATAACGGCTAGTAAAACGGCTTCGTTAATGCTCCGGCTCGGTCTACGTAAATTTAACGATTCCAGGACAAAGTAAGCTCCAACTGCGCCTGTTTCTCTCTAGTCCTTTTCCACCGTCATCTACGGCCACCTGTCGCCCATGCCTCGCGAATGGACGTACAGATGGAAGATTAAGTTTATTGCGCGAGACAAATGACGTATATTGGTACGCTCCACGAAGAGATAATATATTTTTGTTCGAAGGTTACCTCGGGGAGCCGTTTAAAAAGTGATAAAGGCGATACGAATTATTGGGAAGCAAACTTGGATTTTAATGGCGGCAGCGACTCGATGATACTCAGTAATATTACGAAACGTACTATTAGCAGGTATTACAGTCAACCGTTGCTCTAGCTTTCTTTTTTTAGCCGCGTATCGCCTATTTTCGTGTCGAGAAAAATTTTACTATTCGTATAACACGTATTAAAATTCCCAGCCATTTATTATATAAGAATCAGTTTCATTAAAACTAAAATTATTATGTAAATATCCTGCCAGACTGGAATAAACCGAACGTCCGTTTTATTAAACTATCGCTTATTATAAAAAAAGAAACAATTGAGAAGTACTACAAATATTTTTTATGTACACTTAATCTCTAGTACTTTATGTAATTCCTGAATTCCATTAGATAGGAAACTTATTAAACAATTTTAATGATATCAAATTTAAACTTTCTTGATCAACTGGTCAATCTGGAAACAAGTTCCTCTCGCGAGCAATATTAACACTCTATGCTCCTAGTCTCTATATTTCTTTATACAATTCTTTAGAGTAGAACGTGTATCGACAGTTGGCCCATCAAAGATACAATACTCGCCGTGAAAGTGTTAGGCAGACAGTTCTGAACTGAATTCTCAATCTGTTAAATGTTTATTGGACGTGTGTGAGAGATAACCCGAGAGACGATAAGAAGTAGCTGAGAAAGAAGTTGTACTCACGAGTTAGAGGTAGAGCGTGCCAACACGCCGGGGTGCCACAACCGTGACAGCCAGGCGTGGACCACATTTAGTCGGCGGCAATGGCGCTGCTGTGGCTGGTGGCGGGGTTTCCGGTCTCGCGCAGCCAAGACCGCTTCCGCCGCGGAGATCCCACACCAGATTCGTCAACGAGCGCGGTCTACTCAAACGCCGCGATCTGAACAAACGACAAAATAATTTCCAATCGTTTCGTTTGATAGTTGCTCAGAATGTTTACTCTTATTTATTGTTAGTTGAAACGAAAACTGTGTTCCATAGAATTCACAGGAGGTATAAAACTGCAAAATATAAAGAAGGTACGAAGCTTGTTGCAATATTTAACCTTTTGCGCGCGTCGAGAATATTTGATCCAAAATTGCAATATTTTCTCAGTTTTGAGTATATTGAAATATAACCCAGACAAAACAAACGATAAATTTATTACTTCTTAGTAATTTCTATGCAGTAGTATACCGATGAATTCAAAAAAGAGGACAAATTATTGTATACGGTTTGGTCACTCGTTACGGTCCGCGAAGAGGTCAATGAACGACGTTCATTTCAGTTTTTCTAAATTTCATAAAATTATAGAGTCTACGAAAGACGGACAGAATTGCAAACGGAATGTTTGCAAGTCACGTTTAGAAAGCCGTTGAAAAGAATCCTCCGCACCTCTTTTCCGGTAGCTTAGCACCAGCGCCAGAATCCCCCGACGTTCTTCCCCCGGAGTGGCTCGAGTCCAACGTCCCGTCGAGCTCCATCGCTTGCAGGTTCGTCAGGCTCTTGTATCTGATGTTAAAAAGCGGCGACCCACCCTTGTAACCCGGTGGCGTTTCCTTCAACGGGGAGGCGCTCTTTTGCCTCATCAACGGCCGTCCCCTCTGCGTGCCGCTGTTCTTCACGTACAGCTTCGCCAGCGGCGGCTTCTCCGCTCTCGGCTGGGGCGCTTCCTTCACGGCGCGCCTCGTCCTCTTCTCCGCCTGGATCTTCTTCGTCGGTATGGTCTCTATGGGCGGTGGTTCTGGTCTGTCGTCCAACAGCGGCGCGATCGTCACCGTAACGGGCGTCAGTGGTGGACTGGAGCCCTGCGCCCCCGGCAACGGGCTCTCGTAAGGCGACCTGACGCTTTTCGGTAGCGGCGCGAATCCGCGCACGTAGTCGTAAATCTGATCGATCTCGTCGTACTCCTCCGTGCAGGCGGACGGTGGCACGCGATTCTCGTCTCTGTAGCCCGCGTGACCCGACGCCTGGTGCCCGTTGCTGTGATAGTGATGATGATGATGGTGATGGCCGCCGGCGTTGTTCCGGTGATGGTTGAGCGGCCCGTTGTCCGAATTGGTGGAAGACCGCCTGAGAAAGCCGGATCCGCTTCTGGTCTGCCTGGAGGGCTTGCTCTCGCCTAGTCTGCCGTCCAGCACGTGCGCGCGATCGGCCACGTCGGTGACGAGGCGCGACGCGCGCTCCACCAGCCTTGTGAACTCCTGCATCGACCGGAGCGCTTCCTCGTTCCGCGCTTTCACCAGCTTCAACGGGGCGGCCAGGGGCAACGCCACCGCCGCGCCCTCTCGCTGCAACGGCAGCGCGAACACGTGCTCCTCCTCGAACGTGGACAACAGCCTCAGCTCCGGGACGAACTGCGACGACGACTTCAATCCCCTCGGCGGCTGACCGTGCACCAGCCGGACCGTTAACGGCAGGCGCTTGCTGAGCAACGCCCGAGCCGTGTGCACGCCGCTGATGTTGTCCTCGCGCGCCAGGGCGCTGAAACGCCCGCGCTGCTCCATACCCAGCAGCACGCTCTCACCTCGGCAGTCGACGCAGCGTAGAAATCGACCGCGACCCGGCAGGCTAATCTCGCCGGCCGTTACGATCGTCTCGCCGGCCGCTAGGGTCCTCGGTCCCTCCGGGACCACTATGCCGGAGTCGCCGTCAACTCTGCACGCTATCCCTCGCACGGTCTCCCGCACCAGAGCCCCCTCCTCCGGACATCTTCGGCACAGCTCGTTCACCGACTCTATCCCGCGCACCGCTCTACCCTCCTCGCTCAGTATCTCGAAGTAGCCGGCGTACGAGTCCGGGATGGCCAATCTGGGCCCCACGCCCACCACTCGCCGTCCCTCTTTGATCTTCACCGCCTGCGCGACGATCTTCCGTCGACGTCCAGCGGACACCAACAGGGCCGTGCTCTGGAGACTGGGCGCCGGCAACGTTGGCACACCCAGCCCGCCGTACTGACCCTTCGTGATCTTGATCACCGCCGGCAGACGGTACTTGGACACGAATTCGCGCAGGTACGTGGCTTCCTCGGCCCAGCGTGCCGCTGCAACCACGATCTGTCCGTCGGTCGCGGCCATCGCGGCGCTGCGACGCCGCCCAGCTTCCTCGCAGGCACCACGGGCCCCGGCGCCGACGTCCCCGGACTGTTGAGGGCCCCGACTCAGGGCCCCGGCGATCGACTGTCGCTACTGATGCTCCTGCTGATCGGACGCCGCGCCTCTATGCTCCATCTGTAACAACGGAACAGGGGAATACGAGACGCGTTAGCATCGGTTTTCTCATTCGTTTCTAAGTAATTCTTCAAAGTATCCATATTTCGACTAATAAATCTCCGATATGTGAAACGTGGTAGTATTTAATATTTGACGTACGTGTTTCAATTGTATCAACAAACTGAAAAATTTGAGAATGATTGAAAAATTGAGTACTACGCATCGTTGAGGAACGTTTCTAATTCGATGATTAGTTCTTTGGGGAAACAGATACAGTGCATGCTTTTTATCACTGAAAGTGATTTTAGCGGGGATAATCCAGAAAATCGGGCCTCTTCAGGTGCAACGCTGATGCAACGAAAATTAGCGACTGGTTGATTTGGGTCACGTGATTTGTAGTGGCGTGGCGTTGTCCGGTACCGAGCGATCGCGCCTGTAATTTGTTTTCTATCGATTCAAACGTTTGCACGTCAATAAAATTTTATGGGGAAAAAGTCGTCTTCATTTCCTAGTCGGAACGGTTACTATTGGGGTACAAGTCGTGCAGTTTTTCTTTTCTTTTCCTTCGTATTTCGTTTAATTTACTCATATACTTTTCTATAAATACTTAATGTAACTTCTTTTATGCTATCGATGGTTAATGATTGCTTTGTAACAATATATATATATATATCGTATATTGTATACGCTATAAAATAATTTTGCAGCAACCAAAGCAGTCATCGTCGTTCGATGATCCATTTGTGAAGTAACAACCAATTTTATTTCTCTCTCGAGGCACGGATCTCATCTTCTAAATGCGATAGGTAACATTTTATCGACAATTTGCATTATTAATAACTGCATCATTGACAGCTATTAATAGAACGATATTTTCAAGACCGCAACGAGAAATGCCTCGGTCTTTCGTCTGCATGGAGGCCGAAGGCGAGACGCGAGACACGTGTCCGTGACCAATCGAAAGACAATTGGGCCCCTCAACTGAAATAGGCTCCGTTTCTTTCCCCGTTACTTTTCCTCGTCGAAACCTGCATCATCGCTCGACCAACGATTAACGCGGTCGGGCGATAGTCGGGCGTATCTGAAAAAGATTGGTTACCTAACGAGTGTATCGAACTGGGCGGCGCCGTGTCGACTGTTCGGGATTTCACGAAAGTACGCAGAGACGGGAGCAAGCAAGGGGGGGCAAAAGACCGACGAAATCGTGACCGAGAGCGATCGAACATCGCGTTAAAAGCGATTCTCTCGGACGAATTGCCTCACGGTTATGCGGCGCGAGCGATCGCCACGGAAATTCGCTCGGTGTCGTAACGCCTGGGAAAGCCTGGGCGTTCCTCCTCCTCCTCCACCGACACAAGTATCCTCGCGCCCGGGACGACGCTTCCGTGTTACATCTCGTTCCGACCCGTGTATCGGATAACCCGCGGGATTATATAAATCACCACGGCTCGATTCGGCTCGGCCGTAACGTCTCGCGATGCCAATTATCCTTCTCGTTTAGGTAGATCGGTCTGGCGAAGCGAACGTTGGCGATGGAAGATCAGCTTGTGCACAACCGTTCAACGGATTCGTTGGGGTTGGTCACTTTTTATTTAAAATTGGGGGCTAGTAGTCAATGCATCTTTTGCGTTACAAATTTCTCAATTTAATTTGACAATAGTAACTCTTTTTTGGAAATTGAAAGATCATTAGAGAAATTAAGAATTTCGCCGAATAAAACTGAGGAAGGTGATTTTTTGAAATCTTGTACGTCAAATTCCACAAAAGTGATTTCTTCGTTTTTCGAAAATCATTTATATAATGATAATTAATGACCAAAATTATGATCCGATTTGAGATTTACTTTTGCAATAATATCTCGATACGAGATGCACGGACTCTCATAGAAAGTTAATCGCGTATATACGCAATAAAATGTCAAGAAGCAAATAGACAAACAGGACGCAAGGAAATTCCACGAAATCCTGAGGCGCGATTCATCGCCTGGGACAGAGGTTGGACGCGGAAGCGACGCACTGGATCCAGGTCCCGTCTGGATCGTTGTATCACAACGACCGCCGCGATCCACTCGGTCGCGATTTATCGCCTGGCCCGTGTGAAAGGCCCATTCAGAGCGGACGAGAAGAGCGTACGTAATGCGGATAGGAGGAGGATAATGAAATCGCGCGGTGAAAATCGAGCCCGTTGGAAAGCGGGTGGGGGAAGAGAGGGCCTTCGAGATGGCCCGCAGCCAGCCGCAGATAAGCACCGGGGTGACCAATGACCCGGGGCGTCGTGACAGGCGCGCCTCTAGGAAGTTATTCGACACACTCAGTGCTGTCCTGCATTCTCTCGCACGAACGAGCTTACGCTCTCTTTCTCCCCGTCTCTTTTTGTTCTCTCTTCATTTTTCCCTTTCTCTCTTTCTCACCCGCGTCTACTCCATTACCGCGTCTCTATTTACCCGGCGGTCGAGCGAGCGCGCAACACACGCAAGCTCTCTCTCACGTTCTCAAGTCTCCAGCGGGGCTGGCGAGATGCAAATTTGTATTGGAATTTTTCCCTCGCGGAACGGTTCGCCTGGGCTTTGATCGAACGCAGGAAACCGTTAAGCCGCATCGCCGGCGTGCGTGTTCCCCCGTGATAAGGCGATTACGCGATACGGGAACAGACAGATCGCATTGTATCTGATACGTGCACACGAAGCGCGGCCGGCTCGGCTCGCCGGCGAGTCTTTCTCTCCTTCGATGGGAGCGCACACACGAGGAATCTCCCCCATTTAGAAACCGTGGAAGAGACATCTTTCTCAGGGATGCTTATGTACGCGAGAATACCGCTGTTACGCCGCCGGGCAGTTGCGCGTACGTGGCTACCGATCCTCCGCGCGATTTCAGCTCGCCGAGATCGTGCAACGTTTCGATACTCAACGATTTCCAGTTCGGAGTCTCGCGTTCTCCGAAACTGATCCGCAGTTGAAGTTTTTATTCGAAGCTAGCGATTAGAGTTTTTACGTCATCGATTTCAGGACGATTTTACGGCGTAAAATTGCACAGATTGTGTTCGAGATCGACGATGTTCAGAGCACGAAGATGGGATATTCCGTGGTTCGATCGAGGTTTAATTTTATGAAATTTTATACCTCGTTTCACGAAAATTCGTAGTCTATTGACGATGGTTCTCTCATCATCGATCGGAGTTTGCAATTTTTTTGTTTTATTAGAAATTATCTGTAGAACGAAATTCTGTGCCTGACGATACGCTGATTCGATCAATTTCGAAACTTACTTTCGTTTGAAAGATGTTTATCACGGAATGTACACGTCGCTACATCCTACTGCTTTTAACTTCCAAACTTTTCGTCGCGGGATTTACGTTCCGCGGAGTGAAAAAAAAAAAAAGAGAACTGGCGATAATATTCGCAGAGAGCATCGACCGTTTCCTGTTTCCTGTAATCAGAGCAATGTTTCACGATACGATATCGCGGAGCTTATCTCGGAAAATTCGAACAATGGCGTCGCTGTTCGAATGGCGGAAAGGAAGGTGTTGGAGGCGGATCAATGGAAGAAGGGTGAGATTCATCGGGCAGATACGAATCGCGTCTTGAAATACGATTAAAGATTCGAAGGTTGGAGGTTTGTGTTCGAGGGGATCGGGTGGTTCGCGATGGTCTGCCACGATACTTATCAGGCTCGATGACGATATATACAGCACGGGAGACGCCTACGAGCCGGCGAACGGTGTCGCAAACTCGGAAACACGGCGTCTAATCGTAATGTTTTATTGTTACACGGCCCTCGGTGTGCGTGGCGAGGAATTAGCACGCGAGTTTGTAGCGAGTTTGTGGAACGGCGTTCCGTGTGTCATGGAGGTCGACGGACCGCGAGCGTTTGGATAAAAAGCGTCCTGGATTCTCCCTGGAATTTTGGAAACTTTTTTACAGCAAAAAAAAAAATATATATATATATATACTAATATAATAATTTATCACACAGTCAATCGAATCAACATCTCTCATAACATTTTTTTAAAAGCTAAATATTCGGTGTATAAAAGAAACCTGAAATAATTTGAATTGATAAAAATATTCCTGATATTTCACGTATAATCAATATTAATTAATCGGTGTTGGTGAATAAATAAACGACGTGAGAACTTTTTTAAATTGTCAATTTCCGACTTTTACGTTTCAAGTCGTCGCCGCGTTTAGGGCTGGAGCCAGGGGGTCGGAGGGCGTCTAATTGCGAGTGCGAGGACAATCGTCGCGTTACCGGTGGTCGGTGTGTCGAAACTTCTCTGGCTGGAGGAGGAGGAGACAAAAGGCTCGCGGGGGGGGACGCGGTGGTAGCTGAGACAGCGTCGAGCGCTGGTGAAAGCTGGCTCGGGCCCCGGCGTGTAATTCGAGGGCATGTCGATAAATCAGCCCGGTGCGCGCTCGTGTACGCGCGGGAAGGGGAGAGGATCGATCAGGCTCGGGCCCGAGCCGAGATCGACGAAGAAACGCCGGAGAGACGCCGCGGCGCACCGTGCGTTGCGACACACGTCTATTCGTGGGCGTCTTGCATGCGATCGAGCGCGCCGCGTTAACCGATCGGCTTCTATCTCTCGTTCGTTTCTTAATCTCGGGTTGCGCAAGCGTACCGATCGATATTCAATTTGCCGAGACTGCCAATGACTTTGTCGCGAGTTCATCAATTACAGGAACAGGTAAGGAACGGTAAGCAATGGTAAAATGGTAAGAGAAGATTTTTATGGTTTACTTGAACTTGAAAAAAATCAATCTGTAAAAATCATTAAATTGCACAAACTTCAAGTTCATGAAATGCTTGAAGAAATTACAAAGATCGTCAAACCATCGTACGAATTCCATTCTGTTTGTTTCTCGACAAGCTCGAAGGAACGAAGTTTCTACCAAGTAGAATTTGAACGTCACTTGAACTTTTTACCGAAAAGAAAAATTGCTTCGCGCGAAGCAATTTATAATATTTTCTTTGTACACGCAAATTTTTAATACACTGTGATACTAGTTATCTAATGCATCGCAGTTAATTATTTCACACACACGTAACTGTTGCAGTACACGTAGAAATTAACGATTAATCGCAAAGCTCGGGCAATGATCGATCATGCTGCTTCGTCTCGTCTTCGACAACGACGAACCAAAATGGCGATTGGAAGAGGAGAGCTGGGTCGTAGAAGAAGAGACGAAGGAGCAGACGAGAGGGTACGTGGAAAGAAGATGGGCTGCTGGTACGTGACAAGTCGTTCGCGCCCGACCTGTCTGTGCCTTAATTAACCCTCGTGGCGTTCTCACGAAAAAGTTGTCGTATCCGCGGCGCTGGCCGCCGCCGCCGCCTTGCTTTCTTAATCCAATTTCGCGGCGTATTAATCTAATTACGAGCGGGCACGTATGCCGCCAGTCTGACGTGAGATTATGCTGGCTGGTCGCCTTTTGCAATCGCGAGAAACACCGATCGAGGCGAGAGCCCTCCTCTCCGTTGGCTTTCGGATTTATTCCGGCAAATTTAATACATTGTACGACAATAACAATTATCGTTATATTAATTAATAATTGCTATAATTGATGATAACAATTATTGTTTCAATCGAATATTATTATGTAATATTACATACTGTAATATACCGCGTATATATATTTATATAAATTTAGGGAGCCATTTGAGAATTTCTTCTCAAGGCCTTGTTTTAAATTTAATATATCACACAATAATAATTATTGTGTCAAAGTAATTAATGATAATTACTAATTGTAATTATTGTATAATATATTATACACTTGTAAATTACTCGAGAGTTTATTCTGTTTATTAGACGGTTGCAAATTTGATATATCGTCATCTAACAATTACATTATATAAATTTAATATACGATTTAGAAAAATAGAAACTTTGTAGAAAATTGTTTTAAGTATTGAATATTCCTCTGGATATAACGCGAGGTTACCAAATTTTTGCTCTGGGTTACGCTATTTTCCAATAGAAAATTGCCTAGATGGAGAGAGTGAAATATTATCGGTACTAATATCTTGGACAATCTTCGGGACAGATTGTACAAAAGTCGATAGAGTCACTAAAAAGCAAACAAAAAATTTAACAACGTTAGATAATTGTAATCAACCAGTAGAAACAAGATAGGGAATAAAATAGGAAATTGCACCGTCGAATCAGCTTTTTCATAATTGACAATCTCTTTTTCCCAGAATATCGTCAGCTCGTCAACGCCGAAATTACTATTCACGATGAAATCTGTGTAGCTTGTCGGGTCTATAGTAGTCGTTCACACTCTCGAATAAAATCTTATCGTTGCTGTCCAATAAAAAAAGAAAAAAAAAAGAAAAAAGAGAGAGGAAGAAAGAGAGAAACGGCTAAGAAAAGCAAAAAAACGAACGAGCGAATAAAACCGCTGGAAGTGGCGCTTTAAACGGCGAGTCACGAATATTCAAATCGCACGGCACACCATCGAGGATCAGGATTCGTATCGACGAGATGTCGGCGAGTATTCTCAAGATCGTCGCCTGTATGAACGACGATCGTTTATAAATCATCGCGAACGACGCGAAATTCCAGTTTCGCCTGGTCGGGCAACGGGAACCGGGGCTCATTAATTCAACCAGTTATCGCGACAAAGTGCTGACCAGGGTACATTGTAGACGATGTTCATCGCGAAATCACACGGTTTTCGTCTGCGCCGCTTCCGGCAGCCGGCAATTAGAAGACACTTTGCACGATTTTCCCTCGGTTTAACGGCGTGCGATTAAATTCCGGTTCTCGTTTTCTGCGCGCGTCGAGAGATGTTCGATCGTTCGTTGTCGTTTCGTCGAGCGCTAACGCTGGGAAAATGGAAGTTATCCGCGATAAGAGTCGAAAGATTTTCCATCTTCAGCGACGGATACATCGACGATTACGGATTGGACAGTTTGCAGACGCCAGATGTTGAGAAGTCGAAGGCATCCCTTTTTCATTTCTCGACAGAGTTCGAAACAGGTTCCACTCTAATATTGCGACGTCTGATGTCAGAACTATCAAAGATTCGAGCGTGAGAAGCAATAAAAAGAAGGAAAAATATGGAAAAACTTTATAACAGGAATATAGTGGAGTACACGAGTTTTTTTTATGAAAGATCATTTAGATTCCTAAACATAATGCAAACATCTAAAATACCTAAAAATCGATCATTTTGATCATTTTGGTAGTTTTAGCGCTATTATCCGCAGACATTATCCGTGTCGACGGACAAACAACGAGAGATAAAAATACAAAAATATAATCTGTGTGTATTTCATTCTCCAATAGATGATATTTGAGACTTTATATATAAAATTACAAATATTTAGTTTGGCAAAGACCGCCAATCGCCAAATTTAAAAAAAAAGAAAAAGAAAGAATCGCCTCGAGTCTGTCTTGCAGTCCCTCTCTAAATAAAATTAAGCCACGGAAGATCAATTCCAGCGGGCAGAGGCAGGATAAGAAACTTCATTCAACGAGAGGCGGAGAAAAAGGGGTTTGTCGATCAGAGGCGAGATTGCCGGGGCTCGTTAACCAATTACTCGGAGCGGAGCGCAAAGAGGGAGCACCGGGCGATTTTCGAGGGAGTTTCGAGGGGGCCCGCATGCTCGACATTCTGCGTTTTTTTCCATCCGGGGAACTTGGCTCGCGCGAAAACCTGTAATAACTTGCTCACGAACCGGGCAAGAACCCCGGACCAGTCATCCATCATCATCGTACCCGGGGCACCCGGGGTACCTGAAGGCTCGCTGATGGCTCTTGTTCCTAGTTCCGCGATGATTGTGATGCATTAACCGCGAAGACGGGGAGGATCTTTCCGTGGCTTTCATTGGTCCCCTTCGAGGGAGAGACGCGGCGTGACGCGTGGAACCGTCTCGCAATCTTCCCTTCCGTCCGCTCCTCTTCCGTTCACCGGCCGCGTTCGTGATCTATGTTGCTCACGTGACTCTCGGAACGACTTTGAATGAAACGACTCGAACGATCCCCGCGTTCTTAACGTGAATTTAATGTTTAGCGGCTGGACGTGCTCGGATAAAGCGTGATTGTTCCTCAAATCGGATACCTCGAGCGATGAACGCGCAGCTTCTGCGATTGAAACCCCGAGCAGACAAATCTCGCGAAGCTTCCCCGACGTTGTTTGATTGATACTGGAACTCGAATGAAAGGAACTGTGCGTCTGTTTGAAATTTCAGTCAATGTCACATCGAACGAACGACTTTGAATCTGAAAGAAAATCACTCTTGTTGCATTCGAATTCCAGTTAATAGCAAACTATTGTATTTCTTTCTCAACGAGTTTATAGACGTAAACTGAGTTTTGCTACTGCAAAATGAGATAGTTTTTTCCTGGAAACTGCGAGAAGACACGAGCCTTTTAGAATTATCCTTCAAATTTGAACGTAAATTTGAAACGTTCTTAATAAAACGTTCTTTAAAATCAAAATTTTTAACTACTATCACTTACTAATTTGAAATTCGGATATTTCCGAGAAGGATGTAAGCCTTTCAAAATTGAAATATAAAGCTACCTGATCTTTTTTCAACTCTTTAGAGTTTAATTTTCAGTAGTTTGATACTTTCAATATCGAGTTGAATCTCTTTTCGATGTTGAACTTCCGAGCGTGGTTTAGGTTAGGTTTAGGTTTAGGTTTAGGTTTAGGTTTAGGTTTAGCATTGTCGCGACGTACAGTTTCGCAGGGATGTTTTGTTCAAGGGTAATTAAAGACAACAAACGTCGGTGAACGTTTTTTCGAGATGGCGACGTGTCCTTCTTAAGATTCCACGGCGATCGCCGAAACGTCTCAATAATTGCTAATTGGAAGGTGGTACGAGTTTAAAAAGTGGTCGCACGTCGTCCGTCTCGGGACAGTCTTTTCACCGCAGCTGCCCCAATTCTCTTTCTCACAGATAATTTTCACTTCCTTCTCCTTGTTCTCGACAACGTATTATACTTGCTCTTCCACGTCCCTCAAAAATTAGAAATATCCAAACAGACACTATACTTTCGACGAATTCTTCAAGTTTTCTCGTTTTCAATGGAAATTTCCACAATTCTTTTCACTTTTAATTTCTCTGTTCCTATTCCGATCCAATACAGAAAATAAAGAATCCTTTAAATAAATAATCAGTCTCTTGAAGCTAACTAACCCATCTTTCTGTCGAAAGATCTTTCAAAATCCAACGCGCAAAGTTCTTCTAACTCTCCCCCAACTGCTCTGCTCTCGTCCCAACCTAATCCAAAAGCCAAAGGACTTTGTTCGCAAACCAGCCAAACCAGTCTCCGACAAACCCTTCTTTCTCCCCAAAGGATCTCCTTTCTCCCAATTCATTCCATCACGTAGACGATTCCAAAGCGAGAGAGAGACGACTCTCGCTTCTCGTCTCTCGCTGGTTGTTGCCTCGGTGCATCGTTCGCGAGATGCGCCGCCGGTAAAAGGTCTCTCTCTCTCTCTCCCCGTTCTTACTTACTCCTTCGTCCGCTCGGTTTCTCTTCAATCCCGCTGTTCGCGGTTCGGATCTCCTTTTCACCGTGGCGCGAGAGGCTCGCGCGTTCTCCGTCTCCCTGGCTGGCTCTCCCCCTTTCCCTTTCGTGCCTCGCCGTCACTGTCAATAAGTTATGTAGCGGCGCACGTGCGCGCTCGCTAATAGAAGCACAAAGCCCAGGCTGGAAAGCCTGGTAGGAAAGCAGCTACCGTGCCAGCGGCGAGGCCTCGACGAGTGACCGCAGAATCATCGTTCCCCCGGTACACGGACGCTGACAGCCTTTCCAATTGTGCAAGCCAGCCAGATGCAACCGGGGGAATCGATCGGCCGGCCGGCGGAATTTAATGCCGCGGATTGTTAACGTCTGGTTAACACTGCTCGCTCTCCCCTGGACCGTCCGCGGGACGCGGAGCGAGCCGACTGTGTTTGCTTTCAATTTATTACCGCGCAACGTACTTTTCTTTCTTTCCTTCTTCTCCCTTTTCCCCCTTCTTTGAGAACTCTGCTCCGTTTTAGGCATTTTTGACGAGACTCTTTTCTTCTTGGAAATCGAGAGAGGGACGTGTAAAAAGTAAATGGATAAGAAGTTTAGAATATTATATATTATTTATATAACATTATCGTTAACCCGTTGACATACTAATTTAATTAAATCAAATGAAGTAGGTAACTTAGAATATAGGATAAAAGTGTTGAAAAGGACCGTCGGGCCTCTTCAGGTGCAACGCTGATGCAACGAAAATTAGCGATTGGTTGATTTGGGTCACGTGATTCGTGAGCGGGCGTGGCGTAGACCTCGAGTAGGAGTAGCGTTGTCTGGCACTGAGCGATCGTGCCTGTAATTTGTTTTCTATCGATTCAAATCGATTTGCATATCAATAAAATTTTACGGCAAAAGAGGCGTCTTCATTTCCTAGTCGAAACAGTTGCTTCTGGGCCTTTCAGTGAGACGAATCGTACTGTATTAATTAACCTACGAATGTATGTCAAAGGGTTGATATAAATAATATTGTTAACATGATATTATATTAATATTGATATATTATTATTATTAACATAATTTTTAATATACAAATGTTTGCAAACATTTCCAAACGTGCATTATTATACGCAAGTTTGATTATTCAATTTATACTCATTAATATAATGTTACATTTACAATAAAATAATATAGCATCTATAGCAATGTTATACAGATATTAGATAAATTTAATAATCTACTAAATATTACATCGAACGTAATTCTGTTTTCTGAAGATATCTATTTATGCGATTCTACGCATGTAGAAAAAAAGTAAAAAAATGTAGTTGTCGTTTCTCTGCAAAATAATGACAAAGTTATGAAAAGGACAACTAAATTATAGATATTACATAATTCATGGTACTTGATAAATATTACATTACATAATATTCTGTACATTTCGTCGCTTTTTATCGCATTCTGTAAATTTGCATTACCAATCGCGATTCGAAATAGTAAGGTTGTTCAATTTTTCAATTTCCGAGAAGCCCACGCGCGTTTTATCAAAAATTACCGACTGAATAAGAAACATAAAAACGTTCCTACACGCGTACGCAACGGCGTATTACTCGAAGTAGAATATTACAAGCCTGGCAACGTAATTGCCGCTGAATTAAACGTTTCTGCACGCTTTTGCTAAACTCATGTCATACAAAAGAAGAAGCGCGGAATACCCGTGATGATTCAATCACGTGGATAATTTGAAAGAGCGATCTGCCATGCCCAAGCCTCGAAAGTATAAATTTCAAAAGCTTAATTTCCTGTCCCAATTGCCAACCACCGTCCGTGTAATCTTCGTCCAGTTGCAAACACGCCGTTAGAAAAGAACAAACGGTGTCATTAACTTGCATATAATTCTCAGAACCAATCGTTCGAAACGTCATGCACGAAAACTATTAATACAGCTGTAACGAGCTATACTCTTCGACAAGAACGAACCAACAACACGGGTAGTTTGGGGATTGTTTGAATAAAATGCTCGAGACACGTGTTTACTTATCGTTTGTATTGGTTAAATATTTTTAAATGTGTGTTTTGAAATTTGAACGTAATTTAGAATGAGATGTTGGTAAATCACGACTATATTGACAGTCACTGTTACGATTATATTGCTAAATTCTGAAACCAATTTGAAAATGTATATAATTCCAAAATGTACGTAGAAGGTATTTATTAAGGTCGTGTGTTGATAAAATATCAAAATATCGTACAATGCGCGCGATATATTCGTAAAAAGTTCTTACAAGTGTTCGGACTACCTTCGCGACTAATTATACATATCAGGGATATATCCACAAGTAACGTCGTTTTTTTTCAAATTTAACAAACATCGGCATCTAGTGACAATAATTCGAATAAAATAAAATTTTGCACAGTGTCAAAAAGCGATGTCACTTCAGTGGGACACCATCGTCGTAACTAACTTGAAACTCTGCATACACAGACACGAGACATCCCTGACGGTGGTGCGATATTATTTAATAAATAAAATATATATATTCAATAAATAAAATCAAAACAAAATATTGCGCAACGTGCACGATACGTTCGGATACGTCCGCGAGCATGTTACTCGCATAACGCTCGAGCCCAACTCCCCCCCTCGGTTTATCGACCGAGTCTCCAACCCAGACACCTCATCACCATGAATAATTAAGCAGCTCCCGAGGGGGATTAATCTACCGTCCCGAACGGAGAACACCGGTTCACCTTGATCCCGAAATTTATTAATGGCCAGGCACAATGCTCCGCGCGGCACGTCCGCCAACCGATATCTCGGCCCCCGTAGCGGTTCCGCGGATATCGTCGCTCCACGGCTTTTATCGGTGTCTGCGGATGCATTAAGGCCCAGCCCGATCGCCGCTGTCACGCGTCACGGCCTCGTTAAGAGGGCATAGATTTATCCGAGTGCTTATTTCCAGCGACACTGCATTAATATCCGGCGTTATTCCGCCCGGTAATTGCGCCGGCCAACTTTCATCCAATAAATGGCCGGCCTTTGTCGCTTGGACAGGGTGTATTTTACTGTCTAGGGGTGGCACTCGATGTCCCGCATAATGGAGTGTTCGAACGCAACAGTATTGGCAGACGGATTTTTCGAACAGCTATCGATCGTCTTTGTCGGTGCGTTTCTCTGCGTCGTGCGAGTAAATTCGTTTGTTGCGTTTGGTGGAAAATTTGCGCGGGCGAAGGTGAATTGGTGAATTGTTTCCGG
This sequence comes from Melipona beecheii, assembly GCA_032399605.1. Classification (NCBI taxonomy): domain Eukaryota; kingdom Metazoa; phylum Arthropoda; class Insecta; order Hymenoptera; family Apidae; genus Melipona; species Melipona beecheii. Next base: position 3,691,875 of record JAUCMO010000501.1, on the reverse strand, counting down.
GATGTTCTATCAGATCAATGGAGAGACAAACGTGTCTCATCGAACGATTAATGGATAATTTTGGATAAATGGAACAACCATTTTTTGTACGTTTATAAATAATATACTTGGAAAAATTATGTATGCAACATCTACCACAATACTTAACCTCTATATTAGTCCCGCCTTTTTCGTTATTTTCATTAAATTGCGTGTGAACGAGCGTCAACGAGGTCGGTCATTATAGTAAATTAATATTAACGATATTTACGAACCGTCTTCAACATCTGACAATTAAACGCCAACTTCACCAAACCTAATCAAACTGTTACATTGTTTGACCCAACTTTTGACCAAATCTAACTTGACAAATTACAGTGAATTGATATTAACGACATTGAAACCATCTTCGACGTTTTATTAAAAAATTAAACATCAATTTAATTGTTTGATTAAAACCTAACGTTTGCCCAAACCCAAACCAATCAATTCGCCAATGAAACTTCGAATCCGCCGAGCCAGGAATTTCTCTCATCTGTGCGTCTGCGATTTGCGATCGACTCGTCTCACGCGATCAACCGATCGGCGAGATTGGTTAAAAAAACAAAAAACCGGGCTCTGAACTTCCTGACGCGGTCGTAAAAGGGGAGACGGATCGTAAAAGGAAGAAAATCGTTACGTAAGCAGCGGACAGCGTTGGAAACTCGGCAAAAGGCGGCGGAGGTCGCGGACTGCAGGTTACCCTCGTGCGCGTTCACCTCTGCTATTCGTTTCTTCTTCTGTCGTTCCACTGTCTCTCTGTCCCTCTCGTCTCGTCTTTTTCTCCCGGTTCGCGCCGAGACCGCAAAACCCTTCCGGCGAAACTGCGGCTTCGTTATGAAATAGGCCTGAAAGCGAAATGGCCCCAGCGGGCTCCCCCATCGCGTTCTGGCCCGATCTCCTTCCGACGCCGACGGCGCTGCGTCGAAGACAATGTTGCACGGGACAGCGGGCTCGATAACGCGACGATCGATCGATCGAGCGATCGATACCGCAGAGCGACGTGATGGAACGAGAACTCGATTTTCTTTCTTTCCTCTTTTTCCTTTTTCCCTTGCAAGCGACGACGATGAACTACGCGTACTAAGATGATTCTAAGGTTGATGCAGCGGAGGGGGTTTTCCGAACAAATGAAACAATAAATGTAATATGACAATGGAAGAGCAGAACTCGTGTCAGTAACAAGTGAAAAATTGAAATCGATGATTCAAATCGACGTAACATTGCGAAAGAAAGATCGCAGAACGATCCACTTGATCTCTTCTTGAAGAGTGAGGTCTCTGCTTTAGCAATTGTAAACTCGTTTTCTTTCCTTGAAAACTGTAAAAATTCAGACGCGTGTAATAAAAAAACTGCACGACTTGTACCCCAATACGATTCGTCTCACTTAAAAGACTCAGAAACAACTGTTCTGACTTTTTTGCCATACAATTTTGAATCGATAGAAAACAAATTACAGGCGCGATCGCTCAGTACCAGACAACGCCACTCCTACTCGAGGTCTATCCTACGCCCCCTCGCGAATCACGTGACCCAAATCAATCAATCGCTAATTTTCGTTGCATTAGCGTTGCACCTGTAGAGGCCCGATTTTCTGGCTTATATACAACGGACCGTCGAAATTAAATACGTAAATACGTAAATCACAAATAATTAGAAGTTTGTGATCTCCACGTATTTAGAGACATTCTATATAATTAAAAATGTAATTCTTGTTGTGTCAATCTGACAGACTTTTGTTACAGAACGTAACATAAAGATAAAAGCTCATTCGTCGTTACGTTTGGAATCTTAAAACACGAAGGAAAATTGCCAAAATTCATAACAAGTTCAGTACAGGCTCGTTAAAATGACTTTCTGCTATTAGCAAGTTGCCACTACCCCATCGAAAGTTAAAAATTCAGATAAAAAGATGCCACGTCGTCCGATAATTTCGCAAATGTGCAAACGTCTTTCCAAAAAGCAAGACGATCTTGCGCTCGCGTCGCGAAGACACGAACAACCAAACGAAGAGGTTTACAATGCAGCGAAGACTCGTCGTGTTCTGAGAAACCAATAACGAGACGAGGACAGTGTAGAAAGCAAGGTTTCGATCGCGGATCGACAAGAAGGCGTTACCCGTTCCCGTCCAGTTGAGATTTAAACGGTGCAACGACAGGGGCCAGCGTCCAACTGTCTCGGTCGAATGATCGAAAGTAAACACGATTACCTTCCGCGAACACGAAGCGTTTACCGATTGTCGCGGCTAACGAGCTGCCGAGAAGTCCGATCGCGGGAAATCGGAGGGTGCTCGTCCCTGCCGGAGAAAAACCAGGAGGGGAAAAAAGCAACAGTTGCCGTAAGAATCTTTGTCAGAGAAAATTTTCATAATTACGAGGGAAATTTTTGTTTAGATTAAACTTCCGGTTTACCGATTTTTCCAAATTTTCATATCGAGGAACGTGAGATCCAGCATTTCTTCTGAAATAGAAATTTATTATTTACACTGGGAATATTAAGCTACTTGGTCAAGAAATTAATAAATAAGAATTATGAGTGACCGAGAATCTTTTTGCCGATGATCATTATCGACGAGGGGAATTCTATTATATCGATCGTTCATAATAGTGCAAAGTGAGGAATTATGTTGAAACGTTTTAAAAATCGTAAATCGTTACTTTCTGATATAAATCTCGCGGAAATCAACGAAGATAAAGAATCAAAATAAATTTGCTTCGTCGATATTTATTATCGGCAATCGAAATAAATTTCTTAAAACTTGCAATCGTCATTTGCAGTCGAAAACGTTTTAGTCAGAAAAATAATTGCTATCTTAAGATTTCCTCTATTTTGGTTATAATAATTATAGTTCCTGAAAAAAAATACCTGAATGTTGGTACGTAATTCGTTGAACGAACATAATCTAGAGGAAAGAAACTGATCTTTGATCTTACAAAGTTTGGAACGTACAGTGAAGAGCATAACTGCGCCAATAACGACGAATAATTGTCTGTAATTTCAATTTTGTAAAAAAAAAAGATCACACATTTTTCTTTGACAGTCGCGAGTTTGTTCTTTCGAACGATGATTTCGCATAGCCAATGAAAAAATTGAAACATCCGCGTAAGAATTAATTATTAAAAAAATTATTCGCTTTGAACCATCATTTCGAAGACTGAAGTCGTAAATCCCTCAAAGCTTTCAAGAACGAAACTTTTTACTTTCAAGGTCGGAACTTTCCACATTATCGGAGCCTTCCAGGTCAGATCTTTAATTCAGCGGGTCCATCGAGATCGAAGCTGTCGTAGATCCAATTCGAAAAGCTCCCGAGAGCTCGTCGAGACGAACTTTGCGTTCCAAAGCGACTTTCGTTCCCGAGTTTCCATAATTCCGAAAAATTCTGCTTCTACGATTGGCAGTAAGAGAACGCGGTTGAATGAGACGAAAAGAAAAAGGAGCGACTATTCCTTGGCTAAGAGGCTGCTTTCAAGCGAGTTAACGTCACTCGTTCACCAATGTTCCGCGATTTTTCGCGTTTTAAGCTGCATTCTCGGCCAACTCCTCAGACGAACGACTCGTCAAACACACTCGTCGTCTCGGTTACCTACTCCTCGTGCTCGTGACAATCGCTTTCGTCCTTAAGTCCTCTCAAGGGACCCTCGTTCCCGTGCGTGGATGTCGGGCTCCAAGCGATCCACCCATCCGTAGTGCAAACGTGAGATATATATAACACACCCTTTTTTCAATGTATTATATTAATTGTATTAATATTGTGTATTATTAATAACACGATAACATTAATATTAATATAAAAATATATAATAGTAATAATAATATTAATAATAATAATAATAATAATATTTATGTAATATAATGCAATAATATTGTAATATAACACACCCTTTTTTCAATGTATTATATTAATTGTATTAATATTGTGTGTTATTAATAATTAATATAATAATGTTTATGCAATATAACACAATAATATTGATATAATAAGTATTTGCTAATAATGTGTTATATGTTATTAATTGAATCATTAAGAATGATATTTATTTAATAATACTTTCAAAAAGAACAGTATTCTCGCAAAGTACTTTCCTGCAGATTTTTTTCAAAAAAGTGTTGCCGCGACGACACTTGGTTTGGAATTAAATGTCGAAGTAAGAGATAACATTCTCCGTGTGAAATCAACTACGCAAGTAGTTTAGCAACTTTATTCGATATTAATACTGGAACTACCCCTAAAGTGATGAAAGTGACTAATTTACAACGTAATTTTATACATTTCCAGAGACTCGAATGATTTTTTAGTAAAACATTATATTATATATATAAGTAGTAGTTTAATTTCTTTCCTACGAATTTTGTACTTTCGTCGTCATCGGTAACATTGTTAAACTTACTTTCTGGTAACTCGGACGATCGTTCTCTATACTGCTTTACCAATTCCAAACGCATTGTAATGTCGCCAGCGCATTGTAAAAGTACTCCTTCTTGAAAATAATAATACCATCTCTTACTCTGAACATCACACAGGCGTAAGTGCATACTTCACATTTTGTCAGCGTTGCTCCGCTTATTTCCACTCGCAGCGACAACCACAGTTGGCATCGTGCAACACCGGTGGCAGCAGCAGCTAATCCGACGCGGACGATTTGAATTCGAAATTGTATCGTACCGGGCACGCATTACCGCGCAACGTTCCGGGAAAATGCACGATCAGCATCTGTCATTTCAGCCGGTGCTTTCTCATTCCGCCGGCATTAACATTAATAAGTCGTTAGATCGGTCGCCTGTCACGTCACGGCTATCGCGATTCTACCCTGCGATCCGCGCGATCTACGCCGCGGTCCTTTTTTCCCCCCTTTTTTCCGTCATTAAAGAATTACGGAAAACGTGACTTCCAAGCAGACGCGGTATCACTGTTCGATGATGACTCGTAATTTAAGCGGGATTTAATCGCTTCTTCTTCTTCTTCTGCGGACAGCTGGAGAATTTTCGTAGACGGTTAGGATAAACTCCGGGGAGAGTTTTACTCCTTCAGTGTTTCACGCGTACCTCGAGTACACGGAGACTGTTGGAGACTGTTGTAACTGCTTGACACTGCTAGAACTATCGAAGCGGTCAAAGTGACCGATTTTTGTAAAAAAATTTCGTGAATTTCTAGAAATTTAAAACATTTCTCGTGAAACAATGTGTTCTTTTTTGAATTATGGTCCTTGTATCTCATTTCTTTCGATTTGATATTTCTGTCATTAATAATTTTAGCGTTAAAGTATAATTTAATTACGGTTTGTTACAAGGAACGAATTCACGAATTTACCAGTTTATAAAATTTACGAAGAGAGTACGAGAAACTTTGCAATTGTGACTGATGTTCTTTCGTTTTGTGTTCCCATTCGTCTTTTGCGTGATAGATTTCACAAAATTAAATGAGTTGATATTTTTCTAGGTAGGAAAGTAAATTGATACTGTAGATTAATGGTGAGAGCATTCTTTCTTCTTTTTATTTAAAAAATCTTCACACATCCCCCACGTGTTCACCAAAACTATTGAAAATAAGATTATGTTCACCCCGATATCGAACAATTTTGATCTGATATATTTCTCATCATATCTAAATCAATTACGAACGAAGAATTATTGAAATTCCCATTTACGAGTAAATGAAGCTAAAATTGATACATCGTATTATTTCTGACGCTAAGAAGGCCCGAGGTTTTTATTATAACAGCCAACATATTTTACGCGATTCATCATTCTACTTCATCATACATCACTTATATAATATAATATAAATTGTCCTACAATTACTCCATTAGTAGAGTGATGAAAATAACTTTTTCGTAGATTTGCATCGGTCGGTTGTTAGAAATATCGAACGACTTTCCGGAAAATAAATATAAATGAAAGCTTCTTTATCGGGGTACAGAATTTCTTTCTATCTTTTGCTCTTGACAGCTTATTCATTGACGAGCTTAATAACTTAGTTATCGATAAATAAATCAGTTCAACCCGTTGATAATATTCAAACAGCGAGATCGCGAAAGAGAAAAAAAGAGAAAGAGGGAGAGGAACCAAGAGGTAAACGAGAAGAATTCGACGTACGCGAGTCGATCAATCTCCCCGACACGAGAGATCACGAGGCGCGTCCCCCCCCCATATGCCGTCGAGCGACGAAAAAGGAATCGCAGTTTCCCGCTACCGGACGACTTGTTTCTGCTTCCTTTTACCGGCGATCGCGTCTATATTAAGAACCCTGTATATGAAGGGGGATCTGCAACTAAGTGGATTGCATCTACATTGCAGATGTTTTCTTGTATCGTCCCGCCTCTTAATTGCGGACACTCATCGGCTTCTTTCCTGCGCGGAATAACCACCGTGAACGCCGCAGTGCCCGAAGAGCGAGAAAGAGCGCACTGTCCTGCTGCGGTTCTTCCATTTCATTCTGCGATTCTCTGTTATCCCCAACGGCGATACCGACCGTTCTTAATTGAAACTAAGCAATTCTCAACAGGAACACGAAAATTCCATGTAATTTCTGCCCCCCTCCGAGCGTACCGAGGGTTGAAGAGCGGAGTGATTTAAATTTTGACCTCAAGATTGTTGATTTCATGGGTTTTTCTATATTTTTCTTGCGATCTGTTGGATCCTAATTTTATCTTGGAACATACTCCAACGCTTTTCTCGAGGGAACACGAAAATTCTATGTACAGAGGGTTGAAGAATAGAGTGATTTGAACTTTGATTTCAACGATCGAATTCGAAACAGATCTAAAAGTAGACAGAAATTGGTCAAATCCGAAACAACTTTAGAAATATGCGTAGAAATTACGCGTTTCCCATGTTTGCAATTCTCTCTTAATTAATTTATTTGCTAAAACTCATCTCAGTGAAATGAAAGATACTGTCAATTTCTCATTTTCTCATTGCTTTCAAATGTAATTCAGATATATGTACATCTTTCGTCATAATATTGACGAAACCTCAGAACTATCACATAAGATTAACATACACAAAAAAAGTATTTCAAAGTATTTTACACTTTCAATCGTTCGTAGCTAAACGTGACTATAATTGATCGTTAAAGACGAAGAAGTTCTTTCGGGAGTATCCTCCAAGTCGATTTTTCAAGCAACATGGAGCAACACGTGCAACCACCGGAACGTTGTTCTGCGGGACAATTTCCCTGATCGCGACCGGGGCGGAACGAACGCTGGGCCCCGCGATAGCATCGGATGGAATCGCGTTTGATCTCCGTCAGCCAGGAAGTACTGTTAATTTCTTACTAATGGGACGGCACAATGACGATCGTACTTTGCATGGGGCCGTCCCCCGTAACAATGTCGAGCGAAACCAAGTCGAGAGAGCGTTCGTACTCTTCCTTCTTTTCTGCTCGTGGGAAACCCCGTCGAAGAATCCACCTCCGCGGATCGGATGTAGCCGAACACGGCGATGATATCGGCTCCCCGGTCGGGACGTTCGGTCGTTCGAACGATCGCGATCTACTCGCCCCATCCTCGTTGCTCTCTGCGATTACTTTGCTCCTTTTTCCTTAAACGACCCGGAGGACCGATATATTTAAATACGCGTTTTTCCAACTTGTTCAATTTGGTCGGAACGATCAAATCACGGGGCGTGAAATGAAGAAAAAAAAAAAGAAAAAAACTGTACGATTTGTACCCCAGTACGATTCGTCTCACTCAAAGACCCAGAAGCAACTGTTCTGACTTTTTTGCCATACAATTTTGAATCGATACGAAACAAATTACAGGCGCGATCGCTCAGTACGCCAGACAACGCCACTCCTACTCGAGGTCTACGCCACGCCCTCTCGCGAATCACGTGACCCAAATCAACCAATCGCTAATTTTCGTTGCATCTGCGTTGCACCTGAAGAGGCCCGATTTCCTGGGTTAGGCCCCGCTAAAATCACTTTCACGATTTGACAAAAATTCAAAAGATTCGAGAGCGAGTAAGAATATCTATGTATTTTACAAAAAATCATTGAAGTTTTCCTAAATTATCAGATTACAGTAACAGAAGATCGTAACACAGAGAGAGAGAGAGAGAGAGAGAGAGAGAAAGAGTTTTGTTCGTCGGTGGACAAGAACGAAACAGTCACGCACCTCTCGAGGGCCGAGCAGTTGGCCTCTTAATTGGCTGATCAAGGCATCAAGGAAGTTGTTCGTTTTTTGCCGGGCTCCCTCGTGAATTCTCCGCGATCGGCCGATCTTATTCAATTGGACCTTCTTAATCGAGACCGGGAATCGACCGATCGGCGATACGTAGTCGAAACGACCGTCCCTCTCCCTCTCGCGACGAATTTTCGACCGCTCCCTCCGCCTTCAAAATTGCCGACTGCTGCATTCGCCATCGGCCAATTATCACCGACTCTCGCTAAAAACGATTTCTTCGATCCTAAAGTCGCACGACTCTTTCCCCACCAAGTCGCAACAGTCTTCCAGCACGAATGTTCACTTTTGCGCAAAAAACTAGTGCATATATGCAAAACGATACTATACATATATGCGAATTCTCATTTGTATAAAATATAAAATACGATGATATTTAACCAAATTGGTCGAAATGACCAATTTGGAATTTCCTCTGCAAATTTACAACGTTGTGTTTTTAGCGATTTAGATGATTTTTACAAAATGCACGAATCAAAGTTTCCTAGTCACTTTGCACTCTAATTTCTTCGATCTTAATCTCTAACAATCTTTAACAAGTCGTCGGTAGTTCTACTGTCAATTTTCTGCTTGGATAGTACTTTCTGCGAATACGAATACCCGCAGTAGTCGATTTACTGCCAATCGAGTGTCAGAAAGTACCGCCGAATCTCGCCGAGTCGACGAAATCTCCCTGAAAACATGGGGAGCATCGCGAGGAGGCGTCCTAACGTTTACGACGAGACGTTCGGGCCCTCGATCTCCCGCAGGATCTCTCCTGCTGTGGAATCGCGCGAGGCGGACAGCCGGGGAGGGCGGCGACGGGTGTGATGCCCGGCTAAATGTAAAACAAGAAGCACGAAGCCGGTCAGCGCGAATCTAAATATAACCACGACGCGGAGGCGCCCACTGTTCCCTGCTCGAGAGAGAGAGAGAGAGAGAGAGAAAGGGATGGAGCTCGCCGGCGATCTTCCACCGGCGCATAGCTGCGACTCCGTGCACTCGAGCCACCTCTGCCCTCTCTCGAACGGGCAGCAACGAGAAAAGACGGGCCACGTAGGTCGACCAAAGTCTCTCGCTACGACGAAGGGGATGCTCGAGACGATGAACCGATCGATCCAAGGGATACAGCACTCGACAAATTTCACTGGACGTTTCTGCAATTTATCGGAGTTTTTCGTGCCTTGATCTTGCGTCTGAGGGGCCATTGTATAATTAAAATATCGTGTAATTGTACGATCGTACCTGTGCTTATTTTTTTTTTAAGGACGAATCTTCCACTTTCACATTCTTTTCACAAAATTAAAATCACTTCGAGTATTACCGGAGTTGTGTGTTTGAATTAAACATCTTGACTTTTTAATTAACATATCACGTCAGAAAAATTAATTGAAACATCGTCAGTTCGTATCGTGTAATTGTACAATTGTACCTGTACTTATTTTTTCCTCTGAATCTTTTACTTTCACATTCAAAGATCAGAGTCGAGTTTGCGATCGCTCAGAAGTTGGTCTGACGAACTGCGAACGTGCAATTGTTCAAAGTATGCCTGGTGCAACGTTTTGCATGCATATCAGAGTAAATCGAAAACAAGCAAGACAAATCTAGGGGGAAAAAATTGAAGATAATAATCATGCCAACACATTGCCACTACGAAAACAAAACGAAAGGAAGCTGAGGCGAAGCTTCTAAAACGCATCTTTCTACAGAGATCTACATCTTTCAGTGCATCTTTCGAGTTTTTTCATCCTTTCATACCCCCGAGGATTCGCCAGCGCAGAAAAAAAAAAGTCCAGAAGAACTCCCCAACGTGTAATCACGCTAAACGCACCCTTCTGCAGCAAACATTCGTTCGCCAGCGCATTTATTAAAAATGAATTACACAACCAGCTGAACCGAGCCAAACGACCGACATCCATCAAACGTAAAGACGTACAATTTCGACAGAGGTATCTTTAAAACCTGAACTGACTATCGCAGTTGGTCTTCCACCGCGGCATAACAAACACTGCTCGCTACTTCCTGCTTTCTCGATCCACGCTTCATCAGTCATCCTCGCGCTTCAGAAACTCGACGTTCAGCAATCGCCCCCGTCTCCGGCAGACGAATGAATCCGTGGTGAATCCTCGATCGTGATCCAGAAAATTCAGCAATCCCTCGCGCTACCCGGTAGCGATGTCTTGATCCAGTCCAAATTCCACAGAGATTCATCTCACCGTCCGACGAGTAATTTTTGGCGAAATTTTAATTCGTTTCAGTTTTCGTTTAAAAAACGATTGATCGCGCTATGCACAGTTAATTTCTTGCTCCAAAATTGCAATATTTTCTCAGTTTTAAGTATATTTAAGTGTAATCCAGTAAAGTAGATAGTAAATTTATTATTTCCTAGTAATTTCTATCCAGTGATGTTATTCCAGCCCCGAGTTTAAAAAGAAAGCGACGAATTACCGTACGCGGTTTGGTCACTCGTTATGGTCCGTGGAATCAGTTGCCAGCGCAACAAGTTAAATATTTTGTTCGACAAATAACACACTGATTGGTTCCCAAGTCTTCTATTTAAATCGTTATTTTTTAAATACTTTGTTCGAATAATCGTTCATTTCCCGAGTTCTCCATTTAAGTAATCACTTTCCAAATATTTTACTCGAGCCCGATAGAGACACGCGGACAAGCAAAGCGGAATCTCGTAGCGCAGATCGACGATGGCCCGCAGGTCTGTTGAATTTTCGAACGAGCGATCGATCGAATCAGTGGCCTAGAAGAGAGGAACGGGAGGAAGGATCTGCAATTAGAGATCAGTTCGGATCACCGCGCGTAAAATTAAGTAAAAGCAACTGCTTTCCAACGCGGCGGAGCAACGAGAGATATCCCGGCGGGTATCCCGGGACTCGCGAACTGATTCTAATCTTGCTTCCTCGCTGTAATCTTTATCAGATACCACTGATTAGCTACTGTTCCTGGTCCTTACGCCGGGGCTGGGTCTCTCAGGAGGCGGACTCTCCTCGGTTATCTCGAGGCTCCAGTCTTTCCAGTTTAATTCTCCGTTATCTATGGGCCTTCTAGTAACGCGTCGGCATGTATCGTATCAGCCAGGCTATCAGATCTAACTTTCGCGATGGATCTATTTACGAGCAGAAATGCAGCATACAGCAGTCGGCACGGGAAAGGAAATCGAAGCTCACTGGAAAAAAACTTACTTGCACGAATATTTATTCTCGTCGGGCGACGAGTAATTTGCGTGGTTGGCGTAGTCTGTAGATTCTCTCCGTCGAGAGTGATTTCTTTTTTATTTCTACAATACAAGAGTTCCAAAATCAATATCATTTAATAAGAATATCATATAAGAAGAATTAATTGACGATATACAAATACGTAAAAATACGTAAAAATAGATACGTAAATATATGTATGTAATTCAAATTATTCGTACTACCTCACGTATGCAAATATTTAAACGATCCAGATCACGGAATATCTCCACCTGAATTCCCTAAAAAAATCGTACACGATTCAGGCGATGAAAGATGGCGCCGAATTCATCAGCATCTCTCGTTAGTAAAAAGAAAAAGAAACCAAAAGGTAGAGAAACACCGCGCGTTATCAGCGTGTAGAGCGCGAAGGAAGGAGCTCGAAGGAGATGGAAAGTGGAGGAAGACCAAGACTAGGCAATAGTCAGCCAGCCAGGCAGCCTAAGGAGCGTATTTTACGATCGAATCGATTATCCGCGGCTCTGCACGTGGGTAACGTTCGCCGACGAACGTGTGTCGGACACGAGCAGTGTCAAGGCCTCTTCTCCACGGACTCTCTCTCTCTCTCTCTCTCTCTTTTTCTCTGAAACTGCTCGCTCGGATTTAGTTACGGCCCGTTTCTGTATCCTCGCCTGCTCCGATGCGTGGAGCTGGCTGGCTTTCGAGGCAGCAACGGGGGAGAAGGATGCAACCAGCAGCGAGCAACGCTGCTTAATCCCTCTTCGAGCGTGCACCGTGAATTCTGCAACATTTGTCGGACGTGGAATCGCTGCTCGGAACTGGATGCTGACAAGTGGCTGATATTTCTTTCGCGTCGTTACACCCTTCCCCTCCGTCGCGAGCCACGATTTCGAGCTGCCTTTCATGGGCTGGCACCAATCGTGGATGGGACAAACGCCGTTCGCGGGTCTGCCCAGCCACCGGGGAGGGTTTTGTTCTAATAAATCTCGCGCGGCCTGCGAGCGTGTTGAATCTGTTGCGAGGTTGTTTCACGGCGTTGAGTGCATTAGGCAGACTGTGAAGAATTTGATCGTTGCCGAGGGTAGGAGGAGGATTGTATCTGCAGCGCTTCGCGAAGATATTCGGAACTTCTCGCGAATACACATAGTATTTTACACACGTACGTATATATTCGTAATGAATAACAGAATCAACATTCACGCACGTGTACATAGAACGTTTCAGTATAAAATACTGAGATTCAAGATTTGTCACGATTACGTCGATCAAAGTTTAAACAAATCTAAAAACGCGTATAGAAATCGCAAGGTATTTAATGCGACTAATCTTCATTAAGACAATTATTATCCACGCTGTATTTACACAAAATATAATTTTACATCTTTTGTAACGTACGATATACATTTTTTGATCGATCTCAAACTTGATCGATATGAATGTAATGGTTTTTTTTTTTGTATTATTCATGATTCTGGTCTCATTTACGAGAAACAGATGTGCAAACATCGAAATTTTTTAACATTTCACAAGAACTAAAATTCTTCCACGTCTGGTGTCGAGCGAAACGACAGTGTGGACGATTCACGATGAAGGAGGAAAACTTCAAGTCTCTGAAACACCGGCGTGTGTCGGGGGAACGCATGCGTGCAGCCCAAGGCCGGGACAACGACGGCGGATTTAGTCACGGCTCGTTGTTTACCGTCGTCGTCGTTGTTGCTGTTGTTGCTGCCAACAATGCGGCCAGATTCTCGTCGTGGAACACTGAGCGCGACTATTGAGCAGCGAGCGAACCCTTCGAGGGGCTGAAACAAAGAGCCACGGACCCGATCCCGGAGAGTTCACTGACACGAATAAACAACAGGCTCTCCCGGGACAACCGGAAACCGGCGCTCGTTCGCCAGCCACGCGCGATCGCGGCGCGTTTCCACCGTCGTGGAAAATGGATCGCCGATGCGAATGTTGGAAATATTCGACGAAAGAGAAATCTCTTACGTTCGGATCATTCGAACATTCTTTCGAATCAACCGCAAAAATTATTAAAATACAAATATCTCAATTATAATTTACAGAGAACGAGAAATTGTCGTCCAGTTTGGTAGACTTTTGGATCTAAATGATTAACAATGCTGATGAAAAGTTACTCCTCTTTGAATCCTTTTTGCTCCAACTGCAATAACAATCTCGCGATAATCGGTTGTGAAAATACTTTGACGTATCACCAAACTTTAAATTATACCATCGTGCGTTATCGACGTGCGTGACTTATGCACGTGTAATTTCGCGGAACTCCGTAACAGCGAGATCGCGCTGATTTTAATTCTTGCAAATGTGAATATAATTGGCAAATAACGCGTTATCGTTCGAAATTCTCTAATTGTTCTCCAACCTCGTCAATCTCAATTCTCAGCATATCCGAATGTGAATTTATTGTTATAGTTAAATTACGCGGCAACTGTACGAGCGACGAACTCGTCTAGACGCAAGGATCTATCAAGATTTATCAAACGCAGGCCAGAGGATCGGACAATGGCCGAGAATCGTTAATTATCGATCGTCTTAGAAACGGTTGTTAACGATCGATTGCAGAGTGCTACCAGAGAGCTTCTTATTACTACGAGTAATTTACAATCGAGCAGCAGCGAGCGCAGCCTGTAATCCTTCTTTAACAGTTAGATCGTAATTTACATAAACACACGCGTAACAGACAGAGCGTTCTCACCAGAGAGACACACTCGCCGTGCACTCACCGCGAGAACTTATCTCGCGTTAGAAATTCGCGTCGGGAGAGAGGGAGAGAGAAACAAAAAAACGAGAAACAAATTGCCACGAGCGGAACGCTTCGGCGACTTTCTTTCCGAAGACGTCCACTCCGCAGTGTCTTTGCGCAATTTACGGTGCAATAAAACTGGTAATCACCGGCTGTCCAAACTCCTCTTCCTCTTGGAAATCGATATTGTTGTAAAATTCGACGACCCCGAGATAACTCGCAAGGTTTAATGCCTTTTAAAGGCCCATTAAACCTAACGACTCCTCTTTTAAAGGACTTTGCGATTAATCTCCTCGAGGAACAAACAATCTGACAATTTCCAATTACGCGCGATAATTCAAACAGATTTAAAATTTGAAAGCGCTTGACTTTCAGCTGACTTACGGCGAAGTATGTAACATGAATTATTCGTTTCAGGATCACACGTAATAACGTGTCAAAACCAACGCATTAATTATTTATTTATAACGTACGTTTAATTTGTGATTCTTGCATGATTTCAAGCTGTTCAAAGTTGTGAAACAGACATTTTCAAATTTGACATGAATTTTAAATTGTCGCGCGATTTCTGTGAACTTCCAACCATTTCAACTTCAATCTCAAATTATCCTAGTCGTTCACGCGATTGTTATAAATCCAAAATTCCAATTACCGCAGTTAGTAAATAATCATCGCAAACACATTCAAATTGAAAATTCCTTTTTAATTATCCAAACTTCGAGCTACTGTACGAATTGTACAAAATCATCAAGACACCCTCGTGAAATTTGTTTCGAAAACACAACAAAGGAAAGTAGCCTCGTGTTTCCACGATCTTGGATTCTCCGATGTTGGATTCTCCGATAACCTGATAATTCGCTCGCCGAATTAGGCGAAGAGGAAAAGCAAAGAGTAATCAGCTACCGAAACGGTCAAAATGACCAATCTTGTTAGAATGATTCTTGTTAGAATTATTACAGACACAAAACAGTGTATACTCAAAAAGTACATGATATAATATATATAAATTAAATCCTCTGATAATTTATGGCGTTATACTTTGTAGCTTTTTCATTTCTTTGTCATTAAATTTTACGCCGATAGTTCTACCGTTAGAGAAGCGGGAGGAAACGCGTAATTATCCGTGGCCATCGAGAAATCACGCGAATCGCACGTTTCGTGTCGTGAAAATTTCCGTGGTGATCCCTCGTCGACTCACCCCCTGGCTAACTTCACGCGTCCTGTCCCGCGCAGGTGCGCGATTTCTTTTATGGCCGGCCTATGGAATGAGGAAGAACGTTGGCAAAGCCGTGAAAAAAAAGAGGAGACGAGCGAGAGGAAAAGTTGCGCGGTTTATTGTTCAAGGGCGTCTGAACGTTACGCGCAAACTATGTGCTTAGCAGTCATATAGGAATGCAGGGAACATAGACGTTGGTACCGTAACGAATGCATCGCCGTTAAAGGAAACGCGAGTGAAAATATCGTCTAACTGTAATCGATCCGGCGGCGCCCCCCCCCCCCTGGTCGTTTTCTGGAGGGATACGAGGGTGTAAAAAGGGTGTAAATTGAGTAAAAATGGCATGCTCAGTTGCGTTGCGTCACTCAGTGAAAAGAGTCAATTTCAAGCACGACGTCTCGGAATATTTTTAATTTGTTGCGAGACCGTCCATGTTGCTCTGTACACTTTCGTTAAAATAATTTCGAAATACAAATTGCGTAACATCGACATCGACGTTCATTAATTAATTTTGCACGCGTCAAGAAATACCAAACTTTTCAACGTCGTGGCCTTGCAAAAACTTCTGAAGATACCTGGTATTACTTGGTACTATTTCGAGGCTTTACTCCCGCGCATCTTCGATCGTTTCGAAAAATCGTCAGTGAAAAAGATCATCCGAGATGATTTTCTAGAACTGATCGGGACAAAACCAGATCAAGGCCCGCGAAACGATCCTCGTTAGCGATTATGCGAGACGATTTCAAGATATCGACGATTAACCCGATCGATTTTTCACGTTTATAATTGACCCGCGCTGAGCGAGGCAATTATCTCGCGATTCTCCCTCCCTCCCTGCCTTCGTTTTCAGACTATGACAACTTATAACGATTTACCATACGTATTTATGGAAACGAGTTCCGTCGCGGCGCGGTTTCACGCTGATTTTAACTGGTTCCGGCCATTTTTGCTTGCGTTTCGCTCGTCTCGTTTAAATCGTCGTCGCGCGTCCTTTCGCAATTTGCCAGTGAAATAACGCGCTGCCAGGCGTCTCGAAGAACCAAACGCAGCGAGGAGAGAGGAAGCGGAAAGAAGTCGTCCATGTACGTGTATAAAAGCGGCAAACGCGTCGCTGCATGTTTTCGTAATTAATTCAAGTGCGATTATTCAAGGAAACCAGACTCCGACGTCTTTCTCTTTAGTTTGTTCAATTTGTTCGTGAATGGGAATGACATTGGGCGTGTATTTCGAGCAGACGTTACTTAATGAAGAAATATGTAACATCTATAATTGTTTTTTTTTTTTTTTGTTTCATTCTTCTCTGCGAGAAATAACAAGTATAATTATATTTTGGCAAGTGTAAAAATTGGAGCACGGAAAAACAGTGGTCGATCTTGCAGATTTCGATACAGTTGTCATCGACAGTCCTGTGATATCTGTAATGTTGGTGGGTTGAATAATTAACGGAATTCTTCGATAACGGTGTTTTTTTTTTTTTTTTGTCACTTTACTCCATAAAAACGAGCGAAAAGATGTCAAAAATCGGCGGCTGAACCTCATCCACACGTTCTGAAACTAAAACTGGGAATGGCCCGTACAAACCTACCATCTTTCCTGCGGAACGACGCTTCGCAAAGGATTTCACACAGAAAAAGAAACAGAGGAACGAAGAAACAGAGCAAGACTCGCAGAAAGCAATGCTCCGCTCGCAAATTAAAGCGAAGACACGGCCAGGAGAGGCAAGAAGACGCTTTCCACACGGTTTTTGCGATTTTTCAGCGCAGGAAGGAGCCGCGTGGTCCCCCCGGGGTCGCGGAGGGTGCATCGACCCGTGGTCCCGGCCGCTCGACGATTTTAATTGCACGCTCGCCGCCGTGGTTTTTCTAGAGCCGCCGCCGCCGCCGCAAGCCGAGGAAGCGAATTACAATCGCAAAAAGGCGAGGCCGTGGCCCGGCGATGAATTCATCGAGCGCGGGAAATATCAGCAAATTCCCTCTGTCACGTGTGCCCACCGCTCACGACCTTCCCTCCTTCTCTGTTCCTTTTGCTCGCTTAATTAACAGACGAAAGCAGAGAGTGTTTGCGAGACTTCTTATCGCGACCGAGCGCGCCACGGTTCGATCCAATCAACGCGATTTCTCTCGGTTTCTCGGCTCGTTGGCGTTTGCTCGCGTCTTTTGCGCCTGATCCCCGAGCAGGGAGGGGAAGAGGCACGTCGAGGTTCATTGGACGTCCATTTCGACATTTCTGTTGATTTTGGAGAGAGGAGAGAGACACCGCGGTGGAAAGTTTGGAAGATCAGTCGAATTACGTTTTAAAAACATTTCTGGTTTCTAGTCTCACTGTACGTATGTTTTAAATGGTAACAATTATTGAAAAATCTTGGTTGCTGATTTTTGGAGAGAAAAGAGAGATACTGCCGTGTTTTAAATGGTAACAATCTCATTGAAAAAATAGCATACTTGTTTAAAAAATTGGTTGTTGATTTTTGGAGAGAAGAGAGAGATACCATGAAGGAAAGTTTAGAAGATTATTCAAATTACACTTTGGACCTACATACATTTTAAATAGTAAATTGTTTAGAAATCAAAAGGTTATTTTTGGAAAATACCATGAAGGAAAGTTTAGAAGATTATTCTTGAAAACATTTTAAATTTAACAATTATTTAAAAATCTCGGTTACAAGATCTTGAAAAAATATTTACCGCGGTACTGATGAAAACAACAGATTACGTTGATTGATGTAAATTAAGAAAGTGGATGAAAGTTTATGAAAGTTTATGATAAACGAAGTCTAAATGACTTCTGTTTCTCGTAGTTGCAGAAACTTTTTACGAACACGTCATTTGGAACACTGTGAAATTTTATTGACGATGATTTTTATCGCAATTACATTGGTAAAATTTGAAACAATTCTAAAATTACATACACACTGATGGACAAAATTAATTGCGTCGAATTTAACCGGAACAATGCACCCACTTGCCGAACAAGTGCGTCGAAATTCTTTTTATTCACAAATAAATCGCTGATTATAAAAAAAACGAAGAGAAGAAGGATTCAACAGAGCGAAATCAAAGGCCGAGTAGCTCTGATTAACTGTATCGGAACCGCAGCGCGTAGTTCGAGGTCACGTTCACACGAAACCCACTTGCGAGTGCTTATTAATTCGCTAATTCTAATCAATATTTATGACAGAGAGTCGTCGGAGCCTCGTTGGCAGTGTATCCAAACGAGGCATTAAAGCGAATGTTCGAAGTTGAAACGAATATTCGTCTCGATACGAAAGTTGAATATTGAAATCCCCGACACGATCGTCGATCGATTTTCTATCTGAAAACTTGCCTCGAATTTCAAATTTTGAATAAAAAAGAAAGGGGGGGGGCAGAGAGAGAGAGAGAGGAGAAGAAACAGATCTTATCTTCTCGCAAACATCGAACCAATTACCGAAGCAACGTTATCTGGCGTGGCCAAAGGACGAAATTAAAACGGCCATCGGAAGAATCCTTCTTGTTGCTTCGGTTCGGTTCATCCTCCAATTACCATAATTGCCTTTTTACGCTTGTCGTCGTTGTCGTCGGAGAGAAAGAGAGAGAGAGAGAGAGAGAGATAATCGAATGGTGGATCCAGTCCCGCGATCGCGAAGCTTTATCGATGAACGTTGAAAAACGAGGGTCCAGCGACTCGGTGTCGACTTTTATGCGGTAAAAGGAAGAAAAATCAGCCAGTTCCAGCTACTTTTTGGCTATCTTTACGACGCTCGTTCATTTCATCCTTCATATCCCCGGAATACTGATATCTCTCCGTCTTGCAACATCGAATAAGATCCGTAATAATAATATTCGCAAGATTTCCAGGCAAACTTAACGACCACGAACTGAAATTATATATTATTTATTATTGCGTTATCTACTATCGTTTATTATCATTTATTATTATTTGCATTTGCATTATTAGTTGCCTTTACGTAATTCAGTCGTGCAATAGAATTATATCTACAAACGTTCGAGAGTCCTATCTCTCCATCTTGTATCGTCGTTAAAATATCTTCGTTTCTATTGAAAAATTTATTTAATTTCCATAAAATTTATTCATTTTCTATTCTATTACAGTATAAGACAGATCAATTCTATTAAAACTTACTTATTTTCTATGAAAATAAAAATAAACTTCACGCTTTGTACAGTCTAGAAAGTAAATTCCTAAATCACGATCCAATGCATTTGTTTTTTCACGCACTGTAGAAGAGAAATTGTCGCGATTCAGACATCTTTACAAAATATCTCCTAAACCTAACCTAAACCTAACCTGAACCTCATTTACTAGAAATGGTTGACTTCCTTGTACGGAAAATTAACATTTTAAAATTCCACTTTCAAATATACTCTCAGAAAAAACTAATTCAAGTCTCGTGAAACGTTTGATCGGCAATTTCGGAAGATATTTATCCAAAATCTACTAAAGACTTCAGTCGATCCGTACGAAATAGTTATTCCACACGTATGCTACTGTCGCGTAACTTTTGTTATCAGATTATCGCGAGTACGCTCAACGACAAAACCTTCCACCTTTAACGAAATCCACTCGGTGACCTTTCGCTCCGACGTTCTAAAAGGCTGAAATGGCCAACGCGCGAGTCCCGTTCGAAATGTCCATATAGCAACGCGTCCTAACGACGCGGACGCGTCTCGTTACCGGAAACAAAACAGTTTCCATCGAGAGCCTATCGGAATGGAATATGAATCCGGCAGGTTAGAGCCCGTGTGTGTTATCGATCAGCCCGATGGAGAGCAGCACTACCGGACGAGGACACGAGGACGGACCTATTTGGCCAGGTGGCCCGTTATCCTCGACGACGTGACAGGCCAAGGCTCATCGGCATTGCCTGTCGTCCTCGTCGTTGTCGTCGTCGTCGTCGTCGCGCGACGAGTCGCGTGTTCCGGCTCGCGACTCGCTTTGCATTAATGGCACCGGTTTATCGCGACGAGCGATCGGCTGCGGAAGGACGCGCGCGCGCGCGTCGCGTCGCGTCGCGTGAAAATCGTCGACGAACCCTCTCGCGTAGCCCCGTAGATCCGTCCACGGTCAATGGCGCGGCGATTTAACGGAACTCACGTGCAACCACTGAATATCAAGTGTTGGGAGGGAAGGCCTTTTACGGCGTCGAGTTGCAACGAGGCACACCGGGGACACACGGCGCTCGCATGGGAGCGTCGTTTGGTAACTCGAAGCACCTTGGAGCTGTTTCATCGATACGACGACGACAGCTTGAAAGGGGCTCGATTTACCAGGTGAACGGGGGGGGGGGAGGCGTCCAAGGGTGGCTGCGGATAGTTTCGCGTGGGTGAGAATGGATATGAAGATGAATATGAAGCTTTTTTATTAAATAAGTACAACTTTCTTTGACTTGTCGTCTCATGTTCTTGTTTAATAAAAAAAAAAAAAAAAATCGAATGCTTCTTTTTTTTATTGCTTCATATTCATTTTCTGTGAGCAGTTAATAGTTATTATTGAACCTTCGACTTTCAAGTCCAAGTTAAAAATGGCAATCGACGGGACGTTGGCCATTGGATTCTCGATATATAATAAATGACGATACGAATAAAATCTTTAAAACGATAATACGAATAGACGTAATTGGATCGATCTGAATTGGGTTTTTGTCTTGTGATATTTTCGCTTTAACGTAAAATTTTATCCTCGGCATGAGCGATAGTATGAATCAAAAATGGTAATTAGATTATTTAAATGAATGAGACATAGTAACAGGAATAGTAATCTGTTTTCCATCCACACGATGATAGGAATTAATTCTTTCCTTCGTATAAATAATGACACGCTACTATTTATCAATAAATATTATTCTTGAGATAAAAAGGGTACTTCTCGCTCAAAATAAAAAGAAGAAAGACGAATCGAAAGAACGACATTTCCCGAATCGACGAAAAGCACTTAATCGGCAAGGCATGCCATCGGTTCCTCTTTTATTAAATAACCTTGAAATCCGGTGTCCGCCTCTTCGTGGCTCGTTGCCACGGCCAGGCGAAACCTGTTACATCAGATGGCCACGAGCACGCCGAGTACTAGAGAGGGAGACTGTTAAAATCGGTTGGCCTTTCTGCCGTAATCTTCCTTGGCCAAGGAAGGTCGCGTCGCGGACGTTGGCTAACGTCCAGCCAGCGGCTCCAGAAATTGCAGGTTTTTTCGCGGAACCTGTCCACGGTAAATCCAGGGATTACCAAAAGATCCGATTCAGCTACCCGAACCCAGCCACTAAACCTTCTGGATTATCCCTTCGAGGGCCCCTTGCAGGGGACAGAGTATCGATTGCAACTTCACAGAGTCCAAGCTTTTCGTTGGCAGAACGATTTTTGTTTCGGATGTTTCAACTTGTATATTACGCCAATAATAATTGAAAATTGTACATCAATAACCTGCACGCTAATAGTATTTTGCAATTATTATTTAAACAATTTATAGAGATAATAATACTTTGTTACTTGTTCTGTATCGAGTGGTTTGTATCACGTCAGATATTTCCTGTATCGCGAAAATAAAAAAATTGAAAAGAAGAAACATGAAATGTTACAACAATATGAACGTAAGTTTACAATAACGAATACAATTTCTTGAAATTGAAACGTATCCTACTCCCGAAAATCCATTTCTGCCCCTCGTCGACAGAACGAAAGAAATCATTTTGCTACCTAACCAACGTAAAGAAACGAGCACGATCGAATGGGATCGAGAATTCGAAAGATCGTAGACGACGAAATTCGACCAACGATCGAGCCTGGAAAGGTCTCGGCGAAAGAACGGAAGGCCGTCTAGAGGCGAAGCCACCCAATTAGCCAGAAAATCGTCAACTCGAATCCTGCTGCATCAGCGAGTGGCGTTCGAGAGGTTGTTGCCGGAGTCATCGACCCTGTATCGCGACGCGGGGAGAGAACGCGTGTACCGATCGATCACGTCCGCCGAGATTTCGTACGGGCACCGAGGGATTCGTTTAATTCGTCCATCAAGAACGGGCGAGTCGCTTCTTCTCCACGCAACGCTGGAACACATCCATCGGCCGGAGGACCGGCCGTGGACCCGGTGGACAACAAAACCTCGCCGAAACATCGAAAAACGAGCACCCGAACGAACGACTCGGACGACTGGACGTCGAACGAGCGAGAGGCAAGAAGAAGAAGAACAGGTAGAAGAAGCAACACGGGCAAGAGCAACGACCAAGAGACGGCAGAGGAGGACGACGGAGAGAAGAGGAACCAAGGAGAGAGAGAGAGAGAGAGAGAGAGAGAGAGAGAACGAAAGAAGAAGAAAAGAAAAGGGTGGCCAGCGAAAGGGGGAGGAGGGGGGAGGGAAAAAATGAGAAGAAACGAAAACCGCGGGCGAAGGCGGGTGTCGTCTTAGTATGTACATACAGAGCGTGTATTAATGTGCGTTAAGACGCTGCGAAACGACGTGGCAGGCACACGGGTATAGGATGACACTTGGCTCGGGCCCTCGATCGCTTCGCCGTTTCTCCCACCACCGCGCCGGTGTCTCCCGACGACCCCCCACTCCGCGAGCCGAGAGCAGCTCGGTCGAAGAGGTACTCGGGCGCGCTCGGCTCCGGCCCGTCGGCCGGCTTCGCGAGCCCTCGGCTCGCTTCGGTTCGACCTTGAACGGGCCCTGTATGGTCTATGCCACTGACACGGACCAAGGACGGGCGGGGGGAGGCCCCCACGTTGCTTGGGCACCGGCGTGCTGTTGTCCCGAAACGCGGTCGTGGAACTCCGCGCGCGGAGCGCTGGAAAGTGTTCGCCCGATGGCAAACTCTTTTTCGTGCCTCTCTCGCGAGCGAGCGCGCGCGTCCGCCATTGGCGTAAGGGCGTTCGATTCCGCGCAATTTGACCCGCGTGCAGGGGGTGGAAGCTTTGATTCGTGGGTAGCGAGGCTCGCTATCTGCCCCGCGGGATCGTTGGAAGGATCCAACGTTGCTGGCACCCGTGGAAATGGACGTTTCGCCGGATGCAGAGGCCGAGGCGTGCGTTTCTCGCGGACACAGTCAAGGTCTCGCGTACTACCGACTACAGGCGGGTGGGAGGAACCCACCGTCCGGAGCGTCTGTAATTTCGTGGCCGCGTTATGATTTTGGGATTCAGAAACGCGATTCCACGTGATTGAATCGCGATTTACGAGGGTGCGGGCGTCTCGTTCCCGATCCGTGCTCCCGGCGACGAAGAGGAATTCAATCGGGAAAGATTTCTATCCTGTTGGCGGGATTATTAGACGTAGGATGCACGAGATGCAGCGTGCGCCAGGCAGAAACGATGGCCATTGCGTGAGACGCGCCGACCTGGCCGAGGGGGTCAGGAATCGCTTGGACGGGGTCCGCGGCAGCGAGTAACCCTCGGTAACGCGGCTTTCGATGGAATTTTGTATGCAGATCGACTCGCGCAACGTGGGAACACCGCGAACCACGCTGATTGCCGCCGTTCGAATCCTCCTGTTTCCTGTTTGTTTGCTCGGAAACGCGGTGGCGCGGGCACACCTGACGTTCGGAACAGAAGCTTCGACTCGATTCCCGAAGAGCGGGTAGACAGCGTTGTGCAATTAACTCTTCGAGTCTATAGAGACTGATGCAACTGTTCAGACAGATCTCACAGGCTATTAACATTCATTGCGTTGTTACGTGCGAACAAAGTTGAATCGGATTCGATTGTTCTCGATTTGCATTAACTATAGATTAACGATCGCGTGTAATTAAGTATTTATAAATATTTCTTTCGCTTATTGAATTATTCCGCACCTGTAGAGGAGTTTCTGTTTAATAATTCAGAATAATAATACACTGTATATTATTCACATTTATATCATTATTATTGAAAAATGTTTCGTTGAAAGTCGAAAAGAACGCAAAAATCAAAATTGAAAATTCAATAGAAAGGCATTAAACTAATTTCTACACTCAGCGCGTTGTTTCCTTGCAATTCGGCAACTTTAAATTTCCTTTCAAGCGCACGAAAATCGTCAGGGAAATCGAACAACAGCAGATGTGTTAGAAAATATAAAATAACGTAACTAATAAAGTGTAAAAAGCAGAGAATCGAAAGAGAATTTCCACTGTGACAGACCAATAAAATATTAAACAATTGGCGTTAATAAAAAACAAAGATTGCCTCAACATCGAACTTTCTTCCAGATGGTTCGCGAGCCGGAGGATGAATTTTTTCGATCACGCCTATGGTATCACGTCTGGGCCTAAGCCAGCGAAGCTACTCAGCCGCCCTCTTGTCGGATTCCGTGCCGTGTCCACGTGCGTAAAAAAAGGACAACAAGCGCGGGGCCAGGCCCTGGGCGTTGGCCCTAAATCTAACGAAATACTCGCTCGCTCGCAGCGTCCACGCAGGCAGACCATAATGCATCTCGCGAGAGAGGCCGATTCTTCACCGTCTCGTTTCACCTCTTTCTCCGCCGGTGATAACTTCCACCGACACACTCTGCCAAGATCAATATTTACAGGGTGGCAACGCCAATGGCGGACATATCCGTAACTTATTCCACTTGTATATTTCTCGGGTGTCTCGAAAATAATCTGCAGAACGTTTTAAATTACGGTTTTCGAGATTTCTGTGGAAGGAGGGCTCGCGCTCGAGGCTCGACGCACAGTTGTTATTCGTTTCAACTTACACGTCTATTTTCGCGTTGGAGAAATATATATTTTCAAACACAGTACACTTTAAATTATGTTTTGGAATTGTTGCAAAAAATCGGTGGAATGCACAAAACGAGTTTGTAATTTATTTCACTTTCGTCAATCGTAATTTCAAAATTTCTGCAGGACAAGAGCGATAATTCTAATTACGACGAAACTGCTGTGTTCCATTCACATTTCACTGAAATCAAAAGGTACATTCGAGGTACATTTTTAGGCAAAATACGAAGGATACTTTCCAATTAAGCTTACGTTCCAAGCAGAAATCGAACAAGAGCAGACAAATTGGAGCGACGAAAAAAAAACAACGCAGGAAGATTGGGGAGGAAGGAAAAAAGTTGGAGCAGAGATTTCGCGGATCGTTTGTTTGCTTGATACGTAAAAATTCGAGGATCGTGGCAGGATTAGCGCAGAAGAGTCACGGACGTTGGGCCCACTTCCAAGACCACCAAGTGGGATGGTTATTCTAACTGGCATGCACAGCTTTGGCGAGTGCAGCGACCCCCGACGCGACCCTATCTGCTCGTTTTGGCGGCCACGAACGGCAGAGGCGGTCTACGGTGAAATTTAGCTGACGTAAACACGACTGACGGAGGCTGTTTTCTCTGGGAAGGGCACGCATCGTGTATCTTTCATCCTCCAACGACACGGGACAAGCCCGCAGAATAATTGCCCCGATTACCGAGCATTAACTCGTAACATCGAACAACGCGAGCAAATGGATCGTTACGACGTGACACTTTAACGGTGTCCCGGTGATATATCGTCGGATTTATTTCCGCGTTTCGCGCGGATTTTTATTCAGTCCCTTCCTCTTGTACGCGAGTGAAATTTCGTAATTTTGATATGATATTCGTTTCGCTGCCAAGTTTCAAATATTTTCTTCATAAAATGTTAAATCTCGACGCGCGTAGCTATAAATACAAAAATAAAACTCTGTGAGATCCTGTTATGTTGTGCAGTAAGCTCGTTTTGCATCATCAATGATATTATTCTTGTATGGTTGATTATTCTTTGCAAATGAATGAAGTAACTTTGAAAGTCTGATATTTTGATTAAAAAAAGATATGTTACATATCATAAAATGTATACTACAATAATTAATATTAACTTTATAATATTAATATTAGTTTAATTATTAATATTAATTTATAATAATATACATTAAAAAAAGTGTATTTCCATGTTCCTTAAGTTACAATTATTGCAAGAATATCTTTCCTTGTTGAAATGACTAACACTCCTAGCACAGTAATGCTAGTGGTACAGCAAAATATTTCAATACACTTAAATTGTTCATCAATCGCGAGTCAAATATTTTCTGTAGCAATAATTCTTTGAATATTGTAAATATTATGTTATGTTACTATGTTTTTTGCAATACAATAATATAATGTCTAAGGTATATAAATAATATTCGTGAAGCATACTGTCTTCCAATTATTACACATCTAGCCATTTGCGGCTTTGAATAGTTAGTTGTGATAAATAACTAGAGAGGACAATATCACCGCATGAAACTGACCACCTGACAAGAACATTCGTTGCTACGAATTTCATATGCGAATAGAAATTCCTCGAAAGTCTATTTATGGTTAACGAAAGCGAAACTAAAAAATAAACCACGAAATAACGCAATGCCGGAATAATTCGAAATCGAGAGAAAATCTCGGAAGGAAGCTTCCCTCGTGCCTCGGTGCTGATCTTTCTCCGTCTTTCGTTTCTGTTTTAATTCGAAACGAATCCGACACGAAGCCGACTAGGCTGGTTTTATAAGCCGGCGACGGTGACGAGGGTTTCAGGACGGAACACGATCTGAATTTTATCCAAGGACAATCTGAGACGCCGGTCAGCCACCGGTTAACCGAGCCTTCATTTTCACTGACAAGCATCGTGGCTCGATGGCGCCCCTGGTACTGACGAGCCACGACCTTGAGAAGGTTTTATTAAAACCTTCGAGTGGCATGAATACAGCACCGAGCAGGTGGTTACGCGCGTCGACGTCGAGGAGCACTATGCGTCGGGAGGAAAAGAATTGTCGAGCGAGGATGGCTAAAAGAGACAGGTGGAGGTAACAGCGACTGTTCGCACGAGCAATGACGCGTAATTTCAATGAAAATAATGCGCAGACACGTCACCGTAAACGATTTACGTGCGTCCGTAAAGTTCGACGAGTCGAAGAGAAAGATTTAAGAAGATTTGAGTCGAGAAGGAGTTGAGTTGAAGAGAAGGATTTAATCCCCCGACTTGCTTGACAAAGTGATTTGAAATGACTAATTTGTGATCTTTGTTATTGTAATTTTCTAGATGTAAAACAGCGTGTTTTTGGAGCGTATAGAACGAATTTTCGTAAAATATAAAAATAAAAGCTTGTATACTCCAGTTTAAAATTTCTAATTAACGAAATCTAAAAGTTTAATGCTGGATCTTTTGAATCCTTTTTGAATTTCTGACAAGTGAACCAAATATTAATTCATTCATCACGATTGTTTGTGAAATTTTACATTTCTGACAGCTGAACTGAAAATGGGAGTCCTTTTCATTTATTAAGTATTAAATAATAATGTACGATTAATATTTTATTTTCAATACTTTTGACATCACCAAATTACAGAAATACCGTACATTTGGTATACGATCGAAAGTACGAACAAAGAGCAACAGGTGGAAATAGTTAGAGAGAGAGAGAGAGAGAGGGAGATTGTTAGGAAAAATTCCATAATCGCAAAATTATAAAAATATATAAATCTAGAGTGCAATAAAAACTAACAAAAGGAGGCAAATTGCAGAAAAATCCCACCTTCCAAAAAAGAACGACCAAAAAAAAAAAAAAAAAACTGCACGATTTGTACCCCAGTACGATTCATCTCACTGAAAGGCCCAGAAGCAACTGTTCTGACTTTTTTGCCATAAAATTTTATCGATATGCAAACATTTGAGTCGATACAAAACAAATTACAGGCGCGATCGTTCAGTACCAGACAACGCCACTCCTACTCGAGATCTACCCCACGCCCCATCACGAATCACGTGACCCAAATCAACCAATCGCTAATTTTCGTTGCATCAGCGTTGCACCTGAAGAGGCCCGATTTTCTGGGTTACCCCCGCTAAAATCACTTTCAGCGATGAAAAAAAAAACACTGGAAATTTAGTGCATAAAAAAGAGAGAGAGAGAGAGAGAGAGTGGAGCGGAGTTGAAACGACCGGTACGAGAATTTCACTCCTCGGGCAGCAAGACTCGCGAGAACAGGCCGTTGCCGAAAAAAGCGTACGAGCATGAACTGCGTCTGGTACGCGATATGTAACTGCCATACCGCTACAAGAACATAACGAGCGGACTTTGAGGACGGTACAAATATGACACGAAGTCGGTAGTCGAACGCGATTCCAGCGTAACGCGAACGAGCAACACGACGACGACGTCGCGACACGAGCACGACCGAACACGCGTGTCCGGCGTGCAGCGTGTCTCGTTGCGGCTCGCAGGAAAGAATCGCGTTCCCACCGCGAGGACAAAACGTTCCGTGATATCGTAATGACAGATGTCTTAAACGCGCGGGCACGGGGCGGGCGTACTAACGCAATCCCCGCTAATGGAATCAGCCTGGATTCACGCCCACGTTCCCACGAGCTTCCACCAAACTCGCAATTAACTCGCGCCGGCATCTCGCGTGAGCCGAATAATTCTATTTAACTTCAGAGCTGGCGGCGCGTTTTTTTCTCTCTCTCTCTCTCTCCTTTTTTCCCCTTTTTCTGTTTGTTTGACGAAAAACGCTCGTGGTCACGCGAGACCCCCATACCGTGCGCCGTATCGCGATTCCTTCGAAACCGTCTGTCAACGATCTAATTGGCAGAGCGGTGGAAGCGTCCAATTTGCCACTTGTTGCGCGCGGGACATTTCGAATTTCAGAGGACTGACTTCTCGTCTTCTCTTTCGTTTGAGAAAGAAGTTCGATGTTTTTAAAATTCCAATTTGGGAGAGTTTGATATTTCTGAGATTTACAGATCTGTTAGTCACGATGGAGAAGGGGGAGGGGGAATATTGGTCTTACACGACGAAATCGATTCTGAAGAATTTTATCGCTCGTGTGTCATTATCGAATTTTATCGCTCGATTATTGAATTATCGAATTGACTGAATTATGATGACAATTATTTTTAATAATTCAATTGTAACGTTGAATCCTTATATCCTGTTCTCGTTTAGAATGACGCTGAGAATGAAACTTTATTGCTCGTGTCGTTGATTAATATGGATGAATTAATTAAATTACGATATTGTTTTATTTTTATTCGTTCAATACAATATTATAATATTATATAACGATGAAATTTAATTGTAATTTAAACAAAAAATATAAAACAAAATACATCTAGGAAACATTTTAATATCCGATCTTGAATCTTTCTAATATCACCGTACGTTACCAACTCGCCCTTTTTACGTAGAAAATTGAAAATGAAATTATTTTCAACGTTAATAACTTCATCAATGTTTGATTTTTTATGTTTTCTTTTTTTTCCGTCTCTTCCTGTACGTGTAGTCCCTTTTTTTTCCAATTTCACGCAGGGAGGGATTCCTGCGGTTCCACGGCGAACCGCGGAGGAAAAAGCACGGACGAGCTTGTACGACGAACTTTTTAACACTTTTCTCCATCGTGGCACGGCGGCAAGAAACGTGCTCCTCGAGGAAAGAAATCACGCCGCAAAGGCAGGCGATCGTGTCCGAGATGACTTTTTGCCGCCGGAGTTTCATAACTTCTACATACAATTTCGTAACACGTTTCGCGCGCGGGGAGAAGCCGAGGATAGAACAAGAAGTTGATCGCGCGATGATGAGAGTTCGAACGTTCTTCAAAAAATTCTCAATCTACCGCCAACTTGAATTAAACCTGACCTAAACCTGCAATTAGATTCAGAATTTTTAATTTAATTCCAACTGTCTCGCCCGACTCTCTATCCGGAGAAGAAATACAAAGGTAAAGTAAGAAGAAAATCGAGATATTTGACGCCAAGATAAAAATTGCCATGATCCAACCAGAAATTCGCTGTTTGAGGATTAACAAACAACAAACAAAGGAGAAACAGAGGTTTGCCTCTTCGCCGAGAGTTAACGCGATTTTCCACGAAGCTCAGCGCGGTTGGCTGCTGTACACGTACTCGGGACGAAACAAACGAGTCTCTGTTCGTCCAGAATACGTATCAACGACCTCCGTACGGTCGCGTGACACGGTCGAGCATCGGGGTGAGATCACTTCTCTGAAATCCATCGTTTCGAAACTGCGCGTGAATCAGCCGGGAAGCACGCGTTTCCACGCCGGTTACGAGAAGCCGAGAGAGGAGGCTATCTGTCGATTGCCGGCCGAGCAAAACGAAAGCAACTCGCTCGCGTCTTCCTCGGAAACCAACAAGAAACAGAGGCGGAGAAAAAACTGCACGACTTGTACCCCAGTACGATTCGTCTCACTGAAAGGCCCAGAAGCAGCTGCTCCGACTTTTTTGCCATGAAATTTTCGTATCGATTGTATGCAAACGTTTGAATCGATACGAAACAAATTACAGGCGCGATCGCTCAGTAGCAGACAACGCCACTCCTACTCGAGGTCTGGCCCACGCCCCCTCGCGAGTCACGTGACCCAACTCGACCAATCGCTAATTTTCGTTGCATCAGCGTTGCACCTGTTTCGGTGATGAAACAATTATCGGGCAGTTCTAGATACCAAGCTTCTCTTATTTCAATTTCTACTCACTTCGCGTAATACCTCGATTGGGTAATCTCTTCTTTTTCTTTCAACATCTTTTAATATTTACTATTTCGGATAAGAATGATATTGTTTGAGACGGTAGATTAATTTTTGATATTGTTTGAGATTTCACACATTTTTAAATGTGAATCATTTTTGATATCACAAATTTTTTTCGATCACTTCTGAACACTTCTGAACAAGTGGAAAACGTGGCAGTTAGATTAATACAAATCGCTGATTCACAGTTTTGTACTTCATTAAAATAATTTACAAAAATTCGAGAACAGTCTACTACCAAAAAATGTTGATAGAAGAGTAACGAAAAGTATTAAAAGATCGACGACCTCGACTGTCAAAGTCGAACTGAATACCGCAAACCACAAAGACATATCCAGAACGAAATACTGTCGTCAAGTGTGGCAAGAAACGTGCAATTTTTTTTTTCTCCTTTTGCGTAAGTCAGCACAAGAGTCAGCTACGCGGCGAGCAATTACTATTCCCCAGTTTTCCCGGTCTGGCCGCGGCAACCGCGAATAAGTAATCACTTATTCCCTTTGTTACACTTCGTAATTACATTTAATTAGTTTCATTAGGCGGCGTGTGCAATTCAAATGCTACGCGGCAGGCTAATCCCATCAGCCGTTCGAAAAAGTTTCAATTAAAACCCGGGAATACAGATTTCCCGGGCTCTCCTGGGCACGTACCAGCTCGCTCGCACGCTCCGTCATTATTTTCACCGGAACGATCGTTTCTTGCCCGTTCGTCGACGTTAATACGCATTTTCATTGTCGATCACGTATACCAGGTGTGAACAAAAGACTTCGCGGAATACGTTTCTCGCGGCTGTTAGCTTTATCCGTTAGCTCGGTTCGATGTTTCAGACACGTAATATTTCAGTTTGTGACACTTTTAGTTTCCGATACTTTCCCTGCGCTTTCTATTCGCGCGATCGTTTTCAGAAAACTTTTGAATTCCGACTGATTATGAATTTCTAACGATTATAAGTCTGTCAGAAATTTAAAGGTAAAATCCACAGTCGATATTTGTCAACGTTCCGTCGACTTGTTTGTTTCGTCTGCGCGAAAAAGAAATTAATTACTTTTGCGCGCGTGTTTTGAAATGATTTTATAATACCAATTCCTTTTATATATATATATATATATATCAATCTTGGCGGAATTTTATATAATTAATTAATTAATTAATAATAAGTTTACGCCACGTCACAATTTAAACATTAGAGAAATAAAAAAATAAAAAAGCGACAAACAACTTTCTCTGCTGATCAATTGCCAAAAATCGTTTGGCAAATTTTACTTGAATAAAATGTTTCTTTAATTTTTTTACTCTGCTGTGATTATCCAAAGTTAACATTATGCAAGAGAATTATTAAAAACATGCATTAATTATCCACAATCTAAGGAACAAAAGAAACAGAAACAGAAACTAATTAATAATAAACGACGAATTTCTTTCAACAAATCGCCAGTCTCTTTATCGATACGAAAAAAACAAAGGAAATCCTTAAAATAAATCAGAATTCTTCGTGGAAAGATTGTCGTGAGAGCGAGTGAACGAGAAAGAGAGTTTTCAGTGAAAGAAGAAATGCTTTGATTTAAACGAGTTTCAACGAAAATAATTAACACGTTTCCATGAAGAGAAACGGTGGTGCATCCATTAACGCGATCCAGAAAGGTGTTCCCCGAACGCAGCGAGCAATCAGAGGGTCGAAACCGCTCGTTTCTCGCGCAAGATCGATCGACTGTCCCGTTTTTACGCGTTCGTCGCGTCGTAATGAGTGCCGTTCCTGTAATGGCTCGTTGCATTAACGTCTTTGCCCGACTTTGCCCCGGTTACCTTTCTCGAAGGACGTTTCAGCTTCCCGAAGATTCACGGATTCGGCTGGTTCGACCGACGTCAGTGACTCGTGGATCTCGCGAACGATGGAATTTTATTTTTTATTTATTTCAGCTCGCGCGAAGGGAAGGGAAGAAGCTCCGTTCAATAAATTTTACCGAAAATTATACGAGGTTTTTTTTTTTTTTTTTTTTTTGGTTACCTAACGTCACTAATTCTTATCACGACGAGCGTAAAATTGGAAATTGTTAGTGATCTGACGACACAGCTGAGAAACAAGATCGTTTCGATACTCACTTGTTGCACTTTTTTGTCCTGTATCTCGATTCTGAAACAAAAATTAAGAGACACTTAGTTCATGATTTTCTTCTGTTTGTTTGATTTATTAAGTAAGTCGAGTGTGCAAGCAAGTTGTCGAAAATGCTATGACTAACGGACGGTAGAAAAAGTTTCAAGTGCAAGCTTACGTCAAATTCATAATTAAAAACGACAGTCATCTTTAGAGTTTAATAAATCGCTTCCTCTTTAGACGATTCGATTTAAATACTTATTATTATTGTATATTATTTTTACACTTACATTTAATTTCATTTAAATACTTATTATTATAGATTTTTTGTACTTTTGACTTTTATGTACAATCAGTCACAGAAGTTTACCATTTGTCAAATTTAAAATATTAAAAATGGAGAGATAAAAGGAGATTTCACAGATCATAATTGATCTGTTGGTTGAAATTGAATTAGTCTTGAAGTAATCACACTGCAACTTTTTTTTCTCAATTAATTTATCTTGACCAATTCTTTTATTTTAATACATGGTCACTGTGAAAAAAAATCCCAAAGAAGTAACCCATCATCGTGACACATTGTTGCTTCAAATCAAGAGAACACAAATTAAGCAGACAATAAATTAAACAAAACTCGTCCTAATCAAGGAAAATACATACACTTCAACATGAATGACAATTGCATAATACACTTCGTAATTTTTTATTCCAATTTATCCACAATTTCTAGAAAACAAATATAAGCAACATCTTCCTAGAATCCATAAATAAACTACCCCTCATAAAGGAATTAAAATCCCCGCTTTTCTCGAAATATGGAAAATTTATTGATCTACGCAGACTCTCAGGATTGATCGTTTTCATATCACGTGAAATTTTTCGAAATATTTCGAAATTTCATTAATCGAACGACCTTTACCTCGACGTTGAGACTTCAACCTCGAGGATAAAACGTCGCGTTCTCTTTCCCCGTGAAGGGAAACGTAACACGCGCTATATCGTACGGGAAAGTTACGAGCACTGATTCGATGCGAGAGGCCAAGGCTGGTCCCAACAAACGAACGAGCACAACGATTGCGAGGCAACGAGCCGAAAAACACCGAGCGCAAGTGCAAGAGCGAAGGAACGATCGCCCGGGCCCCTTCCGCTTTCGATCGCGCGCGCAGCTCACGCGCTTAGTACCCGGTTCGCGACATTTCCTGTTTCCTCCCTCGACGCTTGACACGCCATGACACAAACCGGAAAACACAAGAAACCCACGACCAAGCATACCGTGATATGATTTATTTCTAACACGATGCGTCGTTCTGGTGTCTGTTTGACACGGAGCATCATTCTGTTTGGAAACATATAGACGTGATTAGAAATAGAAATGGAGATCAAACGATTTCATGATTCCAATCTGACTGTAAGGATAAGATAGACTCGGCATTGAACGTGGCTTCGTGTCTCAGGATCTGAAATACCGATTTTAACGCAAACACAGACGAGGTATATACCTCCTATTTTTGGCCGAAATTTGAGATTTTGAACAAAGAGAACGTGAAGTTCGAGGAGGTGACACATTAAGAACATAGGAAATATCCCAAAACCGAGAGTTACTTCTGCTTGAAATTTGAGAATTTCGAAATAGGAGAACATGGCAATCGAGGAGCAGGCAAACGACACAGCTGGCCGTTGAACGCTTCTCCTGATACAGAGGTTCTTCGAGAAACATTGAAACTGGAATTTCTCGTAAACGACAAGGAATCTCAGGTTGAAAATTCGACCTTTGTATCAGGAGAACGTGACACTCGAAGAGGTGGCACGACATAGCCGGGTCTTGCGCGATTTTCCTTGTTATTCTGATGTTAGCAGAGATTAGCAGAGAATGAGTCATTAGATCGATGAATCAGTTATACCATGTTTGACGAATACCCTTTGTCTTTCTAACCAATTACTCAAATTCGATAGTAGTCCAAATTGTGTTTCGTGTGATAAATATATAAACTAGTACTGTTTCACAATACAATATAATGGGACCCGTGCGTAGTCAACTCCTCGTGGTGGGTCTTGGTAATTGATATTGTTTAACTTTAATGTTTGTAAAACGATATCGAGCTAAGTACTACGCAAACGACAGTTCAGTTCAGACAGTGCAAATTTCTTTCTTTATTTGTTTCATAGTCTAAAGTGAACTGTGGGGACAATTAATTGATAGCTAAACTATTAGAGTCCCCAGCGGTTCTTCGGAACCCGACTGTGTAGAAGTAGCGCTCTCTAGGGATAGCGCTAGACTACTTGCCTCTGTATTCATTAGTGTCCTGGATGAAAGCCAAATTCAATTACTACTTTGCACATTAATAATGTGAAAATCCCAGTTGCTACGTTACATGTCCAGAATAAAGAATCCCTAGCGTAATTGAACGACGACAAATGTATTTAAAATTATGAAGTGAAAGTATAAAACGATTGAAACGAATGACAATTATTCGTTCAATCGTGGTCTTTATTGTACGCTCTACATTTTTCTGACTGATCGTGCATGTCAAAGTCCTTCGGCTGAATGAAAAAAGAAGCACCGAGTTTCCAATCAATAGTTTTCATCGTCTCCCCCGTTGGCCGCGCTCGAAAATTTACTTTCACGATTGTGTGCAAATTTACGACGACTTCCAACAGTCTAGTCGCGTCGCGTCGCGTTGCATCTTTCAACTAGCATCCTCCAGCCTATGAATTAGACTCGTCGAACGACGACGCATCGAGGCAAAAATTCTCTTCGTTGAATCAGCTGCGGAAACAGAAACGTTGTGACGATGCGTCAACGCATTGGGCGGAAAAGGAGTGACACTTTCTGAGTGTCTGGCAAGACAACAGGCCACTAGAAGGATCGTGCTCACCCTGCAAACTAGGAAATTATTCAAAACGTATTCCAAAGGCCCGTCTCGCGCTGTTCGACCGCTCGTTCAACGACACTCTTCTCTTTTTCCTTTTTTTCCCTCTTATTTTCCCTTTCCGTGCTCCCTCGTTGTTAACGCGGTTGTAAAACGTAAATTAGAAATGTAAACGAGTAACTGAATCGTCAGGAATGTTGCGCGCGGAGGTTAATCGTGGAAGTTGATCTGCTTGTAAGAATCGTTTCAGAGTACGTGTAGGGTGTGTTTGAAACACCGTACGTTCATTGGTTGCGATATTATGGCAGGAGGAAACGGAAGTTGCTTTTGTATTTTATGCAGTTTCGGAGTAAAGATTTTTATCTTTTCGTAACATAGGATGGTCACTGAAAGACTGAATGGTATAAAATAAAAACACACGTTTTCTCAATTTTTTATTATTTTATTTGGAAATATATTATTAATGGATTTTTCTCAGTATTTTTTTCTACAATCTACAAAGAAGAAAATAAAAAAGATTGAAAATGAACAAGTTGTGAACTTTTTTGCCACCCTATACAATGATGACAAGTGAAATGATAATACGTGATAACACGATATGGTGATAATTATGTGAGATGTGTACGTTATTAAATACATTGACATTTTTTATTAGATTAGCGCTCTAACTTTTTTAAACTGAAGTAAAGAGAAGTATTCTACATGGATGAAAAACTCACGGAAATATTCGACTATTCGATATAGAAGATTTTTAATATAACATACCATAATATGTGCAATATATACAATATTACACAAGTTTTACAAAATTTTTCGAAACTTTGTGAATATTGGAAATGTAATTAGTATAACTATAGTATACGAATGACTAACTTAAATACACGAGTATTGAATATGACTCTATTGAATATTGAAGTATATTAAT
Source organism: Melipona beecheii (assembly GCA_032399605.1). NCBI lineage: Eukaryota > Metazoa > Arthropoda > Insecta > Hymenoptera > Apidae > Melipona > Melipona beecheii. The sequence continues at coordinate 3,655,136 of JAUCMO010000501.1, read as the reverse complement.
ATAATGGATAATTGATTATTCAAATGGTTTCGTGTACTCTGTATTTGAACTACATATTATCACTGAAAGTGATTTTAGCGGGGGTAACCCAGAAAATCGGGCCTCTTCAGGTGCAACGCTGATGCAACGAAAATTAGCGATTGGTTGATTTGGGTCGCGTGATTCTTGGGGTAGACCATGAGTAAGAGTGGCGTTGTCTAGCGATCGCGCCTTTGTTTTTCTAAATTGTTTTCTATCGATTCAAATGTTTGCGTGTCAATAAAATTTTATGGCAAAAAAGTCGTCTTCATTTCTTAGTCGGTGCAGTTGCTTCTGGGCCTTTCAGTGAGACGAATCGTACTGGGGTACGAGTCGTGCACAATTTTTTTATAATTTCTAAACATATTTTAGATTGATCTCGAATATAACGCAATGCCACAATAATCGTGACATTGATATGAATATAAATGTTCAAACACTCTCGTGAGTTACAACTAATATAACGATCACTTGTCTGATACTAAATTGAATAAACCGTTGGTTTATTTCAATATCAAACGTGCTACAATTTTTCAGTTGCTAAATTATCTACCTTTGTATTTATAGACACATTCTCAAAAAAAAAAAAAAAAATTTAGTAGATGTCATTATTTTCCAAGATTCAGATAACGTGGAAAGTCCCACTCCGTAACAAATCTCGCATGCGATCTTCCCATTCTGCGCTCGGCAGGTAAACGATTCTTCTCGCGAAAAGAAAATGGAAGAAAAAAGAGAGAAAAACAACCAATACCTTATTACTTTACCAGAATCCTCCTGCTGCTGGAAACGCAACAGGAGCAACAAGCTTCGCCAAGAAAAATCGTTAACGTCCCGTGACTGCGTCGAGGGGAAAAGAATAAAAGAAGGAAAGAAAGAAAGAATGGTCGGGACTGGACACGACCATTGCGCTAACTGCGAGACGCGACGATGAAATATCGCGGGGCGTTAAAATTACAGGGCGTTCAGGAACGAATTCATCGTAACGCGGCTTCGAGACAGAGTCTCGCGCGTCTCTACGAGGCGACACGAACCTCTTATATTTACCCTGCGAACTAGAAAATTATCCCGAGCGTAAGAAACAACGGGGAAGCTCGTTTGAAAAAAAGGAAAAACGTTTCTACGATTAATTAAACCCATCTTTGTCCCGAGAGGAATACTGAGTCCTCGCTAAGAATAATGAATTCGTAATTAATGAACAGATTAAATATAAATAATATTTATTGAATAACAATGCTGGTTATTAAACAAGGTAACGAACAGATTAATTAACAATTGTTATAATATACGCGGTCAACTCAAGTAAACTTTTTTTAACAAATTAATTCTTTTTCACAATTCAAATCGACTCTGTTCTCGCTTGACTCTCTCCTTTTTCAAAGAAAACATTCATACTTTCTATTTCTTCACGCTACAAGCCATGTAGTTATAATTAAATGCACCTAAAGTTATAATAACTACAACTATGACTTAACAACGATCTACGACAATGACCCACGATACTACGTTAATGCAATTGTCATCTTTGGGGAAACGCGTTTTCAAAAAATGCTTTGGTTTGAAATACTCAAATACAACAATTGCTTTTCTGATATCAAGTCAAATTGTTTCAATGTTCAGTTTCTTCTATATTCTTCTTGTGGTTCAAACCATCAAATGTTTTAAATACACTTGCAGAGCACAAAGTATGCTATGTGAAATTTTACCAACATCACGCGTACATCAATTATTATTATATTGTTGTTGTCGTGAGATGTATAAGACATTTTGATATCTTGTGTCAAGTATCAAGTATCACGATTGTATTGGCTAAATTTAAGACCAATCTGAGAATGTAATATGTATTTATTTTGCAAATATATTATTTCATATAATATTGTGTTTCATATAATTTTTTTGTGTTTTGCATTTAGTAAATGATTGATATACTAATATAACGGATTATGGCTGTTCAAACACTTTTGAATCTTATCTCTGTGAAATATACGTACGTGTATGTCTATAGTCCTTGTATTGATAACGTAAAATAAAAAAGGAACAGAGATTAGTTGGCAAATGCTTGTCGAAACGACTATATTCGTTGTCTTCTTGCGTGCGTTGAGAATTTTTTGTTCCAAAATTGTAATATTTCCTCAGTTTCAAGTATATTTAAATAAAACAAGCAGGCAAAACAAATAATAAATTTATTACTTCTCAATAATTTCTATGAAAAGAAAGAGAAAACGACGAATTATTGTATACGGTTCGGTCACTCGTTATGGTCCGCGAACCAGTTGCCAGCGCAAGGGGTTAAAAAAGATGGCGCGTCCGTGGCTCGATTCGCGGAACGATCGTTCGGCTCATTGGCATCCAAGAGCATACTACTTGTCCCATTTATGATGGAGTGTTTATTAGCTTTATTGTCGTCCAATGGTTCGGCGTTTCAAAAGGAGAAGCGATCTAGTCCGAGCTAACGTCGCTAGTGTTCGACCAGTTGTAAAAGCTTAAAGTGCCACCTCCTCGCAATTACACGCAATAAATCGTTTCGGAGCGAACCATTACACCGCGATCCTTTATGGCGTCCAGATAATGATCACCTGCGAATCATTCCGCGCCAGTATGGTCACGCACTTTTCCATCATCTTCTTGCATCCTCTCTCTCTCCTAACCTTCTTTCCTCCACGTGTCTTTCCTCTATAGTCCTTGTGTTAAATATTTTGCAACTAACGTAGTCACGATAGTTGAGCGACGAGACAGTATCAATGAAATTTCTAAACGTTTCGTAATAATAAATAACAAATTTATACGTCTACCGCGGGAATTTATTTTTCATTGGCCCGCGATCGAAATTAATAATAATTAAATAAACGAAATTTGTTTTACGAATGTTACGTGCTGTACGTTACGATGGATACTCCATAACAGTTTCGATGGTTCGCGTATTTGCATAACAGTGTGTGCATTTGTAAAATATGTTGTACGTGTTTCAATAAAATGAACTATTATTCTATGTTATTATTCAACTCGAAAAATATTATTATAATTCACTGTTGCAAATCTATGAAAATTGCAAATTGATCATTTGTATGCACGTGAAATATGTTGCACGTATTTTAATAACGTAAAATAACATTTAATTTTGTAAAGATTTACTATTATCATTATTCACTTTCAGAATATTACCATTCAGAAAATTACAAATCATTTAATCATTTGTGTGCACATAAAATATACAACACGTATTTTAACAAGAATAAAATAAGTATTAATTTCATACAAAAGCAAATTCACTGTTGCAGGTATGTATAAAATCTCCCTCAGAAATTACAAATTGGATTCTTACCATTTTTTTACCACTTTTCATAGCTTCCAGTGTTAAGAACGCGACTTGCAGAGACGCGACACTTTCCAACCAAAGAACCAGAACAACGATGCATCGTGCTCGCCTTGCAAACTGGCGAATTATTCAAACTAGCCCGAGGAACGTGACCGTTCGAGCATCGAACGCGACTCTCACGACGATTTTCACCGAGAACGAAGTCGTCGAAAAGGACGGCAGCGAGACGCACGATTTCCTGTTCATAAACTCTTCACCAGTTCGGCTTCTATCCTTTCTTTCTTTTTCTCTCTGTTTTTCTTTCTTTGTCCCTCTTCGTGGAAACTGGAAGAGAGCACGCGTTCGTGTCGCGACGAGCATGCAAAATTCGCGTTCCGCAGAAATGGCGCTCGCTTCCGCGAAACTGTCGCCAGGCATTCGAAAGGGGAACATCTGCCTGACCGTGTTCGGGATTAATTGCGGCTGCCCTCCATGCTAATTAGCCCCGGCGCATTTCGCGGAAATCGTCGATTCGCATTTAGTCCGCGTGAGAGGATCGTGAGTTGTTTGTCGTTGGAAACTCCTGCGTATGCTTCTTTGCACCCGGTATCCACTGTTGCGACAATTTATATTACACTACTGCGAGATTTGCGGTTTCCCTCGTTTCGTATCTTGCACCGTTCGCGATGAATTTAAAATGAGTTAGAAAGCTTCCAAAAGAAACTGAGTAAGCTGGCTCGAAATCAACTTTCCTTCAATGACGACAGCTGACAGACAATAAGAAATCATATCTACTCCCCTGTTCGTATTTTGTAGATTTCTGCTATTTATATTATTGTTTAAACATTAAACTAAATACTATATTGTATAATACTATTAAATTCAATACTATTATTTTAATACATTTAATATATATTATATATATAAAAATTATAATACTATTAAATTAAATACTATATATCTACTCTCCTGTTCATATTTTGTAGATTTTTTCTATTTATACTATTGTTTAAATATTAAACATTATATAATACTATTAAATTAAATACTATACTATATTGTATAATATTATTAAATTAAATACTATATTGTTTAAATATTCCATTTATATATACACATATATGTATTCAATAAAATTTACACATTACTTTAGTTTGTACTAACTGATATATAAAAATAATTTGTACATATATATATATAGTCACTCTGAGCACATGCGTACAGACCTAATGTTTAAGAAATGCTAACTTTTTATGTAGATTTGTTTACTTTTCAAATAAGATTGGTTTTAAAAACTGTACTTATAGAAATATGTAGCCAAATTTATTCCAACATTTGGTACATATTGAATAACAAGTGGTTTATCTTTATATTAAATAATTAAGTTAGTGAGAAATTACAAGATTAATACGTGTTACTGATGTAACTTTGGAGGTTAGAATAATTCTAATTAATTCACAAACTCGTATAAATATATACATATATTTTAACATAAATTATACGTGATTATTGTTGCGTTGATTAGCTTAATGATACCAGTAAAGGGTTAACTGATGATATTGGACATTGGACACTACGAGAGTCTTTTTTTTTTCATAGAAAAAGAACGACATAGCTTCTTGGACATAAAACGAACCTTTCGTTAGGAGAACAACAGCGGAATAGAACAACCAAAGAGAGTTGGAGAAAGACACTAAACTGCAGTACAATAGGAATTTGTTGTAAATAAATCAATGAATCAACTCGCGACCGCGAGGAAACGAACGACAGGAAACGGGGCGGGTAAAGTGGCGGAACAAGCGTCGACATCCGTCCACAGGGGACCAGGCGAAATGGAGATCGGTAGCGGCGCAATTACACGCGCAAATTGTAGCCGTCGTCTCGTCCGTCGTGCAGCAAGGCCCGCCTGTCCATAAAATGACAATGTACTCGGTGCTAGAAGCGTGCTGGTACACGCTAAAACGTTTAGATCCGCGTCCCGAGATAACCTAACCTTCGTCATAGCTTACCGAGCGCGACGCCGGTCGGCCGATTCCCTTCCTCCCGGTGCTTTCCACCCGGTGCCGGTGTAACACTGCTCGCTCCGATTCAGACCCACTCCTGTGGGATGGGAAACTAACCTAACGGTAGCTCCAGGTACTTTTTTTTTCTCGCACGAAACGAAACTTATCCGCTTTTATTCCAATGTCACACACTTGTCAATTTTCATCGCGAGATGTAATTGAAAATTGTAATTTCTTTAATTTCAATCTATCTTGAAATAAGCAACTAACTGCGAATAGTTCAATTTCACTTCGAACTTTTATCAATTATTATCTGCGTTCCAATATATCGCGTGATAAAACGCGATACACTTGTTGAAACTATATCATTGATAGATTTGAATAAATAGGACAGACATGTTGGAGATTCTTTAAGAGTCGCGAGTAGATCGTGCAACATCTCTTTTAGTACTGAAAATATCGAGAATACTGGAATATCGATGCGTATTATATTTCGAGGAACAAAAAGCCATAATTAACTGAACGTTAATTTCAAATCTCTCTACTGTAAAAGTACAGTATATATAATATAATACACAAAATGAAGCTTCCAGATTACTACGGATTACAGATATCATGGATATCAGATCATAGACTATTATATTTCCTGGAGAATAGTATTTCCAACTTTGTTCAAAAGTCGCTGTATTTGTAAAATATAAATTCATTCACAAAATGAATGAATTAAATTATTTCAATTAATAAAAGTTAATCCATTTGCATCACAACTTAAATTGCACGTTCACGTATTATATGTGTATTATAATTTATCAAGTCTAATTCAAATATTTAAGAATTTGAAATTTGAAATTCTTGCCCATCTCAAGCCTCGTTTAAGACACAAAAAGCAAAAGTACACGCATTTAAACGAAACAGAAGCGAACAGGACTAAAGGAATAAAGTAATTCGTAAAAACAAAAATTTCATCTAAGAAATGAAGATAAATGAAAGAACGTGAGATCAACGTTGTAATTAAGCGTTTTACCGGTGGTTGGTTTTCTCCGTTGATTGATGGGTGGATACTAGTAGGAAACGTAGTAAGTCGGACACCTAATGACTCCATTACTATCGGCCTTTCAATTAAGGAAGTTTCAGAGTCAGAAATCGTAACGATATTTATTCTGAATTTATTTATTAGACAGACGCGCACTTTCACTGCACGGCGTTCGCACACCGCGTTCCACTGTTGCCATTCTGTAAAACGAACCTTGACTCGACTTAATCTCAACACTCGAATGGTAATTCAGTGTTATTAAATTATTAAAATTTTGAATATTTATTATTGCCCTATACGTTGCAATCGAAATTCATAGAAATTATACACGTGTATTATCCTCAAAACAATTGTTCACTCGAAGAAATAGTTGATAATATATAAATTAGTTCCTCATCAATGTGATATATTTATAAATCTATCATCTACTATATATGCTATGTATAAATATACTACGCACACAGAATAAGAAATCTCTCAATAAAATAATAAAAACGTCAGGAATTCTTTAGCTGTACACAGATATCAAATAATGTATAAATCATTTCTATTATATACAAAATAAAAAATCTCCCGAGGTGATATTCCTGGAATTTTCAAACAAAATGCACGTAACGTGAGAAACTGTGCACAAGTGCCATTATTACATCTTAATTCCGCTCGTTTATTTACACTTGTGAAAATATGAATTTGCGCACAAATCCCAAGAATATCCACGAATAAAGTTTATCCGTGCAGAAGAGCGAAAGTCGAGCCAATTGTCAAATCCCTCGTCGTTGCTCGCAAACAACGAACGCTACCCGACGTTACCATTTTTGTACGAGCGTACGTTAAATATCAATCGGATTACTTTCGTGGACCGAGTGCAAAGTCCATAAAGGGTAAACAAACGACGGTCGCGGGATTTAATTACGTCGTTAGGAGGAAGAATGATCGGTAGAACTAGCAGTGTCACGGCTTTTAATCCGCGGGCACCTCGCGCCGTTACCGTTCGCGGCTTTTTCAACGTTGTCACCGTGCCGCGTAAATAACGCGGTGTTCTTCGTTAAGTCGGATTTATCGCGCTGGCAGCGCTGAAAAGCGCCGCGATGCGCTTATTATTTAATTGTTCGCGAACGGATTCGCCGTCCGTTCGTTGTAAATCTTTCGCCAAGGATTCTGCATCGTCGCGATCAAGAGTCTGAGGTAAGTACCATTGTCGCGTTAAACCGAGTCATCAATCCCTTGCCTTGCGATTTTCCTCTCGCGATCTCAATCTTCAGTAAACTATTCCATAAACTATTTAGTTTAATTAATCGTGTCAGGTGTAAATTGAAAAGCCAAATTCAATCATGAAACAAATGTTTGTTTGCCTTTTCCTTCAAATGATTCTCACCACGATTGTCATCAAGCCGAATTTTCGAGCGTGTGCAATTTAAAAGTTTCATTACTTTGTCAAAAGTAGAGTGTCCCAAGCAATTTTTAAGCAAGAGTGTACATTTAGTTTCTATTTTCTCGATTTGCATTTCCAAAGAGAAACGATTAAGGAAGATTCGCGTGTACGTCCGTATCATCGACGTGACAATTCGATATATTTTTCCAGATTTCTATAAAGATTCGAGCGCGATCCAAAGGAAGGACCAACGTCGCAACACCGACGCGGAGCGGGTGCCCTCGCTTCGTTCTGCTTCACGCACTCCCGCGTGGAGGCGGGAAAGGAAAAAGGAGTCGCAGGAAGCGGCGGACAACGACGAGCAAGGGCTGAAGCTGAACGTTCCGTAGAGATAAAAATTTGAATTCCAACTAGACAAGAAAATATCATTAAACACAGGCAAGCCCAAGACATGCAACAGTACGATGCAATGAACATAGAGAAAAAATAACTTTTCAGTTACTCCGACAAGTATATTAATCGTAACGCTATTTTTATCTTTTTAATCGTCGATGATTAATCGGACGCTGATAGCGATTAATCTACAGTTCCGTCGGACATTTAATCATTTATATTTGATTAATCATAACGTTTGACTAATTGATTCGATTAATCATCACATTTTTTTATATTTGACGAATTAACTTCATTAGATGACTGATCACGGTTAAGTAACTTGATCGTCTTTACGTTCTTTGCTTTTTAAAAAAGTGATAAACATGCTGAAACAGTCTTTTTCACTGCATAATTGCAACTTCCATCTTCAATCGCCTCAATGATAAAAATACATCATTTCAACTATGGAATACACCTTTCCATTTAATTCATACCAGAATTTACCCAGGCAGAAACTTCTTTCACTCGTTAAATGTCACAAAAATCCACCACATCTAGAATATTTCGTACATCTTCATACGTTCGGACGAACTTTCTTTCTCACCAAAATCCACAGTCTTAATAGCAACTAACGCTAAGTCGAGATGTCGAAAGCCAAACAGTAAAAGAACTTTCATCGCCGCACAGTGGCCCGGATTAGGAATCCAAAAAAAAAATCAACTTTCTCATTTTGACAGTTTCTAAATATATTGTATGTTATTGTTTAATATTATATCATATATATATATATATATATCGATTGCTAAATGTCCAGCGACCTCGAAAATGAAAACATTAATAAACAGCAGTAATAACTTTAGCTGCGACGCGAAGACGACGCGAAAAGCGGGAAGCAAAAACCGAAAGAGGAGAGAAAGAAGAGCGAGCCGAAGCAAAACACCCAATCTCCACCTCGGTCGCCACGCATCGCGGCCTTTCGCCGCCGGGTGTTTTGCATTTTGCACCGAGCGATTCCGTCGAGATTCGACCGTTAGATTCGCCGATCCGACTTCCCCGTGGCGCGCGTTCCCGGGGCGAGGAGGATGCCGCGGCCCTACGGCCCCCCGTCGCTCTAGCCCTTCCGCCTCCTTCCTTTCCCCTTCCAGGCCACGCTCGATAATAACGTTATCCAAGTCCAACGCTGTCGCTTCGCGCGTTCGCCCCCTCTGCGTGTCTTTCCCTTGGACCAAGAACCCTCTTCTCCGAGGGCCCGCGTTTGTTTCGCTAAATGTGTCTGCGATTTGCGTCCAACGGAGATATTCGTACGACGTATTCGCACGTGAAAACGTTGTTTGAAAGACAGTTGCGCAGAGCTGATTAATTTGACAAGTTACAAGTTAGTTTCGGATTTGCAACAGTACGATGCAAATAACGACGGGAATGGATCTCGAATATTTTTCAGATTAAACTGAACTCGACTTGCTTTCTGCGTCCATTTGTGTTCAGTGTAAATTGGACAAATTAACACGAGAGACAGTGGAATATCTCGAATATTTAGCTTCGCGATATTTATTCCCATCGTGAAATCCGCGCTACTCGTCGTTGGTACGAGAACCGATTTAGCAAAGATCGTGCGACCGACTGTCCCGCGATTTTTTTCCTGCGGTTAATATTACTCGAGTTTCGTCCGCGTATCTTTCTTTTTTTTTCTTTTTTGCGCTACGATCCGCACGAGGACGACAACGTGGAAGGTTTCAGATGACAGCGCTCGTTTTTTTCGTAAGGCGACATGATTTTCTCATACATAGCGATGTGTATCGTCCTCTGTTAAACCAGAGAATTAATCAATAATTGAGCGATAATTTATTGTAACATTGTGACTCTTATTTTTCGCGAAATCATTTACTGCATAAATTTAATATTTTTGAAATTACAATTACTTGATATTATAAATTTTAAAATGATAAAAAATCTTTTGTCGTTACTTGATAAAAGATGTCTCCCAAAAATACGACAAATACGACAGGATAAAGAATAAATAAAACGTAACAAATAATCTGCGGATGTTGGTGGATTCTCCGCGAATCTGCGACTCTACAAGATCCTGCAAAATGATGAAATAGTCGTACCACTCGACAACGGATGCAATGAATATCTGTTTAAAAAAGATTTCTCCAGCCACGTTCGCAGAAATCTAAACTCGCACGAACATCCGCACTCCGATAACGGTTCAAGCCTCTCCCTCGGGCTGTAAAAATAGAATTTAATCGTACGAGTTAATTGAAAGGAATTGCAAATGGAACGTTGATGGATTAATATTTATAACCGTCACGGTTCTCCGCGGTTCTCCGCGGTATGAATAAATGCAACAGTTTTACTCGCGTACACGCTTCGTCGCTGGAAAAGCGAAGAAGGTGTTTGTTTCGAGGAAAAAGGAAAAGGAGAAGAGAGAAAAAAAAATGGACAACTCTATTCTCCACCATCCTCGTCTGTATCTGTTTCATTTTCACGTCGCCGCCTTTCACCTCTGGCTTAAATACACCGGGCATTGTTCGTTCGATCAAATTATGGGGTACGAGCGGCTCTTTATGTAACTTTCGCGCTCCGGCCACGAACACTAGCTCGTAAAATCCCGGCTAGTGAGTGCAATTATGTTATCGGTGAAAAACGATCGTTCCTGGTTGCTCCTGCTGCGAATAAAATTCGTCATTGTTCCGCTATCTTTCCCTTAGTTTTCTTTTTTGCTGCACGATCGGCGATTATTACGATCGGAACGTTTCTACCGAGAGTACTTCTGCGTTTTTCCCCGCGCGTGTACACATCGCAACGCCTTTCGATCTTAACGACCATCGAGGATCCAGCAGGAATTGAATTTTTTTCAACCGTTGCCTGGATCCTATAATTTTACGAAATTCCAACAGATCGAAGTGTTCGATTGTAGCAAGTGTGACCGAAATACGTACGTATTTTGTTTCGATAAAATTTTTCTGCAACTTTGAAGCTTCTTCACTTGCCATCGCAAAGGGCAAAGTTGACGGGCTAATTTTAAACCCGCTCCGCTCGCCACGACTGAATTAACATTTTCATCGAATCCTCGTCTCGTCTCAATCTTCGTTGCACAAACGATAGATCGATCACCGGCGATAGATCGTGAACGAAGGAAATATTACGGGGATAATTTCAATTCGTGTAATCCTCGACGAATTTTTCCACCGCGGTCCTCGGCATTTCCTGGTCGCGATCGATCAATTCGCAGCCAGATACCGATAAACCCGATTCGCGGGAGAAAACGACCCTTGTAAAGAGCGATCAGACGAGATCTCGGGATCGAGATCCCTCGCTTACATAAGCGTCCACCTCGTTCCACCACTGACGCGCGGCGGAGAGATCTTTGTCGTTTGGTTAAACATCCGGCTGTAACGACCGATCGATAGATCGGAACCTGTCTGGCCGCGTTCGACGATTCCAGAAATGATAGCTCGCCGGTTCATCGAACGTTGCTCGCGATTTTTGGAGATTCAATTTTCCATTCTATCGCGTAGAACGAAGTTAGGTTTAGGACAGACGTGTGTCGACCGTAACTGAATGAAAACTTACGTAATTTTGTTCTGGTTTTGGCAGCTCTGTTTTTAACGATACAAAGCTCAATTATTAATTGTAATAATTGAGTAAATAATGGTTAAGTTTAGAGAAATTAAATCAAGTTGCAAGTGATACGACAAAATACGCAAGCTTTTGTTATATAACGTGCTCGAGCGTTTAAGAAAATACAAAATTGCAAGTGTGTATAAATGTTCCCGTAGAAAGTTACAAATTTTGACCGACAACAGTTGGAAACAATGGGAACGAAACTTTCCTTCACTTTCCGACACGACACGACTGTCGAGCACACCCGTGCTCGGTTTCATCGTTGTGACGCGAGCATTATCTAACCATGGCTGGCGCGCGCCGCAGAAAATCCTATCTCTTTCTCTCCCCCCGCCGCCCCTCCTCGCCATAATGTAGCCTAAGTAACCCACTAAACTACAAGAACCGCGTGGAACGAGGACAATGGATCCACGAGAGTCGCCAACATCGCGGATCCAGGCTCCGTTCACCAGTGGAAGAACCGCGCGTGCAGCCAATTGCATCGCGGAGAAAGCTCGCCCTCTCCGGCCTCGCCTCTTATTTCTCTTCGCCGACAGACTCCGCTCGTATCGTTCTCTTTCATCTCCAGTCCCATTCTCCGCTCGTTCTCTGCCGACGCAGTTGTCGCTTTTCACGTTCAGAATCGCGTGGCGAAATTGATCTTTAACCCTTCGTCCCGGTCGGAGTTTCGTTTCGTTTCGTTTCGTAGACCGGACTATATATGGAAAAATAGGAGAACCTGGACACTCCAGGTGTCCTTTGGTTCTCTTTTAGTAGAGTAGTTCTTTCTTGCGTATTTACATCGTGCAAACTTTGATTAATTGATTAATTTTTTGCACCATTTTGGAAAGCTAGGTTTTTGTTCGTTTATCAGTTAGCATTTGCCAGGTTTCTGTATGATTTGGCCCGTACAATACAACGTATTACAGATTCTAAGCGATTGTTACTCGGCATCATAGTACTGGTTGAAGAAGAAAATAGAGAGGTTCTCGAGGATCCTTTCCCCTTTCTCGAGGCGAATGATCGAGCAAAATGGAAATATGTCGTGTAAATGGCAAACACCGATCGTGCAAACAATGTTACGAGGACTGTGATACACGAGATCGGTCGGTGGCTATTTAACCCCGTGGATCAGAAATTCCGCGTGAAAGTGAATATCGAGAGTGATCGACATATTTTCGAAAGAATTAAAGAACAACGAAATTGATCACTCTGTACTTATTTCAATTAAAAACTATAATTTTCACGCTCGTTTAGTAATACTAATTTATCTGCCGAAGACAACTAAGAAGTATCAAAATTGATATTTTCTATGACCTCGATATTCAGAAAACTTAGTGTTCTGTCCGACTACCAGAATTGTCCAACGCATCTTTCGCCGAGAATGAAAAAAGTTGTGAGATATTTTCCGTGACTTTCGTATCTATCCGACACATCTCGTCCTCCGAGTAAAAAGTATCGACGTTGATCAGCTCTACGATTTCCGTGTTTGTTTGGCACATTTTGCAGAGGGTTAAAAACTAGCGAAGTTAACTTCCGCCGAAAAGAAAAAAAAGAGAATACCGACTGAGCAGGAAGGGGGAGGGAAAAAAAATCGCCGTGTAGCAAACGAACAAAGACGGAGAGAAAACGAGCGCGACGAATGGAGAATTCGAAAAAGCGGAGCGGACTGACCGTCTGTGACGAAGCGAGACGGCGACGCGAGCACCCCATTAGGCCGTGACAGAAATTCCATGGAATTCCATGGAAGAGGGAATTGCCTCTTCTCCTTCGCGCTTCCGCGCGCGCAACCTTCGCGGATTACGTTTCATGTAAACGGCGTTACGCGAGAGATCGGTCAGTCACGGCGAGCGTCGTTTGATCGAGAGATCACGCTCCACTCGCTGATAATATCGCTTTCTTTTGTCGGGAAAATGAGAAAATTGAGAAACTTGCGAGTTTGTACTTGGAAGCAACTGCTAATTGCTGGAAATTCTCATAAATTGCTAATATCCGAATGCTATAAAAAACTGCACGACTTGTATGTACCGCAGTACGATTCGTCTCGACTTTTTTGCTAGAAAATTTTTGAATCGATACAAAACGAGTTACAGTACCAGACAACGCCGCTACTACTACTCGAGGTCTGCCCCACGCCCCCTCGCGAATCACGTGACCCAAATCAACCAATCGCTAATTTTCGCTGCATCAGCGTTGCACCTGATCGGAGAGGCCCGACTTTCTGGGTTACCCCCGCTAAAGTCGCTTTCGGTGATAACGAACGCACTTCTCACCTTCCCCTCGTCAAGGAAACTGAATCGAATCAACGAAACGATCAAACATTCGAACGTGACGCGGCCGCCGAAGTATCTCTGAAAACGTCGGGTTACACGGTTCCCGAGGGAAACACGTGGTTCGAGCCACTAATGAGGGAAAATTAGAGGCCCAACGTTCTCTCTCCCGGAGAACGATGTTTATGCAGGCACGGCCTGAACTCGCGTGGACCGGCCGGCACTCGCACGCACGCAGGCTGTAATTTCTTTGTCGCTGACGTAATAAAGTTTTCCTCGCTCCGTTGTCTCCCCCAGGTTGTATCCTTTCTTCTTCTTTTTCTCTCTCTCTCTCTAAGCCCCCTAACGCTCGCAGTTATTACTCCGCCTGTCTCGCTCGTTGCTTGGCTAAAGCCCTCGCGCAATTTGAATGTCTATGGCAGCGTGAAAATCACGTACGATAAAGAGCCTGCCGGGGCAATAATTATCCGCGGGGGGCTCCTTTATTCCGACGTACACCGAGGTATCTTTTCCTTTTTTCTTTCGTTTGAAATTTTTCTTTCTCTTGCTTTTTTTCTTGGTTTTTTTCTTCTTCTTCTTTCTTTTCCTTTTTATCTGATCTACCGGCTAGCTGGCCTGCGAGGCTAAACGAACGATCTAGCGGGGGAATCGACCCCTTCTGAGATAGACGGTTGCTTTACTTAATTGACTATGTGAAATGATTTCAAAAGATAGTTATTTCAGAGCGGGTGTGTGCATTATTAGTGGTTCGTTAACCGTTATCGTTGGCTCGCGTTAATTAAACGCGAGTTGCTTTGCTCGAATCAATTACTTTTATCGAAAAGGGAGGGTAGTGCTCGACTGGTCAAGTCGGATGATCGGATGTTGTGCAGAAAAAATCGTCTTCGTTGCGAATTTCAGTTGATTAAACTGTCGATACAGCTCTCGTGGGAATGATGTTGATGTTGATCGCAATTAGTGCAATTATAATCTTCACGTTGTCGATAAATTTCTAGATCTAGGTTTGTATTTTCTGAGTTTCTGAAAATTCTTTTTCCACGGAGCAATTGCCTTCCGACATCCCTCACACTCCGAAATCACAAACAAATCGAGAGTGAACATCTCCAAAAAAAAAAAAAAAACTGCAATTTTCTACAATTTCCTGTCGTATTGTCGTATCGCCGCGCATTCGTCACGAGAGACTCGAACGAAGCCCGGTGGAAAGCGAGAATTCTCTTCGGCGTCCGCGCGTAAATTGAACCGTGTCGTCAGCTTGGCCACGATCGAGGAGGATCGCTTCTAGGATATCTCGTTTCGCGGAAGTGCGTGGAACCAAACGACACGTTCGTCACACCGGGCCCCCTGCTGTCGGCGATCGTCCTCCTCGCGCTGGCTCGCAAATTTCCACGAGGACTTTGCCAGGTTTAGCTATTAGCAGCCGCTCGGAGCGTGAATCAGGAAACGCGTGTCTCTCGACGACGACGACGACGACGACGACTGTACATCGGGCGGAAACACTTTCCAGCTGAGTTACTGTCTCTGCAGCAGAGAAATCACGCGAGCGGTCCGCAGGAGTGCGACGAGGTGTGGCTCTGCCGGGGTATCCACTTCGAAGGAACTCTCGTCATCTTCATCGCGTCTCTCGCAATAGTCCACCTTTTCACTCGTCTACGCTCACTTTTCCACTGTCTGTGTTTTATTAATTTTGCTTCGTTATCGATCCGTAATTTAATTTTTTCGAAACTACAAATCTACAGTGAAATATATTATCATTTTATGACAATTGAGAGTCTGCACTAGTGCGCTTAACTGAATTAAATCACAACAAAATTACGACAAATCTTTTGAGAAATTTTTAATTTCATTTTTTTGTCTTTATTGCCTCGAAATGTTCTAAAATGTACTCTAAAAAAATGTACACAAAATTTATTTGTCTAAATTTTCTACAATAAATAGCAAAAGCGAATTCTTTTTCTACACGACGAGTATACTCGACAGAAACGCTCAAGGGGTTAAATCGGCATCGATCGATGAACTTTCCGTCGGCGTCGGGCTGGCTTTGACCCAGTTCAAGCTTATCTGTCGCGACCAGTCAACCCGGCAGTCGATATTAGTCCCGCGGACAGGAATGTGCGCTATGCGCATTACGCGGAGGAATGAGGCTGTTGTAACAGTGTACGTTACGTCGTCTTGCCTTATGTGGAGCAGCCGCTCTTACTACGCGAGTTTTAGTTTCTGGGGGACATGAAATTGTTTCTCGCGGTCGCAACGTAGTAACCGTGCACTCTCTCGCGTGGCGTTATTACACCACTTCGTCTCGATTCCTTCTCCTTCGTCGTCCCATGCTCGTTTCGCAACGCAACGCTACGAGATCTACGGTCGACTCCGACTCCGACAAATTCCTTCGGCACCGGCATTTAATAATCTTAATAACGCACATCCGAAAATCCGTGGCCCATTTGCAAATAAAATTAGGATATTACGACAAACGTGAAGTACGCAGATCTCTCAGTTTGCTTTGCATTGCCATTGGCAGAGAAAAGGATGAGACCGAAGAAAGATGAGACAACTTGGAAGCTTAGAAAATTAATTACTACACTACAATATTCTCACGGAACATTGTCGCGAAGCTGACAATTAAATTACGTTTACGTTTTCCTAATTTTCGACTCGAAGAATGAGACTGGGGCAACGAAGAGTCAATCTTTGTAAGATTATTCAAACTGGAGAACTCCTACTACTGTACGAGAAGGTGGAAAGAAAGAAAGAAAGAAACGGCGTGTGAGCCGCGTGAAATCGTTGGTAGTGACAAGAAACGGATGTTAATTCGACGATTTACCACTTAACGCGAGCCGGGCTCACCGGCGCGCACCGTGATCGGCCTTCGCCTCTCGCGCGGCTGGTTCGCCACTCTGATTTCACGGCGCGTAATTTAATTAGTTACAAAGATAGCGTCCGTTCCGGGAACGTAGAGCCCGAGCAGGGGCAGCAATTAGTTCATTTCCCCCCCCCCTTTTTCTTCCCCTTTCGCGAGCCAGCAGCGTGGCACCGCCGGCGTGAAGATCCTCCAGATTCCAGATAAACTGGCCGCCGATCCTTCGGGGCCAGCGGCCGATCTCCCCCGTGAATTCTGCGGCTGCTCGAAAATCTTGGGACTCTTTCACTTCTTACGTCCGGTAATTGTCGCGAATCGTCGCGTACGCGTTGTTGCAACACGTGTTACGAGTTTGAAAATTTATTCGCGAACGAGGGCAAGATCGTCCATCGTGAAAGAGGAAAAATGAGGAAAGACGTGGAATAAAATTTGTTAAGACCGAAGATCAGGTTTTTTAAAAAATGAAATGACAGATTATGTTCACATGTAACAACATCGTTAGTACTTGACGTCTAACTGTAAATTAAAAATTTTTATTTATATATTTATTATAAAAATTATATTTTATACCACGCTGGTTTAAGATTTGCGAAATCCTCGTTTCTTATATTACAAGGAACAATTATTTACCAATTTAATGTCAATCAAACACAGATTTCACGCGTTGAAAGTTCGCTTAAGGATTCAAATAAAAAACTCGAGTAATTATTATAAAATTATTGCAACATCCAATTATCCAGATTATAACATATAATATAATGTTACAAAATATCCAATTATCCAAATGGAAACTATAATAATTCGTGATACAAGTCGAGAGTAAATGAACCAAACTTCACACTCACGAAACTACTCTGTTACAATTCGATCGCTATCTAACACGACAGGTAAGTCTGAACGATACTCTATCGAGCGAACGAACCACGAACAAGGTCTTCTGATCGAAGAAAGCTCTAAAAGAAACGTGGCAGATGCGAGATACACTTTGCAGACGATGCGTCTTGCTTGCGCGTTCCGTTAGTCGCTGGTAATGAGTCTGCAGACTAACAATAATTAACAGAGCCAATCAAACGGTCATTAGGCAGAGTAAATAGGGGATGTAATTACAAGCGATGACTGCGTGACGCCGCACGACGCAAACATAACCGCGCGCGCGGCTAATAAGCCGAGTTTACATAGTGGCGACGGTCATCTCGCAGCTGGAAAAATCTTCCTTCAAACGGTGCTCTAAATTGCAAAACTATCAAAAATCCTTGAACTCGGTATATGATCCAAAATACCCGCAATTAGGTCAGGAATACCTAAAAAGAGACGATTTCAATCAATTACCATTTCTTAGAGTTTTCGTTACGTTGATGAAGTAAATAAATATTGACAATCTATGAATCTCCGAATCTAACTCGAGATACAGTCATTAGCTCTCTCCTAGTTAATCTCTAAACTGACATCTATCGAGAATTCTTAAACTTTAAATCTAATTCAGAACGTTTAGTTAAAACGCTACTCTGATCAATTATCCTTTCTGTGCTAAAAAAATTCTCTAAACTTAACCAGAAATACTTGCTAATCTGAGTAAAACCATCCTAGTCAACTATCTTTCTCTTGGAATTGTTATATTTTTAACTCGGAGTTAGGAAAAATCCTCAAACTCTAAACTCAGTTCAAAATACTCAATATGAATATTTAAAGATCACCCTCGATCAATTACATTTCCATGATTTCTAGCATAAAGAGTTTTCCAATCCAAAATATACTTAGTATACTTAATATACTTAGTATCCAAAAAAACTCTAGTCAACTATCTTTCTCAACTACCTCTGCAAAGATCCCTAAAACAAAATAAACACTGCACGACTTGTACCCCAGTACGATTCGTCTCACTGAAAAGCCCAGCAGCAACTGTTCTGACTAGGAAATGAAGACCACATTTTTGCTATAAAATTTTATTGAATCGACCCACGTGTGACGAATCACGTGACCCAAATCAACCAATCGCTAATTTTCGTTGCATCAGCGTTGCACCTGAAGAGGTTACTGAAGATTTTCTGGGGTTACCTTGTTAAAATCACTTTCAGCGATAATAAAACAAAACAAAATAAAATTCCTAGCCTAATATCAAATCATCAGTTGCTTTCAACTCGCAAAGAAGAAATTACTCGCGATCGCGACATCGACTCGTTCAAAAAGAAACCACGATCAGCTAGACCTAGAGTGGAAAAGGCAGAGAACTACGAACCTGCGCGGCACGAGTCGGCGGAGGGCCTTTTAAGGTGCCGAGGGGCAGCACCTCGGCCGTTTCGCTGCGTCGGCCAGAGGCTGGCGATAAGAGGGAAGATTCTTCGTCGGTCGGTGGCGTAACAATGCCGGCAGGAACGTCGGCCCCCTAATGGAAGGGACGAGGGGGGCGCTGTTTCCTGCCGGGGCTACGGATCGCGCATACTAAAAACTTCATCCGCGACCACACCACCATCGTTGCCATCCACTCGCGAATTTTCAACAGTTCTCTCTTCGACGAGAGATTCTGTTTTGATCGCAGATGGGTTCAACGAGGTTACGGCGAGACTGTTACGTTACGTGCTTGGACAGTTAGCGAGCGAGTGGACCGTGAAAATGTCTGGCATTTTTGCGGTTACGTCGTTCCCTCGCTGGGTAGAACGTTGATTGAATTTTGATCGCGCGATTAATAACCCGCGTTGGCTTCCGCGTGCGGGTCATCCGAGCTGCAGAGTGTCGGGGAACTCGAGGATGCGACAGATGGGAAAGGTCTCTTGATCGATGACTGATCGACCATTGAGTTGATTAATTGTTCGAGGATGGAGAGAGGATCGTAAATTTCTTTCCACGCGGAAAGAAATTGGTAACGTGTCTTAACTTACATCTTAAAATTTGTACTACGTTTCTTGAGATGAAATGACTCTTGCGCTACGAAGATAAACTTCTTCATACTTATTAGTCTTGGATAAAAGAATAACTTTCGTAGGCTTGTATGAAGGAACAGTGTTCGAGCGCTTACAGATGCAGCAACGCTTCTGTACTTGCGTTGAATATTTTGCAACAATAAAATTCCAAAATGTTTATTTTATACAACACACGTGTATGTATATACTCTACGAGGTACCAATGAGGGATCAAGTCAGGGATTTGAACAAACGAGTCGAATAGTTTTGGCGATACCGAGAATTCTCTGCGTAACTGTTCTTCCCTTTCGATTCTTTTACATACCAATCAATTATCATTTATTCGAATACTCGATCGTCACGTGAAGAAAAAAAAAAAAAAAAAACGAAAACGAGAGGGTCGTGTACAGTTAACTCGAATGAATTCGAGATTCCAACGATGATTCTCAGACTCGGCTAGGAATAATCATTCGTCACCGAGATAAAGTTTTACGAAGGAACGCGGAGAGGTCTCCGCATTCCCACGTAACACCGGCGACAATCCAAACGAATGACCATTTAATGGCCAATAATGGCGTACCACCAGGCATCGACGAACCCCGAGAGACTCTTGCGCGAATCCCTCGCGCAGGACCGTCAATTCGTTCTTCGCCAACAGCTTCTTCGGCCGTAGCTTTAATCGAGCTCGTTTACTTTGTAAATTACCAAAATTTACTTGATCGACCCTTGGAGTTCTTCTTCTCTCCTTCATTAAAGCAAATGGCTTTCCTCTCTTTCGTTAAAATTAATTTCGCACATCGAGCGCGCTGTGTTCTTGAAACAGAATTTTCGAGACTGATTATAATTTAGTTTAATTGATTTTCAGAGAATTTAGTTAATTAATTTCTTACTTTCTGTGTCTGACGTCTAACTCAGATCACTGATCACTGATCACTACGTCTGTTAACTTGTATTTTGTTTACTCACAATTTGCATTTACACAATTTATAATTTTTGTGTTGCGTTGAACATTTGTTGAACGACGATTTGCATTCCATATAAACTCAAATTAACGTTAAATTAAGTGAAAAGGATGTTAAATAATTAGCGACTTTAAATCGCTAATTGAATCAGTAAATACGCCTGAGAGTGCGTCCGATATCCTACCATTAATCGCAGAGAGAAATTGAAGCGCCATGAAGTGGAAAAAGGAAGAGCAGAAAGAAGACGAAGTACGATCGAAAAGGTGTGGAAGAAGGTTTCACGCTGCACACCATGCACGAGTGAACTTTGCGGCGATTACTCTTTCAAGATACTCTTACCTTGCGATGAAAGAATTTCATTCTCTAAGCTGAAATCTTGAGAATTCGGGGATTTTTTTCACTTTGAACGAAATGTTTTCTTACATCAAATTATTTAGGATTAACTCTTTTACGCATGTATGGATAAAATGTTAAATGGAATTTAAACGATATATGACAAATTATCATTGCGCTTAATTTAAAATTACTGAAAGGCCCAGAAGCAACTGTTTTGACTTTTTTGCCATAAAATTTCATTGATATGCAAACATTTGAATCGAACATATTAGAAAACAAATTATAGGCGCGATCGCTCAGTACCAGACAACGCCACTCCTACTCGAGGTCTACCCCACGCCCCTTCACGAATCACGTGACCCAGATCGACCAATCGCTAATTTTCGTTGCATCAGCGTTGCACCTGAAGAGGCCCGATTTTCTGGATTACCCCCGCTAAAATCACTTTCAGTGACAAAAATATTTGTTCCGATATTAACGAAACGACTCAAAGCACAGACAATTACAACGATCGAACGACCAACTGGCAATTGCATCGCAACGTAATCTCACGAACGAGATATTTCATCCTCGTGTGTGTGTGTGTGTGTGTGTGTGTGTCAAGGGGTCAACAACTCACTGGTTCCGTCACCTTTGCCGAGGCTTCTGTTACTTTTTTAACGAGTCGTTCACTTCGTCGAACCGAAACGAAAAGAGCAAGAGCAAGATTCCGCGAACAATCGACGACGAGAGAGGGGACGGAGACCACGCACGATTCCACGGCTTTCGCGCGGCTGCGTGGCCCGCTCGTTCCGCGAGAGGCGCATCTGCGTGTGCAAAACCGTGTGCACGCGGCCGACCGGTCGGTCGGGCCGTGCTCATTGACATTTAACTTTCGAAATTGAACAGAGAGCGGCGAGATGCAGCCTCTCAGGCCTCGGAGCGGCGAAATACCAGCGGCTAGATAGAGCTAACATTTAAATGCCATTGCTGCCCGGCGCAAGACGCATGGCTGCGCCGAGATGCGCCTGAAAGGGCTTCGGCGTTCCGCCTCTCTTCTCTTCTCTTCGCTTCTCTTCCAGCCGGATCGAGAACGCCACGAGCCTGTGGTCTTTCACGCTTTTCGCGTTACAATCGCGAAAGAAAATCGTATCGCGCAGGAATTTACGGCGCGATTTGCTGAAAGAATTTCTTTCTCGCTGATCGATCTGTCAGTGGAACCTCGCCTGGTTTCGTTGGAATTCAATTCTGCGGACTTTCCGGGATTTGTAAGTGCGACACCAAAAGAACATAGATAAATCGGGTACTTTCATTATCTTTTACACTTATTACCATTGTACAGCAATGCGGTATTCTTGTCAAAAGAATACGTTGTAGGTATTGAAATTCGGCAAACGATTGAACAGAAACGTGTGAAAGAATGTGATATAATTGAAGAATCGTCGTATCAGAAACTAGAGAAGAAGCTCTAGATTTTGATTCAGCCCTGTGACGCTATTGTAAACTCAAGGATAGATATCACAGAAACATTTTGCTAATTTGAATAGCTTTCTGAAATTACGGATATTTGCTTTTGTAATAAGAAATGTTCATTTTGGTTTCGTTTCACGTGATGCGAGTGAGACTGTTGTATCAATGTCGATCTATTGCACTGATAAACCAATACAGAGTAACTAAATAATAATTACATTGCTAGACACTTATATTAAATTACAGAAATTCCAAACGGAATAACGATAAAATAGAAAAATGATCACAGATCTAGAAACTTGTAATTAAATTCAATGACGGAGAATTTGATCAAACTTGAATTAAAAAAACTTAGAATCGTATAAATTGCAACAGTTTTTATCTCTTAAGTTCTTATCTTCGTTTGAAGTTAAAAATCGGGCAAATTTATACGTCACGATACAACGTGATTGATTTTCGAAGCAGATCGATAGAGATCTCGAAGATGTTACGTCATTTATTCCTAGGATAAAGGACGACCTCTTCTTCGCAAACTTTCGAGAATCCGCGTCGTGCGCGAGAGGCAAAAATCGAGGAAGCTGACTGTCGAGTCGATTCCTCGATATTGGTTATTATGTAAATTCAGCGGCAGTTTTCGCGTGTTTGGCGGTGAACGCGCTTTCTAAGGCTCGCGTGATCGTGCAAACGATCAGGAAGCGAGAACGAGAAGCCGGAGAAGGCGAGAATCTTCGCCGATCGCTCGTTGCCGATCTGTTTTGAAACCGGTGCGATTACTCTACTTTCGTTTTTAAAATACATACATACATACATACATACATATATATATTAGTTTCTCGATATACACCGAGCCGACGCGCGCAATATAATCCCAGAATAATTACAATACAGCGGTCTGATCGAGCACGCTCGGTTATTAATTGCCCGTTCGCTCGCAGATAAGTAAATTGCTGCTTGCAAGAGCTAGATGTGGCACGGTTTGCATTTAAATCTCACTGCTCGATGAGGTTAACCATTTCGAAGTGAACGGAATGAAAATCGTTTGGAATTCTACGAAACGCTCGTCCAGGTTACCATGCGTCGAGGAAAGTTTGAAAAGCAAATGGCGAGAAACAATGTCGTGGTTTCGTAGAAGGGAATTACATTTAACAATGAAGAAATGGTTATTATCGGGCAATTTCAAACTTTCTTCCGTCAGTCACGTTTCTGCTTGAACGTCTTACAACCATTAATACATTTTTTATTTTCGATCTTTAATTCGATGGCGATATTAAACGGAGAGAAGAAAGTTTAGAATTACATTGTATTGATACGTACAATGATATTTTTTATATATTCGTCTCTTACATGATCGAATCTGTTTTTTTTTTTAACATTTGTAGCGGCCTAGGATTCTTCAACTACGAGTTTCGAACACTCGTGTGGCTGCGCGCCTAGCGTCGAGGTCCTGCCGATCTCCGACGTTAATGCAAAGCAGTGTGCGGAACCCCGCTAGGATGGGTGATCAACCTAGCGAGTAGTTACAACAACAAGCGTCTGGGGTCGCTGCCATCAGCCCCGCTGGATGAGTCTAGACAGGAGTGACTTCGAGACGTAACGCGTCAACCAACTTTCTTCTCCCACTCATCTACCTCAAATTCCATTCGTTTCTCCCATCATCATGCATCCACAACTTAAACACATTGTAGTTACGTGTAATTGTAAATAATATTATAGGAAAGATTCGATAGATCGTAAGATGTCAGACCAAACTGAAACAACAAACAACCCCGCGATACATATTGATTTACTTGTGTAGGGAAAAATATTTCCCTTAATATCTGCTCGAAAAGGAAAAATGTCGACTTCTCGGGAACGAAATCGCCGAGGAACGGGACGCTGATGGAGAAAAGTGGTGGAGAGAAGGTGCGGGCGAGCCCTCCCCCCTCGGATCCCAGGAGTCCTTAATCCGTCGACACGTAATGGGACATAATACGAAATTAGTCGGTCACCATGTACAGTTACGCGTTACGCTAACAAGACTTACTTCCGATTATAGAGGCGAATAGGCCCATTGTTCGAGGGAGACTAGACAGCGTGCACTTTAGTGGTCCCAGGCCAGCTCCTTCTCTCTTTGTCTCTGCGATTCTTTCTTCAGCCTATTCCCCGTACACGCCGACCATTTATCTATCTATTCAGCCGGCCCGGTGTATAATGCGCGATAGATTCCGTGTAATCCGGCCGGCACAATACCTTCGAAAGCCACTTCCCGCCACGGGATCTGACACCGCGATCTTTTCCGATTTGCATTCGCGTCAGGCGCCTCTTTTCGGAATTTCGATTGGAAGACTTTGGACTTGAATCTGCGCGGGAATTCCTGCGACAGTCTCCGCTAATCCGTCGTGTATCGATTGTATTAGATTTTTTTTTTTTTTTTTTTACTACATTTATCCATTTTCTACATTTCTGAATCTAAATCTAGGAGATCTAAAGAAAAATCTTCCATTTTGGAGTATCAGTGTGTTAAATAAATTTATCAGCGTCAAGCTTCTCATCGCATTTCAAATCTGCAATAACAATCTGACAATTTTCTACTTTGGGATATTAACGTGTTGCGTAAATTCATCTTGACGAAGTAGAAATTCACCAACATATATATATATATAAAAACATCACCCTGTCCATTAAGATAGCATTTCTTCCGTTCCAAAATTTTTTTGCATTCTAAACAAGCACGTTGTACAAATTTATTTCGAGGAAAGGAAAATTCGAACCAATTAAATTATTTAAATTCACTCAACGCTAGATTTTCTTTGAAAAATTACGAATTAACTAGATCGTAGAGATCATTCTCAATTGATCTTAAAAAGCCGGGAAACAAGTTTTACAATGTATCGTGCAACACGTTTTAACTGTTTATAGGCCAATATTGCGGTGCAAATATGAAATTGATATTTCGAAAATTTTGTCACATTTAAAAAATCGTTTGAATTTCAACACCTATTTCGAATGCTACGAACATCTTTGAATAATAGATACCGCGTATTTTATGCGGTAAAAGTGAAAGTAACAAGAACAATGAAATAAATAATACGTCAATCTAGTGCAATATAGTGATAAGTATACTTGCAATTTGCCAACAACTAATTCGATATCGTTATTTTATCTCTTGAAACGTATTTTGATCTTCTAAAATAAATAAAAAAAAAAAAATAAAAAAAGAAGAAGAAAAAGACACGAGTCGAAAAAATTTTCACAGAAAAGGCCAGTTTGCGTTGCAAATCGTTAGTCGGCTGTGCCGAGTGCAAGGGGTTAACACTCGCAATTAACATTGTTTCACGCCTGGTGCGCCACGCGAAACGCATTCACCTCAAGTCGATTCTTTCGCGCGTTCGCACGAGGAAGCGAGTCGCGCCACCACGGATCGAATCGAACGTTCGTTATTTACGAGTTGGGCGTTGCACCGACACACACGTCGTGCGTCGATGTCAATCTTGCCAGGCGAATCGAAAGTTACGCGAGACACGCGAGATCCGTACGATTTAACATATCGGGCGCAAGGAGTCGTGGCACTTTACATTTATTTTTCACACATGACATTGAAAAAAATCATAAAATAGTAAAACATTAAAAAAATACGTGTTCGTAGACGTTACTTTTGCTTTATATCATTCAGTCCCTCAGTGACCATATATATAATCGTGATTAAACGTTCGCAGTTGTCAGTCAATGATACTGCGCCAGTGGAAAGAGTATTCTTTAAATCCAATATTCTAACTTTATTTAACTTAAAATTTTTATTAATTAATTAATTAAGTAATTTTTTTAAATTTGCAATTTAATATTTTATATATATATATATATATATAAAAGTTATAATTAAAATTATTGATAAAATTAAATAAAATGAATATAAATAAATAAAAATAATTAAATTTATTTATTAACTTTAAAACAGATAAAGTAATCATTTGTGTAAGAAAATTTTTTTAAAATAATAAAATATTCTCATCGTAAAATAATAATAATCTAAAATGTAAAAATTTTATGAAATTTTATAATTTAATATTATTGTAAATCTTAATATTGAATAAATAAATATTCATAATTTAAAAAAATATAATTTAGAAATTTAAAACTAAATATAACAAATAATTTTCTAAAATTTAATTTTGTCAACAAATAGAAATAATAAAAATATAAAATTCAAGTTAGATACTCAAATGTTAGATACTTGATGAAATATCAAATGGCACGGTCAAACTGGAGCCACGGCGAGGATTAAAATCGATGCTAATTCAAAGGCCAGGCGAGAAGGGGGAATTGATGCAAGCCGGTAAATCACGAGATCCGAGGAATCCACGATTATCTCATCGAAAGCGTGGCTGCTGCGTGGCGAGCGCGAGCGAGAGGGCTCCGTCGACACGAGGCAAGAGACAAACGGACACCGCGCCGGGTCACCGGAGGCCCGACGCGGCCCGGCGCGGCTGCATTTCCGCGTTCACGCTGGCGAGCGCCGCCAGGTCGTAGGTCGAATATTCGATAGGCGAACGCCGGCTTAACGGTACACCACGTGCCTTGCCCGGGCTTTTGACAATCCCGCCTCTCTCGCGACTAATCACGTACCGTGCGAACGGAAGTCCACCGACCAAGGAGACCCTCGCCGACCGATTGCCCCTCAGCCAGCGCGATGGGAATCGATTATCGACGCAACGGAGCTGGTGTATCTCTCACGATGCCACGAGAGATGTTGTTCGCGTCTCCGTTTGCGGTGAACGAAGCTCGCAATAATACGCAATAAGTATCATTGAATACTGCTCGTTAAAGTATCGTGTTGACGTTGGTATTTACCAAAACTATTAAAATATTTAAAAACTTGGTAAAAAAAGTGTAGTAAAAGTGGGTAAAAATGGTATTTAATAAAATAAAAATATAACAGAGAGTGACTGATTTTAACATTTTGTTCCAACAAGCGTGAAATCAATCATAAAATAAATATTACGAAAGTTAACAGTGATAAAAAACGAATAGTCACAAAGTGAATTAAATTTTGTTTTTTATATAAAATATAAAATTTATATGGAAATAACAGAGAACGAATGGTCACGAAATGGACTTCACACATGTCCAATACACGCGCCTATCCTAGAATAATTTAAAAAGCTAGGATGATATCCCGTAAAAGAAAATCTATTGGAAGCACGAAAATTGTTTCCAAGAACGCAACTCAGCTACCGTTGCGCGTTGCGAGCATGAAAATTATCCACTCTCCGAGAACGAATGACGAATCATCGGATTATTCGAATTTCGCAAGAATCAAGAGACAACAAACTCGACAGGAGGAATCGATTCGAGCTATTCCACTGCCTTTTAAATCCGCTCGACGCGGGCTAAATGACGAGCTGTACGCTCGACTCGCTCGGTCGTTACGTCCGTGAAATATCCGAGGATCGTGGAGATTTAATTGTTACGCAAAGTCATCGTCCATCTCGTCCGACAAACAATTCCGTTATAAATTATTCAGCTCTGTAATCTCCGTCTCACTCGAGCGGCGATCGCGAACGAGAAGAACGACGAAAATGCAAGTCGAGAGTCGATCAGAGATCAACGAGAGATCGACGAATTCTTCGACGAATCCGCAATATTCCAAATGCAATACTCCGAAAATGATTTGGGACAGATATTACCGTACGTATTATACAGGGTGGGTTTGAAAAAGTCGTAACTTGTTCGTTTTCAATCTTTTTTGTAGTCTTCGCACGTATAATACTGAAAAAATCCCATTAATTACATTTCCAAGTAAAATGATAAAAAATTAAAAAAAACTTTTGCTTTATATCATTCGGTAAACCACCCTGTAGTTTTTGACTCAGTAAATCGGCGATCCGAGAGAAGGAGAGAAGGACGGAAACCAGTGACTCGCGAAATTCCTGGTCTCTCGCTATCTCGACTAATCACGCGTGCCGACCGACCAGGCGTACGCCCCTGAATTAAAGCATTCCGACGTCCTTCCGCGGTTCGCGGATTTACGAAACTTCGCGACTCGGAAATTCCGACGGCGCTCGGAGCTTCCTTCGGCGAAAGGCACGCGCGCCACGACGACGCGTCGCAAAAACGTGCCCCCCGTGCAGGCGTCGCCCCTTTCACCTCGCGTTCCTCCGTGATCTCGCTCGTCCTTTGTGAAAGGATTCTCTTCCGCCAGGAAGACGAGCCCCGGACGAGGCGTGGAAGACGAAAGGGCGATCGGGAAGCGCAATCGGGAATTCAAATGAATCGCTAATCGCGAGCATTTATCCATTCGCGGCGCGGCGAGTCGCGTCCTCCCGTCTCGTTCTCGCCAGCGTGTCTCCGTCGGTTTTACACGCGGGCACCTTTGACCACTGGTACGGCGCCGTACGCAGGCGAGCACGCGGCAAAAAGCGCCGGAGGAACACCATCTCACCGTGGAAGAAGCTGTTACCGTTATTTTTCGGGTCGACGTCGCGGTTAAAGGCGATTAGGGGGCACAAATGCTGTTGGACCTCGACAGGTCGAACCGACTTCTCATTTTCCACCGATGGATGTATCGTTTTTGCTTCGGAGTGAGCTCGTAAGGGAACGTTTCTTTTCACTCGGCAATCGTGTAAACTACCCTCAAAATTGGAGCTCCGTCAAATATCTCGAAAATTACTAAAGATAAGATGAAATTATCTTTGATGATGAATTTAATGGCGCGTACCATTTTGCGGTTAAACGGTGTGTTTTTAACTTAAAAAACCGTATTTTTAACACTAGAACTACCACGCCAGTCAAAGTGACTGGTTTGACAACTTTACGTGACACAACGCGACAAATTATGACTTTTTAAATAATTTACTTTATACCCTAAGAATAATTTAACTTTGCAATGGAAATATATTCTTTATTATACTCATTGTTGTTATTGACGTGTAAGTGATGAAATGTGCCAACCCTCATTTAGGGATCATGGTCTCGTTAATAAAAAATTTAATTAACAATAAACTAAATTAATAATACCGAGTTAATCAATACCAAAAATGTACTCCATAACGTGGAATTCCTTTTGTAAGAAAGTAATTTCGGTAGTTCTGGTGTTAATTATTTTACGATGATTTTTCCAAGTAAATGTTAATACATATTCGAACACAAATTACGGATGAATCGTATTAAACGAATTTAACCAGTTGCAAATATAAATGTAAAGAATTAAATACAGCGAACGGGATAGGCGAGCTAACAACTGCCAACTGTAAATTGTCAATCTTCAATTTCTAAATTCCGACATCGTGGGTATTTTTCCCTTTTTCTTTTCCTCGTTGCGCATTCAAGACGCGTACGTAAGAGTCTGATTGAAAGTGGACACGGGCGGTTCGTGGTCAGACAGCCCGATACCACTTGTCGGACGTCAACCGCACTTGATAGCCTTGATTTTCATGGAACTACCGAACGAGGATAGGCTACCGTGGTATCCCACTAATCCCGATACATTCCGATCGTTCGCCATCAACCGGAATTCCTCCTCCAGCGTAACAGTACATAAACTTTCATTCCATTCATTCTGCTAAACGCTCGAGTTACCCGCAAACAATTCCCTTCCAGCGAAAACCCATCGAACCGTCCTCCCCACGTCGCTGTACCTTCTTCGTTCACTTCTCAGTTCAAAGACTGAAGAAATATTTCGTTCCGTGGGACGAAAATATTTAATTTTCTGCTCGGATATGTTCGACATGTTCATTTGTTAACTTGTCTCAGGACCTATTATCCGTTCTAATTTGTATTAAATTACAAAAGTTACGATGTTTCATACTTAATTTAAATCAACTTAAGTTAAACATTTCAAAACTGAGCACCACAAATTCCAAATGTCCTCGGATCAGAGATCAGAAGAGGAATCTCGTTTCTGTAGTTTGTGACCGTGGACAGATATTAAAACACAGATATCCGTGAAGTAGAGGTTTCTGACTTTTCCTTCCATTGAACTTCCATTCGCTCTCGATACTTTTCGTGCGTCTGACGTTTTTAGAGAGACCGCACAACTCTTGCGATGGAATCCTCGCGAGAGGCTACGCCAATGCGTTCAACCACTCCTTCAAACGAGGCCTGCGACGAAGAAGTCGGGCCCCTGGTCATCGAGACGAGAAAAAGAGACAGAGAGGAAAGAGAGGGTGGGAGAGAGAGAGAGAGAAAAAAGTGAAAAAGTCTGCGATGCCATGCGAGCGACGTGACCTCTCGTCGATGACCCCGGACGAACCGGCCGACGACGACGAGGAAAGGGGGAATGCCAGACCTGAGGCTACGTTCACAGTTCGCCGAAAAAGGCATGCTACACAACCGGCACGCCGATTGTGTTGACCGGTCAACGTGCCTCCTTTGACAGTCGGCTTCTCTCTTTTCCTGGTGGCGTTAATTTATGGCCGATACCGATGGAAATATTCCCCCGTACGACTTCTTCCAAGCGGAGGTGTTTGCTCTGTCCGGTCCGGCGAATCCGACGATTTGCTTCATTCGTTTCTTGCTATCGTTATTTTTGTTTGTTTTTTTATTACAACGAATAATGGAGTAAGACTGTCGAATGACAATAATGGTCAAACAATTGTGAAAGATAATTGATAATTGGTAGAGAGTGACCATTTCTCTGGAGGGAAGTTTTCGTGCAAAGCTAATCAACGTTTCACGTTTAGATCGAACGAACGAGTTTCTTTGTTTGATTTGAAATTATTCGTCGAAACGTTCTGAGAACACTTGGTTGACTTTAGAAACGAACGTACTACGAGAAACATAATCGTTGTTGTTCGCAATTCCATTGCCATTCGCGAGTTTCGTCCATATTTATCAGAATGGGCAGAAAACTCAACATGCGATGAGGAAATTGTAGAAAAAACGGGAGTACTCGGAGTACTTCATTTTTAGACGAAACAATCTTCATCGATATTTCTATAATATATATATATATATATATCGAATTCAATCATTGTTTCTTGTAAAATTCCAACAAGCTGAATGTAGATAAAAATATCGTGAAAGTGTCAATGTATCATTTCATTAGCTACAATTAATTTTTATCGACTTTGTACTTTGTAAACCCTCCCTTTTGATCAAAATATCGAGTTCCATTGCCAAAATCTAAGTGAAAACTGCTGAATGATAGAAAATAACAGACGTTAAAAACCAAACGAGCTCAAACGGTCAGCAAATGGTCGCATGTTGATTTCGTTTAAAATTCACAGCATTGTTGAAATATAAAAATTGTATACGCAGAAGAGTTAAGAAACAAGATATATTCCGCGTCTATTCGGCGATTAGTCGAAACGAGCGTCGAGCAACGCCAGTCGGAGTCAGCGAGAGCTGGCGCGGTGGCAAACTCGTCGCGACGGAGAGAAAAGAGTCTCCGGGGACGAGTCTGCCTATTTATCCATTCCTGGTACGACTCGTTAGTCTCCTTCGACTTTCTTCGACTTCCTGATTGCCTTCCTAGTCCGACGTACCATGTACCTGCCTGGCCAGACAAATTCCGGTCGTTAAAGCTCAAGCGTCCCGCCACTTCCGCGCGAACCAACTCGAGTTGAACCCCGTTTGCTTCGTGCCTAGTCCAAGCTCCCAAAGGGGCTGGCTACCACTGCGACTTTCGCTTCTGCCCAAGCAGGGAAAACTTTCGTTTCCACTGAAAGAAAGTCGTTCTCCGAACTGAGTCACGCTCTTGGTCAGAGAGAGTACCTTTTTCTCTTTCTTGTGGAAAATCGTTAGGTGAGAGAAAATTACGTGGATTTGAATTTCTAAAATTGCAAAATACGAGAAGCTCGCTAAGCTCCAAATTGACGTACTTTGTTCTTCGTATGACATTGACGATTGTCTTTATTTGTACAAAACAAATATACCAACGAAATATATTCTTTTTTATAAAAACGAAAGTTTGGATAAATGTGAACCAACATGTGAACAGATTCGTTCTTTCATTCCCAATGATAAAATTTATGATAATATGAATTTATGATAGTATGAATCCTAATCGCAACGTACGATAATTTATATATTTATAATTATTATATATATATATATATATATATAGCTAACTTTGAGTAAAATAGGGTAAAATATTATATACAGAATAATGCAGCAATTAGCTAAACCTAAACTCGTGTGTTGAAATTGTCTGAAAGCGAAAAATGTATCTGGCAAAAAAATCCCAAAATGCTGCACCATCCGATCCTACCGACGTCGTTCGATCAAATTCCAGCGAGTATCCTCGGTCGCGCGTTCGAAGGCTGCTTCAGACCCGCGTTACGATCCCCGGATGAGGCGGATTGACCTTTACGGTACATCGAGGAACCGTCAATGGTTTAATTACGGCGAGGCCACTTTTTCTTTTCCTTCCCTGAAAGATTTTTCTCTTTACGAGCCGACGTTCCACCCTCGACCAGGCTAAAGATACGCGAAAGGAAGGATCGGCAATCTCCGGCCGTTCGTTAACCACGCTGACGTTACGAGCTGAATTAGATAAGGATATCTTTTCACATTGTCGTAAATGGACGAGGAAGCGAAACGGTGTACCACGGTCGCGCGCGACCCTTTGCACACATTATCCGGCCACGGATCGCTTGACAGTCCGTTATCGTTATCGGCCCGTTTCCAGGAGGGACCATTAAAACGTGATCGAGCGTGATCGACGTGGGAAGCTGCTGCAAACGGTCGACACGCGTCCACGACGAAACACGACGGGCCCGCTTGAGGATTCAATTACGATTAGCTGAAAGAGGGAATCGTGAATCTTTCGAATCCGGGGCCGTTTAGCCCCGAGTTTTGTTCGAGCTTCTCGAGATGGGATCTTGCGATGAGATTCGGCCTGTATACGAGTTCGCCGGGGGACAAATAGCTCGTATAATTGGAATTCATGTAGATGAGAGTCCACTGATACTTTGTTCACGTACGTGATAGGCGTTCTGGTTCAAATAGGTCAAGTTTGCCAAAGAACGATGAAGTTATTTTCGATTCTCTTTGATTATTGTTATTGATTAGCGTTCTTCGTGTATAAACAAATTTTTAAGTCTGTCGTGATTGGAATGCAAGTTCAACAGAACTTGTCTTACGTCAACGACGTAGGATCTGTATCTCTCTTTCATTCACAATTTAAAATCTGACCTGCTTGATACGTCGTGTAACCACGACAGACGGAGTAACTCGCATCGTACAAAGAGTCGTAATCTCGATTTGTTGCCTGTTATTGTCGTACCTCGTAATACGTCTTCGTACATCGCCTGCGAACAATTATGCAAATTGTCCATTGTGTATCACGCTCGTTCGCAAACTCACGTCGCGGAACCAACGTTTTCATAATTCAAGCGCTAAGAGGTTAATAATCCCGCGCAACGTGTCTCGATCATCATCTCCAGCGGCAAAAGACGAGCAAAAACGAGCGACGCGCGGTACGTACGAGCTCTCCGTGCCCATTCCAGCAGCAGTTCCCCACGTTCCACATTCCCTCTCTAATCGACCTCCGCCGAGAGCCGACATCCACCCATAAAACCCATCTCAGCTCGCTAATAAAAATCCTCGAATCTTGAAATTGTGCCACATAGCGGCCCGTGCGATCTAGCTGGGTTCTGTACGTGAGTGGCCAATTTTCAAGACGAGACGGGTACGTCGTTGCGACAAACTTCATTTTGTTGGGAAATATGAATGAACGCGGCGCTTTGTCGAATCTGGCGTCTTTGCGTCAAACTCGGAGGGACCAATTCCGCTAAATTACGTGCGGTCAATAAATGGTCCGACTGAGTAGACCACTCGCAATCTTTTTGTATATCGTTAGGAACTACGAAACATTGTCGTAAAGATCTTGGTGCAGAAATAAGAACAGAGTTTAGGACAAAAGAAATGGGGGAAAAAATCCTGCAAAGCTTCGAGCAAGTAACTTGGGTCGATCGTTGGACGGTGAGCGAGAGGCTCGTCACCTGGCCCGACATCGAAAACATCCACTCCGGCGATTCCACCGTGGAAACAAAAACAGCCAAACGCCTATTAACCTGCCATCGCCGATCAAAACTCGCCTGGCAAAACATGCCTCCGTCCAATAACATGCAGCAATATTTCTCCCCTCGGGTCTCTCTCTCTCTCTCTCTCGACTCTACGCCACCCGATTGCCCGTCAATCCTCGATCACGTCCGCTCCACTTGTTCCGCGTATCAGCGAACCTGCGAAAGACGCGATACGAATAAAGAGGAAGAGAAAGAAAGAAGAGAAGGAGGAGGAGGAGAAAAAGAAGAAGAAGAAGATCCGATGCATCTGAACCGGCGTGACCCAGCGCAAAAACGGTCACGATATCTCTGACGCGGTGCACGGGAGAGGGTACAGGTAACGAGCGATCAGATTTCTATCAGGATGCAACAGAGTCTCTCTCTCTCCTCCTCCTCCTCCTTCTCCTCTCTCTTTTTTTTTCTTCTATCCAAACAACCATCCTCCAACGAAGGCGACGAACTCGGTTTCGGTGGAGACCGAGATGCACGGGAGTAGAAGCAGAAGCAATGGAAGAGAGGCCGGGGCCATCGTGCATCGCCGATGAGAATATGACCCCTGCACGTACCCGCTCGGTCGCGAGGAGTCCCTGGAAGCGTATACAGGCGTCGTGGCGCGTCTCCCGTGGGGGCCAGCAGGCCACGGTAGGAACTGTGTTGGCCACAGGCGGACACCGTGTGTGTAGGTGATGGCCGCGCTCGGTCTGGTGGGAGTACCGCAAGGGTCAATCCACGGTGCAGCGTGGTTATATACCCCGCGCGCACGGGGGCCTCCTCCTCCTCCTCCGACGACGACGACGACGACGACGAGAGCGGGTTCACAGCCAGCACACGACGACGTTCGAACACGCTTAATGGCCGGAATTTGTCTGGCCGGCAGGTACACCGACGAGCCAAGTTGGTCGAACGTTGTGTTCGTGGTCGTTGGCGCTGCCCCACAACGGGGGACGGCCGATCCGCGACGAAGACCCGGGACTACTCCTCTTCTAGAACGCGGATCGCAGCGATCGGTAACCGATCAGCGCCGGTTTTTAGTAGCAGCCTGAGCCGCTACGTGCCACAATTCCCAGTTGACGGATCGATGGACACGCGAAAGCGTATCGTCGGGTGATTTTTAGCGAACCAATGGAAAGATAAGTGAAAACTAGTTATCGGTATTTATTTATTAACCAGTGTTATCGAAATTTACGATCAACTGACTGTCGTGTTGAAGAACTTTTACTTGGCGCTGACTTCTTTCCACGCCAAACGAAAATTCCTTTCAAACGTTCTCTCGAAAATTCTTCGAAATTTCTATTTGTTCAATAACGTAGGATGTATTTTTGCTGCAAACTCTCGAATCGAGCGGATGACACGCGAATCATTGATCGTGGTTTGCGAAATTATAAAAGGCAATTAGCAATTGATAGGAAAAATTTGTGAAAGAATTTACAGAGACAGAAGAGTCACGCGTACCATTTTTCTGTCTTTCAGGAAAAATTAAATATGGCGTCGGATCAAAGGACAAGTTAACTAGAAAGCACGCAGTTCGGTGCTAAAGTGCGATCAATTTCCCTCGAGAGTCGCGACACGAAAATCCCGAAAAGCGAGATTAAGGGGCGAAACGGGCAGAAGCTCGACAACCGAGGTGCCGATGATTGGCGTGTAACCCAATCACGTCATCCTGTCGGGCGAGCTTCGAATACGCCGGGAGGAAAAAAAGAAAACGAAAGACCAGAGGAGGAAGAAACGACCGATCGATTGAGTGCTTTTCACGATCCATTAACTCCGCGAGTAACAGAGCGTTCCTCTTAACGCGATAATACGTTCACGGGTGTCGCGTTCGGAAAACTGCCCGGATGTTAGCGAAACGCAAGCCGCAATTTTTGAAAAGGCGATACAAAATCGACAAGGGGGGACGTGTACGCCGATCGCTTCGAATTACCTCGCCTTCTTTTTTTTCAGAATTTAGTTCGACCAAATTTGCAACCAATGAAAGATGCAAATTTTTATCTTCACCGCATTGTGCATTTTCGAAGAATATATACAAGTACAGGAAAAAGTAAATATATATGACCGTATTACGAATGTACACAGAGTATATAAATATACATGTATTACGTATTTTACAAGTTGAATTTATCATTAAACAGAAATGTTACGCGTACATTAACAAATATAATGTATTTTCGAAAATTAACATTAATATACACAAATTGTGTTTGAAAAATATGTTTAAATTTGAATTATTAAATTCAATGATATTTATAATTATAATCATTTGAATTAAATTTGAATTATTATGCAAAATTTCATTATAAAATATAGTGAACAGAAAGTACTTCGCATACCGTGATACTTCATCGCAAAAGAAACAGAGATCAAAAATATTCAATGTTCGTTCGATCACTTCGAATCGCACCATCCTCTTTCATTCAAGAATTTAATTCGACCAAATTGAAATGCCAAATTTTATGCAGGTGTCTATTAAAATCGGCGAATGAACAAGTATCGTGCGCGTGCGAAACGCCCGATCATTCGGAATTTCATTCCGAATCGGCGAATAAAGCACTGATTAAGGAACGGCGAGAAAAAGTTCCAAGCTCGTTCGTGAAATCGGTCAAAAAACGAACTTCCTGCCCGACGGAACTCTTGCATAATCGAAGCCAAGTAAGGAAGTGATCGATCGAGCAGTCGGTGAACAAAAAAAAAAAAAAAAAAATGGGAAAAGAAAAACACAAGAATTAAAAATGCGTTAATTGAGAGCGGATGACTCGATGAAAAACACGCTACAAATGTTTCGACTCACCGACAATGTGGCGCTCTCTCCTCCCTTTTTCGATCCCCTCGATTTCCTATCTGCTGCTGAAAAGCAAAGAAAGAGAACGGCTGTGAGTCGGTCGATCGGTAATCGCCATGAAATTAAAACGATAGAATTATAACAGAGCGTATGGCTCTGCAAAAATTGGACGTGCCACCGTTTGGAAAAAGTGGCGAGAAAGAATCCACCCAAGTTGGAGCTTGTTTGAAGTGTTCAACAGTTCCTCCCTTTCAACGGACGTTCTACGAACTTTGAAACGCGACACGTCGTCGATCAAAATTTCTCCAGTTTTTGCGCGATTAACGGAACAACGCTGTAAATTGTAAATCAAACTGTAAATTGTGAAAATGAAGAAGAAAAAGAAAAAGAACGATCCGAAACGACTGATTTACACGTTCGGTCTGTCAGGTGTTGCTTTAAAAATAACGTATTTTTAACAATAATACATTTACCACTATCGGTACATTTTGAAAATCGTTCTTATTAATTTATGCCGCTTTATGTACAGCTTAATTAAATAGTAACAATACACTAAATTTTAAATCAAACGACTCAAACAATTATATAATAATATATAATATTAATGATAATGAAATAAAAAGAATTAATCTCTTTTCTATTGTCAAATGGTATCCTCGTGGTGAAATTACCAGTCCCTTTCTATTAGTTTTCTATTCTATTAAACAATCATTTTTTGAAATCGAATGAAATGTTGTAATAAATTGATCGAAATATATCGAGATAAGATTTTCTATTTCTATCGACTGATTATCAATCAAAAGAAAAAGGACAAAAATGTAAGAAATTCTAACAATTCGTCGTCTAACGGGTACAAAGTTCAGTAAAATGGCAGTCAAAATTGTGTAGCAAGTTTTAAATGGTGGTTTTCACAATCCTCAAGATCATGGTGGATCACGGTGGATCTACCAGAGACGAAATTGAATTTTTACAATTTACGAGAGTGTCAAAGTAAAAATTCTAGGAAATGAAGGTGGACAGTTTGCAAAATTGTAACAGTTTAAGTCATTTGCAGAAACTGGTTGTACTTGGCCTAATTTCTCCCATGGAATAACGTGCAAATAATTTCAAAAGTCTCGAATTTTACGTAACAGAGTTATAGACACGAGAACGAATTAATGAACCATTTACCCGTTACGCCTTAATTTGTGCTTGCAACTCTCTCTCTCTCTCTCTCTCTCTAAACGACGATCAATCGTCAGAATTGACTTTCCGCTTCATTTGAGGCTTCCGAAGATCGTTAAACAGGCGAGACTTAATGCGCGAAACGTTCACTTTCGACTGTCTCGTCTTGTTAATTCCAAATTTGCATTCTTAATTCGCCACATTTCTCATTTACTGTTTAACTTTCGTAACGCGAGCGCTCGAAGGGTTGAAACTTCGTTTTAAAATCGACCACGACCACTTTTCAATTACTCCACAGTTATGTGTATTCGCTTCAAACTACGAGATTTCGTTCCTTAAGGAACAGGATTTTGTTCTTTTATTCCCCAACTTCTTAACTGTGGTGCCGTTTTTAACAGTATGTACCTAGAACGCGATGACTCTAATTTGTTCAACTCAATTAACAGCAAGAAAATATATAGAAACAATGTAAAAGGAACTAGTGTCGAAATATTCTGACGTTTCGAAACTCGAAAAATTTACAAATATGTTTTATTCTCCCCCAAATTTAAGTTTAATTCAAGTAGCAAGTTGTACTTATTTCTCTTACGCGAGGTTAAAAAAATTAAACAAAGTTGCCATTTCTTTCACGACGAGTATAAACGCTGTGAAGGCTAAGGAACGTTGAAGGAAACACGGCTGATTCAGCCTGGAATCTGGAACGAGAACCATGCGGTGCGTTATCTATCCGACTTGTTCGCCTATCTGGCCCGGATTGCACGTGTGTGTCGTACACCCACACACGCGCGTCGATACGGTTCTCGGTTACCTAATCGCACCGGTGTTCCATCGTCGACGTGCATTGTCTTTCTTTCTTTTCCCTTCACCCTGCGGCCGTTCCCCACAGAGAAGGCCCAGGGTCCTACGATCGGGACCAACGACGCGTGAACGCGAACTTTATTCGTACCATTACATTTTCTAGTTGGATAATCCGGCGCAGTTGGGAAGCCTGTTGCCAACGGGGGACGTTCCCGGGACACTTGCGCTACGAGTTTTCGACATTTGCCAGACGCATCGTCGACATTTCGCTCGTTGTGCTTGGCGAATTGTTCCGATGGAGAATCATCTTTTCTTGCTTCTTGAAATTTAATCCGCAAGTTGAATGACGGTACGAGTCTTCTTCTATTTTTATCTTTTTTTATCACTGAAAATGATTTTAGCGGGGGTAACCCAAAAAATCGGGCTTCTTCAGGTGCAACGCTAATGCAACGAAAATTAGCAATTGGTTGATTCGTGAGGGGGCGTGGAATAGACCTCGAGTAGGAGTGGCGATCGCGCCTGTAATTTGTTTTGCGTCGATTCAAATGTTTGCGTATCAATAAAATCGTACTGGGGTACAAGTCGTGCAGTTTTTTTCTCTCTTTTTGTTCTTCTAAATTACGACAAAATTTCAGCTTACAATTTCAAACGTTTGATGAGAAGAACAGTATCTCTGTCGTTAAATTGCAAATGAAGCATCGGTATTTCAGGAAGAAATCTCTTTTCGGAAGACTGCAATTGGTCAACAAATTATATCGTATTACTTTATTATAATAATTTGTTACAAGTACATACTATCGCGATGTTATGTCATATTTACTTTATTGTAATCAGCTTTCGTTAAATTTCATTCATACAACGCCAAACGTGTATCACCTCACTTAATACTCTACGTCACAGAACTCGAACGATCATCCTCCAAGCACCAGGACTGTCGAAATCCCCAAGATTGACCACTATTGTTCCATACCTGTTAAGAAAAAGAAAAAAAGAATCTGCTATTCTTTACGAAACGAACGGGCACGCAATCGTCAAGGGGAACCAGAGACCGAGATTCCGAGAGAGGAACGCCGCGAAAGAAGAGGAGCTTGGAACAGCGAGGCACGCGGGGTCATTAAATTCGCTCTCTCGCGATTATCGGCCGAGACTCTCTCTCGGCTCGCCTCGTTTCCTCGTTTTATCGACCGGCCAGATCCCGGTGTTCCCCGGCAGGGACACGGCGCGAGCCGGTCGTTGGCGTTTCGCGGATTCGAGCCGGCTGGAGAGATCGTCGCCGATAGATAGGGGGGCGAGAACGGTCAGCTCGCGGTGGTAACGCGCGAAACGCGCGCTTAAACACTCGGACAAATTGAGGCCGGGCAGAGCGTGTACGCGCTCGAGCCGCGCGCTCCACGCTCCGACGCGTAAATATGCGACCGCGTGGGCCGTGTTCTTGCACGCACGCGAGTATCCAACCCGTCCCCCCGCCCGCCTCTACCCTCCCCTTTTCTCGAGAACGTCTCTTTGGGAACATAACTGGGACTGTTCAATTTTTCTTGATCGCTGTGAAAAGTTTCTTTACTTGTTTATCACTGAAGTTTTTTTCTTTCCTACTCCCGTTTGAACAACTTTTCCTTTCTAGATGGGAGTTTCGGAAGTTCTAGTTTCGACTTTCTTTTTAAATATAATTCATTGAAGTTTCGAATATTTTAAAACTGTACGTATCAATGTAAATCAATTTCATCGATTTAAACTAAACTAAACAATTTGACGATAAAACGATGAAAGAAGAATGTTAAAAATATCAGAAATTTTCGAAATTGGTAATTCCTTCTCTCTCGATTTTCCGCGTCTTTTCGCTTCGTGGCACATGGTACTTGCAAGTTCGATAGATCACACGAGGAACTTAGCTCAGAATTATGTTCCACATCCGACGCAAACGTACTTGCAACGTTCACCTTTGACTAGCCGAAGGTGTCTGATCATAAAGCAAAGACGGCAAGAATCGAGGTGAGAAAGGAACGAGCAGCAATAAACGTCAATGGAAACGGCCGAAGATTAACCGAGATAAAACTAATTGACCACGGCGGAATGAGATAATAACTGGATAAATATCTGCCACGCGTCATTGTTGTCAGCAAGTCGTACGAGCCAAGCGATACGATACTAACTGACTGAATGATGTTTCGAAATTTCAGCGCAACATCGAGCATCGAAAGTTTCAATTTCACAAGTATAACGTTACTCGATCCGAATCGAAAAGAGATCTAATTTCTTTTTTTTGATATCAATGCATTTTTACAGAATTTTGTTCCTCTGCGTTAAACAGCTCGTATAATCGTAATAATTTCAGTCGTCTTTGGATTTCAATTGTTCGAGGATTTTGTCCAAACTGATCTTTATTCCAAAACAAAATAGTTGTACTTTAGTTTATTTTTTAAATTAAATGTTCTGCAATTTTATTGGACGTGCTCTTTCGTCGGATCAGTGGTTACCCAATTTTCGCCCCCGGATCCTAATATTGATCCAATTATCATTCGAATCTTAATTATCCAATCTTACCCACAGATTACCCACGAGAAATCCCATCGTTCCGTCACGTTTTTCACATTCAAAGATCGGAACTCCGCACTTTCTCTCAACTCGAGGGCGGAGGGGGGAGGAGGAGAAGAAAATATAATAAATTCAGCATACAAGAAGAAAAAAAGAAGAGGAAGAAGTTCAAAGAAATCCAATAAATTTCCCAGGCAGAAACAGCGAGCGAGTGCGAATATCCGCGCGAAACGGAACGCGAGGCGCAGCTTGATACAGCGGAGGGAAAGGTTAAGTCGCCCCGCGAACGATACACGTTCGTACGAAAACTAGTAGGGCAACGCGGCTCGTCGCCGCCCCCGGAGGGCTCTTATTATACGAGCCACGAGTTAACCAAATGGAAGGATTAAACAACGTATCTCGGATGAAATTGGTACCACTTGCATCACACCGAGCCACGCGGTTGTTCGTCTGCGTGTCTTCCACCATCCCGCCCCCCGCCCCCCGCCCCCCGTACCTCCCCCGCCGCCAGCTAGCTAAGGTTCTTTCCCTCTATGGCTCAGCCGGCTGGCAGCAATAAATATGCTGATTAAGCGGCAATGTACCGCCGGTTAATTTGCAGTATATCAGTATCCAACAGTACATTTTAATTGGTCGTGAAGCATTATTGCAACGTATAATCAATGACCCCACACATCAACCATCGTCCCTGTTAACGCTCCGGGCGAAGAACTGGCCGACAAAAATCGACCGATTCAACCGCGTCCCTCCATTGAAATAGAACCGTCGTGTCGATGATTCAGGATGGTTTGCCCCGTTCAAAAATTCATATTTTTGAAAGTAGACGAGTAGAGTATAGAAGATTTATCAAATGGTTGAAAAGCATTATACAGACTTTGGATATTTCGTGTGTGCGTACAATATCCAAATAATATCCCATGATACAATAACATAATATCTAAATATTATAAATATTATGTATAACCCGTGTAACTTTGAATCTTTAAATTTTTACAAACG
This sequence comes from Melipona beecheii, assembly GCA_032399605.1. Lineage (NCBI taxonomy): Eukaryota > Metazoa > Arthropoda > Insecta > Hymenoptera > Apidae > Melipona > Melipona beecheii. The sequence goes on along the minus strand of JAUCMO010000501.1, from coordinate 3,612,416 downwards.
TGCAAAAATCCCATCGAAAGTTACTAATTCCAAATTTCTAGCATTATAAAATCATAAAATATCGAACTCAAAAGGTTCCTAACTTGCTACGAATCTCAAATTTTAAAGCTTCTAATTCGAAACTACGAATTTTAACACTGAAAGTGATTTTAGCAGAGGTAACCCAGAAAATCGGGCCTCTTCAGGTGTAACGCTGATGCAACGAAAATTAGCGATTGGTTGATTTGGGTCACGTGATTCGCGAGGGGGCGTGGCGTAGACCTCGAGTAGGAGTGGCGTTGTCCGGTACTGAGCGATCGCGCCTGTAATTTGTTTCGTATCGATTCAAATGCTTGCATATCAATAAAATTTTGCATATCAACAAAAAAGTCGTCTTTATTTCCTAGTCAGAACAGTTGTTTCTGGGCATTTCTTCTTTAATACCGTGAATTTTCCACTTTTAGCTTCGGAAAATTTCCTCAGTATCAAAACTAACAACCTTCGACATTTCGAAACTTCGAATCACAATAATTCAAATTACAAACACTTTTACAAATTATAAATTCTCTAATAACCTAAACCTTTTAACGATTATCCTCCAAACCTGGATCTCGAATCTGAGAACACCGAAACCACTTGTACGAACCACCCCGACACTCAACCGTGAAAACCGAGAGCCCTGCAACGTTCGTTAATTCGCCGATTTCACCGTGAATAACATAAATAACAAACGACAGGGAAAGACTCGGAATCTTGGAGTGAAGGCCGCGAGCGTCGATTTCACGCCGATAATTGCGGCCTCGTCCATTAACGAAGCCCCAGGTTCTCGCGCGAGATATTTCTCCCCCGACGTGCGAGCAACGCGCTCGATTGCGTTAGACGGACAACTGTCGTGGCAAATTTCGTTGCGAAATCGCGAAAAGGTCTGCTCCGCGACACCGATCCTCCGCAACCTTGACGGAACGCGAGGTCCAGACGCGGCAGCAAGCGTGAGACCACGACCTATTTAGTTGCATCTTACCGCGGGGAGAATCGAGTGTCTGCGATACTTTTCATCTGCGTTTGCACAATTCGATCGATCGTTTCGAGCTGTTCTCGTCAAGATGGATCCCCACTTGTGTGAACTTTGGGGGGCAAATACGTTTGCACGATTGAAGTTTGTATAATAAAAATCTACAGATTTTATTTAACCGTGAATGACAATATGACGTTTATGACAACAATATGGATAACAGACAAATAATTCTAGCGTTTAGAATTCTAAATAATTCCAGAATTACTCTAAAGATTCTAAGCAATCCTAAAACAAACGTCTCGGAACCGTTACAGATGTCTCCGAGATTACTATTCTCCAAAAAATTGGGTTTCAACGCCTCGAAAAATTCGAAACGGATTCTCGAAAGTAGTCGGTAGTCTTTAGTTGCCCGACACCCGGTAGACGCGATCCGACTCGTTGCTCAACGCGTCTCGCAAGAGCATAACCTTTGCAGAGAGACGGGCCTTTGCGGCGACGCTGCAGCGAGAAGGGGAAAAAGGCAAAAGTGGAAACAGGCAGCACGTACTGCAGAGAGAACGAACCGGCAATTATCGTCGCGCTGGATACCGGCCGGCGTTATTGCACCGCGTTCTCCACCTTCGATAATTCACCGCGTTCCACGGAATTACGAGCCACTCTGCGTTTCGACTAATCGCGTCGATAACGCGTTCACCCTCCACCTCCCTACGCTTTCGATGTGCCACGTCGGTCGCATGAAACCTCGAAACGCTCCCGTTCGAGTCAACCCGAGAGAGCCACTCTCTGTCTCTCTCTCTCTCTCTCTCTCTCTCTCGCGCGACCGCGAAAATCTATTCGCCTTCGCAGGCTGCTATCTGTTATTACCAGTCTACTTACTTAGGGGTATTAACGAGCCTCCACCTAGTGGAGGCAATTGAATTAGATGGTTCAAGTCGGTCGATGCTCGATTCGATACCCGCGTCGTTGCAACACGCCTTGCTCTTTCGAAATTGAAAGAGACTCGAAATTAAGAGCAGAAGATTAACGCTGGAACTATCAAAGTGATCAAAATTTATAATTTTCGTTGGAAATAACGTGTTTCTGAAAGTTTAGATGATCTTTAGACGATCTTTAGATGAAGAAACTGCACGACTTGTACGATTCGTATCACCGAAAGGCCCAGAAGCAACCGTTCCGATTAGAAAATGAAGACATTTTTGCCATAAAATTTTATCGACATGCAAACATTTGAATCGATAGAAAACAAATTACAGGCGCGATCGCTCAGTACTAGACAACGCCACTCCTACTCGAGGTCTAGCCCACGCCCCCTCACGAATCACGTGACCCAAATCAACCAATCGCTAATTTTCGTTGCATCAGCGTTGCACCTGAAGAGGCCCGGTTTTCTGGATTATCCCCGCTAAAATCACTTTCAGTGATACAATGTGTCAATAGAAGCTTGTGTAATTTATTCCACTTTTTAATGTTTCTGATGAATATTTTATGCTCTAGTTGTCGGCGATTCTAACAGATAAATTTTGCACGCTGAAAAATTTAAACGGTGCGAAAGACTGAATTGTCACAGTGCAACACGTGAATTCTTCGAACTGTAGTCATTCCCAAAGGAAAGTATTGGTACGAAAAACGCGTGTTGCACGAATAATCTCTACGATCAATAACAATAAAGGAATTGATTCGCTCAAACCAGACAAATTCGATATATCGGTGCAACATATCAAAAAATAATACATTCTTGATCTAAATGTTCTTTCTACCACAAATCAACCCCTCTCTACGCACTTTACCCAATCTGAACCCGATAAACCCGGCGCGTAAAAGGACCCTTGTTAGAAAGTATGGCTGAAACGTAGGCGTTTAGCGCTAAAAGCAGACGCGGTGCACTTAAGATAGAGGAAGCAAATTTCCTGCTATATCGGTGGGGTTGGCGGTGGAGATCTGGCAATTGCCGCGTGACTATCAGCGTCCGCGTCGTTCGATCGACTCGTAAACAGGGCGTGGAATAGTATTGCGGGGCTGATAGCGGGGCTGATAGCGGAGCTGATCTCGTGGCTAGATAAAAGGGAAGACGGTAGGGATCTTTACTTTACACTGTCATAACGATCGCGGCCACCGTTCGCGAAATTACGAACGGCGAGAGCGTGTTAATTGAACGAAGCTTCAAACCGGCCGCCCTTATCTGTCGGCTCTAGCAAACGGAAGTGTCGCGATGATACTTTCCCGGCGGGATGTTTGAAATGACAGTCGCGCGTAAGAGATGTTATTTTTATGTACGTTTTATAAATAATTGTGCAATCTTTGTTGGTGTATTAATTTAACTAATTTTAACTTTATCAATGAACTGATGACAATCGAACCTAAGTTTTCGCGAAGAAAAAAATCACAAAATTACGACAGAGTCCGTGATGTGCATTGAGGGTTGGTTGGTTTCTCAATAACGCGTTCAATGCACTGTCTTTCCAAAAATGCCCGTAGACATCTACCGTTGTGACGAACGAAAATCCAAACGTTAGACAAAGTCACGGTACGAACCTGGTACATGATTGAATAAAAATTAAAAAAAAACACAAACTTGCCAATTTTTGACTTGTTTCACTAGATTCATCACGCGAGAATACATGCACCGTGTATTTCAGTACGCATGCAGAACCGTACCGATCTCCATTCCAAAACGAGCGTGACCTCCACCTACGAAATACAGCTCGATACAACCGCGCTATCCATCTCCAAACCCTGCTATTTATCAACCACACGATCAAGACACGAGTTCGATCGTTGAATATTCGCGTCGAGATCGAGAAGGTCGATTCTTGGTAGCTCGGATGGGGGACACTGGAGTTCCAACTGGCGACTAATCGCGATCTTCTGCGGCCCCGAAGAGGGCGGCTGAAATCGAGGGAGAGGACGTTGGTTTTTCTGCTTGCTCCCTTTACCTCCATATTTTCTCGGTAAGGATAATCGTTCAGTGGAACGCGTCCGAAATAAAATTTCACCGAAGCACGTACGAAGAAACTGGTTTCCGGCGAGCGGGCGCCCCTCTCGTCGACAGTCTCCCTTTCTCATTCTCTCTCTCTCTCTCCCCCGTTGCCTCCCCTAATAAACGAAATTAACTTTCCGCGGACGAGCGAACCGAAAAAGCGGTCGCGATCGTCGGAATGCTCGTCCTCCGCGAGCGGATCTCCGCGAAATCAGCAGAATCCTTACAAGGATCGCACGCTTACGTGCGTGCCTCGACACTCGACTGGCTCCAATGACGCCAGTTAAATGAGCCGGTGAAGGACAGCTTTCATAATTGATCCTTTGTGATTGCTTTCTTGTGTTTTTCTCTCTCTCTCTCTCTCTCTCTTCAGCCGAGAGAAACTTCACTTTGCGTTACGAGCAGACAATTAATTCGCGTCGAGTTGAAGATTGAATGATTTGAAATCCGAAGGACACTGTCCTGCGTCTATCCTTGTGAATTTTTCGAAAATTAATGTTCATTCATACATATTTATATATATATATATATATATATAGGTGTTATCAAACCACAATAGAATTTTCATAAATTTCCGATTAACACTTTTGCTCGTTCAACTCTTTCTTGAACATGATAATATAGTAACGAAAGATCATTGATTTTTCATACACGTGCGTGAATTTATCACAGATCAAATTTCATCGTGATATTTTTTTTAATTTTATATGTATAATTTATATCGTGTGATTTTTATTTTCAGCCCTCGCTAATCCTTCAACCCCGTAATCCTGTATCATCAGAACATAGTACGAGAACATAGTATTGGTTTCCGAAATTTCTCCCACTCGAAAGTTGCTTCGCCATTTACGTTTATCCGTTCGACGAATTTGTCCAAAATTTAAAAGTCCACTTTGCATTTTTGTTACGACCTTCTGACGATCTACTTACGAAGTTTCAGTCGACTTGCGAAATCACTGACAAAATTCGAACGCTAATCTACCCTGTGTACATAGCGATGTATATGTTGTGTAACACAAAGCAGTCGCAACACGAAACGATTAACAAACTCGGCTATCTAGCAGGCCGTTCGTTGGACGACGAACAAGAGCGAACGATCGGCGCGGACTATCCGACGAATTTCGCTCGGATGCTTGTTTCCACGGCATTGATCGGCGATCAGGGAACGCTGAATCGGCACGCCACTCGCTCGATTACACGCGTTTATTGCAACGGCGTTCGATTAGCGCGTTTAATTTATCGGCTAGTTTACGCGGCTGAATACGCTCCGGACCTTTACTGCGCCGGAGATATGCTAATGCAACGCGATAGTTAGCCAGCTATCGCCGCGATCGCGACACCGACTATCGCTCCGGGATGGGACCGGCTCTTTGCCTCGATTCGGCCAACTCTTTCGCCTTATCGTTCCTCCTTCCTCCTTCCTCCTTCCTCGCGATCACTGTTTTTTGAGTTGAAAATTGCGTTCTAGGAGTTCCTTTATTCTTTGCAAAACCACGCTCGATTCTTTCGAGGGATAAAGTTCGGAATTTTCAAGAAATTCAAGTCTATTTTGCACTTTGGAATTATTTAAAAGAAATTATTTCGCATGCGACAGATACTTTAGAACGTGTATAATAACGGTATGTCATATTACTGAAAGTTCAAATTCGCCAACCAAAGATATTATGCTATTTTGCGAGTTTTGAATGATGAATTAGTGCAAATTGCAAATGTTATTATATTATAATATATTGTGGTAAAAACGCAGATGTTATACTATTTTACGAGTTTCGAATGATGAATTAGCCTCGTAAACCTGTAATATAAGTACAAGTTGTAAATATCATTTATAATACATTATAAACTATGACGATAAAAACACAGGTATTACTTTTTATAAACTTTAAATAACAAATTATCCTCGTAAATATTACGTGATAATAAATACGTAAATGTTGCAATGTACATATTAAAAATTATAAATAATGAATTTTATAATATAATTCAACTGTAAATAGTAACCATCCAACTATCGTTATATTACAGTGCTGTCCATTAACATTAGTATTCAACGTTCGTTACAACGCGCATAACTACGTATAAACAACACGTGTAAAATACTAGTTTCATCGAGTAAAACGAAAGAAAAAGAAGAAGGCGGAACGACCTCCAAACGCTATCGTTCCGCAGTGCATCGCACTTTCTTGCAAAGGGAACTGATAAAACGAGTCTCTCCTTCACCTGGGCAGAAAGCCCGCGGCGTTCCTTCCTCGGTTTTCCCAGCACGCTTTCACGATTTACACGGAGCTCCTCTCCAGATCGATTTCCAGTCGCGCCACGATCAAAAAGGAGAGATCAAGACTTGAACTTGACAGAAGCGTTTCTTTTTTATTCCCGAGAGAATGCAAAATTTCAGCCCCTCGATGCTGAATGACCAGTGAAAAAATGGAAGATACCGAGAACACAGCAAATTCCATCGTTTAAAGCTTGCACCGGGTTTCTTTCGAATTTTATTTCGGCAAACAAACACATGGGAATTGGTTGACACTTTTTTTTAGTCAATGTACAAATAAATGTATTGCGAGATTTAACAGGAAACTATGACGAAAAACTGTTAATATATATATATATATATATATATTATATAAAATAATATAACAAGATTTTTACGACGACCGTCTGCTTTGGTTGACGATGCAACTGATAAATTCACCAAAGTGCGGTTAATCGATTTAACCCCTTGCCTCGCGATTCTCTTCTCAATTTTAAGGAGTGAGCATCGCTTATTGAAACTGTAAAATTAATTTGAGATGTTCAAAGTATCGAAACGTGATTTTATTAATTTTTAATAATTAAAATTTGAAATTTCACAGGTTTGCAATTTACTTTTTCTTTCAAATCGAGACCTTGAGACTTGCACCGCGAGTACGATATTACGAGTATCAAGGATGCGCGTAAGAATATCATTTGCAAGATCGTTCGAAAAGATCGTTTCGCAAAATCCGAAAGCTCAGTTTCAGCTGCAAACTTCAAAGTCACGCTAGAACGCGAAACGGGGAGGGCGGGGGATCTAGGCCAGTAGCTCACGCGATTCGCAACTCGCGTCGAAAGCGCGCGTAACAGGCGGTGAAAGGTGACGACGACGACGACGGAAACGTTGAATTGAACGTCGGGGATGTCACCGAGCCGAGGTAAAAGTGGGTAACGAGAGTCGGTCGCGTGCCGCGGGAATTAAGCGATTAAAGACGCTCGTCTCGTCGCCGATGGCCGCGCTTGTTTGCGCAAACCGCGCGCAACGCGATGACGCACGACCCTCTCGCGCGATTTCAACTGCGGTTCCGTTGCTCAATGCTACTGGCCGATTGGTTACAAGGATCTCTCGATCCCGTGCCGATTTTTACGCACGCGTGCCTGGAAGAATGACGACCGTCTGCATGAGCTATAATTGTCTCGATAAAATTTCCCTTCGAGGAAAGCGCATGCACAGCGTTTGAAGCGAACGTGCAGATCGGTTGCAGTTTGCTCGCTGTTGGGTGTATAGATATATTCCGACGATCAATTGGAATTTCTGACAGTGAGCTATCGGCAACGATATCGGATGAATTTAGATTAGCTTTGTTTCTCAATCCTCCGCGATCCTGCGTCTAGAGCGCTGAAACGAGGATTTTATTCCAACAGATCCACTGGATCAGTCTGTCTGGATAATGAATTTTGTGTTTTCTTTAGACTATCAATGATACTAAAAATTTACCAATTTAATTTTGAAATAACGAAAGGATCACTGTCCAGATCCTTTCTGCACTTTGATTGTTCAAGATTTGGATAAAAAGAATAAAATTATTTTAGATTTTGCACTGTGATATAATAATGCAATGTAAGTCACTTAATACCTGTTACCACCTGAAATTACTTTGAAATTCATTTTTCACGCGAGAAAACGTTTCAAACAAAAGTTGATAATAAGTGTGATATTAACTGTTGAATGCAATGATTAAAACTCTTTTGCTTGAAACATTGTTTCATATGACGAATGCTTTGTGAGTCATCTCAGATAACTCATCCTGTGTATATGTATGTATGTACAATATAATACACTGTAGTATTAACATATAAATGTGCTATTGCAATATTATACTCTAACGTATTGGAGTGTATAACAATTATACTGTGTCTCATCTGTTTACTCTATAAAAATTAACGCGAACCTGATCATCGATATTCCAATAAAACTAACGAACCACTAAAGAGTTAAAAAGACTACACTCTACCGTTTCTTAACATCTGAAATCGTGTATTTCAACAACTAGGAAATATATAACGTTTAATTATATAACTTTGCCATTTATTTTTATTCGTGCACAGTATATTTGATTCTGTTTTCATACGACGAAATGCGTACGTTTGAAACGAGCCGCTAATTATTCATATCACGTTTGTGCCTTAAATGAATTTAAATTTCAGATTTAAGTACGATTCCGTAATTTTCTATCCATTTACGACGCACGCGCACGAGGCTGATCGGTCGCTTAATACAGCCTCGGTCTAACGTAAGATCCATTAACAAGGATCTAACTCCAACGAGAAACCAAAGGGAGGAATTCCAGCGATTCGCGTGCAACGACTCGAGCCTTCATTGTAATGGAATCGAACGAACCTTCGAGCATGTTAATCACCGGGCGTCTCGACGAGGAACACGGAGAGAGTTTTACACGGAAAACGTCGTCGAAGGTTTCGTCGTGATTTTGTTCCTTCTTTTCTTCTTTTTTTTTTTTTTTTTTCCGCCCCCTTCTCCGTTTAATGGAGTATCGGAAGGCTAGGCGAGTGGACGCGATGGAATCTCACCTGGTGAATTCCTGGCGAGTCGAAGGTGGCCCGGTTCCACGTAAAATCTCCTCCTCCTCCACGGTCGAACTCGCCGAACCGATGACCCAGTGACGTACTAAACAAAGCCTGGCCCATTCTCTGGCCGGTTTTTCGCGAAAGGCACGCGGCGGACCGAAAGGGGAACTCGTCCGTCGTGGTCGGACCAATTCAGTTACACACCACCAAACGTGCGTTTCGCTTCTTCTTTTATATTCGGAGAAATGGAAATAACCTAACCAGTAAATAACGTTATTATTATTATTGCTCGTGCAGTCATATTACACATCAGCGTAATTATTAGGAGAATTCAATCTCGCTTCGTAAAACATTCTTGCGGGATCGTTTTCGACAAACGTTTGTGTTCAAAATGCATAGTTTGCGATTAGTTAGGATTAGTTCGTTTCTTTTCGATAATCCTTTGAATTATAACGTCGAAAGTTACACTATGCGGTACTATGCGGTTTCGATTTAAAAGACAAAAGAAATTACTGTCTTGTGGAATACGAACTGGAGTTTTCAATTTCAATTCTTCGAACTGAATGTTTACCGAACAGTGAGGAGAAAATCGCGAGACAAAGAGTTAAGTTACGACATATTTTATTCTGGTCATAACGTTATAAATGTTACCTACGATATCTAGAAAAGAAAGAAAGAGTCACTTCTTCGAGTAACTTACTTTGAAAAATCAAAGTTGTAATTGTAATATTTTTATTTAAAAAAAAAAAAGAAAAGAATGTAGGAATGTAGGAACAAGGGTGTACATAGTATAAAACGGACAGGTATATACAGCACAGAATGTACAGTGTGAAAACTAAAAGAAGAAATCCTACTTTCCACGAGAGGAGGATCGACAATTACACGCTATCGCCGACTCTTTAAGACAAAGAGATGTTGCTTTTTTCCTTTGCTCCTCGCGATTTTTCCCTTCGGGTTCGACTTTCTACGAGGACCCATTCAACGAAACGGACTGTTGTTCATCGGTGGATCTCGATCGAGCCGGTCGTTAAGCGTCGTTCATCGGGTTAGATTAATCATCTGTCACTGGCGGTGAGATGCGTCAACCGGTACCGCGTACTTTCACTCTCGGTCCTGGCTTCAGCGGAATTTTACAACCGCGCGGTGACGCTGTTTCCAACGGACGTCGTACGTTATCTCGTTTAATGCCTTCGACCCGGTTACCACCAGATTACCTTGTCGCTGCTCGTTTTATTTTTGCAACGGAGGCCATCGCCAACCCCTAACTGGAATATACGTTGCGCGATATAAAGGATAAACCAACCTGCTGCCCTTTCGAGATTCTTACAACCACGATCACTCGAGAAAATTTTCAAGAAACACGATTTCAGTGGCACGTTTTAATTTTCTCTTCGAGAGATGAGTAAATGTACAATTGAAACGCGATGTATGATATTATGCAATGATTGATCATTATTTGTGATGTTACATTTAACGTTGACTCATTCAAGATCAGGAGGACCAACTCTCCAGGTCTCATATTGGGTGACTTTAGAATTTTACACATTTTTATATTTTTTAAGAAGACTTCACTGATTTGTTCTAGTCGCATTTTATTATAAAGCTTGAAAGAAAGGTCTTGAAAAAATTATACATCAACCCCTCGGTAATAATGATAAGAAAATAAGAGAACGATAATTTGTGTCTCGCTACTTCTTTTTGTGCTAAAAAGCGAAAACATGACATCCTCCGGATACTTGACAAAAATTTGATCATTTGTGACTTGTCACCTGTCGTTCGTGTGAAAAATTAATAATAATAGACTAAAGATTTCGACTGTGACAGTTACAATGATCAAAATAATATTCAATTTGATGAATGATGAAAGAGCTACAAACTCACGTTATATTGAACATACAATCATTTTATCAGCCACAATTTAACAAAAACGTGACGTTCACAGCAGGAGTAGCGTTAATAATTGACAAATTCCTTTATAAAAATTGAGCTCGCCCTGTTTGTAGGGTTTCGTAATCCCAATCGCCGTCAAAGTAATCACTTTGACCCGTAATTATAAGGTTTGCTCTCCTTCGGATGGAAACAGCAAAAAAGAAACAGAACCACTCCAACCCCCTGGCTAATTGGATCAACTACCAACCAACCACGCCTCTGATCGATACGAAACGCACGAAAGTCCTAAAACGCGATTAAAATTGTCGCGTTTAATTACGCGCAGCAGCCAATCGTCCAGGAGAGGGTGCGGCCGAAGGGTGCGCCCGACAGTGTCCCACAGGGAAAAGAAGAAAACGAAAACAATCGACGCGTGTCATTGCGAGAACTTAATTATTTCGATACCGTTCGTTTACATTTTGAAGAAGTAGCAAGTGAAACGACACTGACTTCCATATTGTTAGAATTGAAAATATTGGATCTGTCGGATACTGGAACACTCTTGTGAGAATTTTCTCGAAATTTACATCAAAAATGTGACAGTCAGTGGCTGTCACCTGTCGAGTGCAGAGTGGAACCCGAAAAAGAAAAAGAGAAGAGAGTTATTAAATTAGTAGATAAAATCGCAGAGTATTCAAATCCTCCAACCCAATATAATACGCTCATCGAGCATGTTATAATTTGGTTAATTTCAGACGAATCGCATCGAAAAGAAAGAAAGGAAAATCGAAGGAAAGAGCAACGAGGAGAGTATCGAAATTAGAAGGAGAAGAGAATCGAGGGTTGGGCAGCCGTATTGGGAAACGCAATCGCAGGGGACGGATGATTACGAGACGGATAGAACAAAGGAGAAAATGTGTCTGGAATGACGACGACTGTTGCAACCACTGCCCCGGCCCATTGTGTTTGCTTAATACTCGCCGCGACTTTAATTGTCGACTGTCGATCGCCGTTCGCTTAGGAATTCCGCTCAACAGCCTCGATCGACACGCTTCTGTTTGCTTCGTCGAGAGGAAGAATGTCACTCGCGAATTCGACGAACGATCGTTGCCATCGAAAATCGTTCGCGACTCGTCGATAGACTTTTACCCCTTATCGTTCCCGCGATGATGCTTCAAAGTGCAACTTTCAAACTTTCAAACTTTTGAAATATTGTTTTATTCGACTTGTGTCGAAAAATGATAATCGTATGAAGAGATATCACGGATGAAGAGGCTGCACTTTTAAAAATATGAAACTGCATAAAAATCCACAGTCGTTGTGAATGATTTATGAATTTGCGCAATTTATGGGAAATGTAGGAAAACTTTCCGGAACGAAAATAAACCGGAGAAACGTGTAAAAATTCTAAAAAAGGAAACAGCCGTTACGACACTTGACAGATGAAACAAATCTTCCTGCAAATTCCATTTGTCACGTCCATAAATTTGCATAAACATCGACAAACTAGAATTTCAGGTGTATCATCGGAATAAAAATACGTACCTGTTTACCTTCGGATATTTCTTTCTACGAAAACAGTGATTCTACCTTTCAAAATATTTCTGCAAATACATGACGTTTATTTCACTACGAACCTGCGTGAAAAAGAAGAAAATTTTTTTCCTCGAGTATCGGTAAAATTAGCAGCGACGATAGAAAGGTAAGGGTTGAAAGTGCAGGTACGTGAAAGGGTGATTTTAATAAAATGTAACAAGGGTAACGAATAGAAATCCGATATCTCGATTCGATCCAATTACCTAGATTGATATTATAATAGAATCTTCGAAAGGGGGTCGCGGAGAGCTACGCTGTGACATTCAAGCGAAATTATCGACTATCCTCCGGCTTTTATTCGATCACGTCCCAACGATTGCTTTTAAAACGATAGGATCTTAAATCGTGTCACTCGGCGAAATACAGCAAAATTTAACGAAGAATTTGAAATCTCTTATTTGACGCTGGTTCGTTCGAGCAAGAAAATGACTTTCCATCGAATTACTTTTATTACACGGTCATTCAGTGAAATATCTTGCGTCGCGCAAATTTCACTAGAGACGATCTGTCAAACAGTTTCAGATTTTCATCGTCCAACGAAATTGAACACCGTTTGAAACTGTTTGACACTTTCCATACACCGTGTCTTTTATTTTTGTAACGCAGATATATTAGAAGAGTGAAAGATCACTTGCAAATTCGTTCAATTAATTTCGCCTGATTTAAAGACTCCCTCGTTACTCGAAAATTATTTGAAAAATATAATATAAAGTTGTATTGCATAATTTAAAAATAACAAAATTCCCCCCAATTCCAGTAGTGGAATTCCGAACCAAAATTCCGAACGATCGATAGCTCATTGATTTCTTTGAAAACACCCGTTTCATCATTTTGTTCGTTGTACGTCGCCGTCGCCTCTTACGCGACGAGCAGTGAAGCGTATTTCTCGGTCGGAGTACACGCGTCGCGGGATTTCTCTAAATCTCTAATCGACGAGACTTTCTAACATGCATCACGGCTGAAAGAGGTTATCCGCCGCGAATTCAGCTAATTGCACGTGTTCGCGATCTGGTTAACAGGCCGATGAAAAGAGAAAAAAAGAAGAAAAAGAAGACCGTGGACGCGCGTCGCTGATCGCGCGAGCCTCTCGTTCCCTCATTCGCGCGCAAGAAACATCGAAAGTAACACGGAAACTGTCCGCCCTTTCCTTTTCTTTCTTTCTTTCTTTCTTTCTTTCTTTCTCTCCCTTGCCGCTTGCCTCCGTCCGTATTTATTCCAAATTTCGTTAACTTCTTGTCACGCGAAAACGAAAGAGCGGAAACTCGTCTTCTTCTCGTTTGAGATGGAATTTCGGAACTGACGAAAACGTAGATTTTTTGATAATTGTGCGACGAAATATTCAGAACTATATCTTTCTAACTGACGACATCTCGATGCGTGTAAAATTTTGTGCGCCAATCAAAAAAATTCGACATTTTCTACATTTCTCTATTTCACGTTGCACGTGAAAGGCCTTGAAACTGAATATTACTCGCAACTGTCTCGGCATTTCTTGTTATCAAAAATATCGGAAATACGTGTCGTATATTATCAGAAGACATCAAAAATATATATTATATATTATATTATATTAAATTGAATACGTTATATAATGATAAATATACTAATGTGTAATACAAAATATATGTCATTGTTACATATTGAAAAATACCTGCGTAAGACGATACTCCACAAGAAAGATGGCGTCAAATTGGCGCGAAGGACGCAAGGTACAAAGCTTGAGGGTTGTTTAACGAGACACGTGCTCAATATCTTCGCAAAATTTCCACCCAGAATCTGTTGTGCAACGTCGCAACGAGGAATTGATTGGAATTGGCGATAATGCGAGCAGTGTAATTTACAGACACTTAGCGGCACGTTTCGAGGCTCTCGCTGGAACATTGTCCAACAAAGTTTCACACCGTCAAATAATCACCCTCCAATTTGTTTCACATCACAACAATTTCACGCCACCAAAGGCGTGTATTATCTCCCTTTTTGCCCGGAGCGTGTTTGCACAAAAGTTTTTTCACGCTATCGCATTCACTCTGCGTGTGTTCTCTAAAATTGCATTCAATTTGCAATTTGCGGTAAAAGCCCGAAGCTCGTAAAAAAGTTTTTCAATCTGGCGATCAACGGCTCGCTTTGTTTTGTTTTCGGCTCGAATTTAATACCACTCGGAACGTTCGAAGAGAATCTGGTAAATAATGCCAGGTCGATGATCGTGATTTTTACGTCTGCTCGTTCGAAATGACGCCAATGCGAGGATCGTGAATATCAAACGCGACGAACAATTCACGTGTAAATTGTCTCGCAATTCTACGTACGTAATCTACGATCGATTTCTCAATTTCCAAGAGATAAAGATAAACAACGAAATTTTCGCTACAGATATTTGAAAATATCGTTCAAATTCTTACATTTGTTGTCTTACTAATAGTCGATGAGAACCAACTTTGGTCGATACTGTAACGAGGGCAACCGACTACGAATATCATATCAGTTTCGATCAATTTTGCATCACTTCGTCGTGTCGAAGTGTTCATTAAATTGAAATTATCTTTTAGATACTATTTAAATATCAAATCCAACAACGATCGAAATATTTTATAATTGCTTGTATCACTGCGTTACTTTTTAGTGCGTCGTAGTATTAGACGTAGAAATTAATTCAACATAAACTTGCCATTTACTTGTTAGTCTCGCTCTCATAGCGACAGAAAATTTTCACTTCAGCATTTCAATGAAATTTCAACGATTTCAATTTTTAAATTGAAAGCCATCGAATTAACGTTGGATCGATAAAAATCGTGATAATACGTGACAGAAGAAACCACTCGACGTCGTTCGTAGCAATAATTTGTCAGACGAATCAAAAGAAAAAAGAAAACGAAACTGAAAAGAACTGTTGGCGGAGATCGGCGACGTCGATTCCCGAAAGTTCACCGCTCGCGCACGCTCGCCGGCAACACTCTAGGCTCATTTCCCGAAGAGGAAAGGCAATTCAGTCCTAGTCCCTTAAATCGTCCAGAACGAAGTGGCCGGGACATTTCGTCGCGGATACTTACGAGCCTCGGTCACGAACACGCGGCCATAAAAGTCGCCGACTCCGTAGCAATTCCTCTCTCTCTCTCTCTCTCTCTCTCTTCGCGTCTGTCACGCGAGACCCCGAGAAAAACTCACGTAAATTTCGTTTCACGCTCTTTATCCAGCCCGTTCCATTAACGCACCGGGCGAGTAACAGCCTCGCCATCGTTCCATCCGTCGTTTTTGTCAGGCCGTTCTTTCCAGAGCGGAGAGGGGACGAACGAAGCTCTTCGCGCGCGGCAACCGGGGGAAACGAGATTCGCGATGCTTTCGAATTAGAATGTACGTGATACGAGGATTTTGTCCAAGTATCGTGGACGATCGCCGCTGAAGCGCAGGATTTGTAATTTCTAGACAATTCTAGATAATTTCCAAAAAATTTGGACAAGTGTAAATGTAAAAATCTAGACGAGTGCGAGTGTAGACAATTTCTGTATTTCGCAAGCAAATCCAAGGCAACGAAATCGCACGAACGAGGATAAGACGTGATCTTTTACAAAAGAAGATGAGATTTTGAAGAAAAGGATAAGACATAAAAACTCGGAGCACGAAGTGACAAGTAATATTAATAGCTGCTACGTGCAGATTAAAATCACAAGAGAATGTAGCTACGAAAGATAAATGTAATTGTATCACTGAAATCTCTCGTAGATCCTGGATCCCAGCTGGCATTTGTCAAGCATTCAACTTGGTTAATCTCAGACCGGTGGTTATCCTACCTGTAAACACAAATCAAAAATGTGGAATTAGATGTTTTTGTAGAAAAAGTTTCATTTTAATGAAAATTACAATACATACAATTACAGAAAATACAATTCGCAGTAAGTACCAAGTAAAATATCCAAATTTGATTTTCTCGAGATTGCTAAAACGAGCAATAACATAACGAGTATAATGGACGGTTCCTAACTCGAGTTTGCAAGATTGAGAATCCTTTCTCAACTAAAGTTTGAGAATTCGCTACCTACGTAAATGATAATAGAGAACGAATAGAAATAAAGAAAGCAAACGTTAAGACAACAGTCTTCAGATTAAACGAAACGTGCATCGTCGACAAATCCAAGACAAAACCAGCCAGCGAGTCGATCGGTCCGACAACTCCCCAAAGCGAATCCCCCATGGATCGTCCACCAGCCAGTTTGTTACACGGCCCTCTAACAACGTTGGTTTACAGTTACGTCGGTGGACTCGACTCGTTCGATGGCGAGACACAAGCTGAAAGCGAGGACACGTTTCGAGTCGGTTTGCATAGCGACTCCGTAGCCTGGCTCATCCTCATCCTGCTCAGGCTGCTGCCCGTTTCCCATTTGCAGTGCCACGCAACGAATGCCAATCCCACACACGACAAGCCGGGATACGCCGACCACGGGATTCACTTTCTCGTCACGTATCAATAACGTCTGTCGTTCGCTTGCCACGGCTTCCTTGTACCCCTCTCGCGCGCGCACGTGTGTGTGTGTGCGTGTTTGAGTACGTTTGAAGGCGAAACCAGAGGAAAGGGAAAAGATAAAGAAAGAAAGGGGAAAGAACACGCGTTGCGAAATCGAACATTTCCAGCTTTTTAATTCGCCTGGGTTAGAGATCGGGCATCGTTTGTACGAGACTGACACTTGAATGTCGGGGACCGTGTTCTCCTCTTCGATCGTCGATTTCTTCCAGCGTGTAGACGTCCGGGATTAGACGTCCCTGACGTCTCGACGCGGAGTTTAGGAAAGCGTAGAGGCGTTTCGACTCTTGAGAGAGGAGATCTTGGTCCGTCGGTGCTTTCGGCGTTTCTCCAGCGTGTCGTAAATAATTTTTTTAATGACACACGTACACGACGACGACGAGTTTATACGTAAGTATCACAGTACATGTCCATAAGTATTTGCGAGTGAGAAAAATATACCTTGAATGAAATTCTGATCTAATTTCAGTATTCCGTCTCGGACAATTGTGTGTTAGTCGATACGCATTGATGGCAACTACAATTATTATACGTTCAATCAACTTTGTTTCGTTAATCGGGTACACGATTAATATTCAGCACATCGAAAACTAACGAATGATAAATAATTTTACAAGTCAACATCCTATATGACACGACTCTATCGAGCAATTTTTTTGAATCGCGATCCAAAAGAGTCACGCACGTTACCTCGAGGCCATCAAACTGCGAAACTGGACGCGGGCTACCGAGAGTCTGAGATTTCGAGTTTCGGGGGAAATTAAAAATTCGCGCACGTTCCTTAAACGTATCTTTAAACGCCGGCGAAGAGGGTTGCGAGGGTTGAACGATTTGCGGCGCAACAGGCACGAAAATCAGACGTCGTGCAGCGAATGGCAATCCCACGCGCGTACAACGTAACACAAAGGCTCGACTTTCTCGTCACGTATCGATAATACTTTGTCAAATCGTGTGTCGGCGCCGTGGCACTTCCTGTTCCTTCCTCGACCCGCTTGCACTCGCTCCTCGTAATTTATGCGTCACAGCCACTATAGAAATATTATGTCGTCCGTCGGTCGTTCAACTCTTCGCCTCGCCTTCTACCACTTTGTTTCTTTTTTTTTTTTTCCCCCCCTTTCTTCGTTCTTTCTTCTTCTTCGAATCCTATCGTTCCGTTCTCACGGATTTAATTTTCCTCAATTTCGCGTGTATTCTTCCGCGCGCTACGCGATAAAACGACGAGACTGAGTGGTTTCAAATGAATAACCGGCCGATAAGATCTGCGATAGGAGCAAAAAGTTTGCAGCAGTGTAAAATCAAAGTGGAAGATACACGGGTAAAAAGACCTTTAGGCGAAAATTGAAATGGATAGAAATATAATTTAACCAATCTTTCGATTTTTTTCCTGTTTCTATCGGATCTTTTGAAGAATAGCTCAGGCTATCAAACGAGTAGAATACGGTTATTTTAAAACTTTATTTTAAAAGTTACGTGATTTTATTATTATACGTACTTGTACAAAATGTTATGAATAAGTGAAATAAATAAAATAAATATTGTGTAATAAATAGATGAAATAAGTTAAATTACAATTGCAAATAAAAAGAGTGATATGAAATTTATAAATTGAAGTAAATTGAAATTAAAGTTAAAAAATAGCACGCAAGTTGATAAATTTAAGCATGAAATACATTTTCAGGGCTAAATGATCTACTCTGAAAGAATAAGAACGATTCTCGTTCAACGAGCGCTGAGTTATTTTATTAAAATTATATAAAGATTATACAATGTAAAATAACGTAACGCAACATAATACAATATAGTACAATTTTAAAATACCTATTCACACTTTTGTCCCAAAAACTATTATTCACGTGGTGAATTTATGAGAATTATGAGAACAAAGAGAAAACCGCGAAAGTGACGTAAACATTCACAAAGTGTAATCGGCATTCCTTCACTGATAAAAATTCCGTCGACATTCACGTTGCCAACCGAATACCGAAAAAAATTCCGGGAATTCGAGCTTGACGTGAAATTCCAGTCGCGTCGAGACTCGGCTATGCAAATTTCAGACAACGAATTCCGATGCCAATTTCTTTCGTGGTTCAACGAGATTATTCAACAGTCAACAACAAAATTGTATCAGTTCAACCCGTCTATTAAACCAAACACAAGAACCCCTAACTAATTAAGATAAGCTAAACTTCTAGTATTCCAGTATTAAATCAGACACAAAAATCCCAATTAATTAAGCCTAACCCTCCACTTTAATATTAAACGCAACAAAAGTGTCCAAATTAGTCAAATTAATTCTAATTTCTAATATTCAAATATTAATGCCAACACAAATCTGACAATGTTCTCGTCTATAATTCACCTGTGACAATCGAACATCCTCATCAAACAACTTCAAACTTATGACTCGCCGATAAGAATCAAACGTCTCCAAACCGGCGAAGAACACAGTCGAGAGAATATCGTCTGCGGTTCATCTGTGACAATCCAGCCCATCAAACAGCCCCAAACTTATGACTCGTCGGTAACAACAGAGCATCAAACAATCCCAAACCGTCGGCAGAAAATCAATTCTCAATGAGTCGAGGAATAAGCTTCCGATTCGCGGCGTTACGCAGCTCGGAATCGGAAGAAACGAAGAGAGCCAAGTACAGGCGAACGGCCTCGAGCTGTCGATCGAGACCGCTGAGAAGGTCTCGGGCCTGGCCGGCACGCGGTTGCACGAAGACACACGAGCGTCGTCGTACGAGCGCATTTGCGCAAGAGGCATAATTATGGCCGAAGAGGAAGCGAGCCGAGTGCGTTAGCGCACGTAGGACGAGCGTTGAACGATGAACTTGACACTGTGCGCCGGCAGGGGAACGGCCAGAGATCGCGAAGCGTGTACTTACTCGCGAGGAGAAAGAAAGAACGAGTGATATCCGCGTGCTCGCGCGCGTTACGGGGTTCTGCTAACCGCCTACCCATTTTCCCCGCGATTTCTTTCTCGTTCCCGCCAGATAAACCATGTTTCTGACAACACCGATACGCACGCACACGCAGCTCTTTCCTCCTGCTTATCTCCCGCCGCGAAAGTGACGAAATATTTAAGCGCACAAGCGCGTTGTGGTACCGCTTTCTCTGGTTGTTGAGAGATAGCACGGAGCAAAAGGTCCTATAAATCGTCCGTTTAGAAATTCTGCACACGCTCGCTGAATTATGAACATTTCGCGGACGTTAATGTTCGCTTGTTTGTTGAACAGAGATTTTGAAAGATCTCCAACGACCAACGTTAACCCTCTGGACTCGAGTTGCTTTCAATCCTTGTTGAAACGCATCCACCGTATTTATCTTATTAAATATTGGGTGAATTAACGTACGACGACAAATTTATTGTTATTTATTTTTATTTTATCGATTATCCTTTATCCTTTATAATTTTTTCAAACAATTCCAAAATTTTCGTGACAAATTTGTACTTTGTCCAAACTTTCCACATTGTGAACTTGTACGTCACCTCCAACCTCCAGCGTGGAAGTGACAAAATACCTCAATTGATAACGGATCTCTCTCTCTCTCTCTCTCTCTACGTAAATACGTATTTTCGAAAGGGGGCAACTAAACTTTCGCCTCCGTGATTTATCACGGGAATGAAGCGCCAGTTAGCAGCTCGCTCTGTTAAATTGTCGAAAGGAGAAACAGATTCTCCGCGCTAAACTGACACGTACCAGCTGCGTGTGATATCCTTTACCGCTCGCCTTGGACTCGCCGTCTATCTTAATTCGCGATCTAAATACGTCACGCCGCGGTGATCGCTCGACACGTCAGCGCTACGCTGATGTTGGGGACGATGTGTTCGCCTCGGAGCCAAAGTTTACCCGCGGTATCTCCATCTTCGCGTTCTCGCCGTTCCATTTAACGTTCGTATAAACGTCGCGGACCTCCCCGTCGTCGCTAGCGAATCGAATCTCAAAGCTATCAATTAAACGGACTTTTATTCCTTTTGGCTCCTTGTGTTCTTCAAGTGCAGCAGTAAATGTTTTTTTTTTTCCTTTTTTCTCAAGTTGTCAAACGTTGACTCGAGAAATATTTTTATTTTTTTGGACTGTCTCTCGTAAATCATTGAACCAATTAAAAATTGTATATTTTTACGTCATTGAATTCAATTTGACTATATTTACATCCTCCGATACTTTTGTTGCCAACAAGTAACAGCTTTGTATTACAGTGAAAAAAATTGAATCAAAAATTGAAGAGATTTTTTTGTTTGAATCATCTCTCGAAGGATCTAACGATAGTTATTCAGGATATTTACTTTAAATGTTATAAATATTATTTTAATGCTTTAAATATTTTCACTGAAAGTAAATTTTATAATAATTTCATGTATATTGAGTTGAAGTACCGAGAGACTTGCAATCTTGTAATCTTCGAATAATTCGAAATACACGGAAATATTCGTTCGTCACGTGTTTCACGAGTTTCAATTGTAAAAGTATAAATATTAAAGCAACACAAGTGTTTATGAAAAGTAACTTTTAAATATCCTTCGAATACAGAGGAATTTAACCACTAGTATCTCTGCAAATAATTCCACGCGAATTGAAACAATTTACACCATTGTGACTTTGTTTAAAATTTATTTTAAAAACTTCAATTTCCATCAGAAATGTTCAAACGAATTTAAATAAATTAATTATACGCAATAATTTATTTCATTGAACTTTCACTTCGTCGATTTTTTCGTGTGGCGAAGATTTTTAGATACTTTAGAACGTAAGAAAGCCTTCGAGAATGGAGAGGACTCCCATTTGCATCACACAAACTCTTAAGAGCTCTTTTACTACCTCCGCTCCTAATGAAATCTCGATTAATCGCCAAGCGTCGTACCAGCCACCGCAAAAGATTATTACCGCGAGCAATCATTATCCAGTATCAATATCCTGCGAATTAAATAACGGTCGGTTACCAGACTAGTAAAATCGTCGGATTATGGGTGGAATAAGGAAATGGGTGAATCGAGAACGAGTGATGGCCTCGTGAATCTCTGTTATGACTGTTAGAACGCTGTTGTATCGAGTTAACTCATCTTCACTATCCACGAAGTTAACCTTTGCGAAACCCGCAAAGGGTTATTATATTATTATAAATTAATAATATAATAATCGACAATGTTAATTAGTTGACCCAAATCGGGTTAATTGTTCTTTTTATCTGAAATTTTATCTGATCGTGGATTACATCGAATTTTAGCGTGTGTTCGGGACACTGAGAAACGAATGCCCGCGATTTTTATAATTCGTGGTCGAAAATTTAAGATTTAAGACTTCTTCTTTTTTTTCCTTTTGCTTGATTGTGTTTCAAAATGGTCATTAATCATCGTTAACGTTAAAGACACCATTCCATCATAAGTGCTCTGCTCTCGGGACACATTTCACTTTTGATATTTAGTATTTGTGATTATATCATTATTCACTTTTTACATTCAGTAGTCAGATGATGAAAATTTACACTTGCACGAGTGTTTTATAACAGATTCGTATTATAACGTGTATTATAACTATCACTGAAAGTGATTTTAGCGGGGCTTAACTCAGAAATCGGGCCTCAAGTGCGACGCTAACGCAACGAAAATTAGCGATTGGTTGATTTGAGTCACGTGATTCGCGAGGGGGCGTGGGCTACCTCGAGTTGCTTCTGGGCCCTTCAGTGAGACGAATCGTACTGGGGTCGTGCAGTTTTTTAATATTACGTATATTCAATATTACGTATATTTCTCCAGCTTTAAGATAAGTGTACAAATATTTGTACAGCTTTGAAACGTATTGTCCAATTTTTCCAGCTTCGGAACAGAGAAACTTGCGACTGTTTGAGCGGCGGGTTGGAAGTAACAAAATGCCTCAACGAGATGATAAATAATAATTCCACGTAAATTACATTCGAAACGCAGCCAACGGACGTGAGATACAGCCCGAAAAGAGGGAGAGGCGAGAGAAATCCTCGGAACGGGACATCTGTTAAATAAACAACGAGCGGCGCGAGGCGTCGTAAACGTGTCGAGTGGAATCGACGAGGCTCGAAGGGAATCGTTCGATCCATCCACGGCCGGCCGAGTCTCACGACTAACGAAAATTACTGCTAATAATTGCTAATGACCGTGCGCACGAACAAAGGGGCACCGTTAGCTTTCGGCTGTAACGATCGGGCCCCGGAGCGCCCCCGCCCCCGACTCCCTTCCCACCTCCTGACAGGAACGTTAGAGGCGGTCGCGTTTATATGCAAATCTCGAGGCTTCTCACGTCGTCGTCGAATCGGTCGACGACGCCGATTTCCTGTATGTGTGCCGTGCAAAACGAGAAGAAGAAAGTGAAAGAAAGAGGGAGACGCGACAACGTTCTCAAAGAGAGGAAGAGAGAGAGAGAGACAGAGACAGAGGGGCCGTGGATTATTATTCAGATAGCGAGGGAGCGTCGATCTATCGGCGAGCCATTAGTTATGCAACGCGTAAAACCGCGTCTCTCGCTGGTTTTTTTCTTTTACCTAACTACGTCCGCCGGGTGACGAATAAATTAATCGCGCTGATAAACAATCGGCGAGTTTTTGCCGCGAGACGCCCGGACACCGAACCGTGTCCGACGTGAACCGTGATTTATAGAAGGCTCGTTTCCGCGGTAACGTGTTTCTTACGAGGGCCGTGATTAACTCACCGTCAATGTCCATTTATCGGGGATTCGTCTTTCGCGCGATCCAATCGCGTTTCTGTATACATACGTGTATATTACTGCTTATTTATGGTGTTTCTGGTTTGCAGATGGCCGTAAACTTGCCGAGCGAATGGAACGCGATTTTCAAGTTCGCGAGACAGATTTCGACGAACAAGTTGCGAAAGGGACAAAGAGAGGTGAGAATGAGAAATCTAATAACGTCAACTATACGTTTCTGACAACTCGACAACGTTAAAGCTGACGTCTATAGATCTATAGACTACTTTAGATCCCGAAGATTACGCTGAGATAATTTTTTTTCGAGAAGGCGAGAACGCTCCAGGCTACTCTCAGGAGAGCGGTCGTCTCTTCCAGTCTGTCCAAGCAGGACGCCGCTCTACCGAAAGCGGGCGAAGGGGATCTCGCTGTCAGTGGCAGCCAGGACGATCGTTCACCGAAATTGAAATCCGCTCGTCGGAGCATTAGTCGTGGCTCGTTACGCGGCTCGCTCGTACGAATCAATAAGCACGCGAGGGCACGCTCCGCGCGATAATAAGCACGTGTCCGGGGTGATTAAGTAGCCCCTAAGCGGGGCCGTTTCTCCGCGTCCGGCTGATAATTTTCGCTCTCGTGGTTCTGCGGCAAAAACCCTCGAGTCGAGACCATGATGGCAAATCTAGCGAGTAGGTTGCTGACCAAGGGGAAACGTGACCGCGTACCTTTCCTTTCCTTCGCGACTCTCATGCGCATTCTCGCGCCGAAAACCTGTATATATATATATGTGTGTGTGTGTGTGTGTGTATCTTATCCAAGATTTGACAATGTTTGGGCAAAACGTTCGTGGAATGTTTCAAAGTTCTTTCCACACGCTCGTTTAATTATTCGACGTTATTATATTGTAGCTATTGATATAAATAATATTTATTATAATTATAATTTACTTATTAATTGTTAACATTGTTAATAAATAATATTTATTTAATAACAGTGTTGGTTGATTAAATAACTAGATAATTAGACAAGATCATTGTTTAATTGCTGAAGATTATTATCGTAGAGATTGAATATAAATAATATTTTACTAAGTTATTGCAACTAAAGAAGAATTCGCGCCAGATCACGTCTGGCAAGATAAACGAGAATGCGTGTTTCTCTGGCGCGTAAAATAATTCAGAGCGTGTCCAAGGTTGATCCAAAATCGGACGCGATCAGGATGGGATCAGAGCAGATCAAATGTGCCAGAAAATGTTTAATCAAATGTTTAACTTCAGTTTTCACCCTCTCTTGCGTTGGGAATCTCAGAATTTAACCACGAAGCGCTCCAATTATTTCATAGCCGAACAAATACGAGCAAACTCGTTACTCGACCAATGTTTAGAAGTTTCTGTTGCGCGACGATCGGCTCGCCGACGAGGCCTCTCTTTGCCGAGCAAATGTTTGCCAGCGACAGACAGAGCACCAGCGTGAATACCGTTTAAACAAAGCGCGAAAAATATTTGACGTCGGCAAACGGCGCGTAGACCGATCGATTGCCGGAAATACTTTCACTGCCTTCGAAGGGGAGGAGAACGTCCGTCGAACAAGGTCGACGCTGAACTAAATACTTTCGTCTGTATGTATTCTGCCCCGTTATTGGTGGATTTTTCTTCGATCCGCCTCGACCGGAATTTTCCACGCCACGTGAAGAAATTTCCACGAAACGTAACAAATTCGTTTGACCAGCGCAAGCTTCGGATTGCTTCTATTATTGTATTAATATTAATTTAGTAATAATAATTTAATAATTAATGTTAATTACTGTATTGTTGTATTAACTGTTCGTTTGTGTTATCAGCTCTCTCTCTCTCAAAATAGATTCAAGATTCTGACACTCTAGATTCTTAGTCGCTGGATTTTAGATTCTAAATCCTAGGTTCACCGATTAAATTAGTAATTAAAAGGATCAAAAGATCCAACAAGCATCGAACCAACGCGTAAAAGTTACGAGTTGAAGAGAATGTTAACTCCTAAGTGGATCGCGTAACAATTCAATTTACGTCTCAAATAATAACAAATTTCTCAGAGGAGTCAAGAAATGTAGGGCAACAGTTTCACGGCCGATAAATCCCCGACAACGCCTCGCAACGAAAGTTGCGAAAGTTCGTAATCGCGTGTGCAAAAAGTCACTCGCCGTTAATTCAATGAAATCGCCAAACAGAAAAATAGAAAAGGAAAGGAAAGGAAAGGAAAGGAAACGAGCGCGCGAGAACGCACAAGTGGAGCACAGAATTGTCGTTTTCGGTCGTAAAAATTCAGTGTTCGACACGTTCGAAGGGGGTAGCGTGTAATCGAGGAACGAGTCGCCCTCGAGTTTCCAGACATAATGTATTCCGCGGTGATAGTATCGAGTTACACGAATTAGCAATTTCGCGATTTACAGCCGCAACGAAGTAATTTTCAAAGAAAATGTCTCGATGTTTGCGCCTTCGATGGCTGTTACGTGACGCTGTCTCTCTCTCTCCCCCTCTCTCTCTCTCTCTCTCTCGTTGTGCCGTGAGAAACGACTTTCGAAGGAAACAGGAACACTCCCGCTCAAGGTTGGGGCTTCGGAAATTGATTAAAATCCATCATATTTTCTGAAGTTTATATCAACTTAAAATTGCCATATCGGGTGTCTTTCTTAAGTATGACTCTGATAAATATCAACGCGGTTTAGATTAGGTTTAGATTAGGTTTAGGTTAGGTTCGAAATATCGCGTATTTCATCAAAAATAATTAACCCCCCGAGCATTTGTGCGAGAATGACCAAGATTTGTTATCGAAAAATGCAAAGGAAATTTGTCAAAAAATTTTGTGATTAGAAAATTCTCATTTTTGAATATTCTGGTTATAGGTTATATATTCTGGTAATAGTAAGGTTAGGTTACAATATAATACAAGGTAGGTTCCTTTAACATTTATATTAAAAGCTACCTTATTATTTATTATTATTAATAAGCTAAATTATTTCTAGATTTGTTTTGAACTTGATCGACATAATCGTGTGCTGATGAAATTTCGAGAAACACGACACAGATGATACATTCGCAAAACTTTCGCGAGCAACTGTATACAAAAGAAAATCACTTAAAAAAGAATGTTGTAATTTTTACAATTTTCAATATATAAAGACACATATCCACATGTAGTATCTCGAACGCAAGTTCTTGCTCTACATTATAAATTTTCTTTTCTCTAACAATATAAATGTACACGAAAAGAAACGTTTCACACTGGAAGAGTTAACATGATACATCCACTAATGAGATAAATTTGGAGTCGATTATATCTGTAAAAAAAAAAAAAATAAGAAAAACCCGTTGAAAATAATCAACGACAGAAAATAGGCGTCCAAGACTCTGGAAGAATTAATGACATTCATTGCGAATTAGTAAAAACGAATCGACGTGAGACGAGAATTCTTCGCCCTCTTTTCTCCCTCTCCTCTTCGCGTCGTTATCGCGCACACGCGATTAACTTTTTCAATTGAAACTTTTCCGGTTGAAACTGAAAAGCGGGAAAGCCGGATGAAAGGGACCGTCGCGTCGATAAAATTCCCGCTAAGGGAGAAAAATGATTCCACGGTCATTTGCATAAGGAGAGATCGTAACCGGGAGGACTTGTTCGCTGCGTCGTTGAATCTCGTCGACGAGTCAAAGAGGATTCGTCCAACTTTTTCACGACGCAGCCCCGCGTCTAATTAGCGTCGGCGTGCAGAGTGGAGTCGCCGCGGATACGTGGCGTCACGTGTTTATAAATAACAGTTGGCTCTCGCCGTCCTGTAATTTGATTCGCGCGTTCGCGATGACTACGCATTCCTCGAGGAGTACGCACCACCACCACCTCCGTCCGCGGTCTCTAACTCTCTCTCGTTTCTCCGCTTCTTCCCGTTTGTTTCGAGAATGCAATGGGAAAATGGGAAAACTTTGGAAACTGATCTTCGATTGATGTCATTTGGCCATTCTCGAGAGACTATGACGACCTAGAAGTAATTCTTTTCTAATTTAAACGAGTCTCTTCGAATTTGGAATTAAACTACTTCGTTTTGGAATTTTTTTAATTTAACTGACTCTTGTTAGGGATCTTGACGATGGAAGGTGCAAGATAAAATGAAATAAGCCAAAGTGTGATATAATCTAGTCGATTATGAAAATCTTTCTCACTATATCTTAAATAAACGAGTACAAATTTGCAGAAAACTCGTTCGATGTCAGATTTATGTAAAAATTACGTTCAAAATTTAGAAACTACAAACAGGCTAGAAAACGTCTCATTTCGTTAAAAAGAATGCTCGAACGTCGATTCGATTCGAACAAGAAACGGGAAGAATGCACGTGCAATTATCGAGAAATCGATGAAACACTCGAACATGTGCTCGCGATCGTCGAACTTCCTGTCCACGTGTGTTTTGCATTTATTATGTCGGTATACGTTCTCGCCATTAAATTCGGAGGAACGTACACTCGAAAACCAATCGCCGTGTGCAATAAAAGTACCGTACGGGAAACGTTATTTAATTCCTGTTAGGGCAACCTGGAATCGACGATAATTTCCAATACGACTACGGAATTTATCCTAAAACCGATATTTTTTACTTTTATGTTCACGTCTGAAACTTGGAACGGAACACTTCAAGATTAAAAATAAGCGTTCATTGTTAAACACGTAACTCTCAAGTAAATCGATCATTCTGTTATTAAAACTACTCTAGTAGTCCATCATCCAAAGAACCAAAAATACTCAGGGCTGTAAAAATTCTGAGATTAAGCAAATCTTTGAAGGAACTTTGATTGCATCCGCGTCGTTCTTACGGCCAGGGTATTAATTAATTTCCGCTGTTAATCGAATCACGGAGTAACGCACGCATCGAAGAGACATTAAAGTCACGCGAAAAAAAAAACGATGATTTTATCAGGAGGAGGGGGCCGGAGTGGCGCCGTCCGAGGGACGCGACGACTCGACACCCTGCTAATTGCGGCTAATTACCGCGCCGATAACAGCGATCGCGACAACGGAAAATAGCAATATTACCGCGGCACGGTTATCAAAATCAGAGAGAAGAACTGACATCGATTGCACGACGAAGCGTTTCCTTCCACGTTGCGCGAGAGCTCTGCGACTGAAATAGAGGCACGCCGCGGAACTAGTTTTTACCGTAAATCCGCGGAGCACTCGAGTCGGAAGAGTTGTCGCGCCGACAACGAGACGACAAACCGGGCGAATAAACCGAGGAAGATAGCCGGCGAACTCGACCACGGACGCGACCTTCCGCGACAAAGAGATTGTCTCGCCGGCACAAAAATAAATCTAGCATCTCGAGCACCACTCTCTTTCTCTCTCTCTGTCTTTCCATATATTAGGGGTGACCCATGAGTGACGTCGTTCTTCTGATACTATACAAAATTTTATTTCATTTGAGAGTTTTAATTTATAACGTGATATAATTTAACGATAAGTACACTAAATGTCAATATATTCATCGATATAAATATAACCTATAACTAGAATATAGGTTGTGTTACAATATATTAGAGGTACCCGTAAGTAACGTCGTTTCTCCGATACTATACAAAATTTTACTGCATTTAAGAGTTTTAATTTATAATATAATATAATTTAACGATAAGTACACTAAATGTCAAAATATTCATAGATACAAATATAATCTGTAACTAGAATATAGGTTTAGGTTAGGTTGTGTTTTAATATATAATATTAGAGGTACCCATAAGCAACGTTGTTTCTTTGATACTATACAAAATTTTACTGCATTTAAGAGTTTTAATTTATAATATAATATAACTTAACGATAAGTACACTAAATGTCAAAATATTCATCGATATAAATATAACCTATAACTAGAATATAATTGTGTTATGATATATCAGAGGTACCCATAAGTAATGTCATTTTTTGACACTGCACAAAATTTAATTTTATTTAAGAATCAGTATAGTTTCAGTCTATAATATAATTTAACAATAAGCACACTGAATGTCAATGTTTATTAAATTTTGCGCAAAGCGGCTCCATTTTTAAAAGCGAGTTTGATCGACAACGACGTTGATTTGAAATGAGGAGAGAAGAAAATAAAATGGCAGAAAACACATTGTATTCTCAGTTGTTAATAATCAACCAAAGCAAACGAACGTCATTAAAATCTTGTTATACATTAATTAAAATAAACAGTTATTGTTATAGTTTTTTGTTATAGTTTTTTTACTCAAAGGAGTAAAACTACATAATTTGAGAAAAAACGAAATTACTCGTGAGTAATAACCCTAATAGTTCCTCACCAACTTTGGTAAAATTGAATCGACTGACGCAAATGGATCAAATTTGACCTACCGAAACAAATTTAACTCATCATACGACATACGACAGTCGATGAACCGTCGATCAGAGTTTCCCGAATCGAATCACGCGAGCCGATCGATCCCAGCCATCGAAATACGATGGCTCGCCACCAGCGCAGGCTCTAACTACGCTCTCCAACATCGTGGCCGTAGCCGGCTCAAGGTCGCGGGGCTGGGATGCACGGCACGCTGTCAGCGAAAACTAACCTCGAGGCTGTAGATATTCGCGCGTTTAAGTCAACCGAGAGCGACGATTTCGCTCGCGCCAGGCCCACTATCGTCTCGTTTCAAACAATTAATTCGACCGAAGGATGAACGTGTTCGACAGAAAAGAATACGAGGTCGCAGCGCGTTCTATTAAACAGATTAACTCTTTAAACGGTAGTTTCGCTCTCGTTCAGTGAATCGATGTACGACTGCGCACGGATGCTTTCGCGGATTAGGTTTTGCAATGAAAAATGAACCTCTTCGAACAGTGAGTTGATACTTGGGAATAGGCAGAAGTCGTGGAGAAATAAATCTAGTTGATGAAGTAGGTGTTGAAGTACGGCCAGTCGGAAATTGTTTTACAAATAAGAGGCAGGAGCGAGGATTATTCATTTTTCGTGATTTATCGTTTCGTGGCGCATTTTGTTCGTGATAATCAGAACACAATGATTTATAACGTTCAGAATTTCTTCAAAGAATGATATCAACGATCCACTCTGTACTGTTTTCACTCGTTATTGCCTAACAAGCACTATACTATTGTCGTTTAGTCACTTATTATTTCAACATTTTATCAATTATTCTTTGATTCTTCCATCGACTTGCAACATTTCATTAGTCATTCTTTCTTGGGATGTCTAATTAAGATACAGATGCATGATCTTTTAAAATGACAGCTCGCAAGATAATAAACGGATAAGTGGAGTGATGGATCAAACAAGCAGTAGATTAATCTCGCGTCTTTCTTTCTTCGCCGTAGTCTTCAAACAACGTCGTAATTCTGACAAAGAAGATTCATCCATCCAACTTTTGCCTACGTTCGAAGACACGTTCAAACGTACCACGAGCAAAGCAATTAAATTTCCCAACACCGTCACCACCATCTGTACCTTCGAATTTTAATTTCCAATCTACAAATTCAGTCTCTCTTTTCTTCTTTGTTTGTATCTTTCAAGTCGTATTCCACGCGACGACGAAGCACGCTGTTGCGAAAGTAAACCGAGCCGAGTTCGTAAAGGGGATCTGCGAGTCGCTTTTCAAGTAATCGAAAAAGAGGGAACACAGAGAGGAGGTTGGAAGAAGAAGAAGAAGAAGAAGAAGAAGAAAAGGAGGAGGAGAAGAGAAGGCGACCACCGTTGTCCCGAGCCATTGATCTCGAGTCAAGTCGAGAGAGGGATTGCTACTTTTTCACCGGTGTTTCCACTTCTCCGTGGTACGTCTGAACGTCGACTGGAAGAAGTCGAGTCGATTAACCGAACATAAATACATCTGTTGGGGCTGGCCAGTGGTAAAAGTGGTCGACATCGAGAGAGAGAGAGAGAGAGAGAGAGAGAGACTTTTCCGCGAGTCAGCGAAAACCAATTTCGATCCTGTTTCGTTCGAACGTCGTTAGAGATTCGCGATGAGGAATTGTTATTATCTTTATTCTCAGACGAGACTCTTGTCATTCGCTTCCCATGCTCAGAATCGTCGCGTGATATGATAATTCTGCGCCTCGCTGCGTTCCTCGTTTGCTCGATCGCGTGTTACTGACGAGCAGATCGCGATTCTTCGAGAGTTTATTCGGCGTTTCAAGACACGGCGCGTGTAATAATATGCAAACATCGAGAAAACATCGGGAGAGAAAATATTCTGCACGGAGGAAATATCTGTCCTGAAATACTAGATAGTAGGTTGTTTTTCCGCGTAAACGTTAGATTCCAGGTAACTTTTTCCTTGTAAACATTCTTTGACGCGCGACGAGTTACGATTATTGCTCCGTACGTTTCGAGCTGCGTTCTCACTGAAGCATACGAATTGCTAAAAATTAACGAGAATTAGGAAACAGTAATGCCAACAGAAGCGAAGAACAGAGTACACTGTCGTCGTCTGTTACAATCTGTCGCAAATTATGCGCAAAATATCTTTGAAAGGAAAACGAACTCATGACTTGGAAACGAGACCAAATATTACAGACTGTCGTAAGATTTTTTAATACAAATTTATGATACAAATATACGTGTACGCGTATTAGTTTGTCAAGTAAGGATAAACATCGTTTTGCTTTCAAGATAAAGAAAAAAATCGACGTGACAAAGAAAATAAAAAACTGCACGATTTGTACCCCAGTACGATTCGAAATGAAGACGATACAAAACAAGTTACAGGCGCGATCGCTCAGTACCAGACAACGCCACACCCTCACGAATCACGTGACTCCAAATCAACCAATCGCTAATTTTCGTTGCATCAGCGTTGCACCTGAAGAGGCCCGATTTTCTGGGTTACCCCCGCTAAAATCACTTTCCATAAAATGTAAAGAAGACAAAGAAAGATAGAGAAGAAAAAAGAAAAGGAAGAAATTAAGGTAATAGAAGAGGTGACGTAAAACCTAACCACATAAGGCGATGATAAGTGCAAAACCTAATCGCAAACGAAGAATTTCAGTTTGACGTTGGTCAAACTTTGAAACATGAAACAAAAGAAGAACAAAAAATTTACATTGCAAATTAACTTTGTGCACAAAGTTACAATCTTCGCCGTACGTGTCAGAGATTTGTCGCTGTTGAGTTCAACACAACGCTGGTCTAGAGAAACGCGCTCTCTCCGTTGTATCGTTGGTTCGGCCATCGAGCACGAGTGGATCGTGAGATCCAAAGCGAACGAAGGGTAGGGTAATTGGTAATGGAGGTCCGGTTTTTCGCGGGTAAAAACAAAAACGCTAATAAGAGCGCCCGTGAGAAGAACGACGCACGCGCCGCCGCAGGAAGCTGCGCGCCGTGCAAAAAGGCAGAAAACAATCACGATCAGGCCCGAATATGGGCGAGTAAGGTCAGGGTGCGAACGCAGCTGAGAACGAGGAATGTCATTACGCGCGTTTCGAAGTCGCCGTTCCACCATCCCTCCCTTCTTGCTCTTCTGCTCTCTCTCTCTCTCTCTCTCTCTCCTTTAGAATCAGAAGGTGTCCCTCAGAACAAGATGGAAACTCTCCCCACGCGACTTGTTCGTTTCGTGTATTTTTTTAAAGAAATTACTCTGTTACTGTCGCTGGATGTTAGAAGTGAGTGCGACTGTTAGAGCATCCGTGTGTTCTCACATAGAGAACGTGTGCCGAAGTTCGTTTGATCGAAGGACACGCTGATCGTATTTTAGTGACAATGCAACGATCGCGGCTGAAAGAATAGAAAAAGAGCGGCGATATTTCGATCGCCAGACGCATTAGGACGAGACCGACATTCCTGCCGCTGGCACAACTAACATAAATGCCTCACGTGATCCAGCACGCAGGATCATAAAACTTGTAAACGAAAGTCGTATTTCAAAGGGTTCCTCTTTTTTCACCGCATCGCGTCACGTATCATTTGTATTCCGCCGGACCGTATTTAATGAGATAAAACAGTAACGAAAGTAAACTAAACAGAATCTACACGTACACGTATGTATCCGCGACAATCGCTAAATTTCGTACCAAATATTTTTCAACTTATCATTGAATTAACAAACAAACGAATATACGTTTGTACGGTTATTCACATTTTACAGAATAGAATTTTATAGAATCGCGAAATAAAATGATAAAAGAACTAAAATTAATGGAATTTACAGTGTGAATCGATAATAATTTACTTCGATATATTTTTTGCTATTTATTTCCATCTTACCGTAGTCGAAAAGTATGTTGCTCCTTTCGTAAATCTTGATAGTGGAGGCCATCCGGTCCGTCTAAATCGAAGCTCTTTTCATCGGTAAATGCGACTCTTCGGCATTTCTTACTCATGCAAACGTGTTGCGCTCTTTTTCGTTGCAATTTTCGAAAAGGCGTCGAAACATTTTTAACATGTTGTCGTAACTCCAGCTTTCTTTGCGACTTATCTCGCGATTCAGCCTGAATTTGACGCTGTAGCGCGTTTCTTTTTCCGTAATTATCGGGATCTTTTGGTCAAAATTCGTCATCACTTTGCCACTTCTGTCAACTGTTTTGTCTGACGTTCCTCGTTCAACTTCGACGTCGCGCGCGTTTCACCCGGACGTAACTTTTTCTCGCGGCTCATTTTTACAAATGTTAATACGCAGTTAACCGACTGCATTTCGCACGAATATTAACGCTCCGATAGCTTCCGTACGACCGTAGGAGCGTAAATATTCGACTCGTTCCACCTTGTCTTGCCTCGAGGCTACGGACAGTATTTACATTCTCGTTTTTGTATCTCTTTGGAAAATTGCGTCTCGGTAATAACGTTCAACGTACACGGTACGTATACATATCCACGCCCGACGTTAACAATCTACGCATTCTCTCTTCTTTGCCATACGTAATGTAAGAAAATGTAGAGTGCGCTGTCATTGGTCTCGGGGGTGTGTATTAAATAATTCATATTTCACATCAATCAATACAATTCACACCTTTGTAGAATTTTATGGAATCTTATAGAATTTGATAAGATAAAATGGTAAAAGAATTGAAACAAACAGAATCTACAGTGTGAATCGAAGTACATCGTGTATCTGTGGCAATCGCTAACTTTGGTGCTAAATATTGTTTTTTAATCTATCTAATCATACTTGGAATTATACTTGGAATACGCGGAATGTATTAAAATAAATTGATATTTTTACAGAATTTTATAGAATCACGTGTCATTCGCCCTTTGAACTTTAATAAAATGGAACAGTGACGGAACTAACATAAATAGAATCCACAGTGTGAATCGAAGCACGTCGCTAATTTTCGTCACCTAAATATATTTCTTTCGTCGAATTAATAACAATCGTCTATTCCGAGATATACGTAGACACATTAACTAGCTCAGAATGACAAATTTGTAATTTTCAGGAAATTTTATTTTTAGTAGGGCAATTTTTAATAAAATATATCAACAGAAGCCTGTGTTCTTTGATTGTATCATCAACTTTTTCAATTTCTCCGCTGCGAGTGTTGGAACTTTAGTTGGTGGTTCCAGTGTCAAATTGCAAATTATCTCGTTGTTGGTCTGACGATACTCGCTCAGAGTGCCACTGAGCTGCAAACACTTATTCGGTAGTTGGGCATCTACGCTCCTCTCTTCCGTTTGCCATAAAAAACAAAAATGTGAAAAGGCAAAAGTGCTGAGGAGAGAAGAGCGCCATTTCTCATCCAGCAGATCAGAGCCCTCGTCCAAAGCTGTACGAGTGTCGTTCCTTCGTGGATTTCCTTTTCCCCGCGACGAGAGAATTTCCCCCGAAAGAGACAGAAAGCGAATCGGGAAACAAGACGAGAGGGAGGCGAGTATCGGCCCTGGCCACCGTGTTACGTGCGGCCGCTTATTCGAGAGCGTGGCCAGGATGCTCGGCTGGATGTATCTCGCGTGTGTTTCGAGCCGTGGAGCGCAACGCTCGGCCCCGTTCGGAGCGCGCGCGCACGCTCGCCGCTCTCGGCGTGCATCGCAATGCGGCGCAGCCAGCATAAAACAAGCTGCCATACATGGGGCGACCGTCAGCCAAGAGACTCCGGACCTCGGTTATAGCAGGACCAGCTCGAGAGCTTCGAGCTTCGCAGCAAGACAGAAGGGAAACGATCCGACGAAGACCCGGAGCAGGAGGGGGCAGGGGAGAAAGAAACCAGAGAGGGAGAGCGAGCGCCGAACGAGGACAAAGAGGAGGAGGAGAAGGCGGTGGAGGAATCGAAAGAGGAGAGGAACCAAAGAGAGAGAAAGTGAGGAGAGAGAGAGAGAGGGAGAGAGAAACGAGAAACTAAAGAAAAGACTGGAAGAAAGACGAGAGGGGTTAAAGGTAGAAAGAAGCGAAAGAGGAACAATGTTGAAACCAAAGAGAGAGATAGACGAGAAGCTAAAGAGAGGAATCAAAGATCGAAGGAGATGAGAAACAACGCTGAAACTAAAGACAGATAGAGAGGGAGAGAGAAACGAGAAACTAAAGAAAAGACTGGAAGAAAGACGAGAAGAGGGGTTAAAGGTAGAAAGAAGCGAAAGAGGAACAATGTTGAAACTAAAGAGAGAGATAGAGGAGAAGCTAAAGAGAGGAATCGAAGATCGAAGGAGAGAGAGAGAGAAGGAAGAACGCTGAAACCAAAGAGAAAGTGAGGAGGAGAGGGAGACGAGAGAGAAATCAAAGATCGAAAGAGACGAGGAACAACATTGTAAGAAAGAGAGAGAGAGAGAAAGCAGACGCAAGGTAATCGAAGATCGAGGAAGAAAACGGCAGTAGAGATTCGTTGCAGCGAGGAGAAGGAGCGAACGAGAGAAAGAGACCGGGTGGAAGGCAAGGGGGGAAAGAAGAAGAATCGCAGAGAGAGGGAGAGAAGTCTGGAGAGTTGGTGCTGCAGCGCGTTATCCACGGGTACACGCGCGCTCCGAGGCCGTGTTCGTGAAACCGGGCCTCTCGAGATAAGCCAGACTCGCTTCTTGCGAACGGAGCGCATGAAAAGGTCTCGAAGGTCCTCGACACCCTCTCCCGCCTCTGGAAGTCGATTTTCGTTGGACACGAATACACACACACACACACACACACAAAGGAAAGAACACGCAGGAGAAGAGAGAGAGAGAGAGAAAGGAGAAAGAACTCGAGGGAGAAAGAGACGAGAGAGGCGACGCGGAAAGAGAGAGAAGTCTTTCCTATTCTTCGGAGGATGATACACGGTTGTATGTGTACACGCAGACGTATTTACATCTTCTTATCGCACCGTGATGATCGATCTATTAGATTTGTCGCTTGTAAAGAAAATCGGGATGTATCAGGATTTCGAGAGGACGAGCGAGTGATCCAGCCATCTTCGTCCGCAACGTGGAATTCATTTATCCGTGTCTGACCCATTATATCGCTGAACTACTTGCGCGCGCGTAACCGACCCCAGCAAATCCGCCGGTCGTTCTAATCTTCTAATCAGTCGCGACCGTCCATTGCAATTCGGACGATTCGAAAATGTTTCCATTCGTCCCTTTGAACACAAAACGTAATGAGAATTAACAACTGATCGCGATTACCGATTGTTAAATTAAATTATACCGGATAATCGCTAACAACGACGAGTAATCAACAGTCAATTAAATTTTTGATACTTTACTTTATTTTATTTTTAAAATACTTCCACTTCTGACAAACGCTCTCACGTAAACAGTAACGAATCGTTGCAAATTCTTCATCTGTATTTACAACGTAATTATTGATTAATCATCGCAACGATTACAATTTACGTTTACTAATCGATTACAAAAGAAATCAATTACTGTTCAACTCTGCGATCGATAATATTCAACCAGCCTCCGATACCATTACGCGATCGATAACATCGCCGGAAGCGTTATAAATCGAGTATAATGTAAATCGAGTGTCGTAACCATGTTACGCGTTACAGCTTGGTTCGTTGGACTCGTTTCATTACAAGCGACAACCAGTTGAAGAAGTGGCGAAATAAAAAGAGAGACATTGTCTAATCGTTGTTCGCGACTTTCCTTTCTGCGTGACAAATTATTAAAAAAAGACCAACCACTTGTCAATTAATCGCTCGCAAAGGAACGATGTTCCTGTCCTGTCCTGATCGAAATGGTCGCGCAATCTTCGAAATGACAAAACGTTACACGCTCGATCGTGCAGATATTATACGAATAATGATTGTTCGAACCGGTGACGAGAAATCCTTGTGCCCAATAATGTAAGAACGAAAATGGAGTAGCGATATTATTAGTGAGTTACCGGACTCGACAACCGTGGATCGTTACAAACTCCTATCCGAGATGACCCACTTTTTAATTCCTCTGATCACATATATATATATATATATATATATGATCTATGATTTATCGACGCCATATATATTACAGTGTATAAAAAATAAAATGAAATGCGCTGAAACTATAAAATATTTTTCGAACTGTTGAAATTTCATTCCATAAACTGTTCCGTTCGTTTCGTCAAATTATCATTCGTTATCAGACAAAGCTGAAAAACAGGAGAAGTGTTGTTTTATATTGTAATATCTTTTATTTTATATAATTCTTCAATTCCTCATTTCTGCTCAGTCAATATCAAACTCGAATATACTACGTGACTCCAAAAGATATTTTTGAAAAATTCAGTTTTGGTATATTCAACGCAATTTTGTAAACTTCTGTACATTTCGTAAATAAAGAAAAAAGATATTTAAAGACGAGCAAACATTTTTTTACTTACAAAAGTCTTTACAGAAAACAATCCCAGTCATTATTACATAATTTTATATATGTATACTTGATAATAAAAATAATGTATTGAAAAGGAAACTTTTTCAAGTGATCGCAAGTAATTACATAGAAATAAATGAAGATCTACAATTGTCTATTTTTCGGGGTCAGTCAGACCGAGTACGACCTCGCCAAACGACCTCCGACTTTTTCCTCGAATCGATCCCCTCCCCTCCACCCCTAAATCCTGCCGCCAGCGTGCCAGAAATCCGATTGTTCACGCCTGCTCACCTTCCGCGTCGACCTTTTCTCCGTGCGACGATTAATCTTCCATTAAGTCGAGCGGCAAAAAAAGACCGTGGACCAAAACCGAAGCTTTTTCGATTCGGTGATCGATTCGCTGGAAAATCGCGATTCGACACAGGACACGAAGCCGGTCTCTCTCTCCCTTGGCTCGAGATCGAATTCCCTTGTAACCTTGTAAAGCGTCGGTTACACGGCGTTACACATATCGCGGAAGGTGTCGAAGCAACACGCCCACGCGAGCACCAACCAGATGGATTAGACAAGATACACACGCTTATTGGGTTGCCTCTCGCCTCCCTTCTTCCTGCACGCTTCCTCCGCGTGAACGGGGATTTAATTTCAACGGAGAATACTACACGCTCTTACGTCGAATTACATTTCGTAATGCGAGCGAGATCGCGAGCGCACGCGAGATACTGCGAATCTTTTCATTCGATTGGCCGACAAAGTTCAACGCTCACCAAACTACCAACGTGGTCGAAAGTGTTGCCAATGTTGATGTAATTTTATCACTGAAAGTGATTTTAGCGGGGGTAACCCAGAAAATCGGGCCTCTTCAGGTGCAACGCTACTAACGCAACGAAAATTAGCGATTGGTTGATTTGGCTCACGTGATTCGCGAGGGGGCGTGGCGTAGACCTCGAGTAGGAGTGGCGTCGTCTGCTACTGTAATTTGTTTTGTATCGATTCAAATGTTTGCATATCGATAAAATTTTATGACAAAAAAGTTACTTCATTTCCTAGTCAGAATAGTGTGTGTACAATCTGTATACTCTATTTCTGTCAGAAGTTTTTCTACTTTTTTTCCTTTTTTTGCTCTTTTGCTCCAGTGTCTCGAAATTTTCGAAAATCGGCTAACAAGTTTAACATCGGAATTGCCAAACTGGTAAATACTTATCGAATCTTTTCCTCAACGGTACGTAATAACGGAAGGTGGGAACCAACGAGAAGACGGAGGAGCAAATATACTTCATTTTCAATAATAATAAATTGCAACCTTCTCGCAAACGGTTGACTAATAAATAACTTGGGCAACACAATCACCTTCGAGATTGCCCACAAACGAGAAACACTCTTCGCTGATTAATTCGAAAATTTCTCTATTTCTATGTTATCGTGTAAAAACGCGCGTGAATCCTGGTTCTCCTCTGGCGACGTCGATCTGACAAATCATCGGCCACGTTATTACGTACGAAACTGTAAACCGGCCGATGAATCGGCGGCAAAAAGCCTGGGCCCGCTTATCGATGCCGGGCCGCGGCGGCGTGTTTCATTCAAAAACTAGACGTCGAATCGCCAACGGGGAAGAAAATAACAGTATTAGTCATTTTGACTGAGCCTTTAACGATTGCAGCTTAATGTCCAGGAAGACGAAGTCGGCGAAGATTCAACCATGAAGAATGTTCCTTTTTCTCTCTCTCTCTCTCTCTCTCTCTCTCTCTCTCTCTCTCTCTTTCGCGTAACATTCCTGCTTACAGAGAAACGGCAATTTCATCCGCGGAACGATGACTCGCCGAATCGTTTCGGCGACGGAGGAAAAAGCTACGCCTTCGTGCCCCGTACGAAACGCGGACTATGACGCGGCGGAATCGTGAAACGAATCTCACGAGGATGCTCAAAAATACGTGCACTCTCTTTTTCCTTTTTTAGATCTACTCGAAGAAAATGTATGAAATTGTTGATACATTGGAATTTTCGAGCGCTCATTATTCACGGGCATCAGACTGTCGTTTAAAAATATATGGACTCTCTTCATTTTTTAGATCTACTAGAAGATCGAAGAGAGGATACAAAGTTATTGATAAACTGGAATTTTGTACATTCGCTGTTCATAAGGACCGATTTTTTACGTTCTTTAAATCTATTCGAAGAAAAGACATTTATAAATTTCTCCAAAAACATTTCCATACCATAACACACAAGTCCCCGTACAAAATTGTTATTTAATTTTGCAGTAATTTTAAATAATTGATTTGTGTGAATCTAATATTGTTATTATTGCAATAAACACGAATGTATGTCACGTGTCACAAATTCCACAAAAACAGGAAGTGCCCGCGTATTTTTGAACGGCAATAAACACGCCAAGAGGCCACTTTAATTAACATCGAAACTCGATGTTACGATACAGCTGCTATTTATATGTCGGGTTATTAACGGTAATATTACGACCACCTTGACATTTACACGAGAGTAATAAAGAACAGTTTTCACCGATGTATTCTCATCGAGCCTTGAACTTCTTCGAATAAAGTGACGAAAGTGGTGGACATTGTTCTTTCATCAACGTGCCCATAAACTTTTCAGTTTCGGCACTGGATGCGGCTATATTCGTCTGAATACGCAAGATATTCGGCTCAACTTAGCAAGAGTTCTCGTCTGATTTGTCGCGATGTACATCTTGCAATGCAAGCTATACGTTTCCCGCGAGTGAAAATGAAAAACTCGTGTCAGAGAAACTGAGGTACAAGGATACGATGTATGTAAACGAAAGTACGTATTCATCGTGCCTTCAATTTAATCGTTCTTCTCTTTTAAAGCAAAATCCAAATCTTTCGTGTAATAAATAAAATTCTTGAGAAAAAATTATCCAAGAATTTGCGAATCATCGACCACCGAATGCACAGAAATACGAACTGGTTGCCAAAATACGCGATCGGTGTAACAAGTCAGACCAACTCGTCCGAATAACCGTAACTTTGCATTCTTTCCCGCCTGTGTTTCGTAACGAAACACAGCCTAACTCCAAGGCATGTTACGT
The DNA here is from genome assembly GCA_032399605.1 of Melipona beecheii. Lineage (NCBI taxonomy): Eukaryota > Metazoa > Arthropoda > Insecta > Hymenoptera > Apidae > Melipona > Melipona beecheii. The sequence goes on along the minus strand of JAUCMO010000501.1, from coordinate 3,571,185 downwards.
TTCGGTCTATAAAACATCACCAGCCCTGCGTATGTAGTTTCCGTGAATCTGCCGAATGAGATGCTGGGATCGAGGCGTGTCATCGAGTTCAATGACGAAACGAAAGCAAAAAGCGAGTTAACGGGAACAATCGATCGTTTCACGCGGAACTGTGTCTAAATCGACTCGATCCGGAGGAGAGCGTCGTGTCTCGTCGTCGCTGCGGTAAACCGGTGTATCTAGATCTAGAATCGAGAGAGAGAGAGAGAGAGAGAGAGAGAGAAAGAGTTGTCCACTGTGCACGTCCGCCGTGCACGTCCGCTGTATCAGCGAGAGGAGAAAAAAGATCCGGATCGATCTAAACGCGACAGATCTATTTCTCTATTCATCGCTCTTGCGCGCGTCCCTTTGGCCTCGATTCGATTTGTCACGCGCCAACCACCAGACACCAGTGCAACGTGCCGCGAGGGAGATCTCTACCTGGCTATCGATCGGGAATCGGCCAACCCTGATCAATCTCCTGTCAAAAGACACCGTGCGTACGTGGCTACGTAAAACTGCGAACCAAACGCTCTTCATAGGAACGTACGTACTAATTTCTTCTATATTTGTATCACTGTCATTCAAAAAATTCACGTATGAAATAAAACGATCCAAATCTGAATAACATTAAACGACAAAAGGCAATCTCAACAACAACATCGACCAACAAATGTCAACCTTTTCAAATTAATCTTTCAGACACTTTCAACAGAAATTACAATAGAAACTTTTTCCGTATATGCATGCTACTATTATTACAAAAATACATCCTTCAAACAAAACGATCCAAACTTCAACAATATCAAACAAAGAGCAACTAACCCTCCAAACACTTTCAATAATAGAGATATATGATACATATTAATACTTTCTTTCGTATTCATATCACTATCGTTACAAAAATACACCCTTCGAATAAAACAACTCAAACTTCAACAACATCAAACATCAAGAAACAATCTGACCTTCCAAATACTACTCTCAATAGTAAAGATTATCTTGTAATACATATTATTACAATTGTATAATGCATATTAACTTCTTTCACATTCATATCATTGCCATTACAAAAAAAAATATACATTTCAAAGAAAACGATCCAAACTTCAACATCAAACAACAAGAAGCAACCTAACCTACCAAATACACTCTCAATAGTAGAAATATACATATTAATTTCTTCCATGTACGTGCCATTGTTAGAAAAATGCACGCCCAAACTTCGACATCAAACGACAAGAAGGAATCTAACTTTTCAAACACTTTCAATAATATACATATATGTATATACTTCTTTTATATACATACAAAGGTAAATCTCGACAAACAACATCAACCAGCCAAAATGACAATTTTCTCAAATTAATCTTTCAGACACTTTCAACAGAAATTACAATAGAAACTTCTTCCGTATATGCATGCTACTATTATTACAAAAATAAACATCCTTCAAACAAAACGATCCAAACTTCAACAATATCAAACAAAGAGCAACCTTCCAAACACTTTCAATAACAGAGATATATACCACTATTATTACAAAAATGCACGCCCAAACTTATATACATATATATATATATATATATATATATATTGTATTAACTTACTCCGTGTACATGCAAAAATAAATCTCGACAAACAACGTCAAACGAGAAAAGGCAGCCTTCCCAACGTAACCAAAGGAAGATCCCCAACCCCAAGGTTAATAAAAGATGAAAATTCCGCGTAATGCGCGCTGAGAACGGAAGCACGGTTCCAGGTTCCACCGTACAGGGAAAATCCGAGGGATCTTCCGCCGCGACCTCTGAATTCTAGCGTGCCGGTGCTTTCCACCACGCGAGCCAGCTCCTCGCGTCGGAAAAACGAGCCGAGGGGGACTGGCAGCCGGCGTGCAATCTTCTCTGTCTGCACGCATCCGCGTTTTCTTCGCGTCGAGCCGCGGAACAGGCCACGGGGAACAGAAGAGGAAACAGAAGAGGAGAAAAAGAACGATCGGTCGCAGCCTTGAGAGCTGTCCCCTCGGGCTTGGCAAGTGCACGCGGGCCCCGTCGATTTACACGGCGCCATAGACGGGGATCGGCGTGGAAATGCGTGCCGGTGCGGCGCCTTCTTTTTATTAATGAGCCATCCTCGTGCAACCGAAGGTCGTGCCTCCTGATGATTCTCATTAAACGAGCGTCCGCGCGTCCGGGCGACCGATGCACCGGCCCGAAAGAAATTAATTATTTCTCCTGGAACTTAATCCAGTTTCTTCTTTAACGCGGCTGGGCTTCATTAATCAGACGTCGGTCTTCCAGTTCGATCCATTGTACGCGGGGAGAAGGCGAGAGAAGGAAAAGAATAGTTCTCCGAGGATTCGAGACATTTTTAGGTTAATGAATGCGCGACAGCTGCACGGAGGAAATTGGATCGAGAATAAGGATAATTGGTGGTAGCGAGGAAAGGAGTTATCGTTGAAGCTTTTCTTTTTTCTTTTTTGTTTTAATTTCTATAGTTTGTTCATTTGATAACTAGTTTCGCTGTTTGATGAGGGACTGCGACTGAGTCGTGAAAGACTCGCGTGCGATACACACCTAATGGGCTTGACGAATTTTTGAAATCCCACGCTGCGAGTTTTCCTTTCGTTGCTTGTTGTACTTTACTATAATACAGTGCTGGTGTATTGATTCGACGTTCTCGGCTTATCATCCTTGATTGAAATCAAGAAAGCAGAACGTCCACATTGTTCGAATTTAAAAATTATTGGTCTCCACTTGGTACGATTAAAAAAAAAGAAAAAAAAACAAATTACACAAGATAAAATTACTTTTATTCGCACGTAAGGTACCATGTATGAAAAGATTCTTCTCTGCTTATCAACTTTTTCCGACTAATAAATGACTGTTTGATAAAACGAATAATCATTTCGCTCGGATATGAACGCCATTTTCGTCGCACAGATGACGACAAACAATATTTATCGAGCACTCGTGAAAGCGAGCGACCTTTCTTATCGCTGTTACTTCATTACAACAGCGTTATTGTTACTCGGCCGCGTTACCGCACGCGAGTTATCCCGACGACAAATCTCCCCGTATCGGTAGACGTTGTCGTCTCGTTAGCAAGCAAGAAGAGGAGAAGTTATCTCGTTGCGCGAATATCGGGACACGAGCCACCCTGGACGAGGCCGCAATCTTATCCAGCGGAGATTGTCGGCGAAAGGACGAATCCGTCCGCTCCGCGGGTAGAAAAAGACGAACACGCGTGTTCATCAGCGAGGCGCAATTTGTCTCTTCGACTTTCGTTCTCGTGCTCGCGAGCCGCGAGACTTTTTTCCGGCTGGCTGGCTGGCTGGCTGGCTGGCTAGCTGGTTGGCTGGTTGGCTGGGTTGGCTGGGTTGGCTGGGTTGGCTGGGTTGGCTGGGTTGGCTGGTTGGCCGCCTTGAACGCACACTGCGCGCCGCGACAAAAGTCGGCCGGGTCCAGTTGAACAGGCGGCCTTTGTTATTTACGAGCGCCGATACGAGGCATTAAGTAACGATCTGCTTTCACTGTCGCCTACACGCCCGCTTGAATTCCTCCTGGTTACTCCCAAATCCGATCGGGACAAACCGCGCGACAAACCTCACCGAACATTGTTTCCTAGTCTGGTTCATTGTCTGATCCGACTTGTCGACAATTTTTACTCGACGATTACGTTATTCATTTACGTGGAAAATATCGAGTTTCTCGCGTACTGAAAAGTACCATTTTATCCATAAATGCTCGCCTCGATCTAATAATAACTTTTAACGAGAGTCGCGAAGAATGTGAAATAGACATTGGAGAACCTTGTTCTCGTGAATTGTTCTTCGTAATTGCGAGCCTGTCGTGGCACTGGAACGAGTAATTGGCTGTTACGTATGAACCTGCGTTTCTTTCCTGACGTGCCATCGCAATGAACAATGGAGTAGCTTCTCAAACACTTACTACACAAAAGTTCCCTCGACAAACCCTCGAACGTTACGTTAGCGAAAAACGACTGATAAAATGAACCACTGTAAACGAAATGAACAGTTTGTAATATTTTACTGACGAGAAAATTCATCAATTGCACATTACCGAAAAGTTATCCAACGACACACGACGAACCTGGATCAAAAGCATCTGGACGAAACGTACTTGACAAACTCCACGACTGTTGTCTCTTACCTCTGGCTCATATCTCCGGTTCGACGCAAGATCCTAAATGTCCGATAAGTTACCCAACCAATCAACTCTAAGTAAGACAAACTGTTCCAGTGACATTATCGTCAAATCCCTCAGCAACTTTCAACCCACGCTGCTCTCGATCTCCGTGTCCCGTGTGCTCCAAAAGATCACACGTGTACGTGCAGTTGGGAGCTGAAGAGACGACGATCGGAATGTTGCAGAGCTATTATTTTTCTGCGACAATAATGGACTTTGACATAAAGCAATCAACAATCGTTGCACGTCGAATTTATTGTCAGCCGTATCGGAAACTAGTTTCACAGTTGCAACGTTCTCTCGCCCTCGATCTTATTGTCAGAAGTTACTTGCGAAATCTATTTCTACAAACGACACTGTTGAACTAAATGGTCCGATCAGAGGCTGATCTCAAACCGAGCGATTCGATCCTGTATATCCTGTGACTTTCTCGATTTTCTTGTATTGCGTCAACGACACCGCACTCTGGATAAAACGTGAAAAAAAATGCTCGTCGATTATTCATCACCTGTCAAAGATTATCAAGATTATCAAGATTAATCGGAACTTTCAAGGCTTGCGACTGTCAAGATTTCCAAGATTTTTCAAGCACTGAAGTGATTTTAACGGAAGTAACCCAGAAAATCGGACCTGTTCAGGTGCAACGCTGATGCAACGAAAATTAGCGATTGGTTGATTTGGATCACGTGATTCGCGAGGGGGCGTGGCGTAGACCTCGAGTAGGAGTGGCGTTGTCTGATACTGACAGTTGCTTCAGGACCTTTCAGTGAGACGAATCGTACAAGTCGTGCAGTATTTTTGCAGCCATGTATATTGAAAGCCCGATTGATCTACTTCAAAGTGGCCCATTGCTAATTGCAACAACAAAAGGAAAGGTTCCTATATTTTTACATTATCTACAAAATTTTCAATAGTACACGTGGCAATTTAAAAAATCAAAGCCTTCGTCTTTTGTTTTGTCAATCAATCTATTTCCAATCACGATTGACAATCGAGTCATCTTTTTCCACTTCCCATGACCTTCCAGACAATGGTCCTTCCCAAGACCGCGATGATCCCCGCTTATCACGCATTCAGGATAGACGAGAGACAAAGAACGCGAGAGAACTCGCGGGGCTCGGATGCTCTTGGATCCCGACAATGGGTGACCTTGAATTTAGCAGAGCGGAAACAGTCGGCCGCATCTCACCCGGCGATCTGGCTCTCTCTCTCTCTAATTACTTTCTCCGAGACTGCCGAGCCTAATCGGCAAGATCTGATCTAATATGAGCGCGAAACTATCTAACTATGCAGCATGCTGGCTCGCGATGACGTAACAGTAACCTACTTCCGGCCATGCGCGCGAGCGCGCGTGCACCTTCATTCACGTGCCGCGAAAGAAACGGAACCAAGGGACGGGGGAGGGAGTTGAAACGAGAGAAATAGAACGCGGTTAAACAGAGAGATCCTTCTTTCATTATTCTCCTGCCTCCGCGCGTGTCGTGGTTATCCGCGGCGCATCTGTTGCGGATACCAGGCCGCGGATCGTTGCGTTAGACCAAAAACGGAGACGAGGACGTGCGTGGAGAACGGTTCTTCGTCCGCGACGACACTCGGGACACGCCGCACGGGAGATCCTCCTTGTAATTGGCCTTCGTACCGAGCAAGTGGGCTAATGACGCGCCGAATCTGGAACGATTCGCGCGCGATTCTGCGATACAAACAAAGTCTGTGAGTATCGGTGATATCTCACTTATTGATAACTAGAGACAAGTCACTATGCTAATACAAACGACGATTTGTCTTGGCCAAGTCCGAAATTGTAATGGAAAGATCCTCTGCATTATCGTGACTCTGATGGTCGTGTAATATATAATTTTTAAAAATATAAAAATTACCTTTATGCATCAGTTTACGAAAAAAAAAAAAATACATATATATATATGTAATACAACACGTTACTTTACTAGAAGAAGACAATGGCACTTACAAAAAGAACTGCACGACTTGTACCCCAGTACGATTCGTCTCACTGAAAGGTCCTGAAGCAATTGTCAGCATCAGACGCCACTCCTACTTGAGGTCTACCCCACGCCCCCTTACGAATCACGTGACCCAAATCAACCAATCGCTAATTTTCGTTGCATTGGCGTTGCACCTGAAGAGGCTGGATTTTCTGGATTACCCCCGTTAAAGTCACTTTCAGTAATAATATAAAATATACCTCTGATTTGTGCATCAGTTTACGAAAAAAAAAATATATATATACATGTAGAATACAACACGTTACTTTACTAGAAGAAGACACTTACAAAAATATATATATATACATACAACTATATGCTTGAAAAATTATTATTAACAATCTTCTAACATGGTACAAATTGGGATACCGAAAATTTGTCCGAATTTATTACAGATCTCACGTCCTTCCTCCGAGACCAAAAAAATAGCCACAATGAGGATCGTTAGGCGGATATCGGATTATTCGCCACTATTTCGAGGAGAAGACTGATATAAATTACGAGTGCGTGGCCAACGCCTTCGGCCGCAAAAACACGAAACGAAAAACACGATCGACGAAGCGATCCGCGGTTAGAAACGCAACCGGGCCGCGACCGGCTAACGATCGACGCTAATGGCGAAGGGGGAGAGGATATTGAGCGTCTCGTTGCGTGGGAGTGACTCTCGCTTTTGCTGGAAATGAAGACCGAGTTGAAGTTCGAACGATCGGCCGATCGTTCACGGGCGATCCTTGGGAGAAACGCGAGAGCCGAAGAGAAAGAGAGAGGCATTCTCGATCTATCTCTGCTTGTGGTCCACGCACGAGATACCGATAATACGAGGATCGTTTCCAGGGGATAATACCCGTGTTTCCACGTCCGTGGAAGCCATATAAAATAATGGAATGTGTTTATAGCACGCCGGAGAAAAAGAAACCGTACTATGTTTCGGACATAAATAACTAATATTATCGTTGTTTCGCGTCGGTCGTCGGTCGTCAATTTTCGATTGAAAATCCCCGCCGATAACGAAGTGCTGCCTGTCGTAAAACTTTTTGAAGGGGAGCTGCTAGCTGAAGAAGAAGAGCTAATACGAGGAAAGAAATTACGACGAGGGATTATCATCTCGTATTTGCAAGCTTGACGGAGCTTTTGCGGTTGCGTGTACTCGTCGCAGAGGCAAACAAAAACACATCTCACGTCACGTTAAGTGTTTAAGTACGTATAATTAAAATTAATTAGGCGCACGTGCTAGAGATACGAATAAAGAATACTTTTTAGAATATGTTCATCGCGCTGATTGGTTCAAAACGGGTCATCATTTTCCGGATGAGCAAAGGAAAATGGCATAATTGAGAAAAACTTGCCCGCGTGGTTTGAGTATCCTACCAACGATGATAAAAGATGGCTGTACAGTATTTTGTATGAAAGTACTCGTACATTTGTAGGAACGTATCATTTGTATCGTACGAAACGTTCTAAAATTTTAACAATGTGGAGCAGCGAGCTCCGATTCGGAAGCGAAATTCTAGACTCAGACCAATCATATTGGTCAAATTTGAAGTAAATCTACATTAAATATCTTGTAACTTCGATATACGTCTTTTGATTTGTTTCAAACTTGACCAAAAATCGCGATAATCGGGTCTAATTTGAAATTAAATTTTAAAATGTTTTGTATAACGCAAAGTATAATATATATACATATAGAAGTGCTTCCAAAATTCTTGCAACACAAATAACATACACACAATGAAAACTTCACCTGAATGTATACAACGGTCTAATAATTATAAATCACGAATTCCAACCGACAGCATAGATTGTTACAACAGTAAATTAACCTCGAATACTCTTCCATCTTGCTGAATCAATCCTGGTGTAGTACGCACCACGACTTGCCGTTACTTCGTGAAAAGTCACCGTACCATACCGTCGCAGTAATAAAATAAATTATAAAATTGTACAAATAAGGAGGACGTAACTTGCAAGGAAGATTGTCTCGAAATGCCTGTCGCAATCAAAGAAATCTAGGAGGAAAAGTACAAAGTTCAACGGCGCAAAGATATTAGCATAAAGTATGCGAGATCACTTTCCCGCGTGGCGATGTATGTATCACGGTGTGCCCCTCTTCGTTTTGCAACTGCACGCTCGATCGAGGCAAGAAACGACATACACGGTGATTCGCTAATTTGCGAACATTTTTCAACAGTAAGTGATGAAATTCAATCTCATCGTAATATGAAAATTCGAGGAATAAACTCAACAAGCGGCAAGAAGATAATTTGCAGCGCTTAATGCGTTCGTTCGTACAGAAATTAAATTGTAAAAAATTAATTAATACTTTTTAATTAATTTGTAGAAAATTAAATCGATAAGTTCAGCCATTTAAAATAATTCAAAATAATCCAAATGGTTAAAATCGTAATTTCAGAATCGTCGATGATCGTATCGAAATCCCCAATACTCCAATTTTTACACCAAAAAAACTGCATGACTTGTACCCCAGTACGATTCGTCTCACTGAAAGGTCCTGAAGCAACTGTCAGTATCAGACAACGCCACTCCTACTCGAGGTCTACGCCACGCCCCCTCGCGAATCACGTGACCCAAATCAACCAATCGCTAATTTTCGTTGCATCAGCGTTGCACCTGAAGAGGCCCAATTTTCTGGGTCATCCCCGCTAAAATCACTTCAGTGATAAAAAAAAAAAAAAAAAAAATTAAAAACGAGAAATAAATTATAATTTACATCTCGAGTTGGTTTTCGGAACGAACCGAGAAGAAACGAGAAAGATCTTCGTCACTCCCGAATTACGGAGAAAATTCGACTGCGCTTTTCCCTTTTTGCGAAATAAAGCAAACACCGTGTATAATTCCAGGACGCGGAGAAAGAGTATCGCCGGCTGTTAACTCGATCGAGCCAAAAGCCACGGAGCCGCGACTAAATATGCATATTCTCCACAGGCTCTCGGTGTCTCCGTGCACGGTGTGTCGGCCGTTGGAAACACGTTTCAGGATATCATCCGAGGCGAACAATAGAGAATCAAAGGAGGAACGTAGGCGCGCAAGAAAACGTTAGCCAGGCGAATGTTCTGGCTGGCCGGTCGCCGTTGCAGAATGCGGTTGACATTTCTCGGCAAGTAGAGCGTTACCCCCGTCGTCGGGCCGATCGCCGATATTCACCAGCCACCGATCTCCTATCTGTCGATTTATCCCACTTCGAATTCTCCCGTTTTCCATTTCGCTTGTACGAGATCGGAGCGAGCAAAGACGAATTTTTGCCCAAAATTTCACTGAGACTTTGTGTCTTTGTGATTTGATATTTTTCAGATTTCCAGTCAATTATCTAATTGCAAGTGTCAGGGATCAAATTCCAACCCCGTTTTTTATCAACTTGTTATCATATTATTTAATATGAACGTTCTATTGAAAGGAAGAAATGATTTAATAAAGTCCAAGGTAAATTTATGATCAAGTATATCATCGTTAGTTTACTGAGCTTGATAATTCAAATGAGTTCGAAACACCAACACGCACTTTATCAGACGTTCCAACTAGTTTCTTCTCTAAATTTAACCACGTTAATCGAGTACGCAGCATTTGCATTCAAATAGATTTCTGTCCTCAACTTCGAGATACGGAATACCAACTAATTAAACTCGTCAAACTTAAAATTTGTCTCTCCACATCGATATCAAGATTATCAATCGTGCGTTTTCTGTATCAACTAGTATTAATATAATACGCAAACGTCATTGTGAATATTAGTAATACAATACTATTATACATTGCTAATTTTATTTAAAACTAAATAAACTAATTATTAATTTAATATGATATTATATCATACGTGATATTAATACTATCAATTGTAATTACAGTATAGAATTGATTGAAGTAATACAATTGAAAAAAATTTAATTAACAATACAATTATAATGTATTGCAATACTTGATATTACCAGTATTAATCTTATCAATTATTTCATTAAAATGAAAAATGCGAAATTCACATTTAAACGAATCGAAATAAAATCGAAGTTAAATCTACGCAACTGACGATCCTCCGCTAATTCGACACCATACGATACGAGAATCGGTAAGTCGGCGTAACCGATTACACACGAGGTATCGAGGAGCTCGACGAGAGAGAGAGAGAGAGAGAGATCGTTGACTGGATCGAGATCCCGGAATCGACGTCGATCGATCGACGGTGTCGCAACGAGGCGACAGTCATTTGTAGGCAACGAAATCGGCCGGGACGTATTTCTTCGAGTGTAACGCGGACTCGCGGCCGATCGTGACATAATGAAGATAGTATGCAACAAGCGGGACCGAGCTTTTCAGGTCAGCTTCCTGCTATGTCGGCAACGTTGATGGATAGCCCGGTTGCATGTCTGACGTGTCGAAACATCTGTTCGATAAAGAATTATTAATCGCGCACGCGCCACGCTGCCGTCTCTCCTGTCTCTCTTTCTCTCTTTCTCTCTGCTAGCCAAGTAGATAAATAGAACTCTGATACCACGGGGAAATCTCATACTTGTTCCATCGACTGGATAATATCCGTTTCACAGCTACGCCATCTCGCTTTTCGAGCGTAGATTTTTCAGCCTTTTTCGAAAATGAACAGTCCTTACGTTCTGTACGAAAGTTGAAGACTTAAATAATTGGAAATAAAGAAGAATACCTTCAGTGTATGTACTTTTAACGAGATTGTTGGTACGTTGTATTTTGTTCGCGAATGATTGACGCTTACATTGACGCGACTTTACGCTCTCTTTCTGTTCCCTCCGTCGTTAATTACCAACAAAGTTACACGAAATATCCTCGAATCGGCGAGGTCGGTTGTGACAAGACGCGCCGCGATAAAACGAGCAGCGGTGACTAATCGCGCTGATATCGCCGGTGATATTTGAGTTTCTCGATGACGCTTCATTGAAAGGAACGGCGAAAAATAGAAATTCGATCGTCGAGAAACACACGCGATGGCTGCCGGCTGTTATACCAGAGAGCAATTCGTGCCAGTAAAACTCGTGCTTGAAACTTTGAAGAAAAAAGAAACAAAAATAATAAGACTGGTCCTTAACTCGGTTTCTTACGCGAATGATTTATGAGCGACGATCGCTGGCTAACAAGCTCGCACAGCCAAAGAACAACCATCCAATGTGTGTATCCTTTCTTTTTTTTCTTTCTCTTCTTCTTCTTTTTCACTAATTACCTCGAGATTTTTACAATCTATAAAACTAAGTAATAAAGATTCGCGAGAGATCGCGAGTGAAACGTTTCACGGAACGCGCCGCGTCTTTCTCGTAGCACACTTTACTCGTTACCTCGCTGTAACTCTTGCATAAACATACACAGGAGATCGAGATAACTTTTTTTTGAAACGAGGTTTTTCTTCTTACTTCTCTCCCTGTACGAGAGAAAAGAGGGAACAAAGTTGAAGGAAACAAATCTCATCGTTGCACGCGAGAGCGAAATAATTTTACTGCCGTGTTAAAATTGAAAACTAATTCGATTATTGAGCGGAGAAAGACGATTCTGTCAGAGACACTCGCTCTTTAGACGTCTGAACGAGCCAATTCTTCGATATTTAACGCAAGATTCATGCGTACAGTTAAAGCGTTTAAGATACCGTCTTCGATCCTCATTAGCATAAAGTTGTCCCTCTTGCGCGTCGTGTAACGCGGCTAACAAAACATCCTGAGATCCAAACCCGTTTGCTCGATCTTTCGATGTAATTCAATGTAATTACATGAAAAATTGATTGTAAAACGCATGAATTATAAAGCGAGTGAATCATTACACGATAAGACGACAGGCCTTATCATCTCACCGCCGTCTCTCAGCTATTTCATCCGACGTGTATTAATTGAAACATACTTGTACAAATGCCATTCATCAATTTTGTGCGCGAGAAACTTTCTTTCGCTGAAACGTCCACTCGCTAACTTAAATACTTGGAAGCTGTACGCGTGAAACCGTGAGATTTCGTTGTCAGAACTTTCTATCGTGCTTCATCACGCTAAACTAAATTATTAGATAATAACGATTAGACCAAAAGATGACGATGGTACCAAAGAAAACGGAAACTAACATTGACCATACCTAGATCTTTTTATCTACAAAGACAAGAAAGACTCAACGTACAGTGTGTTTGATAAGAACGTGGACGCCATTTCTCTGAAAAAAATATTGCACAGATCGATCCTAAAATACGCTTAATATTATGCTTTCCACCACTTTTCAGCATGCGAGACAAGTAAGTTTGTCCAATTTGATAATTTAGACTTTCCGTTGTTAAGACACGTGCTCCTTGCAGTCTATGATTGTTCGTGATTGACCAAACACTTTCAAACCCGGACGAGTCTGATCTGTCCACAGAAATTCAGTTGCACGTTCAAAACTGTCAAACACGTATGTTTGGGACTACTTTAATGTTCGCCGATCTGAAACTTGAATGATTGACCAAACACTTTCAAATTCTGTCAAACAAGCCTGGACTGTCCACGAAAATTCAACTTTCCAGAAAACTGTCAAGCATCCAATGAAATTGTACGTTTGGGACTGCTTTAATGTTAGCGGATTTGGAATTTGAATGATTGACCAAACACTTTCAAACCCTGTCAGACGAGTCTGATCTGCCCACAGAAATTCAGCTGCATGTTCAGAAAACTGTCCAATGAAATTGTATGTTTGGGACTGCTTTAATGTTGGTGGATTTGGAACTTGAGTGATTGACCAAACACTTTCAAATCCTGTCAAACGAGCTTGCTCTATCCACGAAAATTGTCAAATATCCAGTAAAAGTGCATGTTTGGAACTGTTTTAACGTTCGCAGATTTCAAACTTTACGCGTCTTTACAAACAATCTGGACGCTCAAATGATCAAACTGTACGAAAAAGATTTTCTAAAGTCTGTGCACTTCACTGGTTTAATAAAGGATGCTTCGAGAAGATAATAGTCCCAAGCGTTTGCACGCAGTGATTGGCCAGCCGATCCAACAGAAAATGTTTGGTCAATAATCGGTAGTGGTGGAGATTGGACGCGCTATTAACCGAGTTCGCACACAAAGTGTACTTTCGATCCATGTAAAAAGAGTATTTTCTTTCAGAGATATGGCGACCACGTTCTCATTAAACACACTGCGCTTCGAGATCAGGGTAAACCATTTCACCGTCGAAGAAACACGCGTCGTATACTTCTGGTGACACCGTTCATTCGATACATTCGCCGTGTTACACTCGGCTTTGCGATAACGTTGTTCGACTAAACGGAAAACCTCGAAACGTGAAACCATAGTAAAACGTGAGACCCGACGAAGAGGAACACCGGAAAGCTATCATTCTCGTGGGACGATCTCTTATTACCCGTTAGAGGACGCGGATGGCACATCGATATTGACCGGCGCACGATCGATCAAACACGGGGATCGATGGAGATCGTCCGACGAGAATTTCGACGTCGAGTGGTTCCCGCGCAGCCTTCAAAACGGTTTTTCCACGTTCACCCGCGAGCACACGCGATAGGTCAACAACACGTTGCTCGGAATTCTATCGGCAGCGCCAGGAAAGTGTGTCGCCTGGCTTCGTATGCACGTGTGTATGTACGTACGTGTGCGCGACGCTCGTGCGCGGGAGAGAAGTACCGCGACCCATTGCGCAAAACGTTTAAATCTTTGAAACGGGTATAACGGGTATCCGTTCAGTATGCCACGAAGAGGCATACAATGTGCAACCAGGCTGTGTGTACGCGTGTACTCGTAACACTTCCTCGACGGCGTTCGCCTCTTGCGAATCATTGTTACGTACGTACGTGTGATACATGCAATGATAATAAGAAAAAATATCGAACCTCACGGCAGTCTCCAAAATACATTTCACAGCTGCGTAATCGATTCTTGAGAAAGAATTTATGGACAAGACGAAATTTGAAGTTTGTAATGTACCGATTTCGCTTTCGCTCAAATTTTTGAAACGTGATATTGGATTTCGAATAAAATAACGTCTTCCTTAAAGTATTGTACGTACAATGATAGTCGGTAGTACTTTAATACTATTAATCGTAATAATTTTATTTCTCTAAAAAAATTCTTTAGAATTTTCTTTAGAACATATATATATATATGTGAATAACAATTAATAATTATTATACTGGATTTTGCATTTTTTTATCAACATTAAGTGACATCATTTATTTTACGTATGTTATATCCGTTCGTCGTTCTTATCAAACGTGCATATAAAATTATTATTTCTTCAGTTCATCACGGCAATTATTATAAAAATATCGAAATTATTAAGAAATAATTATTCTCGATTCGTAACTCCCCCTCTTCCTTCAAACGACGAACAGTTCATAATTTCTATTAGATAGCGAGATGGCATATTACGATTTTTCACAAAACGTGTAAATAAAGGAGCTTGCGTGCTCCATTCTGCTAAACGTCTCTGATTTTTATGCAGCGGAGAACTGAAGAAATAAGAGCATTGTCGAACAAAGAAGCTCGCTTTGAATTTACAAAAAAAAAAAGCCCTACGTTTTTTCAATCGGAATTCCCAATCACACGATCCGGAGGATTAAGAGGAATGCAATCGGGCGAGCTGGGCCCTCAACAACAATCCGTAATTTGCAAGCCAAAGAAAGAATCGCGATAACTTTCTTACGTGGCGTTCTCCTATCCGATATTTTTTATTGGCCACGAACAAAAGACGCGTTCGGACCTGGCCACCCACCCTATCTCATAGATCAAGCCCAGCTCTGCCTCGTTCCCCGTTTTCTTCTTTTCTCTGCGCGCGTTTCATCGCGGGCCCACGGGAGGATCCTTTTGTGCCAGACCCTGTAACTCTCCCTCCCTCGGGACCGCGCAGATACAATCGGACCAACGATCCCGAACAGACCGATCCGCGACGAACCGTTTAATTTGCAGCTCGACACACACACACACACACACGGAGATCCCTGATCACTTGCGAGCCTCTTCTCGATTTCCAGGAACCGATTACAAGGCTTCGTATCCAAGGCGGATGAATGAGGACGAGACCAGTTTAGCGAACGTTTCCAAAGGACTCAGCCAGGCATGCGTGTGGGAAAGGTGTTCCAGGAGTTCCAGGCAATCTGGGTCAGTAATGGGACTGTGGGTTAAGGCTGTCTCGGGTTAATCGAAGGTTAATCGACGAAGGTTATTTTTATCCTGGCTGGTGGTGGATCGGTGGTGTTCCATTTTCAGGGTCGAAAGTGAAG
Source organism: Melipona beecheii (assembly GCA_032399605.1). Taxonomy (NCBI): domain Eukaryota; kingdom Metazoa; phylum Arthropoda; class Insecta; order Hymenoptera; family Apidae; genus Melipona; species Melipona beecheii. The sequence goes on along the minus strand of JAUCMO010000501.1, from coordinate 3,555,730 downwards.
GCGCGAAGGATTGGGAAATTGGATTTAGATTTCGCGTCAGTCCAGAGGGGGAGTAACAGATTTTCTGGCATATCGAGGTCGGCAGAATTTTGGAATAACCCAGTTTGACTGACAATCGTGCTTGGAAGTGTCTAACTTTCGCGATATCGTACAACACGTGAAACGAAATATCTCGCGTGTTTCTCTGTTGAGACGAGAGTTTTAATTCAATAAAAAGTTCAAGCCACGGAATCTCGCAGTGGATGTTGAATGAAAGAACAATTCTGTTAGTTTTCCTTGTGTAGGATATAATTGATGAAGCACGGAGTGATCATTTATGAACATTCACTCTGTGTGATTAAGATATTGATAGACATTACGATTTTTTATCGAGTAAATTCTAACTTTGGAAAGTGGTAAAATAAAAATAATAAAAATGTTCAAGACAACGCAGGAACAATTTAAATTTTAAAGCTTGGTAACTGCACAGAATATCGGTCGTTGTTAATAAAATAAAATAGTTCTGCATTTTCATCACTGTGATCAAAACTGTAAATCAAAAGTCGATTGACAAAGACTAGATTTAGTTTAAAGCGTCACAAAGGAAAATACCAAAGTTCAAATAAACAAACCCACGGAAGCACACTAGTCATCCCAAAAAATATTTTAAAATTATTTGATACCCAAATACATTTCGCGCTTTGAAATTATCCTAACATCGGAAGAAAAAATGTTACACCTCACGAAATACTCTGTAAAAATATCACACACTGTAAAAAAAAACGTTTAATCACTGAAACTGGAAATTTCGCTGGATTAATCACTGAAACAGACGAAACGACACAAATTCCTCAAAACCAAACTCGCATGCAGGCCACCTAGTTCCTAAAGAAACTACTCTCTTAGTAGAGAACGCTCCAACTTCAAACCAGTTCCTCCTCCGTGTAACACATTGTTCGAAACTTTCCGGCAAAGAATCCTCCTACAGTTAGATCTAACTTGAAAAGCCGAGACAGGACTGGTCCCGAAGTTTCTAACTGCGGAATTAGCACGCGGTACCGTTTTTTAACCCAGAGACGAAAACCAAGCGTCGCAGAAAGAACGCGACGGTAACGTGTCGAATCGCGGCTGATTTCTTTCCAACGGCCATTAAACGGAAATTCCAACGGAGATGAACGAGGAAGGGACTTGGATCCAAGCCGCTTCGGCCATCTGGCGATACAAAATTGACCGCGCAATCATCGTCGTTTATCGAGGCTGGTTCATGCCCGTAAACCTATGGTAATACGCATTTCTCGCGGTGAACGAGGCGATAAACGTTGTCTCAGACAGGCGAGAGGAATTCATCTGCTCGTTTTATTAAACACTTGCGCGCGCCGCGAGTTCCGCGTTTAATAACAATAATTTATAACAACCCCGTCCTCGCGAGTGAAATAGACAAAGTGTTTAGACATTTTACTCCTGATGTGCGTGTGTTGTGGAATTGGATGATATATTTTGAACCTTTGAACAAACTGATCCGCTTTCGAATCTTTTCAAGGAGTTGTTTTGTTATTTGTGAAATTGTGTAACTTGAATCAAGAATGTAAATTTATTGTAATATCCACATTTCTTTCAATGGTAAACTAAAGATAAAGCAACGACTGATCAAATGTCATTTTTCACTTAAAACGTAAAAATTAATTCTTATCTTACGCGCAAATTAAATTGGTAAGTGAAACAAGTAGTATTTGTATTCGTAATACTTGTTATTTTTAGAATAAATTCATTTTCATTAATTTTGGATTTAGTCGACAATTTTTATCTCGAAGTATCTTGCCGTTAGTCAAATGTCATTTTTCACTTAAAACGTAAAAATTAATTCTTACCTTACGCGCAAATTAAATTGGTAAGTGAAACAAGTATTCGCAGCACTTTAGAATACATTCATTTTCACTAATTTTGGACTCGGTCGACAATTTTTATCTCGAAATATCTTGCTGCTAGTCAATCAAATGACACACGCTACAAATGGCTTGCGGTTTGAAAGAAACATTTATTACCACTCATTGTTAATTTGAGTTAATACATATCATATATTTCAGATCTTTCAAAACTACAATGTCAGATACAATCTTTCCATTAACTACTGACAAGATAGTACGACGAACGAAAAATGACAAAAATCTGTCTATAGTGCCCTGCTGTCACAGGATGATTCAGAATTTTGTAATAATTAACAACTGACTACCGCATATACATAACTTCTTACACACGTGTGCAAGGTATATGTAAAACTGAAGTGTAACAAATTAATTTGTATCAAGAATGTAACCACACCTGTACGTGTATCTTGCAACAAACGAATGCTATAATGATTCTAGAACGAATCAGTTCCAAGTAAAGTGCGCAATTATTAATTCTACCACTACGCCGTACGAATACGTGTCATGTTACCTCATACTCGCAAAATTGACCAAGCAAGAGTTAATTTCTGCGCTAGCAAAGTCAATCGAATTTGGACCTCTTCGACTTTCCATTTCGAGAGGAAACGGAGAAAACAGAACGAATTCTCGGCGATTCGCTCCGCCACCGCGTCTGAAATTAAACGCGAGAGAGCGCGAGCGAGCCGCAACAACTAACTATTATTCGCGAAGGTCGTTACACGAGCGAGAGAGAGTCGCGCCATTGTGTCAAACGGCTAGAATTGCTGCCGCGGACAACGTGAAAATGAAACGGGGGCAACGAAAGAGCCGCACGCCTCTACAATCCTAGAGGCTTGCTCTCTCTCTCTCTCTCTCTCTCTCGATCCATTATGCGCCGTGAAATCTCAGACACTCTCGAAACGAGTCGCTCGTGGATTACATTCGCGGTTAAATGACAGAGGTCAGAGGAGGCATACGCAACCACTTCTTGTTCCGGGAAGGGGGAGGGGGGGATTGCTGAAACGATTACGCGCGTATGCAAGCTTTAATGTATAGAGACGAGCTCGGGTAGTTCCGTGTTGGTGGAAAAGTTGAATGGAGCATTGATAAAGACGATTCTGGTTGACTGACACCCGAACAAAAGTGATTTTCTAGGGGTAACCTCTTCATGTGCAACGCTCATGCAACGAAAATTAGCGATTGGTTGATTTGGGTCACGTGATTCGCGAGGGGGCGTGGAGTAGGTAGACCTCGAGTAGGAGTGGCGTTGTCTGGTACTGAGCGACCGCGCCTGTAATTTTTAATTCAAATGTTTGCACGTCAATAAAATTTTATGACAAAACAGTCGTCTTCATTTCCTAGTCAGAACAGTTGCTTCTGGGCCTTTCCCAGTGAGAAGAATCGTACTGGGGTACAAGTTGTGCAGTTTTTTTATTTCATTTCTTTTTTTTTTTTTATTCTTTTTACGTAGAGTAATAATTATTCTCTATCCAATTGTAGAATGTTCTATATTTTATCTTATCCTTGCTTTCAAGTTATTTCTGTCAGCTCCGACATTAAGAACTGTCTTAAGCTTGATTTAAGTGTGAAAAGATTCCTCTCGATACTTTTCAAAACTTGTCTCAAAGCCTTGACACTTGAATTGTGAGAACCAATAAATATCACACGTCTATACAGCACGGGTGCATTAATTAATCATGCGGTTAGTCACTGGACGATCAGCGTGCGCGAGAGTTCAAATAAAATCGTCAATGACACATTTATCTACTTTCACCAATATCAACGAGTTTTCTTCGTTTCGAAATTCAAAAGTAAGACACGCGAACACGTTGCGACTAATAATAAATTTCGCGTGAGAATGTGATGCGTGCACAGAAATGTCGCGTGAAATTATAAATGATTGATCGAGGAGAAATTCAGTTTCTACGCTACGGTGTGCAAGTGCAACGCGCGTTAACATTTGGCGCAAATGTTACAAATATCGAACGAATGACACATTTAGCAATTATTCTGACGTATTTAGCAATACCGAATGATTAATCGATCGCGAGATAGATTAGACCGATGAAGCAACTGAAATATCTAAACTTCGATCGGTATCCAAACTCGATACTTTTCCCTCGACTCACCGGTGCTTTCCTCGCCGTCGACATGTAAATCCAACATCCCGATAACATCGCTTCAACGTGCTAATTATGCATCACTATGCGAAACAATCGGTTGAAAAAAGGTCGAGATCTAGGCGTGAAAAACGTGCTTCACTCGCCAAAGTGAACTGTCCAATCTCTGGCCATGTTAAATACGTCCAGATCGAGTTTCACACGATTATGGTAAATTCTAAACGATTCTTGACCTCACTCGTTAGACCTCATATCCTGTACGTGCAATGATTCCTCCCGTTAAAGGAAATATGTATATCCTGAACGCTTGCGTCGCGTGAAATCGAGCGTGCAGCGAAACGAGACAACATGCGAGGTTTTCGCTACCCTCCGCGAACATTCGCTACGGAAGTTCTTAAAATTAAAAGGTTAAAAGGATCTAGGGAGACTGTAAAAACCTTCGTGTTTTATACAAAATGTAGATTATACTGCTCTCTACAAATCACCGGACGTTGCTCATTTTGAACAAAATTATTATCATTATTATTATTATTATTATTATTATTATTATTATTATTATTATTATTATTATTATTATAGGAATCCAAATGCAATTATCTCTTTAACTTTATTATGTCTTTATTTTATTTATTGTAGCCTTTGATTTTATTATATTTATCTAGTTCGCAGCAGTACCCTAATGCGAAGTATAACAGTATACAACATTCGCAATCGTCAGAGAATGCAATTCAAAAATTGTAAAACAAGTAGAACGAGTTAAAAGGTAAGAGAAACGTGTCCAAAATCAAAGACGAATCCATGGCCAAAATTATGTAGCGAAAGAATACGTAAGAAGAATGTAACGTTATTCAAGAAGCTTGATGAAAATAAATTATAATTTCGATGTAAGATTGCAAATAATCGTATGACGATCGAAGCTTTATCGATACGATTGATTTCAGACTTTCGTTTCAACTACTTAAAAGATACGGCTGTTCTTGCCAAAGTTAATATAATAATTTCTGACAAAAGCACGATTGCGCAAATCTATTTATTTTAATCAGCGTTCAAATACGATTGTTCTAGCGTCAACAAATATTTTTATTATCCCTGAAAGTGACTTTAGCGGGGGTAACCAGAAAATCGGGCCTCTTCAGGTGCAACGCTGATGCAACGAAAATTAGCGATTGGTTGATTTGGATCACGTGATTCGTGAGTAGGAGTGGCGTTGTCTGGTACTGAGCGATCGCGTCTGTAATTTGTTTTGTATCGATTCAAACGTTTGCATGTCAATAAAATTTTATGGCAAAAAAGTCGTTTTCATTTCCTAGTCGGAACAGTTGCTTCTGGGCCTTGTACCCCAGACGAATCGTACTGGGGTACAAGTCGTGCAGTTTTTTATTTACTTATATCAATATTTTTGGACAACCAAAATCAAGCATGTACACCGGTGAATGTGTATTTATACTCGCTATATCAATTTTCAGCTGAAGCTAGCCTACGAGTTGTTGCATATAAATGCAAATTACGCGAGCGTTATAATTTCGAGCGACTCAAGGTCGAGTGTTATCGAGAGTTACTCAATGCAAACGAGGGTTTACGCGTGACCGACGACCAAACGACCCATCGCGAGAAAGCTTCCGTCGTCGAAATACCCAGAGACCCAATTTGTCGGCGCCACGGCCCATTATTATTAATTCGTCTCGTAATCGCGTGCATTTCCCGGCGTCGTAAAAAAATACGCGCGCCCCGTGCTTCCTGAGCTCGTTTCGCCGCTGCACGGGACGATGATTATCGTCCGCTCGGGGTTTAAGCCTCCTTTCGTGGAAGCGTTGCGTGAAACGACTCGCTCGGACTGTACGGGAGAACTGCGCCGCAAAAGTATCTCCTTGTTCCCTGTTTCGTACGTCGAGCCTGTCGTGGTTCCACCATAAAACCTTCGACTTTAGGATAACTCTCGTTGTTTAAATCCATCACTGTTGCGCATAGATCTAGGTACAGAGACAATTTTCGCAATTTTTGACAAGAAAATACCGCCAAATTTGCGGATAAATTCCGTTTTATAATATATATTTTAGTATAGTAGTATAGTATATTATTATAGTATAACATAGTATTGTGCTGTGGAGTATAGTATAGTATGGTATAGCATAGTATTGTACAGTATCTTATAGTATCACAGTATAATATAGTATAGTGTAATATAATATTATAGTATAGTATAATATTATAGCATAGTATATTATAGTATTTAATTACAGTGTCGTGGCACAATTAGGTGTCCAGTGCATCATTTCTTCCACAATATTATAGTAATAAATATTATAAATTACAAACGTTAATAAACGATAAATTAACGATATGATCAATATCGTAATAATGTCACGTTACATTGCTCGTCCCGAGACTTTCGAACGACAGTGTACGTTAAAAAGAAAGAGAAAAGTCATCACCGATTCGTAATTCTCGTAATTTTCGGGCCGACGAAACGACTGGGAACAACGAGGATGCGGTAAAAGGAATAAGATCGTGACCGCGCGATGATGAAAGTGACGATGAGTGGATGAAGATTGGCTAATGCTGGCTAATGCTGGCTAATCCCGGCTAATGTTCCGCGTTTCAACAACTCCGACTTCTTTTTACCGAAGCATCCGAAGCACCTGAGAAACGGGAAATCGCTTCGAACCTTCTAATTAGCATCCTTTACATCGATGTCTAACAGTATCGATTACATTAGCATTCATTGCTACTACCTCATCCGTGCCACCTTTTTACCACGTCGACAAAAACTAAACCGAGATTGATTCTCGCAGCGTTCAACGATCCTCGAACGACGTCACTGTTGACGTCAGAATGAATCCTGAATTTCTTTCTCAGGGTTGTTTTTACGAAATGTTCAGCATCAGACATTGAACCAATGCTGCATTCACTGGTCGCTCTGTCAATGATCTTCCAAGTGCCGACGTTTTCTTTGTGAATTTACGTACGTACGCGTACGGGGTGGCCACTTAACTTTGTCGTCTCGAATCATAAATTATAAATTAAAATTAATTGAAACAGATCGTAGGTTATTTGTTGCGTGATGTTATTTCAAATCGTGCAACGTATCGATCTATTTTCTTATAAGTGTTCTTGCTTCTTCAAACTTCAATCCTCGGATCAGTCGCAATGAAAACGAACGTCAACACTAGAAACCAAACCAAGAAAATAGTCAAAACGACCAATTTGGAATTTTTCATCGAAATTTCACACATCTACGATAGCGTATAATTTTCAGAAACTCGAATGATATTTAGCAAAATGTACAGAAGCTTGTGCTCTTCATTGCAAATATTGTAAATTTTTCCTCTGCCACAAATTTTACACTCGGATCGTCGATAGATCCAGCGTTAACGGGTCCCCCATCCAAAGTGCTTGCGAAGAAACGAGAGTGAGGAGTGCATTTAACACTAGAACTACCAAAATGGTCAAAATGACCATTGGAATATCTTTTTTGTTAAATATTTTACAGACATAAAACGGTATATTCGTGGAGACTCGGACGATCCTTCATAAAATACATAAATAAAAGCTTGTGTACCCTGTTGTACCATAAAGACTTTCTGTTCCTTTTATTTTGACATCTCTGATGGAAATTTTATGCTTTGGTCGTCGATAATTCTAGTCGTTAAAAGGCGTCGTTCGTTGAAACAAACGCCAAACGGAACCGGTCACGCCCTATCGGCCAGTCGTTAGTCCCGGTGTATTAATTAAGCGTACGTAATTAATAAAGAGCGTAGTACGGGCGCGGACAGAAGCCAACGACGAGCATTGCTCCGCGGCCAGGCGCCACAGTTGTCGTAATTATTGTAATTGGCGTTTACGAGGGCCATCCGAGAGCATCCGAGCGGAGAAGACGACTCGATCTTCCGGTTCTTCGACGATCGAAGGTCGGTCACAGCCTCGTGGATTACGCCACGGACGTGCCCTCTTGTGTACCCACTATGTTACTTTGTCCGGCGGGGCTCAATGGCGAGGAAAATGGCCATGGTTCAGAAGCCACGAAGATGAAATGCGGAATTTCTGACGTCTTTAATTTTTTTTTGAAGGGAAATTTTACGCACGTCGTTTCGTACGAATTTATATTTCTGTGTGTTTTAATAGGAATATTAAGATATTTTAAAACTTTGTTGTAATATCGGTGATGAAAGACGACCGTCATATTAACCAGAAATATTGTATAATTTGCAATACTTTGTTGTTATCTTTTTTGTTTAAAAGCTTTTTATTTATATACTTTATTATATATATTGTTGTACAAAATGAGAAGTAACTGCATTGATCAATATATTGGAAATTACAAAATATTCAGTACATTTGATACGTTGCAGAGAGTATTTAAACTACGCTCCATCATATGTATACTCTCGTGATGTACTTCTTACAGTCTTCAGAAAAAGAAGACGTTTCACGTAAAACATGGTTGGAAGACTCGTTGGTACATACACACGTAGGTGTATAGAAACTTGACTGATGTAACTTGTAGAAAAAAATACTGTCGTCTGTACCGGGTGTCCGCCCTACATGCAAATGATTTTCCCATCCTACAGAAAAATCCTAAATACTAATGCTGCTAATTTGTAAAACGTTCGTCTTACTGTTGCACCCCTGTTTTTCTAGTTTAATCGGGACCGGTTTCACCCGCTCGAGCAGACTTACTCGCGCGACTCGTCTCGTCTCGACGACAGGCTCCCCTAAAAATCTGTCGTATCTGGCATCTCCATCGATACGACGAACGCGCGAGTCTATCTCCGGAGTACGGGAGTTACTTTCCCACAGGTGGAGTCCTTTACATTCCAGAAACGATCGGCTCCAACGACCTATGTTTTGCGCGATCGGTAATTGCTTCTGATAAAACGTTGTTTTATCGCGCTCGCTTCCTATAAGTAGCTTTTTGCGCCGGCTGCGGGTCTCCCCGGCGGGTGTGAAAGAAGAAGAAAACGAACGCACGCCAACGAGTGGACACGGCGGAGGTAACACGGTGAAAGACGAAGGAAAAACGCAGGAGGAGAGAAGGACCACGGGGTCTTTCGCGCGCGCCACGAGCCAGAACGTGTTAAAACCACTCTGTCGAAAAATCACGCGGAGCGTAACGCGTTTAGCACGATATAATCTGACGCGGTGATGCAACGCGCTCGGCAATATATTAGCGAGTGCTGGAACCGGTTCATAAAGCGTTAACAAACTATTTTCAACTATTTCGAACGTGCAACGTGAACTATAAAGCCCCATCGGGGGGAGGGCTTTCCCCTGAGGCGATGTCGGAATCGGGAGCAATATCGAAAATCGTGACAATCGTTCTCTCCGCGTTCGATGTTTGCATATTTCTTCGATACGAAGGTGACGAAGCTTTCGAGAAAGACGGTGGTCAATCTGGTGCATTTATCGGAAATTTGAACCTGCACAGAATGCTTTTTGATTCACGAAACAATTCATTTTTTCAACTATATTTGCGTAATCTCGAATTTGCAATGGATGTCTAGAAGAAATATCTTTTCTCTTCATTTTCTTTGCGAATGTGTCCATTTTGGGATTTTAACGGGGATAACCCGGAAAATCGGGTCTCTTCAAGTGCAACGTTGATGCAGCGAAAATTAGCGATTGGTTGATTTTGATCACGTGATTCGCGAGGAGGCGTGGGCTGGACCTCGAGTAGGAGTGGCGTTGTCTGGTATTGAGCGATCGCGCCTGTAATTTGTTTCCTATCGATTCAAATGATTGCATATCAATAAAATTTTATGGCAAAAATCATACTGGGATACAAGTCGTGCAGCTTTTTGATGTAATAGAAGAAATATCGCAGAGTTAATTTCCTGTATTGATTACCAACACTTTCGATTAAGAATTAATAGTAGAATTCTGCCATTAAAATTGGAGAAAGTATAAAAAAACTTGGCTACGTAATGTCGTACTTATAACCACTTGTACAAAATTTAAAAAAAAAATTGAATGTCACGGATGCAAGTTAAAAACAAAAAAATTAAATGGAGAATCATCGAAAATATTAAAATTGAAGATCCCGTTCGAATTTATTAGATTACAATACCCACTTTGAAAACGATTACAATAATTTTGCCACGAACCAAAACTTCATAACATTCTTACAAATTAATTTCACGTAATGACGTTACGTGCTGCGTACCTGACAACAGTTTGAAAGTCATCAAAAATCATCGAATTTCGTTCGTTATAATCGGCTGCTGGTTACAAACCAGAAACATCGATACAATTACCGGCACGATGTCAGAAACAAACGATCCCGACGTTCGGATAACTTCTTTGAAAACGAGAGTCCCGTCCTCGTTTTGTTCGCGCATCGCGGCGATTACTCTAGCGTGGAAAGTCGGTAAGCATCGCAGTTGCCGGTCACAGTTCGATGAACCGGGGAATCTCTGAATTCTCCGAACGAAAGACGGTCTCGAATTAGAGCAACACCGTGACCGAGGAGATCGTTTGAAAACGAAGGGACGGCTAATTGAGGCAAGAAACATTTTTTCCGTTCAAAGTCCGACTTCTCCTCGAGTTAAAGAGAGGAGAGAAAGAGAGGAAGAATGCGGAGATCGTTTGTACGATCGTGCACGATGACAAATTTACGATTTAAATCTAATCGCGCGTGATTGAGGAATCCCTCGTGAACCGAGATATTCGTTACTGCGAATCGAACTGAACTGATATTCCAATTAGCGTGCAATCGGCATAATTATCGAACGGTTAGCGATGGATATAAATTTTGTTCTAAATGACGACTGAAATTAGACTGAATAATTGAATTGGAGCGTGTCTCGGTGCGAATGTTCGGAATTTGGAGCCTACAATGATGAACAAAAGAAAGTTCAAGAGGTAAGAATTAGTTCAAGATAAAATTCACGCTCGTTTATTGCAGAAATATTCATTTAATGAACGCAACGATACGAATATCTGCAAACGTAAATTTGGTCGTAATTTGGGGAGAACAAGCATTCATTGAAAGCATCACAAGAGATATTTAGCGAGAGAATTATATTTTGTAATAATAACGAATGTAAATTAATTTCAAAATAATTTACCGTTGCCAATTTGATACAAGAAATCTAATATTCAAACTCGCAGTATCCATCCCTATCGTGAACTTTCTTTTATTTGTCGTTGCATTTCGAGAAAAACGAGCACGGAACCTAACTTCCGGTCTTACTTTCTGATTATCGATTTAATATCGGAATATTTCTTTCATTCGTATAGAATTGACGCATGAAACAATTCCGGAAAAATATTAGTTTTGATAAATATCAGAATGACACCCGTATGCTCAAGTTTAATAAGTGAAATTACACACTGTTCGTGAGAACTGTTTAATGATGGGAATATTATTCAAGATATCAATTTTAACACGCATAAAATTTTAATTACACACTAACATTAAAAATACTGAATGCTAATATATTGATTGTAACTATTCAAATACTTTCGTGACTATATACTTTTATAAAATATCTGATAACATGTATTTTATCACTGAAAGTAACCCAGAAAATCGGGCGTCTTTAGGTGCAACGAAAATTAGCGATTGGTTGATATGGGTCACGTGATTCGTGAGGGGGCGTGGCGTAGACCTCGAGTGGGAGTGGCGTTGTCTGGTACTGAGCGATCGCGCCTGTTAATTCGTTTTCTATCGATTCAAATGTTTGCATATCAATAATAAAATTTTATGGCAAAAAAGTCGTCTTCATTTGCTTCTGGGCCTTTTAGCGAGACGAATCGTACTGGGGTACAAGTCGTGCAGTTTTTTTAGATTTGTTTCAGTCTTGATATAATCACGACAATCGAGTTTGGCACTCCTGATAAAATTTCTGATATTAAAATTCTAAAATATTCTACCTAGATATATCTAAGAGTTTGAGTATTTTCGTAAACAATTATAAATATATACGTATACAGCTCGTTGAAATAAAGAGAGTCAAACAGGAAAAGTAACAAATTGCGAGTGCTCGTCCATTGCCTCGGCAACAAGAGAAATAAAGATTCTTCAGCGAAACTCGTTCACGGTAAACAGCCGGAAACTCAATCGGTCGACCGAGCACACCGGCGAAAGGATCTCTCGTAGCGACAAGTCCGCCCCTCAACAAGGAACATCGGAGTCCCCTCGACGAGCTAATCATTTTCCATCGAAAGGAGTTAATTAATCAACCGCTTAGTCGGCAATTATTCAACCTCGTTAACCGTGAGAGAAACGAAGCAAGCAGATAATACGTGGAAGTAACCGCGCGAGGCTTCTCCCGATCAAACGTTTCGCCTCGTGTTTCGCTCCGCGACAGCCATGAAAGCAGAGAAGCTGTTCGCCTTCGCGAAATCGATATCGATAACCTCGATAGACGTCGACTGATAAGCGAGGAAACGTGGTTTCCTCGTCCACTTATCGATCGCTGTTCGTACGCTTATCTCGTCGCGTGAAGTAAATAATTAATTCGATAACATTTCGCGTTTCTCTCGTCCCTTCGTGAGATCGAGAAAAGAAGAGGAAAAAGAGAAAGGAGAGGAGATTTCATCGAGACGGAAGTTGTGACGCGATCGAATGACAGGGTATATCGACAAGAATCGGCGGGAAATGAACGAGGCAGCCATTTCGAGCATCGCGGCGATCGTGTCGTTGCGCGCGTTCAAATCACCGGTATTGAGACGTGTGTCAAGCAGGTTGCCTGGTGAAAAGTCTCGACGACATTGTACGGTTTGAAAAAAGGGGAAAAAAGGGAAGATAAGGACAGATAAAGTCTGATAAAAAAGACTGGTCGTTCGAAACGTTCGACCGCAAAGTCTAAATATATAATATTTGAACTTTACAACTATTCTTACTACTGCCATTAATTTTATGAATCTACACGGACAGTATATAGTTTGTTTGTTTTTTATATTCCTCGTAGTAGAAAGTAGTAACAAAATTAAAATAAAAATTAAATTAAACTACAAATTCCAGAATTGAATAACTTGTCCAATGATGTTTCATACATTCATTTTTTTTTTATCAAATTAATGACAAGGTACATTACAATGATTTATTATTAATAAAAAAAGTAATTTCGTTCTGAGATTATGCATACTATGCATACTAACGAAAATATCGAAATATTTCACAAGACTGACGGCACATCATTTAAAGCATCTGAGAAAAAGCTATATTCATTAGAAAACTGGGCTATCAGCCGAAAATATTAGTTACTATTAATATCGATTATTACTAACAAATATCAAGGTAGTCTTACCGCTACTTAGTTCGAGTCAAGAAAACTAAAAAGAAAAACCATAAAATAAATGTGAATTGTTTAATTTCACTATTGTACGAAGTGAATCCTATCTACCAATTTTCTTATCTGTCACTCTCAAAGCTACACGTACAAACAAAAGAGAGACAAACGATCATTTTATTTTTATCAGAGAGAAAATTTTTATCTCGCCGGGAATTAGAAAGATCCTCCGGAGGTGAGATCACGGTGCGCGTGCCCTCTTCTACGCAAAACCGGAGAATCCTGCGAGAACAGCGAGGAAGCGCATTACCAAGGAACCACGGACCCTTTTACGGACCCGGCCAACGCTAACAATGTTTGTTATAGGAGACGTACGACGCGGAATGTACGCATTATATCATTACGCATTATTACCCATTACATACCTCGTTATACCGCGTGTATCGTATATTATGCCGGCTCTACGTTCGTAGAAAAACTGAGGGACTCCTCTGTCCCTTTCACTCTTTCTTTCTTTCTTTCTCCCTTTCTCTGGTCAGTTCGCCGGTGATGAGACTCTGGCTGGAGAACATTACCATGCAAGCTGCGCCAGCGAGAACCTAAACCCGCGTGTAGCTGTGCGCGGGGATATCTAATTGTATATTAAATAACCTTCGTAAATTACGCATATATGCTTAATGCCGACGCCGGATGGCGCATTGCGCAGCACCAATCACGCCATCTTCCTCGATCGAGTGATCTGGGTACTCGAAAATGTGCCCCGTGAAAAAAAAAACAGTCTACTGAGGAATCATGAGGCATCTATTGGCAGCTGGCCGAGCGTTGGCCATCAAACGATTTTATCATTGAAAGTGATTTTAGCGGGGGTTCTTCAAGTGCAACGCTGATGCAACGAAAATTAGCGATTGGTTGATTTGGATCACGTGATTCGTAAGGGGGCGTGGGGTAGACCTCAAGTACGAGTGGCGTTGTCTGGTACTGAATGTTTGCATATCGATAAAATTTTATGGCAAAAAGTCGTCTTCATTTCCTAGTCGGAACAGCTGCTTCTGAGCCTTTCAGTGAGACGAATCGTGCTGGAGTACAAGTCGTGCAATTTTCGTCTATCCTTTGTACAGCCAGAGTTCAGACTGCAGTTTTTCTGACCGATTCAACGATATGGACAAATAAAATACGAAGGAAAGTGAGTGTACGCGTGGCAATGAGTGTTGGATTTTTTGTAAAAATACGCTGTTCACTTAGATTAGGAAAAATTACTAGATCGAAAAACTAACTTGCTATCATCCACGTGTCGTGGAGAATGTTTGCATTTGGACGTCATATGGACGTGTGATGGAAATTGTGGAAGAAGATTTTAAACGTAGATAAAAGGAACATCGATCGATAACAATGCGCGGAAAGATTACACGACATTTTCACGTAGATAAGCGATAGACGATAGCAAGTGGATAGAGATAATTAGACGCTATATAAATTACGTCGTTACGAACGATGTTTAGGAGAAATCGGGAGGATTTCTGAAAATTAAAGAAACACTGACAAGCAATTAAGACGGTAATGACAGAAATGGGTAAACGTCATCTGTGATGCTCGATCATCTACATGCTACGAAACCTTGATGAACACGGCGCAAATAATTCAGATCTAAAGCTCGATCTACTAATCGCACTTCTTAGTGACTGATCCACCGAAAAAATAACAACCGAGGATTCTTAAGAATTTCGATATTTCGATATATTAGCAACATATTAGTAATGTATGAGTAATATATTATTATACAATAATATATCAGGTATTTTAACTACGTTAAAATATATCAACGACACTGTGCTTGAAGCAAAACACTCAAAATGCTTGTGAAATATTGATTATCATTATAAAAAAAAAAGTATAAAATATAAAAGATGTTCCAATAATATATAGCAGTGGATGAAAGAAAGTTTAAAACAATCGATATGACATTGAATTATTCCGCAATTAATAACTGTTTATTTTATTTTATCAGCAGTATTAATAATCGCCTTAATCCATTTTATAGAATTACGAATTGTGTCCTCTGTTCACCACTGTTAAGTTTCGCATTCAATTTTCTATTCCAATCTCTCAAAACTTCGATAGCAATGATTTCAAACTTGACGCTTGAAAAAACTTTAAACGTGTCACTTACGACGTTACCCGATGATTTGCACATAAGCGACTCGAAATGCATCAGACACAAGATATTACCTGTACATATATACGTACATACGTGAGTCTGTATCTCATTGATGTCCCAAATCCAAGTGATAATTACCGAAGCAATAACCCTTTGAAGCGACGAGTGTGTCACGGCACACATGGTCTGAATACGATTCACAGAAGCGCGAAAGCGGGTTACATTACACTCGGTAGTTCGGACGTAACCCGGAACACACACACGCGCGCGCGCGCGCGCGCGGTTGCGCAACCCGTACCGAAACCTTCCAGCGTAACATTGACTTTTTCAAGTGTAATTGCCGCTCGCGCGCGCTCCGATTACTAATCGACGCGGCCGGTGAACGTGACACACATTCGATTTTAACCTCGACAGGCAGCCGCTCGTGCGCACCGCGTTTACGGGCCATTGTCCGCCCGCGGACGCGGAGAAAAGAAACGAACCCGTGGAAAAATCGCGATCGTTCGTTGAACCTCGCACGTTGAGAATCGCACGTTGCCTCGGTTTCGTGAAATTTCGAGAAATCTCGCTGACTGGAGAAGCATAGAACTCCTAACTAGTTAATATTGATAATCATTGAAAAATCACGATTCTGAATTACAATTCCTTTGTCTATTCGCGATTATTGCAATTTTTATGTTATTATTAATCTCTAACGAACACTTTGAATTTTGTAATCTAACATAGATCGTTACGGTCGTCCACTGGATACTGGGTGAATCCTTGAGACATTTCTTGCAGACTTTCAACATTGAAAAATAGAAAGAAACTGCGGGTTAAGGTAACTTTGAAATTGGAAAAAGATAGAAAAGAGAATGGCGTGACAAAATCCCGATCTGAACTACTTCACTTGCGGTTCTTCCTGGAATATGATTGGAACACACAGCGTGAAATTGCTAGCGTCTTCGAAATTGTGAGAGATAGTTTATACGAAAGTAGGATTCCGTTAATAGCGGGGACACGCTCCGACGTTGGGAGAATCCGGATTTGCAAAACCAGTTCGGGCCTAAGAATAGTAACACGTAATTGCGATATTTTAATAAGAAAATAGCTAGAGAGAAAAAACTGCACGACTTGTACCCCAGTACGATTCGTCTCGCTGAAAGGCCCAGACGCAACTGCCATAAAATTTTATTGATACGCAAACATCTGAATCGATACAAAACAAATTACAGGCGCGATCGTTCAGTACCAGACAACGCCACTTCTACTCGATGTCTACCCCACGCCCCCTCACGAATCACGTGACCAAGATCAACCAATCGCTAATTTTCGTTGCACGAGCGTTGCACCTGAAGAGGGCCGACTTTCTGGGTTAGCCCCAATAAAATCACTTTCAGGGATAAGGAAAATTACGCGAGACTGTACAACATGTTCGGTCAGTTTCTACTTTGTCGGTGGAACTGAATATTTATTATTATTATTATTATTATTCAGACGAGGTCCAACAGGCAATACAATCGACGATATAAGTTCTAATAAAACATCAACTGACGAATGTCGTTGCGGATGGATCAAGAACTGCGCTGGAGAAATAAATATTCAGGAATTTCATTTGATATTCGAGAATCGCAGGGAAAAAAAGACGCGCAGGCTTTGTTGTACAACATACTCGCTAGACTATCTATACTATCTATGGCAATGGATTTCCACTTTGGTATTAATTAAATATTCATTATTCACACAACAGCGCTGTTGCTCAACTCGCGGGACACGAATTTCTATTTCCAGATAATAAAAATTTTAATTAAGATACCAATTGAATGAATATCGTTGCGAATATCGTTAAGAAGTATTTGAAAAGGGAAAAATGAATATTCCAGCAGTTGCGCGTTAACATCGGCACTCTTCGAGAATTTAATTTAACATTCTGTGTAAAATTAATAATAAATAACTTTATCGGTAGAACTGGATATAATCAAGCAAGTTTTACGTCTACGGCTCCAATAAAAACAGCGCTGTTGCGTAACATAATTTCCTATGGATATTGTAAGCATTTAGATAATATAAATATTAATTGACGAATACCGTTATCGTAAAAAAATGTTGAGAAGCACGCGGGATAACTGAAGAAATGAAACGAATATTCAAGAATTTAACTCGCCTGAAACATCGGAAGGTAGTCGTAACATCAAATACTTAATACCGAGATTACCCGATTAAACAGAATATGTATAAATTCAGAAGAACATTCGCAAATATTTCAGAAACTTTCTGAAATATTGAGATTGCTAAGCTCAGGGAGACTGAAAACTAAAAGTACTAGAATTTACGTGAAATATAGAGTCAGATGCTCCGTAACTGATCAATGTGATTTAATTTATCGGATAATACTCGACTTGAAAATTACTCTAGATACTAGATGATTCAGACAATAACGAAATCAGTTATAACCATACTCCATTCAGGTACTCGGGGATTCGGGTGATGGCGGGATCAGCTAGATCAGGTATTTTCAAACGTTCTAAGCCTGAAATATTTTGAACAAACAAAGTGTAAAAAAGCACACCGTGACAAGGATGTAGAATACAAACACCGCAGAATTGCACAAAGGAGTGTAAATTTCGACGCAGAACCGCTCCTTCGTCCGTAGGACGAGCCACTAACGGTTAAAGGGATCGCGTAAAAGGAAAAAAGGGAGAGAAGAAAAGAGAGGGCGAAGAAGAGAAGAACGATGGCTCGCCAGTCTCGGCATATACGAGATCACCTTGTGGGAGAAGTCCCTGGCCCTTTGACCGCCATTTTTTTCAGACGACGCTAACAAATGGAGCGCGTAGAACCGTTTCGGTGCCCATCAAGACGCACAAGGGGGAACCGCGAGGGCCGTCTTCGCTTTGAAATGCATATGAGCCGCGAACGAACAGGTCGCCGCGAGTCTCGCTCGTCGAATGGTAAACATCATCACGTACAAATACAAAATCGCAAAAGTGTATATTTCTTCGTCGCCCTTCTCGCGGAGCAAGAGCCCGACGTTGAAAAATAAGAGGTCGTGAGTCATCTTCAAGACGTGTCGCGAGACGACGTTTCGTCGCAAAAACGATGATATCACAAATTGACAAAAATTCGAGACGAGCGATACGTCTCGGAGGTTTTCGCACAGAGCGTTATCCTACATTAGTCGCCGAAAGTTCCGAGAAACCAGGCCCTGCGGGACACGTTAGGTGTCCAACAGCGGGCGCACACGTTCGCTACGAAAACGATATCCCTCTGAAACTTTCCACTCACCTGCTCTGGCCGCCGACTCCAGATCCAGAACGTGGTGAGACGACGGTCGCCGCGAGGCACGTCCGCTTGCAAACTAATTTTTTCCTTTTCCCCACACTGGTAACTCCACACTGTGGCACACTGTTTTACCGTGTTTTTTTTTTTTTTTTTTTTTTTTTTTTGTACTGTGCGTACGTGTATAACGCGTGCAAGGCGAAAACGAAACGAAAGGGGGATGCGTCCGCGATGCGAGCCGAGGCGACGAGTGCGACGAGTGCAAACGGGGAATCGCGCGAACGATCGCCGACGTTTTCGACAGTGCGACAAGGGACGAGAATGTGGATGGACCCGACTGTGGATCAGAGGGAATCCATCGGCAGTGAGAAAAGGAGAGTGACGACTGGCCCTGCTCTGACACAGATCACTGACCAATTCCGCTAGAGGACTGACGCGATACTGACTCGACGTCGCATCTGGCGAGGAGCGCGACAACCGGCTTCCAGCGGTTCGGTCCGATTCGCCCGGCTTCGGCCGCGCTCGCCGCTCGAACCTGTGGCTCCGGACGTGCACAGGCACCGAGGCGAGCCGCGCGTCGGTACGCGACCGCCGCGGACCTGTGTGCGTACCAGGTACCAGGTACAGTACATCAAGGTAAGTAACGTGTACCCAAGGTATAGGTACGCCCACGCAATTTAGGCCCCTGACGATAATGAAGAACTCGGCTGTACCTTACGTGAGCGTGCATTATGGCCGCGTTCGCGCGTTCATGCGCCCGCCTCCGTGCATGTGCGCGTGCGTGCGTGTGTGTGTGTGCGCGCGCATACCGGAATTCGTTTGGTTTCGTTCGCCAGAGGGAGATCCGGTGAGAGAGGTTGAAATTTTTGCGAGGATTTCCAACGACCGCTTTCCGAAACGGTAGATTTCGTTAATATTAAATTTTAAAAGTGTCGCTAGACGCGATGACGATTATACTCGTCGAACACAGGGTATGTGCGATTGCTGCGAAATTGAATTGCTAAACTATGGAGGAAATAACAATTTTTTTTTCGAAAACTCAATAATTTTGTTGTTTAACTAACTCGTTGAACCGTCAGAAACGTTAAAGTAAAAGAAATAAAAAAACGTTTAAACAATACACTTATTTGTACATTTTATGAAAAATCATTTAAATCTTTGAGAACAAACTGTTTTACGTTTGTAAAATATCCAATAAAAATTAGAAATTGGTCATTTTTATGGTTGTGTCGCGCAAAAAAGAACTAATCAAGTCTGGTCTCGCAATTTTAAATATTGTCTAAAATGTCTAAAATTTACAAATATGTTTCACTTTCCGCAAAGAATTTAATTTAATTAACGAATTGTAATTATTTTTCTCTAAATGCACTTGCTGTAAAAGATTGAGTTAAATTATAACAACATGACAAATTTTTTTGGTGCTTCTCAGAAACATTTTTAACTTTATTGGTTTTTTTTTTTTTTTTTTATTGTCTTGAAATATTCTAAAGTGTGCTAAAATTACGAATATATATAATTTATCTACTTAAATCTTACAATAAACTGCTAAATTTTTTTCTAGACACGGACAAGTATACTCGATAGTAAACAAAAAAATTCCATCTTTTCACGACGAGTATGCTCGACACAAACGCTCAAGCAGACTTCGAACTAATCCGAAGATGAGACGAGAGCGTTCCTGCGAGGATTTGCAAACGTCCACGAAAAGTCGCGTTAATTGCAGCGTTATTGCGTACTGACCCTGCTTTTTCTACCTGGTTTCGTATCGCGTTAAGTGTATTACCTTGTAGAAATATTGCCGCGTATCGGTATCGGGCTTTCCTACGGGCAGAAACTGGTTTCACGTTTTGCGATAATAAAATCGCGACAGCCGCCAGCGATAATCGCGGCCGACGTCGCCTGGTCGCCGGTTATTGCCGCCCGATTTTTCATCGCCCGCCTAATTTTCGACGCGAAAGAGGCAATCCAGCCTGGATTGAGCCAGCCTCCTCCTGTTCCTCTTGATCGTTCAGCAACCACGATCTATTTTGCCGATGCAAAAGTTACAACTCGAAATACAACGTGTTAACGCGCTATAAAATTCTCCTGTAATAGCCGACGTGTTATGACGAACATGTCGAAACCGCTAAAAAAAGGACTGCTGGGAATAGTTACTACATAATTGCTACTAATAATCAAGTTTTATACGATACCGTAATGGCTAACGTACTAACATAAGATGGAGACGTCAGCTAAAACTTCCAGAAGCCACCACAAATTATTGGAAACATAATCTAACCGATAAAGTCAAAACTTTTGTCAGACTTTTTCCATATCTATATCGGTCCTACGATAATCGATACGCTAAAAGTGAAGATGTTGACTGACACTTTCGGTGGAAACCACCGAAAAGAGACAGTTTCTGGCAATTCTCCAAGCGTCATTACGTAATGACACTTGGATGTGATAGAAAGATGTTAGCCAACACTTTACAAAGTCGTCGTAAAAAGCTAGCTCTAGTCAACAGCCGGAGAACCTCACTCGGTCAGCGTTCCAAGCGTCTACGATCGCATTAAATCCGTCGAACCGATACAAAACGATTCCGGTCGCTGTGCTTACTCACAGCCGTCGATGGACCATCGCGGGGAACAGGGATAACCTCTTACGGCGTATACCGATTTTCGTCCGGCAGGGTGCTCATCCCCCGCGTTAATTTGTCGTGGAAGGTGTAACGAGCACGCGCTGGAGCACGAGTTACGCGAGTACGTTACCGCATCTTACGCGTAACATACTGCAAACAACCAGTTCGACCGAGTGGTTGAAAAAAAAGGAAGAGGGAGGAAGGGCGAAAGAGAGAAAGAAAACGAAAAGATGGAGCCGACGCTTTCGAAGAGCTTCGAAACACGCATATGCACGAACGACTCGGCGAGAGGCATGCGCGCGCGAGCGCGTTGCCCAGGAGGTTTAATTATAAGTAATCTCGCGTCCTCGGTGAATTTAATGTGCACGGCCATGAATCGACGAAGCGAGGATTTAAGGCCGTGTTACGGCCCATTATGAAAAACCGACATTACGGCTGATGATACGGACTCTTTCTCTCTCTCTCTCTCTCTCTCTCTCTGTCTGTCTCTCTTTCTCCGACGACTGCATAAGAAAAGAAAAAGCAAACGAAAAAAAAAAGAAGAAAGACGAGACACGCTAAACAGTACATTTGCAATCATGAGGGTTGGCGGATATGTAAATGCACGTGGGACATTGATCACGCACACAAGGTGCACCATACCGCGCGGGTGTTTGCGTAAATCCTCGCTGTTTTTCCGCCAAGGGAATAACGAATGAACGGGGGATTCCGGCGAGTTTCACTCTCTCTCTCTCTCTCTCGCTCGCTCGCGCGTACAATTAAAACAAGAAACACGGAGACAAGGTGGAAAAGCGTTACGATGTAAGACACGTTCCGCGGATATGTCAGACCACGTAACGAAAAGTTCCTCGAGACTGGCTCCCTTAATGAGAATTCCACGTTCTTCTTCGGTATTTCCCATTCGACACTTTAATCGCGCGTATCCTTTCGTTCTCGATACGCCTTGCTTTACTGCTTCGTATCGGAATCATATCGAATACCGCATCGAGATACTGCTATTTAAACATTATTAGTTAGTTTTGTCCTTCGCTATTAATTTTGTCGAACAAAAATATTCATTTCAAATTATTAGATCGTTTGCGAATTTCGAGCCAAGAACTATAAAGTCTAGACTCTTCCAAGTTCTCTTTCCTGTTTCTCTTTCACGGTCTAAACTGGACTGTGGGAACAATTAATAATATTACAGTAAATTACTCGCGAGGTCGAAAGTTCGAAATTACTCCAACGTAATTGCGTAATGACGAATCCACGAAGAACGTAACTATCGACTCGTTAACGAGCAACGATAACAAGTCCGCGGAATTTAACCTCGAACTTCCGTTCGCGGGTTCGCACGAACAAGCGTGTCTCCGGTTATGAATCAGGTCAAATGTTTCCCCTGAGCAGCGAGCCACGGCGATCCGCGGTCGTGAGATAATTATGGAAATGAATTTCGATCGTTAGGGAGGCGTGGATGCTGACTCCTCTGTGACACGACCCGACCGAACAGACCGCCCACCACCGTCATTTTCCCCGCAATTTTCGTGCCTGTGTGCAAACGCACACCGAACGGTACATTACCAACCGCTTCCACGTCTTCTGGCGAGAAGACTTCTCTCCTCCGCCGCGAGAACCGGCGAGAACGATCTTTTCCACACGCATGCCGGAGTTTCCACCGTTTAATTAGCAGCGCGATGATTTGCACGTGAAATTAACACGGAAATGATAAGGAAATTTGTCAGCTATGTCGGATACAATATTTTCATCCAATAAAATTCAGATCTCTAAAATTCAGATTCGTGAAAAACAGGCACTGATAAAAAGTCTCTGCGATTATTCCCCGCAGCGTCGTTGGCGCAGTGTCTCGAGAAAGTAAAAATATTCGCACAAATAACGAGCAGACAGGTTTCCCATGGAAGTTCTCATTTTTACAGGGACACGCAAATCGACGCGACGAAGTGACGAGGATCAATTTCTTATCAAATTCGTTAGGAAGTTCGACGAGCTCCTGCTGGTCAGTTTCTCACCTTTGCGACCGTCGCTGGGCATACTCTCCGGTTAATTACGCGCGAACGCCGGCCGAGATACCGCGGTGTGAAATTAATACGAAGATCGGGTTATCCTAATCGCGCGGCGCAACGTCGCCGGTCTGCTTGGTAAGACCACGTTCATGCAAATTCAGAGACACCTTCGGAGATCATTACGCTGAAACCGCGCGACGCTTCCCGGGCGCATTAGCGCGGATTGGTCCGGCTCTCGAGCCGTTAAAAGCATGGCGAATAAATTACGCGTGCAATATCCAATCTTCCCCGAGCCGGAGTAATTGCAATCTCCTTCGACACGAATCGGGTAAATGTGTCTCGCGGACGGGATAAAAAAAAAAAAAAAGAAGAAGAGGAAGAAGTCACGAGAAAGTCACGCGTGAATTGAAAAGACGGCGAAGAATCTATCTGCGAGTTACGATTGAGTATAACTCGAGTATAACGAGCGGAATATCGTGGGAATGAGAATTGTATCGTTTGAATTATATTCAAAGTCGAACAAACTTATTTCAGAGCGAATTTCTTGCAAACGGGAATTATAGCTCTAAACTTGTATCGGTGTTACTCGTTACGATCGAGGTTTCAGCTTTTACAAAAGGAACACTGGAATTCGAACGGTTCATTCATCTATCTTGCTGCAATAAAACAGTGGAAAAGAACCTAGTCGCGTTTGAATAAATCTCGAGTAATTTCTAACAAACGACACTCTCAGTTTCTAAATTCTGCGTGACTACACATCTGTGAAATTAACCAATTTATACGCAACAACCTTACTCCATACACTGCCTATGGGACACGAAATGTGTAATTTTTATGAAGTATTAATAAACGTCGTAATAAACGTGCAATAAAGCGTATTTTTCCATTTTATAATACCTAGTTATTCGTGTCACGTAAAAACTTTTTATCAATGATATTCACGTTTCTTTGATTATTCTATAAATATTTATGCCCAAGTAGGAACGTCGATCACTGGTGACTACTATTAATCAACGTTTAATCCAAGATTCTGAATACTGAATACTGTTTAATCTTAATGTTTAAGGACCAAACACTATTATATTATTACACCATATCGTGTCGTACCGGATTCTATTGTATCAAAACCTTACATTTATACTTTATTCGTACGATGAGTACTTGAACTTTTTAAATTTCACAAGATTGTACAGTGTAGGTACTGATACTAAATATATTAAAAAACTGCACGACTTGTACCCCAGTGCGATTCGTCTCACTGAAAGGCCCAGAAGCAACTGTTCTGACTTTTTTGCCATAAAATTTTATCGATACGCAAACATTTGAATCGACAGAAAACAAATTACAGTGGCGCGGTCGCTCGGACAACGCCACTCCTACTCGAGGTCTACCCCACGCCCCCTCACGAATCACGTGACGCCCAAATCAACCAATCGCTAATTTTCGTTGCATCAGCGTTGCACCTTTCACAGCCTTAACGTTACAAATAACAGTATAAATTACGTCGAAAATAATTACAAACGAATCGTCAGCCACTTCAACGGGTGCATTCGACGAAAGTTCCAGCCACGCTGATCATCGACAGTTGCAGAAGACGGAGACTGACGCCGATAAAATCATCGGTCTCGCGTTATCATCTACCGGAGAGACCTGGCACCGTTTCAACAGTTTCCTAACAGCGCGCAACGCCACGAGGGGAAACCTGTTTGTCACGTAGCTCGTTCTCTGGATATATTAACAGCGCTCTGTTGCACGAGAGCCACACGGCTCCGAGGAAATCGCGTTTCTCGCCGGACGATAAAACTTTCTGCTGGCACGCGCGCGTGGCCCCTTTCGAATTTACCGCGCGTTACCGGACAGCCAGCTGTGCACGTGAATTAATTAAACGCGCGCGGACTTTCGCCGATTTCGTGCGTTGCTCGTTATTTTCGACGGATTCGACAACCCCCGGTATCATTGTCCGTAATTGGACAGCGCGAGGTCCCTTAACGAAACACACGCTGTTTCGTTTCGCCGTTCGGAGCGGAATGTTTACCCAAGTGTGCGTTTGTTCAACAGCGCCACTACCTTTCACTCCGCGTTCTCGAACAAACAGTACCAGACGACTTTCCGACGCCTTCTGGAAACGCATCTTATTTTCTTTTTCTTTTCCTTTTTTCTTTTTCCTTTTCTTTTTTCCCTCGGTCCATCGACCGACTCACGCGAACGGCTGTTATCTTTTAATTGCAAGAAGCCGACTATCGTTACTGAGCGAACTTTAGCGATAAGAAAGATCGCAGCTTGGCGAAGATAAGGAATCTAGCTGTGCTCACAACGCTACTGACGGGATTCTCCGTGTTCTCGCAAGGAATAATATTTGCTAAACCTGTGCTGCTTTTTCTTTTCCTTCTTTTTTTGTATGTGTGTTTGTCAGCTGACGCCTGTACATTTAATTAACAAGAGGATTTAATTAACAAACTTCACTTAGTGTCAGTACTTAGCTTCGTCAGCTAATTCCAAGATAGACCGTGCTAGACACTATGGTATAAAATTCAACGCGGAAGTACGTATGTGTTATGCTATGCTGTGTGTACGTGTGTGTGTGTGTGTGTGTGTGTGGAAATTTCGAAGATACATTGTATCCATTGTCATTGTCTACTGGATCTCCGAGTTCAGACAACAATGAGATTCAGACTTTAAAGAGCAAAGAGAAATATCGATTCTGAATATCAGAATCTCATATTCTTCGAGCGAAGAGTTCAAAGTTGAAACATAGTTTCAGCAAGTCGAGAGATCAGAAAGTTTCGTTAAAACAAGAAAAAAAAGTAAAAAGAAGAGAGTGTGAAGAATCAAATATAATTTAGCTTCCGGAGAAAACAAAGCACAAGTTTATCTCAGCTTATGGTGGACACCGTTTCATACGCATTAGTTTAGAAGATTGGTGCAGCCTTTGCTTTTTAAATAAAGTCTGAGGAGTAAATATTTTATAATCTGCAATAAAATAATATCTAAGGAAATCGCAATGATTCTGTCGAAACTCCAACGCAAAATGTGATGAAGCTCGGTACAACACAGCGTAGCTTCGCTCTCCTGATGATCCAAGCTTCGTATTGCATCTCGTCACATCATCATCGACGATCGGAACGATTCCACAACGAGTTGAAGTTACACCCAGCTGCGATATTAAATCAAACGACAGCTCGTCCAACACCTTGGGACAACGATGTTACTTAACCGCGCATACCGTGACACAGAGGGACGTCAAGAGGCAAAACAAGACCTAGTGGTTGAAAACGATATCTACTTCCCGTTGAATTCGATCATCCTGCACTCTTCTGTGCATCCCCGATGTATTTTTCTCGGATTTTTGAAACGTCATCAGAGAACCCTATTACCATCTGACACATTCGCTGCTGCTGCTGCTGCTGCTGCTGCTGCTGCTGTTGCTGTTGCTGGTCCCCTACCAGCAGATCCAGTCTCGCATAATTTTCACCGCGGAGGATGTATGAACGGTTGGTTGGGAATGGCCGGGTCAAAGTACGGGTCAGAGGGGAAAAGAGTCAACCGACGCGTTAACGAATGTATCTGATTGTACGATTTCACCCCTGTGGTGAACCACCGTGGAAGCCCCGGATGAGTTGTTGGATCGTAAAAGTATATCTGATTTCGTAGGAGGTCCCGCTATCAACGCTATCGACGTTCCGGTTTTAATTTAATGATATTTCAGCTTGAAACGAGATTCTACGCTGCTTCCCCATTTTGGTGGATCGCGACACCGTGTTTTGAAAGAAAATGTCAACCTTTTGTCGGCCTTTCGAACAACGAGTTTCTAAATTCTCGCTTTAAGTCGGTCGATCGATCGTCGCGTCGCGAAGAAGAAATATTTTAAGACACCATTTCAATTCAAATCAATCAAACTCCATCGTTTGCTCCTTCGTCTCGGTAGATCAGTGTCCTCTTATTTTACACAATTCAGCGTTTTAATTTCTTTCCTTTCTTTATTTCATGCTCCGAACTGAACTGTAGGGATAATTAATTGATAAGTAAACTGTTAGATCCCCCAGCGAGGCACCGTGGGACGACGAGAGATCTCGCAGGGACGCGTACTACCGAGAGAAATCACTCTGTCGATTCGCGGTTTCGCGCGCGATCACACACAGAAATGACAAATGACGATCTCCGGTGGTTCGATCGTTCGAGCCGGCACGTAGAGAGACGACTCTATCCGAGGCTGTCACTAACGAGCTGTCACACGCTGAAATTCCGCATCAGCGACCGCGCCGATCTGTATCAGATATTTATTTATGCGAATCGCCGGTCAGCTCTTGGAAATTAAACGAACGCCGCGCGCCGTTCCATCGACATCCATCACGCGAGTTTATCCTCCTTGCCAACATTTTCCCTCCTTTTCCCCTCTTTTTTCCTCTCCTGACCCAACCCCCCTGCTTCTGTCTCCCGCCGAAGAATTTATTTAACGATGACACGCGTTTCATCGTCGGAACTCTAATCTCTGGCTCGAATCGTAACCGTCGTAACCGAGCACGTTCCGCTATCGTTTTATAGCGTATTTATTAATCCTATTAATCCGAGTTGTTAAGAGCGAGGCACCGTCTCCTCCGGGATGAGATTTCTCTCCCGTTTCTTTCTCCCGTTTAATTGTAACGTACCAAATACGACGCGATCCAATTTCGCTTGAAACTTAAATCGACGATACATAAAGGGAATGCGGACGCATCTGCCTTTCGCGGATTTACGCGCGATTTCCTTTTACGTGAGCAGGGAAGAAAACTTCCTTCCGTTAGAAAAAACAATGCCGAGGAATTAAAGAAAGGCCCTGAAAAATTAAAAGACAAATCATTGTCATTCCCATCGATTTCAATTTTCTCGAACAATGTGTTTTCACCGTTTCGTTCTACAGTTTCGTCTTACCAAAACTTTCTATCTTTTTAAGCAAAATATTGTTCCAGGTAGCCTTTGAAATTTTTTCCATCGAGAGAATCTTACAACAACATATTATGATTCTTTTTGGTCGGTTCAATATTTTGTGAAAAATTCACCAAGATCAAGCGTAAACTTACTCGCTGCAGCAAAAAGTCGAAATTATTATTTATATGGAGAAATAAGAATTTCCGTGAATGAAAAAAATCACGGAAAAATATACTTTATAAACGCCACTCCTACTCGAGGTCTACGCCACGCCCCCTCACGAATCACGTGACGCCCAAATCAACCAATCGCTAATTTTCGTTGCATCAGCGTTGCACCTGAAGAGGCCCGATTTTCTCGGTTACTCCCGCTAAAATCACTTTCAGTGATAATATTCGAAACACAACACCTGCTAGTTAATAAACAGAATTTCCGCCGAAATTCTGTTTTAATTGTTTACGCACATTACGCTCTGAAAGATCCAGTTGCCACGCGCCGTTGCAACCGAACGCGCACAACGTCTCTCGAGTTAATTCTCGTTACGCAGCGAGTGTTCCGCGAGAGTAATCCAGATTTCCAGCCGACCGAGTGATTTACTAATCTCTCTCGTTGCCGACGGGCAGAACGTCTACGTTCTCCCCGGAAGTTTAACATTAGACCGATCTGGATTCCGCGCTGTTTGCACGCCTCTCACCCTCCCCAGGGATGCGATCGACAACCTCATCGATGCGCTACGATTAATTAAAGCGAAAGAGCTCTGTCGCGCGGAGGAATCGGCTCGCGACTCGATATCGCGAACATCGACAGCGAGAAATCGCCGGCGTTCTTCTTCCTCCTTCCCTCCTCTTCGTTTTCGTCCCGCCGCGTGAATGTTAATGCTACCCAGCGTTGCAATCGCGATGAATTACACGCCAGTTCGCGTCTCTCGCGCGACGGGAAAATGAAAACATAAGAGATGAACCGAACCTAACGTTTCATTAGTCGTTTCTAACGCCGTTATACATTTATAAAATTTCTATGGAAAGTCACAGGCTGGTGACAGTTCCACGGCGTTAAACGTTTGGAATCGCGAACCGTAACTGTAAAGAATCCGCGACAGTATCGTTTTAATCGAGTCGATACGACGTGACGCCTCGAGTCGAGGGAAAAGAAACGAAACGAAGAAATCCCAAGACTCATTCTGTACGCAATAAGCCAGGCGCAACACGCAAACGAGCTGGAGGCAACAAAACGTGTGTGTACACGGCTAAAGTAACCGCTTGAAAACTTTTTCCCGGGTGTTAATTTCGCAGGCGGCGCGCGCAATCTGCCGCGTAACCGCGCGTAACTACACGATCTTCGTGCGGAACGCTCGCGCGAAGATCGTTGGTCCAACGATCGGCTGTTGATCGATATTTTTTCGTTGCAATGTCACCGATTTAATTATTTACAACGATATATGTACGTTATAAATTAAACACAACTGCAACATCATCGTCGAATTTACGAGAGAACTCGAGACTCGGATTATGCAATCATAAAGCAACATGTCCTTCGAATCTCTCTTTGACCCTCAATTCAACAATTTAAATATCGTCTTTTTATAGTTCAAAGAAAAAGCGATGAAAACTCTCGAACAACCAAACAACTTTCGCCTCGACTTCGACACGGCCACGACTACGCGATTGCCTGACGTTAAACGCGGCTTTAAAGAGAAAAACGAAAAGAAAAGGGGGAAAAAAGAAGGCGCCGTTAGGTCATCGACGTCCTATCGATCTCTGCTTCAAGCAGCCCTCCTTGCCGCGTAGACACCATATTGTTGCTGTTCCCGGTTCTCCTGTAATTACTAATTACAGAGGCCGACAGAAGTCACGGCTCCGGAAGCATGCACAACCCATGCCAAGACTCTCTCCCCTCCCCTCGTTGCCCCTATATATAACCTCGCTACAGCCAACATTTAATATCCTCGGCAGAATTGTCTAATACAGCCGAGTCATTGATTGGCAGACGGTGGAAGCTAGTTATCTAACCGTGTGCGCTGCAGCCTTCCGGGCGAGAGCTGCGACCGAAGATTAAATTTCCTGTATGATACGGCCATTCACGAATCCAATGTCAAAGGAAAAAGCGCCGATGAATAGACGGAGGGAAGCTGCGTCTCTAGTTTTCACGGCACTGCGAGACAAGCTTGCACCTCGGTGAAAAAGCAGCTCGAGGATGAAGGAAATCCTTGAAACTCCTTTGGACTCGACTGTGTCACGCGTTGGAAACTTCCGTATCGTGGACGATGATTTGTACATACTTTTTGGCTTCCTTGGAATTTCGAGCGTTGAACGATGCACGCGAAGCCTACAATTTGTTGCAATCAGACGTTTTTCCTATCCTTTCAGTTTCGCTGTGTCATTCTAAAAAATGCATTGTTTGAGAGTAAACGGCGAAAGAGGATGTGGCTTAGAGAAAAATTGCACTTGTACCCCAGTGCGATTCGTCTCACCCAACGTCTCAAAGGCCCAGAAGCAACTGTTCCGACTTTTTTGCCATAAAACTTCACATCGATACGCAAACATTCGAAACGCAACTCCTACTCGAGGTATACGCCACGCCCCCTCACGAATCACGTGACGCCCAAATCAACCAATCGCTAATTTTCGTTGCATCAGCGTTGCATCACCGGAAGAAGCCCGATTTTCTGGGTTACTTTCAGCGATGAAAAGAAAAATCTCTGCGAGATGGTTTCACTCGATTTATCAACCCTAATAATAATTCGCTCAATATCTTTATAAGTGCATTGAAGCAACAAATAAGATACATATTTAAACAGTCTAGGAAGGTGGTTGAGAACTGAAAGATGTAGGTACAAGTTCGCGCGAATACTGCGTTAATCGCTTCCATTCGATTCAGAGACAAAAAGCGACGCAGAAATCACATCGTCGTAAAATATTGTATGTACCGTCGCGTTGTTCTCTTTTTTTCCGTTCTCGTTGCTCGGCAGGCAAAGTAGCTTTGATATTTTATCGATACGGTGCTGCCTCGAACACATCTAAGCGTAAGAAGATCGATCGGCTGAATAGCCGAGCTAAATGACTGAATGAATAACGGGCCAGCCGGGAGCGTGAAGAAGATAATTGAATGAGGAACGCGAATTTTTCTCGAACGCGACGCGGATGTTGCGCGTCGATCAGACCAGATGAAAGCAGCAGGTCTCTCGCGGCGTACTTTTTCGTCGCTTTTCAGAGTTAGTTAGCTAGTCTACTTGCGGCAACGTAATCTCTGATACAACGAGCTTTCGCGATATACAACTTTCGAGAGATTTATGTAACATCGACCCGACAGAATATACACGGGACACAGTTTTTCTTGCAGCTTCGTCCGCGGCTGGTTACGCGGTTCGTTGGAATCGTTTCACTTTCGCCATTCGACGACACGCAAAAGAGAAATTATGGATCGAATATGCTCTTACTGCAAAAACATTCTAACGTAGCTCTAACGAGATTGTTAAAGATTTTTCTAATCACTGTCAATCTCG
Organism: Melipona beecheii; assembly: GCA_032399605.1. Taxonomy (NCBI): domain Eukaryota; kingdom Metazoa; phylum Arthropoda; class Insecta; order Hymenoptera; family Apidae; genus Melipona; species Melipona beecheii. Next base: position 3,524,054 of record JAUCMO010000501.1, on the reverse strand, counting down.
GATTAAGTATAAAATATTTCTTTCCGATGGGTGTTCAATAAATAAATAAATTAATGAATACGAGGAACACTCGATGAACTTTATTTTCAATTCTTCAGTTTCTTTCCCGCTCAATGTGTGTCCCGCTATATCAGAAGCTACTCGTTTCCCATCAAATACGTTGGAAGAAAATCGACATTCCTATACCATTAACTATATATAAGTCACTTTATGCTTCGCTGAAATGATCACAAAACACATATACGGATACTGTCGATTTCTTTCATGGTAATATGGCAATTTCTCAAAAAGAGTTTACTTAATGTTTTTCGATTATCAGTTACTCATCAACCGTGTGTTACTTCACAGGTGAGAACACGTGTTTTATAATGCAATAAATTTACTACATTGTGCTTTTAAGTTGGATCAAAAAATTAAAAATTATCAATTCAACTACGGTAGCCAACACTGTAAATTGTCTCCTTTCTTTTGCACGTACTGGACTCAGATAAAGTTGAAAACAATAAAGTTGAAAATATTTAAATCCTTTCACAGATACGATAATGCAGGAGCAGATTTCCTGTCACAGTAAATCCATTAAACCGCCAAATTAAATAAAGCAAGTGACTAATAGCGAAGAACGGGGATATGAAACAAACAGCCTCTGTTGAAACGATTGAAAGAAAAAAAAAGAAAAAAGAAAGAAAAACGGCACGACGCCAAAGACGAGGGAAGACAAAACACCCGAATCATTATCGACGTTTTGCACGGGCGTGCACCGCGCAGCGTGGCCGTAAAGCTAATGGTTTCTGTCATTACACGAACTACTAATTATCGAGGGAGATTGATGAAACGCACTGACTATTAAACGATAACGTACAAATTAGAAACGAATGAAACGCAGATCGTTAAAGTCACGGTCGTTTATTTCGATTTCGAACGTTGGTTCCGATATTCGATAACTTACATCTGACACCGCGGATGCGAAACGCGGCCTTTTATTTAATTAGTGGGTTCGTTTACGTGAGGTCGGCTCGCACTGCCAACACGCAGACGAGAATTCTTGCCCCCCCCCCCTCCCCTAATAATTAAAACTCAAATCGAGATTTAATCGTGCGAACGACACGCATGCTTTCTGACACCAGAAGGCGATCAATTAGCTTCGCTATTAGAGGACCATTTGTTAATTAACCGGACGTTAGACGGATCTCCCTTTGGGCCAAAGATGAGACCGATTAGCTTTGCAAGATACCCAAGAATCGACATTTATCTTTTATTTTAATTCTTCGAACATTTTTATTCGAACTGAATACTTTGGTTTTCTGACAAAAAAGTTTTCCAATCAAAAACATGTTTTACTCCGTTTCCACGACAACGCTTTGTAATTTCAGACGATGCATAGAAAAATTGTAACGAGGGGGAAGTGAAAACTTCGTCAAACAATTACCATCGAGTTACTTGCTTCGTACGAGCGTACCAAGTTACTCGACACGCAAGTGGCGAATTTTCAAATCTTTTTTTGCATCCAGATAGCAGACTACCAGTCTAACCATTTTCGAAAGTGCACGATACCTCCACTGTACCTGGGAACGTGTACAAGGTAACTTTTACCATAAGTAAAGTGCGCCCGTGTTCGAGTACGTGCCGGCGTTAATCTGATGGTCCCTTATGGCGAAACTACCAGCCGTAGTAAGGGTACCACCGCTCGTTATTGGAATTCGAATCTACTAGAAAATTCTTCGAAGCGTTCGAACGCCGGAATTTCCAGGAAGAACGATGCAGTCACGGTCGTGTTCGAAAGACAGGCCAGTGCCGATCTATCATCCGAAATATTTGACGAGAGTCGTGGCCATCGCGATGATTTGCATACCCCGCAGGCACGTTCGTCTCTTCGCCGGACCGCGAGAAAGACGAACTCGACGAGAAAGGGGGGAAAAAAGAAATGAAGTTACGCGATCGTTCCTTCCATCGAACGATCAAGATCGATGAATCCGCGTAAAACAAACGAAAACTCATCTGTTTCAGCTTGCTGCGCGGTGTTTCCGAAGGAGCGAGCCAAGTAGGCGAGTTCTTTGACCTGTTACCTGTAACGATTTCGTGACTTGCAAGAACTAACCGCGAAACACTTTAGAACACATTCGTTCGTGAAAAACAGGATTAGCCCGGCGAGGATAAGAAAAATAAGAACGACGTGATGCTTTTCTTTTTCTTTTCTTTTTTTTTTTTTTTTTTTTCTGGTCTATCGAACACACGACGCTATTGCCTTTTAAAAGGCCGTGTGCTTCGTCAGACAGATTGATCATCGTTCGATTGAGTGGGAATGATAAGTAACGAGCATCTGTTGAAACACACGTCATCGTATAATACGTCTGTTATATTCGTTAAGCACAAAAGTTTGTCGGATTCTTCCTTACAATGATACATTCTATTACGTGTGTCTGGACCTGGGCCATGGTTCAAGGTAATCAATTTGTCAGTCGTACCGCGAGTATCATCCTTGATCCGTCGATTAAACGTCTTTGAATTCTTCTCCACGTTAAGTGAAAGAACGAAGAAACAATCAACATACCGTTGCGTTGGTATCTCTTTCTATATTTTTAGTTTGTAGATTTTTCAATGACACAGATGAGGATCCTGTAGATTTTCCTGTTTTCTTATGTTTTGGAAGTAATTCAGCTCTCAACAACTGACTCAGTATGTATATATAATAGTGGATTAGAATTGGAATTAAATTTGTAAAAAACAGTAGTAATAAATCTGATTTAAATTCAATAAAGAAATGAAACAACGATTATGATAATTATAAATAATACTTTACATTTATAGCAACAAACACATTGGTGATGGAGAAATTAAGAAAGAAAACAACTGTGTAACCAGAAGAGTTATGAAAATGTAATCGTTCATTCCATATAAACTTGAATAATAAATCAAAAGTGGAATGTATTTTTAAATTTTTAAATTAACAATTAAAAGATAAAAGTTGCTGATAGGATGATGTTATTGCAAAGAGTACACATAAAACTATTCATAAAATCATATATTCATAATTATTCATTCATCGTAGTACACATAAAATTGTTCAAATTTCTCGCTTAAATATAATTTAATGTCAGATACGAATCTGCATCAGGCAATGTATTAAAACTGTACCTTTAATACAAGAATGTATTAAAAATGTATCTTGTTTAAGTATTTATTCTATTCTACAATATAAATTGGAACAAAGAAATAATTTGATACATTCAAACAAGAAATGGGATCTTTTTAACCTAATTTCATCTAAGTTCTTTTGGCAGAATTTATATGTACTATGAAACATAAGCGTAATGTACTCTCAATAAATATATGTACATATATTTACATTAGTTGCATAACGCATTGACAATCAAAAATAAACGTTTCAAATATAACATAAATAACATGATAATATAATAAAATAATAATGTAAATGAATGTACATACGTCTGCCTTGAAGTGAGGAAAGTCATCAATGATCCAATTATTACAGCGCTCAGTTTCGTTCAGTTTCACGAACATGATTCCTTCGAAATCACTCAATCTGCACAAAAGACAACCAAAGATTTCAGATTAATGTTTAAAATCAAAGCCAATAATATCAAAATGAGGCAGTAATTAAGCTTAACGTCTATCTCATAACGCAAATTACCAATGTCTAACATAACCAAAAAAAAAGGCGAATAAGTAAAGTTCGAAAAACTACTTAATATCGTTGTGACAACACTTAAGAAAGTGTTAAATAAGAACATATTAATTAAACGAACCTAACAGGAGACTGTAGAAGGTAATACAATAGTGAAAATGCTACGCAGTAATGAAAATCACACATATCACACAAATTATTACATCACAACGCTTGCCGAGATTGACAGAACTACGCGCCAAATTCTCCTTTAGTTACTATTGGCTGACGCAACACCCTTATTCTTATACAAAATGGCGCGCAAAATTCAAACATTGTATGCAGACAACTCAACGAACTGACCAAATAATCATGCGGCATTTTTAAAATTTTACTTCTTTAACGATAAAGAACACTCGTATACGTACACGGACAAGCATATAGTAATGTGTATCACACATAAAAGTGAAAATATGAAGTAAAAATTATGAGGAGTAAATATATTATAATAATATTATGGAGTAAATATTACAAGTACGTGCAAATACAGAATTTTCCATTTCCTTTTTCATCTTTACGCTCACAATCTTAGTCATTTTCTAAAAAATAATATGACCCAATTCCATTTTATTTTAGATTCAATTAGACGTTCAATTTCGAATTCACAGGTATCTCCGAGTGCTTAAAATTTGTATTTGAAAATCTAAAGTCTAAAATTCGAGTTTCAAGCTGAATTTGAATTTAAAATACGACCGATTTCCAATCGTCTCTGGGAATCAACTCGGAATGTAAGAAATAAATCTAGAACGAAACCGTAATTCAAGTGTGCCAATGAAAATAGCTATCATTTCGCATTATCTAAGGATCGTTAAACGAGCTCCGGTCATTTGTATGAAATGCAACAATGAAATGGAAACGGGAGTGGAAAATTAGTTGGATCGCGGTTTGCCGTTCACCGCATTCACCATAAAATGGTAACTAAGGTGTAATCGATGAACGAAAGCGTGACAATATGCGGACAGTCTAAGGAAAGACACCGCAATTGTTTCGATCGATTCCCACAATGGCAACGATGTGTGACGCGATAATGGGAATACGAGCCGGTTCCGATTTCCAGTCACAAGTCAGCTACATTTTCTGCTGGTATTATTAAGAAAGTAATAGAAAATATATATGAACATGTGCCCTTGTTTCTAACAACAAAAACAAGTGATTGTTCGCCAGTAAAATATGGAGTCGGTGAAGATTTTATTCAAGGTGAATGATTTCAAGGTTTTGATAAATCACTACTGTATTATTATTATTATATCGTAATTACAATTACATTTGTTGCAATAAATATCTATATAAATGAAGGAATTAAAGTGCAGGAAGAAGTGATACGATACAGTAAAAAAAACACATAAGGTATTATTCATACATTTTATGAAAGTATCTAAACCGTTGTAAATCTATAAAATGTTTATGAAACAGACGAACGAAAACGTTCAAAAAATCAATATACTTACGTGCAAAAAGGGATTAAAACTGAACAAGATCCACGTTAAGAAGAATTACCAATCAGCAGGGCATATAAGGACATGCAAAACATCGCAAAATTGTAGATGGATATAATGGGATCGAAGCACAAAACGCGGTCTGGAATATCTTTGACTCGTTTTCGCAGTTAACGCAATAATAATTGCTCGATAATTGGCTCGAGGAATCTAGTATCGTTTAATGAGACGGAGAAAACAAGATCAATTTCAGATCCGATAAATACGTATTCATTAAACGAAATAAAATTACATTAATAAAACCGTAATCGTTCTTTTCATGTTCGAAACAGTTTTAATTTCGCGCGCGTGCGCGGCATCGATTGCGCGGTTCTCTTTTCAAACAGCGCGATGCTGCCAGCTGGCGGTAAAAGATTTAAACCGAAACTAAGAAAAACGAAACTTGGCGCGTAAAATGTTTAGCAAAATACGAGTGCAAATGATACTTACGATTCGATAAATCACATTAATTTGCCTAATTACGAAGAATTAGAAAACTTTTATCACGGGACGGTGACAGACTTTTATGGAAATTTATAGTTGTCACTTGACAAAATAAAATAAAAACTTGTTTTATCTGAATAAAAGCTTGTTTCATCTGTTAAATATTATAATTTATACTTTACTCTCGATATTCCATATATTTTTGAGTATTATATAAATTCTATACATCCGCAATACAGTAATAACGGTTTTAGTTATTTTACTTACAAAGTACCAGTTCCTTTGGATACTGATCGAATGTTGGCTAAAAACTGGAATGCGGTACAGGACGACATGCTTCTTTACGCAACAACTTGAACAAATTGAATTATCTACGACGCACAACCACCAAAAAAACGAAACCAATCTTCACGGTTGACCACTACGATCTGCAACAAGTTGCAACTTGCAAGAGTTTCGATTTCTATCGTTCGATCGATCGATCGATCGTTGCACCATCCGAGTTTACTTTATGCGTTGAAAACAATATTTCTACAATGATAAAAATTGTGTAAGATGTTTGGACAAAAAGAAATATTATTCAAAATATTCGAAATGTTTCACTAATATATAATATATAATATATAATTTTATAATTGCATCAATGTAAGTGTATATCATACTTACCACTTGCAAATAGTACGAAGAAACCATGTTCGACTAGTTATTTCCTAATGTTGGTACAACTGGAAATTCAACAGCATAACGCATCGTTGGTTGTTCTTCCAGATTCGATCGTTCTTTCAGTACAGCAAGATGGCTGATCAGGTACGTGTTCAATTTTGATCATGACAATATGCTTATTTCTTACGTCTACATTCATCATTTATTAAATATGATTATCGTGCAATTAATTTTACCGTCATAGTTGATAACCGGAGCAAAAATTGGCTTACTAAAAATGTTACGGATAGGTTATAATATAATGTCTGCACGTGGTTAGATTATTCAGATTATTTGTGCATACGTGATATAATCAGTATTGATAAATATATCGTATGCTTTTTAGAGCGAGCGTGCGTTTCAAAAGCAACCTACGATCTTTCTTAACCGTAAGAAAGGTCTCGGCCCAAAGAGGAGGAAGCCGATGCGATATAGCCGCAATGTAGGTCTCGGTTTTAAAACACCACGTGAGGTAACTATTCAATTTCAATTAAAAATTGAAAAAACATGAAGATTAATAATATCGAACAAGTGCGTTATAATTTCTTATAATTTCTTTTTTTATAATGTGATTCTCTAGGCTTTGGAAGGAACTTACATTGACAAAAAATGCCCGTTTACTGGTAACATTTCTATCAGAGGACGCATTCTTACCGGAGTAGTACAGAAGATGAAAATGCAAAGGACTATTGTTATACGTAGGGATTATCTTCATTATATCCGAAAGTACAACCGTTTTGAAAAGCGTCATCGTAATATGAGTGTCCATCTCAGTCCGTGTTTTAGGTCAGCATGTGTATATACTTTTTAATTATTTTACATATTACTCGTTAAAAGTATATGATGACAACAACGACGGTCTTCTGAATTATTTTATTTGAAGTAATTTCGTTTTCTGATCAAAAAAGAAAAGGAATAAATTATGTATTATTACAAGCAAGGTTTTGTTCACGTTGCATTTGCTATTTGTTACAGGGATGTAGAAATTGGTGATGTAGTAACAATTGGAGAATGCAGACCTCTCAGCAAAACGGTCAGATTTAATGTCTTAAAGGTTTCTAAAGGAACGGGATCTAAGAAAAGTTTCAAGAAATTTTAAAATTATAAAACAGTGGTTAGTAATATTTTTTTTAGATTAATAAAAAAACATGATAACGAAAATATAAGATGATGAAACCAACGACGGTCTTCTGAATATACCAAGTTGAATGTTATTCTGAATTATATTCTGAATATTTTTTAAATATAATTTCAATGTAGTTTCAGACCAAAAATTCGATACCTTATTCTTATTTTATGCTTTGTAGGAGCGGTTGAAACACTTAAAAACAACTGGAAAGGAAAGGAAAATTACCACCTTGATTTGTATCTCATAATGTTACAAATTAATAAATGAAAACATTTCGTACAGAACATTTGATTTGTAAATATTTTTATATTGTTGTAAATTTCCAATAAACTTTCGAAAAGTTGTAAATTAAGACATATAAGTGTCAAAAAATATATTTTTATAAATTTCAACAAGAAAAGAATTTTATCAAAATAATTTTTACATTTTTACATAATTCCGAAGCTGTTTAGTAACACGCTTATTGTCATAAGAACAAAATTCTTCTATCGTCAATATACAATATTTGAATATATCAACATTTTTTTTTTTTCAAATAACATAAGATAAAAACAAATAATTTCATATCACGTGAATCGTCAAAATATAAAACGGATATATGATATCCATTAATATTTTTGTACAAGATCTTTAGAAATAGGCGATTTGGCGATTCTTATTTTACAATGTTTGTACAATTATTCAAAAATTCATTAAATAGACAATTACAAAGGCACTAGATATTCGTGCTATTCGATACTATTTGTTGATTTTCTCTTACATGTATGTCATTTACTTGAAAGATGTATTTTATTTATATATTTCAAGTGTCAAAAAATATAGTTCTTTCTTTACGAAGTATCATGCATTTATCAGCAATGTAATGGCATATGGATTAAAATTCTAACTCTTAACTTTTTAATATAATCTCACTCGTTTGAAATAGCATAGTCATCGATTGATTGTTATTGCAAGTTGCAGTTATTGTTGCAAACATTGACAGTTGCTGCACTTGTTGCAAATATTTATAATACAATAAATTGCATTTGTTGCAACAATGATATATAACTAATGATTAGCAACTGAATGAGTTTTAAATGAAAACTCAGTTATGTAAAGTATATATATGATAGGTCCCGCAAAGCCTAGTAACAAGGAAAATCCAAGAAGCTGTGTCCAGGATATTCCACAGTCATCACCAGAACATTTAAATGTTTCTGTTAAATGAGAGTTTTCTGTATTACTCTCTGCTGGAGTAAGTAATTGGTCACATTCTGAGCTGGTAATGTCTAAGAAGTTACTATTGTTGTACGACGACAAAGGTTCACAAACTGAGTTTAATATAATTGTATTAATTTCTGTCTTTGGTAATTCCACCACAACAGGATTTTTTATCACATTTAATAGTGGATCTTTTGCTACTGTACTTTCTCTCCCTTCACCAGGACTGGATGTACTTACTTCGCTTCTGTCTGCCTGTCCACTAGGATCTTGTTCTAAAGTTTCAGTCAGAAGAGAAAATGGTTGTACAGGTACTTTGATGAATCGTCTTGCATGTATTTCATTTTCTTTGTGAATCTTGTTGATCCTTTTCAGTTCAGAGATCTAGAAATACGTGCAACTTGCTTGAATTCATTGCAATTTATTCTAGATTTTAATTCTTTTCTTTCTTTCTTCTCAGTATTTACCGTGCATCTATACCGTAATGCCAATGCTTGTAACGTATCTTCTGGTTTCAACAGAACATTTATCACTTCCACTTTACGTGGTAACGATGTAAGCTTAGTACGCTGCTGCAGAGGAATATTTTCTTCATCTCCACTATTTTCATCGTCCGAGTATAAAAAGACGTAATGTGGGGAACCGTCCCTCTGATTTCCACGTTGATAAACCATTTGTCTGAAAGAAATTGCTTTGCCACAATATGAATGTAACGTTAATTAAATAAATGTAATTAAACAAACAGAATCTCGGAAGAAAACATTTCAGTTATATCTTTCAATATACAACATCTTGTACATGACCTGTCAAACGAGAATCTATGATCAGGAAGATTGTCTATCTTACCTCACACTTACTTTCCCCTTTTCCACAAATTTTCCTTATTTTCTTTTATTGTCCGTCATATGTATGGATCAAATTTGAATGACATTTTTAAATAGAATTACTATCTAAATCTTGCGTCGATCATATGTCAGAACCTAACCTCTTGCACGGATCACGCATATATTGTACACGCACATACTTGTTATCAAGAGAGGTTAGGGTTTCTGTTACAAATTACGTATTGACAGCAAAGTCACACGAAATTACACCGTATTATGTATTTTACGAAATGGTTGAATACGAAGAAGAAGTTCGAACTTTAAAGGATAAAACCAAGTGTGCTCATCTACGTGCAAAGTTAAAAACGTGTTTGTTGCAAACGGACTGTTGCAAAATAGTGAGTTATTAAACTGAGCATTATAACCTTCATTTGCAGTATATCAAAATGTTGAGAAATATTTAGGAAATGAAACGCAATCTTTATTTTATTACAGGAAAGACGAATTCCTAAAGAATGTCTTCAAATCAGGCATCCGTCTATTCCTGATGAATGTTACCTGTTGCGACAATCATTTTTTGATTGCAAACACTCAATTGTAAGTATCAGTTCTTTCATACTTGGTAACAAAGTACTACGTACTTTTGTATTTTTAGCTGTATATTTTGACGTAATAAAATATATCCAATGTAACGTGTTCTAATGACGTCTTTGCAACTCATATTTCTAGAAGAATCATATAAAGAAGTAGACTTTTATGAAATAAACATATATTTTATATTGAAACGTTTGCTTCTACGCAAATTCTGTCTGTTTAGATTGATGGCAGACGAAGATTCAGAGGACCTAGAGGAGGCTAATGTCTAATTACACAAGCTTGAAATTAAACAAAGAAAACGAAAAAGGGAAAGAACGTGATACGATACAATTTATAGTTTACAAGATGTAATATTAGAAGTGATTTATTAGTACTTTGTTATTATTCGTTGTACATGATATAATAAACCCTATCGTAATTGCAACGTATCAATGTATCGTACAGTGTCATTGTCTGACTGAAATTGTCAGGATCTCGCGATCGGATCCGCGGATAGTACTCGATTTCCAGATACGATCGCAAAGTTACCCTGAACGAGGCGTTTGCTCCTACAATGGGAGCAAAAGAGTATTCCCGTAAACAAACTTGTGCAGGCAAAGAATCTTTATTTAACGGCGGTCCTCCTTAATGGGACGAATCACACCTCACGTAATCGAGTCACGCAGTCGCGCGCGGTCCTTCCGACCGCGCTCAATCGCACACGTATTTTTTTTCATAATACACGTGGGGATCACAAAAATCGCGAGTTCTTTTTTTTTTTTTATTTATTTATTTATTTATTTATTTATTTATTTCTCGTTTGTTTGTTCGTTCGTTTGTCTTATATTTAAAGGGTATTCTTGTTCCACGTTTTTGTTTCAGCGAGTACGAAGGGACGTATCTCAAATAAGTCATACGCCGTCGGATTCTTAAAAATCTACGTTAACAAGATCGCGCCTGCGCAATCTTCCTAGCTATTGTCTGTATGCAACAAGCGTATATTGACTATACGTTTTTTTTTTTTTATTTCTCGTTTTGTACTACGATGCCGAATCACGCTACTCGTCGTCATTCTAAAATTTCTACGGGCACCTAAGAAAGATCTGGTACAAGCTTTCCCCGTGTCTCTCGGCCGATCCACGTTTGTTTCCGTGTCGATGGATCACGCGCTGTTTCAGCTACGAAGTCGTAATTCGTTCGTGAATCCTGTCAGCTGCAACCAAGACCCGCGAGTATCGATAATCCAGGCAAGGATATGTAATATCAAACGTGTGAATGCAATTAGTAAAAGATCTGGAGATTACGTTTACAAAGTGTCCTCGATCCGAAGAGCCTCTAACCATGTCGAGGTTTGATTTTTGTTTCCCTAATCGAAATTCTATGGTGTAGCATTTACGGTGTAGCAAAGAGTACCTTCCTCCTTTCCTTTTTTTCCTTTCTCCCCTTTCCTTTTGCTTTTATCGAGAAGTATTCGTCATTTGCGTTCGTTGTGATATATATGCGGAAAATCGTTCGAATATCACAGTTTTTCGAGTATATGATATGTAGTTGGCGATTTAATCGATAGTCGTCGATATATATATATACATATACATATATATATACACACATGTATGTATATATATGTATATATATGTATATAGTAGTAAAAGTATCTCGCAAATCTCTATGTTATGTACACGCAAGTGGCGTTCGATTTTTCGAACGACATTGCGTACGCTCGCATAAAACGCTGGATGAAATATTGAAAGTCGAAAAATACAAACTGGCCAGAGGCATAGCTAGACGGGTGTGCAGCCCGAAGCGTACAGATTTATCATCGAGATTTCTCTAAAGCGTAATACGAACGTGTCTCCCTTTAACGAGATTTTTTTTTTTTCTTTTTTTTCTTATCGCTTCGCGGTGACCAGATTATCGCGAGATAGATCTCCGATTTCCTCTCGTCGGCTGACCGCGTAACAACTAAACCTGGGCAGAGGGGAGGGTGGGGGGCTCGTTTCGCGAAACTGCGAGATTTCGTAATAACGTCGGCAGTACGGCTCGATAAAGTGGCGTTGCGTCGCGACCACGCGAAACTCGCGTTACACTCGCGACGGTATATCGGTGCGATATAAGAAAATAAGTGACTTTATAAAACCGGGAGAATTCGTGAAATCGATCAAAGTGTATCTCGCTACAGAGAGCGGGCTACCAAGATTGCAGGGGCTCCTATCGCGATTGAACGAAACGAGCCCTGAAGAAAAAAAAAAAAAGAAAAACGTACAACGATATTTCCATACGTTTTTCGCTGCATCAAAGCAACTCTCTCAATGGTCGAGGCCATTATCAACCTCACGCTGAGCCACGTGACGTCACAACGTTTCCAGTCGTAGCAACAAATCGAATGAACAAACGGGCCAGCCTCCTTCGTAGAATCCGTTCCACGCAAAAACTACGAACAACCTCACAGTGTGGCCCTATCTCGCGGTATCGTTGTGACTTTGTCAGCGCGTGGTCAGCGTTTCCTGAGGAATCAGAAGCACACCGACGGTCTGTAGAGACCGGTGTAGCCGCACAACCGGGCGCGTAACGCGGGCAACAATATCGCCGCCGCAGAGAGATTGTCTTGCAGTTGCGAACACTCGCAGATCAGGAGGTACATCTTGTCGCCCTGCGACATGGACTTGTGCAACGTGATCCGTCTCAGGCCGACCGATTTCGGCAAGTATCGGTACATCATACGGGCACCTGGAACAAACACGATCGCGGTAGAACGTAATAGATTCTCTACGCTAACAACGAACGATGGAATTGTTTAATACCGGTCCAATAGAGCCAGTTTTGCTCGAACTTGAGGCCGTCGTCGCCCTCGAACACCTTGAAAATCGAGACGATATAGCCGGTGGACGGAATCGGTGGTCTGACACCAGGTGGTTCCAGCGGCGGCCTCGCTATGGTGGCCACCTCGTTGAACAAGTCCAACGTGTGACTGGCTGCGTACCGAAGGTCCCGAGGATCAAACTTTCTCAAGGCGGCGCATTGCACCTCGTTGTAGAAGTCGACCGGATCCGTGTTCTGCTTGTTTATCAAGTAGTACGTGATGAATGGAAAATCCGCTGAAATCGATTGTTGTCACATTATTACAACATTACATACATATTAACGTGTACTGTCGTATTATTATAACATTACTCTTATTACTATATTATTACAACATTATATAACATACACATTAACGTATATTATCATATTATTGTAACATTACTTTTATTATATATAATTATGTATAATTATAATTATAATACTTAGTTATAACATAATTATAACACTACATAATACTATAATTATAATTGTAATCAATTACAAACACGAATTCCTCGAAATTTAACCCCTTGGGTCACAATATAGAATCGCGATCTGATGGAATTTGAATTTAGATTAAAAATTGCAACGAGCCACCTGAGAAGACTGAACAAAAAATCGTAAGACAGGGGAAGGATTAACCCCGATCGATCGTGAATCGTCAAATTACCATCTTTCTCCATATTCGTGAGCAGAATACTCTGGGAAGCGGAGGGTGCAATCTCAGCGACCAGCTCAGCCGCGGTGTCCCGTTGCAGAACCAGAGGTCGGGAAACTGGAGACTCGACCAAAGGATCCAGCGGCTCGAGGGGCGTCATGAAATGAGCGAGAACACATTGTTTCGGATCCTCGACTTCGAGGACCGACAGCGGACTTCCTGGTCTTTTTTTATCCGCGATTGGCGCATGCTGGAACGAGTCGGAATAAAGCTGTGATTGAAACAAAGAATTAATCATTTGGGGCGTCATTTAGCTTTCCCGGTGTTGTTTAGTTTTGCCGTCGGTGATCCATCAAAAAAGATTTCGCTACGTGCGATCGCGAAAATGTTGACCGAGTGCAAGTGAAAAGGAGAGAGGAAGGAGAACAGGTGTACAAATACACAGTCATTGAATCAGCACCGCTCACAATTTTCACTTCTTCCATTTTATTCTTCCTTTCTTTTTTTTTAATCCATGAAACCTGCGTTTTATGTATTCTTTTGCAGCAGTCAAATTGATCCTCCATCATCTCCATACAAAGGGATTTTCAATAAAGTAAAGAAAACAAATATTTCAGAATACGCTTGCAATAATCTTGATAAAATGGCAAGTGAATTTTGCAAATAAATAAATTTCGTTCAAACGTTTTACTAAAAGCATGCGAGTGTTTTGTCCTAATTCAATGGCCACGGGGGGGGGGGGTTCTGGTGAAGAGCCACGCATAAATCCGTATCCCTAATGCGTTACGCGCGTCATTTGCGTTACGTTGATCCGTCGTTTATCAGACTTTTGTTGTACCCCACCCCAGCAGGGTACGCTTTTGTCTATTTTTACGCGTTTGAGGCTGAGCCAGCAAGGTCGTAGCTGCTCACCAAACGGACTCTAAGGCCAATAACTCGAGTATTCTGGTTCTAGCGGGCGCATTCTTGATTAATGTAGCTTCGCTGGATCTCGAGACGCCACGATCAAACCAGCCGGCGAATCGTCTGTTTTTGGTGCTGCGTGATTTTTTGGAACGAATTTTAGCAAAATTTCCGATTATCGTCGGCTCCTGAGAATTTTCTGTGATCGACGTCTTGCCATCGTTTATTGACAAAGTCAGCTTTTAGCAAAATTACGGGACCAAAAAACGGACGAAGAAACGCTCGATCCTTTGCCCAGGAGCAAACGATCGATGTCGAAACATGCATGACACATTTAAGAAACTTTTGCCGGTTGATTATTGCGTTGGCGCTAGAACAGACGCGTTGCAAAATGTTCGCGCAGCTCCCTGTTGCGAAATGTGCTATTGCGAAATGCAGGTGCGTATCAAAGCAAGTTTATACGTCACGAGATAAAAATGACACGATGAAAGAGAACACAGGAGAACCACGGATTATTCGAGGAAGTTCTGTGAGTATTTTCGCAGACAATAAAATTGCGCCGTGCAAATCGTGGTATTAATAAACAAAGCCCACACGATCTTGACTCTTAACTGGTATCGTCGAGCTGACGATCATGAAAACTTCAAGTTAAATTATTTACGAAAAGAGACACTCGGAATGATGATAATTAGGAACATAGTTTGTAAATAATTGACAAACCTTTTACCACGATTCTGATTCTAATTAAGGGAAGCAGTTTTTCAATCAAAAAATAGAGGAACTTTAATTTTACCCCTTCGGGGTGAATTTCGGCAAGAAAAGATTGCATGCCTAGAATTTTCATAATTTCACAACTTCCCTCGTCAGTTTTAATCAATCTTTGTCACAAAGAGGAATCTGTAATACAAAATAAAATCATCCTAAACTTTAGTAATTAGCTTTATAGTAAAATTCAATTGGTGATCTTCTAATCTAATTAAATTACAATGCAAAATGAAATCATCCCAAGTTTTAGTAATTTAGTTTCATAATAAAATTTAATTGTCAATCTTCGACACACAGAGGAATCTGTGACACAAAATAAAATCATTCTAAGATTTAGTAACAAAATATCAGTCACCCAACGATACCATTTAAGATTCAAGTCTAAGTATGTGATTGCAGTAAAAGTAAAAAAGTAAATCAGCCATGCAATAGAACGTTGCCTAATGCGTTTTTCAATTACGTGGAAATTTATTCAACGTACCGGTACTCCCGCTGGTAAAAAACGTTCGAGAGAAGCGAGGGGAATGATGAAACAGTCGCGGTCCAAAGTGGCCAGAGAGATTGGTTCGCCGCGCGGAGGGCTGTTTCCGGAAACCACCAGGGGCGTGTACGCGCCGGACGCACGGTTACCGCTGAAGGAAACCTATGAACGTCATACAATTCCGGATAATTAACTCTGGTGACCTGGCTGAAACTCGCATACGTACGTATACATCCGAATTGGCCCGGTTCTCGTACCGGGAATTACGTACTTTGAATTTCGGCGCACGCGAGCCTTAAAATAGGGCTTCTTGTTTTGAAGTTCGCGCATTTGCTACCGTGCAGCCGCGAACGGATGAACGTGGAACGTGGAAACGCGCGAAGAAAATCTACGCTCAACCGGAAAACAATCCTTGTTGGCATTCTTAATCGAGTCATCAAACGTCGTACGAACACGCTTTAAAACAAACTGTACCTCTGAACAGTTCTTCAGACTTTTTTTACACTGCTTTTTAGAGCCGTTTTTAATAAAACTTCTTTTTCAGCAATTTATTGTTATTATCTCGTAACGAGATCGAGCATCTAACGTGGGAGATGTAACTGTTCAGCGAAAATAAATTTGATTCCAAAAGGGTGGTTAATATTCTTCATATTAAATAAAACCAGGTTCCATCGAATTCTCTTCTATTTTTATCCTATTTAACCTATTTCGCCACTGATGAGACCAGTTTCTGAGGAGAAGCTCAATCGTCAAATCCGGCAAGTCGTGATTCGATTAATATTATTTTTCAAGAAAGTCTGCAACAGCCACGCGAAACGAAAAGATTCTTCTTTTTTAACACGTGAAGTAATAAACGTCCCGAGGATGACATCGTGCCTCCGTGCAAATTGCAATAGAACCAGCTGGTCGCAATGTTTCCTGGCACGCGTAGTGCATTGGTAATTGACTTTATTTCACAACAACGAGGCACGCAGCCGAAGCGCAGGATGTATAATTAAAGTTCAAGATCGAGGCCGGGGTATCGATCGAAGTACACGCGAGTACTACAAATTTTCTTTCGTCCGAGTCGAGGAGCTACGAGCTAAGGAAGCAGTTTCGTGCTCTTTTCGGGATTTCCACTGTTCCCATTGATTCTAGAGGATTTCAGCTCCCCAACGTACGTATTTGATAGCCGTTGTAGCTGAGGATCTTCTCATTAGAGATTTAACGACGACGGCGATACTGCACAGTTTTCTCGTGGAAACTTCCACTTCAGATATTCAAGCTTGAACCAGTGATAAATAATAATGCAAATGCAAATTAATATTGTATCAAGATACGTGAGAATTCAGAATATTTTTTAACGGCAAGTAATTAAGCAACATGGCGAGAACTTGCTGAGTAAAATGGTACTCAAAATAAAATGGTATTTAGAGATTGCTTCCCACACAATGTGAAATACTGATTGAAGTAATACTTGAAATATTCGATCTTACAAGTGTTTCAATTGCATGTTCTCTCGAGGATAAATTTGAAGTAAATTGCATGTTCTCTCGATACACACGTGTATAATGAAATATCTAATGGAACTTTTACGATGTTTAAAAGAACAGGACGTATCTTTAACAATATTCAACAAACGCTACACCGTGCATAGATTATTCTCTAAATTTAATGCGTCGGTTCAATTTAATCTCGCAGTGCTAACCACGTCGAAACTGTCTATCTGACTTTTTGTTTGAAATTTGTACGTTGCAAATTCAGCAGAATAAAATGTTACTTCAAATAATTATCCTTGATACTTCTCGAACAATTGTTACAACGATTAATAATTCCCACTCGTACGTTTCAAATAAATATTTTTAACATACTCTTGCGTACGTCACTGTCAAGTAAAATTAATTTTCAAACACTATCTTATCTGCCTGAATTATCACTCCCAATATTTTTCATTTTAATCCAGAACTTATTCAGTGCAACGTCAACTTGCAAAATACACGAGGATGCTAAATAAATAATAAAATAAAACTCGAAAAACGAGAACAGGTAAAGCAGAAAGTTTTATTCAACGAACCGATCTGTCGAGTGAATTTCGACCGAGACGAGAAAACCACTTTGTCTCGTTTCGCGTGCTTCGCGTTTCGAAAGGAGAGGCCGCCATTGCGAACGTGCATTTACATTCGCGGGAGAGCCGAATGGAGTTCGAATGCAACGTCAATATTCGTACTGGCTGTACGCGCACTGACTTCACGCTCGCGATTCCCTCGAAGACGTAAAAGTCTGGCTAACGAATGGCGAGCCGCTCTCACGGGGGTGGAAAGCCTGCAGCCGGGAATTTCGAAATTCTCCCCGAGCACGGTCGTAAAACTTTAACGCCCTGTTCTTCGTCCGAGTGAAAATCAATCGCGACGCTCGCCCTCAACTTGAGCGTTTTGTCTTATTTTGAGAGCGTACTTGATTATTTCTGGGCAATGACGAGTATACTCGAGACGAAATATTAGCACTTGTGTTTAATTGTAATATATATTACGATACACATGTATTTCACGGCGGACGTGGCATATGTATATATGTATGATACTTGATTTTGACCGTTCAAAAGTATTAATATAAATGGAAATACTTGTCAACAACCGTTATATGCAAATCACCGTAATTTAAACGATGATTAAAATAAAATAAAAAGGTAGATTTATACAGAAATTAATATCAATTCTGACAAGAACAGCCGTATCTTTTAGGTCATTCAAACGACAGTCTGAAATCGGTTCGATTGTTGTAAAATAAAGTTACAATGGTTAAATCAACACGGTATAATGACAAAAATTGTACGATTATTTACAGAGCATAAAATAATATATCCTACGCGCGACTGTCGTTGCAAAGATCCCGCCAGAAATGCGTTGAGAACACGAGTACCTGATTCTTTTCGAGACGCGTTTCACGCGGCTCTCGCAAACGTTCCCCGAGCTATCCCGAGAGAACGGGAATCGCCGTCCATCTGCGGATAAACATCCGGGAATTCAGGTCCGATCGGGTGCGAGAGCGGAACGGGCGCAACGATCGTACGGGATATCGGGCAGAGTCGGCCACGGCTCGCAGGAAATTTATGGTACGTCGCGAGATCCGCCTTGGCGTGCAATAAGATAGCGAGTTTGCGTGCCGGCCACGAGGATGGCGTAGGTGTAAGTTTATGCGGGTCGTTTCGGCGCACGGCCCTTCTCCCTCGTTTCCTCCATAATTCCACCCGATCGCGAAACTACACCCGCGATGTGTACATCCGTGTGTCCACATTTGCGTGTGAATGTGCATTTGGCGAGGCCGGCTGCCCTGTTCCCTCCCTTGTCCGTGCGCATCCGAGGCGTGTACCCGCCGCTGAAATATCGTCCACCGAGTGTCCGGCCTGTGGCCGTGTTTCAGGTAGCCACTCGTCGATAGCTAGTCTCTCTCTCTCTCTCTCTCTCTCTCTCTCTCGTTCGTACAACGGGTTACAATCGTGTAATTTGCAACGGGACAACATCGTCGACCTTTCGCGGGTCGGAAAAAAAAGAGTGTCGGAGTCACGTTGCCGTTGTTCGCGGCACCGCTGGTTCCCGCAGACGTGGGAACTCTGCCGGTTACAAGTTACAATCGAGCGTGATTAGACACTGGACTGCGGATTTTTGCGCGTTTGTGGGAAATTCGCGGACGCGGAGAGCGCGGAGAACGTATTTGACTCTGGAACTTCTAGCTCTATTTATAGCCACGTTTCGAGCTCACGCGCTTCCTCTTGCGATATATATTGAAAATGTATCGTCGACGATAAATTGTGCGTGAAACAGTCCCATTCTTTTGATGTACGATTCTTGCATTCAAGGCGAACTCATTTTAATTCTTTTGGTTTTGATCCTCATCGTAGCGTATCTTCCTCCTGTGAAAGTCTCTGTTGCATTTTTCAGTGAATCCATTGCGTTCAAACTTTCATTTTTTATCCGATTTTTAAATAAACAAGTTAATTCTTCTGCTCGTTTTTTGTAAAAATGCGTTAATTTTTTTCTTACGTACGAATATCAATTAACTCAAACCCGTGTACTATAATGAATTAATTTAGTTTAATATTATACAATTTACAGGATCGAAGCAACTCCTCCCTTTTGGAATTAACATACAAAAATACAGAAAGTATCAAAAATCGATGCTTTTTCAATAAGCGAAAATAATGAATTTCTGTCTAAGCTCCATTTCTCTAATCCTAAACTTCACAATCACATATAAACAAAATCCACCGTCTGAACGCAACTACGAAAAATTAAACTAAAACCATTAAAAATTCCAAATCGTCGACAGATTATGGCAACGAACGTCGAGCGTCGTCCCTGAATGTGTTTAATTGTGTTTATCATCGTGTCCCCGATTCATCTACATCAACGTTGCGTATCTACGGGCGAAACAAGATTTACGATTCGAATCAGCGTTCGTTTTGTAAGGATTCTCGTCGAGAACAACCGCGAACTTTGGTCGACGTTTTCTCGCGTCTCTCAACAGACTTGATAAACACCGGCTGAAACGGTTTGCTGCGCGGTGAAATTGTCGTCTGTCGCAGCGAAGTCGTCGCCATTGATCGGGATTGAGTTTCTTCGATTGCCACGGGTCCTTGGCTCGTCGGAGGTAGTAGCGGCAGTTGATTAAATTTAACCTACATCCCCGACACCTGAACCGAAGTATTTGATTAGACACGAGCGAACGATCACACGTCTGGCCGAGGTGCATCAATCTTTCGAACCGCACCGACGCTGTGGATTAATTCCGCCATCTTGGAGAACGGCAAGGTTGGAGGAGTAGCTGCACGTACACTTTGATGTTCGGTAATGTCGTCAAAATAAAAATACGCACTTTACCTCCTAAATTAATTCTCGCGTACGAAGGGTGGCACTTTGTTCGAAGAATTTCGTCTTGAAACGTTCCGCACCTAACGCGTAACGAGTACTGTGACATTGTGAACCCATACCGATTTGCTCGAACAGTTCTAACCAATCGCGAATGCTTAAATTTATATTTTCATAAATATAATTTTAAAAGGTTTCTACACTTTGTATGTTTGAATATTTTTAATAATTTCCAATAAATGTATAAAAATTCGCAGTCTAGTAATTAATTCGGTTCGCCCATTAAAGTGCGAAAAATATTCGATCGTTTTTGGCACAATTAATATTGACTTTCATTGAGATAGGATCGTAATTATACCTATTTATTTTCGTTACATTATTTTAACTACAATCGCGATAATATATTTCGATGCACAAAGTGTAGAAATTACCACGTCGGTACAAAAGATATTACGAATGAAATTTGCTTGGAGAAATCTCCAAACACCATTGCATTTATCGCATCGTTCGCCTACACATATCAACTAAATTCAAGTAAGACACGTTAAATCTAGACACGTACCTGTTCGCTGGAAGACTGTCGGCGAGAAATCGGCAACAAAATGAAAATGAAAATGATCCACGTACCTGTCTAGAAGCGGTCGGCGTCGACGGTTCCGAGGGGTCCTTCTGCTGCGAAGCCTGAGCCTGCTTCCTTCTCGCCTGTCCCCCGGTTGCCGATCCCGGTGCCGATCCACTGCCCCCGCCACCCCCTCCGCCGCCCCATTTGATCACGTGCGGCCCAGAGTTCTTCCTGGGCGGTGGTCCTATCCTCTCGCCGGGTTCCTCCGGCGGCGAGCCGAGGGCACCGCCTGACGGCGGCGTCAGAAACAGGTGAGTCCGGTAACCGAAGCCCTGGTGCTCGTGATCGGCCATCGACGGGAAATAGCCAAACTCCCTGCTGCGTCGGATCGGTGCGCGCGTCCCGACGGCCGAGTGGCCGGCGCCGCGCATCACGCCTAACCGAGACCCCGTGTACCCCAAAGTGGCTGGCCCGAAAGCGGTGCCGAGGGTCGCGCGACCCTCCAGTCCGCCACCGCCTCCTCCACCACCACCGAACCCCTTCTCGCTGAAGTTCTTGCGGAACATAAGATTCATGACTGACCGATTGTATACGAGACACGGACCACAGGCAGGGTGCGACAGGTATGATTACCAAAACAGATACAGAGATACAGACAGACAGGTTGCGGCGTGCGTACTTTTTTTTTTGGGGGGTTTCGTTCTACTTCCTTCTTTGTTTGTTTGTTCGTTACAGGACACGGCCTGGTGTGTGGCTTGGATGGTTTCGTGTTTTGCAGCGTCGGTGGTGGTGGTGGTGGTGACGGTGCTCGACGATCACGAAAGCGTCCCTAGGCAGCTTCCCCCTCACGTTCAACCGTGTCCCTTTTCCCTCAAGATCACTCCGTGATCCCGCGACCCCGCGTGTTTCTTTCTCCCCTCTCGACGTTTCTCTCAGCTCGATTCACCCTTCGTGCGGGGCAGAACGAGACGAGGTCTCGACGTTCCTTGATAGTCGACGTTGTCGAGCTTCATTCGCGGGAACACTTTCGCTCGTGAGAAGTTCGATTTCGACACTTTCCGCGAGGCGACGCGATCAGTTGGGAAGAGGACGAATTTGGGGGAAACCGGACGTCTGAGTTATCACGTTTGTTGAGAGTCTTGATCTCAAGGAGGAACAGACTCGGTTTGCCATATCGCTTTCCCTCTCTCAACGAACAGAAACTTTGAAACGCGAGAGTCGACTACAATGGTTAGTCGCGTGTGTCGGAATTTTTATTCTAGTTCCCGTTTCATTCCCGTTACGAATAAACCACCAGTCTTTAATCTAAACGATTAAAATTCGACTTTAACTGGAACACTTTCCACGAGGCGACTCGGAGAGGAGACCAAATTTTGAAGAAACGTAACCTAGCACCGCTCGAATCGTTCCGTGGGTCTTAATTTTTGCATCGGAAGAACAGAGTCCGCTTTTCCGATTCTCTCGGTCAAAGAAAACTTTGAAAACAACCGTGAACTTTCGTTTCGCGTTCGCTCGTTTCGACGTTTCACTTTACGTCGTTCGCTCGTTCGCGGAATCCTGCTCGTCGTCAAGAAGTTCAATTTCGACGGATTGCACAAGTTAACACACGATTACAGTCAACTCGGGAAGCAGCGAACGTAACCTGGCACATTCGTCTTGTTAAGAATATCAACACATTCGCGGTCGGCAACATAGCTTCACGTCGTTTCGGAGTCTCGAACTAGTTCGCCTGGCAACGCACGTCATTTCAAACTAATTTGTACAAACTTGCGAATTTCGAACTCTTCTTCTCTCGTTTTCTACCTCGAATCTTCCTTTTGATCTTAAACACGACACGGCACCGAACCAAATTTTCTACATTTATCTCCACCTCAGTGGCAAAATACTACGCAAAATTCTACCAGAATTCTACGAGATGTCTTTCAAGTTATTATTAGAAGAGATGTATTTTCAAGTTATTATTAGATCGTACCTAGTCATTTTTTCCTTCGATCTTTCTCAACTTGCCATCTAATTTTTCCTCGGATTTCGAGCAAAATCGACCGTACGACCAAATTCTTCCCATTTCAATGGCGAAGCATTCGGCCAAGGATCGACTTTGAATCTCTCGGAAACGAACGAGAACTTCAGAAACGAGTCGCACAGCCGAAGAGTTCAAAAGCTTCGAACCGAAAGCTTGGCCCGCTACGAGATAACTAATTTTTCGGAACTCTTTCACCGCTCACTTGGCGTGTTACCATCGTGCGTACGTACCCCCTGTGAGTTTAGAGCTTCTCAGTCCCCGTCCAAGTGTCATCGCGCGGGAAATTCCGCGAGGATGCAGCGAAACGACGAGATTTATAAAGCTGGTCGAGCCAACCACGCTCGATTTAGCTCGCCAAACGAACCTCAAGGTCTAGGAATTATAATTACAGCTGGGAAATGACGGATCTCGTGTCACGCGAGAATCGCGGATATCCGCTTATCGTTTTAACCCCTTGCGCTGGCAACTGGTGCGCGGACCATAACGAGAGACCGAACCGTATACAATGATTCGTCGCTGTCTTCTCCTTTTGAACTCGTCGGCACGATATCACTGGAAATTATTAAGAAGTAACAAACTTGTCGTTTGAATATACTTAGAACTGAGAAAATGTTGCAACTTTGGACAAAAAATTCTCGACGTGCGTGGCACGTCATTCCAGCGCAAGAGGTTAATAAAGACACACGCTCGACTCCAACAGCCTAAACCTTCGATTTCGAGCTCGATTCTTCGGCTGTTTGTTGGAAATTCGTCGCGCGTCGTTGAAACAGCACTAATCGAAAAAACTGTCCCGGCCTGTACTTTTATGCTGTTACGATTCCATTACGGAGATTACGAACCGAGAATTATTTATTCGGACGATGCACGGCGCGACGTGGACAAAATTGAGAATTCAGGTATTTGCTGTATGACGATATTGGCTAGTGGATTCTTAATATAAAAAATATAGTTGAGAAACAAATGAATCGATCGAGATCGTTTTAGCACGGTCGAATTTTTCATGATGTTTGCTGTATATTTATTATGACTCGCTATTAGTAAACTGGCGATTTTTAAACATTTATATGAGATTTTATTGAACGTGCAAAAATTTGTATAATTGTAAGTTATGTTATATACGTTTTATCTATTTAATTATATTTGTAGAAATATTCTAGTTATTAGTGTTTTACATCCGTTATATGAATATATTTATGACAATTATTTGTAATGGAAAGTTTCAATTGAGCCCGAGTTTAAATTCTTTCAATTTTTTCTGATTGTTTTTTAGAATCGAACAATATATATATTATACCATAGTATTTAAAGATGAAGAAAAGAATCGACTCAATCAAGCATCTTTGATCGACGTAAATAAAACACGAAGATAATTTCAAAAATTTTGTAAAATATTAATCATTGATTTTATGTTCCAATAAACTTGGGTATTTGAATATTTAAATAAATAATTGAATATTTGATATTTTTGTTACAAACATTTCTCTACCATTGATTCTCCGCATTTGCAACTTTCAATAACAAAGTCACTCTGCCTAGTCTTCGACCATCCGATTGTTATACCTGTTTCTCCTTTCTATCGATATCTATTAATATCTACAAACTGTCCAGATTAAATTTGAACGATTCATTTGAATTGCATCTTACGTTGCAATAATTTCGAAATGTTCAAACATCTATGCGATACACGTCCGAAATTTCACCGTAATAATGGCTCGATTCCAGGGGTAACTGTTGCACGTCGAAACAATGGGTTTTGAAGTCGATCGAACGACGAATTCCAACGAACGAACCGAACTTTCGTTAGTTTTCGATCGTCGTTAAACTTCCTAACACCACGACGTTATATCCTCGGAGCGAATGGCTGTGATACCTGACGACCGAACTTGGATTACCAATTTTATAAATAATCTTGAACATTCGTAGGGGACGTTTCGTTAGTCAGAACCTCGATTTTCGTCCAAAATTTTCGACCATTCAGCCGCACTGTACGACGATTCGGGGGTAACTGTTGCGCATCGAAACGACGCGTTTTAAAATTAACCGTACTTGATTTCTCAACACTGCGACGTTATATCGTGAATTTTAATAATTAACTTTCTATAGATTTTAATTAATCTTTATAGAATACTGAAATTCCAATTTTCGATAATCCGAGACTAACTTAAAAATGAACCGAACGATAAATTCTCTCTCTCTCTCTCTGTCCGGTGACCGGTCGAATTTTAAGAGCGAACGAGTCTCGACGAAACTCGGGCGTTCGTCACCAGAATTTCAAAATTCTATCGCTTCGAACTCGCCGAGACGTCCGCGACGCGAGCAGCCACGTCGTCGTGGCACACGGGCAACGCGGAACGTGCCCTCCACGCCAGGAGAGGACTGTTTGCCTGACCCAGCGACACTGACTTTAATAGTAGAGCCTCTCGATTGATCTGCCGCAGCCGCAAGGACTGTCTTGTCACGATAGCGTTCGGTGTTTACGGCGCAGTCGATGGAACGCGAAAACCGACACAGGCTCGATACCTGAACGCGAACTGCGAGTTTCGCCCCCCTGAATCTGAATCTGATCGTTCCAGATTCTGTTTCATTTTGCCAACAGGCTTCACCTTGCCACCGACAGTGTTTGAATAATTTTTTCACTCGGATCGTTCAACCATCGATCTTATTACGGATCGAAGCGATTGGAGTTCGGGTTGCTCGTTGGTGTTTCGTGGAGGATAATAAGGTCGAGGTCGCCCGCAGAAGGAGGTTCCGAGTTTGAACGATTAACCTTCTGCAAATTACGGGGGAAGATCTCTACTTTTTTTTTCATTTCGCGGAAAATTTTCGCGCGAAGATAAACTGCAGTTTTCTTCCAACGCGCTTTAGAGCGAGACAGTTGTTTCTGAGTATTTCGTATTTGTGTGATATTTTAATCAATTTTATTCTTCATTTTTTATAGCGCAAGATCTTAGTTCGATAAAGAAAATCTCTACACGTAAATGTGAATAATCTGCGGAACGAAAATTGCAGTGAATAATCTGCAAAACTGAAACCACGATAGAGTGGAATAGAAAGTAAAGTAGTGGATTTTTATGCAAATTCATATTTTTGAAAACGCGATTAAATTAGAGAAAACACTAATGAATATTTTATACATTTCTCACAAATGCAGAATGAATCGTATTTTCGGGAATTGTAATTAATTCGTATAATTTGTATAATTTGTATTTTTTAATTATAATTATAATTTAAAAAATCAAAATTGATTGTTTGTTAAAAAATTTACTATAATTAAAAAAATCAAAACCTAAACCTAATCTAGACAGAAAATTGCTTATGATTAAATATAATTAAAAAAAATCGAACATAGATAGAAAATTGTTTCTCCTACCAAACATTATAAAAAGCACTGTACTCTGAATATTTTACATATATATATATATATATGTATGTATGTATGCATTTTTCAAGTTTCTCATAAATGCATAAAAATCGGCAATCTGGCAACAGCAAACGACGTTCTTCCCCCTTGAAAACAAATAAAACAGAATTATACATACTTTTTCAATTTCACCCCCTGCGCTGCGCAGAATAAATAAACTAATGTTCAGCCTGTGCGAGAATGTATGCAGCCTACGTTCTCTCGACCAACTTCGTGCACGCGGTCTCATTGAACCGTACTGTTCTACGAACTGCACGCGACCGCCTGCCACCGCAAATAGGTTAAAGGATATACGGCGAGTATCCCTCGCGAGACAACTGTCCGTAAGATTCTCCAGTCCCTGGTTTTTGAACAGAAAAAAGAAAAAAGAAAAAAGAAAAAAGAAAAAAGAAAAAGTACACGTCCCCGGGGAACGGTAGATCCTCCTTTCTGTCCTTTTCCGACCTCCTTCCAAGGAAGAGGAGGAAGAGTCACGATCTTCCGAGCGAGCATTCGTCACGCGAACAAGACACCCCGAGTCTCTTTTCCTGGCGTAAACGATGGCGGACAAAACGTCCCCGACGAATGGCGAACTTAGCTGTCCTCTGCACGTACCTACAAAGAAGGGAACATCGACAACGCACGACCGGAGACCCTCGGGCCTCATAATTTCGTTCAACCAGGCCGAGTGCTAACGAGCGAACGTGAACGGAAGCACGACGTCTTCTTCGTCGAAGTTGCAGCGATAATTTACGAACCGAATCGTCTGCAGACGACTGGCAAACTGTTCGGCATCTTGCATTAACGACGATCAGAGAGCTGGAGAACTCGTGCGAAATAATACGTCGAAACAGATTGTGTTGGGTTGGAGCGAATTTTGCGTTACTTTGTGGTTTCGATCGAACTTTGACCGCGCGTAGTTTCCTCAAAAACTGTCCGATTTGATCGAAGAATTGAATCAGAGGTGGAATTCAAAAAGCTCGTGGAACGTGGATGTTGTAAACTTCTTCGTTTATACATTGCATCGGGGTAATTTATGATTTATAATTTGGAAATTAAAAAATTGCTTGACGATGGAAATGCTAAATTACGAGTTTCTTCATCGCGTAATTACGAGTTGCTGTTAAATATAATTAAGTTTCACATTTTTGTCGCAATTTCCTCCTTTCTACATACGTAATTTACCTAATTTATGGTAAATTTCTCCTTTTTTTGTACAGTTATAATTAACTTGACAATAATTTTCAGTTCCAAGATTCTAGACCGAAGCAAATAGATTCAATTAACCGAGAATATTTTCCTCTTTTGACTAAACTCAATTCTGGTTACAGACAGTCGTAAATTGTAACAAGGATTTTTCAATATCGAACTTAAATGTGTGACGCGATAAAGCTTCGAGAATTTCCCGCTGAAGAGAAATAGCTGGAAATAGGATTTAACGTTATCAGTGGATCAGTGGATTTTTATAAATGTAACTGAATAAATATACAAATAGAAATTTACGCAATTCTTTTGCATTAATATTCAAATTTTATACTGTTAGAAATATATTCTGATAAATATTATTAACACAACGATTCTTTCAGACGTTTCCAATTTCCCAATTTAATGCATAAAAAATCCGCATTTCCGGACTCGAGGATTCAACGGGGAGCGTCTTGATTCCAGGTTATTCGAGTAAACAGGAAAAAAGAAGATGAGAAGAAAGAAAGAAAAAAACACGCGATCCCTCGAGATGAAGAACCACCTTCGGCTGCTTTCGTTCGTCCGTCAAGGAAAATGCACCACGCCGGACCCTCTCTCAACATGGAAAGCAAACAGCAAGCAACAGTTATCGGTTATCGACTACGAATAACGGTCATTAACACGTTCAGTGCCGCGGTGGATCTCGCAGTCGCGGCTGCACGCCGAACCAATCATGCCAAACTTGCACGCGTGTAATTTGCGTGTAACGACTCCACACATGCATACACACACAGAGAGAGGAACACGGAGGTACTGCACCGCGGCACTCGACGCGTGTTGATGCAGAGAAACAGTATGAGTCACCAGCACGAGCTCGACGGAGATTAATCTTAGCGTTGTAAACCAACTGATACTGGTCTATTGGTCGGTCTACTGTTCAAAAGTACAGAGCAAAGCGTGTCAATAAAAAAAAAAAAAAAAAAAGAAGAAGAAGAAGAAGAAGAAGAAGAAGAAGAACGAGAATCACATAATAGGGTAAGATTCCTAGGCGGTCGATACTTGGTTAATATATTATCGCAAACACGAACGAACAAGGATAGGGGAGGGGGGGGAGGTCGATCAACGACATACAGTGTTATACCAGGACTTGGAGGAAAGACAGGGGAACAACTGTATGTACAGGCACGGGATCTACTCCACTGGAGACACAATTAGAAAGACACAGATTACACGAGCACCACTACGTCCGTCTCATCGCCGGTTCGTCCATACCACGATTCACAAGACATCAACGAGACACACGGATGCGTTGTTGCGACGAGCACAGCACAGAGTACAAACGGATCGATGCTGCGCTTACGGGAGGCACGTAACTCGCGATCGAAACTGGTGATTCACGTGGGTGAAACTGGACGAGTTTGGTAGCGTGTACCTGCTGCTCTGATCAGCACGCTGCGGTTCTTGACGCCGGTTCAACCGAATTTCGCGGTGTCGCGAACGAAAGTAAGAGTAATCGTAAGGAGAAAGAGAGACGCGATCGCGCGCGCGCGCGCGTGTGTGTGTGTGTGTGTGTGTCGGTTGTGCGCTAAATCGATGCGGTATTGAAATATTCACCGGTCGACGAGGAGGGGAGGGGGCGGTTGTGTCGTATGTGTGTCGCGTAGCGTCAAGGCCTCTGTGCCGGCGAACACTCGTTATCTCCGACCCTGGGTCACCGTGATTCTTCCTCGTCGTGTGCACCGATTGTTGCAACGCGCCGCGGAACTCGATCGCAGATGGATCGATCGATCCGACCGTGCAACCACGTGTGTGTCCTCGGCGATTAACTTCGGCCGGAGAGAGTGAGGGTAGCTTCGCCACGCGACCGACAGCCTCGCACTGAGCGTGCACGAGGCGTCGCGACGCTGACCAGGCCCGATGACGTCGGCCTGCCCGCTCCGCCGATTCTTCTGACCATCAGCGCGCGGCCCGTCCGTCCTTTCGCGCCACATTCACCGGCGTTTCCTCCACCGCGAAAACGAAATGGAAATTTGGATCAATGCACCACGTTGCGACAGAGACGGAGGCGGAGGTTGTTACGTTGTTACGTAAGAACGATCGATTTTCAATATTTAGTGGGTCGCGGCGTGTTTTTAATTTCGTGAGAAGATCGACCTCCCGATTTGCATTCGCACTGATTAATATTCGCGTACCGATTGATTTTCGTTTACATTGTTTCGTTAAATACTGTAGATAGTGGATCTTTATGCATCTGTATTTTCATGCACACGGGCATGAGTAAAAAAGTAAAGAGATGACTATTTGCTGTTGGATATTATTTCAAACTCACTTTATACATTCGCGAGAAATTTTTAAGTAGAAAATCACGAAACGTTGCGCGTGACGTGAGAAAGTATCTGATCGACACCAGTTATTTAATCTCTTGCGCTGGAACGCATAACGTCAAGAATTTTTTGTCCGAAATTGCAACATTTTCTCAGTTCCAAATATATTTAAATGACAAATTTGTTACTTTGCAATAATTTCTATCCAGTGATGTCGTACCGACGAGTTCAAAAGGAAAAGAAAGCGTCGAATT
Source organism: Melipona beecheii (assembly GCA_032399605.1). NCBI lineage: Eukaryota > Metazoa > Arthropoda > Insecta > Hymenoptera > Apidae > Melipona > Melipona beecheii. The sequence goes on along the minus strand of JAUCMO010000501.1, from coordinate 3,493,782 downwards.
ATTGTACACGGTTCGGTCTCTCGTTATGGTCCGCGAGCCAGTTGCCAGCGCAAGGAGTTAATGAATGGAGTAAAATAAATTTAAACAGAGATGACTATTTGCTAATGGACAATGTCAATCATACTGCTGATTCACGGGAAATTTTAAAATAGAAAGTTACACGAAATGCGCATGATGTGAGAAAATGTCGACAGTAGCTATTTAATGAGTAGAGTACAATAAATGTTTTATATATGACTCGCATGTCTATAATTGTTTGTCCTGACAAGTAACTTTATTTGCTGCATCTGCGGTTACAATCAAATTCGACTCGCCGCGAAATTGCAGAGAACACGCACGATGTGAAACGATGCATAAAATATCTAAATTATGGTGCTTTTTACAAAATTTGATAAAACCGAGTTTTCAACCGGTTCTATTTTTTTCTTTTTGGCACTGATTACAAACACGAGTAAATAAACAATATGACTTTGAACTATCAACGTTTGTTGGCAGATCGCTGGCTATTGCCTTGCCAATCATTGTCAAACGGCACGACGTGCAGAAACGTTCTCAAGATCGAAAACACGTATTACTTGCAACGCGAATTAATATTGTGAATTCATTGGCCAAAGATAACTCGAATTTGAGAATTGAGAATGCAGAAAAAATGCGAGAGGAGATGTTTAAAAATAATTTCATAGGCTTTCAAACGTTGTATATCGAGTTTACATTCGTATCGAAGTTCGATCGCGATCGCCGGTTGGCACTGGTTCTCGAGCACGAGGCGTCGCGACGGACGCCAAAACTGCGAATAACCGAGGTTTTTGATGCACGTGAACGACGTAGCGAGCTCATTGCGCCACTTCTTCTCTCGATGATGATGATAATAATCTCGCTTAGGTTTAAAAAAAAAAAATTCCTTTGTGAGAAAACTCGACAATACGAACGCCATTTTGCGCCATTTAACTCAAAGCAATGTGACGGTAAAATTTTACTGTGAAAGAGTCTCGAGAAAGATGGATAATACCAGAGGATAATACCTCTGGTAACTAGAAGTAAACTAACAATAAAATTCTACTGTAGATTGTAAACGAATCTTAAGAAAAAGAAAACACCGGGGAAAGATTTTCTCGGTCGAACAATTTTAAAATTTTCAACTTGTATTGAAAATGTTAATGAAAAATAATAGCGATAGCTCAAAGTACCTACAGGAGATGAAAGATCGAAAGTTACAACGTAACAGATCGATCAACTCCACAAGAAAGTAGGCGAAATTGATAAAAACAGTGTACACGTATTCTTTTTTAATTTAAACCCGAATAAACATTTTATGACAGAATTAAGAAACATTATTGCATTTTGTGCGTAAAATTAGTGATAATAATATAATGTAGGAATTTTGGTATAAAAGGATGTTTATTTAAAATTAGAAAATACGAATTTATTTAACGATGACTTGAAAAGATTAAGATTAACACTATATTCCCTTTATACTCGCCAAGTCTATACACTGAACTCGCTACTCACTCACTGATTCTCGCTATCTCTTCACTCACTGAAGACTCGAAACTCTCTGTGTTTTCGCTCTCGCGACTCGCAACTCTCTGCCCGATTCCTCATCTGCACGAAACATTCGTCGTTCATACACAGATGCACACAAACACGACAATACCCTAAATATTTTAAGTGCTAGACCTGGAAGGCTAGAATAAACATTCCCAGGCCCCAGGCCTAACTTTCATTATAACATATGGCGGCACTCGAGACATTTGACGACGATTGTGGGGTACTGGAGAAATGATTAAATATCAATCGAGTGCTTTTATTATTGTACTACCATATCAATACACTATATCATCATTTGTTACGTTATTAGAATTATTAAACCCTTTGACACTAAAATTTCAAAAATTTCTTTGACCCACGAATCGCACAGTCAGGCATCTGAAAACAATTTTTTCTTTTTTCCTTTCTTTTTGCAGACCTGAAAAAATGATCCAATCCCGTCGCACGCGAATGTTATTAGAATCTGTTACCGTCGTCGAGGAAAAAGTCGAAGGTTCCCTTATTGCCGACTACGTTCGCGAGAGCCAGCAGGATCACGCGAAGTGGTAATAATTCCTGTTTACATCGAGACGAGAACAGAAATGGTAAGTTGGTAACAGTTTGCAAAACTGCTCTTGAGTGGCGATCGCAGTTTGAGCCGTGGCGAATGGAACGTGATACGGTTTTCATTGACAGTGTAAAAATTTTTCGGCGAGGTTCCCGGCGATATCCTGTGCATGCTCGAAGCGCGCGATAATCGTTGGAAGAATGTGGCGACCGTAAGCGTTGAAATTTGTTCCAGGCGACAAACGTGCCTCGTCGGAGCAGAACGCCGTGAGAAATAACTGTTATTGCGGAGTTGGCGTGTTCAATTTTGCAAGGGGGTGGAAAACGGTTGGTATAAGCATCGAAGAGGGGCATTTATAAGTTATAACTTCAATTTTGCTTGCTTAAGGGAGTGGATCGTTCCGAACGAGAAAAATGGGTAAAGTTTGCAAGTGTCTTTCGTATCTTTCCAGATATATAAATGTGTCTTTCAGCTTTGATATTTCAATTTCTTTTTTTAGTTCTACGCAATTTTTCAATTTTTTGCCGAATGCCAGTAACGTTTGTGAGACGTCGTTCCACAAAATCGAGTTCCGCGATATCCTTTTTCATCTTTTCGTATTCATTATTAGATGCAATTATTAATTTGTGAAAATTAATTTTGATTGTTCGTTTTGTTCTATATAATATATAAAGTATAATTATGTTACGCGCAAGTTATTGTTTGTTTTCGCGAGACATATTCATTTCAATATTTCCAATTTACGTCTTTAAATTTCTTCAATTTTAAACAAGGAATCAACGTGATATTATACAGCCAAATTTTTCACACTTTTACATTTTATCACTGATAGTGATTTTAGCGGGCGGAAGCCAGAAAATCGGGCCTCTTCAGGTGCAACGCTGATGCAACGAAAATTAGCGATTGGTTGATTTGGGTCACGTGATTCGTGAGAGGGCGTGGAATAGACCTCGAGTGGGAATGGCGTTGTCTGGTACTGAGCAATCGCGCCTATAATTTATTTTGTATCGATTCAAACGTTTGCGTATCAATAAAATTTTATGGCAAAAAAGTCGTCTTCGTTTCCTAGTCGGAACAGTTGCTTCTGTGAGACGAATCGTATTTATTCCCTGTTAGCTATAACACATTAGAACAAGAGAAACGTGGCCACAGAATTAATGGATCAACAAGTGTTCTCTATAAATTCAGTTGTTTGGCAAACGAAGTGAAACAACAAGAAAAACTGGCAGCTTAAACGAGATCAGTTGGCTAATTTCGACGATCAATTCGCGTGTTCCCGGTGATGTAAAAATTTCACGAATGCACGAAGCCACGCTAAGAATGATCGAACCCGACGGTGAGGCTAGCTCTTTCTCGCGAGATTTACGACGACAGGGTGTCACTATAATTCATAATATCGCGCGTGGCTCCACGGTTCGGAATAAAAGAGAGGAGGTTCGATCTGAAAAAATCACGTCCAGTTTTGGCAACGATCCTTTTATCTGTCTTTGGATCCTAATTCACGATTCAGTGAACACGACATATACTACGAAAATTTGGAATCGTTGTTCGGTTGAATCTGTATATCGAGTCTTCTGTTAATTTTGTTTATTCGGGTACTATTAATTTTTGTCGAAAATATAAAATACAAATAGTAATTTCAGAATGATAAAATTTTTAACTAATTTTTTACTAAACCTACGAGATTCTAAGCTCGTCTAAATTTCTGATAAATATTTCGAATAAAATTCTAAATTAACTTTCCCTAAATTCTTATTTAATAGTATCCACATTTAATAGTATTAAATATATAGTAACGTTTGGTCCTGATCTTTGGTAACATGTGTGTATAGTAACATAAATGTTCCGAGCGAATAGAATTCCAAACAACTCATTTCTAAATTCTTGATATTCTGGACAGTGATTTTCATTGAAAAATCGAAGTGATAGAATCGTAAACTGACTGTTCTCCAAACCGATAATAATTATCGTCGAAAATATAAAATGTAAATAAAATTCCAATTAAAAGCTGACATTTTCCTGGATTCTAGAAATCCGTATCCAGCGATTTTTGCTTTTTGGTTTCATAATTTGTAATGTTATTTGCAATGCGATTTCTTTGCACCAGGAAGCTAGATGATCCTCGATTTATCGAGACTCGAAGAACTGACCGGGCCATTATACGCTCGTTATCTAATTTCCAGCGAGATTCCTATCTCTGGGGAACTCAGTGTCAGTACAGAAGATCGAACAGCTGATAGTAACTGGTCGTTGATTACGAAGGCGTTTCCGTGAAGCGGATTCTGTATCCACGGGGCAGAGGATCGCTCGATCGGACCTGAATTCGAAATCTCAGTCTCGATTTACCGGATGGCTGCGCCGCCAATTGACTTATACGGACTTTGACAGATTTCTCTTTCGCCAAAGATTATGGCTTCCGAAAGGAGATAAAGGAACAACACCTACTAATTTCTGACGAAATTATTTTGAACTGCAACAAAAATATATTCATATATTTCTTTCGTCGAGATTGTGAGTTTCTAAAGGAGATAAACGAACAATATCGTTTAATAAAATTATTTTAAAATAATATTACGTCGTGTTATGTCAGAAAAAATGTTGAGATTGATATCTATCGATCGTTTCAAGAATATTTTTAATCAATTATGTTACGTTTGAAAAGACTCATCAGATGGATCGATGATCGAAATGATCTTGAATGAACGACAAATTAAAATACAAGCTTCGTTTTAGTAATGGTAATTATTATATTATATATTAATATCACTCGTTGTAGGGGCCACAACCCAGACTGCAGTATAAACATTCTCACGACGCAGGTCCCAGTATCAGTGACAGTATCGGCAGGGCCACGAGGCAATCGTCGAAAACCTCTCACGGACCTGACCATAAGCACCACCAGATAACACCCGCTTTCCGACCCTTTGAGGGGAATTTAGACTGTTCAAGATTGCCCTCTTTTTTCGTTGCAATAATTTTGAAACTCAAACAGTACCCAAGCTGGCGAATCGAACGACGTTACCTGCACATTTTCAACTTGGTGTTTGAACGAAAGGGATTTCCTTTTTTCGCAAGAGTAAACGTTCTCACGGCGAGACGAGAGTGGGGCGAGAAAAAAGGAGGTAACGTTCGAGAGAAAAAACGAGAAATTTCATAGTCGTTACTGTTTGATTAGTTGCATTCACGGTGGACGGTGGAGTATCATCTTTCTAGTCGGAAAAATGTCGGGCCGCGCTACTGGTCCGACTACTGACTAGTGTTCCACTGCGGGCCTCTAACGAGCAACGTCCTTATTTGTAATTAACAGGAGAGGCTTGGACGCATTCGTGTTTCTTGCTGCTTTCTCGTCTCTCTGCCACGTCTCGCTTTTCTCGACGATATTTTTCACAAAAAATGATTTAGAGATGATTCAGAACTTTTTAGCAAAAAATCACCGAGAAATATTTCCCATTCTTCGTGCTTTTAAAAGCTCCGTACAATATTCCTCCGAAACATTCACTTTTATACGTTTTTATTTTTTGCGTGTGTAGATTTCTTTCTTTCCAACTAACAGAATAATTTATAATCGAAGTAATGCAAAATGAAACCTGTGTCTCTTGCATCAGAGTTAAATAACTTCAACTATAACAAAGACATTTGTGTGCATTTGCATGCGCTTATTTTTGAGATTGTTAATACAATTAAATTGCAGCAAAATTCGTGTTTTACTTTAATGGGAAATCGGTGAAGAAACGACGAACAAAGTAACCAACTAGGTGTTATTTACATCGCGTGGTCGGTACACCGGAGCTTATTCTTGGCAATGGTCGCGAGACTAAAGTTAACGTACGTGCGAAGAGCGCGTGTTGGCGGCACGACAAAACCTATGAATACACTTCAAGGCAGCAAGTGCACCGTAGACTCGCGGCCGTAACATTTGCGGGGAAAATCGTTGGAATCAGCCGTCGATCCAGCAATGTCACGGCTGGATCGATCCTCAACCTTGATCTAGAGGCTCGTCGAAACGGAACGACTTCGTTAATCTTCTTAATGGCAGCCGCTCTACATTTTCTACAACGTGGCGATCTCTCTCCCTCTCTCTCTCTCTCTCTCTCTCGGCCATTCTAGTTTTCGAGGGATTGAAAATTGGGAGCGTCTTCTTGACCAGCCTAGACCCTCCGCTCCCGATATACGTACATGTATATCTCCTTTCCTTACGAGTAACCTCGCGAACTTTCGCAGAACATTCTTAGCGAGAAACTGTTTCACACAGCCAATAATAGACATCTTTGTCGTTTAACTCTTGGTGATTCTTTTTTTTTTGGTTATTTTCTCGTGTCATGGGAAAAGCTTGCTAGTGTGATAACTTTTTGCACGTATCAAGATGAATGTTAAGAATATCAAGAATATACATCGTGTGCAATATTAAGATAACGCTATAAGTATATCTCTCATTACGAATGTTCAAGAACACGAAGAATTAATAAAAAAATTTGCTTATCCGAAACTAATAAATGTACTGCAGGTATTTCGTACAAATTCACATTTATAAAAACGTAATGTAGACAGTCGTTTCACGTATTTTATATATTTTTGTCATTCAAAAAAATTTCCTTTCTGATCAAAAATCCGCGGTCTAGCAATGAAAATACTTTGGACTCACACTTGGAATTCTTTGTCTTTGTCTTTGTCTTTGTCTTTGATTCGAAGGTGAGGTTTAAGGCGACTATCGAAGAAAAGATTCTCTGCCACTGTTACACCGTTTCCATTAAAAATCGATACCTCCGAGAGCTGGCGATTGTGTCTGGCGACGGAATGTTGCTCTGGGCGGAAACGCGGCGTTAAGTGGCTCGACAATGGCCGACTGTACGCAACTTCCGGTAATCTCGCTCTGCGCTCGACATTCTACCGAGGCGTCCACGCGAAAAGACCGGCAGCATTAAACTTGAACCGCCGAGTTCAAGTGCGCGGTTCAGCCTTTATCGTTCGTTGATTTCGTCACGTAACGCCAGGCGTTTTCAACGGCGTTAACGAACTTCTTCTCGTACCATCCAGTTTATTTCTATTCCCTCCTTTTGCTTCCGAGGACTTTTCATTCATTCTTACGTACCTTCGCCCCATGAGTCGCTTGCTTGTTAAGAATACAATTTTCGATACAATTTTCTCCCGTAATTTTATCATATTTGTATATCTGCATTGCAAGGCGAAATCACGTTTAAACAAATTCGAAGGTACGAAGCGGAGAAGGTTTAAGGAAAAATTGATCTCTGATAGTATTGTGTATAGAACATGGAAATTAAGTCAAAAATTAACATAATTGAGTCATTAAATCAACATCCATGTGAAACAAGAAGAAACTTTATACAGTATCTGTGCAGAGCAATAGAATTCTGAAAGCAGTGACGAAGGATTAGGATCGTCATATAGCCCGAATTTAGTATATAAAATGTAACCCGAGTTGTAGTGAAAATTATAAAATTACTTAGTAGAATACTAGGGAACAAAAAAATAAGAAAACTAAAAATTATAAAATTAGAGAAGAAAAGAATAAAAAAAAAAAAACACCAAAAATTGGAAGAAGCTTGGAAAGAAATAAAATTGTTAAGAAAATAATCAGAAGAATATATATATCACTAAATAGAAAATATAGAATTAATTTATTCATTTTTTCGATCTTCGATACATGATTCGCATTACGCACCTTTCACGTTGCAAAAAGTAAACTTCGAATGAATTTTATTTCACAATTCGCAAATGACTTCTGGATTAAATTTTGATTCTGTTAAGAGCCAAATGCTGTTTTAATTCTTCCATCTTACCACAAATTAAGCAAGCGACAATTTTTAAGAGGAAGATCCTCCGTTTAAAAACGCGATACGAAAATACAAAGTTACTTTCACACGATGAATATTTATTTAACGGAGAGCGTAAAGCGCTCTCACGGAGCTGCCACAAAGTTCAAGTATTAATTGGTCGATACACGCTACATTCGCGCGATTCGCAAACACGCAGTCTTACCAGCCGAGGCATGAACCGAGGTCTGGTCAAATTTCAAATTTTCTGATCCCCGTCGAATTTCAAACGAGTTACGAAAGGCGCGTCTGCGCGTAAAAATGCCACGAGACAACTGTGCGAAATAAAATAAAACAACGGGTTGAAAATAGCAACAGAAGAAAGGAGTCACATTTTTAGGTCAGCGAGCGTAATTCGCAGCAAATGAAAAATAATGTAATGTAATTCGAGGAGGTTGTAAGTATCACCGATAGTACCAACAATACTAATACTAATTATATTTACATTAATTTGCAGATAATCAAACGTAAAGTTGTTTAAACAACAGAACGATCCAGGGTTACTCTCGACTCATACCAAAGTTTTCATTAGATCCACTCTGGAATTAATTTTCAAGTATTAAATTATTTATAGTATTACGTTGTTACTTACATTTGCATTTCTATTTATTATTTACTTGTAATATCATGTTATTAGGAAATAGTGTCGTAACAGTATAACAGCCTGATAATTATACTTTGTACTGTGTATCATAAGAGAACAACGCGATATAATAAGTAATTAAATATCGAAAAATTGGCTCCAAAATAAGAAAACATTCCAGGTGTAATGAAAACCTTGACACGAGTTCAAAGTGACCCAAATTGCTTCTTACAATCAAGATTAATAAAAAGTTGCTGAAAGTCGACAAATTCGAGACGAAACGCGAGAAAGAATTCGGTAGAAATTTTCAATAATTTATTCTGCAAAATTCCACGATGCCTTGCTGGTACTTTTAATTCGATTAATAGTACAAAGATTAGTATACAAAGATATTATGCATGTTGGACATTTTTACACAGCAACGCACTCTCAACGCACTCTCCTCTGGAAGTCTGTATCGCGGTCTTTCAAACAAACACGCCCTTAATGCCGTGAATTTTACCAAACTTCTGGATCAAAAGTTTGCATCGTTATTAATCACTTCCAATCCATATTTCTTCGCCCGACCATTATTCTTCCTTAGAAAAATCTACGACGCAAGAAGGACGTGGAACAACGAAGAACTCGCACATCGACTTTCGAAAACTCCCCGTGGAGCGGAGAGCAAGAGGAGAGAAACGCTGTAGAAAAGTATTACATTATCGATACCGAAACTGCCAATTAAGAAGGGAGGTTTACAGCGGAGATTTACAACAGGGATTTATCGTTCAGGAACCACACGTTCGTTAGAAATAATTCGTAAGAATATTCTTAAGAAGCAAATGACTTTAAAGGACGATACAATATTTTTCTTCTATAGTTTAAATTATATTTAAAATTCATCACGCGTATCGCGATCACTAAAGGGAAACGCGTTTCTTTACGTTATCATCGCGTGTTTATATTTTTCCAAAAATTCGACTGCTCGCGGATCAACGAACTCGATCAATTTTACGCTACAATTAGATTTTCCACTCGCCTATCTGTCATTCGACAACATCCGATGCCGCTTAAACACGAAACTAACCCCATAAAACCAACGCGTCGTTCGAAGGAAAGCCAGAACAACCGGTGCATTAAAATTCGATTCGTTCTCGCGGGACGAACGAGCACAGCGGGCCAGAACACGGTGCAATAGCAACGAATCGATACCGCAACAGTAGGCGAAACTACACAAACACGTTTCGATCGATCTCGCGACACCGCGTCTCTCGGCCTGCTTTCACCCCCTACGCGCCCGACGAAGAAAAATTGCAACGCAATACACCTGGCACCTGCGTTTCTTTAGCCGCGTTCCGGTGGTCCGCTCGACCTTCGTCGCGATCGCGTGCTATTTTCAGAGCCGAGTGCTAACCTAATCGCCAGTGCCTCTTTCTTCGGGGCGGGGGGGGATTTTTCATTCAGAGTGATCGAGGCAAACAATCGACTCGAAGAACAGGCCGCGACTTCAAACTTTGGGTATCCGGTTACCAATCTGTTGTTCGCGATTGTTCGTCCCTTCGAGCCTGTCTTGTTTGTTACACTTGCGGCTGCCACGATCTCCCTTGAGAAATGAAACACAGACGAGGTATATAACTGGACGTAAAATGTATTTTTTTACAGGGTGGTCATTGAAAGACCGAATGATACGAAACAAAAATAACTTTTACATGTTTTTTAATTTTTTATTACTTACGTAGTCAAGAGATGCTCTATGAAAGAAAATAAAAAAGATTGAAAATGAGTTACGACTTTTTCAAACTCTTCAGTTTTCCAGTGGTTCACCCTGTACGAATGTTGTTGGAGTGTGAAGTATGCACATTAATAATATACCACGTCGTGCACTAAAAATTATAAAAACAAAATTTCACAGCTTAAATTTACATTTAAGAATGAAAAACTGCTTTGAATCGTTTCAGCGTTCGAAAAAAGCAAGTACGGTATAATAAAAAATACGTATAGTAAAAGTAAGTATAGTAAAGTACGAAAACTTCGAATTTAATGATCTAATACAAAAACCAGTACGTGTAATTACCAGGCCTTAATTTTGATGCTACTGGGTCAATATGTTTAGGAAAATGAGCCCAATGTTTCGCGTGCAGTCTCTCTGGTACGAAAATTTTTACGTCAGGAGTCATCGTATAGTTCCAGATTTTTCGACTATTTCTCATTTCTTTCCAAATCCAGGGCTCTGGTCAGAGATAATTTCATCAATAACTTAATAATCGCTTGCATTTTTTTCGCACAGAAAAATGTGCAATGTCACTATTGTCACTTTCGGTAGCAAAAGTATCACAAAATCTTCTTTTTGAAAACATCTTTTGGGGATTCTTCTCTAATATTTAAGAAAATATATTTCAACGTGCGAACGCGACCGAGAGTAACGTGTAACTGATTACGATACAAAGAGATAATAAGAATCTAACACGAGCGCGACCGTCGCACGACCCCTGATGTTTACATTTGGCCCGATCATTGTACCGGGGGCCGTGCCCGTAATATTTACATTTGGCCCGAACGATGTACTACGGGCCAGGCCCGTAATAATATTCGGGTTTTGGCCCGAATGCAAGAGTACGAGTCTCACGCGTCATCCATAGGTTAAGGGGTTAATGATCTATGCACAGAGAGAAACCAAAAGAGCAAACATGTCAAACGAAGGCAAATGTGTAAAAATGAAACGACGGTCAATTTCAAGTTCCATTGAGAAAAACCTCGGATTTTTCTACTATGTCGATATTTCCCGAGCATGGGAGCGCGAAATTCCATAAGATGCAGGTCTGTGTCCAAAGTTTGAAGATTTTCGTCGATCGGATTTGCACTTTTCTCGTGGACGTAAAGAAATTGGATTTAAATGAAGACATTAAGCTTCATCGTTAAGCGAGGAAATTAACAACAAAAGTCAAGGATATGAAGTTCTCTTTTGTTCAGCGGGGAACGAGGAAAGTCGAGCTTACGATGGCATAATTACACGCGCTCTGCGCTGGGTAAACACAATGCAACTTCGCTAGATAAACCTCCGTCGTAGCGAGGAACGTTCTCAATTTGTACCACTGACAATGATCCACGTCCGACATTAGAACGAGACACTCTCTGAGCCATTGTCTCAAAAGCTCGATAAAAAATCGCGTTCATTGTTCGAAAAACGTGCCTACGTGGCGAATAACGCATTCGGAATTGTCCACGTGCATCTGGAAATGAAGTGCGTATTCAGAACATCGCGGCTGACATTGCCACCCTGATTTATGCCATTATCTACGTTGGTATCCAAAATGAGATATAGCCAATGTCCAATTTATCACAGAACGTCTGTGGTCCTAGATGATTTGAACCACAAATTATTAACGCTAAATGAATAACGAAAATATTTTTAAAAAGCAGCCACGCCGTGTTTCAGTCTAATGTTTTTCTTTGATATTCTGAATTTGTTTCCGTTTTAGGAAGATATTTCTTCGTTAATCTATAAATTTTTCGACACCTTTTACAGAGAATATCTACGAAAAAAATATTGCTGAAAATATTACTACTACGAAAAAAATATTACGATGTATTCATTCATCTTTCACTCGCTGCGAACGTGATAAGAACGGTGATAAATCACGTTAAGCAAAATTGAGATACCTCGAGACACGTACGAGATACCTAGAAGCGTTTGTTCCCGAGGTGGCGAGGTGAAATTGCGAAATTCAAATTTCAGGAACGAAACCTCGAGGATTTTACCCCCGGGGGATACGTTGCGTCTGTTCGTTCGGTTCCAAATCTTCACGATCTTCTAGGAATCCCACGAAACTCCCCGTATAATATCGCAATTTTGGAAAATTCCGCACCGCGAGCGCATAAATTTCGAATGTAGGGAGGACTTGGCCAAGAATGCAACGCGAGAGCGTAAACTTCGGCAAACGAGGAGGGGAGGCGATCATCCCCGACTGTTTTGCTCGGCTCAACAAGTAGTCATAAAACGAGAAGATGCTTCGAATTGCGACTCGGATACCGTCTGACAGGAATTTGAAAACCAAGGATATTTCTCAGCCAAGCTCAAACGTTAATTACTCCTCGTTTTCGTTTTCCTATTTTGTTTTAGATTAAAATTTTATTGGCGTGGCTGTGATTATATCGGCGAGATTTCGATACTCGTTGTAAACGTACATTCAGTACAAAATGATATACAGGACCATTTGTTAACGTTTTAGTATCACTGGACCATTTTCGTTTGGGGTTCAATTGTTTAATCGAAATTAAAATTTTTAGTAAATTTTAGCTCGATTGATATTTATCACACGGAGAATGTAGGAGATACAAGGTAAAATCAAATAACTCCAAATTTGAGTACGATACTAATTGAAAGGTAATTGGCTGTTTAAATACTTTTACGATCTCTGTGAAATGTATGCACTTGTATTAAATGTCTCGCAATTTTCACACATATATTACACATATAGATTTGTTTGACAAACTTGGCCAATATAATCGCGGGAGTTAAGAAATTTCAAAACATTTTCTATTTTAATACACATGACATTCCTACAGATCCTACAAGTCCGAATACTTTGTTCAATTGAAAAATTAATAATAAAATCAAGATGAAAATGGAATCTTTCAATCTTTAATTTGGAGTTGGACGATAGAATTTTCTTGCACCTCGAAATTTCACTTCTCCCCCTTTCTTATTTATTTTTGAAACTTTTAAAGTTCCCAGAACTGCGCATTTATAGCAGGACACTTCGAGAGACCGTACAGAATTACGACTCTCAATTGGATTTCTAGTATACTCGATCAAGAGTATCGTATTTTTGGCAACGAGCGCCGAAGCGTTTGTGCACAGTATCTACGCAACGATGACAAGGGCCAAAACCGTTAACCTCGATATCAATCAACTTAACGTATCGGTTTGCTGCGTTTACAGTCGTATTTCACGTCGAGAGATACTGCTCTCACCTATAACTTTGCTCACCATGATTTTTCCACGCGAAATTTCGTCAACTTCGATATAAAATGATAATTTCTTTTTCGTTGGTTGCATTCGTCGGCATTGATCATTATTATGACTTTTATGCAAATGCTCAGTTTTGAAAACATAATTAAAAACATGGAGCCACGATAGAAAATTATTTCATGTACTAAATATTATAAGTACATTTATTTTTACATATATCTTTTCATACTGCGTGTGTTTCGTGCAATTTTTTACTTGAAAATTTCCCATAAATGCATAAAACTCTTGTCGCAAGCAGATTTCATTTTATAATCTTAAATTTTGACAATCCTAACCTATCCTACGTTTGATCCTCATACATATTTTTGTTTATATATTAATATAACTTTATATATTAATACAGCTCCTGGCCATCAAAACATTTGGACCATTTGTCGTTTTTAATACCTTTGCAATATTATTTTTAATAAAATTAAGCATTGTATAAAATATTTATAATGTTTAAGCATTGTACAAACTACATTAACGTGTAGTATGTATCCTTTTGCTTCTATTACATAACAAGTACCATTTTTCAAAAATATTTCATTTTACTATGTGAGATCGATAAACCTATTTTTAAAGATCTGAATGGAACATCCTCGTCGGATATAGCAACTCAACACACAATAGCAATAAATAATAACGTATTACATAATTCCAATAATGAGACATCATGTATGGGGCACAATACTTTGACAAAATTCTGGCCAAGAGCTGCACACTCTCTAATACAATTACACTCTACTTTCGACATTTTGTATATCAGTCGCATCCTTTACATTTTCGTGTCCTTAAATTACTCACGAGTGCAGAAAAATCCGCAGTCTAAATGGAGGGCTCGTTAAATAGCTGCGATCGAAGAGATCAAGTAGAATAAGCCGTGCCGTCACGTACTAATTCCCGCGACCAACACCGTGACCATTCGTTTTTTTTTTTTTTCTCTCGATCGATTTATTTAATCGCTCGTGGAAGGAGCGTCAACGTCATTTTCCCGCGTCTTTCACCGTTTCGAAAACTACAAACTACGTGGCTGACAGGACAAATGGACACCTGCTAAGAAACAGATGAGGATTGTTAATGCTTTCAAAGGTCGGAAGGATACAAATGGCACAAGTATCTTGGTAAATCTTAGAACGCCAGACGTTGAAACATTGAACCGTCGTGTGGAATGCAAACCTGGAGATACTTGCAACCTCCCGATGACATTTATTAGAGGAGAAATCTTTCCGGAATGTTTCCTGTTCCAGAGACCAATTTGTACCAGTAACTTCGAATGACTAGACCGTAAACGTTTGTTATTTTAGACGCGCGATTGTCATATTTTTATGTACAGTTGTTCACTTGCGAGTGTACAGAATACTTTGAAACTTCATTAACACTGTAGCGAGACTCAGGTTTGAAGTAAATCTGAAAATATAGATGTAAATTGCAAGATGTTTAATACATGTAGTATCCATTGTGGTTATTCATACGTTTGCAATAGATATATAAATGTTACAACAAATACAGATTTTAGTATTTTCATATAAAATATGAAATACTTGAACCTATATAATATAAAAAATATAAAAGATATAACCTATAAAATAAAATAATAAACTACAAGCCATAAATTATAAACTATATATAACAAATTATAAAAGATAGAACTTATAAAATAAAATAATAAACTATATATAATAAACTATAAAAGATAGAACCTATAAAATAAAATAATAAACTATAAACTATAAACTATATAAATAATAAACTATAAAAGATAGAACTTACTAAAATAAAAAAATTATTTCATTCGAAAATACGAATGTGTTCAAGTACTCTTTGCAAACAGTATATACATTTTCAGATTGAGTTCAAATTTTACCAATACAGTCGTATCATGTCACAGTGTTAATGAAATTTTAAAATATCCCATATAACAAGCATAATATGTAAATAAGATTTCTTTAACGAACGTTCTCTTAGATCTTTCAAGAGTACCATACTCGAACTTGCTCACTTGTTGCAGCCAATTCTTACTCTCCATTGTCACAGTTTACCGACACCGTACATCAGCTAATTTTATTCCCTTCAACTCTCGTGTCAAAGAATCTTCCGTCCCACGCAAATGAAAATGAGAGAGCGATCGTCACGTGTTCGGCGAGGAAAATGGATCGAAATTACTCGGCCCGCTTACTTAGATTTAATCGGAATCGTGGAACATCGCATGCAGGACTTGAAAATCTCAATCTGTTCCTCGAAATAACGCGTCTATCGGGGCCTGTCACGAGAACACGCTCGCCAGACGGGCGTTTTCGACGTGCTCGTCCACGGATACAAGCCAGACACGTGGCAACCCAGCCGACTTGGACTGAAAATCGATCGTACACTTTGTGATGCACTCCCCCCCCCCTCAAAAAATTTCTTTTTCTCCTCGCTGTCTGTGCACGAGCCGGCGTGTGATCCTCGTCGCGGTAACCTTGACTCCCTTACGCCCCGAGCTGACGCGCTTAGATCGCGAGCTACTCCCGAGGGGCTGGCCTCACGTTCCTTACACTCGGAATTATTTACATCGTCGCCACTTTCAAGAAAATGATTGAAAGGCGACGATTTTTCTACTCGCTGGCGATTAATTCCAGAAGGGGGGACAAAGTTTTTCTGCTTTTTAAGGCGAGACTCGAACGATTAATCTTTGTTCCTCGGGATTTCTTTTCTCCCTTTTTTATATTTGTGACGTTGAATTTTTCTGCTAATTCCTTGCGTCGATTTCTGTTGTAAAATGTTACATTTAAATTAGATTATTAATTAGATTTAAATTAGACTTTTTTTGCATTTGTGAGAAAACATGGAAACTACGTGATATGCAGAAATATGTAACAAATAAGCATTCGAAACGGAGTGTTTATTGTAATATTGTAATAGCAGATGAAACAATTTCCATTTCGCAAATAATTATAGAGACATGAAAATTCACCATCTTGGTATGTTATTCTGTCATCTAAACAGACGTATTTATTCAAGAACCTGTAATTTTTCTAACACCGATAACAAAATACGTCGTCAGAGTTGAAAACAATATTTGTTACGAAGATCCTCTCTCACGATTGTTGCACGAATAATGCACATTCCAAATACAGAGTCCAAAACAATCGATCGTAACGTCAGACAAAATTCGCGACGAAGATGAAATCGGACACAATTGGTGTGAATCAGCCACACGCGACTGAACAGAAATTTATTCATTATCACAAATTTATCCGTCCATTGTATCAACGTGACACCAAGGGACAGATTAAATTGAATTAATGGAAAAAAAGGAGAAACAGGTAAAAGATAAATTCTCTCCTTCGATTCAACCCGCGACGCTCATTTACATATGACACGAGACGCGTCAAAGTTGCAAAATCCAATTTCCTGCGAAATTTGCATACAGGACCAGGTTGATTACGAAACAGGTGCGACTCACTTAATACTCGCGACAATTGGTCACGGTTGTTGTGCGATTTTCAACGATCAATGGTTGGTCGAAGAGTGTCGACAATTCTTCGACACCCGTGTACGTAATTGCATGCACCAGTTTCGACTTTAAAACTGTCGGCGTTGGACTATCGAAGGAAAAAAGCGAGTCATTCAAACTGCCACTGTAAATGATTGTTCAGAAACACGCGAATCGATGGTTGAACGAGCAGTTTCAACGAGGCGTGGAGAGCAAATTTACTTATTCTCGTTCGAGCTCGATGTTCGAGTTTGTTTGACTTGCATCGAAAATCATTTTGACTACTCGTTTCTCTTTCAGTGTAGTCCGATTTGTAAAGCGATTAACGCTGAAGTGGAACAACGGATTCTCAATTTTCGTTAAAAAGAGACCACGAAGTGATTTGAATGTGCAAACGGACAGAAATAATTATATTTGCATTTACATTGATTATTAGCAGTGAACGTACGTGTAATATCTGAAAACGATGCTTTATTCACAGGACATTTTTATCTCAAATTAAATTATTAAACAGGAAATTTTTATTTCTTTCAAAAGTGAAAACTTTTACGGCATCGATCAACTCGAATTATTCGATCCCTTTGCAAATTTCCGTGTAAAAGTTTAAAAAAAAAAGAAAGTTTCTTTGCAGTGAAACTTTTACGTCGTAAAAATTATCAGTCGAACCATCGTTTGTTGAATTAAATTACTCGGAGATTTCCCGCAACTCGAATATTCTTTGCCCTTCCTTTATTCGAGTTATACCAAGATTCAACAAACCATCATTCACCCAAGAAGAAATGGTTTCTCCGAGAAACTTGTTCCCCTAGTTTTCCAAAAACTGAAAATTCAGCTTACACGAGACGTCTTTTCGTTGAAGTATCTAATTTGCAAAAATACGTAACAAAAAGAATTGTTTCAGACCTACCAATTGTCCAAGAATTAAATATATTTTAATTCCGTTACACAGTATTACGAAGACGAGAGTCTAAAATCGTACGTTCGACAGCGTCCGATCTTTCGTTCCAAGTTCGATTCGATTTCAAACACGATCAAACACGACGACCAGCCGAGTTCCTGGTTAAATAGTTTTATCTGCGTTCGATAGTCGAGCGAAGCCGGCGTGACAAATAGTTCGCTTACTCGGCGAACGCGATGTCGAACGATCGTCGTTTCTGAGCCGATGGTTTCCTTAATTAGACGGTTCGCGCCGATGTTTATCGAGCCGACGAAACGCGACGGCCTTTTATACCTGCCAAATAAACGCGATGGCAATCTCGCTGCGACGTTTGTTCGAGTTACCTGCCTGACAATTAACGTTACTCTCGTTTGAAAGCTATCGATTGACAGTCTCGAGTCTCTGATTCCGAATAATACGCGCGTCTGTCGTTAATTAATCGCGCAGCAAATTCACGTGCTTCAACGATCAACGATTGAAAGGATGCGACGTTTCAAGGGTTGGAAAGTGTAATTTTTTTTCTCTCTCCTGAGAAAACTGTCTCCAATTAAGGGAAAATCATCAGGTTAGACTGTCTGGAATTAATAACACACTTTTACGTTTCTCGCTTCAATTTAGTTGGAAGTAATTATTTTGAAATTAGAATTAATTACTATTATTAAATTTGTTTTAGCAAATCAAATTTCAAATAGAAAGAAAATTAGTATGTATTTGCATATATTTTTCTTTTTTTTATGGCTGGACTGAGATTTTTTTTTTTTTTTTGATGCAGAATTATTGTACCTCGAGGAATATTTGTATATTTTTCAATTTTATTTTCTCTGCAAAATGAGTGGATTGAGTGAAAAATTGCAGACACGTTTACGAAAGAAAAGAACAGAAGATATTTGGTTTCTAGATAACCATTTACCACACGGAATATATGCGTAAGCTCCGTGTGAAATATTTGAAACTCTTCCCACTGCACAAACATTTTTCGTAAAGAATTTTCCACGAAAAACGAGGCTTTTCGTTCGGAAAGCGGGGAATTCCCACGAAAGTCAATATTTCCTAAAACTTCCTACGCATTTCCCGAAATAAATAATTCATAGAAATTAATTTCTCCTCGGCTGAAATCGTGAATCTGCAATCTACGTTGCTGCGAAGAGACTCGTTCAATCTGCGATTTTGTAAAAAGAGAGAGAAATAAAATTGCACGCAGATCCCTCGAGGCTAATAAATACCTTGCTTCAAAAAATTCCATTCTTTCGCGAGAAGATCATTATGAACTTTGCACGCTCGAAGAGACTCGACCGATCCTCGAATCGCAGGCAATTGAAGTTTGCGTCGAAGAATGCTTCTCGCGACTTTCTATTCTTAATTTATTCCCCATTTGTAAAACTTCCTTGAAAAGATCCCGTTTAGATAAACTTCCATTCGACTTTTATTTTACTTTCAAAACAAGAGGTAACTATGACTTCCAAAGTCTCGTAAAGACCTCGCAACAGCCTCAAACCCCTTCATTCCTATGAACCCTAAACGCAACCCAAACCTGCAACTTTTCGATCCACCGAACGACTTTCAAAGCAACGCCGCATTTGCATTCCGTGTTCGACTGTACGAACCGGACGACAAAGCGGATGCACGTGTCGCGCCCGATTTTTTTTCATCTCTTTCTCTCCAACCGGGGATTTTGGTTGCTTGCAACGAAAAAAAGTTGCAACAACGCGTACAAGAAAGTTTAAAGCTGACACACCTGTGCGTAAAGATACGAGCAACATTTATCTCGCGCATTTTTCTCTGCTGACAAATGAAAAGATAAAAGTAAAAAAGAACATGAACCAGACAGGTACGCGGTTTCGGTGTCACGTTGTGTTACGAAGGATTAACTCTCATCCGTCTCTCGAATTTCTCCCCTGGGTAATCCCCCAAAATGATACGATGGTGAAAAAACAATTAATACAATTACGTTATTATTAAATAACCGTGGCACATTGAATGCCGTAATTGTAATTACATTTAACAACGTAATATAATTGATATATTGTCGAATGATTGTATCGAAATTAGCGAAGACGCAATTGAACAACGAGAATAAAATTAGCGATTATAATTACAGTACACTATATTCACTAGACAATAATGTACTCGATGTCGAGGGACTCAAAAACAAAAACTGTTCTGACGACTACTCGAGGTCTACCCCACGCCCCCTCGCGAATCACGTGACCCAAATCAATCAATCGCTAATTTTCGTTGCATCAGCGTTGCACCTGAAGAGGCTCGATTTTCTCGGTTACCCCCGCTAAAATCGCTTTCAGTGATAATATGAAAATTATACAAGTATGCTGTAACGAATGCCATCTACAGATTAGTCAAAGATCCAGAGGAAATGTACGTTAGAAAAAGAAATGTCACGCAGCCTCGGGTAAATGTATCTACGTGCCGCAAAATAATACTAAAAAAAAAAAAAAATGGAAAATACGTGTCAAATTGATACAAGAGAGACGATCGAGCAACTTAAAAAAGATGAGACTCGCGGGACACTCGCTTTCATTCGTCACGGTGTTGACCACGGGTGTGTCACGAGGCGACGGAAATTGCAATTAATTCGGAAACATGTGGCCCCGTTAACCACCGCCGATGCATAATGAAACGGACGGTGAATGAAACATGAAGCGACGTGAATCGTTCTAAATCGCGAAAACTGCTTGGCTCCCTTCGGAGGGAAACTCGTCGAATAACAAGCTGAAACTGCGCCGACCTCTACTCTAATCTCCGACATTATTCAACTTTATCAACTTCATCCTCCTCGGAGACCTCTGGAAAATTCATATTAGATCTCTGCTGATATCTTCTAATATCGGCCGGATTTTCGTAAATTATCGTTCGCAAGGCAGCGAAACTTATAAGTCTTATAAAAGAAACGTTGATTAATGTTAATGATAATTTGAACGACTAATTAACACGAATTTTCTTCAACGCTTAATACCATGGATCGTTGCCAATTTTTTGTTCACCCTCCCATTTCTTTTCTGCATCCTTGTAACTTTTATTTATCTCGTTTCTTTATTTTATATTCAATTGCACGTGGAATTCTTCATTATTGATATATAAAGCAAGGACAATTGAATCTGACGTGTATAATAACTAGACTGCGAATTTTGGTGCAAATTCATATTTTTACCACGCATTTATTTATTTATATTGTAGAAACTTTACGTACATTCTGCATAATTTCCTACGAATGCGATAGTTGTGCAAGTTTCGATACGTATGGTACCTCAAGATTAAAATTGAATAACAAGTTTTATTGCAACGATAGATTTGTTGGATATCAGTTTGATAACTGGGAGCCAGGCGTGATCGGCAAAATCGGATGTTCCACAAAGCGAGGGAATCTATTCGATTGAAACGAGACAGTGGTCCCTTTCTGCGGCTGACCGCGCATCGATCAAGCGTGTATCTTTGGATTTGGCTTAAGTTTACTCTAACGATTCTGTGTGAACAGTATGTTAACTCAACAGATACCGGAGAATAGGGAACAATGAGGTGTAAACGTTCCATTGATGTAATCAAATGCGGCAAACTGTAACTAGTCATGACACATTATCCGAGATTCGTTTGGCTCGATCAACACCAAAAATTCATCAAACAGCGAGAAAGAGCGAAACGTGCTAATGAATCGTATCGTTGATCGAAAGATTTTCATTTATCATCAACGTTGAGCAGCCAACGTTTATTTTTTAACAACGTGGTAATAACAATATGAAGGTCTAACCAGAAAGAAAATGTGCCAACGAGATTTTCTTTTATCCATCATCAATGATGATGATAATTAAGACGACACGAAGATCTGATCTAATCTAACTCAATCCAATAAGTCGAGTCGCTGATCGAAAGACTTTCATCCATCATCGATCTATGTTAGCAGTACTTTTTTAATAACGAGACGATACGAAGATCTGATCCAATCTAACCCAATCTAACCAGAGAGAAAGATTGAAATGAGCTGTGTCGTTGATCAAAGGATTATTATCTTTCGTACGGAGCTGTTATTTTTTTAATAACGCGAAAATTTACGAGGAGACACGAAGACCTCGTCACCGCTCTTCTTTGCCAGCCTCTTGGGAGACGTTGTAAATCCAGATTCTACACTAGCTCGTTCATCATACATGGTGAACTTTAACGGCTAGTTTCGACACTGAATATCGTCGCTGTTCTACGGTCAGGTCGTGTCACTTATTCGATCACGTTTCAAGCAAAGTTTCGGTCGAATTTGCAGTCGGGCGACATGTTCGTTCTCGCAGGAGTCGCGCTGATGGATCACGAGCAGCCAGGGTTGAGATCGTTCGTCGTTGTAATTAATTTCCAGGGGCAATTGACCTACCGCGGATAGATCTATCCCATATGCAACAATTTTCTCTCCAAGAGGAAAAACACTTTGAAATAAAATACAACTGTAACGTTCAAGGCGTTCGAGGAGACATTCTATTAGGTTGGCGCGTGTACGAACTGCCGTTTTTCCAGATGAAATTTCCGCGTGATTTTATCCAATTCAGTTTCGTTATTGTACAATCGAGAGATTCTTGGAGTGAAGATGTTACGAATCATCTCGAAAGAATTTTTCTAAATAATAAAAATGATAAATAACATTCGTACACCATACCAACCTAATACCATAGATCTCTGAAAAAAAGTAACTTTATTGTTCTCTTTCTTAAGAAACTTGTTACGTAAGTCCAAGGCGTAAGATAATTGTTTAACATAAAAAGTTCATTCCAAGTGCTCAACTACAACCAATTGTTCAAAGTTTGCTTTACAAGTTTCATCGCTTACTTCCGCACTCGCGTATAAATGTAAACGCACCTCGGCTTCAATCGAAATTAAGCCCGTGCTGATAATTACGTAACAAGTATCCTCACGGTGCAGACAAAAGATAAAAGAAAAACTGTGCGACGAAAGAAAGATACAGTGCGAATGGCGCACTTAATTAGGAAACTTTGCAGCTTTGTTATTCAAATGAGCCGTGCGTATAAGAGTAACGTTGCATAAGTGCTCGCTTAAAATGCAGTAGAACGATTTAATAAATATTGATAGCAACGGTAAACCACGAGCTAATCGCGTAACTTATGCAGGATCGTAAATTGCGTTAGACGGCTCAGTGTCCAGTAGAGTATCACGCTCGAGCGAATAAATTTCACGACCTTAGCTTAGAAAATGATGAGAAATAATTATTAACCATTCGAGTGGAAGGTTCTGCGTTTCTTTTCGTACTTGTATATCGCTTTGATTACTGTTTAAGTAAATTCGTATTTTGAAGAACATAATAAAATTAATAGACTCTAGGCGGAACGTGTGCTACGTTTTGCATATTTTGCATGTGTTTGCACATTGCGCGTGCTTTTTGTGCATTTTTCCACCTTGCAATTTTCCATACATGCACAAGAATCCGCGGCTTAGATATAACAAACAATATCTCACGTTGCACGAATCTTTTAATCCTTTCTGTGCAATAAAAAAGAAAAAAGTTCGTTACGTTAAATGTGAAATAATCTTGAACGCAACGTCAGGATAATTTTATTGTTACTTTATATCCTGAATAAATGATAACGTTATGATTAGCGGATTTTTATGCATACATAAAATATCCAAAGTACACAATTTTCTATCGGGATTGTTTGGTAAATACAAACTTGCATAAAAATCCACAATCTCGTTGTGAGATCGCAAAGGTAATTACTAGCTCGCTCTAATAGCTCGCTCATTGTCAGTAGCTATTAAAAGAAGCTGAAACTTTTCGTCCAATTCAATAATTTCTTCCTTCTCAACTTCTTTTCCCATTCTGAACTTTTTTCCTCTGGATATTATTATTCTCTGCTAGCACCTTTCCCGTTTCTTTTGCCCGTCCCGTCGACAAGAACGATCCAACGATCATTCTCGTGGCAAATGAACGCCGCGAAGAAAACGGCGGTCTATTTAAAAGTTCGGTGAAGAAGCTTATTTATTAGTCGGTCTTTGTTAAGCCGGGCGACATTTAGATACAAAGTAACTGGAGGATCTCGCGGCAAGGCCAGCCAGGCCGAAGTGTTTCGTTCCGATTCGACCGTTCTGAAACTTTATTTGCCTGCTATGGGAATCCAATTTCCTTTATTACCAACTCCTGGCCGGCAACTTTCGCGAATCTCATAGAATACGCGGTCTCTCGTTCTGTTTGCATTCCAATGGCAAATAACAAGTAAGTGGAACTTAGCCTCCGCTGAGAGGCCGGAAGTCTTTCTTAACATCTCGCTACTTTGTAGCACGCTCGAGGTATTAACCGCGCGATTTTCTCTCGTCTCGAACAAAGGACAGTTCGGACAAACTGGACACTGTTTCGTTTGAAATTCTCCGCGAGTAAGATACATTCAAACTACAAAGTTTCCTGGTTCATTGTTCAGAGTAAGGCAAATGAATGTCGTAACACTTTGGCTGCCATGATCTTTAAAGTGATAAATAGCATCGACCGAATAATTTCAACACGTCGATTATTGTAAATTTCCTGGTAATGTTCCTTGGCACATATAGTTGTTCAACAATCAACGATAAGACAAAGTCCAACAAGTAGTGTAGTGGCTCGTCAAATTCTAACCAAATAAACGACTTACTTCACAAGTACCCACCTATAAACATAATATTGTACGTTACATGAAATATTTACTAAATTAGTATTTATATCGATCATCGTCGTGGCAGTCAACGTGTCGAACAACATGAAAGAGCCAAGTTATATTATCGTTAAGAAAGAAAATAGTGAAAACAGGGCGAAAAATGAACTCACCAGTGTCGTAGAGCGGACACGGCATGTACGCGTACCGTTGTTCCGGATGTACCACGGACTTGTTCCGCTGCCCGCTAGTCATAGTTGCGAATTTGGTCACGTATTGCAGGAACTTGTCATAGAAGAGAAGGAAGGTTGTTCGAAATATCGTTAAGGCGGTATCGTAGTCCTTGCGGCTCAGCGGATTCGGCCCCGATTCGACGAAACGAGAGAACGTCAGGACGATTATCCCGAGATGGCCAGGGGCAACTGCATCCTGCAATAGTCGAGCGTGTCGTGATGCATCGGTTGCCGAGCCTCTTCGCAAATTAACCAATTAAGGATGTCCGTTGTTGCTCCCGTGCCAATTAGGCACCGCTCCTGATGGCCGTGTACGCGCGGACGTCGTCGCTTAATTAACACCGAAATAACCGGCTTCTTCCCTTTGTGGACGTGGTTTTCTTTCTACTGGCGGCACCGCGAGCAACACTACCTTCGCAACAAACATATAAATACAGGTAAGGAGCGATACTTTACGTTTCCCGGTCATTTATTTTTAGTCACGCGAATGTCGCGATTCTGTTTGCCACGAAAGCGCGGGAAAATGGCGTCTCGCATCGATTGTCGCATCGATCGGATACGTCGATACGGAACTAACAGAGTTTCTTGATGAAATTAACACGTGGTGAAAACATACGGTTCATCCAGATCATCCTGTAGATAAACAGGATACATTAAGATCGTGAAATATCCGTCAAAGATAATTTGAGAGGTTATTTTGAAACGTACATTACGTAAAAAGATACGAATCTCGAGACATCCTTCAAGACCGTGCAAAATCAATTCACAATTGTTTCTTCTTTCGTGCATAGTACACATAATTCGAAATTACGAAGATTTTGAAAGTACACAATTCATTACTTCAAACATCAACTCGCAACTGACATTGGAGTACTTCAAGGTACACGGCATGTACAGGTACGTATGTACAAAAGTGTACGTACGACGTTAGTGTCGTCGATTAATATTTTAATTAAAAACTTCACAATATCTCTCCCGTCAGATACGCAACGTCCGTCGCGATAAACCATCTCGTTACGTGATCGACGTTCCTGATTCTCCGTTACGTTCGAAATCGCCGAAATCAGTCGACAACCTCCGATCATTGAGCTCGTTAATAGATTACAAACTTATTAGCAAGTAGAGAGTCCCGCGTCACGCCCCCTTTTCCCATTTTCGTGAATTCCGAACTTCTTTCGACGGGCTAAAAGGAGGCGCCACCGGTTCAATAAATATCGACACAAATAGCTAATGATCGTCGATCAAGTGCATCGCACGTTTCGCGGGAAGTAAGGTGGCGCGTCTCGCGTGCCGGGCGTTGAGATTTTTCAAGAACGATACGAAACCGAGCCATTTACCACCTACTTTTACGTTGCCGTATCTATATCAGTGCATCTTTATTTATGCAAATAATCGGTGGTAACTCGTCGGGTAACTCGTGAACAATGGTAGTTGCACGGTCGTCGAGAAAATCACCGTGTCCGCGCGGTTATCGGAAACGGAAGCAATAAGCTAGCGCGGTAAATTGTCGGTGTTGCGTTTTCTTTTTCGCTGGCATCGGTATACAGTGTGCGGTGCTTAAATCGAGTGCCTCTTCGTTGCAGTACCCTCGAGCCGATCTCGCGACTTTATCGCCGTTTATATTCGCGAAGACCACGCGAGAAATCACAGTACAACCGCTCCGGGATCGTGATAACTTCGTCGCGCGTTTCTCGCTCGTTACACGCCGCCGTAATGAACGCGCGCAGCTGCGATATCGCCAACAATGGAACTAATGGCGTTAATAAAAGTGTATTAATCAATGCTGTTAGCGGCTCCCTATGGATTTCGATGAATTAACCCATTAACCGAAACGCTCTTGGGACACGCTTGGCTGAACGTTAATGCCGCATTCTACTTTCCACAAGCTCGCCAACTGCACAATGGCCTTCGTCGGTTAATCACGCACCAGGTATGAATGATGAGTTTCAAGTGACAAACGACGCCGCGTTCTTTGTTTCAATCCTCGTCCTCCCCCCTTCGTGATAGTTTCCCCATGCCCGTCCAAGCGGAATGAAGTTAAAGCGAGAAATTAACGAGCACAATGGCGAACGTTCAGAGTGAACGGGGTACGAATCCCCGCCGGAGAGATTATGGCGTCTGACGCGTGGTCAATTGTTTTTGAGTTTAGAAGCTTTTGTCGCGACAATAAATAAAGCTGCAACGCGCACACGCCTACGACAATGTGACTGAACGTGTAATTTACGACACTAGTGGTTATTCGCTTCAACAGTAACGAATCGTTATTGCTGAAACATCACGGAGGTTTCTCGTGCCACAAGACGCAAGAGATGAAACGTCTCCCATAATTGTAGATCGTAGAAGATATAACGTGGTAACGTAAATTAAAACATTAATCAACGACGCGCTTCAAATCGTGAATACGTGTAGCGTGTAGAATGTGCTTTTATAAAGTAATGAATTGTGCGTACAATCTATTTTATGTACGATCTCGATAAATCCCGTTTATGGGCAGTGCATAGATACTATACGATAGATATACGATAGATATGCATTACGTACTATAACGTAAAATCAATAAATCTTAATTTTTCACAAAATTAACCTCCGATGGAGAAGAATAACAAGAAGCTTTATGCGGCGTAACCTCTCGCGCTAGTAACTGGTTTACGGACCATAACGAGTGACCAAACCGTATACAACAATTCGTCTTTTTTTTTTAACTTATCGGTATATCACTGAATAGAAATTACTAAGAAGTAATAAATTTATTATTTGTTTTGCCCACGTTATTCCAGCGCAAGAGGTTAAAGACCGTTCAATGACCGGGAGCGGAAAATTTTAATTTGGTTAATGCTGGCGAGAACGAAAAAGAGGTTAGGAACACGATATCGGACAACAGGCCGGTTATTGTCGGAATGGCAGGAGAGCTTATAATTGAATTCTTTTGTGACGAGGGAACCGAGCTCGACGCGATTTAGTTTCATTCATATGCAATGCCGATCAATTAACCTCCATTGAATCACGCACACCTCCTAGATGGCGATAGTCATTAACTTCGGAAACAATCGGCTCGATTCTGCTTCAACCATCGAAAAACCGGAAATACGAGGAAACGTTTCTCACTCTGTTACCCGTGATACGCGACAGACCTCCGATTCTTTGGCCAGTTCCATGCTCGCATTCCACCGGAAATAGAATTCGTGCATCGCACCTGAAAAGACACCTCGAAATTCTTTGGTATAAATTATTCAACATTTGTACGATAAATGACAAAGTCAAGTGGAACAACTCCATGTTTTGCTAGTTTTTTAATTTCACTACGTAAAAAATTGACTTTTAAAATTTATTTAGAATCTATGAAAACAAATTTTAAAAAAATGGTATTCGCAGTATCGTCATTTCCAAAGCACTTGATTTATACTTTTTATGTAATAAAATAATAAATTTCCTTGATAGTTAGGCTTAATATCATTAAACGATAGATATGTTTTCGAGAATAATAAATGATAAATAATAAAAGCCAATGCAATATATCATTTTGTATGTCATTAGTAGACTACGGATGTTTATACAAATTGTAAATCTTTAAATTCCCTGTAAATACATAAAAATTCGCAGTCTAGCCATTAGATAAAAGCTTTGGTAATAATGCATTTTACAATGTTTATTTCAGTTTAAATTTTAAAAAGAATTTTTATCAAATTTTCCATCTTTCGTTTCACGAAGTTAATCGATTTAGCAAATGAGCGATTCACGCGCTCCACGAAAGAGTCGGGGAATTTTAAAAGTTCGACGGCGAGGATTTTTTCGCGCCAGTAAATGTCGCGCTGGGAATTCAAAGTGATCGCAGAAGCTAGTTAAGTGCTTGTTACGACTTGGAATTCGCGGCACGTGGACGTGGATAACTGATTTTCAATTAGAGTGCACGCAAGCGAATTTCGATCGCGTCTGACCGGAATACGAAGAATGCTAAGCCAATGGACGCGTGTTTGTAATCTGTCGAAGGGTTGCGGAAGGGTCTACTTCCGGTTCTCTCTCAGGAGCTCTCTCTTTCGGACAGAGTCGCGCGGCAGTACGTGGCTCGTTACGTGACGAAACTCCAGAAAGGAGTAAAAGAAATCGACGAAACGAAGTTTCACTGCAGGGAAGAAAATTCGTAGGGGAACGTTTTGTTTCGTCGCGATAGAGCTTTTCTGTTTTCTCTTCTTTCCTTCGTGTTTTGGAGGGATTGCGGTGGAAAGGTTGAAGAGACTAGAGCTTAATAAGCCGAGGAGCTTCTCCTCTCGACTTGCTCGAGAATAGCGTAAACTAGGTCTGCTTATTTGTCTGTTCATGGTAATTAGGGGAATATCTCGTCCGAATTGAAAAATTAGTTGATAAAAAAACTTAGAAAAAACAATATTCCATCTCGATATTCTATTCGATAAAAGCACTGAGAGCACGAAACGAAAAGACGAATAAATTCATTTTTTTTATTTTTTTTTAAACTGTGTTTCATTTTACCGCTGGAAACACTCGTTTCGATCGTACATTTTGAACGCGAAGAATCATCGTTCCCAGTGAAAGTAAATCGAGATACGCGAAATTTGTTTCCCTCGATCGCGAACGTAACGACGTACGAACCACCCTTAAGAACGTCACAGTCGAATAATCTACCATGGACGTCGTTGCCTGTGTTCAAAGGGGAAACCGTATTAGATGAACCTTCAGCAGACCTTTGAACTCGTCCCACCCTTCCCTCGGGGTGAAAGTATCCCTTCTACCTTTCACGTCAACGCCACGTGGATTCCGGTTGCTGGCTTCTGTACCGAGGGTCTCTGCCACTCGCCCTCTACCTCCAGTCGGCCGATAGGATCTCCTCCCCGACTCTGTGCGTCTCTTCCTCGATCCTGCCTAACGAGGTGATCTAGACGTGTCTCGCGAGGAGGCCGGCTTGCGGATCGCGCGCGTCTCTCCTATCAGCCGAACAGGGGGATGATTCGATCGGCACGCAGCCGTCGTGCGAACGAGCCACGAGGCGAACTACTCGGTGCACGGGCCGACACTCGACTGGACCGCGGCGGTTTGAATTCGCGGGGTGGCGGGGCTGGGGAGTGGAGGGTGAACCGTGGAGAAACAGGCGAAACAGAAAGAGAGAAGGATCGAAAGGGACGAAGGAGAGAGCGAACAAGAGGGAGGCGCGCTAAACGCGGAAGAAGAGGAACGGAGAGAAGCGTAGGGGACGGGGGTGAAAGTTAACCGGGTGGAAGGGAGAGAAAGGAATGCTGGTGGAAAAGAGGAGGGTGAATTGAACCATGAGACGAAGAAGCTAGAACCGGTTACGAAGAAAGGAAACTACAGAGAGAGAGAGAGAGAGAGAGAGAGAGAGAGTATAGAGAGGGAGGATGCTGCGGATGCGGAGCAGAAACTCAGCCCGTCTCCGTCTGGCTTCGCCGCAGCGCGTCGCGGCGCATTTCATCCCCCTTTCGAGCCTCGGCCGACCCACCACCCCCGTCGCCGGGTCCCTTCGCCCCTCTCGCGCCACCACGAAACCCCCTACACTAACCCCCGGTTCCATGTCGCAATGTATCTGCAGTCGGAAGCAGAGACCCCGCTCTGCCTTCGAGACACCGTCGCGGAAAGCCGGCCCTCGTTCCTATCCTACGTTTCTCGCTTTCGCCGGACCGCCGGATCGTCTCCTCTGTTTCCCACTTTTTGTCCTCCCTTCTGCGAGAGGGCAGAAGAAAGAGAGAGAGAGAGAGAGAGAGAGAGAGAGAGAGAGAGAGAATCCAATGTTATTTCTTCGATTCCCCCTTTGTGAGAAGGACGAGAAACGCGAGAGGATAATTCCACCGAGGAGAAACGAGCCTGAATGGACGGAAGCGAGAGGTGCTTCGGTGACGGTTTAAAGAGCGGTTTACCCTGTCGGCGCAAGGGGGGTAGGTAATTGCTTCACGTTGGAGAAGGATCTGTTGTGTGGAGAACGCCGTTCGAGAGATTCGATGACGCGGTGATACTCGAGAGAAAGAAAATCGGTCACTTCGGGACATCGATCGCTTTCCTCGCTAGATTGCTCTTCGAGTATCTCGTTGATGATCCCATCTCTTGTACACGTTCTTACGTAACGTCCAAGCGCAACGCTCGTCAACGCGAAATCAACGTCCAACGCCGTGGGAGAATATCGTCGATAAAAACTATCGAATCGATACCGGCCTCTGGACAAAAGCGCAACCACCGTGCTTTCGTTTCCCCTCGAACAGCAGATCGCACGTCCCGTTGTATCGTCGATCTTCAGCGATCTTATCTCTCACGAGAGTTATCAAGGGTCAAATACGTATCGAGGCAAAACATCGTATCGGTGGCGAGAAGCAATCTCGCGGCAACACTCAACTCGACAACTTGAAAAAGAGGGCCAGCCAGACAAATTCCTAATCGACTTCCGTCCTGGATCTCAGTTGCCTTCTCCTCGATCTCAACGAAAGCAAGTTCGTAGAAGCAACGCTGAAGGAGCAGGTAAAAAATGCAACCGGTTTCATTTCGGGAAGGAAATATTCCGTAACGTGGGGATAACCAGGAAAAATCTACGAGACTCGATTCCCGGGAAATCCGCGCGGATATCGCGGTTCTGCGCTGCATTTTTTTCAATCATCTCGCGGGAGTGCAGGCAGCGGTAATAGCGTTCGAGAAAAAGAAAAAAAAGAGCAACTCGAACGGATGCGAGCATGGAGCAAAAGCGAATTGCCGGCCTTTTCCGGTATTTATGAGCTCGCCTCATTGGATGGCCGACCCCCCTGAGGTCGAAGTCGCCGCGGGAAGACGAGCGCGCGTCCAGCTTTTTCCCTCGCGCGGCCATGCCCGAGCATAAATTATTGCCGTTCGTTAAATACAGCTTCTTCCCTCCGCGTCGAGCGACCTTCTTCTTCTTCAAACCTTCGTACCTCCGTACGACCGGAATCTTCGTCCGCGGCGGTTGCTCTGACACCGTGACCAAATTTCCTGAGACCTGAGAGTCTTGAAACTCGCTTTGGAAAAACTGGAGAGTGCAAATTGGTGCTTTGACTTGCGCGTCACGTTGGATAAACCCAACTGTATCGTCTGTTGTTGCTACTGTCAGAACCGATCCAACTTCTTCTTGGACTCATTCAGCAAGTGCTTCTGTATCTTTGGATTAACTCGCGTTAAATTGCAAAATTTAAAGTTTCGAAACTGTCTGTTCAGTGATTCAAACTGAGAGTGAAAAACAGCGTCTATGGAATTATTATGCTTTTCGTTGTCCATGGTTGTGTGTACTCTTTCGCATTATTTCATACTTGCCCTCTTTTATATTCTTTTACATAAAGGAGAGAATTTTCCAATAAATTAACTCGTTCAATCATATCATCTACTATATTGAATAGATAAATTGAACGTTATAAATTAAGAAATAGAATTGAGATTCGGAAAGTAATTTGATGGTCGATAGGAATTCTGGACGGAGATGTCAGATGTGATTTTCAATTTGGCTGGTTTGTCGGAGGATCGGGAAACTCTCCGGTTGGTTTGGCAGCGAGAACTGTTTCTCTGGGAAATGGTCCCGACGTTTCGCTGAAGGGTATCGCATTATAGATCCCAACACGTGCTGATTAGGATGATATCGACATAGCGCACGCGAAACTCATTTGCTAATACGCTTCAGACCAACATCTCGACGTGCTCCAAATGCGTTTTATTAAACGTTGTGCTTCGCAGTACGAGCATCTGTTTGTGCTTTTCATTTTTGCGTAACAGTTCAGTCGATCAATTGTGACTCTAACTCTCGTGTATGATCACGCCATGATTTTTCGACGTGTCACGAGTTATTATTCACAAATGTTCAAAAATTGCCTACTCTACAATATGTTGAAATTTCAAAAAAAAAAATATATATATATATATAAAACAGGTCCTTTTTAAATAAATATTTCATTCGCAATATTATTTTTTTTCATGGTGTTGAAATTTTCACTAATTATGTTTAAAGATCAAAGTTATAATGTTCTCGTTTCTCGGAAGAATCTACCGAGGAGGAAGTTTGTTTCGTCTAAAAGTGAATGTAAGATCATAGATCAATAAAATGCTAGATATGTCATTGCGAATTGTGCAACGTAAGCTTGTTGCACGCTTAAACGTTTTACTTGTGAATTTATATTCACCGTAATTGGATCAACAATGTAATTCTTTAGAAAAATTTAAGCTACAAAAATTCTCTTATATGCTAAAGACGCGTTATACACGCTCGCAGTGCTCTGTTACAAAACTTGGTAACTTTTTAACAACTAAAAACTAGCGACACGAGTTTAAAACACAAGAAAAGACACCAAAAAAAAAAAAAAAAGAAAGGAAGAAAAGAAACTAAAGATCAGAAAATTCTATTAAGCGAAGAGTCTTTACAATCTCTGTCAATCCCCTTAAAACGGATCGTCGTCCCCTGATCTGGATCATAAAATCGAAGAACTCGCGTGGAAAACGATACCATCTCGCAGTCGCTAGAGCGAGAAAACACACACGCACGCACACGCGATCGAAGAAACAGAAGCAATTCCAGAATGGCGTTAACGAATGGCCCCCGACACGTCGAACGAAATCGCAATAAAGCGAACACGTGCAAAGTGATAAATTTTATCCCCGGACTGGCGGCTGCTAATTGCCAATAAATGACATGCACACGATCGCACGAAATGACATCGTACGGAACCATAAACATTTCAACGATCGTGCACGCGTTGATAAATAATTTATAACATTTGTAGGCAACGCTGCGTCATACGTATCGCGCGTCGCGGGAATACGATAGGTGCGGCACGATACGGAAAAAGCAAGAGAGAACATGCATGGAAAATTCGAGTGAAACTCGCCTCTTTTTTCTCCTGCGTTCGTAGTCTTGATATTTAATTGTGCGCGTTCACACATTTGTCCAACAATGTCGTTGTTGAACGTCATTCGGCATGCACGATACTGCGCGCGTTTGACCACGTGAGGGACACGCGATCGAGCGCCTACCTGCGTTCCACTCGAGACTCGATTAGCTCTCGAAAGCTAACGCCGCGTCGCGCGATTAATAATTATGTAAACGAGTATGTCGTATTTGGCACGTATTCGCCGAGGCTCGTATGGAAAACATTTGACGAAACGGAAGGTGGGGAGGGAGGAGGGGAAGTGATTCAGAAGAATGGAAAAACACACGTACGTGTTTTTCTTCTTTTCAGATATTTTTCTTTCTTTTCTTTTCTGTCTCTCTCTCTCTCTCTCTCTCTCTGTTATTTGTATCACGCGTCAGATGGCTGATATTACGCGCGTCGTACGCACTCCGACCGGTATCGACTTTCCGTTCGTGCTTCGTAGACTGGAAACAGGGTGTGTATCGTAACAGGTGGATATCTCCCGTCTGGAATGGACTTTTGGTTTAAAAGCGGATTGCGCTTTGTTCGAAACGATAGTGGCATTTTTTTCAGATATTCCCCGTCTGTTGCGATACACAAGGAGTGTAAGTCAGAAATGTTAGTTTGTGCAGACACACTCGCGATATTTAATGCAAATTTTTTTTTTTTACTCTTTGGTGAATATAATAAAAAACTAGACACAAAATATAACGATAAACACTTGATTCTGAAGAATGTGTCTCAATAAATAATCTTAATTGCAAACAAAGAGACAGATCGAGACTTTGCAAACATTCTGGCTAAAAATGAAATTAGACTCGAAAAATATTTGAACAACGTAAAATCAAGTCAGATTTTGAACGGAAATTTCGTGATGCACGTCACGTTTTGAAAAATGGCGGCCACATCATCATGACCAAAATTCGATGTGCACTCTTTTATCCGCCCACCAAAGATTTCCTTCATTGAGCACCGTCGAGTAATTTGTCAAAACGGATCAAACTATCAATCCTCCTCGAAACGATCTAAACGTTGAGCAAAGATCATAAGTGTAACCTTGAGTTGCTCCTCCCTCTCCCCTACTCACATTCGATCGATTCTGAAAAGACAATAAAAGCAAAACAAAAAAAAAAAAAAAAAAAAGGAAGGAAAGAAGAACAAGGAGACGAAGAAGGAAAAATACTAGAATAGAGAAAAAAATTAATTTAGGAACAGTAGGAACGGATTTCATTCTTGAGCAAATCCTTAAACACCTAGGGGCGAGGCCGAACGTCCGGGACCACGCAGCCGGATGTCGGTTCGGTGATTAATCGACGCTGTAAATAGCACTCCACCTCCAGAATGGATGCGCGAGTTTATCGAGATTTCACGCGTACTCGTATTTATGCGAGTATCGTGCTACTTGCCTTCGTCGCACGTGTGCGACAGTGTGTTGCTTTACTTATCGGAGGAAACGCGTTTTACAGAAACATTCCCAGAAGCGGGAAGGCGTTCACTTATCTTCCGAGTGTTATTACACAGACTCTCCCGTCGAAATGACGATACGAAACGCACAACGTACGAAAAAATAAATTATTCGTCTACGCGGCATACTGCACGCGTATTTCGTGGCAATCGACTCGCATTTTTTTTCGGCGATAGGCTACTTCCTTTCTTTCAGAGATTTTCTGCAATCGGAGTAATGTGATTTGCAATTAGACTGCGGATTTTTGTAAATGCCACTCGCAAAATAGTACTTTGCAGAGAAATGAAGAAAATCGTTTTGTGCTAGAGAAGAATGTACTATGTTCGAATATATTTTTCTTTTTCATAAAAAAAAAAACCGCAGTTTAATGATATCACACGTGATTTCTAGTTTGAACTTTTTTGTTCAAACAAGACGTCTCTCAGATCGGTAAAAGTTTAGGTTCGTGCGTTGAAGCGAGAACGAGGTTTAGACAAAAATTCGAAGGTCACGGCGAGATTAACCTGTTGAGGATTGTGATTCGATTTCTTTAAATTTCCGAAAACTGTGAAATCTAGAAAAAGGGATCGTAATGATGAAAAAAAATATTAAAGAATATTGATATTCTCGATATTGAAGAATAAAATTCTTCAATAAAGAGAAAAACATTCATCCCGCGTGAATTAACACGAATCGCCCACAATGTGGGAAAAACGTTCGAATAAAATCGCTACGCGAAAACACGTAAACAAGGCACGCGAACGCTCATCTTCCGATTGAAAAAACTTTTCACGAGTCCCGACTATCCGTTATAAATAAACCGCGAATGTTTATGCAATTTCCTGTTTCCGCAGACACGACATCGGAGAAATAAAATAGTAAATAGTAAACAGATAGCCAATTTCTATGCCACTTCATACACCGTCGTAAATATAGAAATGAAGTCTAAGCAGAAATCTTTCGACGTTTCGTGTATTTTCTGCATTTCTGCATCTTTCAATTTCTTCCAAACCGCATGAATCACTATTTTACCATTTTGAACATCTTGCACGCGATACTTTACACGTTGTTATTTTGTAAATTTTTGGAACTTTAAATTCCCCCCAAAATATATTATCGGATGATACTCGTTATTTCACTTCTGTGAACAATTGGGACCTTAAATTTCCCGAAAAGAAAGTGCACAAACATTCGTAGATTAGTCACGAGGCACGAGAAGGCACGTCGGTGATTAAAATATCGCGATAGCGAGTTCGCGGCAGGTTCACGCGTCGCTTGGAACGCAAAGCTCGACCTTAGAACCGTTCGGATCCGCTTGCTCGTAAAACTTGTATAGAATTCGTGGCGATCGAAGAAGAAAGAAGAATCTCGATCTCTGTATTCTCTATACTCTGGACGGTATTCCTCTTGTCACTGGAATCGTCTGTCGCAGCGCTTCCCAACCTTCTACGCGTCACGGATAAATAAATTCTTGTTTTCCCTCGGGCTTGGACGTGTTACTCAAATGTGTTACAAAATATCTCAGAAGCGACGAATAAGCTCGTTCAAGTGATTTTTCTCTAGATTTATCAACTTTTTCACTTTGCATTTGAACAACTCTCTACTCAAACAATTTCCAACCCTATTGTATTGTAAATTTTAGGCAATCTTACGCCAAGTTATTCGTTGTTCTGTTTTAAAAATTATCGTCAAGCAGCCGATGTTTACGGAATGTAAAATCACACGAAATGTCCAAGGTAAGCTGCGAACAAACTTTTGCTCGTGATCAATTTTCGCGCGTGATTACGCGAATATCTGCAGTATCCGGAATCATTTTACTCCGAGTTGAAAGCGATGTCTGAGCCTTTTCCAAGCTTTCTCTCAATCCGCGGATCACAGGTCAAGAGACAGTCTATTGCGCTCGCCTGGACCTGCGGATGGACGTCGTCCCTTTTTTTTTTTTTTTTTTTTTTTTTTTTTTTTTTTTTTTTAATCGCGAAGATCGATCGAGTTCGAAGCGAACGGAACGACGACAAAACGAGCTCCTTCGCCAGGTGATCGCGCTAGAGTCCCGGTGTCATCATCCGGATTAATCATCGATTTCGAACAGTCGTGTTATAAATTATTGACGCGTTAGTATGTACAACACACGGACACACGGCAGCCGATCGGCTAGGACGGATCGTCGCTGCACTTGTCGCTGCTCCTCCTCGTCTCCCACACGTTGATCCTCTTCAAGGGGTAACAGATCACAGCCGAGAGGAAGATCAGGCTGCCGGACAGGTAGAACGAGGCGTCGTAGCTTCCGGTCGCGTCCATGAAGGCGCCTAAGACAGGAGAAAGCAAACGACGCTCGAGTTTAAAAGAAATTACCCTACTCGTGTTCCCTTCGTTTCCTAACTCTTTCACAAGAAACAACGACCGTTCTTTCTTGTTAGACCGTTGTGCATTTTTACACGTCGCCTGTTTACGATACAAGCGCGCTTGAAATATTTAATTACGAGGCCGAGCTTATCTCAGCGAGTCTCAAGGTTTCCACTCTACCTCGTCAAGCGATCGTATCGTTTCAACGCTTGCCACAATTCCGTTCTCTCGGAAACGGAGAGAAAACGGATGTTTCGTAAAAGTATGTGACGAAATTTATTTGTCAGGATTAATTCCATCGTCGAAACGTCGATTGGTTGACGGTTGTACTTAAATTCGTGCGATAATACGTTTAATAATATCGAACGTTCGCGATCGTTATAGTCAGCGTTACATCGTTTCGATACGTCGTCACGTAACGATTCCCTGCCGAACGGGGGAATCGATATTTTCTAATCACCTGCGAGAGGCGCGCCTATGGCAGCTGCCACGCCTTGAAACAGAAGAAGCAATCCGAAAGCGTTGGTCAGTCTCTCCAGCCCCAGGAGATCCACCACCAGGATTGATCGCAGCGAGGCGAAGACAGCTGCAACGAGAGAAATTTTGCAGTCGAATACCTGCGAATTTGATGACGCGGAGAGGTGTCAAAAAGTTAACCGGACCGTGTGTCGATGTCACTCGGTATCAGCGTCGTCGCTGTAATATATTTCAACCTGAACTCTTCGAAAACATACAAATTTCTTTTTTTTTTTTTTTTTTAACACTTTATGATCTTTGCCATTTTCGACGCAATTTTTGTACATGTACATGTTAAAAACATGATCTCAATTCGAATATTAGACTCGTCATCTTGCACTTTTGCCAGAACAAGATTGACATGACCGTCAAATGTGTGTCCAAGGGGTTAACGTGACCGCGACGTACTTACATATACTAAGCCCAAAACTGGCAGCGTAAAAGAACTGGTAGCCCTTGCTGAGCGACAGCGCGGAGAAAATGGTCAAAAGGCCACCGGTGCTGATGAACACGTTGTTGATGACCAACGCGTTAACTCCTGGCAAACTGCTGGCCAGTCCGCAGACAACGCGACCAATAGTGTTGCCGATACCGATCACAGAGACGAGAAACATGGCAGTGGAGGCCTCGATGCCTGCCAATTGGGCTCGATCTGCAGAACAGAGTGCCGTTACTTCTCGTTTTTCTGCTTCCTTTCCCTCAATTGGCACGTGCTCGATTTCGAAAATGGGACACACCTCGTCTGACACTGTCGAACCTATCGATCCTTGGATTCTTCTTTCTCCCTTTTCTTTTTTTTTTTTTTTTTTCTTTTTTTTTTGTGAAATGTGTTTTTAAAATACAGCAGAGTCTCCTTTACGTGAATCTCCATTTCTTAGGATAGAATAGAATATTCGACAAATGATCTTCCAGTTAAAAGTAAAAATAACATTTTGAAGATAAAACACTCGAATATTGACCCATTAAAGGACCAGTTGAGGCAGTATTTCAAATTTAGCAAATTTATATCATTAATTTCCGATATTGATCGTTGATCAAATAAAACACTGATATCGTTAGTTCTTGATATTGGATTATGAATAAATTCCAAGAATTCGTTTGAAATTTGTGTTTTCTGCTTCTGCTATAATCTTAGAGCAATTGCCGAGGAAATTCAAATGCTTTGAAGATTGCTCGGTTGAGATATTCAAGAAAAATAGAGATTCACATCGGAGATGTAAGAGAATGTATATTCTTTGAAAGTTTCCGAAGCCTCTGAAGAATGATTCGACGAAACGTGATACGATACCTGGAACGTACATGAAGGGTGTGTAGAAGCCCATCATCGTGAGTCCGCCAGATATGGCCAGGATCAGGAAGGATGGGCTCTTCAGGAGGCTTAGGTCGAGCATTGTCGTCAAGATGCGACGCACGCTCTCTGGACAGATGTAACAACTTCCGCTCTCCTCTTCGGCAACGTCCGTCGCGGTGGGTAAACGCGTGACAGACATGTGATAACCGACGGACGATTGCTGGGCAAATTAAAAAAATCACTGTAGATCGTTTAAAGTATGCGCGAGCTCGAAATCTATAACGAGCTCGTATTTACGCAGTTTGGAAACGTTGGATAGTTTCAAGTCAATCTGAGAATCGAACTTTCAAGTCGAAAGTTTGCGTTTAAAAATTTGCATCTTTGCCATAATTGTTTCGAAAAATAAAATAGGAATTTGTACAACAAAAAATCTGTTACAAAGACAATTGTACGTTTATTTGAATCAAATTTCAATCGAGTGCCCAATTAAATGAATTTTTACAACTGGTTCAAATTTTTACAACGACAATAAAAATTCGTACCAGTGCATGAATTAAAAAATACACGG
This sequence comes from Melipona beecheii, assembly GCA_032399605.1. Lineage (NCBI taxonomy): Eukaryota > Metazoa > Arthropoda > Insecta > Hymenoptera > Apidae > Melipona > Melipona beecheii. The sequence continues at coordinate 3,453,989 of JAUCMO010000501.1, read as the reverse complement.
GACGTGCCACGTTAATAACAACATTAAATATATACCAACGAATAAATGCTACATCGACTTTTATATTAACAATAAGTTTCAAAACTTCTGAGCAAAAGTATATCGAAACAATTGAGCTTATACGAAATATTTGTTCAACTTTCGGGTATTTTTCGCGTTTTTCTTTTACCTGTGACTTGTAATGCGGCAGTCTGTTCAGAGAGCCGCCATAAAAGATATCGTCTCTGTAGAACGGCCTCTGTGGATCCTTGCAGAATGTATTCCGCCTGTTGCCCACCTTCAACGATTTCTGGCTGCAGTCCGAGTCCGCGCGCAACCGTCTACCGCTGATCGTGTGCCTGCGAATCTGCCAACAGTTTCCTCTACTTACTTAACCAGGACGTGTGTACGTACGTACATACGCGCTGCCATTGCGGCTAAATGAATCCTTCTGGCACAGGAATCGCCATAAACGGTTCACCGTGTCCGCAAAATACACGTATTCCTACAAACGTCCTGGTATAACCAGTTGCTGATCCTTCTATGATTTGCATCTTTATCCACGGACGGGTGAAATTCGTTCTCCGGTCTTTCAGAATTAATGAAAATTTGCTAAATTTGTCGCTCATTCGCGAGAGATCAAAATATATTTAATTACAATTAGTCTGGGAATTGGAATTTTTACAGCATTGAGTGATAATAGAGAGAACTCGAGTGCTTAAATGTTACTTAAAATTTCGAGATACCGTTGCACTCGAAAATAAATTTTAACGTAACGTACATACGAAATTTTTCGGTATATACCTGTGTTCCATATGTCAGGCTACTTTCGAATCGCCGAATTTCGATTTTTCAGTGAAAAATGTTCTTTTCAAGTCGAAAATAGCCATTTATTTTTTAATGAAAACAACGAAGGATAAATGTTCCACGTCCTTTTCTACAGATCATAAAACATCTTCCATTTTTCAAAATTCTCGTGCAATTTTTGCGCAACTTATTTAACTTTGTACAACGACAAATGATTATTTATCTACTCGACTCAAGACACGAACAACAACAACAACAACATAAAACAGTAGCCTTCTGACCTCTTTAACAATTAGGATAATATAGGATAAGTGTCTTACACTCACCGTGGGCACTCTGCCATTCAGTCTCTCCACATCTCCACCGAGGAGATTGTTCTCCTCCTCGACGGTCTTCTCCTCCATGTTCATGTCCAACTTGGGATAAATCGGGACGGACAGCCGCTTCTCCGAGCTGCTCAACTTCTTTTCCAATGCTCGCAGCTCCATGTGAGCCTTGTGAAGAGAATGCAACGATTTCGAGACGCTGCAAGAGAAGGTTTTCTCAAATCAACATCCACTAACGGACAAAGTCTAATCCCGTTTCTTTTTGTTCCTCCTCGCAGCTTAACGCTTCTCGTGTATGTACATCTTCGCGAGTTTACCGACTTACGTGCAACACGCTTCGCGCCTTAAATAAGAAAGCTGTAATCTCTGGAAACGAAATCTCCTTAACGTGGTTACCGATGTCTATTTCTCGGGCCGTTTACTTCGAATTTCTGGCAATTCTGCCCTTGCAACTGCTTGCGCTGGCAACTGGCTCGCGGACCATAACGAGTGACCGAACCGTATACAATAATTCGTCGCTTTCTTTTCCTTTTGAACTCGTCGGTATCGTTTGTTTTACCTGGATTACATTTAAATATATTTAAAACTGAGAGAATGTTGCAATTTGGGACAAAACATTCTCGACGTGCATTCCAGCGCAAGAGGTTAAACGGATGACGTTACAAAATAATTTCACTGAAAGTGAGCTTGGCATTTTAATATTTTTTTATTCTTCGTACTACTGCGAGCTTTTACTTATTTTCAAGATCAAAAATACCACGCAATTAAGAATGTTGGTTCTAAAATTTTCAAAACAATATCAGAATCGGTCGATTTTTCATTTAACGTCGCGAAAAATGTAAGGTAGATAATAAAATGGAATATTTTGTGAGCCAGCTGATACTACTCGAGAATTGAAACAAACAAAGATTCAGTTATTACTTTACTATGTTGGGATTGCTTCCAAACAGTTCAGCAGCCGTTGGATAATCGGTATTGTTATTAGTCCCGAAGAAGCCGCTTCTTTCTGGCTGCACGCAGTGCAACGACGCTGTGGATACACGTCTTGCCATCAGGCTGCTCTTCACTTCCAAGCCGGCGTTTTCCGGGGTAGATTTCATCTTAATCAGCGTTGGTTTCAATGGACGGAACATGGCGCCGAAAACGGTGCAGTTCAAAAGCATCCCTGCACGACATTTCATTTGTTAAATCGTTCTCCTTTTAATATCAAGCGAAAACAGAAACTTTCGAACTGAGCCTTCGATTATTAAAATTTCATTCAATCGGCAAAATATCACTGAGAACTCCAATTTACCTTGACACATTCACATATGTGTGTATAATACTTGATTTCGGTCGTCCAAACTTGTTAACCACCGTATCAAAATATTTTATATATAAATCACAATGTAAAAGATAATTAAAATATGTAGATTTATACACTCCAAACAGAAATTGATATTAATGAAATTGAATCTTTTTCTTTTTTTAAATTCTAATCTGTTTGAATCTCTGAAATAAATTCGCTCGTTGAATCTTTTTTTTCTTTCAGCATCGCGATTTCAGAAACTTCCGACCGAATCGTGGATCGAAAATGGTGTTTCAGTTTTTCAGCCAGAGAAAATAAGAAAACGTTTAAGCGAGTGTTAAAATTTTATTGAAAACAAACGAACAATCGTCGACTGTTTGAACAGCAATCTGCGTGGAAGTACAATTCTAAAGTTTCCACTGTTTGTTCGGGAAGAGAGCCTCGAATGTGAAAACAATGGAACGTTTCTCGCCACGTTTCTCAAACACTTGAATGCGTGCGATACTACCGGCCACTATCTTATTGACAGATTGAAAATCACCGAATCAATACAGTCGTTGTCGAAGAGTTTAATAAGAACGGAAATGGAACAAAAGTATTTGACAGAAAATAAAAATCAAAATGAGAATTTTTGATAAAAGCGAGAACAGGAAAAGGAGGAGAATTCGAAAATAAAGAATAATAATAATATAAATTGCGAATAAATAGATTGAACAAAATGTCATATTATTCAGATTTTAATAACCGTGATGCGCATTTGTAAAAACATAGACGTTAGTAAAAAATAAAAATCTGTCAAAGATCGATTATCAGTGATGGACGTAACAATTTTGTTAGTTACCTGCTTGGAAGAGCAATGTACCCCTCCAACCGAATTGCTTGACCAGTATATCTGAGATCGGTGCGAGCAAGAAAGCGCCGATCCCGGATCCGCAGACGGCGATCCCGGTGGCCAGTGCTCGCCATCTTTCGAAATAAAATCCGGTAGTTATCACAGCCGGCACGTAAATCAGGCCTGCTCCGACACCTCCTGACGATGCAAGACACAAAAACCACGTGAGAAGAGTTGGAAAACGTGGCATCATTTTTATTTTTCTTTTCCTTTTTTTTTTTTTTTTTTTTGAGAGAGGAATTCCGTTCTACTTGGAACGATCACGCGGCGGGAATTTCAATTTTAATTCTACTTATTTCAATTTTACTTATTTGTGCGAGATACGCGAATACAGTTTGTGCGAAACAGAAATTACAAAGAGTGGAATTAAAAGTGGAAGAAAAGAAATAATAAGTTGGTAAGCTGAGTCGATACCGAGGAATTTAAATAACTAAGAAATTCGAGTGATCAGCTAAATACTAAATTAACTAACAAATAATAACGTAATTGTGCAAGCACGCTGTTGTTAAAAGATGCAGAGAAAAAATGTGGAGAAATCTAAAATGAAAAGAAAGTGCGCGAAGCTCGTAGAAAATCTCATTGATTTTTAAGACGAACAAAGTACATATCAATGTCAGTCAAATTCATCGTGCGAAAGAGATTTTAACTCATTTTTAATCTCCAATTGCAATAACAATTTGAACGTCGATGCCTGTGTTTCCTCTTGCTTGCTTTTCTCAAAGAAGAACGTTCGATCAAACGAACACCTTTGGAAAATGTAGGTAGACGTCGCTTCGCGTTTCTCGCGCGCGATAGGAAGGAAACTTTTCCGTGAAAGTAGCGGGAAGAAGGAGCGCGTACAGGGTGAACGCGCGTGAAAAGAGCGTAGCTAAATCTTTATGTACAGCCTCTGGGAAGGTGTTACGTAGGTGTTACCAAGAACAAAGATGCATCGGGGAGTACGCGAATGCTCGGGGGAGGAGGAGGATCGTGCAAATCTGTCCTTAACAACGTCCAAAGCTTCCAAGAGCCGCGGGAATATTTAAACACCCTCTTAGACTCTCCACCCTGTATATAGGGCAAGAACTTACCGAGCACGCCGTAAGAGATGTAGAGGAACTCGATGGAGGTGCTGAAGTACGAGAGAACGAACGCGCTGCAACTTATCACGCTCCCGAGGATCGCGACCAGCCGGAAGCCGTACCTATTGGCCAACGCCGACACGAACGGACCTGCGAGCAGCACCACGGGACACATTTTTAGTCAGATTTTTTCTCTTTTATTTCGCTGTCAACCCTCTGGAATTTCTTTCTATTTCTTTCTTTCTTTACGTACGTTTCCGTAAACGTTGCTCGTTTTGAAATGATCATTGGAACGTTAATTTTACTCGTTCAAGTTTGCACATATCTTTGCAGAAGATTGATCTTGTTTGTTCATGTGTATTTATTCGAGTTTAAGGTTCAACTCAAGGTCCAAAAAGCTGTAGTAGTTTAAAAATTTATAATAAAGTTTTAATCAAAGTTTTATCATTATATTAGTTGCAGTAAAAATATAAAATGATGCAAAGAGAACTTGAAAATATGAGAAAAATATTTTTAAAAAAGTAAGGAAGGTAAAACCAGAGATGAATCGATTCAACGTTTGGATACAAGCCATTTGTCACTGACCAGCCATAAGATAAAATCCAGACTGCAACGAACCAACTAGCGCCACCCTCGCCTTGGACACCGCGAAAGCCTCCGATATATCGTTGAGAAAGACGCCAAAGCTGAAGATGATGCCGTCCACGAACAGGTTGCACATGAAGGAGGCTGCGACGATCATCCAACCCCATCCACCATCTGGCGGCACCACCATCTCCACCTCGATATTCTGCCAAACAGTCAAATTCAGCACTCTTTCGCGTGAAAGTGTACACAAATACACTTTGGACACAAAAAAAAAAAAAAGGATTTAATGCAGAAATGATCAGTTTATTAACGATGGATATTACCAAAATTCAAAAATGCAAATATACATCTGGATCGCACGAAGCTCTTACTGTGCAATAAAATATAGAGGAGGGATCTATCAAAGAGTGATTTTATATATTTCAAAAATCAAACTTTCGTAAATTATAATAACCTGGTATTGATAACACCCTAAATTGCATTAATAAAAACGATACGTCGTCGTATAAAAGATTAGATTAGGATTAGTATTATTCTGATTTGAATCAATAAAAGAGAAAGTTACGTTCAGTGTATTTTTGTTGAACCAACAATCTGGAGGTTCGTTCGTAGGGACGAGAAAGAACTTCCAAAATTAAAAGAAGAGAAGAATTTGACTGGCTACCGTGGAAATTCTTAAAGAATGCGTCCGAAACTGGCCGAATTGGCGACTTTTGCTGAAGCAAAAACCCTGAAAACGCGTTATCGAGCCGGCCGAGGCATGTGACGCTGATACCGATTCGCTTCGACGGCTCGATGTACGAATTATTGCGGCGAGTATTTTTAGTCCCGTGCAACGATATCGGCGACGATTGTTGCTAATCTCTTTTCGTGGAACATTGGCCCGTAAGTTTCGCAAGTCTCACCGCTTGGCTCGCGAGGATCTCGTTGGAGTTTTTGATTTTTAACTCGACTAGAACTACCGACGACTCGTACCGAGTAAATCTGCAAGATTTGTCTACCCGATTCGAGTCTGATACAGTCATCGATCATTGAAAATTTTCTAATCTATTTGGTTCTAATCGTTCCAAAATCCAACGTGGCAGTCGAACTGGAGTAGTATTTGCCTTTCGAAACTCGTACGATACTTTACGATGAAGCACCGATATATTCATCGATGATAGTTCATTACTCGGAAAATTGGCCAGCTCGCAATTGTAATCACAATTATACCACGAAAGTACATTATATACTAAAATTATAATTATAATATAATATAACCTAATACATCATATACTAAAATTATAATTACAAAATTATATATAAAATACTACTAAATTTAATGAATAATAAAATTGATAATAAAATACTACTAAAATTAGTACTTTTCAGAGTAGTCTTGCAAAAGAGTTGTCGATCGATTCAAACGGATCGATCCCCTTCCCCACCCGTTTTTTATTTGCGCGACTACCGAATGGTGCAGAACACAGATGGAGATATATAATTCGAATTCACTTCTCGAGTCTCTCACCTCGTTGTCATCCAGAATGTCTTCCTCCAGCTGCAGTTCCTCGTTCCTGCAACCGCCCCCATTCTGCTGCGGCGCTTTGACGACTTGCTCGTCCACTTTGCTCCCCAGCGACGCCATCGTCGTCCACGGTTCGCTAAAACAGGACACGCAGCTTACAAACATCATTGCGAACACCTTGACGGATTGTAAAAGCAAGGAGGAAAAAATCGGAAACAGAAAGGAGTTACGTTCGTTTATAGGCGAGCGATTTAATCGAGGTTTGCATTCGTGCTAAATCCGTACACCGACACGTCATGCACGTCGCTCACGCTGTATTATCACATCTTTATAAATTATCCACGTGCCGCGAGAAAAAATTTTTTTTTTCGTCCCTTCCCGCGACGAATTAATTTCATTCCACTATGAATGAACGAGAATGTGGAAGGTGAACAGAATGTGCAGCGGGAGCTAGAAAATCGCAAGATTTAAGCGAACGTTCGTAAACGAGCGTTTCTTTCCTTTTTGTGCGTCGCACGCTCGCGAAAAAGGGACGTAACCTTTGAGTTATCTTTGTAAAAACGTCGCAGCGCCTTCCAACGAATCGTGAAAATCTTGTTCGTCGTTGATCTCCGTGATTTGACTCGTAGAGAGGAATTATCGATCTTTTGAGATTCTTCAATTTGCCGACAAGTTCTAATATTCAATATTTGTAATATTCAAATTTCAATATTTATAATATTCAGTATTTGTAATATTCAAATTTTAATATTTATAATACTCAATATTTGTAGTATTCAATAATTGTAATATTCAATATTTATAATATTTAATATTTATAATACTCAATATTTGTAATATTCGATATTTATAATACTCAATATTTGTAATATTCAAATTTCAATATTTATAATATTCAGTATTTGTAATATTCAAATTTCAATATTTACAGTACTCAATATTTGTAACATTCAAATTTTAATATTTATAATACTCAATATTTGTAACATTCAAATTTTAATATTTACAATACTCAATATTCGTAATATTCAAATTCTACTATTTTCAATCGCTCTTCGTTTCTTCGATCAACAAAGTAACGTTCAAAAACTGTTCCTCGCTTCTCTTGTAACACGTATTTCCCTAACCTGAGTCGCTTTCGCAGCAAGCGTGGAAGATCGACGAGACTCACCAAGCACGAAATATAAACGAACGAGTCGATCGTCAGGATCGGTCGCGATAAAAAAGAAAGAAAAAAAAATGATTGCGTTCACGACGGTTCACGACGGTTCACTACGCGCAACAACTAGAATCCTCAACTGGATGCGTGCTACTGTGGAGGCAGCCCGCGTGAATCATAGATATTATACCGAGTGTTTCATGTCTCGTGGCATAGAATGTGTCGCAAACGTAGCGATGCGAGTCAACAGTGGCCGATATCAGGAAGAAAGTGACGTTCCGATAAACGGTCCGACCAGTGGGCCAGAATCTCGAAGAAAACAACGCTGTTTTAATCCAGGGGATGGGGGGACCTCGCGCGCCTCTGTCCTTCGTCGTTTCATCGGGCGTAAACCGTTCGTGAAACCGTTCGAGTTCGACGCGATTAGGATTCGTACAAGGTAGGTCGAGGGCGATGCGATTCTCGATAAGCTCGTTCAACGAACGAGCGAGGAATTGTCGATAGAAGAAGAATTTTATCGTGCACGATTTCGCGAATCCGGATGGACCGAAAAGAAGATCATAGTTTCGAACGTGTACGAAGTAAAAAGCACACGCGCGTGTAACGAATACAGTCCGCCTTTGTACAGTTTTGTAAGTATACTCAAAGAATATATTTACAAAACTGTAAGAATACTGTAAGAATACGTGAATGTTTCTTCAAAAGTATGTTTTTAATCCTGTTACTCCGTTATTAGCTGCTATTGTGCTCGAAATTTTTTGGAATTTTCTCTCTTTTTCCAGTCAGTCCTCTTACTCGTTAATTAAAAATTCAATTGTTTCAAGAAATTTATTAATTTCTCCGAGACATTGGTATCTTCTCACTCAGAGTGGCACGAGGGGCAAAAAAATCGATTGAAAGAAACACGTGCAATCGCACCAATCGCTCGTTTCTATTCCAAAAATGTCTTGTGTTTCTGTCTACGATAGACTCCCTTCTACGTACAACCGATTCTACTAAGAAGTAGAATGATTCGAGTACTTCAACGTCCACGTACGATGAACAACTCGATTAAGGATGAATTGAAGTTTGTCGCGCACGAAGTACAGTCCCACGGACGAAGCAGCAACGCACGAACAACCGACCGTGGCGATTTCAAACCGGGGCCTGATAGTCACATGTGCCGATTGTTCGGTATGTCCGGGCGGCCTTGATCTTTCTCAACGATTTCGCGGTCGGCCGACCTTCAACCGAGAATGAACCTCCATCATGTTTGGGACCACTTTGCTTCCTACAGTAATTTGAAGTTTTCTAAATTTTCGAGCTTCAAATAAAGACTGATGCATTTTATGTAAATGAAGGTGCAAGCCTCATTGCGAAAAGGAAGTCTTTTGCGTGTGAATCATCTTCCATTAGAAATGAGTTGTGCCGTACGAACATACTTTTCAGCGAATGACACAGTTTGATTGTATGGTAATAATTACATTACAATTATACAATTACAATTGCAATCATATTACACATTGTATAGTAATAATTATATTACAATTATATAATTATAATTGTAATTATGTTACACATTGTATAATTATTATTGTAACTATATTACACATTGTATAATTATATAATTATAATTGTAATTATATTACACATTGTATAATTATATAATTATAATTGTAATTATATTACAATTATACAATTATAATTGCAATTATATTACACATTGTATAGTAATAATTATATTACAATTATATAATTATAATTGTAATTATGTTACATATTGTATAATTATTATTGTAACTATATTACACATTGTATAATTATATAATTATAATTGTAATTATATTACACATTGTATAATTATTACAGAGTAGTCGAATGGAAATTAACATCTTGAACATCTTGTCCCTGGAGATATAAAAAAAATTTTATTAACAAAAGAGGACTTATTGTCGGGGAACCATGATATATATATATATATAAGTAATGATTTTCTTTTGTAGTGATTACATTGTAACTGTTCCGTGAAGAACACTGAAGATTTTGATAATAAAATCACGAGTTGTTTTTAATGATGAAAAATGGCTTACATCGATTAACTTTTGACTCCAAATATGGTATTCTCAGAACCGTCAAACTTTTCGTTTCCCTTCTCAATTTACCAGACATGCACGTTTAAATGGAAAAATAAAGACTTGAACAAGTCAGAAATAAAGAACAAAATGTCCACGTAAACTCACAAATTAGCCACGAATTTCCAAGGTAGAACACTCAACGAATGACTCAAACGTAACAATGATTAAACGATCCGATTAACTGAAGATTTGGGACAATGAAAGACATTTTGTCCTCCTCGATGGAAACACAAAAAGTATTTAACAAAAGAACAAAAGCTTCACGACGAATAAAATATTCACGTACCATCAAGTCACAAATTAGCCACGGATTTCCAACGTAGACGATGCAGAAGTACATCCGAGAGAACGTGTAACAACTCGAACTCGTTTCTACGTTATTCCGGCTGAAAGAAATCGGCCAGAAACTGGTCGATCTAGAGCCTCGTCCCTTTTTGAAGGGGAGATGATCTCTGGTCGATGGTACGATCGTTCGACAATTGGTCGCTGGAGAACGAGCTGTTGCTCTAATAAGCGACATTGTATCTCGTGTTCTGTAAATCAACGATAAGATACGACCTCTACGTTTAGTCAGTTTCACGTCGTTTGCATGTCAAACGAAACGCAACGTTTCCGAAAACATGGTGGTGAACACTGTATCTCGTTCTGTTTGCCATTTGTCTCTACGAATCTCCCACAAATCTTTCAAACGCGTGTATGATATCGCTGATAGAAGAAGGGCAGGCGGCAGGGGGGAGGGGGAGGAAATCCCGAACTTTCGAACGGATAATATTTTCCTTGGAGTTACATTCATATCTCGTTCACTACCGATTTTTGGCATTTATCCACTGCCTAAGCACACAAAGAGTCATCGTGCACCGCATTGTACGTATGTACACGCCAGTAATCGAGTTTCTGAAAGAAAGAAATAACGAACGTACAAAGTACATGTCTCGCGATAGAATTAGTCTTTCTAACGTATCGTTGTGTTCGAGTTATCGATTATTCGTGGGAATGTCGAGACGAAGTTCTAGGGGGACATTTTTAGATATTCGCGCAAATTCCAAATATTCCTCTGAACGTAACACGAAAAATTGAAATTTAGATGGAAATTCTTACTGATTAGTAGAAAAACTAATATATACTATTTGTTATAATATATCGTAACATATGATAAATAATATACTTTTTTTTACTTACTAATTAAAAAATGCAATATTGTAAATACTTTATATATTTTTGAATACTACGTGCTTTAAATTTTTTTAAATCTTTAGATTTTCCATAAACGCATAGAAACTCATAGTCCAGGTGATTTACAGAAAAAGAACCTGTAGCTTCGTAGATCTCCTTTTCAAGAAACGTAGCCAATTGTCAAATTTTGATAAACTGGAGATTGACTCTCGTAATAATGTCTCGATTAAAAAACATCGATGCGACAATTATTGGACACTTGGGATAATCTATTGTTTCGAGAAATCTTATTTGTTCGCTTATCGGTAAGATTGAATTCACTATCAGTTTAAACGTAGTAGCAGCTGTGACAAACATACACAAGTCGAGGGTAACGCAGTTTGATCAAACAATAAATTACAAGTTTCACGAATAACACAGAAATCACAGAGATACAAATTTACGATCGTTTGACGATTCACAATCGTAAATTGCAAATTTTACAGATAACGCAGAAACGAAATTCAAAAGCCTGCTTGGGACAATTTGTTTCAAAGTTTGTAAAAAACGAAACGACACCTTATCTCAACAAAGAACTTCCGTAAAATGTTAACACGAAAGTTATTCTTCATTGAAAATAATCTGCGCAATGAAAATACACGAACTGAAAAATTTTCCACAAACTGGACGAAGAATTTCCCGAAATCACTGTGCTATTCTCAATCTACAAATATCATCGGTTTTGATAAAATACGAATCAAACGTTGATAATACGAATTACGAATCAAAAGTATATAAACTCAGATGACAAACATAAATTAATCGCTAATGATAATTAATGTTGATCAATGATTACGGAGATTATTCGTGATTATCGATTGATCTCAACACGCGATGATCGATCGATTGACATTTACATTCAGTGGTCGATTATATTGCAGAGATCGCTAGAGATCAATTATCGCCCAACTTCACACTGATGATGCAATTAAAAGATCAATCGCGTTAATTAATCACATTGGGAATTGTAATAAGAGGTCGAATGATTTGCATAATTTTAAAAATCCCCGCAATTTCCTTCGCAAACGTCCCATTCGTTTCTCGTTCGAGCATCAGAAAATCCGCGAGGGTCAACGTCCCTCAAGGTCTCCGCGGAGATATAAATACGAACGAGCGCGGATAATCGGTCACGATCCTGCCAGGAAGATACACGCGAGAAAAAGAGAAGAGAAGGACGAAGCGTCAGAAGTGGGTTTCGACACTGATTTCAACCCTAAAATAAAACGTGTCCCGGAGGACCACGTTGGACCACGTGCGGAGACCCGAAGCCGTACTGTCGCACGGTTTGACGAGTATTGTGCAAATAGGATTGTGTAAACTCGACATCGCGCTGATAAGGGGCACGCTTATTTTTAGCAAGTCGCGGGTAACTCTCGTCCGGCAGCTTCCTACCAACCTTTAAATCATCCAGACGAGATGCGCACGTATGGACGTTCGTACAAGAGCGAGAAACGTGTAACTCGCTTTGTCGATCCTCGTTTTTCGAAAAGGCTCCCGTTGTCGCGGTTGGACGGTAATAATTGAGAACTCGTATCGTCGGGCAAAATTATCGTTGGTCACTTACTGCGGAGTAATTGAGAACGAGCATTTTCGTTGGGGGCAAATTGGCGCGCTTCGAAAAGTTAGATGGCCAATGGCGGTTAATAGCGTTAGTAACGTTCGAGCCTCACTGTCAGTTTCGAATTCACTCGGTGTTTTTTTTTCTTTTTTTTTTTTTTTTAGATCGTCGAAATTCGTACGATACTCGTAAAGTCTTGGTAGACTGACGATCTTGAAAGCATTGGAAGTTGCGAAGGTTTTCGAGTTTCTCCTGGAAGTCTCGAAGGTCTTGCACAATTGTTTTAGATTAAACCTCTCTACGGCCTTTACGCAATCAACTGCGTGCCAATATTATTGTAGAATAATTTGAAACTTCTCAGCACTTGCCTACTCTGCAATTCCTATGTTTTTTTTTATACTTGTGAATCGAGGACGGAGAGACTGTTCTTTTCTCAAATTTACGTATTCGTTACATCTGTAGGGGAAAAAAAAACTGGAGAAAGTAAAAATAAAAATAACTAAATTACTTAAATATGATGTAATTTTAAATGTTAATGTCTCGCAGAAATAAAGAAATGGAAATAATAATAATAATAATACTATTCTCGTCTAGCTAAAATTGGAGTTCCTTCTCATCTTTAGAGCCAAGTTGCTGAAAATTTGGATTTAACGACTTTGTGGACAAGAATTATAAAATACGTAAACAGCTAATGTTACACTCTTTACCTGGGTTTATTTAGCCACGCAAGGTGATGATGATGGTTTAGATTAAGTTTAGGTTAGGTTAGGTTAAGTTAGGTTTAGGTTTAGGTTAGGTTTAGGTTTAGGTTAGATCTAGGTTAGGTTTAGGTTTGATTTGATAGCGAGTTTACTTTATGCTTATGTTACAGCTTGCAGCACACTGCAGCCTGCATCGGCGACTGCACGGTTCAATCCTCCTCTTATCCTCCTCCTGACGATTGGAAAATCATTTTGATGAAATAACTTGCAGTTCCAGTAATAAATTGTCCTGAAAAACGCCCTATGATCGGAATTTTGTTCACTTGTAAGAGAAAAAGATTGTTAATTATTACAAATAAACTCGGTGAAGTAATAAAACTTTCGAAACACCATGCACTTGTAACGAATGTACGAATGTGCAACGTCCAAGTTACAATTCCTTGGGTTCCGGAAGAACAGAATTTGAAAATGAAGAACTAGTAACTTTAGAAGCCACAGAAGGGAAGAAAACTAAAAAAAAAAAAGGACATGTCGCGGAAAAGTTTCCATTGACAAAATCCCCAGACTGAAAATAACTTAGAGAAAATAACTAGAAACACGGAAGCAAGCGACGGTACATCGAACCGAAACTGGCGGGGAATATTTTCTCGAAATAATCGCCCGGTTCCACGGTGCGTGATCTTAGAATAGAGACTCGCCTAATAATAGTGACGTATAATAAAAAGAAGATCGACAAGAGACGAAAAGGGGGACAAGAAGGAGAGGAACACTGCGCGGGGGAGATCGACGAGCAATCGGTGCTCCAGAAACCAGAAGAAGAAGCAATTATTCATCGGCAGAAAACGGGTAGATAACCATTATCGCGTTGCATTGAATACAATGCGTTGGCCCGTTTATTCGAAAAATTCATTTCTGGCTCGATACCAAACAATTTTTCTCTCTCTTTTCGTTTCGTTGTTCGTTGTTCGTTGTTCGCAGATAACGTACGCGATAACGAATCAAGGGGAACATGTACGTAGAAAAACAATCGTTCATCCGAACCGGTCTCTGTCGTTTTGCCTCACGAGGAAATGCCTTATCGCAATAACAATAAGCGGAGCAGTTTTTCACGAAGATGTCAGGTTCCTCTTCTTCTTCTTCTTCTTTATTGGTTTCTTTATCAACAACGATGAAGAACTGTCGATGCAAAATAATTTTTTTTTTTTATGACTCGGTGATTGAAATTTTCTCTTTGCAAGTACTACTTTAAATTTCGCTGTACGAAGATTTAACTTTGAATTTCTATCCTTTGATTCTAATTACTCAAAGTTCGACAAAATGACGAAAAAAAGATCTATCCATGGCGGAAAAGCGTTTTCAACGTTTCTAAAGACGTTTGAAAAACGTTTAATTATCACAACAAAAGTATCTTTACTTTACTTTCTCTCCAAGAAACTGATAAAGAAACGAGGTTTGAAGAACGTGATTTCCAGCAAACGTTTGTCCGAACCATTGTCTATCGTCGTGCTTCGTCTCAGCAAATGTCTTATCGTAACAACAATAGGCGGACTAATCTTTGACGCTCTGATTGTCAAGTTTTCTAAATTTTAAATTCGGCCTCTTCAAAGCCGGGGGGGAAACGTTCGAGTAGTTGAAAAACAAATGTCTTCTCGTATCAATAATAGACGAAGACGAATCTTTGACGAAGACGTATCGCGTTGGTGGTCAGTTCTCGAAATTTTAAAATTCGGCCCCATCACAGGAGAGGAGAGCCAAGAGGAGACACTTTCGCGACTTTTCGTTTTTGTCCGCGATTGTTTCAAAATTTTTCTTTCGCTATTCCTGACTTTGGTAAATTAGCAAACCACACTACGTACAAATCACTGAAATTTAAATTGAGTAAATGGACTTGTGCAATGAATGTATATCGATTGTATATATATTTCTACAATATATAGAAATATATAAATATGCAGATACATGTAGAATACATAAATATGTATATATTTCTACAATCTATTTATTACTACGAAATAATATGCTTCTGTCCAAACATTAACTTTGAGAAATTAACATTAACTTTGAGAAGAACTTTTATGTAACTTTTTAAGTAGTTGAAACAAAAGTCTGAAATTAGAAGTTGTTACAAGTACATTAACAAAATTATAGTAACTGCAGTAACAGAAATTACACGTGTATAAAAATAACATTCCTCGCGCGTGACTCACTTCAAATATTTCCCCGCGGGGAAAATGTTAATATCAACAAGAATGACTTTAATTCACGTCACGGTGAATCGCTCTTCCCTGTAAATGCTTCGCGACGCGTTTCGCGAGAAACGAAAGAAACAACTTGCTCTAGATTGCAAGTGTAAGAACGAGAATTTCCGGCGAAGTCGATTTCTTTGCTGGCAGCAGCTGGTGGCATTCAACGCGTCTTCCTGGAAACGCCGCGGAAACAAACTACGTACTACGTACTCGTTCCGACGGCGGGAAAGAAGCCCTCGTTAGGGGGCCCGAGGCTCGTTCAATTCGATTTAAGCGGCGTGTATTGTGCCTAATTGGAAAATTGTCAGGTTTTCAATTGAATTTTCATCCAATCGTTCGCTTTAATTGCTGCCGACCGACAACAGGATGCTACCTCTAACGAAGACGCGGCCGACCGGAAGAAATTCCTCGTCTCTGATCTCGCGACTAAGTTTGCCGCCAAATTTGTTCTCTGTAGTTTTTGCAGAATCACGAAGAGAATTCGTTTGGATAACGAGCATCGTATATTTTCGAAATATCGTACATCTTTCGCATCGTACTTTTCCATTATCGCGTCGCGTCGAACTTTTACTCGACCGTTATGGTATTCGGGAGTCGACAGCCGAACCGGGGAAACGTTTTTGCGGCCTTATCTCGCGGCAACTTCGACACTTGGAATAATAATCGAGTGGAAAATTATACGCGGCCGGTATCATGTGCAAATATTGAAACACGAATTGTACGTGCACGATACACGATACACTGATGGACGTTCGCGGATCGCTTTCTGGACCTGATAAATCCTGCCAATGCTCCACGTAAGCGTCGTACAACGTGCGACGAGAAAACCTCGACGAAGGCTAAGCTTTATCTGGCCAAGAATTTCAGTGCAGGCCAAATAAATACTCGAGAGAGTTTATGACCGTAAAATCATCGAACCTGCGTATCGACGTGAAAAATGAAACAAAGTACATGGAGCGAAGTATAACTACTCCCGGGGAGATCGTATCAGCGACAAACTTTCGACATTGCATCTTTGATATCTCTCGAGTATTTACTTTCAACTCGAGCATCTATTTTTCTAGAGCATCGTCGCGTATTGTTCGAGATTTCTGTGGGTACGTTTGGGTGACCGACACTCGTCGTCGACGCTTGTCTCACCTAAATGCAACGCACGACGAGACTACATCGCTGAAATAGTAAACGAATTTTCACATAAAATCTACTGCTTTTACACGCTACTACTACTCCACCAACAAATTAAACGCGTAAACGTGTGTCATTTTTCAGATAATTTCAAAGCACCCAAAGGGATTAAGGAAACTTTTTAATCTCGCCAATAACCGATAACCAACGATAGCCAACGAAATACTTTCCCATGTTACAGATACTATGTCCCAATTGTACGAGTCTCGTTTATCTCGAGTGTTCGACTTCCTCGAGATTGCGAGGCTGTTTGTCGCGCAGGTAAATCTGTTTCGTATTTCGTGGAGAACCTAATTAGCGCGATCGCTATCTGTTTTCCTCGATGACACGAGGCTCGTATCGATATCGAATCGTGTAATTCGGTACTTCTCGCGATCGGAGCGATATCAGGTAGATTTGATATCTGCCTTATCGATCATCCTTCCGCGTGGACCCATCGAAAGAAGAAAAACGTACCGCGTAAACGACGAGGAGATGTTAGTGGGACGAAACGTTCAGAGAGATTCTTTTCGATGACAATTCGTTGGTCTTTTTTGAAACTGCGGTTTCAACTGCGGAGAAAAACGCAGCAAGCGGAATGTTTCACGCGCCTGATCTCGAATTTCTCGAAAAACAATGGCTTTGGTGAAACCCCAACTCTATATATTATTCCATGTTACTATTATTATTATTTGGGCCTAGGAACACCGAATATGAGAACACAAATGAGAACAGAATATCAGACTGAACGTTAATTACGTTTTGAAAGATGCCGTATTACTCAATGGAAGAACTCAATCTTACATTGCAGGCATACATTCCGCGTTTTTTGAAATTTCCCGCGAGTGCAAGATAAAAATTTTCAAATCACCGCGGGGGAGTTTCGTCGACCGCCGACGCTCGAAAGGTCAATCAAGACCGAGAGTTCGGCTGAAAAATCGGCGAACGAGGAGGAGTCCCATTGAACGGCACGACACGAAGCCCTTATTGAGTTCCGCCGCGGGCCTCGTTGCCTCCCCCCACTCGACGGATTGATTAGGGCGAAGCTCGTGGGCCAGTTCCCATTCACTCGAACCGCGAACGTGAATGACTCTGAAAGGCACCGATGTGACACACAATGAACACCGAACATTCTACGCGTATACGTGCATACTGCGTACCTACGGATCGAATGGACGGAGCAAGCGATCTCCTCCTCGAGGCCACGCTCTGCGAGGCCAAAGTTCGACGGTACTTATCTTCTAGCTTGTCTGTACATGTTTATTTACCAACATTGACGATTCAACGCGACTCGAGTCTTTCGTTAAAGACCGTGAAGGAGAAGCGAACGTGAAAAATCGAATGGCCAACAAATTCTACGTTTTTTTGTCGCTCTGGCCGTATTTCTCTTTCGGCTCGGTTTGAAAGTTTCCCTGGGCGAGAAACCAGCGTCCGTTAGCCATTAGTGTTGTTGGCACTTTCTTCGCCGAGAAAGGAAAATTGTCGAGATCAAGTTTTTGAAAAAAACTGACTGACGAATTTTCATCGCGATTGACAGATAGATAACGTTGCAACTACGCGATCGTCGATGGACTCGTTCCCGTGACCG
This sequence comes from Melipona beecheii, assembly GCA_032399605.1. Lineage (NCBI taxonomy): Eukaryota > Metazoa > Arthropoda > Insecta > Hymenoptera > Apidae > Melipona > Melipona beecheii. The sequence goes on along the minus strand of JAUCMO010000501.1, from coordinate 3,435,799 downwards.
GTATCGCGATAATGACTTCATTCTGCCGGTTGTAATTGCTCGGTATTCGCAAACGAGGACAAACATGGACGGATAATTATCGTACGGATAAGTTTCAACGGTGGGAAGGAAAAGACTTGGACTGACTTTCAAATTTTGTCTCAGAAGTGAGAGAAGGGTCAGGTTATTATTATCGGTTTACCAGTTGAAAAGCAGATCTCGACCAGCAGGCCGGAAAGGGAAAGGGAAGAGGGAAACGCTGGCGATTTTCAAACGGCGAGCGTGCAGCGGTAAGAATCGACAAGGTCGATTTGTTGATTCGAAATTAATATTCCGATCGGGTCAGCCGAGTGCCGCGCATGCGCGCGCTGCGCGAACGCAACAGTAGTCAATCTCACCGTATGGAAATTTCGGAGCCGGCGATTGTCTCGTCCGCTCGAACGTCATCGTTACACGGCGTGGAAGAAACCGAGCTACGGTTTTGCATCAGCCATCGAAAATCGTACGGACTCGATCGACGACGAGCAAGAGGGAACGATGTCACACGCGAACGAAGTATATGCGTATATTTTGGAAGGGAAGAGAAAGAGACGGAGAGAATTTATTTACCCGTCGCCTCCAGTTTTCCAACGACGAGCGACGAGGAGGAACGCAGGAAACTTGGTGTGCAGACGCGACCACGTGCAAGGGACGCAACGCGGCGCGCATGCGCGAACCTCGAGGCGGGAAGTGCGCGTAAGTGTCGATTGAATACGAAACACGATCGAAGAACCACGTAGTACGTGTTACGCGCGTTGACACGCGTGTGTACATGGTTGTCCCGTTAACGTAAACGAGACGGAAGACGAATGAATGAGAACGTATTCGTATCTCGCGCACGCACACACACATGTACATGTATACAGAGAAATACATCTGGTTAAAAACTCACAAACCCATACATACATATATATATGCACACATACATACATACACACATACACACATACACACATACACACATACACACATACAACATACATACATAGATTTGGTTATGGCCAGTTTTTTTTGATTACCTTTCCTCGTGAAGCCACTGTCACCGAGCCGAGTCGAGCCGACGCGAGAGAAAGAGGACGCCGGGAGCGGAAGGCGCGCGTGTCCGTGGCTGCGTCGTGCGCGTGTACTAAGACGGTACGCGCGACGTGTCTGAGAGTAACCGCGATCAGCGTATCCCGTCGGGCGTGCACGGCTTCCATCGGTCACCGATAACGACCGAATGCCAGATTGGTCCGTCACGAGCTCGCAGGATCGTCTCGTTGGACACACACGCCTCGACTCGCGCCGCCAGATGATCCGTCGGCCGGCAGGCACGAGGCGTGACGTAACAACCGTAGAAAGTTACGGAGCTTGTCGCCGTGGAATTCGAAGGTTCCGCCAGCGATATTTGGCAACGATCGGGTCGCCTCGGTTCACCTCGGTTCCCTGTCGCTCTCGCATTTTTCCGCGAAACCGAAACTGGCCCGATCGAGGAAGATCGCGGAGCTCGAGAGCTCGAGAGTTCGAGAATTCCAAGTCGGTTCTCACGCGCCACCCTCCGACCGACGATCGCGATCGATCCGGCTGCGCGTAGAGAAACGCTGCTCGCGAGCGGCAGCGGCAGTCAGTGCGGTGGACACGCGGCGCCGCGAGTTCGGCGTCGATCGTCGATAAGGACTCCGGAGGCGACTGTCCGATAACCCGTTTCAGCGGAGATTGTGCGGCCACCCGTTACCACTCGGCAACCCGTTCCGATGTTTCGAGCCACGAGACGCGGTGATAGTGCGGAGCACGATGACGCAACGAGGTGGCGAAAAGCTTTGCTTTTTCAAAGTGGCTAGGCGCACAGGTGGATAATGCGCCACGTGTTAACATCATTCTACATGTAGAAACTAGAACGACCAAACATTGACAAAACGTTCGTCGAAGCGCGTTGCATCAATTGCGGATGCGTCAGTATTTACTGGAGCCACTTATCTCCCATACGCGGCATATTCTTTTTGTTCAATAATATATCGCGAACCGATTTTATTTAAAACGCCATCTCTATTTATAGCTACCAGTCGTAATTTGACAGTTCTATAATCGTTATCGCGATAATCGCGCGTTGCTCGTGCAACAAATCTGTTGTTTTGCTCGAATATCGTCTAAAAAGAACACAAGATCGGTCGGTTAGAGAAACCCGCTGTATCACTTCGACACGAAAGATTTGAACATACTATTAACAAAAGTCGGGCGAATGAGAAACTGGTTCGCGTGCGAGTTTCGCTGGTTGCCGCGTAGAAAGGGGCGAGAAACGTGCTCGTGCGGCGCGAAATACACTTTCGCACCTCGCAGAAATACACACTGACTCCGTTTTCGCTTGTATCGTGCGTTCTCGTCTAAAAATACTACGCGTATTTGATGTTATTTCGACAAAGTGTTCTATCCACGGTTCGATCTATTCCCTCCTCGTGGCATTCCTCCTCCGTTCATCGATCACTGGTCGTTTCCACGAATCGATTCGTGATTCGTCCTTTCGCGACGTGTGTGCATGCTCACTTCGCGTGGATAAAGCTCACGAATGAAGGAACGGTGGGACCACGTGTCTATCGGGCAGCCGTGATCACCCGTGATCGCCCGTGATGTGGGTATGTCATGCATCGCAGTGCACTCACGTATGCGTCGTGATCGTCATCGACGGGGCGCGGAACTTTGGGTGTCACACTCGCGCGTCGATTCGTAGCCCGGTGTTCGTCTGCTCTGTTCGAAGAACGAAGTGAACAGAACCAAGAGGGGGCGAGTGCTGTAAAAATCAGCAGCGGAGTTGAAGTTCGAAGGTCGTGCGCGAGAAAGCGGGGAAGAGGACGAGGAACAAGAACGAAGAGAAAGAGGAGAGACGCGCAACAAACCGATGAAAAATGTACGAGGGAGCCGCGATCAGTCACCAGCAATTATCGCGCGACGGAATGGTGACGACGTTTCGCCAAACCTCCGTTCGTTTTCCTGCGCTTCGCCCCTCTTTGTTGCACGGTGGCGTTTAAATGAAAGTGTAAGTTTACTTTAAGGTAGGTCGCGCCAAGAATATACACTCTCGTTCCGTTCCTTCGAGACTAGAGTTTCGTGGGTGATAAACGATTCGTTCGAATACTTGCGCGCTCTCTTTTCTTTTTTCTTTTTTTTTTTTTCTTCAGTTAAGCAAAGCAAAGTAAAACTGGGTGAGAGAACTCGGTGAACCTGCGACACGCGAGCCTTCAAATTTTTCGGCATACGCTTGGCCTTTCACTTCGCGGTGATTATCCTTGATATTCAAACGTTACGTATATTAAATATATATATATATATATATATCTTAATGCTAAAATGCTAGAAACAATGTCTCCGATTGTTTTAGTACAGAGAAGAAGAATAACTGGGATACGCCGGTTTGATGTTTACAATGATATAAACGTATTTATTCTTCCTTTTGTTTTTTTTTTCTTTTTCTTTTTCATATGGACGGTAATTGTAAAGTTTCAATGGCTTCGACATTTCGTTTGCAAGTATGTAACATTTGCCACCGACTGGGAAGAGAAGAGTCGGATCGTTAAAAGATTCGGTATCAACCAGCCGTTCTCGCGATCGCTGACAATAATGCAAACTGATTGACGTATTACAATGTTTTATTGCTGCGTACTCGTGATTTACATGCGGTAAGAAAAGTGACGTGAGAACAGTTTACGAATGAAAACGACGAAAAAGAGAGAGAGAGAGAGAGAGAGAGAAAAAAGGAAGCGAAACAGCGCGTACACGCGGATTTCCATTTCGTGGAAACTATGTGGGGGAGAGATACGTATTATTAATAAATAAACAAGTCAACGCAATGTTTCAGTAATAAAAATTCATAATTCCTCTTCAATTTCAATAAACGTCACGTAATACATTTGTCCTCCTTCTTTGTACCATAGCATATGTATATACTTTTTTTTTTCTTTTTGTTCTTTTATTATTTTCCGTTCTCTCTCGACATATGCACAGGATCGAGTTGTGCACACGTGTGTGTTGAAACGCTTCGTATATATACACATATATGTATGTTTCTCTATTATGCACACGCGACACAATTGTACATGCTTCTACTGAAATCCCGCCTGTTCCTCCTACCACACATACATACGAAACATGCGCATGCGAAATATCACACGGAACACGCGCGTCGATATAACATATATTCTAGATACGTGTAATAAGTGTTACTCGGTGGCACTTTTTGCCGCGGCGACGCGCGTGCACGCGTATACGTTTTCCGGCTAAATAACACGTATACATTGTATTCCAATTCAAATCATAAAAACACGGTTTCCTCCTGCACGACAATCGTGAGAATAAAAATAAGTGTCGTAATAGTTGTACTAATTAATATAGTGTAATAATAATAATAATAGTAATGGTAATAATGATAGCTGTAGCAGTGATGATAACAACACCTTTTCTTTTTCTTTTCCTTTCTTTTTTTTTTTTTTTTTTCCTTTTTTTTTTTTTTTTTTTTTTTTAAGTACAGGTAGCAACAGTTCTTTCGTTCTACCCCTTCTTTTTTTTTCCCTTTTTTTTCTTTTAATTTTCCGAGTTTTACGCATACATATCAATAATTAATCGCCGTAATCGTTTTACCAATAATCGCCGTATATACAATGTACAACATATAAGTATAACATTCATCGTATGCCGTTTAACAAAGATTTACAATTATCTTCTTATTTCCCGGTCACTGCGTGTATATAAATATATAAATTCATATAAAGATACATTAATTTATATATTTATACGGATCGTAGGCGTGTATGCATATGTAAATAAGAAGTATTATATTTATATTAATTGAATAACGTTCTCTGTCCTAATACCCGCGATAATTGGTATTTAATTAGTCTTACTTACACGATGCAAGTGACGTGTGACAAACTACATACGGCGGGGCTCATATCGAACAACATATAAATTAGTCGAGAATTAGTTTGTGTTAATTAATACGCGGTCGATCGTTTCACATTTCTTCCCGACAAACGACGACTCTGCGTTAACTAAAAAAAGAAAAATTATTAATTTACACAAACTAGACGCATCAGACGAGACGTTTCCCTTTATACATTCAGTAAAATAAACATTCTAGCTGAATATCGTTAATATATTAATTAATCTCTACCTAACAGCGTGTTAATTGTCCATATAATCAATGGGACATGGCGGTAACGAGGTCCCGAAACGGAAATCATTTCTCTATTTATCTAATTTCGAAATTCGTTATACACTATTTTACAATTGCCTATATAATTATTTACAATTCTTTCCGCAATAGCGAATCTATCCGTGTGTCGTCTAATTCACATTTTTTTTTTTTTTTATTTTCGCCTATATGTATATACATTTGTTGTGTGTGTGTGTGTGTGTGTGTGTGTGTGTGTTTGTGTGTGTATGCAAGAAAAATATTTCTCTGAATGTAATTTAATTGGAATTATATCTTTGGATTGTGACCAAAAATAGATTTAAGTAACAACTTGTAGGTGGGGTGTTCTCGATTAAGAATGGTCAATCGTCACGTGAATCATTCACGTATGCAACTTGAAAGAGTCAAAAGTCGCGGAGTTATACGCATTAATGCGAGAGAAATCGATATAGTATATATATATATACGAACGTTTCTTTCGTTGTTTCCGACGCACGTAAATCGTAGCTCAAAAATGGAACGCGAATATCCTTAGAAAAGACTATAACGGTGACAAAACAAGCGTAAAGAAGAGAGCCAGTCGCGAAAAATATGAGATTGACCATTCTTATTCTAAATTATATGATATTTGTCACTTACAATGAAGATAAATATTCTTTCATGATTACCTCGATATGCAAGTGCAAAAGCATTTTTTTCACTTTTTCATTATTTTTTATACTGATCGTTCTATACTGATTAAGTTAATAAATTTTTCTATCTATCATCTACTATTGACATAGGCAAATGAAGTTTTCCACCTGATGGTATTTTTTACATTGTACGTGTGTATGCGTGTATATGTGTGTATATATATATATATTATATATTTATACACACACACATATATATATATATATATATACACACACAATATATTTATACATGCATATATTTATTTATATTTATATATTATTTTTATAAAAAAAATTAGATACAATTGCAAAAATTCTAAGTACATTTAAAAATACCATCGGGTCGTACTCATTAATTTGTGCTTTATTCATTAAAATATATTATACGAAGAAGTACCTTTTTTCAGACATTTTCGAAACAGTAGCCCTATCACAGTGTGGCTCGGAGATGAAGGCTATTTTTCTCTCCTTATGCAGACCAGACTTTATAAAACAGACTCTATTTGTTTAATTTCCTTCTCGGGTGGATCTTGTGGAGATGGTGCAGTTTCTACGATTTCAGGGATATCTTCTTCGTTCTCTTCTTCGATATCTTCATCGATTGGAGTCAATGTATCTAATATCACAGGCTGAGTCTGTAACAAAATTTACTCTTCCTCGTTAATTTAAAGTACTTTGGATAACGTTTACATTGTACCACGGTATAATTACCTGCGGCGTTGTGCATCGTTTCATAGCTGGAGCCATGAAACTAGTAACCGTGCTTACAAAGAAGAAAAATCCTGCCATAAAGAATGGGATGCTGTAACTTTGCGTTGCATCATAAACGGCACCCGCCAAGGGTGAACCGATGATAGCTGCAGCTCCTCTGAATAAGATTAAAAGGCCAAATGCATTGGTCAATTTATCTAGTCCTAAGAGATCGACCAAAATAATCGACGTCAGAGAAATGTATCCAGCTGAAATATTACGGAAACAAACCTGTAACATCTACGCCTGTAATAGTATATATACTTATTAATTTGAATACTCACATATAGCTATACCGAAAAGAATGCTCATAATGATATAAGCAGGATAAGAATGGCAAAATGGAATAGCAGCTACAGCAACTGTCGATATAATTAAGCAGATATTGTTCAGTAACAATGAGTCTACTTGTGGAAAATCTGCAATATATCCACAAGCTACACGACCCAGAGTATTAGTAATTCCAATTATAGATACTAAATATGACGCAAGAGTCTTGTCAATATTCTAGAAACAACATACGTTAAAAAAACTAACCTTACAACAAATAATGTATAATTAAAAGTAAAAAAAATTATCTTTATGTGTAATCTTTGTACTTACATCTAAAACAGCAGCGTCTAATAAATATACAAAAGGGACGTATAGTCCAGCCATTCCAAACACGTTACTAATACCGATTAAAAGAAATACTGGATTCTTTAGCAAAGATACATCCATCATAGTTGCCAAAGCTTCTTTGAACGAATCAGGCAGTACCAAACAGGGACACAGGGCTTCTGTAAAATGTACTTCGTTTTAAAAAATGTTTATGGAATGAATCACTCTATCATTTGTATCTTCGAAAAGTTACTTACGTTCTTGGCGCGCTTTTTCAATGTCGGTATCTTTAATATCACCACGAACGGATTTCGATAATGAAATAACGCTTTGACGATAATTTGCAAGTGACTTTTGACTCTGATATTCTGGTAAATTAAGTACGCTGCCACTGTAAAATATATCCTTTCTCGATAGCGGTCGAATTTGCTGTTTCTCTTTTGGAATACTAGATTTGCTCGTGGTAAAAATAATACTTTCGCCATCCTGTAAAATCGTCGTATACAGTCTGACAATTTTCTTTCAATTAACAATAAGTATATATTAGTATAAAAACTTGTAAGAAAATAGAAACGTACGTCTACTTCCGCATTGTTGTTTCGAGAGCCCATGACACTGCTCGTCGAAAGTCTCAAGTGCAAACTCTTTCTCATATCGCCATTAGAGTTCAATGTTGTTCTGGAATTCTTAATCGCGCTAAGGCTTGGTTTGTATCTCTCGCTAGTGCTAGTTTTGCGGATTCGGTCGAAGAAGGGTACCGAACCATTTTTAGGTAAACCTTGTACGTGGGTTGTAAAAGCAGGTTGCGAAGCATTTCTGGGAATTATCGGTTTGAATTCGTTTTCAGACTTTTCCGACGTATCTTTAGTATCTTTGGTATCATCGATATTTTTTCTGCTCCTTGATTTAGTGGAAATATTTTTTAAATCCATACTGCCACTATTACTAGTTGCTCCACTGGAAGAGTGTTCTTGTACTTTCACTTCCGATATAGTGGGCAGGGTCGGCACCGTTGGAACTGGCGTTAAAGGAGTTCCTTTAATGTCATAATTAAATGAAGCACAATGTAAAAAAACACGGTAATGTCGATCGTCGACATTAATTTTCTAACACAAATTTTCTTACCAGGCACTAATTGGTCTAAATTGAAACTGGAATGAACACCAGGATCGATATTAATAGGCATTTTCATCCTTTTCTCCATTGATCCATCAGGTAATTGTACCATGAAGTAAGAACCTCCAATACTTCCACGTTCCATTTGAAATCTTTTCTCTTCTGCCATTCTTTGTAACAACGGTTTAACAGAAGAAGCTTTTGGATATTCCAATGGCCTCATCAATGCACCAAAGACCTGTAATTTCCCTATTGTTATTATCAAACAACAATTTATGTTCCAGTATGTTTCAGAATGTTTGTAACAACACTTACAGCACAATTTAAAATAAGGCCAGCAAGAATTAAGTTCGCTCCTTTCCAATTATATTCTTCTAGTAACATTGTTGCGAGAGGTGCAAATGCAAATGTACCAAATCCTGAACCACATACAGCAATGCCTGTGGCTAGAGATCGTTTGGTTTCAAAATAATAACCTACGCATACTACTGCTGGTAAATATATTAGACCAAATCCAATTCCTGAAAGGAATATAATCGTTACAGATTTGTTCAAAGCGTAAATAAGTAAATTTAGATTATAGTCCAAAATATTATACAGACCTCCCATAACACCATAAGTTATCATAAGCATATTTACACTGGTCGAAAATGTTGAAAGTACAAATGCTGCTGCACCTAAAATACTTCCTGCCATACATACTGCTCTACATCCATACTTATTTGTCAAAGCACTGACAACAGGTCCTGAAAATAGATCAAAACTTTTTAAACTAAAATGGTGTTACAACTTAAAAATAGACGACACTTATAGTAGTAAAGAAACTTACCAGCACTGAGGTACATGCCGGATAACAACGATCCAACCCATGCAGTTTTTCCTTTTCCTTCTCCAAAATATGTAACAAATTCTCCCAAAAAAACGCCAAATGTATAAGCAATACCATCCACTATCATGTTACACATGAACGATGCAAATACCACCACCCAGCCATATCCGCCATCAGGTGGAGGTGGTATATCGTGGTATTCACATAGTGACCCTCCTTCATCTTCTGGAGATGCTTCGTCACTAACTCCATCAGTGGTAGTTAATCTTGCATGTTCTTCCACAGAATATTCACTTTCCGTCTGTGAAAGAAGTATGAAAATATGTATACATATATATTTGAGACTGATATATGATACATTAACAATTGTGTTTTTTTCTTTCTTAATTATTCCAATCGTATATAGTTTATCCCCTTTAAAAATTTTAATGAATACTTTTTTTAAGTTTTTGTTACATTGTAAAATATTTGTATCTGCCTTGAGTAAAGTAGTGGCAGTTCACCTTGAATACTACAAGAAAAAGCTTGCTTTCATGCCAATGTATATGTACAATTATGTAGGTACATCTCTATACGTGCCTGATTAACAGATTGCTAAGTAAAATTCCTACAGACTTCAGAAAATCATGCAGCAGAATTCACCATGATCTTATGTAGTCACTTGTACGATTATAAATTAACTCTCTTTTCGTTGGAAGTTTAACGAAATTGCAAAGATGAAATGAAATAAATCGAAAAGCGAACTGTTGCGGATATCTTTTGGAGTGTAATGTGAGAACGCGCGGCTGTGCCGCATATAGATGATCTCATAACGCAAACGCAAGCATAAATATTATATGGCTACTCTGTGATTTAACCATTTCCTAAGGCTACATTTGTCCGAAGTAAAATAGCGTGGTAAATACACGACAAAGTGATTCTGTTTTTTTAAAACACCGAGATTTTCAAACTTCAGATTTACAAACTTCTAAATCATTTTCAACTTAATTTCACCCTACTGTTTGTTCACCAAAGCAAGAAAAGCATCATTGTTAAGCATTCGTAAAGTACTTTTTTCCAAGACCTCAGGTACCAACGAAATCAGGATATCAGAATATCAGGAATTCGAAAATTAAAAATCAAAATAATATTAAAGTAATATTAAAAAGAAAGAAGGTACAAAGAAAGTTTCGTGCAACGACCTCGAGTGCTCGATGTGCGATCAGCGAATTTAAATATAGCGCTAGCACGTACGAGAACGTGTATCGATAAGTTCCGATAGGCAACTTAGCCGAATGGAAGGTCAGCCCAATCAGCTGATCTACTGTCATTAGAATTGGCAAAGCGTGCGCCACCTAACGTCAAGGCGAACGAAGCTCTACGAAAGTATTGTTTTCGACCTTGTTTCCCTTGTGTCGGCGGGTCGATGTGTCATATTTGCAACGGATGCAAATCGTGCACACAATCATGCGACGGGTCGCAACGTAGCTGTGCCGGGACAAACATATGTGTATATATACGTGCGTACGGTGTGGCAACCCGTCCGTCCGTCCGCTCGTTCGTCGGAAAACGTCTACGCGAAAGTGTAAATTACGTTGACTGTCAAGGCTGAGTCACGTGTCGTTCCCGAACCGTACCGAACGAAGACAAACGAGAAGCGACTACGGGACGAGAAACGACGAGATACAATGTGAAACAAAACAAAGGAGTGGGAGAGACAAAGATAGAAAGTAGTACCTCGAAACTCGAGGCGAGTCAGATCGCCTGAAGAACGAAGAGATCGGATCGCGCAAAACCGCGCGTGAACGCGGTTGATGTTAGCGTGTTTTTTTTTTTTCACACTAAGCAGAAAGATTGACGAATCTTCGAAACGTACCGTGCTGATCTTCCGCACGCGGCGCGAGCCGTATTGGCTGTACTGCGACTTGTTGAGCGACACGCGCGACATTCTACGATCGCCTTAATGTCACACCGTTCGCTCGTTTCACCGTTGGCACCTCCGCACACTTATGCAGAGTTCTATTTTCGTAGAAGTGCGCGCAGCTGCGCGCGCTCTCGTGCTCCTTCTTTTCCCCGTGACTTTATCCCGTGCGTGTATGTGTGTGTGTGTGTATGTGTGTGACAAAGGTTTCGTCGCCTCACGCTACGCCACTTCCGCGCGACTCCCAACACACTCCCCCCCCCTGTTAGCGAATAACAGGAGCAGTGTAGTATCGCTCGTCAAAATCCGCTGCCATGTCTTCTTTCACACTCGCGCGCGGCCGTGTCAACTCTCAGAGTTAGCCGGAGTACTGCCATATCGCGCGAGCCCACCGTTTTACACCGACTGATTAACAAATCGACGACCGTCCAACGGGAGGAGCAGCGTGCAACAACCTCCCCTTCGGTGAAATACGCTTCTTCTCTCGAGAGGATCGAGACTCGGACACGTTTTTTGTTTTCTCTTTCCTCCGTTCGGTGCAACACGCGGCGATGTAAAGCGTGAGATGCAACGCTCGGATCACGAACAAGATCCGACCACGCGAGTCAAACGGCACTACTGCACATCCCGTGAAACGACACGGCACGCGCGAATTGTCATAACAAGTTTGCCGGCGGCGGAGAGACAGTCGGCCTCCGCTGGTGGATGTACAACTGCTGCGTATCGCTACGCACTACGGTGATTCTATTTATATATACAAACAACCGTGCTTGTAGTTTCTCCTCTCCTGTCCTCTAACTTCTACAAACAAAGTGATTTCGTTCCCTAGGCGTGTAACGTTCTTTTCCTCCCTGTCATCGCGAACGATTTTGTAATGAAATAAATCTTTGGCGTGGTTTGGCGAATAATGCTGAACGATGCAACGTGCAACGATGTGTCAACAATACAATCACTTGATGATAGCGTTTCGGCGATTACGAATGTGCTCTTTCTTTCTTTTCCTTTTTCCTTTTCCCTTTTCCCTTTTCACCGCTGTTGTGTTTTACCCGAGACCGCGATGCACGAACGACTGAACAACTGAACAACTGAACAACACGAGCCTTCGTCGAGAATTTAAGTACCCGCCATACAAGAGGAACTGCTTACAACAACGAAAGAGCACGGAGCTCTCGTTGAAGCGGTACTGATCGGATGTGCGCGAAAAGTTAACCTATAAATGCGAGGCGTCTCGCACGCGTCCCCACCCTGTCTCACAATTACGTGGCGCGACAAACCAGACGGCCATGCTTTGAATTTTCATACGTACGTTTTATTTCTCGAGTTTTAATTGCGAAAAAATATCAAATTTACGTATATTCCGTTCAACGCGGTGGAGAGCAAGCTCCACAGAACGATGATAGTCGATAGAAAATCCGCCTTAAAAGACGATTTAAAGAACGTCAATGTGAAAACAGTCACTATAGTTAAAGCAAATTGCGTAACAAACTGTAAAAAATCTTTTCCTTATTTTTTATTTCTCCATGTCGCATTTGATGGAAACACGAGCGACAATAATTAAGGAAAAAATATGTACATATTTTATCTAAGAGAGAAAGAGAGAGAGATGTACGAAGGAAAAAGGCAATGAAGTAACGAGGAATCGATGTAAAATACACGTGCATCACGGACCAAGGGTATTTGATACAAAATGATGTGCTTAAAATGATCTGCGTCCTTACGAAGGTATTACATAAACGAAAGCTATAAAGTATTAAGAAGCTCGAACCATGATGTAAACACTTCAAACCTGCTTTTCTTATCTTTTTCTTTCCATGCTTATAACATTCTTTTTTTTCGCAAACAAATATCGAGCAGAAAAGATCTTACTGGATTATGTTTTTATTAACGTGGAAGATTTCAAATTAATCGAACCTTGAATTTTTTTCTAGCTAAAAAAGAAAACACACCGACGACGCATCTAAATAAATAAACAGCGACCTACGATGATGAGGCTCGCAATTAGATCATCCCATAAGGCGACGAAAAAGCTCGTCCCAGTGTTGGCTGCATTCGATTCAAAAATGCCGAGGTATGGTTGCTTGACAAAGGAGCACGAAAATAAGCAGCTCTGTGACACTGCGCTCCACGCAAGGCTAAGAATCTTCTCGTTTGTTCATATTCGTTCAATGTGGCAATGGTTGTATCAAGAGTTGCTCGGTACATTATGGGAGGAATTGCAACGACTGACCAACACGTCGCAGCTCAATGTCACTTGGCTCTGATCAGCGTGGATGATTCACATTTGACTGGCATAATGATGCAAAGATCAAAATGGTTATTTACTCTAACGTGCAACTATAGCAGCAGCATTTTTAAACTTACGTTCAATGCTTCGACGTTTAACGTTTCGACGCGTTGTTCCGCGCTAGCCATTACTCCGTACTTAATCCTGTGCACGCGCGCTGCAGTGACTTCTTTTCTTTCTTTTCTCTTTTTTTTAATATCACAGGACAGTGAGACGTGCCCACCTCGTCATCCGAGGTTCATGCAATTTTTAGAGCTTTAGCTGTTTCGAAACTTGTTACCTCACTAAACAAATATTTGCTGGCAACGGTCTCGCACTTCAGGAAGAAAGTGACAGTTTCCTGGTGGTGTGCTGCTATCGGGTAGCTTCGAGAAATGATATTCACGGTCGCCCGAGTCGACCGAGTACAGTTGTGTCGCGTTAACTGACCAGAGTTTCGGCTCTGTTAACTGGCTATAGTTATTCTCTGATTTCGCGACTCTGATGTCTCTTGCATAATGATGAAACCAAGTAATAATATCAGCGAATCGACAAGTTACAAGTTACTGATCCGTAGACTCTCTTCTCTTTTTGTGTCGTGTACCAAACTAAACTAAGCAACAGTCCATTTGGTTCGTGAAAAAATATGATCAATGTAGTTTCATTTAAGATGGTATACCGTGTGAAAAGAATTACTTAAACAGTACGTCCGATTTTTTTCAAACTCTACTCTTTGCCCCGAACATCTGTTGAACATCGAAAATACTTCGCACTCAACTCGAGGAAGAGAAATACTCGAGATTTCGTAAAAATATACTTCCCTCGGTAACTGGCCAGATACGATCCCAACACGGTGGCCAGTTAGCGAAGCACTACTGCAGTCATACGGGAAACATCGTGCATCGTAAAATGTATATCATGTTGTAGCGGGTAGCGTGACGCGCGCACTAATAATCTAAGTCGATGCTTACACTGGAATGAAATTAATCTTGCACGCGACGGAGGTTACCGAAATATATGGCCGTATCGCCAAGATTATCGACAATCTCAGTTTAATCAATTGCCATCTAATGATGGCCGTCTTCACGAAAATCACCAAACGATCGAATTATAGCGAGCACAGACGGGAGAGAGCTGGCGAAAGGAGGCGGGGCGATGAGGCAGGAGGGTACCAAGTAAACATTCTGAAGATGATCTCGAGTCGATGTGTAACAGTGGTGGAAACACTCGAAGAATCAGTACCGATAAAAGAGATAGGTAGACGGGAGGAGAATGGTACCACTGGTATGCAATGACGATCACGCGAGAGTTACTGCCACAACATACTGCATTCCACTGGGTATTCTCTCTGCTCGTCTCTACTCGCGAGCACATTTATGAATTAATTAGATAATAACCAGCGACAATTAGCGTTGAAGGCACGACACATGAAAACATCATCTGCTTCTGATCTCCGCGGAAAAGCTGGCAGACAAAAGTAACGACACAATATGCTGCAGAGGAAAGCGTCAATTTGTCGTATTCGACGAATTCATACAGCGACTGAATTCATCCTGCTTGTTAAACTGAAATATGTCACACCCGACTAATTTCTTTGCCTAACAATAAGATCAGATCTAAAGTAATATTTTAGTTCGAAATAACCACGAACAAATGGTTTCAAACAATTGTGAGATATTCGACGAAAAACGTCACGGAGCGTGCAGAAACGCAAACAAGATCAATAATTTGTAATAATCACGGGAACATGTGGTCCTCGTTTTCTTGGAAACGTTAGCGGCACCAATGGACTGAGATGACTCAGAAACCATAAATGAGAACTATGTACATCACGATATTTTTTCGATCTGCAACCATTGTTTACGACATCTTCATTGTCCTAGTTTGCTTAGGACCGCGAGATACCAGGAGTCGTGATAAACGCTTGTACGTAATAATCGAGAAAGGAAGAACAACGTCGTCGTTCCTTCTGCTTCGATGAATCACGTCGTCTGAGTATGCGTTTTAAATTATCATAACCTTATTGAATTGATATTTTCCTTTCCTCCGTTTTATCCGTGTGCATTTATTACGTCGTAATAAACGGTTGGAAAAATTGATTGAAAAGATTAAGAAGTGGTAGAACTACCAGGTTTAGAAAAAAGATCCGTTGATAAATCGTCGATATTACGAACAATGTGATTCCATCTAATCGCACCTAATCGCACCTAATCGTACTTAATTGGTTCGAGGGAATTAGGAAAATTCGTTCCTGTTCGTAATCGCAACGATTATTTGCTCCGTCCACATATGATCGTAAAAGTTCGTCGATCTCGTTAGTAACAAAAGTGTGAGAAATTCGTCTATCAATTATCGAGTTCAATTTGTTTTCGTCGATTACACTAACTCGTGAAGCTTACTACGGATGACTTTTATGAATATATCGTACGTGTTACACAAGAGTTTTTAAAACTTCATTGGTATCGTATAGTGAGATACAACGAGGCATAGTCCTTGGTCTCGCCAAAGGTCTCATTAAAGAGCGAAGTTTATTAACCGTTTGAGCGTCGGACGACGCGATCGCGCTCCTTCTAAAATTCATTGCCAGAAAGTGCCAATTAGTTGGCCCGTAGAGTCGAACTGATTGCACGATCAGATTTCGTGTCTTTACTGCTTAACGATCGCGCCGTCTGACATTTTTCGACCGTATTTCTGCAGACAACTGAACTTGAACTTGATTGCCGATTACCGTACTTGAACTATTGAACTTCAATTTGATCGCCCGGGTTGCTAGTCACTAAACCGTGATCTCAGAGTGCTCTTATATAGCGAGATCTTCATCTGGCCTTCCAAAGGACTCTGAAGAGTCGCGAAGTGGAGAACAGAGCAGGAAGCAAGCGGAAAGTTTCCAGGATTTTTCGTTCATATGAATGATTCGCGCGGACTGACGAGATCTCGTCAGGATTTCTGAAAATCATCTGGGATTGGAAATTCCCTCTGAGACGGAAAAATGTGTGAAAATTCCCAATTTGGTATGCTAAGTCTAGAGCACGTCCATGTCTTAAATAATATATATATATATCGTTGGTCTTAACAATAATTAACTATTCAAATACCTGTGTAACTTTCGCGATGTGTATGTATATAACTTGTACATTTCGTCTCGAATCATGCTAATCGTATGTTATTACAATACTAATGAAGTTTCAGAAAGATTTCGCATAATATACATACAAGATTTTAATAACAATTGTTCAAATGCTTTATATATTTTGTGTAGGTTTAAACGTGAGCCTAGAAGTAATCGAATTCATGGACACGTATTTCTACTTGCGACATAACAGTCTTGGACCGAATAACTCGAGGATAAGGGAAATACTTGACATCGATAGAGGACGATAACGAATTCAACAAACACTCAAAAGATAAGATGTTCACACGTAATAAAATACAATTTAATCCATGGCTCGACACCGATCCATTGTAAACTGGCACGTGATACGATTCACGTCAAAAGAATACAACAAAAAGAAAGTAATAACGTCTACGGACACCACCGAACGTAACAGTTTCGTACGCGAAATCTGTCTCTGATATTTCCAGCGATATATCACTGGACCATTTGCGAACGTGCATTATCGTGCATTATTTCCTAACTAGGAAACACAGACCACTTTCACTCGTACGTTTCGTGATTAACTCGATCGTGTCCGTGCATTTTGTCACTTGGTTTAAAATTCTCAAACCGCGGTAATCGCGATCGTTGTTTGCCGAAAATACAGCGTGCCGTGAGAACTATCAATTAAAGTTTCCGTACACATAGAGAGCAGAACACGCTCACCAGTCGAACGGCCGCGCCATTTCGCTATTCGTTCGAGTCGAATTTTCGTTGAACCAAACGGAACAATGGATTGATCTTACTTCGACACTTTCATAAGTTGTTAGGCCACGTACTGGTACGTCGTTTACATTAAAAATTGATATTTGGAAGTTGTTTACGTCGCAAGCGTGATCAAACATCAGTTACATGCATCGATTTATATTTATCGCGATATGCAATGTTAACAACGACGAGACAGTGTCTACAGTGTAACAATAACAAAGTACAACAAGTAATTAAGTGCAGGCATTCCTGCACGTGTTCACTGGATCAAAAAAAAAAAAAAACGAATCAATTTTACATACCTTGTTTTTAGGTGACATCGTGCGATACGGATGCGTCCTGTTTGAATGAAGATGAGTACACCCTCTCGGTGAGTGTGAAAGCGAATGAAAAAGAAAGAAAAAAAAAGGAGAGAAAGAGAGATGGCGGGTCTCGCGCCACCTGAGTGGACAGCGTCCAGCTGCGGTACGAGGAACAAGCGATATGAAAATGCGCGCTGCTCAACCACCGGCTGACTTATCGCATCGTAGTCGTCGAGTCCATCCGATTCCCCACTCTATGAAACATCCATCTCCCTCTGTACGTTCTATCGTCTCGTTTTGCTGGATGCCTCCCTCTTTGTTTCTACGATTTCTCCCTCTATACTCCTATCCTTCAGTCGGCTAGCTGTCTCTTCGTTCCACGCAAAATCGACTGTCTTCCTTCCGCTACCAGGTTCACGCAGGCATCCACGCGATGCGATGTCTCACGCGCGCGGACACAAAACGCGCTATTGCCGGCCTATCGATAGGTACAAAGGTTCTAGCTGTGTGCACGCCCTGATGTTCCAAATATGCGCAAGATATTACGGTTGGATGAAGATCTTCTATAGAGCGGCCGCGATATATAGTCTTTCAAAAGCGAACATCCATGCGATTCAACTGCATGAGTAATGCAGTGACGGAATGATGAAAGAAAACGATAGGAACGAAGAGGCAGACCTATGTAAAAGAATAACAAGGAAATTTTAAATCTCGCTTTCGTTCAGAAATGGGATACGGATTCGAATACGGATCAAGCGGAGGTTATTTTCTAAATTAAACAGTTCCGTGTGTTTCGTCGTGAAAGGAGTTCTAACGCAGATGCGCGAACACGTTTCTGTTTTATGACGAAAATAGAGTAGCAAATCACAGCGTTCGGCTCACCCATTTCACGTGTTTCGAACGTCCAAGCTTCTACGGTGATTCTTCTATTGTCTTGCCGTACAAATGCAAACTGAATCACACAAAATAAAGCCTACAAAAATCAAAGAACTTGAAGCGAAGAAAAAAAACAAATTATGCGTGTAAATTGGCAAAACATGCTGAGAGAAGAGGAACGAAAAAGGACAAGAGGATGAAAGAGAGACTCACGATGTTATTGGCCGTAGGTTTCGCCTTGATTTGCAGGCCATCATCGTCACCGATCTGCTCCCCAATCTGTTCGCGGCTACTAGCGGGGCCCATCTCGGCGCCGCGGCGCCTACCCTAGGTACGGTTGTCACTATCTTCGAACGAAATTGAAACAACCACGGCTCCGCGATCCCGCGTCCCCGGTGTACGAGGAACCGATGCGAGATTAGAGCTATCACCAACCGGATGACACCTCCTACGGGCGGTCCGGTGCGCCCCCTTTTCAATTATAAGCTCTCCATTAGCGTTTTATGAACAATCCTGGAAGCTGTAGCTGCTCGGTGACAGCCTCTTCCGGACGATTCGCCGCGTCCTTCTCTCTTCCCTTTTTCCGGTTCCTCTTTCTCTCAGTCCATCGGTGCTACAGTGTACGATTAATGCTCTGAAGATAAAAGAAACGGACGTTGCTCTCGTTAGAAGAAACGATCGTCGAAGGATAATTCGGTGCGAATAGACGACGACGACGGTCGTATGTCAGTCGGGTCAGCCCTTCGTCCCCGGTGTTCCTCGTTACGATGAATCCGTCGACGCGACCGCCACCACTGGCACCAATTTCAGATCGTTCGAACCGTTGACGACGACGACGACGATGACGACGACGACGACGAGGAGGATGTAGCTTATACCTCGCGCACGACCTAGTCCACGGTATTTCGATCCACTTTTCAGGAACCTGCTACGTACCGCCTCCCCCGGTCCGTTCCGTTTGATCGTCCACGTTCCAGCGTGAA
The DNA here is from genome assembly GCA_032399605.1 of Melipona beecheii. Lineage (NCBI taxonomy): Eukaryota > Metazoa > Arthropoda > Insecta > Hymenoptera > Apidae > Melipona > Melipona beecheii. Next base: position 3,416,465 of record JAUCMO010000501.1, on the reverse strand, counting down.
ACTGCGTGGAAACAACCACCGTTCGTCGCTGCTGTTGGTGCAAGTGAATTTACAGCGGAACTAGATGACAGAGAATGGGAAAATCCTGTTGGAAAGAATTTCCTCGCAGACGATCCCGCCGCGGGTGGGTAGCGCCGCGGCGCCCCGGGATCAATAAAACGACCGCCCGGCCGTCGCCTTTCCTAGGTCCTGCCTGCCTGCCTGCCCGTGATCTCTCCCGGTCTCGCGACGCTAGATGTCGCGACGCATATCCCCCTCCCCCGTCGCTCTTTGTACAGCGGCCGCTGAACGCGCCGGATCTACGCGCGACACGCAAGCGCGATCTTCTTTGGCGCACGCCCCCACGTGGTCTCTCGCCACGAGTTTGCGCAGCACGATTATCGATGCGATAGTCGGTATTGCATGCGTCTTATACATCTGCACTCTTTCCTCCCTCTGTTTTCCTTTCTTCCGTTTCATCTGTCCCTTTATGATGCGGGGTAACGAGACATACTGATTTCCCCGAACCACTATTTCTGTTTACATCGCGATTTTTTTTTTCCACTTGCCGCGGGAATCGATGACTGAACTTGGGGTTTTCATTTTGTATTCCACGACTCGTGGCTCGCGTTAATCTTCTTCGTGACATTTAGTTGTATGCTATGGTCTCTCAATTTTTTAATGTAAAATTGAAGCTAAAGTCGCATTTATCCTTTCACGTTCCTCTCGAGAGTTCAAGGGGAATTTAAAAGGATTTGTTTTCTTCGTGAAGTTGAATCTTCGATTTGATGTTTGGAACAATTTCTTATAAAATAATATACTTACATACTTACCTAGGTTTCGATAACGATTCGATAATTATAATTTAAGATATTCGTGTAATTAAATAAAAGTTTTGCAAATAAAAACGCTGAATTTTCTCTTGAAAATGGAGATACTATAATGTCGTCGCAACCTTCTGCCATTGCACTTTATGTATTAACTATTTGCATTAAATAAAGTGCTTCGGATGAATCTCTAAATTAAAAAAAAAAAAGGAAAAGTATTTTGCGTTCAGTCATCGTTTCCTCGAAATGTAAAGTAAACAAATATCGTGTCTATTTTATAGAAATCATTTGCATAATTGGTTCAATTACTCGGAAAATACTTGTACGCTCGACGTACGTATAATTGATTTCCTACTGTTTCGTACGTTATCCCGCACAATTGCATTTATTTTGTAGCTGCATAAGGCAGATCGATATTCGACAGTTTTCAGAGTCACGAACGCTATGGATATTTCGTCATTGTGATAGCGGTACAATCGTAAAATATGAAATTCGTGTCCTTCGGCCGGAAGGCAAGCTGCACTGCGTTTGAATATTTTAATTCCCGTTAATCTGGAATATGAACGAAGAGAAATTCCATTCTCATTAACAAAATTTGAGCTCATCGAAGTCACGCTCCGGACAGTCACGCGCTTAATTCATGCGAATGAATTTTTGCGAATCCCGCAACTGTTTTATCACTTGTTTTGCGACTGCGCTCATTTCGTTTTTGTTCGATGTCGCGATGTCTTCTATTCTACTGATCGGCAGGGTGTTGGTCAGGTCTTGAATATACTTGGGATTCATTAGACCGTATGTCATCGACTGCAGCACGCGCAGACAAAGAAACTGTGTCTCATCCGGTAACGAGTTGTTCCTCAAATAACAGTCTAACACGTCGCTTACCCGCGACTCGAAAAGATGCTGCAGTCCAGTTTTATTCATACTGACATTGTAGAATATCATCAGCATCAATCTGTGACAAACATTCGAGCGATTAAGAAAATTGTCAATTATATAGCCGTCACTCGCGAGAGTTACCTCTTTAGAGACAGAGAGCCTTGCGAAAGTGGCAACGTGGGCATGAGTTTCACCATTTTCTGTACGAAAGCTCTGCCATTCGTATCGGTGATCAAAAATTCACGTCCCTCAGGTGTTGCAGATATATTCGTTACAATGCCTAATAATCCAATTATAAATTGATATTCAACGTTGCATGTAGGGGGGAAAGCATTTCGATAAGTGTTTATAAATGCGACGAAACTTCCGTCCGTTATCGATAAAAATTCGCCGATCATATGCTGAAACTATAGTAGAGTAATTAACGCGAAGCTATTCGTTGAGTATTCCAGAAGCAAAAGTATTTACCCCGGAAAGCCAAACATCGACAATTTCCGGAAATCGAGATGCACGCCATGTTAAATTTCCTAAGACCGCTCCCAAAGTCGCGCAGTATGTACTTTGATTCAATATCTACAGAAATAATGAACATGCCTATTAACGTAATGCTAATGAATACTTTGTAAATTAAATTATGGTCGAATCACTTGTTCTCTCAGGTATTTTATTTCTTCCTGTGCCTTTTTGTTTCTATTTATTTGTTGTTGCAGTTGACTCTGTAATTGATCACACTTCATGTTCAGAGCTGAAATTTTCTCTTTTTCTTCTGTAAAAGTCAAAAACGTTAATTAACGAAATGTTGTTAATTTAAATTAAAAAAAAAAATGATACGTATACCCTTATTTGTTTGATCAAAAATGAGATCCTGAATTTTTTCATCATTTTCTATATTTAGTTTTTCCAAGTCTAAATCTAATCCGGAATTCACGAGCGCTTGAGGAACGTCGGTTATAAATTTATGGATGCTTCTTTTGACGATGTCCAGGGTATCCTCCACGGAAATCTGAAAAATTATTACGCGGATGTAGATTTACCTAGCGTCATTTCCGGCAGCATTTCATATTCCACAAATCGCAGAATATATAGAATGATTGATGTTAATCATTCTTTAAACATCAGAGAAATATCAAACGAATGTGAACTAACCAAAAATTGTTGTTCGTCTTTTAGATTTGCTTGTTCTTCTTTAGTATCCTTGTCCATGATTATTTCATAGAATTTCGTGTTGATGCAAGTAATTCCCATATATGTTTAGCGAATTGATATCAATGAAAATATTTTCAGCATGTTGAGACGACTATCGTAATCTGCATGAAATGTAAATTGTTACAAAAGGTGCGAAAATTTAAACACCAGCGCGGTACAGTTTAAAACATGTACAATAAGTACTCACTGATAGTTGATTCGTACGTGTATTTTATATAATTCTTCTATTATTATCTTCGATAGTTATGTCGCGATTCCTCGAGATTTAAAAAAAAAGGACAAAAATGTAATATATTGCTGCAAGGGAACAACAGATTTCATGAAAAAAATTAAATTGATAATAAAAGTAAAAATGAAAACTCTGTACATTACTATATGTAGTTCTTTGAAGTTCCGATATAGATGTAAATACTATATAATAAATATTACGTTTTACATTTATATATATAATTTAAAAAAATATTTGTTTAAAAATATAAATTTATATTGGTCATTCTATGAAACATGCTTAAATCGTAAAACATGCTTCGTTGTAAATCAATCATAATACAATTGACGCATTTATTTAGCGTGGTGTGCATTTTGTGCATCTCGGAACGCTATAGCGTGTGCGCGTTTCGCTGTTATGATGCAAAAAAAAAGCGTTAATTATAACCTTACGATTAAAAGCCCTTTTATTTTTAAACTAACTGGAATCTCATTAGAAGGTATTACTGTAATCTGAGTAAAACTACGTGTAAGTTGAAAAATTATATCGATTAATATTTTCATGTGTTAGAATTTAATTCATGAATCGTCATATGTACGATGGTTTTCAACTGTACGATATATTGTGCAAAATTTTATTCATTGTGCAGTGTGAACAATAATATAATATTCGATTCATTTTCATTTTTTTTTTTGTGGAAATAATTATAGTTGTGATTTTATAATTACGATACAATTAAAAGTTGATGACACAGCTAATGCATTCAATCGTTATGTAACGTAATGATATTTTGAAGCTGTTATTAATTTTTAGGTGTAAAATGAAGTTTTCAGAAGGAGACGAAGTGCTTGTCAAACATCCAAGTACTGATAGATATCATAAAGTTAAAATATTAGGTATGAGAGGTGAACGGTATAAGGTACAATTTGAAACAGGCATTGAACAGTATGTTCATCCAACTGATATTAAGGTATTGTTCTTATTAAGCTTATTCTGTATGTCATAAATGATATTCTGTATGTCATAAATATAACTTTCTCGAAATTTTAGATAAATAGGCCATCGCGAAGTACAACAAGAGCTAGTAGTAGAGGTAGAAAAAGTCCTACCAGACATTCATCAGCCAAAAGATCTCCACATAGACGTTCAGCTGGAAGATCTCCATCTGCAAGTAAACAATCAACTAGGAACCAAAAGTTTGCAAAAATTACTCTATCACAGATAGAAATACCTGGAGGTAAATATAATAAATCTGCATATGATCTCAATAATTTGATACTTTCGTACACATAATATATAGATAATGATGTCATCAGTAAGAAAAATGTAAATGATGATGAATATGCTGTTGAATCAATGCCTCTTCAATCACGATTGAAGGAATTAAGCACAGCAACGCGTAGATCAACAAGACTGTTATCTAGTACGCTAAAACCTGAATCAGACCATAAAATGGTTTTGTTAACAAGAAATATTAATCGAGCTGTCTCACTTCCTTTAGAAAGGAAAAGTCAAATGCACGATTTTAGCATTGACATAAAAGAAAGAGGCCATTCAGTACAAAAAGATCAAGTAAAACTTTTATGTATAATTTATTAATATAGATTAAAACGAACGTTTTATATATATTTATCAATATTTGATTTCAGGATTTGTTAAAAACGTTAAATTATGAAGAAAATGTAGATACAGATCCACAAATATTAGAAAAACGGAAAAAGGAAATCAGCATGGTTAGTGAGCCACAAGAATGGGGTGGATGGCTTGGAACTCTTTTTCTTATAATTTTATCACCCATGATTGTAATACTACCGCAATTAATGTGTACAAAAGATGAATGTATATTTGGATATCCTAAGATACCAACAGATATAACATTATATATAAATTTAAAATCTTTTACCGCGTATTTATGTTTCTTTTTATTTGTAATAATTTTTTCGACTCTACCGATTGGCCGAAAAATTGATGGACCACATACTAGAATTGGAAGAATACAATATCGTTTAAATGGTAATATTACTTATTATTTAAATTATTCTATTTAAATATAAGTTATTTGATTAAAATTATTTTCTTTTTTCAGGTTTTTTATGTGGCCTTTTATCAGTAATCATATTTGTTGTATGTATATATGAGGAACTAGAAATCATTGATTTTATCACACAAAATTCTGTACAATTTTCAATTAGTGGTTGGATTCTTGGAACAATTTTATCATTGTTGTTATTTGTAAAAGGAAGCAGAGCTCCTGTAGCTAATTTAAACATACACGGATCTACTAACAGTGTGATATATAACTTTTGGCAAGGAAGGGAAATAAATCCACGAATTGGTCCTGTGGATTTTAAAATATCTCTCTTCCGGACTTCTATGATAGCGATAGTAATAATTTTTTTAAAAAACTTGTTTATTTATAGAAATGTATATTGTAAGATATTGATGATTTTATTCAAATTACAGATTCTTATAAACTTGTCCATTGTGATGAAAAAAATTGAAGAAACGGAAACTTATAGTTTAGAGTATCTTAATATAGGGGTTTTATTAGGTGCATTACTGCAGATAATTTATGCAATAGATGCGCTCTTTTTTGAATCTACAATACTGACGACTTTTGAAGTAATGTACGAAGGGATAGGTTACATGTTATGCACCGGCTATATGATGTACCCATTTTTACCAACTCTTACAACAAAATACATGCTGTATCATAAGTAAGTATTGAGACTAAAAACTAGTAGTACATTATGTAATTGAAATTTTATTGGGACGTTTTTTTCAATTTCAGAATACAATTTACTTATCTATTCGTCTTTCCTCTACTTGCATTTATAATTGGATATTTGCTATATAGAATTAGCAATTCACAAAAGAATGAATTTAGAAGGAATCCTTTATCTCCATCATTAATGCGTAAATATAAAGTCATCCTATATGCAAATTAACATTAAACTATAAAATTTACTTTTTATATTATTTTTACATTTATATAGATTTAGAAACTATACCGACTGTCCGTGGTAAGAAGCTCATAGTATCTGGATTATGGGGTCACGTGAGACATCCAAATTATTTAGGTGATATAATAATATGGTGGTCAATATCGAGTATAAGTTTAGCATGTGATATTTTGCCTTATTATTATGCAATTATGTGCTCAGGATTATTGATGCACAGAGCAATAAGAGATAATGAACGGTGCAAAATACGTTATGGTTTAGCTTGGGAGCAGTACACGTCGCGTGTTAAGTACATGATTTTACATCGTATATTTTAGAGTATAATATGTATAAAATATTAGCAAAGGTACCTTTAGATACCAAAATATGTTACAAAGTTGTACCTTTAAGAATTGCAATGCTCATTATTTTCTAGTATATTTCAATCATATTAGGATTATATAGAGTCTATATCTACACACATACACATGTAGGGTCCAAATTAATGGAGTATAAAACCAAAAGGAATAATCATAACATTTATTACTAAATTTAAGCACATCATTTTTTAAAATCTTTGACGCAGTGAATAGAGTGTGATTATCAACAAACAAAAAAATATATTTTAAACAAAATTTAGAAATATTGTTGATATATAAAGTATATTATATAATATAAAGTATATTTCTATAATAAAGACATTAAAATAAGAATTTTTATACTTTTTATATGAGAATGTACAGCGGACAAATAAAAAATTTTTTAATAGCTGTAATATTAAAATTATATAATTTCTTTTGCAATAAAATGTACAATCTTTTATAAAACTAAGTTTCAATAAATAAGATATGCAATGAATCACAAAAGCGTTTGTACACTTAGCACAAAAAAACTTTTATGTGTATATTTTGTATGTTTCTAAAATATCTTGAAATTTTATTAGCATTGTCATCAGATATGATTTCTACAATCATACTGCAAACTTGTATTTAATAAAAAATTAATATGTATATATGTAGTGTGAATAGTTTAGGTACATGTATAAGTGTTAAAGATGATCTCACTGAATGTTAAAACTTATTAATATTGTAGGTGGTTGACTGTATACCTTCGTGAATTATTGTATGTATTTTTTGTATCTTTTACTACATCTGAAATACAATGTTTTGGGAAGAAATAAATTACGTAATTTTTTTCATAGTCATCATCTAGTGTGACGTATGTAGTAGTAAAAGTATCACCTACAAGCGGGAGACTATATGTTGCAGTGATTTCTATTTATCTTAAAATGGCAAGTTTTTTTGGTGAAGTAGTATTTCCAGTTTCGCGAGCGTTTTGGGACGATGAAGATGAAAATAAAGAAACTGAATCTTCAGTTAATCAACCGTATGTTATATTTCGTTAAACCTAACCTAGGTATATTCAAGAAATTTCAAATATTATATTTTTTATATACATTTTAGCGAATTTTTTATTCGATGGTTAAAAGAAAAACCATCCAGTATCGATACTTTAATTGTAATCGAAGGTGAAATGTTAATTGGTAATATATATTTATTTAATTAGTCAGTGGTATTAATATTTTGAGCATGTTATTAAATGTTTTTAATGATAGATTTTTCAAGAGAATGCCTGTGCCCAAATTCACAAGAAATATGTTTTGTGGAAGATGAAAAACAGAAAAAAATGTATACAATTTATCAAATTAATGATGAGCTTCATATAGGTATTGTGTCTTCATGTTTTGATGTAAAGTTGTCAGGCAAACTTGTAGAAAAAGTAAGGAAATTTACCTGAAATTTACCTATTACTTAATACTAATAACTTGCATTAATTTTATTAAATTCGTTAGATAAGTGATATTATATCAAGTGCAAAAAATACAATTTGCATAACATGTCGTCATATATCACACTATAAAAACAAGAATATACCAAAAGTACCATCTTTCTTAAGAATGTTGACTACAGCAAGTGGGAAGAATATTTGCAAGTTAAAAGAACCATATTTAGAGCAGCCAAATATTATATATGGAGTAACAGCAGGAGGTTAATATATATATTCAAATGATACAAAATATATTAATATGTCTATTAATAAATTTATATATGTTTCAGTATTGTCATATGCTCAAATTATGGAACTACCTTCAGTTTTATATGTTTTATATACGGATAGTTTTGTACTAGACTCATTATCTGCAGAACCGCTTTTAAAATTATTAACAAATTATACACTACTACATAATGTTACATTTTCTGGAAAAGACTTCTTCAATAAAGGCAATCTTTACATGTGAAACTTTGGATAATTTTCCCTTTTATATTTGTATTTTCTTATCTAAATTAGAAATTAAAATAAGTAAATATTGATAATACAAAAGCTTTATAATTAAATACTATTGTCAATTATGAACCTTACATATTTACAATATTTACAAGATTTTAAGTATTATTTTTATGATAATGCTAACTTAGTATCTAATAATGACACACGCAAACAAAAATATTTGATATAAATTTGTATGTGTTAAGGTTGTGGGGGATAATATGTACGTGGTGCAGGTGCTGAAGGTACTGGATTATTTGGAGGAAAATATGTCGCGTTTGTTGGATAAGGATATGGTTGAAATGGTGCTGGTGTTGTAGTAGGTGCTGGTGGCGCAGGTCTGATGGTAGCGGAAGTACCCATATGATGCATTGGTGGGACAATGTGATTCATTGTATTTACAGGAGGTGGAGGTACAGAAACATTTGCTGGTGGAAATGCTGGAGGATAATTGATATTACTAGGTGCAAAATTGGCTGGATACGTTGGGAAATGTGTTGGCACATCCATTGGTTTAATTGCTTCTGAGGTATCTGTAGTTAAGCATCCATTTGCGGAGACTGCAGCTGTCTCAACTTTAATAGTTTTTCCTGGTGTAACTATAATTTGACATCAGTAAGATATTTTTGCATTTGTTATAAAATAAAATAAATATTTTTGTTGTTGTTCATACCATTGGGCGTTGTAGATGCTGATTCTGTGGGAGGTGCTGTTATAGTTCTGTCTCTGCAAGGCTCATTAGATGGTGTTAATGGTGGTGAATCTGGTGGCTTTGTATTATTTGCTTGTGAATACAAATCTAATACTTGATGACATATATCTGCAAAAGCAAAAAATTATATATACATATATATAAATCACATATTTTTCATACTTATATATTTTAAAAAATAGGTCTTTTTTGAGAACCTTCTAGAAGATCCATAGTTATATCTTCAACAAACATATCCCACCAACGTAAATGTTTTGGTAATCTTCCATTCCAATCTACTACTTCGAATTTGCTAAGTTTTCCTGCCAAGTACATAAGGGCAACAGCAATAATTTCTGGTTCCCATTGTAATGACAGTGTTGTACATAAACTACAATTTTAAAAAAATTATACTGGATTATATTGGTTAGTTAAATTGATTCAAAAATAGTAACAAAATGTATTGTGGAATTTAGATTGATACATTGCGTAGTTTTGAAACTGTCATAACATCGAATGTTTTGACGTTGCGCACACGTGTGTATGCATGCGTGCGTACGTGTAACATTATTTATCAATGATTACAACCAATCACTTTAAAAAAAGTCAGAAGAACGATAAAAACAGTCGAAGCCATTTAAATGCAAAAGATAGTTTAACCATTTCAATGTTAATGATCGCGTCTTCCATACTATTAGCAAAACAACAGAAGAGCGCGATGGTACTCCAATATTCAAACGATTAAAGGTAATCGTCTGTAATACAAAAGCAGAACAATAAAAAATGAAATCAGTCAAACAATCAATATTAGGTGATAGCGAAGTCAAAGAGTCAAGTCAAAAATATGTAAGTTAAAACTGAATAATAAAATCAATATTAATTATTAATCTGCACTACTGCACTACAATAATATTTTCATTAACCAGACAACATACCTGTCATTAACAAATGTCCAAGCCATTTGAACCATTTTTTGTAATTTATTTTTATCACCTGCAATATACCATTGATATTTTTATTATATCGTTTTATTATTTATTATTTGTTAAATATGTAGAATTTCAATACCTTTAAGGCATTTTGCATATTTTAACAAGTAACTGTATGGATGCTCAACTTGCAAATCAAACTTTATAGTTTGTAACAAAATTCTTTCTAATGTTATGACTTCCTCCTAAATAATTTATAGAAAGATTACTTTACATTTATTTACGAGATTACCTCACAAATATGTATTGTATGTAAAACAGATATATTACTAATCTACCTTCGGATCTTCTCCAAATGTCATAAATTTTTGTTCAGTTAACAAAGACTTTGCAGTCTTGATTATATCTTTACATTTTTTGGGAGTTTCTTCTACTTTGCCTGCTAGTAATAAACAACAGCATGCAGTCACCTGTGTAACGTTTATAAAATGTATAAGATTTACTTTCCTCAGGTTAAGATATTTCATATTTATCACTAAATACTCACATATCTTGGGAAATTTTTAAACGAATGAAACATGTAAAACCTATGAAAATAAACAACTCCAGTTGCCATTGTATTATATCCTAAATCCATTTTTGTGCCTGTGTCAATAATAAATCTTGCGCCCTCTTTCCTGTATCTGCATTCTGTTTCGTAATCAATTCCATCTTGAATGGATGGTGTATTTCGTAGTTCTTTTTTCTCATAATACCAGCATGGCATTTTTATTGTTCTTGAAAACAAAATAACACACATGAGAAAACTTCATATAAATAAATGGCACTTCACTGAGGTTATACCACTTATACTGCGAGAAATTTTTTCCATGTCAAATATAATTACATACAGATGACGATTTGATAATTTACTTGACATATTATCATAAAATCATTACCTAACGAGAAGAAATGCTAAGCAATTATATTATTTCATGAATCTCAACATAGGTTAGGACAACTGCCAGCGTTTCAAGTCCTTTCTTTTTTCTTTCACTTGTTTCAGCGTTTCTTATCACAAACGCGTATAACTCGTTCATTCAAGAAAATTTAAAAAACTTATTATATTAATATTTTTGAACTGTTCATTATAAACAAGAATCATTCACAAGCTATGCATGAATTACGAATACGCTCCGTTGCAATTCGACATCTATATGTAAAAATGAGAAACATTATTTTATATATGTTTATATATAAAGTTGTACTTACCACTTGTTGGATGTCAGGAATATATTTTCTATGTAAACGTGTTTCACAACAAATAGAACAAATACTCCGTTTTATACTCTGTTTCTAAGTGAGATTTGTTACAACACACTATATACTATACTAAAAACAAATCAAGTAAAATTTTTATTAAGAAGATTAAAAAAAATTGATTTTTTGTATATCATCGAGTGATGTGATATAAAACTTATAGAACTACATTGATATAAGACAGTTAATTCAATTATAAAACAGTTGTACTTCTTCATTAATGTTGGTTCCAATATATTATTATCACGTTATATATTATCTATATCTGTCCAATACATTTTCTTAGTTTATTTTGTCTTGTTTGTTGACAAATCGATAAGATACATGTGAAGGTGACTTGTTAGGCCAGCAATATAGAAACGTAAAAAAAAGATAATCGTTATAAAGGACATCGGTTTTTAGTATTAGATCAACAAGTTTTGCTAAATAAGTTTTACTAAACGCGGTATCTGCCTTGTTGAAAATATTTCACATTTTACTTATATCAGGTGATATATCTACGCATGTACATTATTTCGAAAATATTTACGCGCTTTTTTATATTTTTATACATGCATAGTGAAATTTCGTTGAAAAACAGCCATTTCGCCTAGCTTTATTTAAAGCTACGAAGCAGGTGTTTCCGGTTCGCGTCAGAGATCTGGTTTTGAATGCCTTTAGTTTAACGTGTTATCTGTGGTCAATACTGAAGTATATATCATAGATGCGTCTGTCAATTTACCGCGAATTCCCGTAGCGCATTACGTTCCTTCGAGTGATTTATGTTGTGCCATTGTAACGTAACTAAATGTTAAATTTATGACGGCCGCACACGCGAGAATATTTTACGAGAACATTTACAACTTCACAGATAATAACACAACGTCAAATATAATGCCGTTGGCGAATTTGACAGTTCCTTGGTCCGAGCAACATGTAACCGAAAAGGTAATTATTTTTATAATTGCTGAACAGACCGATCGATGTTGAAGAACGTTCCGATCGTGGTTTGTTAATTGTTTGTAAACTCGTGTATTGTAAACAATTTAATCCTTCAGCAAGATGTAGATATCCTTCCATCAGAGTCTCAAGAGGAAGTAATGATAACTCAAGAAAATGTGATTGAACCACCTTCGAATGGGTGCTCCGAGACACATGAGATAGAAGTGCGTGAGATAGTTAGGGATGGGCATGAAAAAGCAGATCCATCTCAATTTGAACTGCTCAAAGTTTTGGGCCAAGGATCCTTTGGAAAGGTATTAAATGTCATAATAAATGAAATACAATTGTAAATGTAATTGAATGCAATTTCCTCGCTAATGAAAATTCCCATGTTAATTTATTAGGTATTCCTAGTGAGAAAGGTTGTTGGAAAAGATAGTGGGACTCTTTATGCTATGAAGGTGCTAAAGAAGGCAACATTGAAAGGTGTTTAACATGTTAAATGCACGAGGATAGCTCTGAAGGTTTTAAATGAAAACATTGATTTTAAGTATAAAATACAAAAATTTTTAAGTATAAGATATGTTCAGAGTCTATATTCCATTTTTTGTTTTAAACACTTCATAAAGAAAATTTTCAGAGCAATTCTTTCATATTAAAAATTCTTTCTTTTTTTTTTTTTTTTTTTAATGTTATTTAATGTTGCAATATTATTTCAGTTCGCGACAGAGTTAGGACAAAAATGGAGAGAAACATATTAGTGGATGTTGAGCATCCATTCATTGTTCGGTTACATTATGCATTCCAAACAGAAGGCAATCTCTATTTAATTTTGGACTTTCTAAGAGGTGGTGATCTATTTTCAAGATTAGCTAAGGAGGTACATAGTATTAATAGTTTTATTACGTTTTCATAACTGATTTATGTTATTATTATGATTATTGTTTTAGGTAATGTTCACTGAAGATGATGTAAAATTTTATTTAGCTGAACTTGCTCTTGCATTGGATCACATACATAAGCTTGGAATTATTTATAGGGATCTTAAACCAGAAAAGTTTGTATCATGTCATTTCTCGATAATTCAAATATTACAAACTGTATAACTTTTAATATTTACTTTATTTATAACAGTATTTTGCTTGATACTGAAGGTCATATTTCTTTAACCGATTTTGGTCTAAGTAAACAGCCTTTAGATGATTGTAAAGCATATTCATTTTGTGGTACTATAGAATATATGGCACCTGAAATTGTAAATAGGAAAGGGCATTCATTTGCTGCAGATTGGTGGAGTTTTGGTGTTCTTATGGTTAGTTGCATAGGAATGATATGTTGTGTATAATGGTATATATACATTAGATTACTATTTACTATTAGACTATTTAAACAAATTTTTAATTTTTAGTTTGAAATGTTGACTGGAGCGCTTCCATTTCAAGGTGCAAACCGTAAAGAAACAATGACACAAATATTAAAAGCAAAACTCGGAATGCCACTTAACATTTCACCGGAAGCACAGGCGCTTCTCAGAGTATTGTTTAAAAGAAATCCTGCAAATAGATTAGGCTCTGGTATTCATTTATAAGATTTTTTTAAATTACAAAGATAGTTATCCTGTTATATTCATTCCTTATTTTTATTTATTTCAGGTGGAATAGAAGAGATAAAAAATCACGTGTTTTTTGCGACAATCGATTGGGATGCACTTTACAGGAAAGAAATAAAACCGCCTTTTAAACCAGCTGTTAGTCAAGATGATGATGCATTTTATTTTGATAGTGAATTTACATGTAAGACGCCTAAAGGTAGTATAAATTACATAATTAAATACTATTTATATTATAAATGAGTAAAATTATTATGACATTTTAGATTCTCCTGGGGTACCACCCAGTGCCAATGCTCACGAATTGTTTCGTGGATTTAGCTTTGTTGCACCATGCCTTCTTGAGGATCATTTAAAAACTCCTGAATATAAAAACTGTGATAGTCTTAGTGCAACTTTCCCGACTTACGTGAGCCCCATTTCCGTAACTGACGAATACGAGTTTAAACAAGAGATTGGCAAAGGAAGCTACAGCACTGTTTATTTAGCTGTTCATAAAGCTTCCAAGGCAGAGTATGCTGTGAAAGTAATTGAAAAATCAAAAAGAGATCCGACAGAAGAAATAGAAATTTTACTGAGATATGGAAGACATCCTCATATTGTAACTTTAAAAGCTGTTCACGAGGATGATAAACGAGCTTATCTCGTACTAGAATTATTACGCGGTGGAGAATTACTTGATCGATTACTACAGAGGCGTAATCTTACGGAAAAAGAAGCAGCCGAAGTAATGTACACAATAGCTAGTGTAGTCAATTATCTTCATGAAAATGGAGTAATTATCTATTTATGCAATACCTTTTTCATTTTATATTTTATTATTTATGTTTATTGATTAATTGGCTTATGTAATCAATAGGTCGTTCACAGAGATTTAAAGCCATCTAATATATTGTATTCAAAGTCGGGGGCTGATCCATCGACACTTTGTTTATGCGATCTTGGTTTCGCGAAACAGTTACGAGCAGAAAATGGTTTATTAATGACTCCTTGTTATACTGCGAATTTTGTAGCGCCAGAAGTGTTGAAACGTCAGGGATATGATGCAGCATGTGATATTTGGTCACTTGGCGTTTTGCTATACATTATGTTAGCTGGGTAATTAGTAGACTAGATTTCATAAAATTATAAAATAAAACTTAAAGAACGTAAATATTTAGGTACTAGGTTATATTTTTATATATTTTAGATATACACCATTTCGTAATAGTCCAGGTGATAGTGCAACAGACATATTAGATCGTATTGGGCCTGGTTATATTGACGTTGAAAGCGGAATATGGTGTCAAATTTCAAATGAGGCTAAAGAACTCGTTAAAAGAATGTTACACGTTGATCCTAATCGGAGGCCTACTGCAGCTGCCATATTAAAATATCCGTGGATTGCCAATCGTCATCGTCTTCCACAGAAAGTATTACCTGATAGTATTAGGGATCCTCACAGCCTAAAGGTATACAATATTCCCTATAGATGTACATTAAAAGTAATCAAATTAACAACATAAATAAATATATGAGTCAAATTAACAATATCTTTTTAGAGAGCAGTAGCAGCCACATATAGAGCGATGTCTAGTAGTCCAAGATCACCTCATATTGGTCCTGTTGTCATGTCTGAATTGGCACGACGAAGAACACAAGCCAAACCTACTGGCCCTACTGAAGTTTAAAATGATATTATTTCTATCTCGAAGAAAAAGATATGAAAAATTACTACTTACGCACGTGATAACGTATATGACAAGACTATATTTTGTTGATATAAATCTAGTATTATTTGTGCAATGTTCAAATGTAGCTAGTAATGTTCTGGCTACATTATATAAAAATTATAATTTTATAAGAGTTATTGATATAACTTGCATCACTAAAATCATCCTTATTCTGATTAAAATTTGTGTATGTGTATAGAATAGGAAATGTGTATTTAAACTCATATTTTCAATTTAAATATGATATAAAAATGGATTATCAGAGAAATTTTAAATCTTATAATCTGTATTATACATAATTACCATTTAAATATTAAAAATAATATAAATATGAATAAAATTATATATATATATATATATATATATATTTATATATATTATATATATATATAATATATATTATATATATATTATATATATATATATATATATATATATATATATATATATATTATATATATATATATATATATATATTTAATAAAATATATTTAATAAATGTAAAAATGAGATATATTTCAATTTTTGATCAGTACTTTGTTAAATAAATTATTAATTGTATATAATAAAACAGGTTTTACTTGATTGTAGTTAAAATGATAAATAGTTGTAATTGTAATGTTAAATTTCATATTCTATTTTTCAAAATATATACGAATAAACAGTCATATAATTATTATTCTCAGCAGTGATAATTTTATTTCTTAGAAACTTATAAAAATAGTATCAGTTATAATAAAAAAAAATGGAAATAAATTTAAAAAATCCCTTAGAGAATATTTTCTTATTACACAAGAAATTGTTTGTATAATTTATAAAAAAAAATTCATGAATATATAGTAAAAAAGTAAAAATATTATTTAATTTTGGGAAAAAATAAATTCATAAATATACAGTAAAAATAAAAATATTTAATATTTCTCTTATAAATGTACACATTTACCTTTGTGTATAAATTTCTATATTTCTGTTATAGATGTCTATAGTGTATGCGTCATACATATATATAATGCTCGTGATTCACAATGCGGCAGCATACGCGCAGTCGTCCCTTGTTGAACGAAAACGTGGTAGCTGTTCCAACTTTGGACTTCCGTATTTCGTTTTGCTAGAAAGAACTGTTACTGCACATTCAGTAGTATTTATTATTGTGTTATACATTTTGAAAAATTCAACTATCTACGAAGGTGAGACTCGATGTTCGTCAAAGTGAAAAAATATACGTTAACATTTTCATGCAATGATCTTACTTTCTGTGTTTCAACGTGTTTTGTGAAAATTGAAATTACGCATGCATTAATTGCAGTAAATGAGATTTTTAAAAAGATTTTTGGATTCTTCGGTACGTCCAATTTAGGCTAATTAAGTTTTATTTTATTAAACAACTTGCACAATCTCGAACACATTTCCTTTTCAAGAAATCAATATTCCAAATATACCGCACTTTAATCATGTTTAAGAATCTCAAAGTATTGCAAGTATGAAGTAATTATCTATATTCTCGTTTTATATCGCGTGTTTATTTTAATTGTACTGTCAATTATGTTTTCGGTGTTTTTGGTCCATCATACCTTTCATCGATTTGTATCAAATTCGTCATAGATACAACATTAGATATGCCTGCTCTTACACGGTTTCCTTCGACCGTGTAAAAATTAATTGAATACGTGCAAGTATGACATCAGTTTCATATTTTAGAACATTAATTCTAGGTATGAAGTGATTGAATGTATTCAAGCATAAAGCAAACATTTTACATTTTCTCGTGAATTCAATGATAACTTAATGTATATTAATGTAATGTTATTGCATTGATTTTTAGGTACTTGTAATATGCTTCATAAAGGTCCACGTCCATTAGTTTTGTGTGGTCCTTCAGGAAGTGGCAAGAGTACGCTTATAAAGAAACTTTTCGAAGAATTTCCAGATACGTTTGGTTATTCCGTATCTCATACAACTAGAAGCCCTAGAGAGGGTGAGGAAGATGGAAAACATTACCACTTTACTACTAAGGATAAAATGCAAAAGCAGATAGAACAGAATGAATTTCTTGAAACTGCCATATACAGTGGGAATATGTATGGCACCAGGTAAAAATCAAATTTAACTAAATAACAGAAGAAATAGTAGCTCTTGTTTGTTATGTATAAATTTTCTTACTTAATGTTTTCAGCAAACGTGCAGTAGAGGATGTACAGGAAGCAGGCAAAATTTGTGTATTAGATGTTGATGTGCAAGGTATAAAACAAATAAAACAAAGCTCTTTGAATCCCTTTTATATATTTATTAAACCACCATCTATCAAGGAATTGGAGAAAAGGTTAAGAGCTAGGAAAACAGAAACTGAAGATACCTTGCAGCGAAGATTATCTGTTGCTAGAACAGAGATAGAATATGGTAAGTGTTGTAGATTAATTTATTACTTTCTTAAAAATCTGAATGCATTTAATACGTATCTTTATGTTAGACAAAGAAATATATATAACTTCGGAATTATTTTAGGAGAGAAGCCTGGTAATTTTGATATAGTGATTGAAAATGACAATTTTTCTAAGGCATATGAGGAACTAAAAAAATTTGTGATGTCAAACTTGAAGCAAGATGAAACAGGTATAATAAATAATATGTACATATTATATAGTTATTAGTTAACAGTATTTATATCTACGTTTTCAATATTTTACAGGATATTAAACATGTGTTTCCTAATGGTATATTCTTTAAAGTTAAATTATAATTATTTTTGTATATCACCATGTAAATTGTAATAACAAATAATTATAATAAGATTAAACGCATGCCGATTTCATGCTCGAAACTTGAAAAATGAAAGAATAAATTGAACAAAATAATTTTATACAACACTAAATTGACTTTCATAAAGTAAATATACACAGGATGCTATAAGTTTATTATACACATTAATATAAGTCTTAATATAAAAATACAAATTAATGTCATTTAACTTTAAAGACATTGCAAAGCAAAGATTAGGAATTTATAATTTAAAATAAAATTATGAATAAGGAAACAGGAATATGCGGAATGTTTCGATTTAGTGTTTAAAGAGAATAATTGTATGTAAAGTAATAGTTATACAGTTATTTTAAGTTATTTTTGTAATTTATTTTACAGTTCTGTACATATTTCTACTCATTCGATTTGAGTAGTAAACATGTAGTACAGTATTTACATAACAATAAGTTGTATAGATTCAGTGCAATTTTGTTACTCTAATATTTTAATATACAGAGAAAAGTGTGAAATAGTTTTAGATTAATGATATCTTGCCGAATGTACACAAAGAACAGTCAATTTATGTGAAGATAGAATTTTAGTATGGGCTAGATATCTAAAAAGAGAATTGAAAAATTAATATAATGTTTTAGATGTAGCTAACTGAGACTATTCACCAGACGAAGTTGTGTTCCAATAGTGTAGATTACTTATAAAGTACTTGTGGTTTTGTCCTCGTCATAGTATAATTATTACAGTATCCGAGATTCATTCATAAATTCAATTACACCCAAATGTATCATATTGCCATTTTATCAGAAAGAAAGGCATTACCTAAACATTCCTGTTCGCCTTTTGTTAAACATATTTCACACATTTTTTTTATTTGTTCGCCAATTTTTCTAAAAAATTATATTCGATATTTCCAACATACTTTCATGCTAAATGAAAATCAACGCTTTCGAAACAATTACCATTACCATCGTTTCATCAATTCATCACATTTGTACATTGTTTATACATTGTAACATTATCTGAATCATTTTATTTATCGAATATCAGCATGTTGTTGCTTCCATGAGCGCGAAAAAAAATTACATATTTTCCTATATGTATATGTGTGTGTGTGGGTGTGTGTGTGTGTGTGTGTGTGTGTGTGGGTGTGTGTGTGTGTGTGTGTGTGTGTATATGCGGTGTTATCGCTTGTTAGTACATGTACAGTTACATAAATATAATGATAAAGTGATGTTTAAATGAACAAAGCGTAGCGAAATATCTATATATTGTTATATAGAAAATTGTATCGTTGTTGTATCATACTATATTAAATAAATATTTCAATTACATACTATATTGAAAATAATGTATTGTTCATCCTGAACATCCTTTGAAAGAATTCGAAATTAACGACAAATCAATTGCATTTTTTCTTCGAGCAAGCTTTATACGCGAGAATTGCAAATTTTACGACTGACGACGGCGAGAATAGTCGCGTTTTGGCCATTCTCCGTGATGGTGGCGAGTCTTGTGTCTAGGTACTTCGCTAACTTCGATGGACGTCACTTTCACGTCTTTATCCTCCTCCGTAGTTTTTCTCATTTCATCCTGTATCAAATTATCTCCGTAATTCCTGGACATACGTTCGCCAGTTTCTTTTGTTTCAGGTTTCAAACTCTGAACTTTATTTTCCGCATTCTCTTTTATTTCCGGTTTCCTGGAGAAAATGTAATTAATCACCTGGGGTCGCGGTGCAAAAATGTTTTCCGTTGGATAATAAGGATCCACGATCGAACCCGAACTCGATGGATTAGTGTTTCTCATCGATGGCGCATTTATCTGGCTCGTTCTTACAGCTTGTACCACATTCTCACGTTCTCTTGGCGATTGATTTTCGTACCGTATCGATCTGAACGATCCCAAGGAATCTCTGTCAGTAAGGTCACGCACAGTTAATCTTCTGAGCGAATCCCTCTGGTCTCCGCTCGATTCAACGCGACTGGGTAAGGCTAAAGGTTCTTCTCGAACCTCTTCGTAGAGATCTCTTCTTAAATTATGCTGTTCGTTCAAGGGATCTGGTAAATTCGACTCCGGTCGACGAATCGGTTGCTCGACTCTGTATCCTGGCTCAGGGACGACGTATCGACGACGATATACGAGATTCTGGTACTTGGCGTGATCCAAATAATTCTCAAGGGTGTTCCAGTTTTCCAAATCCCGGGTAATCGCTCTTCTGGCCAATTTCGAGATCTCTTTCACGTCCAAAGGCCGCGCGTTCGTTTCAAAGAAGAAACGATCGTCATTTCGGATGCCGGTATCGGCTCTGTTCTGATAATTATCGAGTTGAATATTGTTCTCCGGATACGCGAGATGCTCGGAAGGTACTTGATAAGTTTTCTCCAGAATCGTCCCTTGATCGAAGTAACGTTTCTCTTGATAGTTGCTACGTGGTTCCTCGTTCGCGTCTGGATAGTAGGCTTCGTAGAAGACTGGACCTTTTTCCAGATCGTAACTCTCGTAGCTTATAAAGTAAAACACATAGTTAGCAAGAGTGACTTTGATTAAACTTTGATTAAATGTTTTAGGGAAACAATTTAGCTGAGAAAAGTGTGATTGAGTTTTGAAGAAAAGATAATTCTTTTTTTCGTAAGCTTCACGACTAACTTTTAGGAAGGAAATGAGATGATTTTATAATCTTTATTTTACAAAATGAAAAAAAAATTGGCAAGTATCTTAGTAATAATTGGAGAATCGAAAGGAACTGAATTGTACCCACCGGTGAATATCGGGATCCCACGTGAAAATCGGCGATACAGCTGAAAGAAAAGAAAATATAATTACTTCGTGGCTTGCTGAAAATCGAAATTATCAAAGAGGATTTTGAAGTTGAACTCTTAAAAATATCAGAGAGGTAACAAATAATATACTTTTTAGAACTTTTAGCCAAACAATTGATTATTTAGTTGGATATACATATCCTGACTATTTTAGTACACTTTTTATTTTTTTTATAGTGTGTTCTTCAATATAAGTCAATAAAAGTTATTTATAATATCCAATTTAGGATATTCCATGGCTCAAATTAGCAAATCAGTTTCCTAAATTGAACCATTGACACTATTTTTTTGTAACCAGCCACATGATGTTTCAGTCTCAGTTTCATTCCATTTATTTACCGATTGCAATACTGAAATGGCTCTAAAATTTTTCTGTTTTCAAATATTGTATATCAACGCGTTTCCGACTTATTTCGAGGTATTTTCTCAAATGATTCAATATAGGAAATTTATGTGATATCTTCGTTTACTATAAAAAGGAAAAAGAGAAGAGAAGGTGGGAAAAAGAGTAAAGAAAAGTACATACCGATCGAAATCATTATCACTATGATCGAAAGTAGACACCGTTTGAGAGCCATGATCCTATTGCGGGGCAACGACAAGTAACTGAGCCTCAACGATGGAACGTGTACGCGTATTTTCAGAGATCCCTAAAATAAACCACCATTTCCTTCGGGCCTCGCTGACTAATTCCCGTGTACAGAGAAAGAGAGACGGCTGGAAAGCTCGAAACACTGTGATCTACTATTCCCTCATACCTTGCTAATGTTGCACGTGAAATATTAAATTAAATAAATTAAATTAAATTTCTTTATTTCGATTTTTTTTTCAATTACTCGAAACTCGAGACTCTTTCATTTTGTTTTCCTTCTGACATAATTCTTCTTGCAGGTACTTTGTTTCGCAGCGTACAATTCTGCAAAGAATATTAAAACGGATCCAAACAAGCCAACAAACAACAGTAGAAGTGTCAAGGAATAGTACTCCAGAGACAGCCTGATCCTCCTCTTCTCGCTGTCCAACATTTTCCTCCTCATCTTACTCGTCTTGATCTCGTACAACATATTACCGAACCAGAGATTCACCAGTCCCGCTTCTCTCAGCCTCAACAAAAGAAAATCGACCCTCTCCGCGTAAGGTGAATGCAATCTTGTCACGTAAGACACTCTCAGGTTCAACGAGCACTCGTCTACCAAGTTCAAAAGGTTGTTCCCTTCTTTGTCGTAGTAATCGAGGTCCTCGAGCTGCATCGCGTAGTACCTCGTGATCGCGATTTTGTCATCGTGCACGACGGTGTCCCATGTGGATCGTTGCGTGTTGATCACGCGGATCCTCCGGAACAACTCGGAATCGTCCAGAAACACGTTCTTCAGGTTGGCGTACTTGGTGATGATCACCTTCCCAGAGTCCACCACGTCCTTCAGCGTACGCAGCTGAGGGTAATGAAAAGGTTTGCTTAAACTGGATACCAAAATGCTTTGGTACAAACCGTTGACGATGAGACTGAAGAACAGAGTACCGAAGAGCAGAGCTCTCTGCGCTGGGGCTTTGCTTGTTTGAAGAGGATAACAAAGGTACTCCATGAAGATGAATAATCTCTCGACGTATCGGGGGATTTCTGGTGGCTCCCTGAGATGGTACAGATTTCTTCGAGAGCGATTTCCCATCCCATTTTTGAAGTCCCGTGTTTGGTTTCTCGTCGAACGATTGACACTCGATCGGCGACTGATCGAACGTGGACGTCGCAACGATTCGCTGATGTATTCCATCAGACACCACAGAAACGTAACTACTACGTTATATGCCATCAGAAGAAACCACAAGCTTTTTTGGAACGGTAGGAAAGGCATGTAGGCCTTGGGCACCAAACCAGAATCGGGCGACACGAAACACAACCTGTCTTCGTACATGGGACAGGTGAACTGAAACTTTTGATATTGTTTGTAAAGCTTGATGAAAAATCCGGTGACGATCATGTCGTATTTCCCAGCCTCGATGCCACCCAACGAAGTACTGAATGGATCGCCTTTGAAATCGATCGATCTCATCGCTTTTACACGAAATTTCGCTCTCATCGCCTCCTCCAACGCGAACACCACGTTCGCGTCCGATTTGCTCAATCTCAGCCTTTTCTGATCGTCGTACGAAACGTTCATCAATAGAGACTCGAACACCAACACTTCCACCGGATAACCGTTCAAGTTTCGAAAATCCTCGAACAGCCTCGTATCAGCGTCCAGCTGAATATCCGAACGTCCCGTTTGATCTTTCAACGAATTCTGAAGGGAATCGTCCTTTCCAGATCGTTTCGTGGGACTCGTTTTCAAGCACGATTTGTACGCCTTGCCGAATCCATCGTCGGATGCCTCGAAGGGCGCATACCTCGTCAGACATTGAAAATCGTCGTCCACGACGACGACGCGATAAACGTTGTACCGTCTCCACAAGTTTCTGAATACCTGCTCCCACAGCGCGGTGGCTGCTTTCCCCGTGAAGATGATCAAGTATTGGTTTCTCACTTTCCACAAGTTCGACTGCCAGTAAACGAACACGTCGAGGTTGGACAAGTCGCGAGCGACGAGGATCCAGGTGAGTTGCAGACGCTTCATCCAAGGGATCTTCACTGACAGATCTCTCGCACGGACTTTGTAGGTCTCGATCGAATTCTCGTTGACGTGTCTGAGCAGAAGTTCGACGAAGCTCGATTGAAACTCCGGCAGAATTACGGAGAACGTGAGTGGACGAAACTCGGGGGATCGTTGAATGAAGTTCAACAGCTGTCGCAGATTGTCACTCTCTCGACTGGATAAAGGTTTGTTCTCGATCGACGAGCAGAATTTATTGTAGTTTCGCGAGTGTTTCGCCGATACGGACATGAAGAGGAATAAGGCGCCAAAGAAAATCAGATACGTTGAATATAACATTTCTGTTGGTTGTTAGTATTATATATTTATATTTGTATATCTTTGTTGTTTTATAGTATTGTACATTTATTATTGCTTTCAGTGATTCACACTGCTCGGATTATTTTCTGTTCCTCGAAGAATATCGCAAGGATTTGAATTTATCACAACGACGAAAGTTGTTGACTGACGTCGAATAGGATAGTTTTATAGTTTTCTTGCCTGTTATTAATCAATCACTTCGCTTATCATCACTGAATCGCATTATGCGACTACATCTCCAGTTTTTAAAGCTCTTGCTACTTCAGTTTTAATTAAGTATTAATTTATATTAATATTAACATTACATTTACTATTAACATGACAGATGGTTGATTATTTATCATAACAAAAAAGTGACATCTAGAATAACTCTGTAAACTTTTAGATTATTTTTAGCGATTTAACTCTCCTATCACCACTGAATCGCACTACGTAGCTCTCCAGGCAATTTAAAGTTCAATTTCAAAAGTCTTTTACACGCTAGAAGAACCATTTATTTACCATTAACATTACATAGGTGACAGCTGTTGATCATCTCGGAAAAGACACGTGGTAACGTCGAAAACTGAAAGATGCTATCTGCCTACGTGAATGCAAGCGACTTCAAGCTAGAACGCGAAACCGAGAATCGAGAATGACGCGTGTGCAAATATTATATGCACTGGTTCGATGAAAAACTTAAGGAAATAAGAGACTCCTCGAGAGATTAGAATCGAAGAAGAATTTTATGGTTGGCAAGTAGAAACATTGTATTAGGGTGTCCCATAAGT
This sequence comes from Melipona beecheii, assembly GCA_032399605.1. NCBI lineage: Eukaryota > Metazoa > Arthropoda > Insecta > Hymenoptera > Apidae > Melipona > Melipona beecheii. The sequence continues at coordinate 3,391,650 of JAUCMO010000501.1, read as the reverse complement.
TTCTTCCCTTTTTTTGATGCGAAATGAATACACGATATTTTTTGTTTAAGATGGATTTATTATGTTATATATGAACCGTTCTGTTCTATAACCTTCTTCCCATCTCTCAGGAAGCCTCATTATGCCCTCTTTCCAAAATTGTTTAAGTTTACTTGTAAAATATTCATCTAGGTGCGTTTTTTATTCGCTTATGGATTTGAAAGATTTACCACGGAGAGAATTTTTTAAGGAGAGGAACAAGTAGTAATCGGATGGAGCAAGATCTGGGGAGTATAGAGGATGAGGTAGAACGTCCCAATCAAACTGTAATAATTTTTGCCTTACGGCTAACGCAACATGCGGTCTTGCGTTGTCGTGATGGAAAACGACGCCTCGTCGGTTCGCCAATTCTGGCCGTTTTTCTGCTATGGCTGCTTTCAATTGATCCAGTTGATTGCAATATTTGTCAGTATTGATCGTATCATCTTGAGGAAGGAGTAGTACACTACTACACCTTTCCAGTCCCACTAAATGCACAGAAGAACCTTCTTCGGATGAAGTCCAGGCTTCGCAACAGTTGAAGGTCTATTTTCCTTGGACCAAGTGCGTTTTCGATGCACATTTTGGTATAAAATCCAAGTCTCGTCTCCAGTGACAAGCCTCTTTAAGAAAGGATCCCTTTCATGTCGCTGGAGAAGCAAATCGCACGTAGAGACGCGGTTCATAAGGCCAGTCTCCGTCAATAGGTGTGGAACCCAAACTTCATGTCGATTCGCATATCCTATCTTGATTAAATGCTTATGTACCGTTGTCTTGGGAATTTAGTGGCATCCACTATCTCACGCACACTATATCGTGGATTTTCAGTGAGCACAGTCTTGATAATGTCCGTATCAGTCGTTGCTGGGCGGCCGCTGCGGTCTTCATCTTTCAACTCGAAAATTGCCAGCTCTAAATTTCTTAAACCAATTGCGGACGGTCCTAATAATGGTAGTACCACTTCCGTAAACGGTGAAAATCTCGTCTGCAGTGTCCTTTGCACTATTGCCTTTTTTAAAGCAATGAAGCATAACATGCCACAAATGCATCTTTTGGCTCTCCATATTGAACGGTGCAGAAAAAATTTTAAAAGAGACTTTGTCACCAACGAAACGTACTTTGAAAGAGCTCTGGGACGACTGAAACCGATGCCATAAACGGCTAAGAAATAAGCCCGCATGTTTAATTAACACAGCCACTTAGAGTCACTCATAGCGTGGCGCGGAAGAAACTTATGGGACAACCTAATACTTAATCCTTCGGATCGATAGCGTTCAGAAAGAAATACTTGAGCAACGAATTGTCGTACATCATTCTCTTTCGTGGGGAACAATAAATCGATAATGCACGGCGGACTAATGACAGTTATTTCTCATCTTTCTGAAAAGTTAATGACACAAAACAAGCTGTGATCTTAGCGCGAATTCTCACAGATAATAACGGAAGAACATGGTCTTTAGGAGACGAAAACCCTCTGGGAGTGAGCACGTAATAGCTTTACCTTCTTTGAAATTTCCTGAAAATATTGCTTGCAGAGATGGTGTATGTATACTTCAAAAACTGATAAGTGATCAAATTTGTTTTTAGACTCTAAGATATAATATTATCTGTATCTGTATTCGTAAATTAATATCAATATTGAACGTCGATTAAAATATGTTCTGTGATAAAATATTTAAAATATACTATAATTTAGCTCAAAGTTTTTCAGATACTATACTATTAAATTTTTCAGATACTGTAAAAATTTACTCTGAAATGTGTAATTAAAAAGAACGAATAGAAATTGCAATACAAGTAAGAATCATTCTAAAAATGGCAATGTAAAATACAATATAAAATATGTATACGAATGATGGTATTCGCCATGAATTACTCATATGGATTTCTTCCCATTTTTCTACGTGTCTGGTCAATTTTTTTATGTGCAAACACCATTACCTGAGGAGGCAAAAAAAGTAATCGTCGTATAAAATGAAGAAATCGCAAACTCTGTTCGATAACGCAAACACGTCTCTTCCTTTCTTTCTTATTTTACGTTTTTGTCAGATATCGAACGCAAGATACCGGATACTTACTGAAGAATATGATAGAACATTGAAACAATTTTTGGCCGTATTATTTAATGACCAATTAATCTAGTGATTTAATGAAATGTAATAAAATTTTGTATTTTTTTAAATAAAATAAAATCTCTGCAAATTATTCAAATGCAATATTCAATAATTCAAACGTATGAAAAGAAAATATAGGCTCAAATTAATCATTTTTTGATTGTGTAAATCGTAGCCAAGTTTAATTTTATAAAGTGTTCAGTGATTTATGAATGAAAATTATTAGTGGATTATTATTAGCGGCGATTCATCTTTCCAGAAAGAGCAAAAAATAACAAAAATGAGAAATAAAGCGAGCACGCTCCAAAAGAATGATCGTAATAAAAATTAATTAATTAATCGAGGATTCTTTTCAACAAAAAGAATGTGGAGAGTTTCGTATTGAAAATCTAATAAAAGTAGATTAAATTCCAATTTGTCTTCTCCTGTCCTGTTTACTTCAAGCAGATCAAACGAACGTTTTCATCACAATTTACACACTCTTCTACGTCAAACATCGAAAGTATAACAGATCATTTAACTGAATATTTCTTGTTTCCACCCAATTAGTTAACAATTCGCTCCCTCTGTGTTACTTTTTCTCCACGTTCCCTAATTCTTCATGATTAATCAACATAATATTGACATATACAATTGACATTCATATTCACATAATATCACACGTTTACATTTCTTTCACAAATCGCCAAATTATTGACGATGATGGACTAAAGATTATATAGTAAAAATTATAGTAATACAGAGTGTCGTTTTCTAGCTCGTTCAATCATATCAAACGCATTCCTCTAAGAAGAATCTGTTGAAGAAGTTATTGAACAAGTTGTCGAACGTTATTTTGCTGCCACTCGTAGATAAATACGATTATACTCGTAGTCAGTCCTACGTATAATATCCCGAACGGAATAAATAAATGTTGGATAGTGATCTTCCTATGTAACGTTGAATCATTTGTTACTTGTTCCGGCCGTTTTTGCAAATGATACATGCTTTGATACCATTTCCCATAAAAACCACCATTGTTTAGCCGAGAAAGGATCCTGTTTACACGACCGCTATATGGAGACCCTGTAACAACAGTTACATTTCAGTCAGAAATTTCGATTGGACGAACAACACGATTTGCAAACTTCTGTTTCAACCTGCGTACTACCATTACACAGTAATATTATTGACTATACAAAGGATCAATAGCATTATTCAGATTTATAATACAAATGTGGATTTCGACAGGAAATTAATGGGCTGCAAATTTTCGTGCATTTCAAAAATTTTTTATGAAGATGAAAGAAAACGTACAAATAGAGTAGAAATTTATTTCATCTGTTAAATATTCTAATAAATTATTCTATTTTGTATGTTTTATATATATTTTACATACCCTTGGAATGTTAGAACTCCAAATTTGCATTTATGCAAACTCATATTTTTGAGAATATAGTAAAGAGATAAAGAATAGAATGGATAGAGAATAAAATAAAATGTAAAATAGAAAATTATCTTATGTACCAAATATAAAAAGTACTGTACTTTGAATATTTGTTATATAATATGTATTTCTTCATATTATACGCATTCTTTACATTCCATACATTTTAAAATGTATGAAAATCTGCAGCCTTAGAAATTTGCGTGTCGTATACCCGCATCGACATCAATCTCATACATTCTCGCCCTTCGAATCGTTGTTTATTATTTGATATGCATCCTCTTTTTCCTCATCATATCCGTGGATCATGAAAAATAGAATTCCTCATCAAACCATAATCAGAGTTACAGAAATTAAAATTTTACAAACTTCTATTCGGAATCATCTAAATTTTGAAAGATAATTATGTGAACGTGTACGCATGAATCAGCACGTGTGTAAATTCGTTTAACTCGTTTATATCGGAATCGAAGAAAATTGATTTACCGTACGGGATAAAGAAACAGAAGTAGAGATTAAGTTTGATAGACCTTATTTACGTGATACAGTGAGAAAAATTATAATCGTTATTCAACGATCATTAATATTGTGAACCTTTTGTCATTATAATGGCGAGGATGTACTCCTTCGGGCATTCTTTGACGACGTGTAGTCTCTCTCTCTGATTCTCGTTGTATTTCAACGACAGCGTCGAGAATCGATGAAGATAACCAGCGTCTTTCGTCTCAAATAATCTTCTATTAATTTCCGTATTATTTGCATATTCTAATCTCTTGTTCAATCGTTTGATTAATGGTGATGTAACATCAGTGAATGCGTCGCTTATAACATCTTTGGCGTCAGTTAAGATCGTGAGACCTGCCAAGCATAATTCCAAATGGAAACTAAGGTGCAACAACAAATATATATACGCATTATTTCAAATTTGTTATACAATTGAGAATAATTACTTTTTTATGGACCTAATAGATTCGTTTGTAATCTTTTACAAACGGAATTAAAAAAGATTTTTAATTAATTAAAATCTTTATAATGCGGATGTTAATGCAATTTTTGAACATAACTGAAGAAATAAAATCAAAGTAAAACATTGAGAGTTCATCTATACTCAATATTATAATAAATAGTCTAACTTTGAATATTTCTTTAAATACTAAATCTTCATATCCTCAAATTTGCCAAAAATGTGTAAACATCTGCAGTTTACTTGTAAATAAATTATTTTATGTTTTTATAATAATATACTGATATGATACGAAATAAAATTTCCAAAATATGGATATATGTATAACTTTCAAGTTAGACGATGTTACAGATTGTTAAAGAAATTAAATGAAAATAATCCTTTTGCAATAGAGACAGAATAAAATGAAAATATGAAATAGATAATACGAACAAAGTGAAATATTACCACTTTCTTCCAGCTGCTCCAAACTGTCGATATCCTCGTAATACATCCTTTTGCTGAAACTGGACGCAAGTTGAGAAGTGATGATCCCATTGAGGATCAAGCTAAGAAGCAAACTGCACATCAGCAATAATCTCTCGGGGAACCAAGCCTGGCCCAATTTAAAGGGTTGCATCAGTTGAAATACGACCTTTGAGAAATACCTCCCAAACGATAGAAACGCTCGATTGAATCGCTTCGAATTATCCTTTCTCGTTTTTATTATCGGCCAGACGTTTTGCTTCTTCCCGAACAGGCAAATTCCAAGACGAGGATACCTAGGGCGATAAACAATTTTATTGTTCTTTTATTGTCTCTTCTTTTATATTGTGATTAGAGAGCATGGATATTGAAAATTGTAGAAATATACGAATTACATTCAAATGGCGAAATTAACAAGAATTAATTTGGCTTATTGGAGATTTTATTAGAAACGATTCGAAGAGTTGGGAAAGTTTTAATAAGCGCAGGGCTGCTATATTAAATTTTGAAATACATTGTGTGTATTTGGTTCAGTTGACCTTTTTCGTCAAATATTATCGGAAAATATTGCTTCTATGTTTCGATCCACATTTCTCACAGTAGAAATAAAGTAATACAAACTATATGTAATATAAATGAAAATTTATATGTCGAACATGTCCACTTATTGGAAATCTCATCTTTCAAGTATTTTCTAAACTTGATTTTCTCGAAAACGGAAGCTTAAACGAAGAAGAAATTTTATTCTTTCTTTTCGATTTACTTTTCCGTGTAGAGTCATTTTCTTCTCGATTGGATAAGGATGCTCCTTATAAGCAAAGAGCTTTGAACAGTTTCTCGCAATTTTTGCAACTATTTCGTATACATGCATATATATCTTTTTACGATAGAAGCTCGAGCTATTTTTATTCGCCTTTTCCTTTCGCATTTAAATTTACATTTTATTTAAAATGGCTCCCCCAATATTCAGACAAAATACCGAGCATAGTCTCGAAACAGTCTCGATAATCTGCTACAATTTTCCCTTTTCCTTTGATGATATATTTCAAGAACAGATGTATTCTGTGTTTTCAACACTTACTCACCCGTACACCTTGTCGTGTAGTATTTTCTTTGTCGTCATCTTTGGAACAATCTCCTCTAAAAAGTACGTATCAACGGGATATTCGCAGCAGAAAAACGCTCTTCCGCCTTGTCGAATGGCCGCGAAGATCCTCTGATTTCTCTTGTTCTTCAAGATCGTGTAAATCATCGAAATAACGAAGTGCGTCGCAAACACCAACAACCAGGCTTTCCCTGTGAAGATCTTCACCATCACCAGACAATCAGGCATTGGCGGTGCTTTCGGAACGACAACGCACAATTTGTCACTGGTGATCGAGGTCGTGAACTCCAACTGTCTGGTTGAATAGTCCTTTACGAAGAACTCGTTGAAAGACACGTCCGCGAATCCGTGGACCAAGTGTCCGATGGTCCCGAAAAATGCACCCTTCTCTTCCCAGCCGAATTTGTCCTTCGACCTTATCAAAACGTACGTCACGTTCATCATTCTGCAGACTTCCTCGAGGTAGTTGAAGTCCAACCCAGAGAAATGGCCATCGTGGAAGATCATCGTGCTCGTTTCGAAGATGGAGATCTTCAAGGGGAACAATTTGAAATCTCTTCTATCCTCGACGAACATATCCGATATATCGGTGGCGTTTCGCTCGCTGATCAACAGAAAATCGTCGTCGTGCGATTTGATACAGTGCCAGTCGCAGCTGGTGTTGACGTACTGCCTGATGTGTCGAGCGGCATAATCGAAGGGATCGTGTCGAATCGTTTTGTCATCGGCGAGAAAAAGTAGCTTGTAAACCCTTCTAAAACTCCAGAGCTTCTCGAACGCCCATTTACAAAATCTCTCGTACTCGGACAAATTGATGACTCGTCGCCTCTGCTCTTGGAAAATGTAGAAATTCTCTGGATGCCAGAACGTGGTCAAATACGGAGAACTGAGGATATCTCTCAGATGGTTCACGTTCGAAAACAATAATAACACGCAACTTTCGGTGTCTACGGTGTGATAATCGTGTCTCACGTCTTTATACTTCAAAGATATTAGATGTTTCAGACTGACTAGTTTCGTGGACACGTTTAAACGACCTAAAACGCCACGAGGGATGTTGAAATCATTGTAATCATCGTAATCATCGAATACCACGGTTAGCAGCTTCGCATGACTGGTCTTGGCCCATTTTTCTAAGAAAGGACGTACATTGAAGTAAATGATGTTCGAGTCCGATCCATTCGGCAGGGATAATTCGCAAACGACACGGAACAGGATGGCCAAAGACATAAGCAGCATAACAGGGAACATCCTAGACATCCTTCTCAAAAGCGACGTAAACGTTTTTCCACGTTATTGATTGCGACTAGGATTTGATTTTTGGAAGAAAAATGGAAGAAGGAGAAGAATAGTCGGAGACAGACGATAACAAGATACCTCGTACTTGTTAAAAATAAATATTTAACACAATGATTGCCAACCACTAACAAACCATGAGTCAAAAAATAGCTAGTCACTGGGAATGATTAGCAATAAAATATTTAGTTCTGAGGACAAGTCCAAAGGCTGTCGAGTCAAAGTTCCACGTTACACTAAAACTTTTACTAAAAATTGAAAGAAACGAAAGTGATCTAATATGAGGGGATCGGTATCCAGTGGATCTGCTTGCGTGATAGTCCGTCGACATTTGAAATAGAATTTACAAGATATATATCACGCGGTCCTTGATAAGTATCGCGTCTCTTGGTGAAGGCTTTATAATATATCACAATTGCCATGATCGTAGACATTGTGTGAATTGAGCTCATGTAAGTAATTACACATTGAATCGTGTAAGTAAATGAAAATAATAATCGTTTGATTTAACAGAGAACCTGACACGAATTCGTGAATTGAAAGGAAACACATCGATATGTAGATATTGATCATTGATTATTAATTTCAAGGAATCACGAATATCTGCTTTCTGAATTGACAAAATATTCGTAGCGGAATGCACGCTTGAAAGAAATTTTAAAAATTTTTTTATCACCTACCGTGCATTTTCCCTATTACCCACCCATCATAAACTCTTTTTGAACGAACTAAAGAAACACAATTTCGTCTAAATGGAAGTTTAAAGTGTTTTGACGAGCATGATAAATATTCAATGCGGTAAATGAACTGGGAAATGAACAGCTGTTTTCTTCTTTCGTACCTCAAATACGAAATGGCTTAATCATTATGATCAGTTTACAAATAAATTCACATAGGTCCATTCTAGTATTTTGATACAATTTTATCATGATTAATATTATCAATATTAATCAAGTCTTCTTCGAGATTTTTTTGTCTTTTCTTTATTTTCCTTTGTCTTTCTTCGAAAGCAACTACAAACAACGACAAATGTCTCAGCATATTAATATTCATCCTTAATGAGTGCCAGCTGACACTTTCGTTTTCTGAACATAATTCAACTTTCCCGATGCTTGGGAACACGACATGTGATCCTCCTTTCACTTCGAGACCAAGTTCCAAATTGAGTTCGTGCTGCTCGGTTTCGTGACTGATCGACATTTCATTGTAGTGTTGAATAATTTACTAAGATAAGTTTCTAGCTGGTTTCTAGCTTGATTTCAAAGAAACACGTATGGAATTTACTTCAGTATTTGATATTTGACATTTGGCATTCATTTTAAATTTTATAAAACTGTTTGAACACTAGGTGGCTGCAAAGAACTTTCTATTAACAATGTTGAAAAGTCATTGAAAAAAGACAGTACATGTCAAAATATTATCAAAAAATGACAATACAATATTCGATAAAATTATATTTTTATAAAAGTAGATAAAAAAAATAGAAATTATAAAATCGTTTCTGTGATCGAAGTAGATAGGTAAGAAGGATTAAAAAGGATCAAATTCTGTATAATTTTACGCGTTTGCCCGCGACTTCATCCCTTCATATGTAATAACTCGATATTTGTCTATTCTAAAACCAAAAGAAAAAAATGTACTTTTCTAACAGCATTTCTTAAAATTTATTAACAATTTGACAATATTTAAAAAAGGTCAAAATTTTCCCCTATTTAAAGATTCTAAAATTCCTTTTATCCATTATTTAAAAGAATTCCTTTTATCCTTTATTTAAAGAAAATTCCTTTGTTTCTCACCTTTCATCTTTGCCTTAAATTTCACTTTCAATTCTTTCCACGATTGCTTGACAATTTCAGCTGAATTCAATTTCAACAATACAGTCTGTTAGAATAAAAAAACAAATCTCGTCAGATGTCTCCAACTGAAATCGTAAATGCTGACTATCATGAGAAGAAAAGGATCATTGTAAATTTTCACCAATTGTCCTGTAACCATTCAACCGTTTGGGCGTGTCCATTCTACTTACGCTTAGTTATTCGTACCTAAACAATCTATTGTCATAAGGAAACAATCTTTGTATTCACAGCCAACCCATTAATCAAATATGTATTACTGAATATTAATTGAAATATTATTACTAAATATTATATGTATTAGTAAATATTAATTTAAATATTAATTAAGTTCCGCGAACTCAATAGATCGTCCAAAGAAAACTGGAATAATTTGTTTTGTATAGTAAACAGGCAATTAATCAAGATTTAACCCTTAGGATTACGGTTCAATAAAGATTTAACTCAGGATTACGATAGAAATGGCAATTACGGTAAGCAATAATCCTTAAACCGTAAGCAGCAAAAAAGGCAATATATTTTTTTTCTTGTTACCTTCATGTGTGTCGACCATCTGTTAATCCCGGGACAGGACACTCTTGAAATAGCACTGGATATATAACGAGTGTAACAAGTTAAATAGGAAAACTCGTTCTCTTTGGTACTTGGACTATTAAACGAGCAGACTCAACAGCACAAGGATTCATAATCAATGAAAGAAGAAAAACAACTTCATTAAATTTAGATATGTATCTAAAATAAAAATGGAAAAATTATATTTTGAAGTTTAAAGTTCCCCTTTCCGCCGAATAAAAAAATTTACATTTGTTTTATTTTTTTTGTTTTTATTTAATAAATTCGCATTATTTATTTATATTCTCGGTTTGATTGTTTTTATTTTCATTTACTTTCACGTTGCTTGTTTATATTCTTCTGTAATTAATAATACTAATGCAATACTGTAATTAATAATATATAAATTCAAAATAAAATACAGTCTGAATAAAAAAAAAGTTCAGACTATATTAATAAATTAATTTTGAAGGCAGAATTATTTTTATTCGAATACAGATTCAGACTTCGTCTGAATTGAGTATCCTTGGTTCTTCCTCCTGTTTGTTCGTTCTTTCCAGCTGAATTTTCATCGATAATTTTTTCGCAGTTTGCGTTATCTGCGATAAAAGATAAAAGATAAAAGAAAAGAGGAAGATTAACGCGAAATAGCTCCCATTTTCTCTATTCTGTCGAGAACACTTGCCTGTGAGTCCACATCAATTACTGCCGTAATATCATTTAACGCTGTTAGAAATTCAGCCGCGATATTTCTTTTGCCCTGCGCTTCTAATATTATCGCATAATTGATTAGTATCAGAGGATCTTGCGGTGAAAGAGCGTGAGCCTTCTGTAATACTTTCTCCGCACCCTCCAGATCATCTAGACGCTTTAGAGCGACTGTAATAATAATAAAGAATTGGATTTTTTCCATTATTATCGCACACTATCGTGTTAGCTGACGACGATGAAAGACGAAACAAAATGGATACGATTACAAATTTCTTACATAGCAATGACACAGTAGCTTGCTTTTTATCGCTGAAAAAGCGCTGTCATCTCTCCAGCGTTTTTCTCTTTTTTTTTTTGTAAATTTAATACAGATATTATCGTCGGAAGCGTTATTATTAAAAGCTGTGCTCTTTACAATGTAGAAAATAAAAAAAAAGTACATGAACGAAAACACAAATAGACAGGAATAAGTAAGCTTAAATGACGAATTTGAAACCAAATAATAATTTTTTGATTGTGACATATACTTATTGTGTTTATCATGATAAAATGTTCATCACGATAATATGTTTGCTAATAACGTGAAGTCGAAGTAATTTCTGTTTCTCTTTAAAGAAAAACTTTTATCTGATTGCTCGTAATTATCTTCCATTCGTCAAAATTATTTCTATCTCTCTAGCGAGATTGAGGGTTACAATATTTTTTCAAAAACCCTTACGTCCAAGTAGAAGATACGGCATTGGATTTTTGGAGTCGGCACTAACTGCAGCGCACAAATAAATTGCAGCCGAGGCTGGCTGGCCGGTAGTCAGAAAAACCATACCCAAATTATAAGCGGGCAGAAAAGCCATGGAATTGAGGTAGTGAGCTCTTTTCAAGCAGCTAATTGCCTGGAAATAATTACAACCAATTTGTCCGACAACTACGAAGCAGATATTGTGCGAGAACAAATGACAATTGTATTTTAAAGCGGTTAAACACATAGCTAATGGGAATCGATCGACGAGATTGAAAATTGAGTTTCGACAGAAGTCTTCTGTCAGAATTTTTTTAATTGTGTTATAAACACAATCGAGACTCCGATCTCGCAAGAAAATAATAAAAATTGACTCCTCAAACTGGGGAAACATGTTTTCTTTTTTCTCATCCTATGAGAGACCTCATCCCATTGTCAAGTTACGGCGAAATCGATTAAGAAACTTCTATTCCGTGCACACTGCTTCTCAGATTTTAATCATCAAATGTAAAAGTCCCCGTTGCCTTAAAAATATTTTACAATATCTACGGTTTAATTCTGTTTGTTGAATTCCTTTTCCCGTGTTAAAGTAGTTTTAGACAAACAAACAAAAATTGGCTGCAGTAAAGAGAGAGTGATTACTTGTATACTTTGCGCAAAATATTTCATTTTCTTTTTTCCTTCATTTTCTTTTGTTTCCTTTTTTTCCCCTTAGAATTCACATTCTCTAATTTCTTGCCATTTTGACTGTAGCGGTGCATTATAAGCTTTGTCCTTTAATTGAGTTCCTCTGGGTCGTAAATGAGTCCCAGCCATCATTCTGAGACTCCGTGCGAGCACCATCTCCTTTAATCAGCTCTGAATTAATTTTCATCATTAAATTCAGCAACGTGCACGGATTCGCTATCGTGAATAAAATCGCATTTGTTACATTCTCAAAGAAAAAATATTACATTTGCCTTTTTTCTAACTTCTATGAACGTGTCTTGATAGAGTGTCTAGATAGTATCACGTGTCAACGATACTACTTTTTTTTCAATGCGTCTTTGTTCTTTTTATTTTTTTAACTTTGTGCAATGTAACATCGCTGAAAGTGACTATGATTGACTTTCTTTCACGTATCTTTAATAACTTTAATAACTTAAATGTTACAAGCGTGCAACAAGAATGTTAAAACAAGAATTACACAAACGAGTAGATTTATGAGAATGTACTTACGGCAACATATTTCTGCTTGCCGTAAAAACACATTCCAATGTTATTCCATAAGATATACGATTCTGGAATCGATTGTGCTGCCAGTTTGTATTTCGACAGCGCAACGTCATATTCTTGGTGATTCTAAAGAGTGAACGTTTTATCTCTATACGTAATACTTTATTTTATTCCTACGAATTTATTCTCGCATTGATACTAAAATCAATAAATTGCAAGTACATTGTAATCGAAAGTTTGCTATAGAATTTCCTATGTACGTATATTTTCTTAACAATAAACTTGTTATTCATGTATATTTTCAAATCACGAGAAGGATATAAGAAAAATTCTTGACTAAGTTTTGCTATTATATTTCTTACTAAAACAAAGCGTTCAACTTCAAATCCTTTTCGTTTATATTAAATTATTTTTATATGTTATTAATTCAATATCAATAACATAAAAATATAGCTTTATAAAGTAAAGAAAAATAGCTTTTATAAAGTAAAGAAAAATGAAACAAGAATATCAGATAAGTTCGTTCGTTAAAAGCAATTTCTCCTCTCTTTGAACTCTAATAATACTTGATATTTTTCAAAAGCAATGTACTTACCTGAATTATGTATGCTATTGGTAACATTGCCTTCGTGCAATTTGGAGAATGAGCGATTGCAGTGCCGAATTGTTGGAATGCTCGTTGAACATCGCCAATTTTGAGGTAGAGAAGTCCTAATTCAGTTGCAGCTTCTATGCTTTCAGGATTCTCACTGAAAAGGCCAAGGAAATGAGCTCAATTAAGGAGAACAGCGTAAAAAAAACATTATTTATAGAATAAACCGTTTTCAAACAAGGAATTTTTGATGACATAGTAATTCGATTATTCTATTATTACATATATTTTCGAATTTTTAGCACAGTTCGATATTTTAAAATTCGTCGAGACAAATGAAAGCAAAACTGCATATTACAAAAACAATGCTTTTTTAAAAGATATGTTTAATCTTTTCTATTATTTTTTTTTTTTTTTTTAAAGAAGAAAATTAAATATCTGGGAAATTATATGAAAAATGTTTAAAAATGTTATGTACAGCATAGAGCAACATATTTTTAACTTTTCAACAATTTCCACTTATTTGATATCATTTTAAATGTACGATCAATGAAACAATATATTAATATTATTAAAGTCAACAAAATATAACATTACTTAACATTATAATTAATCATTAATTTACGTTATTCCTGTTTAGTCTGCATCTTTTCTAATCTGAGATCTATAATTAGAATTTGTTATGAGAGGTAAAACATAATACTCTGGAATACATCGCAAACAAGATCGTTTCAACCGTCAATCTCATGACGCTAGAATTAAATTTGCATATGTAAGATGTTTGTAAGATCAGAGGAGTGTTTATTACATAATACGTCAAAAACAATGACAATGAGATGCATATGTAATCGCATACCTAAGAACAGTTGTATAAGCGTTCTGTGCCTCTGTAATATTATCTTCGAGAAGACATATTCTCGCAAGAAAAACATATGGTAATTCATTTTTTGTCAATTCAATCGATCTTCTTAAATACTTTTTTGCTTCGTGCAATTGATTTAACTTTGCGTAACATTCACCTAGAAAAAACCAATTTGATTCTATGAATTTATATGCAAATAATTTATCATTGTATAGTTACATAATTGTTTTTTTTGTTTATTTTTTCAAAGTTTTTTATTAGTTTGGGAAAATTTAGACAATGTTCGCGTTATTTAAGATATAAATAAATCATATTTTGCATACAAATTAAAATCATTTACTTTCATTTCCAATAAAAAACATTAATAATCTATCCGGTGACTATCCCAAACTTATCCTAATTAAAAACTTTTATAAACTTTTATGACATTCTTCCTGTTACAGTATCAATAAGTAAAAGAATTTTATATTTATTCTTAAATGTTATAATACAGTTAATACATACCCAGGTTAAAATAAATTTCCCAATCTGGTGTTTTTAATATCTTCTCAGCTTCCAAATATACATCAACTGCATGTTTGTGACTACCCATTATTAAACTATTGAATAACATCAGTAAGTGTATAAATACATTGTGAAATATATTGTAAAAAGTACTTAAATATTTTCTGTTTTCCGAGAACATGATAATATATTAATCAGAATTAACATTTATAATTTTTATTAACTTTGATTTTTTTCTCATGTATCCGAATTTGATCTCATTCTTAAATAGCATAATTAAAATTAAATTTCCTTTACTCACAATGATTTAGCTATCTGCTTCATATTATTAACATTCGTTGAATTAACGTTATAGGCGGCTTGAAAACAGTTTAACGAATCTTGAATTTTTCCCTCTCGTCTCAGTATTAAACCCTGTGGGAAATAAAGAAATAAAAATTTTAATATCAGTATTTGAATATTGAAGATCGATTGATACATAGATGTAAAGATTCTGCTTACCTTTAAATAATTCGCATACTCACTGTGTCCGTTCGATTTTGTTAATTCTTGATCAATCAATATTTTGCAAGTTTTATATTCGTGTCGCGTATAATGTCGATGTAACAACCAATTCTTGCTCTCTATCGCTGGTATTTCTAGCACTAATTTAAACATACAAATATACATAAAATTATATCAAGAATTCCAACTTAAAAAAATATCTTTTAATCTCCTTTATAAAATATTTATTTTTTAAAGTTGAAAATATAAAAAAGAATGTTCGCAAAAAATTCGTTATTCGAAATTGCAATTTTATCAGTGTTTTGCAAATGTTTTTACCTTTTCAACAATTGTGACTCTAACTTTTATCAAATTATACATGTAAATCACTTAAATTATACATGTAAACGTATTTGTTAATATTAAGAATTTTGCATACAATAATCCTTAAATAATATTACACAAAGAAAAATACCTTTCTTTCCTTTCTCATTTCTTGTCAGTCGTTGCGAGATAATCGGTTGCTGTTGAATGCGACCATTACTAAAAACATTATTAGCCATTGTTGGAATGCAAAAGTAATAAATATATTTCAAATTATTCTATTACATCCGAACGACACTTCATATTCGTCTATGTGTTGTTACTATTGTTTGTCATGACAACCGTTATTTTAAGCCTGCTTTACAAAAAGTCAATTCAAAAGAAAAATAAAACTGTAAATACAAAGCTTTTCTTTTAACATTAAAAAAGAAATAAATTTACCTTTCCAACAGAATATCGTTTTTCTAACTTCTACGAAGTAGGAAATAATATATTAGTTACTGAACTGATCGTATTCCCGCGTAGTATTTTCCCCATAAGTTTGCTTTAACATAGGTAATAAAATCTAAAAATCAAAATTTAAACACGAATAAATAACAATTTTTATTACCTTAAATTTATTATTTACACATATAGATAAAGATGTGCAATAAAAGACAAAAAATATTTCTACATTACCATAAGTATAAGAAAGAAAGTATTTAAATTTTTAATAAAAAAACTACGAAAGAAAATTTAAACGTTGAAATAAATAAAAATAACTGAGTAATAAATTAAAAGATATATAAGACATATAGCGCCATCGGAGTAATGAGTGAACTACGGAACGTCATCAGCATATCAACATGGTTACGACTAGTTGCAGTATGCGATAACGAAACGAAGATGTTAGAATTATCTAACATTTAAAACAGAAAGGTATAAATAAAAAGAAATTATCGAAAAATCAAAAGAAAAAAAAGCTAAATTACATATTGTGTAAAAGGTGTTACTTCAGTGTTTAGTTAGAGAGCATAGAGTGCTCAGCATTTCATAATTTCAAAATGTAGAAGAATAACTAGAATGTAAATTACTTACCAATGCCACAGAATTAAGGCTTGGCTTTAATTGTAAGTCAATTTTAATTTGAATTCTTGCCTTAGTGTATTGGAAGATTGTTATCTATACTTATTGCAATTTTTATAGGTTATCTTATATGTGATCGTAGTTTTATATATTTACTGCATATCTACCTGTTATCAATCGTATAATCAACAAATAATTTTTTAAATATGTATTTTCCATAACTTTTACACAACATTATATTGAACTTCATTAGATATAAATTTATAGTTAAAATAAGACAATTAAATTGGTGAAACTTTGAACATTATTTTTTTTAGTCTCCTTTTGTAATTCCTTGTTTCTTGTTTCTATTTTTTCTATTACCTCCTTAGTACACTTGGTTAATTTACGTAATATTTATTATGCACATAATTTGTGTATTTATTTTATTGACTACTTTGTGTTAAATATTATTTGCTTATGCTTTTTAGGAATATTAGCTAAAAGTATTTATTTTGTTAGCTTTTAATATTAAAATGTTTGAATGATCAACAAGCAATTTAAATAACATGAACTTTTCATTTTATCTAAATAATTTTTTTTAATCAAATATACTACTTGTAATTTATAATTTTTATTAGTCACATTATCATCTTACAGCAATCAATATCATCATGTCATAAATAAAAAAGGTAAAGTCAATGATTGTACCATGAGCTGTTCTGTAGAATTAAGACAGCGTAGACAACAGGGGATGGTGGAGGACCCTCATAAGCTTGCAGCAATGATGAATAAATCTCAGAGACTTGTGTTGGGACTGTTAGTGTTGTTATTAGTTGATATCATTTGGGTTTCTAGTACTGAACTTACTAAAGTAAGAATTGTTCAAATATTATTCAATGTAAGATATACTTTTCACTTCTAATAATGTTCTTTTATATTTCAGTATATTTATAGAGAAGCAGCATTCGAAAAGCCATTTTTTACTACATATGTAAAAACATCAATGTTTACATTCTATTTGCTTGGTTTATGTTTTTGGCCTCCATGGAGGGATCAATGCAATAAACCAGCAACATATATGGTATATTTAAATACAAATAATTCTTTCAACAAAATCTTTAGTTATTTCTTTTTCTTATTGCAGTTCATAGATCCTAATGTGGAAGATGATAATTTCTACTCAGAAGCTAACACAAGTTTGGTAAATAGAAATTTATTATTTTTATATTTTATATTTTAGTTTTATTATTTTTATATTTTCTTTGTTCTGCAAATCATATTAATTTATTATTAATAACTTAAACATTGATAATAACATAAATCTATTCAACTGTAGAGTGATCCAACATTTATACCAATAAAAACACCAGATCATTGTGATCGTTCTTCAGGCACAGAAAGTGATGATTCATCAATACGATCAGTAAGATTTAGTAAATTAGCAGAAGTTCGTCATATGTCAGAAAGCGATGCCACAGAAGCATTATTAGCAAGACTTAGTTATCAAGCAAGTTTAAGAGCTGGAGAACATGCAAGACGGCAAGCTAATAAGTTTTCTGTTCAGAAAGTTGCAAAAATTGCACTTATGTTTTGTTTACTTGTAGGTAAACTACAACTTAATGAGTTACAACTATTTATGTTTTAAACTTAATACAAATGTTTTATATTGCAGTGGTTTATAGCAAATTATACTTATCAAATATCATTAGTAAAAACTGAATCAGGAGTTGTAACTGTATTGACATCAACTTCTAGTTTATTCACTTTATTCCTTGCTGCTTTTTTTCCTAGTAATGGTGGGGATAAGTTTACATTGTCTAAACTAGTTGCTGTCTCTGTTAGCATTCTTGGACTAGTATGTATAATTATAAAAATGCTTCTTTAATGTGGAAATTAATTATTTTTAAACATCATTATTTTTCATAGGTTTTAGTTGGTCTTTCAGATTTAACTATAGAAGCTAGTAGAATACCTACATCCATAATATTGGCTCTAGTCAGTGCATTTTTTTATGCAGCTTACATTGTGTTTCTTAAGAGAAAAGTAGATCATGAAGATAAGATGGATATTCCAATGTTCTTTGGGTTTGTTGGACTTTTTAATTTGACACTTCTATGGCCTATGTTCTTTATTCTTCATTATGGTCATTGGGAAGAATTTGAATGGCCAGATACTCATCAATGGACATATTTAATCATTAATGGTTTGATTGGTACAGTTTTAAGCCAAGTGCTCTGGTTGTGGTATGTTATAAAAAGTATCAAATTTAACTTATCTGATTTAATATATTTAATATATTTTATATTTATTTGTAGGGGTTGTTTTTTAACATCATCCCTTATTGCAACCTTGGCAGTCAGTTTACTTATGCCAATGTCGATGATAGCTGATGTTTTATTAAAAAAAGTTGAGTATCCTTGCATTTTCTATCTAGGAACCATTCCAATGCTGTTAGCATTTCTTACTGTGTCTCTTCTATCATATTATGATAATTGGGATCCAGTTATGGATTTAATAAAAAGAATTTACATTTGGATTTTTAGAAAAAATAGATCAATAAGGTAAGATCAATAACTCTGCTTTAAAAAGAATATGTTCATATAAAATTTGGTTTTAGTTAAGAAAATAATCTTTATTTTTAGAATACCAGATCTTGAAGCAGAACAAACAGAATCGCTGATAGGGATAAATAATGGCGAACACGAAGCTTAACACGACAATAATGAAAAAGATATGTAACAAATGTGTTTTGTGTATATTTCTATATTTAGCAAATGCTTCGTCAACATGCATAAAATATTATTAATATATTGTGTACATGTCTTCTCAATATAAATATCTCCTTTGATAAAAGGATCTGTATATAATTTAAACTGAATAATATATGCATATTTAATTATAAAGCATTTTCACGAAGCATTACATAATATTAAACATTCTAAAATAATCATAATTTTTTTTTCTACAATATATCTGTCACTATATTAATTTGTCATAAAAATTCCATTCATGTGCAGAATATTATAATACTGCCAGACAATAATTGCACATTGTTCAATACATATATGTATATATTATTTAAAAACAAAACTTAGAATGTTATTTTTTCTATTTTATGAAAATCAAATAGAAACATATTTGTTCATATTTCTCGAAAAAGCTGATTAGTCGTTTATTTGATTTTTTTTTTTTTTTTTTTTTTTTTTTGAAGAATTTTTTATATTTTTTACCATGCATACAAAATTAAGAGTATTAAAAGTTATATTTAGCTTTTATATTCACTGCGATTTTTAAAAAAATTGTAGTACATGAATTGAAAATGGATTGTGATGTTTTATGTAAAATAATAGTATTAATAATGTAGAGTATGATAAGTATGTTAAAGACATTGTTTTCATCACTAGCATTAAGCTATTATGTAATTATATTTGCAACAGTGATCTATAAAGATATCAGTGCTGTGTACACTCTTTAGTTTCTCAATCTTCCTAAAGGTAATTTATATACATCTATGTCTAAAAAAAGTCTGAGAAACAAAAGAGTACTTATTTTCTTATGTAATAAGTATTGGTAGTATTTATTAAATATTATATTTGTTATTAATATCGCTTTATTTGCGATAAAGTGCTACAATAATTTCTTTAAATACTACTTTATTTTTAATATTATTTGGGAATTGCTTAGAAAAATTGTAGAAATTAATTTATGTTTTGTTGCATATTTTCAAAACAACTTAGCGCATATAAAATATTTGTAAATACTTATTTAAAATGAAATATGCCCTAAATTTTAGGACAACACCAGTGAGATATTTATGCAATTTTAATGATGTAAGACCGTTATAATGGAATTATATTTAGATTTTGGACCAATTTCAAATTTGATAATACTAAGAAATATAATGGCTAGAGAAAGTTGAATGTTTATCAATGCATTTTGTGGCATACATCTTTTATATTTTATAAAAATAATAATTCTATCATCTTTTTTAAATCTAGTCAAAATAATTGTGATACATTCCTTTATCACAATATATTTTACATAACATAACACCTATAATCAATTTATTTATTAATAAAAAATGGACATATGTATATTTTGCTATATTAATCATGGTTTGTTTATAAAACGATTAATAACTTCTATGTCATAATAAACAATGCATAAAATTTTCTTTATATTATGTATAATAAAAACATGTAAAAAAGAAAATTATATTGTTTACACCAATTTTAAATTTGCACATATACTATGCATATATATACATAACAAAGAATTATACTCCTTATATCACAAATTGTAATATTTTGTAAGCAAAATATTAAGAAGTCCATACATAAGTATATAATTAGCTTGATATTGTGATATAATTATTATGGTGCGCAAATATACTTTAATTTAGTGTAATATAAATCAAGCTATAAGATACTGATGTAGATCATATGATAGTTGATTGTTCCTGCATCTACTACAGTTGTATATTTATTGTACATACAATATTTTAATATTAAGATAATATATATAATTAGAATAATATACATATTATATAAATACATCTATTATTAATAAAACAAAACGACTGATTATCATAATACCTTTGATTTTTTTATATAAAAGACTATTGATTCTTATTAGAAATAAAGATGTTTATTCCAGTACAAATATTTTTTTGTAATTATATAGAAAAAACATTTGACTCTAGGAAAACAAAAATAATTCTGCTTGAAGTTACAGAACTATTACTTTGTGAAACATGAAATTAATGTTAAACCTATACAGTTTTTGTATTTCTTCTAATATTAATCATTTATAATTAATCCGGGAATTATTTTTACAAATGTTTTGAAAAAAGTAGAAAGTATTGAAATGTACAACTGCTTCAATATGGCATATCAGGATAATGCAAATGCTCTGCAATTACATATTGAAAGTAAGAATTTTCAAAATATCTTTTCCAAATTACAATGTAGCATTTAAGTAATGTGTATTTCCTTAGTAAATAGTGAAAATTTATTACCAGTTCCACAAAAATACAATGCTGGATCATTACGGTATGTATTTAAATTAAATGTTTATTTTTTATTTAAAAATACTTCTTATTTTAAATTCTTTTAGTATACCAGCTGATCCTTCTTGGCCTAAAATACCACAACGAAAATTAACTAATGGTGATACTATTGAGCCCCCATATATAATCAAATTAACTGGAACTCCTAGGAGAAGTCGTACTGTAATTCAAACACCTTTAAATCAGTAAATATTAAATTACAATGTTTCAAAACTTTGTGTAATTTACATCAGTAAAACTATAAATCTATATATTTGAAAATACAGATCTCCTAAATCTTCAATAACTAAAGATAGTGCATACTCTTCTTTTCATCATCAAAAAACTGGTTCAAATATATACACTTTAAGAAGATTTCCTGGTTACGTCGATCCTCGTTTTAAAAAGTATTTCATTCATAAAAAATAAAAATAGAAAATAGATAAAAGTTAAGATCAATATAAAAAGAAGTTCAAATATTTTTAAGCAGAGTGACAAATATTAAGAAGAATCAAGTTACATCAACTGAATCATTACAAAAAAAAATGGATCAATCTAATATTACTACTTTTACAGAACATTTACATAAAGAAGAAATGGAAAAATTAGTACCTGAAAAGTAAATATCGACTAATTAAAAGTATACTGTATTACAGTATTACTTTTATAATTACCTATAATTTTATTAGGGAACAAATCAAAATAGAAAAGGCACAGCATCCTCATAAAAAAAAAGAAATTGAATCAATACGAAATTATAAGGAAAATAATATGTTTTATAACGATAAAGAATTATTTTTACAACGAACTCACTCTACAAACAACTCAGAATTAAAAAGACAAGATTATGTTTCAGAAACCGACAATAAAAAAGAAACTACAGAACATATAAAGAACGCACATTCTTCTGAGCATATATCAAAATCAGCAGTTAATGACGCCAATACTCAGGTGGACATTACTTGTTTGCCAGTGCAAGTATATGCTTTAACATCTTATAATTATATTTTTATTAAAAATATAAAGAACAGAATAAGTTTCTTTATTGTTTTAATGTATTTAGGAAAATAATGGACAGTTGTTACTTGTGTTAGACAAAAAACTGCAATCACATCCAATAAATTCAATACAAATTGATACAGTTACTGTTCCTCAAGAATATATGAATCAGTGCTATAATGTACAACTTCCAGTTCTTACTTATCAAAACATACCAATGCAAGTATCTACTACAGGACCAAATATAATACAGCAATGTTTACATTATTCAGAACATAAAAACCAAACTAAAACTTTAATAAAAAAAGAATCTGAACAGCACATTCATTTAAACGAAGCACAGAATAAAAACTCGTTTACCAGTAATAATTCAGCAAATATTATTTTAATCACATTACTTTTCATTTATTAAAGTTATAGTTTTTCAGACACTGGAAAAAGGAATATCCATGAGAAAAAAACTGCATTGATGACACAAAATAGTGTACTTGAACAAAATAAGAAAAGTTGCTTGGAACCAAACTTCTCAGAAAATTCAACTATTTTTGGAAAATTACTAGAATCAAATATTCAGCAAAAGCAACAAGAATCTAGCGATTCTGAGTATTATATTCCCAATATAAATAAAAAAGATGTACGTAATAATGTTTCCCAATGTCTAAAAATGAAAAAAGTAACATGTAATATAAGTGGTGAAGAAACAATAGATTCTGAAGTAATTACAAAGGACATCGTACTTAACAAAGAATTCATGGACATAAATGAATCCATTCCAAAAAAAATTAACAATATTAATACTGATGCTGTGCATGATAATATCAAAACTTTAAACCAAAGTCATAATCAAATAAATTATTTATCAAAAAATAATAAATATCCTCAGCCAACACCTCAATCTAATGTAACTGTTACTGATCAGGATCAATCTTTATATCAAAATTATAAAATAGGTATCTATGAGACAAAAGGTAGAAATAAATCCGAACATTTACTTTCTACAAAAAGTGAACATACCAGAAAACTTTGTCATAATTCAGAACCATATATTACGCTTAAACAAAGAAAAGGATCAGCAAAATTTGTTAGGAAAGCTAAATCGTACTTTCAAAAGAATTCTCATTCAGCACTAGTAGATTCTGATTATACTTTAATTTGGCCTAACTGTCAATACAAACGTAACAAATACAAACGTAATCATACAAATATTCATAAATTGTGTAACCGTAAAACAAGAAAAAATAGTCAATATTTTCATCCTGCTTCTAAACGAAGCATGAATAGACAAATTGATAATGTCTCAAATTTTATTGAACGGAATTATTTGCAAAACAATAAACATATAGATTTAAGACAAGAAATTATGAATAGTTTATCAAAAACAAGTTTGCAAAAAGAATATTGCAAATCTCCAAGATCAAATACAGATGATATGTTTGAAAGATCAAAAGGAATTTCATCAAAAACCCAAGAATTATTAAATAAAAGTTACTGGGAGTATTACAACAGATTGAGGCACAAAATACAGAACACAAACAGTATTGAGCAGCAGTATCCATATAATTTGATAATGGATGCAGCTGAAAAAGGAAAACAAAGAAAAGTAAATGAAATACATAATAAGGAATTAAGAAGTCAATTAAAAATAAACCCTGAAATTCAAACATTACAACAATGTACAGTCCTTTCCACTATGATTAATAAAGCATTGTAAGTTGTATGAAAGATAATTCATTTATGTATACAACTTAACAGAATTATAATTTATTTTTTGTAACTATTCAGAGACTCGAATCTTAAATCAAATGTGCAAACAAAACAGTTATATATAAATGATAACGTGAAAACATCGTCAAATCATATAGTAGATGCACAAAATTCCAATACAAAAAAGATTTCACATTTGGTAAATGATGAACCTAAGTTTAATAAAGTAAAACGTAATGCGGATAAAACAAACGATAAACAATTTTTGGAACTCAAATCTATCAGTAAGTATTCATTTCATTTATAAATTTTGATTTACCGATCTTTATTAATTGATCCATTATACGTAATTTTTTAAAATTTCTAGTTTTTTTTGGTGGTATGATGTATATTTTAATAATATTTTTACCAATGTTGTATGATTACTTTTATTACGACGAATACGATGACTACGAAAATTTAAGTTACTTGGAACTCGTAGTGGAATATATTTTATCCTCGTTTAAAGAAGCATTTGGTGGTATATTCGATGGTGTAAAACAAATTTTTTTCTATCCAGTAAGATTACGAACGAAGTTATAATATTTATAATGTTAAATGAATGAAAAAATGGCATTAAATTTTACATAATTTTATACGATTTCTAGCACGCATGTAAGAAATGCACTAATGTCGCATAAAATTAACCGATAACCGTCACATCGTGCGCAAGTTAAAAAATATTTTATTATAGTTTGCTCTTTACTTATTAATTACTACTTGTTTTTGTATTAAACAAATATTTTTATAATTAATTCTCTCTGTAAATGTTTCGCTATTTGTATATGTGTATTTACAATTAAAATTTCATTAGATTACTTATCTTTGTAAATTTTTACTCTATTACTTATCGATATATTTTTTTCTAATTATCACATTATTCATATTTACGATAAAATAAAGCGCGAAATATTCAAATTGAAACGAATGACAAATTAGTTAATAGTACTTCGTCAATTCACCACGGATCTGAATCTTATGTGATTGAAATTGTTGGAGGAGGTACATTTTTAGAAAATTCCGAATATCTTCGTTCGTCATCAAATGCAAATCAGATTCGGATGTCCTGACGAGATCAAAATCACTTTCAAAAATTGACGAGGATAATGTGGCACTGTTGTCGATTATTTCAACGTACGTTCGTGAAACATCGTTGACGATAGTACTGACATCAGTAGACGAAAGTGAGAAACACACTTCAGGCTACAAATGCACTGTGCGCACGTTGATTTCGGTCATTTTGCCTGGAGATCTCCGGTTCGAAATATACGGAAGAAACCCGCGATTTTTAACATCGGTTTTCTGAAAACGTGTAGATATCACCTCGTTGTACGGTAGTTTATAATATTATTCAAGGTTGAAATTCTCTTCTACGGTGGAAAGAACACAAATAATCGTCGATTTGTGAAAAAACGATGGCAGACTATGTGATCGGTGACACAAAACCGGCAGATGTACCCCTACCGGACGATGGACTTTCAGCATCACAATTATTCACTACCGGCGATGGTCTTACCTACAATGATTTTATTATTTTACCCGGTTACATTGATTTTACCGCCGAGGAGGTTGATTTACTATCGCCATTGACAAAGAAGATTACTATTAAAGCACCGCTGGTATCATCTCCTATGGATACAGTTACAGAATCCGACATGGCTATTGCCATGGCTCTATGTGGAGGAATCGGCATAATACATCATAATTGCACACCCGAGTATCAAGCCAACGAAGTACACAAGGTATGTATGCTTTTCTTGATCTAAACATTTCCACTTACCTAGAATAACTGCGAAGGTTTTATCGTGCTTACGATTTCGCTCATTTACTATTCATAGAGAAGTAATACAGGAATACATGTCTCACAACACGTCTGTGATATTTTTTTATTCGATAATAATATCGTTAATATTTAATATGACAACAGTATATAGATCGATAGTAAATATCCATTTCTTATTAGAATAAATGATTATTAAAGAAGCTTTCTAGAGGAGATTTTTTCTGCTTTATTGAATTAGTCATATTAACCTTATTTATGCTTGTAGTGTTTTTTAATTCTCTCTTGTATTAAGAACAAAAAAGTGATAGGAACTAGATTTTTGAATTTTTGAGTTTTATGTTGTTTAAATCTTCTTAAAATTTTTTGTGTTTCTAGGTCAAGAAATATAAACATGGCTTCATTAGGGATCCAGTAGTTCTATCACCTAATCACACAGTCAAGGATGTTCTAAATGTAAAAGCTGAACATGGCTTTTCTGGTATTCCTATTACAAACACAGGAAAAGTTGGAGGTAAACTATTAGGGATTGTAACATCTAGAGACATTGACTTTTTGGAAAGTACAACAAATCAACAATATATAAAATTAGAAACAATAATGACAAAATTAGAGAATTTGATCACTGCAACTGCTGGTGTAACATTGCAAGAGGCAAATATAATTCTTGAAAAATCTAAAAAAGGAAAACTTCCAATAATCAATGAAAAAGGAGAATTAGTATCTTTAATGGCAAGAACTGACTTGAAAAAAAATCGTAGTTATCCAAATGCCAGTAAAGATGAGAATAAACAATTGTTAGTTGGTGCTGCTATTGGTACACGCAATGCTGATAAACAAAGATTGCAACATCTTGCTATGGCTGGTGTGGATGTTATTGTTTTAGATTCTTCTCAAGGCAATTCTAAATATCAGATTGATATGATTAAATACATAAAATCAGAATATCCAGAGTTACAAGTAATTGCAGGAAATGTTGTAACAACTATGCAAGCTAAAAATCTTATAGAAGCTGGAGCTGATGCTTTGAGAGTTGGGATGGGTTGTGGATCAATCTGTATTACCCAAGAAGTTATGGCTGTGGGAAGACCTCAAGCAACTGCTGTATATAAAGTTGCAGAATATGCAAGAAAATTTGGTGTGCCTGTTATAGCTGATGGTGGTATTCAATCTATTGGACACATAATTAAAGGCTTAAGTCTAGGTGCTAGCACAGTAATGATGGGATCTTTATTGGCTGGTACTTCAGAGGCACCAGGTGAATATTTTTTTAGTGATGGTGTACGTCTAAAGAAATATAGAGGCATGGGCTCTTTAGAAGCTATGAATAGAAAAGATGCTCACGGTTCAGCAATGGATAGGTACTTTCATAATGAGATGGATAAGTTGAAAGTAGCTCAAGGTGTTAGTGGTTCAATAGTTGACAAAGGATCTGTTTTAAAGTTCCTACCTTATCTGTTGTGTGGTATTAAGCATGGATGTCAAGATATTGGAGCAAAATCTATTTCTACGTTAAGATCTATGATGTATAGTGGAGAATTAAAATTTGAAAGAAGAACACATTCTGCTCAACAAGAGGGAAATGTTCATAGTCTTTTCTCATATGAAAAGAGACTTTTTTAAATAGGTAAATATTGAAATGAGCACCTTACAAAAAGAAAAGTACCTGCATTTAATTGCATATAACTTGTCAATTTTAACAAATTGGTTTATATAAACTCACATATGTGCTTGCTAGCTGAACATATAATCATGCAAAAATATGTTATGAAACAAATTGTTTTTTTAAACAATAGGTAAATTTGTTTAAATAAATAGGTATATTTGTTTAAATAAAACAGGTAAAATTTGTTTCACAATTTTATTAAATAATTTAAAAAGTCGATTTTTTATAATATACTTAGGAGATATAAATATGTATATATAAAAAATTAATTGAACAAGAGAAAAAAAGTTTTTTCTCATGTTTCTGTAATAATTCAATTTATTACTTATATGTATATACATATATGCCATCCTTTAAGTACATTAATTAGTTTAATATAGATATGGCAGAATTATTAAACAAGACATAATTGTACATTATTACAATATCCTTTTCTTGTTGCATTCTATGTACCTGATTTACATCTCTAAAATGTACATTTCTTAAGATTCCCATTAAATCAGATTTCAATAAAGAAATTGAAAAAATATTTTAAAAATATATACTATTCTTAAAAATCTACAATGCAGCAAGAAGAAGATAATCTAATGACAAAAACATTCAGAATCTAGATGCCAAACTATGGGAACATTATTGGAAAGAAATTTAATCAGCTTAATTGTTTGCTAGCTGGTTGTTCATTCCTATATAACGTGATAGAAAAAAATATAATTCGTTAGATTCCAGGGTTATATTTTATCAAGTATTTAATATAATTTACTAAAATATATTTTTGTGATCCTGATTTAATATAAATTATCTTTTGAGATGAAAGATTTAGGTCCAGGTATTTAAGCTAAGTCAATTAATTTTGTAATCTTAAATATACCAATTAACAAAAATACAATACATCATTTTATTATCGTTAGTCGAAAATTTTATACAGGTGTTAATAGAACAAAATTGTACATTTGAAATAAAGTCCTAATTAACGTTAAATGTTCTGTATATATTATTATCATTATCATTATTATTATTATGTATTCCATACAACTATTTACATTAAATGAAATAAATCATTAAACATATATCGAACCCTTATTTAAACCATAACGTACATATTGTGCGCTTTTTGAACATAACCTAAAAATCATTCTGATACAAAAACGAGAGGTCGGAGAAGTGTAAACTTTGAAAAAATGGTTTTATGTAACGTAGAATGTTTAGAAAGAATTTTAAATTACTTAGATGTTTCACCATTGCCCTTGGAAATGCAAGAAAATGTGAATAACATTTTTTGTATGAAAACGAGCTGTTTTCTGGATTACAATAAGTAAATTTTGTTACATCATTTTATAGGTGGTTGTTGCAACGAAACGAGAATCAAATCAAAAAATAGAAGGATTTAGTACTATAATTCAATCATTAATTGAAAATTCGAAGCAGTCTGATATACTTGGTGTTAATAATGAAACGAAAGCATTATCACAACAGTGGTTAGAATACGCTGTTGTTTGTATCAATTATGCCGATACACCCAGTAATGCGAAAAAAGTATTACAAGTAATAGAAATCCAATTATTTATCTAATAATATTAGGAGTAAACAAATTATGCTACTCTAAATAAAATTACATAATAAAATAGATTTATTTTTGTAGGAGTTAAATGTCACATTAACGGATAAAACATATTTGACTGGTACAAAAAAAACTATTGCTGATGTTACATTGTATTATGCTCTACATTCAATAATGGTAATGAAAACGAGGAATCCTTAGTAGACTGTATGGATCAATCTAATCTCTGCCCTATTTTTGTGTTACAGCGGGAATTAACCCATCAAGAAAAAGCTCAATATGTACATGTGTCAAGGTGGTTTGATAACATGCAACAAGAGGAGAAATTAAGACAACAATTAGATTTAATTTCTTTTGATCTGTTACATTTATTTTTATGAATAAAGTAAAGATATGGTAGTGATTTCTATAGACATTACATATTAATATTAAAACAGTTTTAAAAAAAGTAACAAATAACTTATTTGTTAAGTGAAAATATTAGTAACTAAAAAAAAAAAATATAAAATCTAATACACAATGTATTTCTTGTTTCATACTTAATTTTTTACATTAATTGAAACATCCTACTAGTAATAGAATAACAGTTTTTAACATATCAAATGTGTTGTTAATTGTTTCTTTATATTAACAAATCACGCATATAAATTTTTGGAACTTGGGTTTCTAGCTTTAAGTAATTAGAGAATTGTAATATTATCTTATTGATTGTTCATATATACTCATTTTATTTTGACAAAAAACATTTTTAACCAGATGGTACAAAGTAGACCTAACATCTTACAGGATTTAATTCATATGTTCTAAAATATTGTTTAAAGACAAAACAGTTCCCTACAATTTAAAGTGGTAATGTAAAATATTAAAAATTATATATATAAATTTATATTATTGATTAACTTAATTAATGATTACATCTATTCAGCCATAGTAAATAGCAAAAATATTCGAATTTTTTTCGAGGTCGGTATTTCAGAACGTGGCGTGCAAAAGTCCTATGTATGTCATATCTATCATATTTTTAATCAATACGCATATTAACTATGAAAGTTAATAAAGTTAAAAATATGAGATACGTACTTACTTATGTAACTACGTATTTACTTGAATTATGGATTATTTACTATACGGATTGAATTCGTATAACTCTTTATACGAATTCAATCAGTATAATTTTTTATTATTTTGTATTATTTTGTATTATTTTGTATAGTTTTATATTCTGTGCACTTGACAATGTAAATGATAATTAGTTGCGAATCAAGTATAGTATTTTGAACAAGCTCGCAGCTATTTCGAAAGTCTAGGTAAAGATCTTGCGAATTTGAAAAAATTAATAAGTGTGGAATGTCAAACGAATTGCAGTAAAGTGCAATAAATAATACATAACTAGCTTTTACTAATTTATTCAATTTATTAAAGATTTAACAATTTAACATATAAATAGAACATACACAGTAATTATAATTTATGTTTTAGTTTTTTTCATCAGTTCTTTATGTAATTAGATATATATACAATTAATAAAAATGTTTGAAATTCAATGTAAAAGGTGTATTTTAATGATGCTACCTTTGACAAATCAATTTCAAAATTTCAAAAGTATGTAATTAAAAAAATATTTTGAATAATACAATAATTGTATAGTAACACAATGACGTGTGTATAAATGTATATATGTAATAAAGCTAGAAGGTACTATATATAATACTTGATGTAATTTTTCATAGTTATCTTTAATTAATCAATAAGTAAAGATAAACATTTTATCAATCTTAAATAATATGAAGATTAACATAAATACTAATTAATAATAATACATTTGTACTTTTACTTCCACAACTTTATATATAAAATATTGCATATCATTTTATAAATTTTTATGTAATATTATAGTATGTTTTACTTCCACATAACATTAGCATGTTCAATTTTCATGTAACATTAGACAATAAAGCATATTCCTTTAAATTATAAATTCCTTTAGAATTCTAACAATGGTTGGAATTACACAAATATAAGATCCAAATTTTCTTATTTTGATAGAGTTGAAAATATTTTTTTCTTTATATCATTATACAACATAAATTATTTACTCTACTTCTAATTATTAAATTAATAATGTTATTAGTTATAGTACAAAATAAATAATAAATATTATCACTGTGAGAATGTTATACAACTCTTTTTAATATATATAAATACTACCATATTTTTGTGATACTTAAACACATTAAAGACACATGTAGACAAAAATTAGTATCCCATTTAATATTCCAATTAAGTAATTTAACTGTACTCCTGGTACTTTTGAAAATCTGAAAAAGAAATAAAACATGTTTAACAGAAAAAGCAATAAAGACATTTATATATAAAAAAAATATCCAAACTTCATAATATAATATTATTAAATATTCTTTAATTTACAATAAATTTTGTTAAACAACTTACCTTTGTTTAGAGGGACTAAAAGGGGAAGGTGGATTGATTCCAGGAATACTGCTATCTTTGTAAATTATAAACCAAGTAAAACCCATCATAATAAGACCACATACTGCTGCTTTTATGAGCCATCCATATGTTTTAAAAACTGATGTCATTACATTTACAACATCATCGTATTGACTACCATTAACAAATTTCTCACTTATAGCTGCTAATTGTTTTACTTTGAACTCTGATACATCAGGTATATGTGATAGATCAAATATATTAGATATATTTGAAAATATAGATGCTGAGGACTCTAGATATTTAACATTATTTTGCAGCTGTAAAATACTACCTAAGGAGATGATATAAAAACATCAACATTCACAATGGTATATATATTATTTAACATGCAACGCTGCAACAAAATTTGTTCCTATACATCTAAATTTTTCTATAAAACATATTTGTATCTTTAATTGTTTATACTACAAATTTAAGAAAATAACGATAGATAAAATGTCAGATCAGTTTATAAAGCTTAAAACTTAAAATAAAATAAAAATTAATTTAATTAAATACAATGCAGTACTAAGCAAGTGCATATAAATTTTGCCTGAAGTTTGTCAATACGAAGATATTGAAAAAAAAGTTACTATAAACAATACATTCCTTACATTTAATTAATTATATAAAAAGGTAAATATATAAATACATGCAACATTATTAACATTATCAACACACACATTAACTTTACAAAACAAACTTCTTAACAAGATAGTACATTTAAACATTACTTACCATAATTTATGTATATTTTTCCCAACACGATAGTCAATGATATTATAAACAGCAAAAAACTGAAACTTCGTTCATTTATTTGTAATTTTTCCCATAACCTTACTGGTACAATATAATTTTTGCCTGTCATTAAACCATCAGTTCTATATAAATGTGAATTTAATTTCTTCTCTCCCATTTCGATTTCCAATTACAAAACACATGTGCGTTTGCTTCGAACACTCAAGAAATTATGAATGACAAATGATACGAATCGCCAAAAATAACAGTGAATAATAACACTCATAACAATAACACAAATAATACTCGATTCGTATACACGTGTACACACGTAAAAATTTTACGCGCATGCGTTTTAAAAACAATTATCCAGAGCTGTATTACGCATTTTTATACAAATTCAAAACATCGAATTCTAGATACCACATCAATTTTTTACAAATTTTACACGAAACGAATATTATGGACAATAAATAAAGTGGATAAAAAATAAGAACAATATTCAAGAAATTTCAATTTATGTGCTATAACATTTTATTTATAATTTAATAATAGCATTAATAATATCGTATACATATACTTGTAAAATACGTACACTTGTAAAATATTCAATGTATTGTATATATTATATAATATTGTATAATGTAGACTGTAGATGATAATGCACATTGCCAATAACGCTCCTGGAATTATAAGATTATGGAGGGGTGAAACATAGGTTGGAAACTCTAGTTAACCGCATTCGTCATTCGCTTGGCGGCGAAGACGTTGTGTTTGAGGGAGCTGGACTCCAACAAAAAAACTAGTTGTGATTCATACGTATATGGAACCGTAAATCAGGCGTGTATATCTATTATCCAAAAAAATGGCAACGCAAGAGGAAATCGGTATTGGAGATTTGGTTCTTCTGGATGAAATTACATTGGAAAGAATTGTGGATAATTTACAAGTTAGGTAAGATCATATTTTGACCAGCGATGAATAAGGCGGTAAATATGGGAAATTGGCGGGAAACAAAAGGATACAAGCGATTATTTCTTTAAGAAGGATGACAGGTGTCTTGTTTATATTCCGATAGTATTAGTACTTCGTAGATTATCCACCAAGAGGGCGTGGCTAACCGCACATTAGCAGGTGGTTGCAATTTCGGCTTCGTTATTCGGATTTGAACTTGACCTACAAAACATAACGATATGACAAGATGTATCGAAATTTTACATTGAATTAATTATCAAACAATAATGTAATTTCTGAATATGATTTGAATTTCAATAGCCATGAATTTATATGTTTATATTTTTTTTTTATATTTTTGTAAGATCTGTAATTACAATATATATTTTCAGTTTTTTCAGTTTTATACAGAAAACCACTAGTATATTTTTAAGACATTTAGTTTTATGATAAGTAACACTTAAGTCTTATCTTGTTCTGTATTCTATGAGTCATCGTCTTCGGTTCGTAACTTAAACTTTACGTGATACCTAACCAACTATTCTTGATAATAATAAAGATGTTTTCAGTTTTTTGTATTTTATCTATGAAGAAATATTCAATTGCATTTTCTTTTATTTATAATAATAAATCGTATTTTATTCCATTTATAACAACAAATTTTCATTTTTATCTATATGATAAATTTTAAAGGACAGTCGAATAATGAATGATTTAAACGCGCGATTGATTGATAACGATAATAAATAACGCAACAACTATGTAATATATTACACATATATATTGTTTTATATGTATTTGCTAAATCGAATACATTTTTAAAAAATATATAAAAAATAAATAAAGTTTTAAAAATATAATATAATAAAAAAATATAAAGATATGATTTTTATGTTATAACATATAATGGTAAATAATTGAGTACAATAATAAATAAAAAGATAACTGATAAAGAGATAAAATTTATCTTTTAAAAATAAAAAGTAGTTCCTCCAATAGCAAACATACATATTATATATTTAAATTTTATTGAATTATATTCATTTATTGTATATATTACATTTAATTTTGTTTTAGATACAATGGCGGTAAAATTTATACATACATTGGAGAAGTATGTGTCAGTATAAATCCATATAGAAGTATAAATATATATAATAATGATTATATTAATAAATATAAAGGTAAAGAGTCATTTATAATTGTTCATAATATATGTTAGCAAAATAATACAAATCAGATAATCAATATAATATAATCAGATGATATATAAGAAAAATTTTTTTGAAATTATATTTTAGGTAGAGAATTATTTGAGAATCCACCACATATTTTTGCAATTGCTGATGCGGTACACAGAGAAATGAAACAGCAACGTCGTGATACTTGTATAGTAATCAGTGGAGAATCTGGTTCTGGTAAAACAGAAGCAAGTAAAATTATTATGAAATATATTGCTGCAGTTACAAATTTAAGTGGTCAACAAGAAATAGAAAGGTATATGAATTATCTAAGATTAATATTTTTAAAACAAATAGTTAAATTTTCCAAGGTGATTTGTCTTTTTTATATCTTAATAGTATCCAAAATTATTTTGTTTGTCAGAGTAAAAAATATCCTTATACAATCTAATTCAATATTGGAAGCTTTTGGAAATGCAAAAACAAATAGAAATGATAATTCATCTCGATTTGGAAAGTACATGGATATAGATTTTAATTTCAAAGGAGATCCAATTGGTGGCCATGTTACTAATTATTTATTGGAAAAGTCAAGAGTTGTATATCAGCAAAATGGTGAACGAAATTTTCATTGTTTTTACCAGGTATTAGCAATAATTTCATTGTATGTTATTTTTCTTCACTACATATAAATATTATATTTGCAAAACAGTTTATTTAAAATTTGCAGTTATTAAATGGTTGCAGTGAAGCAGAAATAAATAAATTACGTTTAGTACGGGATTCAGCGGCATACTATTATGTTTCTGCTGGAAATTTCAATAAAGCCAGTTCAACTGACAAAAGTGACTATAAAACAGTTACTTCTGCTATGTCTACTCTTGGATTTACTCAAAATGAAGTACAAACAATCTGGAATGTCATTGCTGGCATATTACACTTGGTTTGTTATAATTAAAACAATGAATAAAAAAAAGTCGCAGTTTTGTTTCTAATATGAGATTTGATTTATAGGGCAATATTACTTTCAAACTTATTGACGATAGACTTTTCATTGAAAATAGAACTGCTCTAAATGATACAGCAAATTTATTTTCTATCAGTGCACATGAATTGAGTACAGCTCTTACACAAAGAGTTATTGCAGCAGGTGGAGAAGTTATGCAAAAAGCCCACACTTCAACAGAAGCAGAATATGGTAGAGATGCCTTAGCTAAGGTAATTTTTTTTTTCATAATTTGTTTTTTGTGTTTAAAAAGGAAATAAATTTTTATTAAATAAAAAAAAAATAAATTATGTTTCAGGCTATATATGAAAGATTGTTTACTGAAATTGTATCTCGCGTTAATAGTGCAATTAATGTAAATGATACAGAAACCTATAAGAGATACAGAACAGTAATTGGAGTGCTTGATATATATGGTTTTGAAATTTTTGATGTAAATAGTTTTGAACAATTTTGTATTAATTACTGTAATGAAAAATTGCAACAATTGTTCATTGGTAAGGAAATTTTATATAAAATTGAAAAAACAATTTTTTAAAAAACAATTAAAATTAACATTTGATGTTTCAGAATTAGTATTAAAACAAGAACAAGAGGAATATAAAAGGGAAGGTATTGCATGGCAAAATATTGATTATTTCAATAATCAAATAATTTGTGACTTAGTAGAACAACCTCATAAAGGAATGATAGCAATTATGGATGAAGCTTGTCTTAATGTTGGCAAAGTTACAGATGAGGTCAGTTTCTTTAATTTATTGTAATGAAATTCATTGTTTATTGCATATTACGTTTATAAGATTATGGTTCAATATATTAAATTTTTTTTAGATGCTTTTAGAAGCTATGGATCAAAAATTACTTGATCATAAACATTACACTTCTCGACAATTAAAGCCAATGGATAAAGAACTTCAACATAAAATTCAGTTTAAGATTAAACATTATGCTGGGGATGTAATATATAATATTAATGGCTTTTTAGATAAAAATAAAGATACGTTATTTCAGGATTTTAAACGTTTACTTTATAAAAGTAGTAATCCAATAATTAGCAAAATGTGGCCTGAAGGTGCTCAAAATATTTTGAAAGTATGTAAATACATTTACTACATATTTATCTATTAAATTATTTTTATTGTTATATTATTAATTATTTTATTGTTATACTATTTTATTTCAGACAACGAAAAGACCTTTAACAGCTGGAACTCTTTTCCGTAATTCAATGATAGCACTCGTTAAGAATTTAACAAGCAAAGA
This sequence comes from Melipona beecheii, assembly GCA_032399605.1. NCBI lineage: Eukaryota > Metazoa > Arthropoda > Insecta > Hymenoptera > Apidae > Melipona > Melipona beecheii. The sequence goes on along the minus strand of JAUCMO010000501.1, from coordinate 3,354,955 downwards.
ACCATTTTATGTGAGGTGTATAAAACCTAATGAAGTCAAATCACCAGTTGTATTTGATGAAGAAAGAGTAAATCATCAAGTACGATATTTAGGTCTTCTCGAAAATGTATTAGTTAGAAGAGCGGGTTTTGTGTATCGTCAACGATACGACACATTTTTAAAACGGTATTTATATTTGTACTTTATATTTATGAAAAAGTAATACGATTATTATGTGACAAAATTTTTAAATTATATTATTAATAAAATTGTTTATATCAGGTATAAAATGATATCTCAATACACTTGGCCAAATTTTAGAGGTGGAAATGACAAAGATGGTGTACGTACATTAATGGATGAAAAAGGTTTTAGTAATGATGTAAAATATGGACACACTAAAATATTTATTCGTTCGCCTCAAACGCTTTTTGCATTAGAAAAGGTTTGTTAATTAATTTGTGTTATTTAATTTTGACTATTGTTTTTAATATTGGAACAAATTCTTCAAAATATTTATTTCTAGGCACGTAGCAATTTGATCCCAGGTATTGTAATATTATTACAAAAACAATGGAGAGGATATTTATGCCGTCAAAAATATAAAAAAATGAAGGCTGTCCTTATCATAATGAAATACTATAAAAAATATAAAATGTATACTTATATTAAAGAATTAGAAAAAACGTTTCGAAATGCAAAAACAATGCGAGATTATGGTAAACATTTACCTTGGCCTCGTGAAAATTTTGCTGTAAAACATATAATATTTACTTTAAAAATAATGTACGAAAGATGGTGGGCATGGATGATTCTTAGACTTATTCCTAGAGAGGATTGGCCTCAGCTACGATTAAAAGTACGTATATCATTGGTCAGAATATTTGATTTTTATATCCAATTTTTGATATTAACATAATTTTAGATGGCCGCGGGAGTAGTTTTGCGTTCAAAGCGACTTTATTGGGGACAAGATAGACGCTGGGAAGGAAATTATCTTTCTAAACCAGATGAAAATCCTCTTAGTGATATTTTTAACTCTTCAATAAATAATCTTCGCAATACTGATCATTTCAAAGCAGTTCTATTTAGTGCATTTATTAGAAAAACCAACAGGTTTGTATGAAGAATTATATTACATGCTGAATTTTACAAAATCCATTTTAAATGAATTATAATTATAGATTTAATAAACCAAAAGATCGTGTATTGGTCGTTACTGAACACGCAATATATAAACTTGAAAGTCTTAAATTCAAAAACATGAAAAAAGGTGTGCCAATAACAGAAATAACAGGTTTAAGTGTATCACCTGGAAAGGACCAGCTTATAACAATTCATTCAAATCGAGGAAATGATTTTATTATGTCAATCATTGCAAAAGATGACAGAGTTGGAGAACTTGTTGGAATTTTAAGTAATAGATACAATCAGTGAGTACATTTCCTTCCTTATTTTTTAAAATTTTATTTACAAAGTTTTACTGGTATATATATTAAAATATTATATTTTATATTAGATTACGTTCTGCTGATTTGCAAGTTACAGTGGATGTAAAATTTAAATGTATGCTAGGAAATAAGAGTAAAGTACTACGAGTAGAAGTACAACCTGAAATTCAAGAACCAACATTCAAGAAAGATGGTGAAATTATCATATATGCCATTCCGCCGTCAATCGAAATTATTGATGGAAGTGCTAATACAAGGTTACAATCTAGGACCACCAATTAAAAGTACTTCAACTGCCTTTTTAATATTTCATCATAAATATTAAAATTAAATTATTCTATGTACTAATGTTTTTACAAAAATATTTTTGTGGAAATATTTTTTTATTCTACTAATGTACAAATAATATTAAAAACATTAATAGATTCGTAAGTCAAAAACAAACGACAATACAGTAATTTAATAACAAAGCATTTTTAGTGCAAATATGCGAGCTACAAATACTGTATCCAAGTACTGAAAAAAAAAAATTTTGATTGAGAGATCATAAAACTATTTTGTGTAAATACGTACAAAAAATCAAAAGTAGTGCATTCCATTTATAAGAATTAAATGCATTATTCGTGTGAATAAGTTGTAAATTTTTTAATTGGGATGATACATAGATCTTAAGAGAATTAACACAGTATTGCTTTAAAAAAAGTATCATTCTTTGATACAGTAGTTTAAAATATCTATCAATGTGGCATTTTACTTAAAGTATTTTTGAAAATATATTTTTACACCGTCGTTGAATATTTATATATTATGTGAAAATTTAATAAGATTTATAAAATACAATTTATATTGATGTTAAAAATTATATATAGATTAATCAAATTTTACACTGAGCACAAATAATAGATAGCATAATAAAAAGTTAATGTCAGTGAAAAATTTGACATATAATTATTATATTAAAATTTTCTAATGTTATGTTTTAATAATGCTGTATGAATTGGAATAGAAAATGTAGAATTATATAGCATGTCATAAAATGGTGCCATTGTTTACAAAAATTAACGTTTTATATATTTTTATTTATATAAAATTATATAAGCAACTATAAGCACAAACAATAAGTCATTTATATGCTTCCAAATTTTTTTCCAAATTAAAAGATACAAATTTCTTACTTATTATATTTTTTATTGTGAAGTGTAATAGAATACATTTTTTATACAAAATAATTGTATAATCTAATCAATACGTTGATATAGATATACATATCCTAATTCTTTTGGTGGATTTTCAGATAATGCAACCTGTTGAATTCAATAAATAAATTCAAATAAATGCTTCTACCATATTATAATTTATTTTATACTTTAATACGTAATACGTACTTTGTCGTCATTATAGATCACCCATCGATTATTTTTCAGAAGATGGCACACATAATGTCCTACCATTGTCGACGTACCCATATGTGATATAAATCCTACTAATTTATATTCTGAAATGTGAAAATATTGATATGAATAATTTTTTATACTATTAAATATTAAAAAAGAAGAACATACGATCGGTTCCGTCTCTAAATATTTCTTTGGAATGTCGTCTTGATTCATCTTCAACCTCTAAAGCATCCAATTCATTTTGATGACTAAAAATCCAATCTGCTGCACGTTCTAAATTATTATCAGTCGCTTTAAGCGCTTTTGTTGCTTGTTCTCTCGTAAAACTCATTCCCATTAACATAGCCACAGCATCTTCATTGGCTATAAATTTATTTTTTTCTAAGATTGAACAAATGAAAACAAATATGAATGTCATTAAATTTATTAATAGAGAAATTTATGAAGAAAACTATTTGTTACCTGGTTTAACATCAATTCCAGGTGGTACAAACGGATCTGCAAAATCTGAATCCGCAATATGTTCCATTAACCAATTTGTAGCTGCTTCTAAGCCACGATTTTCCGTAAAATATAATGCCCTTTCACAAGCTTCTGATGGAAATCCCATATCTGTCAGTTGATTCAATATCACGGAATCATAAACAAGTGGTGGAGGTGCGGCACCAGCTGTTTCCGGCAGTAATTCTTCTGTTGGTTGCAAACCAAAACCTCGAAGAAAATTTAAGTTTAATGTATCTGGCATTTCAACTGCTACATCTAATTTAACTGGTGTCCAATCTTCTTTCATCATAAATTTTTTTAAATGGATTAATAGATAATCCGGAAAAGTAGAAAGTCTAGTAGTTCTATAAAAAAAATGCACTTATTAATTATGTACAGTAAACATTATGTACATCAAAACGTACTTTTGCGCTACTGTCTTCTCATTTAAAGCTGAACTATAAAATTGTTCTACTGTTTCCGGTCGAATAAATGTTTGCAAACAGGATGACAGTTTTATGCGTGGTCTGACGAGAGCATTTGAATCCAGTTTTTGTCCTTTCGCTTCAGTTTCGTTTTTTAATGCTTCATAAGCTGCAACTTCATCCTATATATAATATACATTATGTAAATATGAATTTTCTAATTAAGATTTATAAGTTGTATAAATTATTTCTTTGTTTTTTACCTTGTTTACGGCAGTTTCTACAGGTATTGGAAGTGGCAATAAGTATTCAGTACGATAAGTGTACTTTACTTTGTTAGACCGGCTACATTGATACCTTTCTTCAACTTGGAATTTAAAACAATCAGTAGGATTTATTTGACGACGACTGTGACGCTGTGCGATCAATTTCCTGATATTAGTATTGTAACTTCTTATGAAAAATGAAATAGTATTTTTATATATCAATTAAAAATATAAAATATAACAAAATTACATCTATGATATTTATGATGTGAAGAAAGAATTCTTGCGCATCTTGCTGTCGATTTGAAGAAAATCCTGGATGTCCACGACCAACTAGCGTTTTAAACATTCGTGGCGGAATACCTTGACGTGATTCATGTTCGTGATTTGTATTTGGTGGGATAGAATATTTACCACAAAGTAAACCAATTCCAAGTTTAGCCCTACAATGTTAATTTCTTGTATCTTAAAGTCATTAACTGAATTTACATGCCACACTTTTATCTTTTTAACTTACATTTGAACATTAAAATCATTCGCTGGATCAATGTAATTCTGCTGAAATATCTGTGGTGCACCATCTGCAAATCTGAAATTCACTTCCTATTATTAATATAAAACATTAAACACATTAATTCAATAATTATTATAACACCAAATAAATTTCTTTCCCATACAATATAAAATTATTCATATATTGAGTTTGCTTATTTGTTTACAAACCTTTTAATAAAATCTGGAATCACAAATAGCATTTGCACCACACTGTTTAAGTAACAAGAGTTTCCTAAATTAGCAAGTCCTGTATACCCAGGACCATACAAAGGTGTTAATTTACTTGCTGCTTCTTGAAGTGCAACCCATTCACCAAATCTTTGATTGAGATCTAATTCGAGTTCTATCATAGATTTATCAGTTTTCTCCATTTGGGCAATATTAATACCCCAATGAGCTAAATGTTCTACTAACTTTGGATCTTCTACCATATCATCTTCATCATATGAAAATACATCTGCTTTTCCTTCTTTAGTTATAGTTCCTAATTTTACTGCTAACGAGTAACCGGTAGCTTTATAATGTTCAACTGCATGATCATTTCCACCTGTCCCATCATAAAATTTACGTCCACAGAGAATGCTACCATCAGTTAAATTAAGCCAGATATTTTGAGTTAAATCACATTTTTCACACTTCCATCCGCTAGGTGGTATTTTCTTTCCATTATCTAATTGTTTAAGACTTGCTGCATGTCTATAAATTTAACAATTACTTAAAATAACAATGAATATTTTATGTTAATACACGCTTGAAGTTTTATTCTTACTTTGAAACTGCTTTTACTTCTCCATCCCAGGTTCCAGCCAATGCCTCTACTTCTGCTATTTTTGTTGCAGATTCTGCTTCCAATATACATTTAATTGCAACTTCAACCTATGTAAATTTTCCATGTAAATTATATTTGCTCTTAGTTTTCATTTTATTTTATATAACACTTACTTCTTGTGGTAAATTGTCTGTTGGATAAGGTATTGTGATAAAATTTGGTAGAATAATAATTTGATAGGATTCGTGGTAAATATATTTTTGTTGATCCGGAGTAAATCCATCTGCTGTTCCTATTGCTAATCTGGTAATTTTCTTTTCAGGGCCATCTTGGTATTTAGAAGGAATCTGTAAATATTAATATTTTGCATTACACACAAAATTCATATTTTTATGTTACATTATTCTTAAATATTTCTCTCCAGATATGCTAAAATATTCACTTCTTTTCTTCTTCTTTTAATATGCAGGAACACAGGATTTTCTGTTAACTCATAATAATGTCGTATATAATCCTGACCTAATCCCAAAAACGTGGTAAGATTAATATACAGACCAGTAGGAGCATCCTTAAAAGAAAAAAACGATGAAAATGATTATTATTGTATTATCGTTTATAATTATAAAATCGTTGTGACATCTTACTGGAGTATCAAAGGAATAAACACACTCGTCCTTATATATTTTATCATTTTTTTGTGGTATTCTAATCTTGTGTAAATATTTCAGCAATTCCTCCATCATAAACAAAACCACTATGAAAAAAAAAGGAAATATCCGAACAAATTCAAAAGTGACTGATTTATAGATCACCGGTTTGTCGTATTGATGATACGCGTGATTTGAGAAATGAGACGAAAGGATCTGAATATATTCGATTCTTCTCTCGTTTCTCTTTAAAATCCAGTGGTGCTCAATGACGATCACACGGTTTTTCGTATTTCAATTTAGTACAGTATCTTTAAGTGAGTCATGCCACTTCAAAGAACGTTATGAAAAAGAAAAATATATTGCAGACTTATATATTTATAATCATATAAAGCTGTACTTTGATATGATTTTCACTTAAGTAATCACAATTATTTATCTTCTTCGATTTTTAAATTTTTATGGGCTTGAATACTACAGAGATACGCGAAATAGAACAAGCCCTGTTGTTTGGATGAATGGTTGTTTGAGCAGACGGTACATAGATATTATATACGTATGTGATGATTCATACTGTCATTAACCTAAAATAAAGTATTTTATTTATTGGGAAATGATTACGTAAATTTGGTGGATAAAAAGTATTCGTTTAAATTATGCGTATCATTTATTCTGTATCTTTAATAATAAGTTGCATTTGCTTTTGAAATTATGGAAAAAGAAAGGTAATTCAATTTTTTTTTCTAGTCGTAATATATGTATTTCTATAAGTATAATCAATTTCTAGTTGATGTTTTCTCAATGTTTATTAACTTAAAATATACATGCGGTAATAAATTTTTTTTTAAATTATGCAATATATTGAAATTATGAATAATGCATCAGGTTTACAATGCTTCTTTTGGATCCTGGAGAGATATTCTTTGAGGATTATAGTGTTCAGATGAAAGTAGTTGATAATTCTACTTCAGAAGAACAAAAATGGAAAGATGGGAGATTAAAATTATGTTCAAAATCCTTGGTATTTGTAAACAAAGATATTAATCAACCTCTAATTAAAATTCAACTTAAGGAAACTATAGGTATTGATCAATGTCAATCCAACAATGATATAGCAAAGTTTGTATTTTTAACTTTTTTTTTTTATACAATTACAATAATTTCTTTTGTATTAACAAATATCATTCTATTTATAAGATGTGGCAATATATTATTGATCAAATGCAAGCAGTATGTGAAAATGTTAGAAAAAAATATACTTGCACCATATAAATTCATACATCAAAATGCTACTTTCCACTTCTATTTTTATTATGCAAAAATAGATGATTGTCTTCCACAAATTCTCCAATTATTTAGAGCAGCTACTTTGCCAACAGCTGAACAAAATGCCATGGTATGTTTTTATGTGTATTATTTTAAAGTTATTATGTGTATTATTTTGTTAAAATCTTTGAGATAAATATGACTATTAATCAACCTCTAATTAAAATTCAACTTAAATTGTTATTATTATTATTATTATTATTATTATTATTATTATTATTATTATTATTATTATTATGTAGATTATGGCTATTGTGCACTCTAGACAATCCAGAGTATCATTTGATACATCATGGTTAGAAGATTTATATGAACAAGTAGTACTAGAAACTCAAGCAAATAAAGTATTGCCTCTTATTATAAATCCAGGAAGAATACTTTTAACGACTTCAAGAATTTATTTTCAACCTTATAATAATTTAGATCAGGTATGTATTTTACAATGATAATGATAAAGTCATTAAAGTAAGTTATTGAAAAAATAATTGGCTATATTATTTTATTTGGAAAGCAAAATTTTTAATCCAAATTTATTTTAGGGATATTTTGAATCACTGAAAATCAGTCATTTTTCACGAAAATGTGAAAATATTAGTTTTCAAGATATTCGTTAAAATATTTATTGATACCATTACAGTGAATTTTGCTCACATGTACATGTCTGTGATACAGCTGCATAGTGAATGGCAATTGTTCACCCCTGTGGAGCTGTTAATCTCTCATATAATTAAAAATAAAAAAAAAGGTTTGGATTAGATTTCATTTTAGTCGGTTGCCTTAATGCAGCCAGTTATAAATACTGATATATATACTGCCACATTATAAGCATGTGTTGACAAAATTCATTGTAATGGGATACTGACAATTTTTTTTATGAATATCTCGAAAATTGTTCATTTCTGTGAAAAGTGACCTTGATTCTCACCCTCAGCGATTCAAAATATAACCATTTTGCTTTCCAGATACTGTAATACATCTAAATAATTGTATGATTTTAGCATCCAGTTTTAAAAATACAATTAAAGGATATTGTTAACATTAATAAACGACGATTTCTTTTAAGCCAAATTGTAAGTATAGTTTCTTTACTATTATCAATGTATTATTATTACAATTTAACATATATCAATTATTTTGAAAATAGGGACTTAAAATTAAATGGTTACGACAACCAGAAAATAAGCTTGAACATTTATTTATATCGTTAAAAAGTCAAAATGATAGGGATGAGTTATACACAAATTTATTAAATCAACCTACAGTTTCTTTAGAAAGAGTACCTCAAGATCAAATGACTATGAGGTGGCAAAATGGTTCTTTGTCAAACTATGATTATCTTTTGTATATTAATAGGTAACTTTTATAATAATAAATAATTGAAATATTAAATTATATACTACAGTTTAAGTTAAATATTATTTTTCAGTTTGGCAGATAGAACTTTCCATGATTTAACTCAATATCCAGTTATGCCTTGGATATTACAAGATTATACATCTACCGCAATAGATTTAAATGATCCTAGTATTTATAGAGATCTCTCAAAACCTGTTGGAGCTCTTGAACTAAATCGGTTAGAAAGATTAAAGGTGTATTTCTTTCCTGGTACCCAAAATATATATGTCAGGAATAAGATAATAGTAAAATTATTATATTTCAGGAACGGTATTTGGAAATGTCTGAACCAAAATTTTTATATGGGTCTCATTATAGTGCACCAGGATTTGTATTATTTTATTTAGTACGGAAGTATCCTCAATATATGCTTTGTTTACAAAATGGAAGATTTGATCATCCAGATAGAATGTTTAATAGGTATGTATGTTTTATAAAAATATATATTGCTGTGATTCTTTAAGAGTGTTAACATCACAATCTCTTGATGTTTGGTAGTAGTAAAATATCCATCTAGTAATGATAATAAGAGTATGTGAATAAAATTTTTAATTGCACAGATAAGGCAAAATTTTATGGTAATTGCTTATATTGTAAAAGTACATAATTACTCTGTCGACTCTGCAGAATCGATTTTTTGTTTCACTCTTACCAACAAAAACACCTAACAGTGTAGCTGACGTATGGAAAAATGTTTTGGTGAACATGTCTGACTTTAAAGAACTGATCCCGGAATTTTATGACATAAGCAATGGTGGTGATTTTTTAGTAAACAGTTATGGTATTGATTTTGGTTATCGACATGATGGAACGAAAATAGCAGATGTACAGTTACCACCATGGGCAAATGGTATGTGATTTATAATTTACGAGAAATAATTATTTAAAATTTAATGTTAATTAGTTAACGAATCCTAGGACCAGCTCATTTTATACAAGTATTAAGAAATGCCTTAGAGAGTGATTATGTTTCTCAGAATCTTCATCATTGGATTGATTTAATTTTTGGGTATAAACAAAGGGGAATTGAAGCAAAGAAAGCTAATAATGGTAAGTTAATTATAAAAATTCTAATAAATAACATTTATTTTATCATATATATTGTATTTCAGTATTTTTCCATTTATGTTATGAAGGAGCAGTAGACCTAGATACTATTAGAGATATTAATGATAGACATGGTTTGGAGATACAAATCATGGAATTTGGTCAAATACCAAAACAAATTTTTACTCTACCACACCCAAAGCGTTCTGTATTTATGCTAAATAAATTGCATACTAAAACTATTTCAGTATCAATTGAGAATGAAATAGGTATATGACATATTATTTCAATTCATAAAATGCATTATGAATACGTGTGACAAAAAATAATTTCTTTCAGAAGACAAAGAAAATCCTATAGGGAAAACTTTTGAATTACATGAATTAATAATGTTCCAATCTCATAAAGAAAGTGTAAGCAGCATTATCATAACGAGTAAGGAAGAAATTAATGAAGTAATATCAGTTGGACAAGATGGAATGCTTAAATTATATAATATAAAAAACAAAAAATTAACGCGTAATGTATCTTTATCATCATTACCTCTTTCTTCTTGCATATCATATTATACATCTTCTCATCGTAATATATTAGTTGCTGGTTCCTGGGATAATACATTGTAAGCATATTAAATAAATATTTCACGTGTACATTTCATACTTCTATTAATTAAATTATTTTTGTAGAATATTTTATGATATTGAGTTTGGCAGAGTAATAGATGTATTACAAGGACATGAAGATGCTGTTTCTTGTTTGGCATTAAGTGCTACTCGTCGGATTATTATTTCTGGTTCATGGGATTGTACAGCAAAAGTATGGCAAAGTTATACTTCTGGGACAAAAATTAAACCAGCTGAGTGCCTTATTGCACAATTAGATCATGATGCTAAAGTAACTTGCATCAATATATCAGGGTAAATATTTCATATACTTTGTAAATAAAATTAAGTATCTTACTCAAAAAATCTTTATTAGTGGAATATTTATAGAGATGAAACGCTATTGGTATCTGGTACAGAAGATGGAGAAATTTTTTTATGGAATATGGACACGTATAATTTACAATTTACTGCAAAAGGTACATCTCAAAGTAACTGTTTTTTCAATTATATAAAAGTTATATTCACTTTGTTTTCTATAGCTCATAATTGTAAAATAAATGCAATGGTATTTGATCAAGAAGGGAAAAGCATAATATCATGTGCAGAGGATAAAGTATTAAATATAATTGATGTGTATACAAGTACTCAAATTTATCGTACAACTATAGAATATGAACCTTTAACACTAACATGGTTCAAAAGTTTTTTATTAATAGGCGATAATAATGGTAATATTAATGTTTGGAACCGCCAAGGTGCAGTTTTTATTACACAAATACGTTGTCACGATGGTACAGTATTTTATATATTAATTTCTTATACTTACATTAAAAAATTAAATATTTAATAAATATTTAAACATGTAATTTTATTAGTAATTAAGAAGACCATTATTTTTTAGGTCCAATAAATACATTATCAGTATCAATAGAAAATAATATAGTTTTAAGTGGTGGAAGAGATAGAAAAATAATCGTATGGGATTGTAAAAATGTATAAGTCACGTTGTAATATCTATAATGACTGAAAGATTTTGTAGTTATAAATTGCATTATCAATTTATAGTAAAACTTTTCATCTTAGAAAATATAATATAGCAGGAAAGTTATATTTAGCATATACATATTGTATTCATTTAAAATTGTTACAATATTCATTAATAGTCTATCATCTGTTGTACACTTATAATATTTTAGTATAATTTATGTCATGTCGTTATCCATTCCTAACAGATTATAAAAAGTCTTAAATACAAACATTATGAATACATTTAAAATACTGTTTCTTTAAGATATGTTTTCTTTAAGATGTGCTTTTTGCAAACTTGAATCTATAACAAATTTTTATGCATGAATTTATATATAATGATATGTATAGTTTTTACAATTTCTTTGGATATATTATATAAATTCTAACACTCAGTCTTATTTTTTATGAAAACGTAAATTTAAATACGAGGAACATAAAATTAATATAATTTATAATAATTATATTTAAACTTAGAACATTAAGAAGTTGCATTTTAATCTATAAAATGTGAATATAATGTGCGTTTTAAATTATAGATCAAATGTTGAATATTCATGATTTTTTAACTAGGTATTTCATATCCGTTGCTATGAATACTTTCATTAATGATTGTAATTTTAATATTACGGAAAATAAATTCTATTTATTTTTGATATACTATCTGTATAGTTCTTTTATGTATCTTGCATAAAAATAAATTATACATTATAAATGTCAATTACAGCCTATCATTACTACCATTATTTTTTCATATTTTTATATACACATCATTGTTTTCTATTTACTATTTACTTGAATGATCCGATACATTATTTAAAGATAAATGTGAATTATGCAGTTGCTTCAATTGTTCATATGTTATAAAAAATATAATATTCCATGGTCCCATTCTAAACCAAGTAGGTACGAAACCTTTATATAAAGCTAAAAATCCTTCATTTTTGAAAGTCTATAAGAATAATTTTGCGTGATATTATTGAGAAGGGTAAGAAATACATATTTAATATTTCAAATCACATACCTGTACAAGGCAATCTATGCTACCACTATAAATATGAGGTGGTAATGTGCCACCTGTAGTACGTATTCTTCTTTGATTCATTAAACGTGTCTGTAATGACAGCATTTAAGTAAATTATACAGATTGTAAAACACTTTTTAATTATACTTACACGGACAACATCTATAGGAGTAGAAGCAATTGCACTTCCCATACTAGCTATAAAACTGGACCTGAAATATGTAATTATGTGTACATATATAACTACGCATATATATTCAATATCAATTTGAAATCCTATTTCATTATACCATATTAAAGCAACCCTTATCCAGGCTCTATAAATTGAAAATACAGCGTGATGTCTCCCAAAATTATACAGAACATATAATATACTTAAAAACAACATTTAATATAAAGAAAAATAAAGAAATATATAACAAAATAAAAAACTAAAACGAAACTAAGCAGTATAATTTTGAGTAACTAAATTTGCATGAAACAGTAAATAAAACAATTCATTATGCAATTCGAAGTGATTAGTTATCTGGATAACAGTTTTAATATTTATATATAACAAGAAATATTAAACATAACTTCCATTTTCTCTGTGGTCATCTTAATGTCCACGTACTGCATGTGCCCATGTGCACCACAGTGTGAAAGAACCTGGAAATAAAATTTTTCACTTTTAGAAAAATATTACTTCCTTTTTAACCAGTATTAATATTGATGAGCAAATTTTTTGACTTAAAAATATCCATTACCTGCCATTCTTAGAAAAACATTTATATTATGCAGACATTTTAAAATTAAAATATTAAGATTTTTTGTTTGTCAATTATACATATCTATCATACTAGTTTGTATTATCAAAGAACATAGGATGGAAAGACTTTTTAATGAGATGTAATAAATAATTTTAGTATTAAAAATTATAAAATGTTATTGAAAGAATTGTAAAATAAAATTAACACATAATTTTTGTTTAAATATACTCACATGACATCACATACTGTAAAAGAGCACATGAAATTTGTTTGCTTTAAAAATATCATTAAGTATTTGTTAGTATGATAGAAGTAAAATATATATATTTTACATCTAAATGAAAAATGCCCGGATAAGGGTTTATTTATTATATAACATTGATATTAAAAAAAAGACTTATACACAATTTAAACTAGTTTTCAAATAAACTATTTTTAGTATAATAATACACATCTATCACCAAAGAACAATATAGAATTAAATAAAATATATGTAAATATAATTTACTTACATAAAATGATTACTAACACTATCTCCCAATAAAATCATAAATTTGTTTTTAGTGTAATCATATATAGGTAACTCTACAGCTGCAATAATTGCTGCTCTTTGAGCAGTAGGTCCTACACCCTGCATATAAATTTTTTTTTATATAAAATCATATATATTGTTAAAATGTATATCAATTTACATACCCTCCATAAACCAGAAATACCTTCATGTTGATATACATCTTGAAAACAACCAAACAATGATAAATTTGAGTTACTTCCTGTTACTTGCATACGAACTTTAACTACATCAGTTGGATTAGCTATAGCGCTTGAGATAGCTCCTGCTAACGCAGCACATACGACATTTATAACAACTAAGTCATCTGTTTCCCATTTATCCATAGCAGCTTTTTTTAAAGAATAATAGGTACCAAATTTTATAGTTCCATAAGTGGCTTGTCGTAATATAGCTGAACTAATTCTATATCATAAAAAGATTATTATTAATAAAATAATGATATTAGTAGCAAATTATGAGTATAATAAAATCATACCTACCCAGAATATAAAGCTTTAAAACCTTCTTGTTGTGATATTTGAAATAAAGCATCAATCATGCCAGAATATTTCAAATGTGCATATTTCTGATCTAATTTTTGTCCTTGGATTTGAAGACGTGTTTTTGTTGTGTCCAATGGAAAAGTACCTAAGCAAAAATATATTTATAGAAACGACGATTCATAACTTTATTATTAGATAGTATTAAAATTATACATGGTATTAAAATATCATATACCTAATTCTGCAACAATTGAAGCTACACCCCCATAAATAAAAGGTTTCCAATCATTCCACTGGCTCTCTCCCATTACAACGTTTAGCTATAATTATAATTAACATATATAAATTAATTTTAATATAAGTTTCATTGATAAATATCATAATCAAATTGTTGGTTTGAAAGCTATTGAAATCAATATACTTCAGATTGACTAAATTCAAATTATACTTTAAATGTTTTTTTAATAGTACATTTATAGAAATACGAATAATCAAATACAACAAAATACATTTTAACAAAATTATTATAACCTATAATCACGGACTGATATAATCTATATGTATATTATAAATTTTGCATAACAATAATAATTAATAATAACAATGACTTGTATCAATGCTTTTATTCTAGTTGAAACTGTTTAATCGACAAATATGTTAAGTCGAGCATTCTTTTTTGAAAGTGTTCAAACAGCTTGTAAATTAAAACTAACAGCTACAACCAATCATTGTAAATGTAGTGTAAGAGTGGACATAATACAAATCCTAAATGTTCCTACATAAAGTTTCTGCACTGATATAAGATAAAATAGAATGTTGAAAAAAATTGAAATGTTTCTTATACTTGTGATTTATTACGCAGCTATAGGATTTATATTAAATTTAATAACCGATTAATGGGAAGTTCAACTAAACATATTTTCATTAATTTGATTACTTTACAAAGCTTAAAACAGTAAATGGACTCTTGCAGTCCAGTATTCAAATTCCAGCTGTTATATCTGTAATTTTTACTTGGCCTAAGTTACATAAGCATAAGCTCAGTCAATAATTCGGGATTTACCTAACATACCTAAAAAACAGTGTTGTATGTCTAAAAGAAAAAAAAAAATTGTAAGCAAAAGAAATAGGAAAAGGCCAAAAAATGAGGATGAGCCGGAAAGATATGTAGATATCATAATTCCTGAATAATTATTCTTTAGACAAAAAAATTACTAATATAATAATATTAAATAACTACTTAATAATACTAAAATTAATATATCATTGAAAAGAAATATTTGTTATTAAATAATTCTGTGATGTATCTGAATCAATAAACAAGTTTTTAAATAAATTATATATATATATATACATGTATTTATATAATAATATATTCTATACGATTATATATTTCAAAATTGAGATCTTTAACTATGCGTTCATGTATAATTTGGATTTAAATTTCGAATGTAATTTATAAGAAATTGTATAAATATCGAAATGAATAGATTCTAACCTATTACGTGATGAATTTATAAATATTTACATGTACATTTGTCAGATTAAGTGAAATATAAAAGAAGGCTAAGAATTTAATTAAGAAAATGCAATTATCAACGTTTAAAAATTAACCTTTTTAACTAGTTTTTCTTGCAAATGAAAATTTTGATTGTTTCTACTTAACCTTAACTAGTTGTTAATTTCACCATTTCACCGGTAGATAGTGTTTCAGTTTATAAAATAATCAAATTATCCGTATTTAGGAACGTTTAATGCACCTGTAATATTAAGTCTGATAGAAATTTATTACAAAGTCAATGATATTAGATTATAAGGTTTTTATACACAATTTATATGTAGATAGCTAGTTAAATTTAATTTGCATAATTAAGTAGAGTAAACAATATGATTAATGTCTTCTGTACTAACTTGTATTCATTAATGCTAAGCTTAAGATATGATAAAAAAAACCAAATTAAATTTTAATTTGAAAAAAAGAAAAAAAATTAATTTATAATCTCCTGTAATTGTATTCACAATTTTCTCCCTATATTTCATTTAACCTATGAAATGCATGAATAAATATTTTTTAAATATATAATAGAATTAAATGATAATTCTGAACTGAAATTGATTTCTTTTTATATTAACAAAATTTTATTTAATAAAATTTGTACATTGTAATATAATTAAAATGTATCAAAAGTTTAATATAATTAAAAAAATATAATTTATCCTTTAAGTAAAAATCAGAAATGTTAGTTTGATACATGCTTATTTACAATATATTATGTATTTCATCTTGTTTTTTTTTCTTTTGTACAATCAAATGTACATATAAATACATATGTATACATAACATAGATAAATCTTTTAATTAATAAAAGTTATAGAAAAAATTTGTTACAACATTCACAAATGAAGCACTAGAATTATTTTTAATCAACTCGAACTGGAACTCTAGTATGTACTGTTGTTATGCTTTGATAAATATATACCTGTGTTAGAATTGCAATATCAATTATAACTTGAAGAGTACCACAAACTTCAAATTGAATTGGAGCTTCTCTTATAACAAAATAACATGTTTTAAATGCATCACCTAACGTCCACATTGCAACCATAACAATACTGGAATTACAGAAAAGTTATTTTATAAATGTTATTTAGGTAACATTGTTGTTATAATTTCATACCTCATTCCATTAGTTGATTTATTAAAAAAATTACGCAAGAATTGTGGTATTCCAAGCATAGCCTCTGTTAATACTGCAAGTAATCCTATAGTTTCAACAAATATCGGTACATCCACTAGTAGATATGTTAGAACTCCTATTAATGTTGCAAACAACAGCATGAAGTCTACGTAAGATTGAAAATCTGTCCACTTCCAAAAAAAATTTGCATCAAAATCTGTGTAAGTGTTATAAATTAAGGATACGTTACTGTACATGTTAATAGTTTGTTTTTCCCCTACAGTTAGATATACCTGAGAATACACGTTCTCTAGCTTTTATTACTTGATTTCTGCTTTGTACATTTATACACAGTTTAATCATTATAAACATAGTAACAATCATACATATACTTTGTAATAAAAGAGGTATTTCATAATGTTTTCCAAACCTGTGAAAAATGCATACACTATATTGTATATTAATTGATATAATAATTGTATGTGGATTTACATAATGCAAATATACAAACCAAAAGAAAATACGTAACGTATTGGCTATTAAAAGTGTAAAGCATACATAAAGAGAAAATCCTTCTGCGCTATTTCTTTTTTTAATTTCTCTATATTGTGGTACATATGGAATAATACCACCAAATATTATTGCTCCAGAGGCGACCCAATTTGCTATATCTTTAATAGTTAACTGCTCGTAAACATTATACATTGTAATAGTTTTTTTAATTTGCATATTTCACTATTTACGATTCTTTGCACATGCTTAGTTTTAGGTTATGGCCCCAATTTTTCTGGATATCATATCGGTAATGAATCATTAAAATCAAACAAACCTGCAAGAAAAAATGGTAAATCATATAAATATTACTTGAAAGTATGTAAATATCTTTGCATACTTATCTCTAATTATGATTTCTATTTAACATTTGCTCTTAAAATTACACATATTGATATACCTACATATACGTATACACATACAATTTATTATTATAATTATAAATTTACTAAATTGAAAAATTGATATAAATTTCATTTACCGGTTGTAGGTAACACAATCGCGATACAAGCACAAAATCAAATTATTCAATCACAGCCAAATTATACAATCACAGGCAAAGTATATATGTATAAGTAGCGTGGTAAGAAATATACATGTGTGTGTAGCATGGTGGTAAATATGTGCAGAGATAAATTGATGTGCGAAATTCAGAATCACACAAAAAAATGTATCTCATTTATGATGGAATTAATTTAAATCTTTTTTTTCTAATATATAAATTCAAAACTTCATTATTATTAATTTTAATATGAATACATTAAATTATTAAAAATATAATTATTTATGGAGAATATTAATATATCAGAATTGTAAAAAAAAAGTCAGAGAAATTTTATTTATAGCCATAAAAAAGTTCAAATTTTTGTCATAATTAATCATATCTAGTATAAAATGAAGAAGAATGATATTGTTGCTTAGTAACTCTATAGTAACAACTTTAAACTTATATTTATACACACACACACACACACACACACACACATATATATATCTATATATATATATGTTGTGTGTGTACTTTACAGTGTTTTTAATGTCGTTAATAAGATATAAATTTTTTGTTAGTGTTGTTTCATTAATTGTTTAGCATTTTTGACCTATTTTTTTTAATTAATACGTTGAATTTTCAAGAAGATTCACAATCGGCAAAGAAAAATATTGTAAGCCTGAAAAAATGACAAGATGCAATAAGAGTGAAATTAATCTTAAAAGCACTGGTATGAAAAATATATTTCTTTTGTACCATATTTTTCGATTTGATCGAAGTATCGACTTTTTACATTATTTGAGAAAAAATAGAGGAAAATTCTTTGTTTAACCTGTAAATTTATATTGTATGTAGCATACAATCAAAATGGACAGAATTATTTCGAACAATTAACAGCGTATAATTCTATGAGCGTGCATTTGCGCCGTATTTTATTAGCAAAATGTGCTGTTGATGCGAGAAACAAAACTCACATGCGTAAAAGAAAGCATACGTGTAAACAAACAGATTGGAAACCACGATATGTAAAAGCGGAAATTAAAAATAATATAATTGATAGATTGGCGTATGATACTTTGTATCATCCAGCGGTAAATTATTTATATTTAACTCATTTAACTGTTCGAAAAAAGTTACACGAAAAATTATATGTAAATTCAAATCGTTCTTTTATGATTAATTAATAGGATTTTTTAAGAATGAACTATGACTCAAAGTATTACTGCCAGCATGAAGCTCAAAAGTATCTTACTGATCCCTCGTACGATTATAACGAGATCTCTTTGCGAACAAAA
Source organism: Melipona beecheii (assembly GCA_032399605.1). Classification (NCBI taxonomy): domain Eukaryota; kingdom Metazoa; phylum Arthropoda; class Insecta; order Hymenoptera; family Apidae; genus Melipona; species Melipona beecheii. The sequence goes on along the minus strand of JAUCMO010000501.1, from coordinate 3,335,740 downwards.
CTACATGTAGCTTGTCCAAGTTCATCGACCTTTAAAACAAATTGTTTAGAGCCAGTTATATCAGATAATAAAAATAAAAGGCAACAATCTTATACCTGGTTTAATAGCGGCAAGAAAATTTTTAATCCCATGAGCGAGAAAACTGCGGTAAAAATTCAAGATAGGTGAGACAAAATTTTGTAATAAATTGATTCAAATTGTAGATATTTATTGATAAGTTATTTATCTTAAATAATATATGCAGAGTTGAAAAAAATTCGATGTATTACGAATCTACCTGTGATTATTTATCACAAAACATTAATCATCTTTCATCGGAAATTAATACATCGAGAAATTACGGAGATTACGAAACTCCTCAAATATCTACTAACTTGATCGATAGTCACAAAACATGTATAAAAGATGAAGAAACAAAGTATGCAAAATTTCTGTACGATATTACACACGAAATAATACTCAATGGTTTGTACACTGATGAAGAACTACAAAAAGTATTTAACAAGCACATTGAAAAAAACAAGACAGTTCTAGATATGGTTAGAATAATATTACTTATTCTCACTTAAATTTACAAATAATATTAATATAAAATAACATATTTTGTGTTTGTAAATAGAATCGAATGCTATATGAGATTTATCAGTTAAAATTCGCTTTGAATATATCGGATACTTCAGAGGAAGAAAAATTAGAGGATCTTATACGTACCCAGCAATTATTAAATATTTCTGAAATTCGACCACCGACACCACCAAAAGTTCTAAATGAAAATAGAGTTCTTGAAAAATTAACGTGCAATCAGAATCTAGATGAAATTAGGCGTGATTCGTTAAGCCATAGAAAATCGGTTCTAGTAATTGATGCTAACCCCGAGTTACATGTAACTGAGGAAGATGTGCTAACATCATTAATAGAAGCTGATATCAATCCCGAGGAAGCTCGAAAAATTTATAGAAGACTTTCTTCTAAAAGCAAATCATTGGTTTGTTAAGTAAATTAAGTGTGATATGCAACTTACAAAAATATATCATTTACTAATATAAATATTTTTAGTTCAAATCAAACGAAGAATATGATGTGGAAGAAAACATTCACACATTTAATAACAGTTTAATAGAATCGTATAATGAAAACAAAGTAGATGAATCAAAAAGGAGTTCAATGACCGATGATTTTATAATACAAGAGAGCAAAGATGTACAAACATAAAAAATAATTGTATAATACTAAACTATGAAACTACTTTCGAAAGAAAAGAATTCGAAAAATATATTTAATTTATAATTATAATAATGTTCGTTTTACAACCAAGAAAGATATTTTAATATTGTTATTCTTTCTTTTATTAGTATTACAATAAGTATTACACATCATTTGTTTTCATCCTTATTAAGTCTTTTACATTGTCATTTTTTAATTTTATTTCAACATAAAATAAAATATATAACAAAAAATTATGTTATTGATGTACACATGTAATAATATATGTATGAAATTTATTGACATGTTTTAATTGCAAATATATGTTTATTCATTTTTATAATGATAATGATAAAGATGATATTTAGTATACACATTCTGTATTATACAGTAGCTATAAAATTAAAACAATTATTTGTCATTATTCATATAAAATTTTTTCTTAATTCTAATAGAAAAATACAAAATGTATTTGTACACAGTATATAAAAGTATTTTGTGCATAAATTTGTATACTTTGTACTTTGTTCTCGTTCCTATATTAAATTTATATATTAATAATCTACAACTATTTAAAATTTAAAAGATGTAAAAGCCAGAAGCATTATAAAATTCATTGTAAAACTAAGTAATATATATCTGATATATAACAAAATAACAAAATAATTTCTTATAATAATTTCTCTTTTTCTATTAAAAATATAATTATTATATTATGTAAATAATATAAAATTCGTTCTCAACCTTAAAGAGAGATTTATAACAAATATATTTGAATACAGTTAATAATAATTTCACTTTTTTCTATTTGATATCAAGATAAAATGTAGAAGTTACTTAATTAATATTACAACATGTAATATTCATTACATACCGTAGTTGTAATAATAATAATTACGTAATTATAATATTTTATATAATTATTTTAACCTAAAAAAATAACTTTTTCTTTTATCAACTACTATCTGATGCATTTGAAGAAGAATCTTCAAATTCTGATACATCAAGACCTCCATTTAAAATACTTAAAAGATCTGTGACATGTTTTATAATAAAATTTGGTTGTGGATCTCTTTTTAATAAGGATGGTTTATCCAATGTTGGAACCCAAATTGTATATCCTAGATTTGCTTCTATTCCACCTAGACATAATAATTTTGTCAACAATCTTTATTAATCATCACAATCATTATTAATATATTAATACTTTTAAATAATTTGCAAATAATTAATGTGTATGATAAACAAAATATACAATAATATATAATACCTAAGATATCAGTTTCCAGTTTGTCACCAATCATTGCACAGTTGTCTGGTTTAACATTTAAGACTCTACATGCTTTTCGAAATATTTCTCTTTCAGGTTTTTCCCATGGTAAATCCCCTGATATAAGTATTACATCGAAATATTGTTCTAGGGAAAGTTTTCGTATTTTCTCCCATTGTGCATTTGAAGGGCCATTTGTAATCAAACCTAAGAGGTATTTTACCCTCAATTGACGGAGCATACAAACTACATCTGATGCCAGAGTCAAATAATAATATCGTAGATATAACCATCGTTCATAAATTTTTCTTGCTAAATATGAGTATTTTTCTCCTAGTGCTTTACTCCATAAAGTCATGCGCCATGTATCCAAGGTGTGAATTGTATTATCAGGACATTTTCTAAAGAGCTTCAAATAGGTTGTTGTAATCTTCACAGATACATCTCCAGGAATTCCATATTCTTGCGTTAGTTCCTCAGCCAACTGCAGATAAAGTTAGAATATTACCCATTAGACAGTTTTTTTACTTTATAATAGATAAATCAAGCAATATTATAAAATAATTAACAAAATATAAAGTACACACTAAAGGAAAATGATGATTTCCACATTCAACACAGTTTGTAGCATAGCGTTTTAATAATTGGGGAAAATGATAAATGATAAATAGAATTTATGACAAGGAGTAATTAACATTTTGAAAGGAACTGTTTATTGAATGTGGATTATGATGACACAAAACAAAACTCTTGGGAAAAAGGATATAAATGATCAGTTAGGAATTTAGGTCACTTAATTCAGTTTTTGATGATTACCTAGAAAATGCATTGATTCATTGAAATACTCGAGCCGATTAGTGGACACTCGAAGTGGCACCCGGTCGTTGCTGTAATCACAACAAAATCAGTTGTGCCAACAACAAATCTATATTACTTCAACCCTAAAAACTTTACTTAAATGGTTGTTGGATATAAACATTTATACTTATTATTGCAGATTGTATGCCATGTATTAAATAAACGTAATAATTTTTATGTAATTTGAGAAGTTTATTTAATGTAATTTATTTAGATTTTCTAACGCTAAGATAGGTAATAATTTAAAAGATAAAATACTTTTAAAAACAATTTCTTTTAATAAAAAGACCATTTATTATTTTACAAGGATATTCATTATACACAAACACTTTTTGAAATATATACATTCACAAACTGTATTAATTTTAAATATTATCAATTACTTATATATATTTTTTAACATTATACGTTAATATAAAATGTAAAAATAGTTTCTCTTTTAATATATATTTCAATATTTATCTTTTATTTCTATAAATTAAATGTTTAACTTATAGAAATATTTGACAACTCTTTTGCATGCCAGGAAACTATTTTCAGACATGATTTCTATCTTACACTTACATGATATATGATTGTATACAGGTTTACAAAATTTTAGCTGAAATGAATCACTAGGATATATGTAAGTGTTATTTTGATGAGATGACAACTATTAATAATTTCTTTGACATGCAGTATAGTATAATGTAGAAAAAAAACATATACACAAATAAACTTATTATTTAACAACATAAGAATAGATTAATAAGAACTAATAAGAATAGATTAAGTATTTTAACTATTTTATCAATATGCAGATATATAATATTTTCATTTAAATATGACAACAGAATATTGATATAAATTTTTTAAACTGTTTTTAGTCTCCAAAAAGATGTTTTCCAAGTTCCATCATACGATGATTTCTGCATACTGTTAAAGCTCCATGTTTTTTCAAAACAGAAGCAGCATTTTCATCTGCTTTAACTAAATGACACAATAGATCTTCAAAAGCAAATTTTACATTTGGCTGAAGACTTCCTATCTTTATTTTCTTGAGAATTTCAATAATTTCTTCTGCCCAACCAGATTCAAGAGTAAACTGTGAAAGCCAAGGTATAACTTGTAACACTCCAGCCATTGTTTGCATTCCAAGAAACCATAATTCCATAAGTTCCATCCACCGTTCTTTATACGACATGGCAACAACAAGTTCAGTGGGATCATTGCTTTCATCAATTATATATGCATCCCATAAAAATCTTATGGTAGCTTGAATGTATCGACATATAGAAAAATCATTTTTCTTGACACGTGCTGCCTGTTGTTTCAGTAATAGCAATCCCAGTACTGCAAGATGACCATGCAACACTAGATTTTCTGGAATTTGTTTAAGTTCTGGTAGATTATTGAAAATAAATTTCAATAAAGAAATAAATGTTGGTGATTCCTCCACTAATTTTGCCTCTAATACAGTAATATTCATTAAAACATTACACACAGAAACCATGGCCGTCCTTGAATCTTTGATTGCTTCTGATACATGAAGGTCTAAATCTTCTTCTTTTTCTGGTTCTTTTAATGCTTTTAATCTTTCTGCTTTTGGTATTGGTGGCTTTTTATGGTGTACAATTGTCCAATGATAAGATAAACATTCAAACAAGATTTCTTCTTGTTTATGTTTAATTAAAATCTTTCGAGCATCTTCTTCTATTGCTAAATAACATAATGCTGGTAACAGAAGTCTCAACAAGTCGATTTCACTTAAAGGATCATGAATAACTAATTCTCCAGATGATGTTGCTTCATCACTTTTAATTTTAGCATTTGCTTTAGCCTTCTCTGACAATTTTCTATTTCTGTGCGCATAAAATGTGTCATTGGCTATTGTTAATACATATGGTAAGACTGTATAAACTTGAGAACGCATAGCTGTTGTTTCCTGAGCAAGCCATGCTGCTAGTACTCTTATTACAGCACAAATAAATATTTTTTCTTTAACATCTGTTATTTCTTTCATTTTGGATACTGCATTAAGTAAACCAATAATTGCAGCAAAAGCTCCTTTTAAAACAGTATATAATGACTGTTTTTCTTTCTGGTCTAAGTCCAATTGATCATTAGTAATATATCCAAGAGAAATTTCAATAATGATAAAGCAAGACGTAACCAAATCTGCATTTGCCATTGTAGTTTTCAGTTGTTTTCCTTCTACTTGCATTCTAACTTCTATAGATGCTAATTGAATCAATAATAACAAAAATACTTTTGGTTTCTCTTTATCTAATAAAGCCCATTCGGCTCCCAGTAAATCTAACATGACAGAAACAAGTTTTAATGCTGGATCACGTTGGTTTTTACCTATCTTTGATCCAAGAATATCCGACAAAGCCTTGTGAATACTAGATGGCCAAGATTCTTCTTTAGCAGTTTCACTAATTATGTTTTTTCTACAAGACATTAATAAAGCTTGTAAAATTGTACATAATTGAAATTTTCTTTCTGTATGATCCGTTTCAAAATCTAATGCAATTTTGTTTATAATAACATGGAAAGGCGTGCAGTCTGTTGCATCCCATGCTTCTGAACCAAATTTCTGAACTAAAGTAACTAAAATGTTCAAAGCTTGATCCGTCTGAAAGCTTTTCTCTGCATAAATATCACACATTTTTGTAATTGCTTTCTGTTCAAATAAAACTTGTTGTCCAGGGGGATATTGTGCAATGTGTTGCAAACATGTGTATGCTTCACTAACAATAATTAACATGTTATCATCTGCATCTTCATCAGCTTGTGATACAATTTCAAGTAGTGCAGGTATATGAGTAATCATGTCAGGATGAGAAGCTAATTCTGGTTCTCCACAAAATGCAGAGAGTATAGATAATGCTACAGACTTGTATACTTGTGGAGGACAATCCACAGGAACTACTTGTGTAGATAATAACTTTGTTAAAAATTTTGTTCCAATAGCTTCAAATAATACTTTCTTCTCTGCTGCTGTACAATCTTTACTATCCACTAATTTTGTAATCATAAACAATGCAGCAAATTTTTCCGAATCAGTTTCAACAGACTTTAAAATAGTTTCATATTTCTTTACGTTCTTTGAAATACTCATGATTGGAGTTTATTTTGTAACAATTTGACAAAAAGAAAATATCTATTTTTCTTTATATTCTCAAAGTATTTTCCTAATTTTATTCTTTATTATACAATAATAATCTTCCAAATGCGATTCACAAACAATTTTAGAATATCGATATTTACTTAAATAGAATTTAAGATTCACTGAGATTTGTATCTTTCACATGTCACAGCTAAAAGCCAACTGGCATTACTCCCAGATCAAACGCCTTAAAACTAGCCTTGCCCTTTGACACACTCACTTAGTCGGACAGAAATAAAGTTGTACTACCACAAATGTCAATTCCACAAATGCGCGTACATTAACATTCAAATATGAATTATTGGCGATGTCAATGAAGTTGGTAATGTTTTTTTTAAATTTCTCTTTATTTGTTACGAGAAATATATTAATTGTTTATGTTAAATTTCGTATTAAAGATAACAATATGAAAAATTGTTTAAAATGACCACATTTTATAGGATTTTATTAGAAAACGATTTCGAATATACACATGGTTCTAACATAACCTTTTCCACGTGATGATCCGTGAATGCAATTGTACAATTAACTAGTATCTCAAGAGCGTGAATATCTTCAGTAACGTGCTTACACGCTTTTTCTACGTTCTGTTGAGCGTCTGGAGTGTGCAGTAGGATCGGTCGAAAATAACCGTCCGAGAGAAAGCACTATATCAGGGAGTCAGCTCATATTACACAGAAGTTTCTATTTTCGTACGAACCTCGTATCCAAATGGAATTGAAAAATTAAACGTAAACGTAACTGCTACGAGATACTTTTTTTTGGTTTTAAACAAAATAAAAAATTATCATAAAAACAAGAAAATATATTGTCAAATTTACAAATTAATATCGCAATACGAATGACTTCTAAGTTTCTTAAATATCAGTTGTCATTCAGTTACAACTCCCGCGCACTCTCCAGAGACGTAGTAACACACATATTTTTAATACATTAACCAATACTGATCGTTTATATATATGCATACGGTTTTAAACATCAATATAATTTCAAATATTTTAACATACCTTTTGACATGTTTGATTGTCGCCCTTTCTAGTCTCGATTAGGGTATTATCCAGATCGAAAAACACAGCGCTTATGGGTATATTTGATGAATAAAAATGCTTCTTATGCAAAGTCGCCATTGTCATTAGGAAATTAAATTTGTTATTAATCCAATGATGATTCAATGAGGAATCGCGCATAGAAACATATAATGTTCATTAACAGTTCCCCTTTGATAGCACTCTCAGGGACAAATATACAATTGTCTTAATGATCAGACGTCAGAACAGATTATATCTATTTTGTCTCGACCTAATGCCTTTCGCTCCTGACCTTTTTCTCTTCCTTGATTTCATTTCGAATGAAGAGACATCTTTAAGAGAAACTTTTATGTATTGATTGTCGATAAATACGTAATCTAGTTTTTATATTAAACCTCAAACGATTTTAATTTTTATCATTTTTTTTATAGATTTAGAATTATTAACAGAATCAATTAAAAATACGAATTTTGTCGTGTTCGTTCACATTTATTTTTCATATTTGCATATTTTTCAGCTTTGTTTGAAATGTAGCAACAGATATCGATACTAACGTAATTGCAGTTATAATACTGGAGACAATCAACAGAAATTAATATAAATAAAATTTTATGTAATAATAATTTGTAATTTTAGTGTTAAATATTACATTATCTATATGAAATTGAGACAGTGATAAATAATTTAAAGTTTGCTTTAGGATTGATGGCGTAACATTTTGGCACAAAATTAATATTTGCTTTAAATTCGTGTTAATTTTTATTCGTTCAGGTATATTATATTCTAAAAAAATGACAGCTATGGCAACCACAGCTAGTATTCAAGGAGATGAAGATTTTGAAGAATATAATCCACAGGCAAAATTAATAAAAACTCTCGAGGTTAGAAGTTAATTCTTTAACCTGTATCATATCTTCTTTATTTGGTTTTTTAATGTTTATGTGAAATAATTTATATCACGTATGAAATTAAAATATATAAAATTATTTAATATATTGTTTAATATATATTTATACATGTATTTTTTTCAGGGAAATGGCATAACAGCAACCGATATAAAAAAGTTAGAAGAAGCTGGTTATTACACCGTGGAAGCTGTAGCTTACGCCCCGAAAAAGTGTCTAATTGCTATCAAAGGTATTAGTGAAGCCAAAGCGGACAAAATTTTGCAAGAAGCTTCGAAACTTGTTGTAATGGGATTTAAAAGTGCTACTGAAATTCATCAAACTCGTTCTAATATTGTTTTTGTGACGACTGGTTCCAGTGAATTGGACAGATTATTAGGAGGTGGTATCGAGACTGGTTCTATTACAGAAATATTTGGAGAATTTAGATCAGGAAAGACACAGTTATGTCATACTCTTGCTGTTAATTGTCAATTACCAATAGATATGGGTGGTGCAGAAGGAAAATGTCTTTACATAGACACAGAAGGAACTTTTAGACCTGAAAGGTTAATTGCTGTAGCTGAAAGATATAAAATAGCAGGGGATTCTGTATTAGATAATGTAGCATGTGCTAGAGCTTATAATACAGACCATCAAACTCAATTATTAATACAGGCTAGCGCTATGATGACAGAATCTAGATATGCATTATTGATAGTAGATAGTGCAACTAGTTTATATAGAACTGAATATTCTGGAAGAGGAGAATTAGCTGCTAGACAAACACATTTAGGTAGGTTTCTCAGAATGTTACTTAGATTAGCTGATGAACATGGTGTTGCTGTTATTATAACCAATCAAGTTGTGGCACAAGTTGATGGTGCAGCTAGTATGTTTGGTGGTGATCAGAAAAAACCAATTGGTGGTCATATTATAGCTCATGCAAGTACTACAAGATTATATTTACGTAAGGGTAGAGGTGAAACTAGGATATGCAAAATTTATGATTCACCTTGTTTACCTGAAAGTGAAGCAATGTTTGCAATAAACGCAGATGGTATTGGTGATGTCAAAGAATAACAGTATTAATACCTATGTTTCTGCTATAAACACTTGTTTATTGAAAAAGTTATTTTAAAATGTACCTTCTTTCTATAAAATAAAAATTAGTTTCTATATTTAATTAAAATTAGGTATACATAATTTGTTTTATTATACAAAAAAGTAATGTGAAGTTAAAAATATCGTTAAATGGTTATTGTGTAATATATGGTAAAATCTAATGAAAAAAAAAATATATATGATAGAGGTACATATGTGATAGCATACAGTAATAAGTAATATATCAAATATATATAGTAGCGCATTTAATAAATTCTATATTTTTATAAATAAGCTAAAATTTTTATATAAATAACATGTGCCTTCAAAAATGAAAATAAATTACTTGAAAATTTTTCACAAAGAATTTATTTGTAACCCATCTTAATAAATTAGAAACTTTTAGTAAATATAAAAACTAGATTATCTAGAGTCTAGGAAATTTTAGTAATCATTTTTATATTTAGAAAATGTATATAATAAGTTAATGCACAACAAATAAGTTTTTAATAATAGATAATAATTCAATTGTGTATATCAAATATCAAAAAATAATTGTTTTCGTATAAATTGCAATGTTTAAATTGTACCGCGAACGAGATATATTACTCATGTGGCCATTTTATCGACAGATTATTTCACGAACTGTGTTTCAATATTTTCTACGGCCTTTTTCATTTAATGTTAATATTAAGAAAAGAAGAGTTGAATTTGTAATTCTAAATACCAATAAAAAAGTTAAACCTTTAGGAAATAATTTTATTTCAAGGTTGGTTATGTGTTATATGACTTATTTTACAATGTGATATGTATATATGTATATGAGTATCACGTATAAAAAATCTAAATTTTTACTTTAACCATATTTCTTTTTAATATTTTTGTAAAACGTTATTATTATAGAGAAGTTATTATTTAATATTTAACAATTGCGTGTTATTTAAACATAAATATATACATATATACATTAAAATTTATATATTTTTCTTAAGTGTAGTCAATAAATTTATTATTGTAAATTAGAACTTTGCATTCCAGTGTAAGATTGTTATCTACAAAAATGAGTGAAGATATTTCTTTATTTACTTTACCAAATAATCAGCCAATAATTGTTTTAGAATGTGATACTGCATTTAATTCATTAACAAAAAATGAAAAATTATATGCACATTATTTAAGTCAAGCCGCGTGGAATGGTGGTCTTATTGTATATATACAAACTTCCCCAGAATCACCACTAATATTTGCCCTTTTACACAAAATTTTCATATCTGAAACAATAAATGAATTGAAAAATAATGCATTTAACGCTGGTATTAGTGAAGATGAATTTACAGTAAGTAATATAGAAATAACAGTTCTAATTTTGTAATGTAATTTTTTAATAGTTTTTAATGTTAATTTTATAATTGTATTATATTTTAGGCATTTTTAGTATATTCTTGTGGAATCTTTGCAAATGCTGGTAATTATAAATCTTTTGGTGATAGCAAAATAATACCAAACTTGCCTAAGAATAAGTTAGAAGCTATAATAAAAGTTTCACAGGCATATAAAAATAATCCCAAAGAAATTGGAGAGATTTGGGACAAAATTCAAAATATAATATATTTTATAGAAGGGAAATTAAAATCTTTGGGATTAGGTGAAAAAGGGGTTACAACTTATTTTTCTGCTAATTGTACTGACAAAGATGCAGAATTAGTTAATGATTTTATGCAAAGTAAAGGATTAGAATCTTATAATGCTAGATGTTTTAAAGTAGTAAATCAACAAAATGATTCTAAAACTTCAAAATATATGGATGTGTATGAAATCAGATTGGCTTCTGTAGAGACCAGTAATGACACTAACATTACACTGTCAGAAGAAGTATTTAAAAATGCAAAATTTAAAATTACGAGAGGAGACTATAGTAAACTTTTGATTTCAGTTGTTGATAATCTTCAAAAAGCAAAAGAATATGCTGCAAATGAAATTGAAAAAAATATGTTAAATAAATATATACAGCATTTCAAAACAGGATCTTTACAAGATCATAAAGATGGTTCTCGTTTATGGATTAAAGACAAAGGACCAGTTATAGAAACTTACATTGGTTTTATTGAAACCTATAGAGATCCGGCTGGTCAAAGAGGGGAGTTTGAAGGATTTGTGGCAATGGTAAATAAAGAAATGTCCAAAAAGTTTGCTACATTAGTGAGTAATGCAGAAAAATTTATACCAAAACTTCCTTGGGGTAAAGACTTTGAAAAAGATGAATATCTAAGGCCAGATTTTACTTCATTGGATGTTCTAACATTCTCAGGATCTGGTATACCTGTAGGTATAAATATTCCAAATTATGATGAAATTAGGCAATCAGAAGGATTTAAAAATGTTTCTTTGGGTAATGTACTTCCTGCAAACATGAAAGTGGATGTGCTACCATTTTTATCTGAGCATGATCAAGCATTAATGAATAAGCATAGAATAGCTAGTTTTGAAGTACAAGTAGGTTTGCATGAACTTCTTGGTCATGGAACAGGTAAATTATTGAGGAAATTAGAATCAGCTTCATACAATTTTGATATAGAAAAAGTAAAAAATCCTCTTACTGGAGAATCAATAAATAAATTTTTTTTGCCTGGAGAAACATATGATTCAAAATTTGGCCCAATGGGATCTTCTTATGAAGAGTGCAGGGCAGAAGCAGTTGGATTATATTTATCTTTAGAAAAAGATATACTGAGTATATTTGGACATGAAAATTCTGAGGCTGATGATATAATGTATGTCAATTGGTTATCATTATTATGGACTGGTTGTGCGAAAGCCTTAGAAATGTATCAACCATCAACTAAAAAGTGGCTGCAGGCTCACTCTCAAGCAAGATATGTCTTACTTAGAGTTTGTTTGGAAGCTGGCAGTGATTTTGTCAATGTTGTGGAATCTGAACCAGGAAAGAATTTATTATTAACTGTTGATAGAACGAAAATTTTAACAGTTGGTAAAAAAGCAATTAGAGAATTTTTAACCAAGTTACAAATTTATAAAAGTACGGGTGACATTGAAGAAGCCAAAAAGATGTATGATAAATATAGTGAAGTACCCGAGACGGGATCACATCCATGGGGACGTTGGAGAAATATAGTTTTAGCTCATAAAGAACCTCGAAAAATATTTGTACAATCTAATACATTTGTGAATGGTTTGTATTTGTGTAATTATGCATATTTATTACGAAGTTTTGCAATGTTATTAATTTATTTACCATGACACAGGTGAAAATGAAGTACAATTAAAAAACTATGAATCCGATTTTGCTGGAATGATTCAATCCTGGGTAGAAAGATTTCCCTCTGCAGATGTTTCACAAGTTCTTATTGAACTTTCAGAAAAAGATAAACAACATTTCACGCTTGAAAACTAATTATTTGATACGTGATTATTTGAAATGTTGGTAAAAAGAATGTTTATATGTGTATATATGGATAAAAACCATATACATATACAATTATGAGAAAATGGCTTATTTCTTAATAAATCTTAATAAATACTATCCTAATAAGATTAAATATATTTGTAAAATTATAAATTTTTGTTACTTTATTGTATGCAATCGAAATTAAATATTTCTACATTATATTTTATGAAAAAAATTTTTTACCAGAAGCATTACCATTCCGTGGAATTTAGTATATTTGAATATATGGCGCGCATTTTTTCTGTCCATGTAGTACTAGATTTTAACTGCGCATGTATATTGATTTATCAAATTGGCGGGAAAAACCTGAAGAACATAGTTGTGTGTTGTGTGGTAAAATGGTGTCAGAAGAATCGTTAATTTCGTGCTTCTCTAATTTAGGATGTGATATTTCCGATAAATCTGTGATCGATAAATGTAAGTTATCTATGAATTGATTTTAAAAATGTAAAGTGTTTACTCCTAACCTATATAAATTTCCTATTTATTAGAAATATTTAATTAGAAACAGACATATTCTTCATATTTGATGATGATTGCATTATTTATGCTGTGATATTTTTTCATAAATATATATTTATGTATGTTTTTGTAACTTTCATAAAACAATTTTGAGAAATTTATATTTTATAACCTTATTTTGGAACGTTTATACTATATCATTATGTTTGTATCTTCTAAAATTAATTTATATATTTAGAATTTTGTATGAAAATTAGTTTCATGATTTATGTGAAATATATTAATATATTTCTAAAGAATTCTTTTTTACTAGGTATTAGGCTTTGTCATATTTATAACATAGATGAGGAAAAATTTATAGAATTATGGGTAGCATATACAATTCCACAGTCTTTAAATATTAATCCAACGATAGACAACCTTGCTAAATTTGAAAAGGAAGATTTAGAAACAATCAACAAATGTTCTTTAGAATTTTCTACCCAAACAAATATACATTTTGATACACAATCTAATGAAGAAATTACGTATCCTTTCATGTATGTTTATTAGTAACAGATTTAACATTCACTTATTTTTCTTATTTCTTTAAGTTCATGTAATTTTTACATATTATCCTTACATATACTTGTTGCATATAATACTAGTAATAATGTCTTGGATATATACAGCAGTGGAGAATGTGCTACATTAAAGGTAAGATTTTATTTGAACTATTTTTATTTTAATATTTAGTTATATTTAAACTTTAGTAGTAAAATATATTATATACATTTTTGTTAATTAAAATTTAGAAATATTTGATATATAATTTATTGAAAATATTTTTTTTTCTAATGAAAATATTTTTTTAATATAATGTATTAATAATTATGTGTAAAAGTGTTGTATTTTATTGATTTTTTATTAAAAGTGAAGTCTTATTTTTCTTTAATTTTAAATTGGCTGTTTGAGTTCAAAAATTGATCATTCTCCTTATTCTTTCTTTCAAGAGGGAAGGTCTCTACCCCTATAATGGTTTTTTGCCATTGTTGCCAGATTTATCAAACTATTCTTTCTCAAGTTAAATGTTTGAAATTATAATAAAGTTTATAATATTAAATTAAATATTTGACGTATGATCAAATTTTCTTATATAGAATGTTTTTATTTTATTATAATTAACAATATTTACAAGCATTTTGCTTCTTAATAAAAATATTTTGTTTGGAAATATATATTTTCTGTCATTATATTAGAGATTTAACAGTTTTGTCAGTAGATTATAATTATAAATGTTCTATATTATACAAGATATATGAGGTTTTATAACCTTAAAATGTAATTTTCATAAATGTATCTACCTACATAATTTTGTAGAATGTTGTGTTTTATAAAAAAATTATGAAAAAACTGTTGTCTTGCAAAAAATGCAGTAAAATACAGCATAAGTATTTTTTAAACATTACACATTTTAGAAGATTATTATATTACATATCGAAACGAATTTTATATTGAAACTCAACCTTGACAGTGCAATGATATACATCGCTTGGCAACACTGTTTCACATTCTTTATGGTCGATCTATGGTCTATAGTAGCAATGACGTAAGATTTCTACCTGAGGATTTTAGTCTTCATAGAACGGAATTTTACTTTACAAAGTTATACGAGATATTACTTTTTATTTTTTTACTAAATTTTTCCCTTTTTTTTTAATCTTTCCATTTATTAACATATTACGACTTCAAATTTATATTAAAAATACATGTAGTGAATTATACAATTTTTAATTAGGATAGTTTAAATGTTTTTATTCGTATTGAAATTAAAATTATTTATTACTGAAATTAATGATTATTGTTTCTCTGTAATTAACAAAGTTAATTTTCAGTATAATTATGTTTTTCTTAATCTGTATTTTAAAATATATATTAAAATATTTTAATGTATATTTACATATAATTAAATTTTGTTATATTTTTTTTTATTATAACAATATGAAAAATCTCACGGGGTTACAATATTGTTATTAACAGTTGTGTCATTTATTACAAACCAAAGTGTCCTGTTATACGTTGTGTAACTGTCGATGTTTAACGTTAATACTAGTGAAATTTCCGATGCTATTTTCCGGCAGGTGGTTTCTTGTTCCGAAGCGCTGTTGTAAGATCTTGTTGAAGCACCGTAATTCCCGCCACAAAAATCGTCCAGGTAGATCGCCGCCATTATCCCCTCCCCTTCTTTCTCAGTCTCCCACAAAGGACACTCTTCGATGGAGGGGAACGTTAGATTCATTCTTATTGGTAGAAAAAGGACAGTGTGCCTTCTTATATCGTATAGAGAGGGATTCTCGTCCCATCTAAGAGAGCTGACCAGATTTCTTCAAAGGGTACGATTTCAGTTTTCAAGGACCCAGACTCCATTATCATCCTGATGCGCGCGTGCGCGCGCGCTTACAGAATTTCTGAACAAAGCGTTGTATCTTCCGTTTATTCATATGCTTGTTTCTCGAGTTGCACTAAAATTCATGGGTAGCAGTTTGTTCAATAATTGATTTGTTTCTACACGAGTTAATAGTTAATATTTTTTAAAAACGGTCCGATCAAATATCTCGATGGCGTCGAGTCAAGACGCTACCGCTTGTTTGTCAGCGAGTCATGCGTAATCGAAGTGTTTTATCCAGTGATTTGCCGGTTAATTGTGTACTTTGCAGTTCATATTCAAGCTGTACGTTGTGTGTAAATTTCATTGTGAAATAGCAAATGATTTGTGTAGAGGAATTGCACAGGGGAGTATATAATGTGTATTACATGTTGAAATGGTCGAGTAAAGCGTCAGCCATTATGAAATTCGGTTTGAGTGAATTTCATACTCGAAAGTTATTCCGCCAATCGTATAACGTTCCGCGTCATAACGACCTGTTGCTATTGCTGCTGCTATTGTTTATTCAATTTTTCTTCGCTCCTTTCATCATTTCGTACGTTACAGTTCCGTATTTATTGTGGAAATGTGCTAAATTGACTACATAAAAAGCGGAAAAAGTTGTTCATATTGCGTTGAATGGTTGTTTATTCACATTGAATTTATCATTAGATGTCGTTGCAAGAAATATACGATAAATGTACTTGTTAACATTAGGAAGGTTTACGGATAACCTTAGTCACATTGATACACGCGCGCGTATTATTGTTCACAATAAGAACAGCACTAGTATATAAGTAGTAATAGTGTATAAGAAAGAGAAAAAAGATCGATTACAGTTGCGTGCGTATGCGAATGTCGTCGACCGTTCGTTCGTTGGTTGAGAGTTCTGAGCGTCGCGTCGCGTCGCGTCGCGTCGCTGCAACCTGTTGCTTCGACTCACAATTAGTCGCATGTTTCTTTAGATTTATTTGTTTTGTTATTTCAATCTTTCGATATTACATCATTATAATAATGATGTCCCTGATTATTGAGCAAAAGTATCATACGATTAATTTTATATTTATATCTTGTTAGAATTACGTATACATAATTTGTTATGTGTACGCATATTTTTATATGGATGCAAATTCATATGCACCGGCATGTGCATTTCTGTATGACAATATTTTATTATTAGTAATTCCACTTTTTTTTTTCTTTTAGGAATCGAAACGTGGCAATGGATCGAAATTTTTGATCCATTACCACGTTCTGCACGTGTAAAAGTTTACAAAATTTGCATAAACAACGAAATTGCTTCTGCTAGTAACATTAAATACACGTAAATTATAACAAAAATTTAGATTTCTTAACCACTTTACTGTAGCTTTCTTAACAGTACTTATTTGAAAGATCTGTTCTTTAGGGAGTTGCTTACATCTACCAATTAAGTACAATTGACCAACAACTGACAGTCCGATCTCCTTCCTCTCCTTGCTCCAATTTCTAGCTCTTCGACGTTCTCTTATATATACATACATGCATATTTACATTGTATTTCATACAAACAAAAGTAAGAAATTTGGACGATGTATGAAAAAAGGGAAAAAAAAGTATTTAGGTATTTCTATTGAAAAGTGAATGAAATATTCGTTTTTGTAGCATGTTACAATTGGATCTGGTAAAAGTTTCATGTTATTTCCCACGGTATTTCTCTGAATAGTGGGGCAAAAGATTGCCAGGGGCGGATAGTTCGTGGAGAGAGGGGTAGAAGGAGAAATAGTTTCCCGACTTTGTGTGTATTCGTTCAGAAAAGAGGGGGAAAGAGGACAGCTCGATGATCGATCCGAAGTTTTTCACGATCTGGTACGAGTATCGTTCAAACGAATTTCCCGTCCGCATCTCTTGATATTTAATGAAACATTAAATGTATTAGCATAAATCTTGTGAGTGGGACTATGTCCATTCCATTTTCTAATTAATTTTTTTGATATTTTTATAATTATACCGAGAGAATAGATTATTTCGAAGGATTAGAAACATGCTACAAATTAAATTATTGCAGCATGTGCAGTTATCGCAAAAGAAAACTAAATATATTAATTGAATATAGAAACATTGAACGCAAAGTAAGAAGAAATAGAACATGATCGAAACAATACATAATAGAATGCTGTGGAATGGCCAAGTTAATAATAATTAACCTTTCTCGTTATGTTGATTCCCGAACGCTGACCGTACCGTAACCGTATACTTTTTGTCATTGCAATGTTGTCAGTTAAAATAATCATTTATCTTGCTCTTTTCACATTTATTCATCTTTTCCTGTAATTGATATTCAGAAAACAATTTCTAGATATCGATATATCGAAATAAAAGCACGATGTTATATTCGTATGATGCAACGTGATAAGGTGAAGACGACAGGGCGAAAGAGATCAAAAGAAAAGGAGAAAGTTCCCTGAATTTGCTAAATGAGTGAAGGTCTAGTGCACAGGAGATCAAGTTGTGACTAGATCCACACTCATTAAGCACGTTCAGGTTCAAACATCGTAGTGTTTCATTCATTGGTGATTATAAAATAAGTTTTCCCGTATTAGCGTGCAATCGTTTCGAAAACTTTGTTTATGAAGCCAAGTATAATGTAAAACAGATAATTCCATAGACGAGTATGAATGTGGTGCGCGTTACGGTTTACTTCGTGACTAGATACATACTCGTCTACGGTGATCTGTTCTACTCTTAAAATATTGTACATATGAAATATATATAAATGTATTTTTAATTTTCACTAAACGTTGTTTTATATTATTGTATGGAATGTCGTTTTATTTTTTTTTTTTAAGCAAACTAAAAGAGCGAGGAGTCCAACTACAGAGACAGAAAGTAACAATAAATTACGAGCAGTAGATCGTACGTTTACACCGCCAACTTATACACCGAAATCGTAAGCATGCTATCTAATCATGTATACTTATACGTTTTCATAATTCGATAATTAAATAAACTTCCATAATTATTATAGAGATGTTCCAATACGTGCACCCAGTACAACCATTAGGGGCAAAGTTCTTTTGCTTTTCGGTTCTGCTATTCACAATTGGAAAAAAGAAAACGAGCTTGATATATCGATCGCTAAGGCAGAGAATCCTCATGTACCGAAGGATGCAGTATATATGTATGAAATGCTCTCCAATCAAAGGGCCATTCTTACCAAGCATTGTCAATGCTTTGGTGAGCGACTGTGCTATATTTGGAACACCATGGAACCTCCTAATTTCAATATGCATTACGTGAGAAACATAGCGCCTACGAAACCAGTTGCATTTAGAACATGGGGCAGAATACTTGTAACAGTTGAAAAATCTACTGGCAGGAAAATTGTTATGTTGGAGGGCACCAAAAGACTTAAAACTAAAAAAAATGCTCCCATTTTATATTTGGATCTTAAAGGAATTAAACATTATTCGGTGTTTTCTGGTCAAATAGTTGCGGTCGAGGGTATTATCGCAACTGAGGATACTTTAATAGCAAAAAAATTGTTCGTTAAGGGGTATGCACCAATATTTGATGTACCAAAGTTATCGAAAGATATTAAAATTTACGTTGTGGTTGGTCCTTTTACGACTTCTGATAATTTGAGTTATCAACCGTTATGGGATTTTATGGAACATGTTGCAGAAAATGAACCTGACGTATTAATATTAGTTGGACCTTTTATAGAGTACACACATTCAGAAATTAAAAAATGTATTTTAAAGGAGACATTTCAAGATTTTTTTGATAATCTTTTGTTGAAGATTCTAAAATATTTGCAAGGGTATATTATCAGTTAATAAGATCACGTTAATGTTTCATAAATTGTTATTAACATTATTATTCTTCATAATTTAGGAAATCTACACGCATTATATTAGTATCTTCTAATCGTGATGTACATCATCATCCGGTTTTCCCAACACCAGAATTTATTCTAAATACAAATAAATTTGGATCAAATGCGGCGAATATTTACACCATGCCAGATCCATGCACAATAAACATAGATGGTTTACACATAGGAGTAACATCGGTCGATGTATTTAGACATCTTGTACAGCAAGAAATATCGTAAGTGCATCAATATATAGGTAATGAAATATATATTTTATTGTAATGAGAAATTTTTTAGGAATGCACCTGGAACGGATAGGTTCGGTCGTTTAGCCGACCATTTATTATCTCAGTCCACATTCTATCCTGTATATCCTCCTTTTCCCGGTTTGAATCTTGATACCAGACTTTGGAAACAATACGCGTGTTTTGAAAAACAACCACATATATTGATTTTACCTTCCGATGTCAAGCATTATTGCAAAGTATTAAATGACTGTCTCATTTTAAATCCAGAACGATTACACAAATATATCTATGCTAAATTATGTGTACGACCAGTGAGTAACGGGAAATGGGATCCAAATCAAGTATCTTGTGAAATTGCAAAAATCTGATTGTATTTCTATTCTTTTATATTTTCTTATATTTTTTTTTACTGCGATGTAAAATCTAATAATTAAAATTCACTGTTTATTATATGCTAATAAAAAGAATTTTTGTGTCTTTAGTTCCGTGCTTTTATTTAAAAGAAAAAAAAAAAAAAGAATCAAATCGATTCTTCGCAATGTTTCGATTTCTTTTTCATTGTAAGTAAAATTTGAGTTTATTATTTCTCCGATAGAGGTTAGCACTCGTCATATTTGGAATTCTTGTCTGTATCGTAAACGTACGATGGCGCCACGCGAACAACAATCGGAGCCATCGAGTTTTCTGCTTCTAGTGAGTTGTGGAATCGGCCATTGCTCCAATATTTTTCTTGTGATTGAAAATTTTTAATCTCTGATGGAAATAGAAACGTGTATATGAGTATTGAGGTAAGTTGTTTGAATACTTGTTACATTTGTTTTTGTTCTTTGCGGTGTATTTTTGTAAAAACAGTAAGGATAACTGGGCATCAACGATCTGCCAAATTTTGTTCCGCCATCTTTGTTACAAATTCGTTTACATTTTGCTGTGTGTATTATATTTTTTGCAATTATTTCATATCTCATGTTTTTATATTAAATTCGTCTTGGTTGGTTGATATATATGCGTGACACAATTTGTGATTCTGTCTTTGAATTTGTTTTCTGATCTTCAAGTTAACTGTGTGGGTTTAACAATTTCTGTTATGGCCTTGGTTTTTTCGTCCAAAAAAACGATAGTTATGAAATTAGGCATGTAATAATAAAAGTGTGATACTCCTCTTGTACTATAGTTTTCGTCTTCTTTAAATCAGTATTTTAATATTTATTAACGCGGTATTATTTCCTGTTAGATATAAAGTTGAAATTTTATTACATAAATATTTCTACAGGTGTATATATTTACGAAAATTAATTATATTTCAAATAAAATAGTATGTGGTTTTTACTGCGTTTTATGAAGAACAAATAAATTTAATATTATTTGCAATTTAATATTATTTACAAAATACGCATTTAAAAAATGTTAGTAATAAAATTTTTAAATTATTTGTCGTAAGAAATTTGAAGATTTTAAAAAATATTTATATTTGCGAAGAAATATTGCCGATTTATAAATAATGAATACAAAAATTTTTAAATGTATAATTGATACTCTTGATTATTTTATTGTAACGTTACTACAAATATATATTTGAATTATTAAATAAACGTTGATTAAATAATTATAATCAAAATATTCAAATACTGAAAAATTATATATACCGATGGACGAAATCAGAAATTTCTTTATTACCGACTGTTTATCTTTTTTATTTTTGAAGGTAACATTACATAAAGTTCAGTGTATCATTGCTGTTGAATAATTTATTTATAAACATTCGAACAAATTTTATTGTGGTTGAATTATGTACAAGAGAAAATAAAAGATCATTTTTATGTATATCTTTAATATGTCTTTTATTCAAGATGTAATTTACATTGTATTTGTGCACGCGAAATTAATTTTCATTATTTTTTATGCAAGAATTGATTTATTAAATAAAGCTTTTTAGGTTGGTATTACTACAGTTTTTGGCTTATAAATCGAACGTAATCGAATTAATTGAGACGATAAAAGATAATGAGACGATCCAAAAGATAATGTTCAAAATGTATATAATAATATTTTTTTTATATAAATTTTATTTATATTTATAAAAAGATGTCGGAATTTACGTAGTACCATAGATACGACACAGTATTGAGAACATGAGAAAGCGAGAGTGCCATATCGATCTGGTTAGTTTGAAGTCTACCTACCTCAACCCTAGTTATACTTTTACTGATCGCTTTCATCGGCATAGGTCTTATTACTTGTAGTATTTTTACTTGTCAATTTATTTTTGAGGACGCGTATTTTTCGAACACAATCTCTCTTTCTACGAAAAGAGTGCTTTTTACTCTCTTGACGTTTTCGTATTGGGAAGTTAACGCGAGATGACTATTACTTGTATGTTTGATACAAATCTCTCGATGACTATTACTTCTCGCACGAAGTGTGTGGGAAATCTTGAAAATGCACGCAATATCGTTTATATTCTGTAATAATTTGTTAAAACATAGTTATTAATAAACAGTCGTAAAATGGTTTTATACATGTATTATAAATTGTTTTATATATGAATTCTACACGAACGATATGTTTTCTTTGACTTACGCGACTCACTTAATTTTCTTTATTCACGTGTCAAAAAGACTAAAATATATAATTTGTAAGGTCTTCTCTTAAGAAAAAGACATTTTTGAAATACTTCGATGAACCACACAGACCATGAAACTTTTTCCTTTTGTAGCTCTGTTGCTATTGTCAAAATGTTTATCAGATTTGATATGACGACGTGATGCGCGAAGTACAATTTTCATTTCCCATCGTTAAATGAACAGAGAAAAGAAACGCAAGTTCATTACCTTTACGAAATAAAAATTACCAAGGCGTAACTTTTCAATTTCAACGTTCAACTTACATTTCCTTGTTTACATACCAATTCTTTCTACGCTTGCTACGGTTTTTCATTTCCTTGGTCATCTGAGTTCTTTTTTTCCTTTTTTTCTTTTGCCAATGAAAAACACAGCAAAATACATTCGATGTAACAAAAAAAGGGGGAATCTCGACGAACGTTGGATAAAATCACGTAAATATGTGATACGTAAAACGTTCACATACTAACGTTAAAAAATAGACTCGATGGACGGGTAGGTTTAGGTTTTCAGGGAGGTGAGTAACGGCATCGGCAGATGAAAACTCTCCGAGAGTCTACGCTGGTGGGCTGTCTTGGGCGGGCGACGGCTGTGCGCAAAAACGGCGGCAGTCAAGTTCAAGGCCACCGGCCACTTTCCTTTCCCCCCTCGCCGACGCGATGGAGAGCAGCCGCCGCCTCCAGTACCGCCGCTGCTGCCGCGCGACACCATCGCTACCACCGCTACAACCACTACCGCCGCCGTCATACCCACAGCCACCGCCCCCGCCTCCCACCTATTCTCACCCTTCCATCGCGATATACACGTAGCACGCATAACGCCAGTAACGTATCAACTTAGGACTATTTCGGCTATGGGGGTAGCGTTTCGAGGGGGCGTTTCGAGGCTCGATCGATCTATACGTAGTCGTCCTGAAAGTTCAACACCGTTTCTTCTCTTTCACATATCCCCGAGATGTTTCTTTATTCTCATCATAGAGAGAATTCTTTTGCAATCAAAGAAATCGTTCCCTCTTTGATTCGCTCTTTCCCCTTGCATCTGAAACATCTTTAGATTCGATTGAACGTAGCTTTAAGATCAAGAGTTAATGACCGATTGATCCACGATCGTGATAATATTCACGGTAATGTCTCGCTTTTGTATTTGTACAGTATGGTAACAGTTGTCTTTTAGATTGGAGCTTGTGGTCGTTGATTTTATCACCGATAAATGTGGCCCGATTTAACCTCGTTAGAAGTCTCTAAATGCAAACAGTTTGATGCAGGACGTAGGAATACTTCAATGAAAAAATTTCATTTCTGCCGTACGAATAGTTGACACTTTTATCTTTACGTACGTAGCTAACTGAGTGATAGAGATCATTCTTATAATTATTCCATAGTGATCGTGTTCTGTCAATAGAATGTAACAATAAATTCTATCCGAAATGCTCTGTTTTATCTGTTTGTAAGAAATTGCACCGAATACAAGGTTAGTTAATGAAACAAGTATATTGTTCAAAAATTCTGTTCAATTATTCAGCGATCAGGTAATTAGCAGAAGAAATATACGTTTGGTGGATTTCGTTTCGTTTCGGCGCCCGGTGTTAGGATCGGCTGGCTATTACCGTATCCTCCGAATTACCGTCAGTCGTGTACGGCTCGCCGTGCCGTCAACGTCGTGGTAGGGGGCTGGTATGTACATACGTCGCGCGTGTGCTCGCTCGTGTTTTGCTCATGAGTGCTCCGGACCTTAGGCGTCGAGATCGTTTTCGCTTTACGTAGACGTAAAAGAGAAAGCGTGAAACAAAAGCCCAATATCACCGGTGCGCCATTTGGATAGAGTCGTCGGCCATGGATGCATGGATGTACGATGTGGTAGGTGCTGTCGATACATAACCTTTTTCTTCCTTTCCTTCGATCTCGTGGCTTTGTTTACGTTGCTGCGCGCGCGTTCCCCCGCTGCTTTCCGTTAATCCGTTCGATCGATTACGGAGCAGAGTCACGATCGTTTCGAAATAACCATGTTCAAAACCTCAGTTTCCTTTTATTCAGTTCGAAGAATTGAAAATTACATATTGGCGACAGGCCGTGCGCTCGCACGAGTCCCTCGATATGTTCGGTTGTCTCGAGCATGTTCGTTTTTCTCTCGATATTATCCGCAAATTTAATGATTTTTTTTTTTCCTTTTTTCACGCAAATCGGTCTGATTACATTTACGGCGTGTTCGAAACTCGCTTGTTTTCCCAATGCAATAAGAATACGTGCACGTATATTATCTACTGTCGCATACCGTCAGTCAGCTTTAGCGACAACTCGGTTATTACGTTACGACGTG
Organism: Melipona beecheii; assembly: GCA_032399605.1. NCBI lineage: Eukaryota > Metazoa > Arthropoda > Insecta > Hymenoptera > Apidae > Melipona > Melipona beecheii. The sequence goes on along the minus strand of JAUCMO010000501.1, from coordinate 3,310,872 downwards.
TCTGTTAGGTAATCTATCCTGTAACTCGTAGATCGTTTTTCCACGCCTGCCGGTTTTTAACGTTACCGTTTTGACTCGTGATTACTTTGATTTTGTAACCCTCCGTTTCCGTTAATTAATAATTGGAACGGCGATTGCTTCGAATTAAACAGTTTGATACGCGTAGCATTTGAACGAACCTGTAACACAAGTTCAAGGTACTGTGTAAGTGTTAAACTGGAAATATTTTACACGATTCGCATACACGTATGGCTGTGAGTGTTGTCATGAAAAAGTTGTTTATTTTGATGGCAATGAAACGCCTAAATTGGTCGACCTTAGTCGAGAAGCTTTTACCAAATACTTTTTCCGTGGTTTTTGATCAGAGTTCATCTAATATCTAACTGTTGGATTTTCGATTTTAATTCTCCGTTGTTTACAATTTTGTTTGAAATTTTGAAATTCGTGTCTTCGCGGGCGCAATGATCGATCGTGCGTGAAGAATAATGACGTTAATTTTTCAAAGACGAAAGATATAGATAATTTAATCAACTTTGAAATATTAAAAGGGACACGTAACAATTATCTCGCCTTCTATTTGAAATCGTTCGCGATTCAATTGTTTCGCGATAATTGACTTTTTTGCTACTCGATATGTACAAGACGGTTTTCAACGATAACGAGTATAACAAAAATTATTTTATACGTCTACTTGTTAAGCAATATTCATCTATGAATATTCTGAATTTGTATTACGTTAATTTCATTTGAAATTCATTTGAAGATCGACGTATTCGTTCAAAGATCACTCTTACACTTTATTGATAACAAAGATAGTCATATACATATATCGAATTATTATTACGCGTACCAAATCCTTCTCCGAAACATTTGTCACGTCGGTGGAATTATTTGTTTTCCTTTTTCTACTGGAAACTGTGACAATTTTGTAATAGCTTTGTATTTCGTGGCTTATATGGTGTTTGATTGATTAATCGAATTATAAAACGATCTCGCATGTATCTGTACCCACGCGATACAAGTCTTACACAATTCCACGTGCGTTAGCCAAATATGTACGTAGGTATCGCTGGAATCGCTGGTTTCACTTTCTCAATTTCATTGTACTTAGCATTTCGATCGAATGCGTAGATCGTGTATCAATATGGTCTTGAACCTCATTGATACCGATTTTGATAAAACACTCTCTTTCCCAGGGAATAAATATTGGCCAATTTTATCTCTTGCAATGTTTGCGAAAGATAATCACTCGCGAAATTTCGGGTTTGATTGCACGTGACGCATACGGTAAATCGATGGATCGAGTTAGGCTGACACTGCAACGGAAATATTTAAAGTTGTGGATTTCAACGTAGAAAGTTTAGCAGAAGGGATACTGTTGAAAAATTAAAACAAAAAAAAAAAAAAAAAATCGTCACGAGGATGCGTAGATATTTTCAAACAGCTTCTGATCCTTATTTTATGTTAGAGAAATTTTCAAACTGTTTTAAGCTGTTTTCGATCGGTTAAGCATGATCTTTGTATCTTTATGGATTTCCTACTACGCTTATTTGTAAAACGAATACGGTTTCTTTTTTGTTAAGCAGTTTTTATTTAATTGCAGCGTGGAAATCCCTGGTCCGTGTTTTTGCTCATAACGATAAATGCTGTTGCACGAAGATAGGAATTTCTACGGAGCGCGTTACTAAAAAAAAGGAAAAAAAAAGGAAAGATTGATTAGCTTCGTTCAGCTTTACAAAAGACCATTTGTTTGTACGTTGAAGTATCGTCTTCTTACTGTATGTTCACTCTGAGGATCTTGCTTCGCTCTAATTCTCTCTCTCTCTCTCTTCGAATTTCGATTTATCGCGCACACCGCAAAATTACGTGCCGTGTCTCCGCGTGTTTGAGCGTTTATAGACATTCAATTTGTACATCGCTGTATCACAAAATTGCATCGTGTTGGCTTTTTCGATGGAATACAAATCTTTTTAATCGCGAGTTTCAACGATTTATCTTGAACGAATTTACTTACGTTGATGAGGATTGAAATTGATAAATCGACGATTAAAATCGACGATGAATCGATTTAATAGAGTAGAGAGCCTTTAACAGAGTAGAGAGACGGAAAATGCTGGAAAGACAGACATTGACGGAAAGTGACAGTAGAAACGAGTGATTTGGCAGAACAATTGCAATTATATGGATCGATTCGTTGTTGAATGCCGGATATGGTGGGGCCCCTGTCGATAGGCTACCGTGATTGACGATTGGCCTCACCGGTCGTGGCGATGATGCGTTGTCTGATTTGGTAAGAAACAGACTGCGTAATCACCAGCTTTCGGAACTTGGTCCGAGTGGGGAGCATTTTCAAACTACGAGATGACGTCATCTCGAAGTTGGGTCAACCATAACCTTGGTCAAACAAATTCTTATACGTATGATTTTTGGACAAGCACACGTTCGCGTATAACGTCTCGATCACCGTCAGTTCTTCTTTTCCCGTTTATTGAATTGGTTGGCCGATCGTGAAATACGTTCACCGGCAGTTTGCGAATCTCCTCAGTCCGTTTGAAATTTTTGGGTAATTCAAAATCTAAGTGATTCTATCGAAATATATATATATATATATATATATATATACACACACGTACGTGTCTGAAATAAAAAGAGAGACGTTTATTCGTTTTTATTGCACGGAGAAATTCGCGTTGAGAGACGACAGTCAATTCACCGTATCGTTAGCCGAGACTAGAGAGATCAGAGACTCGAAAAGTGAAAGAGCGTCGTTCCAAAATTAGCTCGGCGATAATCCTGATGTTATTATATGCTGACTCGTCGTTGCGTTATTTTTTATTGGGTAAACTTGCCTTGAAATCGGAACATGGTCGTTACCGAAGCGCTGGCCTTGACCGCGACCCAGGGTCTTCATCCTCGGGATATCGATTTGTTCTCTCTCGACTTCTAATTCTGTATCCACCTGTATATAACCCGTAACATTACCACAGCCACTTCGTGAGTAGTATTGTAATAATTCAGGGTCACCGCGATCGACTTGTTGCGAAATTGCGGGCGTGCAAGCGTGCCGTGTAAGTAAGTAAGTAAGATATACGCCGCGCGGCGCTTTTCCTTTATCGGGAATTCATCCATAGGTAATAAACATTCGCCGTAACACGAGAGAATCGGATGGTGTCCGGTTCCTTTCTATCGTCTTCGATCTCGTGCCGTGGTGTCTCGAGTTATCGAATGGAGAGGATTGCGTAATCTGGAAAAAAACATTTCCGTCCAACGGCAGAATATCGTTTCGCGAGAAATAGGACGTGATTCAACCGAAATGTTTGTTGTTGACTCGTTTATCAACAACAAACGATTCCCGCGGGCCGTGTCTTGCGCCTTGTTCTTATCGCTCGATTATATACGCGCGGCTCGAGATAATCGCGCGTAAAGCTGTTATACGCGATAGAGAGAGAGAGAGAGTATCAGGACCAAGTTGTGACGTAACACAAGCGTTAAATACGTTACGAATTCGAATACATAATGATCATTTCGTTTGGAGCTTCGTTCGAGTTTAGGCGGCGGCGTGTTTCCACGAAACTTCGCAATTGGTTTGCACGTACGCGCCGTGCGTAACGCTTCTGCAGAAGCTCTCGGCGTGTGAATCGACTCGAGTGTCTCTCGATTTGTGTAAAACGTTGCTGGCGGATGCCATTTTTTCAATGTTGGCACAAACGAGACGGTCTAATTTGCAACAAGGACTCGTGATTGAGGAGCACGACTTAAAATAAAGCGATCGCAGCTACAACCGCTTTTTATTTGCCACCGCGTCTGCCACCTAGACTTTTTTTCTTTTTTCGCTTACATAATCGGGCTCGATTAAAAAGAAGTTGAACTCATCTCGTGCGTATCTCGAAAATTTCGATGATCGCCGATATAGCGACTTCGTCGTCGAATCGAGAATATTTTACATTTACATATATATATGTAATGTATGTATATATATATATATGTAATATATGTATATATATATATATACACACGTGTATACACATGTGTGTGTATGTATATACAGAATATTTTATATTTACATATATATATACATATATATACACGTATATATAAACACACACACACACACACGTGTATACAAACTTACAAAAGACGTTGTTGAGCATTGTTAAACGATGAATGACAATCATTACGGGGGACATGTCTTTGATCGTAATTAAACAGTGTTATTGCGATAGAAATAAAATTACGGCTAGCCAGTACAATCGATATTCAGGTCATGGCTTCCTCTAAAAATGGATGCCCGATTAAAAGCTCCGTTTTCTTTTTCTCTTGTTTTGTTTTTTTAAGTCGAGTGCGTGTACACGCACGTACGCGAGAAGTCACGAAAATCTCTTTCGAACGAAATAATTAACGACCTTGTTCGCCACGTGTCATACACGCAGAGATCGTTTACGCGGAATGAAGTAATATAGTCAACGATTTCGCGCAAATTTCAAGGTATGCGAGTCTTCGAGCGTTCGAAGAGAGAATCATCATCGATTTCATCGAGCAGGAAGACATCGAGCGTAGCTCTCCGGCTTGATTTGATCCGGACTAATTGTTGGAATTCCACGTGTAAACCCGTCAGAAGCTGCACGAACGCACAGAGGGAAACGGGAGAATGAGAGCGCGGATAGATGTGCATGAGGAGCATCTGAACACGAGGAAGCTGAAACGGAGCAAGATAGATAAAGAGAATAGGGGATTTGTTGCGAGAGCGAGAGAGAGAGAGAGAGAGAGAGAGAGAGAAGCTAGAACGTGGCTTGAACAGAGAGGCAGTGGGAGAAAGAAAGAGAGGAAAGTCAGACAGAGGGACTCAAGGTCGGCAGAGTCGGCTGTTTCCGTCGGAGTTCGGCGGCTAAAATTGTGTGTTGGCGCGGTTCTGCGGCCTTCGCGAACGTGGCCGCTTCTCTCACAGAAAAGTCAAGTTCAAGGCTAACCAGATATCGCGATACATTCGTTTCTCCCCTTCTTTTTGTTTTTCTTTTTTCTTTTTCTTCGTTCCACGCGCTTTCCTTCCGTCTGCGTTTTGGTAACTGCTTAATCGAACGGAGATTGTGAAGGGGATCTGGAGAATGTGAAAAAATCAAGTGCATCGCCGATGACTCGCAGGCTCTGTGGATGCACGCTTACGCAATCTCGATCTCTCCCCTCTCCCTTCGTCTCTTTAAACTTTCTTCTCCTCAGTCGTACCTGTCTTCCTTTTTCTTTCTTTTTTTTTCCTTCTTCTAGCGCCGCGTTTTTCATTTGCGACGGAAATCGCGCAGAATTTGAGGGAGTTGTATCACTATCGTCACGGCCATCGTTATGTATCGTGGCCGAGTGTTCCGCGCACCGTGTCGGTTTTTATTTCATTAAACTAAACGTGGGAGACGTGCACGTGAAGTACCTCGCACGACTAGCCAAGTTCGAGGCTAACCAGATGCTTCGATGCCTCGTCTTTTCCTTCCTTTTTTTTTTAATTCCTCGCTGTCGTTGTTCCTTCTTTTCTTTCTTTTTTTCTTTTCGTCTGTCCTTCGGCCGCCACGCGAGATTGACAATTCCCGATTTTTATCGATTTCTGTCGTTGAGAGAGATAAGCGGAGCTCGCCAAAATGGAGCTCGATCGGAGAAAAAGTTCCTTTTTTTTTTTACGGACGCGTGTTGCGAGAACTCGAATAAAATCGATAGTCCCGGCGTTCGGCCCGAGCGGGCGTTTTCTATCATTCTGTTGGTGAATGGCGCTGCTCGGCGATTCACCTAGAATTGAAATCGAGCGAACGATATCAATCCGTGTCGAAAATGGTCGCGTTGCGGTGATAAGGTGTCTGCCTGCGAGGGATAGATTGCGGCTGGGGAGCGCATAAATCTCCAGACACGCGTCCCGAGCTCTCGCAAACGATCGTAACTGCATCTCGCAGAAAAGTCAAGTTCAAGGCTAACCAGATACTCCGCGCCTCTTCCCTTTGCCCCTCGGCCCCTTTTCTGCGTGCATTTAATATACGACACCGAGGGCAGGAGGGCGGCAGAGGAGCAGGCTTACGCAATCCTTTCACCGTTACTTTGTTCACTATCGCTCACTACCTACCCATCGTTCCTTTAAGGATACCTTTCTTCCCATTAACTTATTCGTGTGATTCATTTCACTCTTTTTCTTCTCTCATATGTATTATCGTGTCGCATCGTAGAACAACGATTTCTAGTCTTTCGGATCGTCATCGAGTCGAATCAGACGAATGGAAAGTACACGCTGGATAATACTCCCCGTATATAATTATATATGAGCTTGAATTAAGAAGTACACGCTGCTGATATATTCCGGGAATGCTACGGGGTGCTACGGGTATCGTGAATTTTCTGAAGTCAATTCTAAAAATGCTTGAGGCGTTGGTCGTGCTTAAAAATAGCGGCAGGATAAAAAGTGCAGCTGACTGCAAAGCAGACTCTTTTCTTTTGCTTTTCGGCATTTGCCACGGTTCGTTTAAAAGTAAACGCCGCCAAGGCTGTAATATGTTGAGGGACAGGTAAGAGAGGAGAAGAATTGTACGCGGAATTGTAAAATGTTTTTATGTGTTGATTGTTTCAGGTTTGTATGATGCCCGGTGGCGGCACCGAAAATATGATTGGAAATAACAGGACCATGGCGAACATTAAACAAGAAATTGAGAATCCTACCACCCCGACGCAGAATTATCAAGTTTGTTCACCGACCACTACGCTTCAACACCAAGAGGTACGTATTTTTGAACAATTTGCGCAATTCTTTCCTCAGAAAAAACATTGTGAAATAGCCAATGCAAAGTGATAGATGTTACGTAATTTTTTTTCTGTATTTTAGGTAATTTGCAGTAAAATAGAGGTGCCAGCCGATTATGGTGGAGGCGAAGGTAGCCCCGGTAGTCCGGAAATGCATCATTGTTCGTCAACCACGCAGCCTTTAGGAACACCCGAGGTAAGTGTGTAAAAGTGCACGAACCATAGCTGAAATTGTATTCTTTTGCGAGGTTATTCTGTAATCTTTGAATCAAGACTCAACGTGCCGTTTTATTTAGGAAGGCGTTAAAGAGGAAGACATGATACCTAGGAGACTTTGCCTAGTGTGCGGCGATGTTGCGAGTGGTTTTCATTATGGAGTCGCGTCTTGCGAAGCGTGTAAAGCTTTCTTTAAAAGAACCATACAAGGTAAGAAGAGTTCTTTCGCGCTTGCAGTTATCTCTTGAAAAATTTTCCAGGTAGCACCACGCAACTATTATAATTAAATGTAATATAATGCACATTTTTAACGCAGTATTTAAATATAATACAACACATAGTTGCAGCAGTACGATCTTCTTGTTTTCTCGCTATCTTGCTCGTTTCCACATCTTGCTACTGTTCTAAAGCGGATGTGTATTTATGAAATTAATATTGGTGCTACCTGGATGAGAACCATGTATATTACAATAAAATAGCGAGTAATTTCACAGGTAATATTGAATACACGTGTCCTGCGAACGGGGAATGTGAAATAAACAAGCGTAGGAGGAAAGCGTGCCAAGCGTGCAGGTTTCAAAAGTGCCTTAGACAAGGCATGTTGAAGGAAGGAGTTCGATTGGATCGTGTCCGAGGAGGGAGGCAAAAATATAGAAGATCCACCGATCCCTACACGCCGGTGAAGACAGCTCCGTTGGAAGGTGATTTTTTAATAATTCTTGTTGATATAAATATCATGTTTCGATCGCGATCTTATCATTATAGAACGTATAGCTCCGTATAGTCTCGCAAAATACGAGATTAAATCTTTGATATTTTATTCTTTCTAGCAAACGTAGCGACAGGAGCTTCTAACGAAATAATAAGTAAGCTATCGGGTCCTTTCATTCTTTATTTTATTCGAGTCGGATACTTTGATTCGTTGGTAGATTCTTTTCATCTTAACACTAAATCATCTTAAGTCTGACTCAAGATGTTCAGACGGTAAATCTTTTAATTTATTGATAGATAATAAAATGCTGGAAGCTTTGGCTGCCTGTGAACCAGATATGCTGCAAGTATCCAATATCTCTCATACTCTTGACACAGATCAAAGAGTACTTGGACAATTATCTGACTTGTACGATCGGGAACTGGTTGGAATAATCGGTAACGTGTGACGACAGTTCTTTCATCAATATAAAATTATATTTGAGTACGGTTGAACCAATCTTTTATTTAAAATTCCTCCCTCGAAGGTTGGGCCAAGCAGATTCCTGGATTCAGTAGTTTAGCTCTAAACGATCAAATGCGACTGCTGCAAAGCACGTGGGCCGAGATACTGACCTTTAGTCTCGCGTGGAGGAGCATGCCAAATAATGGTAGATTAAGATTTGCCCAAGATTTTATCCTTGACGAACGACTTGCACGCGATTGCCATTGTACAGAGCTATACACACACGTGAGTATTGCTTAATCATTTCGATGATCTCGATTCATTGTGTACATTCATTTACATGTATCGCGTGCATCTATATTCATTGTTTGTTTTTTTTTTTTTTGAACAGTGTATCCAAATCGTAGAAAGGCTTCAAAGATTGGGTTTGACCAGAGAAGAATATTACGTTCTGAAAGCATTGATATTAGCAAATAGTGATGCAAGGTCAGATGAACCACAGGCGCTATATCGTTTTCGAGATTCTATTCTAAATTCCTTATCGGACTGTATGGCGGCAGTAAGACCGGGACAAGCGCTTCGTGCTACTCAAAACATGTTCCTAGTGCTGCCCAGTCTCAGGCAGGTCGATGGAATTGTTAGAAGATTTTGGTCTAGTGTTTATCGAACGGGGAAAGTACCAATGAACAAGCTCTTCGTAGAAATGTTAGAAGCTGCGTATTATCGATGAAGTATCAACTCGAATTCGGTTTAACGATATTTATATTGAGGACGGCAGTAGTATAATTGTAACATGTTATGAGTGAGTAGGGTACGTCCCCTATACGTCCCCAAAAGACATAAGCGAAGAACAGTGAGTGATAGTGATGAATCGCGGGGAGATACGGAGAGTGTGCAGTTTTATTAATTTTCTCTGAAAGGAAGACTCATATGAAAGAAAAGGCTTTATTTTTCAAGTGTGAAAAGTGTTGGAGCGTGGAGCTTTGGCCAGTGATTCCGGCAGTCGTTGAAATTCGCGAAACACTTTAAGATATCAGGCATATTGTTTCGTCGAAATAACCAAACTTTCCTTTTCGAGTACCCCTTTTACAGGTACAAAGAAAAAAAAAAAAAAAAGAACGATATTTCAGGATAGCATACGTAGGATACGTAGTACAAGTTGCGAGATGCTCGGAGCTCTCATTTTAGGATAGTTTACAAAGATCTGTCGCCAGACAGAAAAATCTACCAAATAAACAAAACGTTTTCATTTACGTAAGATCGTGACACCGAACCAGTGATATCGTAGAAATCAAATGCAAATGTACTAACTGTGGGTGTTTGACGTCATAGAGTTAGCATCGTGTTACCAAATACAACCAAATCAATCAAAATTATACGTAGCTCCAATTCGAGTGTTATTTTAGTTATGTCTTTTTTCCGAGAGAGAAAAAAAATCCAGTCAATTTGAAATTAAAGGATCGCAAACTTTATATTTTTAAGAATGTCTAAGATGTATGCCGTTTTATATAGAATAACTGCACATTTTAATACCATTAAGTGTAAAGATTGATAAGTGTAAAATCGATGTGTGTACTGCATTAAACATCCATAGTTATATATAATTCAGCAGATGAATTTAGTATGTGCTGTTGTACAAATTGAACCAATTACGCGAACAGAGCTGTGAACAGTGAACAAGGAAAAGCGAAAGAATGGCTGGATCGTTCTCTAATTAGCGTCATGCTGTTTTTTTTACAAGACCTGTGAGAGAAAGATGTTTCGAGAACGAACCTTTGGCCAGGTTGCCAGGTTCTAGGGAAAGCAGAAAAAAAATGTTTAATCGATTGTTGAAATAATTGCGAAGTGTTATTCGCGCGTGCCACACAGAGAACGTAGGAGAGTATATATTATATTATATTATTATATTGTATGTATTCAGGGATCTTTATTATCTAGTTATTATTGTTACGAGATCTGTGCACGGATCTTGCGCATAATATTGCTTTTTTTTCGAAGCGAGGAATCGTAATATCGTATAGGAGCTACTATTCACACGAAAAATATTCAGTTTTAAGGGAGGAAAAACCGTTTGTTACTAAATTGATGGAGTTTTTTCTTTGCCGGTTACACGCGACAAAAACCAAACACAAGGTTTCTATCGATTTTCGAATCTTTTTGTTATTTCATGATTAATCGATATATTAACACGAAAGAGGTAAATTGTTTTACGACAAGTTGTGAATAAATATTAGGATAAATTAGAGACACGTTAAGCAGATCGAGTCGCTCGAAACTTTGTGTCGTTAAAGTGCGGTGTAATCATGTGACGTTCAGAGTGCAATAATATCAGGACATGCGATTACATTTTTCTTATCAATCGATCAATCGATCGCGGCGACTATTTTAGTTTTCTTTATTTGTGTATTTCGTCTTCGTTCTCCTAACATTTGAAACTTTGTTTAAACCTCCTGCATTTAAATACACGATGCAAATAGTTGACAGCAGCGCTTACATATTGCGTGTCCTTTCTCCATTAGTTTCTCTTGGTTACCTACTACGGTTCATTCCTCACTACGAAACAGATAATGCAACGAATGCGATGGCGGAAAAAGGAAAAAAGAAAATCGCTGTTAAGCCACGGCGAATTTTTGTTCTGCTTTTTTCTGGCCTACTTTGTTTCGTGCTCTTCCTTCTTTTCCAATAACATGGGTTTTTCTGTTTCTTTTTTTTTTTTTTTTTTTTTTTTTTTTTCTACAAATTACGGCAAAAGAAATCATGAGTTTTAAGGGGAGAATCAAATATTGATCGTTCATTGGTGAATAACGTAGGTCGGATATTGTTCTGACACGTGCCAAATGATTTATCGAAATGTTTGTCTTAGTTCATGCGAATATTTGCCAGGGAATCAATAGTTGACGTTTTGATGGAGCTTGTCACGTGTCGATATGAAACATTGTTCGTTTAAAAAAAAAGAGATATAATTGTCTCTCTAGTATCACTGTTTGGTTTCAGTATCGATAATAGTATCTGTACCGTTCAAAATAGGAGGTATTAGAGTTTTGTATCAATGGAAATCCATTCGGTCTCGCGCGATTTAAAGATATTTCAATTTCACTCCTGTCAAATACGTTAATATTTTGTTTTCAATCGCCGCAGTCTATTGATTTCTTTTCATACATTTTCGATGTACGTGTTAACTTAACTTCAATTCGTAATCCATTTCTTCAAACTTTTTTGAATGGAATGTCACGTTTTTTGCGAAGGAAACAAGCTTTCGAGCAGATGAATTTTCACACAAGGCCTAATGATATCTTGACAGATCAGATTTAGTACTTTGGCTCTCAAGATTCTACCACAGTTAACGCAATGACCGAAATTTCAAATAGAATCCATAGTAATACGTTGTGATAAACGTCAGACTGACATTTAACGATATCAACTGTCAAAACGATTTGATTCATTCTCTGGTTCATACGTTCTTGTACGATTTTATGAACCGGACTCAACGCCGTGTCGCTGAATTTTACAGGCATTTTCCTTCTAACGTGTTTTATGGATTCGCCGATTCGCCGTGGCGGTAGAATCATAGTCTCAGGGGTTTCAACCAACAACCAACAAATGGACAAACGATACAAATTTAGGGACATATAAATGATTAAACGCGCGAATATATTTGTGGAGCAACATATTATAATAGTAACGTATTATAATAGTAATAACGATAAGAATGACGATGCCGACGATAATGATAATAATAACGATAGAAAATATTAACGTTAGTATTAATGATGATAACGATGATGATAATAAAGATAAGAATGGCAAGAAAACACTATACGGTGACTTGTTTGCATTGTAAATCGAGACTTGCATACTTGCTTGCATACCGCGAGAGATGACGCATCCACTGCGAAAGGAGTACAACTCTAATGTCATTTTTCTTTTTTTAACGAACTTGTTTGCTGCGATAGGGCGAAACTTTGTACGTATATATACGTATATATATATATATATATATATATATATATATATGTGTGTGTGTAGAGTTCATCCGCAACAAATTCGACTACATCCTCTCTCTGTATTTTTCTTGCATCGGTGTATGGTCGCGCAACTTGAAAACGCTTCCGCTTCTCTCGCGAAACGTGCGTGCGCCAAGAAAGATGACAAATGGATCGTGAACCTGAAATGTTTCATATATCATGGCGTGCAGTGTTTACACAGTGTAGGTTTGTTTCTTCTTCGAAAGTACAATATAAAGTGGTTCTTCGAGAGTCCTTCTTTCCTCGTCCGTTTGCCGGACAAACTCACCAGACCAGTCATAAATTGTACCTGCTACGAAGGAACGCTGCTTCTACAATTTCTACGAGTATACATATATATATGTGTGTATGTAAGAGATATACCTGTAATTATAATTTTTATATATATATATATATATGGAAACGGATACATATGCGTAAGCGTCTTAGCGAGTCGATCGAAAATAAAGTAGGAACTAACACCGATCTTTTGCTCTTTGAAGTCTTGACTGTGCGGGCTCCCGTTCGAATCGAATCGTTCGTGTCGAAAATATTCGCGAGCATTCACGCGCGAAATGTGCCGATTCTAACGAAATAGAATATTATATCGCCTCAGTTGACGCACAGTAATCATGTTGCGAGCGGCGGTTCTGCGCGTGTTCCTCTCTTTATTAGCTTCCTTCTTCGTCGCTTTTTCCAGTAAGTGTTGTTTTATTTTTCTATTTTTCTATTTTTCTATTCTTTTTTTCTTTTTTTTAACGTACGTAAGTACTTACGTAGTACGCGCGTTGACGAAAGGTGAAATTGAAAAAGGGCATTTCCTCGTAGAAGCAAACTCGCACGTGCCGCCGGACGATTGTTTGGAGTTCGACGTCGACGATCTCGAGGATTACTTGTCGAAGCTCAATTTCGAGAATGTGCCGACGATCGGTATGATGATCGGCGAATTCAAATGTCCGATCACAGCTTTGCCGTTCGGCGTTTTGAAATCGGACTGGGCGAGACTGCTGCTTCTGCAAAGAGCGCAGCCGAGGGAATCAATTTTGTTGAAGAAACTGGGTCGTCTTTTCAGAATCTTAGTGACTGCCTATTTTCAAATGGAAGAACGTTTCGACGTTGTCCAATCTGGATCTTCGAGTACGAGCAGGTTGGTATGAAAAAGTACAGTTGGTAAGTTTAACTCGACGTTAAAGTCTTCCTCTCTCTCTCTTCACGGGTAGTAAAATTTTCTTTTTGCTCTCTTCTTTGTTTTATTTCGATCGAACATTTCCACAGTCCAACCACGTCGTCTACGAATGAAAGCGTTATTAACGTCGATTCGAAGGACCAAATGAAAGCACTCGATGGCGCGATAACCGATTCGAGAGAAACAAACGAAACCTCGACGAATCTAGTCTCAACTATCGCGTTTAACGAAGAATCGAGCAGCACGATCGAAATTAAACGAACTACAGCTGCGGGTTCGAACGTAACAAGCGAAGTCGAAAACGACGATTTTGATGCAGCGCGTAATAATATCTCCTCAGTGAAAGTTAGACTGTCACCCGTTGACGGAACAACGCTCTATCCGACGAGCAAGCGAATCGATGAAAAGAGCACGACGACCGCTTTTGCAAATATCATCGATTTTTCATACATAAGCGCTGAGAAACAAAAGTACAGAGAGATTACAACTTCGAGCACAATTGAACACGTCACGACCGACACTGCGAATGATTTCACCATGAATAACAGCGGCGCGAATATTTTTACGACAAACAAATTGAATGAAAATCAGAACGACTCCGTCACTGACGGAGATATTCAATTTTCAACGACGGAGTTCGGCGGAAAAACGAGGAATTTAATTTCTGCCAGCACCAGCCTTTCGACACTACGGGATTCTAATTATCAAAGATCGACGCCGAAATTAACTCTCCCCGTCAATTTCAACACGGCAGAATCTAACGAGATAGAAGGATACGTTTCTCCAAAGAAAATCAGTGGCGGAAGTGGCTCTCCTATTTCTCAGGAAGTCTCGGATCTGGCGAAATCCGAAAATACAAGCTTCGATCGAAATCCCACGAATCGTCCGATCGGCAGAGTGTCTCAAGTCTTTCAAAAGGTTCCGTACAATTCTGTAAATTCTACTGTCCCCTCTAACAAGATCGGGAAACCATCGTCGGACAATGAGGTTTGGAAATACATTGCAATTTCACCAAAAGTTAATTCGGCTACAGTTACCACGAAACCGACTTCGGTGTTGAAAACGGGGAGCGCAAATCAATCTGAAGGAAATTTGATAAAAACTAAAAAACGTGGTAGCACGAACACGAATATCGAAAAAAGTTTCCGCTGGTTTTATACTTTTGCCCACGAAAGGTACATGTTTCTCGTGCAGGTATTATTAAATTGCGGATTTTTATGCATTTGCAAGAAACTTTAAATCGCCAAATTCCACAGAGTGCGCGTGACACGAAAAAAATAATATAAAATACTTAAAGCGCGATGTTTTCTCGCGTTTTTTACTGAGATTCTCTTTTTTTTTTTTTTCAGTTACGTTCTCAATAATAATAGGAATTTGCACGAAAATCCGCAATCTAGACATCGTACGTTATTTTAGATTGTTGCACATGAAATTGCGTGTGGAATCATTTGGAATTTGGTGACTGAAAGCGGTGCTGAATAATATCTATTGGACGTCAATTTGACTGTCTATAATGTTTAATTTGAAAGTTACATATCCGTATGAATGTCCACATTTTGAAAATTTTACTTTGTACATTTATTATTTCCGTTATATCTCCTATAAACCAACGAAATTTTAATCAGCAGTTGAAGTTTATTGAAAATAACATAATTTTATTATTAAAAAGTGAATCATAGCCAATTACGAATAATCATCGAATTTGAATGCATTTTTTTGTAATTATAAATTTTTGGAATTACGTTCCAAGTAAAAATTGCATTAATTGACAGATTTCTGAAAAGTCTTCCGAAAAGTTAATGTCATTAACATTAATATTATAGCGATCAGCTATCGCAGTAACGTCATGCGATTCTCATTGTTATTTAGTAATCGACGATGCTATTATCACGTCATGTGATTTTCGCCGAAAAATGAATTACAATAAGTTTTAACATACGAGTTCGTTTATATTCATTTATTTACATATTTAGCTTGTATAGCTGCAGTTATTGATCTGGCTTTTCAGCAAAAATCGCATTTTGTAAAATTTTAATTAAATTTGTCAGCCTCCGGTGAAAATTACTACGGAAGGTAGCCGTAGGTTGTTGTAATATTACGACAACAGAGAAAACCTGCCGTTTACGAAAGAAATTTATGTTAGAAAATACAAATACGAAAAATACGAGGCAAAATTTTTAAATTTAATTTCGAAGGTTGAAACGTCGAAAGTTGTAAAAGTTAATGCTAAAAGTTATTTCATCTGCAACGATCTAGCGATTATTTTTGTACGTTTTTGTCAATAGATTTTGTCATAATTGCAGTAAGACTCCGCTCGATCAGAGCGTCCACATCAAATGCAACGGGAACAAACACAACGACGGAGAATAAGCTCGCCCGAACGATATTTCTGGTTTGCGAGCAGAATTTGCACGTATCGTTTAAAAGACAAATGACGAATCGGATTGAACGGACGATAATAAAATCATTCGAATTGCTCGAATTCGTTGTTGGACATTGCTTTTCGATTTCTCTGATTGTAATCGTATTTGCAGATCCGTATAAGAGGGTCGCACAATTGCTGCGACAACTGGACACTTGCCGATTCTTATCAGCGATATTGCGAGCCAGTCCATAAATTCATGAGGCGGTGCAACGTTGACTGATATTTACGAGGTCCACAGCTGGTCAACGTTCGTCATGCTTTACGAGCTGTCGTAAACGGATCCTCTTATTATTCCGGGCTTCTGTCCGTAGGATTTTTTCGGACCGTCTGCAAGGCAGTCGGCGATCGTTCGTGCGCTGATTGGCCCGATGCAATTTACGCGGGCCAACGATGGGCCATCGTTGTTTCGGATGTGATTACGATCCAGTTGAAATTGCACGCGAAATCGCGGGAAGAAGGGAACAGAAAAAAAAAGGAAAAAAAAAGGAGGATACGGGATCAGTGTGTTGCGCTGTTTAAAATGTTCTCGTTATCCGCGGGAAAAGCGCGAATGAAAACGACCGCGATGAGTTCATAATTGGCTTTACGCAAACTATTGTGACTCGATGGTTTAATAACGGTTTTTCGAGATAGCACAGCCGATCAGTTTAATTTGCAACGATAGCATATCAGCGGGTTGCGGTTAATAACCAGCCGAAGGTACGCGAACAAATAGGTGTGTTCAATCAGCACGCCGTGTCGTTTCGAATTATTCCGCGATATTTTTGTTAAAATATCCGTTTGTTCCGTTTGTCGATTTACGCACCGGCGGTGGTGTGCGTAATCGTTTTGGTGTAAATGCCCGCCGTTCGAAACGTATGGAAAATCACCGCGTCCAATGACTTTATCGCTCACATTGCTTACATTATACAAGATAGATTTTCGGTAAATATGCCTGAAATTTAGATTTACACGGTGGTTATTAATTCACAAATACGTGTCTCTTTTTCAATAGAAAATTCGCGACTCTTCATTTTCCGCAAGAGTGTTCCAGCTATTTTCAATATCCTCGAAGTTAACACGTTCGAAACTGGCGGATTTTAGAAAGATTGTCCTTAATAGCCGACGATATTTTATATTTTTTCACTCGGAGTAAAATTTGTGCTGAAACAAGATAATTACATTTTAGTATTTATTAAAAAAATATCATGTGCGTCATTAGCTGCACGAAATCATTTTTCTGTCATATAATCGGTCGATGCACAAAACGATAAGTGACAAATTGATATTGCCTGTCACTTTTTACGCGACAAAAGAACTGAACAGTAATCGCTTTTAGTCAATAACGCAAATATTGTGTCTTCAATTACCAAATAGAAACATTAATAATTAAGTTACCATTTTCTGTTGCAGATATCGTTAGCTTATCAAAATTAATTAACGATTCCGTTCTAACTTCGAATTCGGAGGCGCTTCGGAGACTTTGTCGAACGAAATGCGTGGTCGACGTTCTGGAGATGAATCGTTAACAGGGTGATCAAGAAGTTAGCTCCCTTCGTCGTCCATTCGATTTGTTGCCGTTGAATTGTTCCCGGCGATCAAGGCAGCGTTTTAATTCGAAGACGCTGTTGTATCGTTGATAAGTTCTACGAGAATTATCGAGCCTTGCTCGTCGGTGCGACCTCTTCGCAGGAATTAGCAACAGAGCGAGCTACATTTATCAGAGTCAATAATTTTGCCCGTTGTGAAACGGATTAGCGGTACATCGCTTCCTTCGCGGGAACAAATTACCTTGCGAGATGCCGGTCGAACGGAAGCCCTTTCCAGGTTTCCCTTTGCACCTGCTTTTCCCTATTTCTCACGTTCGCGCTGATAAACGGTCGCGCTTTGACGCGATTCGTCAGTAATTGCGTGAACACTTGCGACCCCAGACACGCTTGGAAATTCAAAGTTTCTCGCCGAATGCGAAATATTGTTCTCACGGTGTTGCATAGATATGAATACGTAGACATAGATCGGCATCAGCTTCATAAGCTGACACGTTCGTTTCGTTTCACGCGAGAGAGAGAGAGAGAGAGAGAGAGAGAGAGAGAGAGAGAGGAAGAGACGGTGCAGGAGAGGTGAGAGGGCCCTAGGCTGACAAATTAATCCCGGGAAATCGTTCACGGAGGAGAGAGAGGCGGCTGTGGGATTGACAAATAAAGGCGATCAATCGCGAGCGGACGTTTCAACTCTGGCGAAACAAATTTGCTCATTACTTATCATTTCTTCGCGATTACTCGCCAGCCGGATTACCCGTACATTGTTCTTCAAGGGAAGGGAAACAAATTAGCCGCTTCGTAGGAACGCAAGACTTGGAGAGATTCTCTCTTAGCTCGGTGCTTGTTCTTACGGTCTCCCGTGTCTAGAATACGGGAATATCTAGGGCTACGTCCGCTTGCTCAAACCGTTCGTCAGGATTACTTTAGCTTCTCTCGAGCAGTCTCGGTAGTAGCGACGATAGACTACTAGCAGCTAGAGCAGCGTCTACCTACCGCCGGCGGAAAGTTCACTGGAATCATTTAACTGGGAAAGAGTAGCGTGATCGTAAAGGGGAGAGGGAGGTTGGATGGTGGTGATAGTAGCGGTGCCGTTGAAGGAGGCAGAGGCGAGGTCGAGGAGACGCTCGGTAATTATTTTACCGACGAGAGCGAAGGGGGTGAGAGAATGCAACTTGCCTCCCCCCCCCCTCCACCCTTTCGTCTTTTCATTCTGCCTCCGTTTCTGGCGGCTTGATGCTAATTCATACTAATTGGTTGCATTACTCCCGTTTCATTCACCCGCCGTGCTTGTTTTCTTTCCTTTCGATGGAAACCGCCCATCTTCGTCCCTTCTTCGTTCTTCGTTAGTCGACGCCATTTCGTTCTCTCTGTTAATTAGTCATCCATTAATTCGAAATATTTCCTGTAATTGAGCCGTGATTCTCGCGTTCTTGGGTGTTCATTTTACGTTGGGTTTTCGGATACTTATATCTGTGGATGTTTATTTTCGTTTGTTTAGCTTTTTCGAGTAGAAAACGAAGGAATTTCATTGATCCTCTATGGGCTCACCGAATTTTAGAAAACTGCGTCGAAAACAAGTATCTTTCTTTTTATTTTATATTATTTTATCATTGTTTCATCGAGAAGAATTAGTAGCTTTTGAAAATGCACGGAACTTTTTCAGATCCATCTATAATATTATTATTGTATTATCGCGTAAAATACTACTTTTCGAAAGAGAATATCTATTTTTGTCCATGTAATAAGAAATTACGAAGAAGTTATGAAATTCAACTATGCAACATTACGTTTGCAACGCATTAAATTATAATATTATAGAGGCAGATATTAATGATAAAAATTTGTTTCATTCGCAAACGTGTAATATTGGAGGAAATTCGTGTGTTTATCTCTCCATTAGATTGGCCAAAAAAGTTAAAAGGCGGTAGTATGCGCGTGACACGCAACAAGGCCTAGCTTGGTAACCTACTCGGCTTCCGCGGAAATAATGGAGAAGCTTGAATTATAGCGGAATAAAATAACGGCTCGACCTATACCGGAACAGGAGTAGGGAAGAGTGTTATAAATAGGTGGTCGTTCTTTGTTCTCGGCAACATGCTCCGCAACGATAAAAATTTCTCGTGAAAGCAAAAGATCTCACGGACCACGTGTAGCTAGTTTTATGGCACTTGGCCAGTTTCGGGGTTGCACGCGTTCTTGAGCCGAGTTCTCTGCCCTTTTTATCCATTTTCTCGTTCTTGCGCGCTCCAATGTTTTCGAAAAAGCAGCCCAACGACCACCGGTCGTACGTCATCTTTTCTTACCCACGACTTTGGATTTCAAACAACACGGAAATATTTAATTTAAATTAAAATCGAATTTTCCAAATTTTAATAATTTTCAACGACTACAGTCGTCTATAAGGTGATTTAAGCCACGTCCTTTTCTTAATTGAAGTTGGAAAAAAATGTTAGAGGAAGAAGATGAAATAGACTATATATTCTTTTCACAAATGTAACAAATACTTTAAATCTTCTTTAAATACTTGCGTTTGGGCGAAACGTACTTCTTGCCAGGTGGTGTGGTACATTTTTATATAGAGTGAGGGAAAAGATTCGATCTACTTGAAAAAAGAAAAAGAAAATAGTGCGATTATGCGTATCATTGTATTTGTGAAGAAATACGAACGTTATTTTGTAACTTTAATTGCAAAAAAAAAAGAAAGAGAAAAATACACTTGCTTGTTAACAGTTACCAACGATACTGCTTTTGAGATGAATGTGAGAAGAAAAGTCGACAAATTCGAAGAAACTGATGGCCAGTGGCAACCGTCTTACGAAAATAGAAATCTATAGACGATACGACGGATGGAAAGGACGAAGGTGCGTGAGAAACCGTCGGACATCCTTCGCGAGGGGTGTAATCATCTTGCTCAGTGTCGTTCGCGAAAATCCATTCTCGTCACGTCGAGACAAACGGGCGCAGTTGACTCTCCATCTAAATCTCCTTCTTCCTTTCTTCCGCCGGATCGCCCTCCTTCCTTCACTCGCACGGATAAGAAATGAAATTAAAATTCTCCAGGAGACTGAAACGTCACGTTCCTCGTCGACCGTCTCATCTCATTCCACGTTTCGTGGAAGGGAACGACGCGCCGCGTCGTGTCCGCTCGCCTCCAAGTGTCCGGGAGATAAAGGAAACGAGAGATCGGCGGGGCTACCTCGCGAGATCTCGTAGATCGTTCGATTCGTGCCGGTGGATCTTCGACTTTTTACGGAAACGAAACGAATCGGGTTATCCTGAATCTGAACCTAACCTAACCTAACCTAACCTAACCTAAATCTTGGAATAAAGAATCTGGATCGTAGAGATTTGTGGGATTGCGTGCGAGAATCGACGCAAAGTACTAATGTTTTTCAAAGTATAGTCATTTGTAGAAATAACGCAAGTATCTGTCTCGAAAACAATGGAGTTTTCTATTAAAGAAAAAAATTAATCTACATAAAAATTGAGAAATATAATGTACCTTCCGTTCGTTTCGTGTCCAAATTTTATATTTTTATATTACGTTGTTAAAAATCACAGAAAGAACAGAATCGATACTCTTTCACGATGCATACAAGTTTTCAAATTTTTACTAACGACAATCTCTATTGAAATAAATAAATCAATTTTTATTTGCATTTTTTTCGATAAGAATTTTGAAACTTGTGTCGTAGAAAGATACGAATCGTTCAACGTTGGCAGTGAATCATCGAACGAGGACAATACGGTACGAATACTCCGCGATTCGAGCATTCTCGAAATATCTTCCGACTTTGAAATTTATAGAATTCGCGGAGAAGTAAATTTCATGGAGAAACATTAATGGGAATCGAGAACGAATCTGGGTTGGTTTCGTTAGGCGAAAGAAAGGGCGAAGCACGGGATCTACGGGCAAGTCGGAGAGGAAAACGTGGCTGGTTAATTGAAATTGCTGACGAATTTGGCGGCTCCTCGGCTTCTCGCAAGGCATCGATGAATTTGCAGCAGCCGTCGTCAACCTTCGACCGGTTTCCTCCTCAGTTTCAAGATCGCTTCTCAGACCCTTCTCTTTGCCCTGACGCCTTTTCATTCAGCGACAGCGGGAAGCGACTCAATCTCGCCGGCGAAGCTTTCGTCCCGGTGTCGCAGTGTCATTCTCTCTGACGGAACACGGCGAATCCCTTTGACTCTTAAAGACAGTGCGACGCGTAAGTAATTGTTACTTCATCGCTACGTTGATTATAGCAATTTTCCTCAGCTTCTTCGCCAATTTACTTTTCCTTCCCCCTTCTCGTTCACCCCGCACCAATCTCTTTGTCTCTCAGCTGCGTAACGTCGTCGGAAATTAGTTTCGCCTCTTGTGTATCGTGCATCATCGACGCCAGTGTTCTTGCACCCGCACGAAAATTTCCCTTCGACCTTGATTCGTTCTGTTCGTCGGGTCGCGACATTCAGATTCGGATTCGTGAAACGCAGCCGCGAGAAATCCCCGACGTGACAAATCCCCGGATGGATGGGTGAGGAAAGGTCTACGAGACAGAATTTTAATTCTGCCGGAAATTAATTTATAACAAATTTAAATATAAAATGTGACATAAAGTATTTAAATTTTGGACGTTTAACGCGCGCGCGCGTAATGCAAGACATTTTGAAATTTTGTTAATAGACAGGAGTGTCATGAATAAAATTTGAAACCGATGAAATCTGAAAATGTAAAAGTAATTTCTTACTAAATATATTTGCAATAAGTGATAAGTCGTACATTCATTATACGAATAGTATTTAAGTATTTAATAAATTAAATAAGGCCATTGAATATTGCATTAATATATCAATACTACTCATCTTGTAACATCTATATGTGTCTTTACATTTGTTTCAAATTTGACCGATATAATCATGACAGTTGCGTCTCGTTACGAAAATAGTGTTAACGAAATTCCAAAATGATCTATTTCATAAAATATTCCTACAAATGTACGAATATTTTTGTAAACAACTGTACGTCTCGTGACGTAGTATCTATCACGTCCCATCGTACTTGCAAAATATACAAAATGATAGTCTGACTTTGATCAAAATTCAACACGTACATATGTATCTGTTCATCAAAGAAATAATTATTTTCTCCTATCTTTCCTTTCACAGAGGGAGGAATAAAAGAAGAATACGTGAACGTTGAGTTTTCCGGAAAAGGTACGACGCTCGCGTAAAACAAGCGGAATTCTCTTTCGTCGGTCACGTTGAATTCTTGCTAGTTTTTCCAGACAGCGTGCTCGCCGTGACGCGCGATTTTCTCTCGTTCGTAAGTTACGCTCCTTTTTCCTTCGTCGTGCCAAAACTCATTCGGCTCGTTAATACTTTCCTCGCTATCTCTGCGAGCGTAAGTTGAGATAGCTGCATCTGGTATTTTCCATCGTACGAAGGAACAATGTTTTCAAACGAGTAAAAATGCGTCCACGTTTTGCCAAACGATCGTTGATCCCTTCGTCGCGCGATGAATCAAACGGGAAACCAGCGGAGTTTTCTCGAAATTTCCATTCGACCGGGAGAAAAATGGCAAAGTGGGTGTGTTTTATACGAGCATTCCTCGAGTTATATTTCATCCGGGGGAATTAATTCAACAAATTCTTTTGTTCGGGAGACAAGGAGGGAGCTAACGAGCCGCGTATTGTCCGAGATCTCGCGTCGAACCGATATATTTATTCCTGGACGATTCGACGACAAAGTGTGTTCGCCGAACGACGAGCGACGCGTAGCAATTACGAAACAAGAGCGTCTCGAACGATCTTGCTCCCCTTCGGGTCGAAGGGAGGAGGGATCCGACGCCTTGCGCCTCGACCTTTCCCATCTTCGGTATTAGTGAGTTGGAACTATTCGAAACGTTTCGTCCCTCGTTTGCATGCCGATACGTGGCACCGAACCAAGAACCGAGTCAGCCCCCTGGATCGAGCGCGAGGCCGACCTGTGCGCGAAACTTTACCAATGCCACTTCTCGGATATAAACTCGGATCCACGTACACCAGGTACACACTGGTGACTGGGAACTGTGAATATAGGTGCGACAGAGTCTCTCGACGGGGATGATGCCTTGCAATTTCGCACGATTACCGCAGGGCTCTTCCAATTTGCCGGGAAACTTTACCGTTATCGTGTCCTTCTATACTTCCTCTAGATCGATAACCTCGCTGGCTCGTTCCTCGCGAGAGGAGGCTACGTAGCAATCGGCACGATCGTTTTCTCGGTTCTTTTTCTCGTTTAGAGGAGCTCGTTGGAGTTGCAGTGGTCCGCTGCGACCGATGAAATTGAATTAGACGCGAGCGTTCGCGCGCGGCAGACAACTTCCTGGACAGGTCAGACGTAGCGAGGAACGGTAGAAACGTCCGAGGAAGGGAAGAGATTTTTGGGAATTATGCGTATATTTTGCATATATTCGAAAGAAACTCGTTCTGGTAGCAGCAACGAACGATTTTTAACTTTTTTGTTTCTAGCGTTTACTGATTACTGACATGATTTATAATTATCTAGCGGCCTAGATTATGTAGATTCCGCAACTACGAGTTTCAAACACAAGCCGCAAGTGGCTGCGATCCTATCGATCTCCGACGTTAAGCAAGCAGTGTACGGAACCCCGTTAGGATGGGTGTCGAACTAGCCTTAGCGGGTGGGTAGTAGTTGCAACAACAAGCGTCTGGGGTAAAAAGAGTCGCTGCCATTAGCAGCCCCACTGGATGAGTCTAGGCGCAGTGACTCTCGAGACGAAACGCAACCTTCACTTTCTCTCAACTATCTCAAATCCTTCCCATGCATCCTTCTCATCTTTCATTCCTTCAATTATCTTTCCATTCCTTCACGATGCCAACTGTCGAGCGTGTCTTGATCGTCTTGATTTCTTGCTGGGTTTGGTCTCTCCCGTTGATCAGTGTCGACAGTGCGTAGTAGTAGGCCTAAGTAAGCATAAAGAGTCGTTGCGGAGTCGGAGAACGGGGACGATTAATCGGAGAAGGAAAAGGTCCAGGCGCGGAAGCGAAACGATCGATCGACGCACGTCGCTTGGCCGAGGACGCGCGTTCACGGAGGACGGCTCATCTTAATCACCAATTCATCACTCGCCATTGCCCCTCGAGGCAATCGCGCGTGAACCTAGCCTGATAGACGATACACATCGGCGATACCGAAGCGTTGGCATCGTCGCGCGAGCCTGGCTCGTCCCAGAATACCGGACACGTTCGACTAAATATAACACGTCCGCCAACTAGCTGGCCAATCGGCCAAAACTGCACCAACTAGGCAAAGAAGATTCTTCGAACCGACGTCGATGTCGGTTGAGCGAAGTTAAAGTCGACGCCGGGACGTAAGGATAGACGGAATTTATACGGGGGACGCTCTCGCCGACCGGCGGTCTCTCGTTTCTCGATAACAACCCTTAAATCATTTCTAACTGACGATCCCTTCGCCGTGTCACCCTGCGTCATTTCAGGCCACCGGTTTCCTCATTCCATTTCTCAATGAAACGCGAACTCCTGTCAATCCTCTTTGAGAACTCTGCGGTTCTATCTCGAAACCACGTTTCCTCGTGCTGAAGAATCGACCGATAGAAACTATTTATTAGGTATTGGCGCCGTGATATGTGTCAGTTGCTTCTGTCTACGTTAGGATGATCATTTTGTTTCTCGATGAAATCGCGGGAATGTAACAAGTTCGATTACGGTTTTGTTTCAGGAGGAAATCACGCGAGATAGTTAGATAGAAAACGTGGGTGATTGGATGAGTGAGAAGTTAAAGTCTCTTTTAAAACCATTCTGTAGCCCGAAGGCTGGTAGTAATTGAGTAATAAATAAATACAGTAATCGTTACTAGTATTCATTATCGTTAAAAATATATTAAAGAAATATTTTACTTGTATCTTCTAATTTTTGTCAGATTGGATATCTCTCTCAATCATACATTTTCGTCCCTAACTGAGTATCGTAGAGAAATCTCGTTGAGATTCGGGCTGTTTGCGAATAAAAGAGACGTCTCGGTGATCGTCTCTTTTCGTCGAAAAGAAGACTGGAATATCGCGAGGGAGAAATATCTCGTACGAGACGTGAAAATAAAGTGTTAGAAGTGAGAAGCTGGTCGCATCGAAGGCTCGCGATTTTCCGAAGTGCTCGAGGTGACCGGGCACGACGGGTATGGGAACAGCGAAGTAGGATCAGTTACTCTTCCAGGAAGGGATGCGTTGGCCCGTGAACTCGCCGATAACGCAGAATTATAGTTCCAGCTCTGGCAGGAGCTATCCTCTTCGAGCCAACCCGATGTGACTCCCTACAAAACGCCTATCACTGTGCGTACCGAGGCGTGAGCAGCTTCGGTCTGCACGCATGTATCATCCGACGGTTGTCACTGCCTTTGCTCCTCCGCTTTTGTCCGAACGACTCAATGGACTGTGCGGACAGCGTTCCTTTCTACTGAACGAACTGAACGAAACGTTTCGCGATCTCGCGCAGCTTCGTGAACTGTTATGACCGTGTGTTGCGACTTTCGGGGGTAAGTTCTGTTAGGAATTTATGAATACCGAGAGTCACGTGACGCGAGAACACCCCTCGTCGTCGATATCGTTAAAATTACGTAATACCATGGCAGATCGTCACCGATCATTGGCCGCTGAAAATTACATGACGTTACAGCAGTGTCACACGTCACTAACTGCTGCAAGTCGTATAATTCCACAGTGGCGTTACCAATCACTAAACGCTACAGTCAATGATCACTGATCTTTGAAAATACGCACGACACCGCGATAACGTTACCGATCGCTAATTGCTGAAAATTATTCGACCGTCACCGATTATTAGATTTCTAATACTTTAATACATAAATATTCGCAGTTTGTCAATGACCAAGCACTGAAAATTACATTACGCTACAGCAACATCATTGATCACGCGTGTTAAATCATAATTCGTATTATAGTTACGGGAGGGAGGAGATTAACCTCTTGCCTTATAACATCGAGTCGTACTCGTGGCACAAGCAAATTGCAAACCCGTGAAATTTCAATTCGAATTTTAAATTTAATTTCTTCAAACTGAACATTGATATGCTTATCTCAAAGATCGAAAGAAAAGAAAATTCATTGAAACATCGAAGAAATGACATCCTTCGCTCTCCCTTCGTTTTCTTCTTCGAACCGATTTCTGCTCGATCGCGGAGGGGAAAGCATTAGCTAGACAGTGACAACCACTTCTTCGAGGCAATGCAGGTCGGAATTAAAATACACGCTTACGACGGTATAATGAGTTTCCAAGATTCGGCGACAAAAAAACTGCCAACTCCAGAGGATTTCCCGGGAACAATTTGCTTGTCCTTTTTCGCAGTTTCGCAACATCGGACGATTAGATTATCCGTACACGAACGGCCGGCGAATCCCGCGCCGACCATTTGGGGTCGGGAGGATTTCCTAGCCGGGCTGTAACGGGCTAATTGGCAGCGTCCGGCCATTATCGCGAGCCTTCTTAATTTACGGGACTGAATTTTCCCATTATGAATGCCGGTTCGCGGCTATCAACTCATCTATGGCGACTGAGAGGTTCACGAGGAAATTTAATGGAGAATCGGAGTAACGCGGCGCGGCAGCTCGGCAGGGAATGGCCGAGCCTGGATACCGGTCACATGCGTTTCGTACGGAATAGTTTTATCGTGCAACGTTGCAGATAACATCTCCGCGTTAACGCGAACGTGACGTTCTCGGAGGAAATTAAATGGAGAGCCGGCCGTGTTGCGCGCACCGGCGTACGGGTCTTGCCGTCATGGCAAACGCAACACCCGGCAGTAATTACTTTCATTTAGGAAGAAACACATTTACCGTGTATTTTAAGAAAGTCCGCCCGGCCGTGGAACATCTTCGGAATGTGCACCGGAGTCACCGAATGGGTTCCGTGTTACGTTCTCTCTCGCGTGTCGCTTCGCCTCTCCTGTGATACGTCCCCCTCGAAGCCGAGAGTGGAAAGTTGCATGACCGATTATCGCACTTGTCTCGAGAGTGCTTTTCATCAATCTTCATTTCACAGAGTTTTTGCATTCTCCTTTACTGCCCGATACTTTATCTCGCTGGTTATTAGACCATCGATCCACGGAGCTTGATTATCAGTTTCCTTTCAAGATCCTTTCCGAACAAACTGTCTCTCCTTGGGACGGAACTCCGACGAACCGGGATCTCGTCTTCGACAATTGCGTGCTGAACTTACAACGAACGATTCACGCGAGAGTGGTTAATCTGACGAAACCATTAATCACCGCGCTGTAAAAGACGGACAGCAAATCCATAAGAAGTTTTAGTAATTTATGTTATTGAAGATGACACGTTTTTGTTCGTCTGTTTTAGTGCTCTTCATTCTTGTAATTACTGCGTTTCTGGTTCGCACGCAGTAATTTGAAATTCGAAATTGTTACGTCACCAATGTTGGATGACCAGAGAAACCCTTCCAAGTGGTTTCTCCCGTTTGTGTAAAATAAAATTAACAAACGCGAGACAAAATACACTTTTCGAAGAAATTATTCGATTAATAATTCCCAGTCGGTGTTCGTCGCCACGACAGTGACTCGGTATATCGAGCCATCTGCAAACTCCGATGAATTATGCGTATCCCTGTCCCGCGGCTGGGTAGATTTTTATCACAGTCCCGATCACTCTCCACCGGCAGTGCCGGTGTTAAAGCGGTGCGTGACTCCGATTCGTTTTTCCGTATCGTCCGATCTTCATCCGTAAATTTAATTACTTTTTCAAACGGTCGCCGTCGCTGAGAAAATTTTTGCGTGTTTCATTACGTGTGTAATGGGGCTCGAAGTGCCCCCCCCCCCGCTCGGGAGGGGTGCTGTGGAATTACCTGAAAACTTCTCGTTCTCGCGCGACAACGGAAAATTGCTTTTTAGCGTGCTTTCCAACGATAGAGCTTCCGCGTTGTCAAATAATCAACGTTAATGCACGTTGATTTTCCCCCCGAGCCTGATGTTTTCCCTTTTTTTTCTCTCTTTTGCGCCCTGTCCTCCGATATTTTACTCGCGGCGCATCACGTCGACAGAATCGACGGAAAAAGAAGATCGCGGAGCTTTGATCCTGCATTGTTGGCGTGTTCGAGCTCATTTCGAAAATTATCCGTCGGTCTCAGCTGCGTTTGCATGCCGGCTTGCCGCGAGCCCTTCCGCCCGGCTTTTCTCTTTATTGCCCCACTCGCCAAAAAGTTGAACGCCCGTTGGCACAAATTGAAAAATGCGGGTACGAAGCATCGTGATGCGAGCGCATTAGGATCGATCGCTTCTGAAATTTGCGTAATGCTTCAACTGCAAGCGCAACACCGCCTCGGTTTTTATCCGACAAAGTGCCTCTGCCGGTGTGACTTTCTTGGATGAGGTGTGAATATAATTGATGATACGTTTGACAAGGGGATAACTGGGATAACACGAGAAAACAAGTTGAAAGCGAAGAGTGAAATTTGTTCATTTGAGTCTTCGTTTTCGAGAAAAAAATCGTGCTTGAAAATCTTTCATCGCGTGCTTAATTAGCTCCTTGCAGGTCGTAATTACTTTCGAAGTGTCGTTTGGTAGGTGGTTATTCTCGGGATAGCATTTAAGTCCAAAATACAGTGTTGGCTTTTTCGTTTAACAAAAGTAAAAAATAAACTTGACAGAGCTCGTTGACACGCGGTCTAAGAATAAAATTCGTATCCAGGCAGACTGGGCATTAGACTTGTTAAAGTGAAGTTCAATCTGGTCCAAAGTACCATTAGTTACACGACGTCTTGTATTTCGAATGATAAAATTCGTTTTAAATTTTATGTCCAATCCTTATCGTAGCATAAAAACGAATATTTCAAATTTCGGTGAGTTCACCTTCGACGAAGAAGACAGATTACCGATTGCAAAGAATATTCTTCCGTTTCCTCATTTCTCGTACCATCTCGTGCGTTTGTTTTCACGTTTTAATTAATTGGAATCTTCTCGCTGAACCAAGGAACGTGGAGTTTTTCAATATTGGCGCGACCTTGTCTCTTCTTCGCGTTACCGTCTGATCTTCGTCGAAAGAAAGGAAAGAACGGTCCTTATTTAGTCGATCCGGTTAATGTTTTCCATCGCGAGGAGGCAAACGAACGAGGAGCTCGCGCGAACGAACACCAGCTAAAAAGATTGCTTTTGTACGACGTTCCTTCGACTTGGCTCTGCACGGCCGAGGAATTTAGAGAGTCGTTGTGGATGTAATTTTTATTCATTTCCAAGGGAACTTAATACCGGAACTGCTGCAAAGGGATTCCAACGGTTTTGTGCTCGTTCGACTGTGGTTTAGTCGAGATCTTTTGTTATATTGCCCCCTTGGTGTTTCGTGTTTGTTCTTTTATTTCGGTTAATAGGAATACTCGGCATAGTCCTTAGCGAGCGAAACAAAAGCGCTCGCGGAGGATCTTCCTTTGAAGACTTTCTGGCATCGTTTGCTTTTTAAAAAGGAATCCGAATGAGACGACAAGTATGTATAAATTAAACATCCAATGGCGCGTTCACTTTCATTTCGTGCGGGATTAATACCAACAGTGAGTGCACGTGTCCATTCGAGAGTGAAACTATTGTTCTCGCGAGTCTGAATTGTCTCGTTTCCTGTAAGAATCAAGAATATATTAATACATATATTAATGCATTTGCATCAATATGACAGGCAACCTATATGTCACACTAAACATTGTTTCTCAGTATTGTCTTCTTTAATTTCTAATTGTCCGATTAAGTGATGTCACTAAAATGTTTGTAATATTTCATTCTAAAAGGAAATAAATAAGCATAAATATTCCTCGCAGATACATGAAATAAAAAATGAAAATCTCATTGCGAATATTTCTATACGCACTTTAGTATCAATTAATACAATTGATACGATTATTTTTGTGTCTGAAAGTGCTCAGTTTGAAAGATACGATTTTAATCTCATGAAACAAAAAAGTTAATCTTGTGTTTATGTTGCTCCCGTCTTTCATACACGAAATCAGATGAAATTAAAGTCGAATTATGTTTTAAACTAAGCATTTTAAACCGCATTGGTTGGTGTGTAACATAATAGAAGAGACCAACGATTTCGAACTCTCGTAACGAAAAGATTTTTTTCTGAGAAGACAGATATTTAGGCGATGGTCTTTAACTGAGATAGCAACTTGTATACCTGTATTTACTTGGTGTAAAATAATATAACATTAAGAAACACGTGTCAAATTGAGAACGGATGAGGAAACGGATGAGGAAAACTCTCTTCACGGGGCAAAGTGTGGCGCGCGTGTGAAAACAGAGCGAAGGGATATTGGACAGAGCATAAACGAGAAGGGAAGTTATGGCGTTCTCAATTAGTACAAATAAAACGTTCCGAGCTAGCTAATATTATTTATCGCTCGCTCGGATGCCTCTGCACGTCGTATAAAAGCGAGAACACGGAAACCCATTATAATGAAATTAACAAATTACCCGTCGTCCAGCGCCTCGACCTCTGCTCCTGCCAGCAGTCCCGCACCATCCCCAATCCCTACGAGTATCGTCTGTTTTCATCCTCTCGCCTAGAACCACCTCATCGATTTTCTCTTCTCTCTTCGCTTCCTCCAGTCTTCTCTGCTCGCCTCTTCTCTTCTCCTTCTTTCATTTCCGCGTCACGCGAAAGACAGCCTGTACAATCCATCCGATCCCGTTTCTCTTACTTTTGACGCTTCTTGCGTATTAATTCCATTCTCTGTTAGCACGAGTGAGATTTCATTCAGACTGGAATTTCCTATTTATGGAAGGAGACTATTGTTACCCTCGACGATGTTACCGCGCAGTAATTACTGGAATTGCTACTACTTTATTCGGGCGCTTGCCGCTTTCGTCACGCGAACACACGCGCTTGAAATTCAAATTTTCGCATTCGATGGGAAATATTCTCGGCTCGAGAATTTTTTGTTTCACCGATTCTTGAATCGACTGAACGATTTCCTGATATCTCTCGCTGAATAACTCATTTATCTGATTTAATCCTCGGATGGATTGAAATTTACGAATCAGTCTGTGGCAGACACTCGTCCTTCCAGTTTTGAACGCATAAGCAGAGACATTTTTAATTACGCACAATTTTGGTCGAACGTAGTCTGTATTCACGCGTGATATCACGTTATATGGGAGGTGGAACAGGGTGTGAAGGGAGTCGATCCACGGGGTCGTGGTCGGTCCACCGAAAAGGGGACTGGGTCGTTGGGATGGACCAAGGGGTGAAGAAGGGTGGAAAGGGCGAGGGTGGATGGTGAAGGTGGGCGGAGAAGGGGATACCGGTTTTCGGAGGGTGTGGGTTCGGGAGTAGAGACAATAGTAGGCGGACAAAAGCGTGATATACGACGACCCTCGGGGCAGTGGTATTAAAATCATATTTTTAAGTCCTCCATCCTATCCCTGGACGTACCGTGAGCGCCGTACTCTTCGTTGCTACTGACCCTGTCCCCCTCGTTTCATGCTGAACCACAAAATGGTGGATGGGTGGTGTCTCTGTGGGACTGACGATGCTCCTGGATTTAATTGGATTCGTCGACTGTAATTAATGCAACTTCATCGGCCGTGGAAAGATGTCCGTTTCCAGGATTTTGATTTCTTTCACAGATTTCTATCATAGATTTCTTTCTATATATCTTGTCTATGGTAAAAGCACATACCGAGGTATATGTACATACCTCGGTACATACCTCGTCGGTGGGATAGACCAAGCATCTTATGGGATATCGTGTCCTATGCTCTGAAATACTGTAAAAAATCACTGGTTTTTTAGCTTAAACAACAGTGAGTTGGGGAACTACGGCAAGTAAAACGATCGAAATTGATCAAGTAGTGAATGCGCGTAGTAGAAATATGACTTTCGAAATCTATTATAGAGTTGTCAAATTTTCAACACCAAAATATGAAGCTGGTAACCTTAAATTATTCTACTACAAATTAGAAACAGCTGTATCCATGTTTTACTGTATTATGATGGATTTTTTTTCATATAGTACATAAAAATTTTTAAGATATTGGTAAAATGTTAAAGGACCTATTGGCTCAAATAAATTTTATTAAAAGTTCAATATAATATGGAGAAATTAAAGAGAACAAAATAATTCTCTCATTTAAAATAATCATTGTAGAAGAGTTTTTTATTTGTTTATTTCTAGTTAACATTTCGCGCGAAAAGCGCGCTTACAGCGCCAACGGTGATTCGATCCTACGATTCTCGAATATATCGATATTTCTTTCACGATCGATTTTTAAAGGGGAAACATGGCGGAAGAAAGCACACCACGTCTGCAAAGGAGAAAGTATTATCCAGAAGAATTATCCAGAAAGACGTATCATCCAAAAGTTCTCAGATAAAAATATAAATCAATAGCTGTTTTGTGTTTGTGTTAAGAAATATTGAGATAAAACGTGCATTTTTGGCTTTAACTCAAGGTAAGATTTAACCAAATAATCGTTACATGTAATTTTCAACAATTAAAGAAATACTAGCATATAAACATTTAAATGGAACATAGATGCTCTAGGTTATTTGTAATTTTATACCAAAATTTAATTTTTGATCTAACTTCATATACTGCGTAATGTTTAACAATTCTAATGCTAAATTCAATAATAATTTATTAAATATGTACATATTTAATGGCTAAAATAATAATTCTACTGTGCAATATAATAAAATTTCTCATGTGTCAATTTAAAGTATTATCAATTTATTCCCAAGTGTGCTAAATTTTTCGTTCTTTTTTAAGAATTTTCCATAAATTCTGTGTATTTGATTTAGGCCAAAGTTTTTTCTTTTTTATTCCTAGTTAACATCACGCGATTACAGCGCCAACGGTGAAAGACGGAACACACTTCCTATGATTCTCGAATATATCGATATTTTTTCACGATCGATTTTTAAAGGGAAAACATGGCGGAAGGAAGCACACCTCGTCTGCAAAGGAGAAAGTATTATGCAGAAGAATTATCCAGAAAGACGTATCATTCAAAAGTTCTCAGGTAAAAATATAAATCAATAGCTGTTTTGTGTTTGTGTTATGAAATTTTAAGATAAAACGTGCATTTTTGTCTGCAACTCAAGGTAAGATTTAACCAAACAATCGGTACATGTAATTTTCAACAATTAAAGGAATAATAAATAGCATATAAACATTGAAATAGAACATACTGTGCTAAAAGTTATTTGTAAGTTTATGTCAAAATTTAATTTCAATTCTAATCAGTAACCTTGTAATTGACTAACACATATACGTATTTTTTTATATGCTTTTACACACATATTTCATATATATCTGTTATAATATTTTATACTTATTTGTTGATTCTTTAATTTCATGTTGTATAATTTTTAACAATTTTAATACTAAATTCAACGATAGTTCATTAAGAATGTATGTATTTAATAGTTAAAATAAGTTGTACTGCGCAATATAATATACTGTGTATATTCTCATTTCTCAAATAAAGTAAGCCGCAGAAGGACTTGAAGCTCGAATATATATAAATTTTCTCAATTGCTGGACGAAACGTGTCGTGTGGTGTGTCATTCGGCTATCGAATTTCGACACAATACACGTATTACGTCGCGTTGGGTTCGTAAATATTTCTAACCTCGATAGCGTCCTTTCGATAGCGTCGCTTCTTCGACACTCCTTTACTTTTATTTATACCTCGTTAATAGTATCATTTAATTAATACGTATGTGTTTAACGATTCATTGAGCATTCAGATAACGAAATCGAGTAGTGAAACCTCTCGTGCCAATTTTTCCTCAATCGTCGATTTCATTTGTACGGTTACCGATAGGTTGTCTTGCACGCTTTTTCAATAGAATTTGAAGTTGATTATCATTTCGTTTTTATACATTTGCCTTCATTTGACACGTTTGTTCTGACTTTGGTTTTTTTCTTGATTGCAGGTCATTTTTTAATTGCATGAAACGGTTAACGGACAATTTCATGAACTTTCGCGGAAATTTGGTAACATTTTATTTATTTTTCATAACATTTATTTGACATACAATTTATATTCACTTGAGATACAATTCACAATACGTAGTTTCGTAATTATTTGGAATACAAAGATGAAAATAGAAAAAATTAAATCAATTAATGTATCATATCAAATATAGATGTTGTAGCAGCTTATCGGTATATATTTTGAAACGAATATATGTTCTTATATTAGATTATTAAATTCAATGTTTTCGTACCTTACTATACTATACTTTAGTATACCTGCTTCTTTTGAAGAAATATACCTGTATAATTAAACGATCCAAGCAAGATTTCACACGCTTTTTTCGTAGTTATTATTTCTTAAATATATTTAGCTGTAAAATTTTGATCTGTACAAATATTTTCGAATATTTATAACACATGTGGTACATTATTAATGTGCATACTTCATATTCTAATAACCAACATTCATACATACAATTTCTGCAAATAGTTATCTTTGATTTACAGTATTCAGTATTGAGATACTTTATAATTTACAAATAATATCTTCAATACATATTCAAATTTATTTCCTCATGTTCTAGAAAAATTTTCTAATAAACGTATCCTTCGCCTTTCCCCTACTAATCAGTTTTATTTTCAGAAAATTTTTTTGGTCGCGCGCAATGCTGTCGATAGAATCAGTGTTTGTTGCGCAGTATTTTAATATTTTTCTGAGCAAAATAACTCTTGTTAAATTAAATTATTAATTCATTTAATTACAATTCGCGAAATTAGCGTCAGTGAGTCCGTCGATTGTTACCCGATTGATAGTCTTTTATTTTCTTTTTTTTATAATACTTTTTCTTGTTTAATATTTGTAGCGGCCTAGGATTCCTCAAATACGAGTTTCGAACACTGACTAGCACAAGCCGCAAGTGGCTGTGCGCCTAGCGTCGAGGTCTTACCGATCTCCGACGTTAAGCAAGCAGGTGCGGAACCTTACTTAGGATGGGGGGAGTTGGTGGTGGCGGAGTGCCTGTCTTTCTCCGGCTTGACTTTCGATGAATGAACATCTGTACGGTACACTATTATTCGTACTAATTAATGTAAGTTGTAAAAAGTGTAAATGGAGCAAATAATATCTAGAGATTATTAGGATGTAAATAAAATTGTTATTCGTACTAGTAGACTCTAATAAAATATTAGGTTAAGATATGTACTGTACTCTTCACTTTGGTGGTCTCTTCTCTCTCTTCTCTCTCACCTGGTGATGTGCGCGATGAGAACTGTGGTTTTCCGTAAATCGGAAACCATAGTTCGGGCCGGCGGTCTGGCCAGAAAGGCAATAATAAAGCCTTTCTGCGTCCTGATGCGTTCGGTCCTGCGCGCCTTGTCGACTCGCTGGCGGTTGGCTCGTGTAACGCTTCTATTTGCTCCTCATCCTTGTAAGCTATAATTTTTTTATCTCGGCAAGATCACATCGGTGGTCACCAATTTGGGGATGTTTGGATTCACGAGACCAAGTTGGTTTTTTATATTTTATTTTATTTGAAGCTCCTTATTTATAAGTTTGCTGGATGGTGAATGAGCTACTTCTCAGCTCTTCTGCTCACTTTGTCTTCGAGGAAACCTCGGTCCCAGTTTGTCGCTTTCCTAATTGACTAAGTATCCGTTTTCGATATTAAAATTAGTGCTCAAGAGGATAAGGCTTCTTCAGGAGAACAAGATTGTAAGTTTTACATATTGTACTTCATTTTATTCAATTTTTCAAATTTGACAACAAAGTATAATGTTTGACGTTTTGTTACAGACGCTTCATAGCATTCTTTTGTATTTTTTGAGGGGAAATCAAACGGTGGCTGTAAAGCCAAGAATGTAAGAATTTTTTATTATCTCCAGCTTAAGGTTTTTGCTTTGCTTTTAAATACAAATTCTAATGTTTTATGTTTTGTTACAGGTTTGTTACAGTCTGCAGTTCCCCTTAACGTCTAAAAATCTTATACTTATTCGAAAACTAAGAATGTAAGTACTTTAGCACATTGTACTTGAATTAATTCTGTTTTCCATAGTTTCTTTTCTATTGAAATCAAGTGTAAAGTTAAAACTATAAAAGTTAAAACTATAAAAACGTTTCAAATTTTTTAAGACTACTTTGCTTTTAAATACAAATTGTAACGTTTTATGTTTTGTTGCAGATCTTTTACAATCTTCACTTCTATCTTCTTACGAAGATAGCTTTTTCAAAAGCTAAGAATGTAAATATTTTAGTATATTGTACTCGAATTAATATTATTTTCTATACTTTTCTTTTCATTGAGGACGAATGTAAAATTATGACTAAAATAAAAATAAACTAAATTAAAAACATTTTAAATTGTTAGAAATCAAATTTTTATTATTATTAAAATTTAAATTTTCAATAATAATACTGTGTCTTTAAAGACAATATGATAATGATGATTTTATGATTTTTAAGAAATTTTCCAAGACGTTTACTAACGTTGTGGGATTCTCAGTAATATCTACTTGATGAGGATCTTCATGATTTTCCTTGGTCCAGTGCAGCATCGATGATAACATTCTTCACATTACCCCGTGAGTCGCATGCATTTCTGTTCCTTCGGTCACTCAATCATGTCGTAGGATGAAAGGTCCGAATCGGCACGGGTGACTGGTTGTATACGTAGAAATTTTTATGAGCATAGTGACCGCGGGTATTTTTTATACTCGCGAGTAGTAACATTTTTTCAAGTTTTTTTATGTATTAGATCAGGATAGGGCTTCTTGCACATCGCGATTTTAACAATTATATTCAGTATGTACATTTATAGTAATTATTTGTAAAATCAAAATATATTCTACATAAATGTTTGCAAAAGCAAAATATCCATACGAATAAATAAATTATGAATATTTATTAATAATTATTATTAAAATGATTTTGTAGTAGAGAAGTCGGATACCCTCCGACTTCGTTGCTATGAAAGATGCAGTTATTACTTATTGATACTGATAATATATTTTGTTACAACGATTAATAATTTCCAATTTTATTTTCTTCTTTATAATATTGAGTAATTGAGTTTTGTAATTATGAACTTCAATAGAATTCCAAATATAATAGATTAGAACTTTTTCCATAGAAAAATGTATGAAATTTTATGTGCAAGAAGATATTTCACGACAGGTAGATTTTTTTTGAATCAAGGCAACAAGTTTGAACACTGCTTTCGCATTTTCGAAAAATTGTGCTTTGATAAAGAAGTCGCCTGAGATTATTTCTATCAATATTTAATTTAGAGTCAGTTGTTTGATTTTATTTGTTTGAGTCAGTTGTTCATAATATCTTTTTTTTTTTATCAAATTCAAGTCTTGTTCATTGTTTCTATTCTCTTGCAATTTCAATAGAGTAGAGTTATTACAGTGTGAAATAAAATAATGCAATAGTCCGTTTAAATACAAATTATATAAACCAATCATTTTTTTAGTTCAGGATTTTCAGGTTTAACCCCTTCCGTGTTCATTGTCAGGATCTCACTCACGTGCCCAGGTGCTACTTGGGTGGGTGAAAGACATTGGGCATGATGACCATAGTTTATAATTTTATAAAAAATTTCTCAGCGACTGACAATGTGTTAGCTTATCGTGCACGATATATTTTCCGCATGTGTGTGTATGGTTAGGATGTAGAATTGCGTCGTTCCTATCGTTCCATTCATTACAAATATTTAAAATATTTACGCACTGATTTGAAGTATGAATTTATTATAATAATATCTATTAAATACACTATATTATATCGATAATTATACAATCAATTGTAACAATGCCAGCTTGCACATGTAATTTCTATGAAAATTATATGTATTCTTTCTTAGTTATCAAAATCTCACATATGTAAATGTGTTTTAGTCACGTTTTACGCGATGGTCACTAGCTATTGTCAGTCGATTTCAGGAAAATGGTACGTAAATTAGAGTGTGAAAGTTGTGCGTTAAGCTCGGGTGTCGGAGGCGTCCCGGGACGTTCTCTCTAGCTTAGGTCTGCGCCCGGATGGTATGTGTGAGAATCGTGGAATGAGTGTGTTGGTGCGCCTGTCTTTTGCCATTTTTTAAATATATAGGTCGATTGGTTAGGATAGGTAGCATACTTTCTGGTGTGAATGTGTTTAATTATAAGTAGGTAGGGCCGGGCAGGTTGGCACAGTCTGTGGTCGCGTGTCCCTTTTCGCGTGTCCAACCTGTTTCAGGAAATCTAATTTGAAAAATCGACAATGAAATTGGCGCAAATGGAGCATGCCACTTGTCTCTGATTTTACTTTTCGATTTTTCGAATTTAGTATCGCGGTCGCGATCGCGGATAGGTCGCGAGTAGGTCCCGAAACGAACGTTTATGTAGGTATTGCTCGAGTACGCACATGCGAACGAACAGTGATCACTGTGATCGATGGTTGTCCATGTGTAATTGAATCAGCTTCCGCGATTTTTCTTTTTATTTTATCTTTATAAATTATTTTTTGGTTTTGCGATTAGAAAGACTCGAGCCTAGATGTAAATTTCAGCGGGCATCGCGCTCGAAGAAAAGAAGAGGCTAGAAGCCGAAGAGGCCCGGCAAACTGCCACGAAGAGGGTCACAACAAATGGCTTCTCATCCTCTGGATCGTTTAAACGATTCCAGAGCATGGGAAGTCATTCTCGTTACTACTTTGTCACTATTTAGTAGTTGTAGTTTTTTTTTGTTCTTCATCATAGTTCATCATCGTTTTGGGCAAATCGCGGTTTTTTTTGTTAGTGTAGCGAGAGATCGATTACGGGTTTAGTTAGAGTTGCGAAGAAATAATTGTCGTGTTTGCTTTAGAGTTGCGAATTATGATACCGCGATTGTCTCTTGCAACTTTGATTTGAATTTTTATGGTTATCTTAGTGTTGTACATAGTAAAATTTATTTAATTTATAATTTGCTTTCTATTGTTTTAAATTAAATTATAGAGTTATCGCTTTTAATTAATTTTGGAGTGTTAAGTATTTGAAGTAGCTTTTATGTTCATACACTTTTTTATTGTTCGTAATAATTTTCATTGAATTTAGTGTTAGAGTTAGTGTCGCGACCTTATTTCATCGCGATTTTATTTTTTCTCTTAGTGTTGCGACAATGAATGATCGCGTTTCTGGAAATAGCGTTGCGTTTACAAAGTGCCCACTGGATTGAATGCCCAAATTCTTCCACTGGATTTGTGGAAGTCCTTTCCTGGTCCTGGATCACCTGATGCAGCTACAAGAGCTGTATAGAGGTGGTCATTCATCAGCAATCTCCACGGTTGCACTGGACGCGTCGCAGTTGGTATTGCGTTTTTCTGAAGAGTGCACAGATTAATAGTGTTGAGTACTCATTTTCGGGAGTTTTAAATAGCATGAAGCACTTTTGATTTTAAAAATTTCCTATTTCATAATTAGTAGTTCTAGTGAATTAGTGTTGCGAAACAAGATACGGTTTATTGCTCGGATTCATATTGAATGTAGATTTGATAATAGTCCTTCTGGTTATTATATTGAATAGGAATAAATTCTTTTAGCAGTCCTTCTGGCTGCTGTATCGCGATTTTTTTTTCAGTGGCCCGTCTGGTTACTGTGTTAGGTATTCTTTTTCAGCACTCCTTACCACTGCGTTTGTTACTGAAAATACTGCTAGACATATATATTTTTCTATTAGCCATAACTTTAAAATCTTATTATAAATTTATACATGTATGAATATGAAATCTTATTATAAATTTAATTTACATGTATGAAAGTGCAACTGAATTTCGTGTGTCACATATATATGTAAAATAAACTGAGAAAAATATTGCAACAATATATTTAAATATTACAATGAAAATTCGAAATTCTTTTTACAAAATAATTAAATAGTACTTTGCAGAATATTAGCTTATTTTGAAATATGAGTTAGTAGTAATTTATTTATTGTTGTTGAAGTCAATAATAATGATTGTTATCAGAGTTATTTTCTTACCATTTTTTCTTCTTTTCTCAATTTTTTTAAGTGGTTCAACAATAAAGTAAAATTTTATGAATACTCGAATTTGGTATGCATAAATCAAAGTTTATTCCTGATCATCGTTTATTTGTAACAAATATCTTGCAATGAATGCATTTTGCCAAATTCTTTCTATTCTTCATGCTGTACAGCAAATAAACAAAAGTTGAAAGACAAATCATGTGATTTTAATCGAGTCTTTTTTCATCTTTTCATCAAATTTTCAGTTTTTGATTTATTTAATCCAATCTAAATCCAATTACTAGAAAAAATTTTTTCTTTCCGTTTTCACAATTTCGAGTCAAAAATTGATTTAATTCAATAGTAACCTGAATTTTTTTATGTGTATGATATATCTTCATTGCAGATATTTTTTTATTTAAATTTTAGTATTAGTCCAATACATGAGTTTGTTTTAGACATATTAATTTACAGAGAATATTACATAGTTACAGAAAATATAAAGATATGTTCATATATTGAAAATTTAAAGAGATGGAATAAGAAAGTGACTAAGACGAAAAGCTAAGATGTTACAACAAAATTATGTTTTTTCCAGTTGGAAAAAATAGGTATCTTTTACAAACTTTACTAATCTTTTTCAGTTTCTTAGATTTGTTTTAGGTTATGGAATCAATAAAAGTTAAATTACAATATAACAAATAGACAAATCATCAAAAAGACTTCATATAATATTCACTTTATTCCTTTTTAATTGTATTTGTATAGATCTAGAATCTATTTGTATGAATAGTATAGATAAAATCTATTTATACAAATAGAAATCATTAAATTTTTTGTAGACAGGTTAGACTAAATTAAACTTAATTAGGCTAGAAATAGTTATAAGTTGGCTGTTGTGTTATGTTGTGCTGTGTTGTGTTGTGTTGTGTTGTGTTGTGTTGTGATAATTTTTTAAGTTGGTTATTAGATTTAAGCTTAAGCAGGCTAATTTTAAATGTGTAAGATGCGTTAGTATCAAGGGTAGTTAATATCAATTTAGTGGGATAAATAAAATTCTATACGAGACACATATTTATTTAAACTTTTTAACTATCGTTGCATAGTCAAACCTGTATCTCATATAGAGTTATGTAGTTAGTTTAAGCTTTAATATAATTTCAATTTTCATATACAGTAGCTCACGAAAGTATTCGAGCGCTTCCAATCTATTATCGTTAATAAATAGAATGCACACGTTAAGTTTAAATTTTCAAAGTAAGATTGTACGTCAAGTCACATAGGAGTCTCGAGAATGTATAAGTAAAATGACAAAAAACTCTGACACACATACAGGATTTACAGGGCATTGAGTGTAAACATACCCATTTCGGACGTCTCAAAAGTATTCGAACGCACAGACAAGAACCGTATTTCTAGTGAAAAAAATGTAAACATTACATTTTAATAGATTCCGAGACGTTGTGTGGTTCGTGCTTGGATTTTTCTTAATTTCACGTATAATCATTTTCTCCTCTCTGGGCGTTAACTTTTTTGGACGTCCTGTACGCTTCTTGTTAGTAATATTTCCTTCAGTTTTTGACTTTTTTATTATACAATATATCGTAGATTTACTTCGATTTAATAATTTGGCAATTTCAAGATAAGATTTATTTTCATTATGTAACTTGAACATTAACTCTCGTTCACATTTACTGGTTTGACTTTTTCGTGCTCATGATTAGAATAATTATGAAAGATTATATTCTACAAAATCTGTACGAACCACACAATGTCTCGGAATCTATTAAAATGTTTACATTTTTTTCACTAGAAATACGGTTCTTGTCTGTGCGTTCGAATACTTTTGAGACGTCCGAAATAGGTATGTTTACACTCAATGCCCTGTAAATCTTGTATGTGTTGTCAGAGTTGTTTTTTGTAATTTTACTTATACATTCTCGAGACTCCTATGTGACTTTACGTACAATCTTATTTCGAAAATTTAAACTTAACGTGTGCATTTTATTTATTAACGATAATAGATTGGAAGAGCTCGAATACTTTCGTGTGGAAAGCTACTGTAAATTTAGCTTTCCATGTCGGTTTTCCTCATAGCTTCAACAAACGATCAAGATGTTGAATTAGTAAATTTTTGTTCGTAAAAGAAGGGTGGATGGGCTGCGGATAGGGCGGGTCTCCACTCGCAGCACCTCCACGTGGGATATCTGGGCAATCAGTATTATTTGATATATAATTACTAATTGCATCACTATATAGCCACATAATTAATTATATAACTGATACAATTATTAATTATATGGCAAGTAGTACGAGTTGATTGGCTGCGATTTCAGTTAGATGTTTGTGTAGATATACATGCATATCTATTAGTTTAATGAAAAATAAGTAATTTGTAGTTTTGACATATGAGTAACTAATTTGTGCAAGTGTATAGAAAATATTTCATCCGAAATATTTATTTTTTTGTACAAGAATATTTCAGAAATTGTAGGATTAATTTGTAGCGGCCCTACGATTTCTCGACTACGAGTTTCGAACACTCGACTTGCACAAGCCGCAAGTGGCTGCGCGCCTAGCGTCGAGGTCCTACCGATCTCCGATGTTAAGCAAGCAGCATGCGGAACCCCGCTAGGAGGGTGTCCGGGCCCAGCCTAGCGGGGGTAGTTATAACAACAAGCGTCTGGGGTAAGGAGTCGCTGTCATCAGCCCCACTGATGAGTCTAGGCAGTGACTCCGAGACGAAACGCAATCGCCTTTCTTCTCACTTCTCTCTCTCACTCCTTCAGTCCTTCCAGCAGCATCCTGGGTCTTTAAATATCTTTACAGATACCCTAAAAATTGTTTCTTATCACCGTGATATCTGTAAATGAGAGGGTTGTTTTTCGTTTCGAATTCTTTCAATTAGAAATAGACAAACGGGAGATTGAAAGTTATTTAACTTGCTTAAAATAATTTAAAGTCGATCGTTTCAGTTCGATCAAAATTTTCCTTCAACGACC
Source organism: Melipona beecheii (assembly GCA_032399605.1). NCBI lineage: Eukaryota > Metazoa > Arthropoda > Insecta > Hymenoptera > Apidae > Melipona > Melipona beecheii. The sequence continues at coordinate 3,267,628 of JAUCMO010000501.1, read as the reverse complement.
ATAAGCAACGTTCGGAACGACTGATTAAGTTGTTCAGAATCGTTCGTATAAACAATGTTTCAATTTCATTGAAACAATCTTCAATCATTATCATTTTCAATTGAATCTGTTCGTTCGACCTATAGTATAGAAGTAGTTTATCGATTATTTATTTCGCACGATTAGTGTTAGTGCAGGATATCAGAGTACATCTTGGGATAACAGCGGCTCAGATATTGAAGTGCTAATAAATATGATTCTTAGATCATAATCATATTACTACACGTTTCGCAACAGGATCATTTACCTTAGTACGATTACCCGTAGCGACATTACACGAAGGTAATCGTTTAGAGTAACGTTCAAATGTTGATCGAAGCCCTTTGACCGAGGATCGATCGTTCATTAACGTCAATCACTAATCTCGTCAAGGTTTCGATCGGTAAAAAGAGCAACGCCGAATCTGTATCGAGGGAGGAAAGAAAAAAAAGTTTCAGACTATATCAAAGGTTGGAGAAACCAGTGCATTTTCATTTAAAATTCCGTGTATTTCCAGAGAAGCTCGAATCGGCGGACGGGTTATTCAGCCTTCGGTACCTGATTTAAAGTCCTTCGAAAGGGATGATATATACGGGGCCTGAATGTATGTACCTCCGCATTTACACGCAGGCACGCGTGAAATGAATATCTCTCCTTCCTAACCCCCTGCGACCCCACGCCGCAGACGTATATATTTCATCTCGCTATCGCTATTTCTCCGAGAGGCGACTTGTTTTTTCGTTCGCGCTTCAAAGGATCCTCTCCCGACTTGCCTCTCTCCGTCAGCTAGCTACGTGTCCCGTCGTTAAGCCGCGCGACACCTGCCGTTTTATTTTTCGTAAATTCGTTAACGACACCCCCGGCGAAGGGAAGCCGAGTGGATCGGGAGGGAGGGAGGGAGGGAGGGGGGGGGCACGCGGATAGTCGCCTCGTTTCTCTATTTTGCGAAGGATTCAACGTTGCTGAAAAATGAACGTCTAAAGTGGACGCGTATGTCGCTCCGATAAGCCGTGAGACGCCTGAAATCTCGGCACGACGTTTTATACCTTAAATAAAAAAACACATCGAGCGCGACAGCTCCGAGTGCCTCTAAATGATTAATCTTACGTTTTTGTGAAATATTCAAGCGTTCAACTCGATTTGTCGAGCGCGCGCTCCGCGCTCCGTTCGAACCACCGCGATGATTTTCAAGCGTTCCATCTCGCCCTTCAGCCGGGCGTGTTCACGCGCGAGGCGGAATATTTTTTCGCGATTTCCGTGGCGTTAGTGGAGAAAGGGGGAGCGGCGGGAGAAAAAAAAGCAGGGGAGAACAAAACGATCCGGCCGCGTTCAAACGTTGTTGCACGCGCACGCCAGCCACTCCGGATGCGCTTCATTAGAACTTTTAAATCTCGTTTCGTGTCGTCGTCCGCAGGGCTAACTCGCGGAACGACCGAGTTTCGAAACAGCGAGATGAATTTGCTGGTCCCTTGAACGTCGTTATACGTACGCCAGCCACCGCCGCCGGTTGGGGGTTCCCCGTTGCTACTTTTGCACGGACTCTTGCCTAAGTGTCTCGTTTCGTTTCGTTTCGTTTCGTTTCGTTTCGTTTCGTTTCGTTTGCCGCTTTATATCATTACCAGTCATTTTTGTCGCAAGGACGACACGCGTTGGGCCTTCGCGCGTTGTCGACTAATTTCACGACTTCTCGTGGCAGAGAAAAGTAACTGGAACGACTGTAACTAGGAAAATTTACATTTGAAAAATATTTACAAAATCGCATTAACACTTTCGAGGTAGTTTCCTTCGTGGACTGTGTCTGCGCTGCATCGGAATCGCTGCTCTCGTTCTTTATGCGTTCTTTAGGTTGTTTACACCGATTACACTATCCAACTATCCAGGATTCATTGAAATACCAAATGTAATTTAAGCTAATGGTTGACACGAATTTTGTCGATTGTTTTGTTGGAAAAGGGCAGATTATACGTCAGAACGATTCACAATGTGACAGCTAATTCCAACATTAACATCGGTTTCCAAAAAAACAAAATTTTAAGAGAAGAAAAATATTTGCCATCGATGCGGGGAAAAAAATCTATCAACAATCGTCGATTAAAGATTTTCACTGTCATAATTATAACAATAATCAGTGATAAATGTATTTTGAACAGTCAGTCACAATCTGATTGGTATTGTATCCAAGGAAGTCACATAAAGTTGATTGAAAATTGGTGGTTTCGTAAAGAATCTGGTTGTTTCATGTTATTCAACTCGTCGAATGTTCGTTGAAAAAGAGCCGTAATGATGGCATTTCTAAGAGAAGAAAGTCTGCGGGACTCAGATTAGACGAATAAGAGGGTCATGGTACAACTGGAACACTCCTGGACGAAAGTTGGATGATAGATAATGATGTATGACAGGGAGCATGGTCATGATGAAGCATCTATTCATCCTCGATCTTCGTAACGCGTCGGTATCGATAAAAATTGTTGTAAATAGACAGTTACTATCGAAGTTTGGACGTTTGAAATTAATTGACAGGTCCTTTTTTTTATCATAATCTTTGTGTCATTTGTGAATATTTACTCCGTTGTCAATGATCATTTTCGCAACGGAAGTCATAATGTACATACTCGTCGCGAGTGCTTCATTCGACACGTAGTACATTGTGTCGTTGCGTTCTCTTTCTCCTGGATTTTAATTTCTCGCCAGTGAGTTTAATTATTACAGCGATATCGGTTTACGTGCGATCAGACGACGATCGATGCAACATTTCAATTCCAAGGGAAATCTTAGAATTTGTCAGTGTCAGGAAACGAGAGGAACGCGCATTTTTCAACGACCAACACACAGGGACGAGATATCTCCCTGCAGAGTTGCTCCCTTTTTTACGAGGCTCTCCTTCGTGTCAGCGCTATCGGTACGAGTTTTCAACCGGGACGAATGGAATAAGGGATTCGCGTTTGGTTTTGTCGCGTGTGCTGCAACAAACAACGGTGCTGCATCGGTGTTTTGTTTAACATTTTTCCGCTTTTGTAGTTGCGTATCGGCGTGCATCGCGATGTTTGAACGAAGAGTGAAAAAGTGAAAAAGGGGTGAAGTTGGAGGTAGAGTTGAAATTTTGAACTTTGTCGTAGTCCTTTTTTTTTTTTATGTTTAAAATATAAGTATCGTGAAAATTGGTTGAAGCACTACGAGTACTTTCTTACGATTATTTATACGATAATGGTTCTTTCTATATTTTTCAAATAAACGCTTTGGAAGATACTTCCGTGATTTACGAATATCCAAAGAAGTAATTTTGGTTTAACAAATCGTTGATTTAAAGTTCGTAAGGTAGAATCGAAAAAAGAAAGTTTCTCGTGAAACCGACGTTTGATTCCAAATTAGAGAGTTTGCCTCGCGTCAATCTGAAAGTATTCAGCAACTCCAACTGATCAAAGCGGCGTTCAAAGACATTTAACATCAAAAAGATCGTACCATATTTTCGCTCAAAATTCGCGCGTCTGAGCTCCAAATTCGCGATCGTTAATAGATTGTCGTGCTCTCCTCTTTTCGAAATTCAAAAACTCGACGGTTGAGAAGTTATCTCGCTGAGAGAACGCTAGGACGAAACCGCGCGGTGAACGAAGGCGAACCGTTGGCAACAAGTTGGAGGCGAGAGCGTCGCGAACGTTTGAAATTCGCGAAGAATTGGTCCGCAGAACAGAGGAACGGCAATTAGAATCTCGGGGAAGGCCGGACAGTGTCGAGCTCTGTGCCACCGCCGCCAGCCAGTCGTTTAGCTAAGGGTTCGCATTACACGGACCATTAGGAGTTACTTGGCGAGGTTGGCTTTCGGAAAAACGTTCCACTTTGTATAATAGCTTGGCCCAAAAGGAGCAGGAAGTTCGTTCCGTTGTATACGTTTACCGGGCGAGGTGGGTGTGTGGGTGGATGGGTGGGTGGTCGGGTGGGAGTGGGGCAAAGGTGCTCACTCGTTCGCCGACTATTTCATTTTAAAGTCAAAACGCCCCGTGCCTAGTCGGTGCTCCGAACATCGTAAGAGGGTTGCTATACTATTATAACTTTGTAATGGCCTACTAGCGCGTACTTTGCCCTGGATATTGCCTTAAAGGGTGCAACCGTGAAACGTCCCCTTCGTAAATTTAACTTTCAAACACGCCGCCCGACATCGGTCCGCGCTAGAGCACTATCGCGTTTTTCCATGGGCTTTCATCTATTATCCTTCTCTGCCGTTTTTCTTTCTTCCTTTCATTCTCTCCCCCCCCCTCTCGCTCTTTCTCTCTTTCTCCATCGTTTCGCGATTCCGGATTACGTTCATGATTGCGGACTTTTATTTACCACCACGTCGTCGGCGAAACTGCCTGGTCGATTAATCATCTCGGACGAGATATGACTCTCCTCCCGTCTTGAGATATTGCGCGTTTATCGCGCGCATTTTAAATAAACCGATGCTAATGGCGTTTGCGGAAAGAAACCGCGAGCACTTAATTCGATGTTTTACTTAAACGTTCCTTTTCTGTTCAGGGTGTTGAACTACTCCAATATTGTTCGTGTATCATTGAAAATGAAAAACATTCTCGTTTCAAGGAAAAAAGCATTTTACACGTTTATTGAATGTGAACTTTTCGACGGAATGCCTTGTTCCTTTATTACTGAGTTTGCTTTTACGCGTAGATAGACTTGCATTTTATGTAATCGTTAGAGAGAACCGAATATATTTAGGATGTGTAAATATTTATTAGTCTACATTCGTTGTAACTCACAAAGTACATGCCTGTTTCATGAATTCCATCAACATTGCAGACACGCTTGAAATATTTATTACGTTCCTTTAAAGAAGTAAAATACTATTTTACTAAATATTACATTTATTTAAATTTCAAAACTTTTTTATTATCCATCAGTTAGGTCGTAATTAGAGTACACATCGATTATTTGTTCTTCCATATACGTTGGATACGTAACCCCTCCAAAAGGAATAGGTTTCTTAGATAAGATGAATATTAGAATGTTATATTAAATTAAACATTTTAAAATTTTTTATCATCAAATACCTATGATTTTGGTAGTACAAATCTCAGAAAAGCCACGCAATTTATTAGTATTACCTAGATGATTCGATGTCCTTTATTGGATTTGTACAGCGACATCCATTTTCTTCATTTCTTCCTCTACTTCTATTGTTGTATCTTATTTGGATCTCTTCGTTTAATAAATAAATATTATCATTCTTTCTCTTTTACCGTAAGGAAGACATTGCAATTTTCAAGAGCGTTTATAGACACTTACGGGCTACTTACCACAAGTTTATCTTGTCTGAAAAGAGGACTATAGCTACGGACGTTTTCCAAACTACTTGGCGAAACGGGAAACTTATCGACGAGTTTCGCGATTCTCAATAGTTCCACATATAGCGTAAATTATTCGCGGACTTTCCTTTTGACTCGGTTTATAACACGACATAAGTTTCCGAACTGGGAAAGAAGGTCAGTAGTACTTAACGCGGTTTAATTCGCCGGAGGAGTCGCGAGAAGTGCCACAATGTGATTAAACTTTCAACGATAAAAGGGTTTCAGCCGCGTACAATGTCCGGCTCTTTCGCCAAGTTTCGTCCCATCGGGATATCCTAATCGGTCTGGTCTGGCTTCTTTTTCACTTCCGCGAGACGCGGATAAAATAATGGAAACATCCCGTATATTATTATCACGTAGGGTTAGCCATTTTACAGCTTGGATTTTCTTCGAAAAGAATTTTTCGTACCATCCTTCCGCGAAGAGAATTTTTCGAGTGCTTTTAGAGAAACTGGAAGAAGAACAGCTTGTTCGACTTTAGCTACAGTATGTCGTGGAAGAAGCGACTTTTGTTTCCTTTTTATATATTGTGGTTCAATCGTTAAGTTTTAACCATCGTATGTAATATAGATCACATAATTGATTAAGGTTTATTTCATTTGTAAAAATTCTTCACAAACGAAATGATAACATTTCTTTACTCTGTTTTCCTACAGTCAAACCACGCCCTATCTATAACACCTGTTTAGTTTTGGACTATACAACTTTATAGTTATTAATCTCAACTACACAATAGACTTGTAAGTAGAACGAGGATTTATATTTTTTCGTGGACGTAGCTAGTATAATTCGTTAAAATGGACAAACTATTGTGGATTTCTTCGACATTTCATTTTAATTAATTATCGTAATTAAGTTACGATGCAATACGAGGAATTTGATAAAATTTTACTTATTGTTAATCAATCGTCAGTTATTAAAAATTATTATCAGAAGACATTCTATACTATTCGTGCGTCTTTACACAAATCTCTGCTTACGAGCAGTGTTCTCATTATCTTGTCTAATCTCTATGCTTGAACCGGAGTTTAGACAAGAAAGGGTCGACAATTTCGGGGGAATTTCGCGGCGATCGCGGAACGGACGTCTCTTCAGTGGTAGAACTGGTAACGAAGGACATATTCCGAATAATTCCAATTTACGGCGCCGCATCGTCGCAAATCATAGACGCGGCGGGACGCCGACGCGTGTCGTACCGGGGAAGCCGTTCGACTTAATGGCCGTTCGATCCCTGGATTACGGATTCAACGGGAACGCGACACCCGGTTTTCGTTTCGACGTCCTTCCAGTCAAGTTACGTTTCGCCAGTCGATACATACACCCCGGCGTGCACGGTGGCGTTTGTTCCTTTTGTCAATCGATTTCCACAGAAATTTCCCAATGTATCATCTCCCTCTGGCAGGAAATTTTATTGCCCGGTTGTAAAACCGTGTATCGGCAGTGCATCGCACGTGAGAACGATTTTACTTTCCAAAGGAATTCTTCGCTTTGTCGCGAAATCGTGGATAATAATAATTCGCTCGAAGACGGGTACGCTGCACGGAGGAATTCGCGAATTGCGAGCGAAACCGAAGATAATCTCGGTGGTAGAAGGTTAGGTAGAAAGGAAAACGTTGTTTCGTCGTGGACAGTCGTCGATGGACGAATCTATCGATTGTGTTCGGGTGCTCCTTCCCTCCTCTCGGACGTTCTTGGCTGGCTAAGAGTAGGAAGGACTACTGTTGGCGGTACGCCAGAAGGCCAACTGAGGAGAGAGAGAGAGAGAGAAAGAGAGAGAGAGTCCAGGTGGAAGCAGAAGGTAGCGGATAGTAGTACCTCGAGCGAGATTCCGAGCAAAAAGCTCGTAAGGATGAGAACGAGGGAGGGGGGAAAAAAGAGGGAAAGAAAAGTGGACGGGGGCGGGAGAAGTGGGAGTTGAACGAAGAGAGGAAGACGACCACGAAATATTTGTCAATCGCAAAGCCAGGAAGACCGGTCGGGAAAGTCGATTTAACGCCCGTTAAGGAAGCAATTCCTTTAAGAAGGACGAACGATGGAGGCAAGGGTGGCGCGACCCGGGAATGCTCGACCTTCCTGGACTTACGACCTTTCACCGGAGAATCGCTTCCGTCCGCCATTATCGGCGGACGAATGGAACATCAATAACCAATTTCGTAAGACTAATATCGCGAAAATTAGTTTCCTGAGGTCCCTTTTCCTTCGTGCTTCGTTCCTTATCCTGTCTCGCTTCTCCTTATCTCTCCCTCTCCCTCTCTCTCTCTCTCTCTCTTTTTCTCTCTCTTGTCGCCTATACCTTCGTTAAAAGAGGTCTACGACCTACTCGCCGTTCATGCTTTTCTTAATGTCCACCCATCGAGCGAAAGCGATCGTGAATCTCCCTTTATCGTCTCGCAATACCCGTTTCCGGCCATATTTTCCCTTTTTTCTTTTTTTTTTTTTTTTTCGCGCACGCTCGGCTGCCGTGCCGAAGAAACGATAATACACCGTTTAATCCGCGTCACCCAGATTTACCCGGTGAAATATCTACCTGGACGCACATTCAGAGTCCGCTTAAAAACGCTTTCCGCTTCCCACTCCTGAAAATCAGACGTTTTTAGTTTCCTCGTGTCCGCGTTGCTTTGCGCGCCTCTCCTCTCTTCTCCAGTCTTTTATTTCTCGTTCGACGAACTCGCGACAGAAGCGGATCCTTCCTCTTTGCCCGGCTATCAGGAAAATCTGACGAGAACGAGCCTTGCAAAGTGGGCTCAATACCTGCGTGTTATTTGGAAGTTAGACCGAGTATAAAGTCGCAAATTTCATTTTTAATGACGTATGATTGTAACTTGTTCGAATAGACTCAGTATCCACAACCCAATCGATTACTAGACAATGTGCTCTGCGAAGGTTAACAAGAAACTTGGGATCAAAGGTTATCGATGTGTACAATAATAAAGAATAGTATCGAGAAGCTGTTTACAAATGGCTAAAAGGATTTCACGAAGAAAAACAATGATGAACCGAAAGAGTCGATCTTCTTCCATATCAACATATAAAACATGAAAATAATTTACTAAAATACCATTCACGATGATATCTTGATACAGATAAAAATCGAAAATAAACAATTTTGCAGAAATTTTCTACGATCTTTCCACGAAGCTTCTTGAAATCTCGCACTCCCGGCAAAGGTAGATATTTCTCGGTAGGTTCGTTTTTTCCCCTTTTTTCTTTTTTTTTTTTTTTTTTTTTCAAGTCTTCCACGCTTTCCTACAGATTCCTCGAATTACACGGCGCCTCTTAATTATAAATTAATTATTCGTCGAGTTATGGCCTGACTTTTACTTCTTTCGCCGACCTAATTACCAGAGGTCTTGAAGAGCTCCGAAACTCGTCCGTTTCTCTCCCTTCCGCGTTCGTTTTTTTTTCTCCATCGTTTTTGCGTTTCGTTCCGGTTTTCCACTCTTTCTTGCCCTCGCGGTATCCGGCTACCATTTCGTCGGCGTATCTCGAACTTTTCTTTAACGAGGAACCGCCTGTGCCTTTCGTAGGAACGTCACCTTTTTGCCCCCCTGAAACCATGGCGTTCCTATGTTTCTTTTCGCTGCGAGGAAATTTCCAGACCGACGGGCGTGCATTCGACCGGTGAATTTTCCCGGTTCCCCCTTTTCGGGGAAACGTCGATAGCGGAGATCGCGGTTTTGTTGAACGTGTACATGTGGCGCGTGAAACTTGTATTAAAAAACGAGGAATCCATGCTCCTAACCCTTTCAGTCCGGGGAAGGAAAAGAACTGATACCATTTTTTTCAATCGACTGCAGGAAATGAAATGCAAAACAAAAGGAATTTCTTCGGATATCTTATTTAATCGAAAGTCACAGTAGTTCAATTACGTGCGATTTTTTGCAAAGCTTACTGAGTGCAACAAAATATTAAACAAAGTGCAACAGAATATTTTTAGAAAAGATAATGTCAAAGGAATGTAATTTGGACTGAAACGAAAGAATCAATTTTGTGTATAGTACATTTTATAATTTAACAGAGCAGTTAATCTTGGACATTTCTAGAGCAAGAAAATTGAAATTCTTTTCATCAAACTTCTAGATACGTCTGACTCTTGGGAGGAAATGTTATCTTAACCGAGATCGAGATTTCTTTTGTTTTCAATAGTTAGTCGAAAAAAAAATATACGAAACTACACGTGTACTTCCGTTTTAAAATCTTAGTGCAGTTTTTATTCTCAGCCATATTCCATACTTGTTGTAGGTAATAAAATTTTAAAAGTATCACAAACATTTTATAATGTATAAACGCTATAGATTTCTCGTACAGAGAATCATTTAATATTTCTAGTTTTGAAGAAAGTGTAGCATTTTCGAGCTCTATGTTTAAATACACGTGGATACGTGTAGTAGAAGTATACTGTTTTCCGTAAAACAAAAATACACCGTGTTCTCGAGTGTTAAAAATTACGCCACACATGAAATGGAAATCTATCTAGTCGATAGACACAGAGACGAGAGATCTTTTCCTTTCTGCGTTAATGTTTACCTTTTCGTTAATTTCTTTAGTTATTTTATTGAAATGTACGTCGATATAGTTGAGATTTTTCACGGAGAAAAAAAGAGAGGGGATCTCGTTAACTATTTTCCTGTCAAATTCATCGGGCCGCCAATAGACGCGATGGACAAAAGGTCGTGCTTATCGAGCAAATTTGATCAATCGGCAATTCCATTCGGTTTATCGACGACGATGTTTGACGCGATTCTGTCTCGATTTCTTTTTATCGAGCGTGGGGGCATAACGGCTATAAAACGAGAGACGCTCGGAATGTTAAAGTTGATTTATTAACGTTTGATTTATTTGCCCCATCGATCCGGAACGAATGCATTTACTGCGGGGCAAGATAGCCCAACCTGCGTGGCGATCGACCTTTTCATTTCGTACCCTCCTCTGCTTTTTTTTTTTTTCTTTTTTCCTTCGTGCTCGCGCTCATTTTTCTCATCCCCCTTTCTCCTTCCTCGTTCTTTCTTTCTCTCTCCTTTTTTTTTTTTTTTTTTTTCTTCAGCAAGAATTCCACCGTTTAAGTACCATATTTTTCGTGCGAGCACCAAGAGTGCCGGGTGTCTATTAATAAGCATATCGGGCCGGTGGAATCTCGCGATAAAAGTGATGTATGTCCGTCGAATAACGGTGGATCGGTGAGAGCGAACAGCGGCTGATACAAACCGCTCGCGACCGCGAACAAATTTCCCACGAGTCGGTTTTTTAACGGCCATCGGATGTCAAACGTCTTCCTTCGGTTACTCTTGTACGACGCGCTACTATTTTAACGTCACCGATGTATTTATTACGCATCGCGGTTACGTTCGCGCGTCGTTTTTCTTCCGCCTGCTCGTAGACTCTAACTCATTTTTCGAAGGGGCGTGCACCACGCGTACGCGTTCGAGCCTGATGGCTCGACTCTCACGGATAGAAGGGCGTTCGCGCGATAAGAAATTGAAGCGAGGCGGCGCGAAAGAGTTCCATCGTTTGGGAAACGAGGCAGGATATATACACACACGTCGACGTTCGCGAGTATCGGGACATATTCAAAAATCGACGGACGATTTCTCAGGGATGACTTGAAGACTATTTAAGACTATTCATAATATTATGTTCGATGTTACGGTATATAAAGAAAAAAATGCAATTATAACCTCATCTGTACGTACGATAACTTCACCGCCCAATGTTGCGTTATTTGCAATTTTTTTCTCGATTAATTCACGTTACGAAATTCTGGATCCGAACGTTGCGGTCGTGAGAAAGGAATTTCGAGAGATTCCGAGGGATCGTTGCGATAAACTGTACCCCGATCCCTAACAGGTCAATTCTTAAATAATCGATAATTGAAATTAATTATTCATCGCGTTTTTCGTACGAAAACGAGGAAGCGTCTCGATACTTATAAACGGGAATGTAGGCCAGCCAGCGTGCGGTGTGAATAAACATAAAGAATGCACGAGCTCGTCAGATGCAAATTTCACGAATTTTTCCAATGGCGTTGATGAATAAAGAATCGCTGAAGGTTGCCGGGTAGCTCGTGGCGAACGCGTAGCAACGGAAAATTGACGGCGTTGCTGTTGCTGGGATCTTACGTTGGAAACTGCGTTTCATCAGGCAACCAAGGGACCCCTTACAGTCGCCTTTCTCTCGCCCTCTCTTTCGCTCCTGTGCCGCTGTAATCTCGCCTCTTTTGTAACTTCTCCGTTATCAGCGACGAAAGGAGAAAGAACCGAAACGTGGATTTCGCGAGCGAAACTTGATTGAGCGGCCTCTATAACACCACCTTTCGTACACGTCGCGAGAAGGTTCTCTATCTGCGACGTTCCCTCCGACGATCCCTCTTTTCCCCCTCGTGTCTTCTTCACGCGACTTCTATCCGTTTCTTGATAGTTGATCGAAACGGATACAAAGATTTCTTTGCCGAAACGAATGCTGTGCTTTCACAGATTAAAATTCACGTTTGGACACGTGCACACCGAATATGTATTTGTGGCGTTTGAACATTTGCAACAGAAGCACATTTGTGTGTGTGTGTGTGTAGATATTTCGTACAACCGGAATCTTATTAACGCTGTAACGGGAGACAAATAATATTATTACATCGGTAAAATTTGAAATCAGTCTGAAAATGCATCGTAAAAGTTGATTATTGTGAATATTATTGTATTATTACATCGGTAAAATTTGAAATCAGTCCGAAAATGTATCGTAGAAGTTGATTATTATGAATATGCCATTGTAACGAGAGATAATTAATGTGATTATTGGTGTAATGTGAAACGAATTTGAAATTTATTACAGAATATTTAGTGAAAAACTAATATGTAGCCACGAATAGTCATTTTATAGAAAGCGTTAAAGATGATCCCATTTTATATCAGGGTTGTGTTTTTTTCAGACCTAATATAATCTAAACTTTAAAGAAAGCTTTAATAAATAATCAATATATAATCATAGTTTAGTATTTCTGGCACTAGTGAGTCTGCCCTAGTCCGCAGAACTCGAGGATTGATCCTTCATACTCGGGTATTTTTTTCACATTTCGTTGAAACAACTCGATAACAATTGTACACTTAATGCAGTTAATATAGTTAATACAGTTAATACAGTAAAATTCAAAGTTATTTGTTTATTATATACATTGGATTTCATATTCTTTCTTTTTTAATATTATTTATACACGTATACATTTCGTAATGTTTCGTGGAGTGGTATTCTTTGAGAAATGATACTATGATCAAAATCTACAGAGACACGTATTACTCTCAAATAATTTTCTTCTTAATTAATCTCAAATAAAAGTCGTAGCAAAAGGACTCGTTTTCAGAGAGCATCGTTCGTGAAGTTGCAGCAATTAGCATCGAGCTAAAGTTCGCGATGAATCGGTAGATAAAGACGATCATGAAGTTTCCCCGTTCGTATATCGGTCAAAATTTCGTGCGACATGTACTGATTAGGAACACGACGAATATTTAGAAGCCTGGAATAATCACGTTCGGCAAACCATTAAAGAAAATTCTTCCGTGGTGTACGCAAAGTACTTTGCGTTGTCAACCATCTCCCTCGATAAATTCGTAACGTCGTAAGTTTCGAGGTTATGCGATGCAAAGTGAATCCCTTTGTAACTTTGTAAACGAAATCGCGGAGGAATCGCGGTTAAGAAAAATGTTCGCGCAACGTACCTGAGGAATTTTCTAGCCCGCGTTGGTTCTAACCCTCTTATCGTTCAAGAGCCGATATACGTATCAGTTTGGTGATTTTTTCGACAAACATCTTGAGCCAATATTTCTTTTTCTTTTACAATTTTACCACGTACAACGACTACAGTTTTTTTTTAATAAAAATTTATCTAAATTTTATCTATTGTAGAATTACTCAGTGATTCTACGGTAGAGGAGACTGAGTAAGAGAAGAGGCAGACTTAGGGCTTCGTTTTCAAGAATATGTTTAAAATTTAATTTTCTTAAATACAAGGCGTAAGATGCGGAATAAAATTTTTTTGTAACTTTTTGTCGATTAATCATTCCTCGCTCACTTTGGAATTATTATAATTTAATTCAAAGTCTATTTTCTTGGAAAGGAAGCGTCGCGTGAGAAAATTTTATTCTACACATCGTCTTATTTCCATGCTAATTAGAAAATATAGAATACAGAGTACTTTGTATTCGTACATATATTCTTGCATCCTATTGTGCAACTCTGCTTATTTTTACGCCTTTAAATGCATAATGACCTCCAGTCTTCTAAAGTGAAAAATATTTTCCACTGAAAAAGAAACATCTTGTCGAATTTCGGCTCGGAAAAACCCACGTACCTATTCAATCAACGACATTAATTTTTGACGTACAATGCTACACGGAAAACTTGTAAGGCACCAAGAGGGTGCTTGATAGTCGTGCTTCGGCGCAGGGCGTAGGACTGGGGTCTATTGAAAGATCTTTTGTCGTTCGACTTCCAATTTGTGGCAGATAATTTTTCGTCTCGATGAGGTATCGGAAGGAAGGAAGCTGCATCGAAAACTAAAAGGAACGATGAAAAGAGGAACGAAGTGTGTCGCACAGACCATCAACTTGTCCAATCCGGAGACATGCATAAGACCGAAGAGGATTCAGAAGCTTGTACAGGCGGAAGCGATGCAGTCTTGTCCGAGCATAGCGGCTTCAGGTCCGTCTTACTGGACTCCGAGGCCGGTTCCCATTAAAATCTGCACGCGGAGAGACATGCAAAGAACTTGTCCGCCGAAGGTGAACCGAATGATTGTTTGCTAGGAAACGTAGGGGTAAGATGGCCACGCTAAACGAAAACAAGGATAACTCTTTTTTTATAAAAAAGATAATACGTTAGCATTTCAGAAATAAAAATTCATGGTTCATTTATCGGGGTAAGGTTAAATAATAATAATAATAAAATTCTCGAATGTCTCAAAAGTCTTGAGATTTGCACTAGAGTTTCGTAGAATGGTAGCGTGTACGTTGTTTGAATTATAGTTCTATCTAAGCTGATCTAATTGAAAAGTGAAGTGGAAAATTATATTAATATCTAAATGATCTAATCAAAAAGTAAAACATCTCAGGAATTTCGAAACATTCAAAACGATCGAGACCTCCAAGATTTTGAGGAGATATCATCGAATCGTATTCGAAGCGATTCAAATTTCAAATACAGAGCGGGTATTTTCAATTTTTCTCGAAAAAAATGTTATTTTTCCACGTAATCTTCAATTTCGATCGCACCGCTATGTACAAATACGATGGCGACTCGAGTTGATCGAGTTGATCGAAGTTGCAGAGACAGAGACACCACACTGGCCATCTTACTTCGTCTCGTGTCTGCCTTACCATTTCCTTCATCAAAACAGGTTCTTTCCTCGAGGCAGCGAGTCGAGTTTGACGCGCGACAATGCGCGCGCGTACATATTCGAACCGGATATATTTATGGTTAATGAGATTCCGTTAGCTGTGCGGAGGTTGAATCACACGTTAACGGAGGAGAGGCTTTGGCGTTAAGCCACGCGGACGCGTTCTCGTGGCGCCGGGAGTTGGAGTTGTCGCGCGATATCGACGTGTCTAGGCAGCGGCGACGACGACGACGACGACGACGACGACGACGACGACGACGACGACGGTGCTTGGGCACCTGTAACCGGAATTGGTTGGTCGATATGTAGTTACGTTTACCTGGAATTAGCCTGACAGTTCGGTGTACACGGGTATAGCGAGAGGCCGATGAGTCTCTAATGGAGGAGGACAGTTTAGAGTTCGCGTACTTGTTAGGGACACGTACGTACGTGACCTCACGGGTCGAGAGCATCGTCGCGTTTAGCAGACTCTAGGGTCTACTCGTCGAACAGAGAGCCGGATATTCTCGAGGGTTTCGTAAACGTCGACAAATCTTCTCCCCTTCTTTCTTTTTCAGGAGCTTCTTTGCACGCCCGTTGCCTCGCGACAGTTTGCTTAACCCTTTCAGTGCCGAATAATGATCCGTTGTATCCGTTGTTGCGATACATGTCATTTTTGAGTATTCGTACATTTGCGAGAAAAAGCCGAGCGCGTGAGTCACCAATTTTTTTGCTCGCGTCAGCTTAGAATTAATTATTCGGGTTAGAGTAATAGAATGGAGCAATTGGAATTAGGATTGGCAACGTAGTCTTACGTCATTTACAAATCTTCAGTCGAACTATTTTACAAGAATTTGTAGCTAATTCAGCTAATCGAGATCCACAATATCTTTTCTTCTTCTTTTCGAGTTAGTATCAAATATCGTGTAAAATTGTTACAATTTTTTTTAACTCACACCTCTAACGTTTCATTTGAAACGGTGATTGACGAGTCAAATTTTTTACAATAGCAGAATCCTATTTTAATTCCTAATTTAATTTCAATTTTGTAATTGTCAAAACTAAATTTCTATAATTTTTGTAGGATCGACGTCACTCTACGTCAGTTTGGCCGTGCGAATTATTTTTCCCATTGGCACTAAAAATTAAATTCAAGGGTGAAGTTCACGCGATTCTGGATAACACGCGTTTAGTTGGAAATATCAACTCAATTTTCGTTTCGCGAGTTTTTCATTACTTTTTAATTTCTACTTTTCCTCGATTTTCACCGCCGCGATTTTATTCGCACTGCGTTAGCAAACAAGAATCGGGCACACCGGTCTCTCTCGATTCTCAACGCAAATACAAGAATACAGCGCGGAATACCCGGCGTTTGTTCTTAAAAACCCTCAAATATTGATATTCTTTCGAGTCACGTACGCAAACTTCGTACCGTTTGTCCGAAGGAACGAATAGCCAGACCATAAGTTGTAGTAACGTTTATGTGTACCTTTGCGTAGCTCTGCGATTGTCCTCGGAAGGCACTGCCAAAGTCGCTGGGCCAAAAATTATGTAAGTTTCTGCTGTTCCTCCTGAAGAGCGGCATTGTCGCTGGTATCATTTGCTGCACGAATTACGAGGGTTTGTGGGGAAGCAGCTCCGATGTTGAGGACCTGTATCGCAGGATAATGGCCACGATCGTTCCCGCTCTTGACCAGAAAGAAGTAGTAACGCGTGACGAAAGAATCTTGCCAAATGAAGGGTCAACAGGGAAATAGGAGGATCAATTTATAGGGGGATGAATTTTGAGCTTTTCGCATGCTCCTGTGTGTATCCTTTGTCGTACAACTTGTCTGTGAGTTTTCTCCAATTTGACTGAATCTTAAATTGGACCATAGTCTTTATTTGCATTTATGTTGATTTACGTGACATCTTTTAGATAGTTCATATTTTACGTCATACTTAATGACATTATGAAAATGGAAGAGTGTAAGCAAATTAATAATTGCATAGTGATGACCTTCAATTTATATAAGTTTTATAACTTTTGATTGACTGGTAAATTTTGAAGTGTGACTTTTAAAGTAAGGTCATATCTTTTTGATTCTGTTCAAAACACATATTAAGAACGCTGAAATTTTAAAAGATTAGAAATATTATTATTCTTTAAACTATAATTTAACAGCGACTAATTAGTTTACCAAATATATGTTTAGTTTTCTTTCTTTCCTTTCTTTCTAGAATTAATTAATTTATGTTGTAAAATTCTTCTTAGAATCATTTATTCCCGAGTAAAAGTCTCTGATGAAAATTAGTTTCTTTGATCGAACCATTAAATATTTTTTTTGTGACCAGCTACATTGTGTGTCAATCAATTACAAAGCTGAAATTGTTCTCAAACTTTTCTACTTAAAACTGTGATTTATAGAGGTATTTCCTCTCAAATGGTCCTACGTATTAGGGATAAATACATTACACGTGTCTTCGTTGACGTTCCTCCTGTTTTCCATCGATCCTTCAAATGTAAACGCGCCCCTATCTATCCGTAGAAATTGTTGCGCGTTCGCAGATCGAATTGCCTCGCATAAACAAGTTCAAGCGCACGATGATACAGAAGTACAATCACGCGGTGTTTACCATAATGAATTGCATCGTGAACACGCCGACGATGCTACGGAAGCAGCTTCAGAGTATATTGGCCGACGAGCCAGTTGGGGTCGAACCATCTGGATCCAAATCGTCTGACGATTCGACGGATACCGAAGAGGAAATTTAGCTTAGGCCACCAAAAATATTGTTCGTATCGTACAAAGCAAATCTGCGTGGTATAGTGTCGTTTGCTTTCGTCTCGTGAATTTATGAAACCCTGATGTGCGAATAAAATTATAAAACACTGGTTCTCAGCTCTGTTATGGAGAATGGAAGTATTATTCTTAACCTATTAAGGATCAAGCAGTAATTTCAAATTTTTTACTTTTTCGAAAGTTTTTCGTAAAATTATAACATTCAGGTGGAAGGCACGATGGTTGAAAACATTGAGAGAATATTTGAAATTTCCTTCGATAACTTTAATTAAAAAAGGGAAATTCTTAATGCGAATAGACTATAATAAAATATAAATAGATTATAAATATTTTAACGTAAGTAGATTGTGAATTACGAATAGAATGTTGAGCCTTAATGGGTTTAAGGGGGCGGCAGGCCATCCTGAGGCCATCCAAAAATAAATTTGGAAGATTTGTGAATTTTTTTTATCAGTAATTATTATTAAGCGAAAAATTCCAATGTTTTTGAGATATATAAATATGATTGTTAGCTTTACGTTTGAATTTTTTCCAAGTCGAAATGTTACGAAGTTGCGAAGTTATTTGGTAGTTATTCGTGTCGCGAGGAACTGGAACATTTTAAGTAAAATGTTTCTATTGGTTCATAAATAGAAATGTATACGAATCTTCGGCAATTTCAATTATTATAGAGATAACAGGAAGTTTGAAGTGGAAGGAGTTATTCCAATCAGAAAACAATTTTAAAACAATTTTAAATGTTTATATATGATTGAATAACTGAGATACCGAAAAGAGTAAAAAAAAAAAAAAATTTCTGTTTGTAAATCATAAGAAATAAATTATTCGTATTAGTAAATTAGTAGAAATATTTAGATGTTATTTTGCAGCGACGAAATAAGATTTCGAACGGAGGATTTTTATACATTTATGAGAGAATGTATAAATGCATAAAATGCAAAAGTACACGTATAAAATATTCAGGGTACTTAGCATTCGTTTTTTTAGTTATCTTCATAAAAATTTCAAAATGCGTGAAAATCCGCGGTCTACTAGTAAATGAATCTGCCGTTTTAATTTTTTATTTTTTTAACGTTTCAACGCAAAAGAATTCAGATACAAAACTGAAAAAAATCACATTCACAAAGCATCGAGAGTTTTCAATTATTCGACATTTGCAACGTTTACGATATTTCATTACTAGATAGGAAACTCACATTTTCCTGAACAAAATTAAAAAAGGAAAAAACATGAACCTGCGTGTGTAACACTATACTTTACTATATTTTATACACATTTTCATATTATCAGCATTCTGTGCATTTTTGCAATTCTAAATTTCCGACACAAAAATCCGCAGTCTGAAAAAAATTACTCGCGAAACTTTGCTCGTTTTTATTTGCTTTTAGCTCAGGGTGGTCTGTCTCCTTAAAGAGGCGACTGCAGTGAAACATCCTCGGAAGATGTTCGCTGTGGTTGTGTGTTCGAGGACGTCGATAAAGGTGTTTCCAAGATGTTCCTCCGCCGTACCTCTACGTACGTAGAGTTTCACGTAAGCACACGAAATATGATACAAGGAGAGATTAAAATTCGGTTCAGGTTGCTTCCATTTTTTTCCCCGGGATACTAGAGGGTACACCAGGGATTTCTCACAGTGGTTGCATTTTAAGCGATTTTTATGATACCTCTTGCCATCGTGCTGTAAAATTTCTGGCTTCTTTTCTCTCTGTATTTTACCGCGAATTTATCCTCGCAACAAAAACGTCCCTTTCGCGCGAACCTATGGTTTGAAACGCAAATAAGGTTGAAACGTATCGTTCCAAACGCAGGAGCGTGGCGGCTCTCTGTTAATCGAAGAAGGATTTGACAAATCGGGAAATTCGATCTCGTCAACTCCCTCGTCGCAGTCTATGATTTTCTCAGTTGAATTTTTCTTCCCATCCCTCGCGGTGTGTCCCTTCTTTCTGAGCTTTTATAAATTTCGGATTACGCTAATCGATATTTTAACGATCGCGGGTCGAGGGGAGGAATCGCGTTTCCCTTCTCTTTTCATTGAAATCGGGAAACTCTTCGCGATAGAGAGCGAAATTTATTAATCTTGCTCTTCTTCTTACTTCTTCTCCAGGTTTTTTCGAATACTAATTGTATGTTAAAAATTAAAATATCTCTATAGCTCAATAATTTTTTTATCGAAATATATATACAGTTCAATCGAACCCAGGACCAGGAGTGTTAAAATATAACACTAAAAGTAAATTTTCAAAAATATGATTTTCCAAGTCATCAAACGTCATAATTTCACTTTTGTATACCTGTTGTACGGACAAATATGTTACGTGTTTTCACTTGCGAGATATCATCGTTTAACTTTATCATTATGTCATTTTTGGAATCAAAATCATTTAAAGTTCAAAACACCATAGCAATAATTCTTCTCGTTGGCAATATCTCCTTGCTTTCTTTCAACGGTAACTCCATATTCGTTTTCATGCACTTTTTCATCTGCAATTCAGTCGACGAATAAACGCAGATTTTTCGAAATTGCGACGCGCGACGTTTTTGTCCTTACAACCGCGGATATACATATGCATTTATGCAGCGAACAGTTGCGTTTGGACAAATACGATCTTCCTCCCTTTACCTTTTTTTCTTTCTTTTTTCTTTTTTCTTTTTTCTTTTTTTTTGTTATACGTTTATTCGGCCGTTGTAACTTTTGACGTTTTCGGAGATTTCAAAGTTGCCCCTGTAGCGTAATCTCGACGGTCGAATATAAAGAAATATCACAAAGCGGGGGATGGCCTTGGGGGAGAAGGTGATTCAAAGCAACGTTCGGCTCGGACAGTTAAACAGTTTATTCAGATCGAAACTTTATGTAGTATATACATACGAGTTAGTTAGACGATATGGAGTTCTGATATGAAATCACCTATACAGTGAACTTAAAATACAATCGATTTACACGGACCTCGCGTCATGCTGATTATGTACATTCGTTAATTCTTCTCTCACTTTCTCTCGTTTCTCGCGTTCGATCGAATCGCTTGCACCCGGGGGAGGGACGTTTCGTCGCGTCGTTTCTTCGCCTGGCTCGAGAATTTTGCCTGGCGACACGTCGGATCGTTTGTCGTAAAAAGACGAGTCGTAGAAATGAACACGGTAGTCGAAAAAGAAAGAGGCGAAAAGAGGTGAACCGTTCGTATTCCTTGTTTCTCTCTCCTTTTCGAGGCTCGACGTAAGGCGAGAGCATGATTTTTTGACTGGACGAAGCATGTTTCCGTTTCTTTTTCTTTTTCTTCGTGTACAGTTCGCGTCGGGTTCGATTATATGAAATATAATTACAATCTTCATTTTCGTATCTGTTAAAAATATATTGATTCGTACATTGAAATATTTGGTAAAATCATGAAAATAAGTCTTTCATTTTTTGGACATTATTTATCTGAAATTATATTATAATGAAGTTGATCGGTACATGTTGTGTAGCGTCTGATTTTCATTTATCAATTTCTCTTTGGCACCTTTTGGCCCGAAGATATTGCAAAGTTTTGTTTTTCCGTTCCATTTTTTTTACTACACGCTTCAAATATGCGTTGCGATTTAATCTGCAGTTGATAAAGAAAGGTGACACTGAGAAAACAATTTAGTTTGGGGAATTTTCGATTTTTAATGTGACACGAATGTACGCGATTCTCGACACACACATATATATATATGTATATATATATAAAACGGCAACATGTTTCTTTATTGTACTTGCACAAATACAATAGAAGAATCTCATCTGCACGTAGATTCTCGGCTTGCGTGCGTGGCGGTTACGCTGAACAATATTCTTCCAGATTCGCCAAATCACGACACCCGGTTATACATATTTAGGCTAATGTGTTCAATGGACGTGAAGAAAGAGTGAGTGATCACGGTGGTATTCCACACGGGAACGTCGCAATTCGGTTGGCTATGCGACGACGATAATTGGTCGTTACGATGATTCCCTCTTTCGACAGAGGAAGTGTTCGATAGAAAAAAGACGTTCGATTCGCGATTTGATTCCCGAGGCGCGTGCTAATTCTACGCTTTGCGGCGAGGATTTTGCGCGTTAATTCTAATTAAAAGAGATCGTTGTTCGTCGAACGTTTCGTCGAAAGTTCGAACGTTGGAAAATCGACGAACGATTTCCGCGAACGACGATACACGGAGTATCGCATGTATTTCTCTCGTGTCGCTTCGTTTCTGTCTTTCTTCACTCATTTACCGATCTTCCATCGATCGCGCGATCGTCCACGCGAGCTCGCAAGTTCCCCCACGCGCGGGAATTTCTTCAACGATACATACTTATGTACAACAATACGACGACATTAACTAACGAGCAACGACTTTTAGTTATCTTCTTTATTTTTTTTTTTTATTTTTTTGGTTTTTTGGTTTTTTGTTTTCTTAGACTTGTTTCGTTATTCCTTTTTTTCTCTCTCTCTCTCTCTCTCTCTCTCGCTTGATACATCGAAAAAAGAACGAAAAGAACACTCGACACGGTTCGGTTCGACGTTATCGATCATCCGGATCAACCGCGATGATCGCGATGCGTCGCACCGTTCGGACGCGTCACACGTACGATAAACTTAACACTTATCCATCTCTTTCTCACTCGTCCTCCTTCTCCTTCTTTTCTCAAACCTCGAACAACGTTCAAAGTATACGTATATGGTATATATACGATCCGAGAGCCTCGCAACGGAGCCTCGCGTCACCTCATTCTCTCTGGGGGAATACACTTTGTCACTTTTTACTTCTAGTTTCGCCGTCAAGCTTCATGACTTCGTCGCGAAGTGTCACGTGGAAGCCCGGTTTTTCTGACCTTACAAATTCAATCTTTCACTCGAGTGTACCAAAGCAGTTCTCTCCTCGAGTCTCTCTCTCTCTCCGTCACCGTTTCATCCTCGGCTACCTCTCGGTTAATTCTCATTAAGAGAATCGAACAAAACAGTCGGGAGGAACAGTCGAACCGAGGCTGCGATCGTTTCCTTTCCCGTTCGTCGAGTTTGGACGCCGTTTTCGGTTTTTGGCCGGAAACGTATTTACAAGAGTCGAGGTTTCGAACACATGGACGATGGAACGAAATTTCGAGACCTCGCGCGCGTCGATTCAGCACGCGCGTGGGAACCACCTCGTCTTCGACTGTGCTCCTCTCCGAGTTCGATTTCATACATGCCGCGATACAATCGTAATTGTTCAATCGCGTGGAACACGGTTGCCACTTGGAGTTTCTACTCCTCGATCGCACACACGCGCGCACCACTTATTGTCGATTCCTGCTTAACGCGTTTTATCCTCTTCGCCTGGAAAGAGAGAAGAGCGGTTTCCGTTGAATCAAACGTCGCCTCTAATTCCACCGAGTGGCGAAACGACGGCGATGCCTCGTTCGTGCGGGATTTCGTGAAAGTTCGAAGAAGACGAAGGAAAGGAAAGAATTTCGCTCCGTGATCGTGGATGGAAAAAAATCGAACGCCGCGACGTCTTTCGCATTCGTTCTCGATCGTGCATTTATTGTCGATTTCTGTTTCGTTCTCTTCGTTCAGGAATGACGCCGCGATTCGTACTCGTATTTCGCGAGAATTTGAGAAACAAATAAAGAGGAGTGTGACGATTGTAAGTGAAATGATCGAAGAAATTCGCTATAAAAATGCTGAATACAAAATGATGAGTTGACCAAACGGTACAACTTTCTTGAACATTCTCATTATTTATTGTCGGTTTATGTTTAATACGTTTTATTAAAAAAAAAAAAAAAAAAAAAAAAAAATGAAGGAAGGTATCAGTCTTTAATTGGTGCAAAAATCGGTCAAGTCTAGTTGTTAGTAAAATTGTATCTATGTACCTGTTGAAGTTTTAAGACGATAACGTGTTAAACATATACGATAATATTGTTACAAATTAACAAAAAGTGCCTACGATTTACAAAAGGAAGTCTAAATGGAATGATCAATCTTTGAAAGAAGAGGAGGAGAAAATCATTTCAGAATTTCGAAAAGCTCTGACTGCACAAATGTTTCAGTTGACTTTCGTTACAGATGCTTCAAGTGTGAAAATATTTACGATTTGGAAAATTAAAGAAAAAAGACTATATATCTTGTTAATTTTCATCCGGACATGCTAATTGCAGTATCAGTGTTTTTCTTTTTTTTTTTATTAGAAACGAAAGTAAGTAATTTTAATTTGTCGCAAAATATGATTCATTTGTATTCTAAATAACAATTTTAGCTAAATTTGCTCAAAATGACAAAATTGTACAGTGTCTTTTCAAGTAGTCGGTAAATTCAAAAATATCAGTGCGATCGTTTAAATAGACTGTATATAATTCTAGTCTGCTAAATTTGCCACAACAATCTCAAATTCTGGACTTGCGCAATTTCGTGCGCCAAGGTCCCTCCAATTCCACCGAATATGAAAAAGGATTCCGGGAATTCACACGTAATTCAAGAAACGAATAGAAAGGAACGTAAAACGATCACGGGCGAAATAATCAAACGAACACAACGTCGACAACGTTGCAACGCGCAAAATGCTGTTTCGTACAAACCCATTCCCGCCCCGGAATATGTTCTCCGTCGTTGAAGCTGATTGATCAGCTTCGATACGGCGCTTCGCGGCGGCCCCTTTCCCTCAACTCGGCAAAGTAACATCGCATTATCTTTCCATTCTCCCCAGTGTCTTCCTTTCCTTTCTTCCCTTTCGCCAGGTTTCCATCGTACGTTCTCGCGCGAGTTCCTCCATCCATCTTCATTTCGGCCGACCGGAAGAGGGGTTGTTCGGGAACCTTTTATCTTTTCTCGCGTTTACTCGGCCTAATGCCACTGACGTCTGGAGAGAATTCGATCGGCGGGGGTACGGTCGGACGATTTCGATTCCACGGCGCGTGGTAGTCCTAGCATGGTCGGTCCTAGCTGGACTCCGAATCTCTTTTGAAGCGCGTTGTTGACATTCGCCTCGGCGGATTTCTCGCAGCGATGATGAATTTGTGACAACGACAAGTGATGTCGTTGAGAGAAAATTGTTTGCAAAAGGATTTGCGCGATCTTAAAATAAATCATTTGCTGGCAATTTTTCCCTACGCTTTCAGTTTTTGAGTTGTGAATTAATGTATTCTTTAGACTTTTAACTTTTAACTAGGTAAACAAGTTTACGTGGAATTTTATAGCACGCAATTAGCGCAATTACGAAGCTGCCGGCGAAACGAGAATTTTTCTTGCAAAATCAATCAAGTTAGTGAAATATGTCACTTTCTGTACTATTACCAGAATTCGGATTTATAGAGAATCTTAAAAATGTAGAATTGCACAGAATACACATAATTTGGAAATATATATATATATATAAAATACTCAAGGTTTTTTTATAGTATTTTGTAGAATAATTTTTTCTACATTGTTTGATTATTTCCTCAAAAATACAAATTTGCGCAAAAATTTACAGTTTTAATTATTAGCATGAAATTCCATGTAAATTGTAATTTCTTTTTTTCTCTTTATTATCTGATTCAAATCCTGCTTAAACCAGTTCGAATATATTTTAAGATCGTTGGAATTGATCTGTCCTTTTGTAAATATTTGAAAAAAGATTGTGGATTCAACGTCTGTTTCGCAACACGTTCGAGATCATTTGATATATCTACTCAATAGTCAAAGATGCAACGTTAGTTTTCAGATTAGCAACAGGAAAGAATCATTCTACGAAGCCAAATATAAAACAGACTCCTCCGTGATGACAATTGATTTTAACATCCATCTAAAAATAAATAAACGAATATATACTGCAAACGATATAAAAATCACGACAGAAACATCAATCAGTCAAATCAGTCACAGATATTAAAATATTTCAAATACTTCGAGTGTGATTGATTCTAAAAAAAACTGCAACTGGAAAAAGTATCGTCAACGTTTTCAAAATCGTCTAGTCTCAAACATGTTAACACGTACCTTATTTTGGCGGAGGGATACAAAGTTTGGAGGCGGTTTTCAGACAGAGACTCGCGTTTCCTCGACACGTTACGCGAAACTGCCGTCGTTTGTTCGCAATTTGTTCCCGGGGAAAATTCTCGCGGACGGTCGCACGCGTCCTCGTCGAGGCGGTGAATCACGTAGCTCGGTGAGAAATATGCGAGAAGACAGCGTCGAAGATCATTGGGCTCGGAGTCGCGCGACGGGAACAGGGATAGGGGAAAGTTGTGCCGACGTTCGAAGACGAAAGGAGACTACTTCTGGAACATCTCTCCAGCCCAGGTGGAGAACTCGAGAGCGGCAAGTTTTCACTCCCAACTCTTTCCCAGCACCGATTCTTCTACTTCTCTTTCCGTTCTGTCCCTTTTCTTTCGCCCCTGTGTCCTCCGTTTTCCCTCCCCGGAACAGAGGTGAAAAAAGAAAGACAGAAAACAACGAACGGAACAAATGTTGCCCGACCATCGCGGAAACATTTACAAAACAATTTCGAACACGGGCGAGTACGGTGTTCCGCGATTGGAAAGTTTCCCCGGAGGACGAGTCCTGAGGTTGCACGTTTCGCACGTTTTCTTCTACCCATCGGTCAACTTATCGTTGCTCGCAACGACGACACGCTGGCTTGTCTTTCTTTACGCAGCTTCGTACGAATCGTTTTTTCCTAACCGCGTAAATTCTAGCGCGAACCGACGTGTTCCATCGAATTAATTAACGTCGCATTCAGCGGTCAGTGTCCAGCCGTCGCGACCGAACGAGCCGAAGCATTCGGCAAGAGGAGGCTCGCGTTTCTTCTTTTCGTTTTCTTAGGTCGTTGAACGATTATACACGGTGGTCGAACACGGTTATGGGTCGGTTATAAAGTCTTAGACGCAGCTCTCCGGAAGCCTGTTGGCCATCAGTCGTCTCTTGATCGCCTCGCCGTCCAAGCACTCGCCAGCGACGACGACGCCTTGCCCGGCACCACCGACGACGACACCCTGGCTGTTGTTCCCACCGAGCGCCGCCATACCGCCGCCCTGACTTCCGCTGACCACGACGCTCTGTCCGCCGCCCATCATCACTCCCGTCATGGGCATGCTCTGTAAACTCGGTATCGCGCTTCTCGATGGTAACCTCAGCTCCGTCGGTCTTCCGGTGAATTTGTGGCAGAGCTCGTCTATGCTCGGCGTAGGTCCGGGCGTGACCCAGTGTCCCGGGGGATATCCACCTGGATAACTCGGCGGGCTCACCTCCACCAGGTTTCCCTCTGCAACAGTTTCGGACCGAAGACAATACTTTGGGATTCGTTGCGAATCGAGGAGGACGATCGAGCTACTTTTCCCTCGCGAGTTTTTCTGAATCAGTTCTCTCAAGGGTCATATTCCGTTATTCTTTTGTCGATAGATACAGCCTCCGACCATAGAATTAGGACCATTTTGGAAGATTTTCGATGTTTCACGCGAGCTCAATAAAATCGAGGAGTTTGAGTTACAAATTCTATTCTCTTTGTTAATGACCTGCGTTTATTATTCTTACAGGTTATATTTTATTATTTACCACGAGCGAGTAGTAATTTATTATGCAAAATTGCGATGAAATTACCGCGCGTGACGAGTGTGAACGATCAATAAAACGATTATATCAAAGTGGACATCAATTGCAAAACGTGGGCGATAGAAAAAATATACCACGTATGTATTTGAATCTTTAAAAGCGTTGAAAGAATCATTGGTCTTGTACTACGAAAGGAAAAAGGAAGTTGTACCACGGAAAGATAAAGCTGAAAGAAAATTAAATGAATGCAAAAGAAAAAAGTACAAACTGTGAACGTGTACCACGGTCAAGTATCAATTTTATCAAGAACGTGTAAGATACTGGCAATTTAAAATGGTCCCAATTCAGTGGCCAAGTATCCACGAAACGCTGTTCACGTACAAGCATCATTCACAGAAATAGGAAGCACGCAATCATCGATATATCAATATTTTGTTCACGAAGCAACTCTTGCAAGTAGACCGCGGATTTTCATATAAAATTTTCTATTTGAAGTCTATTTTTTCAATTATTTCATAAAAATTCGCAGTCTACAAGTGTAGGCAGGTTGCCTTCGACAGGTTGCCTCGTTCAGCCGCAGAAGATCGTCGCGTCACAGCGAAAGAGTCGGAGTAAAAGCTGTTCCACGTTGGCAGGTCGTTCGGTTTCGTTCTTTAGTAACAAGTCCGCTCCGGTCGCGTTAAACGACTTTCTTCTTACCCCTGTGCATTTTTTACAATCTCCCGTTACCACGTTAATGTGTCTTAATGGAGTCGCGGGGCAAGAGTTTTCTTCCCAGCGGCAGGAATATTTTAACCAAGTTTTCATGTATTTTTAAAATCATGGCTAAAAAGTCGACGTTTCACCCGTCGATGGTGAGAGAAAGAGAGTAATCGATCGACGTTTGTTCTACCAGTGCGTAGAGTGACTTGTCCAGTGAATGTACATTTGCTCGTGAAATTAACATTTGTCACGCTTCCTTCACGAGTTGAAATTCATGCAGTAACTTCGAGCGTTCGTTCACGAGTTTCTCACAAAAGTCTCCTTTTTACTTTATAATCTGCTTCTACTCAACAGTCGTTCTCGAGATGCGAGTACAAACTAAGTTCTTTTACCTAACACCTACGACTTGTTTAATGGTCTTGCGACTACTTTATTCAAATGTTTCTTCAACGAAAAGTACGAATAATGACGATTTGTCGATTTTGTTAGACGTTCATATTGGATGGGGAGTACCAACAGATGAACAATCTATTCTAATTAGAGAAATTCAGAGTCGTCGAGTTCAATGATGACAATCGCGCTATTGCAGAATGTAAATGTTTGTTGCATTCAGAGTTATGAATGATGTACTACTACTGTCCCTGGTCATTGAATTCAGTTTTCGACAACTCGCATGTTTTTAATAACGTTGGAGAAGGATACAAACGTAATTTAATATTTGATTAATGACGATACATGCACTGCACACAGTATCGCAATATACACATTGATAATTTGTGTTTCCTCGTTTTGTATCATCGGCAATGTCATTTCCGTATAACGTTTCTCTTTTTAATCTTTCTTTTTCGTAACACGAGATGAACAAGATCACGACACTTTTAAAGATCTAAACTTCACGTGCAATAATTTTGTCGCCAACAGATAATTATACACCGTGCCACTGATATTTTGAACGGTTGATAAAATCAAAAAAAAAAAAAAAAAAATTAAATTTCATTTAAATCCTTCGATTTTTGCAAAACATTGATCATTTCAAGCCTTGATTTCCAGTGGCCAGCGATCACTGTAATTTTAACTATTCACTGGACAAATCAGCCTAATCGCGGCGGTGGAATTTTGAAAAACGATCTCGGCGGAAACACCGATCGAGTCGATCACAATCGCGCGGGGGTTTTATCGACACCGGCGAATGGAAAATGTTTTTTCGGAAAATATCTGGCGCATTGAATCGGGTTTCTCTTTTGTTTGGCGGATGAAATACCGGGGGCCAGCGTGGCCCGGCAGTCGTGTAAGCCGCGGTAATTGAATAAAATCTATACACGCTGCTATTACAAATCGCGGCCGGTGCTCGGTAACCGGCGCGCAATTAGATTAACTGCGCGCGTTGCGAGAACGTTTCCTGGCCATTATTTGGAAAATCCAGGCCGGGGAGGCGACCGCGCGCCGATCGGCTCGTTCATCATCATCGTCGTTGTTCCCAGGCAACGATGGACCCTGGGGCTGCTTTCGAAGTCGATCTGTTTTCGATCTTCGAAAAACTTACCGAATTTGTTCGGGATAACGTCCGGATCGGTCTCCACGGTTTGCTGAGGATTCTGCAGCGGATACTGCTGCGGCGGCAGCTCGCTCAGCTCCGCCGGTTTCTCGTGTCGCGGCTTCGACACTCGTTCGCGGCGTACGCGCACCACCACCACGAGAATGATCAGCACCAGCGTGACCAAAGTACCGACCACCACACCGATCAGGGGTGACAGCACGATCCCGGCGTCTTGCCCTACGAACAGAGACGCAAATCGAAGATTAGAGAGTCAGAGTCAGTCGCGGGATTTCAGAGAGACCTTTTTTAAATCGCTTCCAATTTGTGTCGAAGAAAGAGAGGACGCGGGACCGTCGTTCGTTTCGCATCGTTGTTGCGCTTTCACGTTAAAAATAAGAGAAATCATACGCGTTGAAGGGAATGAAAGATGAGAAGGAGGATGCATGGGAAGGATTGAAAGATGGGTCTTGGAGTCACTGCCTAGACTCGTTACTAGGGCTGGCTCCGATCACCCATCCCAGCGGGGTTCCGCATACTCTGCTTTGCTTAACGTCGGAGATCGGCAGGACCTCGACTCGAGGCGCGCAGCCACTTGTCAGTATTCGAAACTCGTAGGTGAGGAATCCTAGGCCGCTACAGCGTTTCTTAGTTTTGATTCTCACGATTGCGATCTCGTTCTCTTACCTGTTTTTTTTTGAAGACGATCATTCTACGATCACATTACCGGTCAAGCAGGTCCCTGAGACGTTTGCTCATCTGCTCGTGAATATTAATCGTAGGCAAATGAAAATATTATCATTCAATTAATTTCGACGCCACGTTCGAGCGATAAATAAATTAAAAGGCCGCGTTTAAAATTCTTGAAATTTCCCATTAAATCGCGCAAGTTTATCTTACACCGGTCGCAGAGCAGCCTCTAACTCTCGAGACTTTCGAGACTTTTAAAACTTTCAACGCTTCCAAGTCTCGACGCAGCCGAGACTTTCAAGTGTTTTACTATAAATTCCGAATCACGTTCGAAGCGACTGGAATTTGTCACCGAACAACACGTGCAACACGGTTTCGAAGTGATTCGAAGTGTCAAATGTTGTCGCTAGTTAGCGAAATCGTTGCGTCGAGGCAGAACGGGGACGGGGGATATACGCACGCCGCGGCGCGCCGTTTAAACGACCCACGTAATTAACGAATTCCGCGCGTTCGCGCCGCTTCAGTCTCCGGGCTCGATGAAATTTACGAGGAACTGGGGATTGACAAATGAACAACGGTAATTTATTTAAAATTATCGCGGTCGTAATTAAACGATGCATAGACCTTGTAATAATAGTACGATCGTTGTTCGACCAGCGAATGAATCGTAATGTATCTATACATTAATAAACAGGTAACCGCGACACGCTGGTGGAAACTGCGCCGCGATAATAATCATTATGAAACGAGCTTTTCGAAAAACAATCGACCTGCGTAATTCGACTGCGTCGTGTTTCGTTAATTTTCTTCTCACGGTGAATAGACTCAAACAGACTGGTCCCCTGAGTAATGCGGTTTTTATTAATTACCGTTTGCTTTGTGATTGCTTTTCTAAATTATTTATTAACCGTTTGCTTGCTATTACTTTTTTGGAAAAGTTAGAGTCCGACTAATTTGACGCACACTGATCACAGAGTTTAATAGTTCTTTGCGTGCGAACGCGAAAACGTTTTCACGAGGGGTCCGGCGCTGAAATTTTCAGTGGAAAATTTCTGTCTTGGAAACGCGCTTTGAGGACTGACTTCTCGTTAAAAAAAAAATTTACACGACGAAAAACGAGCACGATTCAGGAAAAGGGGGGGCGGGGGGTGAGATCGAAAGGCAGTTGTAGTAAGCGAGCGATGAATGTTTTACGAGTATCGTTCGTTACGATTTTTCTTAATTGAACCAGTTACCGAACTGTTGTCTCTGGGAAAACTTCAATTAGAAAGGCACTTTGCCCAGAACCATGCCTCGGATAACAAGTTCCGTGTTACTGACTATCTAATTAAAAGAAGTGTCCAATTAAGAGGTTGACTTTGTTCTCTCCCTTTTCCTTTGCCGTTTTGACTATCTCCTGGCCAAGAATATTTGTCACTCATTCGCGGACCAAGTCCTTTGCCATTTCGCGTCTCGATCGGAATCGGAACCAGTCGTGGAACCAATGGACGAAGTGAAACGTGAATTAAGATCTCTTAGTGAGATGTAACTACACGTCAATGTGAAATGCAGTTACGCAATATTGAAAATTTTACTTTATTGGCGTAGTTTGTCAATACGCGATTACAAAATTACGGAATGATTTACTTACTTATACAATTACAATAACTGTTGGATGCAAGTGTACAATATTTCTTACACGTACACCAGTGAAGTTTGTTATGTTAAAAAACTTCTTTTTAATAGTTTCTGAGTTACGTATATAATATAATTAAGTTACGTAATTATAAAAAATCGAGTTACGCATTGACAAATTTGAGCGTGAAACCTTCTGCCGCATCAAACGCAGTAAATACACCCGTTAGTTGCCGGACGCGAACTTGAAGCAAACAGCCACAATTAACGAATAATGTCTTCTGGCCCGATAAATAAACCAACGTAACTTGCTGTTACGAAGGGAAGTTCAACTGCGTCCTGTGACAGAGCACGGCAAAGACTCGTTTCACAAGACTCTTCTTGACTATTTGCCATCCTCCATTTTTTTCCTCCTGTCGCGGTAAACCGTGGCCGCACACAGGTCCGAGGAAACAGCTTCCGCAAACGCTTTCCCGCGGATTTTTGTTGACCGTGGACCTCGATTCAAATGTTTGTTCGGCGAAAAATTAGAGGGAAAAAACCGTTTACCTTTAAAGTAGCTCGTGTATCGGGTGGGACGAGGCCACGGCGGTTTTGTCTCAATACGTTGCTACGTAAGTCACGTTTCATCCGAGGGAAGCAAGATCGAATATTCGAGATCGAAACTCGAGACTTGTATTCCGACGGAGGGGAGGGGGTGTAGGTTCGTTGGCCGGAATAAAAGGGAACGAGAAATCTTGCAGGTTAATTCTTGGTTCGCGTTCCCGGGCTCGCCCGGCTTCTCGCACGTGACGTTTTAGTTGATAGTGGCCGAGCGTGGGAGCCGGCCTGCTGTTTTCGTCGGATAATTAACAAAACTGTATTCTTCCAGCGCGCGCGGCTCGGCCAGCTGTGCCTCCACTGCACGGCAGTTTAAGTGGGACAGAGCCGGGCGCCCGGCACGC
Organism: Melipona beecheii; assembly: GCA_032399605.1. Taxonomy (NCBI): domain Eukaryota; kingdom Metazoa; phylum Arthropoda; class Insecta; order Hymenoptera; family Apidae; genus Melipona; species Melipona beecheii. The sequence continues at coordinate 3,235,143 of JAUCMO010000501.1, read as the reverse complement.
TCGTTAGACTTCTCCCCGTGACGAACGTTTTTAATTCTTAACTCGGGAGAAGTAGCTACATTGCCGCTCGAAAGTACGCGGCGGACACTTGCCATTTTTGCAGGATCTACGACGTAGGTACAGGGTGTTCCGGAAAAATGGGATTCGAGTAAATATCCGCCAACTCCGTGGGCTTTGTACAAATGTTATTGATATAACAGAGATATTTTGAGTAGTTAAAAATAATTTTTTAACATCGCGAGTGTTTTTCTAGTTACTTGTACTCTACGACAAGTTACAGATCTTGTTACAGAAAAAGACGATCTTTTTGCTATGAAATTTTATTGTTATGCAAACATTTGAATCGATGCAAAACAAATTACAGGCAACGCCACTTCTACTCGAGGTCTAGCCCACGCCCCCTCGCGAATCACGTGACCCAAATCAACCAATCGCTAATTTTCGTTGCATTAGCGTTGCACCGATTTTCTGGATTACCCCCGCTAAAATCACTTTCAGTGATAATATGTTTCCAACTGTGAAAGAAACTCGAGTTAATCGTGCGAAATAATTCCGTATTTTCTACAACGAGGGATGATTCACACGAGATCGAGTACTTATTGAACAATGTATAATCATTCCGTAATTTAATTTGAGTGTTTGATCCTTTTCTTCGACAACCAGGAAAACCTTATTCGAAATGAATAGTCGAACATGGTTCAGGATTTATATAATTGCATTCTCACAAAAATTTGGGCTGTGTTGGACGACACGATTTTTTATCGCGATACCTATCCATTATTTTATTCAATTCACGCGTGTACATGCACACACTTGCCATTTGCGTTCAACTTCGTCGTTGCCATCGTCGTCATTCTCGTCATTCGAGATGCGTTACTTTGTCGAAAGTTTTCGAGGCAGGTTGCCGGTATAACCAGGGTTCCAGATCGGCGAGAGGATGCTCGTTGGAACCGTGGTTCCGAATATTTCGGCGTACGATCGTTGTCTCTTTTTCGCCCCCTTCAGCGAAACTTTCTCGAGGAAGTTTGAGAAAAGCACGGGTCTGGGCTTTCGTCGAGCGGGCGGAGAGGTTGCCTGTGGAAATTGAGCGCGAAGCAACGCGCGAGAACGAAAATCGCGCGATACACGCGTTATGCATAATACACGTATATATTTATGCATGTAAATAGATTGCTCCGGGACGTGTATGTGTGTGCACGCGTGTATTTTCGCGCGTACACTGGAAGGTATTTCGCCGGGGCGGGTAATTCCCATAAAATCCATGGTTTAATCAGCCGTCCTAGACGTTTGTGCTTCTCCCTGCTACCTAACTTAACGAAAGTTACGTCTCGGATACGCGCGCGTTCTAAACGCTTGACGTTTGTCTTTCCGGTTTATCCGGCTGGATCGATACGCGTGTGGATCTTCGCGGGGTTGGATATACATACTTGCACCGACCAACTGCCGCGAAACGTTGCCTAGACAAAACATCAGAGATCTTAGAGTATCTCACAAGTTGGTAACTTCGAATCTTTGGTCGTTGGTTTCAAACTTTTTCTTCTAATTCAAACAATGGTACACTTCCGAGTATATAGTTGAATCTAAGGGGGACAGTTTGAAACGTGTTGGAATGAAAATAATACAGTAGGATCTCTCGTGTCTACAAGTATCTGCAATCTCACTTATTCGCGATCGATTGCGAATCTGCGAAGCACTTATTTTTTTTAAATAAATGAGAATTTATTTATTATAGGGGATAGCGTAATATAAATAATCGCGAATTTCAACGCAAATAATATTTACGATTTATAGTATTTTATGATATGATAAAGTGATAATATATACCTGAGAACTACAGTAAAAGCTAAGTACAAAGCTTAAAATATATTCGTGTAAGAATAATATTCTTAATTAATTAGTAATGTCCATGTGTATTAAATTAATAGTTTTACATTATAATGAAAAAATATGTGCATACATAGTATAATAGAATTCGCTGTTATCTGCTAATTTTTTCAAGCGTTACAGGTAAACGATTTTTACGAAGCATTTTTCTCTACGTGATAGTCGAATGTTGCGTTTACGTCAGATGTTTTCAAATCTGACAAATGTACTCGTTCTAGGGTTCAAAGTCGACTTGTACAAAATGCGCACATCGTAAATGTACTCACCGAAAACATTTTTACTTTCGAGTTGTAGCATTCGAAAGCTACGAAACGAAACTTGGATATCGAACTTGACTCGAATTCGCAAGTACATAACACACGTACATATTGCACTTGATCCCACCCCTCTGAAACGCGGTTATTGCAACTTATCGCGTCGCAACTCGTAAAAAGGTTCATGCGTTTTATTGGCGTGCTGTGCTATGTGCGAATCTCGCGTCAGCTTCCGCGAATAGATAGTATACGAAGCACTTGCGAGTCTCGAAAGACGTTCGAGGAATATATGAGCGCGCGGTTGAGTGACAAGATAGTTCTCGGCACCGGGCGTAAAAGTTCTCGTAAATGGATCGAATCTGGCACGATCACGGTTCCAGACTTTAGACGGAGTGGAAAGTTGCGCCAAAAAAGATCGATCCTCTAAATATAAATCGGGCCGCAGGTAGAAAGGGAAATTAGCGACTAAATTGGAAATCCTGAACGTTTGTAGAAACTTTTCACGAATATATCGTGTGTCTTGTGTAAAATATTTTGACATTTCATCAACACTGTACCGTCGTGATTATATTGGCCAAGTTTGAAACAAACTCAAAAATATGTGTCTTAAAATATTACAAGATACAAAATAACTGCATTGTGTACAGATTTATTTCGTAGAAATTTTACACAATTAATTATTCATCTTCGATATGCTTAAAACGGCCATTCATACTAATTTTTTTATTACATGTACCTTGTACCTAACGCACATTTTCAGATTAATTTCAAGATTTACCAGTACGTATAATCGTAATCTTCTCGTTGCAGTATTAATGAAATTTCAAAATATTTTCTATAGCATTCATAACATTGTACGTAAAATTTTATTGATATGCAAACATTTGAATCGATACAAAACAAATTACGGGCGCTCAGTACCAGACAACTACGCCACTCTTACTCGAGGTTTATCCCTCGCGAATCACGTGACACAAATCAACCAATCGCTAATTTTCGTTGCATTAGCTTTGCACCCGAAGAGGCCCGATTTTCTGGGTTACCCCCGCTAAAATCACTTTCAGCGATAATATGAGAGTAACGACTGTTGACAATACATAATTCAAACAAAAGATTCGCGTTCATATAAAAATCAATCAGACGGGACGTAAGAGAAACGTTCTGTAAGACAGAACGTTTCTTCCTTTCTTTTGATTCGCGCGCGAAACTGATAAGCGACACACGTACACGCACATTGTTCTTTCGAAACACTCGGGATGGGGTATATCAAGCTGATGTAACGCTCCGGCTCTCGGCAGATGCCGGTAATTGCATCGTTACGATAATTTCTCGGATCAATTACGGCGATTTACTCGAGGCAGCTGTCACGGTCGCTCGCGATCGTATATTCTTCGGAAGCGTCGACGGATTCTCGTTAAAGTTGCACGGGCAAGCACTGTTCCCTTGGAACAACGAGGAAATATATTTCTCGCGGCGCGCGCGTTTCAGGTCGCGGTATTCACCTAAATCACGCAGATAGTTTGCCAGCTTTTCTCTTCTCTCGGCTGCGCCCACCCTTCATCCCCCATTCCGGCCCCTTACCAACCCATTCTCTTCTTCCACATCCTCCCCCACCCCGTTTGTCCGTTCTTTCCGTCCGCGGCTGCAATTTTTTAATCAATTACCAGTTTTTAGCAGATTGCAGGGTTTTCCTCCTTGTCCGGGGGAAATGGGCACAGTTTGCGATCGTATACCCTCCTAAGCCCCCGACAATGTCTCGTAAAAGTTGCAATGGAAGTTTAATCGAGTTCCACGCGAAGAAACGTCTGGGCGGCCGGGATACTAAAGATAAACCGAGTCCTTATACCGGTCGATCCACCGGGGGATGGTCTAACGGGATTCTCGAAGAGAGCCAACAGGGGAAATCGCATATCCCGGCGAGCTGTTCTCCCGAACTCGGAGTTCATCGAAGTTTAGATCGCTAATCGGTCTTAACGTCCGGGCGTTTCTCGAGAGAAGGGCGAGAATTTCGCTAAAAAGCGGCGAAAAAAATTCCTCGAAAAGTCGCCAAATCGCGCATCTCTCGGTAAAGATTCGCGATTCGACTCTCGACTCGACTCGACTCGACTCGAAGGTTCGCGTCGTCACTCTTTTTTAATCCGTTTCCTCAAAGACTTGCTTCGTAGTCGTTTTTTCTTTTTTCGTAGAAAAATAGGATATTCGAACGATGAACGCATGGATGAACAAAAATGAAAAAGTCAGAAATTGATATCGAAAGTTGCTAAATTGTTACTGGATGGAGTCGCGCGTCGTAAAGTAAATAGATCAGCGATGGCCATTTTTTGAAATCGATATTTTCGCATGACATTTTCGTTGTACATCGTGTCTGTCCGATTTTGTTATTGCTGTCGAATGTATTTATAAGAATTCTTTATAATGGAAAGCACTCGTCAAAGTATGACGTTTCAATCTTTCGTTAAGGCCAGTTTTAAATTAACCTGCGAAAAAACTTGTTTTTGATTCGTTTGTTCGTTGTAGTATTTCCACGTAACCGCTACATGCAGTTTCATACAGTTTCGTTTCGCTCTTTTTGATTATTTTGATTAAACAGATGATGTTACAAAGATCATCTCAAAGAAAGAAAAAAAAAAAAAAGAGAGAACGTGGAACAATTTTTAAATTGTTACCATCAACTTTCGTCGGATGACGCTTCTTCCTCGGGTGAAACACGTGTCTTTCATCACGGTCCATTGTGTTATCTTCACTTTACGAACGAGACGGAACGACAGACGGTCGGGAAAGAGAAAAGTCATCGGGGAAGTTTCAGTCATGCGTCGGCCCGGATATATCGGGGCTTGCAAGTAAGACGGTAGCTTCGATGTCACACGGGCCCCCGGCTAAGTCACCAAAAAGCCCGGCTTAACCAGAGCCAGATCTAACTTCGGCTCACCTGGATTAATTTCAACGTGAAGCTAACCTCTCCCTCCCCCCCTCCTCCCGCCCTGAATCGATGTTGTGCCGTCGGTTATCCGACTAAGGCGACTTACGTGTCCCGGTCCATGTCCCGTTTTCAATTAATGAAACGCGCACGCGAATCTCTTTCGCCTCCGTGACCGATCGCTTTCGACCCGGATTACCCACCACCGTCCGGAAAACGCGACCAACGTCCGCTCCTGCGAAATTATTCAGTTCCCGGCGCGCGGGCACATTAAAAGGATTTCCAAGCACTGTATACCATCCGCGATATTGCTTTAGGATCTCTCCCCGCGCAGGAGACACGATTCACTCGAAACAGTCGGAGATATCGTTTCGCCATTCTTCGTCTTCTCCCAACTTCCAAACACCCTTCTTCGTCTCGTTCCTTCTCCGCGCGTGTCTCGCGTCTCGTGTGTCCTCGCGGGCTCGAGCGCCGCCTATAGATCCGATAATCGAAACTGAATAAATCTTGTAGTCACCGAGGGTGGATCGAGTTTGCCCTGCGATTCTCCTCGAAGGTTAATCCCTTTTACGAGGTACGGGATGCGATTCTCCGGATGCTAATACGGGGGACGGTCAAGTAGCGACGTCGATAGTGGTTTGGTATCCTCTTAATTGCAATCAGCCGGAACAGTCTCGAGAGTTCGTCACTGATTGCTCCCTCTTCCCTTTGCTCCCTCTGTCTGTGTCCTATTCTCTTTCTCCCTCTCCTTGCCCTCTTTACCTTCCCCTTCCTCGTCTCTGCGTCGTCGCCCTTTGCCATCGCATATGTACACACCGCAGATCGTATGCTCATGTGTAACAATAGAAAGCCGTGTGTACGTAGGTGAAATCGAGGAGCAATTACCGGCGCAATCTCGCAATCTGAAGAGGATTGGCCCACAGAGAGAAATCAAGAGAGAGAGAGAGAGAGAGGAGGAGGAGGAAGGGACGGAGCCAAGGGCAATGTAGTCGCCGATCTTGAGGATCTCGTTCATAATAAACGCTTATCGACAGGATTGGCCGATCTTCGCAGGCTCGAAAGGCTTAAGGCCAAGTATCCTGATCTCAATTATCGTACGATCCAGCAGGAATGCCACTAGTGTCGATGGAACCCTTTATCTAATGCGACGGTACCAGCCTTCTCCGGATAATCTTCCGGTTATTCCCCTCTTTCTCTCTCTCTCTCTCTCTCTCACTCTTGCGCGCGCGCGCGCTCTCTCTTTCTCTCTCTCTTGATTTTGCTTTAATTCGAATACCCGCAGGCCATCGGTTTCGCCGAAAATTATTCCTACGAACGGGCAGATTACCCACGACTCCGCCGTTACTGCGACTACGATTCGAGTTACGCTTTCTCCTCTCTCTCTCTGACAAATTCGACGGCGCGAGCTCGTCGAAAATTACCCCTGTCGGTCGATTCAGCTCGACGCAAAGACGAGGTTTTACGTATGCGCATCGTAGAAAAAAGAGAAACATCTGATCGGAAGTTAACCGCACTCAACAGATCAGTGCAATCGACTTTATTATATTCATAATTTTAAATAAAGCATGCGTCTCCCGTTCGAATCTCTTACCAACTTACAATCGTGGTCATCAAGGGTGTTTCTTATTTTTACGTCGAAAATCTTGAGAATCCGTGCTGAATTATTATCGAGTTGAAATTTATAATCTCGTCACTAGTGCAAAATGCTAATTTTTCGAATGACGAGATTAGATTCATTAAGTATATTCCAATTTCACGGGGGAAAGTTACGTTGGAAGGTGTCTCGCTAGTTTCGAAAGGTTTGACACATTCGAACACTCTCGCGAATTTACGATTTCTCTGTTCACGCGGAGGCGAGGATGGCGCGATCGTTCGACGTCGCGTCGCGAGTAATTTCCTCGCGGGGAGGGAAAAAAGAGAATGGAAAGGTTTCGCGTGTTCCCCGCGGACGGTTCGCACGCGCGAACAGCGAGGAAATTCCATGGCTCGCGGTAATCTGATTCGGAATTCGGTGCAGCTGACGCCTTTCAACCTCAGTCGCGATACCAGTTCGCCGGGAGACGAGAATTCGCGAGGAATCCGAGGCGGCCGCGAACACGCGACGATCGATTTGCCTATAATTTCTCTTTCGAACTAGGCGAACAGCCGGGGGACGATTTAGCCGAAATTAAGGGAGATTCGGCGAGCCGTACAGATAGGCGACGTCGGTACGCGTCAACGTCACCGCTGTTTCCTCCGCTATAATGCTATCGCTTCCTCTGCAACCGCGAATTATTTCGTTTCGCGATCGATGACAGGCAAATTTCACGGCCTCTCGACCCTCCTCCGACCGGCTTTCATCGAACGCGCACTGATAATTCTATCCGTGAGTCATGAAATTCCAGGATGTCGCTCAGAAAATTTCTCGAAAGTTCGTACGATCAGACTATTCGGCTATTCGATTTTCTAACTACTAACTACTATTCTATCTTATTGTATTGTTTAAAAATTCTTACGTCTAATCACATTACGCAATCTCGACACAAAAGTTAAGTACACAAGGCAAGACGAGAAACAATTATGTAATTTTGTAACTTTGATACTTCATGGGGTGATGATAACCGTTATCTACCGTTGACAAATAACATTCGCATCGACACGAGTTAAACTCAATCCATTGGACGTTAGACTTTCATTTTTGGATAAGACAGAAACTTAATTGCAACTCCGTTTAAAATCGAATAACAGTGTTCTCGATCCGCAAGAAAGGACACGAAATAGATTTGAAAATCTGTCGAGACGCGAGTTGGTTCATTTCGATCTGTAGCGGCCTAGGATTCCTCAACTACGAGATTCGAACACTGACTGGCACAAGCCGCAAGTGGCTGCGCGCCTAGCGTCGAGGTCCTGCCGATCTCCGACGTTAAGTAAAGCAGGATGGGTGATCGGCCCAGCCTAGCGGATAGTTACACAACAACAAGTGGTCTGAGGTATAAGGAGTGTCGCTGCCATCAGCCCCACTGATGAATGAGTCTAGGCAGTGACTTCGAGACGAAACGCATCAACCAACTTTCTCTTCTCCCACTCACACACTACCTCAAATTCCATTCGTTCTTCCATAATGCATCCCGAACGTTAAACCCGACAAGTATAAATTTACCCTCGCGAAGTATTTACGTGTATTTATGAATCACCCTTACGCGTCAACGAGCTTTCGAGTACTCTATAGATCAGAATCTAATAGAAAGAACAACAATTCCAGACCTATCCGGAGCTTCTAATTTCGCGTAGCCACACATTTCCACTTTTGGCTTTGATCAGCGTGAACGGAAATTTCGACGAAAGTAAGATACGTCATCCGACGATGGCCATCGAACAAAAGAGCCAGTCTTAGCGAACGTTGTCGCGTGTCGCGGTATTAACGGTGCAAAGATTTTCGGCGTTGAAAAGCAGCTGCGCGCTCGCGCAACGGTCGTGCAATCACGACTAGTCGTATCCTTAATTCCGGATAATATTTAGAGACGGGCTTAAACTCGAGAATGGGTCGTTATGATACTTCCGGCAACATTACCTGCGAACGAATGAGAGGAGTGGGGGGTGAGAGTGGGGCGCTGGCCAAAACCCCGTTTGAGGAATTCCAACGGGCTACAATTTTCCGGCCACCGCCGGCGAAATTGTTGGATAACTCGTGCCCGCGCACGCCCGCGCCAGCTTGATATAAACTCCGCTCCGGAATATATTACGCCGCGGAGAATATTTCTTAAGGACTTAACGGGCGCGACTTGTATGGTGATAATAATCGTTTCCCTTCCGACCGGGAGGGACTTTGCTTGCCGTCGTTTTAATAGAATTTAAAGCGATCTTTCTTCCTCCTCCTCCTCCAGCGAAGATTTCCCGCCGTTTGAAACAGTCGCTTCACTTTTAACGTCGCAATATTGTACCAACGGCAGTCAGTTGTCTTCGCGTCGATGCCGCTCAAGATGCGCAAGGGTTTCGGTTCTTCTTGAGGTCGCGAGGAATTTGCAACTGTTATGAATATTAAACATAGCATTGGAATCGTATCGTTTGTGGTTTCGGTCTTTTTAGAATGTTATATTGGTTCCGAATTGAAAATATTTCATGAAAATGAGTATTATATATCGGAGTTTAATTATTGAGGAATTGTCTTTAATAATCAGTTGTGAAATGGCAATAGCATTATTTTATAGCGCTATTTTAAAATAGTAGCAGAAAAAAGGAGAAAAGAATATACATGGGAGTCTACAATTAAAAAGAAAACTCGGGTTGAATTTACAAATTATACAGAGAATTATTAAACGACGAAGAATTCATTAGCTCATTAATGTTCATCCGTATATCTCTGGTGTGATATGAAATATTACCGTATTTTAAATAAGATAATTAGAGATCATATATTAATCGAAACTGGCAAAATTTTATCAATTTCTCGTCTTTCATTATGTGCTACGCAAATAGCCATCTTCAGTAGTTCCTCTTTTAGATAGCATTATTTTAAATAGAATTATATATTTTTGGTTTCTTCGTTAATCGATACAACTCGACTCAATGAATTCGCGTGTCTTCGAAAAACTATTAGTTCAGGGGATATTTTGCCTTCAATACGAACGAAGAAATGGAATCCCTATTTCTCTTATCCATGCGTGTGTAATTTTTCTAATTATCTGCATTTCTTTGCAATCTTGCGCACTGATGTTTCTTCGAGTTACTTCTTGGGAATTAATAGGGAAATCTGATCTAAATATCAATTAATGGGGAAATCTGGTCTAAATATTAAACAAACGTGACAGTTTGGCGATTCGTGTTTATAACGATCTGTTAATCTAACGAATCAGAGGCAATCACGGTCGACTGTTATCCTTCCAGCTGCCAACGGAACGGGCAGATTCCTCGCGGCCTCGATCGATAGCCATGTGGCGTGTGATGCGAATGCAAACGGAAACGCGCGTCGATTCGATCGTCCTTTAATTGACATAACGTACGAGGATGTCAGCCGACGATATCGGCGTTTACGCGCGATGAGTTACACTACCCGGATCCGGTTATTCGGATCCCGAGGTGCTTCGATCGCGTTAACGACACGCGTAAACACGGGAAGCAGCACGCGCGAACCGGATCCGCTGGAAACGAACTGTCGCCGCTTCGGAGCTCGCCCCCGATGTTCACCGGGGACACGCGACACACTTGTTTAACATCCACGTGTCACGGACTACGTCGATTCCTCTGCGTTCGAACGGAGTCGGGCGCGGCTCTCTTCTCCTCACCCGGCGTCGACCCTCTGCGTCGTCGTCACCCTGCCCCGTCCGGAATCGCGAAATTCAATTTCCTCGTCGTCGTGCTCCGCGACCAATTGCCGGCTCGTCTGCCGCTTTCCACGCCGGGCGTCGAAGAAACACGGGTATATAGAATTTCGGAAAACGAATTCCATTCAATTTCTGGGCTGTTTACTCGCGAGAAACGCGATCTGTTTGAGTCTTGTTCTTCCTCGGAGATATATATGTATGTATATATATATATATATACATATGTATTATATATGTCGATTGTATCAATAAAAGTGCGAAATAGGAGCTTGCAAGGAGTGGCAGCCGCCCCTCGAGCTTCGCGAGATATCACGTTCGAATCTCGAGTGAAAAAATTCTTGTCGCTTTGCCGAGTGTAGTGCTAACACGTGGACTAATGAGAAATTCGTTTGAGGTTAATCGGGGTGAAAACATTTATGGCGCTTCGCGCGTGAACACTGAATTCTCGCTGGCCCGAATCGTCCGACTGACCGACTGAGGGAGAATTTGAAAAAAAATTTGGAACTTTGCGCGATTGTGGTTTAGGCACGTAAAATGGTAATAAAATGGGACAGAGAGGAAGAAGACGAAGAAGTTGCACAGTGTGAATGTTTTCGTCAGTTTTTTGAAAGATTTTCAAGTTTTCACGATGCTACTGAAAGTGTTTTTAGCGGAGACCAGAAAATCGGGCCTCTTCGGGTGCAACGCTAATGCAACGAAAATTAGCGATTGGTTGATTTGGGTCACGTGATTCGTGAGGGGGCGTGGGCTAGACCTCGAGTAGAAATGGCGTTGCCTGTAATTTGTTTTGTATCGATTCAAATGTTTGCATATCAATAAAATTTTATGGCAAAAAAGTCGTCTTCATTCCCTAGAACAGAACAGTCGCTTCTGGGCCTTTCAGTGAGACGAATCGTACTGGGGTACAAGTCGTGCAGTTTTTTTTCTACATCTCATGCAGTTTAATTACAGTTAAATATTCGCGATAATATAAAAATTGAAGATCGGAATTATTTTTCGCCAGGAGGAAATAGTTGGAAATGTTTCGCTAGCACGCCGCCGTTCCAAAGTTCCAAAGTTTGTCACGAATTTCGACCGTGCTGGACTTGTTCCCCGTTTCCCTTTTTCCTTCCGAATTATCGGACTCGGGATTCCGCGGAGACGATCGAGGAAAAGCGGGCGACGATCCTCGTTAATTGTGTCGGACTTCGCGAAGTGAAAGAGCGGCGTACTTTTGGCCAGGGATAAAAATAAGTTGACAGGAAAGCGTGCCAAGGACGACGGAAAAAAGCGAGCGAACCGGTGGATGATGGGAGGAAAAAACTGGCAGAGAGAGAGAGAGAGAGTTTTCGGCGACGTCTGACGAGAGGCGGGCCCCGGAAAAGGGGAAGATAGGAAGTAAGCGACGAGGAAGGACGAAGACCGGGGTAAACAGAGCTAAGTGAAGTTAACGACGGAGCAAGAAGAGCGGCAAAAATGACCCCGGGAAAATTACCGCACGCGAAACGGTTTAATGTCCAAAAAGACGAGCGACGAGAGGGGCGGGGAGGAGGGGGCAAGCACGCGAGCGAGAGAAGCTACAGCCGCTTAATGACCATCCTGTACATTCGTATCTTTTCTGGATAACTTCTTTCTCTTTCTCTTTTCGCTTGTGTTCTTCCTTCTTATTTCACTCGGGATACCTCCGTAGCCTCCCCTCTCTCTTTCCGACTTTATCTTCCGTTTTTCTCGCCGACTTTCCGTACGATTTCGGTGTGTGTGTGGGTGGGTGGGTGCCGTTGGGACCATTATCTGTAATTGCTTTCCTTAATTCGATGCTCGTTGCTCCGCGTGTGGTATAAAAAGAAAAAGAAAGAAATTCCTTCCAACGCACCGGAGGGAAAGGGTTAACCGGTATTTGACGGAAGAGGAACAACTCACTCGAACAACCGGTTCTCCGGCCGGGGAGAGTTCACCGACCGAAATTCGATTAGAAATTCGAATCCCCTCTTCCTCACCACGTTATTATCCACGTTACCGACGCGCCAAATGAAATATGAAATTCGATTTACCCTCGAAACGTAACGTTCAAGCCGGAGAAGAAAGGTCGTTCGAGCTATTTAAATGCCGCAAGTTCCTGGCTAATGTCTTAATTACGCGCTAATCGACTTTCGAGTTGGCTTGTCGGACTGCCGGTCGTTTCGCCGATCGAGCTCCAACGGAGGGTTGGTAGTTTTAATGGTAAGTAGCCAAGGGCCTGTCTCGTCCCTCTTCTCTCTCTCTCTCTCTCTCCCCCCCTGTTTAATCGAAAGATAATCAAATGCGGTCTAGAGAGAAACGGAGATAGCAGGATGAAGAGATAACGGGAGAAGGAGAGTGAGAGAGAGAGAGAGAGAGAGAACACGTAAGTAATGGTCGTTTGTTCTTGAATGTCGAGAAGTTGATGTACGAGAAGTCGTGGCAGTCGGGTGGTCGCGCGCGCGTTCCATGCTCGCTCGCATCTCCCGCTTGCAAATTGATAGACGCCGCCACGGCCGTAAATCACTTTACTGACAATTGATTTGGTGCCCTCCGTTTTACCTCGTTGTAAACTCCACGCCACGCCGATATTTACGATCGCGCGTGTACACACGACGTCACCCAGTGACTCACTGGCGTGTCCTATCCACGACAAATCTTTTACATTTTTGCGTCATTCTTCCTTCCTCTGTGTGTGTCGACTTTCCTTTTCTCCCGTCGCCTCCTCGCCTCCCCCCTTTTTTCACTTTGCTAGCCATTTTTTTTCTATCAGCTATAGGTCGGGATTTTCAACGCCCGGTCAAAATGAATAAACGACGTCGTCATACACACAGAGACGTTATTTACGAGTTACCTAGTTTTTTTTTTTTTTTTTTGTTTCGTAACGACGACAATGCGGTAGCGTTTGAAAAAAAAAAAAAAATTCGTTTTCGACGTCTGCTGGTAAATATTTTTCCACCAAAAAGCGTCAAAAAAAAAAAAAAAAAAAAAAAAAAAATACAGCTAAAAACGAATTGGTTGAATCGGCCACGGTTAATCGAGAGATATTAATTACGAAGTATTAGAGTCAGCGAGCTTTCAGAAAGTTCGAGTTTGCCAGAGGGAGGCGTGGGCCTGGGATTTCTTGGACTGTAGTCGGCGAGGGGGCCTAAGTAGCGCACGACGCTATACAAGGACACGTAATGGGTGTGGTGCATTCGTCTCGGTGTGTTGTCTCGAGGGTGGCGATTCGTCTTGCTTACTAACCTCGTCGTTGACACCACCCACTAAGGGAACAGCTACCATCCGTTTCAAAGGCTGCGCGGAACCCGCAGGAACCAGGCAGCGACCTTGCTGGCGACCATCCTCGAACGCTTTGTTAATCTCCTTGACGTCGGTGCTGGTCACTATATATCGATCAGGGTCATACCGAACATCGCTTCGTTTCTACATGAACGCGCTTTCTGTTCGATTAAGCTTACGCATGACAGTCCATTTCTCATTCTGTCACATTGCTTATCCCTTTCTTTCCCGACGGCCGGACTTTGTAAGTTTTAAGTCAATTTCTTCGACGCGAGAGAGCGCGTCTAATCCAAGTACCTGTCCCGCGGACGATTATGAACGATTCTTTGCTCCGGTTGTTCGAGTCGACGATGATCGGCTGCGTTTCCATTTAAAACAGAAACGGCGATCGTTCCAAATTACTCTCGAATTCTCGAACTTTCTCAGATTCTTCTGTTATTTTACGCTACTCAGAGAAATCGTATCGGTTAACAATTTTCATAGACAGTCTTTGAATTAGGCTCGAGATCATTGAATCATTAGAATTATTTAGAATTTTCAATTCTATATATACAAGTTTATAGACAAGATCAGAGAGTTTGAACGAAATTTAATTTCAACCTTAATTAATCATTGAAATATTGTGCATGCATGTTAATAATTTACGCACGTTAATAAATAATGCTTTTGTGAGATAAGATACAGTTACAAGAGCGAATGTTTCATTTTGGATTTTTAAATACTTATGAAGCTAGAAAATGAAGTTTTACCGATTTTGTGCAAGATGTATGCCGGAAATGCATACATACTGCAATAAAAGCAAAGAGGGAGGGGATCTCGCGAATTAATAACATCTGCGTGTAATAATAATAAATATGTATACGCATTTAATATTTAAATTACGGTCAAATCCTTTATTACGTTATTGAGATATCGAAAATTCAGGCTGGTTCTAAACTAATAGTAATCGACGCTATCGCTAAATTGTACGCTCTACCAAGGAACCTTTATGTTTCACCATTTTTCACTCATTGTCAGACTCAAGTTGGATAGCTGACCTTGTACCAATATTTTCTAATATTTTTAATATTTCATCTGTTTACTCTCAATCGTCACGCACTTACACCGTGAATGGTTCGTCAACCATTTTTATATGCTAAATATGATTTCGTTTCAAATACTTTTCACCTCGCGTACTAAAGTGTATTTCGCACGAAATGAAATAATAATAATCTCGTTTAAAGGAAAGAGAGGCAAAGGGAGAGACTTTACAACTTACCGGTGCGTTTCTCAGCGTCGCGATAGGTGACCTCGCTGAGAATGACTGGTTGACTACGACCTTTCGCGTTCATCGCGTAGACCGCGACATGAACGCCAGCCTCGACGGACGCCTCCAGTCCGGTGAGAGAGAAACTCGGCTCGTCAGCGTTCGAGACGTTGTAGAGGGGTTGGCTCCTCGACAGGAAATCCACGTCGCCGTGGTACACCTCGAGGATGAATTTTTGCGGAAGCCCTCCATCGTAGCCAGCCACGCATTTCACCTCGACGCTGGTGTAAGTCTGGTTCGCGAGCGTGCAGTTACGAACCGGAAATGGTTTTCCTGAAACGAGAACGTCACCACGGTTAAATGGCACAATTTCGCTTCGTGGCTGAACGACCAACGTCGTTCAAATTCTACGAGCTTATGTCGCCCCATTTCCCTTCTTTTCGATTCGCTCGTCCTGCCTACTAGGTGCTGACTACTCTTCTCTCCCTTTTCGGGGTTATTAACGCGTTCGGAACCGATGACGCGACGTCCGCGTTTGTGTCATTTGGCGTCTGACGCAACTTGTTACTCGATTCTTGAGGTTGGAATTGGAGAACTGGCTCTTTCTATCAACGAGGTCAACAAGGCGTGCATTTTATAACTATTTCAGTTTCAACGTTGAAGGAAAAATGGCTTGGAGGGTTGGACAAATTTTATTTGAAACAAAGATAAAAGTTGAATTTTATATTGTATTAACCGAATTAAGTAATATTTTATTTATATAAAATAATGATATAATCCTACAATAGAGTCAGAATATTACGGGACGTACAGAATACTATTGGAATTGGAAATAAGTAATTAAAATATTACTTTATGTGATAGCCAAATTAATTAAATAATTGCGAGGAAAATCATTTGCCTGTTAACGCAAGATTATTCCGGATGATAAGATTGTTTAAATAATCATATCTCAAATATTTTATTCAAACCTGCACGAGGACGTACACTCAATGGCGATATTTGACGATATTTTAAACTTTCGTCAAAAGAAGATGTTTTCAAAGAATCCTTGAAAAGTAAAGCTAATTAAACTTTCAAGACCATTTTGTGGATTTAGTTGTGAGAAAAATTTTCTCAGCATCTGTAAAGATTTTTAAATTTGCAAAATTTTCAAGGGAGAATGTATCCCCCTCGGATGTAATGATGTAAAAATAATTTTTAGTAGAGGCTGGAAGCTCAGATCGATTTTCCTTCCAAAAGTATAACTGTTATAATATAAAATATCGACAATATTTCTATTCTCACACTCAATGAAAGATTGTCGACTGTTAGCCGAGTTCAAAAGCCACGTAGTCTCGTTTTAAAGCGTACAGTCTTTTCGCCAGTCGTAAATTATCTGTTTTTGCATCGTGCAGCAGGTCGGAGAGCAACGATACTGGCGAATTTTTTCGCGAGTAAATTGGCTGCGGTCACGAGGGTTAATGTTCTGGCGTTGTGAGACAATTATTTCATCGAATGCACGAATACTTTCTACATGTAATCGATTGTACAGTCCATCACGTGTGTATCTATTGAGAAGAAGAAATTGCGTTTAAAGAAGAACAAATAAACTCAGATTTCAAACTTCAACGCGGATTTAATATTATTATTTAATATTAATTCCACCATAAATGGAAAAACTATCGTCAGATGCTACGCGCTTCTTCGCCTACGATTCGGTTCTTTCTGTGTCCCTCCGTTGCCCTTCATCCCGAAAAATCGATCATCACGACAGCGTTAACTTTTAGTTTCCGACAAAGATCTGGAGGGGGGGGGGGGTTGGTTATTTCGTCAGGCAAAAGTTGACGTTCTTTTGGAAGCTTCGGAATATTAAAACGAGCCGGCGCGTGAAATTGCTTCGTAAAGGATTTCAGTCTTGGCTGGCTCTTTAGAACGGTTACGATTGTAAACGGACGGAGGTCCGCAGCTAGTCGCGCGCTCACCCTTTTAACTCGCAATATTCCACGGCTACTTTGTGCGAATTCGTACGCTCCGAGCGAGCTTTTACGAGCTTCCTCAAAACGGTCGGAAGTGGGAAAAAGGCGAGATGCCACCGCGCCGCCGCGGCCGGACCAAGCGTCGCGTCCTACCCCTTACGCGTGCAAGTGGTTATTATCCTGCGTCTTCCAGCCAGAGTACCCCGGAGTACAACCAACGAATCAAACGAACGACGAAAATTATTTCCTCCGCCAGGATGCGACGCATCGTTCGCGCTCTACAATCCTTCGTCGAGATGGAGTCACTGTTGCGTCCGGATCTCGCCGCCTCGCATCGCCAGCAACGTTGCACAACGCTCGCTCGTTCGAATGAAATTTCCGCCCGGCGATCCGCTCCTTCTTTCTCTTTTGTTATCGCACCAGGACTCGTTTGTCGCCCTTTGTCCGGTAATATTTCCTGGATACTTTGTACGCGCCCGACGAAGGTCGGCTCCTACAGGTTGGCTGAAAGCACGCGCGAGACCGTCGTCGGCTCTCTTGGAAATCAAGCTCGCCCCCTTCCTCCCCCCCCCCCTCCCCCTCCCCCTCGAGCTCCGGTTGAAAAATGTTCGCGCGTCTACGAGTGGCAAGGATTTAGTGTACCGGGATAGTAATGGTCACAGAGATGTCCCCCGGCTCTTTTTCTTTCTTTTCGTTCCTCGTTCCCGCCCCGTCTCATCTTCCGCGTCCCGGCGCCGTGATGCAGTTTGTTGCATCCTATGAAAATTCTTTTTCTCTCCCCGGCGCGCCGGTGAAAGCGCAGTTGCGCTCGTGATTCGCCCAGGTTTCTTCGCCTCCTTCCCCATCCCCCCTTTTCTACCCTTCGTTCTCTTTGTTTCTTCCCTCTCTCCCCTTTCTCTCGTTCGAAATAAAATTTCCCTCTTCTTAAACAGACAGCGTAGCTATCAGGAGTCCGAGCAACGAGGAGAAAATAAATATTGTTCGTCTTTCCCGTCGACGCGAGTAAACGGCTCGAGAGAGCGAATCCTTCGGCTCGACTTTATTTCGCTTTGCATCCTATTACCCTTCGTTTCCTTTTTTCTCTCCTTCCCTCCCTCCCTCCCTCCCCCCCTTCTAGGCCAATTTACAGGGGAGGCTGTCTGTTCTTTCGCCTCTCTGGCTAAACGCCCAGCTCGCGGATCTCGTTCGCGTTAATCGCGAAACCACGCGCCTTTTCTTTCGCTTCTTTCTCTCTCTCTCTCTCTCTTGGACGTTTCTCTGAAGATACATTGAATTTTACCAAGGTTTCATCCCCGAGTCCGGGTCTCTCCTCGGCTGTTGTTCGGTTTATTTCCATCCGGTACGTAACGCGTACACACGTGCGGGAAAGACACGCTTTTCTACTTTTTATCGCGAATCGCGATCGAAAATTCCACTCGTTGATATAAATATAGGGATGAAATTGAGTCCGACGTGTGCTTAAAAGTCAAGTTCGATAACTAAGCTTCGTGTCATGGATTTGATTGACAATTCGAAAGCATAAATGTTAAAATTCCAGAAATGAGTTCCAGAATGAGTATCTACTTACGACAGACCTTTGTTTATACGAACCGACTGAGGATCAAATAATTTGTATGATTAGAATTCATACAATGGGGAACAGTCCAATGATTGTTCTATCGGTGATTTGTTGTTCATGTAATAGTTAGGATTGAAATAATTAGATTTAATCAGAAAGAGTTCGATTAATCGGATATTGTCTATAATTTATTATCTACGATAAACGAAGTCGATATAAAGGTCCATATATATATAATTTTCTCTGTCGTCACTGAACCTTCTTCAAATATGTGATCTCACTATAAATGATTGACAACAAAGAAAGAATATTACTGGAAGTGATTTTACCTGTAACCCAGAAAATCGAGCCTCTTCAGGTGCAACGCTAATGCAACGAAAATTAGCGATTGGTTGATTTGGGTCACGTGATTCGCGAGGGGCGTGGGGTAGGAGTGGCGTTGTCGGTACCGAGCGATCACGCCTGTAATTTGTTTTGTATCGATTCAAATATTTGCATATCGATAAAATTTTATGGCGTCCTCATTTCCTAGTCAGAACAGTTGCCTCTAGGCCTTTCAGTGAGACGAATCGTACTGGGGTACAAGTGAAGTTTTTTTATTTATTGAATATTGAGATTTAACATATCTTTATTTTTGACTGTGTTGAACAGCCATGTGCTTCCCAATAGTTTTCTAGGAACGTTCTCTATTGTGTAAATATTCCGATGACATTAATGCTCCGAATTGCATCAATAAAGTGAACACATGGAAGCAGTCTGAAAAAGATTAAAAGAAACGAACCTACTTGCAAAGTACATTCAATCCCATTTCCGTCCATCAATGTCCGAGTCAACTTGAAAGTGTCTATTGTTTCCATTTCCGGAATGTACTCACTAAACGTTCGAAACTGTCTTTCTTACAGTGGAGCGTGCCATTGAAAATACTTATAAAAGGGTCGAACTGCACGACAAACGTACTTTCCACGTATACGAACGGCTATCTGAAAAATGGAAACGGCCGGCGGAATGTTCTTTTCACCGTTTTAAACCCGTTTGTTGCACCTCGCTGCGCCGCGCCGGCAGTCTGTTATTTAATCAACAACAGCCCCGAGGTAATGACGTTCTCGCGTCAGCGATTCTTTTCTTCCGTTTCTCAAATTTAGCTACGTCCATCGGGAAAACAGTTTATTTTTTTCAGATCGAGAGAACAATGCCGAAAACCCGGCCGAATAACAAACTGTGTTTAATAAGAACGTGGACACAATTAGATAAAAGAAATATTGATCCAAAATTTTGCACAGGTCGAAAGTTGCACTTAAAATGTTAAACTGTTGCGTACCTAACCTAAACCTAACCTACACCTAACCTAAACCTAATCTAAATCTAACAGCGTGACGCACGGTGCCAAATGTTTTACAGAATATTTTTTTTCAGTAAAATGGCGTCCACGTTCTTATTAGACATACTGTATAACTTTCCTTGATCCGGAGGTTCTTAGCCTCTTCTCGCGTCGCGGCATCGAATACCTCTCTCAATGTCGACGCAATATCCAATATCAATAACGACAGATTTGAAAATAATTTCGTTTCTCCGAGGGTCGGTTTCCGGGTCGCTGCGGATGAATCAGTCTCTCTCGCCGAAGGTTACGACAACCGATGCTTGGGATTGCAGCGGAATCGAAGGCCGACCGACTAGCCTCGATTTCGTATCAGTCGATCCCGACCATCGGACTGCAGCAACGAGTTTCGAGATATTTCCTTTCCACGACGTGAAGTATCGCGCTGGACGATTGCAGAAATTGTTTCGGCCGAGACGCGTTTTCAATAACGTTCGATTTGTTAAGGGAGAGAAAGAGAGAGAGAGAGAGAGAAGAGAGGGAAAAAAGTATTTCTTTGCAATTTCTCGAGAAGAACAACATTTTAAAAACGTGTACTTGAACAATGAAATGACCAAGTGACGGCAATTAATACCGCTGCGTTCTTCCCGCCATTTTCGATCCGCCTGTTATAATTTTTCAACATTGAAAATTATACGTCGAATGTGAGTGAACGAAATGATAAAGTTCTTATTAGTATGCACGATCTTCCGGTTAAATCTTGAAACATCACAAATTCATTTAACACTAGAACCACCGACGACTAAAGCATAAAATTTCCATCCTCAGAGATTACGTTAAAGTAAAAGAAACAGAAAATCTTTATAAATACAACAGGGTACACAAGCTTTTGTTTCTGTATTTTACGAAGAATCATTCGAGTCTCCCAAAAATATCGAAATGGTCATTTTTGTAGTTCTAGTATCGATATCCTAGCAACGTTAGGAATGTCCGGTAATCTCAATTTTAAAATTACCGAAGAATCAGTATCGAAATACCTCCTTAGAACAGGTTTCCAGCTTGCGATACGCCATCGTGACGTTTTATCCTCCTGGAAATGGGTGCTGGGGCACCGATCTTTTGTCCGTCGGGATGTTTTTTTTTTTTTTTTCAAACAAAACAGAGGAAAAAAATACCAAGGCAGCAGATGATAGAACAAACGGGGAGAAGTAAACGGGATGAAAATGTGCGCGTTACGAGGCAATACAAAGGAGAAAGGATGCCGATTTGTGTGGCGGCGGCGCGCGCGCGCGCGCGTGTATTCGTCAACGTCAATACGTTTTCGGCAGGTCGTCGCGTCAACGTCATTCTCGATCACGCGCGCGCCGAAAAAAAAAAAGAAAAAAAAAGACATCGGAGGCGAGGCCGCGCAGCGCAAAATCCGCTCGTGGATTAATGTCGGTTTACCGCGCGATGATTGGTAGCATCGCATTGTACGCGCGGCGATAATTCCCGAATATCTGTCAGGATTTTGACCTCTCGTCGTCCCTGGCCACGCTGCAACCCTCGGAAAACCGGTCGCCCTTGGAAAATTGCTCGCAGGCTCGACGTACGATGCCAGTTCAAATAAAATGGCTCGCGCGCTGCGTTCTCCTCCGTTATCAATCCGTTTTGCGGGAGAAGTGATCGGTTACGCGTAAACAATTGGACACGTCTGTCGTTAGTTTTCGACATCTCTACTGAGATCAAACGAGGAATATACTTGTTTCATTCGCACTTTCGTATTCAAGTTTCTAGTAATTGGTAGAAATCTCGTGAAATTTATAACAATTTTTTCAGTCTGACTGAAAACACAAATTTCTTAACAATTCACGTAATTAATTAAGGTATCTCAGCAAAATTAATTTTGAGTCGTTGCTCTAATTATTCTATTATTTATTGCTATTAATGGTAGTATTCTATTTTACTATTTTATTTAATTATTCTGTTAACTGTGTATGTTACAACTAAATTCAGAAGATTCGCTGGAATTTTATATTTTATATATTTGCAAGAATTTTGAACCTATCTCAATACTGTATGTATAGTGATTCAATAATTGCAGCCTGCTGCTATTCAATTTCGAAGAAAGGGATGATATCTATACCAAGGGCTGAAGTTTTCAGCACGGTACCAGAACAGCGTATAAATGAATTGATAATCTTGAAACTAGTCGCAAAGAATTAAAGAAAATGGCGCTGCGTGGCAATAATAATAGCAATAAAAAAAGAAAAACATACTACATATGCACATCAAAGAACAATGTTGCTGCGAGATTTCTGTTTCAATAGATTTTATAATCACGCCGCGGGTAATTATTAAATCACCCAGTCCAACACTGTTGGTTGTTTTTCATCTATTAATCGTCGATCATTAATTAAATTAATTTGTTTTCAATCAAACGTCCATCACGCCGGAATACATACCGGAAGAAAACATACAAGCAATAGGTATTACCCGATGATGTTTATCAACGTGTTTATCGTGTGGTAAATTCGCCGATGCGTGCGCGTATAATTCCGCCGGTTAATCGATCGATTACGCTGACGCGTTAGTGTTAATGAATAGCGTTTCGAGCATGCGGCCCGGGCCAATTAATTGATTTTCCCTCCATAGCTTTTTACTCCACGCGAGAGAGAAAAAAAAGAAAGAAAAATATCGGCGGGGGGCACAGCGTAATCGTAACGGTGATATAATGTGGCGTAACCTGTGGCGCGGATAAATAATGGTCCGGTTGCCATAAAAAAGCGAGCGCAAATCGATCGAGGCTCCGGATAAGTGGTCGGTTAACGGTGATACCGAGCGAGCGCTTGATTAACGATCGCTTTCGAACTAATTGGACGGATCTTTAGAGGTGGAACAATCTTGGTTTCGAAAGGGTAAATAATTGAGGCGTTAATAGTCTTGGTGGTGGTCTTCGGAGTGCGGTCCCAAGGGTGGCAAGAATGCCGCGCGCTCTTTGAATAATTTACGCGGGTCAGACTTTCGTCTGCTTGCAGCACAGCGGACGCTTTCTCTCTCTCCACTATTTATTTCCGCGTTTCTCCGTTCTGTTCGATTCACGCGCGACATACATGGAATCTCGAAAAACGCCGCGCAGATTGCCAAATTTCAGCTTGCTGGTTACAATATCGAGTCACCGCGTGTTTCTCTCCCTCCACCCTTTCGTAGGTCGTACACGCAAATGAAATATTCGAGCGCCAGTTGCGTCGATTCTAAACACCGCGGATTCCCCTCTTCTCCGGTGATTTCAAGGATTTTTCTTTTTCCTCCTCTTTTCTAACGATTTTTTTTCATTTGACGCACGTGCGGACAAATGAAAAAAACTTGGTTTATAGAAAATTTCGCCTTAAAAGATTCTAATTTATCCGTGAGATAGAGTAAAAACTTCTTGTTTATAAATATTCTCGAGTTTTTTTCCAAGTTGCAGAACTCGAAGCTTATTTTTAACGACACCATTTGAGACTATTTGAAATTATTACGCTTACGGTGTTAAAGTAATATCATAATGTGATACTTGCAAGCGTTCGAATCCCCATCGATTAAAAAGTTCAAATCTAAACTACTTCTCCGATAAAGGCAAGTTTCTTCTCCAAGTAGAGTAGAAAAGTAGTTCTTTTTATCACTGAAAGTGATTTTAGCGGGGGTAATTCAGAAAATCGGGCCTCTTTAGGTGCAACGTTAATGCAACGAAAATTAGTGATTGGTTGATTTGGGTCACGTGATTCGTGAGGGGGCGTGGGGTAGACCTCGGGTAGGAGTGGCGTTGTCGATAAAATTTTCTGGCAAAAAAGTCGTCTTCATTTCCTAGACGGAACAGCTGCCTCTGGGACGAATCGTACTGGGGTCGTGCCCAGTCTTTTTTTTTCCTCTCGATACCGATCCGGACAACGGTCGCGTGCCTGCCTTTCAAGAGACAGATAGAGCTGTAGAAAGCTTTCGAAATATTTCGCAGGCAGTTGGCCGGCGGAGTGGCCGGATGCCGGTCCTCTGCAAAGTGTCTTATTTACACGGTTTCACGGGTGGACGAGATCGCAGCACGGAAGGTCGTAGTTTAGCAGCGTAAACAGGCTGGTTTCTGACCGTAGAAAGGATTTTAACTCGATTTCCTGACCACTCGAAGACTGGGGGTCGTCGAGTATAGCGCGGCGCTACTGTACTCCCGCTGTACCCGGTGTAACATTTACTGAGATCCCGGTAAATACTTACCGGCGGCTATCAGCTGGAAGAGACACGGTCTCGCCTGTGTACCGACGAAATTGTCCGCCCAGCACGACAGAGTGCCGTAATCCAGCTCTGTGGTCGGCGTGTACCTGAGCACGCTCACGCCGCTCGACTTCTCCATCGAGAATCTGCCCGGCGCTACTTCCAACGTCTCTCCGCTGTTGTTGAATTTCCATCGGAAATTGTGCGCCGGCGGATCGGCCTCCACTTTGCACGCGATGTTCAACGACTCGCCCCTCGATGCTCCAACCACCACGATACGGTCCTCCTTGCACACCGGCGCGACTGAAAAATATTTCCACCACAGTCAGTCCACCACAACAGCCCTGCGTCGAACGTTTCGAATGATCTCGGTGTGATCAAAATCAAACAATTGATCGTAATTGATCAACTTTTGTTTTTCATCTCGTCTCTTATTGTCGAAGCTAAAATAAAAATAGAGTGGAATTTACTTAGCCAGAATTTTTATTTAAGATAAAGTCTACAAGCCTGGAATGTTAAGGGTTCAAATTCGAAGCGCAAATTTCAAGTACACGCACGAAAATTGTCCAAAGACTGTTTGAGGAAATTAAAGAATGGCGATGGAACGTGGGTTTCTCCGAACGTTGGAGATGATTCTAAAATATAACATATAACTTGATATAATGACATTTCTGTTCGAACGTTCATCATTCGATTAAGTATTAAAATCCATTCGAGACGTTGAGCGAATCAAATCGACTAGATTTTACGTAAGGCCACGAGCTATTCTATTATTTTTATGCTTTCTTTATGTTTTTGCTTTTTATTCTTTTTTTCATGCTTTTATTTTTTATTCGTTTTGTTAGTGTTTATAACATGTACCTGTTCGGTGTTAGCTTGTTAGCAAAATGTTAAAAGTTTTTACACATTGTTCGCATTCCTCAAGTGTAGACTAGAAATTCAGAGAATTTACAGCGAGACCCTTAAACTCCATAATGTGTTTTTCAATATATCACGCATTTTTCATGTAAATAATTTAATTACGACTACTTTGAAATAATTCGAAAATTCGCTATATTATTGTTATATCAGTAGTTTAACTTGCTTATTAATTTATTATTAACAAACACTTATTTTTCTACTAAATATTCTATCAAACACTAAATATTATGTACTAAATAATTTTTGCTTTAAGATTTAAAAATAGAATCATCATCCATCAATGGAAACTTGACTTTCACCCAGATATGGGTAACGCGGCGATCAACGGGGTGTGTTAAAAATCACACTGCAACTCGCAATCACAGCCTACTTTTTTCTTTTGGAATTTCGAAAGAAATAGGCACTCGCAAACTCACTTGCAGCATAAATCCAGTCTCAAAATCGCTACCCTTAATATCCTGCTTTTCAATAACCCACCACTGCCTATCACCGCCTGCCGTCGCCTGCATTCTCGACTCACACTAGTCACACGCCCGAGAATCCAATGCCGGGAACATCCACTTTTCGTGACGCTTGCGAAATTTGCGGATATTCCCGCAATTCTGCGACGCGTCACATTCGCATCGGCCGAAACGTTTTCTACGTTTGGGAAAAATTGAAAGGCGCGCGAGAGATAGAGAGAGAAAGAGTGAGTGAGTGAGTGAGAGAGAGAGAGAGAGAGAGGGGGGTGGAAGGGATTCTCGAGGGTGCTCGAACGGGCGTGTGCATTTAGCAAGCAACGATTGGACGCTACCTCGGAATAACCAACCGCGTTGTTGTATGACCTATTATTACGCGTGGCTGTTGGCTATATACGTATACAGGAGACGGGGAAGATCGTTTATACTCGAGTTTTCACCTCGAACATTTTCCAAGCATGCACCGCAGTTTTGTCACCGCAGGGAGCGCTCTCGCTCCTGGATGAAATCGTTTCGCGACTGATGTGAAAAGATTCTCCACCTACAACTTCCGCCACCTTTGCCCCGCGATATACATTTCTTCCAATTTATCTGCCCCTCGTATCTCCGTCTGCGTTCGTCTCCCCTTTCCACTCCGCGGACGTACATCTTATCGTTTGGAGCGAGGCAGAGGGAAAAAGAAGCGAGGATCGTGCTGTTGTTTCAACGCTTAAGTGGACTATCAGGGGTGGCTGTTGCGAATTTGTCCCTGTTTGAATTTACATTGGCAATTGCGCGACGCGTTCACGTCGTTGTTAATTTTTGTTGTTTTGTTGTTTTCAACACGCTGCGGGGGAAGAATTCCGTTTCTGTTGAAACACTAATTTCGTGAAAATTCAAAGTCCAATTGACCATCTTGCTGTTTTATAAATTTGAATAAATATACTATCACGAAAAAACAGCACGACTTGTACCCCAGTACGATTCGTCTCATTGAGAGGCCCAGAAGCAACTGTTCCGACTTTTTTTGCCATAAAATTTTATCGATATGCAAACATTTGAATCGGTACAAAACAAATTACAGGCAAGGCCACTTCTACTCGAGGTCTAGCCCACGCTCCCTCGCGAATCACGTGACCCAAATCAACCAATCGCTAATTTTCGTTGCATCAGCGTTGCACCTGAAGAGGCCCGATTTTCTGGTGTTGCATTTCGTTGCATTAGTAGTGTTGCCCCCCGCTAAAATCACTTTAAAATCAGTGATAAAACTATGTACATAATTTTCGAAGAAAAATGTTCACTCTTCGAACTCTTGCTGTCAAAATCTTCAAGTAAAGACTTGCGTAGAGTATTTTAAAATACAGAGTCAGGAGAAACGTACCACCTTTCCGACAATCACTTTTTCTCGTAATTTGGTAATCTTTTAATTTCTTCGCAACGGCGTAGAATTAAATGTAATTGTATCCTTTGTGCTCGCTAAACAAAAACACCTATAAACTCGCGAAGACGGACCCCTATAAACCGTAGCAAATGAAATTCAACGTTCAAAGGGACTGGATAGCGAGGCTGTTTAATAAAAACGCGTTGTTCAGAACGTTTGAACAATGGGTCACAAAGGGTTAAGGATTAAATTCACTTGGGATTAGCGTACACATCGTGTACAGTGAGAATAAAGAAATGCCAGACGAACGGTATCGTTATGATCGTTATTTGCAAACTAGGATACAGAGAGGGACTAGAGGTTATGTCTCATAGTTGAAAGCTCGATCGTTCAACGAGCGTGATCGTCAGAATTGAAGGGGAGTAGTAAAATAGTGTTTCCGAAAGACAGATGAGACGGCCATGAACAGAAAGGGACAGGATCGTGCTCGGAAAGCAAAGAATATCTTCCGGTGCTTCTGAACGTAAGTTTCGTTTATGAGTCGAGGCAATCTTCGAGATAGCAATTTCCACGTTATAGCGAGCGTGTCCTAGCTTACAGTGTCGAGACGCGGCCCGAATTGATGCATCGACGTTCTGTCATTGTCTGTTAGCAGTAAGTAAAATGTTGCTCGGCGTTAACTTTGATTTTAAACATTTCTGCGCTCCAACGATTCTCTCGTTCGAATTTATCAGATAGGCTTTTTTAAAAGAATTGTCGGAATACGCTGACAAAAAATTTGCACAAACCTTTTGTATTCAGTGTTTCAGAAGTCAAACTTTGCTTTTTTTTAATTTCGTAATTTTGTTACATGAAATAGGGGATTATTCAATTATTAAGGAACGATTAAACATTTAAAGATTAATGCTTGTAATATTATCTTTAATTTATGGTTTCTGAATCATTCATACATGTGCCAATTTTCTATGAACAATGTATTAAAATACTCCAGCTATGTGATTTTTGGCTGGTGTAGAATATACATATAGTGATCCTTTTTACCGAACAATGATACTAAAAGTTAAAGAACGTTCGTTCAATTAATAGAAACAGATCAATTTTTGTCAAAATAGTAACGATTGTTGTTGATATTTATAACTTAAAATAATTGTAATAAAATCGCTCGTCTCGAGTCTCATCCAGCTCTAGATTGACAATTCATTCCATCGTGCTCTCCACCATTTCATTTCTCCACTATTCATCTTCTTCCCAATTTCAATGATAAACCTTCTCTTATTATTTCAACCTGGTTCTCGAGCGGTTCGATCTTTGCCAACGCCGACAGTGCACGCTCTCAAAGCTATCCTTTGGTTGATTATTTGACGCCGGGATAGCATCCAACTCCAGATAATTAACCAAGTGGTTTCCAAAATCATTTCCGCCGACCGCTCGCTTTCGTAGATCCCCTTTAAATTACTACCGCGAATGGTGTGTTCGTCCCGGGCCAATGGTGGGAAATAATAATCTGTATCCACTTGCGAGACCAGCTTCCCTTCGGCAAAACGCTCTGACGAAAATTGGGAGTTGGAAAAATTTCCACATTCGGGAGAGAGAGAGAGAGGAAATCCTGCTCGAGGGAGGGATCGCAGACGGAATTTTTGGCGAGAAGAGAACCTCGAGCTTCTCGACGATGAGAAATTGTAGCGATAAAGATAACGCAAAGGTGTCAACAAAAAAAGATAGGGGGCGGGGGGAGGAGAGACGATAAACGAGAGAACGAGGAGCGACAGGAGGAAGAAGAAGAAGAAAAATGAAAGGAAGTTGCGGGAATAACGAGAATACAGGGGCCGCCCGGTATACCTGGAGGAGGAATTTCAGAAATAAGGGAGAAGAGAAAAGAGAAGCTTAAAGACTCTAAAAAAGTGTCGCGGCAGCGGCAGTTGAAGTAACAAGCTAAAAAAGAAGTCGTAAAAAAAGAAGAACAGGACACCAGGGAAAATGAAGTTTCCGAGAACAGAATTTACAACGTTCTCCGAACGAAACGACTTTGCGTATTTACGATTCCGTGTGACACGTGTCACGGTTGCATGTACACGCAACAGCGATAACTCATATCAACATTTTACGAGCGGCCGTCGAAGAATTAGGATAGCGCAAGTCGAGATTCTTGGGAATTTCGATTTAATCGTAGTAGTGCTTCGCGTACTCTTTTCAGGGTATTGTCTCTCCTCTAAGATTTTTCGTATTCTAAACGGGTCCTGTCAGTAGGTCACACGACGAAAAATAAAAATTCAACAGCGTTGTGTATAATTAAAATTCACTTGATTCTTCACGCAATAACGATCGTGAACTCTGATTCACAAAAATATCGACGTTCTTCCTGCCACTTTTGAAATCATCTTTTGAACGATAATCACAAGGTCGTAGAAGAGGAACGTGTAAAAAGATAAAAAGACCTACGCTCGAAGAAATAAAGAGATAGGTAATAATTTTGCGACGAACTTTTCATTTTCAAGCAGCCAACGACGATATATATCGTTCGCCACTGAAAGGATTAGACAGAATCCACTCGTAAAATTATCGAGGCGACACGGCACGCGCGAATTATACGCGCGTGATAGTGATATTGATAGCGCATCGCGTACAGGCGGTATCCGTATGACTTATCGCCGGTCATTTCGACTGATGAACGAGCCAACGGGCTCTTAACGCGTTTAATTTGTTTCCATTCGTTTCTTAACAGGGGAACACGAATAAATATTTTCTGTCGTTATTTCTCTCCCGATCGCTGCGATCGCCGATCGTTTCTTTTCCACACTTTTTCCTGTTTTTTAATTCCGGAGCGTTTAACGATTTAACGACGGTTTAACGATTCGATGACAAAAGACTCGGCGAAACGAATATTGCCGGAACGAAGGAATCAAATTGCAAATGTGACTGGAAATAAATGTATAAAAGAATATCGGCAAGTAATACGGTTGAAATATATCGTGCATTGGCGTAAAATCGTTGATTAAGGGTGAAAAGCGATCATCTTTATCAAAATCGAACGTACGAAGATGGACAAAAGTGGACTCGATATTATAAAAAAATTGTCGATATGTTAAATTGCTTGAACTTTGTAAAGCAAAATCCAGTTGACCTTATTTTAAAACTATTTTGTCCAAAGAATAAAGATACTTTTGTTGTTGGAAGAAACGGTAGAAGTGTAAATTCTCTCATAGCTAGATCCACTATTAAGTCTCAAAGACCGAGGTCTTTCCTTTCATCGTCAAGCTCTTAAAACTTTCAGTACGATTTTTGAAAATCGGAATTAAACGACGAAAATTTCAAAAGTCCTAACATTTTGCCATTTAATTCTAATATTGAAAGTTATTCAATGAAAGTCTGACTTCTAAGAGATCATTGCACTTCAATCTTCAGTCTTCAATCTTCAAGACTAGAGTAGATTTGATCGTCAGAAAATTTGTTTAACGTCTTTGAAAGAGAACCAACGAGGCCTCGCAGTTCAGAACGAGGTCAGCTGGATTGTTACACGACTTTTCTTTTTTATTATAGTTATAACAGACAATTTTTCATCGAGCGTGCGAAAATGCTTTCGTCCATCTCTGTATGCGTTCGCGCTACACGTACACGAATCGACGCTCTTGTCCACCTCGGTGGAATTAACGTCGCGAGCAGGGGAATCGTAAACATTCGCCGTTATAGTCGAGATTTAACGGCAAGAATTATCGAACGCGACGCCGTGGTGTACACGTTGTTCGAGTAGCGCGAATGGAAATTTAATTACCGTCCACGTCGCGAAAGCATTGCTACGTGGAACGATTTAAGAACCGGCTGCTGCTCTTTGATTTTCTATGGAGCTCGTGCTCGCGCACGCTCTGCCTTTTTCCCAGATTCCGCTTAATTGCGGGCAACGTTGTGACATCTACTTTGAAACGCCTTTCACGAAGCGGGGGGAAAAGAAAAAAAAAAAAAAAAAAAAGAAAAAATATGCTCATTCATCGAGTGGCCCTTTGAACCTGTTCCGCTCCCCTTTTCCGTCGGCGTTTGTCCGTAGCTTTGCCCCGGTGAAAGGAGCCCCGGCAGCTTTATCGGATGATTTGCATCGAATCGTACACGGGCACGAAGTTGTAATTTCTCTTTTCGCCGGATTAATCCGGCTCCACTCGTAAATTTAACTCTTTCTGATACTAACGTGCTCGCATGCAGCCCGAGTATCAGTTTAAGACTGAGAGCTGAAATATTAGTGAAAATAGTAATTATACGGGAAAATATTTTAGAATGGTACGGAGCAGTTTTCAAAGCATTGGAAACGTAATCCCAAAATACTGTGAAATCTACGTAATGTAGATTTACGAAATCATTCGTTGGTTGAAAGTTCTTTCTGAAAAATTAAAATTAAGATATTTACGAGGATACTAATTTTACGATATGAACAAATTCTTTTATTTCATTAAACGGAAAATTTAACATTTTGTCACTGAAAGTGATTTTAGCGGGGGCAACACCAGAAAATCGGGCCTCTTCAGATACAACGCTGATGCAACGAAAATTAGCGATTGGTTGATTTGGGTCACGTGATTCGCGAGGGGGCGTGGGGTAGACCTCGAGTAGGAGTGGCATTGCTTGTAATTTGTTTTGTATCGATTCAAATGCTTGCATATCAACGAAATTTTATGGCAAAAAAGTCGTCTTCATTTCCTAGTCGGAACAGTCGCTTCTGGGCCTTTTAGTGAGACGAATCGTACTGGGGTACAAGTCGTGCAGGTTTTGTTTCATTTGTATTCGCGATAGATTTACTAATGATTGTATTTAAAAAAACTAATAAAACTAATCTGTATATCTGTGGTTTTGATGAAAAATGCAAAAACCCATTATTAAACCAACATTTTTCACACGCTTTCACTTTTGTTGTTATCGTCAGTTTTTATTTAGCAGTGTTTTCTTCTTTTCCTTTTTAGTACGAGTATATATTTCATATAATGTACTTAAATGCATAATTTTGCTGTTTCTGTCGAAATAGTAGTAGTAAAAATTTAATTTTGGTCGTTCTACCTCATTAATTAAGTTAGTTATTGCACAAGCAGAGTGTTGAAGCAAAGATACGAGTTAAAGTGCGTACGAGTGGAATATTGGCAAATTCTATTACTAAATTAACGTGTAAACCCAAGTTTCTCTAAATCGCGACTCCTACGAGCAAACCAACTATATCGAATCACACCGAATCCTCTGTATAATAAAACAAACAATCCTTGAACAATTTTTTGACAATTTAACAATTAACAATTTCGAAAATACTTCAACTTCTCCAATCTCGGTCTAAGCGGATGATTTGAAGTTCATTCAAGCGTTACGGTATTATCGATCAAATCACCAAATCTACGTACACGTATACGTGCGTGTATGACGTTTGGCCGATTAACGCGCGGAAATTTCGATCGAAGTTGACTTAAATCGGCCGCGACCGAAGGAACTCGCCGCGAGTTACCCGTGAATAGCCCAAAGCGAATGTCACTCGCAGGATCGGGCCGATGATGTAATAACCCGGGCTGAACTAAATTCAGATACGAGGTTGACTTCGATTCTCGCGGGGGAACTCCCGCGAGATTGCCGCTTATGCTCGTTTCCTTGCCCTTTACGAGAGGCCGTCTCTCAGCAACCACCGGTTAAATATCGGGCACCGTGTTCCGGCGCATCCATATTCGATGCGGCGAGCCGAAACCTGTGTTTTTACGATTTCTCGCCGATTTTAACGTTTTTTAACTGCGACTCAAGTGGCCGAAAATATCGGATAAATGGAATACCGCGCGAGCATCACGAAACAAACCAGTTACGATTTATTAAGTTGCTCCCGTTTGGTTAACGTGGTGTATACCACGTGAACGCGACACGTCGGTCCAACGAACCAATCCATGTCATATCGACGTCGATAGGTCAGGCGTGCGGCGATACGTCACGCGTGTGTATCGGTACGTGGACCACCGTTGATCGTTTCCGATCCGGTGCACAGGTGTCGAACGAACGATCCCCTTCGACGCCTTGGCGCACGATCGGAGTTGGGGGCGACGTTTGGAGAAGAAATATTTTAAACGCTATTTTCGATCCTCGACGATTCACGATACTTTCCCGTGGAAAAAACTCGGTCCTCGAGTTTATAATTTCCGACGATATTGTTCCGAGAGATGTGTTTACTCTCTTACATGCTTTGTAACGATCGAAGTTTTTATAAAAAGAACAAGAAATTAATGTATACGTTTACCTTAATGTATATGAACCTTGAAATCTCGTCGTTAAAGTAGATTCAGTTTAAGATAGGAAAAATTAGG
Source organism: Melipona beecheii (assembly GCA_032399605.1). Classification (NCBI taxonomy): domain Eukaryota; kingdom Metazoa; phylum Arthropoda; class Insecta; order Hymenoptera; family Apidae; genus Melipona; species Melipona beecheii. The sequence goes on along the minus strand of JAUCMO010000501.1, from coordinate 3,202,182 downwards.
AAACCACTGTAGATTAAATCGCTGATACCACTTTGGAAATATTTTTTCGTAACCAGACGTAAATTACACTCCTGAAACTGTTTTTAAAATTGTGAACACGTCCTTTCTTTGTTTGAACGACGAAACGTGTTCGTAATTCTCTTTTTTGACTCATGATAGTCGAACGAGGTTAGATCAACCGATCGAAAAAGCGCGTCAGCGAGAGAGGGAGGAGAAAAAAGAGAGGAGAACGCGACTCGATCGCGTCCTTTAAATCCATCGCGACATGTTCAATCTGTACGTCGCGGACTCGGGAATAAATGGAAAGTATGCCGTCGCTCGAGGTCGCGCTGCGGTTGGCAGTTTACTTGGCGTAAACCTGGGAATTGGATATCAAAAATGTAGCTGGAACTAAGCACGATTGAAATATTCAGCGCAAGAGTGAGGGAGGAAGGCAGACGGGGTGGGATCAATTCGGTGCTGGCTGGCTGTTTCGGGGTAAACAGACGAAAAGCGAATACAAGTGAATCGTATCCGCGCGAGAACGCGGTGTTTGTGCTCGTCTCTGAATATACCGGCTTCGTTACCGGAACGCCATGGAATATCCTCGATTAAGTCCGCTCGATTAAAATAAAGTGCGCTTCGAGACGGCTCTCTCTCTCTCTCTCTCTCTCTCTCTCCATCTCATCTCGTGACGAGCCGCGGAGATACTCACACTTGACGCGAAAATGAAGAGGCTCGCTCCGTGTTTCGTTCAGGTCATTCGTTGCGGCGCACACATACTTGCCGGCGCTGCTCCTAGTCACGCTCTGAAGCACCAGGCTCTGATTCGACCAGATTATTCTGGCCGACGTGTTGTGCGCCAGTATCTGGTTCTGGAAACAAGAAATTTCGTTTTAAATAGGAAAACAAAACAGCTCTGACTCGCAGCTTGGGACGCGCGTGTTTAAATCGTGTGTTGCGTGTATGTGCGATCGATAAGGATTACGCGACGTCGCGACGCTCGTTTATTTCAACAAACGAAAGAAAATGGCCCTCCCATTGTTTCTGTTTCTTTTGTTCGTTTTCTTTCTGTTTTTTTTTTTTTTTTTTTTTGTTCTTTCAGAAAGGAGAACACTTCTTACAGTGAATAGGCATCTATCTGCATCGGCTTGGCAGCTCCACTTTCGATCCATTTCTTTTCCCGTTCGTGCTCGGACTAACGCCAGATTTCGAATCGCGATCTCGTTTCTCGCTACGTGGTTCGCCCACGTAGCGATAAATTAGAGATAAACATGCACCGAACTGCGCCATCGTGCAAGTCTTCCTCGCGATTGCATTGTCGGTCGCGTTATCGTCTATCAGCACCTTTTTCCACTCGGCGCGAATCGTCTGCGAATTTTTAGGAGCGATTACGTTCTTCAAGGACAGACCGAGCGTTTTTATTGTTATTATTACTATTATTTCATCAAATATGCGAGGTTCAATGCGAGGACAAAGAATATAAATGACGTAATTGACATACCTACATGTAGAATCAAGGGATGCAAGTGACGCTTCGAAATTCAGATGCGTCAGAAAAATTTTACGCAGTCCTCGTGAAAGTTATACTCGATGCATGAGGTGCTGATGTAGCAAAGAGCACGAACACAAATTTCCAACAAAGTTCATCCTTTGATTTGTAAGTTATCGAGAAATATACATAAAGTAATAAATGTTATACGTACAGTGAACATAAAGTTGTAAATACATATAATTGTCACACCTGTATCCCTTTGGCACCGACTAAATTCGTTTTGTGGAAAGAAGCGTGAAACATCATTAATGTTAACGTATTTTTATTACGTTTTATCACATCAATGGTAATGAATTTTATTACGAACGTCAATACTAATTTAAGATGCCATTAAAACCACGTTGAGTTCGTTTTCTCTCGTCGGATTCGTGCAAATCTTCCATCTTAAATCGACGAAGAAAAAAATAGCCCAAGTAGAGGGCAACGCAACAATCCAACAGCTTGTAAATTCACAATGTCCGAAGGAGAAGCTTTAATGAATCAAAGAGATTTCAAGGTTTCCCTTGTTACGAAGTTCGGGTTATTGAGAAAGACGCCGAAGGTATAAAACGGATAAATCCTTTATCATTGCGAGCACGTTATTCGGACGAAAGAGAGTCGAGGATGGAAACGTGCCCCGATAACTTTTACGATCGGGGACGTTGCACACCGGCTCTCGTGTTTGTTACAAATTTATACGTCTCGACGTTGCTTGCGCGTCGCAATCAGGCAAGAAATCAGGAGATGAGAAAGGAGAGAAAAAAAAAAGAAAAGCGGAAAGAAATAAGCAACGTTACCTTTTCTGTTGTTAGTCTACGCGAGCTGCCGTGTCGCTCGCTATACACCGGTGAACGAATAATAACGCGGTATTCTTTAGCGCCCCTGAAATCCTTTGACTTTGTATTCCTTTGTGGGGATTGACAACGAAAGCGACGACGAAAGAGAACGGAAGTCCGCAGCCTGACGGCTTATCAACCGTCGAGAGTAGCTGAGAATGATACAGGCGGTGCACTTAGTTGTCAATCAAACCGGATGAAAAGAGCGCTAGTTTCGTTATCTTTTGTACCGGTTTCCTCTATTGTTCCGGTTAACGAGGAGACAAAACGAACGCATTTGATTCAAGAATTTTTACCTTCTCCCGGCGAGGAAATTAACATGACGAGCGGCGAGCAGAATGACGAAGAAGAAGAAGAAGAAGAAAAGGAAGGAGAAAAAGGCGTCCGACGTGACGCCTGGTCGACGTTGCTGGGAACGAGAACGGTGCGGATAAAGGCGCAATTTTCTCTATGCGACAGAGATTCTTTTGACTGGACGAAACACACTTGTGTCACTCCTCCTACGATCGACAGTGATTTTTAGCTTCTTCTTCATTGTACTGTATGTTTGTTCCCGCAGGGAGGCCACAGGCGTTTATCCCAGGTCTTTGGGGAGTGACGACCCCACGTACCCGAGTTGATCCTACCCAGGTCGAGGTGTGCGACAACTTCATTGGGAAGCAGACTTGTCTGCGAGAGGTACGACCAGTACGGCCTTGATCACTGGCACCGAGGGGGTTGACGCGTGAGATCCGCGGGGGGTTCAATTGGGGTTGAACTCTGTGGGATAGTGGCAAGAGTTTTTACTCGACGAGTGGTAGGATGGTAGGGATTGGGGAGGGATTCAGCCTCCACCAAGGGAGCAAGGAGCTTGCACTCCGAACTGTTTGGTAGTTCCTGAGTTGTAGCAGGAACGCGTTGATCGGTTGATCCCGATCCCGCGTCCACGGGGGCCGTTAACCCGTTGTTAAGTAGTGGACTTATATATATACGTCTTGAACAGAGATTGAATCCACATTTTAATAGACAGATATACATAGATGTTAATATCACAAATTTTATCTCGTGTGATTATGAATATATAACAAGAAAAATTTTATTTAATTAATTTATTAGTTTGTATCGAAACGTGCAACACCTGATTACTCGATAAAAATCTTGTTATTCGAAATATCGATGCAACGTCATCTGTCCAAGTATTTTTTTCGGAAATGACGCGCGTGAAAATGTGATACATGCAGAAATGTATTATATAATTTATTACGAGTAATTATGAGAATTGTTATTTCTTTTTTTCCTTTTATTTCCAAGTCGTGTTTCGTTGGAGCTAGTCGTTCGAACGTGTACGTATCTAAGGGAAAGAGGAGAGTCTATAGTCAGACATGCTCGACCACTCACGCATGTACTGCGTGTGTACTACTTATCTGCATCTTGTAGCGGAGCGAGCGTCTTTTGAAACTACACGATGCCTGGTTTAATTAGGCCAGTTTGCGACTGAGTTTCGTTATATCCTATTTCGTTGTTGTTTGCTCCGCGCGGAACAAAATGAAGAACGAAGCAATCGTAGCACTCTGTTATTGCAGAGCTGTCTGCAAGTTGCAAACGAACTCGATTTCGGCCGTCGTGTGCTGGCCGTATTTTATTTTTCGGATGAAATAAACTTGTTACACAAAACTACTAGTATTATAATCTTTAATTATGATTAATTAAAGTTTCAGCACTCTACATTCCATATTATTAAAAGTGAAGTCTCGCATTGATATTTTCGTTTCTCTGTTAGTTGATTTTTCTTTTCCAATTGTTGTGTTCTACGAATATTGCAAAAACGTTTAAAACATTTATTACTATACCAAATTGTGGATATTTATCCAAACGTAAAAATAGTTTAGGTTTAGTGAATCAACGTCTTTGCGTTATCGTTATAATGAGATACGCGACTGTAGCTTTTTACGATTCTTGATTCGTGACTTTTCATATTATTTTCATCATATTACTTTCACTGTAGCCGACGAAACGGAAACTGACACACTTTTAAGACGAAAAGTCACGCGTATCGACAAAACTTGTGTTATTTATTTATTTTCTTTAGACAGGCGATATTTATTCTTAAATTTTTCTTTCTCTCCTCTTGCTCTCAGTTTCCAAATAACAAGAACGTTTTCAAACGATAAATAAATCGTGCACATCGACAGGACTTCTTTCTCATCTCGCAAAAAAAAAATATTACCGAGTCAAAACTGATTTAAAGAGCGCAGCAGAGTTAACCAAATCGACGAGAATCGACACGCCTAGAACTTTCTCCGCGCTCGTTTCGGTGGATCGCGTTTCAATTAGCCTTGACGGTGAAAGGACGATCGCGAACGGATCGGGGAACGGGGTTTCGCAATCGTCGAACGCGCCAGGTGGAACAGGCAGGGGTTAGAACCAACAAGTAGGTAAAACCGGGACACGGCTTACTAGCCGAGGACCGTGCCAAATGCACCCGCGCCTGTTTAATCGGACGAGAGACGGTCCTTCGATCTCGTTCTTTGTCTTTCGCTCGAGTCCTCCTCTCCCTCGCTTAAATTCCCTATCGTCTTGTGCTGCTCGTCTTTGTTTTTCCCCCTCTCTCTCTTTCTCTCTCCCTTCCCTCCTTCCCCCCTCGTCTTCTTCGATTCACGTTCCTTCTTACACCGGGAGAGAGGACTCCCTTTTCTTTCACCCCCCACTACCAAACGGAGGGAATCCGTTCGCCGAAGATAATTCGAAATCGATTCGAAACGAGGCCATTTGAATCTCGGAGAAGGTGGCGCGGACCGTCAGAACAGATCAAGATTTCTTTCTCCTTCCGTTCCAAGGTTCCTCTTTTTTCTTTCCTCCCTTTCCCTGTTCCTCTTTTCCGCCTCGCCTTGAGCTTGTTCCCCTTTCTTTCCTTCTTTTTTCTTTCTTTCCTCCCTCGTCTTTCGCGCCCCCCCCCCCTTTGGCTTTGTCCAATTGTTTTATAATCTCGGCTCGCGAGAGGAGATTTTCTCGATTTTCTCGGAGACTCGCGTCGATCGTCGGGATAGGTTTTCGCACCATCGTCGACGGACGAGCACTTAATTACGGAACGATCGATCGGACGCGGCGCGGCCTGATTCGTCGATGACGATTTTCGGCGACGAATTAAAAACCGAAACCAAGGGGGGTCCTAAAGTGGAGTTTAATCTGAAAGGGGGGTTTAATCGGACGGAAGATCTTCGAGGACGATCGATAAGCTGGACGAGTCCGTAGGACTGAGAATGTGCAACGTCGACTGCGATCGAGTCGCATCGTAATCTATGCAACTCTGCTCCCGCTGACCCGACGGGCTGTTTCAGAGTCCGGCTAAGGAGCTTTATCTCGTTTAGCATAGGTTAAGCCTCGGTTAAGGCCGGGGGTTTACCTTCGATTTACTAGCCAGTCAAGACTCGTTAAACGTTATACTTCGTTAAGGGGACTAGAAAAATTTATGAGCGATACGAGCGAGCTTTTCTCTTTATGTCCACGTGCGCGCGCGCTTGCGTGTGTGACAGAATGTGTGTATTAGTGGACAGAATTATGAGACACTTTGCACATTTGCGACGTTTCGGACGTTTGAAAGAAGGAAATGGCACACTTGTGCACGTTATACAGAGTGAATCGCCAAGTGACGATCGCGTGGAATTGTTTCATTATTTATGCAGAGATTTAAAAAAGGAGTACAGCGGACGTCTTGCTTATTTACAACGATTTTACAAAAATACGTTTTGAGAAAATGATTGTAAATTAAGAAATGTGTAAAAAAGTTGAGGGTGACGTCGAATGAAAGCTGGACGTTGTTATTATTATTATTAAAAGTCGAGTGCAAAATAATTTAAGGTGATCAGGATTTAAAGTGGCGTACATCCTGTACATAATACATAGTAACAACTTCTACTTATAAATTTTAATGCAAGTTTAATGCTAGGCTTCTCTTCTTATCGCTCGACTCATTACTTTTTGCTTTTGCTAAATTACACACTTACGATATAAATTAAATCGACATAACAATATATTTAATTATACATTCACGTAATTATGATGAGATCGTGGCGCACAAAGTGTGGATTTCTCTCCTTTTTTTTATATACAAAACACACAAACGTGCAAAGTCTTTCGTAGTCTCGCCTATCAGTGTCTTGTCAACGTGTATCATTACCGTAACTTGCCGTAAGTTTTCTTGTTTAGGAAATAATTAGGTCGTTAATTTATAAACTGCCATTACGGAATTCTTCCGTTTATCGCGATACGAAAGACGACAGAAACTTGGAGGTGGTGAAGTTAAAGACAACTACTTGACGTAATTGGAGTACAGTGGAAGCTCACGTTCCAAGATAAGTGAATTCAACTGGCGAGTGTTATTTCATTTAATCGAGCAGAATCTAAAATTTCATTCGAACGAACGAATGGAGTTTACACGAACAAAGTCCCATTGTACACTCGAACTAGCCTGCTTCTGAAATAAACAACAGCGAATGATCGGTGAGAGATTATTCTTCAAAAATTTGATCGAATCAACACGAGTTTTCAATTATCTAACGATCGCTTCAATCGAGGCAATTTATAATGTAGAAGATGTGATTTATATTTCGCTCTGAAACATATCTGAATACACTCGGCAAATGTCGTATGTTAATTAGTACGTTAATTAATTTGGAGTTTTCCACTTTGCAAGAAAACGTCCATTATAATTTATCATAAATTGTCGTTGAAGATCGTTTCATTTATCGTGGGATAAACGATACGCAATGGTGGGAAAACTAGGGGTAAAAGTCAACGACCGTTGTCGATTCTCGGATCGATACATCGATAACCGTCTCGTCCAAGTCGCATATTACGTGCCGTTCCTGCTTTGAGGAAGCATCTGCAAACTCGGACGTTTCTATTCGAGTCCCTGGCTGCTACCTAGGTTCGCTTCCTACTCGTTTTCTCTCCAGCTGGGACCCCCGCGGACCTTCCGACGTTTTCTCTCGTGTTTTCCCTTGTCATTCCACCGCGCCGGGGGAGACCGAACCCCCGAACGAATAGCTACCGTCGCGTCGTTCCGTGTAGCCCAGCCAGTTCGAGAGCTTTCGTTTGTCTTTTATCGTCAGCCAGCCAATTCCAACGAACGTTAGTAGCCTGGCTACTATCGTGCGCCACCCCAGCCAACCGCCCACCCACTCACCCACCCCCGCGTTTCCTTTCGTTTCGCTATTTCTTGTGCGTGCTGTCCTAAGCTAGTTTATATTGCATCACGTCGCTCTAAGCGAAAAGAAGAAAAGAAGAAAAAGGAAAGCGCAATCACGAGTTCTCGGTCTCTTTGCGACTCGTTGCAATTACGAGTTGCCAGGACAAAATTTTGGTTCCAATTGGTGGAAAATTGGGTATTTATGTCCGATCGATATCGGTATAATCAGGGGGTGGGATGATTATTTTGTATATCTCTGTTGATCTGGGAGATGTAAAAAAATTTTGTTAACGGAAATTATTAATTAATAAATAAATAGAGCTTGATATGGCAGTAATCGTTCTTTTTGTGAACGCAGGAGTTTTGGAGATTTCAAGATCACTTTTTTAAATTTTCGACGCATCTCGACGATGATTCTTTATAAAAAGATACATCTTTTATTGCTCTTAAATGTCGAGAGATAATTTAGTCTTAATTCTTGAAATTTTACGTCGTACGAAAGATGAAAAAAAACAGATATTCTTATGTTTAGACTGTCTTTGTCCCTCGTGCATTGATTTTATAAAATTAAAATAATACTTTTTTTTTTTTATAGAGAATGTCGAGCTACATCGAGTAACGAACCAAAGAATATAATACTATTCCAGTATTAAATTTCTATCAAGAATCCTATCCAAGCGAATCCAACGTTAGAATAACGATAATAATAATAATCCTATTCGGCATTTCAGTAACTATAAAAAACCGACGTAGAACAAAGCAATGCGATATTTTTCATTGCAATTATCTTACGTTCGCTCGATTGCATATTACGGTTATCTTCGCTCCAGTCTCGCGATAGTAGCAGAGACTCGAAACTGATATGATATTGATATCGGTTTTACGCCAACAAAGCTACATACCGAAATATCGGCAACCTTTATAAAGATGAAACTGTAATACAAAGATACAAAGATATCTCATCGAAGAGTATTAATAATAGATTAAAATAATAAATTTAAACAGCACGCAAATATTTAATAAATCGATAAATTTCAAAAATTTTGTTTCAATCATGTTTGTTAATCAAAAATTTCACAAGTAAGTCAAAAGCAAAGAAATCTCGACTTTCGAAGCCAAATTAAATGTAACGTCACGCTCGAACAATTTGAAAATTTTTTGTGACTTTTCCTGCAGACGATAGCAAAACAAATTATAAAAAAAAAAAGGAAAAGGACCAAACCCAGATTTTTTTTCTTCGAGAGTCACTTAAAAGAAGATACGGATTGTTTGGCAATTTGAATTTCCTTGAATTCTCGCCGTTTAAATTATAATAATTTATAAAGCGTGGAATGCTTTGACAAAGGCCGGGTGTGTTCCGGTTGTTCCAGCGTTAACAGCTATAGTTGTTCGTGCGTGTCTCTCTTAATAATACGCGTCCTGAAATCACGAGATGCCTCTAGCAGGCAGTTGCGCGTTGCTCTTCCAGCTGCTGGAAAAACAGACAGATTGGGAGGAGGCCAATTTCGAGATTGCGCCCCGTAGCCGGAGATTGGCTAGCTGATGGGCAAAACTCGGATAACGACGCGTCTCGATCGACCGACCGGCGTACCTCGTTTCGCATGCTCTATACAGCATGCATAATGAGTTTGTAAACGCGCGAGCGTTAATTAGAACGCCTTAAGGATCGCGTCGTCAGACTCCGGTTCGCCGTTATTAATTCGATTTTCCTGTACCTACGGTTCCCACGAAAGCGGAGCTCTTCGGGGTCCTTTGATCCCTCGCTCTGCCGGCGAGGATCACCTACGCGTAACGTTTTCCTTCTTCTAATCAGATTTCTCTTCGTAGCAGGTAAACGAGGATCGGGATCCAACTTTCCCCGTTAAATCCATTCTCTCTCGTGTACGTGGGTGTGTCCCATCGACGACCAACTTGTTTAACCCTTTTCTCCAAGTCTCGGTTGCTCTTCTCTCCTCGCCAGAGGGGAGTGTCAAAGGACGTTCGCTCGTTGCGCGAACGTAACAAATTTACATTTTCACGAGACTTTGACGAGACTTTGACGCTAGATCTGGATCGGAATATAGGAACGATCGACGATTGTAATTTTTTCGCAGAGACTTTGAAGGTTCGTTTCTTTGTTAAATTTTGGTTTCCTCTGATACAGATTTCTGTATCGGACGGTTCGATCGTCGGTGGTTCTATTATCCGTGATTACCAATTTCAACACTGGAACTGGATTTTTCGCAGAAATTTGGTAAATTTTTGGATGCATTTTTAGAGAATATCCCGATTTTCACGGTGAGCGCTAAGATGAAAATATAGAATAGTTTTTTTCTCGTGCGACCAGATTACGAATTTTTATGCATTTATAGGAAATCTGCAAGTGCAAATGCACACAGAATGCGCACGTGATAGGCTCCAAAAGTACGAGTGTGGCATTTATTACGGTATTTAGTAAGTGAAAAAAAGCAGTTTTTTGTCGATGTAAAGTAAAACTTCGATACGAATCCGTCGATGGACAATTAAATATAATTAAAATTTACGTAAAATGAGAGAAGTATTCTTCTCATTATCCGTGAGTTTTCGCTTGCGCTCTGCAAGCAAAGATCTAACTGAGAAGTATTCGTTCAAACGAGGATAGAATTTCGCTCGAAGAAGTGAAGTTTTCGACATTAGAGTTCTCCGCGTTAAATAGGGATTAATTTTAGATTACAAATAGAACGAATGATCGACGAAAGTGTCACAGAGTCTAAATTTATTTACAGCGTTATCTTCGGGAAAATTAAATTAAATTGAACGATTCGGCAAGCTCAATTTTTAACGAGTCCAGAGTTAAGAGTTCTCTTAAAATTGACGTTTTACGTACTTACTGTTCGATTATTTGGATTCAGTCTGAAATTACCTCGATTTAAATACTCACTTCAGACAGATTCAGACTGTTCTAGATTGTCCGCTATCGCCAACGAAAATCAGGATATACTTAATTCAATTTCCGTTGAAGTCCGAATTGCGTAGAACAATACGTCAAGCTTTATTTTCTCGAAAGCGACAAAGATAGTCATTTCAAAATCTTAAAATTCTTTCTCTTCGTCGATTTTTTTGCCTCTCGTTATAGAACTCTCGGTTACTCGCGAGAAACTGGCACATTTTGCGCAAATAGGAGAGGAAATAGAAACGTTTCATACGGAACGAAGGGGACTTTGTAAGTCCGAATTGGAGTCGAATTACGAATTTAACCGCGACGCTTTTTTCGTCGGATCCGGTCGCGAATATGGGTTACGGTTAAGCAGGAAAGATCCGATCGGGAGTGGTATCGATATTTTTCGGTAGCTGGAGGAAGAAGAGGTGGCGGGTGGAAGAGGTCAGTAGCCGGCGCGATCCGCTGACAAGAGCCGAGGCGGGCAAGTGTGCTGCGCTGCCGCGGTTTTATGCAACGGGTCTAGCCGCAGGAAGAGACAGTTGGAACGGAGCCCAAAAGCCCGGAGCTTCATTTTGAGAATATTCGGAATCCGGTATAAGGGTGGAATTACTCGTAGCACGTGGTACATACAACCATCCCCGGGCTCGGTACAATGGGCCAACGGCATTGTCTCGCACGTCGCCGTTACATAAAGTAGGTGTTAACCGTCCTTTCGTACACGCTCCCTCTCGTGATATTCCGTACACGCATCCTTTCAAGGTTAGCCGAAGTGGAACCGCGGCTGGAAAATGGAAAACGGATATATCTCGAATGTGCCCCCTCGTCCCCCCCTCGCTTCGCCCAAAGATCGACCGATATCGACTCGCTCGTGCAGCGAGTACGTTTTATCTAACACGTTCGACGACGTTTCTCCAATTATGGTAGAGTCAACGGCAATTAAATTCGTCTAGTAGATGACGTAAGCGCGTTTCATCGTGATTTTTGTGAAAATTCGTGTCGTGAGACGTGTACGCGTCATCCGGGTTATATCAAGTCGTCTTTTCATCATAGCAACCACGAGGATTATGTCGTAGTATCGTATTGTGAGTTTACAGCGTGGTTATTTGTATATTTTTTTTATCTTTGTGTGACGTTAAATTACACGCACGTTATCCGTTTTATTACAGTATACATACCATGGTTGATGCACCATGCGCGCGATATCATATTCCAAGTTTATAGCACAGTTATTTGTATATTTTTTTTATTTTTTACGCGACGTTGAATTTTCGCAATTCTTTTTGTCGGTTGCCATTCAAGAATTCATTGTTCGGTCGAGATATTGGTTAAGACTGTTGGATAGACATTGATGCATTCATGGATGAATAATTCTACATCGTCCAGACGTTCGCTTTATATTGCATCGCGCGAGTCTGGTCGAAATGAAGATTTCTTCGTTTCCGATTTCTCGACACGACGCGCAAAACTTCGCATTCAGTGTCTCTAATGAAATTACACAAATCGAGAGAATCGAATTTATTCGCCGTGCGGTATATCTACACGCGACGTCCACGAAGCGACGCTCCATAAACATCGAGCCGAAAACGCAGATCTGCCATCTTTTGTCGCGCATTTCCAATCTCCGGCAGAACTTGGACCACTTAGATCTCACGCTGTTCTTTCTGTAGCGATGTTACAGTTACTCGTAGCGTCTAGACGAGCGCGATGCTATCGACGACACCCGATTACGAAGGAATTCTTTCGTCGTCGGGGAACAACGCGGAACCGTCGAATATCTGGCTCGTTCAATCTAGCCGCTGAAGCTGTCCCCGATTCCTCCTCGCCTATCCCGCACGATCCGTCGAATTTCTCCTCGCATTTCTATCCTAAAAACCGGGTTCCTCGTTTCTGGTTTCGCGGGTCGATCCGAAAGCTCCGGTTGCTGGAATTCTCCAGTGAGCATTCGAGCGAGGTCGCGATTCCAGGGTTCTTCTTCTTCTGCTACTTCGTCGTCTCCTTCTCTTTCCAGAGGGGAGGGAAAGAAAAAAAAAAAGGAAAAAAGACGAAGCGGTTCAAGTAGGTAGGGAAGAAAAGAGGCTAGAGGCAGGCGTTCATTCCGGTCAGACGGCGCACTGATTCCTTGAAAAATTGCCAACAACTCGTGGTCGTGCTCCCTCCCTCCCTTCCTTCCTTCCTTCCTTCCTTCCTTCCTTCCTTCCTTCCTTCCTTCCTTCCTTCCTTCCTTCCTTCCTTCCTTCCTTCCTTCCTTCCTTCCTTCCTTTCCTTTTTGCCCTTTCTCCACTTTACCCTTGCGCTCGTTATTTCCTCCCGTGCCTAAAGGCTCAGCGATATTCATTTCGTCTTCGCGATTTTTCTTTTCATCCTGGATACGTGCAACCTGGTCATCGATCATTCGCCAGTGGTTTTTACATTGAACGATCTGTACGATGTTTGCTACTATTATTTATGGTTTAACAAACCTGGATCATTTAATCAATACCGTGTCGCATTTATATTTTGTTGAATTTTCTTTTCATAGCTTCGTATTTTTTGTGTATGTTTTATATTATTATTTATTGTTTGACGGAGAGAAAAGTAAAAGAACGTTAGACAAACGCTACGTTACTTTGATTTTTCGTTTCCAATTCGCGCGAAAAATAAGCGGGCTTGTAGTTTCCAGTGCTAGGAATGTTATAGTCTTCATTTTTGTAAAATAACGAGTTTCACTGGGGGGTATAGAAAATAGAACGACACAGGTATTTCAATTTTGCAATTGACAATTTCGACTTGGAAAGAAAAGCCGGAAGGCCCCGTTTGTAGGGGACCAAATAACTGGCCTATATCTATATTTCAGTTGTATAATAATTTAACTAGTACGTAAACTAATTTTTAACTAGTTTAATTTAATTTGTAATTTAGTTTGTAAATTCGTGAAATCCCAAGAATGTTCGCTGGCGATCAGAAAAGTTGAACTCGTCGTTAACAGACGGACAGACTCTGAAATCGGAGATTGTGTTTTCAAGATGAACAGAATGTAGATATAAGAGAAGTTACATCTAGACGACGCTCTCTGTTTCGTCAAAGACTCGAAGTATTGTAAACTCGAATTGCGGTACATGCGCGTGAAAACTCCCGAGTGTCTCGATTGTCCGTCATTTGCGCTCCGTCCATCGTGGGATCGCGATTCGGAAATTCAGTTGTCGTCCTGTTGACGAAGACGCGAGGAAAAAAAGAAGAAAGAAAGAAACCACTCGCAATTGTGTTAAGGAAAGAGCGGAGCTACCTTGGCGATGGCGATTACGCGTTTAAACTTTTTTTCCGCTGCGTTAAAGGAAGCCATTATCGCGGACGTGGATCGTTCCCGGAAAGCGAGGAAGAGGGTGGGAGGGCAGTCTCTTCGAACAGTTGTATTTTCACGAATCGCTCTGTACACGTGCTAATGTGTCGACGAACGAGCCAAGCCGAGCATACTCGAGAGAACCTCTAGCCGAGAGAAGAAACCCGGGGAGCATTGAACGACGGTTTAAAGAGTCGAAGTAGCTGGTACTAGCTGGTCGAATAGGGTTGCACCGTAGCGGCATTTCCGTCCCCCCGTCCTTTCTTCTTTCCCTTCTTCTCTAATTCCTTCTTTCTCTCGGGGAGTTTCTATACGTCTACCATCTACGGCAACACGCGTCGCAGACGTGCCGTGTCACTGCACCGATAAAACGGAATTTATCTTTCTTTGGAAAGAAAGGAGGAAAGTGTTCCTTTCTTTGGGAGAAGTGTCTCAATCGATGGCCACGATTCAATCAAACGCGACGTAGAGATACGTGTGTGTGTGCTACCGTCCGGGATTGAGATACAGAGTCCCGTTTGTGATCTTGCGTCGATCAATTAAAAATTACCCTCTCAAATACGTGTCCTTCTTGGAACTTCTTCGAAAAATATGCGCAAGTTTTCAAGTTATTATTATCTACATATTTGGATTTTAGATGAAGAAAGGGAACTTTGATATTGTTTGAGGAAGTTTGAAATGGTCCCAATAAATTCTTGGTTCCAAAGTTGTATATCCCGTATAGATAGTGTTATATGTAATTTATAATTATAATAGTGAAATATAACAATAGTACATGTATAACATATAATTATAATATTACCAATTATCGAATTATCAACGCACGAATGTGTTTCAAAGTTCTTGTGATACGACAAGTGTAACGATTGAGAACGTTTTAAAATTTTACAGACAGACCCGTGACAGAAACCATACCGATCGATTCGATAAACCGAAACGTAGAAAACATTACAATTGCAACAATTATATTTTACAATTCATCTCGAAACTCGCGATTATTTACGTCACCTCTCAGCAACATATAATAAATTCGTCCTTTGTGCGCGGTGAATAAATGAAACTGCGAATATTGAATCCGCGAGTATGAAGGTTTCGTACCGTGCATTCGAATGCAAAGAATTGAAAGAATTTCTCATTTAAAGAGTTTCTTGAACCGAGCTGAACCGACGCTGCAACTCGCGCCACTGCGAATGGCGCAATTTGTTTCGACGTTTCATCTGCTGACTTTGCTCCAAAGTGTGGCGAGACGCTTTTTACGATACTCGTACGTTCGGTATTTATCACACGCGTGATATCCTCGGGCGAAACTGGCTGAAAGTGCAGTTACTTCCGGAATCGTCTGTCCCTTGATTGAATCGAGTCGTTCCATCTGCCGTTCCATAAAATTTTACGCGGGTCCGTCGCGAGTTTCGTTCGAATCTCGTTTTAACGCGCTCGCCGTGGCGAGCACTCGTAAATTTCGCCGGTTTTCGACGAGAGAGCTTGACCCCGCTTGTTTCCTCGGCGGCGAAGGAGCTTCCTCGACGTCGCGCGGAGAAAAAATGCTCTTTCCCTCAGTCCCTGGGAGCCCTACGGCCCGTGCAACCGCCCCGCCGAAAGATTTGTGGCCAGGATTTCGTAGCTCGTGGCGTCGAGGATTGCCCGGGGGCGAATTTTTCATCGCGATTATATCGGCGGGTATTGTCGTGGTGTTTTCGGTAGAAAAATTGTTACATCGCGCCGACGCGCCGCTCCTTTCCTTCCCCCGTTCGTTTTGTTTCGAAGGCGATTTATCAATGGCAGAGGGAGAAGATCGCGTGCAGAAGCGAGGGCAGAACCGACGAGGGGGGGCTTCGTTAGCTTCGAAGTTCCTCCTGGTATTCCGCGCCAATTTTCTTTGCTTTGGCTCGGCACTCCGCCTTCGAGCCCGAGGTCGTTTCCATCGTTCCCTTTCCTCTTGTTATATGCCGCTCTTGTTGCCTCCCCCCTCCCCCTTCGCCGCCGATCTGATAAAATAGAATTCACGGCTTTGAGTCGCGTTCAATTTCTTCCGAGAGATTTCTTTTCTTTTCTTTTCCTTTTTTTTTTTTTTTTTTTATTTTTCGTCGCGAGCTCGCGTGTCAATGATCGATGAACACGACGAGCGATTCGCGAGCGAAATCGATACGGTGCCGTCGCACCGTCGAGTAGGTGGCGCGACTTTGACGCAAGCGAGGGGGGAGGGGTGGCACATTTGCGACCAGGCGAGGATGATGCATTGCGGGCCCGGGAATGCGGAAGGACACGGAGGAAAAAAGAAGGAACCGTTGGATGCTTTCGCGGCAGCTTTCAGCCAGCCTCTGCGTTCTCCGACCCTCCGTTTCTTTCGTCCCTTTTCTCTCTCTCTCCCTCTCTCCCTCTCTCTCTCTCTGTCGTCTCCTCTCCTGTCGTACCTTTCGACGTCCGGCGTGCCTCGTACAAACGCCGTGAACCCTTTCCGCGTAACGGGAAAGTTCCCTCGTTATCTTTGATTACGTTTTCGATTCTTCTTCGTACCACCGCCGGACAACTTTTCAGCCCCGGACAACCTCCACCCCCCTCAGCCCACGCCCGTCGACTCGAATTCTCCGAGTTGCTCGAAGAATTTTGTAATTTAGTCGATTGTCCGATGTCCCTTTGAGTTTCTTTCCGTCGCAGTCCCGGGGTTCGAGCGTTAAGCGCGACGAAACTATCTTTTTAAGTCTCGAGCATTGTCGGACGTCCACGACGATTTATATATTACGCTGTACAGAAGAACTTCAGGCACTTGATTTTATTCTGCTGTTTCGCGCGATGAGCGGGTAAAATTAGATTTAATCGGATCGAAGATACACGTAGGTTTTAACTTTAATTAACGACTATTAACTGTTATTTCTTTTCAATCGCGCGTTTATCATTAACGTGCAAATGTGACTGAAAAGTTTGAAAATTAATCCTCTCAATGTCACTGTCAATTTTCAATAGCGAGCATATTTACGTAGCAAGCATTTTCGAAAATCGTTCTCGATTTTGGTTTCGTTCCAAATTCATTGCTGATGATTTTCAATGGAAAACGTATCGTCAACAGTCAGCGAAGGTATATAAATTTCAATATATTCTTTAGAAACAGCTTTTGCGCAACAGCTTTTCAATCCGTTCTCCGTTTATGACGAATGATCCAGAAGTTATTCATGCGAGAAACACAATGCCCCGTTGAAAATGTTAAATAATTTAATTCTAAATGGTAATATTAATTTAGATTAAGAGTTGATCCACATCCATGGACAAAGATGCAGAGGCGAGGCTTATTTATTTTTCCAACAGCATCCATTTTTTGACGCTATTGATACCGTCGAAATTGCAAGTTCTTTGACATTATATATTGCCTTCTTCTAATCGTCGTACCACAATTCAACGCGTCAGGCGTCTCGAAATTTACTTCGTTTATCCATTCATTGACGACGACATGTGTCATCGAGTCGTTTTTTCTCGACGAAGGCCGACTTGTTGCACGCGCGACGATCGAAACGACAGAATTCGGTTGACCCGTATGACTGATAATCCGGTCGGGAGTTTCCGAAGAGAAAGCAACTCGGGCAGATGGGAGAAAAAGGCTGTTGTCGCCCTCTTCGAGGTCGAAGGCAACGACTCCGTGCGGAATTCCAGCGCGGCCCGGTTGTTCGATCGCGACGCGCCGGTGAAATTGATTGATGTACGGCCTGTCGAATCCGACGGCAGCCTATTTCCGGCTCGCAACCCCTTGCCCGATTCCTTCCAGCCAGTTCTCCGCATTAAGTCCCCCGGACTTGTCGGATTGAATCTCGCGCCGGTGGAAAATGCACTCGACCGATTCATTGCGAGAAAGCCCATTACCCTCGCGTTCCGTACGCGACCGATCGGTGTACAGTAAGAATAACGTCCGTTTGAAAGTCAAATAACGACGCGACCGTGCGCGAAATTTAAAGAACCGACCGGAAAGGCTCCGCTTTGGAATCGCTCCGTCGCGATCATCGAACGACGATTGGAAACGGGAATCGGCGCCGATTTTTAGCGGCGGTTCGCATCGACGATAAAGCGGCAAAATGAATTTCGGAGGGGAAACGTTCGAACATTGAAATTTTCGTGCTAACTAATTCACTCAACGTGCACGTGCGTAGATGCGAGCGTGCGTACGTATGCGTGCGTGCATGCATGTATGTACACGTACAGAGTGTTCGCTGTCTGTATCAGTTTCCAGCGATTTTTCTCGCAAGTGGGTACGTTTCGGAGGAAAATGGAGGAGCAGGGTGTTTCAGTGCCTTTTTCTAGGCGGCGCGATCACGCGTTTCAATTTCAACATTCGCAATGTCGAGGGTGACCCGCTGTTTAAAACGACGACGTAGTTTCTTCACGACGGAGTTTCGAAAAATTGCTGCTGTACAATTGTACAATCGTATAATCTGCGAAATAAACGATTTCCTCGTCTTTTATACAGCAGATTTCACTTTAGTCTTTTTTTTTTTACAAAGAATATCGAGCTGCATCGATCGACGGATACGTCATTCCATTTCAAAAATAGAAGATCACCTTTGTTTCTTGAGCAATATTTAAAATACGAGAAATTGAAGTACGTCACCATGTTGAGTATAAAAAAATATTAAAACTTTTTCCTCCTTCACTTTTTTTTTTCGAAAACACCATTTACGAAGAAAAACACTGGGAACACTAGTAGCGCGAACAGTCTGTATTTTTTATTCGCTTACGGAGAGCGAATATGACGGCCAAAAGAATGTTTAAAGAGAAAAAGAGTCGTAATAATTTTACAAGATTGAATTACAATTGACGAAAAAAATGCACGCACGAGAAGAACGTTCGATAGTAATTTTATTTGTATCAATTTCATGTTTTCCGTCGTATATAAATTATTAAAGAGATTGATCATAAAACAATGATGATTCGACCGCCATGATAAATTCAATTATTTTTAATTATTTAATGAATGATTTTTCAGACGCGTCGCACGGGTTCTGTATGTTTCGTGCGTATCGATTCGCCAACGATACGTTCCGTTCAAAGCGATTACATTTTATTACGAGAACATATAAAATAAATATCATCGACAAAGACTGTTAAATTAAAAATAGCTAGACAATATTGCAAAATGAAGAAAAATGCGCTGTCGTTGTGCTTTTATCGCAATACGATATTTTTAAAAAAATTTGAACATTCTGTTTTATAGCTGAAACATAAATTTGGCGGTAAAGTAAACGTGTTATCTTTCAGGAGGAGCACGCTTGGATTATTAAATTCCGTTTGATCGTTCGTTCTAATTAGCTTAATTTAATATTAATTTCTTACTTCCCGATCCTCAGCTTTACGATTTCGCACGTATGTTAATTTTTATTTTCGTTCATTTTTCTGCCCCCCGTAATTTTTGTCACGTGCATTATTCGTCTTTGCGTCAAAGAGTTTTTTCATTCCGTACAAATAAACGAATTAAAATTCTGCCAGCGGTCGACGAGTTGCGGCAACAATTTTGTGGATGATGTCGTTTGGACGCACTGTCGCACGAGAAAGTACGTGGACATTTTATCAAGTGGGCATGTATCAAGCCAATTCTTAATTAAACGTACTCGTAATCTATTTCAAATTGAAAATGAGACCTTAAATGGCAAAATTTTGTCTTATTTTCACGCGTCAAATTATTATTTACCTCCGTCAAGCCAAGAATTACGAAATTGCCGATATATAATGATAATTCGTAATACGTAAATTGCACGTAAAATCACTCTCTACTCAATTCTATCGCCATTTCTACGTGTATCGCAGATTCCACATACTTATCAACTATCGCGTACTTCCACTCACAGGCAAACTCAAACGATTCGTCCAAATTAATTCCCCCAGTTCCGCGAGTTCTTTAGATTCTGAAACGTTCTAACAGGATTACAAAGGAGAGCCCATAGTCACGTTGCGCAGAAAATTCGATCACACTCGCACGGGCACGTTCACGTAGCTCTCGCGCAACTGGAATTCAAAGTCGCGGGACTTTCTCCCCCTTATTGACTTTGTCGTCTTCGTGTCGGCGAATTGGCGAGTTTTCGAAGGGAATAGCGGAGAAGTAGCGCCGATATATCGGCGACGGTGTCGAGATTATCGAGAGAGCCACTCCGAGCCGAAAAAACTGTTTGATCTCTCACCCTCCCTTTTCGTATTTAGGCGGACCAAGGGGGGACGTTAATAGGGTACTTCCGGTTGTCTAGTCGGTCGATCCACTTTGTCAGGAAAAATCTTTCAGCGGCCGATTGGCTCGTCGATACTCTTGGCCTAACTGCGGAACGTCTCTATTGTCCCGGTGAATGGTACAGCCAGCCTAATCACTGTACCCCATTATAGCGGAAGTATATCTCTGCCTTCGTCGTTTCTTCTTCTTCTTTTTCTTTTCTGTTGCCCCGTGTAATCCTCCCTTTGCTTTTCACCGATATTCCGCCCAACGTCCCCGTCTATCGATGGCCGCGTTGCTCTTCCTTCGTCTTTACGATCGCCATTCAAAAGGTTACCGCCGCCAGGGGCGGCACTGGCTCCGAGGGTTTTTTTAAGACCGGCCAGGTCTTCGGAATACTGGTAGCTCGATTGCTGCCCCGGTGGCTTGATTGGCAGATGGAACGTGCCGACGAGCTGTTGTAATTCCTAGGCAAACCCTTCTAATCGACCGAAGTGGACCGTCTGTGTCGAAAGGGGAGCCCGAGCGCGTGGCTTTGGTTAGCCGATCGATCTATCAACCAGCTGGATTCCGGGACATCGATCGCGCTTAACAGTCATAACTGGAAAATTACGTATTCGTGTGTTCGCGAATGTTACACATATTTACTGCTTCAGCATTCAGTAATTCGGTAATTATCAGTGCAATGGTCCGTAGGGGGGGCGAAGGAATCGAACGTTTCGTTCGTCGAAGAAAATTTTGAACAAAGAATTGTCCAAGAAATAGCATCAATTTGTCAAATTCTGTCTCTATTCTGTAGCCGATAGTGGAAAATTTCGAATTTCTTAATTTACGCAGATTCTGAAAGTGACGATCGTTGGAAAACAACAGATTAATCACGAATGGAGTACGAAATATTCTTCTTATTGTCATTGTCATAATCAGAATTTTATTGGATTTGTAGCGGCCCTACGATTCCTCGACTACGAGTTTCGAACACTCGACTAGCACAAACCGCAAGTGGCTGCGCGCCTAGCGTCGAGGTCCTACCGATCTCCGATGTTAAGCAGAGAAGCACGTGGAACCCCGCTAGGAGGGGTGTCGGTCCAGTTTACAACAACAAGCGTCTGGGGTAAGGAGTCGCTGCCATCAGCCCCACTGAATGAAGTCTAGGCAGTGACTCCGAGACGAAACGCAATCGCCTTTCTTCTCACTTCCTTTCAACACTTTCTCTCCTTACCATTCGTCCTTTCCCAGCAGCATCCAGAGCCCTTAAAATCCTATTACAGTTCCTTCAGCTTTACCGTATTCCAATTTTGTCTATTGCAATTTTAGGGTATCTGTAAAGAATTTTTAAAGACCCAGGCTGGGCCCGGCACCCTCCTAGCGGGGTTCCGCATGCTGCTTGCTTAACATCGGAGATCGGTAGGACCTCGACGCTAGGCGCGCAGCCACTTGCGGCTTGTGCTGTAGTCGAGTGTTCGAAACTCGTAGTCGAGGAATCGTAGGGCCGCTACACAATTTATAAATAGACAAAATCATAAATCTCAGAAATGGTTTCATTTCAACCGATAGATCAATCAAAATCCTCTTCTCTTTCCGCTTCCAACGTTTGAAAACAGAAAGTTGTACGAGTTGGACTTTGGTGACTAACCTAAAAATTTGTCGCGACAAATTGGCAGGAACGATCGTGCGAGCGTTCAAGAATCGGGAGACTGACGAAAGTTTGCGGGAGGATTCGGCTTCGATTCTCTCCCGCGAGAGTAGTAGTGTGATCCAGAGCGCGTGCGAGTTTGTTCTTTAGTTCTCGAACTCGTTTGCGAGTCGAAGTTCACGAGGAAAAAAAGGTGTCGTCGCCTCGGTTAAGTGGAAAACCCGGCGTCCCTCGCAGGAAGGGAGGAAAGCTCGTGGAAGTGCGAAAATGGCCGAAGATACGGGCGGCTTCTTTCACGCTACGTCTTTCGCCGCAGTTGCTCGTCTATTTTTTCTTGTTCGCGTTAATCCAACCTCTCGCCGTTCCCTCGTTCGCCTCGTCCTTCACGTTCACGCCCAGAGATCTTCCTGGATACGCGTCGCAGTTGAGGGAGAATGCCGTAACGCGAGACATGTTAACGGTGGCCTGGTAGCATCTGCTACAGAGCATAAGAGATTTCCGGCGAAATTGCATCTTAAAAATATGATTTGACTTCATTTTAGCACGACTACCGTAACCCTGGCTTTGCCCGCCACCTATCGTCGCGTCCCCTCCCCCCCTGATCCCGGTTAACGGCCATCACTATGTCACGAGATCGCGCATTTTCTCCCCGGTTGCTCGTTGCTTTGAGACGAGTCGGAGTATGTTTACTATCTACAAAGGCGGATGAAAACGCACGCGCGCTCGATACAAACTGTTATAATTTCGCGAAAGAAGATTATACAATAATCCAGTTGATCTCTAAAGCGTGGAGCTTTCACTTTGACAGCGTTAAGCTTGTTTTTTGTTTTTTTTTCGAAGATACAGTAGATTGAAATTTTTATACTTTTGTTTCATTTTGATGAAACAAAAAAAAAAAAAAAAAAAACGTCTCGAAAAAATTATTTGCGATCTTGAAGACTGAAAGTCCTCCCTCGAAGCTTTCTCTGTAATTTCTCTTTCACCGTTACTTTTGTTACTTCACTACTTCGAGTGTTCGAGGTTGAACGACAGATTCAAACAATAACTCTAATATTTCGTTGTTTCTATTTGTTCGGAGCGGCAGAGAAGGATTATCGTGGCTAGTTACTTCCACTGAAAGTCTCGGAACTAATATTACTACGCTCGTCGTAATAAATAGGTCGTTTTGCGAAGCAAAAAGTTCCGAGTTATGTAACGTTATGAACGAAAACTCGAAACTTCGATAGAACAAGAAGTGAAAGTTGCTCGTGACGGTAATACGAGCGTTCGAGAAGAAGAGATAACCTAGATTGGAAAATACACGCGTGAAAAACAAAGAAATTAATTAATCATCAACGATCGACTGCAGATTTCAATCGTAATAATTGTGACATTATTTTACAATGGTCAAAATATATTGAAAATTTATTAATATTGATTAACACATTCAATTAATGTTGATTAATACGTAATACAAAGAAAAGTGCAGATGAAATTACAGAAAGATATAGACGTTGAAACTCAACAGGCAACATAATCCGATAGTTTCGTTCATGTACGGAAATAATTTATATTCTTAATTGAACGATTGTGGAAAGTTCGTTCAATATTTTTCGCCATCCAGGCGGATGGTTTTCGTTAATTTTCCGCTGTGTTTTGCTTTCGTACGTATAAAACAACGTTGCCGTTTTATCGCCGAGCAGCACGAGCGTATCGTTCGCGGGCAAGTAGTACGATTGTCTGTTTCGTCAGACGCAAACTAGCCGCTTAGTCGCTGCTAAAAGTCATGTCTCTTGTAAACTGTCTCGTATAAATCTCCGCGTCTCTCCAACACGGATTTCGTCGCGAGCTTAAATTTTTAATTCTCAAGCAGGATCACAGTTTTTTACTTGGTATTTTGTATTCTCTCCCTGACGCAGGCTTTAGCGATCAAATTTAATCGAGTAAAAAATCAAATCCGACGTCAATTAACGCGAAGACTAGTTTATGAGGTTTAACGATACGCGATAGAAGTTAATTCGATTGGGTCGAGTAATCAAGGTTCGTTCGAGTGTTGTCACTTGTCGTACAA
The DNA here is from genome assembly GCA_032399605.1 of Melipona beecheii. NCBI lineage: Eukaryota > Metazoa > Arthropoda > Insecta > Hymenoptera > Apidae > Melipona > Melipona beecheii. The sequence continues at coordinate 3,178,590 of JAUCMO010000501.1, read as the reverse complement.
AATTCGTGTATGTAACGTAATATAAACTATAAACTGTGTAACAAATATTACGTAATAAATGTACGGTAATAAAATATCCCTCTGCGAATATACGCAGATAGGTATTTTATCTTTCACGAGACACTCTTTTTTGTTTCGCGTCGTTCTTTGAAATGCGCACGCCGAGTACGAACGAACTTATTGCCCAATGTTTGTGAAAAGAAAATCCTCAACGACGTCTCGTCGCTGGTATCGGTGCGAAATCTCAACTCTGCAGAGTCGTCTTTTGACCGAGGAGAAGAAACAATGAAAAAAATCACGTTTCCGCGATTACTCTTTGAGCGCCGCGTTTTCCCCCTCGCTTCGGTAAAAATTACCGAGAGCCTCGCAGCACAATGTTGTAACAAAGACAACGAGTAACGGTGAAATTCTATTCTTCGCTAAGCTCGTTCCCTTTTGAATTAATGCAGCGACGCGACGACGACGACGACGACGACGACGACGACGACGACGACGACGCTTTGAGAAAGAAAGAAAAACGTAGAAACTTGCTCTACCTTGTTCAGGGTAACAAATGTAATTTCGCCTATAACGGCGAAAGGAGAGCAAGAAGGAGAACGTTGAAAGTCTTTTATCGCTTCTCGCCCATAAATCCGCGAGATGATCGGCTTTCACCGTGGCGTGTTTCGCGTCCCTTGCCGCGGCCACGGTGTAGTGCTTCGGCTCTTCCGCGCTCTTTTCCACTCTACGGCCGTTCTACTACGGCGTTGTACTAGATCGAGCCTGTCGAACGATCTCATATATTATGCAAATAAAGGATTCAAAGTTTTACCCGAGCAGAATATACGAGCCATTATATGGGATAAGACGTGGCTGGGGCTGCCGCGAGAGGGTGAAACGTGCCCTCGCTCGCGACCGCGGAGAGCCTCTTTACGCTCGCGGGCGGACGTTGTCGCGTAAATTACCTGTAACGTTGCTCGCTTGTAAATTTAGGGACGCACGCCCACGCGCCTTTTTGTCCACCGGAGATTTTTTTCCTCCTATTGTGGCTCGCCTAAGTGTACGAGGATTTTTCCTACCGCGCCGCGCTGCGGGGTGTTTCTACGTTACGAGATATACCCGGACTTTTAACGGCGCCGTAACAGCGTAGCACGAACTGTTTCAAAGACTGAAATGCAATTTTGTTGAAAAAAAAAAAAAAAAAAAAAAAACGAAGAGGAATCATTACGAATTGTAATTATAATGTTACGCTGAATAGTCTGTCGACTACTGAACTGCGGATTTTTATGCATTTATGGCAAATTGTACTTCCAACTGTTGTCGTTGCATCGAAACAATTTAATAGATTTAAAAATGCGAAATAAAGTCGAATGTTGTGAATTTTCAATCACCGACTGTTGTATAAAAAGAATGATTCTCGAAATCGTCAGTTTAGCAGTAATTGTTCAATGCGATTTGACGCACTCAGTACGCGAAAACATAGAATATATCGAAATATCCGACAAAATATCCAGTAGAGCGAGTTAATTTCTAGACCGCAATTTCCTCAATTGCCCTATATCGCGAATATATGAAATTGCATAAACATCCGCAGCCTGTCGATTGCACTGATGATCAATCATACGCACGTCGTGTATCCATGTCAATTTCGACCAGGGAGGATTGGCCCTGATGTGACACTCGAAATAGACGTCGTCGCCCTCCTTGATGTCCTCCGGACTGAGCGTCGATCCAAGGTTCAGTGACACGATCGGTGGATCTGCAATCAGACGTCGATCGAGGCAATTACGTACCATTAACGACGACGAAAAAGAAGAAGAAAAAAAGGGAGGGAAAAAACGAAGAACAGATCGCGACTCGGACAGAATTATCGAAAGCAGAGAAAAAGCTCGATACACGGCGAAACGTTTCGTGCGAGGATGAAGTTAATAATCGGGAACGATTCTCTCCGATAATGGATAACAGGGCCTGCGGGTATCTCGTTGTCGGGCTTTTTACGATTTCTTTTTTTTTCCCGTAAAGAGGGAATACGGTGAAAGGCTTAGATACGTTCTATCGCGACTGTAGGCTCCATCCTCGTAGAATTTCATCAACCTGATATCAGCTTAAGGCGCTCTTTCTCTCTTTCTCTCTCTCGGTTACGTTTTAACCACACTGTGCAGGTAACCTGTCCGCGTTTCCGATACGAAATATTTTTGTCCTTTCTCGAGCTCGGATTCACGAGTCCCGCCCCCCCCCCAACCGCGAAGCTCCTCTGCTTCAGTGATATACGACCGTCTCGATGTCAAGGGATTATTTTAATCCGAAATACTCGCCACGTACGTTCTTGCTCGAAAGTCTCGGGAGTTGGTATTTTATTTGAAAATTTTTAATTGGTACCGTTAAGAGTCACGAAACGTTTAGGGATAAATTTTGAATTCACTGTCTCTGTTGCAGTAGGAAGTAACTCGAAGTAAGATCGAGTATTAGAAGGTTGGATAGTGAAGATATTTATTTATAAGCAGATTTTGATGCGTTTATGTAAAGTTGAAACATTTAAACATACGCAAAGAATCACACGTAAAGTGCAAAAGGGCTAGATAAATATTTTTCGAAAATAGATTATAGTTGGTTACACGTGTGTGAAGATTTGGTGACCAGGCTAGCTGCTCAATTTCGATATCACGCTAGATCATAATCTCGACTACGACGGCATACGAGAGCGAATTTTTATGCAAATTTTGTGCAATAAAGATTCGTTTTATGTATCAAAGATCATAAAGGAAATGTTCTACTTTCGATACATTTTATGCGCTTTTGTATTTTATATACGCGTCCTATATATTTTTGCATTAAACTTCGTAAATATTATTATATTATAAAAACGCGCAGTATACTTACAAGTTTCTAACTTCTATATGGTGTTCAGTAGATAATAAAATTTTTGAAATTTATGTGCATTTTGTAATACTATTGTATTATTATTATTACTATATTTACTTGATTATTTAATACTTGATTGGTATCATTGGATATTGGAGATTACAATAATACGTAATATTAAATTACTTAATTTCAAAATTTTCAATTCAATTTCATTTCATCGCTAACCTCTCTAAATAAAAAATACACGGTAAATTTTTGGCAATCTACTTTAACTCTTTGCGGTCCAAACTATTTTTTCCAATTATTTTTCTTTTTTTTCGGCAATTTGAAAATATCGAGTGTGACTCAACGTGAGAGTTTCTCCGATAAAAATTAATGTCGAGTCACACTCGACAATGGAGTGTAAAGGGTTAAATCAATTAATTAATATCTTATATAACATCATACATTCTTGCAATTGTGGAAACAACTTTTGCTCCACGGTGTATTTCAAGGGAGGAAAAACCTCCGTGCGTTCGCCTAATTTTCTCGCACGTTGGAGAAAACCATCGCTGTCTCTCTACGATTGTCTTCGTGCTTGACCTCGGACGGAAGTCCCGTCTCGAGACGGGCGATCCCTTTCCGGGTCGGCGGGGTAACGTCCTCGGAAAAATTCCGGCATTTTCTTTGTTGCCGTTTGTATCGCTCGTTTACTGTCTTCATTAGTTTAATCATAGCTCTTAGCTCGCCTCCTCGCCGGCGAAGTTTATTCTTCGGGCGTTCTCGTAGGATTTTATCGCGCGCCACGATAAATTTCACCCCACCTCCCACCCCTCATCTTCCGGTGGCTCTTCCCCGGCAAGCTCGGATGTGCACCGGTGTGTACCATTCTTTCGAGATAGTATTAATTAGCTCGATCGCGTCTTCCCTCCAGAGCTCGACGCCGGCCACTTTTTTTTAAACTCCCTCGAAGCGTTGGTCGTCGCGGCGCGTCTCCCGTCGTTTCGCCGCTGGTCCCTTGTTCTTTCCACCCTTCCCCGGAATCCTCATCCCCGGGATTGCAATAAATTCCACCCACTGTTCCGCCCCACTGTTCATTTTCTTCCTCGTTTCTCGCGGATCGACGCAGCTCTCGCTCGCGTGTACAGACCGAACGTAGGGAAGGCACGAAGCACGAAAAAAACCCGGAGACTCCCAAGGTAATGCGTAATTTCAACGACGCTGCTCTCCCGACGGTCAACGTAATTGGATACACGACGCGACGTTATTTCTTTCGCTCCTGCCCTTTTTTCATTCCTTCGTGTTGATACGCGCGCGCTTCAGGGTACGTACGTACGTACGTACGTACGTGTGTGCGCGGTAGCTTCGTGGAACAATGTTTGACTGAAGGGTTTGGTCACTGCGAAGAGTAGGGTTCTTACTGTTGCTCGGATCTCTACGAGTACCCGAGCGCTTGAGCACTTGGGCACACACACACACACACGCTTGAAATCCGAAGTATCAGAGCACGGAATCTGAATGCTCGGATATTTATTCAGTTTAAACGCGATGAGCTTTCTCTCTCTCTCTCTCTCTCCAGCCGAATTTATTAGCCGTGAATTCTGTATCAGTATGTTCTAAATGTTTTGAACGTTAAAAATGTTCCAATGACGGAAGACGAGTCTGTGGAACTCGTGACTCTTTAGAAATTGACATTTATCTTGGAAATCTTGGAGGTATTTCTACAGAAAGGAAATTACGTATTAAACATAAAATGTATTAAATTGTATCAATTATATGATAATTTAATTTAACTAAAATTCCACTGTGTTAATATTCCTCTATCGAAAGTCGTACTCCCTGATTCATATTTGAGCAATCGCGAAAGAAATCTACTCGCGTCGATATAATTTCCCGACGAATCGATCATTTCTCGGAGACGATCTGTCTGTGAATTTATTAATTTGTCTCTTTCTTTCGTACCACCTGTATACTCTGTACGCTGTCTCTTCTCTGCTCGTCTTAGTTACTCTCAATCAATAAATAAAATAAATACATACTCCGAAACTGAAGTTCGCATTATAACGAGTTGATAACGAGGAGCGAGAGTTGAACGGCTCCGTTGAAAATAAACGAGCGAAAAACCCACGTAGCAATGACGAGCAATCAGCGCTCCCCCGTGTTAGCCACTTACTTGCAAAGTTTCCAAATAATTAATTGCAAAAAGTTGCACGGCTTCCAACAGACTCCAACACAGGCTCCCGTTTCCAATCGAAGGGATCTTCGAGAATCTTAACCGGATCTTAACCAGATCCTAACAAGTGTAAAGCTGCGAAGTTCCAGGACATTGGAATTTCCGCGAGGAACTGCATTTACGTTGGATTTATCTCCCCCGGAGGCGTAACAAGTGTATTTCAAGTTACTCCCTACCGATTCGTTTTAGATCTGTCGTTGTCCGATACAAGCAGATCTGTGTGACGAGTTTCTCTCTCTCTCTCTCTCTCTCTCTCTCTCTCTAGTGAAGCGAGCTAGTTATCGGTCCGTGCGGTGTCGCTTCGCGCAGCAAGTGTATCCGATGTAATACAAATAAAAAAATAATCTCGTGAAAACGAATTCGCGGTCGTACGATTCCATCTAGGATCGTTTGGCCTTTACGTGACGAACGAATTTGTCTGACGGCGGAGATGAAATGGATGTAACTCTACTGACCGCGTTCAATGTTTCTTACTATTATATATTTTTTCAGTTACGGTTGCTAAACATCGAAATTTCAAAAACGAAATGGAGATTAATAAACGGAAGGAAGTCATTTCTTTTTTTAATGTTCGATATTTTGGTTATTTTGATCATTCGTCCACTTGATCAGTCAGCTTTTTACCAAGTATACAAAATTTAATTTAGACAGAAGCTGATGATGAATATCGATGACTTGGAGAAACAGGCTTTTTATTACGCTTAATAGACAAGAAGAAAATTATCTACGATCAACTTTGCATTTGCAGAAATTAAATTTTACAGTGTTCATATTATTTATACATTTGATGAAGAGTCATTCGAATTTCTAAAAGTTCATTGCCGTGGATCTGTGAAATTTTAATAAATTCCATAAAATCTACTTTAATAATGTAGCTTCGATGTAAGAACTATCGCAGGATCGTGTCACAACTTTTTAACCAATTCTACGAACGTCAACGTCGGTAGTGCCAAAGAAAAATCATTGCGAAATGGAAACGAATCAAGATGACAGAATACCCTCGTAAAAAACGGGAAAAGGAAGACTAAAAAAAAAAAAAAAAAAAAAAAAAAAAAAGGGGGAAAAAAGTGTGGAAGCTCGTGGATGGACGAGAACGATCGAATTCATCGACGATACCCTTTTTTCCTCTCTTTACGAGCTGTCTGTCCCTCTATGTCACATATATATTTCTTCCTTTTTTTTTTTTTTTTTGCTTTACGATCAACTAGATCGGCGAATGGTTCCGCGGAGGAATTCGCCAGCGATCGGTCTCGCTGAATTTCGGCTGTAATTCGCTGGAAATCCAGCGGAGGCCGTTTTATTGCAGCTGTAAAAACAAAGGTTGCGCGAGGGAGGAAGAAGAGCAAGAGAGAAAGAGACGTCGTACGTTCGATGTAAAACGGCTCGTAAATCGACCGATTTCACGACGCGTCTCGATGGAAGATGAGAGCAAGGGATACGCCAACCCTGTTGACCGATAGACGCTCTGCTTTTTTTTTACGACGTTCGCACGACGCGTGTGCATACATTAAAGAGGTCGGTGGTGAAAACCGAGGTGAGGTAGGTTCCGGAACGAGGAATCGTGGAATATGCATTTAAAACGTCACGCCCGGCACGTAAATGAGCCTCGAGAAACGAGTCGAGATTCTCGCGACGAAAGAAGACAAAAAAAAGAAAAATACAGTGGAACGTATATTTATCGTGTACTTACAGACGACGTCGATTTTCCAGGATTTCTCCACAAACAGGCCCGTCACGTTCGGATTTTCGGCCCTGCAGGTGATCGATTTCCCGTGATCCTCCACTCCCGGCTCGAATTCCACCATGCTCACCGTTCGGTTCTCCGATCTCTCCTCCTGCGTGTGACAGTTTCGTTTGTAAAGTTACGCAAACGTTACGCTTTTTTGGCGAAATCATTGGAATTGGAAGGTTCACGTTCGAGTTTTAAGAGACACGCGGATCGCGGATTTGAATTTCACACGTGGCACGTGTATCAAAGAATCAAGCATCCCACATTCACGGGTCCATGACCTTGCGCAGCGTAGAATAAATTTGCTCGCCCGTATCGTGTGGATTTAATTGAGGTCGAGATTTTTTTTCCGTAGTCGCGCGTGCGTGTTTTAAAACACGGATATTCGTGAAACAAAAATACACGTGTGCCAGTGTCAGTCCTTTAATTCCTATCCTAATTTCTTGCGGGAAAGTCGTTTCAAAGAGCTCTTTCATCTCTGTATCGTAACGCGTTTACATGGACAAAACAATTGCAATCGATTTGACGTAGTTCGTTTCCAAGAAGAAGAAATTATTATTATCGTATGATAATGACAATAAAATACGTCTGCAAATTTCTAAAAATATACCAAAATTGCAAAAAGTACTATATTAGATCGAAATATTAATCAGCGCAGGTACGTCAAATGTTGTTATTTTTATTTTATCGAAAGTATCGATCAAGATTTAAAAAATATAACGCCACGAAGAGATGTGGAAACTGATGTGAAAAGTGCGCTTCATTGAAAACCGAGTTAACAAGAGTCAAAAATCATCTTGTTTGCCACGCATGGCAGACGTCTGTCACACGTGCACGGAAAGAGAAGACGGCAGGTTTGAAGCACACTCGCGTGTCAACGACCGCGTTGAAGGAACATGGTATGGTGCACGGAGCTTCTCCCCAGGAACTATACGTGACCTTCGCTCCAATGATTTACCTGACGAGGTAGAAAACGTTCGGTACGCCATCGAGGGGCAACGAAACATTCGTCGTCGCTCTATAACATTTCGCACGTTCCCGCGAGGGGGAATTCCTCGCCGGTGCTCTCCAACGTTTCCTATAACATTCGACGATTTCGTCGAATAGGAATGAATTTTTCACCGAACGAAAAATTTCCTTGCCTTCTCTCTCTTTACAACCGTTCTCCCGCATCGTTCGCTCGCTGTTTCTCTCGTTTCTTTGTTGTCTCGGTCCTTTGCCGGGACGCGGGAGCGTAATTTTGGGAAAATAATAATTTCTCAAGGTATCGCGAATTCCGTTCGCAGCGAGCAAACGTCGCCGATGCAATTCTGCGGCGCAAGACGGCGAGAAACGAGAACGAAGCTGAAAGATACAGAAAAAGAAGAGGAGAGGAGGAGGAGGAGGAGGAGGAGGAGGAGGAGGAGGATGGGAAACGAGTTCGACGGCAACTGTCGGTATGGTTAATTTTGGTTATATTAAGGTCGAGAGGCGGACCGTGAGCAACGCCTGGCAACATCTGGCTGGAAATTCATTCCCTGTTCAGCCCCGGACTCGAAAGGACCCCGGGTCCTGGCCGCGCTAACGCCGTGGAATCCTTTCTAAAGAGAGCCGCGCGCGCCTCCCGGACTCTACCGAGCGTGAATTTCACCGGCAGCTTCTGACGGCGAGAGTTCTCTCTCGCTGCGCGTCGCGGCGCCGTTGCCGCGTTTTTTCTCTCCCTTGTTTTCTTCTTTTCTATTATTTATTTTCCACGCCGGTCGCGAGAGAAAAAGCCGGAGCCGCTACTTCGACCGAGGAATTTTGTTTCAAAGCGCGTGTCAACCGATAGCGCGCTCGACTCCGGAAGCGCGTTAAGGGGTCGCAATCGAAACTTTCCCCCTCCTCGCCCCTGCTAACCACCGTTCCACACCTCCCTTCCCCGAGCAAGATGCTGTAACGTAGGAATTCTCGGTTACCCAGAATTATCCTCTCGCCTCTGTTTTTCCCTCGCCACTTTCTCGTCTAATTTTCCTTCTCTGCGGCGACTTGAAACCGAGAAAAATCGAGGGAGAGGAAAAGAGGAAACAAAGAGGAAGAAGAAAGAAAAAAAAAAAAGAAAATGAAAAAGGAAGAGGTGTCGGCGGTGAGTCGCGGAATTTCATTTAGAGATATTTATACGCTCTTAAGTGCAGCGATGCGCTGGCGTTTCGAGCGAACAGGAAATAAAGATGATATATCGCGTGATTACACCGAGGGCGGGGGGCCGTTCGGGGGGGACTCTATCGCAGTTTTCCTCCGGTGCTTTCGGCGCCGTTAACGAAACGCTTTCCGGTCGTGAAGCCGCGTAATACGGTACGCGTGGCGAACCGGGGTAAAGACAGCCTGAATGACTATGGGATAATCAGGATGGTAATGCGATAGAAGCGGTCTACGTGTTCCGCCGCTTATAGGATCTGCTTACGCTTAATATCTCTCCTCGGCTCTTCCCTCCCCCCTTGTGAACCCCTTTTTCTTTCCCACGGTGGTGGTGCCCTCTCTTCCTACTCTTACTCTGTTCCACGTTACGACGCTATATTTTATTATTCGTCGCTTAAGCAGAGAGAGAGAGAGAGAGAGAGAGAGGAACGCCAACGCCAACGCCACTGGGAATTTTAAAGAGACGCGTCGCCCCCGTAAACGAGCAACGACGTGCCCTTATCGTCGGGCCCGTTTCTTCTAACGACGCGCTACGTTCCGCCGTTCGTAACTCTTCGCTCGTGTCATTCCCCGCGCGGATTTAAGCGAACGCTATCGCTGAAACGTACCTGACTACATCGAGACACGAGCTCGCTGCGTAACGTTTCAGCGAGAGTCAAAGAAGGCAAAAATTATCGAGGCAGAAGGCTCTGTTTGTTCGAATTTGAACTCGTGTTATATAAATGAAAAATCAGTTTATTCTTATTGCGTGAACTGTTCACAGTTGTATAAACTATCTCTGACAAGTCTGCACCATTGATACTGTGCTTTCTTCGTTCGACGTTAGAAATAATTGAACGTGCATCTTTTATGGAGTCTTTGTCCGATTCTGTACATTGAAACACGAGTTTCTATTTTGCTATTTATAAATCATTAATTGAATTCAATCGTTACCATGATTATAGACACTGCACGATTATGATTACGGATGTACATGATATGGTTGGGTTATGTTTTGTCTCATCCCCGACCGACAAAAAATTAATTGCTCTTTCCATGTTTCGGAGAGTTTCTCCTTTGTACTACCGTATCATCAAACTAGAATTTATTTTTTGATTATCCATTATCGGACAAATCGGTCCTTTTTTATGATTCGATGTTCCTATTGAAACTATCCGACGTGTCATTAAATTCATTTAGCTTCATATCGTTTCAACGTTGTACAACGGGCTAATCCCGTTAGTCGAACGAACGAAATGAAAAATAAAATAAAAACGAAAATAAAAATAATTGACGGTGCGAAACAACTGTATTTCAGAGATACATGTACGTATCAACTGTGGACAAATACGTTTGTTTCAATAATGTTTGTCGAAAACGAGCGACTGTAAACGAGAGTGTAATTTCGATTTCAGCGATTGTTACAAGATCGCGAACGTTCGAGAAACGTTCGTGAAATGTTCACGAGTGAGTTTAAGTCTCGAAGCGAATTAGTTTTTCTAAATTTTGACGTTGCGAGTCAAATTTTCCCTTTCGAATATACTCGGAGTAGATCCGAGTCGAGGGTATCTCTTCCCTCGCGTCAACCATACTTTCGAGAAGGCGTTGCCTTCAGGATTCATTAAAATTTGCTCGCGTCCCCTGAATATTCGATGCGCGATCCCCTCTCATCGGTGAATCTTCACACGTATCCGGTTCACACAGGGCCCGGCCAAAGAATTTTAATTTCGCCGCATAAAGGTCTCGAACATCGGCTCCAGATGGTGGCCGGTTGGTCGCGGACGCGGCGTGTTTTGTCCCGAATTAGAATTCAGCCGAGATTCCGTCGGTGTCTGTCGTTTACTCTGTTGATCAGTCCGTGTCGGTCCGAGTCTTGGTCCGTGCGTCGAGAGAGTACAAGGGCCTCGGAGAGATATTGAGAGAGGCAGAGAGAGGGAGGGATATAGAGCGCAGGTGTGAGAACGAGCAAGGATATTGCGAACCTGCTGTTGGTGCACGGATACGCGGCGCTGAGGCGTCGTTAAGCGTTGCGGGCAAGGGCTTGTTAATGAACAACGCGAAATTAATTAGGGTCGCGCGTCAACGTGCCGAAGACAACGACGCAAGCGGCACACACGTGCGCGCCTTGCCGGCCAACGTTACATCTGTGATTCCGGATTATCGATAATGCGACCGCCTCGGGCCTCTGTCTAACCATCGTGATTTAGGTGCTGGCGTATCTGTTCGCTCGACCGAACGCCAGATTAACTCGGACTGGGACGAGATTACAAATCGACGAGGATCTCTCTCTCTCTCTCTCTCTCTCTCTGATAAACTCTCAATCTTGCTCTCGATCTCTTCAACTCGATCTCCTTCTATCTTATTCTTCTCGCTCGTTTCTATTCTTGACGCTTTCGCTCTCTGCTTTCCCACGGAAATATTTTAGTCCAGCCCCGGCAGGGGGGCTTTAATGGCGGCGGATTACGCTCTTGTCGATCGTTTCGCTAAAGACAAATCCGACCTCTAAGCCGGACCCGAGAGGCTGCATTTCCTTCGCGAACGCAAATGCTGGCGAAATACAAAGAAAATCCCCGACTCGGGCGCGCGGAGTAACGGTGTTGCCTCGATGCGTTGACGGCACCGGTGAGAAGCATCAGACCGGTGCTCTTTCCGCGAAAATGTTCGCCGACTCGCGAGCAGCTTAGCTCTTACTCTCGCTCTCGCTCTCGCTCTCTTTCTCGTTTTTCTCTTTTAGTATTCCAACGAGTCGAGGGAAACACCCTTTTCGACCTACCTAGCCACTTACCTACATACATTATCGGGCGAGCATCGAATACTCCTATCGCCCTAGACGCCGATTTCCGCGCTCTGCTCGCGCGAACAGCAGGTTCTGAAAGAGCTTCTCTCTAACTTCGTAACGCGCCGCGTAGTTGCCCGGAGTAACTAGTAGTTATGGCGTTTGAAAATGCTGTCGGGATCCGCGGCCTCGCGGTCTTTTTCCTCATCGACCTCGTCGTTCCATTTCGCCGGTCAGAACTCCACGGTTCTTTTTAAATACCACTTTAGCCTCGCTGCTAGTTGCCTCTCTATTTTTTCTCTTTCTCTCTCCATGTACGATTTCCTTTGTTCCTCGACTTTCCTATCCTACGTTTATTGTTTCGCCACGCTGCGCACACGGTGGTCCGGAACTGGAAGATTATTATCGAAACGGTCAAGTACAAGTTACTTGTTGCGTCGTTTGAAGCGCGATGAACATTTATGCAAGTACATGTACGTGTGTAAAGTGTGACACAACCAGGCAGGAAGTAATTCTATGTAAACAAATAAGTCGGGGAAAAGAGAATGAAATATTTTACGTTGTTGCATCGAGCGATGACGATTGTCTTCGAAACTCATCCTTTCAATGTGGTTGGAAACATCAGAACGTTTCGATCGTTCGAAAATTTGAGGCATACTTGAAATCACTCTGCAGAGTAATTATTTTGCAATATTCTACTCATTTCGTAACACAAGTATCGTAAATACGCAGGATAATGTGCATGTATTCAGGGTGACTACGTCGCCGCGATCTGTTCTAACGATTCGACATTTTCCTCTGGAACCGACGCACACCAGAATGGCGCGACGTTGCCGCGAACAAAGGATCTCGTACACCGAATGTATCTTGGCAGGTTCATTTCGTAGCCAATAGTGACATTCCTCGCGGCCGCGTTATTGGAAACGTCGAATATCGCAACTTCGAGTTGGAGAACTCGATCGCCGTTGCCCGACGGATCGACCGCGCGATGTTCTTCCATCGTATCAAATCCACCGAAATACAGGAAATTCGAGATTCGATCTTCCCGGCCATCTCCAGCAAATCACGCCGAGTCGTTCGTTACTCTTTCGGATCAATTTCCAAATTTCTCTGTGTCGACTCGAATGGATTCTTTGCAAAAACGCGATCGTTATTTCCACCGCGTGTTGTTGCTCATCGTCCGGATCTATATTTGACGCAGGCACGCGTCTAGAAAATGATCTACAAACACTCATTATATTCAGAAGAGCCCAAAAACGTGCTTGATCAACAGAATTTTCGAATCACTTTTCCAAGCGAAGATCAAGACAAGATCGTTTAAGAATTGACGCAGAAGTAAATTTCGATTGAGAATTACATCGATTCCGTCGAGCAACTCAGTTTCTCCAAACACGAGCAATCCTATCTACTTCAAACTGTTGAAATCTTAATTCTACCTCGAACTTTTCAATTGAACATTCAGCGTACCCTCGTCGTGCCACGACTTGCACATTTCTGTATTTGCACGATTATATTATTTTCAGATTCGCATCAAATTTAAATATAATATAGTAATAGCCGTATTCAAGATATTTTGTTCAACACGTGTTAACAAACGTAAAAGTTCCTCCGGAGTAAATTGCACGTCTAACGTAGCATTTTCTGACATCGAAACGTTTCGAATCATCCAGAGTTTATTTTACGCAAAGCATCGAAATTGGCAACGCCGGGCCGGACCGCGTACCTCGTACGCTCGTCTCGAAAATCTCGATTTTCGTTCACTTCCATTTCTCTCCCCCGCAAACCGTGCCATTACACGCGAGTAATATTGTAATACAAACAATATACGTCCGGTGCAAGGCGGTTGTTGGCCGTCGGTTGTTATTAAATATCGCACGAATGGAAAAAGTATTCCGGAACGGTGTGTACGCCATACACGTGGCTGGTGTAATAGAAGCGGTAAATATTGAATGAAATTAATACCGTATGAAAATAATGCACGTTTGATTACTGCGTCGGCCGGCGTTCCTGTTTTTCGATTTTCGAAATGAAATGAAAAACCTTTATATTTGCAATAACTCTCGACTATCGATATCCCAGAGTGAATAAAAGTATCGAGAAATTGGCTCGTACATACGCGCGGCGTTATCTAGTGTATTCGATGTGTACCAACCGCTGAAAGTTCGGGCGTTCGTGCGTGAAACATGCAGATCTTTCAATATCGGTAATGATTTTGATTTACTTTGGCACCGTTCTCTGCGGAAATTAATAATTTTTCTTTAATAAAAGAAAAATATATATATATATATCACACATGCACGATAATTTCAAACCGACGAACAAAATTATTGCAAGATTGATCTTGAGAATGTAACATCTTTTAGTTACCAACAGACATTTAAAGAAACTGTAGCGGCCCTACGATTCCTCGACTACGAGTTTCGAACACTCGACTAGCACAAGCCGCAAGTGGCTGCGCGCCTAGCGTCGAGGTCCTACCGATCTCCGATGTTAAGCAAGCAGCATGCGGAACACCGCTAGAAGGGTGATCCGGGCCCAGCCTGGCGGGTAGTTATAATAACACAAGCGTCTGGGGTAAGGAGTCGCTGCCATCAGCGCCCCACTGATGAGTCTAGGCTAGACAGTGACTCCGAGACGAAACGCAATCGCCTTTCTTCTCACTTCTTTTCACACACTCCTTCAGTCCTTCCAGCAGCATCCTGGGTTTTAAAATATCCTTTACAGATCCCTTCAAAACCAAGGTTCACGTAAGAGAGGCTCTACTGTATACCAGACAAAGCAAAGAACCTTCGAGTACCATCAGGAGTCGTCACATTGGAACGATGCAAATAGAGGTACATTTAAACATCATCGGAACATGAAGGGTTAAACAAAGTATGGTAAAAGTGTACTCGTACCACGAATAACGCGTTTCATTAAGACTCATTTTGTTGTGGAGAAAATCGTCAACGATCAGGGAGATTCGAAGGGAGCGAAGACGAAACAGAGGCAGAGGGGGAACGAGGCGAGAAACGTTTCGGGGCGGCGGGTCGGATAAATCGGTGTTGCATAATGGGCAATTAGCATGCCGCCAATGAAAATATCTGGAGTCGACAGGTGCGGTTGCTTAATTCAATCGTCGCCCCTCGAAAGCACCGGCCCCGATCGTACCTTTCAATTCTCGTGTACCTCGGTTCGAAGTGCAAGCGAAGAAGCCCAGAGCCGCCCCTCTTTCCGACGTCGCACAATCGGACGCCAGCCGAACGAACGATTCTGCGAGTCCAATCCGCGTTTCTCTTTTCCTCCTTGGTGGCGCTGTGCATCACCCTCGAACCCACCTCGAACCCACCTAAGCTCACCGACGCGTCCTCGTCGTTCTCGGTTCGTTCATCGTCCCCGTCTTCTCGCCGCTTTGACTCTGTTCCCGAGCGGAGAATCTCTCTCCTCTGGTGGAAAAGATTCGCCGCCGAGGGGTATAGTTATCGGTTCCTCGGGGCGTTTCGACCTTTTCAACCGTTCCCTCTATCTCACCCTTCCGCTCTCTCGTTACCTTTTTCTTCCCGCTCTCTCTCTCTGTACGACGGAGCTTCTCTCCCTCGAAAAATGACTCGATACTTCGGTTCCCAAGCCACCGGCGGGAAGAAATCGAGTCGGCCACGATTCTCACTCCCCCCCCCCCTCTCTCTCTCTCTCTTTCTCTCGGTTTGAAATACACTTCGTCGAGTGAGATCTCGGGCGACGAACGTGTTCGATAAGATTCGTTGGTAGACGATCGCTTTTCAATTAGGGGGAGGAGCCCATTGCGAGCGACGTGTAATAATATCGCTTTGCCTTTGCCCGCTCGTGGCAAAAGGGAACGAACGCGTTTCGCGAGTGTCTTTAATCGTTACTGCCGACTATTAGCCGGCGCCGGGGGGCGGGGGCGGAAGTAGCGAGGCGTAATTTACGGGACAGGGACGATTCTGATTTAAATTTCGAGGCAAGTGAAATTGAAATACCTTAGTGTCAGGACGCGTTACCGTATTTCATCGTAGCTGCCTGCGTCCGGCCCTCGAGAACCCGGTGGGTTGCGAGAAGGGGGAGGGGCCAGGTTAATTAACAAGTAGCGAGCGCAACGCGCACCAGCTATAATAAGCAGCTTAGCTGTTAATTAAATGCCGCGCGGCCATCCTTTTGTTCCTTCGGCGTCGGCAAACGTGACAAATTTCGTTAAGGTGATGCGCTTAATAATTAGAAAGCGATAACGAGGGAATTATCGGGGTGTAGTCGGGCGGATAATGGACCTCGGCGCCCGGTCACGCACAGGAAACACATATTTTCGGGAACCGGCGACACGTTCGTAAGTTACCCGGCTCTCTCGGCCGATATCGCGTTATACCAACGCCATTGGAATTATCCCCCGGGAAAATCGAATTTCCCGGCCGATGAAATTAGATCGCGGCTGTCTTAATTTTGGCTTGGCCTCGCTGTCTTCCCAGCCGCGGTTACACCGTCGACCGGATGTACGAGTTACGAGCAAGGGGGAGGGGGGGACTCGCGACCCGGAAATTAAACTAGCGACGCCGAGTATTGGTGGACTTGCTCAAGGAAAGAGGAAAAATTAGAAAACCGTCGATACAGCAGAGACCGTCGCGGTCTTTTTTTTTTTTTTTAACTCATTCGCTGCTAGCGCAAATCACGTGACTTTATCAGTATCTTTTAGTTTTTATTTTTGCGTTAGAATATATTTAAAATGTAACAAACATACTCGTGTTGGAAATTCTTGTTCAATGAGTATACCTAGTTGGTAATACGTACACTAAACGTAAAATATCCATCAGAGATGTTAAATTAAAAAATTTTATTGAATCGGCCCAAAACAAACGCCACTCCTACTCCACGCCCCCTCGCGAATCAACCAATCGCTAATTTTCGTTGCATTAGCGTTGCACCTGAAGAGGCCCGATTTTCTGGGTTACCCCCGCTAAAATCACTCTCAGTGAAAAAAAAAAAAAAAAAATAGGAAACTTTGCGATACAACGAAGCACACAAACTTTTATTTACATTACATTTCACGAAAAATCATTCAAATTTCTAAAAACACATTGTTTCGCATCCACGAAATATCCAACAAAAGTTACGAATTGGTCATTCCGACCATCTTGGCAGTTCCAATGTTAGAAGCAGTACTTGTAATGTTCAAGTCGTTTTCACGCCAAGATTTCACAAATTACATACTTTTATCCTGTAACGACGAAATTTAGTCGCGCGTGTGGAAAAACAGAATCGTGCTCGGTCCAATCGGAAGACATTTGACGCATACACCGTCCTGACCTGAACACTTGCGTTCGAGGCTTATAGGAAATTCCACTTTAACGAGGCTCGGTCGTTGTTTATTTCGCGCAGACAACGAAAGATAAAGCGAAAAAGGAAGAAAAAAAGAGAGGAAGGAAGAGAGAACGAAGAGGAAACTCCGGCTGAAAGAAGGTACCAAGGGGAATCGGGCTTTGTCCCGCGAAACAAAAGGATGCACGCGAGACCTTCGAAACAGGATAAAGGGTCGGGAGGGGGCTCTAAGGGTTCTAACCCCCCGAATACACGCTCGTTATTTCTTTTCCTCACCGTGGTGTGTTTCAGCTGTCTTCTTCGTCCCTTGTACCAAGTTATCACCGCCGGTGGCCTCGAGCCGGTGGTCTCGCATTCCACCTCGTACCGTTTCCCAGCCAGCAGTGATTCGTTACCCACTCCTTTTTTCCCTGGCCTCCTTATGGTCGCCGTCAGCGGTTTCACTGGAAGATCAAGCAACCGGTATTACCAACAAGTGACGACAGAATCGAGTCCTACTTTTAGTCAAGTACTTTTATCTTATAAATCCGAGTCAAGTTCAATGCCTGTGCGCTGAAGGATCACGGCACACAAAACCGGACAAAGATCGTGATTTTGCGCGTGTCGTTTAATTTATTGGGCGCTGACTGTAGCAAGGGGAAGCACGTTTCATCGAGTCAAAAATCTTTGACGTACATTAAAAAACGTATCGTTAATTGTTTTGCCAAGTTGTGTCGTTGTCTTTTGCAATGCCATAAAGGAAGATTTATTTCTGTCAATTAATTCTACATAAATGAAACGTAATTCTCAATTAATTCTCAATTACGGTGGTCTTTCGTACAACGCGATGGAAAAATTGCGTGCTGCTGATACTCGTGCAACGTGCGATAAACAGCGTTGTGTAACGCGTAAGATAAATTCAACGTTTTGACATTGTTTGCCGACTCTCTGTTTAAAAAACGCTTTTCCATCTTGCGCGTTAACGCGTCGTCTCACGCGAGAAACCCTACTCGAATCTAATAAAGGCGTATTAGACACTGCAGCTCGTATTTTGCTTTCGCAAATTCGCCTGATAATGCACCCGTCTCGTATAACGCATCCCGCGGGAGAGCTCACTACTAAACTGAAATTGAGATTTCGCCCGTGACGTGATGTGCAGGTTTGGAAACCGCAAGCAGAGAAACATGCTTCGTCCAGTCGATAACGTTCTACGGTAGTAGATTCCACTGTAGAAAGTTCCCAACTTACATACTTGCGAAGTACTCGATCCAATCTTTAAAAATCAATACTCCACCCGGAGATATTGTTTTCTTTCCCGCGAGGGAATGTACTCGCGAAACATTCGAGGCTGTTGGCAGACTCGAACACGCTCGGAATATACAGGATGATTCACGTAGCTGGTACGCGCGAAATAACTTTTTAATTACGCGTCTAATGAAAAATCGTTTAATACATAGCGTTGCTATGTGGTTTTAAGGGAAGCACGGAATAATACGGCGTCGTCAATTGTTTGCGCGCGTCTGTATATTTTTTTTTTAACATAAATCCACATGGATTGATTCTACGTGGTTCCAATGGTTAAGGAGATATTTTACGACAACTTTTCATTAGACGAATAATTACGCGCAATCATCCTGTATGTATATTTACAAAGAATCGAAAAGTTCTGCTGGAGATAGCGAGAGACGCTCGATCTTGTTTTCGTCAGCAAGGATCGATCGATCGATCGTCGGATCGATTCGCCGAACGACCGACGTCGTTCCTCCTTTTTTTTCTCGAACCAACGAGCGGTCCCGGCAATCGCGCGCGCCCACCGTCGACCGCTAATCGGGCGCGATAATTAAAGTGAACCGATAATTAAGGCGGACAAACGAGCACCGGTCGGGGGGGGAGTATACGTGAACTCGATGCAAATCGTGCGGCCGATTTAACGTTGTGAAACCGCCCGGCAGGTCGATTGCCAGTCATTTGTCATTTCCGAGAGCCAGGGAGGGGGTGGGGGTAACTCTCGCGGCCCTTGGGCGATTCGCTTCCAGGCCTTTGCGCGCGAAAATACTTTACAGCCGTTTTGCCGATCCTCCGTCTTTCTCTCGCGAGATTCGATCGATCGATCGACCGATCCGGCCGATCCGGCCGATCCGGAAATATCGGCGAATACGCGTCGTCAATCGCGGGGGAGGAAAAAAAGAAAAAAGAGGGGAGATTCGATCGCAAATTATTTGCCAATTTCTTTCCGGGAGGAGGGGGAGGGGATTCCGTGCCGCGATAACGATCGTTACATGGGGGAGGAGGGTTTGGGGAAGAGGGGAGGGAAGAGGGTGCAAACATTGATTTTTCAGCGCGTGTGTAAACGCGCGGAACGATACTGTTTCCGAGCGAGGCGACGATCGCTTTGACGGACGATAAATCCCGCGTATCCAATTGGCCAATACCCGGGCCAGACACGACCCGTTCGTCCGTGAAATATGAAAACTACGAGGAATAGGTTCCTCGCGGCTTGGTACGCGCCGCCACCGTTTCATCTCTGCTCTCACGGGTCGCCCCCGTCTGCCAGCGATAATGAGTTTCGACGTTTTTCTCGCGCGTCCGCTCTCCCTCGCCCGCATTTTTTTAGCCTGTGTGCTTCCGTTTCGCCTCGCGGATCGTGGCGACTCGTGGCGTTATTTCCGAGAACGATCCTCGTGAAACGCTTGCCGCGAAACGGACAATCTGGAAAAGATACGCGCGGATTTTTGGAAGAAAGTAATTTAACGTTCGTCTGTCGAATAATTTATGAAAATCTTGTCCACTAGACTGCGGATATTTGTTTTATATTTTTGCAAGGATGATTGAAAGAATGGAACCTAGTAGTTGTTAAAAGAAAATGTTTAAATATTTGATATTAAATATTTAATAATGAAAATTTCGTAGTAATATGAAAAAATGTATATTATAATGATAGTGAGTATTATACTTTGAATATTTTATACACACGTTTTTTCGTGTCATTCGCATTGCATTGCATGCATATCACGTCATATTTGTGGGTTTGAACACAGAATTTTATACATTGATTTGCGCAATTCTTCGTCTTCTCGGTTCATACTTTAGGTGCCTCTTTTGAATAAGCACGACTAATAATCATACAAAGTATGAGATCGAGTATTCTACCATCTTTTTCTCTCGATACTTTTAACATTTTTTCGTAATCATTCATATTTTTCAAAATATCTGAGCTTGCTTTCTTTTCAGTTGAACCGAGCTTGCCGTCTATTTTATCCAAACTTGCTATGTATTCAGGATAAACGTTTCTCACGCTGCGACTATTTATTCGTGAAATTCAAGTGCACTCGAAATTTAGCGAAATGAAATTTCTACGCCGATCCCGTTACATCTTTCGATGTAAATTTGCACGAACATCCGCAGTCCGTGCGTATTACACTTGCAAATTTACCGGCCGACGTTCAATTTCACTCGATCGTTAACAAAAAGACGCAGGAGGAGACTTTTTCCAGTATCTGATGCGATTGGTCAACGGTGCATTAGCGAGTCGCGTGTTCCCCGCGATCGATCTAGGCGACACGTAATACAGAAGAGAAGGAGAGAGAGCACGCAGAAATTGCACGCGTCGTCGACGCGTTATAAATACGTATTGTACATTTTTAAACGAACAACACACGGAGGATGGCGTGCACGCAAATATTTGATTTGCCGTATTTCCGGAATCCACCGACCTTTTCGATTATCCGCAATCTCGTCTATCCTGCCCCCTCCTCCTCCACCCTTACCCAGCCCTGCAACCGTTCGCCTCGTCACCGTTCAGGGGTTTTTTAATTTCTCTTTCGTTTTTTGTTCCACCAGCCATGAGATGAATACACGCTCGATGCATGGTCACTTGGTGCAGGTCGCGAAAATCAAAGAGCGAGCATCGATCAATCTCTCCCTTTTTGTCCCCCCCTCCTCGTCTCACCGTCGTCTCGTCTCTCTCCCGTACGTGTACACCATTGCTGCAACCACTCTCTCTCTCTCTCTCTCTCTCTCTCTTTGTCTGTTTCATTATCTCTTTCCTTCTCTCTTTCTCTCTTTCTCGTTCATCGTTCGTTTCGTTATCTCTGCACACGAAGCGCAGAATTTTTTCCCCCCCCCTCTCTCTCTGTCTATCTCTTCTTTTTTTTTCGTTCGTCGCTATGATGGGTGTTCTCGTTCACCAATAACGGGTCTTCAATTTCGTCATCCGCTTCGTCGAGAATCTTCTGACTTTCGGAAGCACCGATCATTCAGTGCTGATCAATCACATTGCTCGTCGTTGTCGAAACGAAAGGAATCTCGGCAAGCACAGGGCCGGACTTTCGAACTTCCGCTCTGGGAAAACGGAAAGTTCGACTCTCGAGTTGGACGCAAATTGAATCAATCCGTTTCGGAGCTCCAAAATTTCCCCCGGTGTACGAAATTTTAAATAATTCGCACATGGAACGTTTAACTCGAGCACGGCATACACGTGCGGATCCAGCGGAATCTGATCTGATAATTAGATTGTAATTGAACTGAATATAAATGTCGTTTCTAATTAAGCAAAATTAATATTCGTACATGTTTATATGCATGTGCATATATTCATATTATACGCATATGTTTGTACGCAGTATCATTTTTACAGAGAAACATGAAATATAAATATTACTTGTACAAGTATTTTCGTTTTAAAGATCCACCTGCGTACTGAGTTTACATTGCCGATTAAAATGATAAAACAAGTGGAACTTTTGCAAACTTCTGTTTTCCGAATGTCGCGAATATTTGAACGTCGGATCTCCAGAATAGAGTGCGAATGATCTAGTTGTTATTAGACAGTCTGTTCTAAAAATGTAAATATAGAATATTCGAAATAGTACTCGAAATATAGAAGGTGCTTAAATTGGACAAACTGTCGTAATTTTAGCGACAGTCTGGTCTCAGTCGACGTATAAACAACGAACAAAAATTTTACTCGTTGGCCGACATCCGTGCAACTCTTTGTTCGATTTCCCCGAAATTTTTTCGTTCGAAACGTCAGGTTTTTGTTCAAAGACCGAGGATCCGTTGTATTTTGTAAAGATTTCGCCGAACGTTCGCTCCTCCGCTGTAGCATGTGGACGATGGCAGAGGGTAGAACGAATTTTCCTTCAGGCGAATTCCACCCCTCGTCCGAGATTCCCTCCCCCCTCTCAGTCCCTCGCGGCCGTGACTCGCGAGGTTAGATAATTGATCTATGAATTTTTCAGTTTACTCTCGAAATTAGTATTTCGTCGTTCCGGATTATCGGACGGTTGCGAGTTAACGAAGAATTCTAATTTTGAGAAAGTCTGAGGTTTGCCTGTTCTCGTGGTTCTTCGTCTTCGTCTTTCTCGACAGAGAAAGAGAGAGAGAGAGAGAGAGAAGGATGGACGGACCAGGTGGGGCTCGAGGCAGGATTTAATATATTTCTCGTCTTATCTTGCCTTATCTTCCCTTAAAGGCGATTCACAGCGGCGAGGGAGCAAAGGATGTTGGCCCACATTTGCTGTCTCGTAGATGTTATCGTTAATGCGGGACAAGATAGGCCCGGGGTGAGGCCTTCTGATTTGTTGGCCACGCGATAAGAATTTGTATCTACTTCTTGTCTTTATTTCATTCCTCTTTTAACGACGTTCCGCCATCGCCTGCGGCGAGCCACAGGGCTCTTAACCCCGGGGGACTCGAACGATTCGTTTCGCCCCTCTCGATATTCGCTCTGATCCCTCGATCTGCTTTCTTCCCCTGCTTCTTTTTTTCTTTTTTCCTTTTTTTTTTTTTTTTATGGCCGGCACATCGAGAAGAAGGACGGGATAATTGTTACTCACGGTTAAGATCCAGGGTAATCGAGGCCTCCTTCGGCTCGATCAGGTCCGTGTTCCTCGCCTGACACGTGAAATTCGACCCCAGCTCCGATCGGGTGATCGACTGCAGAGTCAGCCTGTCGAGATCGAAAGAAAAGATTGGGAGGTAAAGTGAAAACGGATTGGAACGTTGTCTCGCGGTGGTACGAGTAAATTTAAACAAGTTCAGTTTCAGGTACATCGCGTTACTTGTTTGCACAGAAGTGAATTGTACGAAAATAGAAAGAAAAATAGAAGATGGGAAAAGTGGGAAAGTCAAGAAACTGAGTCGAACACGGGGGGAATGCGAGAGTGAGAAATTAATTTCTCGGATGCAACGAACAACCAAATGGGGACTAGTTTAGTAGCCCAAATATTCCGTTCTTGACTTCAACGTGTTTGACGTGAATTCAAAAAGTTTATTAGCTACTTGGCTGTAACGAATATGCGAAAACCCGTCAATTTGATATTGTCAAAAATCCTTGACGTGAGCATACACTACACAAACATACAGTGGTTGGAAAAAGTACTCGCGCATGCTCTTACTTTTCAAGAAAAGTTCTTTCATCAAGCTCCATATCTCATTTTCACAATGTAAAATTTTGCACGATGTAAAATTATGTAGGAACTGGTTCAAAAATTAATTAAATTACTTAATTACTCGTTTGATTAAACGTTAAATTAACATTAAACGCAAGAATTAATTAAATATTAAATTAGCGCGAAAAATGAAAATTAATTAAATATTGAATTAACGTTAAAAACAAAAATTAATTAAATATGAAATTATTTAATTGCTCGATTTCAGTTAATCAGTATACGTTCCACGATCTGGAATTAAAAACGATCTGGGTTTTCTGCTTTGCGCGAAACTGACGGCACGATCGTTTTCACTTGAAAATCTTCGATCAGAGGGAGGAAACAAAATGAGAACGTACCTATTTTCTATGACGTCGCCGGCGTTCTTCTCGTACTCCTCGTCCTTGACCTGGCCATTGACGAGCCACCGGACCATCGGTTCCGGTTTACCTGCAGAGCAAATTAACGAACCGTAAAGAACCAAGCCAGGGAACGCGTCTCGCTGAAAGATTTAGAGCTCGTAATTTTTTATTCGCCGCTGTCCCGCGATCGCGGAAGCGGAATCGGAAACGGAAATGGAAACGGAAGCTCTGTTCTCGCCGAAAAACGTTCGACCGGGTAAACGACTCGACAAAACTGGTCGATCGAACGGAACGGAACGAAGCCCGCCGCGAAAGATTTACGAAAACGTCGGGCCGTGTGTAGTCTACGAATTTCTTACGGGTCTCTCTTTCGCACGACAACAAATCGTCGTCGTACAACGCATTTATATCGGTACAACAACGATCTGTAACGTCATTGACAAAATGGAGGGAGGCGCCTTTCGCTCGAAAGGAAATTACTAGGTTCATGGTATTGGAAGCGCAAGATCGTTAAAACCGCTGTTAAACAACATTCGTCGCTGAACTGGTGGTTAATTGTTTTGTTATGAAAAAGGTGGATTACATATCAGGACGAAGTATTCAAGTTTGAAATAAAAATTCACGCAGAAAATGATCGACTAACGATTTTAATATCGTAATATTTGTCATCAAAATGTTTTTAACCCCTTAACCCCTTAACCTATGGATACGTGTGAGACTCTTGTATTCGGGCCGAAAGGTAAACTTACTGTACGGGCATGGCCGCCGGTACAATGATCGGGCCAAATGTATAATAAATATCACGGGTCGTGCGACGGTCGCGCTCGTGTCAGATTCTTATTATCTCTTTGTATCGTAATCAGTTCAATGTTATTCTCGGTCACGTTCGCACGTTGAAATATATTTTCTTAAATATTAGAGAAGAATCGCCACAGGATGTTTTTTTTGTTATTGATTTTTTTATGCTAATTACGTGAACTGCTAATTTATTATATCAGGAATTGCAGATAAACGTTATTGATTTATGTTACATTTTAGTGATTGACGATAAACCTTTAGTGGTATATCTACAACAATTATTACATCAGGTTGTAATTTCTGTTCCACAAAAATCCAGTTGCCGACTTCTGCTGAGCCGTCGAGTGGCCCGAAGGCTGCGCGACCCTGTTTACGTTTTGGGCCCAGACTGTTGGAACGTAGCTTGTAGGTTAAGGGGTTAAGTGGATAAAATGTACAATATAAAATCGAAAATGTGTATTTGAACCAAAATTTGATTAACATTATTTTCCCGAATGTCACAAGCGTCACGTACATACGAATCTGGTCATTTCATCTGCAGCAATCTAATAAAATGCGTTAAAAATTACAGTCGAATCTCGACAAACTTCAACTTCTATCAAAAATCTCTGTAAAATGATTCTTCGTTCCTTTCCGCTTTGGCGTAGAAACTTTTGCAGCTTGAAATATAAACTTCCATTTAACTCGAATTATTTACACGCGTTTGGTGCTTTACATACTTTGCTTTTACGACTCGAATTCAGAACAAGTTTGACTTCTCCGAGTCGAGTTTTACTTCTAACTGTAATCAATCGATCAAATGGAGTCACTGATTCTGCGATTGTCGTGAAATACTGAAGGAATAAATTATCTCTTTTTTCACTTTCTTCTCCAAACTGCGAATTCTAATAACACTCTATGCTAATTATTGAACGAAACATCGAAAAAGTTGTCACATTTGTCGAAAAATCGAACCACGCTTACTGCGAAACTTCACAACCTTTCCCCGCATTGAGAGTCGAATAATCGAGATTCCACCGTGTCAGACGATCGACAAAAGTTTCAATATTTACATATTTGCATTTCAATTTCATTCAGTAATTTGGCACTCGTGTTTCTATTGGAATATTCATCAATTTTTATATCGTGCGGCTCTTCAGGTTGGCTCTTCGACTTCGACGATAAATTCTTGTCAATATGACTTTCTACTCTTCGTTGCTACGTAATGAAACCGATATTAAACACCAATCGATATTAAACGAGAATCGGGGATACATGCAGCGTTACTCTTCTCGTTCCATTTTATTTCAACTTTATTTCGCTTCAATTAAAATTCAAAGTAAGGCGATCGTTTCGTACGCTCTTTCGTTTCATATTTTCGCGATAACCCGGATCCAAATACGGATAACGAGTAACTCGAGCAGCTTTTGTTTTTCACCGCTTTCGCACTGGAGAACGCGTACGTTCCTTCTTCTCCTTCGACAGAGGAAACGAGTCGTGGAAAGTGATTTTGGTGGAAAAGAAAAAAAAACGGTTGTTGGAAGGACGAAAGTAACCAGAGAGAGAGAGAGCGAAAGCCCGTGCTAGATGGCGAGAGGAACGCACCCCCTCCCCCTGCCCGGTGGACAGGGAGGAATCGTGCACAGAGGGCCGCGGGACGAGTTTGGCCGAGGCTACTAAAGGCTAGATGAGTTCCTGGGAACTTTTAAATTAGCCGATACCCCAGAGTTTTGGATGCGGTACTTCAGACAAAAACTGTCGGACTTCGAATCGACGGTCGGGGCGGATGGAGGGGGGAGGGAGGGAGGGAGGGCGGTCGCTTCAATATCCGCGCGCTTCCCGTTGTACTTTCCTCCGTTTTCTGCCGCCGGCTGATCGATAAATATCAATTATGGAACGACAGACGAACGGAAGAACGGATGAAAGCTTACAGGCTCGGGCTATTAAGCAGGCCGAGGCTGTAACAGCCAGCCAGATTTCGCCGATTTCGCGAATGTCATTGATTGACAGAGGGAAGACGTAACAGAGAGGGTGGAGAAAGGAAACGAAAGATCGAATCGATCTCTCTCGCGTGCTCCGAGAGAATCGGGCCGGAATTTTACGTACTTCGGTATCTCGAGTCGGATGATAAATAAGGGCGTTCGCCCGGCGCTCGTTCGATCTCCTTAACCGGTCGCCCCCCTCCTCTCTCTCTCTCTCTCTCTCTCTCTCTCGCGAGCGCGTGCGCGCGCGCGAAATCTACGTGCTTCGCGAAAGTAGCGTTTATCGGAAATAAATGGTTGGCGCAGGGGTGGCGGCGGGTATATCGGCTCTTGGGTTGGGCTCTCACCGTTCGACGGAATGTTCGGCGGTGGATAGACTCAGTATTATATCACGGATTTACATATCTCTCGGTTCGAATAATACGCGGTTCCGTGGCCGGATGCATATTTTTGTTGAGAAAGCTGCCGTGGTTGAGGTGATAAAACGGGGGGGTTGGAATGATATACGAGCATTAGTATAAGGTAGCGCTTGTGTGGTAATGGGTTAGAAGTCGTAAAGCGAGAAAAAGCTCGCGAGATGGAAAAAGATCGCGGACGAACGGTTGGGAATTTTCGTTGCCGCGAGGTGGGCACCAGACATCGGCAAGTACGGTACGTGTACCGGTCATAGAATAATCGAGGGCAGGTTGCGCTCGTCGTTTCATTGTTATTCACGATGCCGTGCCGCCGCTGGAATCGCAATTTAATCAGGCCCGCGAACGCAACATCGGCCCCGCGACACTTAAAATTGCAAGTCCGATGGTGGCTGGCTTAGATTGAACTCCGCGTCATTGTTATTCACGCTGCTTGTCGATCCAGATTGCGTTTTAACCGTCTCGTTCTTTTTGATTCCCCTCTCGTTTCTTCTCGCGTTGCACAGCCACGCTCTACAACCGGGTACACCGGCTGTAGCTGCGTATTCTGACGGCTAATTTGCATTTCTGCGACGCGTGTACCAAGCACCGGTTGTCTTTATTAAGAGTTTCGTTGATAAATGGAAAATCGAAACGAAGAGGAATTTTTTTTGTTTTTTTGTACGATACCCAATGTTACCTAATCTGAGTAAAATTGGAAGAAGACAACAATCGTATCGGTCAATTCAATTTTTGGAAAATGAAATTTGCAAGTTCAGTTGCCTGTGAAGGATTTACATATGTAGCTTCAGTCGAAAAATCGAATTGATTTGAACAACCGGAACAAGCTACCATAATTTATCTCAAGGCCTATGCACGTTCATTCGTGTACGTCCTAAAATAAATGATTCGGTTTTTGGTTCCGATTTGATATAATTGAAGATACGAAATCCGGAACATTTTATCACCGAAAGTGATTTTAGTGGAGGTAACCCAGAAAATCGGGCCTCTTCAGGTGCAACGCTGATGCAACGAAAATTAGCGATTGGTTAGTTTGAGTCACGTGATTCGTGAGGGGCGTTGTCCGGTACTGAGCGATCGCGCCTATAATTTGTTTTCTATCGATTCAAATGTTTGCATATCGTAAAATTTTATGGCAAAAAAGGTCGTGCTTCAGTTCCTAGTCGGAACAGTTGCTTCTGGGCCGTTCAGTGAGACGAATCAAACTGGGGTACAAGTGAGATATTCAGTCCATGAAACACGAAGAACACAAATTATCGCAACAAAGATACGTGTCGAAAATAGTAAGAAAATTAATTGCAATTGACAGCGAGGAAATTAATTGAATTACAATTGATCGATAGTAATTGTAGTAACACGATTGATTTGAATTGCAGGTGTATGAATTTCCTAAATCTACAATTCTATTCTACGCAACGTATATCGTGAATTATAATTGTCAGAGTGGCAAAATATTCGATTCACAGCGACAGAGCCTCGCTCGCTTTAACTCGAGGAACAAACTGGCGAAAAGAGCGGGGAGGATAAGCGTTTCGAGACGAAAAAGGAATAAACGAAAAGATAAATGCCCGTCTCTTCGCTGGCAAGGATCGTCAAGATTTCACCACGACGAAGATTTTTCACCGGAGACGGAGCACGGTGGCCGCGATAGAGCTCGGTTAATTCGCAAGCTCGACCGCGAGGTCGTTTGCATGAGCGCTTAGGGGCGAGAGCTAGGTCGTAGCCGCCGTGGCTTGCGTGGCCTGCGGAAAGGGAGAGAAGGACTAGGCGGTGGTGGTCTGGCTTTACCTTCGGTCTGTCTGGGTTAGGTCTTGGAATGGCTTCGGTGCGCCCCTGGCGTTGACTTTAACTGCCCGGACTATATCCGAACTCTCACCCCCTCCCCTCCGCCCGAAAACCGAGGCGCTCCCTTAAAACGACGACAACAACCGTGCGCTATCTGCGCGGCAGGGGTGCACTAAAGTGCGGATTTTAATCCGCGGATACCGGACGATATCTCTGGCTGGATTAGGACCAGGTCCGCGGCTACACATCTAACAAGTTTACCGTCGATTCGAACTCTACTTAAGGCAAATACCAGCCGCTGGGACTCGAGATCTTCGGCCCGGAGAGTTCCTCCATTCGGGGTGCGAAGGCTGCCTTTATTCAACCTCGCGTTCCCACCCCCGAGAGCCCCGGGCACGTTTGGCTTCTCTTCATTTCGTCGCCACTCTTGATTCAGGACCTCTCGATTTCGGATTATCGAACGAGCGTCGATAAGCTCGACTTACTGCCTCTACCGTGTGGCCATACTTCAACGAATGATCTGTGTTTCACTCGCTCGCGTCGGAAATTATCGACGAGGAATTAACACCTGTCACACGCTCTCTTCGTGTCTTGAATTTATTTTGCGGCAGACCAACGAAAATATTCTTCTTCTTCTTTCGTTTATTCAACAGTCGTCGTCAACACGTTCCCGCAAGTTTAAAGTTGTACACTTGCAACTTATATTTTGTGGCATATCGTGGACTGTTGGTTACATACAGTTACATTGTTTTGTAATCTGTCTCGATCGAGCTGGACGTTCGAGTCTATTGGACGAGAGTAAATACCGACGAACGAAGAAGTCAGAGTCATCGAGTTCCAACTACCTCCTTCTAGTCTGTTGATGTTTAATTACCACCATTTAACTCGCAGTTGCGCCATTCACATTTATCCACCGGAATGGATCTCGCAGCCTACGTCAGGCGAGTAAAATAAAACTTAACGACTGTGTGCAAGTGTCCCGTATTACGAAGGCCTCGCGCAGATGAGTTTCAAGTTTCCGGCGCCGGCGCCGGCGCCATCGTACTGTTCCTTGTTGTTGTTGTTGTTGTTGTCGTTGTAACGGGGGCGAAACACACAGCGAGATTAGAGAGCGAGTACGTCCGTGCGTTCAAAAGTTCAAATTCCCCCGGATCCCGCGGCACCGGGACGAGGAGAGCAATCAAACACTATTATTAGATATTCAGCGAACGCGGCTGAAATTTCGTAATATTTTTGATGGACAAAGCCCAGCGAGTCTCGGCGTGTCTCCATAAGAGCGGCAACGCTGCCGCCGCTCTCGAAATAATTTTTAATATCGTTTATGCGCGACTGCGAGTCCCGGTTTTCGCGCGGGGGGGAGGAGGAGGAGGATTGGAAAATAAATATTCCCCCGCACTCGGGCTAATACGACACGGATAGATTGCAATCCCGCGACATTATGCGTTACACCCTTGGGAAATAGGCAAAGTGCACCGAGCCCGATGACGCGAAAGAGAAGGAAGACCAAGAAAATGAGCGGAACGCCGACCGACCCGTCCCCCCTTCCGTTTCCGGGAGATAATTATCCGAGTAAACTGGCTTGTTGCACTGCTCCGCGCTCTGTTTCGAACGAAAAAGCTCGAACATCTCGCACACGTCGCGGTTTCTCCGCGGAGAAGTGTTGCGTCGAAAGTGGACTCTTTCGTAACGAGCGATTTGTTCTATTTCTGTTTGAATCGTTAACGCATAATTCGTGGGTATTTAAAGTTATCAAGAGAGAAGGAAAATATTGAATTTACAAGCAAGACGTATCTATCCGTTTAAAAACGAGAGATTTTAATTTGATCTTCTAGCGAGGTGGAGTACATATTTCTCTCTTAATCCCTCGTCACGCGAGTTTCTCTTCGTTCGCAAATGAGTTAATCGAGTTTTCTTACAACAAGAAAACAACTGACCAAGTGGATCTGATACGTGTACGTCTTTGTACGTCTTTGCGTGTTCGTGGAGATTAATGGAAGATACAGATTGCGACTGCATCGGTGATATTCGTTAATGACGAGATTACAAGTTTCGTTAATGCAAATTGAAAACGGATACCTCTCGATACGAAACGAGTCTCGGCCGCATTCCGTTACGCTTGCGAAGGAAACGCGTAACAAAGGCAAACCGGCGAGAAGAATTGCCAGGAATATTAAATGGTAAATTGCAAAGTCTCGAGAACTCCGGCTCTTTGTGCCTCGCAATCGGTACGAAGTAAATAAATCGCTAAACGAATAAACGAGAAGCAGGGAATATTTGTTTTCCAATTTGTTTATGTTTGTTTGAGCTGTCACTCGCTTTAGACTTCTGATCTTGCACGTTTCCCAGATCTTCGAACTAGCAGTCGGGAATGCGACGAGGAAGCGTAAGCCGAAAAAGTAACCCAACAGACTCTGGATTCGACGATTCAATTTTCAAAATCAATCAACTGTCGTTTCGACTGGCTCGAAAGAGGAAGCCCTGCTTCGTCTGAAGAGAAGCCGCTCGCCTTGACCTTTCCTTTGATCGGTTCTTCGTGTTCGTGGAGAACGTTTGAAAGAGGCTCTGAGGGATCGTTTGAAGACGCGTCGAGAACCCCGATAAATGAGCATCCTGCCTTGCAACTTATAATACATCCTCTCTCTCTCTCTCTCTCTCTCTCTCTCTCTCTCTCTATTTTTCGTGTAATCATCGAACGAGGCGGAAATATTTAAAGGGGAGAAACCTTGTCGATAAAGTGGAAAAATGATTTCTCGGTGAAACGAGTTTACTCCCGTAAAGTGGATCTTTCTACGTTAGGATACTCTTAGTATATAGGTGCAAAGAGACGAAGGGACCAAGGAAAATTGGGGGAAGAGAGAGAGAGAGAGAGAGAGAGAGAGAGAGAGAGATAGGCCAGGAATAAGGAGGTGGAAAGCTTCATCTTTACGTGCGTATACACCCTCGAAATAGGTTCCTCGATTCTTTCCAGGCACGAAGTCAAGTAATTGGCAATAAATCCTGCAAGAGGCGGCGGGAGGGAGAGGGGGGAGGGTCGAGTCGTAAAATTTTCTCACCGCTATTGCCATAAATTATAGATAACGCGGAATGCCGCTGGAGGAAGTTAGGTTTAGTTGTAAATCGCGTATAATAGAGCGGTTGAGAGAGAGAGAGAACGTGGCAGGACTAGAGCGGGTCATGTGGTTAAACGCTAACAATCCCGCTTACACGTTACGTCCTCTGGAATAACCCGTGAGCTGCGGATGAGATCTGAGAGAGAGACTTTGTCGACTCGTTTTGAATCCTTTGGTACTCTGAGCGTGATTCGGAAGCATAAACCTCTTGAAAGGTCTCGAGTTTTAAAAGTCTCGTTCTACTTGGAACTCTCGAAAGCCTTGATTTTATGATGATACAGTTACAGGATCTGATACCAGCGACGAGTGCGTGAGTAATCGGAAACTGATAAAACTTGATATTTCTGTTACGACACGAGCTCTGTTTTTCTTATTAATTTTCTACGTTTGTCGAGTTTCATATTCGTTTTCAAGGGGCAGCTGATGCTTCGTAAAATCTGTATAAACTATTTCGTACAGAGACACACGTTATATTTATTTATTTACCTATTTATTCGGTATATATTTATTTGTCTCTTTCCGCGATTGATTCAACGCGATAACTGCGTACGCGCAAGAAGTAAATTATTTAGATTCGTTTCAATTGTATTTGACATTGCGATAATTTACAAGTATCCGGGTAGTTGTGCACGACGCACGATGGCGATACAGACGTTTCGGTATTATTCTTCATAGCTAGCATTAAATGGTGGCAGTGAATGGCCACACGTTGCATTTCGTTTATATGATTATAATTACGAAATTTAGTACCGTTGTACATTGAATTTAGTACCGTTACATTTGTCGAAATAAATTCTCCCGCAGATCGGGAATAAATTTCGCACGGGGTCGCAGACGTCGTCCCTGAGGCGACAAGAAGGTTAATTATAAAATAACCAATGATAATTTAACAACTGTAACAAATACAATACAGAAAATCTAATCGCGTGTCGCACGTATTCTTGCTGTATTCACACGCTTAGAGAGATTTAATTTCTCTCGGTTGTTAAAGAAAAAATTGCATTGCAATGTTACGAAAACTCATAATACAGAAGAATACAGACTTCGATTTAAGATAACTCTAGGATATATACAGATGTATACAGTGACAGCCACAAACTTGCATCAAATTTCCCAGGTTTCGAAAAATTGGCGATATTTAAACTGTTAAGCACAAGAGATCACGTGAATGTTTTTAACATTTCGAACGAGTAATTTTACCTTTTTTCCCCTTACTATTTACCATATAAAAACGATTCTGTGAAGAATGATGAATTCAGGATTGCGAGGATAGAAGCTTCAAATCTAGATCCTGTTACAGTTTAAATATTGTCAATTTTTCGAAACATTGGTAATTCAGTGTGCGCGAGTTTGCGGCCGCAGTTGTGCGTCTTTGAGATCGAGTCTTTCTCGCCAAGAAACAAGAGGAGGAATCACGAGAAGACCGCATCGCATGGTTTCCGCTCTCGAATTTCCAGACAGTCCATTTCCCTCACAGTTTTACCCGCTCTTCCCACGTAGATTAAATACTGTCCAGGCAGTATCTCGCGAAAGGTAAATGCAGTCTCGTCGTTCCTCCGAAATCAAGCTGTCCTGTAAAGGAGAACAACCGGCGCAGAACGCGAATAAAGTTACCGATTATTCAGCCGACGCGATAACGTTTTTTTGTTTCCCCTCTCTCTCTACGGCCAAACGGCGAAGTTTCTCCGATTCCCGTCGCGAAACCGGCCGCGCGAAACGGCTGTCTCGACGAAAATCGATATCGAATTCTAAACAGAGTGCCTATACGCAGACGACGCGAATAAGCTGGCAATGAAACGTGTACTTGGCAAATTTTTCACGAGATAGATCGCGAAAAAGTGACTAGAATCAAATTTTTCGAGTTATTCTATTGATATGTAAACATTTGAATCGATAGAAAACAAATTACAGGCGCGATCGCTCAGTAGATCTAGCAACGCCTCCTACTCGAGGACTACGTCACGCCCCCTCGCGAATCACGTGATCCAAATCAACCAATGAGGCCCGATTTTCTGGGTTACCCCCACTAAAATCACTTCAGTGATACAATGGTTTTTCCCGTAAAGTGGCAACACTTTAAAACATTCGGAATATCATTCGATGAAACTTTCGACAACTGTTACTCGATCGAACGGATCGGTAACGTTCCGAAGACAAAATCCAGAGAACCACAGTGAAGTTAACTGTTGCAAGTTTGTTTTACAAAATACAGACGGTAGAATTTATTGTTATCAATACTAATTTTGTCAATGTATGCGTTTATTGTTTTCGAAATACTCGATAAGGTACATTTCACAGACCCGTTACGTTGGGGGTAGTTTTAATCCCTTTGACAATGTCGATAAAAGAAGTGCGTGTTATAATATTAATATTTTTATAACAACTGTGTTACATTTAAATTTCACAAAAGTTAATTATTTTCGCACGTTTCCTCGTGAATATTCCCCCTTATCATTGCCGACTGTCATCTCTTCAGCTCTCGCAACACCTGTTGTATTGTGCAATACTGAATCCGTCATCTTGAATTTTGAATTTTCAATGTCTTTAACACCTTTAATGTCTCTTTAATGATTTTTGACGAATCGAACGAACCTTTTCAACGGAATGAATTTTCAACGGTTCGTTGTCATTGCGATCGCGAGGTTAGTTCCTTTGTTATTGACTTCCAGAAAGTTTCCAGGAAATGTCGAATCTTCGCCACATTTTAGCCTCTGGCGCAGTGCGCGCTCGGGCGATCGCCGTTTCATGACGTCTCGTTTGAATAATCGGATCTGTCGGTGGTATCGTTGCCAGTTCTCCTCTTTTTCTCCCAGCGTAAATAACCCGCGTCGGCGATTCTCCGCGGATCTTGCGGCGCGAGGGGGACGGGCGGAAGTCGGGGCGCATTAACATTTAATCGGCAAAGTATACCCAGGCGTAATTTCGCATTGGCGGCCAACGTTTCCGACCTCCGGCTTTTCGATTGAATTGCAAATCTTTGCCGCGGCCACGCGGCTAGAACCAAAATGGCGGCGGGAACTTATCGCAAGTCTCGCGTCGCGTCGGTTAACAAGCGAGACAGCGCGAGCGGTCGTGGTTTACTCGAGTACACTCCGACTCGTGACGAACGAACGTGAAAAAGAGAAAGAGAGAGAGAGAGAGAGAGAGAGGAACGAGATATCGCGAAAGTTTCCCATGAAAATCGAACAAACATCGACAATTTTCTGCCGAAAATTTCGACGGATGGCTTTGTGTGAACGGAAACGATATCGAGAACCGATACACGGGTTCAAGCATAAATTTTAGATGCTCTAACTATCCGCCGGAAAAATGAAAAAAAAAAAAAGGAAGAAAGGAGAAAAAAGGACAGCGACAGGAAGAGGTGAATATTTCATTCGGAAACTCCGAGAATCACCGAGAGGGAATCAACAGAGGGGTAGAGACTTAGACTTTCTTTTCCCCTGTTTAAGGATGATTTACAATTAAATGAAAATTCTAGACTCAACTCTCACCTCCCCCTCCACCCGGTTTGTGGGTGTCCCGGATCGTTTGCAGGGGTTCCAGAGCAGCGTATTGTTAAGGATAAGCCGATCTTCTCGATATTCAATTTATACGCCGCAATGCGTATGATCGATGCGCAGCGTCGATGCAATTCCCAACGAATCTGCATACCGGCTGTATTCCTGGCTTCGAATTTCGATGTATTCATCGAACGTCGGGATCGACGATGAGTATTGAATCGTCATCGTACGCCGCTGTATTTGTACCATAGTTATCCAGTTTGCGATATATGTATATACGTACATGTCGGATGCGCGAAACGATTTTCGCGTCTTTTCGCTGCGATTCAACGATCGCCGCGATTGTTTCGTTTCTTCGTTATTTACTATTGGTAAATAATTAGCGTGCATCTTTGCGACGACACGATTGGAAGACGAGTAGCGGCATCAACCGTTTTCTCTCGCGATTTTTTCGTTTTCGATTTAGAAAAAAATATTCTATTTTGGCGTACTCTTTCGGTCCATACTTCGTTACGTAGAGATAATAGAACGATGCGAATGTAACGCGAATTTTATACAACGTATGAAGATATGTTATACGCTGTGATGTTAAAGCAATGTTCGGTTTTTCACAATGTCGCGTTAACGTTGAATTATTGTATTCGCGTGATGTGTTTCAGTGCGTTATATTCGCGGCGGCAGAGAGAAAGGATTGCAGTTGAAACAAAATTTCGTTTTATTAGGAAATGTTTAGACAACATATTTTTGATTTGCAGAAGTGAGAAATGAGAATTTGTTACCGTGAAAATCGAAAAAGGAAAGAGAAAAACACAGCTGAGGTTTCTCGATAATTTCAAGTCGTATATTGCGCGTCACGTGTCGTGATACCGAAGGATCACTCGATCGTTGAATAAAATTATATCTACACGTGTAGTCAGTCAACAAATTCTATACGTTTATCGAATTTCAAATATTTGAAATTGTTCATTAAAATCACATCAGCTTTGAGCTATCGACAATGTCTCTTGCGATTATTTAAAGGAACGTACGAATCAATCGAAAACGTGATCTCGCGAAAATCTATACAGTGATATTTAATTTATCGTAATGACATTTTAACGTATCCATGGTTTTCACGGTAAATATCTTCAACTTTTTTTCACAATTAACATCCTCGTTCTTCTTCACTTATACATATGTAATTAACCTTCATGGATCCCATTCGATCTGAATCATTGTAAATTTCAAAGTATTTTTGAAAAAAAAAAAAAATTGATCGTAACAAGAACGTTATGCAAAGAGCCGAAACACGAATTCTTAAAGTTTACAATCTGAAAGAGCGGAGGGCAGCCGCAACAAGGTTATTAACAATACCGGTGCTATTCGCTGGAAGTTGGACGGAGATAGAAGCAGGACGGAGGATAATCATGCAAAAACCGTCGTTCGACGGTACGTAACCGCGTTTAATCGGAGAGCGAATGACAAGAAAGCGGTCTTCCACGGTCTGGGAGGGAAACTGGCTCCGGGGGGAAGATGGAAAAGTGGCTGCAGGGCCAGAGGGGAAGAAATAATCTTTTAAGGCAGCCGAAGAAGTTGCCGCAGTTATAAACAGAAATTTAGATCCAGTTGCCAAAGTAAACACCGGAACCTTGGTAGTTTGGTGCTTCTTCTCCTCCCGTTCCATTCTGGAGCGCTTGATCCTCCGTACTCTCTGCTCCTCGCCTCTTCTTCTTTACCACACACACACACACACACAGAGTCCTTCTCTCTGCTTTCGTCTGCCTGCCTTCCTCTTAGCGAAGAACTTCCTCTCGTGTCGCGCGTTCTTCCGAACGTAGAACTTTTCACTTAGCTCCCTTCGTCGATAAAAACTTGCCTGATCTAATAACTGGCGACACCGGTGACTCTGTCGACTCTTCTCCCCCTCCCCCCTCCCGTCGTCGTTTTACCCTCACCATCGCCAGGTTCCCTCGATTCTTCATTCCCTTTCAACGTATTCCGATCGAAGTTCTGCTTACGATCTAAAGACCGGATCCGAGGAACACACATCTCCCCCGCGAACACGATCACCGCGTGGAGTGTCGAGTGACACAGGTACAACGAGTAAGGAGGGTAAAGTTTTGTTCCGAGGCGAGTTTGCGTTTACACGCGAGAAATTTGAAAATCGCCGCGTCGAACGAGTTCGAGAAAGTTTCGGCTACGCGTGTTCGATCCTTGAACCACCGAAGTGGCCAAATTGACCAATTGACCAATTGACCAATTTGACTTCTCTCGAGTAGTTTCCCAGATTTTAGAGTGTCGCGTTTCGAGGGATCTCGAATGATACTTGCAAAACGCGCGAACGAAAGTTCGTGCCCTTTCTTGTATTACAAACTCTTCCCTCTTCCTTGCATTCTAATTTCTCCGATTTTTGTACTTAGTCGTCGGTGGTGTTGAAGATCAATGCGACATTGTGGTTTCAGCTATTTCTTTCGATGTTAGGATTGTGAGAATTCGTTTCGGAATTTAAAGGATATAAAATTTTACATCAGAGTAGGTATCGATAATAATTTTCATTAAACGAGAACGTATAATAATAATTGGAAGGATAATCTGAATAATAGTTTCTTCCAAACGCGAATTACGAGCCCGAGTGTTTGAAGAAGTATTTGAGTCAACATGATACGAACCATCATTTTCAAAAGAATAGAGTATGTTTTGTAAATACGACGGGACGGGACTTGCATCACCAAATTTCACATCCAAAATCAACTTGACGTTTTATCGCACTTAAAATTTAAATATTATAGGTGCTTTTCTGCATACAAAATTCTGCATCGAATCAAGACTTATTTGACACCTCACAAAATTATTATTGCTTACAAGTATTACATCGGTATATATAAAACGTTATAAGTATCATCGTTATATATTAGGCGAATTAACGAACGAATTCCGCGAGTTCGAGCCCGGCTGAATCTTAAAGAAACGGAAACGGAATGACGAATCGAGTCCCGGTGGTGTTTGCACGCGTAAAATCTCGGGGAACGGCTCGGGAGGAGAATCTCGCCTAAAACGCGAATTACCAGCCCGCGAATATTTAACGAATACCAAGAATCTTAGATAGGTTTCGCTGTATTTAAGCGACTTTCGTGAAACGGGGAACAGACGGGGGGGATAGCCGGGGCAGATGTATATCTTTGGGATAAGAAACTTCTCGGCCGCTGGCCAAGTCCAAAGTTATTCCCGTGCTTTGAAGAGCGTTTCAACAGTTTGGTACGGGGCCGGATAGAACACAGCCGCCACACTTTCGCGTATCGCGCGAATAGTTCTGGACTTACCGCCTGTTACACGGCACGTTAGAGAAGGAGTATCACCCTCCTCGTAGGGACCCGCTGTTCCGTTCACTATCCTGCCCCACTGATCCAAGATGGTCGGCTGTTCCGGCGGCACTGTAACAGAAGAAAAGTTTTGCAGTCAGATGGACGAGCCAGTTTCTTTTTTTTGGCAGCGTTTAAAAAGTGCGAATGAAACTTTTGAAAATTGTCACGTTGCTGCAGTACGAATGATTTACTTAATTAATGCGGAAAAATTTCAAGGAATCAGGATAAAAATTGCCCTGATTGAAACAGATGTTACGTGTTTCTCATTTACTTTATCGCGAGTAATGATATTGCAGGTATAGCAAATATTTCGATGTTTCCATCTACAAATAAATATGAGTTTAGGAAACGGTATGTAAAGTCAGTAAAAGAACCAAGATATTACAGATAGAGATTACAAAGACATCAAAGCAATAAATTATAAACGTTTGCTCTGTAACCTACAATACATTATTTTTAAACTCTTAGTCATTTCACCCAATTGTAAATATTTCCCTAATTCTCTTTAGTACAAACCCACAAAAATTCCTGCCACACTTTCAGCAATTAAGACGAATTGAATTCAAATGAATTTGCTCGGTATGCAAATGTCAACAATTCGATCGGAGAAAAAGGCAACTCTGTATGTACAAGGCTTAAACAACGACAGATATCTGCTAGAAAAACTGCACGACTTGTACTCCAGATTCGTCTCACTGAAAGGCCCAGAAGCAACCGTTCTGACTGGGAAATGAAGATGACAGGCAACGCCGCTCCTACTCGAGTGGTCTACGCCACGCCCCCTCGCGAATCACGTGACTCAAATCAACCAATCGCTAATTTTCGTTGCATCAGCGTTGCACCTGAAGAGGCCCCCCCCCCGGGTTTTCTGGGTTACCCCCGCTAAAATCACTTTCAGTGATAAAAAAAAAAAGGAAAAAGGAAAAAGTTTCAATAGATTTGATTACGTGCAAAGGACCTAGATTTACTAAGACGAGAGGAGTGGCGCGGCCAGAGAGCTTTCACGGTAGATTCTTCAAACGGAATTTCGTTGCAACTGTTGTCCCAGCGTGTTGCATCGGCTCGTGCGTACGTATGATCGTTTGCGGATTAAGCGCGACGATATTTTCTGCCCGGGGAATATTCGCATCCCCCCCGGATCCGAGTCGGATAAACCAGCCTCGGATATTTCCCTCGTTTTTTCGTTATTTTGGAAGGTTGGCTGCATACGTCCAACGTAGCTATTCGATGCTTTATCAGCGAGGTTACGACCAGCCGCACCTACGTTTATTCCTCCTGCTACGGCATTCTGTCTGCCTTTCCGCTATCACCCTATTTAGCCGATGCGTCGCTTGTCCGCCGGTACCTTTTACCACAGTGTGTCGAGCAAGCCGCTATATTCGAAACGCTCTGACGGCTTTCTGACACAGTCGTTAACTGTTTGAAATGAATTTTAGCGGAACGTGATTTCAGTATAACCGGAATCGCCAATATATATATATATATATATATATATCTATGCTATCTATTGCGTGACAAAAATTTTTGTCGTTTAAAATCTTGTTTTCGTTCGCGTTCGACGTCAATAATAATAAAAACGAGAAAGAAGGAAGAGAAGAATATCCTGCTGGCGCTCGCAGAGCGACGATCGTTTTGGATTTCGACATAGGAACTGCAGCGGCGTTACTGTTTTCGCGATCGATCCCAAGATCGCAGGGCCACTCAAAAAATTGCTTTAAGCGGATATGGGAACGGTTATTCGATTCTGCGATGTCGCGACAGAGAGAGAGAGAGAGAGAGAGAGAAAACTACGCGGAACGATCGAGCCTCGTCGTAAACTGCGCCAAATCCGAAATAACGTTACGGTTCTTGCCGAGCGAGCCCGGCCGAGATATATTCGCCTAAGCTCCTTCCGCGCTCGTTTTGCACCGTCACACCGCCCCTGCGCCGTAAATTCCGATCGGAAAAACTGCAAATTAAAATGAAAGTTATTGGCGCCCGGCGTTCTTAACGTTTTATAAAGACCGTGCTATAACTTCCCGGTAGTAATTTCTGTCCCGGGGATTTTGTCCGCGTCGAGTTCCATTAGAAATTCATTCGAATCCGAGTTTTTGCAGGTACAAAGGAACAAATTGCAATCGTGAATTCGTAAAACGCGAGATGATGGAAGCATGCGTGTATTAAATTTATAATGTCAATTGGTAAAAATTAGTTATCGGAGAATAACAAATTTCATCAAAGTTATCTGATTATCTGATTCAGAATTCTGTAACTTCAAGAGCAGAGTGGCACGAATCGTCGAGAAATAGACAAAGTTCGCAAATATTTTTCGCAGACGATATTTCTGTAATGAAAAGTTCTGATTTTCAGAATTCCCCTTCCGGCGAGCGTAACTTTTAGCTTTATTCTAATTTTTTTAAAGTCGAAATGTTGCCACGCTGGTTTAAAAATTTCATTTCGATCACTGCAAAAGAGCGAAGCACGTTCGAAAAGAAACATTTTCTACCTGGCTTATAACATAAATGGATGTAACGTGTTATTTTTTTTTCCCTTGTCCTTTAATCATTCATGAGCAGACTGCGGATATCTTTTAGATTTTCACGAGCAGAATTGAAAAAGTCGGATTCAAATGGGAATTTATATACTTTATGCGTTGTGTCGATATCCGTGTTGTCGAATTTTTTAAAAGTGCATAAAAAACCGCGGTGCACTTAAGTTGTACTCGAAACTCAGCTTTTAAAGCTAAAAACAGATTTTTAAACTTGAAACCGTTGCATTTCCAAAATTCTTGAATCTTTGATAAAAATGGAAACAAAATGTAATCAAGAGAAATTTCTTTTGTTTTAAATATTCCACTGTTTGATTTTTTTATAATATGAAAGAAAATGCTGAAACTGCTGAAAACATACATTTTTTCACTTGAAACCTTCAGGATGTCTTCTTTTCCAAGGCAATTTTTTGATATGTAAATTATTATTATACTTGACAGAAGCAGTTCATTTCAAAAACTCTTCAATTTGAAAATCGATAATTCTTACAAATCTAGAAAGAAGAGAAAAAAATGAATAAGATCGCAAGCAAATTGTTTCGATTAAATACATGATGTTTCAGAGAAATTACGTATTATTAATGTTTCGTTTGAAAACGACGTTTCACGTAACTTTCAATATCCGTAGTATACTTAAGCACTAAAATCAGAAACTTCGCAACTCTCGAAAGCCTTTTTTTTCTCGCGCGAGAGCTCGTAGAATTTTTATCGCCTCGAAATCCCGAACATTTTCGAGTCTGCCGAATTTCAAACCCGTCGAAATCCCAGCTCGCCATTTTCAATTTTAATCCTTCGAGATTTTAATCTCGATCTCGATCGAAAATCTCGATGGAAATCGTCGCGATTTAGGTTATAGAACGTGAAAATAGGCGCTTGGTTCTCAGAAAAAGAAAAGAACGTTCCTTGCCTGCACAGATCTAATAGCCGCGTAATTTTCAAATATCCATGAAAATAAGAAACCTCGTACCAGAAAATCGGGCCTCTTCAGGTGCAACGCTGATGCAACGAAAATTAGCGATTGGTTGATTCGCGAGGGGGCGTGGAGTAGACTTCGAGTAGGAGTGGCGTTGCTTGCAATTTGTTTATATTGATAAAATTTTATGGCAAAAAAATCTTCATTTCCTAGTCGGAACAGTTGCTTCTGGACCTTTCGGTGAGACGAATCGTATCGAATCGTATTGGACGCTCTCGAATCCGTCCAATTAATTGAAGTCCCAGCTCCTCGTCACTTTCAATTTTCATCTTTAAGCTTCACGCGATCGAAAATCGCAAAAATCGACCGCGAGTAATACTTGGGCGAGATGTTTTGAAAATGTGGAATTCCGCGGAGCAATCGACGGATTGCAAAGCGGTTTGATCAAACGCCGCGGGAGATTCGGTGAAATTCAGTTTCTTGAAACTCGTCGAAAAACTCGCTTTTTCAATGACCGCAACGAAATTTTATCTCCGGGCTTTGACTCGGGACCCATGGTTGCTCAGGCGGCCATCGGTGCTCGCGTGTAAACTATTCACGAGAATTTATGGTCGCTTTTCAATCCATAATTGCCGGTACCGAGCTCTGTTCGCTGTTGGTCCTGGCAATCGATTGATTGATCACGATTGATCGATTTCGTCCTTCGAACGCGGATATCGAATTCCGAGTAATCCGACGTTCGATACATCGGGATCGAGATTGTCTGTGGAAAATGAAAATTTCAGTTATATCTTTGTGAATCCACCGATCGACGAATAAATGTATGCAGTTGCGTGTGTGTTTTTGTGTGTGTGTGTGTATGCGTGCGCGCAGAGAAGGTGCCTACTTTTGATACAAAGACGAATGCACCGAGAGGAAGGAGGGAGCATTACCGCGAAGGATTACGTAACAGGATTTACGAGAGAAATTAAGATTGATCTCCGGTCCAATTAACTGATTCAATCGTACGCCTCATCCGATTAGCGACATGAGTGGGATTAAACGTTGCTTAAGAATTACAGAGATGGATCCTCTCGGTTCTTCTTTTTCGAAATTAGAAAGGCACCGGATCTAGGCTCTGGGTGGCCCTGTTCGCGTCTCTCGACTGATCCCTTGCTTTATTAATTTTTTCTTGGAAAATCGTTTCGGAGAGTCTTCGAAAGAGGAGGACTTTTCGCTCCTGTTTTCCTCGCGACGTGCTCGTATGGGTAAAGAAAGTTTGGTGCAGTACTTGAGAAATTATCTCAAGTTATATTTGATCGCGTGCCTCGGCTGCCCGTCTCGAAGAAAATAAATATTGGTACGTATTCACGAGGGCCGGGCATTATCGAAATGAGCTTTCACTCGAATGAAATTTTTGTTTCATCCGTTCTGTCGCTTTACTGCTCTGTCACTTTATTTTATTTCGGGTAATAATCAGTTAATCGACGATGTTATTTGCAAAGTGAATTATTTTATCTCGCGAAGCTTTTTGTTACGCGACACGTTATCAGGAGAATGATTGCCCCTCTATCTCTCAACGTGGGAATTACAATATATCTATATGAAATAATATCATTTCTTATATTTGTGTTACTGTTTAAACCATCATTTGTTAAAATAGATTCCCCCGAGATAAATTTATTTCTCATCGCGTTTAATCGCTCGCGTTATTCTCATTTCAGACAAAAAGTTCAGTGGAACATTGCGAACGAAAGTTTACCGAGTCAAAGCCAAGTTTAAAGTCAGTAACGAAGTAGATTTTCGAAATCGTTTCTCTCGAGCGAAACTTCCCCTCTGTATTTTCCGCTGATTCTTTTTTTTTTTTTTTTTCATGAAGAATCACCCTCCCTTCCTTCGGTCGAATTCGCCAGTTACACACCCTCGCGCAACGAGCGAATTTCTCACGTGAAAATATAGAAACGTGCATACACGTGTATATATTCGCGATGTTTAAAATTGAACGACATTCGAGGTAGGTACGGAAACTACGCGCGCGCCCCGCTAAATTGCTCGACAGCTTGCAACACACACACACACACACACACACATGCGAAGAGAGAGAGAGAGAGGGGGAGGGGAGAGAATTGGATGACCATCGCTGGTAACGGTGGATACGCGTAAAGCGGAGGCGGCCTCAGATATATGCGCCATACTACGCTACATAGGGGTGCCTATTTTCCAGCCAGCCCTGAAATTATCGGCGCGGTCTGAGCGAGGTCCATTGATTACCACTGGTAATTGCCATTACAACCCCCATCTACCGCCTCCACCCCTTTGCTCGCCTCCAGTACTCGACCCGCCTCGATCTCTTCCAACCGTTCTCCACCCGCCCGAACGTCTGAATATTCTCTGTATCGGCATTGAATGTCAACCGGTTTATCGAGTGCGCGGCCTGGCCGCGGCGCGTACACCCGACCACCCTCGCTTCGTTTCGCTTAAAGTGCTTAAACCATCGCCTATGATCCCGCACGCTGTCGACCGTGTTCAAGCAGTTTCCGCGGTCGTTCGCAGGGGAGAAACCGCGATTCTTCTCCCCCCCCCCCTAACTCGCCGTTAATTTTATT
This sequence comes from Melipona beecheii, assembly GCA_032399605.1. NCBI lineage: Eukaryota > Metazoa > Arthropoda > Insecta > Hymenoptera > Apidae > Melipona > Melipona beecheii. The sequence continues at coordinate 3,133,884 of JAUCMO010000501.1, read as the reverse complement.
CGGATCGTTGGATCGGAAAATTTATCAGTTTGCTCGAAACCACTTTTTTGTTTCACTTGGCCTAATCGGTTAATCGACATCTCAAATTTATTTTTCAACGACATAATTAGACGTGATATCTTTTCACTATTGTTTCAGCGTGCAGCTTCAGAGTCTGAACGAATCCTGCAAACTCGATTTCTCTGACAGAAGCTTGTAGGACGTATCAGAGAGATGTTTCTACAAATATTGTTTGGTACAAAGTTACATCGTGTGGTTTAAGTTTTTTTTATTGAAATTTCGAAATTATTTGTTGCGACGAGTTCAATGACCTGCGTATGAGGTTGTTTGTTACAATTCGTTAGAAATTAATGAATTGTTTTTTTTTTTAAATTTCGGTAAAATGTAAAACGTTTTGAAGGTTGAAAAATAAACTAAACTTAACTGTTATGTCTGATATAATGTTATGTGGTTGGTTTAAGCTTTGATGTAATTTCTATTTTCATAGAAATTTAGATTTCCACGTCGATTTTCCTTACAGCTTCTTTTATTGTTCGACTTGCACTACGATCGAGATATTGAACTTGTTTTACAAACACGTAAGAAGTATTTATTCATAATATACGTGGCGAGACCTGGACAATCGGACAATCACTTGATATATAATTACTGATTGCATTATTGCATAGCTAAACAATTAATTATGTAACTGATACAATTATTAATTATGGCAATTAATACGAGCCGATTGGCTGCAATTCGGTTAGATGTTTACGCAGATATATATATTCATTAGATTAATGAAAAATGAATAACGTGTAGTTTTGACATGCGGGTGCAACTAATTTGTAAGCCCGTGGAAAGTACTTTATCCGAATTTTTGTTTGTCTCGTATAATGACTATATTTGTAAATGAAAGGGTTGTTCTTTTCTTCTCTCTTTAATTTCTCTCATATCGACCTTTTGATAAAATTTATTTGGCAGGTTCTTTAATATTTTATTAATAACTTTAGAAGTTTTATTTACTGCGTGAAAAAACAAACCATCGTAATACCATAAAATACGAATAGAACTCTTCTATATAACTCTGATATGTAGTAGAATTTTGGTTAGTTACTAACTTTATATTTCAGTATTGAAAATTTTACAACGCCGTAATGGATTTCAAAAATCGTATTTCCGGCGCATTCACTATTTGATCAAGTTTGATTGTTTCGCTTGATGTAGTTTCCCAATTCGCCATTGTTTAAGCTGGAAAACTACTGATTTTTTTTTAGTATGTCGATATTTCAGAACACGGGACACGAAATCCCACAAGATGCTTGGTCTGTTCATATAACTTCCGTGTTAATAGCTTGCGTTTTTTTACTTCTATTTCCAAATATACCATTTTTTTTTTTTTAAGGAGCATTCTATCAATATGTATTTTGTCCAGCTACTCGCACATCGCGTGTAATAATTCAATCTCTTTCTCGGAAACGAGAAGTGCAAAACTCCAAACTCTTCTGCGCGAAGTCTGTTTTCCGCGAGGAATTATTCTCTGTACACGACAGGCAGATGAAAAAAGTAATAACCGGTGAAAGCTGACAGACAAGGCGCCAAGATCACGGTGATTAAATGGACTCGATCAGTCAAAGGTGCACGTAGACGCGCGTGAATTCTGAAATTCGCGTCGGTGTTTAAATATCGAGCAGAGCGATTCGTGTCGTGCCGTTTCAAAGGTGGAATATAACTGTCTTGGGGTGGAAAAAAACTGGCTGGCTGGCTGGCGAACCAGAGAGGGTGGAGAAATTGCGGGGACGTGTGCAGCGCTGTTCGCCCCCAATTTTAATTGAATTAATTTCAAGCTGGCTCGGTGCACGCAGCCGCGTACCGGAGATCGTTCTGAGAAACTATCCGATCTATCTCGTCGGCGAAACAGTGGACAATCGACCAGCGCAGTCTTCTGCTTTTTTTTTTTTTTTTTTGCTTTTTGTTTTTCCTCTCCTCGGTTACCGGAGCGGCAGTTGTTGCTCGTAGTTGGGAAATTGCGTCGAGAAGCGGATCTCGTAACGAGAGAAACAACCGGCTGTAACCGGGAGAAAATTAGCAACGACGACGAATGAAACATTTATTTTAGAGCTCGCGTTGCGTTTCCGAAATCACGAGACGCTCGCGTACCCGCTATCTGTTTCTTTCTTTCTCTGTTCCTTTTTTTATTTTCCGTTTCTTTTTTCGGCCACTTCTTTTCTCTCTCTCTCTCTCTCTCTCTCTCGTTTGGCGAGAGGTGGACGTTCGATTTCGAGCAACGCAACTCGCCGGACAAGGACGGGTTTAAAGTCGAAATTACATTCCGAGAGGGAAAATCCGACGCGTTACACGCGAATGTTTCACGCTGCAAATATCGGAATGATGGAAATCGGTAATTCGTAATTTTGTTGTTTCTCTTTTTTTAAATTGAAATTCATTATAAATTTACCGTGGCGATGATTCGAGTGATTTTTCGCGAAACAAAAGTTTTTTTTTTTATTCTTTGCGCTTTAACACGGGCTTCGATAGACGGTCCGGAGAAATAAATTTCCCCGTTTTATAAGTTTTGGGATTTTAATATCAGTGAATTTTTAATGGAATCGTTTAAACGTTTAACTCTTGGAGCGTTAACTCCACGAAAATCAGTTGTTTGAAAGTTTAGTACCGAGAATACAACAAATTAATAACGCATTCGTCTTCGAACATATACTTTTCTGATGTAATTTGTTATGCATCGTAACATACCGTCCGCTGCTACACGAATTTCCGATCATTTAATTAATTACTTTAAATATCTTTTTAAATTCTCAGATATATATATATATATAACTTTAAATTAAGAAATTACTACTTCAAAAAAAAAAAAAAAAAAAAGTATCGTTAGACTCGTACAGTTCAATAGCAAGAAAAGAAGCAGTGACGTCTCGCAGTCCCAGCCTAACTAACGCGTAATTCGTGAATTTTTATTCGCGAAGTTTAGCTGTGCCAGCCGGATCGGGAAACACGGATTAAAAACGGATCGCGAGGAACTGTCGCTCGTACTGACCGAACATGATGACACGCAGCGAGGGTGTGTCCCGCGATCCTTGGCGAATTTTCACCGCGTGTCGACCGTTTCCAAACGTAGGCATATAATTAAAAGTGCGCCGCGCGCGTACGGTTGGGCGGATTTATATGGAAATTCGTTGGAAAATTTGACACGATGGGAGAGAAAGTGTACCACGGCCAATTTGCCCGAGAATATCACGTTTGGGCGTTCGATTTGTTTTGATACTAGTTACGGGGGCCGGCGGGTGTGAGGGATTACCCGTTAAATAGACTCGTCCGGCCGAGCATCGTTATAATAATTCAAAACGTTTCTCGATAACACGCGATATTCGATGATGTACGGGAATCACGGCTGCTCGGTTTAACGTGTCACAATTTTTACATTGTCATGGAAATTCCCTTTAACTCGGCTAATTTAACCGTAACGACGAACGAACGAACGAATACTGCATTGAGATCGACGATGGATCGACTTTTCACCCAAGTGAGAAGTTTGTACAATATGTATTCTTTCTCCACTGTATTGACCGTGTCGTGAGAATTTGAACGTTTTATTCGCGTTACGTTCGTTGCTCCCCTTTTTAACGAATTTACCCATTGAGAGAATTCCAGATCTATTAACTCCAAATCGCGCGTCTAGGAAAAATTACAGCAAAGAACTGTGAGAGTTAGATTCGACGATGAAGAAGAGTATTTCGATTTGGCCACACCAGGTACCGTTTAATTCCAGGTTTCTTTAAAATCACGTGCAAATGTTAATTTAATTTGCACATTAGAAAAGCGTCTGTTTCTTTTTTTTTTCTTTAGGTTCGAGCTTTGTTGCAACTGATGCAATGTGAAGAATTTCAAATAAACCTCCACTGTCCTTTATCGTCAGATTAAACTTCTCGAAAGAGAAACTTGGGAAAACTGGATTATCGGTACGATGAGTATAATATATAAAGAAGCCAAAGGAAATTTCAGGAGAAAATTTCTTCCTTCTTTTGTCTTTTCAAATCGACAAATATATTTGCGTAACTATCTAGTAAATGTCTAGTAAATGCCAAGACAATCCCGATACGAATAAAAACGAACAACTTTTGCAAAAGTTTCGGCTTCGGAGCTTCCTTGTCGGCACCTCGGGCCGCGCGTGCAAGAGAATGATAATTCAAAGAGGAAACGAGACGTAGAACGCGCGCGCGCGCGCCCCCAACACGCGTACATTGTACATAACGTTAAACTCCCGCAGACTACCGAACGGTTATAATATATTAGTTGGATCGATGCTTGGCATTACCATACGTTTCACGGTGGATTCGCGTGATGGAAGTCTTCGCGTCAATTGCCAGGTCCTATTGAGAGAAATACTCCGTGGTGCATTGATGGTAGGGAGCCGCTATTAAGTCAGACAACTGGGAAGCGTGTTAAATTTCAAGGGAATGGTTCCCCAATAGTAATAGCCGAGTAGTGTCAGACGAGCAGAAACATTATCGTAAGTGGCGAGAGAGTGAGAGAGAGAGAGAGAGAGAGAGAGACTCATGGTCGAACAGCCCAGCTTTAAGATTCGCCGGAGTAGAAATTGGAGTAGATTCTCTCTCTGGCTCATCGACACGTACACCTCTCTCGCAGATCTCCGCTCCATTGATCTCCGGCTTTGATCAACCCCGTAAACGGTCCGCCTACCGCTGGAGATAGGCTTTTTAAATATTTAAGGACCTATCCAGATTAAACGGACGCCTCGTGTCCGTCACGCTCCAATTAATTCCCGGCTGCGACGGTTTTTTTTTTTTTTTTTTTAAATTCTTCCGCGCCAATCTGTCGAAATCCAGCCGACTCCTCGCTTCGAAAAATCGAACGGGAAGCTTTCGTTCGACGTTTCGGCTAAAGCTGCGTGCACATTTGCACCTTGCTCGCGTTCGTGCGATCTGGAGTGATTTATATGTGCAATAAGCAAACACGGTGAGCTGTTCTGTGAACGAACAACAGTTGTTTATTTATTTATGTTCATTTCTTTTTTCAGTCACTGTTCTTTGAAATATGTGGAATTCTGTTTTGCAAAAACATCATCAGCCAAAGTCAAAATTTTTATCACTGAAAGTGATTTTAGCGGGGGTAACCCAGAAAATCGGGCCTCTTCAGGTGCAACGCTGATGCAACGAAAATTAGCGATTGGTTGATTTGGGTCACGTGATTCGCGAGGGGGCGTGGGGTAGACCTCGAGTAGGAGTGGCGTTGTCGATAAAATTTTATGGCAAAAAAAGTCGTCTTTATTTCCTAGTGGAAACAGTTGCTTCTGGGCCTTTCAGTGAGACGAATCGTACTGGGGTACAAGTAGTGCAGTTTTTGTACTATTTTGTATCTTTGAGTGTTGAAAATTCATAGATCTCGAATAATTATTAACTCTTCAACCGCTTCATTTTTCTGTGCGTGATGTTCAAACAGCTACATTTTCATTGAGTAATTATTTCTACAAGATGACGATGTGTGTTGTTACATACGTCGACGATATATTTCATTTCATCATCCCCTAAATACAGGAATAAATTGTTTCACAAGCCAGAGAATGATCCGAAAGTTTTTCGTCTCGAAATAACCCCCAGGACAGAATCAATAAATAAGTAGCGAGTTTATCGAAAAAATGGCATCGACTTAGCTCTTGGAAAGTTAATGGAAATGGATCTTAGTGGAAACGATTCGATAGCCGAATAAAGTAAGAAATATGTACACATTCTGTAATAAACAGGTCGTATCGAACCTCGTTATTTTCTCCCGAATAAAGGCGGAAAGGCACCGAGCAAATGTGCACGTAGCTTAAGAGATTAAAGAAAATCGTCGGCGGGATGTGAACGACCCACTGACCTGACCAAGAATGGAGCAGATTGCTCGCAGTTATCGAGATGCCGAGTCGCTTGCCGGAGGCCAGATCGCACCTTCAGATGGCATTCGCAAAACGAAATTACATGTCACGAAAAAATTCGCTTATTATTCCGCTCTCGGATCCTGCCCGACAACGATATCGCCACATTTCTTCCCGAGATTATTTATCTCGCTCCCTTCCGGCTTCGAAAGTTTTCGCTCGCTCGACTCGGGCAACCGCGAACGATCCCCGTGATCGATACCACCAACCGGCCATCGAGTACGTATTGTCGTTCACGTATCAATTAAACTGTTTTCTTGTTCATTATTCATCGAACCAGCGCGCGGCGAGAACAGTTTACGATTTATGAAATACACTTCCGCGCATAATAATTACCATTGGCTGCTCACGGCGAACAATTCTTTATTTGCATTTTTATTGTCCGAGCGTGTCTGAAAGCTCGGTCGGCCGGCAAACAAACGCGCGGTTAAATAAACGCTTTAATAAATTTCTCGCGAAATATTTTTCTATCCAGCAGGCGAGAAGGAGAGAGGAGCTTAAAATTAAAGTTGCTCAGTACGAGAGTTTCCTTAATGCGAGATCTCACAATTTCGATTTCTGTTGTTGAATTCTTGAACACGCTTCTCGTATATTTCGTACGATATATCATTTCGCAACTAATTGTTCGTTATTACAATTATTTCGTCAATTCGTTGAAATCGATAGAATACCTTGGTCGATAAAAGTTTGAAATAAGTTGAGTTGATTAGATGACAGTGTCTTGTCTTTTCATGAAATGAAAAGTGTAAAACATTGTAGGTTAAAAACTGCACGACTGTCTCACGATTCGTCTCACTGAAAGGCCCAGAAGCAACTGTTCCGACTAGGAAATGAAAACGACTTTTTTGCCATAAAATTTTATTGATGTATGCAAACATTTGAATCGATACAAAACAAATTACAGGCGCAATCAGTACAATCAGACAACGCCCCTCCTACTCGAGGTCTACTCCACGCCCCCTCGCGAATCACGTGATCCAAATCAACCAGTCGCTAATTTTCGTTGCATTAGCGTTACACCTGATTTTCTAGGTTACCCCTACGCTAAAATCACTATCAGTGACAATAATACAGATTTCGAAGCTACTTAATAATCCTTCCGTTACTATTTTCGAATGTGAGGGCCTTGGAAATTATGGCTTATTATATTTCATATTAGGAAGGCAATTCATTTCATTACGAAAGAACCAAATCTTTCTTGATGCACTTTTCAATAGGCAAATTATAATTTCAATAGATCACCGTTTCTGTGGAATTTTAAATTTAAATTCATTAAATTCAACAAGTCCAAATCTCAAAGACGCGAAATAACAAACGAATGCTGATCTAAGAAAATTGAAAAAGAATTGAGACGAGAGATGAAAACTCTTGGGGTATGAAATTTTAGCTTTCGACAAATAGATATCATTGGAAAAACAATTTTTAATCAACGGTTATAAATACAAATCTCGTATTGAGCTAATAGATCTGCTAGATCTTTACCAATCGACGTCACTCTTTTTTAGCCCTTTCTTCTTCGTATTGTCACAACACTTGGTCAGAACAGCCAAATTGGTTGCATCCGGTAAAAAAAGAAAACGGAACCCTCAGATTCAATCGCGCGTACAAAAGGTAAATTGTTATCGACAAGAATATCATTGTCGACGACGTTCCGTGTTGGTTAAGGCGACGTTCTTCCCCTTCGGCAGCGACGAGATAAATCGATTCTCCGACAATTACCACCGTCGTAATACAGATCGTCCAACCGGTTAAGGGGTGGGATACGTCGACGGAAGCCACGACTTCTACGCTCGGGTCTTCTCTCTTCCTTCTTCATTCGGCAACTTCTCTCTCTCTCTCTCTCTCTCTCTCTCTCTCTTTCTCTCTTTCTGACTTTCCTTTTTTTCCTTCTCTTTTTTCTCCTCGTTCCGAGTCGAGTATCTCCTCCGTCGTCTTTCTTCGCGGCTTTTCATCCTTTTCCTCCTCTTCTTTTTTTTTTTCTCTGTCTGCGGCAATCTTGGATTATCCTCTCGCGCGACGATCTCCAAAGGAACGAGCACGAACACTCTCAACCGACGGCGGGGTGAAAGGGGAGGGGGGCCCGGAGACGACGCGCGGAAATTCCGCTTCCAACCACGGCGGCGGGGAAAATCATTCGCTCCGCCGGTACACGTACTTCCCGCGAACGGATAGATGGAAATACGCGGATATATCCGCTCTGGTCTGGTCCTACGATTAACGCGTATTCTTTTTTCCACCGTTGGAAAATCCGTTGTGGCGTGATCGAGGCGGCGGTGGTTGCGGCACAATTAAATTGTAAAACCGCGCGAGAAACCGTTCGAGCCGAGTGTGTTTCACGTCGCGCGCGAGCGTGTCTCCAAGGTAACATCGTATTACCCGGGAAAATATGCGCGATCAAACCTATGTGGTGAGGGGGAGGGGAGGGGGGACTGTAAAATTGTAACATGAAGCACGCCGTTGTTCGAAAATATGTGGACGTTTGCCGTTTTTATGGAATATATGATGCACGTGCTACGTATATTATATCGTGCTGTATGTTGTATATGTATAATGTACATATATGTAATGTATTATATATATATATATATATATATATATAATGTATATTATATATTGTGTATATAAATTTTATATTGCACATTGCGTGCATATATCATATATGTATTTTATATATGTGTAACTGATAATACAATAATTATATATATATATGCATCATAACCTCAAAATGTTAAGAAATGTATATATTAAATATTTTGTCGATAGATTTCCTTACTGTGAAATGCTCGTTAGAGACATTTTTTTATTTTTCGTAGTAACTAATAGTACGTAATTACATTTCTGAATAAAAATTCTAATCTGAAACATAAAATGAGAAATAAACACGATCCAATTTAAGATGTCATTGGTACAAAGTAGGAAATCAGATTGAACCATTGACGCCATTTTGAACATATTTTTCTCGAACAAATCACGCACGATGTATCAGTTTTCGATTCAAACATATCAGGTATTGTGAAAATATTTACAAATGTTTCATTTCACAGATATTTGAAAGGTGTAATCGAGTATTTTATTATTATTGACGAGGTGTGATGGATAGTTGGTAAAATACGTGAAAGATTTCATATCTCTCGGAAAAAGAAAAAAGAAAAAAGAAACGTCGACATACTTTCGAGCGGCGGATGGTTCGCGTCGATAAAAATTTTTGCGTTTCACCCCGTGACGACGTCGCCGCGGAAACTTCGTCGTGCGTCACGTCAGACTTTTGCCATGGGATCGCGTAGATTCGCAGCACGTTGGCGAAAAGTTGCGAGTGAGAGAAACTTTTCGCGCAGCGAGCCGAGCGGTCAACTTGCCAGCACCTTCGTTAACGACATTTTTTCCCCACCGCCTCGATTAATAATTACCTTCACGTGGATGTTTCCAGCAACGACAGTGCTGAAATTTCAGCCCGGCTCGGCGAGCGTGCCGAAACTTCTCGGTTTAACGTTGAAAATTTTCGAAAAATTCGCTCGACCGACGGGAACTGCGGGATTTTCGGGATTTTTACCGGATTTTTCACGGTTTTTTAACCCGTGGTCAAACGAGCCAACCGGCGAGTATGCGAAAAAAGAAAGAGAGAAAAGAAAAAGGAGGAAAGAAAGAAATTAGCTTCTAATGGATTACATCCTTTGGGAGTTAAAATCCATCATTCGCGGGTTACTGTTGAACCGTCTGAAGATTTTCTCCTTTGAAGTATGTGGGGCATATACCGGGTGAGTCATCCGAGACTGGAAGCTGAAATATTCGGTTACTGTAGCTTCTCTTGCGCGGAAATTAAAGGGAGAACGTCTCTCTCTAGCTATTTTTATTTCGTTTCTTTTCTTTTCTTTCTTGTAGAAATTGTAAAATTTTTTTGATCGTTTTGACAGAAGAATATTCATCAAATTATTGATATTTATAGCGTTCATAAAAATTATTGATCAGACTAAAAATTTGTGTTGTATTTCTTGTCTGTCACAAACGAGAAACGACAAAACTTTCTTGATTGTCTGATACTGAATATTGTTTAATGTAATTAATATTTTTGTCACGTAAAAGCAGAATTGAAATTAAGAATGCCGAGGCGGTTCAAAAAATTTGTGGTTCTGTTGAAAAAAATAAAATCGATCTTCGTATGATCTCTAATCACTCATTTCTAAAATAACCATTTTGTTCCTTCGCAAAGTGAAACAGGTCTTCTTTAAAATATTTTCTTGTATAATTGACAGTTTTGAAAATACTTTAACTTCCAGTTTGGTAAATATATATATATATATATATATAAACTATTAAGAAGTTTGATTATAAAATAACACACTAAAAGAAAAAAGAGCTATTGCCTAACGTTTCCCTAAAATATGTTTCAATACAACAATTCAATTTCGCACAAATTACGATTTACCAAAAATATCTGACACTTTCAGTGTTGAGTGGTGTTCCACCCGGTGCATGCGTGCGTTGGGTACGCGCCTACGTGCTCTGTCACGGGGCGACAAGACGGTAGTACGATACCTCGTTCCTGGATTTCAATAAAAATGTCAAATTTTATTTTCAAATTCGTCGACGGGAACGTCGCCCCATCGTTCATGTTCCCTGTCAGCTTCGAGCTCGTCGTTCTCCGCGAACTAGATCCTCTTTCGTCCTCGCCTCCTTTCTTACCCGTTAACAGCTCGCAGCCAGTGTCGTTCCAAGTCGATAACTCGGGACGCAGTTCTCCATGAAAATTCGAGGATGAGAATCCGCTCTCCCCGCCGGCCGAAACATCGAGTCGGTAAGTGTCTCTCGTCGCCCGGATCGACGAAAATAATAAGAACGATCGTATCGGGAGAAGGAAGAGGACGCCTGTCGTTTTCTTTCCGATCTGTTTTGTCCTCTCGATGTCTCCTTACCCTTTGATCGTTAATCAAACGGGTGGGGTAGGGGCGTCGGAGGGAAAGCCAGCAGGACTTATCTAGCGCGTATAACGACGTCCGTTCGGAATTCTCTGCCGGTGACAGAGCGGACGCGAGGCGTGCGCGTAATTCTCGGTGACAAGAGGTCGGCAAAGGACTAGACACGAGCGGTTTGTCACCAAGTCGCGAATTAATTCGCACCGGCAGCCGTCTATTTTTACTCTCTCCGTTTTCGCGCCAGCGCCGCTTGGAAAGTGAAATTCGCGGCTCGCGCCGTGCTACACGAGTTTCCACTATCGTCGAAAATTCAAACGGACCCACCGCGGCGAGCGTGTGTGCTCTCGTTCGCCGAGAGATCACGGCGCGGTTTTAAAATACCTGAACCGTGCTTGCTGCCCGTTGGAATTCGCCCTGGGGGATGATCGATGCGAAGGATGTCGCGTACAAAACGCGGATGGTATTTCAAATGGGGACTTGAGCTTTTGTTTGGCTTTGCATTTTGCGATCGTTGGTAATTTGTATTCAATTGACGTCGCAACTATCGATCTCTAATCTATCAGGGGCACCCATACGTAACGTTGTTTTCTTCAAACTTAACAAACATTTTCATCCAGCTACGATAAATATATTGACATTTAGCGTGCTTGTTGTTAAATTATATCATAGATTAAAACTGTATCGACGCTTAAGTGAAATAAAATTTTGTACAGTGTCAAGAAACTTGTGGGTGCCCCTGGTACGTGGCCGTAATATTTCTTTCTACTGATCGTAAATACATATTTTATCTGACGATGAATAAATCTGTGCAGTCGATCGGTCTCTGATGATGAAATGGAAATCAGTGTTAATTTTGGCAAGAATATCTGTCTTTTTAGACATAAGCAATTGTTAGAAGATACTGGATATACACATTACAGTTTGAAGAAAAGGAACAGAAATGGGAAATAAAGTCACAAGTTACACAAGACTAGCTAGTTGCAAAGAAAGAAACTGAAAAGAGCCACGCGCAATGTATAAAATAAATTTAACTCTTAATTAGTGTCGATAGGGGCCACTGGGAACCAATGCTCAATAATGCCCTTAATTGGTATCGCTGGACCATTGGGAGCTACAATAATTTAGAGTTAAATGACAAAGTTTTAGAATATTTAATTTACTCGTAGCTCAGATTCCAACTAATCTAATACGAATTGTTACAACTATCCGCGACTGAATGCTATTTCAGATATTTGAAATCAAAACGTCAGCACTTTCAAATGCAAATTTCAAAGAAAAATCAATTCGTTCGTACATATTACATTAACAGTTGGAAACCAGATCGCTGAATCTAACTATAGAAAGATCTAGAATATTAAACAAGGTGCACGCGGACGTTATTTATCGCATTAGCGGAGAAAGAGAAGAATTGTCAATGAAATTGCCAATGGCTTTGAATTAGAAAAGAACCGTTCAGTCGGTAGATATTTTCGTTCTCATTCTTGTAAAATCTAAACTCAGGTACATCGACCTAGTTTAGATTTTGACGTTTTGTTTCATTCAATTTTCAAACTCAACGATTCATTAAGCAAATATTACATCATGTATAATTAACGCGTACAATTAATATTTATTGCAATTTTACTCGATCATTCATCAAGCAAATACCGTATCGAAATAAATATAATATTTACTCGGCGAGATAGCGTCGTTACTTTTCCATCGCGAAACTGTAGCCGGTTGTTCTTTACACGAACAAACAATTCGCAATCATCGATTCGCGCGTGGAGTCGAAACGGCGATCGCGATGCGAGACATTCATCAACGTTATTGCCCGTCTCGAAAGCCCCTAGCCTCAACCGGAGGAAAGAACACGGCGGTGGTTTTCTTTGAAAGGAGCAAGAAGAGACGAGGGAATACGGGGAGTAAACCGGCGAAAAAGAGAAAAAAAGAAATAAAAAGGAAGAAGAAGAAGAAGAAGAAGAAGAAAGAAGGAAAGGAAAGGAAAGGAAAGGAAAGGAAAGGAAGGCTGACTAGCGAGTTGCTGCAGCTCCTAGCTGCCCCGTTCTCATCTTCCCCGCTGTTCCGGACGATTTGAATAAGCCTCGTAAGCCTGAAGCTCCGGCGAGTTGAAAAGCCGCGCGATGTTTGCCGAATGCCACTTCGTATGCCGGCAACGCGGAGTCAACCGACGTTTTTAAGCGCGTGAGCATTTTCCATACGTGCTACCCGGACCAGCGCGTCACACCGCAGCGTTGTTCTGGCCCCGCGTATCTACCGGGGGTGGCGAGGGCTGGAGGGATCGAAAGAAGGTGGCTGCTTGACCGAACACAGGTCGGTACACACCCCGGCGTCGCTTTTTTGGCGAGACGTCAAAACCGACCGACTACCGAGATTAATTTCTCCGGGCGCGTTTCTTCCCGGGGCTTGCGAGAATTTCCCTGTTCGCCTGTGCGCCGTCGGCCGGGTGCAACGAACTCGCGCGCCAACGCTCCCGACGAGCAATTTTAATCTAATCCGAACGTTCCGAGCGGCGTAATTTCGTAACACGCTCGAGATCGACGACTTGCAGTAATTAGACTGGGGTAATTGGGTCGATACTTGGACATCGATACGAATTTAGTTTCGATACAATCATTGTGCTGTGGATTCTTTTTTTTTAAATGAAATAAAACAGGGGACTGAGGTTCAGAACAGAACTTCAACTTGGCTTCATCCGTAATAGGTATCGTAAAGTGTTTAAATTTCTCAAAACTGCGCAAACATGTCATATCATAGTTGCGCAGTTCAGTATACCTACTGAAATTGGGATTTAAACGATTTTTTCTTTTTTTAATTGACAGTCGAACCAGAAAAGATTAAAATTTAATTTCATCAAAGCCCTTTCAAACCCACCAGTCCAGTCTCTAATAAGTTGATGCATCCGCTGCTTTAACGTTTATTTGGCGAAAAGATGCGATTCGATCGGGATTCTTGGATGCCAATTACGTCTCCGTTTCGAGATGCGTACCTCCCCAGGGTATCTCGACTATGGCACAGGCAGCGAACAAACACGGGAGCCATCGTCTCGCGTCATCGGCGACGGTCTTTCATCTCTTTCGGCAGCGCTCTTTCCGCTCGATCGTCTCCATTTTTGCCCCGACGGTGTCGACCCGCTTTCTCCTCGCGATGACTGTTCTATTACCAGCCAGCGCAGTCAAGAGCTGCTTGTTAAATTTTTACGGCCAGCAGTTTCCCCTCCCTTCAGAGGACCAACTCGCGAACGCCAGTCGCGTTATCCTTTACATCGGTCGATCCCGAGGCGACGCGCGTCGTGCGTTCGTCGTTCATCGGCTGGTTAAATTGACTGCGTCGTTCCAAAAAAAAAAAAAAAAAAAAAAAAAAAGAAAGAAAAAAAAGAGAAAGAAACGGCAAAAGTTCGTTGTTCGACGCGACGACGCGCGAGAGGTAACAAAAAGGTTGTACGAAGAGCGGAGGGACGAGAAGAGCGAGGTGACCTCGGGAGGCAGGGGGGGAGGGGGGGTAGGTAGGTCGTAAGACGAGAAAGAGGAGGTCAACGAACAAAAGGCTTTCTTGTTTGACAGGGTATAAAAGGCAAGATGGCTAGGAATTCTCGATGACTGGGAAGAAGAGTCGCATTGCCTTTCATCTTTCCGCGGCTGCAACTTACGGATCTTTTGGATGCGGACGCGGTTTTGCCGGTGCGCTTGGAACAACGTTGATTAGCCGGAATTCTGTGAAAGGGGAGACGACGTCGACGACGACAACGACGATCTCGTCGGAGCACGAATTGGGAGTTTTGTCGAGAATTCCGTCGTGTCTGGCGCACGCTTTCGCCGATTCGTATGTTCTTTCGCGATCGAGCTCTCCCCCGCGCCAGTAGCCGATAAGTCAAAGCGGCGGACATTTTAATTATAGGAGAGGCCCCGGATATTGCAAGGCACACGGAAACGAAGTTAACGCTACGGATCCTCGTTAATTTCGACTTCTTCCTTTCCCTCGTCTCTCCGAGACGTTCTCTTCTTCTACTTTCTCCACCCTGGCCGAACGAAATGAGATCCGCGGGAACGTTTTTATCGGCGGCAGAGGGGGGAGGGTCGAAGAGATTGAATTATGATGGCCGGCCCGCGGTATCGCCGGCCGATTAATCTTCGATTATCGCGTCGGGGTTCGGTCATTAAGGGACTATGCGCGAGGCGGCGAGCGAAAGAATCGTAAAGTACGATCGGTCTTTTTATCCCCGCCCTGTGTCGGCGAGCGCGTGCCCCCTCGCGAGAAAAAGGCAACGCTGACATCGAAAATAATTAATGCGCCTGATGTCGGGGGCCTGAAAATTTGATGCCTCGCGCGATCCCAGACCGAAACAGTTGCCCGTTCTCTCTGACACTTTTGGCGGAGTTATTTTTCACCCTGCTGGCATAGGTCGCGCACCAACCACCTCGATCGATCGATCTCTCCGTGGCTCTCTTTAATTACGGTAGCGTGCGTTCGGGTTGAAAAAGTTCCTCGCCGGTTGGCAAGTGGCGGGCCGGCTCCCCGGCAGATTCGAGTTGTAAGTGGTCTAATTCTTGGCCGGTGAAATGGCTGTCCTCGGATTCCTCGTTAATCGAGTCGGTGCAGGGAAGCTCGACTCGTTCCGCGCGAGCCTTTATCGGCCCGAGATATCCCGGATTGGACGAGAGAGAGAGAGAGAGTCGACGCGCGCGCCTCTCATAAATCACCGCGAATCGCTTAACACGCCATCTTTTCCCCGAGCCACTGTTTGACCTCCTCTCTCTCTCTCTCTCTCTATCTCTCTTACAAGAGACACAGGGACGAAAGAGCGAGCGGCGGAAGGAAGGAGAGCGGGAGAAATAGGCGGGAGAGTCGCCAGAGTTGAAAAACAAGGTGGAATTTTCGCTGACAGGACGATGGCCGCGATATCCACGGGACCCACGGAGGTTTTTCAATTTCGAAAGAGTCCCGTGTTACCACGGGACTCTTTCCTCACCCCTCCGATCCCGGATGCCGTGGATGGCCGACGCAACGAGACGGTTCCTCGGGGGAGGAACGTTATCCGACGCCATACGTCGTCCGGATAATGCAAAGGGAAGCAAAGGGTCGGTAAGAATAATGCCGGTGTTTCCAGAAGTCGTCGGCCGAGCCGGCGAGAGAGCGAAATGGATTTCTCGCGAGTTTCCATGGGATATATATATATAGGTTATGGGCCGAGACGGGACGAGAAGGAACGAGTGAAACCGTTGTGGGGAAAGGGGGCTGAAGGCGGGGCGGGGAGGGGGAGGGAACGGGATACGGCAGGGGGAACGATTCGGGGGGATAGACGAGACGACGGGCGAAAAAGTGGCCGCGATTCGTATAAAGTGATTTTAAGTGAGAGCCAGCTCGCCGTTTCTGCCTGCGGAAAGTTCGCCCCGTTGAGATATGGCTGCAAATATTAAAATCTGCTGGCCGGTCGTCAGGCTTCTCCAGCCTCGCCTCCAGTCCTCCTCCTACCGCCCCCGCGAATCAGTGGTTGCCATTCCTCTTCCGGCCAGACTACCTTAACGATTTCTAACCTCGTTTCCGTTTCCATTCCTATCGATTCACTCCGTCGAAGTCCACCCCCCCCCCCTCCCGCCCCCTCCAGCACACGCTTTATTTCGACGAGCTGCATCTCGACGACCCCACGGAAGTCGAAGATTACGTCTCTCTCCGAGAAAAATAATAATTCATCGGTTCGTCGATCGATCGATCGACGTACAGCACGGGGCAAAATTTTGGCTGCGCTTTCAGCGTATTTGTATTTTACACGACGGTTTAATTTTTTGATATACGGTAGTTTATTTTTCGATACATTGGTAGATGTATAGACTCGTATGGGGGCGAGAGTTTTACAATACACGTTCATTTTTCTTCGTGACAATTTTTTTTCATCTATTTATTGTCCTTGTTGAACACAAATTTTTATTTTTAGTTGCTGCAAGAAGTAGAGAATGTTGATATTAATTGACAAACTATCGAGTCTTTCTCTGAATAGAAGTTGAGTAACCCAGTTTTTTAAAGAGTTACGTTCAAAATAGTGGAAATTGTTACTGTGCGAATTGTATAAAATTAGAATAGGAATTTTGTAAAATTAGAATAGAAAGTGCAGGACGATGAAAAAAGATTTGGAAAGATTCGTCACTAATCAAGTTTTAACGGATAATTTCCTGTTCCCAAAACCAACGATCGCAGTATTTGTGGAGTGAATTGGTACTCCCGATGCATAGAAGATCCAGAAGCTAGTCAAAATGACTCATCTTTTATTGAAACCGAGATTCTGGAAACTAAACTGTTCTATCGACTAAGAATATCTGCATGGCAAAACCTATTTTGAACGACTTGCATTAATTAGCTTCCAAGTGTTCCATATATTCTCTCGTACATCGAACTAAGTATAAAACTGAGAAAATTTCAATGATAAAGAGCACGCATGCATGGATATTTGAAATATGTCATAAAATTTTCCTGTAGACGCCTTTCTTCCCACCTATTTTTTTTCTAAATAAAGAATGTAAGAATATAAGAAAAATGTAAAAAGTAACTAATTTTATTAATTTTAAGTTAAATTCAATGTTACGGATTTGTTTCAGTAGGTAGTGACTTTTGGCCCACCCTATATTTTTCACGCGTGCAAACTTTCGAAGGGTAGTGTACCACCGCGGTGAATTACGCCCTGTCGCCGCGGCGATAAATGTTTCCATCCCCTCTCCAGTCGTTTCTTATTTCTCCGCGATTCATAGAGACGCGGTCGCGGACGGCTCTCGCGGTTTTCCACCGGGGCCAGAAACGCGCGTTGAAAGTCACTACGAGGAAAAATTGGGGCGAGCACGCGCGACGATGTCGATAGTGGTCGGTGGATATGGGTGTGGCGAAGAGCATCAGACGAAGAATGGCCGAGCAGTTTTCACGGTAAGGAAACTAGTTAGATCGGACGTATTAGCGGAATCGGTCGGCAATCTCCAACGTCTCGTCCAACGTAATATTCGCAGTCGCGA
Organism: Melipona beecheii; assembly: GCA_032399605.1. Taxonomy (NCBI): domain Eukaryota; kingdom Metazoa; phylum Arthropoda; class Insecta; order Hymenoptera; family Apidae; genus Melipona; species Melipona beecheii. Next base: position 3,116,047 of record JAUCMO010000501.1, on the reverse strand, counting down.
GCACTCAAACTTGAATATATATTTCGGCAAAATTACGGATTTACACACAGGCGGATCGGGATTTTCTGCGCGAGCGTTGTTGGTTGTTGTCGAGCTCCCATGCTCTTGCCAACTTCCCTCCGTAATTAACGAGCACCTCGGATCGCAAAATTGCGATTTCAGCCGGAGACCGGTTGTAAAATATTTGCGCAGCGTTGTTAAACTCGCGACTGAAAAGTTACAAAGCCTTTGGAATTCCCGCGGAGCTGCAGGAACGAGGAGTTTCTCCCGTTTTCTCTTTTTTTCTTTCTTCTTTTTCCTTTTTTTGGTGGAGGGAGGGGGGGACGGGCCAACACTCTTGAAACGCGCCGGCGAGATTGAATCGGAACGTATTTGGTCTCGGATAAGGACGCATTTGAAGTTTGTTGAAAGCACACTTTGAACTTTATATCCGAAGGATCCCGCGCTCGGAGACATTTACGGGGGCCAGGTTGTAGACTCCGGCGCTAAGAATCTTGTTAGATCTCGGAACTTTCGTAAACGCTCGGCATCTACACGCGGATTGTGCGCGGGGCCTGTTGAGGTTCGTCCAAACGAGCCGGTACTCCGATCGTTATCGCCGTACGACAACGCATGTACTTACGTACGTACGGTGCGATTCTACTTGATGATTTCATCGATTTCACTGGGAGAGAGAGAGAGAGAGAGAGAGAGAGACAGCTGCTCGACTTGTACCCCAGTACGATTCGTCTCACTGAAAGGTCCAGAAGCAACTGTTTCCACTAGGAAATAAAGACGACTTTTTTGCCATAAAATTTTATCGACAACGCCACTCCTACTCGAGGTCTACCCCACGCCCCCTCGCGAATCACGTGACCCAAATCAACCAATCGCTAATTTTCGTTGCATCGGCGTTGCACCTGAAGAGGCCCGATTTTCTGGGTATCACTTTCAGTGACAAAAAAAAAAAGAAGAGTGATCTAGCCGATTATAATCGAGCGTGAAAGGAATTCGGATAGGGTGGGTTGAAAAGAGGTGGGGAGGCATTCGGGCGGAGACAGCGCCAGATGTCTCGCAGAAACGGTACTCTCGGCGAAATATATTCGTCGGCGGCGGTACGGCGAGGAAAATTTTGTGTACTTATTGAGTTATGTACTCGCTCCACGTTCGTCGGATGTATCGAGCCAATTTAGGCGTCTGCAGTCAGATCGCCGCGGTGGGATGGGCTGAAACGAGGCCAGAACGTGGTGGCGGGAGGGAGAGGGTAGATACGCGGAAGAGCCGATTTCTACGTCAATATTTGCGAAACATTACCGCTACGACGACGCGGCACGTGTTCAACAACCGGCACACGTACGAGCTCCTCCTGTGCCGCGGCGCGTCCGCGAGCCTCCGCGAGCCTCCGCCCGCCTTCCGGAACACCTTTCTCTTGCTGCTGGCTCGGGACGCAACAACGAGAATCGCGAATTCCCGCATTATCGAATCATGAGCTGCGGCTGGGAATCCGCTCGATAAAATCTGCATTCCGGTCGGTGCGCGTTGCGTTTCCACGTATCCATCGTGGCGTTGCTCTGGTAATCCTGGATGAACGCGGTGTCCATCCAGCCCGTCGTTCACGGGCTCCTTCGAGATCGATGTTCGACGCTGTTCAATGGTGGTCCTGAGCTAATCGGTAGAAAATACGAGAAGGCTTACAGCCTCCTATTTTTATCGAACAAATCTGAAAAATAAATTCGTCGTCTCGAGACCAGTTCCCTTCGAAATTTCCAGAAAATCGCCATGTTTTTTTTTTTTTTTTTTTTTTTAGTAAAATCTCATAATAATTTCATTCTAAATATACCATTTTAGAATTTTGAAGCAATGACTGAATGAAATAATCAATTCGATTGGTTTTCAATTCAGTCTCGTTCACTTTCAGAAGAAAATCTTTATAATATAACACGAGCTTTTTTTTATGTATTTTAGGAAGAATCGTTCAAGTCTTTATAAATAAACTGTTTTATAACTATAAAATTATCAATTTCGACCATTTTGGTAATTTCAGTGTTAATACTGAAGCTGATTTTTTTGTTCCAACGAATATCATTATCGTCTCTATAAAATAGAATGAATATCACCGGTAGAGCAGAAAAACCAGATAATGCGACGATTAAACATTCCACTGGCCGCAGGCAAACAGATTTACGGGAAACAAATTTCGCTGCGTGTTAATCCCCCCTGATCGATCCGAAACGTGAGAAAAAAATCTGCACGATCGATTCTCGGAACGATCAATGATCCGGCCATTAATCTTCGGGGCATTCATTTAATCGTGGAGAGGCTCCTTCTCCCGTCGTTCAATTTCCCACTAATTACATTCGTATTCGAGAGCGGAACTGGTCGGCGGCACCGGATGGTTACAGCGGGAACGAGCAGGTCGCAAGCACGGCCAAACAGGTGGCAATACTCGTTGGGAGTCTCACGGATCCTCTCGCGGGAAACTAACGTGATTACCGGTCGTTTTTGGCTACCCACGTGTGCTTGAAGTAACCGATGCGCCGAATGTCGATTCCATTTAGTTCCCGCCCGCGTTTCCTTCTTCGACTGCGCGATGCGGCTCGTCCCTTGTCGGCTCAACCGCTCGCTCAACATCGAGACCTAACCGCGGATCGGCGTCCATTTCTCGACTCGGAAACCTCACGCAAACGCGCCTCTTCAAATCCTTTTTCTCCCACCGCTTTCTATTTGCAATTATCTGTTACCGTGGGATCGTGGCGCGGCTTAACGGAGGCTTTGAGGAAACGAAAGGGGCTCATCATCGAGATACAAATTGGTATCAAGATGCGATTAGTCGCGATCTCGTCTGTTCAATTTGCTTGGCTAACAAAGTCCCGCGCTTTCAGTTGGAATTGTTTTTAACTCCTTTAATGCTCGTCTCGAGATATAACACGATCGATGAGGAAATAATTTTCGCTCGATCGAACGTTTTGCATCGAGGAATTGTTATTTATACAAACTGTTTTTTTTATCACTTTCGGATCTCTTCAGGTGCAACGCTGATGCAACGAAAATTAGCGATTGGTTGATTTGGGTCATGTGACTCGTGAGGGGGCGTGGGGTAGATCTCGACTACAAGTCGTGCAATTTTCTTCTTATTTCGTTTTTCTCTTTTTAATTATTTGTATAGACACCATGGCTTTGCCCACTGGTAAAAATAAGAGTAAAATTTCGTGTAACTAAAAATTGTATAACGAAAAATACGAAACGTAAAACCATATATTTGTACGTGTGCATTCCGAATTCTGTCTTGGGCTGTACAGAGAATTGACGTCAGTTGATGCTATCGAATTTTTATTCAACGCGTGGTTATTTCTGTGTCACAAATCTTTTACTTTCGTCAGCAGAGTGGAATCATGTAGTAAGATAGTGAACGTGTGTCAACAATGTTTTACTATACGGTATTAATAATTTTTATGAGTGTGTCACTCATAATTTCTCTTTTTCTGTTACAAAGTTTCAGCATTTAAATCCGGAAAATCCTGTACAACTTGCTTATTTTTGAAACACAACATTTGCTCAGTCTCCGGGAGTACAGCGTTCATTAATTGTCATTAATTGCCAGTCAAAACCAACTAATTTCTCGCTTCGACACTTCAACTCCCGGCCGAGGATTGTTTTTATAAAAGGATCGACAACGACGGGGGGAAGGTAAAAGCTTCTGTTCAGAAGGAGCTCGAGAAGCAGTTACGCGACGGATGTTCGTTTCCTATTCTGCCGTTCGCGTTTACGAGCTACTGCTCGAAATCTGCGGGGGAAAGTTCTGGAGGAGCCGGTGCTTCCTCGCGTTGGCTGCGGCGTAGTCGCACCTTCCACTTGGAATAATTCGCGTAGTTAGCGGCCGGCAGTTTATCACACCGCGGGTGACAACACTCGCTCGTTCTAACGCTCTGTTAGCCCGCAAGAGCCTGTTGTCGGCGTGCGCATAGTTCAGCAAGCCGAAACCAAGATCGCGCGAAAAGGAGGAGGAGGGATGGGGAAGGTGCGAAGTAAGAGCGCGTCGGCACGGAAGTAGTCGGTCCGCGAATGCACCGGAAATCGAGCACGCGCGCTCGCATTCCTGTAAAACTACTTTCACCTAAATATCGGCGCCCCCCAACTCTCCCTTCTTTTATCTCCTCTCCATTTAACCAGTCACGATGTACTTTAAAAGAGTTAAGAGTCGGCCGCCGTGATTCGCCGTTCTCTCTTTTTCAGAAAAGCAATTAAGAAACAACATACTTTTCTCGGTGGTGGCTTATTTTTAAGAAATTTTTTTCTTTTTTTTTTGTTGAATTTGTTAACGTTTAAATTTATTCGAATAAAAGGCGCGCACGCGCACTGTTCGCGCGAGCAACGATTTCGAATCGTCCGCATAGGAATTGGATAATTACGTGCCACCGCGGACGATCGTATTTCTCCCCCCCTCGCCATGCGCTTGTTGCCGCTCCTTTTTCAAACCAGGCGGGCGCGATCATAAAAACGGTTTTGTAATCTTTCGCTGGTTTCTGCCGCGCGTGCCACACCCTCCCGCTCCTCGCGGGCTTTAATCTTTTTTACCGGAGAGATATCAGAGAGTATATTTCCTACGGATTTAAGATGTCTTTTCCTTTATTGCTACGGTTGTAGCTGCAGTTGTTCCCGGGGTACGATCGTCGATCTTCCAGATAGCTCCTCCTCCCTCTCCATCTCTCTCTCGCTCTCTCTCGCTCTCTTGTCTCTGGCCGCGATACGATTCGCCGGGTATACTTATTTAGAGCCGGTATACGTCCAAAAATTTTAACCGTGTAATCTCCGCGCTGCCTCATGGAAAATTCACCGAGGATAACCTTCGTCCGTGTTTCGCACGACGCGAGTAAGTATCTCCCGTCGTGAAACGGTATTATTCCCTCGTGTATTCGGAGAATCCAAGATGTTGTTCGGATTTGCTGATAATCTGCTACAACGAAGCAACGGCGAAGCACTTAAACGCCCAACGTACGTCGGACGTTGAATAAATTTGCCGGAGGATCCTCGTCACTAGACGGTGGGGAGAAGAGGAGGGAGGAGGGAGGAGGTGGAGAAGCAGCGTCTTTCCAATTTCGTCGCTGAGAGGCGCGTGGTGACAGAGGGTGGCAAACGGCGAGGCCTCGCTGTGAAAATCGTGGTGCGAGGGCGAGGGCGGATTTATGCCGGTCATAAATTCATGCGACTTCGCGGACCGTTTTTCCGATCTCGGACCCCCGCGTTTGCCAGCCCCTTTTTAACTCAACCCGTTTGCCGCGTGTGTCCCTCAGGGCCAGGCCTGAACATTCACACCTTTTACCCCCTTGTCGCATTCCGCGCCAGCTCTCTCGCCCATCTTTTGCCGCGCTTTCATTTCGGCGACTATTATCATTTCACCGGGTAACGCGCGTGAAAAGAGCCGCCAAGGGATGGAAATTTCGAGGATCGATCGCTCGGCTCTCCACCGAGGGCCTTTTTGTGATCCGTGAAAGGCAAATGCCTGTTTCTTTCTTCCTTCCTTCCTTCCTTCCTTCTTTCTTTCTTTCTTTCTTTCTTTCTTTCTCTCTTTCTTTTTCAACTCCCCTCCCTTTTTGGTTTTTCTCCCCATTTTGCAGCCCGGGGCTTTTCCTTTTGCTCGTCGCGTGCTCGATGCTCGCTCGCTCGCTCGCTTGAAGAAAGAACGCGAACGCGCGTATAATCGTCGGTTTAATTCGATTTGCGAGCGGCCTGGCGAGCGTTGGAGCATTAGCAACGCCGCGGAGAGAGCCGGATTATCGAAAGCGAAAGAGAAAAGCGAGGAGAGAGAATTGCCCGGAGAGAGGAGAAGTACTCGCGATTCAATTTATACGGTTCGCAAGAGGACAGCGCACGTGCGGGTTAATTATCCTCGCCACAGAGAGGCTCGATTATGTACAGCTATCCGGTGGCCGATAGCGCGCGGCCAACTTTTTTTTTTTTCCTTCTTTCTCCCCAACCCCTCGTTCCTCGTTCTCCACCGCCTTTCTCTACCTCCTTCCTTCTCTCTCTCTCTCTCTCTCTCTCTCTCGTTTTTCTCTTTTCGGCCCGACCGTCTCTCACTATTTTTCTCCATTAGTCGGGGCGCGTAGAACACAACCGTACACCTGCACCGGCTGGGAAAAGGGTTGCCGACCTCGGGACAAACTCTCCCCCGTTCTGGTTACGTGTGTGCACGGGAGCGTGTGCGCGCGAGTAAAAGCCCGGAAAAAATTGCTGCTCAACGCTTTTCAAGTGAAATTGCTGCTTGTTGGAATAAAGAAGAGTTATTTAACGAGTCGCCGATGCGCGCTTCTTGTCCTTCAGCTTCTTCCTCGTGTCTTTTCAGCCTCGCGCGGGGGGGGGGGGATGGCACCGAGCGCGCATCGACGCCGCCTTCTTTCCTTCGACGCGTGATTTTCGCCGGATCTTTCGAATTACGAAGGTTACGCTCGTTAGGTGATCATTTCGTTGAACGTTCGTGTCGTCGTTGGGGGGCTGGGGGGATGATTCGAAAGGGAAATAAATTTTTGAGTAAATATCGGCAGGCTGCACCTGCGATCGAGTTTTTCTTTCCATCTTCTAACAGTTCGTGTTTTAAGTAAAATTGTCTCGAATAAAATTGGACGCTTTGGTTAATCATACCATTTTATTTAAACGTTAAACGTTAAACTATTTTAGACTGCGGATTTTTTAGATTTTTGAGAACATAGTTGAAAAAATAGAACTGTGATCAGGAATTGCTTTACCTGCAAAATATTATGGAAGCTACTGTACTTTCGATGTGCAAAGTGCCGAGCGATATAATTATCTTACGTGACGTATAGTCGAGAACCTGGTATTAGTTGCAAGAGATACTCTGTTTGCATTGCACCATGAAAAGAAAGGGAGGAAAGATAAATTTTGCTGCCTCATTTACTCTCGTTTGTTATTTTCAATTATTTTCAGTGTGTACGTGTGCATTTTCATAATTAACAAAATTAATCGTTAAACAGCATTTACTAAAAACTTTGAAAGTGGTCTCGATTCGATCGACAGAAACTGCATGCATCTTTGAGGAATTGTCGTCACACTCTATTTATTTTCGGTACATAATGGGGTTCAATCCACTACTTTACCGTCGGCGAGTCGACGTTTTTAACAGAACGAAGCTGAAGCACGAGCGAAACGTACTTGGTTCACGATTTTGTTGGACCGTGCGACGTTAGATGGTAATCTCGTGGTTATCGACTTCGCCGAAAAAGGGAAAGAGAAAGAGGGAAAGAGAAAGGGAAAAAAAGAAGAAGAAACGAAACACCGGCGACAATTTTCCACGCGGCGAATGCAAACAGAGACGTTTCGAGAGGAAACGTGAACGCAACCGGAAGAAGGTGCGGTGAAATACAGGTCGGAAGGAATAAAACGTGGCGACGCAGCGACCGGAGTAGCGAAACGGTCGGGCAAAGAGAAGGGAAATAAAACGCAGAGAAAGGGCTTGGAGGATGAAAAAGAAGGAGAAAGAAAAGGAGACGAGTGCCGCCGCGCAGCGCCCGGAGAGAAAGAGACGAAGGTTAATTAAGGGAAAACTTAACGACGGGCGGTTTGTCCAGCCCAGTCCATTTCTATGCGCGGTTCTTCCACCCACCCATCCTCCCCCTCTCCGCCCCTCGGCCGACTTTGACTCGAGTTAGCGTCGAAAGTTCCGCGTGGATTTTTGAAATTCTAATTCGACCGCCTAATCTGCTCGATCCCTCCCACTCTGCTGCACCCCTTTCTCTGTCCCTCGCGTTCCCTCTCCGGTTCCCCGGTTCTCTTCGACGACGACGGCGATGGCGTGTGACACCACCAGGACGTGAATACGCGAGGCCGTCGCTCTCGTAGGACTCTCGCAGCAGCCGACACCACCGGGGGGTGATAGCAAAAAGAAAGAGCGCGAAAGAGAGACGAAGCTGCAAAGGAGGAGGGCTGTTTTTCCCTCTCTTACAATTAGTTCCGTGCTGCCTCGTAGGGACGCCACGTATACAGCGTGTCTGCCTTAACGGAGAGACACCTCGGGAAATGTGAATGAGAGATACCTCAAGAGAACGTGTGGAATGAAAGTCACAGTGTATTAAGGACCGCGTGTTACGATGCCATTCGTTTGACTTTGTAGCAGTCGAATTAAAATTTTTAAATGCGTTTTCATTTGTCTACGAGACGCTGCAAACTTGCTGAAATTAATTAACTGTATTAACAGCAATTATAAATGTTGTAGGCTGCACGTTCGTCACGACAATTGAAAATTGTCACAATTATTGATTTAGGTTCTCAGTTTTTTCAATGTGGCTGTTTCTTACAGCACTGAGGATTTTTCTGTACTTGCGCAACATTTTTATAATATTTTTATATTGTACAAAAATATACAGAGTGTTAAAGAATTCTAATCTATTTTCACATATAAACGTAGGTTCGAAAGCTTCATTCTTTGCAACGTGTTTAATCAGAATCTATCATTGCTCATAAATTTTTACACTTAAACTAAAACTACCGGATATCGCTCATTTTTCTTCATAGTTACTCATATTATTTTTCCTTTTTTTTTCGATTGTGCAATATTTGCTGTGATATTTTCGTTGATATTCCAAACCATTAATATTTTAGTTTCAAGATTCCAAATTTTTCGTGCATTGACAGTTGCACAAATTGAACGAAACAAATGGAAAATGAAGTATAACTTTATCATATTATATCGAATTTTGTTCGGTTTTTCGCACGAATAACATTTTCTCAAAAAGAAAGAGAGGAGCTTTCAAAAAATCGGCGAAAGCCATTCTCCTTTTCGCGCTCTCTTTCTTTCTCTCCCTCTCTCTTTCAGAGAAGGAATTCCGCGATGGCCGAGAATCGTGGCTCGAGACACCCTATATCTTCGCGAACGTATGCACGCACACAGCCAGCATCCAGCTATAGAAGCAGAACTAATTGCGCTGTATTTAATTAAGCCGCGGATTATTTCCTTAACGAGGGCAGATCTCTATTCTTCCTTCCTACCACTTCAGCGCCAGGCTTCGTTTCCATCTTTTACAATTTTCCATCTCCACCCCTTCTGCACTCGCGACTGGAAGAACAGATCTCGCCAGATCCCCCATGGCTTCGCCTCTCGTTCGACAACCTCTCTCTTTCTTTTTCTTACGCTCTAACCTTCCGTCTACGTCGGCGTCGTCACGCGCTATCGTCACCATTGTCACGTGGTGGAAGTCTCGTCGAATTTCAAAAAATAAATGCTCGACCAACTAATTCGGTAGGTTCGCTAGAGACTACGAGTCTCTACGTTACAAAGTAACTAGAGTTTCAAACACTGACTAGCACAAGCCGCAAGTAGCGTCGACGTCCTACCGATCTCCGACGTTAAGCAGTGTGCTGAACACCGCTAGAAGGGTGACCGGCCAGCCTAGCGGATAGTTATAACAAGCGTCTGCGGATGAGTTTAGGCAGTGACTCCGAGACAAAACGCAACCTTCGCTTTCTCTCCTTTCATAACTACCTCAAATCCTTCCATGCATTCTTCACATTTTACGTTCCTTCACAAGTCTCGACTGGTCGGTAGGAAATGATTAGGTTGGAGAATCGCTCAGAGACCTCGCCAATGATCCTTCAACGACCAAGTCTAGAAAATCAATTGGAAATTGTCGAAATTGTCAAAGTGTTCGAAACGATCGAAAGAGTGTAACGACGTAGGCTTAACTCTAGGTCGAACGGAGTGTAGACACAAATTTGATGATCAAATGCTGCGACACTGTCTTTTTTATTTTTTGGGTCACGTTCTTATACGAGTCTCTGTCGGGGAATTTTGGGAAGTAGCGGGACTTTATCGGGCGTATGATACCATCGTCGTCATCTTTACCACCATATAGACACATCCTTTCGCTTCCCAAAAACAGGGATCCTCCGGCACACGTGACGCTCGGTTCCGCATTCTCTGGTGTCCCTGTCGAGGAATTCGTGGCCCATACGCTCGCGATCGATCGTTTTTCCTCGGTTGTTTCGAGGTGGATCGCTCCCACAGATGCGGATTTTATGGTTCAATTTGATCATCAACTGATAGCGTTTACACATCGACGATCCGCGTGTTCTTCGAATGGTTCAGAGAGAGGTTTAACGAGATCATCCACCTTCTCTACGTGGGTTCCATACTAAATGAACCAACTCGCGAGGGTAGAGGGGAGTTCAAGCTGGTTGTCAAATTTCTCAACTCGGTAATCATCGGGGTTTAATTTAAATCGATGGTGTATCTATTTTTCGATGCACTTGGACGTACATTTTTACTGATTTCATCTTTCTTTTACTAAACTTGTTGAGATTCAAATAAATATGGTAGAACTTCATTGTTAGAAATTCGTCCTTGGACAGGTACAATAAAAGTCCATTGATTCTTCTCTGAACTGAAGTGATTTTTTACTTTCGTGCTTTTCAGCGATTCAAATTGAATTAAGTAGATTCGATTAGCAAGAGTCCGTTTGATCCAGCATTGATTGAAATTCGTGTCAAATAAATGAAGTTCTACTGCAATATCCGCGTACAAAGACGCATTCTTATAGAATCGTTCATTTTATTGCGTCGTGGGAAAAAGATGTAAAAAACAGTTGACATGGCGATAGCAGTTAATACGTCAGATTCCGCGCCAATTTAATCATCCTACGTTATCATCATTTTTGGCATTTCTATATTTTTAGAAACGTAATCGATCGTAAGAATGGAAATTTGCAAGCATTACAGTGAATATTTTGCACGTTGGATTGCAAATTTCCCATAAATGTACTAAAATCTACAGTCTGATTATTATACAAGCTGCACGAAGCTACTACCTCTGGCAAAAAGCTTAGCAAAAAGTTTTTAATCAAGCACATGTACTTGTTCTTGATTGAAATCTTTCAGGTATAAACTATTGTTGCATTTGTTTGAAATGTACAAAAAAAAAAAAAATGAATTGATAATTTCAAAAAATGAATTCTCTTTCAATGTTTTCAAATGTTTTCTAATTGCCAAAGATAAAAAAGAAACGGTTTCGTTTTAAACCGTTTTAAACAAAACATTTCAACTTTCCAAATTATTTTGATAATAATAACGATATATAACGTATGAATAAAGTATGAATAAAGTTTACTTATATAATAATTGAGTAATTATTCCTTTTGTACACCGAAATGTTCTCGCGGTCGCTATTCAAAAATTAAGACACTCTCTTTCTTTTTTATTGTTTATTTCGTCAATCAGACGGCGAGAATTTTTCGCGACGAAAACGGTCCTCCGCGTCGTCTTTTCGCGGGGAAGCTGTGTACAACTGTTCCGTGCATCTAGCGCGTGTCCAGCTTAATAGAAAATTACGTTCAACATAACTGCATTCTTCCTTTTCTTTAATGCCAGCTTACGACGCCGCGATGCAATTTGCAGACCGAGTTACATCCTGAGTGGCTTTTGTCACCGTCTCGACTCTTTTTGCCCCGGTCTCCGCGCAGCACGGTCAAAGGGTGCACGTTGAAAACGTTGCCAGCGAATTATCACACTTCTGGTCTTATCAGACTGTAAATTGCCACAAACAATTGTCACACGAGCTAACTGAGCGATTTGCAATTTCTTTTGTTTTTTGCGTTCCGAATGTTACACCGTTTGAGAATGTTTCTAATATTGGAAACTTTACTCTTAACACTGGAACTACCGTCGATTAAAGTATAATATTTGTAACAAAGAAATTAAAGGTACAAGAAAAGGTTAATAACGTTGTATTAATATAAATTTTATTAAAAATCACTCGAGTATCTAAAATAAATAAATAAAATTTCCACAGAAAATTATAAATTGGTGATTTTGAGCACTTGACAGTTCAAGTGTTAAGAACGCACCTTTACGAATAGATGAAGTTTCATGCAGAAAGTTTTGAGAATTGTGATTGATACACAAATGTAATGAAACCGATTGAAGTGCCAAATTGACGATTATGAAAAATATTTTCAGAATGGTCCAATTGAGGAAACTGCTGTTTTTAATTTAAACTGTAGGTATTCTAAAGTGGACCATTTATTATTCATTATTTTGGTAAAAGTAAAATTACTATGAAAAATGAAAAACAGTTCTAGGAAGCATTTTACAGTAGGCAAAGAAAGTCTAAATATACATTTGGCAAAATAAATCAGTCAGACTTTAAAAGTTTTAAGGAATTATCGTTTTTAGCGATCGTGCTACAAGCTTGCTCTTTGATTCAAATTTGAAAGAAACGCCAAAGTCAGAAATAAAAACTTATCAATTTAACGATTACTATTTATTAGAGAACTTTACAAAAATTTCTCCTAATTTTGCTCAAAGTTTATAAAAACGAAGCTGCACGTCTTTAGTCACGTCAGCTGGCACGATTATTTATTTTTTCTACAACTCTCCTTTCTCCGCTCTGTTTATCAAACACGTGGATCATATCACAGAGTTCAATCCAGATTATGGAACTTTCCTCCGACGAGCAAGCAATTCCATGGGATCGAATTTTAGCAAAATAATACGCGACTCCTCCCCGAAGAGGGATCGACCTTCATTCCCTCGACCGTAGCGAACGCTACACCGATTCCATCGAATCGAATTTCAGCGGAGTCGGGCGCGTTTGTCTCCGTGACGTTTACAGCTGGAAATAAAAGGGCGGACAAAACGATACGCGTGGCAACGGCAATCGGGAAACTAATATTCGCGTGCTGGGAATCTGTTCCCGGAGATTCATTAAACTCTCGCGTTGCCCGGCTCGTCCCGTTCGCGTCCGCTTTTCATCCCCCCCCCCCCAACCGTCCCCCAAAAAGTACGCGAGCCAGAGAACCGCGTTACTCGATTTTCACCAGGCAACGAGAGCCACGAAGATGTTTCCTCGTTGTGCGAGAGAGAGAGAGAAAGAAGGGGGGGGGGAGGGGAGAAAAATAACAGCACTCGGGAAATTCGATCTAGGCCAGCAACCAACTTTCCCCTTTCCTCTGTCGGGTTCCGGGTGGAAGAAGAAGTCGGAGAGATCGCAGTGTACAAGGATACGGCGCGTATCGGCGTCGAGTATCATCGGCGACAGAGAGGGGGAATCAGGATATGAAAGAAAGGGAAATGACCGATAAAAAGGTGGGTCGAGGCACCAGGGACGGCGGAAGGACGCCCTGTTACGAGGGAAAATCCAGTGGACGGACGCAATCTAGGAACTCTTGGGAACCAATCTCCTCTGATGAAAATACCTCGCTCAAAGCGAGTACGGTTTTCCAGCCGGGCCAATTTCTTTTCGTGGCTCCTTTTTTTTCTTCTTCCTTTTTTTTTTTTTTTCGAGAGTATCGCGTGTAACCAGCCATCGCGAATCGCGCGTACCTTCCACGGTTTTGCTGCATCCATTCGCCGTTAACGCATTAGAAATATACTTCCTTATTCGATAACGCGATGTCGTTGATCGAGATCACAATGGTTCCAAATATTATCTCCAAAATATAAAAAAATGATTATTGCTATAAACAACGTTGTCGTTGATGCGTAAAATAGCAACGATAATAGATTGGGTACAGTCCGTATAGAAAGAGGAATAATTCAGTGAAAAGGCACAAGTCACACTTGTTTCAAATCTCTGTGATTGTGCAAAATATTGTTTCATCTCACAATAATAACAATGAAAATTGCAATAATCGTTACGCGGTTTATTCTTACGATTTTTCGTATTTTTGTAACAATCGTCATTATTTTCGTCGATTGTTTTTATTTTATTATCATCGAGATAAAGACATAACTATTTTATTTGTACAAAGGTCACGTGACGGCAAATTTTGCATCACAATTAGATTTACGGATTTCTGTGAATTTAGGAAAAATTTTAAAGAGCAGGATGCGCGTAGTTTTGACTCTGAAATCGGGACGTGCCATTTTTCGTTGTCTCGTTTATCTTTCGTTGCTCTACTGCACACTCCACTGTGTATATCGTATATCGTGCAAAATTACTAGCCTCTTAGTCTATTCGGACGATATATTATAGTGACAAATGATTAGTCCGGTTCATTCAAACCGCGATGACACAATCATACAAGTTTGAATATGAAATTTCAAGTTACAGCGTCCTAACGAATTGCTCCGAACCCGAATTAATTATCCAATTGAAATTCGTCGTCGTTTAATTAATTTCCAGCGCGTGCTAGATCTTCTCGAAAAGATGCGCGCGAATGGATAAGGATCGAGCAATTCCCCCCGTCGTGCCCGGAGCTCTTGCCGGAATCTGCACTGCGACATTTACGCCATTCTCGCCCATTTCGTGCATTTTTCTACCTCCTTTCCCGCTCGCTTCTCTCCTCTCCACCCCTCTATCCTCGGTTCCCGCTTTCTAACGTTCGATCGACCGGGTTCGGAAACGGAAGAGGGTAGCGGATTGCCGCGAAAGATGGATTCCGGTATCGAAGGATCGGCGCCAGGATTTTCCAGGTTATATTCCTGGCCGCGAGCTACACCGCTCGGGATATCCCGAGATTCCAGTCGCTCTTCCAGCGACTGCTTTGAAGAGCATCCACGAAAGTTACACCTTCGTATCTCGTGGACTTTATGATCTACCGTCGCCGCCACCGCCGCCGCGTTATACACTTCCGCCGTTCCTCTCGTTCCCGAAACCCGTCCGATTCGCGCACGGAATTTACTTGGAGAATTATCTCCCACCCCTCTCGATCTCCTGCACGTCTCGCGAATGTTTGCCCACCGTGGCGCACCTGCGTCGATCGTCCGATCTTCACTTTTCACGGACCGAAATCGTTGTTACGAACCGAAGGACACTCCTGGTCTTTATACTGGTCTTTTGTAAGACAGTACATCGCAGAAATCAGTTGAAGCGTATCACGTTCTCTTTTATCGCGTGTGCCCGTTTTTGTTTTGGACAACAGGTTTTGTAAATTTGCTGGATTGGCATTTTTATCATTTTTGAGAGTGAACGCATATAGTGGATTTTTATAATATTTTCTATAGAAAATAAAGAGAATTGTTGATGACAAAATGAAACATTACGAGCACACGTTGATTAATAAATATATTTAAAATAATAAATACATCACACGCCCCTGCATATTGAATGTACACCAACGCAATAAGTGGTAAATTTATTTATTAACTGCGAATGATAAATAAATAGTACCTGTAGAGAATTAAGAAATTCGAAGTGTGCTTCATTATTTTTTGAAAGTGTTACTTTTCGAATTGGCGGGAAATTGGTCTTTGGAAAATAATAGAACGACGCGAATTAAGGAGCGAAGGCAGGAAACGAAGAATGTCACAAAATATTGTTGTGCCGATTTTGAAGGAAAATTCAAATGCAGAAGATTTAAATTTTTAGTATACATTTATTAAATATTAAATTTAAATTGTATTAAATCGACACGAACTTTCCGGGCAATCCAATAGCTTTATTATTAAGTAACCGGGAGTTCAATATTAATAATATTCCAGACAGAGAGCTACAATCCAATTTCGCGTGCGGATCTTTTACTAAATTAAAGTAAGAGTAATTTGTGCCTCTTAATGAAGCAGTCATCGATCGAAACTGTTAAAATTTTAATTAGTCACGAAACGGCTGCAAATTTCCCGACTATTGTCGTTTCTGTTTCAACGGGATCGTTATAAAATACAGCGTGCTCGCTGTAACTTTTTATTCCATAGGTTTCTGTATAAATTTATTTTCTCGAAAGGGAGAAGGAAAATTCCAGTTAAGGAGTAAAGTGAAAGTTGCGGCAGACAGGCCTCCCGCGAAACGTTCTACTTTATAGGGGATGAATCTGAAATTGTAACATGTATCACAGTGAAACTCTGTATGACGAATGTTCGCGCACGAAGATCAGGAA
This sequence comes from Melipona beecheii, assembly GCA_032399605.1. Lineage (NCBI taxonomy): Eukaryota > Metazoa > Arthropoda > Insecta > Hymenoptera > Apidae > Melipona > Melipona beecheii. Next base: position 3,100,250 of record JAUCMO010000501.1, on the reverse strand, counting down.
ATATTAAATTTAATTTCATTAAAATCGTAAAGTTAGTAAAATAATAAGGAAATATACGAAGATCGTGATTTCAAATATTCAATAAAAATTAAGAGGATATTTCATACGCGATCTTCCGCGATTTTTAACAATCAAATACAAAATTGCACCATTACGTCAACGTGAAACCATTACTGACGTGGACAAATAATTTCAGAGTTATTTATTTATACAACGCCTGACCATCCCTTGTCGTTTCTCGACGCCGAGGGAAAATGTCGAACTCGCAGAATCGTCAGTCAGCCAGACGCACGAACGAATGCCCGAACCGGCGTTTCAACCGGTTTTCCAGCAGTCTTTAACTCGCGATCACGTTCCTAGGATTAAAGGAGAAAGCGTAAACAGTAGAGATTGCCAATGGGAGATCCACGTGAACGGAACGTGGGTAGAGGCCGCGCGGAACGGTGTCTAGGACGGAGCTCGGGTGCAAGGGTTCCGCGTCTTCGATTGGTTCATGAATTTTTCAACAGTCGCCATTTGTTTGATCAGACTTAGAGCCCGCTGAGAACTGCACTTTTCACTCGACGTCGAGAGTAACGGCCGTGGGTGGCGACGCGCGCGTGGGCCTGGTAAGTGGAGCATGTGTTTGTCCGCGTACCATGGAAATGCGAGGATATATCTCGAGAAGAAGAAGAAGAAGAAGAAGAAGAACGACGTTAACGCGTAGCGCGGGATCGTCGTCTCGCTGCCGCTCGGTTCCCGCTTCGACTTTGTTTGTTCGAAAGTACGCGCACGACGAAGTTATTATTAATATTTTATCACGATCACAGCGCAGTTGACAACACGGTATAAAAAGTATAAAATAACAAATAAAATGCAACGTGCAACGCAGTATAAAAACTATATAAAATAACGAGTAAAGTGTAAATTTAATATTTATCTGTGCACACTTGGGAACAATAGAACGTGATCTAATGTGATTTCAAATTAATACAATATGGCGCGTATAACGAGAATTGGAGTCGTTATTAATTTTCCGACGACAGGCTATATATATATATCTATGCTAGGATTCTATAAACTTTTCTTATAAAAAAAACTATTACACGATTACACGATTTTATTTCATTTGAAAGACGAAGGAGGAGGGAATTCCTACTTTATACGAATATATATATATACTATATATTATCACTATATATTATCAGTTGCATACAGGCATCATTCTAGTTTGATTTACAGTCTCTATTCTCGATTTTACAGAAATTACAGAATATCTGAAAACTATTTTTGTCCGTATTGATTTCAAATCTTACTCATCATCGTACTTTTATTCATGGAAAAGTTATAGAAAAGCTGCATTTTCCACTTTTGCTCTTTATTCCGTGATCTTTTTTATCATTCATTTTATCAATCATTTTATTGCCTGTATTTCCTCAAGTTGCCAGAATTCTTCGTGAAACGTAGATTTCAAGTTCCAATTTCATTGCACGACGCAAGACCACGAACGTGTGACCATAAAGGAAACCGGTTGAGTGATAGATTATTTCCGATCACTGATCGGGGCTGGACGCACTATCCACAAAAGTAATTGGAACCGGAAGGGGGGTCTTCAGAAGCGTCCACAGCGCGGTGAGGTAGTCGGTAGAAATGATTTTGAGGAAAGTGGCCACCAGCGACCACTGATTGACCGCAGATTGAACTCTGTTCACGTCAAATAATCGGTCAAAGGTACATAGGTAGCATCAGTTTCGACGCTTGCAAGGACTAGAAAGCTGGATTAGAATTATTTAGACGAGAACGCGTGAAAAATCACGACAACTTTCTGATTCCTTTCGTGAGTAGTTGTTTCTGGTATCTTTGTTACTAATAATTAATTGTTAACAAGGAAACATTCGTAGATTTCAACGAGCTTCAGATAGGTTGTCCAAGTCAGAAAAGTTGGAATAATTTCTATATTAGAACTCGTCCTCTTTAGTGAGCAAAATATAGCAATTATGAAGCAACATGCTTTATGGATTTCAGTGTTGTAAGAGTCAGTATTTGAAATAATTACATTTGTTATTAGTAGTAATAGTAATATGTGTATTATACGATATACAGGGTGTTTCAGTTTTTGCAACAGACAAGGCGGCGATTGTAAAATTTCAAAGAAATTGAATTTTCTCAGATACAGAACATTGTCTTTCGATATTTGTCAGTGACAGTGAAACGTTCAAGTAAAATTTTTCTAGTAAAGGTAGAGTGACAAAGTGTACGTTTTTTTTTCCCTTAAATCAAAACCGTGGTGAGTCGAGTAGCGGAAAAGATATTTTCAGTATTTTCAGAGGCGTTTGAATTTCTACAACGTTCAAGAATAAAAGTATCTTTACTTTTCTCTACAGCCACTCTGTGAAAACGTCTTTGAAAAAGAAAGAGAGAACTCAGAACCGTCGAAGCAGAGGCTTCGCACTTCAAAACGGGATCAAGTGGATTGTTATATAATTTTTTTTTCTTTTTCGACAAAGTTACATCCGTTTCAAATATCGACGATTCTCCATCGTTATTGGTTCAGTCGTGCTCTTCACGCCGTAATATCGGAAATTCTGGCTTGATGATAACGGATGAGAGGTCGATAGAACATTCACAGTTAAATCCATAATATCACCCGAATTTCGCTACTCGTACGATACGCGAGTCGAGTACAAGTACCGAGAGTACCGAGAATTGGTCGTCTTATCCTCTCAATATTGAGGAGGCAATTAATAAATTAATAAATCTACCGTTCGTCTAGACGAGCCGAATCGATGCGATCCTGAGAAGGGTCCTTCCGAGAAGTATACTTTAACCTAACTTCAGTCCCTATTGAAAGGATGGAATAGCTGCGTGCAACGCTGCTTGTCGATACATCAATTGGCGTCGTTATCCGATGCTTTAGTTCATGACACGGCTGTACAACCGCGTTGAGATTGTTACGCTATTATCGGTATGGCGGACGTATCGTCGAAAATGAAGAAACATCGCCTACCGCGTTCATTGATTTTCTTGCTTTCTCTCTCTCTCTCTCTCTCTCTCTCTCTTTTTTTTCTCTGACACGTTGCTCTTTCGTTCCTCTAATACGTCGTTCGAGGGCCCTTTTCAACGAGCCGCTAAATTTGTTTGACACCAGAAATTACGCCGCGCCTTTCACTGCCTCCGAAAGCCGCCGCTTTGATCTTGATCAAACTCTTTCGTCGCTCGTCGCCGCTTTTGGCAACAAAAATTCGCTCGGGTATTCCGCCGAGACCTGCGAAAGTTCTTTCTGCGATTCCGGACGAGTCGGAGATTTGTTCGTTCGAGTCTCGATACGCGACGAAGCGAATATCGAAGACTTGTGCGCTTGTCGGTCAGAAGAATTATTCCCGATCACATTTTCATCGAATGTTGCAACATATTTTTGACACGTATATTTTCATGATCGTCTTTGTTATATGTTACACTAAATGGAAACGTTGGACCCTCGGTAAAAACTTTATTGAATATTTCAAGGAACGAAAATGTCTAAACGCAGTGGGGGTGACAAATTTTGTAACGGAATTACCATTTTCTTGAGATAAAAAAAGAAAAAAAAAAAACGAAAGAAAGAAAATATATTAATGAAAAGGCGCGTTAAATGAATAATTAAGGGAGGAGTGTTTTTCAAAAGGATTTCACGTCGAATATATTTATGTCACTTGTACAACATTGTTATTATCATTACTATTATTTCTCGTGCGAGAATTATACGCAGCCGCGGACGATTAAAATTTATTGCAAATGCAACGTGCGTCGCGATTGTTGAACAGCGAGGAAGAAAAAATAAAAAAACCAGAAAAGACTTACCGATGACGGTGAGATTGTAGCGGAAGCTGCGAGTTTGCCCCTTGCGGAAGTCGACCCTGCATCTGTAGGTGGCCGCGTCGTGCCTCTTGATGTCCTCGATCACGAGGACCGCAGGACTCGGGAACGCGGTGCGAAAATACGCTCGCGGGCCAAACACGCTGGAATCCGAGGAGTGTTGCGCTTTGGTCACCGGCTTCTCTCTGGCATCGATCCTGCAACCGGCGAAAAAAAGGAACCCCCCCTGGAGATCAATAACGGAGCCGGAGCCAGTTTGTTTAGCGTTCGACCGATGTGATCACACCGTCGCTTCGAACAATGGAGAATCGCGCGTTGGCCAATGTCTCGCGATCGACGATGAAATTTATCGGAACGTCGTAACTGGTTAACCTAACACGAACGTAATTCGCCATTTGTCGAAGTGTCGACGATGGTGACAACGGTGTACAGATGAGAGGGAGTAATTTCACGGAATAAAAAAACGTGCTTTTGATGAAACCGGCGGAAATAAGTCGCGGTGTGCCGCACAAAAGTGTCACATTTGGCGGGTAACATAGATTTGTCGTTGCATAATTTTTCCAATTTCGAAACGAATGTGATAAAACCTTTGAGGGGTACACGCAGTCAGTCTGTACATTGAACTAATTAATTACACCTATGAAAAATTGCGAGTTGCGATATATAAAATATATTTTTCCAGCGATGTTCATGATAGTTTTAAAATAACAATTTTTTTAAACTGACTGTACAGAGTGAGGAACTTTAACAAAATTCTGATTAATAACGGTATAAATTTTATTTATACGATTCCTAACTAAATTTTATTCGTGCTTTATTTACCTATAACGTTCGTAATGGTTTTCCTGTCAATTGTGATTTAATATCTCGTAACACTATTGACTTCTTTCGAGTTTAAAAAATGTACACTCACGCACGAAAAATATACACAGCGAACATGCGTGCTCGTGCAAAACCATTAAGAAGCTCGATAATGCCAAAATTCGTAGAACGGAAAACGAAAGCGTCCGTTAGTACAGCGATTTATCAAGGCACAAAGATTAACCCGAAACCGAAAACTCCCCTTCCGAAAAAGATATACACCAAAACCAGACCGGCGACGAAAGTTCGCCGTTTTAATCGACGTTGGAACTTGGGTTTCCGGCTCGCCAGTGGCACGCTCGCTGCCACCGATAGAGGGGGGGGGGGGGAACCGTTTGATGGAAAGCCAGCCGTCGAAAATGCAGCCAGTCAGAGGGAACGCGGAAAAGAGATACTCGATGCTGGGATTGTTCGCATTCTCGGGGGACTTTTCGGGCCGGGAACCCGCGGGAGAGGAACTTCTTGCCTGGCCCGCTTTGTCTTTGTCGTTTCCGTTTCTCGCCCGCTCCCTTGGCCAGCTGGCACCCTCTAAAAGCCCCGACCCCGTTTTTTTCCCACCGCTGGGACGCTCGACTTGCACGCGGAACGCCAAGAATTCGCGGAACGGCTCCGCGGCATTCGATATGTATGTAGGAAACGATCGCAATTTCCAGCCAATGAAACTCGAGCGGAGCCGCTTTCATTTGTAAGGTTTAGGTTAGGTTAGCAGAGGGAGAGAGGTTTAGAGAGGATCGGCTGGAAAAAACTCTCTTCCATTACGATTCATTGAAGCTGGCGGGTCGGCTGGGGCGCCATTATTACTCGCCTACTAGAGAATATAATTATTTCAAATCGATGAAATAATTATCGTCAGATCGAGGGTGGAACGCGCGGCCGACCAGAGATAACGCAATTAAACCATCCTTTTCCACCCCTCTCGCTATTGTTTGATATTTCGCGCGCGCCGATACCCATTCTCCGTTTCCGATTAGCAGCTTTTATCGCTGCTGTTTCTCTTTTTTTTCTCTTTTCTTTTTTTGTTCTTTCGAAGCGAAACAAATGTTTTCGCGCTCGACTGCTGTAATTGGACGTAAGCTTCGTTTCTAAGCGTGACTTAATTACGGTGCAGGATGATTGTGTGTAAAATGTTGGAAGCCACTTTTTTCTTGTTTTTTGCTCGAATTAAATGAAAGAGAGGAGCTCATCTCGCTTCGGCACGCAGTGCAATTTTTTCAATTCACTTTTCGTTGTCAAATTTAATTTTGTGTTACAGAACTGTGGAGGAAAATTTTGTTCTTCGAGGATGCGGAAAGGTGGCGAACAGTTTTGTTTTACGTTCTAGTTCTTTTAAATGCTCGTCAAGTCCCTTGGGCAGACAAGTCTACGTCAACATTTGTTACAATCATCTAATAAATTGTTCTGTCTTGAAACATCTTTACAGACGTATCATTTGATGCAATTGGTCGATGAAACAATCTTATTTCTACAACACGGAAAACAACTGTGAGAAATTGCTTAGATCATCACGCGTGTTATTCCAATCTAACAAGTATTTGATGAAGATTCGCAAGATTCGTCAAACTTTCGCGCGGGAGTGTACCGTATAAACCGTTCGATGAAAAATTGCCGCGCCACCGCAAATCGAATCGTTCTGATGTATGCGGCCGTCGAATGCGCCACGCGTTTTCAACGTCGAGAGTGTTCTTTGTCAAGTAGTTGCTTCGTGCGAAGCGAAGTGTATCGTTGTCACGATCTTCTGCCGAACCGGTCTCTGATCGTTCGCCGAGGAAACAGTTAAAGAGTTATTGTTCTCGCTGCGGAGAAACATTCGACGCGAATCAGCTGAAAGCTCGAGCGGCTGACTAGTGTTGATTTTGTCCCTTACCGGATTTTATCCCTGCCCCCCCCCCGTTGCACGAGACTCTGCTGATAACAAACCGACGACAGAGTCGCGCGCAGAGTCCGGCGAGAATGTTTTCGTCGAGGGAAATCCCCGAGGTTTCTCAGCAAACTGACGTTGTTTTCCAATTCGTTGTCACCATCTGCGTAATATTTGTTCGCCACGTTCTTGCGTATGTATTAATTTATCACGTTACCGAGCATACTGATGCGTATCGAGCAACGTTACAAATATATCAGTTCCTTTGAATTTCATAGATTTGTTAAGAAAAAGATGTTAACTCTTTCAGAGAGTCTTTGGATATCTTTAGATAAATTTGATAGTTGCAGTTTAATTTACATCATAGAATAGAACAGAAATAAATAATTTGGGGGAACTACAGAAATTTCCAAAACTTTGAAACAACCTCCAGTCTACTCAAGAGTTAAGAGAACTCTTGGAATTTCCTTTTGTGATTATACATGCATAGTATAATATAAGAAGTTTCGATAAATTTCGCGAGTGTAGCGGCCCTACGATTCCTCGACTACGAGTTTCGAACACTCGACTAGCACAAGCCGCAAGTGGCTGCGCGCCTAGCGTCGAGGTCCTGCCGATCTCCGAGGTTAAGCAAGCAGCATGCGGAACCCCGCTAGGAGGAGAGAGGGCCCAGCCTAGCTTAGTTATAACAACAAGCGTCTTCTGGGGTAAGGAGTCGCTGCCATCAGCCCCACTGGGATGAGTCTAGGCAGTGACTTCGAGACGAAACGCATAGCCTTTCTTCTCACTTTCTCTCTCTCATTCCTGGGTCTTTAAATACTTTACAGATCCCTAAAGCGATAACTTTTATACGTATCTTCAAATTGGTTTCAAATTTCGTCAAAATAATGATGACGATCGGGTCTCGTTACAATATTAATGGAATGTCAATATGTTTCGCGTAATACACTTTATAAAATATTCCTATAAATATTTTCGCGAGCATCAGTAACGCCAGTATTGGACAAAAAAGTTAAACTAATTTTTAAATTAATTCAAACTAACCTGTTTGGCGATATATAAACGAATTATTATTTTATCTATTATCGTTGTTCATTGAATTATTTTAATATTTCAATTTATCAATCGATCATTATTCTAAATCATTTGATTCGTCTGTATACATACCTGCTACATGCAGTACATACAGTTTCGAGTATTTCCACGGCGTAGCTCGAAGTATTGAGATTTCAAGTGTTAGATCTCGTTTGTTTACTCGGCAAGCTTCGCGATTTCATTTTTCCTTTGGCGCATCACGCGACGATGGGGATCGAGCGATAAAAAGCTCGTCGTTAATGTACCCGTTGACACGGCAAATGTCTGAGCGTCATTTTTAAACGCGCCGAGCAGCCTGATAAAAATTTTTCCGGCGAAGCAGTCGTTTCAGGGGTGAACGGGGGCGAGGGGTGACAGTCGCGCATACACAAGCGGCGGAAGCGAATCGCGAAATAAATGATCGGTGACGAAAGACGACGGGGGAGAGGGACTGGCTAAAACGGGTGGAGATTGATGAACTCGGGGACGTCGTGTATCGCGAACGGATTAAAATATGACGAAAATTTCCGCGTGTTCCGCCGTTCTCGTCGTTCCTTCAGAAAAATACCGTCTCAATTACTTTTTCTCGTTGAAATTTCGCGGATGATCGATGCTCTGGATCGCGTTACAGGGAAAGGGTGGTACGTACAACCCCTCTGTTTTGTTGATCTCTTATTACTTATTATTTTTTCGCCAAGGTTACTCAAAGACGAGAGGAAAACGATTTACTGGAATTTGTTACATGTATCGTGGAAACGAGTTACTTTTAGGAAGTTACACAACGTGGCCCTGTAAGGAATAATTTCTTGGTAACGTCTCGTTAATCGTATCCTGATTAATTCCGATTACTTCCAATCTATACGGATTAAATTCATTTTTAATCTCCCTTCTCAGACGAATGCAACGTTAACGAATTGTCTAAAATCGACAGTTATGGATTAACTCACAACAACTCACAGCAAACACTTTTTTTTCGTTTTAGGCAGGATGAAAACTCTTGTTTCGCAAGTTAGATTATTTACGCTTATTACTGGCAATAACGGTGCCATGTTCCCCGTGGAAACATCTTTTGTCTGCGTTAATAAGAGAACAATACGGCGCCATTTGCCCCTAAATGTTTTCGTTCGAGACAAAAGAGGGGCCGAATTATTAGCGGAGGTGCTATAATGCCACTCACTTCTGTACGTGATTACACGCCAGCTTCCAATACTCCGCTACGGGGGCACCCCAATTCCTAAAATACCTCGCGATCCCCGAAATTCTCTTTTGCACCGTTTTATCTGTCCGCTGTAATTTCACCGCACCTGGCACGCGAATACGTGTTTTTAAATAAATGTGTTATTAATCGTTTTTCGTTCGCGAGCGGGCAGAAGGTGCAGGCGCTGCTTTTATTATAATAAAATAACGAGAATCGAAATAAAGCGGTAAAATAACACGGTCGTGCACGAACGGCTAACAATCTGTTTTTCCTTCTTTCTTCTTCGCTCGGTAAAATCCATTAAAATCGCTTGAAGCTTGAAGCTGGAATTTCAACAGGGGCGGCTACGAAATTCGGCAATTCCGTCGTGGGTTGAAACGTTACGTCTTGGAAACTAGACTCGGATGATATTCGTTAATGAATATCGCCGCTAGAAACGTCCGGACCGCCGCGGTTGTGTTACAACGAACGATAAAAAGAAAAAAAAAAAAGGGTCAAGTGAAATACCGTTATGGAAGGAATTAATGGGTTTAATGTGCCATAATTATGTGGCATTAGCTGGTTTCATATAACGCACCGTGACCGTAATTACGGCGATTCTTCGTATTTAAAAGACGTTAGCATCTTGGCTCCTAATTTTCGTAAAATTAGGAAAAGTCTCTCTCTCTCTCTCTCTCTCTCTCTGCTTCGAAAGAAAAAGAAGAAGAAAAGATAAACTCGCTGGTGAAACGCCATCGCGCGGAATTAGCAAACATCGATGACAGATGGCTTCTTGTCGAAAAATCTGGAGAATCCTCGAGTAGAGTTTTACACGATATTTTCGTAGAACGGCGTGGGAAGTTTGTCGTTAAATATTATTCTACTTGGTGAATCGATAAATCACGACGCGTTCGATATATATATATATATATATATATATATATAGACGCTCACGAAAGTATGTATTGAAATATTTGTGGAATAAAAGTTTTCAGATTTTATCAGACCATCTGCAACTGTGTGTGTCGGTCGAGCGCGAATTTATACAGAATTTGCGAGATATTTATCGCATTTAAACACAGAAAGTTTACCTGTTCTATTTGTTAATAGAAATCTCAATGTTCATTGTGCGCGCGACGTAATCACTCACACCGCGTGCTAATTTTTCACTAAATACGCGTACGCTCGTAATAAATATTTTGCAGCTTCATTCGCTTTCAGATTGGTTTCAAATTTTGTAAATGTAATCATGATAGTCGTGTCTCGTTACTGTGTTAATGAAACTTTGGAAATGTTTCGCGTAGCGGGCGTAACATGCTCGCGAAACATACCTGCGTTACCGGGAGCATTTTATGAATACGTTACGCGTGTTATACGAAACATTTTGAAATTTCATTAACGCCGCAATGAGAGACGGCTATCATGATTACATTGGAAATGCACATGTATAGAAATTAAAGGACATTCAGTGTGTATATATATATTTCGTAGAACCGCCAGAAATGATGTCGTGTATAATATTTTTATCAAACACGTACGTTTGCAGCAAATATTTCACAATTTCGATATACGTTTCACAATTTAACAACATGATAGTATTAATCGTCTCTCGTTCACGATGTTTCGCACAACGCGCGTAACGTTCTTTGATGCAAACGTCGAAACGTATCCTCGGGTCCTTGATCAAATCCCGTTTTGTTCTCGTCAACGCCGTCCTTGCTTGCGGCGAACGTTTCACCGCTTCTCGACGAGAATTTTTCCTCCGGGTGGCGTGGATCGCGCCGATAGGCAGACGAAAAATAGGGAGAGGGAACGGGAGAGTGCGGCGTGGCGACGTTGGCATTGTCGGCCAAGGGAACACGGTTAGATGCAATAAGGAGGCGCGTATCTTTCACCGTCTCGGATAGTCGGCGCCGACTACTTCTCAGCTGCTCGTCGAGTTGCTCCGCGATGGGGGGGTTGCTCGATTCACGTCGACGCGCCACCGAGTAATATGGAATCGATGTCTGTTTTATGAAACGTTTTATCTCGCCGCGCAGCCCGTTTTCCAATATTTCGCCCCTTCCCCCTTTCTCGCTCCGCCACATTCGCGACCTTTTCCCCTCTTCCTGCACGACCTACTTTCTCTCCTTTTTCTCTCGTGTAGCCCCTCTCTCTCTCTCTCTCTCTCTCTCTTTCTTCTTCGTCTTCTTTCACCCTTACATCTCCTTTTCTCCTTCTCTCTCTTTTTTCTCTTTGCTTTGCTTCTCTACGACTCTGGCTACCCTTCTGCTCGGCCCTCATCCTCGGTCTCGTAAAAATGATACACGCCCTCCGGCCGAGGGGTAAATAGCACCGGCATGAATATACGGGTTTCTCTCTCTCTCTCTCTTGGTCCGCGATACGGATCCACTTTACAACCAGTTCTTCCCCGAGGTTTTTCTCGTTAATTAAGTTTTTCGACTTTGTGTTCCCGATAGGTTGCCCCGGCAACCGTGTGGCGGTAATCCCGGTAGCCCAACGATAACGAAGTCATCAATCAGCCTGTTAACGCAGCGCCACCCGACAAGATCGCTCGTTCCTCTGTTCGGGCGGGGAGATCGCTGTTTTAAGCTTTCGCGGTTATTCCGGGGGTCGTAGTCTGCTGCTCTCGCGGAGAAAATTAAGACGTACGTCCGGGGTAGAAGCTCGGTCGAATTGATCTTTCGCTTCGTCCATTAGCATTGAAAGAAAGTCGTTTAACTTTTACAGCATCAGGTACGGTAATGTCATGTAATTTGCATGTATAATATATTGACGATTCGAGCAGCTCAGTTATTTGTGTCACGCTGGATTTGATCAGTTATTAACCACGTGTCATATATATATATATATATATTTCTAAAATATTTATCCGTGTGTCAGTATATTGGTTTACACTACTTGGAAGAATTGGAATCATCTCAAGAGAAGAATATTTCACATCGCTTGAACAAATATTAAACAATTAGAGAAACGTGAGATGTATAATTTATCGTTGTAGATACTGTACGATTCTATAACTGCAGATAAATACGAAAATCTGTATTGTGCGAACCTATAAATTCAAATACTTTTAACATACTATTTATATACTAAGCAAAATAATAATATATATGTAAAGCGTATAAAGTAATAGATGATAAATTATTTCTATCAGTTTCAAATAAACAAATGCAATTATGCACATTATTTGTGTACAAATTATTTTTGTCGTCATCCCTGCTAAAAGTAAATAAGATTTCTTCGATCGAAATGCAACGTTTGTCACGAGCAGTCTGACCTTGGATGACACTTTATGGATCACGCGCATGGTATTATATTATAGTTGACGGCGTTGGGATGATCGGCCGAATCACGACGGGGACAACGATATATTTTTTACGTGCCGTTGCGTAATTACGGTAGGAAACGGTACGGATCGTTTTTTAGTACTTTGCCCCATTTACGTTGCTTCTCTACCGCAAGCTTTACCCGACGTTTCTCCTTCTTTTTACCTGACCTCGCCGCGGTTGCCTGGCATCGCCCGTTCTCCTCGTAAAAATGATGTATGCCCTCCGGGCAAAGGATAAATAGCGGCGAAATAAATGGAGAGACCCATCCACCCATTTACTTCGCTTACGTTTCCTTCAAGAATATTGTATGCCCGCTTATTTATTGCTCACGCTAATTTCGCGACATTTTCGCCGAGTTGTTTTACCTCAGCGGCGAGACCGGCGTACTTTACCTTACCTCTGACGTCTTCGAGCTTTTTACAAATTTATACTTTATACTCGGTTTATAGCGGGAGGGGGACAGAGGGGGGAGGGGGGACCAGTTTCTTTTCTCCGTTTCTCCGCGTTCTTATTTCGTTCCGCGGCCGCCCACCTCGTTTTACGACCGGCATTTTTCTATTCCGTACACCGTTACACCGCGCTTCGCGTCACGAACGGTGCAACAGTCACCGACTGTTGTATTCTTAGTCTCCTTTTTTAAAGAGTAAAATGACTGGGCACGCGAGAGAACCAGAATTCACATGTGTTACAAGAAAAAAAAAAAAAAAAAAAAAAAAAGAAAAGGAGAGAAAACGCAAAAATGATTAGAGACGGACGATTAAAAATACTGGCAGGGATTCCCAGTTCGTTAGCCCGGTTTCTCCCGCGGTTTGGCATCGCGCTTTCATTTTTTATTCTCACCCCCGTCCGAACTCGCGCCGCAAAAGAAATGATAAACGGCGGGTTCGGGCAAAGGGTAAACAACAACGGGATATAGGTACGTACACACACATGCTCTCGTTATGCGGCTGTGTCACTATGATCGCAGCCGGCGCGCGGCTCTCACCGTTCCGAGACCGCGAAGCGAAACCGCGGGAACTCGGTAACTTTGCCGGTTTCATCCGCTTTTGCCCGGGCTTTCCATCCGCAATCTCGAAAAGGCCGAGATTTTCCACGAGATCGATCGAACCACGCGGCTTGTTTAAGCTCTCGTCGCGCGATTTCCCTTTTAATTCGTTGCGATTATCGTGATTTGTCGTTGAAACTAATTCGAGTTAATGAAACGTGACACAACGTGACTCGCGTTGAGGAATTGGAATTTTCACCGTGAATTCAAAGTTTTGTAGAGGATTGTAATTTCGAAACTGAGGTCGAAACTGACGTTATTCATTTTTGGATTGCCAAGTTTATCAGCAAAGTCAGCTGTAAAAGAATTGACAGAATTGTACAAAGGTTGATTTTAACATCACGTGGGAAATGATGTTTAAAGTAGAAAAATAGCGATGCGTATAATTACAAATTGGACTCATTTCGTGCTTCTGTATTGTTGTTTATAAAAAAAAAAAAAAAAACAATTTGAAAACGAGAATGAAAAAGGTGTAGCTAGCTACGCTAATGGAATACGAAAAGACAAATTACGCTTGTAACACTCGCAAGAGAAATGTTTCGCACAATATCATAAAAATTTAAATATATGGTTTGTTTATGATCATGGAGTTACGATAGTCATGTTTTTGCAGTGAATATCATTAATTTTGTTAATTACTCTTACTTTTGGTTTGCGAAATGTCGACAAAATTGCTATTCGACTATGCAATAGAAGGATGACTATAATATAGTCAGTGATGCACACGCGAGGAACAGAAAATTCATTTCGGACTGTACGTTCGATACCTAGAAAATTGATATGCGACAAGAATATGCAGAATCTAATTATCGATGTCACGAACAATCGTTTGCCTTTGTGGCAAATTTATCATTTGAAACAAATATAAATAAAAATCTCTTCTATTTCACCTAAGCAGCTTCTTGCTACGCAATTTTATTTGAAAAAATTTTTTTAATTTTTAGAAAATGGATCGAATACTCACACGCTGGAATTTCGTACGCGTTACGGAAGATGATTCGCTCGCGTTCGCCGGGAGCCCATCGAAAGGCAGAAAGAAGTTCTTCGAAACATCTCGATCGATTCGGAGCGCCGATGGAAAAATAGAAGAGAAACAGAAGCGGAGTATCGATCGATTTTCAACGAAGAGAGTACCTTGGTCTCTTCTCTCTCTCTCTCTCTCTCTCTCTGTTATTGCGTCCGCTTAGAATTCGAAGCCATTGGTAGCAGAGGCGAAAAGGGCATTTCGTCGAGGCAGGAATGACGAGAACGTTTGTACACGATAACTCGTATTCCAACGATTGCTATTTGTTTTCACGTTCGTGCTGTCGGCGACAATGAGTCTCGTCGGGATGGAAGTTGGTTCCGGTGTGAATATTTCCGGCGCTGTGCGTGTACGTACAGGCGAGCGCGCGAGCGCGTAGTCCTGTCCACGTACGGCGCGCCGGATTTCGGTAGAAATAACGACACGCAGTCAGACATATCGGTACGGGGCACGGGGTAGTTGCGACTGACGCTATCGTGACGTACTACTGCCGGCCGAGTGCTCTCCGCGTTGATCCATGTCACTGTTGCTACCTTTCTCTTTCCACCAACCTCCAGATCCCCCGTTTCACTCGCGAGTTCTCCTCTGTCGTTCGCTCGTTAGATCGCAATTACTAGGCGTACGCATTAATTCGCGACGCTTGCACAGGCGAGGAGCGTATAATCGTCTCCGATGACGTTTGAATTGTAATTTCGTAGAAGAAGATTCGCTCGATCTCGTTTTTTTTTCTCTTCGTATACTTTTCTCGAAAAGCGTAAAAGTTCGGACATTAAAAAATTTTCTCCTGCGATCAAATCTTGAAGATTGGAATTTTTTTCTTTACGACAATGTTCAGTACTGTCAAACTGGTGAAAATTTATGATTTTTGTTAGACGCTTTACAAGCGTAAAACGGCGCGTTTCTGAAGATTTAAACAATTTTTTGCAAAATGAAAACTTGCGTCGCAACGTTTTCCTATTTTCTCATTTTCGTCTTCGGTGTCTCTCACGGAAATTTTATGGTTTAATCGTTGGTTAGTAGCAAGATGTCGAAGATTATACTGTGCCGCGGTAAAAGGAAACATTTCTTTCTTCTTACTCCTACATCCGTTATTGCGTCTTATTAGATTCGCTCTTATAATCTCGTAACTGTTATTATCATCCTCTTCTTCGTTCCTTTTTCCCGTTCTCTTCCGCTCTCTTGCTCGACGAGAGCATTTCTGCTTTCTTTTTATCACCGCGTTGCAACATCACCTCGTTGCTCGAACAACGATCCGCGAGCGGGTGAAAAGTCCCGCGCGAAGTGAAGATCCCCGCGGCAGTCTTGCGGAAAGACGCACGATCGTTTCGACAAATTGTCAGTCCGAATATTATAGCGAGTTGCGGAATCGTTTGAACTGGGGAACAATTGCCAGGAACGTACGTGCCGCGTACGTATCGTTCGAACAAAGAGCCGGAAGTTCGTCAAAAGCGGTGACGGCAACTTGTTCGTGCGTCGAACATGTAGCTTATGAGCTTAAAAGCATATATCGAACGATTCTGAGGCGCGGCTTGGCTCTTAAGCGCATAATTAAGACGGCTGGGTCTCTCGATTTCTGGCTAAAGTTTCACATATTCTGCGAACGTGTTTCACACACACGTACACGGAGAGATATGGAGAATACACCGAGAATTCAACGTGTGTACGCACGCGGAATGCAGACGCGTATCTAGCTGGTTGCTGACATTAACAGAGGAATAACAATACGCGAGTTCATCGAAGCACACGCGCCGCGCGAATCACGATATCACGGCGCGCCATTGCGGTCTAACTCTACTCGAAGTCGTCCTCCTCTTCTCCTCTTCTCAGTCATCAAGCCCCTTTCACCTTCGCGTTCGCGATACGAGCCTTCCATTAAATAAAAACCCATCTTCTTCTCCCGAATCGAGCTCGCGCGCTCGAGAAGGAAAGCTCATAAATTGAATTCTGAACAAACTGCGCACGCTCTCTCACTCTCTCTCCGTCTTTCTCTTTCTCTTTCCTCCGGCACGAGGAATCGTCAGAGAGAGAGAGAGAGAGCTCTACAAACGACGGCAACGACGACGGTGCTCGACAAATATGAAGACGAACTCCTTTGACGAACGAGTCGATAAGAACACGCGACTGCCACGCGTCGACAAAATTTCATCAGACAATCGCTCTACCTCTCTTATTATCGTGAGATATTTCGTCTCGCGTTTCCCCTCGCGTCGTGTACCGGCGCGTACTTTCTTTCGCGGAGCTCTCCTCCGTTCCGTGTAATTTCGAAAGGCTGCGCGCGTACGAACGCGACGACGTTGATGGTTCCATGAAAAAGATATTCTCGGGGCGTAACCTCGAGTGCGGTCGTAAAGAATCGGTTTCGCGAGTTTCACGAGCGGAGCGAGGTAAAGAGCGCGGTGCTCTGATAATAGAAATTTAGTGGCACGATGATTCGAGAAGGCTAATTGTTCGTTTGTCTGTAGATTTAACCTATTTTATCTCAAATGACCCTCTCCGAGACGGGGAGATTTTTTCTTTGTGAGATATTCAACGTAATGATATTCCTATTGTAATATGAATTGTGAAAAAAAAACTGCAAGACTTGTATTTCTGCCATAAAATTTTATTGATATGAAAACATTTGATATGAAACAAATTACAGGCTCAGTACCAGACAACGCCACTCCCACTCGAGGTCTATCCCACGCCCCCTCGCGAGTCACGTGACCCGAATCAACCAATCGGTAATTTTCGTTGCATTAGCGTTGCACTTTCAGTGATAAAATAGGTTTAGAATATTCTCGGAAGTAGAATATTTTCTATAGACTTCGATAGACTTTTTTTTCATAAAAGAAATCAGATATATTTAAAGGAAATTATTAAATATTTCTTTGTCAAGGAATAGACTTCAAATAGCAACATGAAAGAAATCAAAATATGTATATATGAAAAATGTTGTTAAATACTTTTTTTTATGTAAAAGAATACTTACGTCGTAAACTGTTACTGTTGATATTGACTTTTTGTACGAGCAATTATTTTCATTCTCGCGTACACTTTTAAATAAATTTTCGTAGGTTGTGTGAGCAATGAAAATCCCAGAGAACATAGGTATATGTTATTGTCAAAAAAGTTATATTGCCCGATAGCTTCTTCCTTCCCGTTTGCTGGAAACGAGAGTGACGGGGTTCAAACTTTGATCGAAAATGTTAATCAACGTAGGATAGTTCAGCAGTAAATAAATCGAAGCAGCGCGTTGAGCTGAGTGATGTAAAAAAAATAGAAGGGAAAGAAAAAAAATGAGCGTGGTCAACAGAGCAGTTTTTTTAAAGAGCCTGTAGAGAACGGCCAAGGGGGATGTTCAACGTATTCTATGAGAAATTACGAAAAATAATTCTGGGAAATTATCATGAGAATAGCTTCATGGTCGTGCGCGGTGGTCTACCCCGAACAACAATGCCGTCTGGTTGCATCTGCATAACAATGTTTAGCCGTGAAAACAAAGCTCCGTGACGTAGCGGGTCAGCGCCGGTAAAAAAACGAGAGAGAGAGAGAGAGAGAGAAGAAAAAAGGAAAAACAGAAGAGGTGATATATTAACTAGACGGTGCTTTTCGACAACCTCGTCGGAGTTAAAGCCGAACTCGGTTCGTGATCGCCAGGCGAGAACCGATCCTCTGGCGAACCACGATAATTTCGAAGATGTCTACGAAAAACAAGGTGCGTGCTGCACTCGGATGGCGTGTTGGCGGGCAGTATCCCTAAATATTAACACGGAGCCCATGCAGGTGAATTGCCTGCCATTACCATCGCTACCTCGCTTGGTCATTAGCGTGGAAATATTGAATTTCGTTATCGACCTGCTGTTACTCGACTGACCCGGCTATATAAGGACAAGTATATCGCCAAACCGCGACGTCGTCGGAAAATTTGCTTGAATCGATCGAGAGAGATAGAGCTCGAAATCGACGATGGTGTTTGGTTCAAGATTGATATTCAGCGATTTTGGCATTCGCCTCTTTATCGCTTCAAATTCTCGTCGAAAGATGCAAATTTAATTTTTCTTTAATTTTTATTTCCGAGTTTGAGTGTTATGATTGTTTTACGTTTTTCAATTCGCAATTACGTTGCAATATCTTTATTACAATGTAATGTATATTATTACAATCTTCTTTATTTCCCACGATGAATTCTTCCAACTTTATTTACTGTCAGTAGAAATTTATCGCGATGCTGCCAATAGTATTGCGACAAATGTATCCCAAACTATTTTTTCCGGATATTATATATAGCAAAATGTAAAAAATAATCGTATCGTTACATTGTTAGTACGTATATATTATCTAAATTTGCTAGGTGCATAAAATGTACGATCCCTTAACAATCGTTTATTCTTACAATTAAATATAATTCCACTCAATAAAATTGAAACTAGACTGTCATTTCCCTTTTAAAATTTCTTTCCTTAAATCGATCACATCATACTATAGATAAAGGAATAGCTTGACATCAGAGAAGGAATAGAAATTTTTGTGCTCATTGTCTCATTTTAACAGCCAAAAATCGTATCGAACGTCTCAAGAGAATAACAAAAATTGCTAATATAATATAACTAAGGCGACAAGTACCCCTATTGAATGCAAGCGTAAACGAGAAGTCTATCTCCCTCTCTCTCTCTCTCTCTCTCTCTCTCTCTTCCTCTTTCGCCCCTCTCTTTGGTTAATTTAGCGGAAAAGCTTACCGCTCGAATCCGTAATCGAATTTTCCAGGTGTTCTTCACGGATTAGACGCGGCGTGCTAATAGCGGCTGGAGAGGCGTTTGATTAACGCAAATAACGCCGCACCTGGCGCGCGTTGTTTTCTGAAGACTTTAAATTTCACACTGCTCCGCGGCGGCTCCCTTTTACCCCGGGCCCGGGGAACCCTTTCAACGATTCAAACCCTCTCGGAGGTTAAATGCTTGAAATTACTCGTTGGAGCCGAGCGTAGGTATACAAGTACGACGTGTTGGTATATTAAAACCTATTTACATGCGGGCGGCGGTGGGAGGGGTTGGGCGCGCGGACCAATCCACTTGAATTGTGTTCCGAGAGTTACATTCGCTGTTCATCGCGCACCCTTCGTTCGCGAGTATTTCACACCCTCTTGCGAACGAAAATCGCCGCTTTAAATTCACGCCTCTCCCGGCCCGGCGGTTTCTTACGCACGTTTCATTCGGTGAAAAAAGAACGTATCGTAGCTCGTTCTCTGCGCTCGTGATCGTGATACCAGGGTTTGATAAGAAGGTCGATAACAGGGTTCCTTCGTTCGAGATCTCGCTTTCGATAAAAATCGTGTTTGAAAGTTGACCAAGTATTCTGGAATTTTATTAATTCTGGACCGGACGAGAACGTGCGTAAATCGTATCTTGGAAATTATCAAACTCCGTTTTATATTTATGACGAGTCTGAAAAAATTTTCACGCTAATACCACTTTAGATATAATCTACTGGTACAGTAAGTTTCCTCTCTTGCGATATACAATTTTTGACGTACAATTTTTTTGCGAATTTTAATTTTAGAGATTTTTCAGATTTCTCGTTACAATTCAATGCGTACTGTGTTCAATTACTGTTAATAAATTTTTCACGAAACGATATACAAGACTCTTCTTTATCAAAAAATTATTTACTTCTTGTGTAATATAGTTTGGTTTGACGCAGAAAGTAGTTGCAAGCTGCCAGGAATCAAAGTCGAGAGAGTCTGCAAAAGGGTTAGCACACAGAAGATCGTGTAATAATTGGCGCTAGAACCGAAGTTTTCTCGTTTTTGAGAAAATTTTCGAGTTTGAAAATTCACCGAGTATATTTGAATTTGGTTTCTGGGATAGAAAAATCGACGGACGGCTACTCTAACTAAATTTCATTAACTAAATTTCATTAACTAAATTTCAAGAGTGGTCGACCATTTGTGTACCGAATTAACTCAGAATTGGATTTTCTTCGAAGCTTGACTAGATTCAGGCTTCATTTTCTTGAATTAGATTATCCGGCGTCAACCCAATTTAATTTTTAAACACGATCGTCGCGAGAACGGACTCTTAAATAATTTCTTCTTTTCCACTTATTCTTGAATCGTGCCCTGACAGTGTACCACAATCTTCTGTAGGAATAATTGAACGTAAAAATGGAATAAACTCTTTAGACATTCCTTGAGATTTCGTTTCTATGAAAATAGAATTTCATTGACGCATCTACAATAGTTGAGAAGTAGCTCAGCATTCGTGCTGTGTATTTGATGAACTCTCAAATTTAATTCTCCCGAAGCGCCGTTCGGAAAAATATTATTCCGCAATTTTTATTTGCTTTCGTACGTGGAACAAGCCCCTTGTCAATTATTCATCCCGCGTCCAATTCGAAATTAATCGAATTCGAATGTACCTTTTTTAAATTTTTTCGATCTCAATTTTCTCAAAAAACAAAGCCTCGAACAACAAACAGAAAAGCAGAACTTGTTCTTTCGTTCCAACTTATTTTTGCACGTGGAATCGAGGATCTTGCGATCATCTTTGAGTAAGTTGGAAAAGTTTGCGAAATTATTGCGTTAAAAAGAGAGCATTAATTTACATGACGACTCGATAAGTTTTAATCTTCAACTTTGACGACTTTTAAAAATTTTTCCATCTCTGAAGACAGCATGTTCACATTTTTCACTAAAAATGACATTATTCTCGAGTCTGCTCATCGTCATTATCCCGCGGGAATATCTCCACTCAACGCATATTTGAGAGCCCCGTAGAAAAAGAGCCTTGTCATCACATTTTTCTTTTTCTTGCCTTATGCAAAATGGAAGCAAGTCCAGATTGCATGAAACGATAGTAAGAATTCGTAACAACTCGCTCGTTTGTTATTGGATTTGCATCAAACGACGTAGAACATACTACACGTGATAATTAAAAACTGCACGACTTGTATCCTAGTACGATTCGTCAACTGTTCCGACTAGGGAATGAAGACCACTTTATTGCTATGCAAATATTTGAATTGGTACAAAACAAATTACCAGACAACGCCACTCCTACTCGAGGTCTATCCCACGCCCCCTCGCGAATCACGTGACCCAAATCAACCAATCGCTAATTTTCGTTGCATCAGCGTTGCACTTGAAGAGGCCCGATTTTCTGGATTAGCGCCGCTAAAATCACTTTCAGTGATAAAAAAAAAAAAACTGTCAAGAATGGAGTTGCACTCCTCAATTATCCTTTGACTCGAAGCTCTGACACCACACTCTGAATCGGAAGAATAATTTCACCCCGGCCGGGAGGGGGTGTGTTGTCGGAACGATTAACAAGCTCGACGAGGCTGATCTCTATCTGGAAACAAACGGCGTTCTTGGCTGCTTCGCTAACGCAAAAGGACGGGGGCAGGCGGAGGTTCAGGCGCGGCGCGAAGACGCGGCGAACGACGGGCATAGCATCGCGTCCGCCTCGATTAAAGGGACGGTGGCTTAATTCGGCAGGAGTGCAGCTACAACGTGGCCGATAACAGAGACGCTAAATTCGAGGATGTGCCTTCTCGACGTGTGTCGTCGGCCGTTTACGTCCACTATCGTCCTATTGCCAGCGACGTATCCTCGGGGAAGACGCGCACGCTGCGCTCCTACGTGTATGCCCCCCGAAAAGGTGGGACGAATCACGAATTTTCGACTCGAGCTCGGAAAGAGGAGAACAAAATCTGGTTCGCGAAACAACGGCAGACGTTCTTCTTCTGGGGAAGGGGGGCATTCAGAGCTCGCGAGGCGTATAAGTAAGAGGCGTTGAGAGACAATGCGGGATGGGAAGTTGTCGAGTTTGCCTGGAGCTCGATTAAAGGAGTCGCACGGTAGATACGGTCGACGGGAGGATAGAAGCGTGATAACAGAGACGTTTGACCGTGCACGTCGATCGATGCGCGCAGCCGAATGCCTTTACGCTCCGTTCGCCGCGTTGCACAAATTGTTACAGCTACGCGCGTACGTAATCCGGAGGTCCGCCATCAACCTTGTTCCGCATCATCCCTCGACGAATTTATTCCCCGGGTGAAATTGATCGTGCCCTCTGATTTTCGTAATAGATTGGCAGATGAGCAGAGATGATGTCTGGATTTCTAGCGATTCGAATATATTTTCGCAACTGTTCTCGAACTGAGGTTAAACTTGCACCCTCTGAAAACTGAAGGTGCAACAGATGCAAATTGGAAATTTTGTTATTTGCGACAAGTGTGTTTGGAGTAACGAGCTTCTTATCGCGACTCTGTATCTGGAACTACCGAACTACGACCAAAGTGTAAAACTTATGTCAGAGAAATGAAGGAGCAGGGAAGGTTCTTAACGTAACGAGGAGCTTTTATTTGTAGAATATCTCTGAGAAAGTCTCCGAAATTGGAATTTCGAAAATATTTCTACGACAAGTTGCAGAGCTATTTTGACCATTTTGATAGTTCTGGCGTGTTAAATAAAACTAACGCAAACACGGTGTGTAAAATACGAGATGTAGCATTGAAAATATTTTTCTATCTCTATTATATCGCGAATCCATGTTTCTTTACACAAACGTTCTTTTATTCCGCGCTGTTATCAGAGAGCGGCACACGGGAATCATAAAAATATTTCGCAAAATATCGAGTCGCCGAAAAACGACGTCTCGCGTACATTGTTTTCGTTTAAAAGGAAACTGCTGCTCCGAAATTGTTGCAATTTCCGGGAACAATGTTAAAACGGGGGCAAATAATCTTCGCAAAATATTGACCCGCAAAATATCCTGTAAAGCTAAAATCGTTAATTAAATTATCGTAAACGCGTAACGCGATGAGATCGTTGTTTACGCGTTGCTCGAAATTTCAAAATTTCAAAAGAGTTAAGTTGCAACTTGCAGAACGAAACGCCCGTTTTGAAAATTTAGCACGGAAACGGAAGCAAATCGAAGCGAAACGGAGCACCTGCTATCTCCGCCGGATACTGTTACGCGAGTCGACTCGTCCAACAATTTTATCCCTCGTCAGAACCTTTTAAGATTACGGAAACGTAATTGAGTTTCTTCCTCGCGAACGGAGGACGCAACGCAGATCGTTGTTACACAGATCGCGGCGTATAGATCTCGCGATACTCTCCGATTTGCATGCAAATGTAAAAACGCTGGCCGTGTTGCTCACTGTTTTCGTTCTTACGCGAACGGAGGTTCGCCGCACAGCCGAGGTGGTGGGTCCCAAGAAGAGTAAAGCGAAGGGAGAAAGGACGCGACAGGAAGGGAAATTCGACGCGCGGCTTTGCGATGGAAAACGAAACAGGCGAGCACGCCGGGAACGCACGGTAATGAGAATCGATAATGGGACCGGAACGACTTCTATCAAGCCGAACTAACGTTCTCCACCCGGAAACCGGATAAATTGAACGACGATGCCGCGATCGTTTTGATATCGTGACTCGTTTTTTAGTGCGCCAGACTCCAGTCTCTTTGTCTCTGTAGGATTCTCCGCCTTTCTTTTTTCATTCTACTAGTTACATAGTTGGCCGAAGCAGACTAGCTGCTGGTCAATTTTCGTAAACTATACGCACAGTATAAGCCTGGTGATGTAATTTCCAGAAGAAACGTGGGAAAAAAAATTGTCAACCAAGCTTTGCGGTTTAAACTGTTTCGAACATCTTCCCGCGAGTAAATGGATCTTTCCGCCACGCCGATCATCCCGCTAAAGTGGAAAATCTTTGTGGATTCCAACACCGGCACTGGTATTTACGAAATGTAC
The DNA here is from genome assembly GCA_032399605.1 of Melipona beecheii. Classification (NCBI taxonomy): domain Eukaryota; kingdom Metazoa; phylum Arthropoda; class Insecta; order Hymenoptera; family Apidae; genus Melipona; species Melipona beecheii. The sequence goes on along the minus strand of JAUCMO010000501.1, from coordinate 3,076,310 downwards.
TAATGTATGTTTGTGCCAGGTGCTTAGCAGAATTCGTTTCGTTTTTATCGGTGAGAGAACGCATCATAAAGTTCTGCACTCTTCGGTGTGGTCGAAAGAGAAAATTGAAAAAGTAAAAGAACGGCGAGAAAGGAAATTGCGTTTGCCGAAAACCCTGTACGCGCCGCTTCTTTGTTACGGGAAAAATTCAATCTGTCATTGATTTATATTTGCGAGCGCTCTAAGTGCCAATTTTGTTCGCTTCTCGAACGCTCGTGCGCAGAAAACCAAAAATGTGACGTTTCGATACGTTCGTTTTATTTTCAACGCGAAACACACGTTACAAAAGTACAAAGATACAAAGATATCGCCGTGGACTGAAAAATTGTTTCCTCTACGGATCCATCCACGTTGATATCGTCACGACAGTAACATTAGATTTTAATCACACCGATAACTACTAGCGCGGGAAATTTCATTTGCTAAATAAATAACGCTAAAAACTACGATTGGAACGTGAAATTCAAGAGCTCAAGAAAAAAATTTATCCTGCAGCAAAGCACACGGCACTTTCGTTTACGTCTCTGGGAATCTGTAATCTATGAATCTATGAAACTTCCACGAATTAGCCGTTTCAATCACTTTGAGCTCATGGTTATCTTTGAAACGTCCAAGATCGATCGACTCCCGACGATTTCAACCGAAAGGAACACATTCTCCGGGTTTTGCTCGATCGCGAACGCAGAAGCGCCGGCTTACATGTAATTCGAAGCTATTATCGTGTAAGTTTCATCGAGAAGGATCGATCGCGGGATATTTTTCCGGTGCTACTCAACTCGGCTCAATTTCTCTCTCTCTCTCTCTCTCTCTCTCTCTCTCTCCCGCGAAACAAAAGTTGTACTATCGGTCTACAGAGAGAGAGAGAGAGAGAGAGAGAGAGAAGAGGAAAAAACACCATCCGGTCGTATGATATCCGAAATAAATTTAAACTTTCCGCCGTAATTAAAACCGACCGTGCAAGGAGAACCGGACAGGGGAAATACTTCGCTGCGTATCAAAGGGTGAAATGAATTTATTCCGACGACCGGGGCGCATCCGAGCAATTAGATTTCAGCATGGATTGATCGAGCTGAAAAACGAAAGCTGTTAGGGAAGAACGGAAACGCGCGCGTAAAAGTCGATGAAAATCGACGGAGCGTGGGAGGGGGGCCAGGTGGAGGTCAGTCGAGACTACGGGATTAAAGAGAGCTTTTAAAAGCTCCAGCCAGCTCGTCTCTCGCGCCCCGTCAAGCCTTTTTACATTTTACTGTTTTACGCCGAATAATTCGGCCTTAATGCAGTTTCACGGGACGCGCGCGCGCGCGCGCGCCGCTGTCGGGGCGTAAGTGCGCGCGACATATCCGGAAATCGAGTATCAACCGGCCGGCGTTTGAAATTATTTTTGACGAGTCCGCGAAAAAGAGCGATTCAGCCGGGTCGTCGAGTTTGACACGCGGTTAATCGGTTGCGTTGTCTACGTTCGCTCGACGAAGGTTAAAGTTCGAAAGACGGGAAGCGAGATGCGACCGGGGCGCGAGAAACTTTTGGCAGTCGACCAGGGGGAAGGGACTGTTCCCGAGGGAAGAAAGGGAACGATATAAACGGTTTGCCCCCAAGCGGGAGTTTCGAAGGAAAGCAAAGCAGGGACGCGATCCGCCTTGTTTCGCTTTTCAATCGAATCTCTCGCCGACGCGTGGAGCTGTATTCTGCGTCGCGCGTGCGCTTGCTCGAGCCAACCTTCCGCGCAACGTGCGTTATGTAACTGCGCGATGATAACTTTGGGCGAAATTGTTGCGAACGCAGGTAACATTTTTTTAATGCACAAACGATCTGGAAGGGCGAAATGTGACCGAGTTTATCTGACGTGACAGATATTACATTAGATACGGTGAAGAGCGTAACTGTGCCAACGACGATGAAAAATTGTCGATAATTTTTAAATTATGATATAACTTTGTGGAAAAAAAGAGAGACCGTATAAATCCTGAGATCAGGTGGGGAAAAAATTACGCAGCGAGTTTTATGGGGTCGTTGAAAAGAGAAAATTTCAATTTTTACGACCGTGGTAGATTCAGTCGTGAAAAAGATTTGTTAATGTTTTCACGCGCGTTTGAATTTTTACAATTTCCGAGAAAAATGGCGTCCTCGTCCTCGAGGATGTCGAATCATCTTGACAAACACCGCGAAAGTGGAGGTTTCACACTTTAAAACGAGATCAAATGGATCGTTGTATGACGTTTCTTTACAAAGTTGTGTCAGTTTCAATTACAATTTTCCATCGTTCGCAGTTATACTCTTTATTAGTATATAGATCAAAGTTCAACGATTGCAAAAGATTGAAACTTGTTCGAGAAATCGTCGGTATTCTTGAATAACTGATTGCAGAATCTACCGTACTAAAGCGTAACGACGCCAAAGCAACGCGTGATGATAAATTACAAATTGTTAATTGCAGTCGACCTTGGACAGTTATCGACTTGAGTTCCAGGAACCTCAAGTATCGATATAACAAACGTTTTAATTGTCAAAATTTTGGACGTTGTCGACTTTGATTTCGAAAGAAATTCCTTCGCTTGTCGCGATTAATTCGCATAAACGTTTCAAACTTGATAACGAATCGAGGACGGTGTATGTGTGCCGCCGGACAGAGAGGAAAGGGAAGGGGAGGCGTTGCTCTCGGCGTTGCAATATTCATCGCCGTCTTCCATTTTCGGGGGGGGAGGAGGGAGGTAGGCAGAGACTGCGTCACCGATAACGAACATTGTGCGAGAGGACAGGAATCGAAAGCGACCGGTTCGTCGCCGGGTCGGGACTGATGCGACAACTTTCTCGATTGTCGTATATACGGCAGGAGGGTGGGGGGGGGGGGGCTGGCTCGCTCGCGAAATTCAATACGGCCGGAGTAACGATAACGCGCGCCGCGCGATAACTCGACAAGGTCGACGGGAACGGTTCAATTCGAACCGGTCCCGTTTTGCCAGATGCGATCGCCTCGTAGCTCATACAATTTCGCTCGGAGAGAGATTAGACGGAAGAGACGAGGAGGAAAAGGGGCGATGGTTGGGGAGCTGCGACGGTGGAACGGTCGAGTTTCCACGAGGGCGAGAGCCTCCGTGTGTCCGTGAGGATCCTCACTCGCGCGCTAATTGATTAGTCGGCTTCGAACCTGCAATTAACCGGTCGACCCCTTCCGTTGTCGGATTTTCAATGCGCGAAATTTATTAGCTCGGCGGTTCGATTCAAGGCCGGATTTTCCGTTTGGGACACGGAAGGGAGACGTTGGAAGAAGAAGCGATCGCGTCGGACGACTTCCGGCGCGAAATACTTTCGGAATACAATACCTGGACTCTACACGCCACTTCTCTCTTTTCCCAGTCCTTTCAATCATCCTTCCCAGCTGTCTTCCAACCGTCTTCCCCTCTCTGTCATTCCGGCTTTATCGGCTGACACTCACCGGGGGCCTCGATATCAGGCTTCTCGCCACCGTCCGTCCTTCTCTGTCCTTCCCCGTTTATCTCGATCTCTCCACCGTATTCTCGTTCGCCAGCCTCCCTCTCCCGCGCCCTCTGATTTAGGTCGCAGCCAGCCCGCTAACTGATTGAGGGTGATTGACGCTCTGGCTGAATACCGGACAAGCCCAAAACCCATTATTTACTGCTCGGGCCTCGTACAACGTTATAATTGCCGGCAGCTATTCCACCCTGCGCGCAACCCTCTTCCTCTCGATTCGATTTACCCCCCCCCCATGCACCCTCGCAACGGCCAATCCAACGAGTCGGCTTATCGTCCGTGTGCCTGCTGGCTCGAAACCCACCCCGGAATTCTTGTTACGATCGTGCTCGAAACCTGCGTCCTAATTAAGCACGAAATTTCATTGGCTTCGGCCGGACGTGCGGAAACGTGGAAATCGGCGTAGCGCGCCGACGATCAAGGCATTCCCGCGTCGCTGTGGAATTCTTTTCCCCTCCCCGCCGACACGCCGATCTCTTTGCGTCGTGCTCTGTTTGTGTGAAATCACTGAGTCAGTGAGTCGTGATTTGGATATAGTAGTTTTTGTCATCTTATTTTGGCACTTGTTCTAACATTTGCTAAATATGGACTCGTAGTGGCCTGAGATACCTCAACTACGAGTTTCGAACGCTGACTAGCACAAGCCGCAAGTGGCTGCGCGCCTAGCGTCGACGTCCTATCGATCTCCGACGTTAAGCAAAGCAGAGTGCCGAACACCGCTAGGATGGGTGACTGTCCAGCCTAGCGGGTAGTTACAACAAAAACTGCACGACTTCTGTAGTGACTCTAGGCAGTGACTCCGAGACGAAACGCAACTTTCTTCTCTTTCTCATCTACCTCAAATCTATCCGTCCTCCCATCATGCATCCTTCTCATCTTAAACTCTTCAGACTGTGTCAAGACTGTCGCGAGCCTGTTTTTCTGTAAGAAGCCACCTAGCTTCCAGGAACAATTAGCTTGGGACGATTAGCTTTGCCAGGCGAGCATGATTGGCCAGGACAAATTACTACTAATCAGTTGGTACGAAGCAGCTTAACGGGTAGAATATACGTCAGCAATGAAGGAGAATAGACGTACGTCGTTAATCAAAATGAATCTACGTCAACGAACAAGAGTAGTTGATAAAGTTAATAAAGAATACAGACTGTTTCCGTCGAAGCGAAACCGATACCAAAGTGTAATTTATCGCAACGCAAATCGGACAAGACATCGTACGGTTCGCTGCAATAAAAATTACACGCACTCAGTGTCATCATCGTACGCTCGAGCAAGTCAAACTCTACTAGTACGAGTTCTGTCAGGTGAAACTGGTTAGGGAATAATAGCGGCCTGTACGCCGATCGATCGCTTCTGGGTATTATCTTTTTATTTCGCGGATCCGACGCCGAACGGATAAATCGAACTTTGAATTTCCATCGGGCTTCGTTTTATCGGGAAGCGGCGGAGAAAAGGAAGAGAAAAAGAGCGAGAGAGAGAGAGAGAGAGAGAGACGGTATAACGGCGGACCGAAGGAAAGTGGGCTCGAACGAAGTACGTCACGTCCGGCATACAGTTTACCTTGAGAAGGATCGATCTCGAAGGAGTTAAGTGGCTGCCGGTTCTTCCAAGGAGTATACCCCATCGACTCTCCCGTTGGAATCACGTTCACGGCCGGCCCGTGTTCCATCGCGGCCTCTGTCATCTTAATCCCCGAGATCCTTTTTACACGGCTTTCTCATTCGCGTCCCTCTATGTACCCGGGGCACCTTGTGGACTTTGCTGCCCTCCCCGGACCAAGACCCCGGCCGCACCGCGTCACCTTCTCTCTTATCCGCTTGAATTACGGCGAGGCACGTCCGCCCCTAGTGGACGTCCTGCTTCGAGGCTGGACGTCGTCCAGCTTCCACGGTGGAAAGGACCGACGTCCCGTCGTCGAATGGCCCGAGCCCCGTATTAAAACGAATCCAACGCTACGTGACGTCGGATCTTTCGCCCTGGCGTTAGGAAATCATCCGGATCCTGCGGATCGTTCTCGCGACTTTAATCGGAATACCGCAGGACGGACGTCGATTTCCTGGACGAGGAAGTGCACACACGTTTTCACACGCTGGATTTTTTCGTCTTCCGCGCGAAGCTGAGAAAAAAGAGAGAAGAAAAAAGAAAGCTTCGCCACCTGCGGCTGTGTATCTGCGATGTGTGGTCGCGCGTCGACGAGGCGTCACGTGTGACGAAGACGATGTCGCAATCAAGCGAGAATCGATCGGCCAAGTCGATAAAATCTCGAAGGATAGATATTGTCCGTGAAGACGACAAGCCGCTGCTCGCCGATCTCCGAGCAGACAATAAACGGCCAGGCGCTTTAGACACGTTCCCGTGAACACGAACTATGGGCCCTTCCGATTGCACAGGTCAGCAAGGTTTCTCTCCATTCCTTGGCCAAGGGGAAGGTCGATCGGCTCGGTGCCGATCAACGAACAAAGCGCATCTCTCTCTTTCGTTTTCGGGAAAGTGTTCCCACGGAAATATCCTCGTTCTCGAAACGTTCTTCTCGTTCTTAAGAAAATTGCACTTACAAAAGTGTCATCCGTTCGAGGGGCGAATTCGAGTTTCTCCAAACGAGAATTTGCAAATTAACCTGCGTCCTAATTGGACGTGGCCACAGCAATCGCTGTCGTATGACCAACGCTAGTCGACTAAACGACAATGTAACTGTGTCCACGCAGTGAGCATCGAATTTACCAATAACAGTTTCTTGTAACGTCTTTGACAAAGTCGGAGTTGCCTCCATTTTTTTCTTTTTTTCAAGTGTAACAGAAAACCAAAATAGCTTACGAGCTAATAAATTCGATTTCGAGCAATTTGGATGAAAGATTGCATTATAAAAAACTGCACGATTTGTACCTCAGTACGATTCGTCTCACTGAAAGGCCCAGAAGCAATTGTTCTGTTCTAGGGAATGAAGACGACTTTTGCCATAAAATTTTATTGATATGCAAACATTTGAATCGATACAAAACAAATACAAGACAACGCCACTCCTACTCGAGGTCTACCCCACGCCCCCTCACGAATCACGTGACCCAAATCAACCAATCGCTAATTTTCGTTGCATCAGCGTTGCACCTGAAGAGGCCCGATTTTCTAGGTTACACCCGCTAAAATCACTTTCAGTGATAATATGTTTCGTTTCTCGTTGTGTGTTGTCCGATTAACAACCGTACGTAAGTTTATGCGTTTCAATTCGAATAATTTCTCCTGATTTCCATAGCTCTCGTTTGCTCGTCTATTCCGTTGAAGTAGACAAGTACCATCGAGCGTGCAGAAGTTCTACGACATTTCTTTAAAATTCGCCGAGCGAGAAGCGTTGATTAAGCGATGTTCGTTTTTCTTGCATCTCTCTCTCTCTCTCTCACTCTTCCTCGTCTCTCACTGGTTCCTCGGGCTTGTTAAGGTGCGACTTGTGTATCCGTTGCGAGGTAGTTCGTCTCTCAAAGGAGCTCTTGGACTTGGCCGGTTCTCCGCGATAACGAAATCGTTGTCAAAGTCTTTGGGGCACTACGTCTTCTGGAATCACCCGGACAAACCTGACTCTTTCTTAGGAAGTTCTTGCTCTTGATCTACAATCGTCTAAACGCGAAAACGAAATGTCGACGGAGCATAGTCGTTGCACTCGCTCGATTTATCACTTTTATATAAAGTTATAAATGAAACTATAAGCGTACACTGTTCTTTTGTATTGATTCAAATACATCTGATCAGAAGATGATTTAGCAAATGATTTTAAAGAAAAGATTTTCAATATTGAACAATCAGGTCAAAAGTTTGAGATAGAATTTGTGCAAATATTTTTGACTTTAAATTCATTATGTAACTGGATGATGATCCTTAGCATTCTTCCAAGTTGCGTACAAGATATTTGACAGATAAATAAGATAGAAAAATTTTAATAAACAAAATGAATTGGCCCGATCACGCAGACAAGTTCTAATATTTAATAAAGATTTCACAACACTATTTGGACAATATGACATTTGAAAATTTAAATTAATCGAGAGAATGCCTGAAAAAGTAAAAGTTGTATTGGGAAACAACAAAAGATTTTTTTTATAAAGAACATGTGACATACATTACAAATATTCTTTTGTTTGCAAATGTCTTTTTCTTGTTTTCTAAAATTTTTGTATTTGGTGCAATTGCTGCAACATTATGTAAAAAGTTTCTTCAATACAATTAATTTCAAAAAGTAGTTCCTTTTTAACATACGTATCGATTTTAGACTTTCGATCTTCAGTTTCAATGCAGTTAAGGTTTTTTATATAATACGCATATCGATAAACTATTTTTATACCATTTGAAACGAATAACTTGATTTGAGCTAAAGTTGCAGATACGTCCCTCTGATCACCGATTTAAGAAATTTTATCTACAATTGCTTTCACAATTTGATTATCATCCGATTTATCGTTTTTATATCAAATTATAAATGATATGCTAAATTAAGTTCGATTTTATTCGATTTTACCGTCGAAACGTGACAGAAAATAATCTTTAACTAGTCGAAAAGCAACCACGGGTCTGTGACGTCTATTTACAACAGTAGAATTACTAATTTAGCCAATTTATGCGGCAATATACTGGATTTTATACTTTTGTCTGAGCTCGAATAATTCCTAAATTGAAATCGAAACATATCTGCCTTGTCCAAGTTCTACGTTTATCTGCAACGAGAGTGACACTTTGGGAAATTTGTAGAAACTTTTGGAACGTGGTTAGAAATGCATTTCAGTCGCTTTAAAATCCTGAATTTGGACAGAGATACGTTTCAAACGAAATGAATTTTTTAATAATCTCACCTTTCATTATTCTTGCTTCATTTATTTTAATCCTATCGTTGGTATAATTTAGCAGATATTCTTTTGCGATTTAAGTATAATAAAATATGTATAAAGTATTTAAACAAACATATTTTTACCGCTGTTTGACACACATACATGTCGAAACGAAGCATGTGTTAGAAATATTAAAATGAATTATTGCCTATTATTGAATGTTCGATGAAATCAGGGAGGGGAAAACTTTGAGATTTCACGTCTGAATTGTTATAATTTTCCAGAATGAAGGTGTCTGTACTTTTCCACGAGCCATGTATGCGATGTAAAATCATCTTTGGAGAGACAATAATTCAATACAGTCAGACTAAAATTTTTACGCAAAATGGGATCGAACGAATCGTTGTACAGTCTTTCTTCTTGCAAAGTTGTAACAGATAGGAATATCGACAATTTTTCGCCCATTATTGGTTATGCTCTTCGCTGTAATTAGTACTGTACCTCGTACGATCGGGGACTAAATTCAGCTCAAAGTGTCCCAGCTCAAGAGTTTGAAGCTTAATACGTTCTATTCGTTCGTTTGCGTTTGTTCTTCTTGCAGTTTCTTACCGCTTGCCAGATACATCTTATCTCCCAGACCTGAAACTAGCTTCAAACTCGTAGTGCCGGTTGGGAGAGATAGCGGCGAATTGTTTGGTCCCCCGAGTGAACTAGGATGTGTATAACGGTGGTTAGAAGTTGCCAGGATGCTTCCAAAACGTCGCGGCAGCGGGGAGGAAGCAGCAATTTCTGCTTCGACGTACCGCGAAGAGAGCGGGCTCCAAGTTGCGACTCGAATTGTAAGTCGAAGCCTGTTACGACGCTGTTGGTGCTCTGAAAGTTCCGCTCGGTGCCGAGTGGATTCAACTATCCAAATTTCCCCCGGCAAAGAAATAATAATCAACGATTACGAGCGTGGGACACGTACCAAAGCTTCGACTCTGACTCACCGCCCTTCTCTCGTGGCTGCCGGTTTACATTCGCGGTCGAGTTAGCTACGTTCATCAGGTCTCGTTGAGTCGGGTTTTCTCGGATTGTTCTTTTCTGAAGTGACGCGAGATACGTCGGGTCCTTTGAGCATCCTTCGACATTTTTATCGTTGACGTCACCTGTCTATGATTTTGCTTCTTTCCAAATATGAAGATTTATTTAATATATTGTTGAATAAGAACAGAGTCAAATGAATCAAGTATGAGGAATATCAAATTATTCTATGTGTATTGTGCTTTAGAAAAATTTTGTTTATTAAAAACGACAATAAGAATTATTATATTAAGGTTCGTATAATGGTAGTTTTAATAGTTTCTGCGTGGCAAAACATTTCAAATCATCATAACTATATTTGTTAAGTCTCATCTACTTGTTTTTCCAGTATTAATACATGCAAGTTACATATAATATATTCGTAACAAGTTCCATATGAAATATTTTGAAATTTTATCAACTGATCGACTACTACGATTATATCAATGAAATTTGAAACCAGTCAAAAGTTACCTTATTTTAAAACATATTGTACCTATTATGCACATAATTCAGTATTAAGACTAACTGATTGTTTCAAGTTTGCTCGATACGATCATGAAATGCGAAAGTGCTTTGTATCACACGCGTCATATATTCACAAAAAGTTCAAACACTTTCACAAACAATTGCACACACAGTGTTCCTTGCACAAGAGACAGTCACGCGAGAGGGGCGGAGAGATTCCTTAGCCCGAGAAAGTGCTAAGTATTATGAAAATTCCAGCTCTTTGTCTTTTCATCTCTCTCTGCACCGGTCTTGTTCCAAGATCTCCAGCCACTCGTCGCGAAGTTCGAAGACGTCGTCGGATGGGTAAAGCTCTCGTCGGCAGTTTCCGACTTGCGAAACGGCGACGTCCAAGTTGTTTCTTCGTCTTGCGGTGCCAGATATATCGAACAATGACGGGGAAGTGGAATTTCGCGTTAAGGAAATAGGGAAAGGCAGCCGGGGACTTTCGAACTTTCGTCGAATTCCCGCCCCCCGATTCAACCGTCGCGGCTCTCGCGATTACTCATTACTCGCCGGCGGAACTTACAAATTGAGCACGTAAGGTCGGATCGAGCTGTCTCCGGGAATAATAATCGGCCGCGGTTGCTCTTTGTCACGCGTCTTCACGGTGAATTCCCGCGGCCGACGCAGCTGGCCGGCTCGATGACTGGAATAACAACGGAGGAGCCGAGTGCTGGAGCATAATCATTCCGAACGTGTTTAGAAAATTTATGCCTGCGATTTATCGGGGCCAATGGGAAATTTATTTATTTCCCGGCGAAGGGCAGATTGCCAAAATTGTATCGTCGCAGCTTCGTGAATAATCCTACCGCCTTCTCTGATCGTTGCTCTCATTAATGTGCCGCGCCGACCATCACCGATCCAGGCCAACGAGAGGAGGTTTCGGATAGGCACGCACGCACACGTCGAACAATGGCTGGCGAGCAGGTCGACAGTAACTACTCGATTACACGTGGAAACTTGTAGATACGTTAGAAAAAGGAATTATTTATCGATTTCTAGGACCATCATGAAACGATGTAGCAATGTTTAACACTTTGGACAAGAACCTCTTCAGGTGCAACGCTGATGCAACGAAAATTAGCGATTGGTTGATTTGGGTCACGTGATTCGTGAGGGGGCGTGCCTGTGGAAGCCTTATTATGCGTTCCTCCAGGAACTTGCCGCTTTGCGCGGATCCTGCGAAGTGGCGAGGGTCTCGTCAACCGAATAACCAGACCATAAACCACCGAGGGCCAGGTCAGAGAAGCACGGGGGCGGTCGATCTGCAGACTGACTGCTCGAGCCCGTTTACGTCACCCGTAAACTGCCACCCTGTGGATTTCGACGAGCAAATACACTCGTAGCTGCGACGGTGTCTAGTAAACTCACGAGTCGAGCCGATGCATTCTGTTTCCCTGGACCGTTCCTCCGAGCGCTTTCCTTCTTTCTTGCAAAGAAAGACTATAATTGCAAAATCGACTTCAGTTCGTTCGAATTTACTTATTTATCGTTTTAGGGGACTGTGAAGTTTCTAGAAGATCCGAGGATGCTTCTCCTTCCATCGAATTTCTTTACATTCTCGTCTTTTGTACCGCTGACAACAACCCTTTTTTCCCTAATAACACTCGCGTCCACCTTGCCAGAAGCAGAACGCCCGATCGAACCGGAATTAGAGAGAGCGAACGAGGTAAACGAGGAACGGGCCATTTCAGCCCGGCCATTTGCGCGTAGGCATCCCTATGAATAGAGTCCCGGAAACTATAGTCTGCCATTTGGAACCGGGAAAACACGAGGTACCGGCCAGGTAATGACAGTTATTACCAGGGTATGACAGTGATGTAGTAATGGCACCGCCGTGATTGACGGTCGTCGAAATCTAATTGCTCGTAATGCGTTTCGTATTTTGTCGGGCGACACCGCGGCTATATGAAATTTTGATATTCGCGATACGATCGTTTCCGGGGGAGTGCGCGACGTGCGCGCGTAACGTTGGAACTCTGCGAAAGGGCAAGGTCGGACGAGTGTAAGTAAAACGAAACGCGTTCGATTCGCGGTGTAATTCGCGAATGCACTAATAAATTGTTCGTTTATTTGCCGCGTCACTCCTATCGATGCTGTCTCGTTTTCGCGGTTATTGCGACGATACATTTTCGGTGTAATATTCTGCACGTTTACTGGGACGCGCGTTTCCAAAATTTGACTGTTTACGTTTGTCGCTGTAATTTAGGATGCAATTAGCAGCCGAGCACTCGTACGAGCTATAAGTTTGTTTAAATAATAATAATAACATACGCAAGAATGAAGCTGGAAACTATCGGGGAAATTAAAAGGAAAGGCTGAAACTGCAAGTTGCAGAGTATTTCACATTCTCCCATTCCCAGAATTATAATTACGTGTTTAAGCAGATATTTATTTACACTCTTCAATATTTAATATTTAATATACAACGGTAGTGAAAAGTGAAAAACAGAATAGATATAATTACAAGTTATTAGAGATGGTACGTTTCAAAATAATTACAGAATCGTGACAAAGATCAATTTTTTTTGTCGACACATATCATATAAGTTACAAGATCGAAAGAATAGTATATCATTTTTAATAAATGTTCTCTCGCAGCCTCTGTCACCATCGAACCCAATTTTTTTCACGTTTGAATATATTACAGCGAGAATAAGAATTGAATCGAATTTTCGCAAAAGTTATACCACGTCTCGTACGTAACGAGGCTCCACTCATGCGTGGCAGTACGTTTAATAAATTAACCCCGGATAATAACTGAATATCGAGGTCAACCTATTTCGAGAGGTTATTCGGGATTCGTCCGTTTCCTCGTTATCGATCTCGCGTGGAAGATAATGTCACTTACCGCGGAACGCTTTCGTGAGCTCTTTCGCCGACGAGAATGTAACTGGAAAGAAAGGCGGAGAGAAAGGAACCAGACCAGGCTCCTCGCGGTACCTCGTTATCTCGTCCTTGGGAAGAATCTGCGAGGAACTCGTGCGACACGCGACGCCGGTTAGCACCATCGGCGTTGTTAGCAATGAAAATTCTCTCGAGTGCAGAGAGCAAGCACACTCGGAGCTGGGTGCACCCAGTGTGTGTTTTTCCCGGGACGGAGCGGGAACGTTATCGGTACGTTGTTTGACGAAACGACGAATGTGGGCGGGCGCGCGTGCATTCCGTGAAAATGTACAACGTAGAAAGCGATAGGAATTTCCGGGCACGATCGGCGAGTTAACAGCTCGAAAACGGCAGCAAATTATCACTCTAACGAGGTGGATTGCGTCGCTGTCGCGAATTCAACTCGACATCACCCCCTCCCGGGAAAATTGAAACTGACTTTCTCTTCGAGAACGTTGATGTTCGCGCGCCCGACTGTTATTAATCGTTTTAGCGTCGAACAACGATATACTCGATATACTCGCGAAAAATGCCAAGGACGATATGTCGCATCGAAAATGGCAAGTCTCCCCTCGTTAAAACAGCGTTCATCGAATTATTATTTATACACGCGGTTCTTCGTTCCTCGTTGCTGTTTGAAATAAAAAAATATACAACTGAAATTTTGCAAATCTTAGCTTCGCTTTTTTTAACACTCTGGAAGGAAAGGAAGGAACTACTGATTGCTAAAATTATTAAAATACTATACCGGTTGTGACGTAACTTTCGAAAAATGAAGTACAGATAATTAAAAACTGCACGACTTGTATCCCAGTACGATTCGTTTCACTGAAATGCCCAGAAGCAACTGTTCTGACTAAGAAACGAAGAACAGACGCGATCGCTCAGTACCAGACGCCACTCCCACTCGAGGTCTATTCCACGCCCCCTCGCGAATCACGTGACCCAAATCAACCAATCGCTAATTTTCGTTGCATCAGCGTTGCACCTGAAGAGGTCCGATTTTCTGGGTTATCCCCGCTAAAATTGTACTTTCGGTGATAACATATGAATACGCGAATATATAAACAAAGATATATATTTGCATTGTAACCTAAAATTCTATTTATATTCATGCGTCTATTTCGGTGTTTCAACTCGTATGAAAATTGCATGGTGTCAATGCACGAGCCACCACTCGAGCTGAAAAACGTAAAGTGACTAAAGTTTGTTCTTCTTACGGTTCTGTCGGTGTGATTAGGCCAAACTACTTATGTACGTTCGTGTCGAGTAACGCTAGGATGGCGGCGCGCCTTATCTCACGGTAGATATATGCCCTTTTTAATTGCAATGACTTAATAACGTGCAGGCAATTTGAAAAAAAAATGTGTCGGAAAGCGAGATTAACTTCGTCGTGTTTAACGCCAGAGTAAGATGCGAGAAAAGAGCTTCGACGACAAAGAAGTCCATTTCGCCGAGAGCGTCTTTGATCATTTAAAAATTCAATATTTCGCATGTGCAATGAAGTTGAAAAGATGATAATACTGAAAAACGCGATATCTTCTTTTGTAGTTTCGTTAACGGAATTCGAGTTACGTAAAATACGTTAAAGGATAAAGTGGATTTCAATTATATCGCTCTGAGAGACCCTTAACGCATAAAATGGTGATATTCAACGTTGCTCTTTAATGCTATTCCGTATTATTCGTTTAATATTCGTGTAATATTTGAAGAGAGGATGGACGGTATTGAAAACTAACGAAACTTCTGGTTTACTGGTAATCGCAGGACTAAAGGAATGATTGAATACTTTACGCGTATATGTAAATCTTGGTACATTTAGTTTAATATATCTTTAGGAGAGGACAAGTCAGCTGGTCAATATTGACTTACGAAATTTAATTCGGTATAATTTAATTTAGTTCAGTTTGGTCGCGAGTAAAAATCGTAAAAACGTTACAATTGCAACGAAAATTAAATAATACGAATGATTCTGATAAGGAGCTCAAAAATTTAATAAACTTAATTAAAAAAAGAAAATGAGACAAAACGATAGAGAGAATAATCTCTGTTACGTGAGGTGAAAGTGTTCGCTAAATACACTGTCGATGCAAAGTACGTTACACAATTCATTTTGGAGATGAAGATATTACAATTTCGAGTTTCTTTAATTCGGTGGGAGAATCAGAGAAAGGGATACCGTGCGTGAAAGCGAAATTGCATAATCTAGTAATTGGATCCCGGTTAAACCTCGAAGAGGTGATGTCTGAAAGAGAAAAGCGCTCCTAGCGGAACGTTAAGTGAGGAAATATTGAAATTAATTAGGCTAATTGTAACGAAGCCACCAAAGCTACATTACCGCACAAAACCTGCTTGCAACAGCCTCTCATTTTTGGATGAAATCGCGTGTAAAATAATTGTTTAGAAACCGTTTGCTACTCAACTGTCGAATTTTACGTGGCATCCTGTAATGGGTTATTCTTGATCGGTACATAAATTCTAGTTAATAAATAAATTTTCTACAATCTAATATTTTCAATTCTAATAATTTCTTTTCTCGAATAAAATCGATCTCAGAAAACAGAAATCAGTATTATTTTCAAAATAAATGTTTATTCTGCACAATTCACACATGGTATACTATTGCTTGATATATGTACATATCGTTGACAAATGTCACTTAAAACACATCTCCCACGTCTCTCAGCTGTTGACATTGAATGCAATCGAAGCTACGATTTCTACGAACCGGAAGTTTTGCCCTGTCTCTATATCATACGAAACCAACTGCTCCCCTAAATCCTCAATAAATCGTCCGACGATTCAGTTGCATTAAATATGACGCTTAACAAGTAAATAAATTGTAGCACGAGCTAATTTATCAGTTGTTCGTAAATATCGAGTGAAAGTTCGATCATACCACGAATCGATGTACCATGGCTGAAAATGTATGGAATCAACAATGTGACGTATCAGTATTGGATGACAATATTGGCTTAGTGCTAACACTGAGTCAGTAATAGCCCTCCTAAAGTACGAACACTTATTCACAGGGTAAATTCCAATTCCAATCGTTGATCATCCACGCTCCTCCCCCCCCCCCCTTCGATTTGTTACAAACAAAAAAACTGCACGATTTGTACCCCAGTACGATTCGTCTCACTGAAAGGCCCAGAAGCAATTGTTCTGTTCTAGGGAATGAAGACGACTTTTGCCATAAAATTTTATTGATATGCAAACATTTGAGTCGATACAAAACAAATACAAGACAACGTCACTCCTACTCGAGGTCTACCCCACGCCCCCTCACAAATCACGTGACCCAAATCAACCAATCGCTAATTTTCGTTGCATTAGCGTTGCACCTAAAGAGGCCCGATTTTCTGGACTACTCTCGCTAAAATCACTTTCAGTGATAATATAAAAAGACACGCTGAGAAGGTAAGATCTCTTTTCCATGAAGCAGACCTTGTAACATCATTCTTTGTAACAATCACGGTTGCTATAATATAATAGAATAAAACCCCTTTAAAACTGTAAGTGTTGTTCCTTTACGCGGAATATCAGTACGTTGTAAACTTATGGCTTTCAGGCTCATTCCATCTCCGAGTTAATTCGTAAATGCTTAAAACGCAACAGTACTAACGGAAAATTCGTCGATGGAAGGGGGTTGGGGGGCAGAGACCGATTTCGTAAAGCCAGGAGCTACAGTTTTCATCGCGGCTGCGTCACGTAAAGTTCCGGCCGCTTACGGAAGAACGAAACACACTCGGTATATTTACAGTAATAGCAGCGTGGCACGGGGTTACTTCCGGACAGCGGCGGCCGATGCAACCCCCGGGCGAGCATGAGGCGAGTTTCGCGTGGGCGCGCGCGCGCGCGCGCATACATGTATGTACACAGGTGAATTTCGCGTGCGATGGACAGAGTTAAGGGCCTGCGACTACGAGACAGAGCGAGCACTCTGGTCTGGCCGTCAGCCCCCAGAGAGGGCGAAAGAGAGCTGGAACGGTCGATTTGTAGGAAACGCGCGTCCGGTGTCGCGTGCGGCCGCGGATATCTGATACGGAACGAAACGCGAGCGTAATTCTCTTCGACGCTGTCGCGTTATTTATAAATCGTCCCGAACTGCCCGCCGGTTATT
Organism: Melipona beecheii; assembly: GCA_032399605.1. Lineage (NCBI taxonomy): Eukaryota > Metazoa > Arthropoda > Insecta > Hymenoptera > Apidae > Melipona > Melipona beecheii. The sequence goes on along the minus strand of JAUCMO010000501.1, from coordinate 3,059,393 downwards.
ATCACCGGCCGTTACAATTTTTCACCGGGCGCTCCCAGCCCGAAACGTCCGCTTAACTAATTACTATTAATTTAACGGGCCGCGTCGTAATTTCCAGCGCGCGCGCGCGCGCGTGCGTGACAGCTATGGACGCTCGTGGATTTCGATTGCGTCACCGAACAGGGAAAAACAGGAAAACAGGATGAAATAAAAATAAATAAAATAAAAAAAAAGAGAAAAAATAGATAAGACAAAGTGCATGCTCGTTAAACGCTGGCGATATTCTTTTGACGCAGCCTCGCCACTTTATTCGCGCTAACCAGTCATTACGTCCACTCCTCTCTCTTTCTCTCTCTCGTTTCGGGGTTGAGAAAAATGCGCGACACCGGATGGATCCGTCTTCTCTCTTTCCTCCTTCCTCTCACTTGATCACCATCCGATTATTACCCGCGCGTTAAATCGCTGACCAAGAGTTGTTTCGACAGATGAGCTTTAATGTTTCCTCTGTTTGACGCTGAATCCTCCTTCCAAAACCACTTTTCAAAAGTGGAAAAAGAAAAGGAAGAAGGAAAACTGCACGACTTGTACCTCAGTACGATTCGTTTCACTGAAAGACCCAGAAGCAACTGTTCCGATTAGGAAATGAAGACGACTTTTTTGTTCACCATAAAATTTTATTGATATGCAAACATTTGAATCGATACAAAACAAATTACAGGCGCGATCGCTCAATAGATTTACCAGACAACGTCGCTCCTACTCGAGGTCTACCCCACGCCCCCTCACGAATCACGTGAACCAAATCAACCAATCGCTAATTTTCGTTGCATTAGCGTTGCACCTGAAGAGGCCCGATTTTCTGGGTTACCTCCGCTAAAATCACTTTCAGTGATAAAAGACGTTCATTGCTTCCCCCTCCCCGTTTCCTTCTCTTTCTCGTCGTTTTTGGACTATCGCAGGGCGACGTCGTGGATCAACATTAATACAGTTATGATTCGGACTCGTTGCAAATTCGTTTATCTTGGCGGCGCGCTTCGAGTTTTGGCTCGTTCGCTCTTCCACCTAGACGAGAAGGAAGGAAAGAGAAAAAGAGAGAGCGGAGAGTTATTTACGGTATCGATCGGGGGCAAAGTTTCCCACGACACGTCAGCGCGGGCAAAGATGTCGTAAAGATAATTGAAAGACGAAATTAAAGGAGGAAGAGGCCGAATAAAACGGCGCGATTAGAGCGACGTGTACGAAGTAATCCTGGGCGAGCACGTAAAATCTGGTCATGACGTAAGCGGATTAAGGTATTAAGAGGTTAAAGTTGAGAAGCTACCGACTGATACGGCTCGTTCCGTCTTGTCAAATACCGCTTACCTTAATCATAGGATAGGCTCCGACTCATTACTGGCGTTTCGACGACGACGACGACGACGACGACGACTGCGCCGGAAACGGAGGAACCAAGCCGCCCGATAATAAGATCCCGAGCGTCGCGATAACCGAGCGAAATGGGGACAACGTCGAAACTACGGGACGCCGGCTGACGCTGACGTACGCAGTGTAAACGAGAAATTGATTGATTAGGAAACTTTCTTGGGCTAAGAAACGCCGCTGATATCGTGTTGCTGGCCGCCTCGAAAATCTCATTACGATCCGATCTCGAGTTTAGCCAAACAGACCTGCCAGCTGGCAAATTCGTTTCACCGTCTTTCGTACCATCGGCGACAAAACGGAAAGTTACCGGAGCGGTTTAAGGGGTTAATTAAATCCCCCGGGCGGAGGATCCATCTCTCGTGATTTAGCGGCGGTCGCGCGGAAACCGGGCAGCCGCTGGTTATTTCCGCGAGAGCCGTCGTCGATCGTCGCCACGTTTACAATGGGCAACTTTCGCCCGGCCTCCTCGCGCAATCGGTCGTTGCAACCAAGGCCGTGTCAACCAAGTTGGAGCGATTTCCAACTACCGAACAGTTGATTATGCAAAGCAGAATTCTCACGTTGGGCAACTTTCCGGTTCGGCACAGTCGGAAATTGTTTACAATTCGTGGAAACACAGCGCCGACGAAGTTGAAGCGACTCTCGATCATCGCCAGTTTTTTCCCTCGAACGATCTGCCAGGTTTCGTCGAAGTTGAAATCGAGTGACTGCAGAACCGGCAGGTCAATCTCTCGATTTGTGTAACGTCGATCGCACGTTTATGAAACGTTACAACCGATGCTTGCGGGAATTTCAACTCAAATTCAACCGCTCCCTGTACCCGTTCATCCACGATGTTCATTTTCACCCATATTTTGAAGTAGTATGTCAGGTGTAAAATAGTTTTTTATCCACTGCGGTGGCCATCATTGAACCACGAGGTATGAACTTTTTAATCGAACGACCTGTAATGCAAACGAGAAAGAAAGAAAGAAAGAATGGATGAGACTCTTTGAAACGGGACGATAACCCTCGGAATGATATCTGATTCCTTTCACGCGACTGCTACGGCTACTTTACAGCGTTTCGCCGAGCGGCTTTTTAACGGGCGCCTAATTCGTTTCCGCGTTGCACTTTTCGCAGCCATTGTGTTTCCTCCTGTTTCGCGAGTAGAGAGCACGTGGCTCTCTCTCCCCCGGGGAGAGAGGAAAAAGAAGAAGAAGAAGAAGAAGAAGAAGAAGAAGAAGAAAAAAGAAAGAAAGTTTCCGAAGAAAGTGGCGTTTCACCAGCTAGAGCGCGCGCGAGAGCCTTTATTTCCTCGTGCTCTTACCTCCGCTCGAGTGCGAGTAATCCTCCCCTATCTGCCGGCCGCGTGCGCGCCGTCCCCGTCTTACCTTGTCTCCGTTTCGTGTTTTCTCTCACCCTGTCTCGCGTTCGTTTCCCTCGTTCTTTCTCAGCCTTCGTTCTCCTCCCCCCTTCCATTCGCGATCCTTTTTTCAATTTCTTCCCGGCACGCGCATAGAGACCGGCGGCTGCGATCGAATTTACGCGCAACACGTACATCTACGATTGTTTCTTCCCCTCTTATGATCACTCTCTCTCTCTCTCTCTCTCTTTCCTCTCTTGTTTGCTCTTTCGATTCGTTTCCGTCGTCGTTTCTTTCACTGTTTTCAGCTCGTCGCGTTTCTTTATTCCATCTCGGTCACACACACACACACACACACACATACACCCTCCCCAATCCCTCCTCTCGTTCTCTCTTTACACGTGCATTTTCTTGCATACTCGGTGAACCGGGTCGAATGCATACTTATGCGACGCGCGCGGTCTCTGATACCTTTTTAAATATATACGTGTACGCGTATGGCTTTCAGGTGGAAACGGGCGAGGCTACGACGCACACAGGCGCGTGTAAAATGCAGTTTCGCGGCGCGGTTGCTATTCTATGACTTAAACATCGCGTGGAAAACTCACGCGCGACCTAGCTTTTTCAAATACTAATTCAAACGATCGTGATTCGACGCGGCTTTTATCCATTCATCCGGCAGGGTCGCGATATGTTTTGTTTCACAAAAAAAAAAGAAGGGCGATGGAAAGAGAGAGCATCGTTTCGCAGTTTCGGACCACAGATTTATCAGCCGGCGTCGAGCGGCAAAGTATTTGCATACATTTCGAAGTAATTACTGGCTGCATTTCAAAAAAGAAAAAATTACAGTTCGCCCCGTTGATGGATAGAGGTGGTTGTTGCCACGGTGTTTCAGAAAGTTTTTTTCCTTTTTTTTTTCGGGGAGCAACTTCGCACCGTGTCGGCTACCTCTCCCACGGGGAATGTGACCGTTCCACCGTCCCTGCCCAGCCGCGAGATATTCGAGAGACGAGAGAAAAGCGCGCGCGGTCGCGCGGATTTTTTTTTATTCGACTGAAATCATTATCGGTCGTTACCATTAATAATCACGAGCCTCGTAACAACGTCCTACGGGATTCGGGCTCGCCGCGTCGATGAGTTCCACTCTCCTTCTTCATCCACTGTCCACTCTCTCCCTCTCTTTGCTCTCGATGTCTCGTTGCCACGGTGACGTGCAACCTCGTTTAATTGCGAAACATTCCCGCCACAATACGAGGCGATGAATCAACGATTCGCGGTCTCTATTTCCGTTTAATTACAAAATATTCGTGATATCGACTCTTCTCGCGCCCTTGGCCACGAGGACACCTTTGTTCCTCGCGGACAAAAAGTCCGAGAGTTCCGCGCGGCAAACAGTTTGAGGATTTAAGGACGCTAATGCAACGAAAATTAGCGATTGGTTGATTTGGGTCACGTGATTCGTGAGGGCTAGACCTAGAATAGGAGGGGGCGTTGCCTGTAATTTGTTTTGTATCGATTCAAACGTTTGCATAGTAATAAAATTTTATGACAGAAAAGTCGTCTTCATTTCCTAGTCGGAACAGTTGCTTCTGGGCCTTTCAGTAAGACGAATCGTACTGGGGTACAAGTCGTGCAATTTTTATTGTAGCTACTCGCTAGGCTGGACGGTCACCCATCCTAGCGGTGTTCCGCATTCTGTTTTGCTTAAACGTCGAAGATCGGTAGAATCTCGACGCTAGGCGCGCAGCCACTTGCAGCTTGTACTAGTCAGAGTTCGAAACTCGTAGTTGAGAAATCCTATGCCGCTATAAGTTTTCGACGTGAGAATCGACGAAACGAACGAGCGAGCATCGGCTATCGTTATCCAGCGAACCCGTTGTCGGATATCGATGTTGCCGCGGTCGAAACACTCGGGTTATCGTCAGGTTTCATTTTCGCCGATTGGTTTCGTTCGTTCCACGCCGACCCGAATTACCGGACGTACAAATTAATTTCGCGGTTCTTTTTCCCCCCAGAAATTTGTCGTTCATTTGCAAGAAACCGAGGTGCATTTCAGCCTGGAAAATGATCTTCGCTAGTTTTTGTGCTGCGGCTCTTCGTGAATCTCGATTTGTGTAATTTTTATAATATTATTGTTTTTATAATTTGATATACTAACAATTGTAGTATAAAATACACACGCAATTTAAAAATTTAAAAATTTAGTATCCTCTGCTAAGTGTTGAAAATAAAGTTTCCAAAGACTTTTGTTGAGCGACGATCGTGTAGTAACGTAAAATGGTCAAAGTCAAAGCAACTCTGATTAGAAATACGATACCAGCAGATTTCTCGACTGGCATTAGTTTCTTCAATTCCTTAACCCCCTGTAGTATCACGTAGTTAATTTAATAAAAAGTTGTATCCATTCTGAATATACTTATTAGTTCGTTATTGTACTTTAATGATGTTTCAAGTGACTCATTGGTCACAATCATTAGTTGCCAGATTTTCAATTGAAGCAAAGTTATGTATAATTAATTAGCAATACCTTTCTTCCGCAAGCGAATGAAATTCCGGTTATTCCGGGAGTTAATACACGGTTCACGTGCCATGTGCAGGTACACGTGTATTAAGAACACGTATCCTGAATTTCTTAATACACGTTTCACGTGCCAAGCGTACACGTGCATTTTCGAGAGAAACCGCGATCTCTACTTTCTGTATATTTATTCCATCTATCAGCCAATTTTCGGATCTTTTCTTCAAAAGAAAAAAAAAAGACTGCAGTTTCGAGTTGAAAATTTTGGATCACATCGACCTCGAAGACGACGCCAAGAAATTTTTTTTTGCGACTGTACGTTCGATTTCAAAAAAAACGATCGCGAAAACCTCGAGAAAGATTTAAACTCGAAACAAAGTTAGAACCGATCGCAGATAATAATAATGAAAACTGGACGAAACTCGCTGCCCGCTGGAAATTTAGATGGTCGGGAAAATTTTCGTCCAAGACGGCTGCAGCTCGTCAGGAAGCGCGGAAGGTCCGAGCCATTAGCCGGGGAGGGAGGTTGCATCGCGAGAAGTAGCGTTTCGCGTGAACGCGTCGATTAAGGCGGAGTGGCTGGCTCGCGGCATTATTCTCGCGCCTCTCGATTTACGAGCGACCGATAACGAACCAGCCATTTTTGGGTTAAGTTGCTTCGTTAGCAGGTTCGTCCGGGCGCTGTTGGAAAGCACCGATCGCGATTCACTCGACGAACTTGCAGGCGAAAGGAAGCGGAGAAGAAACTTCCGATCGCGCGATATCGATCCCGCGCGAACGTCGATCGTCGGACGACTTGCCGAGTCTCGTCACGCGCACTCTCTTTCGCCTCGAGCGGTAAACAACGGCCAGGAGGAGAGAAAATGCGAGAGAAAGCGGAGGCTGAAAGAAAAAAACGAGAGAATGTAGCAAACGAGCGGGAGTACACTGTCAGCGTTCGGAATTTTGCAACTGTTTCGCGAAGACCGGCGACGGCGGCGGCGGCGGCGGCGCGTTTCGTAAATCAGAAATCGATGGCTCTTTCCTCGGCGGTATCAATTTATTCGATTTCCCACGACCGGCACCAATTTTCCCATCGATTTGGCGGGCTCGGCTCTCGACTTATTTAACACCACGGCCGCGCTGAATTTCCGGGCCGCCTAGATTTCAGTCGTTCCAATTAAAAATTCAAAGCGAATCGAATTCCACTTTTTTCAGGCAGTTTTGAATGGCGATCCCAGGCCGCGTTTTCGATCTTCGGGTGCCGAACGACGCCAGGTGGAAACGAGTTATCGTCGATCGTAACTCGCAGAGAGAGGGAAATATCGGTGCGCGACGATCAATCTTCGTGGTTCAAACGCGAGCAGACGATACTGGACGATTGACAAAGTCGCGAATTTCGTTTCTCGTTTCGTGATTGTGGAACTTTTCGACTGGGGAACCTCAAAGCATCTCGTTATACTTCGGTGACGCATTAAGCGCTGTCCAGTGTCACCTATTAATGACGGAGATTGTCAATTTTCGACCTGTGCCTAGTTTGGCGCTGCAACGTGTCTCTCTTTGTTATTATCACTGAAAGTGATTCTATCGGGGGTAACCCAGAAAATCGGGCCTCTTCAGATGCAACGCTGATGCAACGAAAATTAGCGATTGGTTGATTTGAGTCACGTGATTCGCGAGGGGGCGTGGGGTAGACCTCAAGTAGGTGTGGTGTTGTCTTGCTGAGCGATCGCGGCTGTAATTTGTATCGATTCAAATGTTTGCATATCACTAAAATTTTATGGCAAAAATGTCGTCTTCATTTCTTAGTCGGAACAGTTGCTTCTGGGCCTTTCAATGAGACGAATCGTACAAGTCGTGCAGTTTTTACTCTTTCATTGTTATTGGCTGCGGAAATTTGGAGAAGGAAAGCAGATTTCAGTCTATCGATAACGAGCTGCGATTCTTGAGAGGAGATCGAAGCTGTTCGATGATTTACCTCTCATCTTTCGGAGCAAACTATTCTAACGCGAGCGTTATTTATTTATATTTTTAATTATTTACACTTTATTAGATTTTATTACTAATGGCATCGCGTGGATTATCTGCATTCTTTTGCGTTATATTCCCAAATTTCTATAAATGCGTGCAAAAATGCATTTGTGTAAATTCCGCGTTTGTGCGTTATTTCGCGAAATCGAAGTGATCAGCTGCCAAATTTTCGAGAAACAGGGTCATGCATCCACGTATCAATCTATTTTGAACACGTCTCCGATTTGCAAACACACTTTCTCTGTCTAACATAGAAAACTCTCAGCGAATAAAGTATAAACTATGACTGAAAAACAGGCACGCTCTCGCGGCTTTGGATGATCCAAGGAAACAGTTCCAAGCTCGAAACCGAGCCAATCGGAATGTCGATTCGACGAGTACGGCGATGGACACGATGGAAAACTCGCACGACGGTCGGATATGTTGTGGATCGCGCGGAGGTTATTGCAGGTTGTTGGCGAGCAAAGGGGGCCGGCCAGAGAGGGTGTGCCGTTCAATTCGTAGGATAGTTAAGGGTACTGACGTAACTACTGGAGCTAATGAGGCATAAACAACCAGGGTGCTAGCTACTCGACCCCGTGTCCTAACCACCATTCGAAAACCCCCGTGCCTCTCTCTCCGTTTTACCTAACCAACTATCCCCGTCCATTTTAGTGGCCGTCTATAGTTTAGTCACTGTTCTCGTAAACTAATAATATCGGTACCGCAGGACGGTCCTTTCGTGCGGCCAGCCTCGAATTTATCGTTTCCGACCTCGTCGACTATCCTGGTTTACCCACCGACCGATCTTACCGTTCCTCCTCTTTAACCTTTTCGCGACGATGGACTTTGACACGCACGCGCGTGGCCCGACCAACGCTAGGAAGAATATTACGAATTTGAAACAAGTTAGGGATAAGTGCAGAATACGTATTTGAAACGAAATATTTCTTGCTTGTTGTTGGACAAATAGTGTTTATGAAATATACACGTTAATGGTAACTTTCGTAACCGTTACTCCGAAGTAATATACCGAATATATCTCGTTGAAGCGCAGGGAAATAAGTTTCGCAAATAGATGATCCAAGTCGGTGTCTTAATCTGTGATCCACTCAGAGAAAGGAGACTTTACATTTTTATTTGTGAGATGACATCAAACAGAACATAAACCGCCTTACTGTCGTTATTTTGGAAATAATACTAAATATAAGTAACTTACAGACACCTAGTATTACCAATAATTCATAATCTAAACCTTCTCTCATCTGATTTAATTCGATTATTCTCGAAATGAGAAATAATCCGACGTCAGATCATCTGAAATCTGCATCTCCGACGCAGTTGGTAATATTGACAAACTAAGTAATTATCATTGAATTAAAATTGAAACAGAAACCGTACAAAAATAGGATTTATGTTCCCTCGAACCGCAAAGGGTTAACAGACTGTACACCTTCGGGGCTTGTATTTTTCGTTTTCGTCAAAGCACAGCTACGAAGCCCCCGTCCTCCAGCCACCTCGTCGAACGCTCCAACTTCCAGCAACACTTTCAGACCCCGGAACGAAAAGGTGCTCGATAAACTGAATTATTCATAAGTTTCGCGCACCGCGGCGCGTCACGGGCTTTTATTTAATTCGAAATAACCTCGACGCGTATCGAGCTGCGTCACGATACGCCCTTCACCCCCTGCGAGGTATCGCGGCGCCCTGCGATAAGGAGGAATCCCCCGGAACTCGATACACGAACTCGAACCGTGAAACCGGCTCGTTCTTTCTCCACCCTGTCCCCTTTCCAACCGACGGGTCGCGAGCCGCGCGGAATTCTAATCGCACGCGACACGCAACAAGTTCGCGTGAACGAGCACTCGCGAGCCGACTCGTGGCCCGCTGATAATTTAACGAAAGGGAAGAAACGATCGGTCGCGTTTTTTCACAGACGTAGAGTTCTAAATTAAGATTTATCGCGACTTGAACGATGACTGGACTGGTGATTTTCGCGAATCGGTACCTTGGTTCGATACGAATTTTCGAAGATTCTTTTCACAAAGAAAGTACCACAAATTTTGTTTTCATTTCTTTTTGTAATATCTCGAGAGTATCGCAGGCAGGCAAGTTCGGAAACAGAATGTACGAGAACCTTGTTTATCTGAACAGTGGACGAGATAACCGAGGAATTTTGGATAATAGTGGCTCACCGGCTTTCTCCATTTCCTATTCTCTATTCGTTTGGATAATAAGAGGCAGCGAGATAGGGAGTTGATCAATTGTAAGTTCGTATATCCGAGATTCGGTATTAACTGATTCTAGTCTTGCTATCTGAAACCTAAAAAGGAACACGGTGTTGCAATTTAATTACGTTACAATGAAATTATTGATTTCGAAAATTCTATTAAATATTTCATTGCACGATATATAATGTCGAAGATAAATAGTCATTTTCACATTGTACGGGAAATAATTTTGTAAGTACAATTTTTTTTTTTTTAATTTCAAGTACTGTTTTATCCATTATCCAAAACACTGAAAAAGAAAAAATTTTAATCATCACTATCGAAATGATTGTTCAAACGATGCATCATTTTGTTATCACAAGCACACGAAATTTTTGATTATTCGAGTAAAATAATTTCCTATTTAATTTCGTGCTAGTGTAATTTCTCGAACAATTCCCGATTTTATTGCACAAATTTCCTCACTGGGATTCAATAAACTGTCTCGAATGAAATTGAAACGAAATTTGTCCGATTGGGACAACGTTACTCGCTCAAAAATAAAAGTGGGCGGAACAAATTAGTGGAAACGTTATTTTCCGTCCGTGTTTTTCGAGCAAGATTCAGCGGACATTGTCCAGCAGTGGACGATAGCAACCGACGTTAAGCCTGCACGTCTGCGCGGGGCCTTATAGCGCGAGTCGGACAACGTCCGGATTAAACGTTGACTCGTACCACTGGCGTCCCATCTGTTCGCTCCGCCATAAAACGGAATGCCACCTATAGACGAGCGAGGGATAAATTCGTTCGCCAGGCGACGTGTCCCTTTCGACAATTAAGACCTGTCGTAAAACGTCCTCCCGAATTTTCACCGAAAGCCAGCAGCCGGTGTTTCGTGGAGCGTGGACGACCCGAGCGTACCGATCCTCGTCTTTCTCCACGACTTTCCCAACGACCGTCACACCGCCACCGTCGTTCGTTAAGAAGAAATCTCTTGAAGGACTTTTACTTCTTTTCGGCTAGACGAGCGTCGACTAACCTGATAAGCTCTCTCCGCCCATGTAGCGATAATTACGTAGCATCAGCCAGCTATTCGAGCTCTGTTTACTCCGTGGAGAACGCGGAGAAAGTGGGGAAGAGCGACTCGGAAGACCGTGGCGGAAAGGGGAAGTGCTCCGAAAAAAAAGAAAGGGAGAAAAAAGAGAATACGGTAGCCAGATAGCGAGAAAGAGAGAGAGAGAGAGCGAGAGAGCGAGAGGGAGAAACGAAGGGTTAAGAAAGAAGGAGAAAGAGGAAAGGACCAGTGTAATTCTAACGGGTTTAAGAGAGTCGTTTTTAAAGCTCGTCGACCGAAAGAATCGGCGGGTGTGGAGAAAGGCGGGACAGGGACAAAAAATAGGGACAAAAACCAAGAGGGAGAGAGGAAAGGGAACGCGGATGAAAAGAAAAGGGGGAGCATCGGAGCGAGGAGGGCCAGCTCGTTGGGGAAAGGATGGAACGTGATGCGCGACAGAAAAGGGGGATGGACCACCTATGGAGCTGCAGGGAACATCAGGCGGCCGTACTTCTTTGCGTTTCAAAGTAATTTCGTTAAACGCCCGTGGGGAGGGAGGAGAACGTTTCCGTTGTTTAAGCGTACACTGCTGGTCCGTTCTCGTCGTTGGGAGACGGCTTCGCGGCCGTGCCCACGCGTCACCGACAAACACGATAGAGTTTGGAGAGTGATTTCGGTACGTTGCCTTGGCGCAAGTCTGCTTTCTTCTTCTTCCGAATATTTCCCGAGCTCTCTGCGTCCACCAATCAAATTGCCACTCGATCGTTTGCGTCTTGCAATTTGCCGAATCGGTAAATTGCTACAGTGACCAGACCGCGAATTTTCATGCAGATTCATATTTCTCAGAGTGTAATTAAAAAACTGGAACCTGAGTGAAAAATCGTTTCACGTACCAAATGTTACAAACCACAATTACCGTCGTTTGTTCAGACTTGGAGTAAAAATAATAGGATCGTGGAAAAGTTATGGATTCTTGTATAAAATTACGAAGGATGTGCAAATTGTCTCGAGCTGCTGAATTAAATATTTAGCGTATAGTCTTTGACTGTTAAAATGTTACCCACGTATATATCATGTATTACTATCGACAATGAATATTATTGCATGTGTAATTGAGTGTAACTACGATTTTGGTTTCGTATTGTGGAAAAAAAGTGGCAATGATACGTATAATAAAAGCAAAGTGAATTTTACGCTTGTACGGATTTTAATAATTAATAACGTAATATATAACAGTAAATAAATAAATAAATAATATTGGTTAAAAATAAATTGACAGTTAATGGCGTAGCTTTGGCATGGATTTATTTAATAAATCACAAAATTGATCAAACCAGATTGCTGTTCAGACTTTTCAATTTTATTAAAAATGACGGGCGGGACGTTGAAAATTACGAGCGGTAATTAAAAAATTCAATGGCTGCATTTAACGAGGATTAATGCTTTTCGATTCGTAGCTGATGAATTGGACTAGAGTATGTCACGTTATAACTATAATTAACAATTTGAACTATATTGAAACGACTTTGAATAAAACAATCAAAAAGAAAATATTCCGAATTTTATATTGTAAAATGTGAACTACTGAATTTGTTAAAAAAAAATCTTTATTTTATTTCTCAATCTTGATCCATCTAAATAAAATTATAAAGTTAGCCAACTCTCTATTCTCCTGATGCATTTAAGTTCCAGATATTTAGTCACTAGAACCACTTGTAACAAAATTTATAAAACGTAAAATGGATAAGCATGATACGTGATATAATATAATCGTACATTTCACATAACGTAATATGAGAGTAATAATACAAAATATCCAAAGTATGATATTTCCTGCAACACTTGGAACGTAAAATGTACGCAATTCTTTGATTACATCCTCAGAAACATAAACTTGCATAAAAATCCGCATAATTCTTGTAACTACATAAATATTTCCAATTTTATTCTTTGCTGTCCATTTCTTTGTTTAAAACATACCGATAGCAAGTTAACGTGTATATTTTATTTATTGTATTGTAATGTACATATTACAGATTTATTATGTACATTACAAATTAAATCTCTAAAGGTAATCAAATTAATTCTCAGTGTCTCAGTCGTATCTGTACAGATCAAATGCTCAAAGAATCGCTACCACGATTATTATCATTATTACACGTCCAGCAACGCCGACAGCGATAACGGCGATAATAAATCATTGAAAACAAGTTGTTCTTTCGTACGCGGAATAGAACGCGAACGCTTTACGAACAGGGCAAAGTCGTTGGTAATTGCTCGCCCCGAGTTTCCCCGGACGCGAGAACGACGTTCGATCTCTCTCTGTGTCGATGGAAGTTACACAGTTACCCCGTTCAACCGGCGGAAACGGCGGCAAATAGAAGAAAAACGGGCAGAAGTGGAAACTGGCGGTAATAGAAATGGGAGCGAGTAATCGAAGAAGCCAGAAGGACGAGTTCGAGTTCCCAGCGAAATCCGAATCGAGTCAACAGCTGTTTCTTTCGACGCGCCCCCGCCTCTTCCTTCGCGCAGAAACGGCGGAGAAGTCGATTCGGCTTACTCAGCCAATTACTATGCGATGATAAGTCGTTCGCGTTCGAGCGGCTCGTCATTGTACGTCAGTCCATCGAAACGATTTCAGTCGTCGACGCTGTTAACGCTCTCGATAGCTTAATTTCGGCGTGGCGCGTCCCCGTGGCTCCGGGTCGGACAACTCGGTCAATAACCATCTCCGTAGAATTTCATTAGTCGTCGCTGGGCGTTTTCCACGTGCCCGGGAGCTGTCCCGTATTCCCGAAAATCGGCGATATTCCGCGTCGGATCGTGTAAATCGCTCCTTCACTCGGCTCCCGGCACTCCAAGCATGGATTTCCAACCATCGAACCGTCCGTCGCGACCACGAACAATATTACGCTCCCGTTTATTTTTGCTGCCCGTGATTACCGCAAACGCGTGTGTCTCTTTAAACATGTATGACGCGAATTCTCGGCACGCATCGATCGACGTATTTTAATCCCGCGATTGTTATCTCACGTTTATCCTATATTTGTGATTGGGAGCGATGGATTCTTGTTTGAGCGAGCTCGTGACCTCTTGCTCTCTTCGTTATCTCTAAGGAGCAAATTCTGGTCGAAAAACATTACTTTTTTCTTGTTTATTTTTCTCTTTCCTTTTTTTTTTTTTTTTATCACTGAAAGTGGTTCTAGCGGGGGTAACTCAGAAGATCGGGCCTCTTCAGAACGCTAATGCAACGAAAATTAGCGATTGGTTGATTTGGGTCACGTGATTCGTGAGGGGGCGTGGGCTAGACTTCGAGTAGGAGTGGCATTGTCCGGTACTGATCGATCGCGCCTGTAATTTGTTTTGTATCGATTAAAATGTTTGCACATCGATAAAATTTTATGGCAAAAATGTAAATTTCAGGTGTAACATCTGTATTTTAGAGTTTCGTTTATGCGGTGGAATTTAACCATCACGATTATATTGGTCAAGTTTGAAACAGAAAGTCGTGAAAATTTTTTAAATTTTCGACGCAGTTGTACAAAGTGTTCGCGAAATACGTAAATAAAAACTTGTGCCGTTCATTGTGGCGTAAACTTTCCTCGTATTTTAGTATCTCTGGTATTAAAAGGTGCTAAAAGCAAGTTCGCAAGATGTTTGAACGAAACTACAAGGCTACTTGCTTCAGTTTTATTAATTTGTTGCCTCACTGTCTATTAAATTAATATTCAACGCTGTTAAAGTGATATTTATTAAAACATCGATTTCGAAGCTCGTAACTCGCCGTGCTCAACGTGATCGATACTTTGTCAATTGTTTTACTACTAAAAGGCGTATTACGAATCCTGAAAGTACATAAAATTCCACTGAATATTTCATGAAACTCGAAACTTGGTTCTAACGAAGTGAAAAGCTGCTCGTAACGCTGCAGCACGGGTTTTTAAAAAGCTAGATTAAAAAACCATACAACCATACACTTTTTTCTCGTGCGAGGAAAACACAAATGCCAAAGATGGACGAGTAAAGTCGACTAGATCGAGTCGAATTATTAGTAATTTTAACGTTACTTCACAATGGCCGAAACGATATCGGATCTGCCGAGCGGAAACTCCATCAATATTATCCCCGAGAAAGTCATAAACGTGAAAACCTATATTAAAAAATATCTACCATTCATTTTACCCGTAGCAACTTAATATTTCCCTCGCTCGCCTTCCGTACCCAAAAGGAATATCATTCTACATGTTCGAATGGATTAAATTAAATTCCCATCCCTGCGGGTACGATACAAAATCTGCAGGCCAATATTCTAACGGAGCTTGACTCCCAGGCCGATCGATAAGAAATATAGATTTCCAGCTGGGACGCCTTTGCATCGCGCAGCATTCCAACGGTTTTTCCTTTTTCCTTTTCTTTTCTCTCTTCCACCCGGCGGCCGATCGTCGCGATAACCCATTTATTCGCCCACGGCGAAACTCGAGGCAATCGTCGTTTAATTGCCTCGTTACGTCGCGTTATCGCGATCCGCGCGAGCCACTACATTAGTCCTTTCAATCACGTTTTCGCTCGACAGGTTTCATTCTACGCGTATTATCTCGTTCGTGCCGGGATCTAGACGAGCGCGAGAGAACGCGCAAGAGGACAACAATAGCGGGTAGAGAGCGGCGACGGTGGGTTGAAAGCCGCGCCGAGCGTATTTTTCCTTGTCCCCTTTGTCTTCGGAAACCGCGGCAATTCACCGAGAGGGAAAACGCCGCGTGCTCGCGGACGCAAAGAAGGAAACCGGAGGAACCTCGTTGCCAGAGATTGCTTACGAGATCGTCGATTCAGCTGCGATCTTATTGTCGGGCCCAACTAAAAAAACGTTTCCTGCGGATTCTGTTCTGTCTTTTTTTTATGCAACTATACGTTTTCGAGAATATAATGAAAGAAATAGGAACATGGCACAAGAAACGCGCGTATCAAACGTTACAGAAAGAAACATCACCATGTTTAGTATCTTTTTACATTACGCGTGCTCTGCGTAATTTCGCCTGGATGCATAGAAAATCTCCGAATATCTGGGCAAAGTATCATTCAAATGAAATACAAGATATTCTCGCTTCGAAAGATTTTTTGATAACCCTCTGTATCAGAACCTGCGATCGGAGGACTTTGACGCAGACATCCTTTGGACGTCGGACTCGTGTTTTCCTGACACAGAATCTGAATTTCCCCGATACATTGGGTTTCTGTAAAACATCGACGCGGGAATATCCCGGAAATGAGAAGGTATTTCTCGTTGAAAATTCGAATTTCGAGGTGAAGGTATTATAAATTAAATATCTCTATCGCGATACCGTTGTCAGCGTTTGTGCTATGTTTATCCTTGCTTCATTTTATTTTATTTACTCTCTTTCGTGCAATGTTGTTAGTCACACATATAGTTGATTACTTTGAAATTCGTACCGTTACACAACGAATAAAATAACGTCGTTTGAAGCGAAATAATAGGGCAGGTGAACGTTTAATTTGAATATTTATTACTAAAATCATTTAATAACCTCAATAGATACTAAACTCTCGCGGTTGTGGCTCTTCATCGCCGATATAAAATCGTGGTACACGAGCGTGTGCGTTCTGTTTACAGAGTCTGATCATGGTAGCAGAGTAGTCCATTGTAGTTAGGCCTTATTGTCTCGCGGAACATTGAAAAGTAATTGGCTGAAGGCGCCGCACGACCGTGCGCCGCGTCGCAAGCACCGGCCGCGTGGCGAGAGAATTTTTCATTACCGTTAATTAATTCCGAGGTTGTCGGGAGGAGACGCGGGCGACAGTGATTAAAGTCTCTCTCTCGCGGGAGAAAGGAAAGCTCGGCTCGGTGTTTTCGTTGGAGTGGTCGGGGCCACGATGACGTTGGAAATCGGGTCGCGAGAGAAGGGAAGGTGACGGTCGAAGACGTTACCCGCGTCTTCTGAACGAGTTCTAAAAACGAACTGCCGCGGCCAAAATTTCTCAACGTCGTTTACTTTTATAAGGGGGGGGAGAATCGCTACTCGAGTGTATTCTTTGCCCAACACCGCTGCTTTTACACGCCTGGCGGGCCACACGAACGACCACCCGGGGCTGTGTCGGCGGCGCGCTTTTCGCTCGACGTGAAAGTTCCTCGAAGCTCCGACAGACACAAAGAAAAACTAGCGGTACCTCTCGCCCGGCTGTTCAACGAAATTAATTATGCCGCTGAATTAAATATACGTGGAATATTAACGAGCGGCCCGGTTTCGTTTAATGTCGTCGCTGCCGGCGTTCGCGGCCGGGTTAACAGCGCGTTGGGCCTGGGAATTACGTTTTCGCGTGGCTGAATTGTTGAAAACGTTGACCGGCCGGCCGTGAATGAAGCGTGCGTGGGCGTACTTCCTTCATGCGCGATTCTCCGTTCATCCCGAACTTGTAAGTATTTCAAAATCTTCGCGAGCAGGGTGATGATTGTTTCATCGGCAGAAATCATCACGGCGACAATGCGTACGCGTGGGAGTTTAAATTATTTTATCACTGAGAGTGATTTTAGCGGGGGTAACCCAGAAAATCGGGCCTCTTCAGGTGCAACGCTGATGCAACGAAAATTAGCGATTGGTTGATTTGGGTCACGTGATTCGCGAGGGGGTGTGGGGCAGACCTCGAGTAGGAGTGGCGTTGTCTGGTAATTTGTTTTGCATCGATTCAAATGTTTGCATATCGATAAAATTTTATGGCAAAGAAGTCTTCATTTCCTCGTCAGAACAGTTGCTTCTGGGCCTTTCAGTGAGACCAATCGTACTGGGGTACGAGTCGTGCAGTTTTTTTTCTATTACTGGTGCTACGAATACTTGTGACGTGATGTAATAATTATAATTATTTATCGTTAGTCTTGCCGAAACAAGTACAGTGGTTTATGACTTCTCTCGAGTTTTCAAGAAAATTCGTCACCGTTTTTTTCGATTATGATGACGCATCCTCTTATCTTTTAAATCATCATTTTTTTATATCAATTTTCTTAATTTTTGTCAGGTCAACTCGTTATACACGCCTCAAATGCATTTTATCGCAGGTGCAATGATGTGAACGAAATGCGGATTTGATGCATTTATGGAAAATTTAAAAAAGCGAGATATATTACGGCACGCAATAGATAAAAAATAGTTTCTCTCGGTATTCCTCAATCAAGACAAAATCCTAGCCATCGTCGTTAATTGTTAAATAAAGTGTTATTAATTTCGTTCGCTAACGCGTGATCGCCGGAAACGCGAAGCGGAACGACGAAAAATTGGCACGAACAACCTGGGCTGGGAACAACGATTCCATTATTGGACGTGTTTAGTTTAGAGGGTTGTATCCCTGTCGCGGCATAAAACCCGGTGGCGGCTCCGTGCACAGATAGAGGAATGCGCGATTCAATAAATGAGTTCGGACGCGCGTTCCCAGTGATTAGGAATCAATTAACTCGCGTTGATAATTCACGTTGAATAGCCGGAACGCAGTTACTTTTAATCGATGGCCGGCCATTCTGTATCGTATCGGGGGCGATAAGCACCGGCTATTTCGGCAGCTGTATCTCTGTCCCGATTGTTTCCCCGGTTTCCCAGATGGAGCACCGATAACCGAGCGACGAACGTTGATCATTCCGAAATTTTCGACCAGCGTGTATCCCGATATTCGTCTATTTCTCCGGATCGTGTCGAAAATTCCGCCGGTCAAACGGCCTTTGCGTTACACTGTGACATAACTTCGAAAGATGGTGCGTTCTGCGAGAGACGAGCAAACATAACTAACTCCGCTGTTAGAGAAAGAATAGCTGCAACTCGAAGTACAATTGAAACAGTATAAATGCAGCACTATGTGAAACGAATCGGAAAGACACGTAATAGAATTATACAATGATAAATTGTAATATGATTAATAATCTGTGATATAATTACTTTGGTATCACATGGTCAAATTACGAAGACAAACGAATATTCATACTAATTGCTATACGATAACGGTGGATTCTTGTGCAAACTTAAATTTAAAAATTTTTTATTTAAAATCACGATAGATAATTGTTTGGGATATTTTGATATTTCATGCGTGTCCCTAACCTATTACGTGCAATTTCGCGCTTAGGAATTTGCTATAAATGCATAAAAAAGAATCCGCAGTCTGTTAATAACGAACGGAAATCGACGAATTCCTTTCCAAGAATCCCAGTTGTGCTGTTTCTGTTGTTATTGCATTATTGTTAGTATCTGTTAGTTCACTGTTTGCTCGTAGAGTCTCACGGTGCTCGTCTTTCCTTGATAAATACGTTTGCAGATATCCGAGAAATGGCGAGGAACGACGCGCGCCAATACCTTCGCCAGTAGTATCGCCAGACGTCCGAGCCAGTGAAACGGAAGAGCAAAGGGAAGAAAGGAAAACCGTGGTTGGATGTAAAAGGACACTCGCAGAGACTCGTGTTCCTCGGTGAATGGTCAAAGAACAAGCACGAAGCGAAAGGCGAATCCTTCTTAGAGACTACGTACTAGGATTGGATAGAATAATGGTAACGCTATAAGACGATAGACTGCGGATTTTTGTGCAAGCTGGCACTTTTGTCAACTCAATTAATCCGCAGAAATTCACAAAATCTGCCTTCTGATTTCGATTTAACAATAAGTAAAAATCTTAAGCGCTCTGTACTCTGATAAAATACAAATTTGAAAATATTTTTAATTACTTTCCAAACTGTATTTTCAAAAATCCGCAGTCTGAATATCGCATCGCGTTGCGAGAACATTGTTTGTCAATTTATTACTCAATTATCGTTCAACGATAACAAATATTAATATCATATCCGTGATGTAATGTATTCAACAATGTAAGCACAAATCGAGGTACGTTAGACGATCCCGTTTTATTTGTTAACGTTAAACAGTTAACGAGCGAAACAGCGTTCAACCCCGGGGCACGCAAAGCGGCAAAGGGATGCGTCGTCGCGTTCGACGCTCTCCCGATTAACGAGGTTTATCTCTCGATTCCGAAACGCAGCCGGCGAATGCGCGCGAGAATTATTTAGGCGGGGCGGAATTGACGTAGAACGGGGGCGAAATCGTGGCAGTTGCGACGTTAAATATTTCCAGGGAAGTTGCGCGCGGACGACGGGCGATGAATTGAAAATTGAAAGTTGGGAAGCCGCCGTGCGAATTCAAGGAAATTGGAGAGTCATTCTCAACGTCCGAGGAATTTGTCCACCCCCTTTTCGAATCTTTGCACGTTTTCGTTTCTTCCGTTTTCGCCCTCCTCGTCCTCTGGCGTTACATCGTGGCCCTTTTCATTCCCCCCCCCTCTCTCTCTTTCTCTCTTTCTCTGTGAAATAACGATCAAATGGGTATACCATCGTAGAAAAATAATTATAGTCGGGCCACTGTATCGTTTCGTTCGAAAGACCTGCGTGAATGGAGGATACAATTCAATAATAGAACCCTCTTGTCGTGCGCAGAAGTTCCCTCCGCCGTTGACAGTTCCGGTTGACGTGTATCGACGACAACTCGTGCAGATTTAATGAGACACCTGCTCCCACAAAAGAACGGAAGTTTTTAATCGGCCCGGCCTGTGTGTGTGTGTGTGTGTACGTACGTATCAAAACGAACGTGGACAAAGAGTGTCGCGAAGATATTCAGCTTTTATGATCTGTCGAGCAGACGACTGAGACTACGTTGGATCGGTCGCGGTTCGAGAGGTTCGTTTCGTTTCTACGATGTCGTTGCGGATGATGTGTTTGCATTGGACGAATCAGTCGAGGATAGCCAGACGGATTATTTCAGAATCGTGTCACGACAACAAAGTTCTAGTAGTGGGGTTGACTATTCACGGATTGCTGGTCGAATAATAACGTCTCGCCTTCGAAATTCCTTTTGGTAATAAAACAATGGAACTATCGAAATCGTCGAAATAATCGATTTGTCAGTTTTTTCGTTGAATATTTTACAGACGTAAAACGGTATATTTTCAGAGATAAAAATAAAAACTTGCGTATTTCATTGTATTACAAAGTTCTTTGTTTCTTTTTACTACTTTAACATCTCTGATGGAAATTTTAGCTCGCGATACAGCGTTTTATCTTTGTGCACTTTGTAAGTACATCGACTTTTCATATGTGTAACTAATTACACTTACGCTTCTGTGTTTTAGAATGGACGTTAGACCTCAGGTCCGACTCAGAAGGCCATTTTAGCCCTTTTCACGATGGTTGACCGTGGGGGGTGTACACGAATTAATATAGAAACGCGCGATGGTGTTCACACGGACCACTAATTGAAGCCAGTCGACGATCGTCGCAATACGTGGTCGGTATCATCCACAAAATTGTTCTCGTTAGTGGTCGAGCACAACGCACACTGCGCGACGCATCAAGTATTATGTAATACTTGCGAACCGTTCTAGAACAGTGTCTCCTCCTTGAAGTCCATTTCGATACAAAGTTCGTGGCGTGAGATTTATTGACAAAGTTGACTTGACTGGTCTCGAGTTAAACCCAAATAAAGAACCTTTCCGAAACTTTTCTAAAAAACACGCCCCCTCGCGAATCACGTGACCAAAATCAACCAATCGCTAATTTTCGTTGCATCAGCGTTGCATCTGAAGAGGCCCGATTTTCTGGGTTACCTCCGTTAAAATCACCCTTTCGGTGATAAAACGATCTGAATCGAGCATAAATTAAACAAAACTGAAGAAGATCGATTCGAGAACGATCACTGTGAAAGCGACGTGTGAATAGCATGGCCTGAAACCACCGTTTTGTGGTTGCAAAGTGTTACCGTTCGAACCTCGAGCCTCACGCGAGTAAAGAAATCTCGATCCCTCGGAACGGCACTTCCAACAACCGCTGGTTACATTCGGAGCGAACGTACGAGCGAACGTTAAGAATCGCCACGCGAAATATCGATTACCACGGGCCGGAATTTCCATTGCGAGAGGTAGTTACGAAAATTACCAGGCACCCGGTGGGATCGGCGAGTTCCCGTTCCCGGAAAGGTTCCTCGAAGGAAACAACCCTCTCGGCTCGTTCCGACGACTCGATCGGAGGATCGCCAGTCAGCAAACGTTCGCCCGAGATAAAAAGATGTCTGAGGACGCGACCGGAATGTAAATGCTCCTTTGAGGATCGTCGACGGGGAGGAGCTCGTTCAGACGTAAATCTCCTTTCGTTGGTTGTTATTCGAGGCGAGCGTAACGGGAGGGGGAGCGTCATTAAATGATACCGCGGCAATCAAAACGAAGAAGCTTCGAAAGATGCCGGAATGGAGATTTTCTTTGGAGATTCTCGGAATCGCGTTCCCCCCTCCGTAACTACGCGCAACTGGATTCGAATAATAGCTGAGAGACTGAGAGAGGGCGAGGCGGGTGGAATCCTCTCTGTGAGCGTCGAGTTCCCGAGAGCGGGAATAGTGGAAGAGGAAGTGGAAGAAGCGGAAGATGCGTGTCGCGAAGACTGCGACCAATAATCGTGCCACCGGCAGTGATCGTAACGGTAACAAGCCGGATCCGGGCTCCGTTTTGTCGGACGCGCGCAACATTATTACAAAGATCTGGTTCGACCTCGCGGAGAACAAACGGCACACGTGTTGCCGAGGTTTCGTCGGAAGAAAAGTTGCGTCGATGTTTCACGATACGACAATGGCCGGAAGGAAGTGTATTCGTTACTTATTGTCCATTTATTCTCGACGAGGGACTCTTCGGCGTGTGAAAACGTTGACGAACCGTTCCCGTTCGCGATTGCTGTTTCAAGTAAGTGAGAAGAGATGTTGA
Organism: Melipona beecheii; assembly: GCA_032399605.1. NCBI lineage: Eukaryota > Metazoa > Arthropoda > Insecta > Hymenoptera > Apidae > Melipona > Melipona beecheii. The sequence continues at coordinate 3,037,092 of JAUCMO010000501.1, read as the reverse complement.
AAAAAATTAGCAGACCGACGGAGGCGATTAAAGTTGGTACAAACTGTACGATGAATTTGAGTGAAAAGTAGAGTGTAGTTGGACTTTTGAATTTACAATATATTTCAATAGAGATAATCGAGGTTAGATTATTATGATTATTTCATTTCAGTCAATCCTGCGTGTCAACGATACGTCCATCGATCAGTTTCGTTAAATTTATTTTTTATCCTTGAAAACGATTACAGACCTCGAGGAATTGAGAATTTTAAAAACAAACAGAACATCGAGCTTCTTCCTCAGAAATGGAAGGTTAACGTTTCTCGTAATTGTTATAAATAATTGACCATTAGTGACGATCCAGTACGTAATGTTTTTGCTAAATATATATTGGTTCTAATTTGCCAAGAAATGATCAAATTACCAATAGATTAAAAATAGAAAATTCTTCTATTACTGCAACACAATCTAAAAGCGTTGTCTGTAATAAATAAAATCGAGTTCAGCGATTATTGAAAAACCACGGTCAGAATCGAGCCGTACGAGCGAGCAAAGTATTTAGGTTTCGGAAAAAATTTAGACGGCCCGACCTGATAAGACCGAAGAAGAGAGTTATCGTCGCTCCGTCAGGGGCTAACGATAACACCGAATTTATCCCCCTCTGCCCCCAACCCCTCGCCGTTTCTACTCCCTTTAATTTCGGCCACGCGCCAATTTAGTAACAGGCCGCTCGTTTCCGGTTTTAACGAACGGACCGCTGGAGCCGCGCGCGCGGTATCGCCACCGAGCCAGCTCGCAAGTCTCTCGTTAATCGCGCCGTATGGTTGTCCCTATCTGCCTTCCCATCGATATCGACTTTTCGCGCAACTCCTCGTTTCCGCCCCGGAATCCGGACTTCCACTCGAACGAGTTGTTCGACCCGGAGGAAATTGCTCGTTGAGGTCGGGTCAGCTGCGTCGTCTGGCTACAAAGAAGGATGCCCCGGCAAAGAAATTTCTCGTCCGGGACACTTAACTTTTTGTTTTCCCCGTGTCCGATTGTAAAAAGGGCGGCGATCGAGAGTCGGAGGCGATCCTCGGACTCGTGAGCCACCGAGACACGGGTGGGCTGGGGGAGGGGGGCGGATGAGGCTGGGAGAAAAGTTTTCCTCTCGAAGACCTCGATAGCTCGCGCTATCGTTTTCCGTGGATCGCCTTCAATTTCAGGTCTATTATCCCCGTCGTCCGTCTGGCCGTCTGTTCGTTGATCTTGCAGGAAACTCGAGCAAAAACCGAGGGACGAATTCATTTCATCCGTCATAATCTTAAATTTAGCTGGTTCTTTGGCTTGCGTGTAACGTCGGATCGTTAGATGGGCGATTCAGCGAGAAATTTTTCTAAAAAGACGAGACTTTTTTCAGCTCTCTGATAACTGATAATAATCTTTTCTCCGCTGGTATGGACAAATTTGAATGAAATTTGGCACGCTTGACGGTTTAATCAGTTTAATAAATAATTATTTCAATTGAACAAGAATTATTTATTGCAATAAAATTTTCATTTTCAAGAATTTCGAGGTTGACTGCGACTGTTTGAAAGAACGTGAAGAAAAAAATCATACCGCAACATTTCATAAATGTTCAGTTAACAATTCTTTCATCACGACGATATTTTTTGAGTTCAAATTAAATCAATAACTATTTGTACTGTTTCTAAAAATTTAGACTGCTCTCGCGTCTCGTTTTTCGCTTCACTGAATTTCTCTCTCTCTCTCTCTATCTCTCTGTCTTTCATGTTTTTCCGCTTTCCGACAAATTTTCAAAAATTTCGTCAATCACTCGCTATCGAAAATTGGTTCCAGAAAATTGAATTTTAAACGAGTTTCTTTCATTCCTCTCTCGTCTTCCTTTCTATATAGGAAGAACACTGCGTTCTAGTTCGTATTTCTTTGAAGATGACTTGAAAACAAGTCTTAGAAAAGGGTTTGTTGTAAAATGTGATTGTCAAATTTTACTTTATTCGTCAGGACAAATGCTTCTTTTTTTCAACTTTTTCAAACTTTGAGTTGCAAGAGCTCGAGTCCTTAACGCTCGAGCTGTCTAGATTGTGTGCAAACGGTGATCGTCGCAAGTTTGGGAATAGTATAAAAGCATAAGCGTCAAGATTGATCCTCGAAGCTTTGTTTCAAAATTGTATAAATTTCCTTGTATCAAATTTCCGATGCCACGTCATAGCGAACGAGCTATAAATCTCGATCAAATATCTCGTCCGGTACCGATCTAATCTCCAGGCGACTGCAACGGGGAGCAGTGGCCACGTCTCCGACTCGGAGCGCATTTCCTCGGCGACGTCGGCTCCATTAGCCACTGTCGGCGGGAGCTGGCGGCCACCAGCAGCTCGTTACGCGAGCCGTTGCCCTCGTGACGCGAGATGCGCGCTCTTGGGACACCGCGCGAGCTCTCCCGCGATCGTCGGGAAAACGAGCAGCTTCGCGAGCCATCTATTACGGTCGAGAGGGTACAGAGCGAGACCCTTAAAGAAACGTGTCCAAGCCGGGGCGAAGCGCGGTTTATTACGGCGAAACGAGAAGAAGGATCCACCAGGGTTTTATTATATCCGTGTGACGGAGTCGCGCGAGCCAGACATATACACCTTGTTGAAGCATCGACAAAAGCCGTTTTTTCTTCGGAGCAACGATATAAAAAGGTTTTACTATGCGGCGGTACGAGCCACACCGCGAGGTGCGAGAGTGGCCAAGAGCGGGAGTAAAACGTGCGTTGCGTTTATTGTTTGACAGTCGCTACGCCGGACGTGGGAACGAAGGTGGAAAGACGATATTCCTCGCGGCGGAGCCAAGCGACACGAAGACGCGACGGATCCGGTCCAAAAGAGCTGCAACTGTTCTTCGTGCAATTTGTTTGTTCAGCGAGCAGCCGTAACTCGAACTGGTAACTGGACAGCTTTCCTGCGGATCGTTTCTCCCGTCAGTATTACGAACGAGCAGGTTCAGGTTATTTTTTAATATCGTGATTTTTGACCGTTTGCAACGAGACGATTATTTTCAGCTGCTCGTACTCGTTGCTTCAGCTTTGCAGAATGTTAATATTTTGAGTGTAACAGTAATGAAATATTCCCATCGTGATCTTTCAGTTCAATTCTCTTCAACTGTACAAAAAAGTTGATATCTATAAACTTCAATTATAAAAATTGAAGTTCTTAGTACTTGTGAATAATTGTATTTAATAATGAACACTGAGATTCGTGTTATTTCGCGACTAAAAAGAAAAATCTTCGTCTCAACGTTACAATAACGATCCGAGAGTATTAATCTCGCTCACGGGAGAAGTACAGTCGAAGCGTCGAAGAGGTCAACGTTGGAAACACGAAGAACGACCGGCCCGAAATCTGTAGTTATTGGCCGACTGGCGTTAAATTTTCCAAAACCGGACGATAGACCGATAAAATCGATCGGTACTCCGTACTCTGACGTCGGTCGCGTACACGTTGTTTCCCCGGTTCTCGTAAATAAATTACGTTCGCGTGACATTTACCGAGCGCGCGCCGCTCCTGACGTTTCCGTTTCTCCTACGTCGAATGAATTCCTAACGCGAAAGCTCTCTCCTTAGCGAGACGTGTGTGGTCATTCAAAGGGGATTTTTCCACGAGCGAACGCGGGTGGCCGAACACGGAGGAAGAAAAGGGTGGACGGGTGGCGTGGAACAGAGGGCAGACGCAGCGGGCGCGAATGAAAGAAAAACGGAAGAGCGGCTGAAAGGAGAAGGGAGAGATATGGACCGAGGGAGAAAGTCGGTCAACCTACCACTCTTGCGCGACGTGTCACGAGATGTTCCTTCTTTTGATCGATCAAGCGCGTTGGAGAAGTCGCGCGTTTTTCTTTTCCTTTTCCTTTCTTTTCTTTTCTTTTCTTTTCTTTTCTTTTCTTTTCCTCGCCCACTTTCAAGGACGTCCGATTGTTCCGCGGCTTTCGCAAATGTCACTCGGCCGGGACGACCTGCAGCTGGACGAGTTGAAAAGAGGGTTTCGTCGCGTAGAGAAAATCTTTGCACGCTCGTCGATTTATTTCTGACGATATAAAAATCGTTAAACAGCTAGTTCGACTTTTTCATTTCAATTTTTGGTTATTCGATCGAACGATTTCATTTTGAAGTCTTTTGTTTTACACACGTAGAAGCGAGAGATGATTTTGGAAGACACTTTTTGGGTAAATAACAATATCAACGCGGGTGTGCTTGAATGTAACAACTTGTATTCTCTAACCCTAACTGTCGTGATTATATTGATAATCAATCAATAATCAGTCTGTTACGTGAATCTCAACAGTGTATATTTAAAACGGTCGTTCGCGTTATTACATATTTGCAGTAAATTTACATTCTCAGATCGAGTTTGGATTTTCCTGAAATCGCAACAACTAATTTCAAAATGATTTACACGGCGTATATTTTTAATTGTATCTTCAAAATTTCTTTTCTAATATCTTTAACATCTTTCAAATTTCTTTGCAAGTTACTAGTATTTGTTCCAAAGAACGTGCCTTTGAAATTTCATCCGGCGCGTCACCAAAGTTCCGGCTAAACAGAATTTAATATTTATGTCTCGATAAAAACGCCGCACGTTCTCCCTGTTAAATATACGACTCATTTGGACCGTGAGAGTTCAACGACTGCTTTTGTTCTCGCGGGAAGTGGTACGCAACAGCGGCGTCTACGCTCGTGTACGTGTAAAAACAAAACCGTACGTTTCAATAAAATTTCACGAGTACTCGCGGGCGCGGCCGCGCGAGAAAAGGGGAGAGGGAACAATAAAGAGCGTTCAAACGAGAGTCGTTAACGGCAGTAGTAAAAGCAAGAGCAAGTCGGACAATCGGAAGGAAGTACCCGCGGCCGGCACTAAAACTAGTTATTTATTGCGATCCGCTGCGAGACCGCAGCGGCGAATGCATATGCCACGCGAAGAGACTTGGAACGATCGGTCATTTCGTTGGCAGGTGTCTTTTTACCCGGCGCGTTTACGCGTCCGGATTACGGCCGGACGAAATTAGTCTGAACGTGAATCGCGCCACTATTTTCCATCAACTCGGCTTTAAACCGCGGATGACTCGGATTGTAAAACTTGCATCGGGGAAATTGAATGGCGCGGAATACAATGGCGAAGAGTACAATTGAATATCGACGAGCATAATTCAGCCGATAACTGTAGGTTTCGTTTTTCAAAAAAAAGTATATATATATGTATATATATGTATGTGTTCTAGAAACATTTTGCACAATCGAATTAGTTTAATCAATTTTTTAAAAAATTGCGACCATCTCCGTGCACTACCGTCTGTAGTCAGAAACGTTTCGTTTCACACATAATTAGAGTGTACTCACTTCACTTCACAAAGCAAATTTAGGTTAGAACGTGAAAGTCTAACCTAGATTTTAGACTAGGAGATTTTCGAAATGAAAAATGTAAAACTCTCGTGAATGTTTATGAATATCGTCTCTTGAGTAGTTGAAGAGGATAGAGAGGCAATGAAGTGAAATTTAGTCTGATGGTGCAATTTTCTGAACATTGAAAATTGTTTCTATTGATTTTAATTATCCGAAATCTGCAAAATTCGTTGTATTCAATTTTTGTGTATTTTAACGTTAACAGCAGTAGGAAAGAATTTATACAAAACTTGTAAAAATACGTGGCTTGCGATATAAGGAACGAAAGCTCTCAAATTATAGGAAAAATTTATAAAATTTCGATGAAAAGAGAAAGGAAAAGATCGGGAATTTCCTAGTATTAACCGTACGTGCGATTTCGATCGATCATGCGGGAATAAAACCGAGAATCGTCGCTCGTTTCTTCCCATTTGCTCTCCGGGATATGTTCGTCCAAGTGCATCGATCGAATCGAATAGGATGCATTAGAGAATTGCAACTGTTCGTTCCCTCCCCCTCCCTAACCTTGGAAATTTAAACGTTCCAACGAATCTCCGCGACGTTTCAGCTTTATCTTAATTTCACTCGGAAAAATAGGAATCGATTTGTAAGGGAGGGAGCTTTCGTGCACGTCGTTCGTCGAATCGATCTCCAACGTTCTCGCGTTTCACTTCGAACGCAGCCGTTCGTCGGAGATTCTTTCGCAATTAACGTGAAATTTCTCACGCTGACGCGGTGTTTAGGCTTCCCTAAAAGCGACGTTCGCCCACTCGCATCGATCAAAATTGCAAGTGGAGCGTTTCCAAAATCTGGACCGTATCGAACGGAGTTTCAACGTCTTTGTTGCTCGTAATTTTATCACGCCAATGGCACACTCGCAAGTGAAAGCTCTCAGGCGAAGTTGGGCCGAGCATGAGCCTCGACGGAGAACTCGCGTGCGAAGAGACGATACGTCAATTTTACCCGAGCCTCGTATCGATACGAGCTTCGCTCCTTGCCGTAGTCACGTTCGCGCTCCTCGACACGCATAGCTTTCCGTAACCTCCTTCTTTTTGTCACGAGAGGACAGAGCAACGACAAACAGAAAGAAGCGAGTTCGGCCCGTCCCGATGATAAATTTACTCGGCTCCCCTTTGGCTTTCACGTAATTATTAGCCTGTCGTCGCTTTCATAAATGTTTGATCGGAGAAAAGAGTTCGAACGAGGCGAAGCCCTCGACGGCCAGCGTCGAGATCAAACATTTACCAAGTAGAAAACCGATACCGTATAAACAATTTTCGATTCTTTCGTAGGTGCTCGGGAGAGCAGAACGTATCGAAACAATCGAATTACATCTAAACGAGTATTTCAACGAGTGTCCATCCTTCGTTTCGGTCAAACGAAAACACACTCGAATCTAACCAAGTACAAACGAGAAGTATCGCCAAATACAAATATATTAGTCGTAAACGAGAGACGAGAAATCACTGAACTTCAATTCGCGAAAAAACCTTCTCAATTTCTTTCAATCTACGAGAAATTACTACACTTTGTTCACGAAGGGAACAATCGTACATCTTACAAGGTATTTGTTTGTAACTTTGATGAACTTATTAACGAATTTTCTCAAACTGTATCGAGAGGGTTAAGAGGGGTTCGATTCGTTCGAGCTATCAAAGCACTGGCAAACACAGGTTCCAAATCAACGTGTACGATCCGATATAAGTAACATTTACAAGTCCGTAGGATTGAATCTTATCCTTGACGAGCAGCAGCCGAATCTTTCCGCGTTTGATTTGAGTTTGGTTCCGCGAGTACATATTGAACTTGATCTCATCGCTACTAAGGAGAACGATACGAAGTGAGAGAGAGAGAGAGAGAGAGAGAGAGTAGTCGCTTGGCGTGTTCGAACACAGTAAATACTCCGGGCCGGGGGCGCAAAATCCCGAGTGGGTGCGTCGTAGCTCGTTGCGTCCCGCGGCCCCTTAAATAAAGCGATAAATTTCTGCGTTCGGCCGTGGGGTGTGCACGGTAGCGCGCTCGGTCCCCTTAAGTAAAATCTTCATCCAGCCCGGCGCGCGAAGATTTATAGAACGTTTAAATCGGTAAATAGTTTCGCAGCGAGCCATCTATTATCGTGTTCCACCTTCGCGGAGGAGAGCTAGTCAAATTAACCGGAATCTCGTCGCTGGTTGATACACCGCGGAAATTGTTTCGCTCATTACTCGGATCGCTTCTCCGTTGTTTCCGAGTAATTTCCAGACGAACGAGCACGCGTGGTGATCCCCGCTCTCCCCGGGGCTCGGCTCGGCTCGCTCGTGCGTCGTGCAAAAATTAGGGAGGGTTTCGATCGAAGGGAACGGCTTCGCCGTCGCGTGTAAAATATAATTTTCGTCGAGTTGACCATTTATCGTTGCAAGTTTCATTTATAATTCGTCGCCGTGCTGAATTTTCGATTAATCTACATATATTACTAAATTATAGTCACTCTCTTTGTAACGGTAGAATCATTCAAAAAAAATTCAATAATTCGTTGAATATTTTCTTTTGTTTTTATAAAATTTGAAAAAGGTTGAAGGTTAATATTTGTAACATTATGATAAATTTAATGGAATTTATCCAATTCAATGGAAATGGAAAAAGCACCTATTTCAAAGACACAATTTCTAAATCAAAAACAATAAACGACTGACAATTGTCTCGATCACCATTTGAACACATGTAACTCATTATCGAGAAACATCTTTGCCTTTCCTTCTTATCAGTTCAGATACACGTATTGTAATAAAAATTGCACGACTTGTGTACCCCAGTACGATTCGTCTCACTGAAAGGCTCAGAAGCAACTGAGCCTTTCTGACTTTTTTGCCATAAAATTTTATTGATATGCAAACATTTGAATCGATACGAAACAAATTGACAACGCCACTCCTACTCGAGGTCTACTCCACGCCCTCTCACGAATCACGTGACCCGAATCAACCAATCGCTAATTTTCGTTGCATTAGCGTTGCACCTGAAGAGGTCCGATTTTCTGGGTTACCCCCGCTAAAATCACTTTCAGTGATAAAATATATACGTATTGCAACGAACCACAGGAAATAGAGACAAAAGCAAGAAAACTAGTCTTGGCGACTAGTCGTAAATTTTTCCAACCTCTTTTCAAGCGTTGCACCTCGTCAAACACGTGGCCAGCCGCCGCACAATCGACAGTTGAGCTGCTGTCAACTTGAATTTTCGCGGCGTCCTCCCCTTTCGCGTTAATCGATATCCGCGCGACTCTTTTGGCCCCCGCGCGAGCCGCGAAATTAGATCAATTGGAAATTCGAGCCTGCTTCAAAGTGGCCGACGTTAAGCTTTAACGAGGCTACCCGGGGCCAGTCCTCGGTCGTTTACAAATACGAGAGGGTTTATTTCGTGGCTGTCATGTACCCGTGCGCGGCACGCAGAGTGCAGGGATTCCTGTAAGATTAATGTTTCGGAAGATGTACAACCGTGTTTTCAAAGGATGATAACTCATAGAGGAGCAGCGGGACGGGCGAGGGTGGCGAGCGTTAGCGTGCAAGCTGCTACTAAATTGTTCCCGCGGTGGAAAAGTGGATATGTCAACCTCCTCGTTAACCGCTAGTGGCCTTTAAATAAAGCGGTAAATCATACGCGTACCCGGCCGAATTCCGCTCGCCGTTGTCTTCCTACCTCGTCAGCAACACGCTTCCTACGTTCTCTGCCGAACCGCAAATCCGTCAGCCGGGAGATCTAGAAGGAATCTATGCTTTCTCTTTAAAGTAGAGCTCAAACTGTCCAATATTTCTACCACTGTAGGCAAAGTTTCTCCTACCTCGCGGTAAATTAAAACGACGTGGGTGTTTAAACGAAACACACGTATCGATAATTGCTTTATTATAGCTAGTAATTTTGATCGCGAGAGACGTCGATCCGTTACAACGGAGGAAATCAAGCAAGTTCAATTCAATTTGGATCGATCGTGTATAGAACACAAGGAGACTAAAATTCCAATTTTTTTGAAAGTTTTGCGGAGTTTCGAGCTTCGCGCGTGTGCATTGGTGAATAATTAGAGATAATGATAAAACACCATCGACGCGCATTCGTTCTGCGCGGCAGCATAAATGGACTTTAAAACGCATCGCGCGCGACGACGAGGCAATTCCTGCGATTTGATCGATCGATACGTCACATTTGGCCTGTCTGATAATAATCTTCACGTTGATTGATGATTTTAATCCTCCTGCAGCGGTGGTTCGGTCAAATTTAATCTTCCCTTTTTTATTAAATTTTTCTCTTATCGAACGTTTCGAAAAAGAAACGTACTCGCGAATATTACTGCTACATTTTCGATATTTATCTTGCAGTTGTCAACAATAACGAGCAAAGTTTCACTTTGGAAGGTATTGCATGATAGTTTCAGTGACGAACATATTTAGAAACGTTGCATCATTAGTATTGTACTCGTTCAATATCAATTGCATACGGCACAAGTTTTCTTCTATTGAGTATTCTGTAGTTTTGTGCAATCATTCTCGTTTCACAGAGACCTCCAAGTTTGACGATATCGTTCAAACTCCGCATCAATGACGTCGCTCGAGCGAGTAATAAAAACATTTCAACTCGACCAATTCTGTAACTGAAATCCTCGTGGATTACCGAAACAGCTCGCTATGCACGATTCGCTGCTATCTCCGTCGCGCGTTCGATTCTTTCAGAAGGTTTAGGTTTCTTAGCCGAGAAACTGCAGCGGTCGGCGGAACACGGTTCATCCATAACGATACAAGGAAAATCAATATTATACGCCTTCAGTCGGGGGTGGAATCGTTAAAAGTTTCCAGGAGGTACGATTAAGGAAATGGATGGTGGCCGGGTATATCCTATCAGGGTGTAATATAACGTTGAATCCGTTGGACCGCCGAAGATGGAGATTAACGTGTTCGCTGATCGACCGAGGGGAGTAACGAGCAGAGAGGAAAAAAAGTTTGGCATGTCCGCGCTGGGAAAGCGGTAATTATCGGCGGCGGAGGAGGGTCGACCCTCGGGACGGGATCCTCGGAAGAAACGTAGCTGCCAAACGTCGTACAAATTATCTGACCGTAAATGGACGTGTGCCGTTTCCAATAAACGAAGTAATCAAATTCGAGATTGTTCCCTTTCTCGTCTTGGTTTCGTTAAGCTTCTCGCTGCATTTTCGACGAGCACCGTCTTGCGAAAGGAACGAAGGAACGTTCGATTTTTCGAGGCTCGACGAGTGATTCGAAGCTTTCTCGTTTCAACTACACCGCCACTGTATAATTCATTCGAACTGTAATCGAGCCGTAATTGTTTAGAATTTTCAATGGTTTTGGTAAAATCGGGGGATTGGAACGAAATTGAATTGCAAATTGTATCGACTGCAACAGATACGTATTAATAATTTACGTATTATTATGCGTGATATATTATTTATTACTATCGAGTATTTATAATATTTGGAGAGTGACAGAATTATCGCACGTAACGAGCGGTTGAACGTCGAGTGGATAATTTATGCTGGACTATAAGTCACGAGAAACGCATCGTTTTAATCTTGAAAAATATGTTACTCGCCTTGCGTATTACGAAAGGAAACGATATGACGAAGCATGGTGTAGATCCAGCCCATGGAATATTGACGTTGACATTTACGGACCGCCATATACACTTTGACAGTTGATAGAATTTATTGAAAGAGAAATTCGTAAGATTTCTATGATTTTCGTTCGAAAATTTCCGGTTTTTTATTTTAAAAAAATTTCAATCTTCGAGCAAAGAGAGTCAATATCTCGTTAAGTTTCGCGTCAAACATTTTCTTCCCTATTTTCAATAGTTAAGGAAACAATTGAGGAATAAATTGGATCCAGAAATTTTTTTGTAAATTTGTCTCCTGTGATGAAGCGAATTCCCGCTATACATTCACGAGGGAACGTCCAATCGGAAAACGGGAAAACGGGGAAACGTTGAACCGAGGGGGGGAACGCGAATATTATCTTGTCGGAAAGTTAGGGAACAGGTCGCGTGTCGTCCATTGTACGAATCCAAGGATAATTCCGTGTGGCTGCGGGTTCCGTTTAATTACAAATTAACAGGTTTAATCAGGAAACTTGCCAGCTCGAGTAGCCCCGTATTTTCGCGTCAGCCAACACCAGCCTCCATTCCCGCAATATTATCACCATCGGCGCAAACACCACCTATAGGCAACCGCATCGTTCATCGCCGCCTTATTGGCTAAACTTGCTAACTAATTTTATTAAAACGCCTCCTTCCCTCTCCCTCCCACCATCACTCGAATTTCATTCAACAGCCTCGTGGCGTGTTGCCTCCATCACCGCGAGTCAGATTGAGAATGAGGGGTGAACAAAGAATGGGGGGGTGTTCCTCGAGGGAGTGCGATAGAGGCTGGTGTTGCTTCTTTCCAGACGAGATAACAGAATCCAGTTAAACTGCATTTTTAATTTTTAAGGAGAAGCTCTGTATATGGTTTCTATATTTTTGATACTTTCTAGAATTGCGTTTTTATACGTCGGTATATTAGTATTATTATAATCTGCTAGAAGGGGGAACATTGTCTTTTAATTGTTATATAAGACTGCAATAATTGTGCGTTCAATGTACCGCGTTTCGGAAGATGTTTGGAAGGCGTTTATCGTTTTTGTTTGGGATAAAACATTATTCACAAATTGTAGCGGCCTGTGATTCCTCGACTACGAGTTTCAAACACTGACTAGCACAAGCCGCAAGTGCGCCTACCGATCTTCGGTGTTAAGCAGAGTGTGCGGAACCCCGCTAGGATGGGTGGACCGGACGAGCTTAACGGAATAGTTACAACAACAAGCGTTTGAGGTAAAGAGTCGTTGCCATCAGCGCTTCACTGATGAGTCTAGGCAGTGACTCCGAGACGAAACGCAACTTTCTCTTTCTCATCTACCTCAAATTCATTCGTCCTTCCATCACTTTAAAAAAGCTGAAAGTCTCAAAAATATTGTAACCTTTTATTCAATAGTTAGTTACGAAACTATTAAGAAAACTTCACCTACTACTGGGCAATTTAAACATTCTATACTGTGTATTTCGATTCCACGATTGTAAAAAATTTAGGGAAACTCGTAATATCTGTGATAAGTTGTAATTAACGGATTAGAATTAACTCCCTTTCCGAGACAATTGTTAGGGGTGAGAGATACGAAACCGGAAACGAAGGCGGAGAAAACAGGAGGATTCTTCGGAGGAAGGAAAATTGACGAAGAAGAAATGCAAAGAGCGGGGAAAACGTAGATAAAAAGTTGGCGTAATGAAATACTAGCTCGATGTTTATTTAGCTTCACTCTTTCTCCCCGTGACACGCGGAGGTCTTGGTTACCACGTACTACCACGGAACACGGAATATCGTAGTAAATTACGATGTTTGGGACGTTTATAGCGCCGTTGTTTCGCCGATAACGATCCGTTCGCTTGAAAATATTTCCCCCCGCCCCGTATCTTTTCCCTGTCCGCGTGAATCCTTGCCTCGCAAATCATTTACCGAGACGAAACGAGCGTCGACTCGAACACTCGAGGATACGCTCCTCCGCGTTAACCGCGTTAACCGCGCAAACAGACGCAGATATCAGTCACAGAGTTGTGAATAGTTTCGTCGCATTTACTCACTGATAATAATAATAATCCGAAACTGCAACAGAACAACAATCAGCGTTCGTATATCTCGATTTCACACTGCTCGTGGTAGTCGATTTGGAGACTTTGGATGGACAAAGTAAAAGTGTCACTGTTGCAAATCTTTTTCAGTAATTTATATACTTGTACACGTTTGTAATGTACATTACGTCTCAGCGTATCGTTACGTCATATAGCCTATTATCTAGTTTATTATTATCCTATAGTATGTTACCATCGTTCTCACATTTATAATTTCATTATGCGTCAATATACGTTAAAACTGCAAAAATATGAGAAACTGTCGAAGGTTTGTAATTTCATTTGAAATTAGCTTCTTTTTCAATAAACTTTCCCTAAATCGTTCAAATTCGATCGATCATATGCCGCTTTCGCGGAGATTTCTTTCGTTCGATAAAGAGGAATATTTAAACGAGCACGTACAATTCCCTCCTCGTAGACTTTCCCCGATCGTGAGTGTCGACTCGAATTCAAGGACACGAGTTTCTCCCACGGTTAAACACCGATGCGAGAGAGTCGGGAGACGCAGATATCAATCGCAGACAGGATACAAAGGCCGATACGAACGCGAGTCGACAATTTCCCGCGGATGGTTTCGTCACGTGTACGCGCTGGCAATAATAATCCAAAAGCCGTAACAGAACGGGGGCCATTAACGTCTGCCCCCGTAACGTCTGCTCTCGATTCGACACGCCTGCTACTTTTATTGAAATCGTAATTTATGGAGAAAACACATCTGCGTAATAAAGAGAGGGTCATTAATTTTTCTCGTGCGGCAGCCGGCCAGTGGAAAGGAGGGGCGAGAGGGGGGGGGATAATATTTTTGCGCGCGTTTTACCTCGTCCGGCGTTCCACCGTTCACCATCACTAACGTCCCCGTTGCTCCCGCGCAGAAACGGATTGAATTCAAGTTTCTTTCGACGCTGTTCCATTCGTTCTCTCTTCCTTTCACCGACCACGAGAATCAACGAAAGCGAAAACCAAAACGATCGTATCGTTTCTGGCGTGCACGAACGTCGGACGATACTCGAACTTTGTCGAATTTTCGAGCTTCCGGACTCGTTGTTTTGATCACCGCTCAAAGGCTGCGTCGAAAGTTTGGCAATGATCCATTTACGCGTCTCTGGAGCGTAGCTACTGTCTGACAGAGACGGCCGTGTTCCACTTGCTGCTCGAGCACGTTGCCATGTGCCAGCGATTGTGAAACTCCATTTATGTTTGATTATAAATATCGGGTAATGGAAAGAGGGAAAATTTAATAATTTTTGCTTACCGCGGCATTCGTCATTTATTCGTCCATAAATATTTAACTGTTTCAGTATTACCGGGCTTTTTCAGTATTAACTCTTTCGTCATTTATTCGTACATAAATATTTAACTCTTTCAGTGTTCGTGCAGCTATTTTTAATCGATCTTCTTCAGGTTGGATTTCATCGCGAATTATTATGCAGTATAATTCGTCATCAGGATAGACAAATATAGGATTGACTCTTTTCAATGAGAATTGGCTTCGAATCCAGTCAAAGTAGCTAAATAAAAATTTAGGCAGAAACTTGGTTTTATCAGAGAAGTCGTTTTATTACAAATAATAATTTAAATTCGACTTTAAACTGAGTCAAAATAGATAAATAAAAAACTTTTTTGCCATAAAATTTTATCGACATGCAAACATTTGAATCGATACGAAACGAGGTCTACCCCACGCCCCCTCGCGAATCACGTGACCCAAATCAACCAATCGCTAATTTTCGTTGCACCTGAGGTTACCCCCGCTAAAACCCCCGCTAAAACCACCTTCAGTGATAAAATTTAGGTAGAAACTTAATTTTATTAGAAAAACCGTGGCAGAAGGTGAAGAGGAAGAAAGAAATTGTCGTTTCAAAGAAAAATCAATGTCTTTTCGCGATAACTTGAACTCTCGAATCTTTTCTTCGTTCCGCTAGATCGTATCTCGAAAGGGTCGATTATATTTTAGAAAAACAAGCGAGAATCTCGATCGCGAGAATTATTTTATTGACAGCGGGATCGCGAGTGACGCTAGAACCGGTTTTTACGACGCCGACGCGCTCGGCGTGATTAGGTTTTTGGCATTAAGCCATCCGGCGGCGCTAGAAAACAGCCGCCGCCACCACTCGCTAAATCGATGTACAGGGTGACTGATCGTGAAACAAATTGCACGACCGATAAATTGTGACGATTCGACCGGGGCTCAGGTCTGGCAGGCTTTAAAAATCATTACGGTTTCGCGCGGTTATTTAATTATTCCCGCCGAACGGAACCGGGTGATTAACAACGAAGAACGATGACCACCAACAAGATCGATATGTTTGTTTTCGCGTTTACTGCTCGATCGATTACACGCGGCGATGTTTATTATCACGCAGGTTGATTTTACAACGATCATTCTTTAATTTCTCGATGACGGTTGATCACGGAATCAAGTTTAACGTGTGCCAACGACGACCGAGTTAAGTTGATACAACACGTTCGCTTTATAAGATTCGATTGCCATTCGTCCAATGCGTGTATTTGCAATGTTACACAAATTATTTTGAATCTTGAAACATGTAATTAAATCCAGTGTTACAAAGTTGTAGACTAAACAGACTGCGTATTTCCATCGCGCAGTTGCTACAAATCAAACGCTTGGAACAACAGTAAATACATCAGTGATTAAAGCGTCATGCAACGAATTTAATTTAACAATTTCTTATCTCGCGTATCGAGACTCGTTTATACTTGCCATCAAGCTCGCATAAATATAAATGTTTGTTAAGATACTTTTAAAAGCACCGTTCGATTACTTCGATGTGTACATTTCGCTTCCCTGAGGAAACTTTGTTTTCTTGAGATGTTTGGACGCTTGACACACGCTTGATCCCATCACTAGTGATGGCACACTGTAGTACTCGACATTTTGATGTCAAAGAAAGAAAGAAGTAAAAGAAAGGAAAAGGAAGGTACGTATCGTGGTACGTCCAGAACTGGAAAGTTGACGCGAACGGTACGATATTGTAAAATCAAGTACAATCCGATATTGACTCGCCGTTAATAAAATGGCAATATTAAATTATCGAGAGCACAATATTACGTCGATATTGGGTAAATGTTTAATATGCAGATACCAGAGTAATCGATACGGAACAAATAAAAATGTAATTTCGCGCAGTTGTGTTGTACCTTCGGTGTACCACAGCGGCGTATCGGGTTATGCGCATCTACGTTAATCAACGTGTTCCTGTTGGTTCGTAATTTATTATTGTAAGTTATGAAACAGCGTGGCCGGTTCGGGGGCTAGCTGCTCTCGTTTTTTCCTCTTCCTCTCTCTCTCTCTCTCTTTTTTTTTTTTTTTTTTTTTTTTTTTTTTTACGTGTGTACGTATGTACATGTATCGCGGTGGTGTCACGTGGACCGGCGCCATACTTATAGTCGCCCGAGGGGCGAGGGGCGGAGAGGGGGCGCCACGCATGCCATCACGCGTATCTCCCGTTTAAACGTACGAGCTTATCGTGGCCAAACGGGAGGAGGATCAAAGTGACAGGTGAGAGGCGCGACAAGACGAATTTCATCAAAATTGTCGGGGCCGAGGGGAAGACTATCTAGATGTTGTTTTTTCTCTTCTCCGTGGGGAAAATGTCCCATTTCGGTGACAAATGTTTGCAGAGGAGACGGAAGACAGGATTGGACAAAATTGGAGATCTCGAAGCCGGGCTGGTTCACTTTTTTAACAAAATTGTACTCGACGTTTCGCGTGTTTTTATCGTCGATCGATCGATCGATACGAAGATCGAGCCCAATTTTTGGACCTTGGTACGATCGATACATTCAGAAATGTAACAATTTTTCACGCGCTTGAAGGTTTCATTTCGCAATTTCGATCAAACTGCTTCACTTCTGTCAGCAGTCCGTTTCGTATACAGAAAATAACATTGCTTCGCAAAGATGTCAGAGGAGGAGGGAAAAATCAACGTGAAGCTACAGCTACTAGCCACGTTAATTTACAGTAAAATTTGAGATTTGACACACGTGGAATCCAGTCGAGCGTATCGCCACGCCGAAAAGTTCCCGGTCGATCTTCTTGGGATCGAACGGGGTCGATTGTTGACAGATAACCGGCGCACGGTCTCCGGACGCGCGGTATCTTGTAGTCGGTTCTCCTCCTGTTCCCGCGACCGGATATCGGCGTCCAACAGCTGCTAATGAACTCCATTGAAATGAATCGTCGAACCGATAATAATTAGCGTTCCATCGAGGTCCTCTGGCCGGACGGGGCGGTCTTTCGAGCGGGGGCCGGCCGCGGCGTCTCTCGCTCCCTCGAACGCGAAAATGGCGGATCGTAATTACAAAGCGGCGAGTCTCTCCCCCCTCCGCCGACGAGAAACATAGGTGGGTCGGTTTTCGGAAAAGGGTAGCGAAGGCCTCAGCCGGCTTTGCCAGTGACAGGTAGATGAAAAGCCTCGTTAAAATGTCCGCGATTCCGGAACGAGCGTGGGTGGGTCGTGGTACGTAACCGTAAGGGGAACACGATGGGGAGTTATGCCACGGGGGAGTTGAAACCCGCCGGTCTAAGCATCAGGTCCTAAGTTACTGCTCCGTAGACGAGCTTGATGCACGAACTAATTAAACAGAAATTTAATACGAAGGATTAATCTGTCCGATATTCCGTTTCCCCGGCAAATGGAATCTCACGTAACTAGGGCCGCTCCTCCGGCCCTATCCCGTGAGCTTCTTCCCGTGCCCACGTATCCGAGCGTTCGACAAGCGTCTAACGTTCCATCGACGATTATAAATTGATTTCCGTCGGACTTATCGCCGCCGACCGTACGAACGTCGAGGATGTGCGATTAAGCCCTCGGCTATCTCGGCTACGCTTGAAAGCGACGTTTTGTACAAAGAGGAAAGACGGCGCACGAGCGTTCGTCTTAATTCTTAAATGGCGGTGTCGAGCTCTCGGGCGCAAAGACGAACGTAGTAATTTAAAATTCAATCTACACTAAAACGCACGCTTTATATCTATTTTTTATATCGTCGTAATATAAACTTCGAATCTCTCGATTATTTCTTCAACGTTCCTCGGATCACAAAACTCCGATACGAACTAAACACTGGAAGTTATTATCGCAAGATTATTGAATTTTCAGCGATGTACGATTAAAATGATTCGAGGGAGATGTGGTGCAACGAACGCTCGTCGGTTGAAACATCGCCTACGACCATCGGGATATTGACAGATTTCAAAAGCGACATCTCGTTTAGTCGTATAATGTATAATCGCGGCGATACGTTATTTGCGTGTACGGTGGCAGAAGTGCTAATTAGAGATGGAATGAAATTCGATGTATTTTAAACGCAGTATCATCCGTGGACAGCGCCGACACGCGTATTTAACACGAAGATCCATTACACGAATTACACGCTCCTGACGATTCGATGACGAGACGGAAAAACGTGTCGGCGACGCGCGCGTCCGGCGGCACGGCGAAGCTTTACGGCTTAATTACGACCGCGTCACATGGCTCGTTATACCAATTACGAATATTGTCGATATTTAAATAAACTCCAGTTTTCCAGTCCAGTAAATAGTCGGTCGAATTTTCCAAGCGACTCGTCCACACACACCTCGTTTGTGTGCCTATGCTAACGAAGTTTATTTGCTCGAGCACGTACATGCGTGTGCACGTAGACAGAGAGGATCTTTAATAAATAGAAACGGGACTCGTCCGACGCACGAAGGAGTTTCTCGTTTGCTTCTTTTCTTCGGCTTCAGTTTGATCCTGCGATCAATTTTTCTGCCTGTCGGCGAATTTCGACGTTGTACGAACTGTGTGCTTAACGAAAGGTTTCGACGAAGATGAAATAATAGACTAGCGGTTTCTCAGCTATTTTCTCTTGTTATCGTAGCATTTATAACCAAGACACGAGTGCTGTTAAAAGGAAATTGAATTCGCATACGTTGTAGATTAAATCAAACGAGAATACAATCGTGACCAAACGATTAGAAATTTAACGAATTTAGTGTTTTATAGGCCTTTATGACCATAATAATAATAATAATAATACAGTGATTGCGTCGATTTACAAGACAACGTGCGAAAGTAATTATTACTACTAACTGCTTAACGCGAGAGCTAAGTAGGAGACTGCACACTCACAAGACGCGGACCACCTAGTAGGTCCGGATAACTGTTTGGAGTTATCGCTTAACGCATTGGAGTCGGTTCTTTTATACCCTGACTCTCACAGGCCCATGAAAAGTTTTTTGACGATCGCCTCACGGCCCTGCCGATGCTGTGAACCTGGGTCCACGTCGTGAGAATGTTTATACTGCAGTCTGGGTTGTGTCCCCCACAACGAACGACATTGGTGACGTTTCAAAATCAAATTTTGGAAAAAGGATATAATTTCGCGCGCAACCAAACACCAATCCAATGCTCGTTACTTTTTCTCTTCTTTTTTTTTTTCTTTATCGTTGTTATAAATTTGCATACATTCTCCGCGAATCTCGTTGGAAACAAATTGAATTCGTATACATTGTCAAACCAAGTCAAACGAATTACGCGAATAGCGCGTTTATCCCTGATGGTATTTCCCCCGGCAAAGTTGCCCCGCAACTTACTTTCTGACTGATACGACTTTGGTCCGTCGGTGTCCGTAACCGTTCAAACTTCCAAATTTGTCGAGACAGTCGGGAGGCGTGTAATACGCAAATGGATGGCAACGCGCGTAAAACTCGGGGGAGCTGCTGCGCACCGGTCGTACTTTCCCTCGTCTTTGGGGGAACCATTCGACGGGAACGCGATACAAAGATTGGATGAAATAATGGAAACATCGCGGACGAGTGGACGGTGGATTGTCATGCTCTCTCGGCGAATTTAAAGATGCAACAACGTAAGATGCAGACTGCACGCGAAAGTATATAAAGAACTTTCGACAATTGGATATTTAGAATCCTCCCCCGACAAACGTTGTGGTATCCATTTGTGCAATATTTGATAGAAACTGAATCTGCTCGTCGTAGACTCGTCTTATTGGAATATTTGTGCAGCGCCTGCATAAACATCTCGTTTGAACTGCTTAAACTGTTTCTAGCTTTCGCTTTTTCGTTTTAACCTCGCTAAACAATTACGTTCGACTAATATGGAATTTGACTTCGATTAATTACAAATGACAAAACGGCGCGAATATGTACACGCGTGTCTCTTTCTAAAATGAATCCTCGTTTTAGTTCTACGTGTCCGCGAGAAACGGAAATTCGCGTAAAAATCCACGCTAGGCTCGTAGGTTCATCGTGCTTACAACTTGAGATTTGCGGCAGCCACGAAGTCGTACAGACTGCGATCTAGCGTGAACTCGAAGTTGAACAGCCAGTCTGATCGGCAAAGTCACCGGACCCTAACATTCGCGAGCCACGTAGTATGCTCAGCTTTACCAAAAATACGTGCGATAGCTGCTCTTTCGAAACACCTTTCGAAATTCTCAGACACTAACGTTACTCCAAATGTTACGTTGCTACACAGATATTCACGTCAGACTCCCAGAATTTCGTGCGATTTCAGCCTTGGAAGAATTTAGGCTGTATCTTTGTCTCGCGAAGTCGGAAATGGAACGTTCCACGGGGTATATTCGCCGCGTGGCGAAGTCTCGCGTCCGCCGTTCAACGACTAAACGACACTTGACGACAGGAGGGTACGTTTCCGGGTCCGGAGAAAGAAAGAAAGAGAGAAAGAAAGAAAAAAAAAAGGAAATTTGTTGCTTTCAGAGAGAAAGGCATACGGCCTCGCGCGGTGCGAGCCGGTGACGGGATTAAAGAAAAGAGAGTGGCACGCAGAGGGATTTCGCGTGCTCTAACGGTTCATTACAAGCGTACGTAGCTGCAGGTTCGCCGGTGGTCGCAAGCTAGTGCTTTTGCAGAGAGAGAGAGAGAGGGAGGGAGAGAGGGGGGGGGAGAGGAAGGGAGGGAGGTCACTCGCAAACCTGGCGCGCATACAAAGATACCGGTACATACAGGGGGGCAGAAGCGGCTACATAAACGATGACGGAGCGTAGACGACAGCCAAAACCCGCGAGCGTTTTAATCTACCGCCCGGCAAAGCTATTATTCGCTACCGGTGGAAGTCATTTCGAGATGGTACACGTTTGTCCGACTTCCTGTGCGGTTCCTGCCGCGAGAAACAATGGAAATTAGAACTTTGCTCCGGCGAGTCGCGCGTCCGACGATCCGGGCGAAATCTATACGTTATCGCTTTATTCCGGCTAATCACCTGGCTCTCCCTCTCTCTCTCTCTCTCTCTCTCTCTCTCTTTCTCTTTTGAATCAGGGATAAATCTGCTGAGCGAAACTTTCGACGAGCAACGAATTGTGCAAATTTGAAGTTGCGTTCTCCGCCGAGGCAGCAACAGAGGAGCTTCTTTCCTTTTTCTTTTTTGTATTTTTTGCGTTTCTTGAGAAAGTCGCTGAACGCTCTTTCGTTGGATTTCTGCGTTCATTGAATTGGGACTGCTCGTAATTCTGAACGAAGAATCTGGACGCGATTCTATTGGTTGTTGCAGTCATTATGTACAATAACTTATCATTTACCGACATGTAACGCACGCAACGCTTTATTTAGTTGATAAAACTTGCAATTAAAGCTCCTTCGAACATTCCAATTTCCCTAGAGACCTGTGAAACATTGAAAATTCCAAGTAGCTCTGATATGAATTTAATGACATTACACAACTGTGACCGAATTCTATTTACGTTACTTTTGACACGTCTGTTTTGAATTCAGTAGCAAATGACAGAGACACCAATCACGGCAGATCGCCAACAAGCATCAAGACACAAGACTTGATCTTTCTAACGATTCTCGATTGAAATATAATTATCTTAAATTTAATTGCTCGTTACGTCGTCTTCGTCGTATCATAACCATAATCGGAAAACTAGGAGAATTAGCTGAACCACTTCACGCATGTAGGTCATGCCGCAATGAAATTCATCAACCCTTTTCACTTGACAAGCTAGCTCTATTAACGTGCGCATCCATTCCACATTTCCATTCTCGCAATTCGTCAATTATTGCACAGTCATTTGTAATTATTTGAAAGCAGAAAGTACGTACACGTAAATCTATGTAAAGTTTCATTGCTGAGACCCTTTGAAAGATATCGTTACGAAATACAACTATGACTAAATTTAAAGATGAAATTTAAGAATTCTGATTTTGATCCAACAAGTTGTGTCTATATTTATCGATTCGTTGCAGTAAAAATCAGACGATTTGTACCACGGTTATGATTCAATCACGGTGAAGACTGCCAGTCGTCGATTCGCGTCTCGCCTCGTTTCTGTCTCGTCATCTTCAACACGAAGCTAATTGCGCGCGTGATTCTAACGAGATAATATTTCCCCGCCGTGAAATGAATAGTCGGCGCAAATGCGGTATTTGCGCAACCACGTCGTTATCTCCGCGCCTTCTCCGTTTTTCTTCTCTTCTTCCTCTCATTTCGAAAAGCAAACGCTAAGTGAGAGAACAATTTTCGTTGAATATATATATATATATATATATGGATGTCTCAGGACAATGTCGAAAAGAAGAATTTAATAAAATTTTTCCATTTCCAAGCGTTCGTTTCCGAGGAAACCGAGTTCGTCAACGTCATACTCGAATTTGACTAATTCCAGACGTGACAGACAAGAATAATCCGCGGGAGGTCGTTCTACGCGCGAAAATAAGCGAAGAACGTGGAATAAAATCGCCTTGTGCTCGAGAAAATCGAGTTTGAAAATTTGAAAATTCACCGATTACACGCGTGCTACGGCAATTTTCAGCGAAAACATGTTCAAAGTCTATTTTCTTCAAAATGGCATCTTGAACGAGAAAAAATTTCATTCCACGTAGAATAATCTCTCGCCTGTCCAATATCCGGAATCAGCCAAATTGAAGTGATAATCGATAAATTTTCAAACGAGGGATTTAAAGAAAAAAATCTTACTTCGTTCCTTTCAACTTTCGATTTTTTCACGGTTGAAATCGAAAGACTGAATGATACGAAACAAAAATAACTTTTACAATAATTAGTGGATTTTTTCGCTGAAAGTGATTTTAGCAGGGGTAACCCAGAAAATTGGGCCTCCTCAGGTGCAACGCTAGTGCAACGAAAATTAGCGATTGGTTGATTTGGGTCACGTGGTTCGCGAGGGGGCGTGGGGTAGACCTCGAGTAGGAGTGGCGTTGTCTATCTGGGGTACAAGTCGTGCAGTCTTTTTCTATAACCTACGAAAAAAGAGAATAGAAAAGATCGAAAATGAACGAGTTATGATCTTTTCAAACCCTTCAGTTTTCCAGTGGCCACACTGTACCACCTTGTGTGACGGGGATCTATCGAATCAATAGCGAATCGCCAAAGGGTTGTTTCTCACGAATTTGGCGAACGTAATCTATAATGAGAAAATGTCAGGTAGCATAACAAGAGAACGTCGGGGCTGTGTGTAATCAGAAAACGGTTTTCAATGGGCGTGTTGGCACCCGCTGTAAGCGGTGGAAGGACGTTTACGGATCCGGCACGTATTGGAATTCCGGATCCAAGATTGAAAAGCGACGCGCGAGCAGATTCTTGAGAGACGACGCGCTGTCGTCCGAGGCAGCTTCCATTCAGCGCTGAATTATCGATGCGGACGGCGTTCGCCGAGACGCTTAAAAGAAATAGATGCACCGGTACGACGTCCGAGCAGTCCGCACCGGACTATTCACCGGCAGCTTCGTGAACAAGATTTTGCAGTCGGTTGGGAAAATCGTCGGGACACGATTAGATAATTCAAAGACGAAGGAAAGCTCGAAACCGCTCTGAACAAAGCTTCCGTCCTTTGATTTTCGACTCAGCGGTTCGATCTTGAGGTGCTCGATTCGAAAATGAAAAAACACGTAGTTTTTAGTAAAAAGTGATTTAATTAGTTATTAAATTGATCGCTTTGGATTTAGTTTCATTAAGAAATTTTGCGCGACTCTGGAGATTTTTGGAATAATTCTAGAAAAATACTGGTTCAATCCGTACGGTTCAATGTGACAAGTTAGATTACATTCTCCACGCTCTTTTTGTGGAAATTATCTGGCGGAGATCTATTTATCTTAAAGAATGTCATTTAAAAATTTTGTTTAGAGTGTGGTGGTTGAAAGAGTTGATTGTAACAAGCCACTTTTCAAGAAAACTTTATAATTTACTTTCATCGTTGTATTTTAACAGCATTCTGCAATCTTAAACTTGAAAATTTCTCACAATTATGATGAACTATTTCTTGTTTCCTGACACTAGAACTGTAATGTACGAAAGCGTACACTGAGCTGAACTAAATTACAAAAAAATACAAATAGAAGAAAGTTTATGGTCAACGTTCTATCTCTAAAAAATTACGAGTCGATCGTTTCGACCATTTTGCTAGTCCCAAAGTGTTGATAATTCATTCGTCCTGATTCTCCATGCTCGTTCCCCTATTTTTTCTATTTTCCTTGGAGAGGTTCCCGAAGCGATATCCGAACGATATTTCTCCGAGAAGCGTCATATTCTTAGGCCTTAGGTTCCTGGCAAACAAGCGGTGAGCGAACAATGCATCACCGGGGCCAGATTTAAAGCCGGACGCGAGATTCGGTCGCTGGCACGGACACGTGAAATACGAATGCGATAGGAAAAATGTATAAAGTAGCCGAGAGAAGCGGGCGATGTGTGGAGGATGGGGGAGGGATGGCCGGGTACACGGGGAACGTGCCACGTGTGCAAAACAGAATCCCGAAGGGGCAGGGCCCGAAAACGACTGCCCCGCCGTGACAAAACGAGGGATCGTTCGCGTTCCTCCTTTCACGACGATCGAGGAAACAGAAAAGACGATCCTTCAAA
This sequence comes from Melipona beecheii, assembly GCA_032399605.1. Classification (NCBI taxonomy): domain Eukaryota; kingdom Metazoa; phylum Arthropoda; class Insecta; order Hymenoptera; family Apidae; genus Melipona; species Melipona beecheii. The sequence continues at coordinate 3,012,150 of JAUCMO010000501.1, read as the reverse complement.
AAGTGCCGGGCGTGTTCTATCGAATCCATGCGCCGTTTTCTCGTGAAATTCGACGTATATCGATTACGTCAGCCGACAACAACGACGACGACGGCGGAAACCTTTCGAATAATAAGCGTCAAGCGTCGAAATTAGCTCGAAATGAGCCTTTGTGTGCGCGCACGGATTTGGAGGGTGCGAATTCGTCAAATTTATCGAACGCGGTATAGAACAAGCTCCCGACCTATTGAACTCTGTTCAACATTTCATACAATTCAATTACAAGTTTTCCGCTCGCTTTATTAATAACTGATACATTTCTGCACGACGCGTCTTATTATTTATTGCTATCAGGAATATTTATCTCTCGCGAGCGATAAAATCAGCGACGAGCTGTTGAGCATCGAGTGATTATGCTAGTATCGGTTACACGTGATACAGATGATTGAGAGTGGAATGCTCCAATCGGATGTGTTATCGATCGTTGTGAAATGAAAATTTGAAAAGGGAAAGCAGACGCGATAAAACAGCGTTCGATGTATATATGGATTGTTAAATTGCAATCAGATTTATCAATTTGATTAAAAATATGTAACACGTCGGAAATTAAAATTCAATCCAATTCAATGACCATTGGATTGTAGATTATTAAAAGAAACGGTACACTCATTTTGATTTTCAGTCGAATATTTCTTCAATAGCACTTTAGTAGGTACGTCTGACTAAGAAAATCGAAACCATTGAAAATTGGACAATTATCGAACGAAAAGTTCCCTCAAACGCAAGAAGTTTGCTTAAAAAGGGCATCGAATTAATTTCTACGCTCGATACGATGCGCAACGGACGTAAACTGTTTTACTTTCCTTTCTTTCTTTTTTTTTTCGAGGAATTTGCATACGAGTGCGGCCGATTAATATTGAAAATTATATCGGAGAAAGTTCCATTGAAACGCGTCATCGCGGAAACAATCGCTCGAGCGATGCAGCCACTTTGTATTCTAAACAGGAAATTCAAAGGTGAGAGGATATCGTGAAAAATCGATAATCGGTTCTGGCTGACCGTAGTCCGTTTAGACTTAACCTTTGGTAGGCGGCGTTTCGCGCGGCGATTACTCTCCTGCCGTTGAGAACGTCGAACGTCTCGGCCCGGGTGCCTTGCACCACGCAGAATAATTCAGCGAAATTGCTCTCGATCGACCGGAATGTTTCTTCTTTCTCCCTGTATCGTACTGGCTGCTACATAGTTGAGAAGCACAGTCGATAATCCGCGAATTTTTAACACGACAGTGTTACGTTTTTATTTTTTGTTCTAGGCTCGAATGATATTTTCACGAGAGTTACGAAACTACATGTCAAGTTTACAATTGTTTATCATTCATACATTTTGTAAGGTATTATACATTGATGAGAATAGATTGAATTGTTTCAGTTATAGTCTTCCAATATATAAGATAAATATGGTCGATTATTAAATTGTAGAAATTTGATTTTATTTTGTATTTTGGAGTCTTCGTATTTGGGATTAGTAAAAGAGTTCGTTTAAATTAAAAATTCTGAAAATTCCAAGTAATTTCATTTTAAATTGATATTCATTAATTTCTCTAAAATATTACACTAAAGGTGCAATTTTTGAATGAAATATTTACACAATAGAAACATCGATTATCATAGAAATCAAGATGGGAGTGATGCGTAGGACTTGGCATTTGAGGATTCAGAATGAAAATTCGAATTTTTTCATTTCTATGTACTTGTGTGTGAGTTGGTGCGTTATTGTTGCAGATATCATTAATTACACCGGCTCAGGAGTTCAGAGTATCTTTTTACAACGAAACAAACTTCACAAACTATCATTAAATATGATTAATTAATACTTTGGCTGTATAAAAAGTATGAATAAAACACCTACTCGTTTGTTTGAAAAAGAGAGTATTTCTTCCGAAATCTTAACCTGCTCTGAACTTTTCAGCGAAATGCACATATATCGTATTACCGATAACTATCAACAGCACGAATAAAAGAGAAAAATGTTCGGCCTTTGAAAGTTTACTTACAGCCATTTGCAAGAGCGGTGTTTAAATGTATTTATTGTGTATATATATCAAAATATTCAGAATTGCTTGAAAAATATTCTACAAATTTGCAAATACAATACATTCTATACGTACAAGTACATTCATATTTGCATTATAATATACCTGTATGTGTACTATGATATACTTATATTTTACCTGTACAATATATCTGTATGTGTACTATGATATATCTATATTTTACCTGTACAATATATCTGTATGTGTACTATGATATACTTATATTTTACCTGTACAATATATCTGTATGTGTACTATAATATATCTACATTTTACCTGTGTAATATATCTGTATGTGTACTATGATATATCTATATTTTACCTGTACAATATATCTGTATGTGTACTATGATATATCTACATTTTACCTGTATAATATATCTGTATGTGTACTATAATATATCTACATTTTACCTGTGTAATATATCTGTATGTGTACTATGATATATCTGTATTTTACCTGTACAATATATCTGTATGTGTACTATGATATACTTGTATTTTACCTATACAATATATCTGTATGTGTACTATAATATATCTGTATTTTACCTGTATAATATATCTGTATGTGTACTATAATATATCTACATTTTACCTGTATAATATACCTGTATGTGTACTATGATATATTTATATTTTACCTGTATAAATTATGCAATCGTATAGGTATACATAATATATTTGTATAGATTTGTAATATTTAATAAATTTGTATTTATATACGAGAATATATCCCTTCCTGCTGCAAGCAACACCTCTCCACCTTTGTTCACTGACTCTTCCAGGTATTAGTCACTGACAAAGAGTTAAGAGTTCTTTCCAAGATCCTTGTCCGTGACATGTTTTTAACAACGAATAGCAGCTCCCTCAACGATATCGGAGTTTAAAAACGTTCGTCGATTCAATCTGAGCAAAAAGTAAGGAAAAAAGGGGGAGAGAGAGAGAGAGAGAAAGCAACACGAAATGCACGAGAGTACGTTGAAACGAACTGGTAATTGCCGCATTATGTAGTTTCCACTGCTCAAGATTACAAGGCACGCGAGCTTTAAGCTCGGTAATAATGTCGGCGTTCAGAGCTGGACTAAGGGTACGTGCGACTTAAATGGTGGCACGGGACCTCAAATTATACGGACGTGGCATTACAGTCTTAAATTTTGGTCAAGCGAAACCACGCCAAATTTTATGTTCGTTCGTTTCAGCCACTGCCTTCGCTCGGGGCGTCGAACTGGGGCGCTAATAACTCCGGGAACTGATTTGGATGAGTTCTACGCCAATTATGAAGAGCGAACACGAGTTTCGTAAAAATTTGTAACGTGAAGATGTAGAAGGAAGAAACGAGATAGAAACATACCGAATAATTGAAACAAGGATCGATGCAAGAAGTTTTTAAATCAAGGCTCATGCAGTGGTTCGTTGTAACTAGATTGGAAATTTTCATGCAAATTTGTACTGGTAAAAGTGTGCGTAACTCAAAAGACGGAACCTCGATAGAAAATTGGCTTATGTACAAAATTTTAACGGACAGCTTTGAACTTTGGATATTTTACATATTTTCCCGCGTCTCGAGTACAATTTTAAAATTGCCTACAAAATCCCAGGTGAGAGAGATACTAAGTGAATATTAGACGAACGTCAATGTCAAAATTAGACATACAGATGCGAGTTTCACTTCCAAGTTACACGTCGCGTAATTAATTCCAGTATTTTAAAATGTCACGGATAATAAGTACATTTACTTAAAAATGGCGTTATTTCTTTCGAAACTCCGACACGATCGTCTTATTCGCACCCCACGGATTGTAGAAAGTAATTGGATCGACGGAAAAAGGAAAAAATCGCAACTTTGAAAAATTGTTCAGATCGATCAACGATCGCGCGAAATATTTCTGCACTTTCGTTGTTCGTTTCGACGTTAACGGCAACGAGGAGAATGATTGATCGGTCGAGTGACGCTGTGCGAGGCGCGAGCGAGGCCGATAAAAATTCGGGCGCCTCTGGCCGTCGGGGGTGAAAACGCAGGAGGGAAGCGAGCGTCCTGGGGACGGAGAGGCGAGAAATCCGCTCGGTCGGGCGCGCGCGCGTGTACCAGGGCCTCGACGATCCTCTAAAATATTCGAGTCGCCGGTACGTTAAACGCGCACAGAGAGAGGTCCGTGGACAAAAGGGGGGCGGAGACTAGGAGGCGGAAAGTACTCGGAGTGCTCTCACGTGAGACAACAAGGTTGACGGAACGCGCGCGTGCATTTTACGTGGCAGGGTTGCGCCCGAGCGAGAGAGGAGGAGGGAGAGCCAGTACGACGGAAAGACACGAGGATACGGCAGAAGTGAAAGAAAAGGGGTTCGCGCGGTGGGAGAGATTAACGAGTACAAGGGATAATTGCCGGGACACGCAAAACGCCGAGCCACTCGAGCCGATCTTCAGAAACGTGGAAAGAGAAAGAAAGGCAGCTGGCGAAGGAAGGCGAGAGTCAAGAGGGGTGAAAGAGAGCCCGGACGATGATGGTAGTAGGACAGAGAGGGAGAGAGAGAGAGAGAGAGAGAGAGGAACAAGCGGGACCTGCTAAGGGGAATAGAAAGGTCGTTACGCCGTGGAGAAGCTTGGTGACAATGCCTCGACTTTAAATCTGGACGAAGAGAAATACGCGGCGGTCGAGAGTGACGAGGAGACGAAATAGAGAAAAAAGGCGGGAAAGATCGGCGGAGGGGGAGTGGAAACCAAGGGGAAAAGAAAGCACGGCCGGTAGATTCGTCTGTTCGTCCGTCCATCCTGCACGTCTGTGTTTTGTAAAATTCAAGCAGCTGCTCGCGAGGGGATGGCGCGGGGGTGGCGCGGCGCGCTATCGAGGATGGGAAATGAAAAGCGAGGACCGAGATTCTTTAGCCGGCCGTGCACGCGACGGCGTAGAAAGAAAAAAGAAAAAAAAAAATCTCCGTGTCTAAGTGTCTCTTGAAATTCAACTTTAATTATGCAAACACCGAGAGATTCCCGACGAGGCGAAAACGTCGCGACAGCGGAGGTTCCGCGCAGCAGCTGATTGAGCGTGTGAATGATCTTGTCACGTTGAAGTTTTTGAAACTTTGCTCTGTAGTTGTACCATACACTCGTTTGATGGGACTAATCGAGTCCTCTAAAATTCACTCTCGAAAACGTCACGACACTCGTGCCTCTTGAATCATCGCGACGACAAACTTATCGCGAGCCCGCGTGACAACGAGCCTTAATTTGTAGTTTCTCGGTTTTCCCGATTTGCGTCGTGGCAGCTACCACACACGTTTGCCACGTGTACACGTAACGCAAACGGGTGGTAGCTGCCACGGTGCGGCTAAAATAGCTTCGAGGACGGATGGTCATCCTGGAGAATTCGCCGGTGCTCGTGCGAGCGATGAAGGAAAGCATTACAAACATCCTATTCTCCTACGTTACCAGCTCGATAGTCCTACGCGACCTCTCGTGACCCTTGCGTATCGCGAGCCGAGTGTGAGTCCATGCAACTTTGATAATTACCCGACGATCCTCGTTTGTACAATGTGAATACTCGCGACGCGACGCTTTATCAAGATCCACGATATTTGTTGAATTCTATACTCGACAAACATCAAAGATAACGAGATATTTTACAGAGTAAGATGAAATATTTTGTAAAGAAAGATATTCGACTGATACCCACTTCTTCTTTTTTTAATATACTATCATTTTATTAATATCATGATATCATCATCGAGAGTTTGGTAAATGTTAAACGACACATATTTTCTGGTTGTTGGATAGAAAAATAAAAGACTCTTTCCAAGCAAGATCTTTGAACTTTTTCAAGAATATATCGATGCGCTATTAACGCCCAAAACAAATTAAAGTAGCAAATCGCGAGCAAGCTTCAACAATCTATCTGTGATTAATGATTCGGTTTCGAAATTGCCGGCACATCTGGCTGGAAACGGAAGCATATATTACAGTTTCCAGGCAGAAGTCATAGAGTTGTCCAAAAGTTACTTTGAAATCCCAGATTTACGTCTATCTAGACAAGATTTCCGATCTTCGCACGTTCCCCTCGAAATAAGACGATCTTCCATTTGACACATTTTTAATGAACGACGAAGATAAAGGACCTCGTACGGATCTGAGAAACTGCAAACGTTACGAAAAAGGAACTGCGATTGTAATCAGTCGTCCGTGCAATAAAATCGGTTCACCGCGGATTAGCGAAACCGCGGATGTCGAATCCGTGAGACACGTATGTCCCTCTCTGTCGTACTCGCGTGTGGTAATCGGGAACGCCGCGCAGACACGTCGTTCGTCCGGCGAGAAAGGGAAGAATTAGAGAGCAGCTCTGATGGCGAAGCACTGTCCCGGCGAGTTTAACCATTCGCTTTACGGACAGCGGCCCCGTGTACGTTGAAGCGAGATGAGACGGGGTCAATACGTGTAAACATCGGTCTGAATACCAGAGAGTCCGGTCTGGTAAATAGATACGAGGCTCGAAACGCGGAGGGAGACGGGCCGCGGCGTGCCGGCACAGGCGCGTTTCACTCGCCAGGAAGATATATACGCGAACGTGGGGGTGGAGGGGCTGGCCACGAACGCCGACGCCTCCTCGCGTCCTCGTGCGTTTCGATAAGTGTAGCGCGGGACGCGCGCGCGAACAAACGGTCCACGCGTGCATAAGTGGACACGGGCCGCGTGCACGGATGTACGATTCGATGGCGAGCGCACAGCGTTTCGTTGGCAGGTGTGTGCGTGGCCACGTTTCGCTTAGAGAGAGAGAGAGAGAGAATAGCGATCCTGGTGGTCCTCGAGCGGTAAATCAGGGATTTCGGATGGTACGTGCACGTTCTGGAACGTGGGCCGATCGCTACTCGTGTCCCCCCCCCTGTTTCGATTTTCTCTCGTTCGATTCGAGCACCCGTTCGTGTTCGTTTCGCAAGACGTATCGATGTCCCTCTCTCGGGGCGTACGGGATACGTACGTACCCATGGTGACCAGCGCGGGAAAATCGAGGCAAGTGCGTTTATAGGGAAAATGCATCGTGGTGTTTGCAGAGCCGGGAAAAATGTTTCTGGCGGGCGGAGACGAACGTGGACGGCGTTTGAACTAACTCGCAAATCTGACGTTGTCGGGCAGCCTAGTTTGCAACTCGAACTTTCTGCGGCAAATTCCTCGCGCGAGTAAATACGTAAGAAAGAAGAGATGGAAGCGTTGTATCTTTTGGAAAAATAATATTTCACGTTTATGGAATAAAAAGAAGTTATTTCACTCGACACTTTACCTGAAAATCCAGTAAGCGCTCGAGGGGTTAATACTTAGCGCGGAAACACTCTTTTTCCTCCGACGCTGTTTCCTTTTATTATTAAAGGGATCTTTCTCAGGCGTCTTCGTAAAGAATAAAATTCATAAAATAAAAGCAGTCCTTTCTTTTTTCCCCGACACTGTAAATTTGTAAAATCTAGCGAGCTCTTGAATAGTTAATGTTGCTTAGCACCGAGACGATCTTTTTCTTTCCAACTGGATATTTCTTTTTATTATTAAACGCACAACTGAAGACGCGAAGCGAGGAATCTTCCTCAGACGTCTTCATAAGTTTCAAAATTTTCGCATGCATGTGAATAGGATCTACGACGAACAATTTCGCAGCTCGCGAGCAGTTCTAGCCGGTGTAGCAGACGCGTCGCAAGGGCACCGAGGGAACTCCAAACGACATCTGTCTTGCGCGAGAACTCCGTCTCGCGAGCATCTGCATCTTTCCGCGTCCACACTTTTCCAAACTAGTCGCGCGTAGTTGAAATGTATTAAATAAAGGAGAACTTTGCGAACTCCTTCGTTTGACGTACGACAACATCAAATGGTTGGAATTTTACGAGGTTGCGACGATAATATATTCTAAAATATTATTAAACTCGTTGTCTCGCACAAATAGCGATCGTATTTCGATTCTGTTTGTTCGTTGTTTCGAAGACTTTGAAATTTGGAAATGTGAAGATACACATTCCCCCTTTTCATTCTCGTAAACTCGCGCGTGTTACGTCGATGCTCGAAAATGTCTCTCGAGCGATCAATCAAGGAGAAAAGAGACCTGCGAGAATTCGAGGTGGGGGAGGGGACGACGACGACGACGACGACGACGAGGACGACGAAAGTGCACGCTCGCACGGCGCAATTAAAAATGCAAAGGTCGTTTAATTCCCAGCCGCAGCGGAGGGAGGAATTGCGGTATTATTCGCGAGCGGAGGGAGGGAGGAAGAGAGGGCGAGTGGCCGTTTCTCCTTTGCCAAGTTTCCGTAAATAAGCCGACGGAGAAATAGGTAAACTTCGGCCGGGTAGGACGAAAAACAACCCCACCCGCCGGAAACGGGAGTCGCCCTTTGCTCGCGGGATGCGTGAAATTCGTGGTAAGGTTTTGTGGGCTTGACTTTCCCCTCGACTCGTTGGCGAAGTTAAACGACGAGTGGAAGTGGAAGCGACGTATAAACGAAACGAAATGAAATCTGGGCCAGGCTCTCGCTCTCGGTTTGTCTCTCACCTGAACCAGCGGTGGTGTTCGCTGGAGGGGGCCGGGGGTAGGAGGGGGGACAGAAGGGTCCGCGCCGTGTACACGTGAAAAGAGGTTCGCCGCGGGAGACGATTTCATCGTAATTACTCGGGGCAGGGGGGTAGAAGCGACGGTAGCTCGCGGTTGTTCGGCGAAGCGTGCGCGAAAACAATTAACGGGATCCATGTTAATTTGCAGTCTCGACTCCCGGGTATCTTCCAAACGAAACCTTTAATTGGACGCGGCAAATAAATAAGAAGGTCGGGGCCGGGCCGCGGTTGGTTACTTTTCAGGGAGAGAAGAGCCCCGGAGGGAATCGAGAGCAACGGCGAATCTGGCCGTTTCAATTTCAACGAGTTCGCCTGAACAAATATTCTTAGATAAAGAGAGCTCGCGAAGCTGTCTGCACGAACGAGCCTGAATGCCTAATGGCACCGGAGTATCCGAGTAACTATCTGCCTTTCTCCCCCTTTTCCACCGGCTTGCGCTGCGTGCGAGAGCTTATACACATCGGAGCCGCGGCGACTGCTATCCGCGCGACACTGAAATCCAATATCGAACCCCCGCTTCAAACCCCCGTCCGTCACTAAGACGCTGAAATAACACGGATTGTCGCCTGTTTAACCTCGCCTCGTCTTTTTCTAATGCGAACCGAGAACAGTCTGCGAGGAGATTGTTCGAATATCGAAAGAGCGTGTCTATCTATGCAGGGGATGGAACTCTTTCTGAAATAGCATCAGCAGACTCTGTTGTCTGTTGAATTTTGTAGCTTTTGTCGATTGCAAAATACACGTTTTCAAAATTGCACGCCACGTGAAATTGATTTTAGCGGGGATAAACCAGAAAATCGGGCCTCTTCGGGTGCAACGCTGATGCAACGAAAATTGGCGATTGGTTGATTTGGGTCACGTGATTCGCGAGAGGGCGCCCGTAATTTGTTTTCTATCGATTCAAATGTTTGCGTATCAATAAAATTTTTGGCAAAAAAGTCGTCGAATTCAGACGAATCGTACTGGGAATCGTACAGATAAATAAATAAACCCGACAATCTGTGAAGACAAAGTAATTATTTTTGCCTGGATTTCTTTCAGTCTCGAAAAATTTTTCCAAATAAAGTTGTACGAAAGAGGCGTAAAATTCTTTTGTGAATAAAAGATTCTTACAGCGTCATACGCATTGGAAATCAATGATGAATGAATATTTGAACAAAAATTGAAACTACAAATAACGTTGGTGGAATTGGTACACAGGCAAATGGAACTCTCAAATCTGATCCATCGATACGCCAAATTGAACACGTTTCTTTACAGAATTGTTCTATAAAGAATTTCGATCCAAAATCCACATAAAAGATACTCTAAATAAACCCCAAACACTAAAAGAATATCGTTGGGTCACAGGCGACTGTAACTCACGTCAAAGTACAAAAATCTCGAGCATTTAATTTTATTTCCCATTTCGCCTAAGAGTTTCAAAGCTGACAAAGTGATTTGAACTGTAAAACTTTTATAGTTCCCAGTGAGCCAATAATATCAGTTAAGAGTTAAAGAGGGAAAAAAAAAGAAATAGAAACGCAGACGGAGAAAGGGCGAAAAATCGATTAGCAATGTGATTTCCACTTGTGAGCCAATGACTCTCAACCCAGAACGACGTTTGCATCGCTCGGTCTTGCTCTCGGATCTCTCCCGAGATTTCCGTCACTTGTAAAATACCCTGAGCCACGATCGAGGGATGGAAAATGATTTCAGGGAAACAGTGACTGAAAGTGGAACGGAAAAAATAAGGCAAATGGGCGAGGATGCCAAGGAAATTCCAAGGAAATCGAATTTTCGCGCGAACTAACGCGATCGATAAACGGATTTTACGAGGAGTTTAGCCCTGGAAGTGGGTCGACCGTGTCTAAACAGTCCCATGACGCTTTTGCCACTCGGTATTAATTCAATATTTAATCGACAGATCTTGTGTGTTCAAATCGGTCGCTGTTTGATTATTTCGCGGTCTACTCCACTGTCACCTTGACCATTCGTTCTCGCTACTAGTTCGAGAATGGCAGATTTTGGAAATACTGCCTCCAATAATTGACGATGTTTTTTCACTTGCGACAGAGTTGACAATGGTTAAACTCGCGTTGACTCGAAGTGAAGTGACGTATCGCGATTCTTTCGGGTATCGAAGATCACGACGTGCACACGTGCGTTTCTTAATCAGCAATTTCGCCAAGAAAATAAGCAAAATCAACGGAAACAATATTTACTGATATGAACGGATATTGCGATGAAACGGACGCAAATTTGGTCTCCTTTCGCAGATGCAGCAAACGTAGATCTGTGCGATCTGTGATTTTTCACGAGATGATGGTACAATTCCTCAGAGATCACAGTCTACGATTAACCTCTCCGCTAATAGAATGGTTTTATTTTCCCAATCGCTAGCCGTAAATTGAACCGTAATTGAATCGACAAACGAGCCACAAATTGAGATTGATAACGTTGTTCTCGCAATCGTTCATCGAATGGACGCAGAGTTCCTATTTCCGTTCCTCGGCTTCCGTCGGGTATGCTAAACCCGGCGCAGTGGGGTTACACGCTGACAAACTCGTCACCCCGTATGAAATTCATCCATCCACTTCTACGGGGGGAGATTTAATCGAGAGAGAATGAAGAGAATTTCGTTACGCGACGAGAGCCTGACGAGATATTCGAGCAATATGAGAATTTCGCCAGGAACGGGCAATAAGAAAGGTGAAATAAGAAAATGGAGAAAGCGAAATGACACGACGAGAGAGAAAGAGCGAGCAAAGAGGAGACGGGAATGGAGAGAGAGAGAGAGAGAGAGAGAGCGGGACAAAACGGGGCGGAATCTGCGAAAGATTCAGCCATTCGGTACACACGTAATAAATTGGAATCGGATCCGCGTAAAATTACGGTTCGCGAAAGGAGTTCTTTCGCGTTCGTGAAATTTGCCAACGTTTTAATAAATTTTCCGACGTTACGTTCGAGGCTCGGCGAGGTTACGGTGTTGCGTTCATCGATTGCTGCGAAACTTCATCTGTGTGTTCACGGGCGCCGACTAAGACTGGGCTCGCATATAAAATAGGTGATTTATCTTTAGCCACGGTTTTCTAACGAGTTGCGCCGATCTCATCTCGACGTAGACGCTCGGATGGCGAAACTTGGATGTAGCAAACTCTTGCGGTACTTATTTATCGATTATTTCCCCTTCTACCGGCTGTACGCTTAATCCCATTAAATTAAATTTCTACGCGGGACGTTTCTCTCCTTTTTTTCTTTGATTCGCTCCATCGTCTTGCCCAATGAATGGACACTCCTCGTACGTAGTTTCGCTTGAAACAACGTTTTTGCACGAAAAATTAAGCTCTCTTCGCGTCACAATTTACGTAATAAATACGCGAAATCCACAGATTTTCAAACCTGTACCATCTCACAAATTAAAAGTCATTCTTGACATTTAGACAGTCTGTACTTTTAAATCTAAAATTGTTTAGAGATCCCTTTAACCTAAAGAATACCTAAGAATCTATCGATTTTGCTGAAAAGACAATAAAAAGTAAAAATTACAATTCTCGATCCTCCAAAAAAGAGAAAGATTGGCGTTGGTGGCAGAACTGGCCTAATTTCGTCAAATTGTCGTTGTACAGTCGTTTCACGCCGGCGAGAAAGTCAAGATAAATATTTCCTCATCGGTTGCGGGGAGTCTGTTCGTTCGACGACTGGGCAACTCGTAATAAAGCCGGAACAGTGGCCGGCGGATTCCCCGGCTATTGTGACGAACGTCTTTGCGGAATTCATGTTCTTTTGAAACTCCCTCAAAGAAGCCCAACGCTGGATGCCTTTTCACGAACAAGGCGTATTAATTTTGTCGCGACTCCGGCAGTCATAGACGGCGGGGGTGGCTCGCCAGTTCGAGAAGAGGGAACGAGATCACCGGCGAGATTATTATTCGCGAAAGAAAGGAACCCTTCTTCCTACCGTCGCTCTTTCATTGGTCGGTAATTTTTATCCTTCTTGCAACGGTATACTTCTCGAAACGAGGCTCTCTTCGAACACTAGCCGAAAAGTATTCAACGTTTGCCAACAAAGGACCTTTCACGACTGTCACTACGATTCCACGATTCGTGTGTGTGTGTGTAGTTGCGTAACAATTGCCCCTTTTTAAGAATTATTTATTGCTCCAAGATTTCAACGTTGAACAAAATAAGAAAGCAGAGGAGTATCGAGTATGTGGACAGTGGTGGAAGTTTAGTCTATTAAAAATAACAACGATAATCTTTGATACTTATAGCTGAGCGTTTCAGCCAGCAAGCAAACTTCTTGGGACAAAAGTCACTGCTTGAAAAGGCACGCGAGAATTCTTTCGTGTTTCCACGAGATATGAAAGTTATTTTTAAACGCAGCCCCATATTTTTTTATCCATAAATCGATACGTTTGCCTCGTTCTCCTTTTCAAATACAAAACTCTTGCATTAAAATGTATTTCGACTAAACGCGCGAAAGACAAAGGGGAACGCGAACGGAACAGCAACTGTCACGTCTCTCATCTTCCCATCTTTCGTTTCGTTCCTGACACGTTTTGCCAATGAAAGTTCCATTAACATATTGATGAAACTCGCCTGATTAAAATGAGACGAAATTTATAAAACTTGGTTCGTTTATGAAACATTCATTGAACTCGTCGAGTCTTTTCTCCTCGCTCGACGCCTTTCTCTGCGTTCGTCGTTGCCGACAGGAGTGCAAACAACGTGGGAATATCGAGCGAGTATCGACAGTTTCGTTGCGCATCGAGCAGACATCGGTGCTCTTTCCAGACAAGCCAGACACCGCGCGAGATTTTAAATAGATCCAACGTTTCAACACCTGTCGCGTTCTGCCAAATTGTTTCGAGTATCGTCGACGAATCCGATCGTTCAGCCTCGAACGTTCAGGCTGTCGCGTCTCGAGCGACAAAGAGATCGAGAGAAATGGAATATCGCGTAAAATCTTTTTTCATCCTCGGGTGAATCTTGAAACTCGGTCAAAGACTGGCCCGGCCTTTTCTGGCTTTTTCTAATCGCATCGGAACGCCGGTCGATCGCGCTTAATCCGCGATTAAACTGCGCTTCAGGCGCCATTAAGCCGGAACCAAAGGACACAGCCGGAATCGGCGAGATAGACGCGCGGATCGATTCCACCGGCTTTAAGCCGGGCCTTGACTCTTCGACCATTCACCGATCTGGTCCTCTCTCGCTGCGAGTGGTGGAGGCTGCGGCGTTTCGACGCTCCGACACACTCACGAGCCTGGTGGGTGCTCGTGCCGCTGCTTCTGCTGTTCCTGCACGGACTAAACTCGGGCTTTACCACTGTCAGCCCGTCTCCTCCCACTCCGCGCATATACGCACACACGCGTGCCGTCTGTAACCTAACGTATCCCAGATTTCACGGGTCTCGTAATACACGAGACATCGACCGACGCCGTCCAGCAGATCCTGGATTAAACGAAAATTGATCCACGGCGGGGAGAACAGCGGCGGCGAGACAAATTTCATATCTGTCAACGTTTATTTTCCCCGCCACGTGTCGTGCTTTGTGGCATACTGATATTTGCGTTCCTTCCTTTGGCAAAACATCGTCAGTTGAGAAAACAATTTAGTCGTTATTGGATCGCGGATTAACTGAGAACCGATCCACGAAGAGGAAAGTAGCAGCGTCGGGTAAGAAATTTTATATTCGGAACGTTTATTTTCGCCACGTTGGATCACCTCGTAATTTGGGAACAAGTTGTTGTGAACTTGCTTTCGTGGTTGTAAACAGAGTACTTTGAAATATTGATAGACGCTTTTTTATTGATAGACGGAGGGTCCAGGAGGTAATTAGCGTACATCAGTTTAGTTATTATTAAGATGTTTATGCAATTTTACATATTTCTGAACAGAAACGTAGTCTATGAAACTTTCGTTGCTAAATATTGCAGTAAATATTCCATTTTCGTATTTTGAGACACCAAGAAATATTTTACGGCATATTGGGAAAATCTAAACGTGTCTGACTAAAAATTTTAAAGAGTGCAGTTATTTCTCTTTCTAATATTTTAAGATTACAACTCAAAAATTGCTTACGTGAGTTCCAAACGAAATCCTTGACATAGTATAACTTAAGAATCATTAGATGAGTCGATGTAAGAAGCTAGGCCATTTTCATTTTCAGACTGGTGCAGGAAGCATTAGATATATCACAATGAATATCAATATCGATAAGAAAATGATTTGGTTATTTACATTTTCTACAAATTTTCACACGTGGACTGTAACTTCACGAGTTTATTTACTTGTGAATTCCGTTCAAACTGAGGAACTTCCGTCGAAGGAAAAAAGGAAACCGGACGTTGTCGCTTCTTATCTGGCTGTCCCATTTCTCTCTGCTCTCTTTCGCGCAGTTTCCCCCGTAGTCGTTACTATTTACGCCGAAAGAGACTCGAGGCTGGAGGTGACGCTCGATCAGTTCGCCCCCCAAGTTTCATCGTCCGCTAAACTGGGCCAACTTGATTTGAACGGAATTAAAGCGGGCCAGAGTTTTCAATAAACGATTGTATCCAACGCGAATAACTGCCGCAACTGGCGCACCGACCGAAGGGGTTAACTCGTTGATTAGCTCCCATTGGGTCTTGTTTTCCTTGACGAGCACCGCGCGTGCAACTGCAGAACGAGGCAAAAGAATCTCGCGATTTTTTTCACGTATAAATCAATTGACATTGTAGAGTCGGAACGAACAACATCTCGCTAGATTAACGATCTATTCAAAAGGTTCCCTCGAAAGGTATACGAATCACGTGATTCAATTTAATTCGTTGGGACGTATTTTTTGAAATTTGTTCGATCAGCGATGTTATGAATTTTCAAAAACTTTTGTCTGTTCAAAACAACGACATTAATATATTAATGTTACAAACAAGGTACAATAAAAATAATATAAATGTAACAATGAAATAATATTTCAAACGAAAATTTTCAAATTCAATCAGAAATCAAAGAGTGGCAGTGAAAGGATTAAAATAGGAGATAATTTATTCGGTGCAATTTCAGTAATAATGAAACTGATCGTACACATTGTACGATTCTAACAAGCTGGTGCATCTCGTTGAACACGCCAATATTCAAGATTTAAAACGATAAAATGACTGAGAGCGTAGTAGGAAATCGTCAAAGTGGAATAGAACAATATTAGAACAGAAACAGAGAAGATTGTACACGAATAAGTGTACTGCTATGAGAAGGTTGATTATAAAATATAATTATGCTATTAGTAGATAGAATTGTATCGTTAAAAATTGTAAGATGACTAACAGTAATTCACATGTATTGTTACGAGCGAGAAGGTTAAAAATTAAGTCAACAGTCGCATTCTCGTCAGATTTTACGATCTCGCCTCGATGAACCTCGCAATTTCCATGAGAAATAGTCGTTGATTCGATGCGTTTCGTTGGAATCGTTGCGTGGATTATTCGCCAGAATAAAAAGAAAAAGAAAAAGAAAAAGAAAAAAAAAATAGTCGCGACTTCGACCGAGAAACCTCCGCGTGCACGGAGCCAAGGTTCGACGACCGAAGAAAGCCAGGGAACGACAGGGAACGGAAAATTGGTAGGAGATGTGTCTAGGCGGGACGCGTTTGTAAGCGCTTTCAGGCGGCTGCCGCCATCGGTACAATGAAATTGTGGAATGAAACACGAGGGAGCTTCATATTCAGCTCCTGGCTCGACGTGGGTCGGTCGTTGTCGGGTTGGTTTACGAGCTTAGCGACGCGTTAATTCGTTTCGTCGACGGTTTCCGGCCGATCCGCCTCGCAACCGGGACAACCACTTACAGATGTATAAAGTACGCGTTCGTCCGAGAGTTTCTATCGATAGTTGCTCCCGAGAGTATCCTCAGACTGTACTCGTAAGCTCATTTGAGAGAGTAATTTGGAAAATTTTTATTTGTCGAATAGTATGGATCGGAAAGTTCAAGAACCTTCTGGTGAACTCGCCTGTTTCCAGACTTTTTTTGAATCTTTAACATGTTCACTCCCAGGAGGGCCACGAGAGAATTAATTAATTTTACAATATATAACGTTTCAATTAAAATTACCTAAATTCTAAATTTACAGTACTTTGTTAAATACGTGTCAAGAATATTAAGTAATCACTCCATATCGGCTGCTTACGCAAGAGTCAAGTTATCTTTGTCTATCGTATATTACGATTAGTTTATGTCAAAGGGTAAAAATATATCAATTTTTCCGGAAAACTGCACGATTTGTACTATTCGTCTCCTATTGGAGTTTTACCCCACGCCCTCTCACGATCACGTGACCGAAATCAACCAATCGCTAATTTTCGTTGCATTAACGTTGCACCTGAAGAGATCCGATTTTCTGAGTTACCCCCCGTTAAAATCATTTTCAGTGATAAAAAATGATTGAAGCAGCGTTAAAAAATTATTTTTAATTTCCCTTATCTGTTTAAATATTAACTATTCTAAGCTACAAAAAATATTCTCTTCTAACCTTAAACTGTATTAATACCTGTGCCCAGTGGTTCACCTCGTGGTTCAAAAATGAAGCCTATTCTTTCGCAACATGCGACTGCAACGACTCTAGTCGATCGGGCGTGGTACCACGATTGCGTGCACGCCGAAAGGGTAGGTACTTACGTAACGCCCCCGCGCGCAGCATAAGTACACGTTATTCCGTAAACGAAACCCTCGTTTATTTTTCTTCACGCGATTTTGTTCCGCCATTTTCCTTGCGCCAGTTTCCGTTTCCAGGCGTTTCGGAGACACGACGGGGGAAGGGAATAAAATTTATCGGAACACGATCAGCCTAGCCGGCAGGTAGAGATAAAATAGAAACGTGTAATACCCCCGTTTTCGTGCGCGTGCTTCATTGCCCCGAACGAAACTACGTAGTCGCTTTACATTGTAAATAGATTACGTACATAAACTATAGCACGCGCGGATTTCCCCCGTATTTTTGCAAGCAATTATCGTGCTATTTGATTTCTCGCCGGCGTTTGTAGGCAGCGGGCGCAATGTACCGTCAAATATTACCCAGATACGTTGCCCGGGCGTCAAAACGTTTACGCGTCAGCGTAAAAACTTTCGAACGGATAAAACCTGTCGGCTCTGGGGGCGGGAGAAGAGGAGGAAGCCCAAACGCGCGTTACACACGTGCGATCTGAAATTTGGATTCGATCGTTCTTGATGGGGACGGTTACGAGGAAGAGAATAAACGATGATCGATTCTGCATTGAATTAAATTATCGCATCAATAGAATATTACGCTGTATTAAATTAATATTAAATTATTAAGGTCAATGAGCGATACTGACTCGGCACTTGAAGATTCGGAATGAAAAATCATCTCTAGAGGAATGGTTTATATGCAAAATAAGTGTGTTCACGTACAGTCACTGACAATGAATCGGAGACCTTGATTACGTACATTTGAAAAAAGTGAAAATGAATATTACGAGAATTATAAAATTCAGTGTAATTTTGGTAACTGAAATTTAAGCTGCAGTAAAAACGAGAGGTCAAGTCCTTCGACGAGTATCGAGTTTTAAATCGTTTTCAGAATTGCACGATGTTGTGTCTGTTCTGCATGTGCAATTCTACATTGTACATGTGGAAACAATGAAACGATGTGTTTGCTAGGTCGAAATAAAAAGAGAAAAAAAGTTGTAATACACCGTTTATAGCTGTCAGCTACAATCTAACAATTGTTTTTTTTTTTCCCGATAAATCTGCACATACGCTCGATAACTTTAACCAACGAATTAAAATAATATCGCACTGGTTTCAGATTTTTCCATTCTCAAAATTCACCGAACTTGATGAGAGACGAAAGTTCGAAACGAATTGACTTGATCATTCGACCAACGGCTAAAAATTACACCGATTGAAACACAAACTCCACAGCGCGTGCACGGGAATTTCTAATTTCTGTCCTCGCCCCCAAACAGCGGGTTCGTTTCGAGAATTTCGCGCGGTATCAGTCGTTCGTTCGCGAGAGTTCACAGAGAAAGACAGGGAACGGGGGGACGTGGGGAAGGCGGGGAAAAGGGGGAAAAAAGAAAACAGAATAGCGACGAGACGTTAATATCGGGAATGCAGGCGGTCCAATTGAAATTATAATAAACGATCGCCAAGAGAGGTTAATAACAACGGTTATAATTCTCGTGTGCTCTTACGGGGTGTAATTAAAGCCTAATAACGGGTCGAATCGATAACGCTCGAAGCGCGAGAGAAGGGCACGCGGCAAGAGTAGTACGGGTAAAGTCGGAATTCAATGGAATTCGTTATATTCGGACCGATCCACTCCCTCTAATTTTTTCTCTCTCTCTTTTCCCTCCCCCCCGTTGGAAATATTAATTCTTCCCGATCCGAGGAGGAAGCTCCTCCGCCCTTTCGATCCGCAGAATGGTAGATGGCGGACGGAGAAAGAGAGAAAGATTTCTTGGCATTTCAATTACAAATTAAGCGTTCCGAGGGTCCCGGGGACGTTGGAGGCTGCGAGAGAGTCCCGATCCATTGCGCGATCCCTCCTCTGTGCTCCGCGCGGCCGCCAAGCGAGGGGGATGAATTTTTAAAAAGCTCCAGGAGAAACCGGGGGAGTTATTTGAAAGTTTTGGGGACGTCGAGCAGAAAAGTTTTCAAAGGGTGGAGACGTGAGAGAGAGAGGGGGGTACAGCAAGGGGGAGGCGGAGGGGGTGGGTGGGTTAGACAAAGTAGAAAGAAGATGGAAGAAAAAGAAAGACGGTAGGCTGCCTGGTAGACTGTGACGGCCTCGATGGATGCTGGAGTAACGCGGCCCAACGAAATTGAACCGCCTGTCTGCGACACCTCTTCGGTTTCCGGGATGACGCGCCGGTTGTATCGAATCGCTTATCGCGCGAAAACAAAAGCGAAGAGGGGGAGGGGGGGAGAGGAAAAAAGAGGGAAAGTTTCCTGGAAAAGAAGGGGAAAGACGGTCGTTTTCTCCGCGACAAATCGCTCTCGCGAAAATTTAAATTGCCGAACGAAAGGCGATCGCCCCTTTCCTCCCCTCGCCGCGGCAACTTGGGTCCGCAGCCCGCGCGATCCGCTTTTAATAATTAATCGGAAGTTTGTCGGGCGGGCGAAACTTGCTCAAACGACTTGCTCGCGCCAACGAGGAGGGGAGTCTCTTTTCGAGCGAAAAAGCGAGAAAACTACGCGTAGACAAAGAGCGTGCGGTTGCGGGAGGGGCAGGGACGAAACGACGAGTCTGCTGTCTCGCCCTCCTCCCTGAGATCGTACGCAAACCTAATTTCCCACACACGGGACGAACGTAATTAGAGCGTCAACCTTATCGATATTATCCAAGGCCTCGCTTGCTCCGTTATACGATTGCAAGAAATTTTGCTTTTGGCACGCAACTCGAGGCCCCCGTACGTTCGTCTTTTACGACACGCGGGAATACTATACTTCTCCTGGATCCACAGGGAGGAAGAAGAACGAAGAAAAAGGAGAATCGTCTCCTTTCCTCCGGTGTGAAATTCGAGGACGAGAAGGAGCGTGTGTCGAGGTGGTCGCCGTCGTTTCCTGCCATTCACCGTGCGCGAGCTCCGTACATACATAACTGCGTCGGTGTGTGTATGTGTGTATCCAAAGGGAGCTACTCTCGAACGTTCGGGTGTCCAATGTATCATCGCGCGCTAACAAAACGGAAGAGAAGAGCGGAGAAAAAGAGGCAGAGAGAGAGAGAGAGAGAGAGAGAGAGAGAGAGAGAGAGAGAGAGGGAGGAGGAGGAGGAATCGAGGGGGAGGTGAAGGCAGGCAGTGTTGGGGGTATAGGTGCGAGAGGAGGCAGCCGTCCGTGTTACAGTATGGGGGGCTCCGCACCCACCATTTTGTTCGGAAGGTTATTTATTACTTATTGAAGCGGTCTTGTAATTTCCTCGCGTGATATACTACTAGCGGAAAAATAATATCGGCCGCGTATGCATTATGTATCTGCCGACGACGGAGCTCTCTCTCTTTCTCTCTCTCTCTCTCTCTCTCTCTCTGTTTCTCTTTCGATTCGCAACAGCACGAACCACGCCGATCGTGCTCGATTTCGTTCGAGCTACCGCTATCTTCGAACGCGGCTGCAAACAGAAGCGAACGTCTCCTCGTTTGGTCGTTTCGAGGCGGAAGTCACGGGACAGTATGCATGTCGCGGCCTCGGGTTGTATTTAATGCACTGAATAACGGCAACCTCCGTTCAATTATTCAGCCGGACAAGTTTGCCAGGTTGACTCAGTCGTGCCGTGACGTTTCGCCTTCGCCTCGCACCGCGTATATATATAATGTATATATATATACGTCGGGTCTTCGCGTGGATTTCGTGGAAATCATTCGACGAATCCCACGAAGAAAAAAAAGAGAAAAAGGAGAGAAGAGAGGCGCGGCATAAATATTCGAGGAAATTTGCACAAAGTGGGGGAGAGTTCGCATTGACTCGCGAAATTACGATCGGGCTGACGTATCGGCGACATATGGCGGGGATCGATAAACGACGGTAAAGGAAAGGCAAAGTAGACACACGATGGTATACCGTATACGAATCGATGAATATTTCACTTTCTCGCATACGGTCGGAATCCGCTGCCACGCGTTTGCGTTCGATTCTAAACGCCGTGTTCGTGGGAGGGGAAGGTTCCTTCCATGTACGCTACCGTAACGAGCAGCTCTCGTTGAATGATTGACAAATTGTATTCCTCTGCTTTAATGGATAATGCATAAGTGGAAAATATCGGATCGGAGGCTCGTTCAACACGCGGGCTAATAGAAACGGAGATATTTTTATTGCGACAGAGGACATTTCGATAACTTTGCCGAGATGTTTCGAAAATGTCTAGAGCTACTCTAGGAGTGCTTCTGCGTTATATATTTGGAACGTACGATACTTCGTGATCAGTGTGATAAAATCAACTAATGCGGTAATGGCGATAAAAATTTAAAACAAATCTGAAAGTGTACAGTTGCAAGTGTATTTGTTACGAATATATATTTAGTATAAAATTAATGTACACCCCACTAAACTATTGAAGAACATTAACCTCTTGCGCTGGAATGACGTGCCATAATTGCATTTTCTCAGTTTTAAGTATATTGAAATGTAACCCAGACAAAACAGATAATAAATTTATTACTTCCTAGTAATTTCCATTCAGTGATGTACCGACGAATTCAAAAAGAAGACGAATTGTCGTGTACGGTTTGGTCACTCGTTATGGTCCGTGAACCAGTTACTAACGCAAGAGGTTAAGGAACATTCATGACTGTTTAAATACTTTCGTGATCGTTGCAAGATCTATCTCTTCGTTAAATATCTTGTCATTTAACATGTCTTGCGCTGCAGTGTTAACGAAATTTCAAAATATAAATTTTACACAACCAACGTGGTATATCAAAGTGAAAATTACATCGGAATACCTTTGTCAGGCGATAGGTTTTCCTAATCGGCGATGCTCTTAGATATTCGCACCTAGTGTTAACCTAGTTGAAACTGCGAGATTTTAAATCACTACGTTGTCGCGACATTTGTCGTCCGCTACAGCGGAACGGGAAAACATGGAAATCCTATCGGCGCTCGGCCGTAACTTCTCGACGGTTCGGCGCATTTTCACTGTCGCTGTGTTCGCCACCGAAACAACGAAACGGATCGAAACGGATCGAAACGGATCCGCGACGAAGAAGCGTCGATGTGCATAGAAATTTTTCTCGTCGGGTCCGGCGATAAATCTCGATAATCAACCCCCTTCGTGTTCGTGTCGAGGTGCAAATTAAAATCGCGACTCGCGTGCGAGAAACATCGAGTCGCGTGGTCGGTACGATACGTGCGAAGGATGCGCGTCCTCGAGCAAGGATATACCGCTATGGTCGCCAGGCCACCGCAGTCAGAAACGCTCGCAGTGTCGCTCGCACACGTGCTCGAGCATGTGCACACTCTTGCGCGAGCATAGATACGTTTCGGTAGAATTGACCCGGATATAATCCGACGCGATGGTCCTGCAGCACAGCGGCAGGTCCTTCTCGAATCTGCTTCTCGACCACTCGCCTCCGCTCTTCCGTTTCTACGGCCCTTCCGGTACGATGAGCCAGCCGCCGCGCCGGCCGGTAGTAGCCCATCGGTGTCCACTGTGTAGTAACTGTGTGGACTGCCAGCGGCCGGCAGGCTGTTGTGCGGTAAGTGATACGAACGCGAA
This sequence comes from Melipona beecheii, assembly GCA_032399605.1. Taxonomy (NCBI): domain Eukaryota; kingdom Metazoa; phylum Arthropoda; class Insecta; order Hymenoptera; family Apidae; genus Melipona; species Melipona beecheii. The sequence goes on along the minus strand of JAUCMO010000501.1, from coordinate 2,989,315 downwards.
ACGGGTCAGCCGTTAAGCAGCGAAATCCCAGTCTGTCCGAGCAGTAGTTGATCGCCATCTTGCCCTGTCACGTGGGCCGCCACGTTGCCACAGCGTGGACGTTGTCCAACGGGAAGTCGTGTTTAGCTTAGTCCCTGTCGTACGTACGAGACGCCGTCTTATCGTCTTTTGGCAATTCGGGAGACGTTCCGGCCATAACGACGAAATATCATCGATGATTTAAATACTGTTGCGATTTTGTAAGAAAGAAAAAGAAATTGTACAACAATCTACCAAGATAAAGTAGCGGGAGTATCTAAAGAAAATTATAAAAATGCACTGTCAAAGGAGAGATTCTAGGATTTAAAATGAAATTAAGTAGACAGTTGCATAATTTTCTTCCACAAAGTTAGCACAGTTTGAATTATCGACAATTTTTCGTCGTTATTGGTTCAATCATACTCTTTATTGTATCTCCTCTTTCTTAAGAACGTATCGCACTGTGCATGTATAATGCTATACACAACAAAATATAAAGTTCCGTGTCGATGTTTGTGGATGAAAGACTCGATGAATTTAAAGTTTTATTTATTTGATGAAACGAAAAGGAAACTTTACGATCAAAAATGGCTCTAATAAATTCTTTAATTACTTTGAGAAACTTCGAAACGATCCTAATTCTTTAATTACCTTCGAATGTCAGGGATGTTCGTTTGAAGAACTTCTCGAGCAGCTACTACACGTAAATTACTATTTCAAAAATTTCTCAATTTAATTTCACAATAGCGAACGATTGAACGATTGAAGTTTCCGGCTATAAACGAAATCAATATCGCGTTGATATATCTCACGAGTAAACTGGTGGATATTTGTACAAATTTATATTTACATAGACCCATTATTATTAAACAAATGGGACCCATACTGAAATTCGATTCGTACAACGAATGTCAGGAATGTCGTATTTTATACATTTTTGCGTACACGTACGTTACTCTTGTCATTTCCCAATTTCTCACAAAAATCCGCGCGCGAATCACGCGTATCTCTGTTCGATATCTGTCACTTTGCGACGATCGCCGAGAAAATCTTCGTACAATCGGAAGGAAGTTACGGGGATATAATAACGCGCGAACCACCGGTTGAATCGAGAGGGGAAGAGGGGAGGAGGAGGAGGAGGAGAGACGTTGCCACCGCGACGAGACGTTCTAATAACGCGCGGCCGGGAGAGAAAAATAAAAAAAAAAAAAAACGAACAGTCTAGCCGATGTAACGAGAAAAGGCGAGTTAAAATACAACAAAGCGGGCGGAGAAACTCAAGAATAATTGAAGGGCCGGCGCAAGCTGGGCGCGAAAGCGAACGTTATTAAACCCAGTCAGTCCGCTCGCGCGGCGGAACGTAATTAAAAATCTAATTTCATCGCGGCCACTCCGAACGTCCCGCCAGACGCCCGCCGAAATTATGTCCTCGTAATCGTTTCATACACAAATACCTAAATAATTGTCGTTTCCGCGTGGCGCCAAGCTCGCGCAAATTGCCTCCGCTGCTTTGCCCGGCCGCAGACAGTTCCGGGTCCTGTCGGCAAATTAATCTCGGCTCGATTCAACGCGTCGTAAACGATCGTTTTATCGCGTCCGATCGTGATCAATCGAGCGACCAGTCGATCGTATTAATTTCGACGATTCGGGAGGATCGAATCGTGCCGTTGCTCTCTCTCGGGAGAACGTCTCGATTTTCGTCAACTTGCGCAATCTGTCTACACCAGCTGGTTTCTTCGACCGTTTGCTCTAATGTAGATTGTATTACAAACAATTAAACATAAATGTTTCTTCTCAGGTGCTTTAGAAAATTCTTTGGACTTGAATTGAGCTGGGGCAATTGGACTGTTTCAAGACGAAATTAGCCCTTTATGATTCTCGAATGCAAGAACGACGCGTCCTATTTTTAATTTGTAATTTCTGTCTAGTCAAAAATTTCAGTCAATTCACCAAAGCCTGCAAGCGAAGTAAAAGTCAAATTGACTGCAAGAAACAACGTGCCCGCGTGAAGCGTTTCAAAAAGGGCAAACGAGACATCCATACTTTTACACGTCTGTAAAATCCATGTACCATCTATTGTATCCATTGCATAAATCCACAATTTTATATGTCCGTTGCACATACGTCTCGTCTATTGTATAAATTTAAGTTTAAGAGGCAAATGAGACAATCCAATGTGAGATAATCCTCGTATCACAAATTTTTTCTGTCACTGTACTCGTGACATTTCAAGGTACCCACGTACCTTAGTGCAAGTTTGCTCGCAATTCGCAGTTCAACGCCCGCAACGTTTCACGCGAGTTTGAAGTTTAAGACCAAACGTGAGAATCGAAGAGACAGAGAGAGAGAAAGAGAGAAATGGATGGGTTCACGGAGTGAATATTTTCGTTCTTTCGCTAAATGTTTTGCAAACGGCGGTCGCCAGCGTGGAGAAGCATCGCGCGAAGAATGTAAGGTAGTAACCCCTGGTGCAACCGTGGCGCTGGCAGGTTGGGAGTGGCGCGACGCCGGTTGTGGGGGGATTGGCGGAGGATGCAGCCGCCGGGGTTGCCATATTCAAAACGAGCAATAGCTCGGAGCCAGCTACCGCTTATTTTATGGGTAATGCGTTTCGCCGTCGCGCTTTTATTTTTATTTTGTGATTTGCTACCGCAACGTATTACTCGACTCCGGCGTCGCGCACCGGTACGTACGTACGTGTACGTACACGCGTGTGCGACCAAGCGCGTTTACATCCTCTCTGCGGAGCAATGCGTCCGCGTAACATCCGACCGACCTGCCAACTTTCGCCTCTTTTCGCCACCGCGCGATTTCTTTTTGCCCTCCGTCCGACCGACTAATGATCTCTTCTCTCCGTCTCTCTGCTTTTTCATCCACTCTCTCTCCCTTTCAATGCGTGGACTCGAGAGTCGATCTCTCGGTTTTCGTCGGAATACACAGAAATTTCGCAAATCTCTTCCCTTAGAAACATTTTCAACAGCTCTGATTCATCTCGCGATCAGGTTGTACGGTGTGTTTGGTATTCCTTTTTTATTATCACTGAAAGTGATTTTTGGGCCTCTTCAGGTGCAACGCTGATGCAACGAAAATTAGCGATTGGTTGATTTGGGTCACGTGATTCGTGAGGGGGCGTGGGCTAGACCTCGAGTAGGAGTGGCGTTGTCTGGTACTGAGCGATGAATTTTATGGCAAAAATATCGTCTTCATTTCCTAGTTAAAACAGTCGCTTCTAGGTCTTTTTAATGGTTTTGCGATCAGTCTGTCGAGCATAAGATTCTGCGAGAATGAACCTAAAGTTTCCTCGTCTCTTGATGCTCGATAAGAAGAATTTTTATAAACGAATAAGGAACGTTCCGTTTGCGCACGGACGCGGAGTAGAGAGTGAGTTTGGGAACGTCTTAACCGAGAATACGATATTTTGAATATTTGGGAAATAGTTTCCAAGGAGAAAGCCACGAAGCACGTACTGTGTACGCGACAGTCTTAAGATAAAGTTTTCTTTATGGCGGGGAATTGCTGCATTCTTATTTAACGAGATTTCTTTAATATCTTCAAACATTCTCCCACGGAGTCAAATAAAACTTTGCAGGAAATGTTTTCAGTAACTGAAGAAATAAAGCGAACGTACATTTATCGGCGGTTCACCACGATTCGCAAAGTATCATACTTACTTTCACGAATTTATACGTGAATAGTCGTAAATTAAAAAAAAAAAATGTCTACGATTATAATCTTTTTCTACTATTTGAATTTATTTTTTATACTTTTACGTTTCGATTTACAGAGTTGACGAGCTGTTCCACGTATAAAACGTAATCCTTTCAATCGGCCCAAGAGTACTATAGCGGGAGCTTTAAAACACACTCTTGCAATATCCTCGATTAGTGATATCCATATGCGTGTAACGAACTTGTAAAATCGAAATATGAAATAAATAAAGAGACACGCACAGCACGGTTCGCTATTATCCGTGGATAGTCTTGGAGCCAATTTTCCATGACAAAATGAAACTGATCTATTTGGATCAATTTGTCAAGCTACAATAATTTCGTCGATACATAATCGTTGGTAATTTCAGATTAATCTTAGTAATTAAAAGACTAAACGAGAAATCTAAACCTGCCATAAACGTGCATCCTACTAATATTCTAACAAGTTTCTTCTCTTTGGCTACTTTACAAAATTATTCGCCGCGTCGGATGTATTTCGACATTCCGTCGAAAGTTGATACGACGGTTTGTCGACGGGGACAGCTCCGCAAATATCGAGTGTTATCCGAAAAATAATCGGCTTGGCGCAGCCTGTTTGTCGTCGTCGTGGCGGGCGGATAAGACGGCGATTCCGTCGTCTCGTCTCGGACGGAATCCCGAGCATCGAAATTTAATTTCAACTCGGGAGAAAGTTCCCCCCTCGTGCCAGCGATCGCTTCCGACTACCGGCTTGCGCGCCCGCCCATTGTCCCGGAGCGTCGAAATTACCGGAACGTTTGGCTTTTAAAGAAGTTTCTGTCTCTCGGTGTACACTGCGCCATGTAGCGTGTACTCTCCGCCGTGCCGTGTACGCTATCTGTGTACCGTGTGTATCGTGTACAGTGTACATACGAGACGGAACAAGCGTACGGCATCGTTCCTCCCCCCCTCCCTCTCCCCCCTGAGGCCCTGTTTAAACGGGGTAAATAGGAATGGCAATAATACCCCGTGTCTTGGGAAGTATCGACCCTATCGGGACCTCTCTGGAGACCGATATTATGTGTTACGAAGAAATGAAAAAGGGAACAAGGAGACTCCACTTGTACGCGTTGGAGATCGAGTAAAGAAGAGATAGGGTAAGAGAAGGGAAGGAAGGAGAGAGAAAGGAACGAACCGGGTGGAAAACGACCAGGAACAACAAAAGTACGTATTCCCGTCTCGTGCGTCTCTGGATTCTTCCGATTTCGGCATGTACACGTGCAATATGTATATATATTTGGTCCCGTTTCCTTGTAATTCGTCCTCTCGAAGCGGGTATTCTCTGCAGCCATCTTCCCTCGTGGCTGATTAAAAACAGCCATTCGGTCGGGGACACGACGCGAACGCTCTGTGACAAGAGAGATATTAGGGAAAATGTCGCAGGACGTCCGGTTCCGCGGATCCCCGGTATATCCGATTTCGGAACGCGAGCGGACAATTAACGCGGCACAAAAGGCCGGCGATTCGTTGGCTGACGGAATTACTTGAAATCGATGCCGGCTCTCATTAACGTAATACGCTGGGTTAAAGGTGGAGGGAAGCCAGGGGTAGTCGACGATGACGCGAAAGCCCTCAAGAGATGCGAGTTCGAAAATATCTCGCGACGCTGGAACGAGTTTTGGGATGGCGAAACACGAATGGGATTATGAATTAGAAATCACGTACAGTGTGTACCATGCAATATTCCTAAGTAGCTAGCAACAGTACAAGCGCAATTATCATCAGAGAATGTTGAGAAGAAAATTATCATTTTTGTGTGCTAATCTCGTGTAAAATATTACATTTGTATATTTATGATATACTTAGGATATTAGACACGTGCAGTTGACTGTCGAACGAACTATGACCGCTTAAGCCATCGAGTGAATTTTCATCGTGCTGTCTTATTTTAAAAATCTCAACGTACGTACGAGTGACACCTTCAGTCGATCACTTTTCAAACTCAGAACGAGTCGTACTTCTTTCCTGGATTTACATTTCAGATTGGACGTTCTGTTTTAAATTTTTTATGTATTTAAAAAACAACTGCATCGATCCTTTTTTTTTATCGTATCGTATAACCAATAAATAAACGCGTTTCACATTTTATAATTTTACGACAAGTAGAATTCGAAAACGATGTCCCAAGTTTGAAGAGAATGAGAACGAATTCTCATCGATACGCATAATTTTCTGACTTTTGTGTGCGAAATTAAAGTGTGAAAAATTCCAAGACCGTGCACCCTCGATTATATTTAAGATCACGTGCAAGAAAAACCTAAAAAATCTCGGGGATGCATTGTCTCGCGAGACGCTTTCAAGGAGCCAACACTCCGCGATTTAAACCGAGAGGTCTCAAGTTGCCGCGCGCTTCTGTTCGACCGCCTATCCAAGCAAGCGAACCCGGAAATTGATTGTCCAAGCGAAATATTAATCTCGCGGCTGGCCTCTGTCGCGGTTTCAGCGACAGGGCCAGACGTCTGCTTTGACCGTTCTCTTAATTGGAAGATGAAACAGAGAGAGCACAGGGAAACCGTCCACCGGAGAGAAAATAATTATTCAAGGTCGAAGGGCCACGCGCACTTCCTCACCGCCGGCCATTTGTCAAATCCTGATGAACTCCACGCCACGCGTCACGGAAGCCGCCCATGAATTAAAGCGGCGACGACGACGACGACGACGACGACAACGACGAGGACGATGATGACGATGCTCGGAGAATTTCGCGTCTCGAGCATTGTTCCGAGTTTCGAGTTTGCGGGCTGCCAGTTATCGAACTCCGAGAATGCACTCGAAATCCGGGACGGAGCGCTCACGGCCGTCACGGATCCTTAAAGACAATTCGTCCTTCAATTACTCCGCCGGCAACTTTCGCCGACGTAAAAATAACCGGCGTCCACGCCATGGACTTGTCGCGAGAGTGACAGAGAGAAAGAGAGAAGCACGGGGGTGGTAGTTCCAACCCGAATTTTTCATCGTCGGCGAACATTATTCGAGAACTTTTTCAACCTAAAGACGTCGAAACGAACGAGCAGAAAAAGATGCTTAATTAAGGTTTAATTCAGCGCCCTCCTTCCCCCCTCCCCTCAAGTCAGTCAGACTACTTTTTCTTGGCTCGTGACGTTGCTCCAATTTTTGTTCCCGGCTGACTGCCTGGGTCTAGATGCGTCTACCTAGCCGCGCAATATTTCACCGACGGATTTTCCAAAGGGCAGGGAAGAAAAGAGGAGAAAAAGACGAAGGCAGAGAGGAAGAGAAAGGGATTTTGGCTGGAACTGGTCGCGGAAAGGCGCAAAAAAAAAAAAAGCTGTACGACTTGTACCCCAGTACGATTCGTCTCACTGAAAGGCCCAGAAGCAACTGTTCCGAATAAAATTTTATCGATATGCAAGCATTTGAATCGATAGAAAACAAATTACAGGCAACGCCACTTCTACTCGAGGTCTAGCCCACGCCCCCTCACGAATCACGTGACCCAAATCAACCAATCGCTAATTTTCGTTGCATCAGCGTTGCATCTGAAGAGATTATCTCCGCTAAAATCACTTTCAGCGATTTTTCCGCGGCGTACTAATTTATGCGGCAAACTTTCGCCGGAAGCCGAATGCACGCGGATTTGGATATGGTCTTGGACATTGCGGCTTCTGAGACATATCTGGTCCTTTTGGAAATTCGAGAAAGTGTTGAAGTTCATTCGTAATGTTGCGTGTCAAGAGTTTCGCTGCGTTTTACTTGTATGATACTTGAGATCTGAGGCAGAGCGAAGAAGATAAATTGCAGCGCGATCGTCACGTTGACGAACAAGATTGGCAATTAAACGACTCATTATTCAATTTCACAGCCTCGTTTCTTCTCGGAGGATCTCAACGTTGCAGCGATGAACGTAGCAATACCATTGTGTAACAACACGCGTAATTAATGCTCCCGTGTACGGGTGAGTAACAACTGGCTCGTGGAGCCCATAGATTCGCCGGAGAATTAACAATGACGGATTGAACAATCAGACTGAAAGCAACGAATTAGACGAATCACTCTTATAACGTAGCAATTTGTCGTGCGAGACAAACAATTTGGAGTTGTGTACGATGGGAGGTATCTTCCAGAAGAAGGACCTTTTCGGTTTTCCTATATAAATCAATGTGCAACGTTGCATCTTTTTTCTGCTGTCGTTTGTGTTGCTTGCGATTTTTTGGTTCTTAATTCAGTATCAGTTTCTAGTAATCGCGTTTCTCAGCTAAATATCTTTGAACTGTTCCTTTGGCTGAAAAGTTAAGCAATCGTCGATAAAAAGAATTTAACAATTTGGAGAAGTACGTCTGAAAATGACGGGAGAAATGAAGGAGCGTGTTGGCTCTCCAGTCGCCGAAAACACTTCTTCCATATATAGAATTCACATCTGCAAAGAGATTCATTTGTCTCTTTGGACATTTCTGAAAAATTCGTCCCCCATTTGCGTCAGAGCCTGTTCCTCTAATTTTCGCGAGCTTGAAACGTACATACTCGTTGATACACTTGACTGGTGAAAAAAAATAACATCGGCTCAAGTTGTATTTGGATTCAACGACAAAGAAAATGTAATCCCAATGTATATCGCACGTTTGTTGCGCGTTATTGGATTCGCGTCGGATCAGTAATTGAAAATATTTCCCTCGTCGCGCGATCAAAAAATGCAATTGCGCGATCGTTGAAATCACATTAGCGCCGAAATAAGTACGTAGCCAACACAATGATAGCTTCGAGCATGTGCTCCCAATATCCGGATCGATAAAATTCATCTCGCGAGTTACCGTGAAATATTTACGATCCTCGCGAGTCGAATGGTCATAAGATATCCAGCGGTGTAACGCTATTATCGTGCTTGGTTTAATTCACGTCCGAACAATAATAACAACGTCGGGATGGATAATGCAGATCAAGCCCAACTTAAATCCAACACAAACTCAGCTTGCACCAACTCAAACCGATCACGAATGCTAGAAATAACAACGTAACAATAATACTTTAGGCGTGTAAATTGGAGACTTTGTAAGTTCAGCGAAATTTTCGGACGACGTAACAATTTCACTTTTCGCGACGATCGAGAATCCAATTGTTTAAGAGTGCTTGTATACTCTTTCGACTATTTAAGTTGTTAAAAGTTATTTATTTTGTTATTTAATTTAATTAAACGACAGAATCTTCGTACGTTCCAAGTACTATTATTAATCTGTTAACCGTATGGTTGAAATTAGAAGACAACCAGAGTATAAACAAGCCTGCTGTAAAATTCCATTAAACTATAACGATACATGTGGCAACTGGTTGTTTCGAAAAAATAAATCGCGAAATTCACTGCTCAAATTCGTCGAAATTATTCTTAATAATATCGATCTGTTCTTTCAGGGCGAATTTTCAAACGACCAACGATTTGCAAAGTGTACAATTTTCTCTCAAATAAATTTCAATATTTTCCCCTTCTTTCTCTCGCCGTAGTCCAAAATATCCTCAATTTACGAATATATTTTAGCTTTCATTAAACTTTCAGTACAAAGAGCAAAAGAGCAGTATCCGTTCCCGCGTAACGAGCACACTCCTCAGACATAAATATTCCCTTCGAATAACAAAACGTAGATAGCAGAACGTTCGAATATTAAAGCTACCTCGTATAATGGATACGAGACCTTTATTTCTTGTTCTCATTTATTATCCACGCTCCGGTAACGCGTGCTTCCGCCAACGTTATTTCAAACAGAGAACTCCCGTTTTTAAACAAACAAATCAATCGGCCCTTGCGAAATAAAAAAGGAGAAATTCGAACGAAAAAGAAACGGGCGGAGAGAATGGAAACGCGGAACGACCCGCAAGGTAAACGATCGGAGCTCCGCGCATGTATGCACGCGTACATACGCGCGCGCGATCGAAATCCATCGTTTAAATCGACGAGCATAAACGCGATTGCTCTTTGTTACGGTATCGGGCACGTGCATTCATCCTTTGTAGCTACGATTTGCTTTGAGTGTAGCGGTTATCTTCGACGCGAAATGGCTCGCTAAAGCCAAGTTGCCCCGGCCCGTAATACAGCGGGATTCGCTCGAGATCCGCGAAAATCCGTCAAGATTCGCGAAAGTCCACGCGCGGGTGTCGATCCTCCATGAATTAAAGATCGACGATTCGCGAGACCGTGGAAATACGTACGAGGTTTCCACCTCGGAATGCGGCCGGGGACTACGCTCGTGCGCGAGATATTTTCTCGCGAAAGAAAAAAAGAGTGGAGGAGAGAACGAAATATTTCCTTTGAGGAAATTGTCGTTGAAAATTCATCAATTTCTGTTCACTTTACGATTATTTACTAGAAACGGGATCGTTCTCTTCCTTTCATCTAAGAAAATGCACGAGAGACTGGAGAGAACCGCGCATAAAAATTTGAACGATCGTCGATTCTTTCTTTTTTTTTTTTGTTTTGTTAATTTTCCGCATTTCCACGTTTCCCATTCATCTTCAATAACTTTGAACAATATACCTGTACCATGTGTCGCGAATTATGCGCTAATGAACGAATTAACCAATCAAATAAACAACGTTTATGTTTATATAATTTTTAACGTAAAATTTTCGAGAGCCGAAAATTACTCGCCGCGGTCGTTACCGAATTTAAATTGTACGGCCCGCGAGTATCGCGAAACCAGGGTGGGAAACTCGGCCCCATTATTTCAGCGAGGAAACCGCTGGTTTTCGAACCGTGCCATCAAGACGCTGGCCCGCATCGCTTTTAATTAAGCGGCGAGCGAACCAGGCCGGCCGGGTTGAACCGTCACTCGGCGGCGACCGATTGTTATTATCGTCGCTAACGAGTAATTTGTTTACTCGGGACGATATAATTTAGAACCCGTTCGGCGGGATCGGATAATCCGGGACGGTTTCGAGGGGGGGCGGGGGAGACGGAGGACGGGGGAGGCTAGCTAGCGCAGTGACGTGACAGACCGCAATCGCTTTACATATTCATGATGTAGCTTCGTGGACGTGCACCGCGAAATCATAGAATTTCGCCGCCGCTGCCGCGTTGCTCTGCTCGTCCATTCGCCGGATTGTTCTAGAAACGTTCGAGGCCTACGTCCGAGTGCTGTCGTGAGAGAGCGCTTCTTTTTCCGTTTCGGGCTTGCGATGTTCCAGATGACGGAAAGATAGTCTGTCCTCGACTAGCGGATGCTTCTATAATACTTGACTTGTGGCGAAAGAAGCTCACCCAATTGACGAACATTCTCGATCTTCCTTCACGGTTGTTCAAAGGATGACAAGTTTTGTCGAAATTCACATTAATTTAGAGAAAGGTGTAATTTGTTTCAATTATTATCATTCTGTGAAAGAAACGAGTCGAAAATTTGTCAAGCACACTGAGTTTAGTTAACTCTGAACCTGATGGAAAAGAACAAGCGAGAGTCTAGAGTAAAAATTGTTTTGCTTACGAGATGAAACTTTAAATGAACAAAATTTTACTCTGCAGCAGTCTACTACGTTAGTATACGTAGACTGATCTAATTAATTGTTCTTTTCTCGTCACGATAAATCTTCAAACTCGATTCTCTCGACAGCCGAGCGTGTTAAAGAAGAATTTTATTCTTTATTTTCGACACCCTGTGACAAATATGAAATACGAAAGACCGATCGCTCCAGCGTCGGATAAATCGAGAAAACAACGAAAGTAAAATTTAAAACATCGTCGTACCCGTTCGTTTTCTTTCACATTTCACGGATCACACTTGCCGTATTAATAATTTCGGGTTCAACGAAAGCTAACAAGGATGAGAGAACCGTCATAGGGAAGAAGCACGAACGAATCGCAGGGAGAACTGATCGCGCGTCTGGATCCGAGCCACCGTGATATCGATTCGGTTCTTAAAGCGTAAAACGGGTCGTCGACTTTCATCCTTTTCCGTTCGACGCTCAGGAATTAGGGTCGGCGAATCCTTTTCCGAGCGAGGGACTCGAGAAGGGCCTGAAAGCCGTCAGAGGACTCCGGGGGCTCTTTTTTACGATAAATTTCACCGAGTGCCGGGCTCGGGTCAATCGTCTCGTCGACCTTCTTATATCTTCCTACATCCTCGGCTAGGCTAACCTGGTACTTAGCCGAGCGTCCATTCGTCTCTACGGCTAACAGGCGTTCCCAAGATGCATCAGTCCGGGCGATGCGAACGTTGCTCACGTCGCACGAAGAACCAACACTCGCCACGCTCCTCCTCGCGTTTCAAATTTACAAAGCATTTCAGCAAAGGCTATCGCATTCCTTTTGGTTAGTTTGGGTTTGGTTAGCTTCAATTTTTATACAAATCGATGTTTCGCACGAGATACCAACGTTACTTGTCGCACATATTATAACGACCACTCACAGGAGATATCATCTCGATCGAGCGTGACACAAACTCCGAGAACTTCACGGTTCAAATTTACTAAAATTTAATAAAGCCAAGTCGTTCGGTTTCGTTTACCGAACAGATCGTCCAGTGCATATCTAGCGATAGACTTCTCTTTACTTTTCATCGTTCAGGATCGTCGAACCTCAAGATCCGCTGTTACGCTCCTTTCACTCCTGCTAACAAAATGTAAATATCTTCTTACGCGGAAGAAAATCAAAAAGGAGAAGGAAACAAATTTTCCACCGCGATACTCTCCTTCCGCGACGAGAAGAACACCCGTCCCGCTCGCCGGCTGACTGAGATTTCGGTCGATCGGGGCTCCTCGATTGCACGGCACCCCGAGACCGGGGCAAATTTCGTTTTCTTAAGCCGTTCGATTAAACAAGCGAGGACGCGTTACGTCGGCAGCAGCTCGGCAAGTTTCCCGAGAAAGCTTGGCGTAAGTGCTTTCGGGGACGGAGTAAAACGGTGGGAAATTCAAAGGATACGACGAGGCGAAATCGGGCGGATTGGTGGAGAAGGGGCCTCGGGGATAGCGAATAGGTCTATCGGTTGATCGAGCCGGGGAGCTCGTCGTTGGCAGTCGAAGTTGGAGCGAATCGAAATGGTGGCCTCGAGGTGGCTGAGCATGCGGCGAATGGGGGGAGGTGGTCGTGGAAAAAAGGAAAGGAAAAGATGAAGACGGCGAGCGTGGATGGAATGGACAGAGGGACGAGCCGTTCAGGTGATGGGGAGAGAAAGGAAGAGAGAGGGAGGGGGGAACAGAGAAAGAGAGAGAGAGAGAGAGAGAGAGAGAGAGAGAAGAAAAGAGAGAAATGCAACAAAGGAGCGAGCACCGCCACTCCTCTTTCAAAGTATTTCTATGACGTTGCCGCGTTTCGTGGTTCATTAGTGAAAAAGGGTTTCCCTTTTGTTGGTCGCGATACCATTGCGAAATGCTCCCCGGCACGATTCTCTATCGCCGTCTGCAGCGCAGCCTTCTCGGCCATTAGTCGTTTATTCGAAGCAACTACTTTGTCAGGTGCTCCCGAAAATTTCGACGACGGTGGGCACGGCCCAGGCCGCGAGTGTGCCTCGCGACGATCAATTTCTTATCACGTTTCTTCTCGACGTAGTTTCAGTAGAAATTCAAAAACTTCCAGCGGTTAGTTCCGTCGAGAGCTAGCAAGTGACGACACCAGAAATCGAACGTTCCTCGTCGTTCGCGGATATTTATCGTGAAACAAGAGATCGATGGGTTGGAGCACCGTGAACGTGGGTAATTCGGTAATTCGGTGCTTCGGTCGAACGGCATAAATGGATGAAAAATAAATCTGGTTAAAGAAAAAAGAAATCGCTCGTAAACAAGCGCTGATAATTCCTCTCCCTTTATACTCGATAGACGGGTTCCTTCTTTTTTCTTTCTTTTTTTCCTCCCCCTCCCATGAAAAGAACCAGGTGGTACCAACGAAGCGCGCGTATAAACGCGATTTTCGAGAGGGATCGTTCGAGCTGAACGTGATATGAAAGAGCGATAGCAGCGAGTGGGGGTGGGGGGGGCAGGAGACAGGGAACGGGAGACGCAAATGGATGGTTCCCGCGTTTCCGTAGGCGGAGCCCCGGGGCAGGTCAAGCGTCGATCCGGCGCTGGATTTAGAATAGAGTTGCGAGTCCGAGTCCGAGTCCGAGTCCGAGTCCGAGTCGAAATTCCCGAGGATTCGAGGGGGATATCGCGATAGCCCCGGTTTTTTGCAATTAGCAAAATGGCAGGGAACAACGAGAGGCAGCGCGCGAATGAATGCGCCCCGCACCGAATGTGTGCCATTGTACCGAATGGCGCAGCGGCGCGCGTCGAGCGCGTCTATATCCCGCGATAATTTCTCGAGTGCACACACGCCGCGTTTCGGCCCGGGCGCACCGTCGCTTCGGCTTTTCTATCGGCCAATCCTGGAAACACCGTGCATCGAGCACCTGGCCTGTTATCGGCTGCAAGTGGCCAGGCCTTCCCGGACTTTCTCGAATAAGCGCGCCAAGCTGGCCAACGGGCTCGAAAATCCAAAACGAGCAGAAAGTCCGACACGCCCGCCTGTCCGTCTGTCGATCTTTCTGTGAAAATCTCGCGATCATCGGCGAGAGGATCTATTTAACGCAGTTTCGTGAATAAATATCGAGAGGGGCGAGCCAGAATTATTCCACAGCGAGCTCGAACGTGAAATAAAATCTTCCACGCGAGGAGAGAGGACCTGGCCGACCGACGTTGATCGCAGGATTTACCAGACGTGGTTCGACGAGTCCATTTTGCAACGACCTATTCCGTTAGGCGAACGTGGAAAGGCAAAGACAATCGCGATAGCTTGAAAGGTCTCTCGCTCTTCGGTTTCTGATTATCTCGCTTCACCTTAGACCTTCTACAACTTCTGTTCCGTGACTTGAAGATACCCGCATGTATCCGCACTTTGAACGTTTTGAATGGTTCGTTTGTAAGGAAATAGTTTCGAGGTTTCTTTCTCCTTTAAGTAAATTTTGACAGGCAGACGATTAAATGTTTCAGATTTTCATTTTAGAGTATATTTTCGAAGGCATCTTCTAGATAATTGTTCGAAATAATTTTACAGCAATTCTGAAAAAGCAATGGATTTCAGGCAATTCCGACAAAAAAAAAGAAAGAACTGAAATAACACACCACCAAGAGACTTCCGATTAAACACAATTTATACTTTGAAGTATTTTGAAGAATGTTCGTCTGGAATACACGAATACACAGCAAGAGAGTTAATTATAACAAGTTACACTCCGAGTGAAGAATTTAATACTTATTTCCTCGAGACTTGTTCAATTTGTTGAAATTGAAACAAGCGCCTTTTTTCGTCTCGATCTTAACAACGTTCTTTCATTCTCTCATTCTTCACTTGCATTCCTTTGTAGCTAAAAAGCATCTCAAGTTTAAATGAAGCATGAAAAAAAAAAAAGTTCTTGTTCGAACAAAGTTCCATGTTAAACATTCTCTTAAAATATTACCAACTTAAACTTGCTCAAACTTAAATACGTATCTATTCGAAAGGACAGTTACTTCGAAACTTTGCTCGCGACGTGCATAATCCGAGGCTGCAAGAGTTAATTAGAACACGGATTACGTAACCTACTTACGCACTTTTCAGAGCAACTTTTTCGCAGCCGCAGTTAACCAACACCGAAACACCGGATTCAGCGTTTATCTCCCAATAAGATCCCCTCCGCGCGGGTAACTGGAAAGGGTTAATCGAGAATTTCGTAAATCGATCGGAGAATTACGAGAATCCGTTTGTCGACGTGAACCGAGATTCGAGCCGGCGAGAGCAAAACTGTGTAAACGACAATCGCATCGAATCTGGTCGAACGCGCGATATTTCGTAATCGCGAAGCGGAATGAAATTTCAACCTCGGCGTCGTGTCTGAGCTAACTTTTCCCCTTCGCGCGATCTTATCGTTTTCATATTTTCGCGGGGAATGCCGCGAATTTCCGGCGCGCGGTCGCTACCTCGCGAAGAGGGAGGGAGGGAGGCGGGAAATCGGCTTTTCGCCGAATAATGACGGAGAAATTGAATTCATCTGGGTTATTCGATCTAGAATTTCGCGTGTTTGCAACAACGAGGCGGCCGGTAGTCGGAGGGTAGCCTATTCCCTTGCGACAACACAGCGGCAATTTACGTCGGTTTCGGGAGGGTGGAAATTGGCAATTACTAATGCGTGACCAATCCCACGGACAACTCTTGCCAACAACCCTCGCGCGCGCCCACCGAGCCGCAACAATCTGGGCTGCGCGCCGAGAGTTTCGCAATCCGATCGCCCCGATGGAACCACCCTACCCCCTCGCCCCTGGTTCGTCGACGCGATAAAAATGAAACGGTAAGCAACTTTCTGACGGAAGTAAACGAGTTTTCTCTCTGCGAGGGCGGAGAGAGAGAGAGTGTGTGAGAGAGACGAAAGAACGACGAAGGTGACAAAGGAACGGAGAGGCAGAAAAAGGCAGAAAAAGTACTCTGATTTTCATCCCTTTTTAACGTTTCAACTCCTGTTTTTTAAATAATCTTTCAAACGCGACAATGATAAATAAATACTTGCAATACTTGAGTGATGCTACAAAATGCAAACAATATGCCATAAATATTGGCAATAAAACAGTTACGAAAAATATTGAACAGTGTGAATTCTTACATCATCTCTGAAGAGTCTATAATTTTCGTAGGCGAAAATAGTGGACGATGGATTGGTGTAGTAAGATGGAAAGATATTATTAGGAAGAAACAATTTTCAACTGCACGACTTGTACCTTAATACAACTAGGAAATGAAGACGACTTTTTTGCCATAAAATTTTATTGATATGCAGACATTTGAATCGATACAAAACAAATTACAGGCGCGATCGCTCAGTACCAGACAACGTCACTCCTACTCGATGTCTATCCCACGCCCCCTCACGAATCACGTGACCCAAATCAACCAATCGCTAATTTTCGTTGCACCTGAAGAGACCCGATTTTCTGGGTTACCCCCGCTAAAATCACTTTCAGTCGTAATATCATGTTGTAAATTAATGACGAAATTTTAAATTTTTCTGTACAGTGCTGGTTCTGTAATTAATATTTGTGTATCCAAATCTACTGCTTGGTGTTTTAGGTAGGGAAGAATGTAAATTACAACCATTTTTCTAATATTAGAAGGAAATTGATCGTCAAATAATACACGAGTGAAGAAAAATATACACGTATACACGTGTACAGAACATATGTGTAGAGAATTAGTAACAATCTTCTCTTCTGGATATATGTCAATTGTTAAATAATTTCTTGAAATTTTCTTTTATTTGCTATTATAATCATAGTGTTAGTTTATTATCTCTGTGTATCTTTTAACCGGGACTAACGATAAGTTTAGTTACCTTCTCACGAATTTATAGTTTTCATTAGAAGATGATTAATGTTATTTTTGGAAAAGAACGTGTGATGTATGTACTGCAACAACGTATCTTCTAACAAGATAATGAACAAAAAAAAAGATGGAAGCGAAACTGTACGAAAGAAAATTACTCGATCCGAAAAAGTAGGTGAAGAGGAAAATAGAAGAGCAACAAATAACTTCTGGAAATTCAGCAACACCTTCACTGTTAAAAAAGGGAGCGGAATTTTTTTACTTTAATTATCTCCACATATTCACGGGTATCTCTAAACGTTCTACAAAAGTTAACTCCGTGAATTAAAGCGTGCAAAAAAACTGACAGTCGTAAATGTTACTTTGAAAACAGTTTCTGCGGGATTTATAATTATTTCTTCCCCTCGTGACAAAACGTTGATTAAAATAAGATTTCTTTGACACGGATACTAATTGCATACAACTGATCGCAAAAGTGCTCGTACACTTCTAAGAATTTTTATGAATTTCAACATTTCTGACAATTTTCATGAACACATTACGCATGTACCGGGTAAGTTTTAGTAGATTGTATTAAAAAAAAACAGGCATACTGAAAACAATTAAACTGTCAAAATATTTCGAAAAACTTTAATACAGAACAACGGATATATAAAAAAAGAAAATATTTATCGCCACTAAGAGAAACATTAAAACAAGTCTAAACCAAATCTTTTCGCGTTTTGCAACAATAATGAGATGTTTGAAAGAAAACATTTTTTTAGACATCCTAATAAACCCGCGTATTCCTGTCGTTTTACTCGATCGTTAAAAGGTTAATTTGCCTTTGCTCGCCCCCGTGCTCGTCAATCTGTCAAATAAAAGTACAGTCGCAGAATCTTTATCGATTCGATACGTAGCGTCGAGCAACTTTTATCACAGTCTATCGATCGAACTGACGCGTTCGCCAGTTGCTGATAAAAAGAAGACGAACTCGACTCGACGACGCGCAATTTCCCCTCTTTTTTCTACCTCGTTTCTGCACCTCGAGGCCCAGGTTACGATTTTCCCTTTGCGCAAGACGCGGCGCGGTCTTTGTACGTATTTGCGTAATCTCGTTGTTTTACGAAGAATTTTTTTACCTCGCGAGGAAGCAACCGCGGCGATACATTCTCCGTTTGCACGGACCGTTGCGTTACCGTCTACCGTTAAGGCGTTAGGCCAAGGAGTTTGGCTGCCGCGGGTACGTTAAAATTGATAACAACCGTCTGCAGTTTCATCCCGACTTTTAAAGCCCCGCGGCGAAGCCACGGTTTTATGGCAACCGCGCTAATTAATAATAATTTTCGAGCGTAAGGCCACGTTAAGAGCGCTGTATTTATGTCTCCCTTGGTACCGCGCAACTTTTTTTCTGAGCCACTTTTTTCGTGCCGTTCGTATATTTTCCCGGGTATTCGACCATTTAAGTTTAAATGGCAACACTTAAATATTTCATTCCAATGTTGCTCGTCTTTTATGAACGTATCATAAAACATACATAGGTATCACCGTGTCGATACCTATTTTTTATAAATTTATTGCCAGTGGAATTATATTTGAAGTTATCCTTTTGCAGTTTTCTTTGAAATTGTTTTCTTCTTAAACTGACTACTTTTGTGCGATATAAAAAATATATATCGCATCGTTTCGAAAGAAATTGATGATCTTAAAATTTTATTTCACGAAGCCAAAGTCCAATCTCAAGGACTTTATTTCCCCATATCTATGACTGACAAAGATATTTAATCACACTGCGATTTGATCGATTTAGGTAAAGTCAGTAAAACTGCTGTATTAAACGGTTTCAACAAACGCAATCAACAGCACGAAAAATCTCTCGAATCTATTTCATTCGTGGAATTTAAAAATTCCCAGAATTTTATTAGCGCTCGGGATCGGCAAAGCCACTTTAGTTGCTCTGTACTCTACACAGACCATCGTGTTTTCTACACAGCGCGTAAATAAATTTGAAAAATACCATTCCCCCAAAGGCACATAATGAAAAAATAATGGAATCAAAGAAAGAATTGCGTTCCTATCGTCTCGAGGGACGCTGTTTGCGATCCCCCTTTTACAAAATAATTTGCAAACTAGAATTGCGGCGAATTTCGGCGTTACATTTTTATTATACATATCGACGTGTCCTCCTCGCGTCACGCGCGTTCCGTGCAACTTGTCGCATCGAGATCCTCCATAAACGTACAAAAACCCGTTAGCCGGGCGTGTAGGTTGCAACGGGCGCGTATCTGAAACGTCCTCGCGGCCGATGTTCGCGTTTCCGTGAATCGAAGTGGCGCGAGGCCTTGGGGACTGAAAGTCGAGCTATTTCAACGACGCGAGACGTACGGTACGGTACGTACTTGCATGGAAAATCAGAGCGAACGCCGCGATCTCTCGAACGCGACGAAGCTGAAGCTCGCGAGGGCACGCGCGTCAGAGCGCGACGTTAAAGCCGGCTTTACTTAGAACCGGGCTTCCTACGTCTACGATGCATATTTATGAATCGTAGTCATCGTCCTCTTCGTCGTCGTCGACGTCGTTGTCGCCGTCGTTCGTTGTTGTCGTCGTTATCGCCGCCGCCTCGATGTTAAAACAGCCCAGCCTCGAACGCGATAGCATCGATTAAACGTCATTTAACATTGCCCCTCCCCCCTCCTCTCTCTCTTTCTCACACACACACACACACACACACACGCGCGCACAAGTGGCGAGAAATATTCCTGTTCGAGGCGGCGACCAGCCAAGTTTCGAATCTTCTCGGGGTCTCGCTCTCGTCACCGTGTGCGCGACTAAATCTTCGCCCGAGAGCTGGCAGATTCGCGGTAACGCAATTAAGACGGGCAAACGGGAGCTAACTTTTCGCGAAACCTTGTTATTGCTCTCGTGTAAATCTAGTTCACGGCGCTGCCGCTGCCGCTGCCACCGCCGCGTCGAGAAAAAGATTGCGTCTCCCGGCGCCGTGTATGCCCGGGCTTTTTCTTGCGCGACGACGCGTTGCCGCGCCCCCGTGGCGTTAACCACGTTCCGCAATTATCGCCCATTGTTGCGTTTCATTCCCGCGGCTTGAAAGCTAAAATGAAGTCGACGACGACGGCGAAACATTTTTTTAATTTTCAATTTGGCCGCGTGTTACGTGCGTCGCGTCGAGCAACTCGCTCGGAAGGGAGACACGAAGCATCGTCCAATTGCACGGAAACTAGAGAGAGGGAGAGAGAGAGAGAGGGAGAGTCGTTGGAACGACAGTCGCTGGCTGCACGACCGGAGCGAGGTGAATTTCGCGAAGCGACGATACGCCGAGGGTGGCTAAGTAACCAGCGTGTACGCGAAACCGAATTGAATTAGGAACTTTCCGCGAGCACATGCTCGAATTTGCATAAACGCCGCGAACTCACCTCCGCTACAAGCTCGAATCCGCTCTCGCGCGGCCTCGTCCGTGCGTGTTGTGTCGTCGCGCTCCCGTGTGTAGACGTGCGCGCCGGTTAAATCCACCGAAATGGCCTGCTCGCACACACCGCTCGAAAAAGCAAGAGCAAGAGAGCAAGAGAGAGAGAGGAGGGGGGGGGAGCGAGGGGCTTGCGTAGCCAGCTCGCTATCGCTTTCCGCGCTTCGTATTCTCGTACGCCGGTACGCGGCCTGCGTTCGCCGACGAACGGAAAATTAATTAGACGCTTTTTGCCGACCTCGCGCCGAGGAAATTAGCGGCTCCGAATCCTTTAGCGTTTCCGGCTAACGATGATACCCGCCCGCGGCGAAATGCACGCCCGTAGAAAAGTGCGTCTCGCGTTTCTTCGAACGCGGTCGAAAGAAGTTGTCTCCCAATAAATTCCAATAAAGTCGGATTTCGTTGTTATGATTATGCAACTAGTTGATTACACTTTCAGGCCAATGCCTCTTGCAGAAACGAATTATGATATTTTGTACATTATCGCTAAAAGTGATTTTAGCGGGGGCAACCCAGAAAATTGGGCCTCTTCAGGTGCAACGCTGATGCAACGAAAATTAGCGATTGGTTGATTTGGGTCACGTGAAGTGGCCTTGTCTGGTAATTTGTTTTGTATCGATTCAAATGTTTGCATATCGATAAAATTTTATGGCAAAAAAGTCGTCAGAACAGTTGTGCAATGTTTTCAAATTACATTGATGTAGAGTTTTTCACACATTCTTATTCGTGATTGAATTTAGCAAGTATTATTTTCGTATATTATATGTTTTTTCATTTTATTTACAACCCGTAAGTAACATTGAATCAATCAGTTACTTGCTTACTGGTCTCGTACTGGCTGATTAAAAAGTATGTGTGACGATATAGATGACGAACAAATTGATAAATCTATAGTAAACGTTGGTATTGCCGATGTGGCTGAGTGGTCTGATTCTTTTGTACTGTTTCTCTCGCGTTAGCGTATATTTTTCGCAATATAAAAACTAAATAAATGTCGACTTTATTCCATAGTTTTAACTTTATATGTAATTGGATTCGATCGTAACGAGCAGAAACACTCACCGTTAACGTAACGAAAGTGTCGGTATATTGATAAATTCTTATATTCGTAAAATGCAAATTTTATTTAAACGTCGGCTGTAAAATATGGCTCGACTACTATCACTGGACTGACTGTCTTCTGTAAGTGTTTTCTTCTTCAAGCTGGCAGGGAGTGTAATAAAAATACAGGTCAAAAAGACCTCTCGCAACTCGTGCACCGTGAGTGCGTCTCTGTACGCGAATATTATCGTTGAGTTTCAACACTGGGTTACACGAATTTCTCCGTCAGTTTGCTTGAAAATGTAAATATTATATAAAAGTAATATTATTACGCTACTGTAAAACAAGTTCACAGATGTTCGCACATCTATTAACCAAGCCAATTTCATTCGAATTTGAACTATGAATTACAACATCAGAAATGATATTATTGAGTCACTGTATACAACTGCATACGTTTGGTCGTTTCTCACTACGTATTTAAACAACATCTGATTCATCGTTGTAACATAAATCGTTAAAGATTTTTAACGATAGACTCGTCTAAATTCAAGCTATAAATTCAGACTTATATAGCGCGCAATATCAGAAATAATATTATCAAGTTACTATTATTTAGTTAATATCAGAAATTATATTATTCTGCGCTTCTGCCAATTTTTCACTCTGACGACGTATTATAGCCGAGTACACGACATCAAGATACAAGAATAATACAATTAAACCATTGCGAAAAGCTACCGTCCCATTTCAATTTTTCACTACTGGCTGTCGCCTGGTAATTACTAAATTACGATTCCCATTATTCGCGTCGTTTCCTCGGCGTCGAGCGACTATGGTTTCGTTCGCGCGCACGGCGAGGGTTTCGGTACAATTTCGAACTTTTCCGCGTCACCTTCCGTACTTTCCATCTTCTTCGTTGGCCTTTGATCTTGGCTGCCACGAGTTCGACGCTCGGGATAAGGGACCCTCTCTGTGTTTCCTCCCCCCCTCTTTCTTTTTTCCTTTTTTCGCTTTCGTCTGTCGCGGAATTAAGAAAAGAAAAAAAAAAAAATGCTCCCAGGACGAGACACGACTTGGCCGAACTTTTCGCGCGCGAAAGTCGCTCGATTTCGGTCGACGTCTCGCGATCGTAACGAATTTCAGCCGGTACTCGAGCGATACCGAAAATACGTGGCTGCCTTGTTAGAAGGGACAAGTGCTGGAAAACCGGTGTGCCGTGGCCTCGTTTAAATCGTTCATTCGTTTCCCCGGGCACAGGGATTTCTGAATTCCCAAGACACGACGAACGTTGCATCCGCTTCCCTCTCGTTGACGTCTTGCTCGTTAAATAAACGTCCGCGTGCCGCGGCTTTCGAATTTTCGTCTCCCATTAAGTTCGAAGGGGAGGGGAAAAAAGAAAAAGAAATGGTAGGGAGTAGCGAAGAGGCGTATGCCCCTTTGGGACACAATCCCAACGTTGCCACGTAAGTTAGATTCGTAAAGCTTCGTTTCCAGTCTTCGAGACCAGATTGCTTCATGTTGCGTGAACGAGAGCTTTAGCGTGAGAACTTTACAAACCATCTACGATGATCAATCGATTCGATACCGGAATACTCACTCGCGATGAGAAGTACCGATAAGTGTTGAAATTTTAAATACTCGGTATCGGCTGCTGATGCGTTTTCGAAACTAATATTTAACAAATATTTCGATATCCGTTCGATGCCTTTAAAATGGAACTCTTAGAATTACGTTCATTTGAAATTGAATTGGAATTCTTAGAATTATAGTGCAAATAAACTGTAATAAAAGAATATAATTTTTGGAACTATAGATGCTCGTTGAAATGTATTAGGGAACGCAGTGATGCGAAGGATATCGATATTTTCGTTACTTGCATCTTAACTCTCGTCGGTAGTCAAAAATAAACATCTAATAATAGAAAGATAAATAGTTAAAAACTGACACGTGTACAAGGAACAAACGAGGATTAACACTAAGTAGCATTGTAATTTGTATTAGCCTGATCACTGATCAATATCCACAATGCCACAGCTTTCTTTTTCCTTTCGATTTAACGGAAGCAAGCGCAACACGCGCGAAATGAAAATTACACAGAACGAAAAGCGAGCGTGATAAAAATTTAGCAACTGTGGGGAAGCAGCACGCTTCGGTTGAATACGAGGATTTATTAATAAATACGCAGCTGATGCAAGCGAGCTACTGCTGATTTCTCAGACAATTTTTTCAAGCCCCGGAATAAATTAAATAAGCACAGGTCCGTAACGAACTGCCCTCAACAGCGAACAATTTCGCGAGCATCCAGCTCGTGAGTACGATTCTTCTGCTGTTCGCCAACAGTATGTAGAACCAACAATTACAATTTGTTGGTACGTAATAGTGCATTTGGATGAAACGAACAAATACTCGTTTACCCTTCCATTTCGGCTAAATTGTGTTTATTATATTACATTACGCTTGTTAAGTGTAATAAACGATACGAACACGAATCGTACTGGGCATGAGTTTAATTAAAATGGAGAATGAACGAACGTTCGTTCGTATGGTCTGACGTTTCAAGGACGACGCCTGACGTTGATGTCGATCATTTTTCGATAACTTTATATTATATTATAGATTTAACTCTCTTATATCCTTCAACCCTTTTCGAGCGAAAAAGTTACAATTGAACGAAGAGCAGCGAACCAAGTAAGCTGACGTAGTTGGGTAAAATTTGAGGAACATGTTAGGAAACAAGGGGAGAATAAATTAATATATGACGATACATTGATGACATTTTACGACAATAATAAAATACCGATTTCGTTCGTATCATAATTACGAAATCTAAAACTGTTGAACTTCCAGTAAAGATCTTTCTCTCAACGCAAGAGTCAACACACAGTGTATAATTGATACTGAACAATTAGACGCACGTAAAAGAAAAAACTTGCACGACTTGTACCCCAGTACGATTCGTCTCACTGAAAGGCCCAGAAGCAACTGTTCTGCCATAAAATTTTATTGATATACAAACATTTGAATCGATACAAATTACAGGCGCGATCGCTCAGTACCAGACAACGCCACTCCTACTCGAGGTCTACGCCACGCCCTCTCACGAATCACGTGACCGAAATCAACCAGTCGCTAATTTTCGTTGCATTAGCGTTGCACCTGAACAAGAGGCCCGATTTTCTGGGTTACCCCCGCTAAAATTACTTTCATTGATAAAAAAAAAGATCGAAGACATTGTTGCAGTCACATCTTCGCGCGCGTCTTTTGGTCCGTTTCGGTCGCGAAATCTTGACGGAGAGTCGATCACGATCGACGAACAAGCTCGTCTATCATGCTGTCCGCTTTTTCACTGGACCCGTGCTACGTTTCCACTTTTCTCTCTCTCTCCGCTTTTCTGCAGGTACGAAACCTCTCCGAGAGAGAAAGAGAGAGAGAGAAAGTCTGACGGAACAGCGTCTATATAACACTTTTATATTGGAATCCATACGAGCCTCATAAATCTATCGAGGCACGGGGCCGCGTTTCAGCGGTCCGACGTACGAGCGAATGGAGGTAAATCTGGCGTCGCGAGGGAGTTCTCGCGCTAGAGATCGGCGCACCGTGAAAATCGTCGAGAAATCACTCGCTGCTGTCTCGCTCTCCCGCGCTCTACTTTTGTCCTGTTCGTCGTGCCACCCTATTTTGATATTGTTTCAAATATCAGGCGAGTTTCCCGCCGATCCTCGAGAAATCGTTCGGTCGTGAAACGTGCTCTGCCCAGCGCGCGTTCACTCGTCGTCGTTGCCGTAATTTATAACGCGCTTCAGACGCTTTCAATGAACAAGACGAGCCGTTTTCAACGAAACTAACCCGCGCTCGTTTGAAAAAAGAAATCTGGCGCGATCGGTCTTTACAGCTGGTTCGATCTATCGCGGAGGATATCGTCAAGCTTTGGCTCTCTTGAGGGAAAGAATCGATAGTAATAAATCGAGAGTGTCACAAATGTCTCCATTTTTTTTTTCGAGGATGTTACTTTTTTAACTGTTTTTTAGCATTTTCTTTATGAAGAATAGCAGTTCAAATTGTAATTGAAGAACAATCGTTCTTCTGTTTCGTGGAAACAACTAACTGTTTTCCGCGAAAT
Organism: Melipona beecheii; assembly: GCA_032399605.1. Classification (NCBI taxonomy): domain Eukaryota; kingdom Metazoa; phylum Arthropoda; class Insecta; order Hymenoptera; family Apidae; genus Melipona; species Melipona beecheii. The sequence continues at coordinate 2,963,687 of JAUCMO010000501.1, read as the reverse complement.
TTTAAAACTTTGAATTGTTTTTAGAAAACAAGATGCTTCTCTCAGGCTATTGTCATAATTTCCCGATAATGAAATTTTATCATTTTCTTTTTATCTAAAACTGAAACTCTCGTAACAAGTCCGTCTTCATTTTTTGCACCACACTAATCAGATACGTCGTCTTTGCTCAATTTTAGTACGGACTATAATTACATTCACATACGCGAATTTACGTTGCTCCTAATTTATTTTTCGCGATGTGTACGACAGCAAGTTTACAGAACGAAACGTTCTAATTAATCGCGCGATAATTTTGCTAGCACGAAACAGTATCACGTAAAAATTCTACCGTGAAGTACAAAACGGGCACGGAAAGTTCCAAATTCATAGCTTCACTGAAAATATGAAAATTACTAAGAAATGGTTCTGCGAATGCGAATGCGACTGGAAAAGTCAGCCAGTTTTAGCCACTACGGATTAAATTTTGACGCTTTGTCGTGTTTTCTCGCTCCAGAATTATACCGCTATTAAAGAACATTTGGAAGCCTAATAACCACAGCACGACGTACAATTTTCAGTAGACGGACTGGGGGCAATTGCTGAATGCATCAAAGCTCATTTGCACCATCGACGAACCGAGCAGAACGGAAGCGCCATCGAGGCACGTATTAATGGCGTTTTATCACACTTTTCGCTAATACGTGTAACTCTGATCACAACGAATATCGAACGTAACGAAATAAATCAAGCTCGTTCAACACGTTCGTTTCATTGAGTTTAACTGCGTCAGAGGAAGAGGCGAGAAACGAGATCAAATGTCCATCCGATTTGGACCGGTGGTAAAATATAACACAAGAATTTCTTTTGCGTCGTCAATCACTGGATCACGATACAAAATTGTCTGTTTAATTTTCGCTTTTCCGATCGCACGAGTTCTTTGAAATGCCAAGCGCGATCGCGGAGTTAATTTCTTGAATTGACGGTGCAGTCGAGTCGGAGCTCGCTTACACAGGGCGGACCAAAGATCACTTCCTTATAATAAAATTAATCTTTTTTGATATTTTGACGTTGTATAAAAAGTGAAAAAAAGTAGGTGGGAAGAAACTTTTGACCAACCCTGTATCAACGAATAATTGGAAGTAACGACTGTCAATACATGCTTCGACGATAGGTCCGTCGACAAATATACAATAAATGGAGCTTCAATTGGAAATCATGGTCCCGCGAGTCGGATAGAATTAATTTCCGAGGGGAAAGGAGCCGGAAACGGCGGAAATCTCGGAAGCGTTCAACGGCGCGAAAATCGAAGGGGACTGCCTTTCAGAGCTTCCCAGAGTCGACGATTACACGCACTCGTACAACAGGGTGCCCGACGAATTCTCTGCTGCCCGGCCGTCCGCTAACCGAAAAGAGAGAGAGAGAGAGAGAGAGAGAGAGAGAGGAGGAAAAAAGGATAAAGGAAAAAGTGGAAAGAGTCGAAGCGAAGCGCAATCTTGCCGCCTCGCGGCTCGGATACTTTCCTCGAGGACGACGATGACGGTTCGGAGCAAAGCGGAATGAAAGAAAAAAAAAAAAAAAAAAAAAAAGGAGAAAGAAAAAAGAAAAGAAGAAGAAAAAGAGGAAATAAGGAAGCGCCGGGGATTGGCGAGAGGAGGGGTGGTAAAAAGGAGAGAAGGATGAAAAGGGGAGCAGCGAGAGGAGGAGAGCAGCCGACGGTAGAAGACGGCTCTCGAGGTTGGCCGTTCCAGGGCGGCGCGACGATTTCCGGATGATTATTCTCTTGGTGGCTCGGTTTTTCGCGAAGGGTACCTATTACGAGGCGGCTGTGTGAAACGGTTGAAAAGAGGCCTGCCTCGACGGGGGTTAAGATCAAAGGAAGTGGCTCGAAGCGGCAACTGAAGGGTCGGAGACTGTTACTGGCCGTGGAGAAGGAACGAGCGGCCGAGCGAGACGTCGACGCCGTCCGACGACGCTGAATAACGGGAGGTGGATTCAGCGGCGAGCACCAGCAGGGTCACCGCTGAAGAAAAAGGGCACCCGGTATTCTGCACGCAACGTTTGCCCAAACAAGCCGCGAAGGGCCAGCGAGAATCCGATTAGGTTTCTGCCCAGTGAATCGTTCTAACCGAGTGACACGCATCGGGACGTTTTCAAGGACGGGGCGAGTGGACCGCGCTTCGCCTCGCCCGATCGCGGTCGAAGCTTCTTCGCTGTTCCACATTCTTTTCTCTTTATTTATTTACAGTCGGTGGGAGAGTCAGTCTGGGCAAATCCCTTCAGGGTGGATCGATTAAAATGTAGTAGCCCCTGTCCAGACACAGACGCTCCGCTATGTACCCTCTTTCGTCGTGCATCGATTCGAGCAACGCCGGAACGTGACCTCGTGCCCCGGGGTCTCGTGCCTCGAGATTCTTGGCGCGCGAACGGCCGTAACTCAACCAATAAATATTCGGTCTCCCGTGAATCATTCCTCCTTGTCGTTGTAACACCGTAACCGTACGAAAAACACGCGGCGGACGGAGATATTTCGCACGATCTTTCAAAGACGCGAACACGTTTCGTTCGATCCGCGACAAAAGACGACTCGTTCCGTTCGTCGTTCCGCAAGACTGAATCAACCTAACATTAACTTAAAGCCGAGATTTCACTCGCCGTTTCTTTTTCTTAATTCGCGTTATCGAATAATCCGCTTTTAAACATTGCATTCGCGAGGAGGAATTCCAAAAATTGCAATATCCTCTTCGTTGCTGTTCTCGGTTCTGCAGGCTCGCGGAAACTTGGAGAAGTTGTCGAAGTATTTACGATTAAAGTTACGATTTTTGTAAAATTAATATTACTCAAATTTCTGCAACTATAACCGGAGATTTTACTCTTTGAATTACATTCTACGAGTGAACGAAATTCCAGTGAGTAATTCTTCGATTACCTGAAACACTTTTGTCGTTCATCTTGTTCCTTGCGTATTTTAAGACAACGACAACTTGGATCGTGAAACTTACGATTCACCCATTTACGAAGACCATCGTCAAAACACACATGGAAGATTCAATCCTCTCTCACGGATTCCGAGAGAAGTGTACGCGTCGTAGCGACATGTCACGCGTAGGAACTCGCATTTAAAAGAAACACATCTGAATAACGATGGTTTCCATCCAAGGGGAAGGGAGATTGGCTTTCTGGCTTTAAAGACGAACTGAAAGGCGAAAGCAGTCCTGTGGCCATCCTTTAATCCTCGGGATGTTGGATGGAAAGGGCGATGCGGGCCGGCCGCAGAGAAAGAGAGAGAGAGAGAGAGAGAGAGAGAGAGAGAGAGCAAGCGAATGGAAAGTGGATCGAAGATCCCTTTGCCCTTTGCCCGGTCCCCTCGTTTCCGGTTAGCGAGCGAACGCGAGTATCGAAAGCGAACGGAGAGGGAGGAACGTACGCGTAGAGAGTCGCGAAGGTTGCCGGTCTTTCCCCAAGACGGAGCGAACGGTCCTTAAAATGCGCCTTCGTTGAAAAGCTGGAAAGGTTAGGTTTGCTTTTGCCCCTTATCGGTAGCCGGGGTACAGCTACCGGTCTCGTTTCATCGATCTTTGCCTCCCTGGCAAGCAGAGAAATGTCCTCGTCCCCGACAACGTTGGGGTATTGTTTGCCGAGATAGAGAAAGACGGCCTCTGGCTTATCGCGCTACGAATAAAAAGAAGTAATCTGGCAAGTTTTGCTTCCCGAGAGGAAAGTTTACACGCGCGCGCGCGCGGAAGGGCCCGCAGCGATCTCTTCTCGATGCTGCGTAAAATTCAACGAGAGGGCGAAGCCTGCCACTGTTTGCTCGATAAATCTCGCGAAATAGGTACCCACGGGTTTTGAGTCTTTCGCCTCGAACCACCGAATTGTCAACGCGTGGACAATTGTTTCCAACTTTTGTCGCAGAGAGTGCAACAAGCCGTGGAAGATCTCCATTCGGAATGCAACACTCGGACCTGTCACGTATTGTCGATTAGTCGTCAGCTCTGCATTTGACAAAGGATCAAATATATATTGAATCTGGCGGTTCGTCGAGAATTGGTGAACGAGAGAGACCAAAAGTCTAGTGATCAAAGTCGACGATTAAACGTGCAACAGAAATAAAAAGAGTTCAAATTTATATACAAAAATACGTATAAAATAAAAAAGACAAGTAATGTCGTTTTTTGATACTGCACAGAATTTTACTTTATTTAAATTATCGTCACCAGATGGCAATGTTTATTAAATTTGAAAAAAAAAACGACATTACTTGTACCTAATATATATGATAAAGAATTGCTATATATAAAAAGAAGATCCTACAGACTGTAAAGAACATCTACCAAGCCTCGTAATTGAAACGTTAATCTCCTCTTATCGTTTCATAAAATGCAACAAGACTCGCATAAATTTATCTAGGAACAAGTAGTTTACGTCATTGAAATTCATGTAATAAGAATTCACCGATTCCTCCCACTACCAACGATTCTTTGTGCACACAGTGAGAGTTTACGTTCGGCGAAGAAAGATCGTGCGCGGCAAGTTTCAGGGAGTTGTCGTAAATGGAAAGCTTCAATCTTCAAATCCACAGTGAATTCAGTCGCGAGAAAAATTTTATTTTCTCATTTGCCGCGCGACGTGGAAACATTTTTGCGAAAACTGAATCTAGAATCGCAACGAGTAAACGAGTAGCTATGAGACTGAAACGTCCCTAGATTTCTCGAGATACTTTCACGTGGATAAAAAAAAAAGGGAAGAGAGATATCGTAGAAAATAATTATACGGCCTCATCCGTCGCGGAGACAGTTCTCGCCGGAGAAGATAGGCAGGATGGGGAACCGAACAGCGACGCGATAATCGACGTTTGACAACGGGACCATCTTTCTCTCTCGTTATCCCGCGGCTTATGTCGGTCATATCATATCGGACAGAAATGGAAGGAAGCTCGCGATAAGGGTAAACGTACTTAAGCGCTTCGTCCTCCCGTCGTCCGTAATCGCAGCCGCTATTTCGAACTTTCCCGCCTGGTGACGACGCTCGATTACCTCTCGGAATATCGCGAAAAGATATCGAAGACACCCCCGAAAAGTTCTATCCGTCGAGCGTGAAGTGCGCGGTGTTAATTAACGCTCGCGAAGTGGATGTTAACCGGCTCGTCGGTGGAACTTGTTCTACCTGTTATATCGTATACGAGCTACTCGGAAGATTAAAAATTAAATTCATCGACTGCATTTCCTGGACAGTTGTCGACTTTGCGCCACCGAGATATACATTTAACACTTATATATTAATATTTTCGCCAATTTACTTTTTTTACAATCTTGAACTGAACAGTTAAAAATAGCATTTGCAGTGATCGTATTTCTACGCTAGAAATACTCGAAGATGATAATTTCCCGTCATTTCCCGTGCGTATGAAAGAAGTGATTCTTGAAGCTCGATCGAAACGTTCGAAGCCCGCTGAGGATCTGCAGGCTACGTTTCTAAAGATATCGATAGATGCGAGGAAGAAGGTGACCTTGTTACTCATCCGACTATTGTATTGGCATGTCTAAATGCGGAACGAGAAGAGCCGCGAATAGAATAGCCAAGGAGACTCGGAGGATTCCGTAAAAGTTAATAAGATTGATGAGCCGGCAGCAGTCGATAACGCCAATTAATAATTTCGAATACCAAGATGGCCTCGGCAACCGTGCATCTCGCTGCCAAGAAATGGATATTGCGCTCGGCTATTATGGAAGCGGCTATTATTGATTCGACTGTGACGGATACGCGCAACATTAACAAGTAAGATATTAAATTCACGAACGATCGGTTGTATACAAAACGCAAGATGAAATTTAAAAGGTAAAATTCGAAAAATCAATCGTTTCGTGTCTCATTGATGAAACAATTGCGTCAACTAAGAAACTCCACTCCCAGTTTCAATTTTTCGAGCGTGATTTTTCAGCCATTCACGGTTGATGTACATTCTTATTGCGTTATTTTGTCACTTGTGCGACTATTCGTCTGTTTCCAGGTTTGAAAATTATATCAAGAGGACACGTTTCTCCCAAAGAAATATAAGCAATTAGGACGAATCGTGATGCAATAACACGAAAGTGTAATTCGCTGTTGCACAATGTTTTATTTCAACAGGAGGACCAAGCAATAAAAAAAAAAGTAACAAATTCAGCGCACAATCGATCCAACACCACGATTAATTAAAATTGCAAAAACTGACAAAGTGGAAATCATGCGCAAATATCATCCAAAATCAATATATACACGGCTATGTGTAACACTCACTCCGCGACTCCATTCGTGACGTCGACGATCGGCGGTGCCTGCGCAGCCAGATCGTCACCGAAGTTAATTACGCGGATCCGGATTTATCGCGCGACGTATGTACGCGCGTCGGCGCCGCTCGTTAATGAAAAGCATCGCCGTCGTCCCGGTGCAGTTGTTCTAATTCACGCGGACGCTCGCCGAGGCAGATTTTCCCCACCGACGGTTTTAATCATTCTTCAGAGGGACACGGTGCGCCTCCCGACGTTGAACCTTCCCCGCCGCTCTCCCCTTGGTTCCTTGGAACATTTATGCGAAAGGCGTTTATCGCCAGGCACGCCGATCTCGTATATCTTTCTCAGACGCACTCGCGTCCCCCACGCTGTGCAGATACATCCCTCGGACTCGGTTTTAATTTCGTTCACATCGGTGCCGTTTATTTTATTTTTCCTTCCGGGGGCCGTGCTTCTCTCCGCCGGTGCTCGTCCGTGCCAGGGCGGCTAGGGGGAGGGAACGTAACGAAGGTCCTCTTTGCACCTGCATCTCGGCAATGCGGAAATCCATAACTCCTCGGTCGAGGGGTCGATTCTCTGAATACGTAATTGCCTTTTCCTCTTCTGGCTTCGCCGCACGTTCCTCCTCCGACGTCGTCTTCTCTTTCCTTTTCTTCGTCTCTCTCTCTCTCTCTCTCTCGATGCGTTCGTCGTTATTGCGTCGTCGAGTCGTGCCCCTTCCCCGAGGGCAGAGTGAGAGATACTCGTCGTAAAAGTTTCTTTTCTCAGTGGTCAAAAATCGTAGCGTCGATCGATCGATGAGAGATATTCCGAAAGTTTAGTGTCTCTCGACGATCGATTTCTCGCGAATCGACATATCTCTCTCTCTCTCTCTCTATCGGGACCACGAGGAAATCCGTCGCTGAGCGAACATAACTCGACATTCAGACTCTTATTCTCGGAGGAGTCGCAGAGTGCAACGCTGAGCTATGCGCACCGTCGTTTCCGGATGTATGCGTTTTTCGATATTCCCGGGGAGTTTGCTCCAACTGACGCAGTCTACGTTCACGGTTTTCGTAAAGAGAGAGAGAGAGAGAGAGACTTATTTATTAACAGCTGACGAATATCTGCTACAACTGTGTCGAGTTGCAAAGAGAACTGTCGATCCTCGGTGTTTCAAAGTTGAGTAAAGTTAGCTTGAAAATTTTCATTTAAACGGAAAACAGCTTGCACTGTTACGTGTCGAGGCTTACAGGGGAGTAAGCGTCGTGTGCCTCCTAACGTTCTTACAGAATTGGCCAGCTACTTCATTGCGAAGCGTAGTAAGCCGGTTGTAATCCCCTTGTTTTTCTGCAAAGACGTTCAGCGACGAAACGCGAACGATGTTGACGATAATAAGCGCCCGGGGGCATAACAGCTGCGATGGATTTCTCGCCACTGTGAAAAACCGTGCGAGTCGTCGCTCAAAGTCATAAACACTACGTTTCTTTACTCTGACTTTCCCTAGAATATTTTCCGTGCAAGTTGTGTACTACGTGTAACTTTGGCTTTGGCGTAAGGCATGAAACTGACGTTAACGCTGCAGATAATAAAATATACATTCCATTCATGTTCCTCGATAGCTCATGCAAGTGACATGCTGAATGCTGCAAAAATCGCAACTTTCAGCACTCAACGATGCACTTTCAGAGAAGTGAACGAATTAATTTTTCCAAAGCAGGAATTCACACCTTGGCTGACGATTCTCAGTTTCGATTCAGCCTAAGCTCGTGCGAGCAATTGCTCAGAGCAAAAACACTGCATGGACGACTGACTATTCAGCATGACTAGCAGGCAAAGTTCAGGCTGTTCGGGCGTGCATTGCAAACTCATCAATCAGCTGCCTCCTCGCTGTATTTCTTTCAATCGCTTTGTTTTCTCAGTCAGCTGAATAGTCAGTCACGCCACGACCCTTGTCTCGGTCTCGGCGAGAACTCTGCAACTCGTTTTCTGGAAAGACGATCCAAAGGGACGGGAGAGAAAGAGCAACGACGGAGACAGAGAGAGGTCTCGGAAGGTGAGGTGGGCGTCGAGTGCTCTTTGACAAAGGGCAACCGGTATCACGAGGCATTAGAAGCCTCGTATCCCCCAATCGGCCAGACCGCGTAGGCCGTGCTTCGTAAATATCGGGTTACGAGCGTGCAAAGACCGGGATTTCACGGGGGAATCGATCCCCCACCGTCCCGGTTATTAGTGGGCACGGCGGGTGTACGGTCTCTTGGCGAAAAATCGAGCAACTGTATCGGCTGTGCCAGACGGCGGGGCTTCTCCCCCGTGTTGTCTCCGCCAAGCGGAGAGATCGCCGAGATCTTTTATTCTTATTGCGTATCGATCGGTCCGCGGAGCAACCTGTTGGCCGTGCAAATATTTTCGTTCAAATATGTTATTTACGTTGGCGGCCGCGCGTGACGTTGTTTGAATTCGCGGAGGCGATACTCGATGATTTCCATTCCTCGAGACGCCGCGTCGACAGATTCTGGGACTCTGTTGGGTTTCGTGGGTTAATAAGTCTTTCGTCGTACACGTGTGTGTGTGAGAGAGAGAGAGAGAGAGATGTTGTATATAAGAACTCTGTAATAAGGAAAATTCTTTTTTTTCTTTAAACGAAATGTCAAGGGAAGAAGATGAAAGATATTTTTGGACCTTTTGTTTCGCAAGTAGAAATTTATCTTTTCTTTTGCACGCATGGAATCTATTTGTGGAAACTTGTCAGACTAATTTTTACTTTACGAAAGATGAGATCAAAGATGTAATCGTTGAGTAGTTTTACGCAACAAGTTCTATAACGATGCGTGGAAAGGAAAAACGGAGGTTTCCGTTTGAAAAATGAAAAGTGCGATTGTAAAAATGTACATCCGCCATAGTATGTGTGTATCGTGAATATGTATCACTCGCATATTTTTCCTCTAATTTTAATGAACAAGATCATGTTCATTACTGTTGTACATGTGAACCATGTACAAATTTAATTAAAAATTTTATCAACTACCACGAGTACATTCTAAAATGTCTGTTCACCTGGAAAATCTTGTTTTTACATAGAATTCAGAGTGAAAATTTCGACTGTTGAAAAGTTATCTGCGAGTTAATAAGTACACGAAGTAAAATTACATAAGAATGGACGAAAAAATCGACGAATCGATCGATGCAAGAGGCTCGCATGTATCTCACGTAAAAAGCTTCGTGAGGTATGAAACCGGTCTAACGGCCGACGAAACATCGCGCAGCCCCCGCGATCGAGTTACGCGCCACTTCCTGATACTTCCCCCCGCAACCACGTAGCTGCACATCCGCCGCAATTCGAGCTGATAGTTTATGTTTCGAACTTTCGCAATTATAATTCCCGTACGACCGCGTCGTACGTTACGGTAACGCGCGATACCACCCTTTGTATCACCTGTAAATTGTCCGAACGTTACCGCGCGGCCAGCGGGGTAAGACACGCGCGAAATCGTTCATCAGTCGGTTCTCTCGATCCGGTATCGCGCTCCTCCTCCAACTACTTTTAGTTTCGAAATTTTCTTGAAAAGCGTGGAGATACGGCTGGAGCGTGATCGTTGTTTTTAAACAGACGGAGGAAGAAACTTGTTACACCGCGGCGGGATCTCGATTATTCAGATTAATTGCAGCGGGAGACAAATCCGCTGGGATAATGGAATTTTAGCGGGACGAGACACGCGCGAAATCGGTTCATCGATTGCTTCCCTCGATCCGGTATCGCGCTCTTCCTCTAATTGGCCACAAGTACTTTTAGTTTCGAAATTTTCCCTGGAAAATTCCTGGCTCGAGCGCGCTCGTTGTTCCATCAAAGTGCAGCAGGATCTCGATTAGTCAAATTAATTGGAAGACGAGGACAGCAGAATTTTCGGACGATCGATCAACTTTGGATTCAATTTTACATAGATTTGTGAGATGACAGATAATTTTGATAGTGTTATGTTATCAAAACTAGAATGCTCGCTAATGATTGGAAGAAATATCCCATTCTGACGATCGGATGTCAATTCATACACATTTGAAAAATAGAGATTCGCATAAAAATATTAATTAACATCGTTCAAACACTTTAGCCACGAACGAATAACGAAAAGTTTCGATAATAAAACCAAGTTCCATCGAATTCCAACTTTCGTCTCCAACGAACGAGAACCAACCGATCTTCGAACTCTCGTCCTCGGTTCTGCTTTAAACAACCTTTAAGCCACCCTGCGCAACGACACACGGCGCGAACAAGTTTTTCCATCAGGTGGGCAGTCAGTGGGGCACCGCGCAATTCGCGGATCGCGAGGCAGGAAATCCGGTTAGCGCGCGGAGGTAGGAGGAGGTGGAGGCTACGCGAGGCTGTAGAACGCTTCGTAAAGTTTCCAGTTGCCGGGGAAAATAAAGACCGCGGATCTCCCGCGTGGGAATCGTTCGTTATTAGCTGGCCGGCAATAAGTTTCCCTTATTGCCGCGTAAACGATGCACTCGCTGGCTCCGGCTGGTGGACCGCCGCCGCAGAGGGAGAGTTTAAGGGCTGCTCGCAGGGCCACGCTGGAAATGGAGTAAGCCACAAAGCCGGAGGAGCAGGAAGAACGATACGAAGGGGGTGTTTCAAGCGGATAATATACAGGCGCCATTTTTAAAGTTAAGTATCGCCAAGCAACGCGATTTAAATGGAGATGGACGAGAGACCATTGCCGGCTGCGGACCAGCTTTGCCACATTCTTCCTACAACCACTCTCTCTCTCTCTCTCTCTCTCTCTCTCTCTCTCTCTCTCGTTGTCGCACGCTGGTGTTGTACCGCGTACTTTTTTCTTCTTTTCCTCTTTTCATTTCCCTCCGGTATCGCGCTCACTTTCCTTTCCCCCGATCCTTTTCTTCCTCCATTCGTCCAATCTCGCAATTTCTCACTACTTGCGCACACCCGTCTTTACACTCCTTCGGCGGATTGCAGATTGAAACGAAACGTTCCTTTTTCTATGTTTAATTATATTTAAACCGAACAGTTGTGGCTTCTTTTTGCTCGAACGATCGGCCGACAGCGGTGCAGCCATAATAAATGAACGAACTGCTCCGCGGTTTTTTTCTTCCGGTTCGGTCGGGCGGCGTTTCAACGAGTGTCGCCGAGTTTCATCCGATTGAACCGAAGGGTGGAAAGTATAACGTTACCGGAGGAGCAAAGCGTTACGCGGAATATTCGTCATCCAGCCGGTAAATTACAATGCGCCGTGTGCAGTTCATTGTACGAGTGGATGCGTCTATATACCCGCTTTATTACGTAATTTCAGTCGGCAAATTATTACAATTCGTCCCGGCGGTTTGCACTGTTAACGATGTTTGTATTATACGTACATAGGCGCTCGCGGTGGAGCGGCATTGTACGCGTGAACGAGAGGCAAATAGTCCAATCGATAGAGGCCCGCCTTTGGTATTCAAATCAAACACTTTGCGCGTATCTACATTTATAAACGTCTATTATCATTCGTTGGATAATGAATCGCCAATTAATTACCATGCTCCAATCAATGGCAGAGCTGGAAGTACAAACGAAAGTAGAACCGGGTCGGATCAGCGTTTCGATCGCGTTCGTCGAATTCTTCTTTTCCCTTTTTTTTTTTTATCACTGAAAGTGATTTCAGCGGGGGTAACGCAGAAAATCGGGCCTTTTCAGGTGCAACGCTGATGCAACGAAAATTAACGATTGGTTGATTTGGGTCACGTGATTAGTGAGGGGCGTGGGGTAGACCTCGAGTAGGAGTGGCGTTGTTTGGTACCGAGCGATCGCGCCTGTAATTTGTTTTCTATCGATTCACACGTTTGCACATCGATAAAATTTTATGGCAAAAAGTCGTCTTCATTTCCTAGTCGGAACAATTTTTTCTTCTGTTTTCATCTGCATTTACTATTTCGTCAACTCGTATCGTTATTTCACGCTATTTATTCTCATATTCCTGTACAATAACCGATTTTATTTTACACGTGATTTTTCGAGACGTATCAACGTACAAATCCACCAATTTTTAGCTTCGCACGACTGCTGTGTAAATATGCACGTAAGAAAATCTGTCGAGTGTTTTTTCTTTCTAAATCTACGGGTGTCAATAGTAGTCGGTATGACCGTTCACTCTTCGACTCTTACATTTCAAACTGTTGTGTTTGCGTTTCATTAGGGGCTGCATTAATACTTAACCCTTTAGCGACGGGATTTTATTGTTACCCCGCAGCAAATTGTGCGCGAAACACAAACGTGTAAATTTGAATTAAATCAATTAACGTAAATTTGAATTGAATCATGGCCAAACGGCGAACGCTGTGTTTTAGTTTACTCTTCGCGACTTTACTTCGCGTCTTTCGATGCCCTCTCAGAATTTTCTACTCGTTTCACTTCCTCTCAACTCTTTTGGGAGAAGAAGATTTGGGAGAATCTTTCGATCGCGAGTCCCCGTCGTCGCAGAGGAGACTTTCGCTTGAAAGAAAGAAAGAAAGAAACGGGTTAACCGGCCCGCGATATCGAGAGGACACGGCTCGTCGAAAATTCCATCTCGGTTTGAAATAATCGCGGACGTTGATGGGGTCGTTCGCTCGAGCGAGGAAAGGACGAGGAAGAGAGTCGCAATCAGGAGGGATATCTCCGTTTACTGCGGTGTCAACCGGCGGTCGCGGCGACCGACCGACCGCAGCACTGTCAACCCCCGTAATTAATCCACGTTTCAACGGGGCCTGAAACGCCCGACAGCAGCCTAAGATTTACCGCAGTCCAATTTTACACCTGTCCGTCATCCGAACTCGCGACCAGTTGCCTTTCGCTTAATGAAATTCGCTCGCTCGGTAATTATCAATGCGCCTCGCCCCCCTCGTGCCCCCCGCCGCGCCTATCCACGTCGTTCAGCCGCGTTCAACCGGGGACGGCTTCTCGAGATCAACGATTAACCCCGCGAACTGGTTATCCAACTGACGGATGGAACTCGAGTTACATAAACGAGTCGATTCGAATCTCATCGAGCGGCTCTGAAGGATCGATCGCAACTCGGAAGGCTGTAAGTTTCACGTTCGTGTGTGCGACACGTCTATTTGGTTCGAAAGGGGAAACAATAGCACAACTGTGCCTTTTCGAAACGTAGGTCAATTTTTGCGTGTAACACGTACGGGGTGTTTATTTGAAAGTTTCAAGGCTCGTGTCTTGTTTGTCGTCTTCTTTTCGAATGGAAGTATATTTCTCGTCACAGATATATTTATTCTGGGAAAGAAGAAGAGACTACAGGACTGTCTTTCATTTAACGAAATAAAAACTTGTACTCGAAATTGGGTGAAATTCCTGATTGAAATTGTTCTGAATGATAAATACAGCCGCAATTTGCTCGACGTGATTTGATGAAATCACACGTACGGTGATCTGTTTCATTACTATATTTTGTGACACTACACGTATCGATCTTTCCACAAATAGGGACGCCTTTAACACAAATATTTGGATAAATCCTATAAATATTTGAAGCGTGTTACAAACATGTTCCCCGTCCAAGTTTGAAAACTAAATTGCTCTTTCACCGACTGACACAAAGCTCTACCCTCTGCTCTCATAAACGACAATGTCACTTACAAGTATAAAACGACGAGTAACGTGCAAAGTAAAATTTTTAAAAATGGAAACCCGTAGAAAACATTGCCTTGTAAAGTTCATTAAAAATCGCAGTCTATTTCTACGACAAACGTTTCTACGTCCGGATTATTTCTGTTCGAGAATATGACTGCGATATACTGAATCTTTTGACACCCAAAAGCATCGTCGAAGCGTTATTTAGTTCCGTTTGCGGATTTTTTTTTTTTTCACGGGAAATGTATCTTTCCTTACACAGTTGCACGTACGCTACTTCCGTTAGTTACGCACGCGCCGGGAAACACTCGATGCGAGATAGCTTCCGAGAATCGTCGCTGCGCTCGTTATGAATCTTTCAAGCGACATTTGTTACGCTTATTTCCGTTGTGGGCTGGCTCGTTGGCAACGGTGCTTAGAATATCGACGAGCCGACTCCGGCGATCCCCAGCATTCGATGGGGGGAGAGGGTCGTTCTCTCTATCCCCGGCGCATTAATCTGCCGCCAATCGAAATTGCGCTCGAGTGTACGAACGCGATCGCAATTTTCGAGCATCGTTGATCTTTTCCAACGGCGGTAACGCGAGACCGGTTGAAATTTGTCACGATTTGAACCGGTCACGTTCGGGGCTCGGGGCGCGCGATCCGAATTTTAAAGGTCGCCGTTAAATTTGCACCGCCGCGAGAGAATCACGGTCGATCACTCTATTTTTCCCCCCTCCTTTTTCCACTAAACCGTCGATCCTCGTTTCGCGGTATTATTACACCGACAACGTTATATCAACAGATTCTTTAAGCTTGTCTTTGCTTCCGCTTCAATCTTGGTAGGATAATCGATCCGACGATTGAATCTATTTTGAAAGTGACTTGAAAGTTTCATTTTGAAGGCAATCTGCAGTCAACGTGTCGAAAACAAACTTACACAGAGAAATTTGGGTAAGTAACGGAGAAAAATACTCAATTGTTTATAACTAATTTGCTCAACTATAGATTCTGTCTTTTTCTTTTGATTCCCCGAAGTAAAGTTCTACTAGTGTTATTTTAAAAGAAGTTAGGTAGAAGTTAGGCAGTTCCTATATTGGTAATAAATTATTACTCTTTATGAACATTTCGCGTAAATGCTTCTGTTCTCGTGTAAGTTCTCGTGTGTGTCGTTAGGAACACATTGTAATTCCTTCGTACTTTGTACTAATTCTCTCGTAATTCCATCTCGATTTTGAATACGCTTTCGGGGAGGGTTGCAGCGTTCGTAATAAATCCTCTCACGGGGATGAGTAATTGACGCGTATAAATTGCAAGATGGTTATCTAGTTGATGCACTTGAAATAAATTGTACCGGAACATATTCAATGTGTCGCGTGACGAGATTGCCACGTAACGGAAATAGAGCTCCGTATTTTTAGAATATTTGCGCCCACTCCCTTATTTTCCAATGCAGCGTATTTTTATTACGATCCACATTTGTCTATATTTGTAAAAACGATACGAAAGTATTTCTATGGCTTGGCTTTGATGCAGATAAAACTGGCTGAATAATACAAATCTACAAACGGAACATTGAAAACAATCATTAAAGTGCAAAACTTGTATCAGAAAAGTTAAATTAAAATGAAGGGCTGAAAGATTACAAAAATACTACGAAACGTACAAGCATTTATCTAAATGTTTGACGAGAAGTTACTCAAATCTCTAAAAATGCATCTACAAAATTAACTATTAAACAAATTATTGGAAAACCAAAAAAAAAAGAGAAAACAAATAAAAATAAAGTTATCTCTTTTGTTTCAACTAAAATTTTCAAACCATCGTTTTTCCAATTTAATTTGTTTTTTTGGCCTCAATTTAGCACAGAACCTACAACGAAGAGCAAATACTTCTTTTCATAACAGATTAAATAAAAAACTGCACGACTCGTACCGAAATTAGTATCGATAGAACAAATTACAGGCGCGATCGCTCAACACCAGATAACGCCCCCTTGCGAATCACGTGACCCAAATCAACCAATCGCTAATTTTCGTTGCATCAGCGTTGCACCTGAAGAGGCCCGATTTTCTGGGTTACTTCCGCTAAAATCACAGTGATAAAAAAACAAACAAAGTTTGATGTATTTCAAATCTTCGAGTTACTGACAGCAGAGAGCCAAAGCAAAATCAATTCAGTTACCAATAATTAAAATCCTATTTTAATCACAGATTATCCCCCCTCCCCCAAAAAAAGAAAATAAAATCACAGGGATAGACGATAAGGAATCGACGGGTTTCGAAAAGCGCGTTTACCGCGAGCAATCTGCGTCCTTTATTTCGTCGAGTCAATATTCCCGGCTCGCTAGACCGCGAGACAGTACCCAAGGTTATTGCAACGTGGCGACCGAGCCACGAACCAAGTATCGCCCGAGTTCATGGTTGTCTTTAGAGCCAGTGCGTACCGGCGCGCTGCATAACTTTTGATTGGAACACGGTTTTACTATTCCCTTGGAACGCTTTCGAGTCTTTCGACTTACCTTCGTAAAATCGGCGCTCGTTACGCTCGGCTGTCGGTCGCGACAACAACGATCGTCCGTGGGTGGGTGACGAACGAACGAGTGAAAGGGTCATTGGTGGGCACCGCGTGACGAGCAACGCTGCGATTTCATCGTTCGCGTGCAAATATTGCGTGATCGGCCATGAAACGCTCCGAACGAACGTTGCCATTATTATTATTATTATTGTTGTTGTTGTTGTTGTTGTTGTTGTTGTTGTTGTTGTTGTTGTTGTTGTTGTTGCTGCTGCAAGACTCTGGAGTTTCGCGCGTTGGCAGGAAAACTTCGAAAGTGCAAAATTGCACGTGATTCAAAGATTTCCAAAGTACAGTGATTCCCGTAATGTTCGGTGTGAGAACAATTTTCTTTTATTGCAGCTCCACCCCGGTCTTTAATTATATTTATAAATGCGACCGTGCACGCGAGTTTCACGTCCTCAGCAACTGATGTTTTTGTATTTTTCGGATTTCGCAATCCGAAAAGAGGTTTAAAGAGAAAAAAATGGGAAAAACAGCGGGACTTTACAAAATTGGTAAAATAAACGTAGAATATAATTGTATAATACACAATAGAGAAAATCTAATTTCATTTATGCTGTAAATATCAATTTCATCCGTCACCATTTGTTTTATCCAATAAAATACTTGACACTTGTTTTTACCGCAGAAAATTGTGCAACAAAGGGTTAAGTTTGTAAAACTGATTCTTGTATATTACAGTGTATATTTTTAATACAATATGCGCTATTATAATCTCTCAGTGAATTACAATGTGCCCTAACAGACACATAATCAGAAAATTTTTGAAAAATTAGACCGCGGATTTAATTAAAAAAATAAAACCTCGGTAAAAAATTGTTTTACAAACCAGATAAAAAGCACCATGCTTTAAATACTTTCGCGTACATTTTATCACTGAAAGTGATTTTAGCGGGGCTAACCCAGAAAATCGGGCCTCTTCACGTGCAACGCTGATGCAACGAAAATTAGCGATTGGTTGATTTGGGTCACGTGATTCGTGAAGGGGCGTGGGATCGGAATTTCCTAGTCGGAACAATTGCTTCTGGGCCTTTCAGCAATTTTTTCATATTGCGTGCATCCTGTGCAACTTTAATTTCATAAACACATAAAAATCCGCAGCCTAGTCTTAGAATCCAAGAAAAATAGATTTTTCATATTTCGATTTTCGTTCGATCGTTTCAGTCAACTGATTAATACCGATCTGTCGCGATATCGAAGGCATCTCGGCCGAGTGTCTCAATGATTTAATGTCGAAGGAAGGGATCTCCTCGTTTGCAACGAACATTAATTTCAATATTCTTCCATGTTTTCAACTGGTGGATTGATCGATTCCCGTTTGGCCCGTGGAAACAGAAGTTTGATATCTGATTCGATGTTACGCAGCTGTTATTGTTGCTGCTGCTGCTGCACCAGTTCGATGTTATTGCAGTCAACCTGCCATGATTGACGCCGCGAAAAGCCGACCGAATGAAATCACGGAAAAATAATGCCCGGTATACGACGCTGTGCGTGCCGCGTTTATCGACTCGCCGATATTTTTACCGCATCGCTAACGAACCTATCGTCTATAACTTCCCACGGCTATACAATGGACAATCTGCGGAACAGACCTATCATCTTATCGGATTTCGCGTCACGCAAATTGCAAACACGCGAAACGACGCTGAAGATTTAGAGCGACGAGAGCAGAAATTAGCGCCGAGCTCGATCTTGCTCGTCAATGACGCCCACTGTCGTTTAAAAAAATTTAGAACACGTTCTGGAATAATTTCTCCCTTCGATAAATGAATATTTCATTTTTTTTCTTTTTTTAAAGCATCGACAGTTTTATTAATTTAATGCGTGGCATGTTACATCGCGTTGCCTGTAGGAAAGTTGAGTCTGTGCTTAATTTCATTACTAGTTCTAGACTCTCGACAAATGTAAATTTGGATTTCTTTGTTACCTTGCGCAGTCAATTTTTAGGCTGAATCGTTAAATGGTTTTCGAGGAACAAAAATTCGTGAAATTTCGTTTTAAAGGGACTTAAAAATCAACATTATAATTGTAATACTCTTGTTTCTCAGAAAAGTATTCCGC
The DNA here is from genome assembly GCA_032399605.1 of Melipona beecheii. Taxonomy (NCBI): domain Eukaryota; kingdom Metazoa; phylum Arthropoda; class Insecta; order Hymenoptera; family Apidae; genus Melipona; species Melipona beecheii. The sequence goes on along the minus strand of JAUCMO010000501.1, from coordinate 2,945,225 downwards.
AATACGTTTGCTTCGTTCGAAGAACAAAAGTTTTGTTCAAATTTTCCGTAATTGTTAACCGTAATTGCAGTACAATGTGATGGAATGATTTCACGTACGAAAGTAAGAAGAAAAGAAATGAATTTATATCTTTTATTGGAATTATTCTATTTGATAATAGAATAATATTTTAAATATTTATTATTCACTGTTCTACTAGATAAATTCCTTGGTTTAAAAAATTAACTCGGGAAACAGTAAATTACGTAACAATATACATAAAAGAACAAGGATACATCAAGAATATTACATCTTACTTTTAATTCCAAACTTATTTAATTGAAACGTAAATAAAAAATGAAGTTTAAGTCGTATAAAGAATGAGATTTAATAAGGAATTGAATAAGGAATAAAGTTTGCAAGACGTGTTCTAGGCAGTGTCTTGAGGATATTACATCCCACTTTTAATTCCAGAAGTTTAATTTAAAACTGTTTAAATTAAAAAGTAAAAGGAGTTGAACGAAGAATAAAATTTGTAAAACGTGTTCCGATTGAATACGGAGGTCAAATAATAAATGAAGTTTATAAGATGTTCAAATCCAAAGAGTTGATTCGAAGGAAGCGCAAATGTAAATTTAAAATGTAATAAAGTATAAATTTCCAAACTTGAAATGAACGCAAACTTTCGAACCTGGTCTTCTCGAAATTTTTGTTTATAAATTCGCAGTTACAAACGCAAATCCTGTACGAATATGTCGCTTTACTGAAAATAACTCTAAAATAAAAAGGAAAAAATGTACGAAGCGTATCGTACACAGTGTACAACGCAATAGCAGTTAGTATCGGCGATATATCGCAGAATTTCTTAAAGTTCTGTACGAGCTTTGGAAATCCAGAGTGGTACGTACGTAAGTCCGGCATCTGCAATTCATTCTGGGTCTCCCTCAAGTCCCTTTAGGATTTCGAAAATCTAGAATAAATTTCAGATGCTAGCACATACGGGGGGATTATTCCAGTTTTCTTTTTTTTTTTTTTTTTTTTTTAGAGAATTATGTCTTGTGCGTGAAAATATTGAAGCAAAAACTTATAGCCGACCCACGTCGCCATAGGATATATTCGATAAATTGTTCCATGTTAATACTTGGAACAGTGTTCATTTCCTGAACATATCACGCCGGCGTTATTCCACGGAACCGCAGAATTTGAGTAGAATCGCGGGAAACACAGACGTAACAGCAACAATCCAAAATGTACAACACTGTGTTACGTGTTGCGTACGTCGATGAAACTCTGCTCGAATATTTATTTCGGATAATCAATAGCAACGGATAAGCAACATCGTGAACGTGCAGACGAACAAAGCTCTGCAACGCGGAGGCGAGGTTGTGCGGTACATCGACCGATTTAGCTTCTTTTATTAATATCTTGAGCCAGAGTTGATAAAAAAATTACAACTTCGGAAGTTTGCTGTATAAATGAAACTTGATCAAAGGAGGGAAGCCTCGTGAAATTTTACAAGTATTGATAACTCGCGGAGGTTAAGAAAGTTGTAACGAAACGAAAGAAGAAATTGTTCGACTAACATTTAATTGGATTAAATTAATAGATTTTCAGATTCGAATTGACAACACAACGGTTAAAAAGATATTGAATTGTCACGATTCTCATGCTCGAAATTTATTTTTTCCCAGTTTGGTTTCGGAATTATTTCGGAATTGATTTCTTTACAGGGAAACACGATTGTTTCTCAACAGATTGGCAAATAAAGAGAAGAGATAGATCCGACGTACAGCACACACTTTTAATATCGGTGATATTAATGTCGCTTCTTTAATTACAATATTCATCCAAATGTTACCAAAAAATGTAGAAATGAACGTGTCTTTTGGCATTCTACAGCGAGATATTAAACTGACAGTATGAAACACAAATGCAGTAAAAATGTGCCGAAAGTTTTGGCCGGCACTGTACGTTTACTACCTCGGAACATCGAGAACAATGGAGTAAATAACACGGCTGCGAAATATGTTACACAGAATTCTGATATTTATTTGCTCGTTCAAATAAACTGCTAATATCTGACGAAAGAAACGAGAACTGGCTTTGCTCGTACGCCGGTTCCGTGTTACACGACTCTGACCCACTTACCCCGTATACAGGGTGATCCGTAAATCGCGATCAATCAACCGCGGGATGATTTGAGCAGGAAAGAAAAAGAATCAAATTCTTTTAATTTTAATTAATTTGAGACTCCATTCTCGAGGAAATTCAATTTTCAAAATTCATCGACTGCACGTTACACAAGTATGAACAATCAACCATGGAACTGCCAACAACGCCCGATCGTTGATTTTCATCAATAATAATAATCACGAAATGTACCGAATCTGGAAAGTCCAAGTTTGATTAACGTTATTTTCTATTTATAGCCGCGGACGTTGAAATTTGCGCCACGAGTTAGGTCAATTCATACGCAACAACCGGGTATGTTATTGGATACTGGATCAGTCTCGCGAAATTAAATAAAATCATATCCAGAACTCAGCGGTTAGAAGTGTCGTTCAATTATCTATTAGTTCGCTCCATTATTAATCGATATTTGTTCATCAATCGTCGCCGATTGAATAGAATTTAAATGCTCGCATTTTTTTTTTTTTTTGAAGATATTTCTTCCAATTAAACCGAATGTTTATTCATACGTGTATCAATAAAGCCGCTGTACCAAAAGCAAAAATCGTTTCCCAACTATCAATTCGGATTCGTAATCAGCGATATCAAAAGCCACCAGAAGGGTACTTTTTCAAAGGGAAACACGAAACAGTCGTTGCGCGAGCATTCTGTTCGGCAAAGTCGTCTCGCGGCGGATTGTTCGCGGTTTGCGGAACACCCGTTCGCAAGTTTACGTCGAATGGCACGGCATCTGTTTTACGGCTCGTTCGCACGGTTACGACATTCGTAAGATTTCGCGTTAACGTTCGATGAAACGGTTTATGCAAGCGCGAGAGCGTTTCATTCTCGCGAGTATAACCGAGTGAACGACACGCGAGAGGAAGCGCGTTGGCCGGACGATCGCGCGGCCGGTTGGAACTGTATCGTATTGAATAAAAGTGACTCGGTGTAAAACCTAAAACGACTGCTTCGTAACAACAATGCCGCGTCCCTGGAGGCGCGTCGTTATCGCGGGCGTCATTACAAAGCGACCGTGCGCATAATGGTCACGAACTTGTAACGATAACGACGTTGCCGGGGCTTTTAGCCGGCTGCGCCGGTCGCCTCCTTACCGTACAAGCCAGAAAGCTTCGAATGGACATCGGACGTGATAACGCGCGAAAGCCCGTTTGACGTTTCTCGCTGGATTTTAAACACAGCCGTCGTCGCATCACGCTCGGTGATACATACTTCGGCTCCGTCCACTCCGAACCATATCTCGAACGTGCACGCGTGTTTGACGAATTGAACACTGTGATCTCACCGGACGAAGATTTCATCGTTTTATCTCGTCTTTGGTTCGATTATACTTCCAAATACATGGCGGCCACTGAATAACTGAGAGGGGTTTGAAATTCTTTTTAATTTTCTTATCTTTTTGTACGTTATAGAGCATCGCTCGGAGATTAAAATGATTTCCACCAACGTTTTTCTATTCCAGTGAAAGAAAATGCGTTTGTAAAAGTTATTTTACTTTGCCCCGTACAAATTGTTCTATTCTTATAAAAATTCCAATATAATTTTTATTCTGTTTCGTTCCCTATTATTACATAAAAATTCCAGAGAGTTTCTAAATTCTCGCAGAGTTTGAAATGAAACGCCATTTATCTTTACGAGACGGGTAAATGAAAATTGATGGTCGTGACTGGCTCTAATTTTAAGAATGTGGCAAACGACGATAACTGCGAATAATTTTCTAGAGGAAAGTATGTATTTTTGTTTTGTAATAAACGGATTGTAACGAATCTGATGGATTTATAGTAAATAGCATAAATCATTTGTATGGTGTTCCAATGGCGACTTCTTCAGTGATTCCCTCTAAAGAAAGAAGGAATAACAATCTTAGCTGTTTGTTGAATTTTAACGAATTTTTAGCAATATTCTTTGTTACTATTTGCGAAAGACAGAAAATAAAACAACCGTGCTCGAAAAATAATTGAATTTTATCAAGTCGTCAATAATGACAACTAGTGAGAGTTAGATACAAGACGCAAGATTATTTTCATACAACGAAGCGATTAATAGAACAAAAATATTTCTCATCGAGCGATACTTATATTTACATTTTCTTGCAGTTGGTGCCTCCTACACTTTTCCGTGGTATTACACACACGCGCGATGTACAAAATTAATCGTCATTCCGAGTCCCAAAGTGATTATCAGCCCCGGGGCTCCCGAAGGATTAGACCCGTCGCTGGATCGCGCGCTACAATGTTGTTAAAATTTATGAATAATGTAGCAGAGGGTAACGCAGTTGCCTCGGTAGTTCGTCGAAAGTGCGATCGCTATCGTCTTACAGAAATTTTGCGGAAAACACGACGCCGCTCGGGGAGCAACGTTGGAAATTCGACCGCGGAGACGAGTCGCGGTTACCGAGAGATGGATGTGCGACGACTAAAGAGGAAAAAAGAAGAAGAAGAAAAACTGCACGACTCGTACGCCAGTACGATTCGTCTCACTGAAAGAGCAAAAGCGACTGTTCTGACTAGGAAATGAAGACGACTTTTTTGCCATAAAATTTTATCGATGTGCAAACATTCGAATCGGTACAAAACAAATTACCAGACAACGCCACTCCTACTCGAGGTCTAACCCACGCTCCCTCGCGAATCACGTGACCCACATCAACCAATCGCTAATTTTCGTTGCATCAACGTTGCACCTGAAGAGGCCCGATTTTCTGGGTTACCCTCGCTAAAATCACCTTCAGTGGTAAAAAGGGAGAAAAACGGGCAACAACAAACAACGTCGTGCATATACACGACGTGACACGAGCGGCGAAGAAGGGGGGACGGTGGAGATGGAAGCAAAGGGAAAGTGCCTTGCACGTTGTTACCGGTACGGTAGCGAACAGCCGGTTTTACGCAGTGTCAACGATCTTTCGCGTTGTTTCGTGGCCCGCGGGAAACAAGCAACGTTACTAAAGCGTTTTACGAGCGGCACCGCGCAAACTGCCACCGCGTTAAAACAATCCGCCGCGTTGCAATTACAATCGCTGGGCTGTAGAATCTGCGGATACGAGGGTTGTTACACCACGAGGAGGAGGAGGGGGGGGGGTGGTTCGCGTCGGCGCGGATACCGCCGATTTACGCGCACTTCGCGATCCATGGCTAACGTCGGCTATTATACATCCCCGTCGTCGAACCAATATTTTTCCCGTCCGATGGAATTTTCGTTACCCTCCGCTTCGCGGACAACTACCGTTGCGTACACCACTCGCGGTGTGTCTTGCGACGCGACTCGTCCAATTGTTGGGGAATCGATGAAGAAATTTCTCGCGATCCAAAGATTCACTGGAGCAACTCTTTCTTGAAAGAGTTTCTCGCTTGTTGTTGTATGTATTTTGGTACAACAAGATGTAGAATGCTCCAATGATGTTCTATGATTCGAATTTGAGCAAAGCCCACTGCGACTATATCACAAATTATTGTACAAAGTATATAATTTTAGTTATAAATCACAACTCACTACGCTTCGACGTTCTCCTCGGTATCATTTCAATAGGGTGGATAGCTTTGGTCTGCGCGAAACTTGGTTTCAAATTCTCCTCACGAGAGAGCGGCGCGATGAAAAGTCTCAGCAACGTAGTGGGAAATCGAGAGTCGATGATCGATCGACGAGGGAGAGCTCGCGTGATAGTTTCGTGAAAGGAACGTGGAGTGCGGATTGATCTTGCGAGAGCGAGAGCCTCGCGCAGCTTTTGCCGAGGTATTATGCGATCCGAATCTGGATATTATTCTATAATCTATTCAGTTGGATAATAGCGTCGGGCATGGAGGTTAGAGTCGATTGCATGCCTCGCGCGACTCGCACGCCACCACCCACCAAAAGCACCCTTTCAGTATCGCGCTTTTACACTCACGCGTACATTCCCGCGTAGAAGTTCGGCGCACTCTTTTCTTTCTACATGAAATAAATACGTTTCTCCCGAGAAATATTACCTGTAAGATGAATTTCCAAATATAATTGAATGCAGTTTCGTCATTTTGAAATAGCAACACGTTCGTTACCGCGCAATTTCAATTTTCAACAAGAGAAATGTATGAACTTGTTTTCATTGAAAATGCTTCTGTGTAATAATATCTGGAATGAGAGACGCTATTCTCTACACTGGTCTGGTTGTTTCTCTCAACTGTCTTAATTGTTTGATATTAAAATACGATTAACTCTCTGTGTAACTCTACTGCTGGAAGTGTCTGTCGATTTGCTTCATTTTTCATGATTTTATTTGTCTTTCTGAAATAACGTATGCCAAGTAAAATAGCGAATCAGTTTCACATCTGGATCAATGTTCTAAAAAACATCGCAGCGAACAAAGATAATGTCTCTTTGACGTTTCGTTTCGTTGGTTTAAAAGTAACGCACTATGAAGATCACTTTGATTATTTATCCGGCATATTTAATACATGTAAAAATACACAGAACGCAACGTTTTCCTTAGATCGATAGCGTCGATAGCGTCGATATAAATACGAATAAAACATTTGCATTCACTGAATTGTTCTCATCTTTTCATTTACTTCGTTTACAATCAACGTCGCGCAAATGTACATAGAATATGTATATTTCGTTTATTCGTTCGAAATATGCCCTAAACTTCCGCGCGAGAGTGTACACCGACGCTATCATCCACAGTACAGCATGCGAGCAAATATTTGCGTCTTCCGGCGCCTTTTGATTATCGTGACACGCGCTTTCTCTCAAACACCAAGAGTCAGCCGGCTTTATTGTTGCAGCTTATTTGCACCGTGATGTAAACGCGAACGTAGCGAGTGATAAAAGCAAGAGAAAGAAAAAGGAAAAAAAGAAGGAAAAGCTACGTGGGATATGTAGGTGGCAAGGAAAAAGAGACCGAGAGAGTGCAAAGGCAGGAGGAGAAATAGAGCTTAGGGATGAACGACGACACGAGCGCGTCTGATTTATGAGCTCCGTAACCGAGACGAGAAGGCTGGATACCGGCTTGCACTGGCATGCAACGCGATTTCTTCGTTTTGCGGTTGACCATCCTTCGTTTCCCTTACGCTGTTTAACCCTCCAGACACCGAATACCGGGTCACTTTGACCCGACGACCCGTAACTCACTCGCTGTTTCTCCTTTTCCTTTTTGCATTATTGTTATCATTACCACAGTTTCTGCCATTATTGTCATCGTTATCTCATCGCCAGATTCCATTTGAATTTGTCGCAACGCGATTGTTACCTCAGCTTGTGATTACACCGTTTTCATTTTAATTACTCGGTCACGTGTATTTTTATCGATAAATAAAACATTTAGAAAGACGAATAATAAAGTAACGAGAGGGAAATTTATCACAGAACACTTTGTCACAATCGGCCGATAATTGGTCCCGATGTCATTACTCGAACAATCGATGTTCGAGGATTAACTCTTAACCGGTATTAATGGACATCGTGGACGACAACAATTTAAAAATTACTCAGTTTCAGAATTTTTCCGATTGATCGGAAGAGAACGAAAATAGAATCGAATGCTCTGAATTCTCGTAATCTAAAAATGAGACAAATTACTATCGATAATTTTATCAACAATATTACACTGTACTACGTTACTGTAACTTCGCAAGCAGAATTTCATCAATTTTTGGAACACCGATGATCAACAAGAACGATAGAGGTTAGGCTATCGATTACAAAAACCGATTTCTGGCCAATGAACGACGATAAAAAGCTTTCGGGTCCTTGCACGGCGTGCATGCACAAACAAAACGAGATTTTTTTTTTTTTTTTCGTCAACGGACGCGAAATCGGGCACACAGGTCGACGACAAAGCGCCGACGGGATATTCCCGGGCGTTTTGCCTCTGCGAGACGACGTAAATTTTTCCATCGTTTCCACCGTTCGCCGGCCTAGCTCTGCGTGCAACGTTTGCAAAATGATTTATACGCGCCGCAAACTACGAGGCACCGATGATTGCGGTAATTGCAATTAATCAGATTTATGCGTGTTAACTATAAATCTGATTATACCTGGTTGCACAGGTGTAATAACGGTTGAATCTCTGTAAACGCGCTAGTCCCGATTCTAGCAGATTGCAAATCGGCTGCGGAACAAACCGGCGACTTTGCACTGTTGATCAAAATCCACAACGCGGCCCGGTTGCTTGCTGAATTCTTAAACCGGTTTCACGCGGAAACACGTCCGAGAATGAAATACAGAGTTTCATCTGTTCTCGTGCCAATCGATCAATCAATCAATCCTTTTGCGATATTGTGTAACTTGAAAATTACGTACGTATCACATTTGGAGGGTTTTATTTTATCACTAAAAGTGATTTTAGCGGGGGTAACCCAGAAAATCGGGCCTCTTCAGGTGCAACGCTAATGCAACGAAAATTAGCGATTGGTTGATTTGGGTCACGTGACTCGTGAGGGGGCGTGGGGTAGGCCTCGAGTAGGAGTGGCGTTAAGATTATTTGCAACAACCATTAGTTTCCTCGAGTTACAATTGAATCCTCGTTTTGAACGAATATTTTTGGACGAAGATTCTTTTCGAAAAATGGACGAGTTGGAAGACCTCCAAAACTCAGAACCAATTAGGTCTCTTCACACTCCAGTCATGGCTTTCAAAACTCGGAAACAATCAATATATCATTAAAATTAAAGTATAAAGTGCCTAAAAATCTTAAATTATCGAATGCCATATTCAGAACGATCTCAATTTTTCACGATATTGGTGTATATTGCATAATATACACTATTCGAAGCAGTTCGAACCGCAATACCTTCGCGTCTGCACACGAAACCTCAACTCCGCATCGCGACAGAATGAAAAATCTGAATATCATGAAGAAGCACGTGGTCGGTTTCCACCTATCCCGGATTGCACGAAAACGTATCCCGTCCCCAGCTGCGACCAAACACCAGACCAGACGCGTGGCCGAATGGAACTTTCGATCACAGGTCCCGTTTGATCCTTGACCAAAAAGAAGATATCACGACACATCTCCTCCTCTCTTCGCTCCTTCGAAAATTTTCAAGGAGATTCTCTCCCCTGCCGACTACCGATCTCGCGGTTTCCAGTTGAAACGAATCGCGGCGGGACGATAATTGCGGCGAGGGAGGTTCAAGCGAAGAACGAACGAGTGGAATTTATGTCCGCTGGTTTCTCCGGCGATCGAGATTTCGAAACGGAGTTCCCGGCGAGGCAATAGGTTCCGACCTACGGGACCCGGGGGCAAGGCCGAGGGCCAGAGATCCCCGGGTCAGTCTCGACCCGGCACGTAATCCACGAACGAATCCCCCGAAGATCAACGGGTCCGATAGCTTCGCCGGAAGCTGGCCGACGACCGTTTCCACCTTTGCCAGACCGATCTCTTCGCCAACCCGACAATGAATTTTCCCCTAGAAATTTCACTCTGTTTGCCGACCACTCCATCTTCGACCGTTCAACGATCGAGTTACGAGCGATCGCGCGCTGCAAACTTTTCGCGCTCCTCCTCGCTTCCTTGCCCCGGACAAACTTTCCTCTTTTCACCTTCCAACTTGTTTTTCGCCGCCCGCCGCGAGCGATCTCTCGTTTTAATTTCGTTATCCTTGTCGGTGGGGCAAGCCGCGACTCGCCCGATCGCGAGATGAAACGCCAGTTTGATTGGTCATTTCGGATGGATTTCAAGCTACAATTTTGTGTATCGACGAAAGCTGTATGAATGATCGATAATTTGTCACTGTACCTGATCAATTATCTCCTTTTCTCTTACTAGTTGCGCGGTGTCCTCTGTAAAGTGTTGGTGAATATTTAATGGAGAAGATGGTTTATTTGTTAGAAATTCAAAGAGGATAAGTATTAAATTTTGTAGTTTTAAGCACTTGTTACGATATATTGAAAAATAATGTGTTGCGATATATTGAAAAATTATATTAAAAGATATATGTATATGTTTAAAAATGAGTGCGTTTGCAGTTTGTTACACATCACACGTTAACTATAAGGTACTCAAGGGATTATTAAATAAGATCATTTTTATGATCATTAGAAGACCATCTTCTGTATCAAATATTCACAAATACTTATATCGTATAATTAGTAAGAGAAGAAGAGATAATTACATTTATGAAGGAACAAGCCGAAAAAAAATAATAAAATTCTTTTCATTCAGGGTTTCGTCGAATAAATTACCAAACTAGTTTGACAATTTGTCACGTATGCTAGAAATGATTTGATTAATTTTGAACTGGATCAAAGTAGATAAATCGGGGGAGCTTATTTTACGAAAGTAACGTAATCTATACGCAAAATAAAGTGTTCTTGTTTCCCGGGAAATTAAATTTGAAAATTTAACAAGTACACGTGCACAAAGTTAGCTCTGAAGCAAATATGTTCAGAGTGTATTTGAAAAATCCGGTGAATAAGTAACAACATGTTATTGTTTTTGTTCTTTCATTCTTTTACTTATTCATATGTGCCATCAGTTGCAACATTAATATTATAATTCATCTTATAATTGCAGAAATATCGTTATACATTATACATTACATCAATAAATATTAAATTATGCGAAAAATTCATAAAAATCTGCAATCTAAAGCCACGCGTGATCATCAGAGTAATTTGCAAGACTTATACAACGTTGCGTTTTTTTTTTTTCTTTTTAGAGATTCGAATGATTTCTGTAAAATGTACGAATAAAAGTTTCGTGTTCGTTACAAGCAAGTGGTATGAATCTTTTTGCTATTTCTTGCATTCTAATTTCTTTGTCTCAATTTTCATGCTTTAATCCTCGTATTTTAGCTCTAGTATCGTGCATTCTTTAAATATCACAATATTGCACGAGCGTGTCACGATTCGTTCGAACGCGGACGCGACACTCAAAAAAAAAAAAAAAAAAAAGACGTACGTCGTAGGTCGCATCATCGAAAACGCAAAGCACACACAGCCGCGCGCGAGCATCGGGAAAACCCGGATCACTGCAGAAAATCCGGACGTCCCCAAACGCCTTAAAAACCAGGACAAATCCGGCGAAACCAGGACGGATGGCAGCCGTGCTGCACGTTGGCCGATCCACGGATAGCGAGCGTTATTTGAATTAAACCGGAAGATCGGTTTCTCGGGTGCCTGGTGCTTCACCGGGGAAATCGAGAGCACGGGTCGAGACGCTCCGGGCAAACGGGGTCAGGAAGGTGGTCCCGGGTCAAGACGGAGATTAGGATCTCCAGGGGTCACCTTGCTCCATATACATCTGCCCCATAAATTATACCCGTCTAAACACATAGTTCCTCTATGAACTTGCTGTCTAGAGATCGATTAAACGCGCGGTAAACACGAGGAATGGAGGAGAGAGACGGCGATGCATTCGCAAATCGTCGATTTCCACTAAAACACGCCGGTGCGTTTGTCGTTTTAACGCTGTAACGACAAAGTGTGACCTTTTCATCAAAAATAATCGAACCCTACGACGACTGGAGGTGAACAGAATCTCCTCGAACTTGTAACGGCAGATACGTTATTTCTCGTATTTCGAGAAATTGCATAAAATTATTTACTGCCGTTTATTGCTTCGAAACATAGAAACGCGACGAACGTCTGCTCCATGTGCCTTCCTCGATCTTTTACGTAATAATTTAAGTTACCCCCAAAAGTAGCCAATTATCGCAGCATTGAGAAAAATTACAGCATCTAGGCTATTCGGCGAAATTTATGGTACCATTCGATCGTCTCCTGTTTGCCACTACATCTTTTCGATATGTTTGAAAATGCACGAAATACAGTCAGAAAATAAACGATAAGAAGAACGATAAGTTGGCAGGTGTGCAAAAACAGCAAACCGAGGAGTAGGGAGACTAAATTACTGTACAAGTTCAATAGTTATTAATGGACAATAATGTTACCATAATCTTTCAAAACTCTTTGATATCTTCCCCAGCTAACTTCAATTTCTAGATAAGAACCTGGTATTGTGTAACAAATTTTGAAATGTTCGTCGAAATAAAGTCCAACGTTGTAACGAGATTACTTTCTGCGTTGTATTAATAAATGATCTGAACGAGTTTGCAAAGGAACACTACGATGTTTAATGTTTTCCTCAAGACGTTGACTTTCTCTGGAAATTCTACGTTGAAACTGCGTAATAGGATTGCAGTCGTAATTACAACCAGACCATCCACCCACTCCGCGAGAATTATCAGATTCCTAAGCAAACACTGAACTGAACCTTCTTCATAATTTCGATCTTTGTACATCTTTCTCCAAGTGGTAAATTATCGCGAACGCAACTTTTGAACGAGCCTGTAGAAAAACTACGTCCTCGGTCTGAATGATTTTCGAATGTATCGTAGAAATTGCTCAAAGATCGTCGAGATGGGAGAGGAAGTGGCATTTCCGAAAACTTTGCTCACCTTTTTTCATCGAAAGCCACGATCCTCGTTCGTCTGAATCGCTTCATAAATCTATCGATCATCGCGCCCGTCGCATCTAACTGCGAGGGAAGATTAAATTGCCAATTATTCGAAAATGTGTTTTCTATCGTCGAAGAAAATCCCCTCGCAACGCGAGCGGGAGATTCATTGCGAGCATTATTTTTGATTACCCACTCGAGGGAAGGGATTTCTCATCGAACGAGTATCGCGCGTCGTAATTTCCATCGTCGATCCAAAGTGATCGCGTAATAACGACGTGTAGTTTACGACACGGGCGTACGTACTAGTCGGTGGTTTACAGCGTCGGGCGGGTTACTCCGACGAACGCGTCAGATTTATTCGGACAAAGGGGCTTCCCTCCGTTAGTTAAGAGGCTGCGCATAAATATTTGATAACACGACGGCGATAGAAAGCACGCCTCGATAAGAGGAGGGTGCGTGTATCCTTTGCCGGGACCAGGGGTTTGCTAAGAGGGCATAACCGAGCGCGCCGTGTGTCTGTGTGTTTAGCTATGCGCATAGTTCACATACCGACCCTTCCTAGATCCTTCCCCCTGGTATGTTATAATTAGTGCTGTAGCGAGCTCACGCAACATTGATATGTCCAACAGTGGGGCTTCCGAATACAGTGGGACTCGTACAACACGGCACTCGTACAACGCGATCGGAAAATTGCTCGGCTGTTGCTCTGTACAGGGTGTCCTGCGAATTTTCGACCATCGGTCAATGATTCTATCTGAAGCGAGGAAGTAAAGGATACAAAAGAAGACAAAGACTGCACGACTTGTACCCCGATACGATTCGTCTCACCGAAAGTTCTGACTAGGAAACGAAGACGACTTTTTTGCCATAAAATTTTATCGACGTGCAAACATTTAAATCGATACGAAACAAATTACCAGACAACGCCACTCCTACTCGAGGTCTACCCCACGCCTCCTCGCGAATCACGCGACCAAAATCAACCAATCGCTAATTTTCGTTGCATTAGCGTTGCACCGATTTTCTGGATTACCCCCGCTAAAATCACTTTCAGTGATAAAAAGAATCGGAAAAACCAAGTTTGATGAATTCTTAAGTAATAAATTTTTTCTACGTGAAAATAAATGTAGAATTGAGGTGAAATTAGTAGAATAAGTGTAAAACTGTAGCAAGGAAGCTACATTTGGAATAATTTCACCGAATGAAGTCAATGTGAAGGGAATTTAAAATCAGATACTGTCTCGTAACAATATTGTTTGTATATTTATAGCAATCTTCTTTTTGTCCTGAATCCCTTAACTGTTTTATAAAACGTTTCGTTTCCAAGGAAATTAAACTTGAAGATTCATCAAGCGCATGTTTGTCAACTGGACATGTTCGAAATCTACTTTCTTAAAAATGAAATCTTAAATGGGAAAATTCTGTCTCGCATTACACTCGTTCATTGGAATAATCTAATTTGAATAAACAGATAGAACAATCTAATTTGAATCTAATCTGAATCTAAATTGCTAAATCCAGAATTGACCAAATTCAATTATACCTGATAAATTTTCAACTTTGATTCTTTTGAAAACAGAGCCTTAGACGAACACATTTTATTATTTCTTTCCGCATTTATTATTTCATTTTCGCATGTAAAATCATTCAAACAATCATTTACGGCTTGTCGAACTGTATATGTACGTATGTGTACGTGAAAATAAATGATACAGAAGATATTATTATTTACGCTTTAAATAAACACAAACGAAATAATATAATTGTTTCATTGTGTTTGCCTGCTATTCCTTGTTGTTCGTGACGTGCAAATATATATACGTTTTTCAATCGTCACAAAAATCATATTTATGCATTAAATTTCATATGAAAAGCAGGACTTTGTGCATTGTGCAACAGTTTCTATTATGTACAGAAGCAGAATAGAGAATTTATTCAACTTTTTGCGTCTTATATAACACGGAATTTGTATACAATATTTGTAGAACTGTACTTCTTTGACTCTTTTGTTTGATTGAATTCATTGCTGAGCTTCGAGTTAGAGTTTTTTTTATTAAAATAATAATTTTTAATTTCCAATATAGTTTCCAATATAGCGTTCTCTCTCAAAAAGAAAATTTTCTTTCTCTCGAATCGTTTTATTTCCCGGATATTATTAAAGACACTAATTTTTTAAATAACATCCATTCTAATTTACGAGGAGTAGAAACATTCTAATCATCAAACTTTCACGCAATATTCATTTGAAATTTTAGAAGAAGCGTTAGGAAAATAGGCTGCAAACGCAACGTGGAAAAATATGTGCAATACTCAATACACAGTATACCTGAAACAATATATGAAACAATTTTCCACCGAAATTTGATTCTTTCAATTACATTTTCCTTGATATGACTTTATACAGAGATCAACAGGTTAGTAATGAAGATAAGTCAATAAGAAGAACTATCTGCAGTTTTATTTATGTTCTATATTAAATTATATTAAATCCGAAATGTTCTATATTTAAGTATAAATTACATAATTCAGAAATCTCATCGATTTTCTTCGATTACTTTAGGAATGAAATGCAATATTAGCATCATGAATTACTAATTTCGTCGCAATTCGTTTCTTCTTTATATTTTATACATTTTGCGAGCTCGAGCTTTCAATCAGAGTTATTTCTTAATCAAACTCTTTTATAACTATAGAATTATTATGGAATAATTCACAGAGACAATTCCAGTCGGGTCAATCTCAGTTTTCGTAAATATAATTCTGAGATAGTTTGTTTTATTTATTGGTACGTCGCTTCAGGAAAATAAATCTATAAAAGAAATAAATCTGAAATATTGAGACCTTAGCAACGAGACAAATTCAACCTTTCTCGGTTAACAGGTTAAGAGGTTGAATTAAAAACTTAATAGTTCTTATACAGTATTTTAACTTGCTGTAATCCTCAATAATAAAATAAAAAATTATTCAGAGATGATCATCTTCTAGGATCTGGTCGATTTTAATAAATTTTAATAAATTCCGGAAGGTTAAAACTTTCAAGTGGAAATTTTACATCCACCAATGAGCGAAGCAGCTTATAAGTGAATAATAGACAAGGAACAAAGTTGGAATTTTTTGAAGCAAATGTTTACATGTTTACCACAAGAAAAGAAGAAGTTGGAGAAGTTAATTGAGAATTTTAAGTCAGATTTTTGAAGGCACCTCTAATTTCCTGTATATACCTACATTTCCTCTAAAACGATAAGGCTACAAGTTTCCTTAATGCAAGTTTGAATATAATTAATATAACAAACCACTCTATCCTGTTGGATGTTTATTAATGAGCAATAAAGGTAAATCGGTAAATAGAATCGTCAGAAACGTTGTATGTATGTATATAATGCATAAATTTGGTGGAAGTTCAGCAGTCTCGTAGACCATGTCCCAAATACGGTGTCTCGACCATTTGAGAGTCGACACGCTCACTACCAGGCGAAATTTATACGTTTTGCCTAGGGGTTGGAATATTTATTGGATGATCCAAGTAATACGACTTTCCCGTGAATGTTATGCTTTCATTGAAATTTATAAAGATCAGAATTCTTCCATTTTAATCTATGTATCTTTCAGAATTTACAATTATATTATACACTATACTTCTATAAAGATAATAAAGTAAATACGATGAAGAGAAAATGATGAAAAAGAAAAATGAATTATTCTTTACTTAATCAACGACTGTTGTTGATCCTAATTATGGGACAACTTGATAATTTTTATAAAATATTACGTTACAGTGAAATATTTATAATTTCTCACCATGAATCATCTTAAAACATTTATGACTGGCATCCACCGTGGAAATCAAAATGTTGCAATTCTTTTGAATAGATATCTGTCAGGAAAATTTGGAGACAAGTCGTAGAATAATTTATACTGCGCTTGCGAATTTTTTTCTGTTATTTCGAATTAAAAAATCTGACATTTTAGTTAGAGTTTCATGCTAAATCGGATGATGAATTACAAAAGATACAAGTATGTATGAAAAAATTATAATGAATAATGAATTACATATTTCTAGAGAATACATATATTACAAATGTACTATCACCAGAAAATCGGCCCTCTTCAGGTGCAACGCTGATGCAACGAAAATTAGCGATTGGTTGGTTTGGGTCACGTGATTCGTGAGGGGGCGATCGCGCCTGTAATTTGTAACTGTAGTCAGTACAGTTGTTTCTGGGCCTTCCAATGAGAGGAATCGTACTGGAATACAAGTCGTGCAGTTTTTATAAATATATACATGTATTTTACATAAATATACATCTTTTAATTTTCATATAAATTACAAGATACGTGAATACATATCTTTTAATTTCATTTTATAACAAATACGGCAGAAATTATACATCTACCATCGTCGTCAAAAATTACACAAGCCTAACAGAGCAAAGTCAAACACATTCGAGAACTGAATAACGCGCGTTTCTCAATTATCGCTCGAAAATCGGGTTACGACGACCCTGCAAGAGTTTCTTTAAAACTCGCAGAGCACTTTGAAAACTGAACGGCGAGAGTGAATTGTTAATATTCCACGCGAAACGGCAACACGCTTGTCCGGCAACGTGTTCCCCGATAGGATCGGCCCTTTAATACGACGCCACGGGGCGCAAGAAACTCGGGCTGTCGATTAAATTTGCATTTAGAAATCCGATTATTGCGACATTGCGATTCAAATTTTTAACGCGGACAGCCGCGGGCGTGGTCGGTTCGCCGGCCAGGCCTGTAACTTGCCGCTTGTAAATTTAAATTCTACGCGACGACGATTAATTACACAAGACGTCTCGCGCTGTACGTACGTACATATGTACGTACGTATGTGCCTCCCGCGGCTCGAGCCGTATGTTTTTCTTTCTCGTATTTATTTCTTCCGTCGCGGCGTCGTTTGCGACGAGCTCGCAAAGGCGAAACTCCACGTATGTAGATTCAGCTGTTTGCGTGGTCGCGATGAGACGCGATCGACGAATTAGAGCGTGTACGAAGGTCGTAAATCGTCGATTCGAGGATTCGATGCTCGTGAATCGCGTGAAATTTCTCACAATGTTGCGCAAAAAGCAGAGGGGAGAAGTTGCGATTGATTAGAGAAGTGGATATCGCAACAACGAGCGTGTTTCACCTGGAACTGAAGTGCATCGCGTCCTTTCTTTCTTTTTTTCTTAAAGCAAACAGTTAATTTTTACAAATTTTTAATTTGTATTTGTACAAATTTGTACCAATCTTCTATTTAAGGGACTGATACTTCAAATCTAAATTAAAATTCCACGAGACTATAATTTTCCCTTTCAAATCGTAACCATAACTCGTACTCGAGACAAGGCATTAACCCTTTAGTATTATAATTATATTTAGTAATAATTTTTTAGTAAAATTGAAATGATTTTCGTTCGCAAAATTATGAATGAACAAAGATATAAATTATTCATTCAAACGATTTTATCATTTAACTGTATTAATTTTAACTCCTAATTGTATAGTAACTGCATTGGAATTAATTTGCTATTGTTTAACTTGCATGTTACAAAAAAGTAACTTTAGAAAATCCTGTGAAACTTTACGAATCCTAATTCTGCGCGATTGCAACAAACGATGTCGATATTTAAACAAATTTAGTTTGAAAACTGTAAGAATACTATACGGTCACGAGTTTACTTTGCGTTACATCTAACATCAGAAGGTTAAATGATAAAAAGGGTACAACAATTAACGAAAATTTAACAGTACTTTCCAAGTATTGAAGAATGGTGACCCCTTGCAACAAATAGAGTACAATGCGACAACCAATACAAAGTCACGAAAACGTATTTCAGTCATGACAGATGAAGTTAAAAGTTCCAACTCACGTGGAATACGTCGATTTATGTAGAAATTTAAGGACGAGGTTGTGTTCAATAAATAAATCCCGCTTAGAAATTGCCATTTTTTAATATGCTTGAATCATGGTTGAAATGTACCGTGGAACACGCGCGGAAAAAACACTAAGGTGCGAACGAATGGTCCGACAGAAGGCGCCGAGGGATGAATAAAAGGGTGGATTAAAGCGCATCGGGGTAAAGTCGTTACCTCTTTCCACCTTTCCGCGTAATAATCGTTAGCATGAATAGTTGGCGACCTGGCAGCCCCGGAGAAAAAGGGTCGTCGAATGTCAATGCACGGTCTCTCCCCAAGTTTCATATCTCAACGTTCATCCGGTGGATGAGCCAGGTTTATCCCTGCTGACAGCAACGAATTCGTGACGATAGTAATTAATGTACTTTTTATTTTCGAGCAAAAGAAATGAGATTAATTTCCCCTGTTCAAAATGAGTCGTCTTTTTTGAACGAAACGATTATTATTAGAATCGTCGATACAGCTTCCTCCCTCAACTTTATTCTTCAATCGTTTGATTTTGTTGCATTACGTTACGTGGAATTGTAATATTGTACGTGTAATTTAAACAAATATTATAATTTAAAATTGATTGAAATGGATACAACGAATTTATACACGGATAGAAATCAAGTGAAAAAAATTTTCCAACCATAAATCTTATTACATTTTTAAGCCAATAAATTTAGTTTGATTTAGTTATGTTTATGCAGGACGATGACTCAAAACGCATTTCGAAGATCAGTCGAGGGTTCAAGCACGAAGCAAATATATCGACGAGAAAAATGTTTTTTTTTTAATTTTTTTTTTGACAAGATGCGTATAATTTGCGTAACACGTTGTAAATTGAATACTACCACATTTACAACTCTGTTTCATAACGTGGTACATCTTTAACGCAAGTCGTAACCACATCTTGGTATATTCACAGTTCACTCGGCACGCTTTTGACTCACACATTCGCCAAAACCACTCGAGGTTTAGAAGCGTTTAAAATTAGACGTCGCGAAACGTTCGCGAATAATTCAACTGAGCGTCGCGAATCGAATTTGTCGAAATTTATGCGACGAAAAACAGGGAGCATTATGACTGAAATTTTTACGCCCGCTGTTGTCTCGCGAAACGATCATCAATTCGGACCGCGAACGGAAGCGAAATGCGTTTCGAAAATTTCATTAAGCGTCCGGTGATTTATGCTCCCGGTGTTTTCGAAGTTAAAAGCAATACATTTCGCGATACACGGGCCCCTCGCGTTTCCAAAATCATCCCCGCTCGAGGGTTAACCGAAGCGTGGTAACGCGCATCGCCGAGAATTAGGAACGCGGCAATCTTCGCGCCCCTAATTTATAGATGAGATACTAGGTTCGTTCGCGATCGCGGCCCATCATAATCGCGGATACGTATCAATTAATCAGCAGCGGGTCCGCGCAAGTTGGATCCTCCAACGGTGCAGTTACAGCGTGGAGGCGTCGCGACGGTTATCAATTATTCGCCGATAAAGCTGCCATACGGAACCTGGAGCTCTCGCTCCACCCACTCTCCGACTGTCCCTTCAGACACCGATTCAAATTTATCGACACGCTATAATTACGTGCCACGAAGTTGATTGTGCGTAGCTGCGATCCTCGTTAGGCGGATCTCTCGCCATCGAATCGCGGGAAGCGAAGGATCCTCGCCAAGGACCGCGTGACCGACAAAGTGCCCCCGGGGCCGCGAAAGATCGATCGAAAATTTGCTGCGACGAGGAAAATGAAAAACGAAAACCGCAGCTTTTGACCGAACCACGCGCCCGTTGAAAATCTATAAAAAAAACTGGACGACTTGTACCCCAGTACGATTTCAGTCTCCCTGAAAGGCCCGAAAGCAACTGTTCCAACTAGGAAATGAAGACGACATTTTTGCCATAAAATTTTATTGATATGCAAACGTTTGAATCGATACAAAAGAAATTATAGGCGCGATCGCTCGGTATCTTACGAATCACGTGACCCAAATCAACCAATCATTAATTTTCGTTGCATTAGCGTTGCACCTGCTAGAGGAGGCCCGATTTTCTGGCTTACCCTCGTTAAAATCACTTTCAGTGATAAAAAAAAATGAAAATTTATTCGGCCGTGTTTCACATATTCGATAGAATATCGAGAAGCGAAGCTACCAAAAAGGGAATGAACAGAAAGAAGAAAACATCCGCGCCCCGATGAAATCCGATCGTGTCAATTACCGCTGTTCTTTTGAAACCGCGAAACGTTGAAAAACAACTATCCGAGAGGCAAAGAAAGAAAGAGAGAGGGGAAAGTCGAAGAAGAAAAGAAACAGTAAACCAGAGAAGTATTAATCGTTAGGAATCGTTCGTTGGGCGATGGGATGGGATCAATTTCATCGTGTACTCGCGAAATCGAGTCAAATCTAATGAGAAGAAACGTTCGCTCCGTGGGATTCGATTGCTACTAATTGAAGACGACGTTCGATTGCGCGTAAGTCGGATTGTGTAATTTGTACATTATTGATGTTTGAACGAACGGAATGTTTCAAAGGTAGTAATCGACAACTGACAGTTCGCTCGGGCGCGTTATTAAAAGCTTATTAAAATAATAAATTAAAGTGGAAGCAATCGACGATCGCCTGTTGCTTTCGCACGTTGCGTGGATCGATTTCTACTTTTCGTCGGGATACAAATGATCGGAACAAATAATTTTGGATTAAAAAGAAAGATCAAAACGCCACGTAATGGCATTTCAAAAAACTTGATTCAATAAATTATCGTATTTCATGTACAATTTATTGTAATTTATTTATCGACACGGTTAATACTTTTTGACACTTGTAATTTGATTCGAGTCTGCTTCGCCTGATCTAGACTTTATTTCAGTATAGATATTTGCTAAAGTCTCCTTTTTACCACGATCTCTCTCTTCATCATTTTATTGAGCTTTGAACACTAGGGTTGGACGACGTTGAAATGTCAGTCAATAAAATCCTACAACAAAACCCGAAAAATAAGACCAAGCGGATCTTGATTGTATGATCCTCTTTCGTGAAATCGTGTCAGTTTAAATTTATAGAGGGTTCGAAACGTTGTTCACGCGATATCGACTGCACTGGTCCCGTCATTACGTAGCGGCTGTTGAGGAAGAAAAAGAAAAAACGATGCAACCGAACGAAGGACCAAGCCGCGTGCAACTTTAATTGCAAAACTTGCCGGGCTATCGCAAATTACGAAAAATATCGAAAAATTCCGCGTAATATCGCGGCTGTCCGTCCGATTTACGGTTGCTCTGTTTTTATCCTCGTGCTCGCTGTTTCGCGAATACGGGCGCGTACGTGTACGGGTGGAAGCGTAGCGAAAGAGCAGGCCACCACGGCCGGTGATGAGACCAATGAGAGAAAAAGGCAAAGCGTAGGCTCCGTTCGTCGTATCGCGTAGCACGTATCGCGAATGGCGAACGGAGATAAGCGTTCTCGATTTTCACGCTCGTTGCTCGTTGCTCGTTACGTTACGCTCGCCAATCCCGTCGGAAAGGTATCGAAAACTGTCGAAAAGTTTAATCGTTGATTATCAGGTGAGCTTATTTATCGGAGCTATACGCACGCGCTCGAAAAATTCACGCCAATGTACACGCAATGAAGAACGTAGGACACGCTTAATAGAATCAAGATCCGATCATAGTTTACAATGAGAATCACCTGCACTGTGAAATTGACACGTGTTCGATTCTTGAACGTTTTATGGAAATAATCTCTGTTGTGATTCTCGTCTCATTGACGTTGTTGCATTTCGATCTTACGTTTAGGTGAGTTTAACAGTTAAGAAAATATTAAAAGATTTATCGTTAAATTTAATTTGTAGCGGCCCTACGATTCCTCGACTACGAGTTTCGAACACTCGACTGGCACAAGCCGCAAGTGGCTGTGCGTCTACTCTACCGATCTTCGACGATAAGCAGCAGAAGTGTGCGGAACCCCGCTAGGATGGGTGACCCAGCGTCTGGGGTAGGAGTCGCTGCCATCAGCCCCACTGTGATGAGTCTAGGACTCTCGTGTGCAGACTCTCGCTTTCTCTCTCTCACTCACTACCTCAAATCCTTTCCATTCGTCCTTCCACACATCCTTCACAACCTACGTTCCTTTAAATTTATTTACAAACAGGTTGAAAATGATCGAAAGATCGCAGCAAAATTAAACATTTTATCAAACGGTGAGTTGTTAGAGAGTTTTTGCCATTCGTCCTTCCGATCGGCCATCTTTCTTCTAATTTCGGTCTCTGACTTTTTTACTCTTTCTTCGTAAATTTTCCTCACTCTTTCATCCAACTCGACTCGTGTCATCTTTAATTCGAGCCTGGCGATTGCACAGTTGAAATTCCAACTCGCCAATCACTGACATTTATTTCAATTACACGTGTACATAGATTATTAATTTCATCATTGCGTCTAGATACGAGCAGTTGTCCGACGCCGATAAATTTCGATATTTCAAAGTTGCCGAAAAGTCGTTTGACTTTTGGTCGAAACAGGAACGCGCGACGTGAGAGAGAGATTTTTCACGGTGCCGTCGGAGCCGCGGCTCTGGCCTCGGGGAAAAATAATCGCGCGAAGCGTAGAGCGAGTCTTATTTAAATCGAGCCCGGCACGCTTCACGGTTCGTTAAGAGAAATCATAACGAGTAATCGGTCGAGATAATTGTCAATTAAGGGAGACTCGTGTTTCATCCGATTGTATCGCGAAAGAAATATCTCGCAGACGTCGTTTCGACTTATTGTGCAGCGCGTATTCCTCGCTCCTTCTCCTTCTTCCTCTTCTCTTTTCTTCTTCCGTTTTTTATTTCTACCGTGAAGCGAGAAAAATTATTCCGAACGAGATGTAGCGGCATTTAAATTCACCGGCCTGGTCACCGGTCTGGTTTCTTTCCAATTTTCAGGTTCATTAAGGAGAAATTATAGATGCGCGATCGAGCGAGATAATTGTCAATTGAAACGTTTCGCGTCGAATCGATCCGCGAGCGCGAAAGCTTTTAATTAATAATCGGTCCAATTAAGAAGCGTCCGATTGTTTCGCGTAGGCGCTCCGCCAGGTGGCGTACCCTAGATTCCACCTCTTTTTTTCTTTTTCTTTTTCCCGAAATTCGAGCAGGATTTTATATTCCTGAAAGTCTCGACAATCTTGGTAATCCCTGTCTAGTTTCGAAAACTCCCGAGAAAGTCTTGGAAGTCTCGATTAATTCTTGATAAATTTCGAAAGCGAGGTTCTACGAAAATATAAACTCGCGTTTGCAGTTCGCGTGGCACGTATTATGGCACTCAGTCGGTTGCTATATCGAAACGCTTTGAGAAATTTCGGTGCTTTCGACGAGACTTGTCGAGACTTTCAAGACTTTCAAGAGTATTTTAATAATTTTCACTACGTTTCTGGCAAAATATTTCAGTAAACTTTGCAAACATTGCAACGTTTGATACGAAACGCACGAAATACACAAGGTGGTTGGAAAACTTGGCGCCACGATTCAAAGCAGGAAACGAAGCATTTAAACAAACCCGCAATCAAAAGAAATTCAGTCGTATCAATTCCATTGATACAATTAATTTTGATCAAACGGAAATTTTAATTTTAAAGCGAATTTAAACGAACTTTAATTTCAAACGATTAAGTTTAATGTACGTGAAAGTGTGTGTGTGTGTGTAATAAATGCTGTTGTACAAAGCAAATACCTTGTTGACAAAACTCTGAAACTAACAACTGTCAGTTTATATATCTTGCGCGCAAAAGACTAAAACTACGTCAAAAAACGACGATTCGAAGCGCTCGATGGTCCGCCATCGTTATCAGGTGGTGGTCCAGTCGCGCGAAATTCCGTTCGGCGGAAAAAGGAAAAGAGGTGTTCCTTCCTCCGCGAAGAGTGGAGAGAAGCCCTTTATGAAGGCCGCGGCGGCGGCGTTATTGCGGCCAACTCGGCAACGGGAGAACATCGTGGCCCGCGTCCGCAAAACGGAGAATGCAGAAAGGAATTTGGAGTTCGAGTGGCAAGGGGCGAGCGAGCAACGAACAGTGACGCGCGTTTAATAACGCGGGCCCGGCGTTGTATCTCCAGCCGTCACGGTGTAACTGCGGAGGCTCGTAATGGAAGAGAGAAGGCGCGCGCGATTCTCGCCGACGCGTCGCGGCGCCGTTTACTGCATATTAGTCCGCGCGAGTTGCGAATTCTTCAGGCGCCATGGATTTTTCGTCACCGAGCGAGGCGGCACGTCCGCATTTCCACGTCGCGTCATTTTGCTCGAATTCGGCCAGAATCACGAAGTATTTAAACTGGGATTTCCTAGACGCGTCGGACGTATTTGGAGTAGATTGACCGTTAGTTGCGTCTGGCGATCTTGTTCCAGTAAATATACATGCGTTCAACCTTTATGAACTCGCATGTCGCCGACAATATTTGCAAAGCTCTGTGTAATTTGAAATTAAACGCAAGTCGAAATGTAAATCGAATTCAAAGGGAGATACTTTAACTTTAACAGTCGCTGAAAGGAAAGTTTGACAGTCGAGAGAAAGTTTGAGTCAATATGTTACGATATTACATAATGTACGTGTTTAATACACCGAGCAAAATTTAAACAACAAAAAAAGTAATAAAAATAAATAAATCATACATATAGTTTAAACAACGAAGAAAATAATACATCCGTCCGACGTGTCGAAATTTTCAACAGCCACGCGTATTACGATAAACTTTAAAAATTAACTAGTTTCAAGATCAATCGTTCCTGGAAACAGGACGTTTCGCTCTTCTTTCAATTGTCGAACTTCTCCAGCACTTCGAAGCGAGTCAATAAATCGAGATAATACGCGTCTCTCGAGACTTCTCAGCGGGGTGACCTTCGCGCAAAAGAGAAAATCGAATGACTCACGTGTACAGCGGCACTCCAGCCTCGTTCTTGAACCAAAACACCATGTGCAGGGTGTCCTCGCCGGGCGGGGTGATGTCGCACGGCAATTCCGCCGGCTTCCCTTCCACCACGCTGATATTGACCAGTGGCACTGCAAACGAAAATAGACGGATCGTACGGTTAAAAGGGCTGCGCTTTCGTTGCCTGCCGGCCGGCCCGAATTTCGATTTCCCTCGGATCGAATTGGATCCGCGCACCGACCGAACGGCGAGAGAGGAAGCGTTTTCACGAAGGCGAATCGGGGGAATCGGGCGAATATCCGGCCGGCATTCTTCGATAGCGAAAATCCGGATATTCGGATGCGGGCACGATCGAACGGACGGGGGACGATGTTGGGCCAGCGATATGTAAAGCGCGCGCCGGGGTATAGGATTAAGAGGTCCGTTTATGAAATTCGGTTTTCGTCGAACTGCCCGTAAACCAGCCGCAGCGGCGTCGCGGCTTGCTCCGAGAAGCGGATCTTACCCAAGGGCAGGTAAGTGGAAAGCTTCTGATCGCGCGGAACGGGCAATTCCTTTGGGAATTTCCGGTAGGCTATTCCGAAGAAACGAGTTTCCATTCGATTCGGTCCGGTGCTTTCGTTTTCTTCCCGCTGGACGATCGAAACAAGACTCGTAGCTGCAGATACCAAGCGCCAACTCCATGTCCCGAGGACTTGCTTCTTTTTTTCTCTCCCTCTTATATACGACTTACGTATATATATATATATATATATATGTGTGTGTGTGTAGGAACGAAAGAGAGTCCGAGAGTGTGCCGGTTCGTCGAATCTGATTTGCCGCGGCCATTTCACCCTTTCGCTTATCGAGCGTGACGCGCGCCACGGATATGGACACGGACGCGTGAAAATTTCCGCTTATCACCGATAAATCTCTCGCTTTCTCTCGAGGTATCTTCTTTCCAGCTAAGGACAGGATTTCTTACGAGCGTCGTAGATTTCTCCGAGCGGACGCAACAGTTGAAGATAATCCCGTATAAAAGGGCAGAAGCATATTTTCCTATTGTGTCGGTATCAACAGTCCGTATGCGGTCGTACGTACGTACGTGTATATTCCCAGCCGGTAAAGCACTTTCGTTGCTAGCTTTCGATGCTAGGGAATCGCTCTGATCTGAACGTATTCTTACTCTAGACTTCAAAAGTTTTATTACAACTAGACGTTCCCGCTCCTCGAAATATACGAACGAAGAATGAATCTTAAATAAAGTAAGAATAAAACTCGAATAGAAAGCTGCGAAAGTGAAATTTTTCGCTAGACGAAAATTGCGTGTTATATCATTATTTACATATATTGCAAGCTCGATTAAAGAAAAATCCGAGTTGTGATTTGAAAAAAAAAATCTCCGTTTATATTACAAAGCAATATTTTGAAAGTTGAAACGATTTAAAAAAAAAGAAAGAACAATAAATTTTGCATCTTGCCTGACGATCCGTGCCAACGTGCTGTTCGTTGAAAACTAAGCGCGACTTTCGCGTATTTCTCGATCGATTCTCTCGTCCGCGCGATGTCCAATTAGGACGTAGGCTCGAGCGATAGTCCGCGACGCTCGAAAATCTAAACCGGAAGGATTAGCCAGCGCGCGCCGGCGTTTACTCGCTGGTTATAACGACGCCGTCTGGTATAAATATCGCTTAGGGGGTGGAGGAGGAGCGACTGTTTACCATATAAACGCCCCGCGGCTACGGTACTCATTTGAATTCTCCGTTTTTCCACGTTGTAACGAGCTCAAGGTACGTGCAACAAGCAGCGGTTGCCACTTCTCGGGAGGGAAATTCAGCCGCCTACGCCCCTAGCCACCACGCTAAAAAGCAGGAACCCTCGGGAAGATCCTTCCCGGATTCGTTATAATTTCATGCGCGTATTTCGCGGGTTTGCTTGCGATTTAACGTTTGCTTTTAGCCTGGGACTACATGCGCGTACCGTGCACCGGGTCCTGGCGTCCGGGAATTTTTCATAAGCGTCACGCTTCTTCCTCTCCTGGATGCTGCGTAATTGGATTAACCCTGCGCGCTGCCGCCGTGCCGTCGTCCGGCTACATCGCCCCCGTACTCGCCGAAAATTAGCTGGCAAAGTAGTACTAGCTAGCCTAACGGCCGCGCGTAATTAACGACACGGTTCGCGCAATTCGGTGTCGAATCTTGGCCAGCGTGAGGCGACGATTGATGGTTGGTGAGAAATATTTACTTCAATTAAATGAAAAATGTAAAGGTTAACAAATAACTGAACCTTGCTTTTCAATTTAATCTGTCTCCTGGTGTCAGACAAATTTCCATTCAATTATTCAATACTACTTCCATATACGTACAGATGTTCAACATTGTGGTAGATCTTTTATTATGGCCATTCTAAAGAAAAGAAATTTTTTTGTTTGTAAAGTATTGTTTTACCGTTATTCGCAATATTTACATGTATTGTTCTGTTTTCAGCGTTTTCTTACAGATTATCTGTGTTTTACAATACAATATATAATAAATCGAGTTTTTACTGCATGTAAAGCATATTTTGTATTTATTGTATTTAATTTTACTGTATACATTACCGTATAATACAATATGTAATATTTTAAAATACAACACAATAATACAATAATACAATATATCAAGCAAATTTTTATTGTATGTAATTGTACGGTATATATTTTAAAGTAATTAATTAATGTACTTTGTGTTTAATTTAATTTTATCGTGTGCGTGTACGTATTGCACTGTATTAATATATTAACAGAGTCTTTACTGTATAAAGTACGTTTTATATTTATTGTGTTTAATTATACTGTATATATAGCATTTATACAATTTAATTTAATTTATATTCAATTTATGTTACTTATATAATACACGCAACTATATTGCTTATATATTTTTTTAAATACTTTTTTACATTGTGTAATTTATATCGTAAATATTGTATTTACTGTGCCATTTTTATTATACAAATTAGTACTTTTAGAAAATCGGGCCTCTTCAGGTGCAACGCTAGTGCAACGAAAATTAGCGATTGGCTGATTTGGGTCACGTGATTCCCGAGGGAGTGGCGTTGTCTGGTACCGAGCGATCGCGCCTGTAATTTGTTTTCTATCGACTCAAATGTTTGCGTATCGATAGAACTTTTATGGCAAAAAAGTCGTCTTCATTTCCTAGTCGGAACAGTTGCTTCTGGGCCTTTCAGTGATACGAATCGTACTGGAGTACAAGTCGCAGTGCAGTTTTTTATTATCACGCGGTAGTATAGTTATTGGTACTATGTAACAAACTGATGCAGGGATAACAACCACTATCCAACTGACGACACAGTTCCCGCGATTCCGCGTGAAATCCCGGATAACGCGGCGAATGACACGTCCGGTGACCGATGGCAGTCACGCCATCTCGAAAACGATTCTTCCCGTGGGGGATCGAGAGACCTTCGAGTGCAACAGCGGCAGCAGTTTAACTCTGTCGATTTTACTTATTTACGCGGCGTTTCTACGTCGCTGGACACGAAAGCGACCGCGCCGCGGCCATCAATCAGCCGCGAATAGCTCGCGCGGCCGCCTCTAGTTTAAATACCAGAGAAGCCTTGAAAGCCGTTTCGATTAATGGAATTCCGCAACACGCCCGCAATTAACCCTCAAAGACCCGAGGCGCTGGTCGAAACGTCCAGCGGCGTGTGCTAATGGCGGACGCGGCTCGTGTCGCATTCGAAACGCATTTAATGAATTCGTTATCGACCGGAATCAACGTTCGTTCGTCCCTTTCTCCCCCTCCCTCCCGTCTGTGCTTACGTGCGCCCCGGAAGAAGACGCGACCTCGTGGTGAACCTGCAGCCTCCACCGCCTGGATTTTCCACGATTCCGTTCTCCGATTTGGAGAGCCGATTCCGAGGAAACGGGACCTTTAACCCCCGATCGCCCCGGTAAATATCGTTGAAATTGTATCCAACTAGCTAGTGCCTCTTCGATCAAACACACGTATAATTTAAATATATATTAAAACATCGTGTTATTAAAATCCTGTCACACAGTACATCTTACGATATCGACACGTTATAATACGTGTTCGAAGTACTTTTTATACTGAATTATTATGTGCGTTAAAGCATCTCGATAATACAAACAAAATTACACGATCGAAGAGTCCTCTGCCGATAAGCATATATTATGTCATATCAGCAACACTAATTAATTCCTTTGAATCTCAACAAAAGAATCGTCACCTGTTACTAACCAGTATCATTGAAAATTATTAGTATTATCTACAAAGAATCTACAGTAGCCATCCGAAAAAAATCACGTAATGTTACCATAATATCACCGCCCCGTATTATCAATTTTAAATCCACGATTTGAAAAGAAGTTGAACATTTAAAAGTGAAAATGGCGTGACCGATTGCGCCGATCGACGAAAGCGAAAAGCGCGACGTCGCGCGAGAGTTTCGATTCGAGGTGTGGAGAATGCAATGCGGGATTCTGTTCTCCATTAGCGTCCAGCGACGGCACACGTGTCGCACGGAAGATTGAGCAAAAGTTTTCCAAAGTCACGGGGTAAAAAGCGAAACTTCTCCCCTCGGACCTCGGCGGTGCTTCGCGTTGCAACTTTCGGATCGAACTCGTGGAAAACTTACGGCCAACACGCCGTCATTGTCGATCACCATCGAGAGGGCTCGATGCTACAACAAGACCAAGTATTTTCATAAATCAATCCACGATGACGCGGATTGATCGTACGCTCGGCCTGCCACATAACGATCACGTTCTAATCGTTCGCAAACCATTGCGCGACTATCGCGCGTCAATTCGAATTCGAACGACCACCGATATCGATGCAAATTCCATGGAATCGGCGCAACCTGCGCGCTTGGCTTTTACGCGGTTCAATCGAGGTCGTATAGCGATAGGTCTCTCTCTCTCTCTCTCTCTCTCTCTCTCTCTCTATAGTTACGCTCAAGAGGATACGATTTTACGATATTTTCATCGTTATCACCTCTGTAGTTATATGTTTTCTAGTTGTCAAATATTTCTTAAAAGGATCATAAATATCGAGCGGGAACGCTTTTACTAAAATTTGATTTATACTTTTAACTCTGAACGTACCATTGAGTTAAAAGTTTAATCTGAAATTTAAAGTTAAACTTTCATTCTGCAGTCGAAAATATATAATTTTTTCCGTCATTACCTGAGAGTTATTTTATTTTGTGCATTCTTTCCTATGAAAATTGACAGTTGTCTGTTTTCTTTCGTAAAAATATCTTTATCTTATAATTACGATTAGTAGAAACAGATAACTATAAAAACTACACGACTTGTACCCCAGTACGATTCGCCTGAAGACGACTTTTTTGCCAAAAATTTTATTGATATGCAAACATTTGAATCGATAGAAAACAAGTTACCAGACAACTACGCCACTCCTACTCGAGGTTTAGCCCCCTCGTGAATCACGTGACCCAAATCAACCAATCGCTAATTTTCGTTGCATTAGCGTTGCACCTGAAGAGGCCCGATTTTCTGGGTTACCCCTGCTAAAATTACTTTCAGTGATAATGTAATGTAAAGTAAGACGTACATTTTGCTGGAACAAATTTCATTCTTTCATAATAAAATGAAAATGAAAATTACACAAATTACACAGTCCGTGATACGAGAGTTTGCGTATTCCTGATATATACTTTTTCCTCTTAGAAATATGGAACCTTTAATGATATGACCTACAATCGTAGAACGATATTTGTAAAAATAACAATATATTCGCCGGTATTTATAATTCCTTCGAATTGCTTAAAAAACTCTCTGTAACGGGAACACATTCACGACGCTCGATTAATCTTATCAACGTCAGCGAGCAAACTAACGAAAAACACAGAGTTAAGATTAGTTGCGAGTGAAAATGGTATTGCTGCGATACTTGACGGCGCTGTAACGAAGACAGACTGGGATCTAAAATTGGGAGAAGCTCTGTATCAGACAATTTTACTCCTGTAATCAAACAACAATGAGAAAACCATGACCTCGCGTCGGAGAACTTCTCGAACCGCGCACGTCCCTGTTGCGTTCCGATTAATCAATTGCGCAACCGATGCACCGTTCTCCGCGCGGTTGCTGCACGCTCCGGCAGTTCGTTCGAAATTCCAACTGTGCAACTGTTAACGAGAGAAATAATATTAATGCCAAGCGCGGCGAAAATGTGCCGAGCAGCGGGAGAAAGTTTGGCCACCTGCTCGATCTACGTTCGGCCCGGTTGCAAATGGAACCTGGCGTGCGCGCTAGAGAGAGAGAGAGAGAGAGTTGCTTGAAGAAGCATTTGTCAAGAGCGTTAGCGCCGCCGAGGGGTAGAGAGCCTCCCTCGAACAATCGTTCCACAACTGGAGGACCATTCATCGCGCGATGTTTCGCACGATGGACGCCGACAGTCGACGCGGGGAAAATCGTCGCGACTCCGAAAGGGGATAATGGGGGTTCGTTTTAACAAGGCAAATGTTACTGCGATCGTCAAAGAGGGCACTACGCGCCGCCCCCCTCGTAGTCTTCCGCCTCTGCAAATTAACTAGAGTCGGAGGACCGGCTGTTAGCCGCTATTATACCGGCAATTCGTACAGTCGGATGGATCCGCGACACGAACGTGTGCGGGAGAGAACGTGGAGGAGGATCATAAAAGAGATAGGACAGAGATACGCGGAAGGGAGGGGGGAAGAGTGAACGAGACGAGTCCGTTATTTACGGAGAGTCGAGCGTGTTCGGTGTGTGTGTGTGTGTGTGTATGTGTGTGTGTGCACCCTCCCCCTCCCTCTGTTCTCGCCCGTTCACAACCGACAGAATCCTCCGATGTGGCCGACCGTTTTACTCACGTTAAGCGACGTTTTGTCTACGCTTATTGTCGCTCGTCCGTCTCTTCCATATCTGTTTCGCGCGGCGCTAACTCGGGCCAGGATATACGTGTAGGGGAAAGAGGCAGAAGGTTTTACCAGCGGGCGTAGCAAATTAGAGTCCGTTGTTAATCAGTCCCGTAATTTCCTGCAGGTGTCTCGCGCGTTTGCGAGAGAACGAGGATTTTTATTTCTGATAGATCGTTGCGTTTGCAACGACGAGGGAACTCCCGCCAAGTTATTTAATATTTGGAATTTCGCGAAACAAATCGTTTATTAACTTTTCGCGATACCTGCGTAACTCGAATATTTATATTTTCGCGTTTTGAAAATTTGATTTGACACTTACCGCACGTCGAATTATTTATTCATCGCAGTTTGTTAGTTCGCGGGTTTTAAATTCACCGGAGTGAATGATCTTTTTCTCCTGTCAAACGAACGAAATTCCAGGACGAAGCTTGCCAAAATTCAATGCGACCGATGTTTCGATTGTTTCGTCGTGAAATGTTAAATTATGCGTCGAAACGAACCACGAAAGATCGTCAAATTTCAGTGAATTCTTTTGACGCATAATTTTTGAAATTTCGGCGTAACGAAGTAAATATCGGCCATAACGTGATAATAAAGCCCGTCGGAACCTACGTTAAAATAACAGACAAGCTGTCGCTCGTGTGAAAAATTTAGATCGAAAAATTTTGATACGAACAACAGAAATTAACGACAATGACTGGTTAAAGAAGTTGTAAAATTATTTTGCAATGGACGAAATGTCGAAATTTGATTAACATTATATTTTCAAGAACGTTACAAACGTTGAAATTCATATCACGAATTTCGTCTTTTCATCTACAATAAAATTACTGTTGGATTACAGGAAATGTTCAATTTTGTGAAACGTGGAATTATATAGGATTTAGTAAAAGTGCTGTTTAATAATATTTATTAACCGATTTGAAGTGCCATTCATGTTTTTCTCAAAATTTTGCGCGTTTTCCGGATGTTTATTCATTTAGTTTAGTGAAATTTGACCGTAGATTCGTTATCTCCGATATGAAAAAAAACCGCTTAAAGTACTTTATTTGTGAAATTTAAAAATATTCAAAAATTTTATTACCGTTTCGGATCGGCAGGGCCACTTTAGCGGCTCTATATGGACAAAGCTTTATATTCTGTACAATATGTGGATTATACCCATAGATAAACATTTTTTAAAAAAGAAATCACCAGTTCTATGGAAAAGTATTCTTTAAATAAATAACCATAATTCTCCATTGCGGAAGTATACTTGTGCAATTTCCTTTATTCTCTTTAACGATAAGGCTACAAGTTTCAATGTTTACCTAACATTTTATTTGCAATTCTTTTCAATAATTTTCCTTTAATACCTATTGAAAAAAAAATCCAGACACTTAATGATTTTCCAACATTTTATCTTCCATCCTTCGACAATTTCACGAAAATTTAAAAAATTTGAAGTGTTTATGATCTTTTAATATTATTGCTTGTTTCTCAATGTGTTCTATTCAGGTCCAAACGATTTAAAAAATGGACGTTATGTTTCACACGGACATTGTTAAAAGTACAGCGTTAATTTTTCCATGTTTAATTACAATATTCAACGTGATTTTCCCAAATTCCAAAAAACTGCACGACTTGTATCCCAGTACGATTCGTCTCACGACTTTTTTGCCATAAAATTTTATCGATGTGCAAACATTTGAATCGACGCAAAACAAATTACAGGCGTGATCGCTCAGTACCAGACAACGCCACTCCTATTCGAAGTCTATCCCACGTCCCCTTATGAATCACGTGACCCAACTCAACCAATCGCTAATTTTCGTTGCATCAGCGTTGCACCTGAAGAGGCCCGATTTTCTGGGTTACCCCCGCTAAAATCACTTTCAATGATGATATTCTTTGGAATACTCTGTATACAATAGAGAGAATATATTCGAAAAAATATAAACGCAAAGAACAGCATGGTTAACGCTTTCAGTTAGAATTCCGTCATATTTGCCAAACGAAAAAGTAAATCAGCAGATGGAATACATCGATTAAAAATTCAATGGCCTCGTAAACTTCAGGTAACGAGAAACATTCGAATTTAACGCGAGGCAGTTGCTCCATCAAAGAGAACCCTATTGATAAATTCAATCGGTAGATGTAAGAACGAAACGGAGAGGGAAACGGGAGAAGGTACAGTCAGTTCATAAACCGTGGGAAACGAGGCTTGTCTCTGTCGTCGAGGGAGATTCGGAGGAATCAGACGCGCGGATTGAAATTTCGCGCAGTCCCGGCAATGGAGAGGGCCGTCGTTTAAAAGGGATAGGAAGAGAGAAAGACAGAAAGAGAGAGAGAGAAGCAAAGGGAGAAGAAAGGAAGAAGAACAGCGATGCAAAGACGGCGAAGAAGCGCGAAGGGAGGCAAACGGGAAGGAGGCTTACGCTTTATTGCGTATTTACATATTTTCACCGAATCCCCTCGACGTTTCATAAAATTCAACGTCTTTACAAGGGTCGGCGCGATGCCGCGCGTTCCTGGAACGCTTCGTCGACACTTTATATCTTTGAATTTCTGCGACAAAGATTTCCCTTCCTCCCTCGTCCCGGCAGTTACAGCGGAGTACGAGTCGCCTGGTTGGAGTTCACCCTCTTACTTCGCGAGCGGTACAACGACACACACGCACACACACACACACATACACGCGCCGATTCGCTCCGTTTCGTAGAAAAAAAAAGCACCTCGGGGACCCGGGCGATTTTAAATTTCGATCGACCAGCCCTTCGAGCATGTAAATCGCGTGTTCGAAAGTTCCGCGAGTTTCTCAGCGCGCGTTCTCGCAAAACTAACGAAAGCGGAGATTGACAGCGAATTGTTCCCGTTCGGAGCGACGCAGTTTGCGCAAATCTCGCGGCGCGAGGATTAATCAATCCGGAATGGATCCGAGTCGCGAGCACGAGTTTCGTGTAATCGAATCGCGTTAAATTTACCCTGGGAAAGATCAAGTTTTAAGAATCAAGATTCGCGCAAAAGATTGCGGGGGGAAAGCAAGGAGAGAAGTTTGGAGAAGTTTATCACACCTTCAGCTGGGAAGGTAATATCGAAACGCTGACAATTTGAGAGTTGTTGTTATTTTCGTATCGGCAGTTTCTTTCCAATTATTTCCAATTATACGGATGATATCTTGCTCGTCTGTAATTGACAACTTTCCCATGTGCCAACCGGTCCCTCAAACTCACAAATTTGTCACTGCAACAGTTAAATTGCGAACAGGCAACAAACGAGTATAGTCGGGACAGATTAATTCCAACTTCGTCCGGAACGCTGCCAAGATTTCCCCTGCTGAGCTCAAAGAAGGAAAAAAGGGAATACGCAACGGGTATTCGCGGAAGGACAGAGGACAGGGAGACGGTGAACGATGGCCGAGGAATTTTCGAACCCGGGAAGAATTGATTACGCGTTGAACGACGTGAATCGCAGACGGACTGCATCGCGGGGAGGAATGTAGTCTGCTGGCAAGCAGGCTAATTGAGATGTCGGCCTCTAGAGAGTAGAACGAATAGCTCAGCTTACCCCACTTCCGCTTCCACTCCTTCGAGATTCACCCTCGGGCAGCCGAGTTGCTGCGCTTAAAGCGTAACGACGTCGCTTCGGAATTATTAATAGCACCTTATCCCCCGGGAACTCCATTGTTGTCCGAGGTCTAGTCCCTCTCGGCATCGTCTAGTGGGTGACGACTGCCGGTGTCGATAACGCGGGACCTTCGCGACGGGTGTGCAGTGTGCACACAACTCGAGGAAAGGGAGAGGGGAACCCAGCGCGTGGAGGGAAGAAACGATCGTCTTTGTTTCTCGAAAGAACAAGTTCTCCGCCCGTACTGCCGAGATTGGAGGGCCATCGAGCAACGGTGGTAACGAGATCGGTAAAACAGGATCGAATGCTCGAAACTATCGACAGGCCGTGTATTAACGATAAATGAACGATAATTGTTTTAGTGGCGAACAATGATGTATCGTTGTTTAGGATGTACTTGCTGCAGGGAGACGATTACAGGTGTAAACTTTAAAACTTCGATATTGATCGTTGTTGAAATACGAGATGGCGTCGGTTGTTTGCTTTTTTTTTCATCCGTTTTAGAAAGAATACGATGCAAGTTTCTTGATACAATCCATCACTCGGGCGATGGATATTAAGACGTCGATTGTAATTATTCTTCAGCAAGTTGAGATACTTGAAACAGACCATCTGCATGTTATTGGTGGCAGAGAAAAAAGTATCGCGAGAGACGCACAATCTGATGTTGATCAATTTCTGATAGATAAATGCTTAAAAATAATTAACACATACACGTGAATTAATAACTGTTTTTTCACCGAGTTTACAAAAATTACATTAGAAACACACGAAATCCGCAAAATTGTTCATTTTGAAATACGCGTTGTACGTAAAAGAATCACTTCACCTACCATCAGCTGTGACGCCACACTACCAACGATTCTCGTGCATCGAAGAGGTTAACGTGCACGCTTTCGCCGATTACCGCTACAAGTTTCACGCGATACACCCGAAGAGTCGTTAATCGCGGAGCAGACAAGACACGCTTCAGCCTCGAGCCTCGGTGTCGAGTTATCGTTCGAAGCGCGGCGATAGAAATCGGCGAGAATCTCACGCGAAATTCCATGGATTACGATGCAACTTGCGAAAATTCTTCCCTCGTTCGTACCCGTTGATGAGCGTTTGCGTTCCAGTTATCCGGTAAAACGCGCCGTTACGTGAAACTCGTAGCCTCGATCGTTAAACTCTCGGTCCGATATATCGGCGAACAGAGCGCCAATCCTCTTTGTATCCAGAGGTATCCAAACTCTCTGTGTTTATTGTCATTTACATTTCTTCGCTTTTCACTAGCATTAGTCAAAATACAGTTGTTCGTTAGTTGGTACTTTTTTTTTTTATCACTGAAAGTGATTTTAGCGGGGGTAACCCAGAAAATCGGGCCTCTGCAGGTGCAACGCTGATGCAACGAAAATTAGCGATTGGTTGATTTGGGTCACGTGTACTGCCCTGTGGCCGGCCTTGGAAACATTCTCGCCCGAGGCGATCACCGATTAAGGTGCCTGAGGTGGCGAGTCCTCGAGAGGATTAAGATCACGGGGCACCAGGTTTCTCGGCAGTTGGTCGGACAGGACGTGCAGCCTGTCGGACGACGCAACGGTAACGTTACGTCGCGCGGTGTGCCGTAGCGTGGATGTCTGACGCCGGTGTTACCAGGCTGTGCAGTTGCCGTTGCATTGTGCAAAGCCGGCACCCGGCCGCGAGACACTGAGTTACGAGCCACGGAAGGGAGGTCGCGACCACTTCCGGTTGTAATGCAGTTTGCCCAACAATGGGAGCCACAATAGGCCAAGGGAGCCCACGGTAACGTCGCCCGCTCTCCCTTCGGAGACGTTGGCCTTTGACCGAGGATCAAAGCGTTCCTACTCTCCCCTCGAACCGTCCGAACTCCCGGCATTATCCTTGCCGGCCGCAGCCCTTTAACGGACGAATCGGATCAACCGGATTTCGCGTTTAATGAAATTTCCCACGGCGACGCCGCCGGGCCGCACCGCGCCGCGCGTTACGAAACGTTGTCGCGTCAGCAACTTTCGACGTTAGGATTGCACCGTTTTATACAATTTGGCGTAAGTATAGTTTTCGAAAAAATATTTGACACTTCTTTTTTTTTTTCCTTTTATCGGCAATCGTCGATGTTCAAGACATATTTTGTCAAATATCTCGGAAAATATTAACTTTTGTGTTTAACTAATGAAATCAGCGTTCCTTAACGAAGAATTCAATGGTGTATATTATTTTGGGCAAAAGAACCATTTGTTTAAACAATACATTCAAAAAATCATGTTTGTCGATGGTTTCTTCAAGTAAGTGTTGATATATTTTCTTAAGGATTTTGAACTGAAATGTACTACTTCAATCGCAATGTACATTTGGTTAGACTTTTGGGAGGTTTCTGAGGTTGTCGAAGAGTCCTCTTTTTCGTGAAAATGTTTTTAATACAAAAATGGATTTTGTGCAGTTTGAATACGTTGCTACCCTCTGAGTGATATCAAAAAGAAGAGAAAAACAAAATCGTCGATACATACTAGAGAACCTCGAACAGAACGATTTCAATTTTCGCACATTTGCATTCCAATTTCATTTCATAATTTCGCCTCTCCACGTTCCTATTCTCTCTTTCATTTTCACGTCACACAAAATACGTCGCTATCGATGAACGATTTTTCCACGAAAAATGTTTTTCGATTCCTCGCTCTTACCTCGATCAAATCAACGCATTACCAACGTGTTTTATTTTTCACGCGCGACACGCGACACTGGCATTCCACGAGCGTATCAGAGCGTGTTCCACGCTCGCATTAAAACGTATATAGAACCTTAACATTTATCGGTGAAACGTGTTTACGGCCTTTCGATCGAGAGAAGGAAAGAATTTGATGCTCTTCACGCGTCGGTTCGATGACATTTTTTTCGCGAGAGTTTACCCTTTCAACGAGCCGTGCCAGAATCGCGGAACCGTTTTCGCAAATGGCGCGAACAACGCCGTTAAAAACGGACCCTGGTAAACACCGTTCGAACTCGAGAGCGATTCGACGGCAATTTTCGCTTCTCCGCGGCCCATGGAGAGATACGATCGATCTGTTTGCGTAGCTCGACACCTTATCGATCGCGTGTAATTTATTTGTCCTGGAATTATGATACGAAACAGCGGCTCCCTTGCCAAATTGTGCCAATTCGAAGGGAGAATCGATTCGAGCGTGACACGCTGTGGATCGCGCGCAGCCCTCAAATTAAAAAAAAAGAAAAGAAAAAAAAAAAAAAAAAAAGAGGAAAGAACTCTCGTCGTCATTGGAGGAAAAGTTTTCACCGATGGCTGAGCGCGATCGGCCGAAAAAGGACGCGCAAGGACGATCATTTGAATAGCGGCCGAGTTTCGGATCAGAATTTCAAACGAGATTTCTGTTTAAAGTATGCTTAATCAACGTACTTTCGCTGAAACTTTTGATCGTTGCTCGTTAACGAACGTATTATAGTCGCTTTTTCCGGGGCCCGGAGGTCGTTTCGTTTATTGCCATCGACGGGCAACTCGCGAACGAATCTCGTTCCCTCGCTTCCGTTCCATCGTCGAGGAAAACTCGACCGGAACAGAAAAGGAGAGGGGGAGTCGGACGGGTGGAAAGTTGGTAGGGCGGTTTAAACGATGGCGCGGGCAAGAGAAAAAATCGATTCCGTAGGACGAAGTTCGTCACGGATGATGTACGTTAATGTTTCTTGACCTCTGCGGTGAAATCCTCGCAAACCCACGCAAACAAATGACGAAAAGGAAGAAAAGTTGGACAAAGTTTGGGAATTTGCTCGTTTGAACGTACGCTGAAAAATCTAGCCAACTAGAACTCACGAGTAGAATTATCAGGCGTCCCTTCGAACGACACAAATTTAGTAATATAAACTTCTTTGGCGGCTTTAAAAATTTGAGGTGCAGAAATTCATTCGAATTCGATGTTAATTGCATCACCTTTAATTTTCGTATGAAATGACTAAAGTTACTAAATGACTGGAAGAGTAAGATTCTATTTGTAAGAAATAAATAAATGAAACGCTGATCCACGCTGCAATTCGTATTTCGCTGGCGACGCGACGACAATCGCGCGCAACTTCCGAAGCGGAATCAATGGGCGAGGTAAACGTGGACGACGGTCGACAGCGTGAAATTGAATTAATCCTGAATTAAGAAATGGCGCGCGGAGCGGAGCGAGAGCAAAAGAACCGACGAGGGCGGGAGGGAGGTGGGTGGGACCGAGCAAGAATTCCGGCGTCAGGAAGGAACGAGACGGCCCCGGCCGGCGAACGGATAGACTTCTCCTCGCGGATGTTCTTCGAAAACTTTAAATAACGTTTGTAAACTCCGGCCAAAGTAATTCGCGTAAGAAAGCTAGATTCGGGATTCGCGGTGAGTGGCGAATCGAGTTTCCAAGTCGGGGGAATAATATCGCGTTTTCACGGACGATTATATTTCCTAAAGGGTTTGCTAGAACGACGACGTTACTCTCGCTAAGGCGTCGCGCCGCGTCAGTCATCGCTTAACACAGATTGACATACAATTGACTGTTGACACTTCGCATGAACAGAGTAACCACTTCAGCGAATAAATGTCGTTCACATCGTGCAAAATTGAAAATTAA
The DNA here is from genome assembly GCA_032399605.1 of Melipona beecheii. Taxonomy (NCBI): domain Eukaryota; kingdom Metazoa; phylum Arthropoda; class Insecta; order Hymenoptera; family Apidae; genus Melipona; species Melipona beecheii. The sequence continues at coordinate 2,904,770 of JAUCMO010000501.1, read as the reverse complement.
AATTTAAATGTTCCAAGCACTTTTACTTGAAATTTAAATCGCAGTACCAGTGAATATGCGAATATTCCCTTTACACAATAGTTTTGAGACAAGTTTCGTTTCTTGACATTCACAATTTGTGTTTTGAGACGCATTTAACGGACATGTGATAAATTTGTTTTATCACTGAAAGTGATTTTAGCGGGGGTAATCCAGAAAATCGGGCCTCTTCAGACGCAACGCTGATGCAACGAAAATTAGCGATTGGTCGATTTGGGTCACGTGATTCGTGAGGGGGCGTGGGGTAGACCTCGAGTAGGAGTGGCGTTGCCTGTAATTTGTTTCGTATCAATTCAAATGTTTGCATATCGATAAAATTTTATGGCAAAAAACTCGTCGGAACAGTTGCTTCTGGGCCTTTCAGTGAGACGAATCGTACTGGGGTACAAGTCGTGCAGTTTTTTAATTTTTTTACTCAACGAATTTACTCAACGAATTTACTTTAACGAATAATATTATGCGAGTAACAGACTTCTAAAAATTGGTTCATTTTAATTACATAAGTATAATAAAATTGGGCAATAATTATTAATTATAATTAGCTAATGTTGTGCCGTTTAATTATTTTTGTTCAAAATAAATTCAATGTTGTCCCGAGTGTACGTAGACGGTCTCTAGAAAGCGTATGTCAATTTGGAACGTATCTCAACAGCGACGAAAAAGGAAACGATCGATTGTAAAGGGCGAATTCTCGACAAATTTCGCCAGTTTACTCGGCGATATAATATCGAAAAGTTAATCAACGATTTTCAACGATTTCCACTCGTTGAATGTTGATTCGTTTTCTCACGAAAGTCAACGACGACGGTCGAGTGGTTCACTCGAGCGAATATAAACACAACTGCAGCCGCGCTCGTTAATTAACTTGTCTAAGCCCGTTAAATTACGTTTTAAGCAATGAAACCGCATTCTTGCGCGTCTGATGTTTCTCTACTCTCTACTCTCTACTCTCCTCTGTAAAAGATGCATGCGATTCGCTTGCAAATTCGAAATTGTTGTTATATTGACACTGTTTTGTATGAAGATAAACTTGTTTTGGTACAAAGTGGACCGTAATATGGAAATAATGATTCTTTTGTAGATGGAGAGATTTTCGAGATTTCCGAATCACGAAATAAAATTTATGTGTGAAAGACAAGGACAATGTGAACCCATGTATGAACTGTGTTTTCTTTTACTTCTTTTATGGAGAATAATTAGTATATCATTCAATTTAAAAAGAAAAGAATGACTTCGTATCTGTCCAGCTACAAAACAAACCATCAACAAAGTCTTCTCGTACCTTTAAAAACAGTGATATTCAAAGCGATCGAGTTACATGGACTTGCTAAATTTGAGCGTGCAGATATTATCTTGTTGTTAAAACTTCAATCGATGAATCGTTAAATCATTATAACAACATTATTATAATACGACATTGTACTAAACGTATTGCTGTCTTTCTCAAACAAAGTTAACAGAGTCGATCTCTTGGATTTATTGTCAGATTCTTTCTTTGAGAAAGAAATTCAGAAATTATCCTTTTACCCTAAGAACACTTTGCGACGATTCCTTAACCTCTATCTCGTTTGCGGCACGCTCGCTTCACAAAGAGTTTCACAAAGTCTCCCCGTCAAACTAAATACAATTGGCCCGACGTAGATTCTATTCCATTAAAGCATGCGATTTATCTCTAATATCTTCGTATGATCTTTCGTATTCTCTCGAAAGGTCTCGCCAATCTTCTCCGTGTGTCTCCGGTTAAGTCGAGCGTGACAAAAGAAAAGATCGACACGATTAATGTATAAAATGGAACGTCTTGTTCACGAGTGTTATAGCGAAAAGTGAGATTTTTTATTTATTGCAAATTGCGATCGTTTCTTCAAATCCATGTCCAACAGTATCGTGACAAATTTTTGGCGCGAAATTCGAACCGCGCGATTGCCGTTTACGTGCCGTTAAAAACATTCGCAGTGCGAGTTTTAAAATTATTATAATATCGTATTATAACACTATAATAACGTATATTCAGAGTAATGACGTTTGACACACAATCGAGTCAATCGAAACCTCGAGTTTTAGGAAATTAAATATACGAGTATGTACGTATGCGAACAGAGTCCGTGAAAGATCTTGGAACCAATTTCCCATGGGCGGACTCGTGTGGACGTCTCTCGTCGAAAGTTCGGCACAAACTCGCGCGATTCGTATCACGTGCACTTGTCTGTCAAACGAGCAGCCACGATCGTAGCTGTGACCACTTACTTCGTCAAATGAACTCGTTCGATCTGGAAAATCAGAGAAAAATCGCCGACGTGCCATTCCTCCGCAAGGTTGTCAGTAACTTTGTCGACTGTTCAGCTTTCGTTTCGCACTGATAAATATTACAACAAGCACACTCTGTTTTGCCCGATGTTTTATACATTCAGCGCATTATCATTTTCTCCGTGAATGCATAAAAATCCGCAATTTGTACGTGCATTATATATCACAGGCTCCGTAAAAATGATAGGTGTCCACGTAGTTTCAAGCTGCACAACTGAACAGACGACACACGATGAATAATTGTCGGTGGTTTAAACTGTTACAACTTTGTGGCAGAGAATCGTGCAACAATCTACTTGATTTCCATTTTAAAGTGCAAAGCCTCTACTTTGTCTTTCCTAAGTTTGTTCTTACATCATGTAACTAGCGAGGAAACGTAAAAAGATCTTTTCCATGACTTGAATTACCACGGTCTTGAAAATTAAAACTTTTTTTACTTGCTGAACGATCTTTCTCTTCTTTTTTTCACCATTTTATTAAACTTTGAACATTAAATGAAATGTTCAAGATTTCTCGAATTCTTCAAAGTTCAATAAAATGACGAAGAAGAATCCCACGGCAAGTTTTAAGGCGTCGTTGTAGAGGGAAAACTTCAATCTTCAAGAACGTGATGAATTTAGTTTTGGGGTTCTTCTGTAAAGGATTATTTTAAGGACCCAGGATGCTGCTGGAAGGACTGAAGGAGTGTGTGAAAGGAAGTGAGAAGAAAGCCGATTGCGTTTCGTTTCGGAGTCACTGCCTAGACTCATCAGTGGGGCTGATGGCAGCGACTCCTTACCCCAGACGCTTGTTGTTATAACTACCCGCTAGACTGGGCCCGGATCACCCTCCTAGCGGAGTTCCGCATGCTGCTTGCTTAACATCGGAGATCGGTAGGACCTCGACGCTAGGCGCGCAGCCACTTGCGGCTTGTGCAAGTCGAGTGTTCGAAACTCGTAGTCGAGGAATCGTAGGGCCGCTACATAGTCACAAATAAAATTTTCCAGTGTTTCTACATACATGCGAACTTTTACCATTTTTTTTTTCTTTTTTTTAAGAAAAGATCACGTTTTTCGTTCATTGTGAAAAAAAGGCGACTCCAAATAGAAGCTTGACGCCTTAAAATGAGTCCAAGTACCTAAATTGCGTTATATGATCCTTTTTTACAAAGCTGTAGCAAACTGTCGATGATTTTTCGTTTATATCAATCGTGGTACAAACTGACTCCGTGAGAGTCATTTGCACCTTGCAGGATAGTGCTACGAAAGCCAAAGTTTCTGGCGACGCACAAAGCACGAGGAGTTATTATTTCACATACAAATCAAAATGAAAAATGTTAAAATTCTGCTATTTTCTTTTTTTTTTTAATCACTGAAAGTGATTTTAGCGAGGGTAACCCAGAAAATCGGGCCTCTTCAGGTGCAACGCTAATGCAACGAAAATTAGCGATTGGTTGAATTGGGTCACGTGATTCGTGAGGGGGCGTGGGGTAGACCTCGAGTAGAAATGGCGTTGTCTGTAATTTGTTTTGTATCGATTCAAATGTTTCCATGTCAATAAAATTTTATGGCAAAAATGTCGTTTTCATTTCCTAGTCGGAACAATTGCTTCTGGGTCTTTCAGTGAGACGAATCGTACAAGTCGTGCAGTTTTTTAAATAAATTTTCAATATCTCGACAACGTACGATATCAATCTGTTAAAACTGGAATCGCGTCACCTATCGGCTGCTAACCACAATTTTACAAATGGTGCCCAGTCGCGGTGTCGACCCGCACAGCGTTACAAACCTCCGAACATCGTCTCAAACAGCCGAACGAACGAGTTCACCTTCCACCTTCTCGATCATCCGCTGTTTCAACGTGCCACGAGACAGGGATCAACGGTGAAACAGCGCCGGCTGGCGCTCATCCGGTTGACAGACCGTTAAACGATCGTATTAGTTTATGGAAGTAACAAGCGCCGGGGCCGGGTTATCGGGCCACGTAGGGAAATCGGGCCGGCACAAACGGCGCGTGCAACGTGACGGCGTGTCAGGAATATCGAAGCGCCGCGCCGGGAACAAAGCCGCGCGTGTCGCGGCCACGCGAACCACCCCCAGTCCTCCGATCGCGTTTCACCAGCAACGGAACGAATCGTGACGTTATCACCGGCGATGGAATTAATTATCGGAGAGCGGCGAACGGTCAATTGTTCACGGTTTTAATTAGCACGCCACCCGGTCAACCCGCTCTTGCTGCCCGATCGAGCACCCGAGTCGTCTCTTCCACGACGCGAGCAGCGTCGTATCGTCGGCGTCGCCTCGGTCGGCCGAGCAGTTTCCGCGCCTGTTTTCACCCCTCTCGTTCCGGGGGGAGAGGGGGGATAAAACGAGCCGCAAATGTCGCGCGCGCGTTCGCACGCTTGGCTGGCGCGCGGCGTCGACTTCCGTCGGAACTGGACAGTCACCGGCCGCAGCTGTGCGCATCGGGGCCCGGTCGTGCAACGCCAGGCGCCAGCCGAGTCAAAAAGCCGGCGATATCGCGCGCGTCGAATCACGTTCGCGCGGTGCACGCGCCGTGTCGCGCGCGCTCGGCCGTTCATCATTCGCAATCGGGAGGGATCACCGAATTCGATCGAGTCGCGTTCACCGTTTTTCGGTTCGATTCGGTTTCGTGAATTCGGCGGCGGCGGGGGTGAGAAGGAAAGGGCGAGGCAGAGGGAGAGACCAAAAAAAACCCGGCGGTGCCCGTCGCGCCAACGGAAATGGTCGTTGTTCCAGATTCGAATGAAATCGATCGCGAAATAGCTTTTTCGCGCTATTTACGGATCACTTTGTTTTCGGCCGTTTCGTCGCCACGAGTCGCACGGTTCTCGTACAGTTTCCGCGGTGAGAGTGAAAAACTACCCCGGCGATGATCGCGTGAAATCTCTACCGCGCTGCTGCGCTAATCGCAACATCTCGCACTCGCGCGTCACAATTTATCATTTGTCAATAACCTACGTTAGTATCTAGCACGACGCACTAGAAAAAGAAAGAAAAAGAAGAAACAGCAAATTCTGCAGATTCTCCTAATATTCTTTTCAATTTTTCTTTCTTTCTAATTGTCTGTAATAACGATCCTGCAATTTTCTATATACGAATTTTCTTTATTTGCAAAGTATTCTAGTTTCCACTTTTACTATTTAATTTCCCCGCGATAAATTTTGTTTCCATCTTCCTATCGCAGTCGACGATTCAGAAGTTGTTGCTCCTTTCGTGAATCGCGATAACATCAGGTTCGTCCAAATTGAATCTCTTTTCACGAGTAAATACGACTCTTGGCCATTTCCGTACATGATACAAGGAAATATAGCACGTGCTGTCTTCTTGTCGCAGAGTGTACTTTCTCGCGACGGGAAAGAAAAACCATCCTACCAATCCGCGCGCTCTGAAATTTCGCGAACGTCGTTACGCTAATTGCAGCGTCTCACGTTTGCTCGTCAAATGGTCTCTCCTCGGCCAACTTTGTCCGCCAGCGTTCCTAATAATTTTACCACAGTTGTAAACGGTGAATAGTCAACAGCAATGGTTCCTGTTCGTCGTCGAAACGAGGAAACAACCGAGTGTTTCGCGCACAGAATTCGCGCGGTTACCGATTCGCCATTGTCGTCGCGAGATTTCGTCGTGGTGGTGGCCCATTGATGGTGGTTTCTCCGGTCCTCCGTCTAGCTCGCCTCTGGTCTGGATATTTGCTTGTTAAGTGACAGTATTGACGCGCGCGGGAAGCAAATATATCCATAATCGAGTAATTGCTTTCGTTTACGAGCCCGCGTTCCGCCGAAACCAAGAGAAAAGGGACGACACGTACCGTGTGTCGTTTGACGGATCGAGATGCTCTTCGTGTTTATTAATTCCCAAAGAGCATCGACAATCCGATGAAATCAACTTAATCTCCCGAAATATAATTAATAGGAGTGGAAATCACTCGATGGCCGATGGTATTTTCTCGCTCGTAATTAAGCAAAGTCGAATCAAGACGAGCACATTTCAACGTGATTTGTATTTAAAAAACGTCGTGTATTTATTTAATTATCATCAAAGAGCACATCGATCCAACCTCGCGAAACAGTTGCAATAATGATTCAATGACGGAGGAAGAAAAGAAGCAGCATCGATACACCTTTCCGTTAGAACTGACAACGACAAAGTGAAGTCGATGTCGACGCGAAGCAACTACATTTTCAATATGATTTTCTATCATTATCACGACGCGTGTCGTATGTCGTTATTTTCGCAATTTGCAGTCAATTGTTCTTACCTCCGCGACGTTGAAACTTTATTCCACTCTGACTCTTGATTCTTTCATTCGCGATCCAACAACTAACAACGAGAAGCGACAACGTTGCGTCTCCGATATCGACAAAGTATACTTCAGTTGGCGGAAGTGTCAAGTAAATGGCGTAACAGTTGCGTGTCACCGAAACGTCGAGTTTTTTCACGCGGCCAATGATCAGGAGATAATCGGAAGATAAGGCGCGTTCATTCATCGCGCCGTGTCTCCGGGAGCCGGCTCGTTTCCGCGACGAGCGGCGGAAGGGGAGGGATATACAACCGCGACTCGATGGAGCGACAAACGCTCCAAAGAGAAACAGACATCGACCGAGCGGGATGATCGCGCGGCGAAAAAAGGCGAAAGGTGTAACGCAGCAGTAGACTGGCAGTCGCGAGCGGAAATAGAGGCACTCCGGTGCACGGAGGATCGAACGACAGAGACGATCGATCGTTCGGATAGAACGAAAAGAAACGGAGGGGAAAAATTAAGAGCAACGAGGCGCAAAGAGCGCGCGGCGGATCGACGTATTGCGAACGTCGCACTCACGGCTGCTGCTGTGGACGCGTCGACGCCGTGAGTGATAACGCGAATTATCGCGCAGCGTCCATCCGCGCGTCGCGCCGCGTCGGTCTCGTTCATTCACGAGGCGATCGGTTCCGCGCCAGCTAGGCGCGTCGACGCGCGTTTCCGGGCCAGGCGAGTCGGCCCGTCTGGCTTTCAAGAACGCGTCAGTAATTTCCAGCGATAACGTAACGAGCTGCTCGAATCGATGGCCGACGAGACACGGCCAACGGCTTAAATCGCGTGTTGACACGGTCGACGCTGATTTCCGTCAAAGCCATCGATCACGTTAATATCGTTGGTGAAAAATTGACTGGAAGAACCAGAACGAATTTTGGCCGGTAGGTAAGACGTACAGTATTTCGGGGATATTTTTGTGACACCGGTGCTCGAGTGCGAGGGGTTTCACAACTTTTCATTCTTAATTTTTTAATTTAACTAGATGAAACTAGACAGCTTTTCTTAAAAAACAACCGATTTTTTTCTATAAGTTTGTTTATTGCAGAGTAGGATGATAAATAATAGTAAATTATCATTTGTAACATCATCATGTTTCTTTGCTTTTTGATTATTGGAGTTGATCAATGTGGCTTCGTATTCGTGCGAAAATACTAGCTCAATCGTGAGCTACTTTATTAATTTTGTTCAAAACTTAAAACAAAAATTAGACTCAAATTCATCGACTTGTAGAGAAAATTTAACTCTCAAATAATATTTTTAAGTCCTTCGTGATAGAGATTCAATTGCATTCAAAGATTCTATGATAAATCCAAGCAATTTAAGTCTAAACTATATTATGGTTATTGACAATATCAATTAAAAGTTGAGAAGGATTTCATTTGAAACTGATAACGTTCCAAATTTAAACAAAGCGAAAGCATTAATTAAAAATTAAAACGAAAAGTTTTTTGTAGTTTTCAACGATAATTTAACGAGATATTCATTTTATTTTAATACGACAGTATAGTCTACTAGTCGGAACTTTACTCTCTCCATTTATGAATAAGTTATCCAACCTTTCACCGTAGAATAAAGCAGTGGATAGCTATATCTACTCACAAATATGTATTTTTTTTTTTTTATCACTGAAAGTGATTTTAGTGAGGATAAGCCAGAAAATCGGGCCTCCTCTGGCAGGTGCAACGCTAATGCAACGAAAATTAGCGATTGGTTGATTTGGGTCACGTGATTCGTGAGAGGACGTGGGATAGACCTCGAGTAGGAGTGGATCGCATCTGTAATTTGTTTTGTATTCAAATGTTTGCATATCAATAAAATTTTATGGCAAAAAACTCGTCTTCATTTCCTAGTCGGAGCAGTTGCTTCTTTTTTGTTATAAGTAGTGTAAAACTTTAAAGAAAAAAAAAAAACGTCGTCCCCTGGATATGTGATATTTCTATTTTTTAATCCCCAAGTGATTTCACTGTTCCAAGTGAATTAATTTCGTTACAATCTGAATTTACGACCTGAAGCTATCTTGAAATTGTCAAGCGGAAATCAATTTTCCTTCGCGGCATTGGACGCGTAATGAGACAACGGAGGTTTGAACGAATCATCAAATAATGACATCAACACGCGATACAATTGTTAATTTAAAATTAGATGAGATTCGCAGCAGCTCCCAATGGTTCACTTAATACGTACGATAAATTTTGAAGCAACGAACACGAACAGTGCCTCGCTCGAAGTATCCGCGCGATCGTGCATAAATAATTGAACAATCAGTGTAACTTCGTCAAAAAGTTTGTTGTTTCTGTTTCGTTTCGATTTACGAAACATTTTACCGCTGCTAATTTTATCTTATCACATCTGGCATGAAACTGACATCACTCGTTTCTAACACTTCACAAACTTACACGAACTTCTTAAATGCGATTAAAAGTGTACGATCCTTCCAACATCTCGAAATTAGACGAATGTGCACGTTTAAAAATCACTTCACTGAAATTTCTCTGCAAAATTAGTCTTCGGTCACCTCGTTTATATTAAACGAGTTATCCTATTAACTTTGCACGTTGCGGTTAAATTAAAAAGATTTGTTTGAATAATATCTTATATGTTTGTATAATTTAGAGCTGTCCAAATTACTTATATATATTCTCTTGATTTCATAATATCTAATATTATTATTTGTCTCATTTAGAGTCGTAAGAACCATTCGTTGCAATACACGCAACGCAGAAGGTAGAAAAAATACAAAAGAGTGGATGAAATCCAAACTTGATACTTTGTACGTTTATGAACTGCACGACTGATCTAATTTAATTCCAAATTAACACGATACACTGCACACCGCAAACTGAAATCGCAGTCAACGCTGCAGTTGATGATACACTCTTTATATCTTAGAGAAAATAAGAAAGATTTTCGCAGAGTTTCTCATCATTCAGACACGATTGAATTTTGTTGACGGAAGATCGTGTTTCGTTCCAATGTAACCGCATTATTCGAAAAGATAGTCTGCATTTGCTCGGTTACTCGTTGTTGATCACGAGATGAGAATTTGCGTTAATTTGGCATGGCTGATTCGAAGCTAAGTTAACCAGATTAAAGAGAAGTGCTAGACTTTTGCCTGATATGTTTGTACGTGTCTAACCGTGAAAATCAGCCAAATAGAAACTCGTTTGCGACCGCGGAGCAACTTCCGCTGTTTATCGAGTGGGAGCAGAGGCATAATTTTATTCCGCGGTCGATATTATCGACGAGATCTCGAGGGTGAGAAAACGCGCTGAGAAGTACGTGTCGACGAGTATTAAATCAATCATTCTAATTAAAAGTAAATAGAGCTGTAACTGGTTTGATGCTGAGAGAGAAAGAGAGCTGCTGATAATTGAAGAACTGCTAATAATTGCGAGACCGGAGAGCAAAGATAAAATAAGAAAGCAAGAGGAAGGTTCTCAGGTAAAATTCTTAATGCAGTTACGTAGAATCGGAATAAAGAGAAGGAGGGTGGGAAGAGACGTGTCCGACACAACGGTAATTCCGTCAAAGCGGAGAAAACTTGCAACTTGTCTTTCGAGTATTCTCTTACCTTGCAGGTCGCGACTGTCCCTCGTTTCGCTCGTTAAAATCGCGGACCAACCGACGACTTCTTCCCGGTTTCACGTCGAAAACTAATCGAAAAAAATGGATCCGGTACGTTTCGTTTCCGAGCGAACTCGTGAATCTCGTTAGGAACTTGACATGGCCGCGCGTTCGCGAAACTGTCAGATCATTCGGAGACAAGGAAGAGCACGAGGATCTAGTTCGAAAAAGAATGATAAAATGAAAAGAAAGAAATAAAAAGAACAATGATAAATTTTCGAAGATAAAGCGACTTTCTTCCACGTGTCGATTTATGCAGTTGGACAGTATGGTTTTTCAACGATTTATGTTTGTTTTCGACCAGCGTAAGAGTGTAATAATAATTCTCTTGATTAATAACGTTCGTCGCGATTTCTTTCCCAAATATTTTGCAAAAAATATTTCGTGTGTTTAAATCGTGAGTTCTGTTTAGGTTTCAATCAATAGCATAAATACGTGAAAAACATTTCAAAGAACCTGGAATAAATCTTTTACTCATTCTAGTCGTTCGAGTTATCACCTATCACGTCTCATAATACATGTGCAGAAAATGCCTAACAATTTGAAGAGAACAAATTGTCGCAAAAGAAACTGATATTCTTCAACTGTTTCTTAAATCACAAAAAAAAAGAATATTACAGTAGTTACAATTATATGAAAAAATATATCCGTTGCATCGTGTAACAATAAAAAAATTGCACGACTTGTACTTGTACGATTCGTCTCACTGAAAGGCCCAGAAGCAACTGTTCTGACGACTTTTTTGCCATAAAATTTTATTAATACGCAAACATTTGAATCGATACAAAACAAATTGCAGGCGCGATCGCTTAGCAAGACATGCCACGCCTACTCGAGGTCTACCCCACGCCCCCTCACTAATCACGTGACCCAAATCAACCAATCGCTATTTTCGTTGCATCAGCGTTGCACCTGAAGAGGCCCGATTTTCTGGGTTACCCCTGCTAAAATTACTTTCAATGATAAAAAAAAGAAATGTTAGTACGTAATAGGGATCCTTTGGTACCTACGAATATCCTCGCAACCAACCCTTCGCACGAGCTTCCTAGTGCAATTATCAATTTTGTCACCTCGCCAGATCATCGCGGTCAAACGAAGCGCGAATGGGGGAGGAGGAGAGCGGAGGAGAACGATCTCGCACACTTTTCACGTTTCCCAGAGGCAGTTACCGAGACGTTCTTTCTCGTTCCGCGTCGCTCGATCCGTCTCGTAACAATCCGTGCCTCAGTGACGAGCCTCGGTAACGTCCGGTCTTTATTTCCGGCTCGTTCGTTCCATCGTCTTCCTCGTTACCTCGCAACACGCCATTATGCAACGCGCGTGTTCGACGTAACTCGCGCGACGACCGCGACCGAGACGCTCAATTTATCGAGCCATGGCTTCGGTCATTAACGCCGCCACTCCTTGCCACTGAATATTTATACACACACACATACTTTCAGCACGTACCACAGCTCTATTTGTCATTTCTTATCGTAATCCTTATCGAGTTGTGTCGCGAAACTCTCCTGTCAGCGAAACTCGCAACAGGGAGACACGAGACGACGAGAATCGACGAATCGAACGGCCCCGACCGACTCGTTCATTCCGCATTTTCGCTTGGTTGTTCTGGTTGCGCAAGGGCAGAATCCATTTTCATGCATTTATGCAGAGGTATTTGAAATATCAGAAGCAGCGTGTTTGTCACAATTTTCAACGCAGCCAAGAACGACTAATGGTACTCAGATCAGTCGCTCATTGATAAATTTTCGAATCTTGAAACTATCGAAACCTTCGCTGGAACGTTCGCCTCGACAGTTCGTCTCGATCATGTTAGCTTCTCATCCTGAGAACGATGCAAATTTCAAGCAACGTCAAAGCTTGCGAATTTACTCGACGTGACTCCAAGAAATGTTGCCTCAGCCAATCTCTCAGAGATTCGCTCAGTACCAGACAACGCCACTCCTACTCAAAGTCTACCCCACGCCCCCTCACGAATCACATGACCCAAATCAACCAGTCGCTAATTTTCGTTGCATTAGCGTTGCATCTGAAGAGGCCCGCTAAAATCACCTTCAGTGATAATAAAAGACCAGAAGTTGATCAATCTCCAACGATTAGTCCCGGCTTCGTTCGGCCGTTAAACTCACGCGTTAACTTTCGTGATTCGTCAAGTCGGAGCGTATAAACGCCGTGGCTCTCGAGAACGTTATCGTTATTGGCAAGATTAGCTCGGCGAGATGAGCGAGCGAGCGAGAGCACAGGGCAAAACCGTCCGAATCGCGCATCGGTTAAGCCGAGAATGATTGCCTCTAATTTCCAGCGAGCAGGGCCAACAAGAAACTTCCTAATGCTTTCAACATGTTCGCCGCTAGTCGGTATCAGAGCTGACTCGCGGTAGTTGGTTTTTGCGAAGCGGGAGAGCCGAGTTGCCACGGATCTTCGGCGCGTGAACGGGACGAGGCGCCGCGCCGGTTCACCCCGTCTCCCGATTAGACCCCGGGACCGAATTCAAAAGCCATCGGCGCACGGGACTCGGGCGAGCTGCAAGCTTCATTAGCGGCGATTTCGTTGGCGCCGGTGCACAACCGCGCCGCGACTCTCCCCCCCGAGCGATAGACACGCGTTTCACCGTGGCGAATCTATCCGTGACGCGATGATATTTACCGGGAAGTTGTCCGACGAAATTAACAACTCGGACGCGAGAGAGCGTGTATATATACGCACGTCGCATCACAGCTGCATATTCTCTGATTTCGCGTGAATTGACAGCGACTCGATCGAGATCCTTTGACTCGAGGATTTTCATTGGGTTTCGCGGCCACCTGCTAAATTAACCCCTTATGTAATTATGTGATTATTGTAAAAAACACGAATGACGTTAATTACTTACTTACGTGTTGGATTGTTCATTGTGTTATTTGAGATATCTATGCCTAAACTAAATATTCGCGAAGCTTTGTGAGTGCAAATATAAAATTTCTTTAAAAATACCGGATTGCACGTCCCGAATTTCTCGATTTTCATTACGAGTTTAAATTTTCCGATGGTCGTAACGAGATGGACTCGAGATGATTTCTTAATCTTTCACCCTGTTTCAAAAGTCTTTTGAGAACTGTATATTGGTGTCGAAAGGATTCAAAATTCATACAAAATCTCAGCTGAAACAAGCCACCTGAATTTTTAACATCTGCACGATTCAGATGATTTTCGAAGGAGAACGTGATAAAAGAACCATGGGAATTGGTCAAATCCATAAACTGAAAAGTAGAAAAAAATGGAAACAAACGTTAAATTTTTAAATTTATCATTGTTCGTGTCATCTTTTGATGAACAATCTTGCAAAAGAGAAACTGACAAAAGAATGGAGTTGGTCATTGCATAACGAAATGAAGAAAATAACAAAAAGAAAAAGAAGAAACGGTGTTTATCAGTTTGCCTTGTTAGAAGCTCGTGTGTTTTCAGGCGACATCGACGCAGGAATATATTACTGTATCTTAAAACACCACACACCACGAGCGTACACGTCACTGTCAACGTACTGTACAACATCTGTTAATTTTTTATCGACGCATTTATGCTACAACAGATGAGAATATTAACGCGCATATAATATTATTACACCGTATGAATACAACAGAATATTAACGCGAAGGCATTGTCAAACGTTCGTTTGCCCGCCGGTCACGGTCCTCCTTCGTTATTAATTATTAGCGGAAACAAGAATGTCCAGCTCCATTGACAAAAAGTTAATTAACAGAGGAGAGACGTAATATGGGAGATCTCTAATGAGGATTACAAAGATAAAAATGACAAATGGGGCATAACATCGTTCTCTATTTATGGGGTGCATCCAGAATTTTCTTTCTCTGTCCGTCCCCTTTGAACATAAATACACACGTCGTGTACGAAAACGTTACGCTGTCACACGTGTCCATATTTTTGGTACCTCCATTTCCGAGTGACACAAAAGGAGCAACGCTTGTTTGTTCCTAGCCCCGAAAAATGTACGCGTTATGTTCTGACTGCAAGTCGTTCAAAATAAATTAGCCGTTGTATTTTAGGAAAACGTGGATTCGCGCAAAGTGGATTCACACGGGAAGTAACTTTTGGTGACAAATAGTTGTCATCTCGACGTTCATGTGGTGAAGTTTACAAATGTGTCAATTCAGGCAAATATAGATGAGCAAATTTAGGTTGGAAACAATTGTACGCAGTATTTAACAAGGTATCAAAACGAGCAATTAGTTGTTATTCGATCATTATTTTTTTAGGGAATAAGTTTATCAATGTAGAAAAATCTGAAAATTCTAAGAAAGCAACTCTTGCATTCTTTGCATATTAATATATTTGTAAGTACTTTTCGACTATCGATTGTAGATCGGACGAAAAATCAAACCGATTCGAACGACTCGCGTAGTACAGAGACACAGGCGTGCCAACTTTGTTGGAGTTTCGGAGAGGAACCAGATCGCGCCGACCCGATTCGTTACAGCTTCCCCGGCCGATATTTACATGAAATATCAATGATAAAATCAACTTGCACAAAGCGACGGATGCAAATATGGAGAAAAGCAATTTCGCGAGATAATCGCGTGATCGTTCCCCTCATCTCGCCGCCGCCGCCGCCGCTCTTTTTGTTCCTCTGCCCCCGATTGCCGAGTTATTCACATTTGGCGGAATCCCCACCAGCCGTTTTCTGCGGCAAATAAAAGAGAGACGTTGCCTGGTTCGGCGTGTGCATGCGCCCCGAAACCTTAATAAACGTCCTTCGCGTGCAGAACACACCGGCTGAAATTAAATGCGAAAGAATGCAATTTTGCGACGCGCATTCTTCGCGAATCTATCGCGCGCCACGGGGGATCCGCCTTTGTCGAAGATTCCGCGTACAGAGCTTTGGTCTTGAAACCTGGAGTGTCGTTGAGAGTGAATCTAGGTTGAGGCCAGCTTGTTGTCATTAATTCTTCGACGCGTGTACATAGATTAGGTACATTTTTATCACTGAAAGTGATTTTAGCGGGGACAACCCAGAAAATCGGGCCTCTTCAGGTGCAACGCTGATGCAACGAAAATTAGCGATTGGTTGATTTGGGTCACGTGATTCGTGAGGGGGCGTGGGGTAGATCTCGAGTAGAAGTGGCGTTGTCTGGTTCTCTACCTACAAATTATATCCCTTTCAGTGCAACGGAGTTCTTTCACATCTCCAAAATAGATATTCAAAGATATTCGAAATATCAGGGGTAATATATACGTAAGTAATGTCGTTTTCTTTAAATTTAATAAACTATCTAGTGGCAATAACTTATAACAACATAATCTACATTCTAGTTAAATATATTGACATTTAGCGTGCTTATTGTTAAACAATATCAAAAAAGGACCTTACTCACGATACTCCCAATATTTACTGTTTCGATTCTTATTGGAGCATTCCACTTTCTAAATTTACTTTTTCAATTTCTTTTGACGCGTTATTTGCATTTGTTGCATAGACTATTTTCCAATGCACAATTTAAGGACACGAATGATGAATATTAAAATAGGATTTCTCCAGCAATTCTTCTTTTTCACACATGTTTAAATGGTTCAACGACTGAAATTGTTCTCGTGTACAGCTTTTATCGTTGCTATAAACACATCCCAAGGGTAAGAATATCGCGAGAAGTTTCATTCAACTGACTAGCTAAATTATAGTACAGTGTGGACATCGAGCTACGTAACGTTGCATTTGTTCTAATTGTTTCGTTTTCCAACAATAGGTTGACACACACAGCCGTTGAGAATCTTTGTCGTTTTTGCTTTTACGCTTTCCGCGACGAAGAATGGGATCTTTCAAGCACTGACTTGATCTTCAGGAGGAGGTTGAAGTCACGGGCAGCGGATTCTAGCTGGTGAGATGGGCACTGAAGTGCAGCGATGTTTTTATTAGCTTAAGACCACTTGGCAGATAACGCGAACAGATCTCTCTACTCCTCGAAAGATCCAGTGAAAGAGGGAACACTGCTGCACGGTAACGTTGAAAAATGATTTTTATTAATTCCGATCTGTCCCTCGGAGTCTTTATCATCCCTTAATTTATGCACAATTTGTCAGACACGAATGAATTCTCGACTAGACACGTTCGAGCTCGACGTTCATTAAAGAAGAGGAAGAATTTGATCCTATATTCTCCATTTATTTTTCCACCTGTAGAATAACCTCCCGTTGATTATCCTCTTCCATCCAGAAATTCATTAGATTCAAGTATCCATATCCGGTGAATTTCCAAACTCAATTTCCTCGGGAACAAAAGTCTTGAATGAAAAAAAAATGTTATTTTTCGATTTCGCGCGCAGAATCGCACAGCCGCCATATATTTGAAGATGCTTAGTCTACTGATGTCAATAATACGAAGTTGATACGAATTTGAATTTACTGTCATTTATCATCTGTATTATCCACTCTTTCTTCTAGCGATCAGTCGCGTGTGGCCCAAAAACCCTATCTAAGGATCAACACTAAAACTACCATAGACATTAAAGTAGAAAAGCTTTTAATTATGTATTTTCTGAAAAATTATTTAAATCTCTAAAAATACACCGTTTTACATCTCTAATACATGTATTTAACAAAAAACTGCACGACTTGTATCCCAGTACGATTCGTCTCATTGAAAGGCCCAGAAGCAACTGTTCCGACTGGAAATGAAGACGACATTTTTGCCATAAAATTTTATTGATATGCAAAAACATTTGAATCGATACAAACAAATACAGGCGCGATCCACTTCTACTCGAGGTCTAGTCCACACCCCCTCACGTATCACGTGATCCAAATCAACCAATCGCTAATTTTCGTTGCATCACCGTTGCACCTGAAGAGGCCCGATTTTCTGGGTTACCCCCGCTAAAATCACTTTCAGTGATTCAAAATTATAAATTGGTCATTTCGTCTATCTCAGTAGTTCTAAAGGCGGTTGTAGTTAACTTTGTAAATTCGTATAATGAAAAGAATTACAAGCGCTCGAACCTCGTACACTCGTACGTGTACGTGTAGTATACGTGGTTGGTCGAGGAACCAAAAGTGGCATTGGTTAGCAATGGGAGGAGGAAAGCAGGGAAATGGGACGCGTAGCGAAAGCAAGGGTTGCCACACCACTGAGAGACAGAAAGAGAGAGACAGCGCGCAGAGAAAGAGCAGAGGTCGAGAGGAAGAGAACGGCGAGCTCCGGCGGCGCGACAAACTTCGAACAAGTCGAGCAGTCTGAAATCGAATGGAGTTTCGGAGACTTAGCAGAGTGAAAAATTGCAGGAGCAACTTTCACGATGCTCTCAGACCCATTAAGCGGCTCAACAAGTACGGTTCCAGTAACCGTTTTGCCCATGGACTTTGAATCGAGCCGCAGAGCGAGAAAGCGAGGGACTATACGTGCTCGCGTGCATTGGAAAGAGAAAGCCAAACGCAGAAACGGCGCGCAGCGGCGACGGCGGGTGGCTGGCCAGGGGGAGGGAAAATTGTTTGTCGGAAACGGTGGAATGGCGGTCCCAAAGGGAGGAGAGGAGTTTCGGGGAAAAAAACACAACGACCGGGAAATATCGGCCGGTAAAGGAGCCAAAAGCGACGATATCGTCCGTGCCTTTTAAAACTGAATCTTCCTACGAACGATCGAATGCCGGTTTAACGGAATGCGGACGAGTCGACGAGCTTGGTTCACAGCTTTGGCAACTAGTCGGATTAATTATCTGTTCTCGGATGAATCGCGAGATCTTTCTTCCTGACAACGCCTGTACGCGTCTTTTCTGCGATCGTAAACAAGCGTCAATGTTGTTGGAGGATCTTGATCGCAAGAGGATCGAGTATAATTAATAATATTTGAATAAAATCAAGGTCACACGAAACGTACTCTAAGCAAATTACGAGTGCAAAAGAATACGAAAATATATATTTCGATATGAATTAAATAATTAAATAATCCCTAAATTAAATTTGTGGACCAACGTGACATTATATATTTTATATAATAAGACAATCGTTGATTTAATTTGTTATTTAATTTATTACTCAACTTGCAACAATGCAGGTACTCGAATGAATCTGCAGGTTTTCGATTACTACGTTCGACAAGGTCAATTCACTGAAACAAAAATCTATGTAAAAATGTTCCAATACGTATAATTTAACTGTACGTAATTGAGTACATCATCTTCAATCAGTGTCGATCGAATCCTACGAAGTGAACTTTGATTTGACCTGGTTTCGTCGATACGTACTGAACTCGATCTAGTACGCGAGTAAATTTTTATTATTACCGTTGACGAATTACGTGAAATGTATGAATCATTGGCAAGTAAAACATGATTTTACTCAATTTATCAAAGACTTTATCTTTTTTATCGATTACTCGCAAGAATTGAGGAAATGATTGCAGACTCGATCCCATCGGTCGCTGGTCGCGATTTCCTGTCGAATCGGATATTCCCAAACGGATCAGAAGTATCTGTTGGAAGTGAAATACCAAAGCAAAGCCGCTCGATGTCGCGCGATTAATTGATCGCATCTTTTCTCCGTTTGATTGGACGTTGTTTGATTCAGTTGTCAATCGATTAACAACGGTTCTACTGCGTTCGATGTCCATGCGGAAGCCATTAGGACAGCCGATTTCCACGCAAAGGAATCGCTTTCGTTGAGCTATTTCTTTTCTCTCTCTCTCTCTCTCTCTCTCTCTCTTAGTTTCATTGAAAACCACCAGCAAGCAAAGTTGAATTTTTTCACAGAACCAAGAAACAAAAATCCGCTAATTTGTAACTTGTCCGTGGTCGAACTTGGTAACGAGTTCGGATGCAAACGGAATTTATTTAAATGGATGTTGGTTCTTGGCGGGATCGCAACGGACGAGAGAGCGTACCGACGAGGCGAGAAAAAGGACTGAAAGAAGAGCGAAGGGGA
Organism: Melipona beecheii; assembly: GCA_032399605.1. NCBI lineage: Eukaryota > Metazoa > Arthropoda > Insecta > Hymenoptera > Apidae > Melipona > Melipona beecheii. Next base: position 2,885,606 of record JAUCMO010000501.1, on the reverse strand, counting down.
AGAGCGGTCGCGGACCAACGGACGAACGGCGGAGTTCCAAGAAAAAAGGAAACGGGAAAAAGAAAAGGGAAAACAGAATAAAAACAGGAACGCTCTAATTACGCTGCATTCGAGTACGGTGTTGCTCGTGATTAAACGGAGATTTTCTGCGAAGTCTTCGAGAGCCGAGTTGAAAAAGAAATTCAGGGAATTAGATTAGAGCAGACTGACGGCGTTGAGCCTAGTGTCCAAACTTGTAAACACATTCCGTAGACAGTTTGCAGTGTACGCGTGTAGATTGTCGGCAGACAGTGTAGTACGTTCGCGTCTAATTAGTCTCTAATCTCCAGTCATATCTCTGACAATGAGTGCCACGGTTTATGGGGTATACATTTGCATTTAAACCGGCGAAAGAACAAACAGCAAACAGCTGACTGCAAATATTGACGGGGTACACGGAGATTTGATTGTTTCGATGAATTTTATCATTTTGTTTTCATCATTCTGTTTAAATATATATAACAATGTGACAAATATACACTCTTTCTCTTACAATTAGATTGTGCAATACTCATGTAAGGTATGATACGAGGTTTCAGTTTGGACGAAATAATCGTCTGTGATATTCGGAATACACCGAGAAAGAATACGGTTATGCGTTACTCTGTTTATCGGTAAAGATAAACTTTGAAATTACGTCCCATATTTTTGATTAATTATAATTTTTTAATAAAACACTCACGCATGATACTCCAGTATTATTATTTATTCGTAGAACGCGCTGACGAAAGTTTGCATATTAAATTTCTGGATATCACAGTGTAATCATATTTACCGTGTAAAAACTGCACGGTTCTTTCATTATTCGCCCGTAAAAATTGTTTACTGTTTCCCGACGGAAAACGAGACAATACTTGGCCGCGCATCGTCTTTCACTGCAAGAGCCGTTTCGTTGAACGAGTGAATCAAGTCCCTTTTCTTAACTTTTGCGAACGTTTTGCTGAACATACTGAAAACCGAATGCAGTTTTGTTGAAAGGAAATAAAGTGAAAGATAACACAACTCAAAAGAAAATCCACGTTTCTCTCAAGGATGATGAACAATCGAGTGCCACCGTTTACTTACTTCGAGCAAAATGACAAATAAAGTTGGCAAATAAAGTAAGATAACCACTACTTATTATCTCTGTCTAACATTGTCGTTAAATTTTGGACTTACGTCACGTGCGTACGCCTGCAGAAAATTGTCCATCACTCTAAGAGGTAGGCTCGTGCGGAAGTTACGAGAAGAAAGTCGCTTACACGCGGAATGCGGACGCGAACAAAAGCGCCGGTCGTTTGTAATTTTCCCGACGGTCTAGTCCGTTCTGCTCTAGTGGTTTAATTCGGTTTGGCTTTCCCCTCTTCCCAGCACGGGAAGCTAGCCTTTCCTCGCCGGGGCGCTTTCCTCGCGAGAGAAAAGTTCCACTTCGCGTCGACGACGTGCCGGGAAACTAGCGTTATTTCGTTTCGCTTTCGAAGAAAGCCTTTGATTTCGATCGGTTCCGCGCGTCTTCAGAGAGCGGCTCTTTCAAACCGCGCCGCTCTTTCTCATCACGTATCGCCGGTCGAAGCACACGCTCTCGTCTAATTATTCGTTGATTCGACCCTCGACGGAAGATCCGCGCGCTTTCGGCGGCCACGCGAGCAGCTAGCACCGGGTGAGAAACGGTGCACGGTCACCGCCCCGTGCCGCGTGCTTCCCGGTTCCCCCGGAAGTGTTTTCCCCAGGCGTTGTTGCTTCGCCGCGGAAAGAGCTCGATCGCGCGTCGACCAGCTTCTTCCCCGCGTTTTCACGCTCTAATTGGCTCGTTCTCGAATTTTTTTCTCACCCGCTTTTTCCGCTCTCGCGCGGGCACGTGTATATTACCGGCGCGAGAAGAGCCAAGGAGGGAAATTTCGTGATGAACGCGGACCCTTGCTTGCCAGAGGGTGCGCGCGCGCGGTCCAAGGTGCCGTAAATTTTCGACAGCTTTAAAGGCAAACATGGAGGCTAAAAGCAGACGTAACCGAGTAAGCACAAAGTGCACGCCGCGCTTTTTCGTGTACCACGAGCGCGCGCGCGAAGGTCTCGGGGAACGTCGCGATCGTACTTTGACCCGTCTGCTGGTCCAACTTTCTCTCTTTCTCTCTTACTTTTGCGCCGTAACGACACGGGGGCCATTCTTGCTTTATGGAAAGAGTAAGGAAAGGTTGAACTTAGCCGGAGAAATGCTCTCTCCGCCGAGGACCCTCGTTCTCGTAAAGCTTCGCGGATCTTCTGCGAGCGGAGATCGCATCGATTAAACGCGGACCCTGCCGCGCGCTCGAAATTAAGAGTACGAACGGAACGAAGGGGAGAAAAGCGGGGACAACGGGCAGCGTGATACAATCAAGACGACTGTACGTATCGCAATGCGCCAAGTGGAGGACGAAAATGTCTGTTTCTAGCAAACGAGCGGTTTCTAGCAGACACGAGGGCAATTGACGCACGAGGAAGACTCCACAGTTACACGCAATAGAAGGGATTGTGTAATTTATAAAAATACCTTACTTATATTTTCAGGGAAACAAATCATGCACGCACCCTTTCCTTAATTCTTTACGACCTTGTAAATTCATTTATATAGTAAATTGAGCAGAAACACTGTTCTTATGCCGCTCTATTTTTTGGTATAAATTAACACGATCTGGCAGTTGTTTAATGTCGCGATAAATAAGAAAAGAACTGAGCCAAAAATTGTGAGAATAAATGAAGATGTTTATAAGTTTTCAAGGCTAGAACGTAACGAAAAGTATCACGCGCATTGCGGAAAATTTGATATAAAGTGTTACATTACTTTTATATTTTTTAATTCTAAAAGAATTTGAAAATTAAAAAATCTTAATTCACGACTGTATTGTATTAACATATAAAAATAACGCTACGAATGATAGACAAAGAAATTCACGACACGTTTATCTCATTTCAACGCGAGTGCGATTATTGTACCAAAAAATGGCACACTCTAAAAGTTATTAAATTTCTTTGCATTAAATTGCAGCACGTTTCGTGAAATGAATAGAAATAAAGGAAACGAATTTGATACTTGTACGATCTTTTTTGCATTTAATAATGGCAGCCATTCTTTGAAGCAAAGATTTATATAATTTCTTGATAATTTTTTGACTTAGTTCTCCCCACTTTTATATATTTTTACAATTTATTAATACTTGCGAATTATCTTCCATCTTTATATCTTTTCAGTAAATTTACCAAATACGACTTTCGTTAACTACTTTCGCCGCGGAATAATGTTATTCGTTATTTCAGCTGAATTTAACATTCTCCCGCGACCCTTACAAATTTATTCCTATTTAGTATTACGTTAATACTTGATACTTAACTGACTGTACTTCGCACGAATGTTACGCTTCCGATAGTTCCCGTACGACTGAGGGACGCAAATATTCAGGGTTGTTCGAACTTGTTCGCCTCGTTGCCTGCGGGCAATATTTACCCTTCCGGTTTTGTATTTCCAAGAAATTGCGTTTCTCGGCAATAACATTGATACACGTATGTACGTCGATACCCAAGGGTACTTACCTACGGATTTTCGAAAATAATTTACGATTAGGATTTCCTAGTTCCGACTAGGAAATGAAGACGACTTTTTTGCCATAAAATTTTATCGACACGCAAACATTTGAATCGATACAAAACAAATTACAGGCAACGCCACTCCTACTCGAGGTCTAGCCCATGCCCCCTCGCGAATCACGTGACCCAAATCAACCAATCGCTAATTTTCGTTGCATTAGCGTTGCGTCTGAAGAGGCCCGATTTTCTGGGTTATCCCCGCTAAAATCACTTTCGGTGATAATACAGAGTGCGCCATTTTTTGTCCCGTGGTGTTTATTAATTCTACCACACGTGGCAAAATATTGTCGGATTTCCAAAATCCGTCCGTCGCACGATCGTCGAAAAACTCGCTCGGATCTCGCCATTGTTCGCCGTTTTCAAAGGGGGATAAATCGATTATCGTTATTCCGCGAAGGCGTTATTGCAAAATGTCGCGGTTCGCCGGACGCTTTCAATTTACATAGGGCAACGACAGTCGTCCCGCGAACAAATGGGAAAACAGCAGGCCGTTGTTCGACCATCATTTCCGTTCGAGCTTGCACGCCGAACGCCCGGAATATCCCGAGAACCCGAGGATACGAGCCCGTAATTAACGTTCAAGTGACTGTTGCCTCGTTTTCCAAACGATCCCAATCCCGTGGCCCGTATTCGATCTCGAGTTGCAAACCGATCTTCGTAAAGAACCTGCTCTGGCTAGAGGACCGAAGACTCTGTGTGCTGTACCCGTATCGGTCGCAGTGGTCTCGTCCGATTTTCCACACGCTCTCGACTTCTTCTCGAAACAGACGGAACGATAGTCGACGCTTCACGAAAAAGTCTCGTACCAGCCTGTTTAAACACTTTAAACGTAAAGTGTTACGAGCCAGGATTTTTCCAGCGAACGAACGCGTCCTCTTTCGGAGAATTCAGGCCTCTTCAATTTTTAAAAAGTCGTCTCTTGCATTCTTCAATGCCTGATGGTATCATCGGAATTTCTAGGTTACGGTCAGAAGGATTATTACCTACCATCCAGTGCATGATTATTTAATAAATTCGATAAACTCTTAGAAATCTGTTATCCACACAGTATTTCTCGTCAGAGACATGTCTAAATAATTATCGTAGCACTGTTAAACGCATCTCGAAGCACACAGGGTGACCACTGAAAAACTGAAGGGTTTGAAAAAGTCGCAACTCGTTCATTTTCAATTATTTTTATTTTCTTTTTTTGTATGTTTCGCATATAATACCCAAAAAATCCATTAATCAAATAAAGTAATTTAAAAATACACGTGTTTGTGAAAGCTATGTTTGTTTTATATCATTCGGTGTTTCAATGACCACTCTGTATATCACAGTGGAACGTCTCGAGGACAACTAATAAGATGGAATCCTTTTCAACGAAATTCTGCGAAAGAAGTGGCAGAAATACCGATCCAAGAAATTCAATGTAATATTCAATGGCGCACGCGTTGCACTCAATCTTCGATTATTGATTGAGCGGGGACGTTGAACGATGCCGACGATCGCGGTCATCGGTCTCGAATGTGTTAACCGGGCAACAGTATTTCCATCGGACGCGCTATCTGATTTGGCTTAGCTCAGAGGAGAATGGTAGTTAGAAGACTTCTTGCGGGCCGATTCTCGGCGGAGCTTAAAGAGATCGGTGCCAGGGAAACGTTCTGCGGATGGCGTCTCCGCTGATCCCGGAAATCCACGAAAAAGTCTCCGCAGAGCCATAACTTTTATCCCCGGAGCCGCACTTTCCTACTTTTCAGATCTGGACCCGGAGATACGGAAAGCCGCGTCTTATGTTCGTTAACCTACGTTAAAGAGGACATCCGACGTTTCTTCCTTTTTTTCTCTCTCGTTCAGACGGTTTTGCGCGACTCGGCGTTTCGTCCCGTCTCTTCTCTCTCTCTCTCTCTCTCTCTCTTTCTCTTTCTACATTTGTTTCGAAATTGATCGAACTTTGTACATTTTCTCTCTTATCCCTGTCTCTTATCAACTGTCTGAGAATCGTGCCCGCTTGAAAATATTTTTCCAACAGACTATTCGTCTGCACTTGCGGTAAATATAACGGAGATGTTCGAACATCTTTATGCACGTGTATCGTGCATTTTGAAATTTCACTCACAACTGTAACGAGTAGATTGGAATATACGATAGACAACAAATAATACTGACTTTGTCGCGAGTCGTTTATAAAAATACGAAGTTGCACGAGTATCCGTAAACAGATGACGAGACGCGACCGTCACACTTGAAAACGCAAAAGTTATAAAATATTTACCGCGTACACGAAATGTTGTACATGTTATTTCAAACGTATATGTTTAACAAAAAGATGTTTCAACCGATTATTTAATTCTAACAGCGAATAAAGTGTCAAAATTCACACGACGTAATGAAGTACAAATGTCGCCATCGAACCGCGAACTTACCGCCGAGTGACTTGGTGCCAGCATCGAAGTCGCTCGGACAACGAACCAGCGAAAGATAATACCTCCACTTTGGTTATCTAATTTCCGTCGTGCTGTTTTTCCAATTTCTTTCTAATGAAAAAATCAAGATTCCAGTTTCTCCGTTGTCAATTTGTGCTTGAATATATCAACGTTTACTTGGAAAGGCTTATAAAAAATGTACACATTGTTTCTTTAATATACTGTTTAAACAAATGGTTTCGTGCAAAATGGTGTATGCCCGTTAAATTCGTCGTTGAGAAACACCAATTTCTTCAATTTACACGAAAACTGTATCTTTAGTAATTTCCGAGATATTTGACAAAAACCTCGAGGGTAATTTTCACCCCTTTGACACCAAAACTGCCAGAAAGTGGTCAAAATGATCAGTTCACAATTTTCCAGCGAAATTTTATAAAATTTCCTACAGTACTCGAACGATTTTTATATTATTATATTATTAAATTTCACACTTTGGTCGCTGTTCAGTAGCTTCAACATAAACATCGACGACCGATAAAATACGTGTCAAATATAGTCTTGTCCAAGACTATATTTTATGAATACTTTTTCACCAAAATCGGCATGTTTCTTGCAAGTATCCTTCCAACATTTCATTGTCCCTCGGGCGTTCCCCTTGTCAACAGCTTCAACCCTTCAGCCTGCGCCGGAGAAGCGCAGCGCGGCTGGTAGGCACGAATGTACCGCTAATTATGCAGCTTTGTTTGCCACCGCAGACCGGCCACCGACCAACTCTCGGCAACCGTTGAATAATTCGCGGCATTTCAAACGGAGCGATACTTTGCGTAGAAAAGCGGCCAGCCCGTTCAACGAGTCGGTAATCCGTAACAAAAGGGGCTTAGCGGAGCGGCCAGAGCTTAAGTATCGGCGGGCCGTTGCTTTAACGCGATTCCTCCTCGCGGAATCGATGCGATAACGGTGCTGACCGGGTACGGCAATGCGGGCTAAATAAATCGATTCGATTTCAATACGCCGGCTCAAACAGAGCCAAACTCCGGGCAGGAATTCCCGACTGGGAACCGCGATAAACTTTCGCCTCGGAAATTCTCTCCGTTTCGATCGTTCCGATGGATCAAACAGTTGTTTCCGTCGTTAGTTGCTGCTTTTTTTAATCACTGAAAGTGATTTTCCAGCGGGGATAATCCAGAAAATCGGGCCTCTTCAGGTGCAACGCTGATGCAACGAAAATTAGCGATTGGTTGATTTGGCTCACGTGATTCGTGAAGGGGCGTGGGTTAGACCTCGAGTAGGAGTAGGAGTGGCGTTGTCTGGTACTGAGTCTGTAATTTGTTTTGTATCGATTCAAATGTTTGCATGTCAGAGCCTTCCAGTGAGACGAATCATACTGAGGTACAAGCCCCTGCAGTTTTTCCTCTTTTTCTCGTTCGAACTGGAATAATCGAGCGACCATGGAAGAATTAATTTCGAATTTCGAGGCGCGGTTATTGACGACTCGACGCATGATTATTTGACTCGCCGTTGTTTCCTAACGTTACATAGAGGTCGCAATTAATGATACAGGATACATACATACGCGATGCGTTGCAAGATTGTTCAAACATTCGACGGTTCAAAGCGTCGGCGTCGCTTGAACGGTTGTTGCACGCCGCTGGTTCGGGTTGCATAACAATGCACCATTTTGCCGCGTCTGACAAACACTCTCTGATCGATTTCCATCCGTCTCGCTTTCGCCGCGAACGTAAATATAAAATCGTTCGTTATCCTGTCTGCGAAAGGGGGGTTGGGAAAAAAAAAGAGAAAGGAAGAAAAAAACTGTTAACTCTCTGCGTTGCAGAGGCGGAACGCGAAGCTCGGGCTGCAGCTTTCGAGACTCTTGAATTTTCCATTTGATTTATGCAAAAAAATACAGAGCGTCTGTATATTTCTGACAGTTTGATCAAGACCACGATCTGTAGGAATTTACGGTTTTTAATAAAACTTTTATTTGAAACGAGGAATCCAATTCACAATCCGATCTATTATTGACACTAGAAATACCAAAATTGCCAAAATGACCAATTTTTAATCCTTGTTGGATATTTTACAGATATATTTTGAGAGATTTAAATTTAACTTCAGGTGAAATCTGTAATACTTTGTTGTATTATAAAAGTTTTTACTCTTTTGTAGTTTAACATCTTTAGCTTTAGTGTTAATGATTTCTGGTATAATATCCACGATAGGTAGATTGTTAGATATATTAGACATCATGTCAAAAGTCAATAATGATAAAACAGAAGTAGATTAAAAACAGTGAATTTCGTTTTAGTTCTTGCACTGATCAGTCGAAAATGTATAAAAGCGTACAGAATTTCAGCGAGTAGCGGATCTATCCGGTTTTTGCACCAAACTCTTTCAAACTTGGGCCAAGCTACGCAGAAATCTACCAACTCGAACACGTAGTACGGTCCCAATAATTTTATAATCTTTATTTTGTAGAAGTTTGCCTACTCGTTACGCTAAACTTCAAAATAACTTTAATAAAAGGATCACTATTAAAAACATCGTAGAAATGAAACACACCCAACAAAGACAAATCTTCGAACGCAGTTTCACAGTTTCAGTGAATGTTGGTGAGCTTGTTCCCAACACAGTTTGTGTGAGAAGAGAATTGGGATTCTTTCCACTGATTTACTTTTATCACACATTTTTATGGAATAAAATATAGCAGCAGATAAAGTCTGTCGTCGTTAAAGAAGAAATACAGAAAACCAGCGACTTCATCTCGGCACTCTCGGAGATGAGTTTAACAACAACAAATTCGACGCGGCGCGTTCTTATCCTTTCTCGAACAGCCGTTATCGTCGAATATTCGAAATCGTATCAGCCCGGCGAAATAATTCGAGCAAGCTTCGTCTGGTAGCTAGCAATCGGCGCGGAGCGTACGCTGAACGACTTGACGCTGTCAGCTCAGCCCCACGGTATACAAGGAAGCACACTTAGAGCCGAAGACTCGAAAGCTCCAAGTGTCGTGAAAATCTTACCGCAGGGGTCGAGTTTCCGGTTCCCGCGGAAACACCATCCGTCGCAATGGCCGAACGATGTCGCGCGAGAGCTCTCGCGTGTCCCCCCTCGAGGCCTCGTGAAATTATTGGATCGCGAATCTCTCGCCCGTTTTCACCGATCACCGATCAAAACACACACACACACACACACACATCTCTCTCTATCTCTCTATCTCTGGTTACGCAGCAAAGTGGTTCGGTTTGCCGTTCGATAATCAGGACTTTGGTACCAAAGCCAGGCTACGATAATCACTTGCCCGGGATCCAAAGAGGGAATACGGATTCGCCCTCCCCCGAAGTTTATTTTAGCAAACGACGTCGACGACGACGACGTCGAAGAACTTTCCCGAAGAAAATTATTAAATGTTTACGGTAGATGGCACGGATACGCGTGCACGAGTGGATATTTCAGGAATCGCAGAGTCGGAAGATCAACAGACGCGGCAAAGCCGGTCGGCGCGGCTGCGCGCACGCTTTATTTTAGCGGGAAATAAGCGAAATAAGCGAAACGTTTGCGAGGGTAACGCTCGCTCGCTCGCTCGTTCGCGGTTTCAGGAGGGTTAGCCCTGGCTGATAGAGAATTCAGCCGGCAAAAAGTTTTCACAGGCGTAGGACAAGAGAAAGCGGTGAAACGCCACTCGAAGTTACCTATGCGACAGTTTGCTTATTTAAGCTCGGGCTTAAGCAAAGCTCTCGAACTCGATGGAGGACGAGAGTGGGTGAGGGTGGGACGGCAGGCTCGACGAGTGTTACGGTTTGCCAATCGTAAGATCCAACTTTCGACTTGGCTGCGTCGAGTTCCAACTACCATCTCCATCTTTGCTCTTTGTGTCTGCGTACACACGTCGGGTACGTGGCCATCGCGTCAACTGACCGACCGGTCGGTATCGATTGTTTGTAAATACAATGAAAATGCTAATAAAGATTCGACGTTATGAATTGGTTTAATGGATAAAATTTCGAATTTTTTATTCTATTATTATTAAATAAATAATTGATGTAAATGATACATGGTGGGCCAGCCGCTTCTTCCCACCTAACTTTTTTTTTTTTTAACAAAACATCAAAATATATTTTGAATTTTAATTTCATGAATTTGAATAAATTAGCGCGCCTTAATCTGTAAAAAAAATTCTTTTTAAATAATTACTCTTCCAGGTTCGTTTAGGAATTGATCGTAAAATTGAACGAGCAAATGAAGAATATCACTCTGAAAAGAAGTGATGATTGTAGGTTTAGCTATTTTAAATTTATCCGGATCATTCTGTCTAACTGTCGTGAAGTGACCAAGGAACTGGCACGTTCGTCGACGCGAACCAAAGTCCTACCGAATGCGCGGTATCTTCTCTCATTTGGATAGGCAAACGATGGTCTTAACGATCCAGCCACGACCAGCCTTGACAACGTAGTTTCGCTGGAAACGAAGTTTCGGAGTCGTTAACTCGTTTTGGAAGATATTTCGGCATTGTTCGCGCGTACCCACGAGACCAGGCGAAACTATCTACGAAGGTCGTGGATCTTTGACTCGATGATCCGACCTCGGGAACTTGCGAGTACTGGATGTTGTTGCATCCGACGATAAATATAAAACGCAAATGGAAAGGAATCGTATTTGGAAAGAAAAACATCTGCGCCCAAGATGGTCTTAATCCTTCTAGTTTGACAATGTTTGAAAAGAAAAGAATACAAGAATTCTGCAAAGAACGATAATTGCAAAATTCAACGAGGAATATCGACGTTGCCAACGATATATCGATGTATCGATTAATTGATTCACAAGAACAATCTTTCATTTCTGTAAATTCCGACGTGTAATTCAAGTGTCACAATCAAAATTGAACGAACATGTTCCGGTACGCTCATTCATAAACGTTTCACAGTTTGTTGTTCTCAAGAATAAAAGAAGGAGAAGAAACCATATAAATAGTTGACGTGGAATGGATTGCATTTAAACAAGAACTTTAGTCACACCCGATCAAAGTTATGAATATTATCGAACAACGCACAATGTTCGGAATAAACAGCAAAAAATACGATGGCATTCTCGAGCGATACGCGTAGGAAATTCCGTGTGTTTCGACCGTGCGATGGTGCGATTGTGGTGGTTAATGAATTTTATAATACGTTCTGAACGAACAATGCACACTGAAAGCAAAGAATTAAAAGCTCGACGAATCTTAATATCGGATAACTGCAGCAAATGTGAAATTCCAAATGACGTCGAGGACGTTCGATAGTTTCGTGAATATGTTGCTGACGCACGATGTATCAGAATTTCCTTAGGGAGAAATATAATTATAAGTATAATTATAGAAATTATATCGGGGGAAAAATATTCAGAAATGTACAAGTTGAAAATTTTATACATAGACATGTACAAAGTTGTGAATTTTGTGATAATTAATATATTGTAACACGGAGAGGGAAGTTTCGAAGTTTTGTTTTAGCAGTACCGTTTTCTCTTCGATAGGGGAGAAAACGAGTATGAAATACAATACATGGAAAATACATTCTTTCTTCGTAAAATTATTCGTTGTTCCGTGTTTTGATATTTCATAATACAATGAAAGTATCAAGATCTTTAAAATATTTGCATTTAAAAAAATATCTTCCGACCGAAAGTGTGATAAACGTAGATAGATAGATTTTGCTTAGACTCAAAATTTAGGATAACCACAACAGAAACTTTTCCAAAGTTTCAACGTGAAATCTTGCGAGTCGTGTTCGTCGCGAGGGATCGGTGTTTCCGAATTCTGGCTAAAACGTATCATCGGACAGGTGTCGTCAAAGTCATAGTTAAACTCGCGTAAATGAAAAACTCGGCAAGAGGCGACGTCATCGTTCCGGTGAAATTCTCCGCTTCGGTTGCTCGCAAGCTACCACGAAAGTTGCGCGAAACAAATGGCGTGAGTTCGCGGTGACGAAAGCGCGGTTAACGGGCGCATGTGAAACTTCGCGACCCTTTAGTTTGACCGATCCCCGGATCGCGAAAGGTCGCGTTCGCCGACGTTCATCTCCCCCTCTGCCGCGCGAAATTCTCCTTCTCGCCTCGCTTCTTCGACCTCCTGGCTCGCTCGCCGAAAATGGATTTTCGTAATTCCGCGGCGGCTTCTTCCTTCTCCCCCGTCCATTATCGCGGTTCAACGAAGCCGGCAGGAAAGATAAACGAAGCAATGTTAATATATCCGGGAACGCGAAAATTACAGTTTTCTCAGTTTACTCAACGGCGAGCGAGAGAAAAGTCTCTATTGTCTACAGGGGCGTGTCTCTTTGCGACTGTTGGGGAAGTTTCTCGCATATCTCGTCTCCAACAGCGAGTCATTCCGAGGAAGGAACGTCGCCGAGATGACATCTATCCATTGTCCGCGCGATTACAAGAAAATTTCAGTCGATTGTTTTGCAGAAAAATCGTCTGAACGATTGTTCATCGAGTGTTTAAGATCTTGAGTTTTCTAGGAATTCGCAGTTAAATTGCCGACTCTTCTTATCAAATTTTTTCCTGTCGTCTTGTAAATAATTATAAAATATCGCAAAGAGAGAGAAGAGGAAAATAAATTGCACGATAATTAAATGTATCAAGTTCAATAGCACAGCAGGCTTTCTTACTGTGAAGTAAGAAACGTACAAACGTCTTATCATCTTTTTCGCAAATGTTCGTTTTACGTGTTTATTCGAATGTAACGAGAAACTGTTGCCACTGTTATATTTAAAGCGGTATACCATCGCGATATACGAGGTTAAGCTTGTCTCGCACACCACACGTATGAAACCACGTAACAACAGAAAATTCAATTTTCAAAATTCCAGTTGCTGCTTTGTTACAAACAAATTGCACTGTTTGCGCAATTCGCTTCGCGTTATTCGCTCGCCGCGGTTGCTTCTTACAACTCTGCCAGCTGTTTTCAACCAAACTGCACGAATGACAATGAAACGCAGACAGCGAGCCTGCGTTCATTGCCAAGAAAACAACCAATTACGCTCTTTATCGCCAATGAAGAATCAGAGGAGCTCTCTCGTCAAAGTTAACACGCGCGCGTCAAGAATAACGAAAAAGAAAACAATCTATCTCTCTCTCGTCTTCGCTTCTCGAGGAGCGCGACAGAAATTGCCGTCTGATCGATAATTATTCGCGGCACTGCGAAATTACGCTATCCGTAATCCAGCAATTCCGTAGGTATTCACGCGGCCGGGACAATAACAATCATCGATCGTAATTTATTTCACGTGCCATTAGATAACGAAATAATATTAGAGGCGGGCACAAGTATTTGATTTACGTAATTCCGCGTGTAAACGGGGAATATATACACGCGCATGTACGTACACACGTGCGTGTATATAGTTAAAAGCGTGATTTACCGCGCGAATGATGAATTATTGGACAGCGAGATGCGATCGCGGTATCGAACTCGCGGATTCACGGTTCTACGAGTTTTTCTGTGATGTCATCGTCATTTCCCGCGCGCTGAAATTCACGCTCGACGCATTATCGGTGCATCGCGCGTGCCTCGATGTTCGATCGAATTCTTTTTCGTTTCTTTTTATTTGGATCGAAGCCTGCCGTGTGCAGGACACGTCGATCGACGAGAGATCCCTGATAGGACGTAGGAAATCCTCTTTGAAAAGAAAGACGAGAGATAACGTCACGTGTAAGAATAAAGGCAGCAGGAAATCCCAAATGTGACTAATACACCGGATGAATAGAACTTCTGTTCACATCGTTCGAACTTGGTACGACATTCTGAGCTGATTTCGATAGGCGAAGACTTTGCTCGGTTCATTTTTCTTGCGCGTGCCTTTTTTAAAATCGCGTGGATTTAAAAGTCGAGCTCTCGCGTTTACGACTATCTAATGAAATCTGACGTACGATTTTTTTTGACGTGGGATGATTGAGAGTAACGACACAAAATTTTGCCAAGATACACACGTAACATGCACAAGCGAAAGAAGAAGAGACTGTAAGCAGCAGCAAGATTCAAAATTCGAGCTGTTTCTCTGGATCGAGATAATTCGTTCAGATCCCTTTTTTGTAATTACTCTACTCTTGCTTTAAAAACAGGGCGGAGGAGAAACACGAGTTTTAAAAAAAACAGGAAAACTCCTGTCTCCTCGAGGAACGTGAATTTGTTATTTCGGCTGTTCTTCCACGCTTTCGAACCGTGGATTTTCGAATATCCCCGAGCGAAAGGGTGAAACAAACGTCAGAAGGAGGATCGAAAATTACGTTCGGTACTGAAAGAATCGACTGTTTGCAGTGATCGCGTTGCGTCAACCGACTCGCCTTGACGCTTTGGCGGACGAGCGCCGTGTAAAATACGGGGGGACGAGACGCGCGTGTACCCGGACAGCTCGATACACGTACCGCCGCTCTACACACCTGTCCACACGGACGGCGGCCCTCCCTTTGCTCGTTCCGCCGCTGTTACTCGTTGCCAGGCAAAATGGCCCTACGAGCCCGCGCCGCAAAGCGAAACGATCGCGCCTCAAAAATCAAAGCGGCCAACAGATTCATCAACTTTCCCTTCAAACGCTCTCAAATAAACTTCCTTGCCGCTTTCGGGTTCGTTCGTCCGTCCATTAAATCTCATTTTCCTGCCTTGCCCCGGTCTTGCAACCGTTGCCTGCGGCTGCCGTTTCTATAAATTTCAGTCGCCTCTCGATCCACGATTTCTCCCCGTTCGTTTCGCGCGTTTCCCGCGTTTCCCGCCGTTTCGAAACGCTTTGTCCGGCGGGCAAAGTAAAAACTATCGGGGAAGCGCGCGTATCGTCGAATCTTACAGAGCCATTTGTATATTCAACGACGACAAAGTGGAACTGCGAACACGTTTAAATAACTACCTGTGACTTGTACGCGGTGTTCAACTAGTATTTGAACGCTCGGTGATTTCGCAGGGAACCAGGGATTGATCAATTTAGAACGTGTCGAATTTTTGTAGCCTTAGTACGTGCGCATAAATTTGTCGAAGCTGTTCGTATGAATTACAGTTATTTAAATTCTGTTAAAAATATTTATCGCGATAATTGGATAAGGAAATCCGAGAATTTTGCGACTAAATTGTATCGTGCGATGTTGAATTAACAAATGCACGACCGAAATGGCGATCAAATATTGCGACAGATATAAAATACGATACAAAGTGAATGATGTTGATCATTGATATTTATTACAACGTTAAACACATAAATATTCCTCTGTAACATTAACGTTTCAAGTTATGCGTATCATTAGGCTGGCGTCTTGACATTGACACGTCGAGAATGACATTTGCTATCGCCGTCGTGCATATCGTTACTAAAATGGTCAAAGTAAATTCATCACGTGTACCTACTGATAAATAACAGATAAAATCCGTAATTACGGATTTTTGTATTAGCAAAATAATACTGCAAGCATAATGCGTCTATAAAAATGAAGCGTGCAACAACGTTCGAGGTTTCGACAATTTTCTAGTAGATTCGTAGATTTGCTTGCAATCGGTAAATGCGAAAATTATACATACACGTACATACGTATTTTATTACAAGCAAAACAAGAATTTCGACCATTTTACAGACGCCAATTTATTCATCGATCAAATTTATTTGTTCATCGATTTATTGATTTATACTGGTCTGTTTCCGAACAGGAATTTTGTTTACTGAAAAATATAAATTAGACGCGAAGAGTCACGAGATGTGTTATTATTGAATTTAAATTTTATTCTCTTTATCGTGTAATGGTAATTGTACGTATATTTTCGTATATTTTCAGTTTATTGACACGTTCTGTTAATCGAACATAAAAATTTGTTTCTGAAATTGAGAAAAATCAAATAATACCTTGCGTACAACGAAAAATTTGCAAATGTAAATATAACAATTGGGTTATAAAAAATGTAGAGACGATTAAAAAAAATGCACGACTTGTACTGAAAGGCCCAGAAGCAACTGTTCCGACTAGGAAACGACTTTTTTGCCATAAAATTTTATCGATATGCAAACATTTGAATCGATACGAAACAAATTACAGGCAACGCCACTCCTACTCGAGGTCTAGCCCACGCCACCTCGCGAATCACGTGACCCAAATCGACCAATCGCTAATTTTCATTGCATCAGCGTTACACCTGAAGAGCCCTGCCAAAATCACTTTCGGCGATAAAAAATTTACAAAGTATTGAAAAAGTATTTAGCAGACTTCCGTGCTTTCAACTCGTTGATTTGTTCCGCTAGACGAATACAAAAGTACAAGAATTGGAAAAATAAGATGATTTATTAACAACTGTCTTGACACGGAGTGTGGAAATGATTAGAAAATTCACAAAGTGTTAAAAAAGATTTTTCAGCGCACGTAGATTTCTGCGATCGGTCGCAAGCATTTCAAAGTTTTCTGATACTTGCGAACGAGAGTGTATGATAACGTTCGCGTGAGATGCTCGATCGGTGAACGATGCATGCCGCGCGCCATCGTAAATAAATACGCGTGTATGTGATTCTCGACTGATCTCGACCGGCTCGGAAAGATCGCATCGCAAATGCTTTTTGTTTCGACAAACATTTACCGATGTATGTGTCTCATTAACGACGAGGATACTGAGGATACGTATGCATCTACTGCGTAATCAGTGATCGTGTGTCGCGTTTGATCTTCGAAGCCGATACCGAGGGGGTTGAACGCGTAATTACGTCGTCGAATATTCGTTGTCTTGTAATTTTCTACTTGCGGGCACGCCCGGGGAATAATCGCGAACGTTGGTCGATAAATGTCACGGAGCAAGTCGTGTAGGTGAACCAGAGACTGACAAAAGGTTGAAAACAGAATCGTTTGTCACGTTGGCGAGAGTACGGTTTGTTTCTACCCGATACGCGTTCGGGCTACTAGTTTGCATTTGCCTGACAAAACTGACGTGAATTTAATTGATCGTAATAATAATCTAGAAAATTTGTACGACAATAATAATATTTAGAAAATTTGAATACTAATAATTCTTCATTCTTTGACTCTGAGCTTTCAAGAGCTGCAAGTTTCGCACTTGCGACATGAGCAACTGAGAGTCTTCTTAACAGACGAAAGAGCAGTACAGAAAAAATAAATATTCTGCTTCGTGAAAGAAGAACGAAGAGTACTTTATTTACAAATGTGTCAAACTGAATTGAAAACACGCATAATGGACAATTAAATTTTCGAGATTGAAATGGCAGATTTGTTTTGTTTTTTTTTTTTTTTTTTTTGAGACGCGTTCGAGAACATTCACGAATTGTAGAAAATTGTAACTTCAGTTGCAGCTGACCGAATGAAAAATCAAACTTTTTGCATGACCTGTGTACACGGATGAGTACCGACTGGAGTTGTGCAAATTCGAAATAAAGGTAAAAAAAAAAAAAAGGAAAAAAACAACAGTTTCGAGTGATGAATCATTTCCACTAATTCGTTATCGTTATTCCGGGACCAGCGCAGGGAAAGTAACTTTATCTTGCGTTCAAATCAAATAAATCACTTGCAAATAACCTTTTGTTTGAGTTAATTCATTGAAATAAAAATAACAAATAATCTCATCGCACAATGGGAAGTTTGCACAATAGAATCAGATACCGTTTGAGACGTTATTTGCAGAGACGAAATAAAATAGAGAATTATTCTCTATTTGATAGACAAATAATGGAATAATTGAGGAAACAATCAAACAAAAACTGATCCTGGATTATTTCAAGATAACATCCAATAATGATTTTTCCAATATTTCACGTTTGAAAGCAGCGAGAGCAACTCCAAAAACATCTCCTATTTTAATTCGGAATTTATTTTAATTACGATTAAATAACTTTAATGAAACTGAATGCCAAAATTAATTTAATCGTAAAATAGATCCGAAACAATTTCATTAGATGTTTAATAAATCATAATTCGATTATTTTTCCGTTTGAAAGTAATGAATGCGTAAACAGAGGAGAAGAATAATCTTTTTGTCATAATTATCGCGTCTCTGAATTTTTCACAATAAAAGATGTATATACAGGGTGTTTTGTACTCTTCTGAAAAAATTGTACAAATATTACGTAAACGGGAAATATCACAGATGCTTTGCAAACCTAAAATAGGAAAATATGGAAGCTTGATAATATGTAAAGTCTCTCGTGTCTACACGTAGTACTTTATTTGTCCAATGTCATTTTCTTTCTTTTAGCAATTCATAGTGTAATTAGTTTTAGTTAGTTCTCGGTCATCGCGTACACGTGAGGCAACATATCAAAATGCTAAACGTATTTTCAAACGGAGAATACGTCGATATTATGTTTGTGCATGGTTTATGCGGGGGAAGCACTCTATCTGTCATACGAGAATATCAATATCTTCCCTTGCCAGGAGAGTACTGTGCTGTATTATCAAACTTCGAATTTGCTGCTACGCACATATTCAGGCTCGCGTTCAATATTTTCCTATAGCTTTGCAAAGCGTTTGCAAACAAACTTTGCGTAACGTTTTCCTTCTATTTTTATCCGCAGATTACGCTACAATTTTGCGCAAGTACTCCGTATTTTGTGCATTGGGTTGAGTGAAAAGTAACTTTGTGGGTAAATGTCGCCAACAGGAAGTATTTGAAACAGTCTTCGTCCATTATCTCGTTATACGTGGTTTTCGAAGAGGTTATGTTTCCCTGCCATTTGTCACATTGTATTCGGTAACATGATATACAATAATTCATATTAATTTATAATATTATAAATCATGTACATGTAATACTAAATTTAAATATGTGTACATTTCAGTAGTCAATATATATAAATATACATATTATAAACAGTGAAACTGCGACTATTGAGAAGCTATACTTGAATTGTACGACAATTTCGCCTACCTAGACTCGGAAAAGTTCGATTGCTTATTTCGCGAAGCAAGACGCACGGATGCGTCATCGAGGCAACCCATCGCTGAGAGATTATCATCGGCGATGATTATCGTTCGAATGAGAACGCAAAACCGTACGATATCGATTCCTGTTATTTGCCGAACAAGCAATCCGCGGAAAGAACACAATGGGGGAGGCGGGTTCCTGTTTGACAAGACGGAAATACCCTGCGTAAATACGTTCGTCATTGAATACGTTCGCGGCTCCGGGCAAACGGTCATCGAGAATCGTCATCGGGTTGGAAATACGCCGCTCGCGAGGAGATCCGCGTGTGCTGCAGAAACGAAAGAGAGTTGCCAGGGGAACGAAACGTCGTTCGTTGTTTCCCTCCCTTCGGAGAGGCAAGATTAATGAACGTATTAATGGCTGGCAACTTGGCCACGATTCTTCCGCTTCCGCTGTCGCTGGAAGCCCCTGGCCATTCTTCCGGGGCAACGTTAGCGCGACGCGACGTTTCCACGCCACCGCCGGCAAGAAATCGAGTCCGCGCGAACCACTTAAGAGATGACTGTCGAAAAAGAAGACTGCGTTCGCTCGCGTCCCTGGTGGGAAATTCAACATCACAAGGTGTGACGGCACGTAACGACGTAGCGAAGAGTGGCGAGCGATTTCTCGTCTCTTAAGTTGCTGCGCGATTACGAATTGGAGCAAGAAAGCTAGCAACTCTGAAATTGCAAATAGCGAATCTAAGATTTTCGTTTATACTTCATATTTATTTTCTTCTCTTTCAGTTTCTTTCAATTTCTCGTTTAACAGGGAACAGTATTTTTAATTGTTTCAAATTTCCTGTAGTTTCTGTAGTTTCGGTTTCATCACACGTGAGAACCAAGCCTGAAATCAAACTATGACATCGTGCAAGTTGGGAAACTTTTATGAAACAAAGTAGGATTATTTAACTAATTATTCGTCATTCTGAGGATTGATAGATTTCTGCCTGACGATAACTGAAAAGCATTTGCCACCAAACTTAAACTTAGTTACGAAATTTGATTTCTCTTTGACGTAAAAATGCTAAATTCTTTGTTAAGAATACAGTAAATCGAATGGATCGCGATTTTTTTCCCGTTAATGTGCCTCAAATCCATCAAAGAAAGAAATTGTATTTGTAAAAAAACACTGTGTACGCCACAGTATATCTTTGGTATACAGAAAAGCTGAAATGCCATTCATTTAAAATTGTAAATCGCTGTTTGTTCCCAGATTATTCGCAAAAAAAAGAAAATCACAAAAATTCATTTTATTTCACAGAGTAATTTCGAAAATATATCGATTTGCACTGAAAAATTTCATGTTTCGACATTCGCTTGCACTGTTTTCCACAGATACGTGTTTATTTTCTACGAATAGTCACTTTTTGTTGTTCTCGGCAGTATCGGCCGCGTGGAATGCCGATCCGACGAAACACGCGCAAGGAAAAATTTATTGGAGACGTTGGTTGCGTCAACCCGAAAAAAAGAGCCGGAAACTCTATTGTCCCGGCGGTGCAACGAGTTTCCTGCGAAATATGATTTTTGCCCAACCAACTGTGCGCAACTGTGCGCCCAAACAATGCGGATTCACGGATCCACGACCGGTCCGAGGATTCTTCGGTTCGTCAGCGTGCAAACACGATCGCAGATTGTCACCGGTGAATGGTGCGTTCGAGCGTTTCGCGCGCCGACTACCATTTCGGGATTCGATTGGTCGTGTAATTAGTCGATCTGAGAGAATCTATCAAGAGGATCTCCAACGATTCGTTTCGCGGACGTAAGACGGAATGAAAGAAACCCGCTAATGTAGCTCGTCATAACGAGACGAGTGTCAAATTGGACAATGAGTTGATTTTTGTACTTTGAGAACGGAGACTAAAAGGGACCACTTTTCTTTAGGGACGAAAAAATTCAACGTTGCATTTATAGTTTGCGAAATTACATTCCATGTCTCCTCAGATACGTTTATATTTTCTCTTTACGACCAAAATGTTTTATTAAGTAGATTATTAAACAGAGAATGATCATAAGTAATGGTACAGGATGACCCATTTTGTAGGTCAAGTTCGATCTGAAGAATACACTTGGGGAAAACAGCAGATTGTGAATAATTTAGAAATTACAAGCGAGGTGCGAACTATTTTCTATCATGAAATATATACGCAAAACATAAAATGTGTTGTAAAGTCAAGTTCAATCGAAAGAAGATACTGAAAATAATCGACAAATAACGAGCATTCTGACTGCTGCGTTTTAAAAATCATAAATTAGAGTTACGAATCTATTTTCCATGTTTTGTGTGGAAAATAGATTCGTATCGATTGTTATAAACAGCACTTGTCAAAGAAATTGCTGTTCCATTGTGATACGAAATGACTTGACAAGTACTAATAAATGTAGATGGTTTTCTAAGTAAATGATTTGTAGCCTAGGATTCCTCAACTACGAGTTTCGAACACTGACTAGCACAAGTCGCAAGTGGCTGTGCGCCTAGCGTCGAGATCCTACCGATCTCCGACGTTAAGCAAGCAGTGTGAGGGCACCGCTAGAGGATGGGGATGGGATGGTCGGGGCCAGCCTAGCGGTGCCCTCACAGTTGCAACAACAAGCGTTCTGGGGTAAGGAGTCTCGCCTGCCATCAGCCCCCCCTCCCCATTGGGATGAGTCTAGACAGTGAGTCCGAGACGAAACCCATAAAACGCATCCTATAAACGTATTCCTTATCTTCCTAACCCGATAGATTCGACAAGTACACAAGTTATTAGTATTAATAACATTGATACAAGTTATTAGTATTAATGCGAATGACACAACTATGCACGCTTTTGTAAAAGTAAAATGAAAAAGCAAATTACTTTCAACGGATAATGGTTTTCGATTTAAAAAGCAATTTCAAATTTACTTTCGCGAGATAGTGTTGTCTACATACTGTAATTTTCGCAACAGTAATATCGCGAGATAGGTTAAATGGCAGCCAATAGATTAAATGAGAATACTTAAGGTACAAAATGATTTGACAACTTTCCAGGAAATATTTTCTCAAAAACGATAGTAATTTACATCGGAAAACTAAAATTTAGGATATTTAATTTTATTTGCATTCTGCAATAGAGATTAGTAATAAAGAAAGATCAATATAAAAACTGCGAAATTAAGTAATTTAACCCTATACCGTTACTGTCACCAATAACTCACTGATATCAATTAAAAGTCAAAAGTCAAACAGACGTGAATAAAATTCTCGTTGAACGAAGTAGAAAATTTATTGGTAAAATTTTAAAGATTCTAAAATTAATTTATTCAATGACATTGAATGGAAATGGTTACCAGGATTGAAAGTACCTAAATGAGACGAATTCATTAAATAATCTAGTATCGTAATGCAACAAAAATTCAACAAAATTACCGTACACACATATACAAAAAAAAAACTGCACCACTTGTACCCCATTACGATTCAAAACAAATTACAGGCGCGATCCACTCCTACTCGAGGTCTACCCCCCGCCCCTCACGAATCACGTGACCCAAATCAACCAATCGCTAATTTTCGTTGCATCAGCGTTGCACCTGAAATTTTCCGGGTTACCCCCGCTAAAATCACTTTCAGTGATAAAAATAAAAGTACACGTGCCATGGCTCTCTCAATAACCAACTTACAATAATACACAAGCTCGACCATGTACAGTGCGTTCTCAACAAAAATCCAACTCGCCCTAGATACAAGATTCTGCGTAGTTCGTCGAGCAATGTAGGAAGGAATTTTTCCTAAAACGTCATCCTCCCGATAATATACCAGTTCGAAAGAAACTAATAATCTGGATACTCGTCCTAGAATCCATTTAGACAAATCCAGATCAACAGTGGTACTGCAAGATCGATGTTGCAAGATAGACGAGCAGAGTCCAGCGGGTAGAGTTTTGCGGGCAAAGAGTCGTCAAAGCGTCGGGTGTACGCACACGAAAATGCGTATCCGGTGTCGTGTATCCGCGGCCGGTGAATTCGAATCCGGCGACAAAATGGGAACGCCATTATCGGCTCGTACGTGTGCGTCGTCGCATTATTATATTCTAGCCGCACTCGCTGGCGAAATAACCAAGCGATCCACGGTTTATTAACACGGTGAACGCGCACAGGTTGTCGTTTACGTGGACAATGTTCGGCCCGTTAATAATTTCATTGCGGATGCTGAATCGTTTCAACGGGTTAACCGACCGTGTTACGACAACGACGAGAGGCCCCAGCGCGAGTATCTCTTCAGCTTTGTAAAAGCTACGCTCCTCGCGAAAAAACAGACAACGTTGGAAATAAAAAAAAAAAAAAAATAAAAAAATAAAACGTAAAAGTGAAAAAAAAAGTCTCTCGAATGAAACAAACGCTGTTCAAAATCGAGTTACCACGCGACAAGTCGCGGGAACCGAGTTTGTTTAGCGAAACAACACTGTCAACTAATCTTCAGAATGACCGCGAGCAATTAAACAGGTATCCGACAGGCAACGATTAATTGTAAAAAAAACTCGAGCGGCGAACAAAGGGCGATAGATATGCATTCGATGGACAAAGCGTCGTGCTCGACCCGTCCGCGGTTTGAAAGATCAAAGGTGCCGCGGCTAAACGCGCGCTATTAAAATTGATTTTCACCGTCGGTTTCAAGAATCGAGGAATCACTCCCTCCCTGATTTTGTTCGATTTGTTGCAACTGATTATCGGCTTCACTTGCACCGGCTCCACGAGCACAATGCGAGTATAATCAGTATAATCTGCATGTCAGAGAATCCAACAGTCAAAGACGATACTACGTAAGAGAGCGATTTCGAAAGAAAACAGTCTTGCGTTGTTTGGGATAAGAATGGTTCGCAACGACGAATTTAATTGAAATCAACGAGATTTGAGAGACTTTGAGAAGCCAATTAATTTGCACGAGGTTCCTATCTCGCGGTCAATTATTTGCACGGGGTTTCCAATTTTTACGCAATTGGTTAACAAATTTTTAAGCATTTTAATTGAATGGTAAAATGATGTGATATACTTCGATGAAATTTGAAGCTTGGAGTGAAGGAAAATGCGCATTTACGACAAAAGTGCAGGTTCTTCGAAAAAGTATTATTATTTTATTTGTCAAAGAAACGACACGGTTCTAGATAATAGGCCAATTATAGCCTACTACGCTACACTAGATAGTCGAAATAGAACTTAAAACGCATTTACAAAGTTCAAAACAACGTTAAACGTATAATTTTCTATTATTAGTGAGTTTACGAAGACAAACGGAAAACATTCTGACAATTAACCGGGGAATATCTTTCCACAGTGACAATTTCAAAAATTGCACTTTCCTTTTTTTTAAATTTCGTCACTTTTGTCGGCGTGGTAGAAGCAGAGAAACGATTCCAAAAAAAATTGATTGAATCGTAGAATATAGGATTTGTGTGAAAATAAATTTTATAGATTCCAGAAAAAAAAAAAGGAATAATGCAATTTAACCGACCGAGGTCCAATGTACGCGTAACGTACATGTTATGAAAGTTGTCCCATGCCAAGTGTTCGAATGCTTTCGCGAACCATTGTAACGAGGAAGAAAAATGAACGAGACTATCGCCAACAAAACGTTTCTTTCCTCAACAACGAGCCGGTTCGTCCGCTGATGAACCACCGTGGTCAAATTCCCCCACAAAGGGGTTAGACGAAACGCTGCAATCGCGAAACGCTGCAAACCGAACGAGACGATCGAGAGGAAAAGAGAGAGATCGACAGGCGCGATAGTCGTCCTCCGCGCTTCGCCTCGCCTCGCGTTCGCGAGGAATCTTGCTCGCGGCGGGAAATACGCGAAGGACGAGGAACGACGATCTTGACCTTCGTCGATGGAGAACCTATCGAAAAACAAATCTGTTTCTATTCGGAGATTTTCCCGAAGCGGGTGATGACTCGCGTGCGCCATCCGCCGCGCCGGGGAGAACAGCCACCGCTGGGTGGGAGATGAATTATAAAGAGACGTTTCACCGGTGAGAGGTATTACAGTTATACTTTGATCGTACACGCGGCTGCGAGACCGAGCGGCACGTGCCGGAGTTTTCATCCTGTCACGCGCGTATCTCGTGCACACTCGCGGAACGTTTTGCCAATTCGTCAAACTGTTCGCTCTCGTGTTCCAGCTAATCGCCCGCGTCGACGTGAAACAATTCAAGGTACCTGTCGTCCAATTTTAAATTACTGCCCATCGACGGCAAATTCGCAACGAATTGAGCCGGGAAGAAAGAGGAACGAGATTCGTTCGTCGGCGCTTTCGCTTTCGAGAGAATCGAAAATCCGTCAGAATTTAATTTGAGAAACTCGGCCAATTTCGCATCGAGCGAAAAAGCGCGCGACACTTTTTCGTTTCGTTTCGAACAGAATGGACTTTAAATGCAGCTCGTTAAAAATTGCCCTCGTACACGTGTACTTGATATATATATATATGTATATATACTTTCAAATTAAATTTTCTCGGAAATGAAACATCTTATGAAAAAAATTACGTTTCGTACTTTCTCCTCCCCGCGTGAAACGATCTCCTGCCGATTGTTCGCTTCTGAATAATTTAATTTAATTCGAGAGACGTTCAATTTTTTCAAAAAACGAGGACGAGCAAATTTTACTCCTTCTTCTCGACTCATTTTTACACACAGGATCATCCCCCTTTACAATTCGAACAAGTCTTCTCGACTTGTTACATTTCCAACACAACGTAATTAACGCAACAGTTAGTTAGTATCAATTGAGAAAATAACAACCGAAGATTAATTTTGCAGAAACACGTTAAAATAATCTCCGGGTCAGTCAACTCAACAATAGACGTATCCCTCGTTTCGGGTTAAATTTAAATTGAACGGAGCAATTAGTCTCAGTCGCAGCGAGACAAAAGAAATGAATATTTATCGATCGTAACTGTAGAAACGAAATAAAAAGGGAATCAATCTTTCCACGGAGTTGCGCCAGCCGCCTAATTATTTGTCTGCTAGACTATCGTCGGTCTATTGCCAGTGAAACAGCGAGAGTGATCGACGATGGGAAAAAGTGAAACTGGGAACGATCGTTGGATAATCGATTCGCCTGGACCAACGACACGGCCGCGATAAAAAGATTTCTCGCGCGAGCGCGCTCTTGGTTGGGATCGCAGCGCGATAAACGATGAAATATGCGTTACTAAATCGCTCGGTTACGGCGTGGCACGCGATTTTCCCGCGAAAACAGCTGGACGCCTGGTGCAATCGTTGCCTCTCGTTAGGAAAGCGCGTTTTAATAACCATCGCGTGTCTCCTCCTCTTTCTTTCGCGCTTTATTTCTTTATTCCCCGTTTATTAATTCCAGCGTGGCGAAACCGCGAGCCGCGGGAGAGGGAGGTTCAACGACGTTAATTGGAGGTAGATTAATTTAACGCGGCCGTGAGTGTCCGACACGAACATTGGTCGAACGTTTCGTATCGTGTTTTATCGGTAATTTCGGAACACGTGATCGGCGCGTCCCTGAGTACGACACAACAAGCACCGAATATATAAACGTTGATCGGCAAGAAATTGCCAGAGTAGTTTCGAATATTCTGGATTCCGTGATCGAGCCAATTAAACGTCGTTTCTTCGAGCGCAACTCGAAGGCTGATTGATAGTCTCGTTGCAGACAGTGTCGGGACGATTTTACGATTTTCTAGTTGATCATTGAAGACAAGAGGTAAGGAATTTGTACATGTAACTCGTCTGACGATTCGAGTTGATTCAAGTTGTTAAAATTGTTGACTTCTTTTCACGTAAAATATTTGCAAGAGTTACTTAATTGTTTGACTTTCTCGATGAATTTTGCTTTCTAAATGCATAATCTTGGTAAGAAAGGATCGTGCGTGTTGTCGAAAAGTTATTAGTACAGGAGATATTTTAATTTCAATTTTGTGCGAGATGTGGCAGAAAATAGGAGCAGAATGTGGTTTAAGTGGCGCGTTATATATAATTGAAAATCTCTGATTAATAATTTCTCGTCGCATATAAGTTCATACTATTTCTCGGAGAAAATGTTGAACGGTATTGATTAATACATCGCGAAGTGTATGATTCTAGTAAAAAGAAAGAAAAATGAAGTTAATCTTTATGTCGACTTGCAAAAAAAAAAAAAATTAATATCATTAATACTGTGAGATTGAATCATCGAAATATGTATACACATATGTACACATTATATCATAATCATTCACCATTGTCGATTGAATACAAACAACAAGAACAAATAATTAAATAATAAGAGAAATTGTCAAACGAATATCAAACAAATTTTGATTCGATGTCGGACAAAGAAGAATCGATAACAATAATAGATTTTAGGCACTCGAAATTTCGATTGAATTACTCCCGTGTTTTTGTACTCTAGCGAACAATCATCAACTCGATCACTAACCAGGACAATAACCTGAAAAAGTGTTAATAGGTTTGTTAAGTAACAAACAGATTCCGATTCGGTACAGCATTGCTTCGATATCGAATCAAGAAGAATCAATAACAATCATTAATACCAAGTAACCAAAATTTCGATCCAGTGTTTCTGTGTTTCCCTACTGCAGCAAACGAACATCATCGGTATTGATTCAATCACTGACTAGAACAACAGTTTCGTTAAGTAACAAGCAGATTCCGATTCGGTGCAGCAATGCTTCGATATCGAATCAAGAAGAATCAATAACAATCACTGATACCAAGTACCCGAAATTTCGACCGAGTTCTTTCGTATTGTAGCGAACAAACATCATCACTGATTAAAAATAAGTTGAACAAGTATTAATAGTTAAGTAACAAACAGATTCTGACCTCGTACGATTGGTTCGATATCGAATCAAGAAAAATCAATAACAATCACTGATATCAAGTACCCGAAATTTCGACCGAGTTCTTTCGTATTGTAGCGAACAAACATCATCACTGATTAAAAATAAGTTGAACAAGTATTAATAGTTAAGTAACAAACAGATTCTGACCTCATACGATTGGTTCGATATCGAATCAAGAAGAATCAATAACAATCACTGATACCAAGTACCCGAAATTTCGATCGAGTTCTTTCGTATTGTAGAATAGGAACATCATCACTAATTGAAAATAACTCCAACAACTATTAATAGCCTCGTTAAGTAACAAACAGATTCTGATCCCATACGATTGGTTCGATATCGAATCAAGAATCAATAACAATCACTGATACCAAGTACCCGAAATTTCGATCGAGTTCTTTCGTATTGTAGAATAGCGTAGGAACATCATCACTAATTGAAAATAAATTGAACGAGTATTAATAGTTTAGGAATCTGTAAAGGATATTTAAAGACCCAGGATGCTGCTGGAAGGACTGAAGGAGTGAGAGAGAGAAGTGAGAAGAAAGGCGATTGCGTTTCGTCTCGGAGTCACTGCCTAGACTCATCAGTGGGGCTGATGGCAGCGACTCCTTACCCCAGACGCTTGTTGTTATAACTACCCCCGCTAGGCTGGGCCCGGACACCCTCCTAGCGGGGTTCCGCATGCTGCTTGCTTAACATCGGAGATCGGTAGGACCTCGACGCTAAGCGCGCAGCCACTTGCGGCTTGTGCAAGTCGAGTGTTCGAAACTCGTAGTCGAGGAATCGTAGGGCCGCTACATCACCCCCTTGCCAGTGTAAACGATACTGGGAAGATGAGGAGACTCATAGTAGCGTTGCGGTCGATGGAGGAGTGAGTGATGATGGATGGCTGGCTGCTGCTCTCCGTTTTCTGTCTTTGGCTCGGTCCTGGGCACCTTTTCGTCTCGTAAGATCTGGTCACTCAGGGCCGGCGTCTGTGTTGGAGGCTTCGTGTGGCTGTCTTCAGAGGCGGCGTTATACGTGTCGTGGCTGCGCTGCGTGGTGACTGCGTGTAACATGCGTGGCTACTCTTGTGAACCCCGTCGTGATGCCTGCATGCGGACGTGTGTGTCTGTTGCAGCGTGCAGCCTGTGTGCGTGCGTCCTTCAGTCTGCGTTCGGCGGAGGCGTTACGTGCGCGCGTGCGACGGACCTTCTACGCTCGTCTGCGTTCGGTGGAGGCGCTGCGTGTATCGGGCCGTCCTCTGCGTTTTTCCGTGTGCCATGTGTGCTCTGTCCTCGTTGTTGCATCCTCGTTCAGCGTCTGGATTTAGTCCTTCCAGATGTTGCTGCAATCCTTTGTTTGGGTGTCGTCCCCTTCTTTTGTAGTCGATGTGGAACTTCCGTTTTTCTGACTCCTGCGTGTTCAGTCGTCGGGTGGTCACCAATTTAGGGATCTGTAAAGGATATTTAAAGACCCAGGATGCTGCTGGAAGGACTGAAGGAGTGAGAGAGAGAAGTGAGAAGAAAGGCGATTGCGTTTCGTCTCGGAGTCACTGCCTAGACTCATCAGTGGGGCTGATGGCAGCGACTCCTTACCCCAGACGCTTGTTGTTATAACTACCTCCGCTAGGCTGGGCCCGGACACCCTCCTAGCGGGGTTCCGCATGCTGCTTGCTTAACATCGGAGATCGGTAGGACCTCGACGCTAGGCGCGCAGCCACTTGCGGCTTGTGCAAGTCGAGTGTTCGAAACTCGTAGTCGAGGAATCGTAGGGCCGCTACAGTAGTTAAGTAACAAACAGATTCTGATTCAATACGACTCGATATCGAGTCAATAATCGATACCAAGCATTTGAAATTTCGATCGGGTGCCTTCGTACTACAGCGAACGAACACGATCGGTATCGGCTCGATCGCCAACTGCGACCAAGCGCGCTGTAATAATCCAGCGTGCGACTCTGTTTCGTTTCTCGTAGAATGTCGTACCAAGTGTCAGTCTCGGCGGCTTGTCCGGAACCGTACCTCGGGCCGAGCCTCGCTCAGACCTGTCCCGGATCGCAGTTCCTGACATTCATGACCCTGCTGGACACGTTTGTCCGTGCCAAGGAAGAAATTTCCCAGCTCTGCGAACGAGTCAGACCGATCGATCCAGCCGGGGACAACTACGACTTCATCGTCATCGGCGGTGAGTACGAACTGCTCTGCATCGTACCGTGGTACGAGATCATGGAGTGGGGGAGGCGGCGCCGCGCGATTGAAATTTTCACACGTCTCGCTGAAAACACTGTAACGAAAGCAAATGGCTTTCGCTGAATGATTTAACGCGCGCTTCTGCTGGCACGCTCTCAACGACAACTTCGATTATTGATGCCACTTTCTCGCCGTCCGGATGCACGCGTAAATGCTAATTAATGGCGGGGAAGGAGGGGAGAGGGGGGGGAGGGAACTTTCATCCAGAAATGGCAATTGTGCTCGATCGAGCGCGAGCGCGTCAACTATTTCTAACCGGATTTTTGTCTCACTCGCCGAGTTTGTCGTAGCTATTTAAAATTTGAGGACTAATAATTGCTGCGTGTATATTTTTGTAATTGTTTTCGAAATGTAATTGTACGAACACGTAACTCTCGAGATACGTCGCGTTATAAATTCAAGGCGTTAGAGTTTTTTCTTTCAATTAAAAATCTGGGAACTAGTAATTGTTATAAATCACCGAGTCGGTATTTTTGTGATCGACAGTGACGTTATAAATTTAATATTTTAAAATAGCTATGTGTATGTACAAATTTTAAATAATTGCGCTATATTTTAGAGAGATCTCTGAAAGATTAGACGCGTGAAATTAATAACATTCTTCTTGCGCTTTTTTCTTTTTTTACAAAGAAACAGAATTAGAAAACCTGAAATTCTCTTGAAGAAAAGAAAAAGGAAAATATTTCTCATCCCCCTGCCCCTACTTATTACAAATTTTCCTTCAATTTCATTCTTCTCCAAAGCAAAAAGTCCCAAAGGTTATTAATTTTACACGCTCAGGTGTGAGCAATTTTACACCCTTTGAACTTCTTATTCAAAGTCATCAACAATCTCGTTAACTTTCCGCTTGGCTTCTCCGGCTAATACATTTCAATGCATGTTCATGCACCCCGCGCAAAATCCAAGTCTTCGGAGTTGACTTTTTCACGAGCGATCTTAAATTTAACGACCAGAATATATAACGTTGCGCTGATCGAGCTGATTTCCTTTCAGGATCTGCCCATACGTGCGGACATTCAGTCTGATTCTAAGTTTATTTTAACATCATCCATCATGATTTTCTGTCTTTCTTTTATGTTGCTTCGTAGTTTCTAGTTTTGTTTCCTTTTTTCATTTTCTCGGCTGTAATATCTAATTAAATATTAACGTAATAGAGTCTTATACATTTGAACCACTATCGAAACACTTTCTAATATCTGGATATTACATTATCGCAATAGAATGTTACAGCAACAGATGATTTTCCGATTCCTTTCTATTCTGGTTAAAAATAATATCTGAATGTTGAGATGTTAGAGAAATAATTCAATTGGAAAAGCTTCGACTGCTGAGATTTTTAAAAAATAGAACTTGTTGAAATGATCGCGCACTGATGAGAGGTTTTCCTCTATCGTTTCGTTTAAACTCGAGATAGTTTTCAACGAGTCGAGAATGAAAGAACGTCGACGTGAAAAATCAATTTGTGACTAACACTTTGACCACCTCTGCTGTATATGAACAAATAAATTCGTTTCTCGAATTTTGTGTCGCGCACGGGATTGACGAGTCAACCTTCTCTGCGGAAGGAATAAAGTCTTTAGAAATGTTCCGTGTCTCGCAATCGTGACCGCAATTTTATTACATAGCGTTTTAATGTATAACCTCCGCAGAGTAAGAAAATACTAAATGATACGGTGTTTTCTTGTGAAATCATTAACTCCCGGAGTCTTAACAACCCGGAACTGTCGAATCTAATCGACTCTTTAATGTACTTTCTTTTCATCTTGGACATTCCCCATTGTTTGAGCCTCCCAGATTCTTTCCCTTCGATTCGATTGCTAGAATTTCACTCAGCCACTCCTTTTTCTCTGCTTTTCTTGCATTTTTCGCCGGTGATTCAGTATTAATTTCTTACTGTGTATATATATATATATATAAAGAATATGATTGCGGTAATTCATATTATATCACTCTAAAATCGAGGATATTTAATTTTATTCCGCGATAGAGAACAGTGATGAGATTCAATTTAAACCAGAATCGAGCAAATTAATACATTATTTATTAGTATTAATAATTTTCTCATTATTTATTTTATTTGAGCAAACATATTTCGTTTGAATAATACCCAAGCTTGAATTAAACATTCCAAAATCAGTTAGCCTGATTCAAAATCACTGACTCAATAATACTCAATGATGCTAATTGAACTACTCATTTTCTGCATCCACTGACTTTCAACCTACTCGTGCGTGGTTTCTGTCCCTCAACGGCATAAAATTTCCATCAGAGGAAATCTTCGCAGAAAATCTTTATAATACAGGGTAGGCCAAAATTTCTTCCCACCTATTTCTTCTTTTCTTTTTTAATAAAGCATCAAAATGAGAAAAAACTATTTTTCATTAATTTTAAATTAAATTTACAGCTCAAGCACGATTTCTTTTATTTTAGAAATTATTTCTTTTTCAAATATGTGCGACAGGGCACACTATGAGCTATTATTTACGTATTTTACGAAGAACGATTCGAGTTTCTCTGAAACCCAAATACACCGTTTCGCAAAATAAATCCGTAAAATTATCAATTGGTCGTGTCGACCATTTTTGGTAGTTCCATTGTTAAAACGTCACCGGCTGTCACGAAGCAACGAGGTGCCAAGGAAATCAAAGTTCAAACGAAGCGTTTCATCGACCTGTCCGACAGTCTGAAACGGTGTTCGCTCGCAAACGAAATTTGCGACGACCGTCGTTTCCCGTGCACGCGATTGATTATTCCGCTTTAGCAAAATTGCACGAAAACTTGGGCAGGTGGGTGGAGGGGGGCAGGGGCGAATGCACTTGCCGTTTAATCGCGACTCGTCCCCATTTGCATCTGCTCGATGTATCCCGGCCGAGATTACAATTGGAAAGTTATCCGTTCACCGGGTTCTGTCTGAGCGCAAGGCTGCCGCGTTCGTGTTGTTTCCGCGTTGTATATGCAACGTTCGTACTCGTTCGGACAGGGATCGAGGCGTTTGCTCGAACGCGATCAGTCAGCTAATCGTTATTAGCTACTTTTACGACTTAATTGCATTAACATCCGGATGGAAACTTCGTACCGGAAAGCACAAGTGGAAACAAATACCAACGCCGAGTCGAGGCTTTGCTACTTACGAAACTTTTCGCAACGAGTCGGAACAACTACCTCCGCGATCTGCTTTCGCGATACTTTGTAAAAATGTGTCCGTTTCGCGCGTGATTGTACCTGGCGATGAGAGAAGATGACAATCGCCGAGAGAAAGTCGACGAAGAGACGCGTACCAGGTCGAAACGCGCCGACTAGCTAACGACTATGCCACGCGTAGGTAACGAGATTCGAGTCTACGTAACAATTTGCGTATTAGATGATTCGATTTGGATCACTTCGGACGCAATTATTCGTGAAAATCGGGTGTTGCGATGGGATTTGACAACGCGATGAGTATTCAGTGTCGACGTGAAATTATATAGCAATATAGACGCTGAGGGAAATTCGTCGCTCTTGAAAACTTTTCAGATGTCAAAGATGAGACTTTCAAGCTTCGACTGCGTGAAAAAGCAAGGGGAAAAAGTGAATTCTTAACCAAACTATTTTTGCATCGAAAACGAGGCAAATGAGGTGAATGAACAAAATTTCATTCGACATTTATTTCATTATACGATGAACCATTGTTATCCCGTTTAAGCTACAATTAGTCAAACACAAGTCACTTGACTATAAGCGTTCAATGAAAGAATTTTATAGTTATTCACTTCTATCTAAACTAGAATAATTACGCGTGACAAGTTTCGAATCTCGATTTCCTTGACTAAATTAAGCCTTGGAAAGAATTTTACACTAATTATTCACTTCTACCTAAACCAGTATAATTAAAATACAAGTATGTATGTGTGTACATGTGACAAATATTCAGTCTCGATTTCCTTGACTAAACTAACTCCTAAATAAACGAACAAGGTCTAAAGAATTCGATAGAAGAATTTTTACACTGTGTCTTTCTCTCAATTTTTCGTAAGAAATCAATTGTAGACACACATTTGAAATAATTCGCATCAGACGTTGAAGAACTTGGGCTTAATTGTTACTAACAACGACGTGAAAAAGTTATCCGATAGATATCCAGCAACTAAATTCTGGCAAAGAAGAAACCGGTTAACGAAGGAGAAACCCTCCCTTCGAATGCAAAATGCCGCGGAATCCTGTTACGCGAGATGTATTCGTTTCAAATTGATTTCGTATCGGAAACGTACCCTGCAGGATGAACGTCGAAATTAGGTCAATGGCTCACCTTCTTCCAGCTAACTGCCAACGATTCAATTTAATTCGAAAGAAACGTAACGATACCTGTCTGCGTCTCGAACGGTGTACGTGTGTGTGTGTATGTGTGTGTGTGTATAAGCGGGCGAAACAATTTCCCGGATCCGGGCTAAAGTTGGATATTATGGATTTAAAAAGGAAAACAAAAAGGAAAAACAAAATGTATCTTGCTACGTTGTAAAAGCGGCCGGCCGGGGGGGGGGCGGGGGTGAACAGAAGGGGCTCCCCGGAAAAATAACAAAGTTTGATTAATCTTTTTCACGGCGAGATATTACGCCGTTGAAAGGGAAGACACAGCGCAAAAGTATTCGCGAACGTGTATCGCGTGCGCGCCACGCACGTGAAATTTAATTATTACCCTCATGTGAAATTCGACTGTCACGCGTTGATAAAATTCGAAATAATTCGAATTCACGTTCGTCGATGCGCGTAGAAATTTACAAGGTATTTGATGTCGCCATCGAACATGCTTCTTTTTTAATTATTCTCGTAATAAAAAACGAATTATTCTCGACAGACAATTGGTTATGCAATTGAGAAGCAATTTAATCTTTGGAATTTCCGGATTAGCGGAACAATTCGCGAGATAATACCGTCTGTGAGAATGCAGAAACGTGCATCAATTGGTTAAATGGGAGTACTTAAATACAGCGGGGAGCATAATAGAACCAATAACGATAAAAAATTGTCGATAATTATAACGAGAAATCGCTATGCGCGATATCGATCACGTAGCGAGTGAAGAAACGAGGATACAAAAATTCAAATACTCGCAAGGACGCCAAAAAGGTTTTTTTTGGTGATTAGATTCACGATAAACTCGAAGATCAAAGTCTCGTTTTTATAACGATCTCTCAAAACGATTTTTCTTTCTAAACATTTCATCGAAATATTGGGGTTTAAAAATGAAATATTAGGATTTCTTGAATTTTTGTCGTTTAATCCCATCGTTCAAAGTTGAATGAAACGGTGAAAATAAAATCGTACGGCTAGTTTCAAGTGGTACGTTGTAAAGTGTTTTCACGAACGTTTGAATTTTCACAATTTTTTTTTTTTGAAAATAAGTATCCTTACTTTCCCATTTCGCTGCATGATGTAAAAAACACTCGGAACTGAAATGAAACCGAATGAATTGTTGTGTGATTTTTGTCAGTTACGAGTTGTAACAATTTAATTTATCGAATTAAATTCAATTTTTCGTCGTTGTTGGTTCTATTATGCTCTTCGCTGTATTTTCGTTGTTTACAGTCGGACGAAAACTTTTCTGTTCGGAATGAAATATTTTTAATAAATTTAGTTCAGAATGAAGCGTTTTAAAAAAGACTCGATGATCTTCAAATTTCATGGAATATTATTTCATACCTCGTAAAATGGGAAAATTTCAGTCTAAGCACCAATCTTCGTATAACTATGAATGACAAAGATGTTCGAATATTCGCAGCCTCCGTATTTCGTGAAATAAAAATCACAGACGTGCTTAATGAATCGAAACTCTTCGGTGTGACCATTCTTGACGCTCGTTGTTACGCTGCTTGCAC
The DNA here is from genome assembly GCA_032399605.1 of Melipona beecheii. NCBI lineage: Eukaryota > Metazoa > Arthropoda > Insecta > Hymenoptera > Apidae > Melipona > Melipona beecheii. The sequence continues at coordinate 2,849,735 of JAUCMO010000501.1, read as the reverse complement.
GAGCTTTTTGTTAAACGCACGCCTGCAACACTCTGTAATTTCTCCGATTTGATTTCAAATTCCGCTGATAAATCGCGTGTCGTTACGCTGCCAATGAAACTTCAAAGTGTTACACGCGTTGGCCGAACGAGCGGATACTTTCGCAGATCGCTGTACGCGTGACGCAAGGGGAATGTAAAGATCCACGGTTGGAAAGGTATCGCGGAAGTGTAATAAAGGTGCGAAGAAACGAACGCGCGCGCGCCGGTATCCCAGTGTTTTCTAAATGAGCGTAATTAGTAAACTTCGGTGACAAGTTAACTCGTTGTTACTTGAACGAAACAAATGACCGCGTAACTCGCGTCTCGGTGTGTTTAACAGACTGAGGCAGAGAGAAAAGAAGAAGACGGGAGGGAGAAGAAAGTAAGTGGATATTTTACGAGGTGGTTGGCAAAACAATTGCGTAAATCCGCGAAATTCAACGCGAGTTCTTCGGATCGTTCCCTCGGTCTGACGAATTAATTTCTCTCGCTGCTTCTTCGCTAATTAGGCCTCTTGACGCGATTCGTTGAACGTCGTTGCGCGTTAAAGATCGAGATACATACATCGCGACAAAGGTCGATGAAAGCTTTCGTATCTTTTTCTTCTTCTTCTTTTTTTTTTTTTTTTTGCGTTGGAAAGACACATACTTATTTTGCATAAACGCGCGACCAACTATTGCTAATTGCTGCTAGTCGTATTACGTGTTAAAGATAAGCCTAAGAAGATAATGCTAAGATTGTTTCGCGATTGTGCTGTTGGTTATCGAGCTAATTCTTGTTATTTAAAGTGGTATCATTTCAGCAGTACTTTTTCGTTTGATTGTTGTTTGTTTCGTTCGTTCATCGTTCAAAGAAATAATGTCTGATATTTGATAAACATTAGCTAATACTTGTAAAGAGAATTAAAACGACAGAGTGGAGGAGGGTGGAATGATTTAAGATTGATCAAAGTCACTCGACCAACGTTGATTTCGAAAACTTGCTGCAACCTTTTTTATGAATTCTCTAGAATATGCGTATATTAACCTAATTAAGCATTTTATTTCAAAAAGATTTGTTTCAATCGTGACCAATACAATCTCGTGTCAAACGATATACAACGATATACAACACAAATTCTTCTGCGAGTAGCTTTCACGAGCCACTGTGCACGCGCGGAAGCGTTCGCGAAAATGCAAACTACGATTCGCTCGAAAAAAAAAAGAAAGAAAAAAACGTAAAGAATCGATGGACCGATATCGGTGCAGATATCGTCGAGAAGGGACAGCGAGAAACGTGCGAACGAAACGCGCGAAGCGAGATAATTACATTTGAAGCGAATGTGCTTAGAGAGCGCGTTTCAAACGGACGCGACGTTCTTTCAGTGCGCGACTCGCTCGTTTCTGATTTCGCGTCGCGTCGTTGCGTTTCGTCCATCGAATCGAGAAACATTTTCAATCTCCGCGAACGCGCGCGCGACGGGACGGGAGGAGGGGCAAGGGGTCAAACAAAATTATCGCGAATCCGAGCGCAGCAATGGCACACCGGCTCCCCCGTAATTCGTCGATTATCGGCGAGCGAGGCAACGAAAGCCCGGAAAACTGGATTCGACGGCTCGAGATCATCCACCATTTAGACGCGATATTAATACGAACTGTTGTTCGTTCGATTGCCGCTGACGCGATTAGCGTGCTATTAATTTCATTTGCCCACGACCTTGTTTCGACTATCCAAACGAAGCTCTGCGGTCAGCTTACCGATCAACCCTTTGCGATCGGCAACCCATTTTGTTGGACAACGATTTCGTTCTAATCTGCTTGAACAATGATCGTAGTTTGAAAATTACGGTCTTTCTAAATTTTTAGTAATTTTAGTTTCTCTTCGAACGATCGAATTAATTTGCACGGTTCCGCAAGATATTCCACAAATTCGAAGTGAGATTTCGTTGCTCGACATCTGCGCTCCAATTTATTTTGAGACGCGTTTGAAAGTACAAAAAAAAAGACACACGCACACACACAAACTACGAATGCGAGAGTACGTAATTTCACGTGACAGTGGAAAAGTGTGAGCCAACATATTTCCATTGTTTTAAATCTGTTGGAAACAGATTATAATCACGTCACGCTGCTCACGTCACTCTACGTAAAGTCTGTAAAAGCGGGTCACAATTTCACGTTGTTCCATAATTTCGGTATCGCGCGGGCACGAAATTGGAAGGACTGCTGATAGAAAACGTAGCTAAACTAATTTTGTACCATCTTCTTTTATATCACTCTCATTTAGAACGTAGATCAGATTTGTCTGTAGTCATCCTGAATTAAAGCGTCTAGTACAAAGCAAGTCTTCCATAATATGGAAATGATGATTTTTTTATTTTTGCAGGTAAAGACAATTTGTCAGACAATTTCAAAACTTTTTCAACGGAACGATATACTATAACTATTTAATGTATCATTACGTTACAAATAAGAAAATTGCACTTGTACCTCGGTACGATTCGTCTCACTGAAAGGCTCAGAAGCAACTGTTTCCGACTAGGAAATGAAGATGACTTTTTTTACCATAAAATTTTATCGATAAACATTTGAAACGATAGAAAACAAATTACAGGCGCGATTGCTCCTAAAAAAATACACCAGACAACGCCACTCCTACTCGAAGTCTACCCTACGCCCCTCACGAATCACGTGACCCAAATCAACCAATCCCTAATTTTCGTTGCATCAGCGTTGCACCTGAAGAGGCCCGATTTTCTGAATTACACCCGCTAAAATCACTTTCAGTGATGAAAAAAGCTATTAGTTGAGGAGATAACTTTACTTTTAATTTTTGCTTCTACAACACCTGCGCTGCAAACAAAATCTTTTCACGTCTTCGAAGTCGCGTGGTTCGCTCTGTACAAAGTGGTAAAAAAAAAAGAACTTTTCTGAGTGATTAAAGCACTGAAGGAGCAACGTTCGATCGCCATTGAAGGAACGAACGAATCACGGGTGATGTTGCTGGGGGGATGCTCGGTGAATATGCACGCGGGTCGCGGCAAACGATGATAAAATATACATTTCGCTAGGTCGCGTAGCGCAAAATATTTTATAGTCGGCCGAGCCCGCATTTGCATAATCTCGCCGAATATTCAGCGTATCGCGCGATGAAAACGTTATTTGCCCGGTGACACTTTTTCTCGATTATACGCCATTTTTCGCCTTCGTTTTTTGCCACCTCCCCTCCGCCCCCCTTCCACTCTTTTTTTCGTCGCCGCGATGCACAGATTAGTGTGAAATTTTTTCTGCTGGTCGTACAATCCCGTTCAAAAACCGATCGAACGCTGTTCAAATTAAATTTCATATAATCTGAAGGGAAAAGGTCCAAAAAGGAAATCACGTCAACTTGATTTCGGTATACAGCGGATCTTCGAATAGCTTGAAACGAACACGAACGAAGAATTTGAGGAAGTTTGTCGCAACGGATAGAAAATTCGAAAATCAAGCAAGGAGTCACGTATCTTTTTACCCATTGAATAAGTTCAATTTTGTTTGTTACTTTTTCGTTCGTCAGTCAATTATCCAGTAATTGCAATTATCTACTTCTTGCTACTTCAATCTTTAAATATTAATACCGATAATTTAACGTTATTACGATATGATACTTATGAAAAATTCGCAATTTAGTAATCGCGGAGAAACTCGAATCCGCACACGCGAGTATAAATTCTCAGATATTCAATTTCTAGTTGAAATATTCAATCCACATATCACACTAATATCCACTTGATGGACCAAAGTTCGGTTTATACAGGGTGGGTCAAAGGTTTCTTCCCACCTACTTTTCTTTTTTAACGAAACGTCGAAATATGAGAAAAATTTTTTTAGTTTCAAATTTAAGACTAATGTATAATCGCGACAACCGCGTATCACGCATTTATGCATTTATGAGAAAATTTGAAGAGGCAAAAATCCATCAAACGCATAAAACATCCAAAGTGCAATATTCTGTGTAATAATTAATGGCGAAATCTTCCTGTCTGGATTCCCTTTTGGATTAAATTTTATTTATAGAAATATGTATTCGTATAAAAATCCGCGGTCTGTTCGTTGTGACGTTTATGAAATTCGAAAACGTTGCAACGCGCGCGATGTACATCACACACGTATATAAAAGTTTCTTTGCAATAAGAGTTCAAACACTTTCGACAATCTGAAGTTAACAACTTCATAAAAAGTGGTCTCGTTCAATTTAGGACGGGAAAATACACAGGGAACGCTCGTAGAAAACGTGCTCAATAAGAAATCAATAATCTCATAATTTCTCCCTCTTAATCCGACCACCTGGACCACTGACTCCACGATCGTTACACGCAAATAACCGTGGAATATCGTCTTTGAACGTTCGCCCCACTTCTTAACCACGGATCGCAATGTTCATGAAATTTAAGTACATTTTATATTATTATTATTATTATTATTATTATTATTATATATATAATAATTTTTTTTTTTTTTTGTTGAGCATGGTGTGTTTTTTTTTGTTCTAAATTTCCGAAACATGCGTGTGTGTGTGTGTGTGTGTACACACGCATGTTTCTCCATAAACAAGTATTCAAATTTATTTTCGTAAATTTAGAGCAAAAGAAAAACACACCATGCTCAACAAAAAGAAAAAAAAAATATCATAATTTCTTTCCTTCGATTCTCCTTAATCTAAGAAATTGCACGTTCGATGATCGCTCCACTAACCGTGGAATGACGTCTTCGAACGTTTGCTCCACTCTTATGCGGCTTTGCTCCTTAATGTACACCGTGGAAGGGGACGAAGATGATCTCGCGTAGATGGAAGCATCTTGACCGAACGACCAAAGTGTTTGCCACGGTTAGGTGGTTAACATCGAAGTACGTATATATCGTGGAGAAGAGGCGAGCGTTGGTCATAAAGATACAAATCGACGAGCGGAATAAGTAGCCACGACGACTCGCTTTTACGCAAGGATAGACTCCCTTTGCTTGACGTTGCCACGTAAATAACGACGGCAACGATCCCCCCGTCGCACAAATATTTGAAATAAGTAGTTATATCGCTAATACGAGAAACGTATGTCGAATGAAAATATTGCAAATGTACTTCTCTTCGGCAAGCACAAAGAAAAAAAGTTCTCGGTCAAACGCGAGTGCAGCGAAGAGCGCAGCACAGTGCGGACTGCGCGGACGGAGAATTGTCGATATTCTGAATTTTTATAAAGTTGTGACTTTGTAAAAAAGAAAAAGGGGAAAAGAGAAAAATCATTTAACGATCCATTTGGTTTTCGCATCGTAAAGCCTCAGTACCACGACGAGTACCGAGTTCGCTTTGTTCGCAGTTATTTTTACATCGCGCAGCGAACAGAAGTGCAAAGGTACGTTTATTTTCGGAAATTGTAAACGTCTCTGGAAACATTTTCGAAATTAAATCGAACCGTCAAGGGAAAACTAAACTAAATTCATCGTGGCTTCGAAAAAAATTGGGATTTCTTCTTTGTAACTCGATGCACGATTTTTACTTTTTATCAAAGTGCAACTTTCGAGATGTAACAGAAACGTCAGTTTTCGTCAATTGTACAAACACTTTACACTGTCGTTCAAAAATATGGAGCGTGTTAAGATCTCAGAAGAAATATTTCGTTCATTAACGTTACAGCATTGGAACCTCGTTTTAAAAACATTGTAATTAGAACAGATCGATTTTAAGAGATAAATTAGATTGAATAAAATTCTCGTTTCCCAGCGAAACGTAGAGAAGATTCTTCGGTCCGGAGAGGTGAAAAGTTCCTTTCCCTTCTCTCGCTATACAACTGGAATTGATTGAATCATCCGTTTGATGACGTACAAGGACGTGAGGCCAGCTGGGAATAACAGAAAACGAAGAATAATCGTATGCGTTGCGTTGCTCTGAAACGAACTGCTCCTTTCGGCGGCACCGCGTAATGGATCGTTGTGCAAGCGAGTCGGTCGGTCCTTGCTCGAGCAGAACCGTTTTCACCTGCTAATCTCGCGTCGTTACGGCGGCAACGTGGTCACGTCGCGGGAAATGACACAGAACGTCAGCTTCGAACGCTCCGAGAGAGACAACCGGGCTAGCAAGAACAAGGCACTTCTTTTTTTCGAGATTCCCTGCTTCCTTCCCGAGGAGCGAACGATGACGAATCAGCGGAATCGACACGGTCGACAGTTTGTAAAATTAGGCTACGAATGTACTGGATGAATATTATCATTGAAAGTGATTTTAGCGGGGGTAACCCAGAAAATCGGGCCTCTTCAGGTGCAACGCTGATGCAACGAAAATTAACGATTGGTTGATTTGGGTCACGTGATTCGCGAGGGGGAGGGATGAATTTGTTTTGTATCGATTCAAATGTTTGCATGTCAGAGCCTTCCAGTGAGATGAATCATACTGAGGATATTGTTTTTGCGTGGACAGAATTAGAAATTTTACTAAAATAGCGACGAATCAGTAGATATTCAATTTCAATTTAATGTCTCTACTCAATTAAAATCATTTAATTATAGTTAAGTAGATAGAAGATATTATATTATCTATTTTTAGTATTACTTCAATGAAACGAAGGAGGAATCATTATTTAAACAATACATTATTTTATATCATTAGATGTTATTTTCAGATAAGTTTATTTACTTGAACGAGCAAATAGTTTTTCTCGAAATAATGTTTCATTTCATTTTGTATTCTTCATTGAAGTCTGTACAAACAAGAGTTTCTGATTCTATTGTTGGTACAAATTTTATATCATACTGGGATTATTTGTTACTTTGCTTCAGTGAATTAATTTAATTGAAATATTTGCAATTTGGTTCAGCAGATAAAGTTTCTTTTCCTATGCTGTTCTTTTAAAATATAAATAACAAATTAACGAAAATAGTTTCTTACTTGTTATTTTTATTTTTTATCGTTCAAGTTTGTTTGAGCTACGCACATATATCTACACTTGACGAATGTTCGGTCTCGGCAAAGCACCTTTGCCATTTCGAGTTTATTAAATTCCATGTAACATGCAAAAATATTCTCGAAATTTAATATCTTTGAATTAAATCCGCAAGTGAGACACGACATCCTTTACTTTTCTTTTCTTTTTAAACTTTCCCAAATCAAAATTGTCCAAGAAACACAAATACTCGGCCAAATTTAGAATTCGAAAATTACTAATTCTCGTACACGTATGTAGAAGTTAATATCACACGTACAAACAAATTTTTGTCACAAATATCGTCTGGCGTTCCACAGAATTCGAAGCTTTCTTTTGTCCGTCACTGTAGAAATCGGAACATGTAATCGAGCAAAAAAAGGAAAAACCTAATCGTCCAAATAAGCCACCACTGTATCCGCTGTAACTTTGGTCGACCCAGTCGCGTAAAGTTTTTATCTCTCCATCTCCCTCAGCTGTTCTTTCGCGTTTCATTTCCGTGGTCGTCTTCCCTTTCACAGAACCTCTCTGAAGAATCTTTTAAGCATATGCGCATTTAGTCCTCTCCCTCTCTCTCTCGGTTGAACTAGAACAGTGAACAAACTACGCGAAGCAAGAACAGCAAGGAGCAAATGATAATCGAAACGGCTCATTATCTGCGCAATTACGCACGATCGACCGAGTCTACGCGAGGAACACTCTCGAAGAAGCGTCTGCTACTGCCAGCTATCACCGCAGCGATTTCATCGATGAATTCAACGATGCGTCGATTAAAGAAGAAAACTAATTATCGTGGTTAACATGGCCAGTTGGTTCACGCGCGCTCGTTTGCCCGTGAGATTACGCGGTTTACATTCCTCAAGAAAGCGGATTATCTTAATTTCACTCGTTAACGAATGTAACGGTCGTAGTTGCAACGATCACGTGTTACGGTACTGCGGGTTTTTACGTAATTTATAGAAAATTTTAAAACGCAAATATTTTCCTTTTTTCAGTTTTAATTTATTCTCGGAATTACAAACAAAAGTCCGCGGTAAGTTTAGCGGTAACGATCAGAACGAAACTGATTCCTCAATCGACGTGAGATCAAGATGTGAAGGAAACTGAAGTTAATTCCACTCTACCGTTGAGCGTTTTGAGCAAAATCTAAATCATCCTCTCCTTCGTCTTAAACGTCAAAGTCGTTGAAAGTCTGTTACACCGCTTCATCGATACAACAATCGCCACATACCAATTACAACAAAGTCGTTTCGATGCAAACTGTACTATCGCGCGTTTCCTAAAAGAACCGTGCGCAATCCATTGGCCCAGAACTTCCGTTTCGATAATTAAGTCTACACGAGCCGACACGTGAAAAATCGAGCCACTGAAAAGCCAACCCGGGCGACCAACCCCCGCCGTTAATTAATATTAAACTCCAACTGAATATGTTGTTAGTCCGTTAATTACTTCGAACAGCAACGATGAGCCTGATATAATTCCGCAACAACCAAAGCTTGACGTATTAATCTTCCGAAGCGTGGGCTCATAATTACGTCTCGTAAATATCTCGCGAAACCTCCCAGCGCGGCGGGGGGGGGGGGATGGGTGGTGGCCGACGTGGTCAAAGATAAAACTAGAACGTTTACGTATCATTCCCCCGTGGACGCGCGGTATTTACCGCACAGCTTTCTCGTTGCTTCGTCCTCGTCGAAGCGCACAGCAGGTCCGCCATATTTGATTACTCATGCTGACTCACGGAACTCACAAAAGGAGGCTACCCGCTCGCGTTCTTTTTTACAAATTTACTCATTGTCGGATTCGTGCGTGTGACGTGTCGTTGTTTCTTTCTTTTTTCATTCTTGGAACGTTTTTCTTTCGCAGCCTGTTCCGATTAAATCGCGCATAAAGATTGGACAATTTTCAGGCATTTTCAAGCAACTCGCAGAAGCGTAATAATCAACTTTCGATATTTTTATTACAAAATTCGGTGTCTGACACCGAACGCACACGACGTGAGCAAACGTTTACTTTTCTTTAATTTGGTTAATAACTGATCCGGCTGGCGATTGATGAATTCGACATTTCACGTGCGTCAGTGCAATTAATGCAAGGACCTGACACAGTCATGAATTTCAAAGCGATGGATTTCAAATTTTAAGTAAACTTCTGCGTTTCAATTTATAAAGTTGATTAACATGACTTTTCAGCAATTCGCATAAAAGACGTCGTATAAACGCGGTGGTAGAACGGGGACAGAGGGCGATCCTACGTACAAAAATAAGTACGAGAAGAAAGAATAATATTTTTTTTTCATTTAAATCGGCTCGTTTCGTGGAGAGTTGAATTTGAACACATTTATCAGGTGGGTATATTTGAACTCGGCTGGTGAATAATCGATCAAATTCTACGTAAAGAAGGAAGGTTGTTTTACGCACGGAAATAACTGACAAATGTGGGAAATAGACTTGTGTAATTGGTGCGTATTTGGAACATGTTCAATTGACAGTTCGTTGAATTATCAAATTCAATTTTCTGGGTAACGAAACGCTTCACCGAGACACCTCACTCTGCATTTTTTATTTATTTTTGACAACTCCTGTCCAGCCTCGAATTCAAGCTCAATGCTCTCGAAAGGAGGAACTGCAATTTGTATCGTCGAAATATTTCTCCGTCAGTAGAAATTCTTGTTTTCAATTATCACACAGCTTGTTTAAAAAGAAAATATTGCATTTATCCCGTTCGTTGCAATTCGCAAACTACACGTTTCACGAATTCTGTTTGAATATCGCAAACATGTTCAAAACATTTGTTGGAACATGTTTGTCGTTTTGAAAAATTGCACGTGTTGCGGTAGAGAATTATCAGAGATATTACTGTTAATAACTCGATTGTTAAATAAAAAGATGTTGTTCTTTCTGCTCGATGTACGAAACGCAACGTTCTCGAGAACTGGCCTAAGTAAGAGTGTCGTGTCCACTAACGTGCATAATAAAATTTTATTTTATTCTACCTTTTGCCGTTCACTTGCAGATCACCTTGCTGTGGTTGTTGCGCGATAAAACGATATAATATGCGCATAATGAATTATCCTCGAGATTTCTTGAGCAAAGAGTTGGGTAAACATTAATTAGTCAACGATCGATATAGTTTTTCCGACAATCATTAACCGCAATTCTCTCTTCAATTTTAGTTGTCAACCTTAGATAACGATTGAGTGCCTACGTCAGTCATTAGATATCATTGGCATTAATTACGATTACGGGTCAAATTCTTACTTTAGTCGTCGATCAGACACCTCGTCGATCATCAGAAATTCTTTTTTATATTAAAAATGACGCTTTCAACGAAATCAACAATTATTGCCTGTTTATTTAACAAATTTCGAACGAGTTTAAAACGACTAGACTTTAATTTAATTAACCACGTAACTCAACAGTACACGTAACCGAGTGTGTTTTATTTCAATTATTGACGCTTTGTTACATTTTAATACAACTGATGTAATTGTCAAAGTATATATACTTCAATTTAAGTGAAATTGCAATCAAACTCGACGTAACACGACCAACGCTATTAATTAGCGCTATCGGCGATTTTACGACGATTAATTTCACCAATAGCAAACGTTAATCGGTCGATGAAACCAAAAATTTTAATCGATTAGTGCCCGTTTAAACTCTGTACTACTACGTAGTATTGCTGCTTGTGATCCGGTCATAATCGTTATCTTAATGATTTGTAACCACTTTCGGCTCGAAACGAATGTGTCTCTTTTTTTCTATCCAGCGCTGGAAACTGCATATTTTAGAAGAAAAAAGAGAAAAAAAGCACGAGCTCGTTACAGCACGTGCGAGCAGGCAGTTCCCATTCCCGTTTCAAGATGAAAGTGCACCGATTCCGGTACTTTTCCCCCTTTTCTTACTTTCAGTTCGCCGTTTCGCTTCGTCGTACCGTCGGCATGCACCTGCGTACGGGTAACGCGACGTAACGTACGTACGTCGGGGCACGCGTCTCGTGTGCAAGCAAAGGTGAAACACGTTTCGCGTACCGAAAGCATAAACGTACTACACGCATGGTATAATTACTTTTACCTGTTGGTCATACCCATGGTCAAGGCCTTATCGAACCACTTTCCCACCGATCCGGTCGCACCGACAGCGAGAGGGACACTCTCGTTCGACGCTTGTTAACACTTTGGTTCGCAGTGGATCGAGAAACGTCTCGCTTTTTTTTTTTTTTTTTTTGTACGCGTCACGTTGAAAAATTGAAATACGTGTTATGTTGCGATCGGGCTACTTTTTTTTTTTTTTTAGTTAAGAATTTTCGCGTTATTAATCTGTTTTCTTCTTTTATTTTTGGTCGTTGCGTACCGCTTTACGCGAAATTATTCCATTCTTACACACCCTGGACCAACACATGGCACGCTCTAAAAGTTGTTAAATTTCTTTGTATTAAACAAACGATACAAATTCTTTCTTCATGCACGAGTGACATAGATTGAAACTCTTTGCGTAATACGCTTCGTGTCAATAAAAACGTTGAAAAATGTACTCGCTCTCGCATACGTGTTAATTTCTTCGTCAGTCGTTTCGATGTACTTTATGTTACTTAATTTTCCTACGATAAATCTCTTCCAACTCGGAAGTTGTTGCCCCTTTCGTAAATGATATTGATAGCAACCTCTTTCCATCGGTTAACCCATTTCTCATTCGTATAAACACGCTTCTCTGCAAATCGCAAACGACGCAGATCGTACTCTTGCTTCAGTCAAGATTTTTGTTGCAACTTTTTCGTCGTTTCAGATGTTCATAATGTGTAACACGTAGAATAATAATAATTGTTCGCGAAAAGACGTCGAACGTTGCTCACATTTACCGTGACTCCAGCTTCTTTCTGTAATTTCTCTCGCAGTCGAGCTTGAATCTCACGCTGTGCCGTGCGTATCGCAGCACATTTGTCCCGAGAGACACTGCGGTTGTCCACGACTCTTTTCCTTTTTCCATAATTATCGAGATCTTTTGGCAAGTCACTCGACCACATCTGTTAACCGTTTTGGCTACTTTTATCACGGAACGATGTTTTTCGTTTAATTTCGACATCGCGTGTATCTCGCTCTTTCCCGCGACCCGTTTCTTTATTTTCACAAATATTAATACGCATTCGACTGAACGTATTTCGCGCGAATATTACGCTTCCCGATAGCTTCCGTACGACTGAGGGGCATAAATATACGAACTCGTTCGATCCTGCCTTGTTCGGTCTGTCTCGAGGCTACGGACAGTATTTGCATTTCCGTTTTTTTGCATAGTTCTGAGAAATTGCATTTCTGCACGGTAATAACATTCGACATAATACACATGGGTAATGCACGCTCAAGGATACTAACATTGTCTACGCGTTCCCTTTACGTAATATAAGAAAACAGAGTGTGCTACTGCTTCGCCCCGAGGTGTGTATTTTGTAATAAAATTTCTGTGCAGTGTAGAATTTCCTTTTTAACAAAGTTTACGCTCGGGGGAGTCAGACGCGTGCAGATTTTGAACGTTTGCTGAGAGAATCGACGCAACGTGAATTAGTAAGTTAATGAACATTTTCCTAATTATGCGTTTGTTTCGCATGGGGATGTATGTATAATACGTTGATGTATCTCGTATTTCAATACGCGGTCTGACATTCTTTCACGATCTATTTTCGTCGCGTCTCGTAAATAAATTAATCGCGTGGGAAATTTGCGTATCTCTGTACGCTGCAAAATTAATTGATCGAAACACATCAACCGCGCACGATCGGCAACTCGATAAATCTCGATCCGACGATTTCACACGTCGTTACGTTTTCCTTTCTTTTTTTTAGGGGGAACGGCCGGTTCCGTCGTGGCGTCTAGGCTCAGCGATCTACCGGAATGGAAAGTTCTGCTGCTCGAGGCTGGGCCCGATGAGCCACCTGGTGCCGATATCCCGAGCATGGTCGCCATGTTTCTCGGTAGGTTGTCGCCAAGTTTCGCACCGTTTACGCAGGAATCAATCGGTCGGTGACGAAGAAAATTAACTTGGCGTTGCTCCGACAGGCACCGAGATCGACTGGCAGCATCGCACCGTGAACGAAACGAACGCCTGTCTCTCGACGGATGGAACGTGCAGCTGGCCGCGAGGTAAGAACCTCGGCGGCACTTCGGTTCACAACGGCATGATGTACACGCGGGGTCACGCCAGAAATTACGACGACTGGGCGGCGATGGGCAACGTGGGATGGTCTTGGCAGGAGGTGAGTCCCAGAGAGGGAGTCGATCGAAAAAGTCACTGTCGAATAAAATTAATGACCATTTGCAATCTAGTCAACAGCTTTGATAATTCGCATAAACTAGACTTCTTGCTGCTTCTTGCGAAAGTTTAGAAAATGGCGGAGCATATTATTTTTCCAGAGACTGAAACGATTTATCATTAATCTTGTTCCAGAGAGTTTGAAAAAAAAAGTAAGGTCTACGACTGACCTAATTATCGACATTCCGATGTACATTTCAAAAGCTTGTTCCGAACGTGATTTTATCCTTGTCGCCAAACTATTAAATGATTACAAACGATCGAAGCATATTCCAATTCAAACTTGGCTAAGAATTTGCAAGTGTCTAAAATCAAAAGAAGGCACGAGAGGTTTGTCGTAGTTTGGATACACCGTGTTTGCGCTTCGTACCGATCCTGCATATTTTGACAGACGCGTTCATTTTTTACACACTGTCGGTGTAACACACTCAAGTGTGTAACGCGAGTACTCGAAAGTATTTAAAAACATTGAATTCTTAAGAAGTACACAGAATCATGCCAGAGAGCTACTTCGATCGAGAACTACTTCGTCTATCCAAACTGTATTGACCTGCGTTAATACCAAAACTCCTGCATGTATAATATATATTCTTTAGTCACGTCGCAATGACAAACAGGTTCATTTCTCACGTATCGTCAGCGTGTGCGTGCAACGTACGTACATACTCGCGTACACTCACGCGTAGAACTCCGAATGCATGCGAAACGTGCGAGCTAAACAGATAGCGCACGCAAGTACCTCGGCGTGCTTCTGGAAACGGTTGCGAAAATCGTACGTATACATCGCGTGTAGTTAACGAGAGCTATTTACCAATAATCCGTCAGTCTGATTCGCCGATAACGATCTATAGGAAACGTAGCGCGACACACTTTTTTTTCACTCACTCTCTCTCTCTCTCTCTCTTTCTCTCTGTGCTCTGCAATAGGTATTGCCGTATTTCATGTGCTCGGAGAACAACACGGAGATCAATCGCGTTGGAAGGAAGTATCACGCAACCGGCGGATTGCTCAACGTCGAGAGGTTCTCCTGGAGGCCCGGCATCTCCGAGGACATCCTCGCGGCCGCCGTCGAGAGAGGATACCCGATCACGGCGGACCATAACGGCGACAAGATCCTGGGGTTCACGGTCGCTCAAACGACGAGCAAGAACGGCGTTCGACAAAGCAGCGCGACCGCTTTCCTCCGGCCGTTCCGTCACAGGCGGAACCTTCGGGTCGCCCTCAACGCCACCGCCACGAGAATCATTATCCAGAACGGCAAGGCAGTCGGCGTTCAGTATCACAAAGTTAGCGATGTTTCACTCGTTTGCATACCACTCGTTCGCGCGTATCGCACGATAGCTTGCTCCGCTCGAAACGATAATTAGCAATATTACGTATCGGGCTCTCCCAGTCGTTTTCACGGCAACAATTTCGCCCAACGAAATCGTTACTTTTTCATTTTTGTAACGCGCGTTGTGTGTTTCGCGTCACGACCGCGCGTGTAATTACGCAGCTTAATTCCCGTAACTTTTCGGTTTAATAACGGAGGTTCGATGATCGGCGAAAGTTTCGGCTTTGCCGATACTCAAACACACGGACAGACGCGAATTTAAATTGCCTCGCGTTTTTAACTTGTTTGCAGAGCACGCAAATAAAAATCTCCATCGACGGAGTGTTTATAATCTTTATAATTTGTAGGTATTCGAGTCTTTTTTTATCGTATTCGAACGCAATCCCTTGCTCTATTAATTCCTTGAATTCTTCGCAATTGTTGAATTAATGAGTTTTTCGAATCCATCAATTCTTTGAATTCCTCGCAAACTGAATTTACGATCCGTGCTCTTTCGTGTTATTCATTTTAGTCACCTTTATTTCAATTTTTCATATCGCGTCGTCTTTCAAATTTCACATCGTTAACGCACGATGTAAAATTATCTGTTTAATGATTCAAACTTGTCGATATTCCTTACAGTTATTTCCCTTGCTCTATTAATTCTTTGAATGCCTTGCAATTGTTGAATTAATGAGTTTTTCGAATCCATCAATTCTTTGAATTCCTCGCAAACTGAATTTACGATCCGTGCTCTTTCGTGTCATTAATTTTAGTCACCTCTATTTCAATTTTTCATACCGCGTCGTCTTTCAAATTTTACATTGTTAACGCACGATTATTTGTTTAATGTGTCGAACTTTTTGATATTTTTTAAACGATGATTGCACACTGTGTTGATTTCGATTGTGTAGCACAGATGTTGTTGCACGGTCGTTCCCGAAATTGCAACGCAGCGTGACAAAAAGAAAGATTCGACACGGACGAAGTTGACATCAACGTTTTATTCAAATCGAAGCGAATGAACGATCGTTTCCTCTAAATCGTTTTCAGGACGGCGTGCTGCGAGAGGTGCGGGCCTCGAAGGAGATAATCGTCTCCGGCGGCGCTGTCAATTCCCCTCAGCTGTTGCTGCTCTCTGGAATCGGGCCGAAGGAGCATTTAGCAGCCGTGAACGTGAGCGTCGTCGAAGATCTTCCAGGTGAGCGACAGTGATTCGCGAACGACGTTTCCCCGTGCTTCGCGGGTATTTACGATATCGCGCGTCCCACAGGGGTCGGCGAGAATCTACAGAATCACGTGTCGTACACATTGTCCTGGACGATAAATCAGCCGGACGTGTTCGATCTGAATTGGGCGGCAGCGTTGGAGTACGTCGCGTTCCAGAGGGGAATAATGGCGTCAACCGGCCTGTCCCAATTAACCGGATTCCTGTCGTCCCCGTACACCACCGCCGATAACCCTGATCTTCAGTTCTTTTTCGGCGGGTATCAAGCGTCGTGCGCTACCACTGGAGAGATCGGATCCCTCATGAACAACGGCCGCCGTAGCATAAGTATATCGCCGACGAATATTCGACCGCGCAGCAGAGGTACGTTCCTACTTTTAGCAACTGCCTTTTAAAGCTTTACGCACTTTTAACTTTCGATTAGACGAATAACTTGATTCTAAGTTCTTTTTTCTTTTCATAATCTGACATCTGCAACACAATGACGGACTTCGTTCTTTCGAAAATTTCTATTTTTATTACGTAGCTTATTTATTTTATAAATTTCGCGAGTACGACACGCTAGAAAAGCCGCTTGGATTTCGATAACTTGACAAATGTAAAAATATATATCGTGTTGCGTGAAACTTTGATAATTTAACACTTGGGCCGTGCAGAGTGACTTTTGCCGCGAACAAAGGCAGCGAACGTGTTAAAAGTTTACGTACAGTTGAGAGCTGAAGAGACAAAGCAGTCGGAACGTCATAAGGAACAAGAGGAACGCGCAGTTTACTAGCCTGGTTGAACGTTACCCGCGTAGTTTTCAGTAGTCATCTCGAGCTAGACGAGAGCTACACCCCGTGTTTGAAAACGCGAATAAAAAGCTAATTTTCCATTATCAAACGATAATGTTCTAAGAGACGATCAATACCACAAACGTGAAAAACAAAAAAAGAAAAAACGAAAAGAGAAAGATTTGTTTCTCCAAGTCACGAAACTGCAAATTCGATCGAAACCGATCAATCCAGTTCCCATCAAATCACGACGCAACACTGAAGCAAGATTTGCAAATCTGATCGTCTCTTTCAGGAGTTCTCCGCTTGGCCAGCAACGATCCTCTCGCGAAACCCTTGATCTATGGGAACTATTTGACCGATCCGTTGGACGTTGCCATCCTCATCGAGGGAATTCAGATAGCCTTGTCGTTCGGTAATACTACCGCCATGGCGAAATATAATATGACGCTGAGCAACCACCCTCTGGAAGCTTGCTCACGGTACCCGTTCCTAAGCAACGATTACTGGAGCTGCGCTCTGCGCCAGGACACCGGCCCGGAGAATCATCAGGCAGGCTCCTGCAAAATGGGTCCATCGTCCGACCCAATGGCTGTTGTGGATCCACGACTCAGGGTGCACGGTATCAGAGGGTTGCGAGTCGCCGACACGTCCATCATGCCTCAGGTATAAATACTTTCTCTTGTTCCTTTGGCCCGGTGCACCTGGCGAACCTGGTTCGCGGCGAGTTTTCTTTTTTTTGATCAGCCTCACAGTCGTAGACACAATCAGTCACAGATATACCGACGATATTTAGAAGCGTTTCAACGCTCTGTGCCTACGTTTGACAAAACAAATTCATCGCAAACCAGTTCGCAGGTGCGTTTATGGGTCTTTTCGTTCGTTCGTACGATTGACATTTTCTTCGTCTGACTGACTGAGTAAATTTTTTTCTTGAAAAAAAAAAGGTGACATCCGGGAACACGGGTGCTCCGGCGATCATGATCGGCGAAAGAGCGGCGGCGTTCATCAAGTCGGAGTGGAATGCTGCGCCGACACAATGGTACGGGTATCGTCCATCTTCCGCATGGAAGAGCCAGACGTCGAGGAAATCGTATATTAGTCACTAGCAATTTGCCATGTTTCCTAGTTCCCGTTCGACAATCGACAGCTCGTTGGATCTGTTGCTTTGGGGGATCAAATACATCGACTGGGACCAGGCGACCTGGTAGCCTACGATCCTCGATCGATCTAGTCACCGTGATTTAGCGAGTTTCTTTCTGTGAAAGGGAAAATACACAGCCACGCGTTGTGCAGCCTGCTGTCTCAACTTTTGGCGCAACGTCACCAAAAAGACGACTCTGAAAGAGCGCGGTCTGCCAGCCTTTCTCCTCCTCGTCGTCGTCGTCGTCGCTACAATCCAGTCGATCGGACACCGTGGAACGAAGAATCGACTCGATCTGAACTGTCGTTGTCGCTACTAGGTTGCGAATATTTATGCGAATTGGAAATTTTCGTCTTCGTCATTGAGGGCCGTTCAGGGACGATGTGCTGTGGCAATTTTTGCGCGACTTGTTACTTAAACAATTAGTAGCTTAAGCTTCGCAATTATATACGCAATGAAATCAAAATTATATAAATGAATGAAATCAATATATCGCCAATATATCGTTTGAAACTCTGAAAATTATTAAATCCACTAACTCTAAAGCTTTTTATATCCCGAGTACCGCTTGTATCATTTTAGCGACAGCTGACAATTTCTCACGGTACTTAAACGAGAGTGTTTAAACCAGTCTTAAACCAGTGCACAATTTTTTAATTCCTTAATATTCGAATATCATACGTGCACATTGTCAGAACGAAACGTTATAGTTGCCAACTACGAGTTCATCTGCTACTGGTAGACGTTACATCACGTTCTGCTGATACAACGTTCGAATATTAAGATGTTCGAGAGAAATAAGAGCGTAACTGCTATCCGTGAAATGTTTGCTACATGTCAGAGGCCATTCGACGACACGAAGAATTTAACAAAAGTATCGCAGGACACAAAGGGTTTCGATCGTGATCAAATCACTCCTGAAGGGTTAAAGAAATCAACACCCACCTTTGAGATATTACAACAAACGTGCATTGATTACGTTTTCGAATTTTCAAGCAAACGCATAAAAATCCGCAATCTAGTTGTCTCGCTTTAACGTTCTTCGTCCTTTCTCGCGACCTATCCGTTCCTGCCTATCTCGTTTCCTTTCCATTGTTACCGTGTCAGGGACGCGAGTACGATGAAAGTGATCAACTCGGAGAACGCAGTTTCTGTTTCTTGGCCAATTACGAAAATCTTACTCACTTGCCTGTTTGTTCTACAGATTCATTCGTGGTTCTACCTTGTTTGTTTAACAGAGGAAATAATCTCTATTCAATTTCTAAACGTGTACTTATCGATCGAATTCCCTCTGTCCAAGAATAAATTCGAGATTTCGAGTGAAAAAAAAAATGGCAACTTAAAGATTCCAGTTTTCATCACTTGTAAGAAGAAAAACTCAATCGCAGTTATTTACATCGATTAGAAATTTAAAAACTAATTCCAAGTTACTTTTGCAATACTGATCGAACTGATTAGCAAAGCTGGTTCGAACGAAAATTACAATTTTCAAAGTGTAGATAACGCGCATAGAGCTAGATAATGTTATACATCAACATACATTACATTAACATAGTGTCATAAATCAACTGATACTCGTTTTGTTTGCGCTCCTTTATTTGAAAAATTGGCAAAAAAAAATCCGAACGTGTCGGAAGGAAGATTCGGAGGGAAAATAAAATTGTAATTAATTAATCGCGAGGCCCACGAATTAATTTCTCCTTTGGATTCTTGTGCATTCGGGAGAAACTGAAGAATGTTTAAATGTCCGCAGTCTGTTGATTGGAAGGGTTCAGAAGCTGTTTCCAATTCTAAAAAGGACACCTTCCCCGATCGTATCACTTTCGTTGCACGCGACACGGAATTAGTTCAACTGATTAGTACGACTAATGAATTTCGCTTGATTCTTTCGTACGTGTTAACTTTGGACTTTCGATATTTTATCGTAATACATGCTGTTCGATATAGACATTGTGTAACGTGCTACATTATTCAGAGATAATTCGAAACAGTTTTGACTGTGGTCTTTCGCGGTACGTACGAAACCTTTCACTCGCGTAATCTCCAATTCATCACGCTAGAGCAAACGACTCGTCGGGCAGCTATTCGCACAATGCATCGCGATTGCCTTATTGTACCAACGACGAAATGTAAACGTATACCAAAGAAATGTAATATCGCTACCGGATTTGTACTAAATAGGCTGAATCACAACTTTAATTTATTACTCTGCTCTTTGTTTCCACCACTGCCTCTCCTCAACTTGACGCTTGCTAATTAGCAATTATTCAATTATACAGCTTGGAATTTTCTTTGACGCGACATCGATCGAAGTTATGCGATTAAATAATTTTCTATACTGTTGAAACGATTAACTTTTTAATTTTGTTTCCGCGTCTAATTCATTTTTTCACTTTTGACTTGATTTTGCACCAATGCAAAATAGTGATCAATCAAATGATATCATATTTAATCATATGGTCCAAAAATTTTTCACTTTCTTTAAAGATGTTTATAATTTTTGATAGAGTCTTATAATTATATCGTCGGTACCATACTCTTATTGCTAAAAATAATTTTGTTATTAATTGATTTTATCGTCGCAATAATCACCCTGTACATATAAATTCGGCAAAGAAATTATAAACTAAATTTCTTCCAAATTATTCCTTGGTTGATTTATTTACGAAAACGACAATTTACGAAGAGACGTCGATCGCGAGAAAAGAGATTATCTTTAATAAAAACGTAAGAACCTCTTTTACGTGGCAACGTTCGAGCTAGATTTTTCGAAACGCAAGAAGAATTTTGCGGACAAATTTTCTTTATCTAATATCTACATATTGCAGAATGACGCAAATGTCGGCTAAACGTGTAATTTGTCAATTTGACGTATCAAAAACTTCCATTAACCGAATATTTCCGCGAATGATTCTCGAATCACTTAATTACACCTCATAAATTTGTAAACTATCTGTTTCACTGTCAGAATTCCGCATCGAGCAATTTTTCTTTCCTTTACCTTTCTGTTCGCATGTGAAAATGAATTTATCACCGCTGTCGTTTACAACGCTGGAAGAGTCGCATCGTCGAAGCAGGTAATGAGTAATGACGTAATTTCGGAATCACCGATTGCCCAGGTACTTACATCGAACCCAACGATTCTCGATCCACGATCAATGTGTTTTCTCAAGTCAAACATTGCTATCGTTGTGATACTACAAAGATCCAATGTCACCTTCTACTATCTACGAAAAAAAAAATAAAATAAAATAAAATAAAATAAAATAATAAAAAAACTTAACTACCAATTGATACATTTCAACTACTCCGTTTGACACAATTTTCGTTTGCAATATTTTTAGAAATGATAATTTTACGATTCAGTAACATTAGCAAACGACTCGAGTTATGTTTGGCCCAGATACGAGAGACTTTATCGTGTAATTATTTATTAACGTACGAGTTGCATTTCGCGAAACGACGTGTGTTATGTACAGTGAATGCGCTTATCGTGAATATTTGTGAATTTCACCATTGACGGCACATGTCAAACGATTCGAAGAGAAATAAGTGTAATATGTCGTGAATTTCTTAACGCGTGATATATACGAATTTAGTATTGTCGTATATGTAATACGAATACTAAATGATTATACTGTAATTACGTTACATTAGCAACGGAACAAAGGATCGCGTAACATTGGTCATCGTGGGAGATTTAAATTCTGTGCAAGAGCATGTAAAGTACAGAATTTCTTCTTGGAACTTCTGTTTAGAACCTGTTATCTCAATCGTGTTTGCGAAAATGCAGAATCGCATGAAAATAAAATGACTTTTTTTTATCTCTCAACGTCTCTTTACCGCAACAGTAAAGTGTGTCACGAGCGAACGAAGACATCGGTCATTAAAACTCTGACACGTTAGACTAATATTCGCGAAACAGAAAAGGAAGATATCAGATGTGAAGGTTTTACATAATGGATATAATGATAAAACACTCGTTAGATGGTGACGTATACATACTTGTCACGGTCAAGAGATAGTGCTAAACATTCAATTTACAAAAAATATAATCACGTTAACAACAGTATAAAAGAGAGTAAAAGGAAGCGTCCGGCAACCAGTCGAGCAGAACGAAGCTCTCGTTCTGCACGTAGTTTTCGCATTCCGTAATTGACCGCAACCCCTCTTTGACAGCATGGTACGTTGAACACTGGCATCGCGTTCATTCACATTTTCCCGCGAAAGTCACCGCCGGCCAAACGAATTGCTTCAACGCCCACCCACCACTTCCCCTTCCAGTTCTATTGGATCGGCGCGACACCCGATACACAGCCGTTGTTCGTTGTAATCTCATTGCTGGCAATTGCAGTCAGGTTTTCAGTACCCGCAATGTGCTTCGCCCTTCTACGGCGGACCTCAGCTCAACGAGGTTTGCACGGCGAGCAACGGAGAACTGTTCCTGGCGCTTCTCAACGTATTGCTGGTAGCAAATTCGAAAATCGGCGAGCCGTGCCAGCGCGTGACACCGGTCGAGCAGCCGGATTCCGTCTACGATTTCATCGTCATCGGCGGTGAGTTGTTTTTTTTCTTTACTGGAATGGAAACTCCTAGCAAACGTTTTGTTCCGTAATTTGTTCCCTTCTGCTTGCAAATTGCAAGATTTGCGAACAGTTTCTTCGTTGAAGAATGAAGATCCATGTTGCGAATCTTGGAATATCAGAATTTTACTAGTCTTTTGTTCGTATCTCGACTTGTTACTTCGTGCGATCAGTTTAGCTCGTATTTCTTTTAAATTAGACATATAATCTATTCGAAAAAAACTGATAACCATTCCACGATGTAACAGACGATTTTCGAGCAAATAATTTGTTCCGCGGTGGTTGTAGAATATTCGAAATACAGCATTCAGAAAAATATTCTCCATTCTGCTATTGGTTGTATTAAATATTTTTACACTCTACCGTTATTCACTTTGGACGCATTATACGTTCCTCACTGTCGCGTGCATCCTGTAAATTTTATGCTTTACATGCCGACACGCTTCGCACGAGTGCACGCCTTTAACGCGAAATTTTATTCCTGTGTTTTCCGCGAAATGATACACAGCCGGTGCCGGTGGAGCTACAGTGGCTGGGAGGCTGAGCGAAGTGAAAGAGTGGAAAGTTTTACTCATCGAAGCTGGCCCCGATGAACCGGCAGGAGCCGAGATACCCGCCAATCTTCAACTTTACCTCGGTAATTAATTTCATTCGATCGCGAAAAATTTGCGTTAATCCCTCGACACGTGGAACACCCTCTTTCCATCTTGGACACTCCTCGTTATTTAGACCCCGAGATCCTGCTCCTCCAATTAGACTATCAGAGTCCATGTACAAACCAACTCTCCTTCTTTAATAGAATAGAGTTGTTCTTGAGAAATTGCATTGTTAAATCAGACCGATTTGCTCATTTTTACACTGCACGCGTATTAAGGAACGAAGGATTCTCACTCTCGAGACATTTGCTAATTCAGAGCCGCGTCACGTGGCTCTGATCAGAATAGAATTCCTTCTCTTTCTGAGCAGAGAAACTGTCGAGACGATGTATTTTGGTAGACGAGTATCCGAAATTACTCGAATCGAGACTCGAATTGGTTATCCGCGCGTGTCTCGTTCGAGAGAGACACCAAAAGCATCACGTTTATTTACTTCGAAGCTAGAAAAAATTTTCCTTCGCGATTTTAAAAAATTTGCAATATGCAAGTGACGACAGAGCGTGCGAGAAAGAATTCCAAGACCTTTGAAGAGAAACAATGAGCGAGAAGAGTCAAATTAAACGTGACACTCGCAGGTTCTGACCTGGACTGGAAATACGAAACGTCGGATGAGGAGCACGCCTGTCTCGCGCGGGATGGACATTGTTTGTGGCCTCGGGGTAGGAATCTCGGAGGTACGACGCTTCACCATGGCATGGCGTATCATCGAGGTCATCCGAAAGATTACGATCGATGGGTGAAAGAGGGAGCCGAGGGATGGGCCTGGAAAGACGTACGTTTCTCTATCGATATCGCTGCACTTGCCATTGCACGCGGATCAGAAAGAAAATCCCGCTCCACGTTCGTCACACGTTGCTTTCTCTTTTCCTCAGGTATTTCCGTACTATCTCAAGTCGGAGAATAACAGGGAGATCGAGAGAGTGGGTCACAAACATCACGGCGTCGGAGGTCCTTTGGACGTGGAACGGTTCGTTGATTCGAAATACCTTTTTTCAGTCATAATTATTTATTTATTCGTATCGCTTACTCAACGCGATACGAGATTTTGCCGTCATAATTATTTATTTATTCGTATCGCTTACTCAACGCGATACGAGATTTTGCCGTCATAATTATTTATTTATTCGTACGTTTACTTATTCAATGCGATAAGACAGAGTCATTTTTCAAGTGTCATTAGCATAATCTAAATTGAATATTTAAAACATTTGTGAAAAAAATCGACGTCGCGAACTTTTCCCATAAATTTGTCCGTTTCCTTTTCTTTCTTTCCTTTTGTTTTTGCTTCGCGGAAGCGTCAAAACGCGTTTCCAGCCGGGGGGAAATAATCTTCGTCACTTTGTAGACAATCAGTCACAGAAATTGTCGATTTTAAACGACCGACGTGATTTCACGGCACAGATTTTACAATCTTCTTTTCAATGATGATGTATGTCGAGGTAATTGAGCCTGATTAATTGGCATTGTTGTCGATACAAATTTCGGAGCTGGTAGAAAGATATAAATCGCGGAATGCTAAAACGCGTACATGCACTCTGCTTTGGCACCGGAAATCCAATATCCATCACTTCATAGACAGTGAGAAATGTTTGTATCCTGTTGATCGCCGATCTTAAATGATTGATGCGGCTGTGCGATGCAAATTTCAAAACTCTTTCCAATGACGAACGTTGAAACAGTCGAGCTCGTTTCATAAAAAAACACGATCACGTTTAGGATCGTTCAAAAGTTGCAGGCAATTGCAGGAGAATCGCGGTTTGAAGATTCTATCCATCCAAGATGGAATATTATTTAATATCAAAGAATATTTGCATGGTACAAGTTTTCAATTTACGTTGATCGACTGACTGAGATTCTTTGTTCAATGCAGATGGCTTAAATATCGTTTTTCGAACAAGTTATTGTTGATCGCGAGACTCGCACACTCGAGACAACAGCGATCGTTTGTTTGACGTCTGAACCTTCGACAGATTTCCGTATCAGCCTCCCTTCGCTCAGCATATCTTGAAAGCGGCGGAGGAAGTTGGTTTCGGCGTTACCGAAGATCTGGTCGGAGACAAGATCACAGGTTTCACGGTGGCTCAAACCATCAGCAAGGACGGCGTGAGGACCACCTCCGTCAGATCGTACATCACATCAGTAGCGCATCGCAAGAATCTTCACGTAGCCGTAAACGCCCTCGTAACGAAGATCGACATAGTCAACGAGACAGCGACAGGCATCCATCTGTCGATGGTACGAATTCGTCGCATCGAATTCGAACGTCTGTCAGTTTCGTCCGGTTCTTCGACTTCGACTTTGGTTTTGTTCGCAGAATGGAGAGGAATTTGTGATAGAGACGAGACGCGAGGTGATTCTGTCAGCGGGAACGATCAACTCGCCGAAGCTGTTGATGTTGTCCGGAATCGGGCCCAGCGACCATCTCACGTCCATGAAAATTCCCGTGGTGATGGATCTACCGGGTGTCGGTGAAAATCTGCACAACCATCAGTCGTACGGTCTGTCCTTCACGGTGAACGAAAAGTACTATTCGATGTTGAACGAGAGCAGCGCGGAAGAGTACATCTACAACCAGACTGGACCGCTCGCTGGCACGGGTCTGGCTCAAGTTACGGGAAATCTGGCGTCGAATTTCACGGACGATACCGATCCGGACATTCAGATATTCTTCGCTGGCTATCAAGCGATATGCAGCCCGAGAAACAGTATCGCTGACTTGACAGTGGATGACGACAAGATGACTGTTATGATGACGTCGGTCAACGTACGCCCGTTGAGCAGAGGTAAACCAGCGTTGTTCTTTTCACTTTTCGCGTTCTTTGTTCTCGTTTCTCCGACTGCTATCGCTCGAATTTCGTTCGCAGGTCGTATCAGGTTGAACAGCAACGACCCTTTCGATCCGCCTCACATCTGGAGCAACGACTTGGGAACTGATCACGATCGCAGCGTCGTGATTCAGGGAATCCGCAAGGTCCAACGATTATCGAATACTCCGACGATGAAGGAACTAGGTCTGACGTACGTGGACGAGCGTATAGAACAGTGCATCGACTTCGAACAAGACAGCGACGATTTCTGGAATTGCGTCATACGGTGGAGGACGAGACCGGAGAATCACCAGACCGGTACCAACAAAATGGGTCCGCGTACAAATCCGATGGCCGTGGTTAGCACTCGACTCGAAGTACATGGTATCAAGGGACTGAGAGTAGCCGATGCATCCGTTCAACCTGTGGTAACTTTCTAACCTTTTTATTCCAACCTATCAAGGAGTACCAACATTTCGTCTGCCATTTTGTTTCTCTTTCAATTAATCGTTGATCCTACTATGTCCGGAGCGCGCATTAGTGTCGAAAAAGAAAGTAAGCAAAGCAACAGATTAGTCAACTACTGGGATTTAGAGTTGTTTCGGCAATTGGAATTTAGGATTATCAGTTAGAACAGAGTCAGTTGGGTCAAGACCGTGGTGAAGCAAAATACCCAGCAGCAGTTTCAACTACTGTATATATATATTTCGACTTGATATATTTCAGGTGGTTTCGGGCAATCCTGTCGCCTCGGTCTACATGGTCGGCGAAAGAGCTGCAGACTTTATTAAAGAAGACTGGGGAATAATAAATTTGTAATAGGAACGACGACGATGACAAACGAAAATGTACACTGCTATGTGCAATGACTATTAATACACTGGTATAAATTTTTGTTGCGAACGTTCTTTTTAATCCCTCTCGATCAAAAATCGAATTTCCAGCAGAAATAGCGCGATCGACGCGTCGCGTGAAAGTTTTGTTCGAGTCGAGTCGAGTTTCCCAAGTTTCGCGGCAAAGTGAAAACTTGAAAGGAAAGTAATTGATTGATGATTAAATGCAAGTGACTGAGTTATTGTTAAAAATTCGCCGATTACGTCGAACCAATTTTGCACCAAAAAAAAAAAAAATAAAATAAAAAAAGAAACTCGTAAAATAAAAAAAGGCAGAAAAATGCCTCGTTACACCTTATTTTTTGGTAATTCGCCCGCGACCGTAAAACAGGTGGGAAAAAAACGCACTTTGCGTTTTTCGCTCTTTCGCGTGTGCGAACTTTTCATCGAACCGAGTTCCGAATTGTGGTGTTTCCAAGTTGAGTGGAACGATTGCAGAAGAAAATAATAATTATTCTCTCTTTAAACGTTGCGTGTAATGTCGCTCTATCGAGTGCTCAAAGTAAAGAGTACTTGGACGTTTTAAAACGCTTGTAATCTCGTAAAAAGTAAAATCAAGCTGACAACGATGTCTTTTCACTTAATTTTTGCTCGACGACACCGACCAGTGCAGATGTTAACCAAACGAGTGGAGTTGAAAGAAGCCGGAAAGAAGATAACGATCATCGAGCAGTTACACAGAGATACAACGAGTCGTTTCGCTGACCGATTCGAGCCAGTCGAGATTCAATCGTTCAAGATTCGTACGACGATGACGCTCTCCTCGTCAAACACTCCCGCGTTCGCTCAAAGACTTTGAACCCCTCGTGATTTCGCGAGCTTCTCAAACTTCTATCCGCCCCGTTCGAAAACGAATATTTACCTTTGCCGGAGTGGCGTGGGCGCGCGCTCGCTCGTGCGTCTGCATCCGGAAACGGCTGCGGATCACGGCCGAGTTTCTCGCGAGAAAGGGTCGCGGATCCGTCTGGCAGAGAAACTAATTTCGTTGACTGTTGCCGAAGTACAATAAAGGGCAATAACGCAGTTTAATTAAAATTAATAACGATACCGCTGGATGCATTCGAAATTGAAGAATGGTCGGTGGAAAAGGCCGGAGAGGCGGAAGGGAGTCTGGCGATATTGTCTGGCAGGATTATTAAAGTAAAAACGGGAGAAGAGAAAGGAGGAAACGGACGAAGGAGGAGGAGGAGGAGGAGGAGGAGGAGGAGGAGGAGGAGGAGGAGGAGGTCGCAACGGTGGAACGAAAGTTGCCTCCCCAAGCCGGGAAAACGATGGAAGGCTAGAAGCATGGAGAAGTGCACTTGACCTCGTTCAAGTCGCGGCCGTACCACACGCCTGTACGTTCCGTGGCTGGCGAGAACGATTTCGCTAGCCCCTTATCCTGACCTCCGTTGGTGCCCCGTTCGCCCCCGTCTAAATCTTTTCGCCATCGGTTACGAGTCGGAGCAACTGCTGGCACCTCGAGTATCCCGGTTCTACCTCCAGCCGAGGAATATCCCTCGAGTTCCACGCGATTCGCCCGGGCACTCCGAGACAAATGGAAAGTCGCGTTGACAGATTGCACGCGTTATCGTGTATAATTGTGGATCATCATCCACCTTCGTTCTGTTAGTATAAAATGTAATTTTGTTGGTATTTCGTCTCAACCTGAGCACTCGGGAAAGATACGAGTCGAGACAAATGGAAAAAGTAACATTGGAACGAACGATTCGTAAGTTTTCTGGATTTGCAACGGCGCTTCGTGATCTTTTCTCAAGATATATGTGTAATAAAAAAGTACGATGTCTGGTAAACCGTGGGCAATCGACTGGGGAGTAAATATAAAAATGAATCGAAAGAAATTTTTCCATTTAAGAATCAAAGTTTCTTATTAAATTGACTGAGGGCATCTCGACAATATCATACATTCTGCCAAGTATCTTTTCAATTATTCTGAGCTTTTCTTCACCGACTGCTTTTCGAAAAAAATTATTACTTCCTTTCCAATGGGAGAGAAGGGGAGATTCATTGTCCCCTGGTGAAAAACTGTGAAAATCTCAGCAACCTGATTGCAACTAACGAAACTTGCTTAGAGAACATCTAATCGTGAAAGTCGGATTCGATGCTCAAGAACGAGCTCGCGAGACTTGTGATACTTCTGAAGATTACCGAGTGATTATATTTATGGTGTTCATTGATTATTTATATACATAAATATGATCGGATATAATATCCGATATGTTTAACATTTCTTCAAAATCGTGTATTCAATATGATTATTCTGTTCTCTTTCGTTTAATTTCTATCACGTATAAAGAAAAAAAGGATAAAATATTTCTTTTATTTATCCAAAGATAAATTCGCGATCAGGGGAACATTCTCCGCGGTGACTGGCGGTACAAACAATAAAAATTCGTACCCGCGGCCCCGTCGATCGGCTAACGATCGTTTGTACGGTCGTTTCTGCTGCGCGTTAACGCGTCGTCGAGCACTCGGAGACATTCCCCTCCCGCCCCCTCGTTGCGCGGAAGAAATCGTTATTGTTTGGATAAAAATTCGCGTTACTGGCTCCGAGCGAGGCAAAGGAAGGAACCGAGGCTTTTGTGGATTATAGCAGCTTGCAGCTTGTTTGCACGATAAAGACATTGGCCGATCGTCGGACGGTCGTTAAACCGACGCTCTCGAGCTTCCGTCGCGCTCGTGGAAACTAATTAACGTTAGTCGAGAAAAGGAAAGAAGGAGAACGAAGAAAGAGAGACACGGAACTCTCGACTATTTTCTTTTTCTTCTTTCTCGACGTTCTTGCTGGAAAGAGCTGGACGACACGGTCGAAATTGCAACCGGCTCAAAAGCCCGTTTTTCGCCCCTTGAAACCGGCCAGGATTGAAAGCTGGCCTCGGTCGAAAACGCGAGAGGCCGATAGCGAGTCGATTAATTCGCTTAAAGTATGCATTCGGGGCAAATCTCGGGGGGAGGGCGAGGCAGTCCTTGGATAGCAGCTGCCTTACGCCGTGCGATCGCCTTCACGTTCACTCTGAAAATGGCGAGCTCGAGCTCGGTTTAACGCTCCCGGAATATCGCGTAACTCGCACACGCGCCGCATTTGCCAAGGCAATTCCAATGTCACCGTGGCGTATCGGTGTATCGGTATTTATTGCGAAACGATTCCCGAAGATCGTAATCGGTCGGTACGCGCTCGCTGAAAATACCGCTCATTGTTCCATCTGTATCGACTGCGCGCGTAGTATACGGGCTGTCGTGCAACTGCTGGCACAATCGAAAACGAGATAATTGTACGTGGAAACATAAGCGGAAACGATTTGTTCATTTGAAGCTTTTTTTTTCTTTCTTTCTTTTTTTGAGAAAATTGGGATTGACAATTTTTCACGTACGCGAGTTTTTTCTTTCAAACTCAGACCGCGTTAACTCTGCTGGTATCCTTCAATTTTTATTCAATTTTACATTTTACAGTTTGGCAAATAAAAAAGGGCTTGTAGCGTTTGCAAGAAATTTATGACATAGGCATGAAATTTCTATGGAAAGTTATGAATTTTCGTCACTTTGGCGAAAACATAAAGTTTGATCAAAGAATCATGCATATTAATGTAAACTTTTTCACGCTTCGTTTTTCAAGCTTCAGATACTTTTTAATTTTTGAGAAGCGTAGGTGGATGAAAAATGATCGAAAGGCCGAGCAAGGTTAAGATTCTTAAAAGAACAATCATGATTTCTTCTCTGACAAATAAATATTCAAGTGGCATTTGAATAAGTCACGCGTGTGATTAATGATGAATGACAATTTATCCCATGGAAAAATATCATTCTTATCACTTTGAAAATATAATAAAAATGTCAGTCAGTCAATCAACGGTAGACGTATCTGTACAATTTCGTTTAATAATTCGAATTCCACGAGTAGAAGAAAAAGTATAAATGACTAAGAAGATTCCATCAGAATCAAGGAAAAGCGTGAACAATGATGTATAATTCAATGGATGAACATTCACAGAAATGTGTTATAAAACTATTTAGCAGAAATAGTGTTGAAACAGAGATGAACTGTTTCAATAATCTTGGTACACACTCTCGTCCAAGTACCACGTTCACTTAGAGAAATTGGAAACCTGGAAAAACTGAAACGCTTCATCCACAAATTAGACTCCAAATGTGAAAAGTGAAAACTGTCTTAAAACTTCGAAACGAGAATGTATTCCAGATAAAAAACGAAAATAAGAGAGATCTATCTCTCAGTCGGTAACTAAAATCAATTCGCAATATTTTCCCAGTACACTCGAAGAATCGTTCGTTCGAGCGATTTCCAAGCTTTCTCACGCGACGGGCCGCGAAATAATCACGCCGCTGCAAACGCAGCGGAGACCGATCGAGATGTCTCTCGTCGCTGCAAATACATTTTCTTCTTTTTCTTTTTCCTCCCCGTTCCTCCCCGGTCCTCCCCCGCCACCAACGAGAATAAATGTTGAAATAGTTACGTGACCGTTTTCAATTACGCGAATCAACTTGCCGTTTATCGCGGCGGATCGCTTCAGCGTGTAACGCCGGGCTTTGCCCGGTCGTTCGCCAGTCACGTCGGGCGAAATTATTTCGCCGATCGCCTGTTTTAGGAAACGCGCGCGCGATTTAACAAAGGGTTTAATCGAATCCGCAACGCGAGAATCGAGAGTGGCTTAAGTGCTAACCGTTTGATGGAGATTTCGTCCAATTTGCCGTAGATTTAGACGCGCGCATTTAATTATCTACGCGCGTGTGTTACAGCGAGGCGGCACATTTAATCCCTCGGCGATCCATTAACCGCAAACTATGGAATTATTAAAGCGAATCGCACGGTGATACGCCCATCCCAGCAGAAACTTACGATAACACTTTCTCCCGCAGCGCATCGTTGCCACCGGATCGAGAGCGATCTCGTCCCAATTACATAATTATCGCACCGGCCAACGCCACGTAAACGCAACGAATCCGTTGTTCCGTGTAAAATTTTGAGAACCTCCCGACTGATCGATTTCCATCGCGTAATATTTGGCCGGGCAGTTTAATTGGATTGGAATCGAGCTGCACTCTGGCCGCTGTCAGCGCGATTCAATTCGTTTTAGGGAGGGTCGAGTCGGTTCCAGTGGAGGACGTCACGTCCTGACACGACGTTCTTTACAATTTTTCATCTAGGTAATTTTCGGAGAAAAGTTTCGTCGAAACTTACGAACGATTCAGAGTTTTCATTTTGTGGAAAGTGAAGTGTTTTCGTTTTTCTTTGGTTTCTTTGTTGCGTAAATCACGATGTATACTCTGTGCATTTCTGCTTACGCGTATTATTTCTCACACGCAGTAACGAGAACTTTTTATTCATTGCAGACAATTTACATGTTTAAGTTTAATATTTAAAATCCTCGAATCCACGAGTTTAATAATGTTAAACGAAGAGTGCACATTTTCCTTTTGTGACAAGTTGTCAAAAATTTCACTTATTTTTATATATACACATATTTAAGTTTCGAGAATTCTTTCAGGAAAGAAATAATTTTGTAGATTCGAGAAGCTCTTCAGGTGCAACGCTGATGCAAATCAGCGATTGGTTGATTTGGGTCACGTGATTCGTAAGGGGCGTGGGGTAGACCTCGAGTAGGAGTGGCGTTGTCTGTAATTTGTTTTGTATCGATTCAAATGTTTGCAATAAATAATTTCATGGCCATAAAAAAGTGGTCTTCATTTCCTAGTCGGAACAGTTGCTTAGGGGTCTTTCAGTGAGACGAATTGTACAGTTTTTTTATTTTACATTCTTTTGTATTTTGGTTTTACTTTCACTTTGGGGAACAAAAGGAACGCACAACGTTTTAAGAAGATGACGTTTAACTGAGAAATCATGCACACTACCAAGAACTTATTTGTATTTCGTCGAAAAAACTCAAGACATTTTCCGACGTTAGAAAAGTACAAAGGAACTAGACTGTAAATCTCTGTGCATGTGTGTGAAATTTGAAATTAGAGAAGCGCACAAACTACTGTAACGCATAGAAACAGAAAACAATTTCCCACTAAGGTTCTGTTTTTCTTTTTTCTTAATTACATTCTCGAAAATGTGAATTTACATAAAAATTTGCAGTCCGCTCCCGACGCTCGCGAGATTCTTCCTCTCGACTGATATTCTCGAATCGTCTTGCGCACGAACCACTCCGAGAACTTCTTGCAATCAACTCGTACTTACACGCTCTACGCTTGTGCATTTAACTCGATACACACAATCGTCTGTTCTCTTTTCCTTTTTGTTTCCCAATCATTAAAGGACTGCGGAGTTTTATGCAGATTTTAGAGTATCTGTAACTAAAAAAAAAGAAGAGAAGAAAAATGAGAAAGAACTAAAATTCTGATAAGTACATAAATAAATTTCCCGCAAGTTTGCGCTTTAACGCCTTGAGAGCTCATTGAATTTCAGGAGAAAAACACCTTTCCCTGTTTCGCATAAATATTTACAGCTTCGCACGAAATTTTTCGAAAAAGAATTTTCATTTCTGCGTATATACGTATAATAATAAATTCTACATGTAAAATTCAACGTAACAAACGTTCATAATACGAGGCTCACGAGGGGTTAAAATTCCTCATAAATCTACAATTGCACTGTATAATAATACTTAACAATTATGTTATATAATAACTATGGAATAATGTTCAACAATTACACAATTGTAATAATATAATAGTATTTATCTACAATAGTAATTCCACTCCTCTGATCAATCTCAGCACCTCTGCCACAAAATCCTGAGAAACTTCGCAACGTCGAGTCATCGAATCAAAGATTTACGACTCGCCGAAAGACGCGGGGACCTCATCTCGACACGGCCTGGTGAATACGTATTTCCCGGCCGAAAGGTTCGCCATCGCGAAACCATCGTAGCAGACACGAGCGCGGCAAGAAGAGGTTGAACAGATGATGATATAAACAAATTATAAATAAAACATCGAACATCTCGGAGACGCGTGTAGATGGCCGGGCTGTGTCGAACAGCGTCCGCGAGTGTCGGGCCGCGTTACCTTCCCCCAACCGGTACCCTCGTCCTCGTGGTCGTCTTGTTCGTTGTCGTTGTGCCAGCGGTGTAACGACTGCTTTGAATTTCATGAGGGGTGCGAATGAATTCATGGTGGGATGGCGCGCGCCGGTTTGCCCCCGGAGACTGAACGACTTCAAACGTCCCCTACCCCCGGTGGTGGTTTCGTTCCTCTCTCTCTCTCTCTCTCTCTCTCTCTCTCTCTCTCTCTCTCTCTCTCTCTCACGCTTCCGTACCGTTTCCGTGGAAAATTCACGAAAGGAATCAGGCCGTAATTGGGAAAATAATAACAACTGTATTATCTGCTCGCGGGTCTTGTGAAATCGAGACAACAGCGAGCTACGACCATCGTGGATGTGAAACTCGAGAGGGAATTTTGAAGATCTGAGCGTAATTGAGAAATTTATAGATCGTAGCAGCGGTATGGTTGTAACAGTAATGTGCACTCTAGCAGCGCGTCTTGTTCATTCTCTCGGATCATTTTCACGATTTAGACAGCTTCAGTCTTAACTGTCACTTGACTGTCATTTGTTAGATCAATGTAGGAGATTACTGCGTCAAGTGAGTAATATTATTTCTTTCTTATTGTTTGGAATATTTAAACTGAGAGCACATTAACGATGTGTAATAATCATTATCATATTTCTGTGCTACCTCGAATAAGCTATATCTCCGCGAATTATTTTATGTAACATAATGTTAATATTATTATTTTCGTCACGTTCCGATTTGTCTGAGTGAATTAAATTAATTTAAATTAAAAACGAACCACGAGGCTGAATGATCATCGAATTTGGATGAATTTTTGTTAAAACCTGAAACTTTGATCTGACGAAGTAAAAGTCACAACGCTGAGACAGATTCCTGAAAAGTTACGTTAAACAGAAAAAATTACCAACAATGATCGACTTTGAGCATTTCAATCTCAATTGATTATAAAATCAAGTGTAGGGGATCGTTTGATTAATATTATTTTCGAGAAAGCTTGCAGACGAATTTTGTCATTTCATCTGAGATCTGTTGCAGACGATGATATTCATGAGCTTCCTATGAAACTCAAAAAGAAGTATAAAAAGTCTACAAGAATCTAAGCGTAATTGAGAAAATAATATTACAGGTTACATGAAACCTGCAGGTTGATCGATGGGACGAAACTAACGGACATGGCGATGTCTACGAGTTCCCCACGGAACTCCAGAAAAAGAGTAAAAGATCCACGAGAATCTAAGCATAATTGGGGAAACAACGTTGTCACGTAAAAAATCTGCAGCCTGATCGATGGAGGAAAACCAAGGATGGAAGTAATCATGGAACTCCAAAGGAAAGCATGAAAAATTCACAAAAATCTAAGCGTAATTGGGAAAATAATAAAAATGACATTGCACGATGAAATAAAATCAGTAAAAAAGTTTCCTGACGGAACTGAAGAGAGACTGTAAGAAATCCACTAGCATCTGAGAATCCAACTGGGAAAATATCTAAGAAAGAAACTAATTAAAATGGGGGAAATATTGTAGAATGAAATCTGCAGTCGACAAAACTCAAGAAAAAGCATAAATCCACGAGAATCTGAGAATTCAATCAGGGGAAAGAAACACTGTCGCAGAATGATCTAGGGAAGAGAACCAACAAAAACCAATGAATTTTCCACGAATATTCCACGGGATTTGAGAGCAAGCACGAGATTAACAAAAAAAAACTACACGACTTGTACCTCAGTACCTCTGTACCTTAGTCTCTCTGGCCCAGAAGCAACTGTTCATTTCCGACTAGGAAATGAAAACGACACTTTTGCCATAAAATTTTATCGATATGCAAACATTTGAATCGATACAAAACAAATTACAGGCAACGCCACTCCTACTCGAAGTCTAGCCCACGCCCCCTCACGAATCACGTGACCCAAATCAACCAATGGCTAATTTTCGTTCCATTAGCGTTGCACCTGAAGAGGCCCGATTTTCCTGGTTCCCCCGCTAAAATCACTTTCAGTGATAAAAGAAAAAAAAAAAATAGCGACGTTCACACGAGCTGAAAAAACAGCCATGGGAATAAATCCACGAGAATCTCGCGTGAAATTTGCAGTTTGATCGACGGGACGAGACCAACGTAGATGACGCGGCCAATGTCCATGGGTATCCCGCGGAATCCAAGGAGAAGCTCAGAGGATGGAAAATATCGGCGTGTGTTTGAACAAGACGGGAGGAGCGAAGCCGGACCGGCCGCGTGACGTCACGCGCGCCGGTAATCCGCCGAATCCGGAGGGTCGGTCGGCACGGTGCGTTGCGACAGGGCCCGTTGCATAATGCGCTTTGTCGCGTCGCCAAAGAGCTGCGACGCGTGCAGCAAGTTTGTTTACCGGAGGTTTTCCAGGGTGGATCGAGGGTGGTGCATGGCGCGCTATCGCTGTCTGGGAATAGCGGGCGTGAAGCGGGGACCGAGCCTTCCGCGAGTCCAAAGACCCGGAGGTTCGTTACTCTGCTCGGCGAGGAACTCCGCGCTCGCAGCGACTGCTCGCTACAAAAGCGAAAGGTAAAGAAAGAATCGCAGGCGTGACGGGGAAGGGGAGCGGGGGCGGAGCGTGGAAACCCGGTTAAAAGAGAGAAACGACGGAACAGAACGCGAGAGTCCCGTTCCCTTGCCTTTCTTCCTCCTCCTCCTCCTCCTCCTTCTTCTTCTTCTTCTCCGCCGTTCTCTCCGACTGCGGCCCCGGGACTCTTGTTCCCACACACAGACGGATGCAGAGAGACCACGCCGGGCGGTTGTCTCCGTCCTCGGCGACGTCATCTCGAGTAATTGCGGTTGCATAGAACAGCGAGCGTAACGCGCGAATGCGCTTTGCAATTCGAACAAGAGTCCCGGAGAGTGAAGGCTGTGAGATTTAAACGGCGTTTGTCGTCTCGGCTCTCCTCTCGGTATCCCCTGCTCGCGTCGCGTCCCTGTTTCGCGTCTTTCCCACCACCTCCCCCCCCCCTTTTCTCCTCCCCCGAGGAGACGTTCGTCGGTTATCCACGAGCGCGAGAGGCTCGTTCCTCTCCCCGCGCGTCGCGCCGCAATTACACCGGCGGGTGTATCGGTGTCTCGGCGAGGTTCACGACTAATTCGCGAGTCGCGAGCTGCGATCTTTGGCGTTTAAGCCTCGCGGCGTCTCGAGGGAGGCCGCGAGCGCGTTTTCGCGCACACGTCGTTTCCCCATTCGTGGCACGATTCGGGTAATAACTTTGACGGCGGTGAAACTCAATTTCATTTCTCGCGTGGAAAAGAGAGAGACAGATGGGGGAGAAAAGGGAAAGAAAAAAAGGACGCGCTCGCGCACGCGTTACGGTTGAACGTAAAGAATCAAGAACTGAAAGTACCCGGGCGGGAGGGGGAGGAGAAGCGGAATTAAGGGCGGGAAGTAATACGGTCGGATTATTAAAAACCGCGATAGGAAGAGCACAAAAAGCCGTTTGAAAAAAAAAAAAGGAAAGAAAGAAAGGGGGGAGAAAAAAAAAAAATAGGGTTGAATGCAGCTGGCTCGTTTTAGTATTCCCAGGCGGAGCGGTGGAAACGCGATAGGTAATTAACCTCGTTGCCGCTGGCAGCCGGAACGTGCGAAAGGTTCTTCTTGATTTTCTTACACGACCGTTCGCGAGCAAATGCGTACAAATACGAGCGTTACTGTCTTGAAATTGTTTGGCCCAGCCAACTACCAGAGAGCAACCATTACCAATGATAGCCGGCTGGGGGGAGGGAGAACCAGGTTCTTACCAACCGCGTCAATAATGCAAACGCGTGTAAACCGTCGGGTATAAGCGAATCCCCGTAAATATTGCGCCGCGAGCAAAATGCACCCTGGGCATGATCGTTCGATCGCTGCACGACAATCGCGACTCGCTCGAACGAACGAAAATTAACCCTCGTCGTCGTCTGTTAATCGACGAAAGTCGATTCAATGATCACTCGTTCAGATCCACGAGAGGAAGTTGCTGTTGGAAATACATTCTTTTTCCGCTTCGCCGTTGGTGGATTCCTGCTATTCGCGGCGCAGTGTATCGTTAGCAAATAATGCAACTGGATGACGAACGCGTATCGTACGTTGTATTTGTGCGAGAACTGTAACGAGCCGCGTCTTGTTAGGTACTCGTAAGATGTTACGAGAAAAGGACGAATGGCGCAAGATCCGTGTTGAACAAGAACCGAGTCGAGGATAATTATAGCCCGAGGTCATTCGTTTCTTGTCAGTTGATGCACAATGATTAATTTATTTACTCGTTAATTTTACACATAAATTAAATCTGTTTCAACAAATAAATTCGACGAAACGTTTAATTTTTGGTACTTTTCTAATTGTGTCTGTACTTGTACTTTTAATTTGTTACGTTTAACCGATAAGAAACATGTCGTTTCTTATTGATTCACCCGGTGTACACGTAACGTTTGCAGAAAAGACAACAGTTTACTCGCGATGAAACAACAAACGCGGTATACACACCGAGCACGAGTACGATCGATCACGCAACTAATACCGGAAGTGAGAGCGCGAGTGAAGGCAGAATTGGCAAAGACACATCAGGCTATCATTCTGAAAAGCATGCTTCAACGCAATTCGCAAACTACGTATTCCGCGAGTGTTTGCACCATCGTTTAGACGCGTCTACGATATTCATCACGTTCGTTCTCCTCCGAAAGAAACATCGCGAGCCAGAGATTAAAAAATCGAATTTCGCCAGGCAAGGATCAATCTGTCGGAGCAAGGGCGCCCGCGAAAATCACGGCTGAAGCGAAGAAAAAGGCGGACAAGGTCTTCCGTGCCTCGTCGGTCCTCTCGGCGTCGTATCCTCGAGTTTCAACGCGTCCGCCGCGATCCCATCCCCCGACGTAATTTCATTATCGTCGTTTTGCGCTGTCACGCGGCATCCAACCGTTGAAAAATCCTCGCGGCACGCCGCCCGTAATGGCGGTTATTAAGAGTAATGATTGCCAGCCGGAAGTCTACAGACTGCCACGCGAATACATATTCATGAGCGTAAGTGAATCGGCCGATATCTTACCCTCTCTCTCTCTCTCTCTCTCTCTCTTTCAACTCTTCGAGAGAACGTGCCTACACGGCCGTTTTATAAGCGAACGAACGCTTTCGCGCGCGCGGATCGTTTTCAGCGTTTCGACGTGATAAAAGCGAAACAAATCGCGGCTCTGTGGGTCGCGCGGAAGCGAAACTTTTCCACCGTTCCGATTTCCTTTTGACGCCGTGACGTGTCACCGTCGCGGCACAAACCTCCCCCTCCCCCCCCCCTCCCCGCACGCCGGTCTTTTCGCCTTTTGCCTTTTATTCGTACTCGGTCGGCGCGCCGCGGCCCCGCGCGCGACCTTTCACATTTCCGTCTAATGAAACGGGACGATTCGATAATCCGTTAGGCGCCCCCCGTCACGTCGCCGTTTTAAAAGGCAAAGCCGTGAATCGCGACTGCACGAGGCAGAGGCGTGTCGGCGCGTTGCGGGGACAGCTCGATGTAGTTGATGTAGAAATTATCCGGAGACTGTGTACCGGGTGGTTCCGATCGGAAGAGAAAGCGGGAACGTATGACTACCCAAGGCAAGCTTCTCGAGCTTCGTTGAACTGGAAGATGTCTATCGTTTTTCTCTCGTTTCGTGAAACTATTCGTCGTTGTGTTTTCACTTTAGTGTACACGAATTTAACATCCACTTCGTAGCAGTGTGTGTATACGAAAATATCTGTATTTGAAAGATGATTGAAACAACAGACTTGTACCTTAACATCTTTTTATAGTAGTTGAAAGTTATTGAAAAATGTCAAATTTAGGTTCATGTATCTATCATCCGTTCGCTTTCAAAATAATTAATTACACGAAATTATTCCCTTATTGAAGTGAAATGAAATGAATAATTCCAAAATGTTTCAACTTGCAGTTTTTTCATACGATTCGTTCGGTGCACAGTCGATTAATTAAATCAGACGAAGAGCGAAGAGCACGTCCTTGCCTCTTCTAAATGTCGATTCTTATCTCCAAGCATCTTCTCGATGAAATTTCACCTTGGAGCAACGCAATTTCTCGATAATCCAGTGTCTCGTTTGTTTCTTCCGTAGACAACGGATTCCCGTTTTTTAAGAATGTAATTAAACAGAACTCGATGGAAAATTCATTCGACATTTCCGACAAGCGTAGCCCACGTGCGTTGTTAAACACTCTGTGCTGCTTCGTACGCTTTATTTCTCACCGATTCTTCAACATCGTATTCCTCGGATTCAATGGACAAACGCAGCCATCGAGAAGAGCGAAACAAGAAGAGCGAAACCTTCTTGACGCGTAGCTACGTTTCGTTTACTCTCCTCTCTCGGGACATCTCGATCCCGGGTCCGGGAGGGAGGGTTCCTCTTTCTCTCCGTCTTCATTCAGCGGCCCGCAGTTTTTTACGCGCCGCGGGATTTACGCCTGCAGCTTTATTTATTCACGCTTTAATTACCGTTCCGAGACTCCCGTAGCCGAGTGTCCGGGCACGTGGATGCACCCCCGAAACGAGAAACTTCAGGGTGGCAGCGAGATTAATGGGCTTGGTTAGCGTTCTTCTTCGCCGCCACCCCCCCCCCTTCTCCCTCCACCGCCATCCCCGGGTTCGCCCTGACGTTCCGTCGCGCGACGCGTGAGAAATTTGCGTAGTATATATACACGCGCGTGTACGCATATTTAGAAAGAGAGAGAGGGGGAGGGGAGGGGAGGGGAGGCTGGAGAAATCGCGGCGGCGCAAAACAGAGAAATGATAAAAGTAACACAGGGACGAGCAACGTCGTTATTCATCGGGAGAGCCCCGGTGTTTCCTACGTTGTCTCGGAATGACGTTGGCCAGGGCTTTTCAGGCACTCTTTGTTCTAGAAACAAACGGCCGGCCCGTGAAATACTTGACTCCGTTTCATCCCTCTTTACGACCCCGATTTTCAAACCTTCGCGCAAGTCGGTTTGAGAAATTCCTTCCAAAATTCTATCGCCCTCTCCTTGTCCCTCTCTTGCAATTCTATTCGCGGTCGATCCATCTCTGTTCGATCTTGTTCCACGCGATTAACCTTGCGCAACGTCGAATAACTTGAATATTTAATTTCGTCTGCTGTTGTTCGTATTCCATCGATACGACGTTACAAAAATATCGAACGACTCGCTTAATAATTACTAGCCGTCGGATTTTAAATTGCAGATAACAGCTAGACAGAGTTGACTGAGTTAACCGTGTCTTTTCTCTTTTACGGGTTCTTGCGGAATTGATAAATTGCGTCAATTGATCGTAACTCTATTCTGGGTTCAAACGTTTGAGTTCTTCAAATAAAGAAGTGAAAGAGAAACGAATGTTGTCGACCGTATAACAAAATACAAATATGTACGAGTTCTCACCTTTGAGACATTCGGTCTTGAATTTATTCTAACGACTAAATATTAATCTCGTTACATCTCCTTGTTTCCTTTCTCTGTTTAGAAAGTCTGTTGGAGTTCTAGCAGATTTCTCTTTCGTTCAACGTGGTTCTCTCTTTTCGCGAAAACGATGAAACGGAGTTTGAAACTGAACAATGCCGATCCGCGGAAGATTTAAAAAAATACCGAAATTCGAACGGTTAAACAAACGAGAGGAGCGAAACACACTCTTTCGCTCTTTAAATTAAAGTTCCCAAACTAAACTCTATCTTCTCCTCCCGCTTCTTTTCCTCGACAACGCTCAAAGTCAATTTACGAGTCACACATCGCTGATAAACAATATTCTCGTCTCGACAAACCAACTTCAACGAGCTGGATAGATCTCGCTGGAACGCGGTGAAATTTCGCGGCGAGGGCGAACGCGCCGAGCGAGGCGCGTGAAAAGGACGAGAAATCTGCTCTTTGGAGGAGAAAGAAGCTGGAGAAAGGCGAGTTCTCGCATTCGTTGCTGGCGTGATTCTCGACGACGATGCAAGTAGCCGGGGCCGAGATACGATCGAGCCCGGAGTCGAGGACCGGTCGAAGAGGGCAAGGGGCGGTCGGCATTCATCCGACCAGATAACATCGCTTGTTAAATCCACCCTTGCCACCGGTGTAGTCAGCACGCTTACCTGCTGGCCACCGTTGCTACCAACATCCTACTGACGCGAGATAGCAAGTTCAGTCGCTAGCTCATCCCCCCCCCCCTCCTTCTGTCCCCGATATTGTCTACAGTTGCTTCTCTGACAATAACGCGTCATCCACCGTCGCCGCGTAACCTCGGCTAGGGCTATTCCCGATCTCGACCGATCGAACCATCTGTCACCGAACGCGGTATTCTATTGTTCTGCCGAGTTCGGCCGGGTCGAAGCATGTTCGTCGGTCACGCGTGTCTTTTTCTCTCTTTTCTTTTTTTTCTTTTTTCTTTTTTCTAGTTACTCTTCGATCAATTTCAACGAGGTGCGAGGGAGAGACCGGGGCTATCGACAATTTGCGTGAAAGTCGAGCCTTTACGAAATTCGCACGTCCGTCCCGTATCAGGTATCGACGGTGCGGAAGCTGTTGGATTTGTGATCGCCCGGGTCGAGTGTCGTATCGTGGATATTTCGAAGGATGTGATTAGGCCAGGTTTGTGGCTGCGATTTGGATGGGAATGTAATCCGTTTAATTTTGGGATTTTCGGTAAGGGAAAATTGAGTTAAGTTAACTTTTCGCAATATAAATTTCTACGTTGCAACCCTGATTGACCACTCGAAGGTTAAGAAAGCAGAACCTCTGTTGAAAATTGTCTTTTCACGAACCGACAGTCTTTCGATTCGACGGTTGAAATATTTCACTCAATGTTGAAAACAGAAGGATCTTTCTTTCTCTGGAAAATTAGTGTCACGAACGATAAAAGTATCAGTTCCGATAATTTGGACGAAAAGGAAATAATAACAATTGTATAACTCTGATGCAACGTAGTCAATTAAACAGTAACCAACGCCCACTTGAGAAAATGGAAAAGACGTGAATCGTGAGAAGGACGAAGGATCGAGAAATAAATACTATACACGAATTCGCTCGTGCAACTTTTCTCACGAAGAAGAAAATATAGGAAGACAGTGATCCGGTTCTTTTCGTCACTCGTTCGAGAGGAAGCCATCGATGCCAAAACGAACGGCTGGCGTGGATAGCCAGCCAGCGAGCCAACCAGCCAGCCAGTTTCGAAACGAGGGAGTATCGATCGTTGTCAGTTTCAGGTATCGGGGAAAAAGCTCGGCAATCGAGTCAGCTGTTACGCGTAACGCGGTTAACTGTCGCGTCTGGACGTCAATATTGATTCGCTTTTTTCATTAGAACAAAAGCCATCGATGACGGCCTATTCTCGACCGCGTTCGAGTGGACGCCAAGTGTCGGACGTTGTCGTTCTCCAAAGATCCACTCTCCCCGCGTTAGGATTCGACGTTCGATTGCTAACGTTCGAGCAATCGATTAATCGCGCGCTCGTCGAGCTCTCTATCCGAGCTTTTGCCAGCGCATTCATCCGAGCCGTCGTGATTTTCCTTCTAACGCGTTAACGACCGCGTTAATGTCGATACGTTGGGAAACGTTTAGGGGAATGGGTTCTGTCGGAAGTCGCGCAAAGGATTTCGGGTAACGAGAAGATTTACCACTTTTTCCACTCCAGACCTTCCTTCCGCTTTTGCTGTAACGTGTTTTATTAAACATTTGCTGGGATTTTCCAAGTTTATTGGAGACCCGGTTCAGTCATAAACAGACTGCGGATTTTTACACACTTGTGATAAATTTGAAAGCGCAAGAGTGTACGTGACTTGTTAAAACGTCGAAAGTATGACGCTTGAAATATGAAAAAAAAAAATTTTCCAGCACGGTTCTGTTTCGCTCCGCTTGCATAAAAATTCGCAGTTCTTCGTTCGCTTTGTCATTTCACTGTGTGAATGTTTATAAAAATTTTGCATGAAACATTTCTCGAAGAAGAATCTCAGGCGCGATCGCTCAGTATCAGACAACGCCACGCCCACTCGAGGTTTATCCCACGCCCCCTTACGAATCACGTGACCCAAATCAACCAATCGCTAATTTTCGTTGCATTAGCGCTGCTCCTGAAGAAGCCTGCTAAAATTACTTTCAGTGATGAGAATTGCAGAAATGAGATGAAAAATCGCCATTTCATCCGCCAGTAACCTCGGTTGTACAATGAAAACAAATAAAATTTCAAAGAAAGCGACGTCAATTTGCCGCTCGTTGCGATTGAACAACAATATCCACGGCACGAAGTGGATAAGACAAACGTAAAGCCAGTTATGACACCAAGTCGAGATTAACGCGGTGGTAGCGCGCGAATTCGTCTACGAATAATTCCCTTTGTAAATATTACTAATTGTAAGCACGGAGAGCACAAGCGGGAAAGCTTCGGCTTAATTCACTCGGTTATGGCTCCCTTAACAAGGAACGATTGTGCTCGTTGTTTGCAAAATACATTCGGAATGATCGTCCCCCCTTCCTCCTCCCCGCCCTTCGCCCCATCCCTTAAAAGTGCTACCGTTTCGAAGAGAATTTCGCGCCACGAATAGCCACTTAAGAAGAAAAACAGTTCGTGCTTTATCCCGGAGCAATCGTAGACAATGGATCGTCCACGATGTCGAAACCACTTCTCTTTCTTCCTTTCT
This sequence comes from Melipona beecheii, assembly GCA_032399605.1. Taxonomy (NCBI): domain Eukaryota; kingdom Metazoa; phylum Arthropoda; class Insecta; order Hymenoptera; family Apidae; genus Melipona; species Melipona beecheii. The sequence continues at coordinate 2,805,437 of JAUCMO010000501.1, read as the reverse complement.
TTCCTCCTCGGTCTTGTTTAATTTTAACTTCTGTTTAACTTGGTTAATCGGTTTTGAATGATCTGTCTATCTGGGACAACCTTTTCTCTCGAAAAGCGAAGCTGTCTGAAAATTTCAATCAAATCTGGAGATGATCTTTTGGAAACGTCCTCGTCCGAACTGGAATCTGAAGTGAACAGAGGGGAGAAATTGTTCCAAAATTCGAAATGACGGGCGACGATCGTTTCAAAGTCATCGAAGTCACGCTGTTTCGTTTCCGAGAAATGGTTACTGAATTTCGTCCCGGTTGCAAAGTGTTTGTTTGTTGAAAAATTCAAAGGGAACGATTACGCGACGACCGGCTATGTACGACTGAAAAAACGACGAAACAGAAACCGTCGAGAGTGCAAAGAAACAGTGCCAACAGTGGCACAGTGGCACAGTGGAACCGTAGACACTGTGCCGTGCGTATCGCGCACTAGCAACGAAAATGACAAAACTCGAAAAGGCATGTTCACCTCGGGAAAAACAGCTTTTGAACGTAATTAAACATTATTTTGCGACTCAAAGAAGCAGCGCAATTTCAAATGATACACATTCTTTTTTATCTCGTTAACACGCTCTTATTCGCGAGGATAGTAAAATGCGTTTGCAGAAGTGCGCCTGAAGTGCGAAACGAACGAACGCAGTTGTAAACGAATCGATAAGCTCAATACGATAAACGTTACAATGACAATTGCAAGTACATATATTTAAATAATAAGATTTGAAAAAGTGTCTCTATTTTTGGCATTTTCATAGTGTCGAGTCTTTTGGGTTGTGTCATTTTCATGAAAAAGCTTATGTACAGTCATCTGTCAAATTACAAATAATTTTAAAAAAGCAGGGATTTTTACACGTTTTATAGTTGTAATTCTGGAAAATCCACGAAGCCTATTCTTCGCTATATTCCTCGAGACAAATAAAAAAAACATTTTGATCCTGATTTAAATCTAACTAACTTATTCATTAAAATCTATAAACTCTTCTTTTCTTCTTAAATATTTTAAATATGCCAGACTCTTACGAAGAGTTTCCTAGCAGACGGTATATTTAACTGCTTTAAACTCGATTAATACAATTACGGTAATACAACGCATAATATATTCACGAGAAATTCCTACAGATATTCGAATATCTAAGTAACTGAATAAAATAAATATTCCATTCAACATATTTCTAATAAAAGCAAAACATGATATTTCAATCGATTCGTATGAATTTATATTTTAACCAAGTGTCATCTGAATTTTTGAAAATAACATTTCACAAAGACGAAAGACGTGGCAGGGTTAACAATCGCGCTACCTTGATAGAACCGATTTGTTCAACGAAGACTGTTTGCCCCAATTTGTGATCAAGGTCCGACAGAGTCCCTCTAGTCCCTCGCAGCTCTAGGAGGGATCCTTGACCGACCAAGGGCCAAGTATCCACGGTAGAATTAAGCGCGAGCGATACAAAAATTTCTTCCCCTTTGGAGAGATTTCCCGTTTGGAAATCCTCGATATACTCGTTGCAATAACTTGCTCGCAATGGCGAACATATATACACCCGACTTTGTTTGAATTTCGTTTGATATGTGGTGTCAGTCCACACGCAGCGGCTCGTGAAAGTATTTGAATATTTGTCGCAGGAACACTTTGCGCGTGTTACGCGAAACGTTTGAAAATTCCATTAAAATTGCAATACAAGAGATGACTGAGATGATTATGTCGATGATTATGTCAAATTTGAAACTGATTTCAAGTATGTACTCTTACATTGGTTTCAATCTCGATCGATCGGGTCTAATCACAGAGTAAAACGTCAAAAGAATTTTCTAAAAGTGCTCCAATACATTCACGAGCAACTGTCTATCCATAAATTCCGAATGGTCAGAGAAGAATTAATACGTGGAAAACACTTTATAGTTGCACTGATTCATTTATTGGCTGAAGCTTCTGGAAAATAATTCTTACATGAACAAATATTATATAATCAATATCATTCGAATTAATCGTCGTTTCAAATTTACGAAACTGTTTCAAGCCAAAGTATTTGGATGCTTGTGAACGTACAAGGTTTGAGGGCGATCTAGCTAACGCGTTCAGTTATTAACTGTATTCAAATCGACCTATCAAAGAGCATCGGCGGAGAGCAAAGTGACAGAGGAAATTCGTGAAAAGCCCTTTACGAAAGGCCAGCCTCAAAGGCCCCTCGTGTTTCTCAAAAACCTTCTTTGTTCAAATTTTCCTTCCGCGTGTGTACCATTCACCGAAGGTTCGCCAAAGAACCCGCCAGGTTGCTCATAATTTATGCTTCCTACGTTAAAGTCTCCTGACCGGTGGACGAGCCTTTTTTTCAGGATTGAAATTCTGTCCCGCAAAAGGAATTACAAAAAGGACTGGACGGCTGAAAACGAGCCGATTTACTCGCGTTTGCATGCGAGTCATCCACGTACTTGTCCTTACAGAGTGTACCAAAATCATGGTTCGACGAGAAACGTCATTAGCGTTAGTAAAGATACTTACTCGTACTTACGAAAGTATTTACACAGAGGAAATTTTTATGAATGTATTACCTGTTAACACTTTTTCTTTTTTTTTTTTAAATTTTATTTATCATTACGTTGCAATGAGACCCGATTATCATTGCATATCATCAGACATATTATATTATGTCGAAGCAAATTTGGAATGACAAGACGTTTCGTACAAATGTATATTTCGCGGAGAACACAAAAGCTTCAATATTTATTATATGACTCAGATGGCTATTTACATTACGCGTTGCAGCGTAAATGCAACAAACATTTTGCAATTGAGATCAAGTTCCAATTGTTGGTGAAATTTCAGAATGTTTTGTGTCACATGTTCAAGTTGTTTTAAATATTCAAATATTTTCGCGAGTTTTACTATATTGACTAAGGCAGAAGATTTATTCCGCGTGGAAAAATAAGTGAAAAATTCGTTTAATGCCTCGTTAAGAATTAGTTTGATACACGCGATTGAATCGAATTTTTCGGAAACAAATAGAAAAATTTCACCCAGGCATTTTTGACTCATTTTTTCAAACGTAGAATGTCCTCGGTCCGGAATTTAAATGTGACAAATTTACAAAGCCTTAAATGAAGGAACGTTATTTTTTTCGACCCATTTTCGCACGCAGAATCACCATCCGGCCTATTGTATCACAATTTTCCACTCTGCACTCTTTCCGCGTTACTGTCTTTGCATTATTAATGCATATGGAAATAACGTTGACTACTTTCACGGCGACATAGCGTTTTTCAATAGTTCCCTAAATTCTGTCTAATATTGGACTTTTGAAATTTGTGGACGATCTATGTAATTGACATTGCATCACGTTCACTAATACCTTATCAAATTTTCTCTTCCTTTCTTATTCTCGTCCTCGCTTCTTCCTAGTACATTCTTTCCTTTAGGTCTGTCGAACAATAAACAATAGCATTTATCGTTACAATAGAGAGAAAAATAATGAATAAGGATGAAAAAGAAAAGGAACAGAATTAAAAACGGAGTAGACGCGAAGGAAAACCGAGAGGGGGAATAATAATAAGCGACACGTCGAAGAGAATGATTTCGGGCGTGCTGCTACACAGTTTCAATGCGAAATTAATAGACACCGGCCGGCGCGGTGTGCCCGCGTATTTGCTCAAGCAGAACAGCGTATTTTTTGCACGGCGAAATTGCAGCTTAATGCAATTGCAATCTGTGATGCGCAGGCACGAGCACGCGAATTGGGGAACTTCTTGTCCCCCCTCCCTGCCCCGGGTCCCTTTCACGGGGTGTGTCCACGAACCGACCGAAAAAGCCGAGCAACGCCAGACAGAGAAGAGAGAGAGAGAGAGAGAGAGAGAGAGAGAGAAGAGGCGACTGATGAGAGTGACAAAGGACGACAGACGACAGAGGACGAAGAAAAGGACGATGACGCACATGTGCGTCTACGCGAAACCGGAGACTGATACCACCGGAAGAAAGGGGATCGAAACGGGGAGAATCAATGGAAGGGACGGGGGTGGGCGAAACGGGGGTGGCAGACGCACACGGCCGGTCACCGCGACGGAACCACGCGATACATAAATTCCACGGTTGACGAGCGTCGTTGTTTTTGCGATTTACGAAGCGCGACAATATTTGCGCGTGTCATCGGCCGCGTCTGTGAAAACACGAATTTCACGATGATTGCTCGAGAATTCCGTGATTTCGCTTTTCTATATTTCTCTCTCTCTCTCTCTCTCTCTCTTGTGTTTCCATCGACTCGCCTCGATCTGGATCTCGATTCCAAATGACATTATTGAGGCCGAAACGCAGCCGGGCTCCGATGCATTAACCTCGCGCTCGTTATTAACGACGCGCTGAAAAACACGGCCAGCGGCAACGGAGTATCGTAAAATTGCGGCTGCCGCGAAGAATGCCCGATAACTGATCTGCAATGCTCAAGCGTTAATTACCAAAACGTAAAACGGCCGCTGTGAAAATTATGTAACGAGCCCCCCACCCTCACCCCTATATTCGAAGGGGCCATTGCCATTTTTCATCGCGAGCTATTTCTCGCGCAAACTTTCGCAATAACGACCACTACCACGAACGGCGGTACTCTCCAGCGATTTTCGTTCATCGGTTCTCCGTCCGCGACCGGAAGTATCGGCCCATCCCGATGGCTACACGCATCCCCCCTTTCCTTTTGTCTGCGAGACCTACCCGTTCGCGAAACTGCCGTTGAGCATATAATTGGACCAACGGAACGACGACGAAGCGACGACGACGACGACGCGGCGATGCCAGGCGGAGAGAAGGGATCGGTGAAAAAAAAACCGGCATCGTTTCCAAGCCACTAACTACGAACGATAAGCGCCGCTGCGAACGACCCACTTTTCTCATCGTTCCATATATAACGAAAGGCGTACGCCCCTCGGTAACTTTACTTTCCTTCCGCTCGGCGTAACCTCCATCCCCTATGCCCCCCTCCCCCTCCCTGAACCCCTCCCGCTCCATTTCTTGCCCCAAACGAGCCATTCTCTTCGTCATTAACGTGCCAATTTTTTTCTCCTCTTTTTTCGTTTTTTCCTTCCTTCGTTTGTGCTCCTCCTCGTCCGCCACCTCCTCGTGCTCGGTGCTTCCGTTGTACTCGCTCCTACGCCGAGCGTATTACGCTTACGGCTAACGATACGTCTTTTTATAAATAATCGGGACGGCTGCTTTCAATCCACGAGGTTAGCAGGATTTGGGGACAGGGGAAACGTATCGACGATCGGTTCGATATACGACGGTTCCACTACGACAACCTTGACTTTCTGGTTGGAGGAACTTTCACCGACCAGCTGGGAAATTGCGAGGCCGCGAAGAACTTGTAAAATGTGATTTTTGAAAATCACGAAGGGCGATTCGCGAAATATTTAGAAATTTCTACGAAATTCCGACTGCTAATATATCACATTCGCAAGATTTTCGAAAATTCTAAAAATTTGTGAAATATTTAGTGTCATAAAAAGTATATCAAACTCCTGTATACATTTTCTGATTGGTTGTAGCTGTTTAATGACAGATGTATTTAAATCTATTAGTAAACTATGGATATTTATGCGATTAAGACTAATTAAAAATCTTGGAGTCCAAGAGAAAAATTATTTTATCTGTTAAGCATTACAACGACCATGTTGACATATTATAAATATTTGCACATCGTGTAAATTTTATAATTCCAACACCAAAAGGCTAAAGGTACAAAACTTTTTAAATTTGTTAAATTTATCGCAGAGAAATTTCTGCAAAATTTCCTACGAAAAATTAGCCATTTTGACCATTCTTGCAATTCGTAGTGTTAAATTCCCAACAATTGTACAAACACAGTTTGTTCATTCGAGCATACACTGACCGATGAAAATGGCGTTACAGAGCCAATCGTAATAACCAATGACTATAATAACCACCTACGGACTTTTGACCTACGATCCGCAGGGGGGAAAAGAGCGAAAGAATCCTTTCCACCGGGGTCATGACACAACCTCGCGGTTCGCGGCACGTTTCGACCCGCGTATTTCGTTGGCGTAATCAACGTGTACGGAAAATTAGCCGCGTTATTGCATGCATTTTTCAAGCGAGAAATAACACGGTCGTTGGTAGCGAAGGTTGGACGGGGGGACGATGGTTACGGCGGCAAGGACGGTAACTCTCCGCGACAGTAGCGACAACCGGGCAAACGATCCACTTTCCACGGCCAGGCCATTCGAGTTTTACACAACGATTATCGTTATTATTATCAATTGAAACGCGTTTCGAGATCAGTATCGGCATAATTACGGCCGGTAATGACTTGGTGGTTAATTGGCTACCGGGCACAAATCGATTTTCGATAATCCGTCAAAGAGCTGCCGTCGATCGGCTTTATCGCCGCTGACATAGCTAGCCGAGAATGTGCGCAATTAGAGCAACCATGTGTCCCCTTTATTTTTGTGGCCGCGCGTTCATCCCCTTCGCGAACTTCTTCACCTACGAGCAACGCAACCTGCGCCAACATTTAATTAGCCGAGGGGATCGTTATCGACTGATAAATCAGTGAAAAAGAAATTGGCAACATTGGCCCGAATGGGTTTTACAAAGATTGGGTTTTACAACCTCATTGAATCAAGATCACTAAATATCTTTCAAATTGACGCAAGTTATGCTACTGAATAAGTTATTTAATAGTTTACCTTCAAAAATTTATTTTGACATGATTGCAGCATGTGCCATTTCCGTCGTAACAGGTATATTCCGCATCGTGCTTACTTTCTCTTTCTAATTTTTTTCATTTTTCACGATACAAGGTCAATAACAGATTTTTAAAAATCCAGCATAAGAACTCTGTTATATTCGATGTTTGGGCATAAACATCCACTCGATGTTTAGTTACTCGCCAATTATAATAACATTATCACACTCGCAACACTCATCGTCAGCAGTAATAAACAATAATTTATACATCACGTGCAATAACATGCAAATAATTAATACGTACGTGCGTGATATTTTAATAATTAGATGAATTATTAAATCAAATAAAATTAATTCAATTAAAATCACTCTAATTTTATTACGAGCATGCAAAGCGTTCGTTGAAAATCGAGCTATTCCTAATTCAACGATCAGAGGTTGTAGACACACGTCACGAATTATCGATGTCGTATTAAAATAATTAAAAGATAATTATCTACCAAGGGGGGCTTCTACTGCGACTGCGTACGTTGCGTAGAGGGAAGAACTGCAACGTGCATTTCTTCTGAATCGTGATCTGAATAGTTACCTGTAACAAAAAGAAAATCACACCACTTGTTACGTAACGTTCGTAACTCCAACATACATCCAACGTGATTTCAACATGAGCGGTGAAAAATGAAATTACATTTACGTAGGTTACGTTACTCAAATAATAGCAAGGTATCGTTAAGTCAGATTGAAAACCTAATGCAATCTCAATGCAGCTGAGAACTTGCAAGCTTCACTTCTGCTGATTCAATGTTGTATTTTGTTACTTATGTTCATCTAGCGGCCTAGGATTCCTCAACTTTCGAACACTGACTAGCGCAAGCCGCAAGTGGTCCTACCGATCTCCGACGTTAAGCAAAGCAGTGTGCGGGGAACCCCACTAGGATGGGTGATCGAGCCAACCTAGCAGTTACAATAAGCGTCTGGGGTAAGGAGTCGCTGCCATCAGCCCCACTGGATGAGTCTAGGCAGTGACTCCGAGACGAAACACGTCTGTTTAAACGAAGGAAATGAAGGTATGAATGTGATGGGAGAAGCGCGACGGTGGCGTTTCGAAAACTAAAGTTCTCCCCTTTACGTTAACCTCTTAAACTCTTTCTGCACGATTTTCTTCCGCGAAAATTTATCGAATTTTTATCGAACGTTTAAAATTCAAGAAATTCTAGCATTTTGTCATTTGATTTTAACAAAATGGCAAAGGAGAGAAATCATACAGCAAAATTTCGAGAGTCGTTGATGTGAAGAAGAGATCGTGATTTGGCCATTGGCACGAATCGAGCTCAACATGAATCGAATCGATCATTGTCGCGTGCCTTCCGTTCGCGGACTCGCGGCAAAGGTGCAGCGTGCAAAGGACGTTAGAAATCGTCGAAATCGTTTTTAAACGATGTTATCGCCGCGATTACTGCCGCGTATCCAAAGGTAAACGGCCGAATCAAGCGAGAAGACACGCGCTCGCGTGACCGCGTTTCTCCGCTTTCCCAGCTTCGATTCGATGCCGTTGCCTATTATCGCGAATAATATTATCGCGAATAATAACTCGAGAAGAAAAAAAGAAGAAGAAGAAGTAGTCGCGTTTCGGTCCAACTGCTGAAAAAAATGAATGCTGTGTCGCTTTGAAATTTTTTCTACAAAGATGTTCACCATTAAACGGAGGAACCCTTCTCTCGTTCGAGAGGCAGTCGTATCGAGACATCTCCAGACAGAAGTCGAATTTGTTCACAGTTGCCAAGAGGTTACCGATACGAATCGCATCTTTAACGAGCACGATACGCTTAATTGCATTCGACGATGCCTGAAACGAGTAATTTGTATCGCGACAATACTTCCCGATTGGGACGCTGGCTGCTGGAGAACTCGACGCAGATTCCTCGTTAAAAGAAGCTTTATATAAGCAGTTGGCGAAGCTACTTTTCGGAGTGTCTCGCAGCTCGCGCCGCGTCGTTCCTATTTCGCCTGCGACGAAATTTGATTTCGCTAATTTCGTTAATGCGCTCAAGGCCGGCAGATTTTAGAAAGACTCCCTGCAATGGACGAATTAACAGCAATTGAACTCGCGCCGGGGCAAAACAAGTTTGTTAGAAAAATAACCGCGCGACCTTGGCTGTGCAAATTTCTTTTTGCGCGTAATGTAAGTGAAACAGCAATTTCGGCGATATTTCGCAAAGAAGCAACTACAATTGCAGAAATACGAGTATCGTGGCTCGCGATCGTAAATTTAAATTTTTGTAATATAAAGTGTAAAACGTTCTTTAACTTAATTATATTTCCAAAGTCCCATAAATTTTCGGATTGGCCAATAAATTTTTCATCGTTAATGACTAAACTCCTTGGCTATTGACAATGATACAATAAAATACCAAATGATAAAACGTTGCATTACAGATCTCGAACAACGAATTTATTCTTTGGTATCAAATTGACACAACGGTAAAAAATTAATGACTAACGAAAAAACAAATAATTAAATTTTAAAATTTCTTTACCGACACACATTGAATTACGTGTAAAATTCACACAACTTTTACTCTCGCGTAAGTTAATTTTATTTCTTCCATTTAGTTCTAACGTTATAATCATTTATTTCGGACTTGTATAATTGTGGCATAATAATAATTAGGAGACAATGCGTTGGCTACGAATGTTATTTGCAACTTTGACTGCACATTTACACGTTAAATATTAGAAATCATAAAAAATACTCCGTTATATGATATATTGTAAATACTTGTATAACATGAAATTTAATAACAAAAACTGCACGACTTGTACCTCAGTACGATTCGTCTCACTGAAAAGCACAGAAGCAACTGTTTTCTGACTAGGAAATGAAGACGACTTTTTTGCCATAAAATTTTATCGATATGCAAACATTTGAATCGACACAAAACAAATTACAGGCGCGATCGCTCAGTACCAGACAACGCCACTCCCACTCGAGGTCTAGTCCACGCCCCCTCGCAAATCACGTGACCCAAATCAACCAATCGCTAATTTTCGTTGCATTAAAAATGCGTCAAAACTGACAGGAAGAGCGAACAGGGGTTAAACGAATCTTCCCCTTTTTTATTATCGACGCGAGATCGAACGCGATAAAAGCGTCACGATGACGTGAACGATGGCTAGATAAAGGATCCGTGTAAATCTCCGCTAAGAAGCTTCAACGTAAACAGACATTCGCGAAAAGGTGGTACACAGAGCCCGATGCACGCTCTTTGTCCATAGACTTTTATTATACTCTCATTGTAAATTGTGATTCTTTCTAACACGCTGGTTCGCGATCGTCTTCTCTCCAGACACATTGTTGCTCGATGCGATCTTCCAGATACCGCGCCATTAATTAACTTTAAACGATTCCGTCGCTGTTATCTTCCGCCATTCTTCCTTCGATCTGCATCCTTATTCAACGGAGAGCTTTCGCGGCTCAACGCGACGACGACGTGGTCGCACGGCACGTATCGATCACAGCGATAATTACGGTTTTTCTTTTTCCCAACAAAATCGTGGAAAAAGTGAAATCGGCGAACGCGAGCGACATCTTTTCAAGTACGAAACAGATTTCATCTTAAATTTTGATTATTTACACGAAACGAATAGTTTGACAAAGAGGGAAGAATGATAAAAAATTTAATTTCGAATTAGAGTTACAAAATTGAGGAACATGTTAAGAAATAAAGATTGTTTCAATAAGATAAATAGATAATTCGATAAGTGATAAGTGAAGACTCGTCACTTTCAAGTATGAAACAATATTAGTTTTGTAGAGAAGCACAAGCATAAAAATGACCAAAGCAACTGTAAGAGATTATAATTTTGTAACATATATTTCGTCAAATACAAGAACAAGGACGTAACGTATGACGCTTGAGCTTATTTTTTTTCTTCTTTTTCATACAAGTTCTATAAAATTGAAATTTTTATTCTGATACTTTTTTACGCGGAAAGAGAAAAATAGTAAAATTATATCTGACATTCCTGCAGAAAAGATAAACTATTATATTTGAACTATTTATATTTTTCCTCCAACAACGTTCTTTCAATTTCAACCAACAAAGAACGTGTTACAGTTGCGTGTAAACGTCAGTCCTTTTTTTTCTGAAAACGGTGGCTGACGTTGTTTCAACCAAAATTTCACTTCACCATCAGCCCGTCAAAGGGGCGTGAAACTCGAGAATTACGAGCAGGGGGGCCGTAATACCACCCCCCATCGCCATCGAAAATACTTTTGCCGAATTGGACGATTGGAATTCACGAAGCGAAAATTCGTCTTTCGGCCGGAGACGTGTTGCGAAAGTCGAGCAGCCGAAGCGGCCGGTGAAAATTTTATTCCCCGGCCCCGGGTGGAGACCTCGATTCTGACAGAAATCGATCCTCCTTGCGGCCGCGATCACGATACGAGCACGGGGAGGAAAGTAACGCTAGGTTAGAAAGCAACGGGAGAACTCGCGACGACACGATAGTGGGCACGAAATCGCTTTAGCGGGGGAAAATTCTTGGTTGGCCAGATAATCACATATCGTTGGAAGCAGAGACTGCTGACATGAAAATAGGGAAACTGCAGAGAGAAAGAGAGAGAGAGACAGAGGGAGAGAGAAGGAGAGAGATTCAGGCAAATCCAAGTCTTCGCTAATGGAAGCTAGGATTAATTATACGTCGCGTATTAATCAGCTATCGCCTTACTTTGAACTGAAACTAACTCGAAGCATCCCTTTGGGGGAACGATGGGAGACTAATCATGATAGAGTGACTCGCAGCTCTCTGTGACGTGTCTGCATGCGGTATTTTTCACCCGGGGTAACGTTCGTGGAACTCTGCGGTTGATTTTCACTGTGACGTTACGCGGCTTCACGTGCGGACCTCGCCTTGCATGCGTATCCATTCAATTCTCGTTCTAAAGTTTCGAAGACCGAATCGTAAACGAAGACACGCTCGACACCTTGAGATACCCTTTCATATGTTTTGCCGAATGATTGAAAATAGTTTCGGTGAAAGTACGATATATCGTACGAATACGTGTACGCAGGATGAAAATCTACCGTGAAGAAATAAACAACGCTCCAAAAAATTGCCTCTTTTTAGAGTCTAATTACTTTGGAGCCAAACGATAGCTTATCACGTTGAGCTGAGTTTCTGTCACGTAAAAGGTCGAAGAACTTTTAATATCCATTAACGCATTGATTAATACGAAATTGATACCAAATTCAATCTCAAAATTGAGAGATCAAAAAACTGCACGACTACCCCAGTACGAAGCAACTGTTCTGACTAGGAAATGAAGACGACTCTTGATATGCAAACGTTTAAATCGATAGAAAACAAATTACAGGCGTGATCGCTCAGTACCAAACAACGCCACTCCTACTCGAGGTCTACGCCACGCCCCCTCACGAATCACGCGACCCAAATCAGCCAATCGCTAATTTTCGTTGCATCAGCGTTGCACCTGAAGAGGCTTTTCCGAGTTACCCCCGCTAAAATCACTTTCAGTGATAATATAATCCCACGCTTCTCGACATCGCTCATTCTACTTTGAATCGATATATTTATTACAGCAGTAGCAAGAGTTTTACGTATTCAAACTCTAGTGAGATTTATGTATTGAAATATACCATAGCACTCTTTTTATCTGCCTAATTGCAAGTCATTCGCGTTGGGCAAACGAGAACATTTCACTACGCGAAATTCATCTTCCTTTAATCATTCTGAAAAAAATTTCAATCACCAGTGACCATGTGATAAATAACAATCAACGTGTTGAATGCACTGAATATATTACTGAGAAACACGACTGTCGCCAAATAGTATAGTAATAATAGTCTGTTACAGTTTCCTCTTCAGACGCAGAGTTCTTTAACACTCACGCGCCAAAAATCCGTATCGTTAAATTTCCAGTCGTTGGTCATCGCGCAGCGTATGGAAAGCTCAATTCGCGGTGTGTCGCGTGTCATCGAAACAAAGACGCATAGCGTTCGAAGATCCGCGGATATCGCGTGGATTCGCGACACTGCAAACATCTCTCCATTTTATTTCAGAAATAAATCTCCACGCTTTATTTACAAACGTTCGACAAAATTATTTTCAAAAAGTCGAGCTCACCAGCAAGTCCAATATTTTTAATCGACGACACGCTGACGCGACGCACCGATGCGAACAATTGACGTCATCCGCAGCGATGAAAGCTTAAGAAAGCCGATAGCGTACGCGAGAACGGAACGAATATTTCTAAAAGTGTAATAAACCGAGCGAGCAACATTACAGTGAAAATTCACCGGACCTTTATAATCGGCGTATCACGCTGGCATGTTGATCGACTTGATTCGTGTCACGTGTTTGCTTTCCCGATACTTGCTACCACCACCGTTGCAACACGGCGGAAAGAGGAGGAAGTGGGCGGCGAGGAGGAGGGAGGACTCGCGTGTACGAAACCGCAAATAAGGAGAAGGTGAACGCACGGAAACACCGGGGCACAGCCAATTACCTTCGGTTATCCCGCTCGTTTTTGTATGAACTCTCGCTAAACAAACTTTCCCACTTAACACCGGCGCGTAAATCGAACGGATAACAAAAGGTGTGCGCGTATATTTTGTGAAAAAAAAAAAGATCGAATGGGGCCGGCGCTCTTGTCGATATCGGACAAGCGAGCGCTGAAATTAGCCGCGATACATCATACTTCGCGTCGTCGGGAGTTTCGGGGCGAGTCGTTTACAGTACGGAAGTACGCGCGCGCGTTCGCTTGTTTCGAGAAGCGTCCATCGACACACTCTCGCGGCGAAGAAACTTCGATCGCGATCCATCGGAGTAAATGTAGCGTGAAATTTGTCAAATAGCGCTCGTTGTCTTGCAAAAGTATCGTGCACTTTATGTACGTTGTATAAAATTAATATTACGGCAAGAGATGATCAACACGATTATAGTGTAATTTATAAATTCGAAACTGTACATATATTTTTATTTTGTATTTGGTGAAAAATTAGTATGGCTCTTTGCAGCTCGTTGGTTTTGTTAGATTTTGAAAAATGAAACGAGTAAATTTTATATTGCAATTAAATATTTGATAGTTCCTTGGTAAAAGTCTCTGAGAGACGAAAACCTCTGCGAGCACGACAATGAAATCTGTCCGAAAGGACTGAACAATGAACCTGGTCAATTGAAACGCGATATCTAGACTATCTGAGTAGTGGAATGGGACAAAGGATTAAGCATAAATGAACGAAAATGATCCCAATACGGAGACTTGTCGGTATAGTACATAATTATTAATAATTAGTTATTTAAATACTTTCACGATGTTTTGCAAACTTTTTCTAGTTCTATTGATCTCACGAAACAAATTTTTCTTTATCTTTCAATTCTTTCCAATCTACATAAAAATATTGTAGGAATCTCGGTTGAGATCCCAGTTTGTAGGAACTTTTATTGAAAAACAGTGTGATACAGTTTATCAAAAGCAAGAGTTTATTGAGAGTAAGAATTAAAATTAAAGCTATAGTCTGAAATATGCTTTATGCTGAACACGCTGAACTCGCTATCTCTTCACTCGCTCAAGGCTCACAACTCTCTGTGTTTCCGCTCTCGCGGCTCACTACTCTCTATTCACACGAAACGTTCATCGTTCACACACACGTGCACGCAAACGCAGCCATACTCTAAAATATTTTAAGTGCTAGGACCTGAAAAGCCAGAGCAAACATTCCCAGATCCCAGGCCTAACTTTTGCTACGTTAGAACAGATGTCACGCAGGCGATGATTGTTGGGCACTGGAGAAAAGTTCTGGGCCCCTTCCCGGAATTCCCAATCCCACGATATAACGTGAAATTACGCTATTATTATTTCGCAGAAGATAAAAAATTATATATTTTTCTTTGGGAAACATCTCGTGGTTTCCACGTAGTTTTTATAGACTTGTTTCGAAGTCGAATAGAGTTGCTACACCTTCAAAATGTTTCGTACGTGCCCATAAAAATATTCCTGCAAGCACGCGACTATTTTCGTGAGCAATTATACCGTTCGATCACGAGGATCGCCATGCGAAAATGGACAAACGTAACGTTTCTACGAATCGGTCTGTTGTTCAAAAGTTCCCGCAATGATTTCCCCGTATTTTTAGTGCAACGTCGAGCAGTATTTTCGCTGAAAGAAGGAATTGATCGCGTTCCCCGCGAATTTGCCAACGGACAATCGGCGGAGCGAGTGAGCGAGCGAGCGAACGAGCAGGCGAACGAATGTGAAAGGGGACGACGCGCATAATGCGCACAAAACGGCCGGCACGCACAAAACGGAGATTAATATCGCCGTAATTTGTTGATCAAATATTTATTTCGTGTTTAATTAATCGTTAGCTTTTAATGGCCCCGCCATATTTCCTGGCTTGTTTGGCCGTCTGGCTGCGGGGCCGTGGCTATTCTATTATAAATTATAGTGGAATACTATTAGGCGCCTCTGGCGTTTGCCGGTTTTATCGGAGCCCTGGCGTGAATTATCGTCGTTGGCCTTACACGTCATCCGATGAAAAAACAAAAGAAAAATAAATAAAATAAAATAAAAATGAAACAAAACAAAAAAACAAAGAGAAAAAGCGATTTATAGTGGAGTGGATAAACGTTGAGCGGATCGTCGAACGAAGGTTTCAAAAATTTCACGTGGAGACAACAAGACTGTGAGATTCAAAGTCACTTCTCGTTAAAATTGCATCTTGGCAAATGCAAATATCCTTTCGTTGCTAAACTCGTCAAAATAATTGTTAAACTTGACAATTTAGTCTCGAAACAGCTTCATTATATCATACCTTTATTACCTTTATTGTAAGAAATATCTCACTTTTCGATATTTAGAGACTTCACTCTTGTCAGCAAGGTCTTTCTTCGATCCAACAGTTACGATTATGTAACACCAGAAAATTCCAAATTGCCTCGACATGTATCTTGCAACGCGACGATTCTGTCGCCGAATCGATAATCACCGATGATCGGCAATCACGATGTTAAACCAGAAGAAACTATCTGGAAGAAGGAATTCGAAGCTCGTTGCCGACCGAAACGAGGTCGAGACAGTATCGTGGCCAGAGTGTACGCGATCTCTCCCTCGCGCCATTCCCCGTGGTGTACGCCGGTGGTTGCCGATCCGCAGTCACGCTAGCACTACTAATTGCATGTCCGACCAAAGTATATCACTACTACTGCCACCCTTTATTCCTGGCCAGTGCTGCAGCGAATGCACTCTCTCTCTCTCTCTCTTTCCTTCCTTGCCAACGGCTCATCACTCTCGCTCCTTCCACAACCAACTCTCTGTCTCTATCTATCCGTGCTGCTCTATCGCTAGCGTTGCTCTATTCCCCTGCCGTGTGTCTGTCCCTCCCCCGTTTGCCGTCGCTCTCAATCCGCAGCCGCGCGCGTGTTTTCCAGCGCGTGAAAGTTAAGCGACGGATCCTATTCGACAGAGCCAACGTCGGTCTGACTTTCAACTCGCGCGCGCCGTCTTGCGTCCTCGCGGTTCGTCAGCTCTTTGTTCGCGTAACAATTTTACGTAGATAAGAACAGAGTCTCCAGCTGATCGCGTTTACGAGTTGGCTTTCAGGAACTTTAGGCACGTTTCTTTTTGTTTTTCCTTTCTTTTCTTTTTTTAACCGAACGCGCTTTGTCGGATTTTATAACAATTAGAAACCGAAGAACATTCTCGTTTGTTATTGCGAACAGTCAGCCTCGTTAAACATTTCGTGCTTCAATTACGAGTCACTCGCAACTTTATCCTACGTGCCGTCTCTTTCAAAATCCACGCAGACTGGCTGCAAATTCAACGCGACTTCGATGCATTTCCAACCATCCAACCTCGCAGCGTGCAACTCCAGCGAAATTCAGAACAATCTCCTGCACGAATCTTCGGAAGTCGTTCTTCACTTGAAATTCAACAACTTCCTTACTTTATCGCGTGCATTTTGTCAGTCTAATCGTGCTAGCTTCGGGTTGATCATTAGCTAACGACAACGAACAGACAGAAGCAGATTCCTCTTGCTTTTATTATCGATCAAAATATCATCTCTCTAGACTAAAAAATTTGCATTTTCGTCAATCGTTCCAACCAACTTTTCTTATTGCAGCTTAACTCTTTGTGTAACATGAAAACATCTGTGCATCCTTGCTGTGAAAATTTTGTCACTGAAAGTGACTTTAGCGGGGGTAATCCAGAAAATCGGGCTTTTTCAGGTGCAACGCTGATGCAACGAAAATTAGCGATTGGTTGATTTGGGTCACGTGATTCGTGAGGGGGTGCGGGCTAGACCTCGAGTAGGAGCGGCGTTGTTTGGTACTGAGCGATCACGCCTGTAATTTGTTTTGTATCGATAGTCGGTATCGGTGTTTCATTAACAGATTGCGAGAATACAAATTTATTTTCGATTAGTCAACTACGTGTCAACGCCTCATGATTTATTTGGAACAATTATTAGCTCCTGGATTTTTAACTGCAATAAACAGCTACGATTAGTAATCTTTCTCCATCGCAAAGAAACGAAATTCCGATTAAACTCAAGAATTAGTTTCAACTTCTATCCCAATAGAATAAACCTTCGTAATCCGTCAAGTCAGAGTTTTTCACGATATTTTAATTCGTTGAAGGAAACCTAGTCCGCGACGTTAGTCGGCAGCTAGTTTCGCGCGGAGATCTATCGCCGGATCGTTCGCTGCGTTTGAAAACTCGCGGCAAAACCGGAAAATGCATAACGAGCCTGGATACTTTCGCATCGCGCCGGCTCTTCCCTTGGTCGTTTACCTCTTTCCGGCCCTTTTCACCCCTCTTTGCCGCTTCACTCAGCCGGCGTGCATCGCGATTATTCCACCGTTCAAGCGCGAACAATCGATTAACGTATTCGTCTTCGGTTCTGCTCGTTATTATGCCGTATTTCTATCGGAGGGATATAACGAACCATCGCCTCGTCTCGCCTCGTTTCATCATCCTTTTCCTCCGCCGTAGTGTACTTTAAATCCCCTTACGAATATCGAGTTCAACAAATTGCCGACTAATGGCTTCTTCTCCTCGCTTTATTAATTAACGACCGCATCCTCCCGCCCCCTCTCTCCTGCACCCCGTGGGAGACTCGTTCCTGAGAAACAAACAGAGAAACGCCGAACGTTTCACCGGGGCGATTTTCACGTTTCACCAGCCTCTCTCTTCCCCTGGTTGAGAAAGTATCGGAAAATGGAAAGGTATTACCACCGGGCGCGAACAGTGTACACGTTTTTTCCCCCCCATCGTACTTATTTTATTAGCGGGACAATGAAAGAGCCGTGTGTTCTCTCCGGTCCGCGTCGTTATCACATCAGACCCCCGCATTTACAACAATTTTTTAACAAACTTCCCCAGTGAGCGGAATTGGCCTGTTAGCGATGTTCCATAGCCAATTTTTCTCGATTTACGTCTCGCCAACGTTATCCCCGGCGTCGTCATTAATTTATACTCGTTCGCTCGCCGCCGTTCCTCGGGCAAAGCCACCCGCTTGCTCACCTTCAGTGAACGAGACGTGCACTGGATATTGCGATAGATGTACACCTAGCGTAGTTGCAATCGCGCCATCCTGTGCCGGTTTCGTCCATCCGCTGTGTCGCTCGCGGAGTAAGAGCGGAACCGTGTCGAATTCCATAGGAGCCGCGATTCATCCCTCGTGAAATACATCCGATACACGAGGCGCGTTCGCGGCTCGCACACCGCCGCGCTTCGGGCAATCAGGCAACGGGGAGGGCCAAAAAAAGAAAATACATCGGGGATTGGGGAAAAGGTAGAGCGAAAACGCAAACCTGCAGATTCTTTCGATCTGTATCTCCGGGATCACGTGTTCCTTTTTTTTTTCTCTCTCTGTTTCTGTGTACTTTTTGCGATCAGTTCTCTCCTATGGTCAACGAGGTCGCCCTCGTTCGCGTCTGTTTCTCGATCGGATCGGTTGATTCAGAGGAACCCTCGAGCAAGTGCTCTAAATTTGTTTTTTTGACTGTCTGTGTCGATATTTTCAACGCGAAACACGTCGATGAATGAGATAAATTTAACGTTAGAGCTAACAAAATTGTCAAAATGACCAATTTATATAATTTTCATCAGACGTTTTACAGAAACGTAAAACAGTATATTTATAAAGGTTTAAATAATTTTTCGTGAAATATATGAATGGAAGCTTGTATACTGTTGTATTACAAATTTTTTCTCCATTTTTTGTCTTTAATGTCTCTGATGAAAATTTCGTGTTTTAATCGTCGATAGTTCTAGTGTTAATTAGAGACCCCCTTCGGGAGTCTCATTGTACAAAATGATATACAGAAAACCATTTCACTATTCGTTTAATATACATATAAAATTCGGAGAAGTGAAAATTCCGAATTATTCATGGTTCATTCATAAACCACGGTTCATTCATAAATTAAATCTATTCATAAAATTAAAAAGCAAATCCTTAATTAATTTAACATTTCGTACAAGTCACATCACATTAACAAATTAGAAGAAAAAAATTAGAAATTGACTGTGAATTAATTACTGATTGACGAAATTTAATTTAATTTAAATAGAAGTCGTTTCACTTAATAGCATTGGAATTGTAACACGTATAAAAATAAACGGAAACACGACATACATCATTTATAGAAAAAGTTTAACGAACTTAACTAATTAAAAAGGGATAATAAAATAAATCAAAAACCGATTCAGAATTATTCATGACGTTAATTAAATACGCTGTAAATATGCTGCGAGTCAGAGATCTAACAGCAAAGGACATTTAATAATTCGTTAAGAAACAGAATACAACAAAACTCGTTTGAATGAATAGACTTCATTGGTCTCTGGATCAAATTTCAGTCGGTATGCCGGATTAAATGAACTCCTGTTGATTGAATCTACGAACGAAAAACCACTGGGACGGAGGAGAGGAAATCGGTGGATTTCCTCAATTATATAAAACATTTTTAAGAGAATCCGAGAAAAAGTCAATGCGCCTGTCGTGTGTGGCGGCGCAATTATGTGACACAGTAATTGGATCAGTCAGGTCAAACGTCAAAGAACACGGGGTGACGGGTAAAAGAGAAAAGCTCGCTTGGGAGGATGTGAATATTAAAATTGATCGGGCTAAGAAGATTAGTACACGCAGAAACAAGATTATGCGCAATTCTCGCCTCTTGAGAGTTCGGAACCTGCAGGAATTGACGACCTATTGATCGATAATTATTAACCGACGATTTTCATCGGAAACTGGTAAATTATACCAAGAATTATATTTACATATATATAAATATTATATACATTTGAAGAATATAATTTTGATTACGTATAAATAAAAGAATAACTACGTAATAAAAGAATGACTAGGTAACACCGAACGTGTAGATAAATGAATATAAATTGTTGGAATGTGCTGATAACACGTGCGTGTAAAAAGAACTCTTTGTGTCCTCCATTAACACGAATTCTCACGGCAAGATAGTTAGTCAACCAGTCGCATTGCATAATGACACTACGACATTCAATTAGTTAGATAGTTCATTTTCTACTTACGGTTGCTGCATTAATTGCACGTACTTTCGCTAATTATTTTTTGAATAAAATACTAACTTATAAAATTAATAACTTATAATTGAATAAAATAATAACTTTCAAACTAAATAAATCGTTGAAAAAAAATTTAACACGTGTACGTATTTGTTATCACTGAAAAGAATTTTTCAAACTAGATAAATTATGAATAATAATTCGACACTTATTTAAACTAATTTTAACATGCTTTTCAACGATGACTAATCGTTGTTTGATAGACAAATTAATAACGTCATCAGTCATTATAATTATAGTGTCAGTTATAATTGAGTATATTATGTCAACGATACTGTGCTGAATACTCGCAAGTTTTCAACGTTGAAGACTCTTAAAATTGAAGAGTAAGATTTTTAAGAGCGGAAACACGAAACATTGAAATCGTAACAATTTTTTAATATCCGTCAGAAGATTTTCAAAATTTAGGACCAGCTAAAAATTTCCAAGAGCAGATCCAGCGGTCGGCAGAGTCTGAGAACCGCAGAAAGCGGTATCGTTACAGTGTTAATTGCCCCTTTGCTCGACTCGCATCGTAGCATTTCACTCCTGTTAATCTCGTTAGAATTTACGATACACGCGACATACATATCGCGTATCGTACGTGGCGTGCAGGGACGACGCGATACGCGATTCCGATAGTAACTTTTCCGGTAACAGAACACGACGATCACTCCGAAAACGTCGAGGCAAAACGTTTCTGCACACGTTGCAAACCGTGTGTGTGTGTGTGCCACCCTCGCGAGTGCACGAAACGCGTGCCTTGAGCGCTTACGCGAAACCAACTGAAATACACACCGTGAACTGGCCGAAAACTGGTTACTTCTGGTGTGGTGTGGCGTGGTGTGGTGTGGTATAGCATGGTGTGGTTACTTCTAACTCGCTAGGACAGCATTACGAGACGAGAGCGGAATATTTATGTAAAGTCTCGCTCTCTCACCCTCACGCCCGTGCCGACTGCGGACGTATAATCGGATAACCTGTCAAGCGGCTGTTTACACGAAATATTTACGAGCTCGCGAACACGCGTTTCACCGTCATCGAGCAAAAAATCCATCGCGAGTAACGAGCCACGCTCAAATTTCAAATAACTCTGTCATCGATCTGCCCGGTTCTCCCCGGTTTTCGCCAAGGGTAAATCGTCCAAACATTTGTCAGGATTCGCGCGGGCACACGCGACCGCGTCTCTTTCTCTCTCACACGCACACGCACACACACATCACTCTCTCTAGCCCCCTGGCCAGTTCTTCCTAATTTATCTAGCTGACGTTTTGCTATCGATTCGCGAGCACGCACACACGCTTTCGCGCTCCGCATTGCCCATGCACAGGTTGTACAACTACATGGCAGTTTCAAGAATTACTCTTATCTTATCCTGTCTTTGCTCCAATGAATAGTTGCATTCCATCGTTGTTCGTTACTCACTGTTTTAAAATTTCCTTAGTTATCGGATACGATTAATTCTTCAACATACATTTTACATTTTAGTTAAACTTTGTCGTGCATTATACGTTCGATTTGGCTCAAGTTTTTGTAACCTAACAAAGAAATGTAAAAAAGAATCCAGCAGAAACTTCAAACTTCATCTTTAAAATGAATGACAAGCATCATTGACCATCCCGATATTCTGAAACTAACAAAACTTACACATCCCGGCTGGAATTTTCTGAAATTTCTCCGTGAATCTTTTGCAAATCGTAGCACCGAATAACTGCAAGTGCGTTTGTAAGCAAATCAATTGCCAAATCTTTGGAATTTCACCCTCTTCCAAAGATAAATCACACGTCGCATCATTTATTATCGCTGAAAGTGATTTTAGCGGGGGTAATCCAGAAAAGCCTCTTCGGGTGCAACGCTGATGCAACGAAAATTAGCGACTGGTTGATTTGGGTCACGTGATTCGTGAAGGGCGTGGGGTAGACCTCGAGTAGGCATATCGATAAAATTTTATGGCAAAAAAGTCGGAACAGATGCTTCTGGGCCTTTCAGTGAGACGAATCGCACTGGGGTACAAGTCGTGCAGCTTTCTATTAATATCGCTCTCAACTTACATTCTTTATTTTGCCGTGTCTTTTTTAGTCTATCGCGCGTAACCTTTTACCAAAGTTGTCTATCAGTAACTATTATCGTTGTTGCATTGTACGCGAAAGTAAAGAAAACTGAGTAACAAGATCGGCGGAGTACAACAGCCAGTTCTCAATCGTTTCGCGTAAAACAGTGACAACCACTTGAATTGTTCGCCAAATCTTCGAAACTGAATTAAGTGATAGCTGAGAATGAAACGCGACCGCGCGCTTTCCGAGAGGAAATTTTCTACAGAAAGTTCTCCGCTTTCTCCTGCAGGGAAACGTCGCGAGCTTCCATCCCGAAAGGTTTGTACCTGTTGTGCGAGCGATTTGGTATTTCGATTCGCGGTGGTATATAGTGTCGCGATAGTGTACAAAATGGTGGAGCGAGGGAGAAAGCGAGAGGTCGTGAATCAGACAACGCATTGCGCGATTTAAACGATGATTGAGGGAATACACGGGTAGCACGCGATTAACACGTTCACTGCCACGTCGAAATTTATACATTTCGTCTACGGGATGGAATATTTAACTTTTCAAAAAAAAAAAAAAAATGTTACGTTGCAGCGAAAGTGAAACGAGAGAACTTGTTTTTCTATTTTACAGTATTCTCTAGGTTTCTTTTCCTGATGTTATTTAACCGTTAAGCGGACCTGCAATTTTCAGCCTTTCGTTTATACCAATTTCAGTTGAATGATAAATTTTACTCTGAAACGTCAGAAACATAACAAATAGTCACACCAGAGTAAAAAACTTTTGAGTTTAAAAATAATTTATCAGTTTAGAAATATTCTATTCGTTTTTGTCAATCTCTCACCCTCGTATATGTAATAATTCATGTAATACTAATGTAAAAAACCGATCATTGTCTCAACATTGTAATACATAACTTCAAGCATGGTGCAACATTGGTGTTACATTCACTTGTGTAAAAAATTATTACGCTAGAAATTACTTCTACGATGAAGTATAGATAAATTCCTTTCTATCGATAAAAGTCATGGTACTGAGGATTAAAATTCTTCCGCCAATAACAATTTGTTTTAATCGTTCTAAAATAACCCCGGCACTGCAAAAGATAGCAAACTGTAAAAATCCCTTTTTATTAAACGAACAATATAAAATCTTTCTTACATCTTCCACAGTACTTTTATCAACACATATCCATAAATTAAAATGTATATTTTCCAAAACGATAGCACATTTCGTGGAAAACAATGGATAGAAGCAAAAGAGAACGAATTTGATAATGGTTTAATACTCGATATGACTTCCTTTGCATTATGTTGAAAAATACACTTATTTCGGACATGTATTCGTGTCGATTCAATGTACTTTTCACTATTTAATTCCCCTGTAACAAGTTTTATTATTTCCCGTCTTCCCGTAGTCGACGATTCGGAAGTTGTTGCTCGTAACGTTTCGTAAATCGCGATGAGAGACCATAAAATCCGTCTAAATGTGACTCTTCCGTTTCTTATTCGTGCAAGCACGTTTCTTTGCAAACTGCAAACAGCACAGTTCATGCTCTTGCTTTAATCAAGATTTTCATTGCAACTTTCGTCGTTCCGGATGTTCATGATTTTTCAAAACACGTCGAACATTGCTCGCATTTATCGTGACACTGCGGTTATCCACGACTCTTTTCATTTTTCCATAATTATCGAGATCTTTCGGTGAATCACTTGACGACTTCTGTTTTGGCTATTTTTATCACGGAACAATGTTTTTCGTTTAATTTCGATATCGCGTGTATTTCGCTCTTCTGCGCGACCCATTTTTATTTTTACAAATATTAATACGCATTTAACCGAACGTATTTCGCACGGATATTACGCTTCCCGATAGCTTCCGTACGACCGAAGGCCGTAAATATACGAACTTGTTCGATCCTATCTGCCTCGAGGCTACGGACAGTATTTGCATTTTCGTTTTTCGTATTTCCAAGAAATGTTGTTTCTCCGTAATAACATTCGACATGTGACTGATCTATGCCCGAGGCTGCTGACGTTGATAACTTGTTTTACTTTATTATTTTACGATACGTGATATAAGAAAACACAGAATGTGTTCTCGGGATGTATCTGCAAATCTCTCGTGTCGGCTGCTTTTACGAGACCGTGACACGCCGAATGGGCAATCGTGCGCGCTTTAATTAAAATAAACCGCGTTACCGTCCTGTGTACATAACGTTACGTTCTTTCTACCCCCGTTAGTCATTCTTAGTGGCAAGTAGAGGAGGAAGAAAGGCAGAGAGAGAGAGAGATGGTGGAATTCAGAATTCGCGATTATACAAGCCACACCGTATTCGTTGGTGGTGTAGTTACGAAGAAGACGAGCCGATTACGATGTGCGTTGAGGACGTAACTGTTGGCAAGTAGGGATGATTAATTGCTGTAGCACGACGCCCGTCCTCGAACAGAGATTTCCCGACGACGACGACGACGACGAGGTGTAATTTGTGCCACGACGATTGGACCGCGCTGCAAGTCTGTGGAGACCGTCGATACTCACGGCGGCCCACCGTTGGGAACGTCGATTCCAACTACGCTCTTTGATCGTTCGACCGAGCTAAATATCGAATAGCTTCGCGCAACTCTACCTGGCCGCGGGAACCAATCTACCGTACTTTCACCAGCGAAAACAATTCAACGATTTCAGCGAATCGTACCGCCTTTCTCTTCTTTCAGACCAGCTCTGCTCTGTTCTTCTTTCCGAGTCGAGCGGCGCGCGCCAATGATCGGACAATCTTCAACGCACGTGCTCGATCGCGTTTCGCGGGGAGATCTCGAAAGATCGCGAGTAGCTTCCATTTTCTTCGAATACAGTTGGAGACGAGTTATTATTAGATTATCTTTTTATTAATTTATATCGTGTAAATTAATAAATTAATGACCAACGGAATTTTTTGTAGGTCAGTAGGAGAATATCTTTGATGGAGGTCAGAGTCGTTAGCAGCGAGTCCCCTAAACAACAGTTTTTACTATTTGTATGTATGGTTGAGTTTATAATTATTAACGACACTGTGTACGTATATATATTATAATAAAATAATTATATAATAATTTTATATTTATATTTATATATTTTATAATAATATTGTATATGTATACGTATGTATAATAATAAAATAAAATTTATCTATGAACGTTTGTAGTTTTAACATTCTTTAGTTGTTTCAGTTATTTCTTGCAAAGAAGAATAATTTCGTAATTTAAAGTCTTGTTACTGACATTCTGGGAAAATGAATACTGTTATTAATTTATTATTAATCAGTTTTACACGTACGAAAAATGAAGCGTGTCAAGAAACGCTTCAAATTCATCATCGACAGTCAAGCAAGTAGCTGAAGGAACAGATTAATTATAAATGTGTTTAATATCTGAAAAATAAGTGTTAGGGAATGGTTGGCGAGACGCAATCTCAATTTTTGGGCAACAATGATGAGAAATGTGAAAAGAGGAGAAAAATGAAACATGTACTTAAAAATGTTATGTTCAAGAGAAGTAGATTTAAATCACCAACTGTATTCGAGCACACCTCAATTTCGATTTGTTTGAAATTGTAGGGTATATCGCAATTATACAGGTATAATTGTAAAGGAATAACAGGTGAACAATATACGAAAGGAAAAAATTTACAGAAGGCACGACGAAAAGTGGAGAAGATGAAAGCAGATGTAGAAAAACTGAGTTGAGTACGAGGAATGAAAAATAAAGAATTAATGTTAAAATTACTTTAGTCGAGCATGGTACGACTTGAAAGACGAAAGGATATATGAATTCGCTTTCATCCGGAGAAAAAGAAAAGGGACAAAGAATCTATATGTGTAGAGAAAACTTGAAAAGGATATTTGAAAATGAAAAAGAAAAAAGATGAAAATAAAATACGTTCAAGTTGATTAGAGAGTTCTGACTTGCTAAGACATGTGGTAAAATACATATTCACACACGTGATAAAAACGCCATTCCATCGAATCGCTTGGAATATGATTCGATACTTTGTTCCCTCGAACGATCATATCTTATATAATTGACAATTGAGTTTTGAAAATTCACTTATGTACACGTGTTGATTTACAGCTATATTGTTAAACGTCTTTGCACCAACTGACTTGTTTAAACTCATCTTTTATCACTGAAAGTGATTTTAGCGGGGGTAGCCCAGAAAATCGGGCCACTCAGGTGCAACGCTGATGCAACGAAAATTAGCGATTGGTTGATTTGGGTCACGTGATTCGTGAGGGGACGTGGGGTAGACCTCGAGTAGAAGTGGCGTCGTCTGTAATTTGTTTTGTATCGATTCAAATGTTTGCATATCAGTAAAATTTTATGAGAAAAAAGTCGTCTTCATTCCCTAGTCGGAACAAGTCGTGCAGCTTTTTCTACTACTATATATTTAATTCACAAGAGACAGTGTTCCGACAGTTACATATTTTTCATGGGTGAATCACAGTTTGCGATTACAGTTACACAAATATTGCCAAAAAAAAAATAGAAAACCACGCAGAGAAAAAACACTTTCTATGAATGATTTCATGTAGCTAAACAAATACTCTGACTGCATATTTTCTGACAATTCAAAGTTAAAACACATATTCTTATCGAGAAAAGTCGTAAACGATTATAATAATCGGGAGAGCGAAAAATATCGCACGATACATTTTACGTAGTACATTTGTATTTGTTAATTAATTGGAACATTTTACTTTGAAAGTTCCAGTCCATTGCAGCGATGGCCACCACAGTAATCTAAATGACATTTTCAAACTGGCGAATAATTCCTTCGTTTCGTATCACTCTGACTTGAAAAAAAAGTTTCAAAAGTCATATTTGTATACCTCAAAAAGAAAAAAAAAAAAAATTGTAACTTTCTATTGTATAATTCAAAAAAATTTCCGCTTAGTCTCTTAACCCTTTCACGGAATAATCGTTGCCGTTTAGAAACAATTTCAGAATTACGCCGAGTAAATTTGAGTCGATTCGTTAAACTGTCGACGATTTGCACGGAGAAAGAAATTTCAGATCGAACGATCAGCAGGAAATGGTTTTCAGAGCCTTCCAGTATGTCGACAAAAATTAATACTGACGTGTACTGGATTGCTCGCAAACAGCTACGAGATTATAAACGTTTCCGTAAACTCGTCGGCAATTTCGAACGAACGACAACCGCAGACGCGGCTGAACGGACGAGCTTTCAGCGACGAGCTTTTCCGTTCATGCGAGGTGTCTTACGAAATTGACAGGCGCTCGCTGTGCAGCTAATCACGTGTTTGATTTATACTGATTTGGGAGAGGCGCGATTGTAGCGGTGACGCTCGAAACGGGCAATTTCGGAACGAGGGACTTGTGTATGATACGCACGCAGGACAGGGTAAGTGAGTGAAGAGACGAGAGGACTGGCGGGGCAAAGAGGCCGCCCGAGGATATGGAGAGAACGGGATAGAATGGATTTATTGCCAGGTTACCGAGCCGTGAATGCAGCCGGACGAACGGAGAAAACCGCAGGAAACTCTGTCATTGACCGTCGGTAATTTCTCTCTCTCTCTCTCTCTCTCTCTCTCTCTCTCTTCCGCTTCCTCTGTCTCTCTTTCAACCCTCTTTCTCTCTGCGCGTCCCGTTCTCCGCGCTCCACGGCCGATTTCTCTTTCCCTCCCGGCTGGAAACGTTCGTTCCTCGCTTCACCATGGAATCGCGTTGGATTCGAAACATTATCAACTCGTAGACAAAGCCGTATGATGGCTCAGCTTTCAGCCGAGGCAAATTTCATTCGGTCCGAATCCTCTCGTCGTACTTTCCACCAACGCGGACTACCACTCGGCGGACTCGGTTCATCCGGTTGATATCTACGCCGAACCATGAGATATTTCCTATGAAGCGGGAGATCTTTGAAAGATACGCGGGATGCTCCCCACCCCGCGTTCCACTCGTCGGCGTTTATTCGCGCGGAACAACGCGAAAGAAAATCGTAATCCCCGTGATCGAAGAAACCGTTCGATTCGTTCCATTTCGCGATATCCATCCCGCTGCCAAACACGTGATCGCGTTTCCAAAGGCTGTCTGTCGTTTCGTTCTCCGCCGGATTAAATATCCCCGGCTCGACCTCGCCGTTAATTGACCATAACGGGATAACCATAAGGGGAAGTACGTACGTACGTGGAAGTTGGAAAAGCGAAATAAGGATGGGACGCAGGGAGGGTTGAAATTCAATATTCATCTAACTGGTGTCTACAGGGAGGGAGCTAGACGCACGGTCCTTGATTATCGAATCGAGACCGATGTGCAATTTTCGACGTCGTGGAAGTCATTGTCGAAAACTTGATTAATTATTGAACTTACACTGCGTAAGTATAAAACACGCGCGCAATTCGATAATTTGTAATTTTGTTGCAATCTACACCCTTTGAGAGACGCACGCTATCCTGTTGTATTTGCTTCTTTCTTCCAATTTCCCTTTTCGCAATGCGAGATAAAATAAAATCCAAATAAAATCCAAATACTAATAATATAAATACACATATGTGAAAAAAAAGAGATAAATTTTCCAAATAATTCACAATAAATACAAACTCAAAAATAATAAACCACGAAACATTATTTATTGATACGTACGTACGCGTGCGGCATTATTAAATTTCGTTCGAATTTTACCAAAAAAAAAAAAAAAAAAAAGAAATGTAAAACATTGAAAATTCTGAGCGGTTCTAATTCAATGGCCAGGAGCAACTAGAAGCCAGTGGAAATGATACAGTCGAAGAGGACCGGTAGCTAGCCAGTGGCTGGTGTACGCGAGTCAGAATTAAAACGGGGTTAAACAGAATTTCACTCAACGCTCGCTGGTACCCAGCTCGCTTACCACCCTATCATCCCGTAATTGAGCTTTATCACCCCAATTTCGAGTAGTTGTTCCTATCTAATTTTCTGCCTCCCTTCGTGCCTCGGCGGGCTGTGTCTCCGCTGCCGGTTTATTTTCAACTTTTAGCTGGAAGGCAGAGAAGAGAGAGGAAAAAAAAAGAAGAAAAATAAGAAGAAGCATAACGAAGCGACGAGCGAGGGAGAGAGAGAGAGCGAGTGGTGGTCGAAGAACAGCGAGGACGAATTAAAACGAACCTAAAACGCAGCTGCGTCAGTCTCGCGGACGACTAATTCAACTTTGCTTCGCATTTTTAGCGGGACGGCCGACTCGCGGGCGATGGTGCGTTTAGACTGAACGAACGAATATTCTTTTCGTTTCCCGTCCCGACGAAATTCATGCTCGTTTCGCGCAGATGACGATCCAGCTGCGATTAATCAGAGGAGTCTACACGCGTGTACGTCGTTTACGTAAGTTTCAAAAATTGCCGATGGATCTTAATTAATTCGTCGATCACGGTTGAAGCGATTATAAAATTCCGACAATATTTATATCCAGATAATATGTTAATGCATCTATCCAAGATAATTGTAATTAGGGAAAAATTGTGATTTAGCAAGAGCATGTTAATCACGTTGTTGGGATAATCGAATATCGAAGCTCAATAATAACAGGTAATTGATTGTTTAAGTAATAATTGATTTCTAATTAATTTGATTTCAAATTTTCACAATATAATCATATAGGTCGTGTTTTACCACGAACTTGATAAAGTTTCAAAGTATTTTGTACAATGTACAAAAGAACGCAGTCAGTCGACGTTTAAATACGTCTGTCAAGTTTCAAATTTTTTCAAATTTACTTCGAACAGAAAAAAAGAGGAGGATTTTAAAAGTTTGAGTCGTCGAAGAATATACAGAAATCTATACGGAATTGTCACAATCACAGTGGAGTGAATAAAATTGATCTCGATTGCAATTGTACAGTAATCGTAGATTTCGCGACACTCTCGTCCGATTTCACCGTGTTTAATAAATTCAAAGGCCTCGAGTCCCCTCGAACATTTCAGATTCGACAAACGCGCGCGGAATCTCGCCTTCTGACTGCACGTTCGTAGCGACAAACGCCAACAAACACGTTCGTACACTTTCTTCGCGTATTCCCGCATTCTCCGAGCATTCCCGCGTTATTGACCAATCACGAGTAAACTCTCTCGTTTCATCAGGAGATGTGGAACGGGCGAACGTTCATTCAGTTCTGATCTGAACACACGGCAAGGTCCGTGACCGACATAAAACCGACGTATGAAAATCGAGAGCAACGAGGTTCTATCGTGTCAGACCCCCGGGGCTCTGGGGGCGCACGCGTTCCTCGTTATATCTCGAACCCACTTGACCTTTTAAAACCGATCGCCGAGAACTTTATAAGCCAGCCACGCCACTTACTTCCCCAACGTAAGAAAGACCCTTCCCCTCTCCCTCTCCACCATCGCTCCCCCGATATTCTCACAGCGAGGTTTTCCTTCTTAAGAATAACAACGGTTTATCGATTACCCCTCGATCCTCGTCGACCTCCGATTTCCCTCCTACTCGAATTGTTTTTTTAAAAGAGAAAAGAAAAAAGTAGAAAAATAATAATAACGACCTTTCCCTATCAACGCGACGAGCAAATTACTCGACAACTCGAATTACGGAGCAGCGACACACACACTCTCTCTCTCTCTGTCTCGAGTCTGATCGCCTGGTTGCATCTAGCCGGGTTGAAACAGGTAAGCATACCGAGTAACACGGTTACCTGACGATACACCAAGCTCCAACGATGCAGCGAGCTTGGTGCAACGATGAATATACAACGAATGCAACATTAGCAAGTGAAATCTCGCTCGGGAACCGAGGGGGAGGGAGATTGTCCGAGGATAAAACACGTACATTCAAATTCCAAACAAGTCGATACATAACGGAAGATTCCCGATGGTAACCTGTTGGCTCCTTTGGCAACGCTAACGAAGCTTCCTCGACGATTCTCGAGTCGCGTTGTATCTTTCGTAGCGAGGGCGGATGAGTATTAACGAGGTACTCGCTGACTATGAGAATGTATCGGGTTTGTCTTGTGTTTGTTTGCGCGAAACAAAAATCTGTCGTGGAAATACACGACGTGATACGTGCAATATTACGAATATTAGAAACATTGTACTCTCTCAACGAAGAGGAAACGAAGACGACTCTTTTGCCATAAAATTTTACTGATATGCAAACATTTGAATCGATACGCCACTCGAGGTCTACCCCACGCCCCCTCACGAATCACGTGACCCAAATCAACCAATCGCTAATTTTCGTTGCATCGGCGTTGCACCTGAAGAGGCCCGATTTTCTGGCTTACCCCCGCTAAAATCACTTTCAGTGATAAATCATTAAGTCGATGTAACTGTTAACTGACACCATTGCGCTATTAGATGATTTTAACAAATAATTTCGATATCCTTCAAGTAAAGTGAAGGTGAAAAGAGTCGTACAATTTGCCGGAATTTGTAAGTGAATTTGAAGTGAATATAGATACGATGATAATCGAATCGGAAAATGACCAACTCTTATTAACTACTATAGAAAATCTTTACCATCTGATAGTTTATCTGTTTATTATAACTCATGAAACTTTCTCTAAAATTTAATTTTATACTAATACATTTTAAAATCTACAATAGTATTGATAATAGTTAAATAACTAAATTATTTATTTGATTTAATTATTTTATTTTTGTGATTGATTAATCCGAAAGAAGTTTTTTTAAAATTATTATTTAAACCAAATTTTAAATTTATCTTTTTTCTGTAGCTTTTAATTTAAAATTCAGTTCTGCGTGTCACAAATAAAGAATTCTAAGGCTAATTGAACACTTTTTTAGCAAGTGTACTAAAAAATATCAAATAAAGATATGCAATAACACGGGGAGGAAAATAAGATGAACGTGATATCAGTAACGAACCATACTACTCGAGTGTCGTTCAAAATTCTTCTATTGCGCAGAGCTTTCATATCGAAACGCAGTTGAAAGTAAAACCAAAACCAAATTTCTAGGCAAATAATGGACCTCTTCCAGGTCGAGAACACAGCAAGACGAACGGGCAAAAGCAAATCACACTGCTCAAGGTGCTGTGAGACGAATGGGAAATTGAGGGTTCTACCAATTTCTTGGACAAGAAGTCGTCGTCGACGAGAGAGAGAGAGAGAGAGAGAGAGAGAGAGAGAGAGCACCGTCGTCGTGAATATTCGTGGCGAAAATCGACCAATTGCAATGACGGTTTTCGGAACGGTAGGAAATTCCTGGCGAGACCCCGGAAAACGACGCCATCTGTCGATGACTTTGACGAATCTCCGGCAGTTCATACAAAGAACCGACGCGGGAAACTTGTTTGTTTTTTTTTCGCCGTGGGCTCGAGCTCGCGCATACCTCGGAGAGAAACGAGAGCCACGCTTTTTGTCAAACATCGAATCAATTTCTACGGTGCGATTGACTTTGCCGAATCGAAGACGCTAGACGAAAATGGACGTTCCATTTCCTTTATGACGGACGACATGGATATGAAAATTTTCCACGGGAACCGAGGGGAGTCGGCTACAAAAAGTATTATTATATATATAGATATACTATCCCTCAAGGTGCACAATATCACGTTTTTTCTGTCTGTGGGAATGCGACATTATACATGTCAGTGGATTTTACACGTATAATTTTTTATTGTGCGTGCAAAAGTTCCTTTCGTACATTTATACGATAAAATATAAGGATAAAATAAAAAAAAGGTGGTCTTTTTTGTGAACTCGAGAGATTCGATAGAATTCGAATATATTAAATTTCATATTATTTTTATATAATTACAAAGGTTTGATCACGAGAATGAAATATATAGAATTTATTGAAAAAACACTTTGAGCAATTGAGCAAAGTGTAATCTCTCGAGAAAATTCTGAATTGAATCTAAATAAACTCCAGTGCTTCGTTTGATTTTACTACTTCGGAATCGTTGCTCCAAATTCAATTTATCGTGTCAACAGTGGTTAATTCCTACTCGCATAAATATCTTTGTGCGTACGTGCCTTGAGAATCAAGCAACGTAACACTTATCGACGTTCAAGTTCGCATTGTCGATGAAACAACCTCAACTCTTAATCACTGCGGCGCCCGTTTAATTTTTTAAGCCAATAATTACGTCACGCGTTGATACAATTTTTATCACCGTTCGAAACTTCGTGTAATCCCCCGTTATCCCTTCCAACGCTGCAAAGGGATGTTAATTTCTTACTTATCTTTAATTAAATTCTGATCCAACATAAACTCCAACTAAACTTGAAAGTTTGCTTCAAAAAGGAAGAAGAAACTTACTGGCGATAGGTAAAAAACTTGAGCGGATCCTCGCCGGATCGACGAAAATCCACTATTTTCAATGGAAGCGTTAAAATCGAAAACCTCGCGGTGAAACAATCGTCCGTCGACATTGTCGCGCGTTCGTGCACGTAACGTACGCGTAAATTCATCGTGACGAGGGTGAGTCGCGAGAGAAATCACGGAAATCGGGGAAATTGCCCGATTTTTTCCTTCGGCGAAACTGTACGAGTTTCACCGCGCGGGGCTGAGTCGGCGAAATACATTTCACGGCGACCGAAGTAAGACGCGCCTGTTTTTTCCATCGGTTCCTCTCTCAGGTTCACCCTCCCTCCACCCCATTATCGTTCCTTCTCCTCTCTGTCTCTTTTCCACGCCACCGATTTCTCGTACCGGCTTCCGACAATTTTATCGCGGCGCGCTCCCGTGTTATTGCTGTGTTAACAGGGTGCTTAAAGAAAATTAACCTTTATCGTCGCCGGACTTTTAATCCGTTGGCGCTCCAGTTGGGGCCGGGCTTTAAAACCGGGCTTAAGCGGCAATCGACGAAAGGATTGTTCGAGGATAACGATCGAACCGGAAAGTGTTTGGGATCGGGGATCGAAAGCCGATGATATAAGGCGCAACGGCCGTTAACTTCGTCCTTTATTACACATCCGTTTATTACGATCCAATTACCCCAAGAGACTTTGTTACACTCGGGGCCCGGCGGTGGGAACGATTTAATCGGCAAGACGATTCCGGCACGAGCGTCCCCCTTTAACGCCGTACTCCAGTTTTCGGCAATGGCCGGGAACTGTCCTGTCGTCGCCGTCCTGCATAAATTACAATTCGACCGTCGATAAGTCGATTAGCAGATCCGGCGTATCCTCGGCTCGATTTCGCTCGTAATTTCAGCCCAGCGAGCGAAACAGTGGAACGAATCGACGCGTGAGTCGCGATTCCGACCCGGAGGCTGCAGGCTCGGGCTAGATTCACAGGCCGAAGGGGAGTCTGGCTCGACCATGCGAGCCTGCTGATAATACGCGAATCGGCTAGCATCGACGCGAGTTCCTATCTGTCAGCGGCAGGCGACGCAAGCCCCGAGGACATAAGGATCCGAAAGGGTGGCGCCAAGGGTAAAAGGAGGGACCGGACCGGACCGGTCCGAGTCGAGTCGAGGCGAGTCGAGACGAAGCAGTGTGCAAAGGGAAGAGAGGATGACGGAGACGAGCAAAATTGCCGCTGAAACATGACGCGCGCATCCCAAGTCAAACTGCAAATTTCCCAGCCAGGGTAAGCGAGCGAGTTGCCTCGGTAGGCTGTCTCGTCGAAAGCCCCATGCACACCCTCGGTCCCTTGAACTCGTTCGATAATATTGGATATGGCATCCCCGCACTCGGCCGCCCACATAACCACCGACTCTCTCCCCTCTAGCCCCGGAGTCGACCAATATGCGGTGGAAGTTATATGGTGTCGCCTTATCCCTGCTACCCCGTTCTTTTCCAGCACGCTCCTCCGCGCTGGGAAGACGCTGACTTTTCGAGTTTCTTAACTTTCCCTTACTTACATTTATCCGTCCATCTTCCCTTTCTTCCTTCCTTCCTTTTTTTCCTTCCACCCTCGCTTGCATCTTGTGCCGCGTTCTCTTTCACTCGTAGAGATACGCTTCCGCCTATAAAGTCGGTCTCGCCGAGAACTTAATATATCCAGGCGTACCTGGCGTTACGACGTCGAATGGAATTTTATCAGTGAATCTGCGCGCCCGTTTGATTGCTTCATCGATCACCGCGCCGTAAATTGCCAATAACTCTTCTGCAGCTCCTGGTATACGTAGTTATGTCTCGCGGTCGTGTCCCGACTACTTTCAGAACTAATTTACCGACCGGACGAAGCCCGGGAGAACCTACTTCGTAGCATTCGTCTCGTCACTGCTTCAACCACGCCGCCACGCCTTCTTGCCTTCCATCGTCGACTTCTCTCGGTTTCTCTGGTTCTTCCGCGATTATCCATCCTCGAGGAACGAAATTCTCCTCTCCTCGCGGCGGTGTCTCTCTCGATCGTCTCGATGTCGAGTTAATTCACGACCGTATTAACGTTACGGCCGATGTGAACGTGGACCGAGGCAATGCCTCGAGCCAACAGCAGCAGCAGCAGCACCACCACCACCACCACCAGCAGCACCACCACCAGCAGTGAATCGTTTTAATCGAGACACGCGGCGCGCCAGAAAATTTGGTTCTCTTTCCTCGTACGCTCGGATATCCAGCCGATGCAATTAGGCAAACGAGCGTATTTAACGCACGTGCGCTTCGCTGTTTAACCATGCGGCGCGTTAATTCCGGCGAAATGAGAATGGCCGAGTTTTCATAAAGTTTGAAAGAAAAATGATCGAAAGAGTCGAGATGGTCCCACGCGGCGGCGGCGGGGCGTCGATGAACGTCAGCCGCTCGCCGTCGTGTCGGCAACGAAAAAGAAGGAAAAGAAAGAAAGAGAGAGAGAAGAGGAGGAATAGACGACGGCGGTGGCGAGAAGAAATCACTTTATTGCTCGTGACACATTTCAGAATTTTTTCGAGCTTTCGCAGCCAGTCGCGGCGGAGAGCAAGCTTGCGTTGTGTCCTCGGGAAATATATTTTATCCGACAGTAACGCCCACTTCTAGCGCACTTGTTGGAATAAAGTACTTGGTCGCGAACAACTCGATCGTCGCCGCCGCCGCTGCACAATTTTCTATTACGGGAGATTGAGGCGAGTCGATACACTGAAATTATCTGGATATACCGTGTACGCGTAGTTCGATCAGAGGCGCGAAATTTATTGCTTCACCGCTTGTCGTGACGGACTGTAGCTCGTCGTTGTTCAATTATTTTCGATTTCGTGGGAGAGTAAAAATCAATATTGAGTTTAAGGTCCACTACAAAATTTTGTATCCTCGGATTAGTCTGATCTCCCGATGGAATCGTTCAAAGGTAAGACGAGTTGTTTGTATACTCCAAATTCATTTGTGGAAGTGTTTTCAACGTTAATAATAACTTTCCGTGGAATTGACTGAACGTATAGACTCAATGAATATCATGTATGAAATTGATTCGTTCAAGACAGAGGAAACACGTAGTAATAATAATTCTAAAGTT
Organism: Melipona beecheii; assembly: GCA_032399605.1. Taxonomy (NCBI): domain Eukaryota; kingdom Metazoa; phylum Arthropoda; class Insecta; order Hymenoptera; family Apidae; genus Melipona; species Melipona beecheii. The sequence continues at coordinate 2,768,693 of JAUCMO010000501.1, read as the reverse complement.
GTTACTCATTCTCAAGTTCTAATTTAATTTTCTATTCTAGTCAATTAAATTCTCAGTCATATATACGTACGTATATAAATGATAGTTTATATTACGACCAATATGGTTGGAAAGAAACATACCCCGAGTAACGAAAATAATCATTAATATTTATATCAAAATATTTCACACGTGCGTATCAATCGGATGAATTTATACATTTTGACCTCGTGAATTAAACATCTGGCAGTTAATTTTGCATATTTTTGCCTCGAAATTTTAATATTTAAAAAGAAAGTGTCAAATAATCAATTTGAACAAAAAATGCACTTCTACCCCAGTACTGAAAGGCCCAAAAGCAACTGTTCTGACTAGGAAATGAAGACGACTTTTTTGCCATAAAATTTTACTGATATACAAACATGTGAATCGATACGCCACTCGAGGTCTATCCCACGCTCCCTCGCGAATCGCGTGACCCAAATCAACCAATCGCTAATTTTCGTTGCATCAGCGTTGCACCCAAAGAGACCCGATTTTCTGCGTTACCCTCGCTAAAATCACTTTCAGTGATAAAAAAAAAAAAAAACAAGATCTGTCCAATCTTCGATCGGCGCGTGAAATAACAACAAGCACAAACGGTGTCAACGACGACAACGACGGCAACGACGACGCGGCGGTTGTTGAAATAATCGAGCGGGATTTAGCAGGACGCGGGGTTTGCATAGGCGATGCTATTGTCGGGGTAATTATCCACGCTGTCTTCTTTTTCCGCTTTACGGCCGGCAGCCCCCATAAAGGGAGCTGACTACGTGCTTTTACCACCTCGGGGAAGGAGGGGGAGGCGTGTCGCCTGTGGACGTTGCTCGTTCGGGCAATAAAAAAGCGCAGCGCCGCGTGATCGAGGCACACACGATCCTACGTCAGCCTAGCCGGGGGGAAAAAAGGACAGCTTGAACCGCGGGCAGCGGAGAGCCGCTTCCAGGTTTTGTCCGCGTACACGGTGAACCGCGTGTAACGCCTGTAACCGATAGCTGCCGTTTATGACCGATGACCTATGCGTTTTCCTCGCCCTTCCCAATCCCTCCGATATGTATCCGCCATTTCCATTCCCCGTTACGCGATTAGTCGCGCATCAAAACGCGATTCAGCCACGCTCTATTATTCGGTGTCCGGCCCGTTATCGGAGAGCTTCGATCACCAACTTATCTGCTGGTGAAACGGGACGACTCCCTTTTGCCCTGTGTTTCGACCGTCTTTCGTACGTTGATGTAACTCACGAACGGAAGAATGAGTACGAATATCAGTCCTTTGAGCTGTTATGTGATAATCTCTAGCGGTCGAGGAATTGTGGTTTCCTCATTTGAAAGAAAAGACAAATTGTAGTCCTACGTGATCTATATCTGAATTTTCAATTTTAACCTTTTCGATGCTTTATGTCTAATACGATGTTTATTAACAGGTTGAGGTTTATCGAGGACTATGAAGAAAAGATTAGATAATATTCGATGGATGGTTATCTATATAATTTTTGAAAGTTGTACTTGTTCGTGAATGAACGTGAAATTTTCATTGACTCAGTGTTGATTCACGTGATGCGAGGGAGATTGTTGAATATTGATTCGTTGTATTGCAATCAATCGAAATTGTATTATTTTCTGATAAATAATATACTTTGATACAGTCAGCAGAAAAATGTATATGATTAATTCGGGATACAAAAGCTCGCTGTACTCAATCTCAATTCTTTGAAAATTTCATTCTCAAAGTTTGTTCAAGATTTATATATCGCGTTAAATTTGTTCAATCGAGATTGCTATTAATCCGTTTCGTAGCTTCGACTATCGTATTTGGCAACTGAAACGATCCTAATTTTATATACGTTTTGTTAAAATAAAATTTCCGCGGATCTTGGAACGTTTTCCGCTACGAAAATTCACGGCTCAAACAGTTCGTTCTAAACGGGTAAATATTAGTACGATATTCAAGTTGAAAAATCCGATTGCTGGAAACGTTGAACCGTAAAATTGAATCAACGAGCGCATCTTGTTACAGGCAACTGAAAAAACATTCGCGATATTAACAAAATTGTTTATATTGACTTTAATTACCCAAAATGTATCCACTACACCTGGCAAAGTAATTCAAAAATATTCAAACGCATTGAAATCTCTCGCGCTCGCGAATTGAATTAAGATCGACAATTTATTTATTTCCGAACAATCACGACGCGGTATTTCGTACTGCCGCAATATCGACGTTTCTGAACGCTTTCGAACACTTGCGTTTCCAGGAGCGTATCAAGTTCGCTCTTCCGTTTGTTACCATCTTATTGCCAGCGTTAACAGCGACAAGAAAGTATTTGCACAAAACCGGCGGTTTGTGATTCAGTTACGCTCCTCGCCTGCGCCTAACGCGATTAACGATCGCACGCTCGTCCGATATTGTTCGTGGCTGCAGTGTATATCATTTTCCACCGAAATTACTTTGGGTTCACGTGCGAAATCGTAATAAATTATGCACGGTTATTAATAGCTCGCAGCCATGCCAACTCTTCGATACACGTCACAGTGGCAAGCGAGTAACAAGATCTCGTCCGTAAGAAGATCTCTCCGCGATACGGAAAAGTATTTCTTTCTGTTTGCGGGTCGGGAGAAGCACCCAACGGATAACACGCGAGCGAGAGACGCGGAAGATCGGTTTCAGGGGGAATTGAAGCATCGAGCCTAGTCCGCGTTCCTGGCATTAACGAAGCGTAAAAACCAATTATCGAATACCAGTCCCAAATTCCCATAAATGCTCCGTTAATATACATATACATGACTGAACAGATAAACGCGAAACGCCGACCGTCGATGTTTGATCATCGAATCAGCGTAACAAGTCGAAATTCGACGGTAATGCTAGTTTATCAATGAACCGCGCCATTGTCTCTCTCTCTCTCTCTCTCTCTCTCTCTCCCTCTTTTTGCTCGAAGCCACGAAAATTCGCGAGAAGCTATAAAATAGCTAAAATAGCAAGAACCGGAATACGTAATGCAGGTAACGAAGAGATTGCGAGTTTCCACGCATTTCCGCAACAATGCACAGAATCGCGATATGAAGAAATGTGTAGAAATGAAACCAGTTGACAAAATACTATCGCGTTCAAGAGTAATTTGATTATAACAATTTGCAACGTTATAATACCAGTCGACATATGATAACATAGCCGTTTTTGTTAATTCAGGTTAATTTGTGAAATAATTGAAAATTATTCGTTTAGTTAATTCTAAATAATATTTGTTTGATATTTAACACTTGTCCGTATCCTGAAAACTATATTTGTTCGTAAAATTCGAAAACACGAGTTGAAATCTCTCAATAATTGGTCATAGTTTGACGTAGAACTTACACAAAATGTATATATATGCAATAATTCAGAATGTTACAAAATTCAATTATAAATATTTCAAAACATATTCTGCAATTTCTATCTCTATTTCAAAAGTTCCAACTTTCAGAAGCTAAATGAACGATGATTCTATAACGCACAACATCCAACGAATGAAGAATCATCGTCAAACACTTTTCGCAATCGTAGTTAACAACAACGTATCAACACGAAATACATCAACGGTCGCACTGAACACTAAAATTATCGAATTAACAAGAGCGAATAAATAAATAATTTCTACAGTGTAGAGAGAGTCGCGTTCGAAAGCAAAGCAAGCCAAAGCATCGGACAACGTAGTGACAAATCCCAAGATTTTGCTCGAATAAATTCTTGGAATATTTGGCTCGGAGTATCGACTAAGTAGGACACTAGGTTGCTAGTGGCAGATAGGGAATAAAAATCCTACTTCAGACAGACGTTAGGTCATTCCTATTTGAATCCTGGCGGAGGCAAAGGTAGGAGCGGAGGCAAGTCTTCAACTAATGGCTCCTTCCCTGCCGTTCTACTTCCTCCTTTCCTTCCCTAACCTCTCATCGACCCCTTTCATCTTTGCTCATCTACCGTTTACGTGTATTTTCTGATCGATCGCAACCTCCGCGAGCGTCAAACAACCAGATCTTCTCGATAAAGCGATACGACTCGTTAATGGATACGTCGGGAAAGTTAATCGATAGCGAAGGAGGGGGGAAAAAAAAGATAAACAACACGAGCTACGAACGAAATATCAAAAAAGAGAAAAAAGCAATTACGTTATTCGTTAACATCTGCATGTAACTTTCCACCCCGGTTTGTTCCGTTAGCGGGCTTCTGTGCAGGGCCACTTTGGCAACCTCTGTACCCGACACTTCCGTCGATAATCTGGATCTCCCTTCGAACGTACGTGCTTCGTGCTTTTTACCTCGGCTCGTACGTTCGTCCTTGTGGCAAAAATGCAGTTCCGTTCTCTTTCCTTTTTTAATTTCCGTTGAACGATAAATATAGCAAGTATGGTAAATTATTCGCGCCAATTTGTCAACGCCGTGCGATTCGTGGGTACGTTTTTGTTTCAAAATTCCGATTTCTTATCAGTGATGGACGAACCTCTCGATTATTTCTGAGTTTCGTACTTTTTGCACGTACGAAGAAACGCTGCGAAGTATTTCCTCCAAATAAAATTCAATTAAATTGTCCAACTGCTGCGATTAGAAAAAAAAATCGAGATATATATTAGCGATTTTAGTTGCTACTTATTATTTCAACATATTGCGGCATGTTTTACCATTAAAATAGATTGCAGTTAGACACGGGCGAGCAACCGCGCATAAATATTCATACGCGTTTTCATACGCTGTTGTGGATTTGCACAAGTGCAAACAATTTTTTTAAATAACGTATGAAAAATGAATGTCACATAATATGCTGTGACAAAAAATGAGAAAGTTTTTAGAAAGAAGCTCAGCTCGAAGAAGAATTTAAAGAAAAAAATGTGAAAACTCAATTTCTAATACTCGCGGTAATCAAGTAAAATTATACATATGGTCAAAAATGATCGAGAAAAACCTCCAATTACTTATTTTAAATAATCATCGATAACTGCATATAAAACCAAATATAAAATCGATTTGAATTTCAAAATCAATGGACTTTTATTTATTTGAAGTATATCTCGTAATTCCATCCACCAGCTAGACCGTGAAATTCAACAAAGTCCTCACAGTTCAGTGATCAATCCCAGCTCTGAAATCTAGCTCTAAACTCGCGTTTTTCTGGGACGTTGGAATCGAACGAGAGTAATCGAACGCTTCAATGCTCCCCGCCTGTATCCCGGCCGTTTTTCCCTGTCACGATTTCGCGAACACGCACGCGACAGTCGTCAACGGTGACGACTGCGGAATAATTAGTCTATGTCGGCGACGTTTACACAACGGTGGAACAATGGGCCGTATGTTGAAAATGGAAAAGGACTGGGCTCGTTTCTCGATGATTGGCCGCCACCGTGCTCCCTCCGTCGTGCGCGGAACGCAATGTTATATTTGCCGAGGCAGGAATCGAGACGCGATAGAGCAGCCGGTTCGGCCGGGGTTTTAGCCGCTGTTAACGATACAGGAACGTTGCGCGAACTGTCGCTGTTCTCGTTCGCTCTAATGGCCGCGCCATTGTTTAGCCCGGCTATTCAAGCGGAGGAACTAATCAGCTTCTCATATCTTCTTGCGGGATTCCAATCAACAAGAGACGCTTCTTCGCCCCATCGGGCCTGCTATTTAGGTGCACGAAGAGCAGAGATTGCCGCGGCACAAGAGAGGGTGGAAGAATCACCGCGTCATACGGCCCGATAGAGTTTTTAACGTTAATCAGAGATATCGCGATCCGTTCTCTTCCACTTTCTTACACTTATTTCCGAAACGTCGATACCAATTACACGCCCTTGCGAAATCGCTTGGCAAAAGGCGAAGCGCCAGTTGAATGATCAACGATCGGGGTAATTTCTTAGAGCGGATACACTCCAGCGAAGAATAAGTGGTAGTTTCACTGATCTGAGGCCAGACTTGAGCAAATCGAATTTTTGGTGTCTAAAAGCGCTTGGAAAATTTGCTCTTATGGCACTGTAGGCGCTCAATCTATTATACTTTGATCCGCTGACACGAGCGTAATGTTAATGTCAAACTTTTACTGCGCGTACTAACAATTCATCGCAGAATACGAATAAATGAATAATATTGGTTTAATGTGGTGGAATTCGGTGTTTTGATTATTTTGATATACTTTCGCAGAGGTGCACGCCTAACGAAAAGTTTCGCCGCTCTCGATGTAGGTCGCGACAGAGCTCCGAGGGGTTAAGTGATAGCTACATGTTGGTTTATCCGAACGAGAAAGCGATTTCTCTTTGAATGACTCGTCCGTCGAGCGAATCAATTTTTATTTCTATTCTTGCATGTCAACGACATTGGCAAGAAAAATATCTTTTACGTCAGATTAACCGTTCGAGTAATTTAACTTTAAAGATAATAATTCAATTTTATTCGAACAATCGGGCTCACGTCAAATGAAAAATCGTTTGTTTGCATCTCACATCGAACGACTTGGTTGTTTCCAAAGTGACAACGATGAATTAAATCGAAGTAATTTATTATTTCAAATTGTTTTTCGTTTCACTTCGAATGAAACGTGCTCAGGCCTGTCACGGGTTTGACGTACGTACGTAAATCAATTTTTGAAATACACGAAACACGCAGATATAAATTTACGAAGAATTTAGAAACGCACGTGAATTGTAAAAACGTATAAAATATTTGCAATATTTCACAGCCGAAACGAATTTAAGAAACGTCTCGATTCAAGTTCCACGTCTCGAGATCCACGAAATCCACAAAACTGTATTTACATAATTGCCTGTGTAATTTTGTCCATTAGCGTACCTGATTTGGCAGCTAAAATTACCCGTGATCCATATTCAAACAGACTCCGAGCATTATGTAATCGATTCGGATTAATCGTCCGTGATTATTTATTAGAAGGCAACGAGCGCCGGACGAACGTCGATAGGATCGCTACCTATCACCGGAGTTGCTATTAATTTTTAACGATCCATCGATCAAGCCAATCGAGAATTACGCAGAACGTAAACGCGTCTTTTAGCGTGTTGTCTAACGTAATCTTTATCAGCAGTCGGCAATTTTGCAGATCCACGAGAGAGACTATAGTGATCTTCTCTAAAATGGCGTGCAGAAGAAGTATCTTTGAGAAGACTTTGAGCGAACGTCAAGAAGTTAGGTCAAATTAAATGGCACTGTTATCCACTGTTGGAGTTGCCGTAATACTAATTATCGATAATCCTCGGACAGGTGACGGGATCCTGATTAGGATACGCGATATCTCTCGACAAAAACGATACGTAAACAGCGCGTATGTAGCGCGTTGCGTCTTGTAACACAAGCTTTGTCAGTATTCGGCAAGTTTGCCAAGTTTGGTGTTCTTTGTTACTTTACAATACCGGATACCCATGGCACGGCAACTCTCAAACTGGTTGATCCGAATTTGCCCGAAAGCACGATCCGTGATGGACAAAAGCTATTATCCCGCTTCCGGATAGAAACATCATCGTCATAATACAGGAATCACCGCAAAGAGAGCGGACTCTCTCTCTCTCTCTCTCTCTCTTCACTCGAGAGACGCGAGACCACGATCGGTATCTCGGCAGGTTTAGATTCCAGCGCGTCCATTCTGCCCGTCCAATACCGAGATCGTGTTATTGCCGAACGTCGATGGATTGACATGTCAACACGTTCTACCGTTGATGCAAGTTTCCAAGGGCGTCCTGGATCGCAGGCGGCCGCGATAAGACCGGTTTACACCGAGAGCGAGAGCGAGAGAGAGAGAGGTTGGTTAAGGAAGAGTTACGAGTACGTGATCCCGAGTATCGAACGAGCACGGATCGATGCCAGGTCGTGCTTGAAAATTAGGAACACGTTCGCGTTTAGCTGGATTGGTAGGCGCGTACGTTCCGTCCGACCGGGTCACGAAAACGGACGCGCTTTAGCCACCGATTTCCTCCGTTTCTGGAATCGAGAGACTCCAACGTGCCGCGCACAGTGGACGTCTGACCGATTTGCTTGGCCCAAGTTGAATACACCTTCGTGCCGACTTTTCTCAACGAGATGACGATTGATTAAAACGTAATAAATAAATGACGAATAAAAGTACAAGTCGCAGGACTGCTAAATTTTTGATTGTCGAGAAATTTATTCAGGGCTCGTTTAAGATCGTCAACCCTCCACCTTTATAATCCTCAATTGATTCCTTTTTTTTCAAAGGTAGTTTTACGTCACATTGTGAGTGGACGAAATTCGAACGATTTTACAGCGATTCCTGAAACTGATGTATGATTTCTTTTCGCAGTATTAGTACATGTTCAGTGTGAACGTTTAATATATACATGTGTGTAGCACAATTAGCTGTTTCGAAACTGACAAGCTCGGCCAAAAAGAGACCACCGAGCGACGTCTGGAGATTGCCACGACGAAACGTCGATTAAACGCGTTGCCCGGAATAAACGATAAAGGGCGGCGGCGTTGCAATATTTACCCGGGCGCGGATCAAAAATTCGCAATTACAAGTCGGTGAATTGGCAAAAGCGTTTTTCCACGGTGAACGAGTGGAGCGAGTTGTTCAGTCGCGAATTACGCGAGACAGATAACTAGAAATTCCCGTGTAACGCGCCCCGCGTCACCGTGTTCACGTGCTGTTATTAATAACGTTAAAGCGCACGGAAGATGGAAATTGTCGGCGTTTCGCGCGTTCCGCGATCGAAAACGATATCCCGCGAGCTAGGCATCGAATCGTCGATAGCGGAGCTATCGTTGGAAGAAAAAGCGCGGACGCAACAGTCGGATCGGTCGATGTTGCGGGACGCCGGTCTATGACCGGAGCGTATCGCTTTACAGCTTGCCTCTGTATCGCGCACGCTCGTTTATACATACAACGCGGACTAAAATTACGACGCGAATCGATGCTCGTCCTTGCCCGCTCGTTCACCGCGCATTTTTTTTTTTTTTTTACCAACGAATCTCAAACGTCGCGCGTCGAACGCCGTTTTTCGGCATTTCGCGCAGCGAACACCTCGCGGGTAACGATAGCGAGTGAACGTTTCGCAGAGCCGATAAAAGGTGAATCGATGACTCCGATGATGGTGGGAAGAACCAACAGCTAAGCTGACTCCGAAACGTCGATCGTTTCAGTTCATCCGCGGTATTTTTACACGTGCATTCTCTGGAATAGTCAGGACTGTCAGTTGCCAGTTCAATTCTGGACTGAATCGCGCGTTCCATGACATTTCCGTTCCAATCTCGAAACCTCAGGAGTATCGGCTGTGTCTGATGAAAATCGGCATGAAAATTTTATTTTCAAATGGGCCTGTCGTTAGGCGAAGATGATGGATATGCATCCTCGCCGATAATTCAAGCGGAAATAAAACTGGCGCAGCGCAACTGAAACTACATAGACCGTGCAATGGTGCCTCTCGAGTTACAGATAACACAAGAAAACACTAAAAATATTAGGCTAGGTTTGGTGGAGTGTACGACGTAAATTCTCAAGCGTGGAATCTGTTTTAGTCGTTTTAACAAATTATCGGCTCACGATGCTCTCGTTAATTTTAATTTTGAGTATCTCGTTGTTGCATCGCTATTGTTATCAGTCCATTTCATAGTCTATAATCATGTCGTGGAACGGTAATTTTCTTCTGATATCTTTTGATAAATTTTCAATGATTCAACGATAACAATCTTCGATGAATTTCCAAAGTATAAAACTTTGAATCGCTGCGATGATTGTTTCAACAATCAAATTTCCAAACGTTGACTCGTTTAAATTCAAAGAGAATCTCGCAAGTAGCAAGGCAAAAAAAAAAAAATAGTTGCCGATCGACAACAGTGGTATCGTAGTCGCGCGATAGAGCGATAGACGGTTCGCGCGCGATATGTAATATCGAGTGGGCGCAAAAAGCGCTCGGCAAACTTTCAATCAGTCGTCCCGTATTGGAGTAGTAACGGGCCTTGTATGGGCGGACAGGCCGGCGGAGTTGGCCACGGTGTAGCGGGCGAACGCAGTAGTCGTGGATTTATTTGGTCGGACAGGAAACACCGTCGCTTTACCGCAGAGAGGGGTGCGGATTTCATGGATAACGCTAGCTACCAGCGAGCAGAGGAGGACCGAATAGAACAAGGACCGATTGCCGCACCGGGAGGGGAAAGGGTGGGGGAAAGCCCGGGTGCGGCAAGAACTAAAGGACGAGGACATGCATATTAATAGGGAAACAAGTACCGAAATGTCTGACCACCGGTGAACGAGCCGACGTCGTTGTATCGAACGTTCTATCCCCCCGTCCACTTGCCTCATCCTCTCTAGCTACCCTTCATCTCGCTCTGCCAATGGTCCGCGTTCCTATTTCAATTCCGCCATACGGCCCCGACGACAACTACTCGTCCTCGATCCTGATGAACGTCGCCGCGTTAGCACCGGCGAGATCGATTAAAGCGCCGATCAAATACGTCGTGCGACACGGCCATAAGCGTCGCAACGGGCCGTCCTATAATCAGCCGGTTAATTGTCCTCGCGTTAATTGCCGATTGCCACCGGGTATCGCGTCTGCGTGAACTGAAAATCTGACGCGTGTCGTTCTGAGGAGCTGCAAGGAACGAGGGAGAGGAGGAAAAGTGCAGAAGGGAAAAGTGGAAACGAAAGAAAAGAATGTTTGTAAAAGCGTTTCTCCTTGAGTTCCGTTTGCTCGTTCGTTCGAGCAGGCAGCGGATGACGGGATGGCGCGCGCGAGCGAGAAGGACTCGCGCCCGGAGATAGAGGGAGTAGCTGGCGCATAAATTAGTGGTGAAAAGTTAATTGGAGCGGACACTGGCTCGCGTTCGCACTGGTACAAGTTACACTCCTGCCCGCGTTCGCGCGGATCACCCGCCCGCCCCGCCCCCAACCCGTGTATCCGAGGCTAGACCGGCGGATCGTGCTTCTGCCGGCCGCAGTTACGTCGACCAGCGTACAGCCGGAAAACCAAGCTCAAACAGCGACCTGCCGCGCGCAATACCGCTCCCCGGCAACTTGAATTATCGGCCCGCCCGAACGCATACACTCGAACGTCGCTCGCCTCCCTCCCCGAACGTACAAATTCGTCATTATCGTGAAATCCTGCAGGACGTCGAACGATCGAGAAAACTCCAGGCTCCGTCGCCTTCGCCCTTCCCAATGATCGATCGACATCGCGTCGCACCTTGGACGCTGAAAGGCTTTCGCCGGATTATTCGACCGAGCTAGACGTCCCATTAATTCTCCCTCCCACCCCACCTCCAGAGGGGGGAGGGGAGGGGCGAGGTGGCGTTCCGTCTCCGGGTAAAAAATCTCTTCGGATTGCGGTATCGTGCGGAAAACTTGCGAATTTTCGAAACCTACCGCGACGCGAGCCCGGGCGATTCAGCGATACGCGCGGATGGGATCTGGATGACGACGCGACGCGTCGATCGACTCTCTCTCTCTCTCTGTTTCTCGCGCAACAATCGGCCGCCGTGGTATCCTGAATTATCGCGCCGGGACCAAATACGCTGATTCGCGCAAATTTGTAATTTCAAATTCGTAATTATTGTCAAATCGGGACGCGTTCGGCCGCGGATTGCGGTCGAAAGAGCAATTCGACCCTCTCCGCGTCTATCGGCGCGCCGCCGCCGCGAATCAACGGCTGAATTATTTTTATCGACGACGACGAGAGACGACGATCGTGTTCTTCGAACTTTCTCCGTTCTTAAGGGCAAAAAGGGAGAGCAGCACGCTGTTGCCGAATCGCTACCGCATGGATGCGCGCGTGTACAGACGTCAGGTGGGTAAAAGGGAACGGTGCGACCGGCGGCAGGTAGTTTACTTTTTAATTCGGACCGGCCTTCGTACTTTAATAAAACCGTTGAAACACGCGAACAAAGAGGAAAAGGTGGAGGGCACCGGGCTTGCTCGTTTTTACGTCTACGGTTATAACAGCGTGCACATGCGCGCGCGTGGATACATACGTCGCGAACCACCCACGATCCCTAGCTTCTTAATTAATGAACACCCGGTGAATGCTCGCGCCGCGGCTACGAATATTCTGCTTATTACCATCTGCTTGCTAATAATAAAAATAACAGCGACAATTACTAACGCTGTTATTATTACTATTATTATTATTATTATTATTATCATTATTATTATTACTATCACTACTGTTATCATTATTATTATTATTACCACCATCATCATCATCATCATCATCGCCATCATCACGAAGCACGGTGGACGGTCATCGTTATCATCGGTTTTATTATCGCGCTCCATTTCTATTTTTATTGTTACGAGCGTTACAAGAGAGCGCCGTGTAGCTGGCGGAAGCGTAAAAAAGGAAAGGAGAAAGAGAGAGAAAGGTGGCTTTCATTAAAGTCGCTCGCATTACCGGTCCTCCGCGCTCCTTGATAACGTATCGGCTAATTTCACGCCGGAGCCTTCCAACTCCGCTCCGCGAAGCTCTCAACGACTTTGCGAAGACGAGAACCTTTGGACGTGAACCACCGATTCTTGGCGCCACCGCCAAAACACCACGCCACGGTGCTCGAGTCGCGAATAAATATTCGCGGTCAGCGCTCTCGATATCTGCGACGGGACGACGCAAAGAGCGACGCCGACTTTCGGTTGCTAGGCTTTCGTCGCGCCGTCCGCGCGAGAGGATCGATCGTTTCGATTGTTGCGCTAATCTCCGCTCCTCTCCGCGCCCTGGACCGCTGCACCGCCGTTCTCAACCACCGCTCTTCCCAATCTGCGCCGGCTCTTTGTTGCTGCCCCCATACTTTTTCGAAACAATGAGATTTTCACGCAACGGGGAACTTTACATTATACCGGGGCTAGTAAAACGCGCCGGTTAATTAAAACCGGGGCAATGAGCGTTCGATGGGTCGAATTTATCGCGATATATTTTTTGCCGGCCCGCGTTCGGCCCGAATGTTCAATAATATCGAGATTGGATATACGGCGAGCAAAGCCGGTGTATTATCCCTCTGCAACGTTGCCGCCGGAAACGACCTTTTTTTTGCCACTGGCGTATTTTTTTTTTTTTTTTTTCGCCACCATTCTATTCGATTCGATTCGATTTGCCTCTGTCCGACAACGAAAGACGCGATCGATGTTATTATTCAATTCTCGGACTGCAGCGGGAAAAGTCGATCCACTGACGAGGTCAGTCGAGAGTGTAAAAGCGTTTGGACGCGACATCAAGTGTAAAATTATTACGTGTACAAAAGATCCGACGTTTTAACAGTAACGGGTTTGGCGATTCAGCGAAAAGAGAGGTTACGACATCGTATAAAGTTTGAATAATATCTTCTATGGTCAACGATCGTGTGAAAGAAATCTCACTTTCATATGTATTTCCTCATTTACGAATGATCGAACGATCTTTAACAATTAACGATGAAGTGAAATTGCACAACTTACAAATTCGTGAAGACGAATGGTTAAAATAATCACATCAACGTGTTGACATCTTGTAACGTGTCACGGATGTGCGTCTTAATAAACGATAGGTTCTACCGCAAGCGAAAAAATATCGTCGACCATCGGAAATAGCCAGAACCCGTATTAATTCAATTCGAACCCGTGCTCTCGCGTACTTCCTATCGACAGTTTTATCCAAGATCGAGTGGCTAAAGTTATTTTCGTGGCAAGACGAGTCGCGCAGCGCTCTCTTCGCTCGCGTTTCTGCCCCCTCCGGTGAAAGCGTACTTTGAACTTTGAAAGGTTAACGAAGCACCGGGGGAAGAATCGTTGCGTCGAACGAGCCGATTTATCCGAAATAACTTCGACTGTGCGATAGACGTATTGTGCCGTCGGTCTCGCTGGCTGTTGGCCGACGTAATGAATTTTACGAAGCACGCGAAGCGGCGGGGCTCGCGCCGGGCTGAAAATTTTCTGGGAGGGGAAATTGAACGTTCGCGGTTGCCGAAGACTTGAAAATCGATTTGATCTCGCAAAGAAACGCGAACAACCGCGGCCAGAGGATTGCACGGCGCACACACGACCACCGTGCGGATCGTTGGAAATCGTTGCTCGAAGCTATCGGCTATCGCCTCATTTTCTCATCTAACAATCTTCAGCTTCTATTCTTCGCGGTTTCTCCTCTCTCGTTCCTCTCTTTACAACTCGTCAAGGCGAAAACCGTGCCACAACGTGTTGTCGTCAATTCCGTTTCGACACACGCGTCGTTCGAGTTCCCCTTTGTCCCAATGTGCCTCGAAGCTCTCACTTTTCGTGCCAACGGTCGTTTCAAAAATCATATCGCTCAGTGCCACGTGGCAAACGATAGCGTTTCTTTGACATAATTGCAAAAAATTTTCATCACTTTCGTATCGCGACCAAACGTTGTAGCACTCTTCAACGCGTGGCACTAAGGCGGTTTAACATCCGCCACGATGTTAACGGTTTCTGATCGCGCACGCACGATCTACGACCCGAGCGTTCTCCAGGCTACAATTGACTTTAAACACACTGACCTTTTTCCCCCGCCGCGGCCTTTTTCTATTCCTCGGCCATTCTCCCCACCCACTTGGAAAGCACGTCGTCGATACGGAGTTTCTCCGGCGCGCGGCCGTAAGACGTCCGTTTACGAGCCCGTTACGTACTTCCGTTAACCGAATTATCCGCTTGCGCATCCTTCGCGATCGAGAATGCTTATACCGGTGGATAGAATTCGCCCCGGTAATTTGACTTTAATCGGTATTTATCGGCGTCGGATCGACCGCTTTTCCCGCTTCTTTCGGAGCGCTCGTTTCGTTCGTTGTCAAGACGATAGCCGGGAGAAGAAACACGGGACTAGTGCCTCGACTACCGATCCTCGCCTTTTTTCTCCCCGCCGTAAAGGGAGAAACGTGTCCAGCGATAAAGGAAAATGCGCTTTTCTTTCCCGGACACGGGATGATAAATCGAAGAGAGAGAGCGTACCGATCGACTTGCCGGCTCTCTATTTCATTTTTTACTTTTAGCGATCGAAGGATTAAGCTACCCTCGCGTTAGGAAATTTTTGATTTGATAATCGAGTTGATCGATCGTCAGGTCGTGCAATTAGAAAATTTATATTGCAATTAGAAAAGCCTCTTCAGGTGCAACGCTAATGCAACGAAAATTAGCGATTGGCTGATTTGGGTCACGTGATTCGTGAGGGGGCGTGGGGTAGACCTCGAGTAGGAGTGTATCGCGCCTGTAATTTGTTTTCTATCGATTCAAATGTTTGCATATCAATAAAATTTCATGGCCAAAAGTCGTTTTCGTTGCTTCTGGGCCTTTCGGTGAGACGAATCGTACTGGGGTACAAGTCGTGCAGTTTTTATCGTTATCTGTTACTCGACTAGTGTGTTGCTAGTGAGTTGAAGAGTGAATACAGATTGGATTAAATTCGAATTTTTGTGACGTTCCAATCGGTATATTGATTAATTTTATTTGCTCTTTATCGATCTGCAGTCGTTTGACAATGTTTGCGCGATCAATTGCTGTCAAAGTGAGACGAACGAAATGATTAGATTGACTTGCTGATTGATCGCAATTGCTCGTGTAAATACGACATCATCCAAGTTGAAACCATTTACGATTCCTACGTTTTTCATTTAATCGACCCAATCGTTTCAACAAAAAATCGTGTTCGCGTTTGTCCGAACAACTGTGACGATCATGAACGAACGAAGCAAAGGTCGATCGGCTGAAAAGTCGCGTTGCCTAGAAACTGGCAGCTTTAGGAAAGAACGCGTAACGAGTATACGTCGTATCGGCGGTGCACGGTTAATTGCGGATAATAGCGTGGTTCACGGGAGCAAAGCCGCCCCCGGGGGCGGCGTACCGTGGCGTACGCGGTAGTTCCCGTTGCGGTTACAAGTAATTACACGGCGAACAAACGAAAATGGAAAGGGAACGCATTGCCTTGAGGAGTATCAAACCGTTTGACTAGCGGAAGAACTTAACTAATGAAATATTTGGCTCGTCCGTAACAGTTTGCGCCTTCCCTGCGCACATATTTGCCCCGGTAAACACGCGCCTGTGTGTACGCGTGCATAACTTGGCCTTAACATTCATAATCGGATACGTACACGCCCATAAATACTCGGCCTCGCCGATGAATTTGAAATATTTCTGCCGTTTACTTTGCCCGCCCGCAATTAATCGCGGTTACTCTTACAAACGGCAAACGGACAACAACCGCGACGAACGAAATCTGGCGAGTATCGTTGGATAAGATGGTGTACGCGCGAAATACCCGAAATGGTAGCATCGATGAAAAGTAGAGAAACGTTTCTTCAAATTGAGATGAAATTATACATTAACTCGGACGATTCACGAGTTGTTGCGAAGGATGACCTACGAATCAACTGTTTTGTTACGCGAATGTGAATTTTGTCCACAAAAAAATAAGAAGCGAACGGTTTCTTAAATAGAATTTGTCGCTTTCCGTAAAATTGTATTAAGAAGCAGACATCTTGAAACATTTTTAATGCGAAATGTCTGTCGAACAAGACAATTTTGTAGAAAATAACGATCAATATAGAAAAAACATTATACAATCTGTTTGTACAAACTGCACGATGGAAAAATTGCACGATTCCATTTAAGAAAATGCACTTGATACGAGCTCTAAATGTTCATCTACAGAAAACCATTCGCTCCTTATCTGAGCGTTTCCTTATAACGTGTAGTTTATCAGCAATTCGCATTTATATGCAGATTAAAACTGGTACATGATGCAAAATTCATATCACCTTTGTAAGAAGTTACCGGCCAGCGGATTATCTAGTCTAAATCAGTGCCCTTTTTTAAAACAAGCTGATGGTCTTTGAGTTTAGCATATACACAGATAACGATAAAAACAAAAAGGAAAACACGTATTAAAACGTTAAACAGCGCGTTTAATAGCAACGAGAACCTATTACACACGGTAGAAGTAATTCCACGTGCAAAACTAAGTTGAAACGAAAGAATAACATGTTTTCCATCAGAAACATCATTTTTCGAGAACATCGAGTTTGAAAAATACCGGGTATACTTGAGTTTGCTTAATGCAGCACCGAACGGAAGTAAATAATCGACAGCAGGTTATTCCGCGCGCGGAAACAAATGAGAGTCGTTGAATAAAATTTTTCCATTTTCGTTCTCGAAAGAAAAAGGGGGAAAAACAATAGATTTTAAACAAGCTCGACAAAGAATTCGCTTAGTACACTCGTACCTGATGAATTCTCAAATTTAATTCTCTGGAAAACGAAGCGTCAGATGAAAAATTTTATTCCACGTTTTTCACTTACTTCCACGCGCGGAGTAACCTCCTCGATCATTCACGCCCATCCAGTCCGGAATTTAACCCGAACTTACGCGCGCTTGACAAATATTCAAGCCCAATTTTCTCGAGAACAAAGTCCCCGATGAAAATGTGTTGTCCTTTCTTAATTTTACTACGTGGCAGCGTCCATGAATAAAAATAGAAATTCTGTCGTGTAAATATAAACGATATTCCGTACGAGAAAGCTCCGACGAAAGAGAAAAAAATTCTCGACGTAAATGTTTGAAAGTTTTCCCGCCCGGTGGAAACCTCGGTTTCGAGATTGAGGTCAAAATAAAATAAAAGCAACGTTATCGACGCGCGTGCGAAAGTATTGAATTTGAAACGATCTGTACAAATATTTACTAATTTAAAAAAAAGGGTTAAAACGCAGCACAATAAAACGATTATATTAATTACACGTACTTCTAATCGCTAACAAACGCACCGATCGCGATCGTAATCCGTGAAGCAATCGGGGAAAAGTATCGAGCAAAACGATCGAAAGTTCCTGGAACGCGACCGCGCGAGAGAAACGTGCCGCATCCTGTCGCACCGCGTCGCGTCGTGTTCTGTCACGCGCGAGATATTAATTGCCACGGACCAGTCGGACGAACATTTTTGTTTCAATCAATTTCGACGCGCGAACGAATTTAATTGATTAGTCTCGATCTCATGGCGGAATAAACTTCCGTGCCGATAACCAAGGATAAGTAGTTACCTCCCCCGCCGCGAGGGGGCCGCGTACGGAAAATGGCCGCGACTCCGTTCAACGAATATTCGTGCGTAGCGTTGTATCTCGGCATACGTTAAATATGCATTTCGCGAGACGAGATGCTACGAACGAGTAGAGAAGACTAAAGTCGAGGAACGGTAGTACCGACGCTGATTTCGAATTCTGCACAGCAATCGGTGAAAAAGAACGAAATCCAGCCAGACAAACGGAAGATTGCCTATATGCGTGTAACGGTAACCAGCCCGAGCTGGTGTACGAAAGAGACGTAGACCGAGAAAACGGAAATCCGGTAGTATAACCGTTGCTTCTAATGTTGCTCTCCCCTCGGTCGTCCCCGCCATCGTCTCGCGTTTCCCTAATCCAGGTACACGTGGGTGAACGTATCGATATTAACTCTTAGTCGCTCCACACTGGGGATTCCAGCAATTTGAAAATCAAATTTCTCGGTCTCGGAAATTTTTCGTTTGTCCAATTGTACGGGATTATCCTCTCTGTCTAATCTGGCGAATACCGAACAATGATCAATAATTAACTGGTAGCTTTGAAGAGGAAAACTCGCGTGTACAATAAAATTTGTCATTAAAGAGTTAAAATACAGGTACGAAAGAAAGAAGCTACTGGCTGAAAGAATTTATTCGCTCAAGTTGCAAGTTACAAATTAAGAGCGAGATACGTTTTAAGGAACGATCCGATGTCACGCGAAACATCCAAAACACCATCGTTCGTAACTTTAATTGGTTTGTTTGTGAGGTGAAATTGTTAAAGTTGGCCGACGGAATACTTGTTGCGCACAAATAGCAGAACGCCCTGAACGGAATGTTCAAATTAAATTCAGTTAACGGAAGACTGTACCAAGGATGGAAGTTTAATAATATTGCAAAAAGAAAAGAGACTGAGATCGAATCTCCTAAATCGTGACAATTTGGCATAAATTAATAGGTTCATCGATAACCCAACGATATTATTTGAGGAGTTAAAGAGCAACGATTTACAGCGTACAAAGCGAAACGTAATGGCCCCGATATAGATTATCGTTGAGCCACTCCGGCTCCGTTCGTGAAATCAAACGAGTTTCGATCTGCCGTCAATGGACGACAGCAGAGAGACAGAGAGCGAGGGCGAAGAGAAGGAGGGAGAGGGAAGAAAAAGAGTCATTCGACGAGAAATCTGAAATCGAAGTTCATCCAAACGACAGCGTTCCAACGAGCGTAGTATATCGGCGGGATTACATCGCTTATTACCCCATAGAACGACACTCTGCTCCACAATCGCGGACTCAAAAGGAAGCTAGGAAGGGTATACGTGGCGTGCTTCTGGGTAGCAGTGAATATCGGGAACAGAAGAAAAGCATCAATTTCCGTCGCAGAGAAAATCTGAGACGCCGTTCGCCTGAATCTGTCGCGCCGACGAAATGGAAATTGGACGACGTTCCACGCGACTTTCGCTTACCCTTTTCGAGCCTGGAGGATCGAGAACGCGACCGATGCCGAAGAAAGACGCGCTCTGCCTTCCCCCTTCTTGCAAATTGATTTCGGCTACTACGATTTTTCTCCCCTCCAACTGAGCAACGATCATAAACGTCGATCGAGTCGATCGCGAGGATCGTCGGAAGCGAGGTGTAACGATCGTTGATGCGATTAGTTGGAGGCACGAAGGGCAGGTTAGATGGCATCGGGTGTCGGGGAAACAATTCCACCCTTCGTCTTACACGGAAATCCATACTCGGTTACCCTTGACGAAGAGACTGTGAATAATTACCAGCTAGCGAGGCGTAACAGAGGTTGTCGAGTGCCACCCTTCGACACCGTATCACCAGTACTTCTCATCGCGAGCTGCTTCACACTCGCTCGCCACCGGGCAAAGAGACGTCGGCGCAAATCTCGTCGTCGTACGTACAGGGAAAAGAGAGCGAGAGAGACAGAGTCACGGAGTATTAGCCACGTTGCGAATAAATTTTCCGTTAGAATAAATACCGATAGATGGGGGATTTAACCCCCGTAAATAAATAACGGGGGGCGCATTGCAACGTAACGCAACGCGAATTACTTACATAAATCGCAGCGACAAATTGGAAACTAGAAAATCCCTGTCTCTCGAACAATCATCGATCTCGAACGCGTATAGTTCTCTCTCTCTCTCTCTCTCTCTCTCTTTTCGATTTTCTAGACAAGCTGGTTACGGAAGGGAGAAATAATAGAGCGGGAGGAAGCGCGAAGATAACAATCCGGAAAGAGGAGAAATTCGTAAGGTGTGCAGCCGTGAGCGTTGAGGCGTTTTCAACTCTATTCTTCTCCCCCCCTCACCCACTCATCCCCTCATCGTCGGTTTTTCTCTCCCCGCAAAGCTTGTCCGAGCTTGTCCTTTTTCTCCACCGTTTCCGAGCGTCGAACAATAAGGATTTTCTTTTCACGCCACTAGACTCAATCGACGATCGTTTTTCATAAATTTCAACCCGACCGCGCGACCGACCCGACTCCTTCTCCACCCTTCTCTAGCCGAGTGCTCGCTCGCTCGTCGGTGTTGGCGGTTTCCCGGCAAACACTCTCGCGCATCTCGCGTCGTCTATTGTTTCTACGTATTATTCCAGCCAGCCTCGAGACACCTTACAACCTCGTTCTCAACCTCAAGCCTCGGCCTGTTTCGTCGGCTGTCCTTCTACGTTCCACCGCGAGTTCTTCTCGCGTAGGAAACGTCGCGTTACCGCGTTCTGATTCGGTTCACGCGACTTTCCCCCGAATTCGTGTCCGCGCAAATCACGTTTGACGCGGTCGATCGCACGAGTGGGTCGAGAGTCGATGTTGCGAGAGCGTGAAAAGCGGTTCGAGACTCGTATAGGTGGACTAGTTTGAGTTAGGACACTTAGTTAGCCCTTAGTTAGAGCAACTTTAAAGACTGTTGAGATAGTTGTCTGGCATAGTTCACAGTCGAGAGCAAGGCTACGTAGGCCCAGTCGCGATTGTACTTTAGCTATATCTTCGATGAAAATATTTTCACACGCGCACTGGTTCGTCGCACGAGTAAGCGCCAATAACAAATTTACTGCTACCACGTGGATTTCTTGTTAAAGGCTAAAAAGTGCAGAGATATTTGAAAATTCCAAGTCTAAATGTAAATATAAATAAAACATATTTTATCTGTTTCGTGTGTTTGAGATTATTCGAGAATCTGTCGAAACTAAATGCACATTCCTCGAAGATATACCGAGACGTAAAATTTTCAAATGAGCACCCTCGTGTTCCACGCGTTAGACTCTTATCGCGAGAGTTTCGTCAGTTTTCACGGATCCGGAAAAGGATTTCAGTGCAAAGATTTCGAAGGTTCCGGCGATTCCGGCATGTCCGCAATCCAGGCAATGATTCGGTTCGATCACGACAACGGCACGCGCGTTCTCGCGCAACGGAAACGGTTAATCGAATCGTTGTCTTGTATATACACACACGCGCGCGCGCGCGCGCGCGTGGTAACGCGAAACAGGCGGAGGTCACGCGAAACAAGCGAGTTCTCTCGATTTTTGTCATCGGGCGAGTTAGCCGCCTCGATTTCGCGGTCCCATTCCGCGGACGAAATTCGATTTAACTCCGCTGATTTTCGACTAAAGGATTAGATTACCCGATTTTTGTTCGAGCTTTCGGTCCGTCCGTCCGGCGATCGGATTAGCCTCCATTTCACAAACTCGCTTTCAATTGGAATTCAATTTGCCCCGATTCGTTTCGTAGAATATGAACGGCTATCGGACATGGTTAAATTATTGACCCTCGGCTGGATAAAACTTTGCCCGGCTAGCCCCTTTCGTCTTTGCCCGGTCGCTCTCGCGCAGAGTCAAGAGGGGAGAGTCAAGATCGAGCCGAGATGCCCTACCCAACTTCGTGTTTCGACCGGATTCCATCCGGCGATATCGATAGAGCACCAGACGACCAGCCGCGAGGAAGCAAATAAATACGGGAGGACGGAAAAAATCGACGAGCGAGACGAGGCGAAAATGGAAAGGACGGAGAAAGAGGGAACGGGCGGAAAGGGGGGTGAGAGAGAAGACTGGTCGTGGAAACAGCGGCGCGTTTAATGCGGCGAAGTTGAAATTAGTTGGACGAGTATCTCGCATTCAACGAACAAATTGCAATTAATGCTCCGTCGTGCGAGGCACATATTAAATCGCGTTAAAACGGAAACTAACCGCGGTTGTCCCTCGACGAGAGATCGCTCTCTCGGCAAACGGATCCACCGCCGTTTCTGCGTCCCCTCCTTTTTCCTCCCGGCGCCGAGCTCGAGTTCGGTTAAACCGAATTCAGAGCTAATAAATTCGCGCGAGTCGCGACACACACTCGCGCCTCACCTTTGTCTCATCGAGCCTTCCCCCCGTTCAATCCCCGTCGGAAGGAAATTCCCCGTCCGGGTTTTCATACGCGAACGTGAACGTAAACGCGCGCAGTTAATCCCGAACGCGAACGCGAAAGAAACGAGATGGAAATTCGTTTCGCTGGCAAAACGGACCCCTCCTCCTCCTCCTCCTCGGGCTACCGGACCGTCCGCTTCGCTTCGAGCGAGGCAGGTAAACGGGCGCGCAGCAGCTGAGCTCTCGCCCGTGGCGTTCGTGAATTTACCCCGCGAGAATACGTACATTGGGAATATAACCGCATTGTGTAAACAGACAGCCGACGCACGATACGCGCGGCGAGGCGAGCACCGTGCGTGAATCCTGAACGTTCGACGACGACGACGACGACGACGAGTCGACCACGTCGTAATCGTCGCCCTCCGGATCCAAGTTGGTTGACGCCGCCTAACTATGGACAATAGGGCCACGACCAGTACGGCACCATTATCCGCCTCTCGCGTCTATGACAACTCCATGAATTATGCAGCGTAATGTAGACGGATACGCAAGGCCCCTCCTCCGCGCGAGGCTCACGTCGCGCGTCCTGCATGTTGTTCCATTACCGGTCCTGCCGCTTTCAGCCGCGCAATTTACCCTACTAACCTCTCGCCCTTTCGATTTATCCCTGTTTACCCGCCTGCAACCTCCTTTCCGCCTCTTCTTCTTGTCATCTGCGAGTGGTTCTTTCGCAATAATAAGAAAGACGACGGATGAAATGGCTAACCAAAGGACGACACACTTTGTCCCGTTTGTATTTCTTCGAGAATCGAGTCGTACGAGGAGAGTTTGAAGAGAAGGAGGAGGATCCGTACGGCTTCCGATACACGTATTTTCGACCGACAGTTTGGAACATTTGCGAGCAGCGTGTGATATTAGGCGGTGACCGCGATTGCCGGTATTACGGCCTCTACAATATCAATCGGACGGTGCGGTTATCGCGGCAAAGTAGAGGAACGTCGACGCCGTGTTCAAATCCAACGAGCCCAATCCCTCTGCCAGCCAGCCAGCCAGCCAGCCAGCCACCAGCCCCGATATTGCCAGATTCGTATTACCTTGGCTTTAACTACCACCGTCAACATCGATCCATCGAAAACGGTACGTGCTTACACATCATGAATAATTCGCACCTACGAAACGACGCATTCATAGCCTACGACGACTGCCTACTACCCTACTGCTGCTACTCTCACGTTTCTGCCGCCACTCGATGGCGTTCGCGTTTAGGCGTATCTAGGCGTCGAAAATCCCGGCCACTCGGTGAAACGAGAACACTCACGGACAAGTGGAAAAGAGTCGCAGGTAAGAAGAAACAAAGGAGAGAAAAGGAGAGAAATTGTTTGCGGAGAAATATATACACGAGGCTGGAAATATCACGTCGATGGACACAATCAGAGACAGTCAACATGTAAATCTCCGCGTCTAATTAGACCGATGTCTAAACTAACTAATTAAATTATTAATATAGCAATGGCGTGAGACGTAATAGCGTTACGTTGGCGCGACGTGGAATGTCGCTTTCTCAGGTGGAAATTTAATAGCACGTGATTGCTTTAACACGTCGTGTAATTAAGCAAGACAATTTCCACGTAATTTAATCCATATTTTTGGAGGATTAATTAGTTTCATCGCCCTACTATGTTTACCGATTTTAGGATCTAAATGTCACAGATTGTTTCGCAATAATTCCTATACCCGTGCACGTAAAAATTTACGTGTTTTCAGCTACTGTTATGACATTTTTCTATGTATAAGAAAATTAAACGGACCGATTATCAATGATTGAACGGAATCTGATCATTAATGATGATAACGAGATTTTGATATCGTTATCATATATACATTTTTTTGACATTGAACGTACCTGTTGTATTTTAAACAGCGTCTCACGTCAGAAGCATTTTTTCCAAAATCATAAATATTGTGCTTCTTTGTATTTTATTGTGCTTTGTTTGTTTTCACTCTATCTCTTATTTACCGTGCATTTTTATTCAGACCCATATTTTTGAGAACATAATTTAAAAATATGGAACCTCGGTAGAAAATTACTTTGTCAAATATTATAGAAAGCATCGTACCGTCTACATTTCAATATATTTTTACGTTTATTGGTATGTTTTAACTTCTCTTTTCTTAATTATCCTATATTTAATTAATCCCAAATCTCTCACAAATGTCCCATATTTGATACATTGATCAAACACTACACTTTCAATCTCAAACCAAACTCAAAGGTAATTCTTTTCAATCCTTAAAATTCATTTTATAAATCGCGATTTATTTTTTTCCCTTCGTTCGCGATCAAATTATTCCAAGTTTACATCCGCTTCGTCCGTTTCCCCATATTTTTTCGAAGCGACGGCGAATTTTCACGAAAAAAAAAAGACGAAATTTCCTTCTCTCGATGCGCTGTCGGACTTCCCCGACACAGTCTGTGTCGAGGCGACTTTGACGAAAACGCTCGATGGCGAAAGTTCGACTCGGGAAGGAACTCGGACCAATTATAAAATTTGCCGCATATAAATATGCGACACGAGTTGGCCACTCGGTATCACCGAATCAATACGTTATACTTCCCAAGTTTCGGCCAGGCGAAAGTTTGGTCCGACGAGAATCCGGACAAGCAGTCCTTCCTCGGCGGAAGGACGCCAGGAAAAACCCGGTATGCCGAGCGAAATCGAAGTTATGGTCGATAGTTAACGAGTCGTGAAGCACGATTAAAAGTTTAAAGCGGTTCCCTCTGGAGAGGGAGAGAGAGAGAGAGAGAGAGAGAGAGAGCTCGATCTCTACTTTTTAACGTCGGGACCGGCGCCACTCGATGCCGATGCTCGAACGCGTTTTTTCAGCTTGTTAGGGGATGAATCTCCGCGAGGGACCAGAAACGAGAAAGAAACGGGAAACGATTTCCCGTCTCCTTTCGTCGTGGTGTGAAAAGACGGATCGGGGCGACGAGGAACGAAGGAATTAGCCAGCGAGAAAAGGTTTAATCGTTAACGGCGGCGCACGTAATCGGGGCTTGGGTAAAAGCATCAGTCCCTGAGGAGTCATCTGTTTGGCAAATGGATGACTCGTGGAGCCGGCTGCCGGAGCGAACAGGCACGCAAGAATCCTGCAGGGATACATCGACTCAAACGTTACACGACCGTATCTGTCGTGTTATCGCCACGAACAATGACTGCCTATTACGCGACTCTCCGGTCATTTTTCATTATTATCGTAGGTCATCGCCTTCGGACTCTAACGAGAGGGCCTTTCCGTAATTGCAAATTGGTCGCCGGGCGATACCCGTGCCCCGATCTAACCGAAAACATTCACGTCCCCTTGATCGTTCCGCGCGTAAATCGCCCGCGATTACTCCCTGAATCAAGATCGTCGTGCGAGCGCGCGTGAAGGGCGAGTGGCGAGGGGCGAGGAGGAGCCGTGTATTCAACGGTGCGTCGTTGGTCTTCTCGCGAGACGTCGCAATCAACTTATTAAGTCAGATAAGAAGCCGCTGGCGCGCTATTCACGACGGTAGATATGAAGTCGTTGGAATTCGTGCTACGTCTTCGGACTCGTGCCTATTCGGTTCGTGACTATTCCGCGATGTAATCAGATATCCTACGGGCGTGCGTTTCGCGCTAGATCAGAGCAGGGACGAGCGGAGTCGAGTCGAGTCGAATCGAGTCGTGGCGAGGGAGTTTGCTTCGAACGGGTTACCGCGGCGAACCTGGCCCTCGTGTCGGATCGATATCGAGGCGAAGATTGCCCCGCCGTGGGCAGAAAAAAAAATGGAAACAGGTGTTAATCGTCGACGAACACGCGCGATAACGGCCGGCGTTAAAAAAAGCAGGAAAAAAAAAGGGAAGAAAGAAAGAAAGAGGGAAAGAAAGTGAAAAATAAGAGAGGGACAACTTTGTGTCACGTGACAACTAACGCGAGTAATTCGAAATTAGCCAACTGTCACTCGTCTGAAACGTGATCCGAGGCAAAAACCGTTCTCGATGTTTGCCCTGATGATTATAGCAGCGACTCGTGACCCGTGGAGTATCGGAGTATACTTCCACTCGTCGCTCGTAACTCGCCCTCGCCACCTTGGTTATTAAGGCGTTCGCCTAAAACACCTAATATCGACGAGATTATCGCCGCTATCCGATCCGAGGCTGCGAACGTACCGTTCTCCCGATTAAATCCGATTGTCGCGTAAAGTTTCTTTATACGGCGGTGATAGGCGTTTCGGTTTTACGACGTCGCCTCGATAGATGAAATATCTTCGCGTCGATTAAACGTCGGCGTCTCGAAGATCGTTGTAAATAAGAAATGGCTCGGGAGTCATTCAGGCTCGAAGCACGAACGTTGAGGCGACTTGGGAAGTTTCGTTTAATTTGAAAATTTGTTGAAACGCAAGGCAAAAGTTTCTCTCGCGCAAATGAGAAGACGCTAATAGAAATTAATTAACGGGGATTGTTTGGCGGTGATATGATATTGCGTAACGGAATACGGAGATTTTCGAAGAAAGCAAGAAACGAGAAAGCTTAAACTAAACGGGGAAAATTGACTTGTGGCTTGAATACAATAATTACGATAATCAACAGGTCTGTTCTCTCAATGCATTGTATTATTTCCATTAAAAGTCAATTATATCGTGATTGCTGATAAATGGTTGATAATATGTCAGAGTGTGTCCGTCGACGCAACACTTCACCTGCAAATTCTTTTCAATTAATTTGCATCGTCAAATTCTGTTTTTAATATTGCGATTATGAAATTTATGAAATTTCAAGAATTCGCTTAATAACCTTCCATTATTGTGTCTTTCGTCTAGATGCTAAAATTTTATGAAATTCCCTCAATGAATTAAGAGGAGACAGAAAAGGGAATATTCTCCGGTCGTAGTTTGTCAATGCTCCGTGCATTTCAGTTTTAAACCTATCGATGAAACATTGAAAATACTGTTACACGCGCTATTAGTGTTAGATCGTGCATGTTTGTACAATTTTATGTTTTTACAAAGATAATTAAAAGAGACGGAACTCGGGTGGGAATATACTTCAAGGAATAACGTAAATGAAGTTTACATTTTTCTCTAAACCTCAGTCACATCGAATAACTGTGTAAAAATTGGTAATCTTTTGCTTTCCATTTCTTTGCATTAGACGCATCCAACATCAGTTCGTAATGTAAGATGTATTGTCAGACCTTAATCCGTGTACACTAATATTAATAATCTCTCCCTTGATCGCTCGCTTCGACGGTCAATTTCATTTTCAAGATTATCATTCCCCACAAGGCGTGTTATTTCGCGATAAAACCCCAACAGTCCTCCAGTCGTTTCTAATCGTCTCTCGTCTCCGGCGACGTCCCCCGACTTCCTAAAGAAAATGTATTCACGTGCGGATTCTATATCCCCCGATACGAAGTTTCAGACACTCCATTCGCACGTAGATCTATTCATAGACTCTTTCGATTAAATATGTCCGTCCATCTGGCGTCGCCGACCAGACGAAAGCAATTTCCGAAGAGCGGCTCGGAAGATCGTCGCTCGCAATCACCGATACGATAGAAACTCCGGTAAATCTCCGGAGAGGACCGGGACGGACGCTCTCGAGAACGAGGGGAACAGTTTTTGGACAGTTCACGGCTCGCTGACTGCAGACAGGCGTAATTAATGCACTACTTTATTCCCATGAATTTATAATTTTCTGCTACGGTCGGCAGCGGCCCCGCGCAAATATTTGCATATGCAACGTAATAATTTCGTTGTTAATTTATTATCGTTTGATGCGCACTGATATCGGGGAATGCTGCGTAAATATCGGCCCTCGCCGAAGCACGCCGCTGCAATATCGCTTCCTCTCGTCGGCGAGAACGATGTTGCCACCGAGCCAGAAGAGTCGGCCGTCCTGCACCGCACACGCGCACACGCCGGCACGGACACGTCCGTCCGATGAAAAACGAGGATTTTAACGATATTAACGATAGCCGGAGATAAATTGATCGCGAAACGCCTGATGCGAAACGACATCTGTTCCCTCGTGGCTGTCTTCGTACCCTTTCTTTCTTTTTCCTCTCCTTTCCGCCCGAGGCGGGCCATGAATCTCTCCGGTCGGTGGCATTGTTACCAGATCGGGAAAACCGCCCCCCCCCCGGAATGGCCTCCGAGAGTTTCTTAAAGGGAGAGGGCCAAAACGCTCTGGCTCGATATCCGCGGAATGCGGAAACTCCGTCGAACGAAACGACAAAAAAACTGCATCCTCCTCCGGCCGGGCCAAGTATTTGCGCGAGCGAAGATATCGCTGGAGGACGGCGAGGGAAATCGATGGCCGACCATACTCTCGCCCCGTTCTCTTTTCACTCCTCCGAAACCCTCTTTATCGAACGGCCATCCCCGATAATTGGAGTGCCGCTGAGAACGCGTAACGATCCATTATTATCCAAGTAAATACAAGTGCTATTTCGCGCGCGACCGACGCGAAACCAAAGAAACGAGAGAGAGAGAGAGACGAAGTGGCGGGCGCAGTTTACTTTGCCGGACCAACGACGACCGAGCAGCTTCGTGACCATTTGAAAGATAGCCCCCTCTGTTCGCGCGGCGTTGGCGAAAGCGAACGTTGAAAAATCGACGGACCGCCAGCCCGATAACGAACCGACCAACTTTCAGCGGAACTATTGAGATTCCATGGCTCGCACGTGAAATTAATATCTGTTGGGACCACCGACGAACCGTGGTTATACATAGTGGATATACGTATATTTGGACGATCGAATTGCATACGCGAAAATTTTTCGTGAACTCATTTTGCAATTACAGTGGCGAAGTTTGAAACGAATCTCAAGTATTTCAGAAACTTTGATCATTTGAGTAACGTCTCATAGTGTAATGTTACAGATAAGACATCGAAGCTAACGAAGAAAATTTTGAACAATTCGTCATTCGTTGTATCTTTATCGTCAATTGGTATTCAATTTTTTTACTAACTGCAAGTCTGTGAATTAACAATTTACAATTGTTATGTCATATTGCTGTATATATAATAAAGTTTGGACATTTTTGCCGTAAAATGCAAATGTTCGGCTTCGAATAAATTTATAAAAATCCGCCGACGATGTTAACGGGACGACGCGAATGAAATAAATATATCCAAATCTCTAAAAATGTGCTGCGCTCGAAATCGTTGAAATTTTTCTTGAAATTTAAAAAAACTACGAATTTTTCATCGCTGTTGCAATTCTGTTGTGTAACGTAACGAATCTCGTATAATCTCGATTGTGTTGCAGAAGCAGAAAGTGAAAAACGAGTTCTTTTTTTTTTCTCGAAGCAATTGCGAGCAATTTTGTAGAGAAGTAACTACGTTAGCCCATTAACAACTCCTGACTCCTTCCATCGTTTCATCTGTTCCGTCGCTCTCCGTCATGGCACAACCGAACGGTCGTTGGAGAGTCTGTGGTTCGAGCTCTAAAGCGAATTACTTAAAGACAGAACGCTCCTCGATACCGCAATACCAACCGTTCCATCAATGAGATCCTTCGATAACTGCAGGCGACAACGTTACAATCGACTAGTCGATACTACTGCAGACGAAACAATTACCAAGCGATTAATCAACCACGCTGTGAATAATTATCTCGCAAAAGACGATAAAAAGTAGATTTTAATTTGGTGATATCGCGGTGTGCAACGTTCAACTACGATGGCAGAAAGATAGAAAGAGCCAGTGACGCTACTGTGGTGTCGCGTAATTTTCAACGCTGCCATACATTGACACGTTTTTTTTCATTCTCTATACAAAAGTATCAAGATACCTACTTGTGTATAGTTTAAAATGTTGTTCAATTTGACGTATGGAAAGCAAGCAAAAGTGCAATTATCGCTGTGTATGCTTTCTTGCGTCCTTTGTACGTTGAATTCTATAAAATTAAATATTTTAATACTTTTGCGTGCGAAATAAAAAAAAAACGCATCAACTGATAAGAGATAAGAAAATACAAAGTTCCATTTAAGACTGCAGGAATAAACTCGTCTCGTAAAGAAAAGACCTTATGAAAAATTCTTGAAACAGTGCAAGCTTGTTCTGATAGATATTTATCACTTGAACAGATATTATTTGTCTATTTATTATAAATAATAAATATTGTGGATAAATACAGGTTTTAATTCATTTCTATTTGTTATTATTGCATGAGCAACCAATGTTTGATGTGCGCGTGCGCGTGACATTAAAAGTCTTCCAAATTCACATCTCGCAAGGATCTGCCAATGCAAAGCCGGAAACTCGTACGCCCTTTCTCCATAACCGTTCTGCGACGCGACGCGAAGAATCGCCGATAGAAAGTAACGGGGAACAGTTGCATTAAACAACGCTGAAAGGGAAATCGAACTGCGAGCTACGCTGCCAGCTGTATTCGCGCGACCTGCGCGTTCGACCATATACAAACATCGAAACGCTCGTTGCTGGTGGACGATACCGTTGCTGCGGCGATATCAAAGGGAAATGCGCGAACGAGAGTCAAAGTCTCGTCGATACTGGCGAAACGATAAAAACCAACGAGCTTCCTCTC
Organism: Melipona beecheii; assembly: GCA_032399605.1. Classification (NCBI taxonomy): domain Eukaryota; kingdom Metazoa; phylum Arthropoda; class Insecta; order Hymenoptera; family Apidae; genus Melipona; species Melipona beecheii. Next base: position 2,737,787 of record JAUCMO010000501.1, on the reverse strand, counting down.
GGCAAAGTAAAAGCTCGTTCGACAGAGTTGATTAATTTGCTCGGCTATCGATTAAGCCGCGAACCTGCGAGTCGCGTTAACGCGAATTTCGAAGGAACGGGGGGGGGAACACAATCGAGGCATTCACGCGCAATTTCGCAATGAGGAAGCGTCTCCGCTCCTTGGTCCAAACTCTCTCCCCCGTTGCTGACAGTTATAGGACGTCTCGTTTGTAACTGTCGACACGACAGGATCGGGCTTAAACCCCGGAGATGCATCCTGTGAAAATCAAGGGTGGGGGGGGGGAGGGGAGGGGGGGCGAGCAGCCGGCGCGCCGAGATACTCCAAGAAATATTGGATTCGACATGTCCCATCGGGTAGAACCACGGTCTGGTAACCGGTTCGAGAAAAAACGAGGACGAACCTGCATAAATAAGTCGAGAAAATCGGGATACGCCGCGCGAGAGATGAAAAGAAAACCAGGTAAACGAATTCGGCTCCGATTGATTACCTCTAGCGGATACGCAAAGTGTCTATCAGCTGAAAGTGTCGTACTTGCAAATGCGTTGTTCCGCACCATTCACTTAATTACACTTAAACTATTCTGAATCGTTAACGATAATAATTTCAATAATTTTAACGGTAAAAGATAGTGATAATTTGTAAAAGGTTACAGTCCCCCTTGATTTGTTTGAATATACTGTGTTGCAAATCGGACTACATCCAAGTTAATTGACGTTCGGCTTAAATATCTTCGAAAGAATAACACTCAATTTGCTACAACTCTGTCAGTTGCGAAATTTAAAAGAAACTGGAAAACTGTAAAATCCAACAAAGTATTTGCATCCAACGGTACAAATAACGTCATAGAGAATCACGATGAGATGACAGAATGGAGTATCTGGACTCCTTTTCGTCTCTGCTTTTATATCTTTGGTAAAAAAAAAAATAAGAGAAAGAAACGATCAATTTATTTGCCCTTCCATTTTCGACGTGTCTACATTCGCTGCACGGGATGTCACTGCGCGAACACGACCGATCAATGAACGACAGGATTCGACTACGTATTGGATAAAATTCCAATATTCGAAATTACAGAATTTACATATATCTTCTCTCTCGCTCCTTTTTTTTTTATCACTACCGAACGAAAATCAAGCACGATCCATTAGCAGATGGGGAGAAGGTCTACGAATTAAAAATTTCCGAGCAGACAGTGCGCAGGTGTGAATTTTTATCGCGACCTTCTTGCGCGACCGGCATTTCGCCTTTTACGTTTTTCTTACGGTTGCGTTGAAAAAGAGCGACTGCCGCGATTCTCATCGACGACGTTTCACGACTCGCGTCTCTCATTGTTCGCGATATTCGTGCTAAATCGCGCAAGCTCAGACCGCGGCGGGCAAGCGGAGGGCGCCGCGTCGCTTTGAAATCCCGAGCGAACAAGTGGTTCGCGACGCTTGGAAAAATTTTCCATCGCTTTTCGCCAGCGAGGTCTATCGCCGAAGGGGGGAAACCGCGCGAAAGAAAGGAAACCCGGTTTCGGAAAAGACAAAACGAGCAACGAAAAAAAATCGTAGAGGAGGAAAAAGGGGGGGACGAACGAACGATCGGTCGCCTTGTCACCGACAGAAATTTATTTACGCTGCTTGCCAACGAAATTGCAAACACCTTCGAATCGGAGTTGCGCGAACCTAAGAGTCACGTACATTTTCCGAGCTGTTAGATCAGAAAATAAAAGAGTTCAGGCTCCTTGCTTGATCCTCTCGGCTCTTGGGAATTCGAGTTTGAAAGTTAATTAAGAAACTGTACGGTTAAGAGTGTATTTATTTATTTACTCGTTTAGCGGGACTGGCCCATTGTGACGCAACAGAATAACGAAATCCTATGTTGCACGAAAGTTAAATCTCGTGAAGATCGAACTAGCATTCGTTCGTTTGTTCTAAACTCGTCATAAGTGAATTAGATGGAAGCGGAGCGCATCGTTCTACACAATTTAGATTTTACCAGGAACTGACAATCATTAAGAACATCATCTTTAAGATATTTGTAAATCTTCTAATGTACATTTAAAGTGCAATCTAAAGAATGTTAGCATTACGTTGAATCATGCACCTGATACGTCTTACAACGGTCGACTGAAAAACCTAACCTAAACTTCCAATATGAACGTCGTCAGGTACAAATATCTGAGGACATTGGAAACAAAAACTAAAAACGCGTTCAAATTAGCCAATGTTTACGATTTCCTAAAGTCCAAAAAATATAAAGAAATGTCTATATTTTGCTATTTATCCTAGAACTCGCGATAGTTTTACAAAAATGATGACAGAGATGAAGAGACGCGAGAGTTTTTGGCTGTCCCTCGCGTCCATCGACGACTCGGTGAAGCAAAGAGGACGCGTTATCGGCACGAGCGAAGGGGGGACGTCGTGGCGAGAGAAAGTGGCAGCGTCCGCGGGGCAGCGACGAGCTGCAGAGGCAAGGGTGAAATTAAGAAACGAAATAACCGGCGAGGAAGCTGAAGGCGGGTGCAGCGCGGGAAATCCGGGAGAACCGGGAACGAAGAAACCGGGAGCGTGGCAAGGAAACTGCGCGGCGGATCGGTTCGTTAAACCTCGCCGTGGGAAGAAAGTCGGCGAACCGTCGATACTCCTGGCACGCTCTTTTCTCGGTCGTATCGAGTTTTCAACCGCGCGCGCTTTCCCGACGTGTTTTGCACGCACGACTTCGCCTCATTTCGATTTCCACGCGGCGCTGTCTGTCTGTCTGTCCGTCCGTTCGTTCGTTCGTTCGTTCGTTCGTCGCGCGAATGAAAAAGAAAAGGTACGTCGTCTATTTTTCGAGATGCACCGACTGCAACAACGATTGACGCCAAGGGTCGAAACGTTGCGAAAGTAATCGAGCGCGTCACTTTTGTTATGGCGCGTGGAAAGGTGGCTAATGAAAGGACAACTACACACGCGGACACACTACGGCGTTAATATTAATTTCTCGCTTTAGTATTTATCCGAGCGAGAATTGGACGAGCGCGGGGCAATAATAAACGATAGCCGTCGATAATTGTTGCGTTACAGGAATATATTTACCGTACATCGCGCGCGAAGCACGATGGCGCACCGCGCGATCGCCACGTATATCTCCGCGCTATCATATTTTTGACCATTATTACCGCGCCGAGTTATTGCCACGGCATCAATAATTAATAACGAGCCGGATCCGTCGGCGCGGCCGCGCTGGCATCCGTTTCGGCCTCTCGCGAATTCGCGACCGAAACAGCCGAGACCCCGACCGCCCCCGTCCAGCGCACTGCGCACCGAACTTTGCACGCCTGCAACGCGATTCGCGAAATCGGGCAACACCTTTAACTTTCGAGATTCGAGCACGTGCGAGCTTTGCCCGTTCACACTCGGGCAACAACTTCCGTCCTTCGTGCCTCGCCTTCTTCCGTCCAAGTTCCATCGACACGCACGCGACCCACTTTCCACGATTGCCCGGGCCACTCGTCGGGCCACTTTGCCCTTCCCTCTGTCGCGTCGTGTCGTCGCGAGAGACGAGATTCTCTCTCCGGGGGCGAGCGTTTCCGAGGGAACAACCGGACGCTTCCCCTCCGTCGGTCGGTACATCCGGGGAAGAATTCGGCGAAGATCGCGGTCACGGTAGATCGGAATTCCGTGAATCGCAGACCTCGGATCGCACGGCCGATTCAACCGCGCGAAACTCGCGACGACTTTAATCGAATTCCCCGGCGCTTCGTTGAACGAAGCTAGCCCCAAGTCTCGGAGAACTTTCGCGTGGCGAAGACAATGCACGAACCGCGCGCGTCAAAGAACAAGTGGCACGAGTCTGATTGTGAACGTTCCGGAGGCATCGCGTGGCGACGCGACTCAAGTTTTCGATCGCCCGGATAAAGAGGAACTCCCACGGCAGGCTCGCAGCACCTCGAAACGCGTTACCCTTTCTCATTATTTCGGCATCGCTGGATAATTTCGTTTCCGGGAGACTACGCGCTCCTCTCTCTCTCTCTCTCTCTCTCTCTCTCTCTCTCGAGCTCCGTTAATTGCAGAATCGCGCTGCGACCGAAATTCAAAGTCGGTCATTGCCGCGAGCCACGATTTGCAAATTCACAAGCGCGCGGGCCAAATCAATGTCTGACTAGGTCGACGAAAACTCTATCCGTCAAATTCGACTACGTCCAATCGCTCGTGTGGCGCGGACGGAATTCCTTAGAAATTGGAGGAATATATTCGCAACAGTCGATGAATGTACGCACTCTCGCGCTAAGAGGTTCAGGACAATTTCGACTCTTAATATTCGACGTTTTTCCGTGGGAATATCGAAATTTTTAAATTACACAGGTACATATACCTTGATTTCTTTTCATGCGATTTCGTTACACGACGAAACTAAACTCGATAGGGGTACAAAATACGTGTCTGTCAACTTTATCTTCGCACGGCACTAAATCTGTCCGCCATTGATAACCTTTTCGCAAAAAAATTAAAGCTTTGCACCATTTAAAACAGCCACGAAGGGAAAGCGTTTCAATAATACATCGGATATTGAAAAGTCTTTGTACCCTTGACAGCGTTCTTGAAATGATACCGATAAGTCGTTCGATGCATTTGTTTTAATGAAACAAATCAAACAAAGAAAAATTACTCGCGCTTTGTTATCTTTCGATTATTCTCTGGACGGATTTCGTGGTAATATTTTTGCACGAGGTTTCATTTAACTGGAAACAGTCGAAACTCTTTTCGCACGTATCGTACGAAAGTGTAAACCACGCAAAGTGCAAATCTGTCGAGCAGTCGAGCCGAACCTCCTCGTGTCTTTTCGCTCCATACGTGTCTGATCTTCGTTCGAAAGAATCCGATCGATGAGGTTGCGCGATTCGAGGGTAACACGCGATTCCAATTCATCGATTTATTACGTTCGTACGCGCTGGGAAAAACTAAACTAAAACGGCGAATCTCCGTCCCGGATACGGCCATTGTAAATAGAAGCAAGGAAATAGGGACGAATCGGACATTTCCCATGATAGGCGTCGCGAGTCACGCCGATCGCTGATAACAGGTACTCACGGATGGAAATGTATCGCGCGAACTGGATTTGAAAAGTCCAGAAGACGGACGAAGAAGAGAAAAAGATTGATATTAAATTTAACGAGTGCAAAAGTTCGCGAAGGCTATCGATACTTTTTATAAACGCCATCTCATTTTCAACGCCAGCATATATTTCGCAGAGATCTCTAAAGTGTTGAAACAGTTCCACCCGTTGCATCGATGAGTCTCAATCTCCAACATTTGTTCGATTAGACAGCTGTTTCTAAATATCCTACAATTCGCACGCTTTTAGACTGGTTTCAAATTTTACCAATCGCGACACCTCGTTATGGTGTTGACGAAATGAAAAGAAGCTTTACAGAACGCACATAATATCGTACATGTACGTAAAACTTTTCTATGATAAATGTACGGATACCATTGTGCGTGTTAACGATTGTCGAACGATTACGAGCGAATAATCGCTACACGAATCCCGTATGTGCGAACAGAAAGGACAAATAGATCCAGACACGATATTAGTTAACTCATATTATATCCTTTCATTATTGCATTCCTGCTCACGAATACGCGGCCACTGAACGTGACATTTCACCACGACGATCACGTAACGTTCGATGCTTTACCGCGCAACGTAAATTATCGGTTTCTTATTTAAGCCGTATTAAAATCAATAGAAACTACAGTTTAAAAGTTGTGAATTAATGCGAAATTTTAACTTTGCAAGAGTGACCACAGTTTGACGGCAGGAACTTTGAATGGCTGTAATAAGTAATAATTTGGCAAAAACTGGACTTGCCTGATTTCTCGTCGACGATGGACCCGATCCCGGCGACGTAGGAAACAGCCTTCGTTAGTCCAATGAGTAACAGTACACTCCACATGTTCTTTCGTTATTCCTTGCAACCTTCGGCACAAATCCCAACACTCGGAGGCGGAGCAAAGATAAGCCACGGAGAACGTCTTCGTTCTATCTGTTGCTACCCTCGCGAACGCGACGCGTTAAGTCATCTTCACCATCGACTCGCACTCTCATCTTACTTTCCAGCGTGCGTCCGCGTCCTTGGCGATCATCGTCGGGAGTCGAGGCGAGTCACGCATGTTTCGCGCACTACCGAAATTCCAGTCGACGCGACGATGCACGCATCCGGAAGTCTCGTCGCGAACGCCGCGACCGCTCCCCTCTTTCCCGAGACGAAGAAGAAAGTTCGTCGCGTGGCAGCGATCCCGCGCGTTTTTCCTCTCCAGTTAAACACTAATTAAAGTTGCCGCGACACCGCACCCACACGGGCCAGCGTACCGCAAGCTCCGGCGCGTCTTCTCTTTTTTCTCCGCTGCCTTTCATCCACTCCACGCCCGTCGTTATTAAAGCGTACACGGACACGCGTGCCAGGCCCCCCCTCCCCCCCGCTAGAAAACCTACCACACTTTTGACCTAACTACGAGCCACTGTCGCCAATAACCTGCGACGACGAGCATGCGATACCCGCAATCGCCGGTGACCGTGGTACATCCACCGAGGCCGCAAAATTCACCGCACCATCGACCAACGTTGTTCAGGAAATGACGTCGCTTTCGGTCACGATGTCTGGCGACGAGGTTCTTCGAACTTATTGCATCCGCTTCCAATGCCGCACTATCTCCTCTCTCCACTAAATCTCCGGTCACGGAGATCTTTTCTTCTTCCTTTTTCGTTCGACACTGATTACGCTTCGCGATGGACGTTTTGCATCGGAACGTTTTTTTACGAGGTAACTAGTTTTCGATACCGACGACGAAGGGAGGGGAATTATTGTTTCCGGGGAAATTCTTCTGCACGGGTCGCTGCGAGTTTTCGGCTTGACGAAAATCTTCCTCGAGGAAGGGAGTGAATATTCTCGGGACAGGCAATTTTACGGGCGAGTCAAGCTCCAATTTCTCTCGGCCGTATCACTCGTTACCGTGGGGATCAACGGCGCGCAGGAGATTCGATCCGTCGATCGTACATTTGGTAATCCAAACGAGGGAGCGAATAGTCCGGGGAGCTTCGATCGCGTTAACTCGCAACGGTTTGCCTGGAAAGGATCCAAGCAACGACAGAGGGCCGCGCAGAGGCCTGCAATCTCGTCAATGGCCGCGAACTCTCTAAAATCGATCCTGCGAAGATTCAGCGAATCTCACCGGATCGTTCATTGGATCACTCGCGCACGCACGCTCACGATTATCTTTGTTTCTCTTCGCTATTTGGCGCGCTTTTCCCTCGTCCTTCGTCCTTCGAGGTATCGCTTTGTTCAACCGATCCTTTCATCGGGATATCCGCACACCACTCGACACGCGTCGCTGTCGAGACGAAATCGACACGTGTGCGCGAACCGGCCACCAGTCGCGGCGTTTCTGCCTCTTTGCCGAGAGAGATCACTGGCGGCAAGTGGGGAAACGGGTGGAAACGCGCGCTCCCGAGATCATTCACCGCGCGTTGCAGGCTCGTATAATTTTTCGACGAACGGGTCGCGCGGATGGCAGAGGGGTGTAGAAGGCGCGCGAAGGGTAGCCCGACGGCGCAGGTCCACACGACGCAGTAACACGTGGTCCTCGACCGACGGCGGACGGCACACTGACGGAGAAGACGAGCAAACGGCGCGGCGACGGACGCGCAGCCTGCAAAGCCTCCCGAGGAGGTGGAGGTGTCGGAGGAAAAGCTGCGGGTGGGGCGAAAGGGGCGAAAGGGGTCTCGACGCGTACGCGGTGCCTGCCCCGTTGCTGCGATCCAAGGGCCCGAAAGGGACGTTTCGTCCTACCGGCGAAAGAATACGCGTGCGAGTGTGGAACAGTACCGTCGCTGATAAACATCCGGGAAACGAATGCGGAATGCGACGCACATGCGTTCTACCCTGCTCGATAACTCCGGCCGCGCTTCCTCCCTCGCCCAGAGTTTCCCGAAATTTGATCGGTCAACGAAATACAAGATCGCGGCGAGATTTTTTTGCTCTCGCGTCATCGAGTCGACGCAACTTTTCAATTGCGATCCTTTTTTTTCTTTTTTTTTTTTGATACTGGTATTACAAGAGAAAAAAAAATAATGCGATTGACGTGTTTCTAGCGTTGCGTTCGTTTGAATACTGCAACTTTGTGAAATTTCAAGAAAGTACTTATAGCATCGTGATGTATCATTCCTCGGTTCTTATCGAGTTAATCGTGAATAGGAACGTAAGATAATCGCGTTCACTTCGTTTAAGAATTTCGATATTTTTCACGCCATCATCGAGCTCGAATGAAATTCAGTTCAGTAAACTTTATATGCAAACTGTGACAAACAGCTAAGGACGATCCTTCCCCGAAAACAATCGCGATAGCTATTTTATACACACACACACACACAAGCGGAAGCCACAGCTATCCATACAATTCCGTATTTTTCTTTCGAATAGAATATTTCCTCAATTCGATAACCAACGATCAATTTTCCATGCACAAATATTCCGTGGACATACCTACACTGCTGACTGATTCCCTGTGTACACGAGGAATGAAATTCAAAAGACACGCGTAAAACGCACACAGAATCCAGGAACGATTCGCGGCGACGTTTCTATTAAGAGAGAGAAGAAACAGGGAGGAAAACGTTAGGAACGAAAAAGGGGAGGCGAGAACGTTTAGCCGCCGGTTTGGTTCGAGTCGAACGACAAAGCTTCCGATAGTCGCGTTTAAGATACTTACGCGCACTCGGTCATCCGTGGACGAGTGTTCGCTTTTTGCTCTGTGTCGAAGGTGGTTTACAGTGGTTTAGGAGAGTTGGGAGCAAGTTGGCCGGGCAGAGCGGGCGAAAAGGAGAGAGAGGGAAGCAAGAGACAGGGTCAGCAGGACGGAAGAGATCGAAATAGGGTGAGAGACCTCCGGGCGAAAGAGGCGGATGAGGAAGCAGATGCTCTCTGACTGATGTCACGGATCATGGTCATCTTAAAAGCTTCTGAAAGGCAGGAATGCCACTCGCGTTTTCTGAAAGCTATCTTTTCGACGAGGAAATGCTATCTTATTCGACGGCTGCCGCGTACGTGTGCCGCGCTGCACGATCTCGTCTGTACAACATGTCTGCACGTAAAAAAAGAAGACGCGAAAAAAAAGAAACTGCTCGATTACGCGAAAACCGTCGTCCCTGTTTCCCACGATAATGACTCTATTCGTTACCAGTGACGAGCGGCTTACCCGATGGAAGCGCCATCGACAAAGGATTAATAACCAAACCGGATCCTTTGCCCCTCGCACCAACGTATCCGTTTCTATTTTCCCGATCGGTTTCGTTCCCCCGTCGAAATTAAAACTGCGCAACGTTGCTCGCCCGTTGCTACTTTGCCTTGTACGTATTATTATCGATACAGGAGCTATCGGTCGAGGATAAGACGTAAATGCTTCACGTTTTGCTTCTATCCTCCAAACGGATGCGACAAAGGCGATAAATCAGCGCACAATCGATCACGTTCCGACGTGATTCAAACGCACTGAAAATTTCACTGGTAAAAATCAAGCCAAGGACTCGGAATAACACGTACCTTTGATTTTCGGCATTCCAAAATGGCGAATGCTCTATCGTTGCTGTTCTCCCGCCCTCTGGAACGACGTTCGGTTTCTAACCTATACACACACGCGCGCGCACACATACACACACATGAACAAAATACAACATACAACGTACGTGTGTCGACAGTCAAACGACCAACGCGACTCGTTTAATGCACTGCCGTTTAATACACATTTCCGTGACGGCTGTGGAAAAATCACGCGTAATCGGAACGCGGCATGGGATCACGTGACATGGCGGCTGGCACGAACGGCAACGGTCGCGCGCGAAAATCGCGACTTCCCGAGACCACCGATCGAGCGGCGTTACACACAAAAGTCCGCTATTAACGCGACCATTAAGGCCTCGCGACGCGACACGGTAAAAAACGTTTCGGTTCCGTGAGATTCGCATTGAAGATTGCGGCGACGATTTCTTTCACGCAACGCCGTTTACTCGGATCTTTAGAGAAACGACTGGCCCCCCCTGCGTCATTTCCCGGAAATGACCACCTCCCGCCAAAAAATGGCCGCCCAATTTAACAATCGTCGACCCGCCGTCGCGAGACGGTTCCGAACGTCCGTACACTTTGGCGTTACACGAAACAGGCAAACGTCACGGGAGAACGAACAGCTATTCCGTCTAATCGCCGCGGCAGTTTGTAATTGAATTATTAATGGAGTGATGTTATCGGCCGGCCTCGGTCGGCTGTAATTTACTTTTGTAATTCACGGCGAGATACCGCGGCGGGAGTGGGGCGAAGGGTTGGAGAGGGGGGAGAAAGTGGGAGTAACCAAACAGAGAAAACAGATCGTTCGCGACAATCGCGATTTATAAAAGGCACTGTAAATACCGCGTCGGCTAGCGCGGCGATCTCGTTATCACGGCTCGTTCGATTTCCCGTCAAATTTGCCACGAAATCGAGCATCTGGGGCGCAACTGTCGCGCGGCGAAAGCAATATTTTTCTTTTTTTTTTGTTCACCGGGATATCATGTACTGTGTAAAAAGAACGGTGTGTCGCAACGAGCGTGGGTGCGTTCGCGTCTCTTCTCTGCTTTATCGAGGAAAACGTGTTTGCCAGAGTTGTCATCCTCCTTCTGCACACTTCTCGCACACTTTTTATCCACGACGCGGCGGTTTCTACGACGGTATCACGGCGGTTTCGCGACATCAGTCGACGACGATGTATCGTCGCTCGTACCATCGGAGAGACTGACGTCATCTGGTTTCGCGGTTGGCCGTCTGTGGCGCTAGCTGTCTGTCGAATCGGACTGCCCAATTTCCTACATTACCGATCCCGACAGTTTCGATTCATCGTGACGCGGCGAATGTTGACTTTTCCATTTACTCGTCAACCGTTTGCTTGCCTGTCAAGGTTATTAACCCGCAGCCGCTAATAAAAAGGTAATTCACGAAATACAGCGGACATAACGACGTTTGAAAATACATGGATAGTGCCACGAGGAACAAAAGAGAGGCTTGAGAATTGAGAAAGATGCACAGCTATACGTCGCACCGGCGAAAGTATACAAAAGCTTTTATTAATAATTAGGTACATTTACTCGCATATAGTGTTATACTGAATTTAAGCTCGTTCGTAAAGAAGACTACGCGAGGATCGCTCTGTCGCGCGAACGCTCTCTTCCACGTATCGTCTATCTCGTTTTATTCCATGGATGTTCGATGCCGAAGGCGCGCACCTTCGTGACTTCTGCAACTTCAACACGATCTCCGAGAGAGAAGAACGAGCCGTTCCCCTTAATTGATGATCTTCGCTGGAACCTCGAAGCACGCGACCGTGCGGTTCCTGTCCATCAACGCGTAGTGAATGGTCATGGAGATCTACGAAACATCGTAAATGGCCTTGAATGCACGTGGTCAGAGGAAGATAATCAAATTTGTCACTTTCGTGTAAGTACGAGTTTCGAAATCAGCCGTGCCGTGGCTCGTGCACGATATCGGCCCGTTACTAGATCCGTCTACTGGTTACGATAATGCTTATCTGCCCGATTAACGAGCAGCGGTACGAACCCCCGTTACAACGAACGCGCATCGCTTACCGTTGGATATATCTGCAACACAGGGAACTCGCGCTTGTAGATGTAATCGACGCCTTTCTTCAGCGAGCATCCAGCCGAAGTTCCGTCCAGATTGAAAATGTTGTCGCATGCAGTCGTCCCATCTACGCCGACGAACGGCAACGGTACGCTAAAAATTGACGCGCTCACGTTGTTTACAATGTTCTCGGCATCCTCGTCCGGCGTGAACTTGTACTCGATCGACGCCTTCGTCCTGCGTCTCAATTTGCACGGTGGGACGTCGCAGCCGCTTATCTTGACCGAGTTCGGATCCTCGAACTTTTTGCCTGGTAAAAAAAGAAAGGGAAACACAAGCGTTACGCGTGTCGCGAAGCAACGTCGCGTTACATAATTTCACGCACGATCTGGTGATCTTTCTTCTTCTAGTCGGAACGAATTTCTCAGCGTGGTTATCGCGAAGAAATATTTTCAATACTTTGCAACGTTGCGATCGTAGAACCAACTACTCGGCTCCGATTCGACCCGGTTTTCGTCGATAATAACCAACTTCTTTCAGCTAGATCGTTTAATATCGTAGATATTAATTGTCAATCCACGGCATTTCATGGAGATATTCAATCTAAATTTACAAAGATTTGAAAATTTTCACAAAAAATACACAAATATAAGCCTATATACTATAAATAAATTGCGGGTCTTTGTCAATTTCTTGTGCAGTTTTATATTTTTATGTAGAGTGTAACTATGAATTTGTTTCATTTATTAAATGTCACGATAAATACTCCATTTTGGATATTTTATACATTTTATAATGTGTAATATATATAATATATAAACGCAGAAATATCTGCAGTCTAATTATAAACTTTTGTAGTATTACTTTGTCAGTGTTAGAAATTCTTTTTTATTTCGTGCACTGTAGTTTCTCTGGTATATGTTTCATGCTTTAATCATCGATAGTTTCAGCGTTAATTACACGCGGACGATATCACGCTTTATATAATAAAAGCCAAACTCTACAATGTTAAGGAAAAATAAGATTCTACGACGTTAGAAATATTCTATATGCTTGATGAAATGATATCGTTACTTGAATAAAATCTGCAACACTTATGTCAGTTTCGAATAAATTTGCATTGTCAACAAGAACTTTATCCGTATTTATGCAAATCGATAATTTTCGGTAGCGTAGACATTATCACAGACGCAAATGTACAGAGAGATAGGAGATCCTGTCCAGTGATTCGCTGTAGAATTTTAACTGCGTTTCGTAAATGAAAAAACTACATAGTGGCTCCAAAAGGTATTGACACGTCATTGTGTTTATTGTGATCCCGTGGACAGTGATTCCGAAAAGTATGTTCACGCTTTAAACAATTAAATTCAAGTTTTACTAAATTTCGCATCATTTTACGATACTTTCATAAAAATTTACTGCTATGAAAACGAAACGAAAACGTATAATGACTTCAAAAAATAACATTTACATAGCAATTAACTACATTAAAGTACGTCGGATTTCGCATCATTTTACGGTACTTTCGTACGTATGAAAATTTATCACTACGAAAATGAAACGAGAAAACCAAACATGCGTGTGATGACTGCAACAAATGTTATCGCACCATCGATGCATGCCAATTAATTATAACTCGAGTATATTAAATTTCACATCAATTTCCATACAGTCACAAAAAATTGCGTTATAAAAGTGGAACACTGAACACGACAAAAAGAAAATTATTTTCGCTGAAGGATAAGAACGTATATCAACGTATATAACTTTTGCAGTAACTGTACGTACGACTGCGAACGGAACAATTGAAAAACCAGCCGATACGCGATTTTCGAACGATACTTGTCAAATTGTCTCTAATTTGCAAAACCAAACGACGCGTAACGGAAGCAACGGAATTGTATCTTTTGTACTTACTACTGCCGCAATAATTGACCTCGGTCGCACTGGCGACAGCGAACAGAGCTACGAAAATGAGAATGAATCCCCTCAACATCTTGGTGAAAGTGTTGTGCGCCGAAGAAGAGAAGTATCTCTGGCCAAATAGGTCTCGGTCGTCCTCGCTCGCTTCGATCAGGTCCCAAGTCCGGCTCTCGACTGAGAGAGTTACCGTGGGATGTAACGTTATGGTTGGTCGGTCATTCGTCAAAGTTCACTTTAAATAGATTCCCCTTCCCAGAGGAGGCGGCCATCCCGGTGGGGATAGAGGAGAAAATCGCATCGCGAAATGGAAGGGATTCCGTAAATTTATGAAACTTGCAGGAAGACGGCGGCGGGTCGAACGATGCAACGTCGAAAACGCGTGCATGCGATAGATCGAATTCTGATCGAATCACGTTCGCGAAGAATCGGCAAGGTCTGTCGCTTTCTTCTGGCGACGGTCACGACGCAAATGCCAGCCGTTCTCGTAGAACGCGAGAAGACGCGCGCCGTGGTGTTTCCCAATACTACCTTTAATTTCTTTCCTCTTCTCTCTCTCTCTCTCTCTCTCTCTCTCTCTTTTTTCTTTTTTTCGTCGGTGGATCGGCGGATAGCTTGCAAACGGAAATGAAACGAGTTAGCACAGCTACGAGGAACAAAGCGCCGGAAATTAACGACGATGTTTCGCCCCTCTGATCGTACTGCAAATGAAATTCCTAGTTTCTACTTACGAGAATGACCTCCGATTAATGCTCGTAAACCTAACGCGTTCCGGCGTTGCGAAAACATCGTTTCCTCGTTCCTCCCCATCGAATTCGAATAAATTTCTATTTCGTTTCCACGATCGGATCTACGATTGTCCACGAAAACGTTGGGACCTTCTGCGAATATATCGCGTGTGTTTGTGCGTTATGTAAAAGATTTTAAATTTCATTAACACTGTAACGAGACGCAACGGTCATGATTATATCGGTCACGGTTGAAATAACTCCGAAGATGCACGTACATGCAGAAATTACCAGAAATTATCGATACAAGTATATATCTCGCAGATATCAGAGAAACGTTTAAATAGCTTACTCGCTGTATTAAGAAGTAAAAAGCCATTGTATTTCAAAGCGGTACATGAAATGACGAATGATCATTTATTCAAACGATGAATAAATAATAACTCGACGAGTTGTCAAACAATTGACAACGTTAGTTTTGTAATCGACGATGATTGTAAAGGTTTACGTTTCAATATTTAATACCCGTTACATACATGCCGTATACTAATTCTTTTACTGAAGATATTCATAATAAGTATTTCGTAACGTCTATACATATTTTGAAATTATTTTGAAATTGTGACCTAACCTAAACCTTACAATCGTGACGATCACGCAATATATATTTATACAGTTTTCCTACGATAAACGTTTAAATATTTTCACAAGCCGTTGTAGATGGAGATTGTAGATAAATTAACCTTCGTTTTGTAACAGTCTTTTGTAATCACAGTCAATCGTGTGACTTTGAATGTAAATAAACACGGGCCAACAGCAAGGGCTAAAACGGGTGTCGTTAAATGTCGTGTGTTATCCATCTGCTTTGAACGTTATTGCGTGAAATAACAATCACCGCGCGAATCGTATCTGTGATAAAAATGCACGTCGCCGGAGGACAAAACGCAGATCGTGAAGTAGAAAGTCGTCTAGAATACAAACGAGAAGAGGTTAGCGACAGTAGCCTTGAGGCCCGGAAAAATGAATTCCCGATGAGTCCTTCTCGCGATACGTCTCGACTTCCTCGTATCTTTATTGTAACCTCGTAATTTGTGCATGCTCGTTAGCTTTGTCTTTTGTCTGTCGAGACGAAAAATGCGACTTACGATTTAGCGATGCACACTTTGAGAAGCGAAACTGAACCAGTAAAATCATCAATTTATTTATTTATTAAGTTACGATATTTAAGCTTTAGAAACGATTAATATTTTAATTTTATTACATTCAGTTCACTAGTTGTAATACTTTTGTTTATTCAAATTATTGTAATTATTCAAAAACATTCAAATTCTCAAAGCTTATTTTAGCTTTAAATTGTCAACAACAGAGTATTTATATCTATTAATCACAAATGGAATTTGTAATAACTTTGTAACATATTTCAGACTCTTATTAAAAATAAAATATTTGTTTTACTGTGAGATGGAACAGTAGTTAAAAGATGGTTAAAAGATGTAATTTTAATCAAATGTAGAAAAGCTTCGTAAAGAACATTTGAGTTTTGCAAAAAGTTTAGAAAGTACCAGAAGTTTTAAGTAATTCCTTGAACGATTTTTTGAAAAAAAATTTTGCTTTTTACTATATCGATGACAAATTTAAATTACTTCACAACACAATTCGAAACTTAAAAGTCTTGATAAATCTTGAGTTTTCGTCACTTAAAGTGCTTGAAAATCTTCTTGAAATTTCAAATTATCACATATATTATTCGCTTTTAGATTGTAATACATATTAGACATGTGTTGACATTTAAATAAACAAATCATACATGTATTTACGTTAATTTGATCTTTCTGGAATTTCTCCATTATTTTTGCTATTATTATTATTGATGTTAATTGTTAGTAAGATCCAACAATGCAAATCCTACAGTACAAATTGACATTGTACGTGTCTAATCTGTATGTACATAGTAATCCATGTACGTATCTTATCCTTAAATGCATCAGGAAAGTCGAGAATAAAGTCCAGTATATTGTCATACAAATTGAGATACGTGATTTCCTTAATAGGTCGTAAATCATGATTGGTTTTAAAAACTAAGAACTAGATAAAGATATCTTCTTTGATATCGTTTGAAACAAAGTAATCCGAATACTCTCCACTTTCAAGATATTCAAAACGATTAGGACTTTCCAAACTTCCAAAGCAACCAAAACATTCAAATTATCATACTTTAAATACTCAAGATCTGTCGAGACTCGAAATTCATCAAGATTCTTAAGAGTATTAAGCTTCGAGTTATGTTCGAATTTTTTGTTTCGCAGTAATTCATAAAAATATTCGGATACCATGGGAAAATTTTTATGACATATTTATCACGAGAGACGACTGCTGTGATTATATCGGTATCTGAAAATATATATAAAACGATTATGAAATAATACATTATGAGAAAAATATTGTGAAAAATATATGACTATGTTATGTATATAATAAGCATATACTGTTGAGATTTATTTATACAATACTTTTGTGATCTCTGTAAAATGAACGCAAGTTATGTTAATCATAACAGTCACCTCGTAAATCGCATTATATAACACGCAATATGTAACAACAGATTTTTATAAGCATTTCAACAATTTCATAAACTATAATATACAGATTCGGAGCGTCTCGAAGTACTTCGGATAGAGTCTGACTAAATTTCACTATGCGTCGTATGGCTTTTGAACAATTTAATCGAATAATTGGATAATTAAAAGCTCAACAGCAACGTTTTAGAAACGTTTGTCTTGGATCATTAAAATTGGCAGATTAGTCGAATTGGAATAAGAAATGATCGTCGCGTTGTCGGGGGTTAACGATGCGTTACGTAAATAAAAATCACATTCTCAGAGTCGTAAAACACGGCGCTACTTAATTCTTAGAAGCGCGATACAAAAAACATTCACGCGCAGGCGGCGCGCATCAACAGGAATGAACTTGTTTTCGCGCTTGTTAGTCCTCGCGCGTATATCTATATCAATGAAAAACGATTTCATGGTCGACTTTCTACACGTCGAGCTTCCGGGTCCAACTGCCTCATCGTGATAGCACCTCTTCAATTTGCTATTTTATAGAAAAAAGAAAGAATCGTGTAAAAACTACAGAGTTCGTACATGCGATACGTACACGCTACGCGCGTGTTTTAGGTAAACGAAGTCATCGCGTCAGCGGTAAATTTCCTCGAAACTTCCGCGTTCGAAACTCCATGTCGAAAAAGTCAGCTACGAGCTGAGAAATTATTCAGCACGAACTAAAACATTTGAAAACATGAGTCATTTGAGTGATCACAGTATTTGAAGATCGATCTGACGGAAGATATATTATGTTTTCGATGAGACATCTTTTCAGCTACGTAATTAGTACGTAATAATTGCAGTAGTTACTCTTTCGTTTCTGTAACTTTACATAATCTTCTACTTCGTACTACGATTACAAGTATTTTATATTTTGGACTGAATATTCTTCCGTGTATTTCATTTTTTCATTGCTAAAAATCCATCAGAATTGCGCATTGACGAGTGGTTTAGGTTAGATTCCAAATATTTCGATTTTGATTTAAACAATCCTATCGTGTTCTGGGCAGCAGGGCCAAGGTCAAAGTGAATCGTCGATCAGAGAATCGGTCGTTTGGACCCTTGTGATTTCATCGAAGCTGGTCGATTGACGGATTGATCGATTAATTGGTGAGTTTATTCAGCTCAATTAGAGTATGTATTAGGTGTACACTGTCGTGACTTTTGTCGAGTTCTTTCTGACGTGATAATACGACAGTCTTGGGAAAGGAAATATCCTCTTTGATATGGTGACTGAAGAACTTTGTTCTTCGAATGGGGTAGAATGTACGTGGGGTAAAAGGAAGTCATGGAAATCAGGGAAAAAGATACTCGTGCAGAGAAGAAAGCAGTGAACGGTTTAGAGAAAGAGATGGCAAGATAAGAAAAGCTTGACGACTTGTAAAAAAGTTCTGATTTATGATTGGGAAGTTGTCACACTGTTCTCGGTTGTTTTAGAGTTCCTCGTAGAGTTCGCTCGCGCGAACAGGCTGGACTAAGAGATTAAATTTATGGCGGCCTGCAACATTGAATTTGTAAATACGTCTGTTTATCGCAGCGGCAACAATAGATGAAAGTAATTTACAGGAACGAGTTGCGACAAATCGTCAAATTACAGTGCAAAAAGGCTAATTTTCATTTAGTTAGAATGAGGAAAGTTCCTCTGTATCACAGAAACTGTAACAAGATGATGTCGAAGACTGATGAGAGAAAGTACTAGAAACTAATGGAAATGATTCCATAAGCTGAATTAATCATATTTTATTAAAAAAAAGAAAAAAAAAGAAGAGAAAACGCAGTGAAATGTAGTAGCTGAAAAACTCAATGTTCGATGCTCATATTTTATTCATCGTACGAATACGTTTGTATAATTCTATCCATTTATCAACTGCATCGAATAATCGAATGTAAAATAAAGCATATAAAAAATGTTGAAAACATAATACGGAATAATTGGATTTTCGCGATATTGTTGATCAACTTTTTTTCGCTGCATTCTCGTAGCAAAAGACGGCTGTCGTTCAAAGGACGTAGAATAGGCTATCGTGAGATCTCTCTTTCTCTGTGCAGGTTCTGCAGAGGCAATTATTTCATTTCGACTAATTAGAACATCGTACAAGAGGCTAGATCGCTTTTATCAGCCAAGTAGCTACGCCTTAATTTTCTCGGAAACTTTGATCCCCACGAAACATACACAAAGAAGAAGAAGATAAACATTGAAACAAAATGAGCAAAATCGACAATTCGGCCGACACATGTCGATTTTACGAATTGATTGAAAGAAACGTGAGTAAATCATCGCGCAGGCAGGCGTAGTATGTAATCGCAGAAGTGTGCATTTTTACATCGCGGTCGCAGATACGATATCGCTTTCATTGCGGTTCAATGAGTTGCGTAGTGCCAACTTGCATAAATATGACACTGTTCCACGTGCGATACATCATACAGCAATTCAGAAACTACGTTTGCAGTATTCGATAAACGAGGAAGCGACTGCATGGAATAGAATCACCGTATACTTCGCTAATCAACGGCTGCGCCATGTTTTCGTTACGATATGTTGGTAACGTTTCGCGAAAAGGGGTTGCTCGGAAAATTGCGCCTTTTTCGATTTACTTGCTTTTTCCAATTGTCAGAATTCGGAGATAAATTACTAATCGAGCATTCATCACGAAGGATCATAGACGAAGTATATGGATAGACCTAGCATAAAGTGTATTATTTTGGCCCACGATTTCGGGGTCCTAGGATCTCCTTACCATTTTCGTGTCACATCCTGTCGTACCGATTGTCAGATAGGTTTTGCATCGTAGCGCTACTAGTGATGAGAAGTAAAATAAAAAAATATGGACAGTGTTGCCACAGTCCAAATATATATATTTGATTGTCTACATCTATTTAAAATTACTAGAAAAAATTGATTAAAATACATTTTTTGACATAATTAGATATGAATTGGATATTTTCTTAAAAATTTTCTTACTTATTTCACTATGTAGCTTCAGAGTCTGAATGAATCCTGAAATTCGATTTCATAAAAGTTCGAACGTATCAAAGAAATGTTTCTATAATTTTGGTATAAAGAAATTTCGCGTTTTTTGAAGTAGCGTTGCATTTACAAAATGCTTAAATTCTTCCATTAGAGAATTGAAGAAGAATTCGTAGAAGGCTGTTCTTGCTTACCTAAGTCACCTGGTTATTTATCAGCAATCTCTAGCATTCAGTTACATAACGCGTCGCAATTAATGTGAAATATTTCTGAAGACACGTGCATAGATTAAAAAATAAATAACATTCTTCGTGTTTGATTTTGAAAATTTCTTATTTCATAATTACTAGTGAGTTAGTGTTGCGAAACGAGTTACAGTTTGTTTCTCGGGTTCACGTTGAATGTCGATTTGACAATAGTTCTGTTGGTTATTGTA